>LR991048.1:42500-2689630 GCA_905163495.3 Cosmia trapezina
TGACCCCAAGTACCCATATTTGTATATATTTATAGAATTTATATAACCCCTTAACATTACTTAAACCCCTGGGGCCGTCTCTCATGTGACCCTTTGTGACCCCCAAGACCCCATTTTTTGACCCCTGCCTTTTGCCCCCAAAAACTGAGTAGTACCCATATTTATTAATAACGGTTTTTCTCTTTATAGCCAGACTTATTTTAAATTTGATTAGTTTAATTGTTTTATAGATTTTAAGTGTTCGCTCTCGTAAGCCCCAGAACCCCCTCACAACCCATCAGGGTTACCTCACCCCCCTGAGCCCTAACTTTGGACTCAGGCGTCATAGACCCATCGAGTTTGGGATCACTGAACTCAGCGGAAAGAGACCTACCTTTTGGCCCCCTTTAAACTCGGATATATCTGTAAAATCTAATAATAATTTAAATCGAATGTATGTATATTTATTCATTATTTTGGTTTGGGTATAGTGTTGCTTTATATGCTGGGCCTATAGCGTGTGCACCCTAAAAGTTTAACTGACTGACTGGGCACTTGCCCGCTGGATCTATAGACCGCCTTTTACGGCGAGACTTTTAGACGACAAAATTAATTAATTGACATTAAGTTTAATTAATTTAATTTAATTTAATCTGTTTGACTTTGTTTGAGTTATTTCGTTCTTATTTGAATCTGTACCATTTTATAATTTACAATTATTCTTATTTGACTCAACCTCGTTTGTTATTCGTCTTTACAACGAATACAAACCATAACCTGACAGAATTAAGGCGCCCCTCGGACTTTTTAAAGCCTATAACGGCGAGACTTTTAGAATTAGAATTGATTTATTGACATATTTATTTCATTTTTGAATTGATTGGATTTTATTATTGAAATCTATACTTCTCACATTTTAAAATTTTAGTCACAATTATATTTATTTACGTTTGCTATTCGTCTTTACAACGAATACAAACCAAAACTTGATCTAAGACGCGAATCGGACATTTTAAAATGTTTACGACACCTCCAAAAGGAATAACGGGCAATGAGGACACCGTCAAATCGCCGACGGCGGTAAATAAGACCTTTTCAAAAGGCATACAAAATGAGGGGAAAACCACCTCAGTAGTTAGGAGAAGCATTGGAGAGTGGGAGGCTGGTCAGTCAGAGACACAGGGACAGAAGAGGCCTCAGACCACTCCCAAGGAAGCTTCGCCCTCGTCCTCATCCTCATCCTCTGTGTCGGCAGAGCCCAAAAAAGCAAAAGCCGCTTCGTCCTCGTCTTCATCTGCTTTGTCAGTAGAGCCCAAAAATGCCAAAGCAATGCCCTTGAACACATACTCGAAAGAGGCCATAAGGGCCACACAAACACCATCTACGGAGTCAGAGAAATTTGCAAACAGGATCGCAGAGGCACGAGCCTGTCTATTAAAAGCAAAAATGCATTTAAACAGCTCCCGGAACACAAAGACGGAAATAAAAACAGAGGTCGTACAAGCTTTAGACAGACTGTTTCAGCTCGTGAAGGAGGCGGAAGCTGATAGGACGAAGTGCAAAGAACCAACAGTTATACGGACCGAACAAATGGTGGCGCAGAGCGCGGAAACTGTAAGGAAGGAAGAAGAAAAGATAAAAGATCTCATCGGGAAACTCAAAGAGCATGCAGACCTCATAAAAGAAAATACAGAGAGCATGGGCCATTTGAAAGATAAAATCGAAAGCATGGAAAAGCGGTCCTACGCGGGTGTAGCCGCGACTCCTATTAGTAAGCGGCCCCCGGTGCAGACAGCTCTACACTCCTTTGTAGTGACCGGAAACGATGACCAAGAGACGGGAGAGGAAGTACTCGATAGGGTTAGGAAAGCAGTCAATGCTAAAGAGGGAGGATTTTCAGTAGAAAATATAAGGAAAGCAAAGGACCGAAAAATAATAGTTGGCTGTAAAACAGATGCGGAAAGGGAAAGGGTAAAAAATAGAATAATAGAATCCGGCGAAAGTCTTAAATTGGAGGACATAAAAAATAGAGACCCTCTCGTCATCTTAAAGGACGTGTTGAGTTGCAACAGTGACGGGGACATCCTAAGCGCGCTGAGGAACCAGAATAAAAGAATGTTCCTAAACCTGGACACTCAAGAAAACAGATGTGAGATAGCATACAAAAAACGCACCAGAAACCCCCACACGAGTCACATAGTGATGAGGGTGTCTCCCAAAATGTGGCAGAGACTGACCGAAGCCGAGTCGGTCCTCATAGACCTGCAGAGGATAAGAGTAGCAGACCAGTCTCCTATCGTACAGTGCTCGCTTTGCCTGGGGTATGGACACGGCAGACGTTTTTGTCAGGAGACTCAGGCAAAGTGCAGTCATTGCGGGGGACCTCATATGAGGGCAGAATGCACCGACCGGCTTGAGGGTGCGGCCCCGTCTTGCTGCAACTGCGTGCGTTCAAAGTTGGATAAGACTGACCATAACGCCTTTAGCCAGGAATGCCCCATCAGGATTAAATGGGATGCCATAGCACGATCAAGGGTGGCATATTGCTAAGGTGGTCCCGGGAAAAAATTCAGTCTCCCCAAAAAGACCATACCTCGTGGCACAAACCAATCTGCAAAGGAAGGCGTTAGCCACAAATGAAATTATGCTTGAGGCAGACAAAAAGGGGGTGGCTTTTGCACTGCTCCAGGAGCCGTACATCGGAAATTTGGGTAGAATGAAAGACTACCACGGTGCCAGAATATACCAGCATACCGGCGATGGAGATGGCGTCATCAAATCAGCAATTGCGGTCTTCGATGATAATATAGACGTCGTTCAGTGTCCCAAATTCACCACGCCCAACATCATAGTGGTACAGATGAAGACAAGCGCCTGGGACATCGTGGTGGTCTCATTCTACCTAGAACCGAAACCAGCACTGATAGGGCCATACCTAGAGCAGCTTATCAAGATAGAGAGGAGTTTTGGCCGAAGAATTATCTTGGGTGGAGACGCAAATGCCAAAAACTCTTGGTGGGGTAGCTGCAAAATCGATCAGAGAGGGATCGAAATGGCCGGCGCTCTAGAGGAAATGGGACTGCAGGTGCTTAACATAGGCGACACTCCGACGTTTTCCACAGTGAGGGGGACCACACTGTACACCAGCTTTGTGGACGTCACGGCATGTACGGCGGACCTGCTCGACCTGGTGGAGGACTGGAGAGTGGACGAAACCATGACGAGTTCAGATCACAACACCATCATTTTTAAAATTAAAATGGAAAGGGCAAAGGGCTTGGACATAATTAGAACTACCAGAAAATACAATAGTAAAAAAGCCAACTGGGAACAATTTCGTGAGAAATTGGACCAGTTGCTACAAGAAAACAATATTTGCAAAATTGAATTAGATAAAATAAACAACAAAACCGAATTGGAAATTAAAATAGAATTATACGTTAACATAATCATAGAAGCATGCAATCTAAGCATACCAAAAATTAAGCCTAACAGAAAAGTTAAATTACCTTGGTGGTCTGATGAGCTCGACAGGATGAAAAAGGAGGTCACCACTAGGAAGCGCAGAGTCCGCTGTGCAGCGCCGATCCGGAGGGAGAAAGTCGTCAAGGAGTACCTGGAAATAAAAGAAAAATATGAGGAAGCAGAAAGGACGGCCCAAACAGAAAGCTGGAAAAGCTTCTGTACGAAACAGGACAAAGAAAGTCTCTGGGAAGGAATTTATAGGGTTATAGGTAGGACGCTGAAAAGAAAAGAGGATCTGCCCCTTATTAAAGAAGGGAAGGAGTTAAACCACCACGAATCTGCCGCATTGCTGGCGGAAGTATTCTACCCCGAGGACAGGAAGGAAGATGATAATGAGGAGCACAGGCGTACCAGAATGGAAGCCGAAAAAGTAAACGAGATGGGCCATGATGAAGGTCATGACCCACCGTTTACTCAGGAAGAACTAATTTACACTGTTGCAAGCTTCAATCCTAAAAAAGCCCCGGGGATGGATGGCCTTACGGCCGATATCTGCCAACAATCAATTCAACACAATCCGGAGCTCTTCCTATCACTGGCAAACAAATGCCTAGAGCTGGGCTACTTCCCGAAGCTCTGGAAGGAGGCCACTGTAGTAATACTAAGGAAACCTGGGAAGGAGAGCTACACAACTCCCAAGGCATATAGGCCAATAGGACTGTTGCCGGTGATGGGAAAAGTATTGGAAAAAATGCTTATGGGCAGAATAAAATGGCACATCACACCCGGACTTAGCACACGCCAGTACGGGTTTATGCCACAGAAGAGCACCGAAGACTCCCTCTATGACCTGCTGCGGCACATACGAGACAAGCTTAATAATAAAAAATTGATCGTTATGATATCACTGGACATAGAGGGAGCCTTTGACAGTGCATGGTGGCCGGCCATAAAAACCGGACTGGCGAAAGCGAAATGCCCGATAAATCTAAGAAGAGTGGTGGACAGCTACCTAGAACACAGAAAGGTCAGAGTGAGATACGCCGGACAGGAGATCGCCAGGGTAACCAACAAGGGTTGTGTGCAGGGTTCGATAGGGGGCCCAACTTTTTGGAATATTTTACTCGACCCCCTGCTTAAAGGCCTAGTACAAAGGGGAGATTACTGCCAAGCTTTCGCCGACGACGTGGTATTGGTATTCGATGGAGACTCCGCAATGGAGGTCCAGCGACGTGCCAATGACGCCCTCGGGTATGTTCATCAGTGGGGAGTCAGCAATAAGTTAAAATTCGCACCGCATAAAACGAATGCGATGGTAATCACGCGGAAGCTTAAGCATGACACCCCACTGCTGAGCATGGGTGGGGTCGACATTGGTATGTCGCGGGAAATCAAAGTCCTTGGGCTGACCATAGACGACAAGCTGACATTCAATGCCCATGCATCTAATGTTTGTAAAAAAGCATTGAACTTTTATAAGCAGTTGTCTAGGGCAGCCCGGATTAGTTGGGGACTTCATCCGGACGTGATTCGTACCATCTACGTGGCAGTGGTCGAACCAACCATCATGTATGCGGCAAGTGCATGGGCACCTGCCGCCAAAAAGCTGATGGTGCGCAAACAATTAAACGCGGTCCAAAGGGGTTTTGTACAGAAACTGTGCAAATCCTATCGCACGGTCTCTTTGAACTCGGCGCTGGTACTGGCTGGGGTACTACCCCTTGATCTTCGAATACAAGAGGCAGCTGCACTATATAAGGCGAGGAGGGGGGTATCACAGCCAGCGCTAGGAGACAAGGAGATTGAGCGACGTACCGCGTATGATAGAACCCCACATCCGGCCAAGTATATAAGCCTGCAGTTCATATGCCTGGCAGATCAGGAACAGGTCAGAAATCACTGCACTCAAGCAGTGCAGATTTACACGGACGGCAGCAAAATCGAGGGCAAGGTTGGGGCGTCATTGTCCCACTGGAGAAATAATGAGGAAATCAAAAGCCAAAAAATTTTGCTGTCGCCCCATTGCACCGTCTACCAGGCAGAACTGCTGGCTATATGTGTGGCAACACGGGAAGTCTTGCGTAGCCAAGAATGTAGCTTTGGGATATACAGCGACTCTAGGTCGTCGTTGGAAACTGTCGCAAACCACCGCTCTCTCCATCCCCTCTCAGTCGAAATACGGGAGAACCTTCGACAATGTAAGGATATATCCAAAAAAGTTGAACTTTTTTGGATAAAAGCTCATGCAGGACTGGAGGGTAACGAGAGAGCGGACCAGCTGGCTAAGGACGCCGCTTTAAAAATGAAAACAAGGCCAAACTACGACAAATGCCCGATATCATTCGTCAAGCGGCAGATCCGCGAGGACACGCTTGACGAATGGAATCGAAGATACAGATCCGAGGGCACAGCCGGCGTCACGAAATTATTTTTCCCGGACGCTATCCAAGCGTTCAGACACATAAGACAGCTAAAACCGACAGGGACATTGACACAAATTTTGACAGGGCACGGTGGGTTTTCCGAATACCTGAACAGGTTCAAATGTAAGGAAAACCCATCGTGCATATGTGACCCTGACAAACAAGAGACGGTAGAACACATACTGACAGACTGCCCCGCCTATGATCCGGAAAGGTATGATATCGAACAGGAACTGGGAATGAAAATAGAGACAAGTAACTTAAACACTTTAATAACAAGTAAAGATACTAGAGCCAAATTTATTGAGTTTTCTATAAAAATAGCCAGTAGGGTTAATAGGAGGAATAAGTAAGCACTATATATGCTTAGTATTCATATTTGTATAATATATAACAGTAGCATAATGTAACTGCTGAAAATGTCCGAACCTAATAGTAACAAAACCCTAATGTCATAAAATTTACCAAACCCGATATGTTTTCTATAGCTATAAGAATAAACATAAATAATTCCCATAGATTTAAGAATGATGCCAATTTGTAATGTGACGAATGTTATAGCCCTAAATTAAATGTAAATTGATGTATATGTCCCACAGACATAAGAATATATAATTGTAAATGGAAAAATGTGACATAGATTTATAGATGTAAGGATATACAGAGATAAGGAAATTAACATTGTATTAAAGATAGAAATAACCAAGAATGTAAAAAACTAGAAATGTAACAAATTATAGTAAATAAGGTCTCTGGCAGTGTCAGAGGGACATTGTAAGGCAGGAGTGTGGTTTTAGCCGGTAAGAGTCCGGCACTGCCCAGATTGGCTCACCAGTGAGGCAGTCTGGGCGTCCATGAGGATTTCCCACTCCTGCCAAAACAAAAAAAAAAAAAAAAAAACCTAACCTAACCTAACCTAACCTAACCTAACCTAACCTAACCTAACCTAACCTAACCTAACCTAACCTAACCTAACCTAACCTAACCTAACCTAACCTAACCTAACCTAACCTAACCTAACCTAACCTAACCTAACCTAACCTAACCTAACCTAACCTAACCTAACCTAACCTAACCTAACCTAACCTAACCTAACCTAACCTAACCTAACCTAACCTAACCTAACCTAACCTAACCTAACCTAACCTAACCTAACCTAACCTAACCTAACCTAACCGCGGCACATACGAGACAAGCTTAATAATAAAAAATTGATCGTTATGATATCACTGGACATAGAGGGAGCCTTTGACAGTGCATGGTGGCCGGCCATAAAAACCGGACTGGCGAAAGCGAAATGCCCGATAAATCTAAGAAGAGTGGTGGACAGCTACCTAGAACACAGAAAGGTCAGAGTGAGATACGCCGGACAGGAGATCGCCAGGGTAACCAACAAGGGTTGTGTGCAGGGTTCGATAGGGGGCCCAACTTTTTGGAATATTTTACTCGACCCCCTGCTTAAAGGCCTAGTACAAAGGGGAGATTACTGCCAAGCTTTCGCCGACGACGTGGTATTGGTATTCGATGGAGACTCCGCAATGGAGGTCCAGCGACGTGCCAATGACGCCCTCGGGTATGTTCATCAGTGGGGAGTCAGCAATAAGTTAAAATTCGCACCGCATAAAACGAATGCGATGGTAATCACGCGGAAGCTTAAGCATGACACCCCACTGCTGAGCATGGGTGGGGTCGACATTGGTATGTCGCGGGAAATCAAAGTCCTTGGGCTGACCATAGACGACAAGCTGACATTCAATGCCCATGCATCTAATGTTTGTAAAAAAGCATTGAACTTTTATAAGCAGTTGTCTAGGGCAGCCCGGATTAGTTGGGGACTTCATCCGGACGTGATTCGTACCATCTACGTGGCAGTGGTCGAACCAACCATCATGTATGCGGCAAGTGCATGGGCACCTGCCGCCAAAAAGCTGATGGTGCGCAAACAATTAAACGCGGTCCAAAGGGGTTTTGTACAGAAACTGTGCAAATCCTATCGCACGGTCTCTTTGAACTCGGCGCTGGTACTGGCTGGGGTACTACCCCTTGATCTTCGAATACAAGAGGCAGCTGCACTATATAAGGCGAGGAGGGGGGTATCACAGCCAGCGCTAGGAGACAAGGAGATTGAGCGACGTACCGCGTATGATAGAACCCCACATCCGGCCAAGTATATAAGCCTGCAGTTCATATGCCTGGCAGATCAGGAACAGGTCAGAAATCACTGCACTCAAGCAGTGCAGATTTACACGGACGGCAGCAAAATCGAGGGCAAGGTTGGGGCGTCATTGTCCCACTGGAGAAATAATGAGGAAATCAAAAGCCAAAAAATTTTGCTGTCGCCCCATTGCACCGTCTACCAGGCAGAACTGCTGGCTATATGTGTGGCAACACGGGAAGTCTTGCGTAGCCAAGAATGTAGCTTTGGGATATACAGCGACTCTAGGTCGTCGTTGGAAACTGTCGCAAACCACCGCTCTCTCCATCCCCTCTCAGTCGAAATACGGGAGAACCTTCGACAATGTAAGGATATATCCAAAAAAGTTGAACTTTTTTGGATAAAAGCTCATGCAGGACTGGAGGGTAACGAGAGAGCGGACCAGCTGGCTAAGGACGCCGCTTTAAAAATGAAAACAAGGCCAAACTACGACAAATGCCCGATATCATTCGTCAAGCGGCAGATCCGCGAGGACACGCTTGACGAATGGAATCGAAGATACAGATCCGAGGGCACAGCCGGCGTCACGAAATTATTTTTCCCGGACGCTATCCAAGCGTTCAGACACATAAGACAGCTAAAACCAACAGGGACATTGACACAAATTTTGACAGGGCACGGTGGGTTTTCCGAATACCTGAACAGGTTCAAATGTAAGGAAAACCCATCGTGCATATGTGACCCTGACAAACAAGAGACGGTAGAACACATACTGACAGACTGCCCCGCCTATGATCCGGAAAGGTATGATATCGAACAGGAACTGGGAATGAAAATAGAGACAAGTAACTTAAACACTTTAATAACAAGTAAAGATACTAGAGCCAAATTTATTGAGTTTTCTATAAAAATAGCCAGTAGGGTTAATAGGAGGAATAAGTAAGCACTATATATGCTTAGTATTCATATTTGTATAATATATAACAGTAGCATAATGTAACTGCTGAAAATGTCCGAACCTAATAGTAACAAAACCCTAATGTCATAAAATTTACCAAACCCGATATGTTTTCTATAGCTATAAGAATAAACATAAATAATTCCCATAGATTTAAGAATGATGCCAATTTGTAATGTGACGAATGTTATAGCCCTAAATTAAACGTAAATTGATGTATATGTCCCACAGACATAAGAATATATAATTGTAAATGGAAAAATGTGACATAGATTTATAGATGTAAGGATATACAGAGATAAGGAAATTAACATTGTATTAAAGATAGAAATAACCAAGAATGTAAAAAACTAGAAATGTAACAAATTATAGTAAATAAGGTCTCTGGCAGTGTCAGAGGGACATTGTAAGGCAGGAGTGTGGTTTTAGCCGGTAAGAGTCCGGCACTGCCCAGATTGGCTCACCAGTGAGGCAGTCTGGGCGTCCATGAGGATTTCCCACTCCTGCCAAAACAAAAAAAAAAAAAAAAAAAAAAAAAACCTAACCTAACCTAACCTAACCTAACCTAACCTAACCTAACCTAACCTAACCTAACCTAACCTAACCTAACCTAACCTAACCTAACCTAACCTAACCTAACCTAACCTAACCTAACCTAACCTAACCTAACCTAACCTAACCTAACCTAACCTAACCTAACCTAACCTAACCTAACCTAACCTAACCTAACCTAACCTAACCTAACCTAACCTAACCTAACCTAACCTAACCTAACCTAACCTAACCTAACCTAACCTAACCTAACCGTTATAACTTTGCATCCAGGAGACGCATTTTGAAGCTGTTTTCAGCCATTTTAAACTTGTATAGGCTCCCTCCTAATTTGAGACAAATAAAAATAGACAAAAGAGAAAATTAATTTTCTCCTCTCATCGACTTAGAAAAATTATCAATATTTTTCATAGAACACGTCATAATTTTGCATCTAGGTGACGCATCCTAACGCTGTTTTCAGCTGTTTTCATCATAGATAGGCTCCCTGCAAATTATTGACTAGTTAAAATAAGTAGGAACGCGAAAAAAAAAATTTTCCCTTCATTGACATAGACAAAATTTTTAAATTTTTACAAAAAGTTATTTTCAAAAATTAATATCTCAAAATCTTACTGTAACCCCGCATTTTTTATAAATTTAATAAATACTTACCTGCCTTACCTGTATCCTGGCGCGCGCTCCGCGAGCTCGGGTCCCGTTTGGTAGTCGTTATTCAATTTTTTTGGGCATTTTTCGGTTGAAAAACAGGTTTTTTGACCGAAAATCAAAATTTTTGTTTTAAATAAATTCCAAAAATTGCATAGGTCGCTAGCCCGCGCCGAGACGCATTTTTGGACACCTCGCGCGTGCGCCTAGCGCAAATAAAACTTCAAAAAATTCGCTAAATTCAATATCGCATACCTACAAAAATCTACCTAAGGGAGACGAAAACACTACAAATCGTTATAACTTTGCATCCAGGAGACGCATTTTGAAGCTGTTTTCAGCCATTTTAAACTTGTATAGGCTCCCTCCTAATTTGAGACAAATAAAAATAGACAAAAGAGAAAATTAATTTTCTCCTCTCATCGACTTAGAAAAATTATCAATATTTTTCATAGAACACGTCATAATTTTGCATCTAGGTGACGCATCCTAACGCTGTTTTCAGCTGTTTTCATCATAGATAGGCTCCCTGCAAATTATTGACTAGTTAAAATAAGTAGGAACGCGAAAAAATTTTTCCCTTCATTGACATAGACAAAATTTTTAAATTTTTACAAAAAGTTATTTTCAAAAATTAATATCTCAAAATCTTACTGTAACCCCGCATTTTTTATAAATTTAATAAATACTTACCTGCCTTACCTGTATCCTGGCGCGCGCTCCGCGAGCTCGGGTCCCGTTTGGTAGTCGTTATTCAATTTTTTTGGGCATTTTTCGGTTGAAAAACAGGTTTTTTGACCGAAAATCAAAATTTTTGTTTTCAATAAATTCCAAAAACTGCATAGGTCGCTAGCCCGCGCCGAGACGCGTCTTTGGACACCTCGCGCGTGCGCCTAGCGCAAATAAAACTTCAAAAAATTCGCTAAATTCAATATCGCATACCTACAAAAATCTACCTTAGGGAGACAATAAACACTACAAATCGTTATAACTTTGCATCCAGGAGACGCATTTTGAAGCTGTTTTCAGCCATTTTGAACTCGTATAGGCTCCCTCCTAATTTGAGACAAATAAAAATAGACAAAAGAGAAAATTAATTTTCTCCTCTCATCGACTTAGAAAAATTATCAATATTTTTCATAGAACACGTCATAATTTTGCATCTAGGTGACGCATCCTAACGCTGTTTTCAGCTGTTTTCATCATAGATAGGCTCCCTGCAAATTATTGACTAGTTAAAATAAGTAGGAACGCGAAAAAATTTTTCCCTTCATTGACATAGACAAAATTTTTAAATTTTTACAAAAAGTTATTTTCAAAAATTAATATCTCAAAATCTTACTGTAACCCCGCATTTTTTATAAATTTAATAAATACTTACCTGCCTTACCTGTATCCTGGCGCGCGCTCCGCGAGCTCGGGTCCCGTTTGGTAGTCGTTATTCAATTTTTTTGGGCATTTTTCGGTTGAAAAACAGGTTTTTTGACCGAAAATCAAAATTTTTGTTTTCAATAAATTCCAAAAACTGCATAGGTCGCTAGCCCGCGCCGAGACGCGTCTTTGGACACCTCGCGCGTGCGCCTAGCGCAAATAAAACTTCAAAAAATTCGCTAAATTCAATATCGCATACCTACAAAAATCTACCTTAGGGAGACAATAAACACTACAAATCGTTATAACTTTGCATCCAGGAGACGCATTTTGAAGCTGTTTTCAGCCATTTTGAACTCGTATAGGCTCCCTCCTAATTTGAGACAAATAAAAATAGACAAAAGAGAAAATTAATTTTCTCCTCTCATCGACTTAGAAAAATTATCAATATTTTTCATAGAACACGTCATAATTTTGCATCTAGGTGACGCATCCTAACGCTGTTTTCAGCTGTTTTCATCATAGATAGGCTCCCTGCAAATTATTGACTAGTTAAAATAAGTAGGAACGCGAAAAAATTTTTCCCTTCATTGACATAGACAAAATTTTTAAATTTTTACAAAAAGTTATTTTCAAAAATTAATATCTCAAAATCTTACTGTAACCCCGCATTTTTTATAAATTTAATAAATACTTACCTGCCTTACCTGTATCCTGGCGCGCGCTCCGCGAGCTCGGGTCCCGTTTGGTAGTCGTTATTCAATTTTTTTGGGCATTTTTCGGTTGAAAAACAGGTTTTTTGACCGAAAATCAAAATTTTTGTTTTCAATAAATTCCAAAAACTGCATAGGTCGCTAGCCCGCGCCGAGACGCGTCTTTGGACACCTCGCGCGTGCGCCTAGCGCAAATAAAACTTCAAAAAATTCGCTAAATTCAATATCGCATACCTACAAAAATCTACCTTAGGGAGACAATAAACACTACAAATCGTTATAACTTTGCATCCAGGAGACGCATTTTGAAGCTGTTTTCAGCCATTTTGAACTCGTATAGGCTCCCTCCTAATTTGAGACAAATAAAAATAGACAAAAGAGAAAATTAATTTTCTCCTCTCATCGACTTAGAAAAATTATCAATATTTTTCATAGAACACGTCATAATTTTGCATCTAGGTGACGCATCCTAACGCTGTTTTCAGCTGTTTTCATCATAGATAGGCTCCCTGCAAATTATTGACTAGTTAAAATAAGTAGGAACGCGAAAAAATTTTTCCCTTCATTGACATAGACAAAATTTTTAAATTTTTACAAAAAGTTATTTTCAAAAATTAATATCTCAAAATCTTACTGTAACCCCGCATTTTTTATAAATTTAATAAATACTTACCTGCCTTACCTGTATCCTGGCGCGCGCTCCGCGAGCTCGGGTCCCGTTTGGTAGTCGTTATTCAATTTTTTTGGGCATTTTTCGGTTGAAAAACAGGTTTTTTGACCGAAAATCAAAATTTTTGTTTTCAATAAATTCCAAAAACTGCATAGGTCGCTAGCCCGCGCCGAGACGCGTCTTTGGACACCTCGCGCGTGCGCCTAGCGCAAATAAAACTTCAAAAAATTGCCCGCCCACCCTCCCTGTTCTCACTGGGTAGGTAAACTTTTCAGTTTTGTTAGAAAATTAATTTGTCACATCTATTTTTCTTTTCTGTTTTGTTACTGTTATTATAATAGCGTGACCTACTTATGACATAAATTAACCGTAGAGTGTTAACTCTATATAGAGAACACATCTAATGACATTACGCAATTTTATTTTAATTGCTTAGTATGTACTTTTATTATTATTTTATGAATAGACACTAACGTGCCTAGCGCACGCGCCGCGAGCTCGAGTCTTGTTTAATGGTTTACACATTTAAAACTATATTTCCATACTGACCTAACGGCCCTGCGGCCGCAGGATAAGGTTATCTTGTTGCTCTTATACTTTTGGTCTCTGAAATACTTTTGTGTACATCCCCCCTATACAGGGATACGGAGTTTCACTTTAAATCTTTATGAACCTAACCTTCACAAAAGATATGTTCCATACACCGGCAAAGAAGGACGCGAGCTCGTCGCTTCCCAAGGGTTCGCCGCACTCGACGGAGAAAGCTGGACCCTCCCTTCCTAGTGTGAGGCGAAGCATCGGGGAATGTGAGGCTGGGAAAGCTGAGTCCCAGACTAAGACCCCAGCAAACCCAGAACGCGACGCCACACCAGGTACCTCCCAGCAAAGCGTCAGTACTGTGGAGATTAGCCGCGACCCAGCTGATACCGATATACGCACAAAGAGATCTGATACCGCTTACCCCAACATCACGGCGGAGGCAAGAGCATGCCTTAATAAGGCAAAGCTCCACCTCAACAACTCGCGCAACCTAAAGGCGGAGATCAAGAAGGAAGTTACAGCGGCAATAGACCGGCTATATCAGTTGGTGAAAGAGGCGGATAAGGGAAAGGGTGGACTGAGCCAACGGAAAGTAACTGGAAGTCAGAAGGCCGAAGAACCAGGTCATGACCTGGATAGTATCACCTGGTTGCGCTCCGCACTAGAAGAGCAAACTCTGATAGTGAAGGAGGGCAACCGGATGATAAAGCAGCTGCAGGTGGAAATGCAAGAACAAAGAGAGGAACAAAAGTCACGTGACAAAGAGAGACACAGTGACGAAGATATCTTGAAGGAGATTAGAGCACTTGAAGAGACCACTAAAGAAATGGGTAAAACACGAATTGAGGAACACTCGAAGTTGCTACAGGAAAGCAATGAAAGAATGAAGGACCTGAAAGCCGCAATAGAGCAACAACAACGTGACAACGACCAACGACCAACAACGTATGCGAGTGTAACAGCGACGCAAAGCGGAAAAGCGAACCCTGTGCGGAGTACGCTTCACTCTATCGTCGTTACCTCCAAAGATGAGACAGAGACTGGGGACGAAGTACTGGAGAAAGTGCGGAAGACGGTAGACGCAAAGGAAGGATGGGTGAAAGTGGAGAAGGTTAGGAAGGCGAAAGACAGAAAGATAATTATGGGCTTCCAAAATACCGAAGAAAGGGACAAGATAAAAGGAAAGTTGGCCAGAGAAAATCATGACCTCCATGTCGAGGAGGTGAAAAACAAAGACCCGCTGCTGATCCTAAGGAGCGTCTTCTCTGTTAACTCAGACGAGGACATTCTCAAAGCTTTAAGAAAACAGAACCGAGACGTTTTTCACAACCTCGACAAGGAGGAGGATAGAGTGGTGGTTAAGTTCCGGAGGAGGACCAGGAACCCACACACTTGTCACGTGGTGGTCGGCATCTCGCCAATTATCTGGATACGGGCGATGGAATTCGGATACCTGCACGTGGACCTTCAGCGCGTGAGAGTGGAAGATCAAACCCCACTGGTGCAGTGCACGCGCTGCCTAGGCTACGGGCATGGCAGACGGTACTGTAAAGAACCGGCTGACCTGTGCAGTCACTGTGGCGGGTCACACCTGAGGTCAGAATGCGCCGACTTTTCAACGGGTGCCCCGCCTAAGTGCCGGAACTGCACAGGAGCCAAGCTCGGGGACGTCAGCCACAACGCTTTTAGCTCGGAATGTCCGATACGCCACAAGTGGGACGAAATAGCAAGGTCTACTGTCGCATATTGCTAAGGGCACCACAGTACATAATATCCCCTATAGAGTGATACAGGCTAACCTCCAACGCAAAAAACTAGCCACCAATGAGCTTTTGATAGAAGCTACGAAGCGAAGAATAGCGGTGGCGCTTCTTCAGGAGCCTTACGTAGCAGGAGCGAAGGCAATGAGGAGTCACAGGGGCGTTAGGATATTCCAGAACGTAGTTACAGGGGATGGCACTGTCAAAGCGGCAATCGCCGTCTTTGATAGTGACATCAATGTAATACAGTACCCGAAGCTCACCACAAATAACATCACTGTGGTGGGAATACAAACCAGCGCCTGGGAAATTACACTCGTCTCACTCTACTTTGAACCTGACAAACCTGTGGAGCCTTATTTGGAACACCTGAAGAGGATAGGGATTGAAAACGGATCCAAACCATTGATCATTGGAGGTGACGTCAATGCGAAGAGTACGTGGTGGGGAAGCTCTGTTATAGACAGTAGAGGAGAGGATGTGCACGGAACTCTGGGGGAGATGGGGCTCCATATACTCAACGTAGGGGAAATTCCAACTTTCGACACTATCAGAGGAGGACAGCGCTACAGCAGCTACGTCGACATCACAGCCTGCTCGACGAATATCCTCGGGTCGGTGGATGACTGGAGAGTCGATGAAAGTTTAACGAGCTCCGATCACAACGGCATAACTTTCAATATTAGGTTAAAGAAATCTAAAGGTCTTACAGTAGAAAGAACAACACGAATTTACAATACCAAAAAAGCAAATTGGGTCGAGTTTCATGAGAAGCTCAACCAATTGACAATAGAATATGGGGTTACAAAATCAGAAATAGATAAAATCAATAACACTGAACAAATAGATAAAATAACCAACGACTTTACTAAAGCAATTAAAGAAGCGTGTAACTCAGCAATGCCTACTAAGACAACAAAAGAAAAACTTACCTTGCCGTGGTGGTCGGAGAAACTTGAAAAGATGAAAAGAGAGGTCACCACCAAGAAACGAAGAATCCGATGCGCAGCGCCTGTCCGTAGATCGAAGGTAGTAGCAGAGTACCTGAAACAGAAAGAAGAGTATGAGCTGGAGGAAGGGAGAGCTCAAACAGAGAGCTGGAAAGAGTTTTGCCACAAGCAGGATAGGGAAGGGGTCTGGGAGGGAATCTACAGGGTTATAGGAAAAACTACGCGAAGAGAAGAGGATGTACTTATGGTAAAGGATGGGGAGGAACTGGATGCAAAGGGCTCCGTAAGGTACATCGCGGAAACTTTCTATCCGGAGGACCTACATAGTGTTGACAATGATTACCATCGCCACATTAGAGTAGAGGCCGACAAAGTTAACGAGGAAGAGCAAAGCGACAACAGTGATCCACCCTTTACTATGTTGGAGCTAAGAACAGCCAGCGAATCCTTTAACCCCAAAAAGGCCCCGGGAAAGGATGGCCTGACCGCCGACATATGCAACCATGCAATAGGTAGTCTGCCAGAGGTGTTTCTGGCCTTTCTGAACCAATGCCTGAGACTCGGCTACTTCCCACAGTCCTGGAAAGAGGCCACGGTGGTGGTGCTAAGGAAACCGGGAAAAACGGATTACACCACACCAAAATCATACAGACCGATTGGACTACTACCTGTCATCGGTAAAATATATGAGAAGATGTTGGTGGCCCGTCTCAAGTTCTACATCTTACCTAGGATGAGTACTCGCCAGTATGGATTTATGCCACAGAGGAGCACCGAAGACTCCCTCTATGACCTAATGCAGCACATCCGCAACAAATTAGACGAAAAGAAACTAATACTAGTCGTATCACTGGACATAGAGGGAGCTTTTGACAGTGCCTGGTGGCCAGCGATAAGAGTCCGTCTGGCAGAGGAGAAATGTCCAATCAACTTGAGGCGGGTCATGGACAGCTATCTCAGAAACCGAAGAGTCTCGGTCAGGTACGGTGGGGAAGAATACACCAAGGACACAAATAAGGGTTGCGTCCAGGGTTCAATTGGGGGCCCATTCCTTTGGAATCTTCTACTCGACCCCCTACTTAAAGGCCTGGTACAAAGGGGAGACTATTGTCAAGCCTTTGCTGATGACGTGGTCCTAGTTATCGACGGGGACTCCGCGATTGGGGTCCAGCGGCGTGCTAATGACGCTCTCGAGTATGTTCACCAGTGGGGAGTCAGCAATAGGTTAAGATTCGCACCACACAAGACGAATGCCATGGTCGTTACGCGGAAACTTAAGTATGACACCCCACTGCTGAGCATGGGCGGGGTCGGGATTGGTATGTCGCAGGAAATCAAAGTCCTGGGACTGACCATAGACAATAAGCTAACCTTTAATAGCCATGCATCTAATGTATGCAAAAAGGCATTAAACTTCTACAAGCAGTTGTCGAGGGCAGCCAGGATAAGTTGGGGACTCAATCCGGACGTCATACGCACGATATACACGGCAGTAGTCGAACCGACGATATTATACGCGGCAAGTGCGTGGGCACCAGCAGCCGAAAAATTGATGGTGCGCAAACAACTTAACGCGGTCCAAAGGGGTTTCGCACAGAAACTGTGCAAATCCTATCGCACAGTCTCTTTGAACTCGGCACTGGTGCTGGCCGGTATACTACCCCTTGATCTCCGACTACAAGAGGCAGCGGCCCTGTATGAGGCAAGGAGGGGGGTGCTTCGGCCAGCGCTAGGAGACAAGGAGATTGAGCGACGCACCGCGTTTGACAGAACCCCCCATCCGGCTAAACATATAAGCCTGCAGTTCATAAGCCTGGCAGACCAGGAGCAAGTCAACAACCACTGCACTCAGGCAGTAAGGATCTACACGGACGGCAGTAAGATCGAGGGCAAAGTCGGTGCATCATTGTCTCACTGGAGCAATGATGTAGAGGTGAAAAGCCAGAAATTAAAGCTGTCGTCCCACTGTACCGTCTACCAGGCAGAACTGCTGGCTATATGCAAGGCCACAAGGGAAATTCTGCGTAGCCCAGAAACCAGTTTCGGCATATATAGCGACTCCAGGTCGTCTCTAGAAACGGTCGCTAACCACCGCTCTCTCCATCCCCTTTCAGTCGAAATACGAGAAAATCTGCGACAGTGCAAGGATCAATCCAAAAAAGTTGAACTTTTTTGGATCAAAGCTCATGCAGGACTGGAAGGGAATGAGAGGGCAGACCAGCTGGCAAAGGAAGCCGCCCTTAAATCCAAGACGAGGCCAGACTACGACCAGTGCCCGATTTCATTCGTCAAGCGGCAGATCCGCGAGGACACGCTTGACGAATGGAATCGTAGGTATAGATCTGAGAACACAGCTGGAGTCACAAAAATATTTTTCCCGGACGCCATCCAAGCCTTTAAACTCGTTAAAGACATCAAACCAATGGGAATAATAACACAGGTACTGACAGGACACGGTGGGTTTTCCGAATACCTCTACAGGTTTAAGTGCAAGGAAAGCCCATCGTGCATATGTGACCCCGAAAAACCAGAGACGGTTGTCCATATATTGACAGACTGCCCCGCCTACTCCCTAAAGAGGTACGAGATTGAGCAGGAGCTGGGAACGGAAATAAGTATGGAAACTATAAATACGTTATTAAAACGGAAAGAGACTAGAGCCAAATTCATAAAGTTTTGTGTAAAAGTTGCAGAAAAGGCAATAGCAAGAAACAAGTGAGCAAATGCTATGCTTAGTATTTATATTTGTGATAAAAATATAAAACAGTAGCATAGCATTAAGTGGCCATATAAGGCACAGGAACTAATGTCCTAGTCGTTATGTTGTTGGAAAAATTATATATGTATGTATTTAAATAATGATAATAAATATAATAATATATTAATAAATAAATAAAATATAATAATATAATGATAATAAATAATAAAAATATAATAATAATAATAATAATATATTAATTAATTAATATTTGTTAATAGCAGTTAAAGTATAATTGATAAATTACGTTTAGGCTGGAAGATACTTCAGAAATTAGCTTGTTCCGAAACAATTATAAAAATAAATATTTAAAATTTGACTAAAAAGTGCTCTGACTTTGTCAGAGGGACACTGGAAGGCAGGAGTGTGGTTTTAGCCGGTAAGAGTCCGGCACTGCCCAGACTGGCTCAAAGTGAGGCAGTCTGGGCGTCCATGAGGATTTCCCACTCCTGCCCAAACAAAAAAAAAAAAAAAAAAAAAAAAAAAAAAACCTAACCTAACCTAACCTAACCTAACCTAACCTAACCTAACCTAACCTAACCTAACCTAACCTAACCTAACCTAACCTAACCTAACCTAACCTAACCTAACCTAACCTAACCTAACCTAACCTAACCTAACCTAACCTAACCTAACCTAACCTAACCTAACCTAACCTAACCTAACCTAACCTAACCTAACCTAACCTAACCTAACCTAACCTAACCTAACCTAACCTAACCTAACCTAACCTAACCTAACCTAACCTAACCTAACCTAACCTAACCTAACCTAACCTAACCTAACCTAACCTAACCTAACCTAACCTAACCTAACCTAACCTAACCTAACCTAACCTAACCTAACCTAACCTAACCTAACCTAACCTAACCTAACCTAACCTAACCTAACCTAACCTAACCTAACCTAACCTAACCTAACCTAACCTAACCTAACCTAACCTAACCTAACGGAAAATTATATTAGAGAGTAGTTTAGTTATAAGGATCTGTTTAATCCATCCCATTTTATATTTTTTGGATATTTTTGCACAAAATTTATTAATTTTCACCAACCGGGAATCGAACCCGGAACTTTTAAAAACCTAAAAACGCTCATATCTCGGGAACGGAGCCAGTTAGCCCATTTTTAACGCCAGCCTGGATATCTATACTACGTATAGATATACAGCGACACTCTATTGGCCACCCTCCTTCGAACCCCCACCCTTCTCTTAATTAATATATTAGTATATTCAATATCCCCCCCCCCCTCACCTAAAGTACCCTCCGCGGATCATTTATATCATCTTTATATTTACGTATATACCCCCCAAAGCGAAATACCCCCCCTCCAACCCTTCCTCGGACCATCCCCTAATCCCCCCCCCCCCCCTCTCCACTCACCTTCGATCATCTCACCTGCCTATACAATACACCATTTATATGTAAACTGAAGATCCCAGTCACCTATTTGGTACCCCTCACCTCCCTTCCCCCTAAAAATTTAGTTCCCCAATTATCTTAGAAACGGCTGGGAATATTAAAATTTTGATAAAATTTTCCCCCCCCCACTAACCCCCCTCTCTGTCCGAACCTAGAATCAGATAGGACCCCAAGACCCCCATTTTATGACCCCAAGTCCTTTTGACCCCAAAAACCGATTAGTACCCATATTTATTAATAATAATATTTATACATTTGTCCCCTCCTTTGATACCCACGAACACCCGCCCCCCCCCTCCCTTCCGATTACCTCACCCCGCGGGCCTTAACTTCACAACCGGAGGTCGTAGACCAACCGAGTTTGGGGTCGTTTAAATCAGGACGACAAGATCTCCCACTTGGCTCCAAAGGAATCCCCAAAAACCCATACCTTTCCTAAGTTAGATCAATAATAATATAATATTTATATATCTATTTCTCTGACTCTTCTGGCTTCCGCGGTACGGTTAAAATAGACAATAGGCACCTTACAAGGAGAAAACGTCTGCGGTTTTTCTCGTTACATCCAGACTTTTTTAGTTAGTTTAATTATTTCATAGTTTTAAGCTTAAAATCAAAATTTTCTTTATTTTTAAAGACATTTTAGCGTCCAAGATTTTCGGATCCCAAACCACTTTACACGATAGTGGAGGACGAGCCAAGCTAAACAAGTACAAACTCGGGCATTCTGCGACCACTGGAAGGGAAGTTATACCGGGTTGAGGATTGACTTGACAGTTCTCGAACTGTCAAACCAAATTTCGACTCGGATAGCTCCCGAACCGGAGGTCGTAGAAGGTTGGGGTTTTCTTTGGGGACGTTGGCTGGCCCGTCTTCACCTGAGTAGCATAACTTACCCACTGTTACACTTCCGGGATAATCCCCCCCCCATCTCACCCCTCCCCTCTTCCAAAACACCCCATCACTCAAATCACCCAACAATAAGTTAACAAGCGGCCCTCAGCCATACTGTGAAATTAAAACCCTTCCGGGATAACCCCCCTCCACCCCTCCTAAATATCACCCTATCGGGCCATATCTCGGGAACGAGAGGACATAGAGCCGATTCGACCTCAAAATCAGCCTTTGTGGTGTCGAAGACACCACGGCTAAAGTCACATAAGAGGAATCCTTCCCCTCCATTTTTCCCTTTTTCCCCGAACCTTCCCCTCCCTTATTCTTTAAAAGGCCATATCTCGGGAACGAGAGGACTTAGAGCCGATCCGACCTCAAAATCAGCCTTTGTGGTGTCGAAGACACCACGGTTAAAGTCGCAACAGAGGTACCCTCCCCCCCCTGATTGGACCTTCCCCTACCCTTTACGTACGGTATCATCAATAAACCGGTAACTACGGGGGTTAGAAAAATTTGGACCGCGGATTAGTAGTGTTTGTTTTTGACTCCTCATTTACAGGAAAGAGACGTAAAAACGGAACTATATATTATATATAGTGTAATATACATTGACAAACACTTACCCCCCTATACAGGGTCAGACAATTTATACCACGTATTATTATTTATATCCTTCGACAACTTTCCCGTTCATTTCGTTGTGCCCTATACACACAAGTCATACAACGCGAAATACCAGCAAATTGAGGTTATAAAATGTTTCCCGGAATTCGCACCCCAATAAGCAGAGGGCCAGGAGCCAGCGCCAGCGGACCGCAAGAGTCGCGAAAAGAGGGACCCTCTGGAGCGCAAGCTGCGCCGAAGGGGTTAGCCCTGACGTTCGGTGGAAAAGACGCTGCCGCTCCCGCCACTACTCCCAGCACCGCGGGCCCGCCTGAACAGGCGCTGGACGCCGCCAAGACTTTTATCAGGAAACCTGAACGAAAGAGAAGATCTATGGACGTAATGAAGGCGTACAATAAAAACCCTGACGCTTACGCCACATCGTCCAGCGACTGGCTTCTCCAGGAGGTCATGAAGACTTTTGAGGACATACCAGCTAGAGTCAGGGATTACCCTCAGATGAGGAAGGACATAAAGACCTTCCTGGAGACACAGTCGGATAAGAGTCTGGGGATCTTATTCGAACTCAGCAAGCGGCTAAAGAACTCGGAGACGGCGCCAAAAACAGTCCTGTCTGCAAAAATTGACACCACGCCGTCATCACCCAAATTGCCGCGAGAAATTCTGGAAAGGCTGGAAGTGATGGAAGAATCGCTGAGGATACAACTCAAGGACCTCGAAGGCAAAGTTAAAAAAGGCTTCGAAGACATGTGCGATTACTGCGGCGATAGTGGTTCCGACATCATCGACAAAGTTATCGACAAAATTGACGGGGTCAGCGACAAGGTCGACGTAGCACAAGCGGCCATAGACCACACTAGAGAAGGAGTGAAGACGGTGGGTCTCGCTGCGGCAGACCTCAAAAATGGAGTCGAAAACGTTGCCGGTGTTGTCGCCACCAGATCGGACAGAATAGAGGAGCTCATAAGGGAGGTCGTATGCGAGCCAAAGACTGACTCGCAGACTTACGCCCAAGTCACAGCAGCCAAACCGGGACGTCGGCCGGCGCTTCACTCGTTGGCGGTCACCACAGAAGATAGCAGGGTTACCGCCGACGGGGTGCTCGCCCGGGTGAAGGAGGCGGTCGACGCCAGGGGAACTGGACTGAAAATAAATAAAGTCCGAAAGGCCAAAAACCAGACGGTCATACTAGGATGTGACTCAGAGGCGGAGCTCAGAAAAATTAAAGACCGGATTGACAGCAGAGGTGAGGGACTAAGAGCAGAGCCCATGAAAAATAAAAACCCGCTCGTTGTCCTTAAGGACGTCTTTTTGGATAGCGGCGATGAGGAAATAGTAAGGGCGCTCTACTCCCAGAACGAAGACATTTTCAGGGGCTTAGACCAGGAAGAAATGGAAGTGACGATAAAATATAAGAAAAGGACTAGAAATCCGAAGACGGCGCACGTGGTCGTCCAAGTCAGACCCAAAGTATGGCAGAGGATGACGGAGGCTGGGGCTCTTTACCTTGACCTGCAAAGGGTCAGGGTGGAGGATCAGTCACCACTCATCCAATGTACAAAATGCTTAGCATTTGGACATGGCCGGAAATTTTGTACCGAGAGTGTGGACAGGTGCAGTCACTGCGGGGGACCGCATCTGCGCGAGCAGTGCGAGGACTTTGTTGCGGAGAGGGAACCGCAGTGCTGCAATTGCCTGCACTCAAAGCTCCAGAAGACCGACCACAACGCATTTAGCGTGGAGTGCCCGGTCCGTAAGAAATGGGATTACCTGGCTCGGACGACGACGGCATACGCCTAAAACAGCTGCTCCCTGGATATATAAATGTATGTATTTTAAATATATATTATGTATATATCAAAAACACACACGGGATAGCAAACACACACGGGACACTAAACACCTTACACAGCCCATAAATGTTAAACAAACACAAACATTAGTCAAGAAATAGCAATAAATATGTATATTCTAAGTATATATATATAGTATTGCCGAAAAATAAAATGAAGAAAAATAATAAATTATAGATAATTATATAGGTCCAATCCCTGTCCTAAACTTTAAACCTTGAACCCCAAAACCTACCTGGTCTAAGGAGAATAGTAACGCTAACATATAAACATATATGTACATAGTACTAGATAATGGAAGGATAAGTGAGACATAAGTATGGGTCTTGGGATGTTAAAATCAAAATAAGTTGATAGAATTGTAAAATTAAGTATTGAATAGATAAGTAATAGATAAATAGACAGGAAAGTAGCAAAACAAAACACATGTTTAAATATATAATGGAAATAAAGAAAGCTATATAAGAACAGTTGTTATTGTGCAAAAGTATAAAAGGAATATACTAAAATTAGAATAATATGTACAAGTAGCTAAAATTAAGAAATAAAGTTAAATGATTACATTTCGGTAAAAATAATAATAAAAGGAAAGTGAAGCATAAGTAAAAGTCTTGGTTTTGTTTAAAACTAGAATAAGTTGATAGAACTGTTAAATCAAATACTAAATAAATAAGTAATAGACAAGCAAGGTAGCAAAATAAGGACATATGTTCGAATATATAATAGAAATAAGGAAAGTTGCTTAAGACCAATTGTTATCATGTAAAAGTATAAATAGAAATGTATCAAATAAGTATAATATGTATCAGCAGCTAAAACATATAAATAAGGTGAAATGATCACATATGGGTAAAAGTAAAAGGATAAGTGAAGCATAATTATAAGTCTTGGTTTTGTTTAAAAATTAGAATAAGCTGAGTGTATCGTAAAAATTTAAGTACTAAATAAATAAGTAACAGATAAATAGATAAGGATAGTAGCAAAATAAGAACACATGTTTAAATATATAACAGAAGTAAGGAAAGTTATATAAGAATTACCTGTATTATGTAAAAGTATAAATAGAAACTTATCAAAATAAGAATAATATGAATAAGCAGCTAAACTAAGAAATAAGATGGAATTATCACACTCATGTAAAAAATAAAAGGATAACTGAAGTATAAGTATAAGTTTTGGTTTTTGTTTAAAATTAGAATACACATTGTTAAATACATAATAGAAGTAAGGAAAGTTATATAGGAACGATTTTGTTATGTAAAAGTATAAATAGAAATGTATCAAAATAAGAATAATATTAATAAGTAGTTAAAACTTAGAAATAAGGTGAAACTATCACATTATGTAAATAAATCAAGGCGTAAACTTAATACCCCCTGAAATAAAGAAAAGTAAAGACAGTTAGAATAGCGGGAGTCCCACCCGGCTAAGAATGGAAAGGATGAATAAAAGAAAGACACAGTATGAGGCATAAAAGTGCGAGAGGAATAAATGATAGAAATTGAATGAATGAGAAACTAAGAATAATAAGAGCCGTTTGACCCATGAACGGGAAAAGCACAAAAAAAAAAAAAAAAAAAAAAAAAAAAAACCTAACCTAACCTAACCTAACCTAACCTAACCTAACCTAACCCAGTCTGGCTTCAACCGCCGCCACGAACGCCACGAAAAAACCGCGCTCCGCTGTCGAAAAACGCTAAAAATAGCAAAAGTTTCCGGAATATACAAGTGTAATACATCAAAAGACGCGCAATCGCAAGGCGATCACGGTTGTGAAGTTAGTTTTGTGAAAAGTGGAAAACAGTGCAAGTTTTAACCAAAAAAAGGTGAAATTACGGGAACAGTTGACTTTGAAAGTCAAATATCTCCGGATCCAAAGCGACGACATAGTCTTTTTAAAAGCCTATCAGGATCGGCACACCAAGATCTTCGATCCCGGAAAAAGTCCCGAATTTTTCCGCGCAGGCGCGCGGAAATACAAGCAAGTACCTGTTTTCCCGGTGACGCATTCCCGATCCAGGACTAGGAAATCATCCCTGACCGTTCCCAGAGAAGGAGAACACGACAAGGATCACGGAGGTATTTCCAAAATAAATTTCCATTCAGTGAAAACCCAGTAATTGCAATTACAAAATTCCTGTGCGGCCGTGAAAGAGCTGAAAACTTTTACCGGCCACTATTAAACGAAATCTTCAGCGACAACCTAGCTTCAAATTCTGGTGGGAGCTAGCTGGGATATCACCGAACTCGGATGCAAAAATTTAGATTTTTTAGACTGTAAATTCAGGATATATTAGAGTTTTAGTAAAGTGCTTAAAAATTTCCGCTCGCAAAATAATTGGTTTTCCGCCGAATATTGTAACTGAATTAACAATCGAAATACCCCACACATCCATAATATTTGTTTGGTTTTGTAATTGTAAAAGTAGCACTAGAGCATAACGTATTTTTGGTTAAAATCCTAGTAAATATAAATAAGTAATTCTAAAGTTATAGGTTATGTCAAATTGAAATTTTTTCCCCGATCTCCACGTGTTTGCAAGATATCGGGAAAGGCTATATTTCAGGAACGGGAGGTCGTGGAAGGAAAATAAGAGCTTCTACCATAGTTTCCCCGAAAAGGGCTATCCTAATAACTTTGTCCCATCATTCCACGACGTCTCTGTGAAAAAATCGGGGTAAATTATCGTAATTTTAGGGGAAATCTCCCCACTTTGTTTTTTCCCTATTGTTTACATATTATTTTACTGTTTTATTAATTATTATATAAGAGAGTAGATCTGTTTAATCCATCCCATTTTATTTATTCGTACATTTTTTGCACAAAATTTTTAAATCTCACCAACCGGGAATCGAACCCGGAACTTTTAAAAACTTAAAAACGCTCATATCTCGGGAACGGAGCCAGTTAGCCCATTTTTAACGCCAGCCTGGATATCTATACTACGTATAGATATACAGCGACACTCTATTGGCCACCCTCCTTCGAACCCCCACCCTTCTTTTAATTAATATATTAGTATATTTAATATCCCCCCCCCCCCCTCACCTAAAGTATCTTCCGTGGATCATTTATATCATCATTATATTTACGTATATACCCCCCAAAGCGAAATACCCCCCTCCAACCCTTCCTCGGACCATCACCTAATTCCCCCCCCCCCCCTCTCCACTCACCTTCGATCATCTCACCTGCCTATATAATAGACCATATATATGTATGCTGCAGATCCCAGTCACCTAGTTGGTACCCCTCACCTCCCTTCCCCCTAAAAACTTAGTTCCCCAATTATTTCAGAAACGGCTGGGAATATCAAAATTTTGATAAAATTTTCCCCCCCCCACTAACCCCCCTCTCAGTTCGAACCTAGAATTAAATAAGACCCCAAGACCCCTATTTTATGACCCCAAGTACCCATATTTGTATATATTTATAGAATTTATATAACCCCTTAACATTACTTAAACCCCTGGGGCCGTCTCTCATGTGACCCCTTGTGACCCCCAAGACCCCATTTTTTGACCCCTGCCTTTTGTCCCCAAAAACTGAGTAGTACCCATATTTATTAATAACGGTTTTTCTCTTTATAGCCAGACTTATTTTAATTTTGATTAGTTTAATTGTTTTATAGATTTTAAGTGTTAAATCAAAGTTTCTTTATTTTTAAAGACATTTTAGCGTCCAAGTTTTTCAAGATCCCAAAACCATTTTACACGACAGTGGAGGACGAGCCAAGCTAAATAAGTACAAACTCGGGCATTCTGCGGCCACTGGGGGGGAAGTTGTACCGGTTTGAAGATTGACTTTGACAGTTCTTGAACTGTCAAACCAAATTTAAGACTCGGATAGCTCCCGAACCGGAGGTCGTAGAAGGTTGGGGTTTTCTTTGGGGACGTTGGCTGGCCCGTTTTCACCTGAGTAGCATTACTTACCCACTGTTACACTTCCGGGAAAACCCCCCCCCCATCTCACCCATCCCCTCTTCCAAAACACCCCATCATTCAATCACCCAACAATAAGTTAACAAGCGGCCCTCAGCCATACTGTGAAATTAAAACCCTTCCGGGATAACCCCCCTCCACCCCTCCTAAATATCACCCTATCGGGCCATATCTCGGGAACGAGAGGACATAGAGCCGATTCGACCTCAAAATCAGCCTTTGTGGTGTCGAAGACACCACGGCTAAAGTCACATAAGAGGAATCCATCCCCTCCATTTTTCCCTTATTCCCCGAACCTTCCCCTCCCTTATCCTTTAAAAGGCCATATCTCGGGAACGAGAGGACTTAGAGCCGATCCGACCTCAAAATCAGCCTTTGTGGTGTCGAAGACACCACGGTTAAAGTCGCACAAGAGGTACCCTCCCCCCCCTGATTGGACCCTCCCCTACCCTTTTACACACTGTATCACAAATAAACCGGTAACTACGGGGTTTAGAAAAATTTGGACCGCGGATTAGTAGCGTTTGATTTTGACTCCTCATTTACAGGGAAGAGACGTAAAAAACAGGACTATATATTATATATAGTGTAATATACATTGACAAACACTTACCCCCCTATACAGGGTTAGACAATTTATACCACGTATTATTATTTATATCCTTCGACAACTTTCCCGTTCATTTCGTTGTGCCCTATACACACAAGTCATACAACGCGAAATACCAGCAAATTGAGGTTATAAAATGTTTCCCGGAATTCGCACCCCAATAAGCAGAGGGCCAGGAGCCAGCGCCAGCGGACCGCAAGAGTCGCGAAAAGAGGGATCCTCTGGAGCGCAAGCTGCGCCGAAGGGGTTAGCCCTGACGTTCGGTGGAAAAGACGCTGCCGCTCCCGCCACTACTCCCAGCACCGCGGGCCCGCCTGAACAGGCGCTGGACGCCGCCAAGACTTTTATCAGGAAACCTGAACGAAAGAGAAGATCTATGGACGTAATGAAGGCGTACAATAAAAACCCTGACGCTTACGCCACATCGTCCAGCGACTGGCTTCTCCAGGAGGTCATGAAGACTTTTGAGGACATACCAGCTAGAGTCAGGGATTACCCTCAGATGAGGAAGGACATAAAGACCTTCCTGGAGACACAGTCGGATAAGAGTCTGGGGATCTTATTCGAACTCAGCAAGCGGCTAAAGAACTCGGAGACGGCGCCAAAAACAGTCCTGTCTGCAAAAATTGACACCACGCCGTCATCACCCAAATTGCCGCGAGAAATTCTGGAAAGGCTGGAAGTGATGGAAGAATCGCTGAGGATACAACTCAAGGACCTCGAAGGCAAAGTTAAAAAAGGCTTCGAAGACATGTGCGATTACTGCGGCGATAGTGGTTCCGACATCATCGACAAAGTTATCGACAAAATTGACGGAGTCAGCGACAAGGTCGACGTAGCACAAGCGGCCATAGACCACACTAGAGAAGGAGTGAAGACAGTGGGTCTCGCTGCGGCAGACCTCAAAAATGGAGTCGAAAACGTTGCCGGTGTTGTCGCCACCAGATCGGACAGAATAGAGGAGCTCATAAGGGAGGTCGTATGCGAGCCAAAGACTGACTCGCAGACTTACGCCCAAGTCACAGCAGCCAAACCGGGACGTCGGCCGGCGCTTCACTCGTTGGCGGTCACCACAGAAGATAGCAGGGTTACCGCCGACGGGGTGCTCGCCCGGGTGAAGGAGGCGGTCGACGCCAGGGGAACTGGACTGAAAATAAATAAAGTCCGAAAGGCCAAAAACCAGACGGTCATACTAGGATGTGACTCAGAGGCGGAGCTCAGAAGAGTTAAAGACCGGATTGACAGCAGAGGTGAGGGACTAAGAGCAGAGCCCATGAAAAACAAAAACCCGCTCGTTGTCCTTAAGGATGTCTTTTTGGATAGCGGCGATGAGGAAATAGTAAGGGCGCTCCACTCCCAGAACGACGACATTTTCAGGGGCTTAGACCAGGAGGAAATGGAAGTGAAAATAAAGTATAAGAAAAGGACCAGAAATCCCAAGACGGCGCACGTGGTCGTCCAAGTCAGACCCAAAGTATGGCAGAGGATGACGGAGGCTGGGGCTCTTTACCTTGACCTGCAAAGGGTCAGGGTGGAGGATCAGTCACCACTCATCCAATGTACAAAATGCTTAGCATTTGGACATGGCCGGAAATTTTGTACCGAGAGTGTGGACAGGTGCAGTCACTGCGGGGGACCGCATCTGCGCGAGCAGTGCGAGGACTTTGTTGCGGAGAGGGAACCGCAGTGCTGCAATTGCCTGCACTCAAAGCTCCAGAAGACCGACCACAACGCATTTAGCGTGGAGTGCCCGGTCCGTAAGAAATGGGATTACCTGGCTCGGACGACGACGGCATACGCCTAAAACAGCTGCTCCCTGGATATATAAATGTATGTATTTTAAATATATATTATGTATATATCAAAAACACACACGGGATAGCAAACACACACGGGACACTAAACACCTTACACAGCCCATAAATGTTAAACAAACACAAACATTAGTCAAGAAATAGCAATAAATATGTATATTCTAAGTATATATATATAGTATTGCCGAAAAATAAAATGAAGAAAAATAATAAATTATAGATAATTATATAGGTCCAATCCCTGTCCTAAACTTTAAACCTTGAACCCCAAAACCTACCTGGTCTAAGGAGAATAGTAAACGATAACATATAAACGTATATGTACATAGTACTAGATAATGGAAGGATAAGTGAGACATAAGTATGGGTCTTGGGATGTTAAAATCAAAATAAGTTGATAGAATTGTAAAATTAAGTATTCAATAGATAAGTAATAGATAAATAGACAGGAAAGTAGCAAAACAAAACACATGTTTAAATATATAATGGAAATAAAGAAAGCTATATAAGAACAGTTGTTATTGTGCAAAAGTATAAAAGGAAATATACTAAAATTAGAATAATATGTACAAGTAGCTAAAATTTAGAAATAAAGTTAAATGATTACATTTCGGTAAAAAGAATAATAAAAGGAAAGTGAAGCATAAGTAAAAGTCTTGGTTTTGTTTAAAACTAGAATAAGTTGATAGAACTGTTAAATCAAATACTAAATAAATAAGTAATAGACAAGCAAGGTAGCAAAATAAGGACATATGTTTGAATATATAATAGAAATAAGGAAAGTTGCTTAAGACCAATTGTTATCATGTAAAAGTATAAATAGAAATGTATCAAATAAGTATAATATGTATCAGCAGCTAAAACATATAAATAAGGTGAAATGATCACATATGGGTAAAAGTAAAAGGATAAGTGAAGCATAATTATAAGTCTTGGTTTTGTTTAAAAATTAGAATAAGCTGAGTGTATCGTAAAAATTTAAGTACTAAATAAATAAGTAACAGATAAATAGATAAGGATAGTAGCAAAATAAGAACACATGTTTAAATATATAACAGAAGTAAGGAAAATTATATAAGAATGACCTGTTATTATGTAAAAGTATAAATAGAAACTTATCAAAATAAGAATAATATGAATAAGCAGCTAAACTAAGAAATAAGATGGAATTATCACACTCATGTAAAAAAATAAAAGGATAACTGAAGTATAAGTATAAGTTTTGGTTTTTGTTTAAAATTAAAATACACATTGTTAAATATATAATAGAAGTAAGGAAAGTTATATAGGAACGATTTTGTTATGTAAAAGTATAAATAGTAATGTATCAAAATAAGAATAATATTAATAAGTAGTTAAAACTTAGAAATAAGGTGAAATTATCACATTATGTAAATAAATCAAGGCGTAAACTTAATACCCCCTGAAATAAAGAAAAGTAAAGACAGTTAGAATAGCGGGAGTCCCACCCGGCTAAGAATGGAAAGGATGAATAAAAGAAAGACACAGTATGAGGCATAAAAGTGCGAGAGGAATAAATGATAGAAATTGAATGAATGAGAAACTTAGAATAATAAGAGCCGTTTGACCCATGAACGGGAAAAGCACAAAAAAAAAAAAAAAAAAAAAAAAAAAAAAAACCTAACCTAACCTAACCTAACCTAACCTAACCTAACCTAACCTAACCTAACCTTTTTTTTTTTTTTTTTTTTTTTTTTTTTTTTTTTTTGACGCTGAGAAATGCGTTACGCATCTCCGCTCGTTGGAGACGAGACGGGATATGTGGGACTCCTGTCGGAATGACAGTATACCCACTAAAACTCAGCGGTGTTCCCACATCGCCGTGATGGGAGGGCCATGGGAAACCGGCTCAACCTTTACTTCCACAACCCTCCCGGCGCATGCCCGCCTAGCTGGCGGGCCCCGCATGCCCGCGCGATTTTAGGTTTGGTCCCAGTATAAAAGTTGTTCATAATGATGAGTACAATGACCCCTTAAGAGGTTTTGCGCATTTAACGTTACACGTTGTATAAGCAGTGCGCGAAGATATTGTCTAGCCGACGTTTGCACGGGCGTAAAAATATCGCGGCGATTTTTTTAGCGCACTGCATTTTCAACGTTCTGCTTAGCGCTGAGAGTTAAAAATCCAACAGTGTTTTAGTCGCGCTGCACTCTGTTGTTGTTAGGTTGGATTCTCAAAGAAAAAAAAAATCAAAAGTCATTTATTCAAATTAGGCTGAGGATCAGCACTTTTTGCACAAAACGCCCGCCCTTCACCGCTTCCTAGTGCTTTAGCTGGGAAGAAGAAGTAGCGCAACAAACTGCCCAGCAGCACAGCTGTCTGTTCAGTTAGAAGACCTTGATTCGAAACAATAGTACTTATGCAAAATAATTAACGCAACACAATCGATGGAAGATCGGCTCAAAACCGAGAGTTGAAAATTCAGTGCGCGATAAAATCCCGCCGCGATATTTTTACGTCCGTTAGAACGTCGGCTTACTTGGATTAACACTTAGGGTAATCCCGGTAGTACGTTCCCGTGGGATATTTTCCGACATCCACGCGGGCGAAGCCGCGGGCAAAAGCTAGTAATATACCGGATGACTTTTATTACCGTCTCGGAAAAAATTGGGCGTATTAGGTGAACAGAGTAGAAGCCTATGGCATACCTAGTTTTTTTTTTTTTTTAATAGCTTAGACAGAAAAAAATATCAAAGTACCAATAAATACTACAAATTCGATGTAAACTTTTCATTTTTGTACCATAAAAACAGAAATTTTGAAAAAAAAAAAAAATAGTTTAAAAATATCAAAATTCAAATCATATGCCTGCATAATTATGTATAGAATTTTTGATATTTAAAAAAAAAAAAAGTTAGGTAGGCTTCTACTCCGTTCACCTAATGTACCCAATTTTTTTCGAGACCGTAAAAAAAGTCATCTGGTATACAACGTGTAACGTTAAATGCGCAAAACCTCTTAAGGGGTCATTGTACTCATCATTATGAACAACTTTTACTATGGGACCAAACCTGAAATCGCGAAAAAAAAATCAGCTGTTCAGTACATTTTGACGAATTATGCGAACATAAATGGTTAAGAGGTTAAAGAGGTTTTGCACATTTAGCGTTACACGTTGTATACTATACAGGGTGTAAGGAACAGCCCTCCGTAAACTGATAGGGTGAAATCAGTATGTCATACTAAGATGACCGGTACATTAATTTTTTTCAGGAACATTAAGGGACTCCAATAAACCTGATTTGTTTGTGTTTTTGTGCACAAATCGGAGCGTCTATTACTGGTTGGGAGGGGTAGGTAATATGTATGCGGTGAGTTCGATGAACTCTGTAGCTAGACACAAAGTGAACAGCTGATTTCACGCGTCGTTGGTTAGAGTATTTCAACATCCATTGTTAGTTTTTTTTTGCTGTTTTTTTTGCAGTTTTTTACATAAATAGAGTGCTGCGAACACACAATGAAATTTTACATTGCAATAATGAAAATGTAACTGAAAAAAATTTGAAAAAATGAAAATTTTCCTGAGAAAATTTCCGGTGGAATATGATTCAGAATGAGCTGAGCTGAATGCACCCTGTTAGTTTGCGGAGGGCTGTCCCTTACACCCTGTATAGTATGGATGGATACTATTTTAGAGGCATGAGGAACAGGGTGTAAAGTTCACTCATCCTCCATTGAAAAGGGAGGATCCTCCGACCAGACGGGTGTCGTGTCTGGTGGGCCACTGCCCGACGGTTGATGTCGGGACGTTGTACATATGCTAATCGCGTGGTAAACTCATACTCATCCGACAAAACATTTCCCCACTTCACAAAGTTCTTCTGATGTTTGTACCAGAAGGACAAGATGTTAATGAGTTCAGAGGAGAGAGAGCCCCTACCTCTTCAAGCTTGGTCCAGAACCTGTTGTAATCCACTAAGTCGAAGGCCTTCGACAAGTCGCGGAAGCAAGCATAGACTTGTGTTTTTCTGTTTACATAGTAGTTGACATTATGTTTCAATGTTAAGATAGCACGTACAGTCGAGTGTTTCACGGAAGCCAAACTGCGCGTCATTAAGCACAATGTGTAATATTATAAATGTGAAAGTTTGTATGTTTAGATTTTTGGATGTTTGTTATTCAATCACGCAAAAACGGCTACACGGATTTTGATGAAATTTTGCACACAGTTTATAACAAATTCAAATTTTTAATGCTCAACACAGTACATAATCATACATTTTTAATGCTCAACACAGTACATAATCATACATTTTTAATGCTCAACAGTACATAATCATACATTTCAAGATCAAAAGTGAATGCGCAGTCCACTGTGTTGCACCGATACAGCCACGCGAAATTATCATTAAGATTATACCATGAGCTAAATTACAATTAATATATAATTGGAGTGAGCACACCTAATTTCAAATTAAAACTTTGCAATAGGTTTTTAAAACTTCGAGATGCGTAGTTATCCTTCAAAATATCTAAATTAAAACCACCACATAGAATTATCTTTTTCTTACGTTTAAAACAGATTTCATTGAGAATCATCTCTAAACTAACAAGGAATGTATTCACTGAGGCCTTATCCATGTTAGGAGGCCTGTAAACACACACAACTGTTACGGGGTGATTCTGCAACTCAACCGCACAAACTTCAATTAGGTTTGGTGTACACCATTTTCCTAGATCTACTTTTTGTCCCAGTAAAGTGTTCCGCATTAATACACACGAGCCCCCGTTCCTGTAATAATACGTGTGGAGCGTATAATTAGGTATGTGAAGATGTATATGATCGTACTTTTTCATGTTAGTTTCTGTTATGCATATTATGTCGACCGATTTACCCTCATCTTTAAAATTATTAAGCTGCACACCTAGTAAGTCCGATTTATTTACAAGTCCATTAATATTTTGGTGCAGTACAAAAATATGCTCATACACGAAAAAGATTATCACATGCTGAATTAGAAACCTGTTTATCGTCAAATTGTGCCTTGGCATTAATTGCTACCTTCGTGTCACATGCCGTTGGCTTAAATAATCCATAATTGTCGTCTGACTGGAGCATGATCTGAGGGGCAATTCTCGTATTTTTAACAACGTTCGCAATATCATCTCAAGACTCAATCTGACAGAAATTGTATAGCGTTTACCTTCATTTTTGACATTTTGATTGACGCTGGCATGAGATTGTGAACGTTTTTAGGTACGAGAATTGCCCCTCTGTTAGTTAATTCACTGCGTTTTTCCAGATTATTTTCAGTGAATAACAAGGGCTTTTTCATCAGAAACTCTTTTGTGTATTTAAGATAATCAATTTCAATATTTAATTCAGATAAGTGCAATTATTTTGCTTTATATAAAAGTATCGCTTATAATAGGAGAATTCATTCATATTTATAAATTGACAGGTTGTAAAGTTTTGCGTTAAAATAACCTGGATAACCTGGATCAACTTAAAGAATACTTTTTATCCCGGTAGTAGAGTAGGTTCCCGTGGGATAATTTCCGATAGCCACGCGGGCGAAGCCGCGGGCAAAAGCTAGTTTGTTTTATAAAAACTTTTTTACAAAAAACAAAACCGACTTCCAAAAAAAACACTACAAAGTGAAAAATAACTTTAATTTCGGAAGTCGGTGTCTTTGGATCTGTATTTTAGGTTTTTGCCACCGACTTCCGAAATTAAAGTTATTTTTCACTTTGTAGTGTTTTTTTTGGAAGTCGGTTTTGTTTTTTGTAAAAAAGTTTTTATTTTTCACGTTTTAGTGGGTCAGTTTGTAATTTATCTAAGTTACAATAACCCAATGTCAACTGCTCATCACGTTTTACAAAATATTGCTTTTCCCGATGCAGGGACGTTAATTGTTGAGGAGTTCTCCTAGTAAGAACCAGGAGAACTGGAGCTCATGGTGAAGTCACCATCACCATTATGCATTTTGACGAGCATAAACCATATTAAAGTAATCGAATCGCAACCTGTGATATACTTCGATATAATTGAGCATCTCCGATGGCCATCTGTGGTCTTCATCATCAGTTCCAGTTCACCAAATGGTACTTTCCGAGAGCAAATGCACGAGTTACTATAAAAATACTGAAATCGATATAAGTGTGCCCATAAAATTTGAGGGTTTCCCTCGATTTCCATGGGATCCCATCATCAGACCCTGACTTGACGATCATGGGACCACTTGGGAAGTATACCCTTTCGAAAAAAAAAAGAAAAATCCAAATCGGTCCAGCCATTTTCGAGTAATCGGGGAAGATACATAAAAAAAATAATAATAAAAAAAAAAGGTTCCGACGAATTGAGAACCTCCTCCTTTTTGAAGTCGGTTAAAAATGATCATCCAATAGTGTATGTAAGGTGACACACTTGTATTCCGTCAGGTCGCATTAAACGCTTGTTCAGCGAGCAACGAGCTCCGTGTGTCCGGAGTGCACCACAGCCAACATGTGCCTGCGCACAAACAGTCGCTACGACACGATGATTGGCGAGTGTGTTCAGATAAGGGTTTACGACAACGCACACGAGCTGCGCTGGCGCTGGTGCTATTAATTGGTCCTAACGAACGCCCTAAGTGGCTCCAATTATTTAACAAAGTAATAAAATTTTGGCTGATACCATATATATGATAGTGAAACTCTCTCTCCGATAGATTCAGTTCCGCGAGAGCACTACTGGGACCCAGACATGTGGCGCAACCTGTTCATTTTGTGCTTTGTTTGCCATTATATTGGTTTTGTAAATTGCGGTTATCCGCCGGTGAGCAACTTCACTCAATTTATTATATTATTATAAGTATCTAACAGTCCTGGAGAGTGAATTTCGACTTTCCACTCTCAGCGCAGACCAGCCATCGAAGCGGGAGATACGAGTACACATACAAGTTTTAGAAAGATTATGTAACCGGCGAAATGTTGGCCTGACAGCATTTTAAGCAGCAGACATACTCGTACAATATGTACTTACCTACCAGTAATACCTAGGTAGGGACGCGACAAAAACAGAACCCTGTCTCGGTTACTTATAATACCCCTGGCCATCAGATGGGCGACGAGGTGCAGCCGGGCAGCGTGCTGCTGCCGGCGTCCCGGCGCGGCCGCTACCTCGCCAACATCGTCAGGAGGCAGGCAGTCGTGAGTACAGCTCGCCGCTCCAACTACACATTCCGCCACACAAGTAGGTCCGACTTGCCGAGCTCTGAGCAACAACCTTCACTAGTCATGTCCGCTGTGCAGCCCGCGACATTCTATTGTTTTTGGGTTTTTTGAAATCTGAAGCTCCTGTCAGGAAGGTTGTATCTTGATCAAAATATGATACGCGACGATAAAACATTATATATTTATAATTATGCTTCGTGATCTCGTCCTCATTGTATACATAATGTAGTTTGTACCTCGTACACACTCGCCAATCACATTATTTAAAGATGAAAGCCTTCATCATAGAAAAAATACTTAAAAAAAAATATTTTATCTGTGGTCCGTCCGCCGGCGCGCACTGTCCTGACATCTGTCAATCATTGTACTTTTTTGTGCCACGCGCTGATCACGTTTTTCGTTAAAAAGTTAAGAAAAATTTTAAAGAAATGGAAAAATATCGAAGAATCCGAGACAAGGAAATGGAGGAGCTGAACGAACGTCTGCGAGATCTGGAAAATCAAGTGGAAAAGCGAAAACGGAGTCGTCTTGAAACTCAAGTAAGTTTCTTGATAAACCTAACAATTTGTCTTTATTTTAAATCATTTTCCTATAATTTACTTTGGGTGCCGTAATATGCACATCAGTCTCTAGAGGTTTCACGAGAGGTTAACCATGAGAATTAACTGTGCCATATACTTACGAAGGAACGACATCACACGAGCCGATGGCTTATACTTTCAGTGTTAAAAACACGTCCCTCCTGGATGCTTAATAGTCTCGTAAGAGTTTTTACGAGAAGTTAACCATGAGAACATTAACTGTGCCGTATACTTCATAAAGAACGACACCACATGTTTCACGAGAGGTTAGCCGATGGTAGGTATATATGTTCAGTGTTAAAAACACGCCTCTGTTGGATCCTTAGGCAGTCTCTTAAAAGTTTTCACGAGAGGTTAACCATGGGAACATTATCTGTGCCGTATTCTTACAAAAGAACGACCACACGAGCTTTCACGAGAGGTTAGTCGATGGTCTATACGTTCAGTGTTAAAAACACGTCTCTGCTATTAGACACCTAGGAGTCTCTAAGAGTTTTCACGAGAGGTTAACCATGATAACATTAAATATGCTGTATACTTGCAAAAGAACGACACCACAAGAGCTTTCACGAGAGGTTAGCTGATGGTATAATACGTTCAGTGTTAAAAACATGTCCCTGCTGTGTCCCTAGAGCTATCACGAGAGGTTAGCCGTGGATTTAGATTTATGCAGTCTGGAACTGAACTTCAATTGTTCTTTGTAGATGAGTATGAAGCCCGCTTCCGTTTAAGACACTACAGTCGAACACGTTCAAGGAGCTGTGTGTCACTTGTCCGAGTCCGACGCAGCCGGACTCAATGCTACCAATTTTAATTGATTTATCTACCAGAAAACTTCCAGTTGTTTTTCAAAAATTCCACAATACTTACAATTCTAGATGTTGTACACAATCTAACTTAAATCTACTATGTCAGTAGGTACTTAAATTCTACTACAATACAACTAGAAGGAGGCTGTGATTGTAATGGTATCTATACCACAACCTAAAGTCTTACCTTCAAGTATTGAGAATCTACTCAGAGAAGACGGGGGCGGTAACAACACGGCAGTATGGCCACATGGTAGTCAGGTCAGCAATTATAGATAGCAAATAAGAAGCAAAACATTTAAAAGAAGTATGAAACACCTGTAATCTAAGTGGCAGAAGCAGTAAATGAAAGTGGAATCAACTGCAGCGGATAACAATGGCTGTTGCCATTAAATGCACTGGCAAAGTCCTTAACAGTTTAATAGTCTCACAAGGGAGTGCATTAAATTGAAACATTAAGTGACTCAGCTAGACTACTGTGACATTTATCATAATAATTGCATCACATGGAGATCCTTAATGCTACCCAGCCTTAATAAAGAAATGAAAAAATGGATGGAACAAACAGATATTGATTATCTGATTACCTGGTCGGGCTATAAGCTTCAAGATAAATTCAATGACATCAAACGGTACTGGAACCGAACTGTAACTAGCTCAGGTACACAATGGTACATTGCAGTATTTTTCTGAAGTATGGAATAGTATTACTACTAATCTAACCATACATGAGTGAATCAAGGACTATAAACTACCTTTCACTGAGTTTCCTTTTGAAACGTCTGAATAAAAACTTCATTCAGAAAGAAAGCAATGCTATATCCATACAAATTTTCCTAATAAATTAGATAATTTTATGTATTTTATCTATGGGCCTAGTTGCCTGATAATAAAATAGTTATTATTATTTTATTATTATTAATAATCTCTTACAGTTAGGTGCCATACAAACATGTTCTCCTGTCAATAATGAATTTTTATAATTTTCCTCAAAATTAAATGGCACTTGGAGATTAAAAATATAATAAGTATGTTACCACATACCATTTTAAACTGGTAGATTTAAGGACAGTATAGTCTTTGCCTACAATAGATATAATAAATGCATATTATTTATTACCCATGGGAAAATATCTTAGAGGTATCTCTAGTATATATTTGTATTTACAAATCATGACGCCAGGTGGCTGTCACCTGAAGTTAATAGTGTCACTTTCTGTCACATATATCTTGACAATATTCTATGTCTTGCCGATTCAAATATGTAAAATGTTAGAATGTGTCTACTACTCAAACTGCGTTAAAAAATCTAAGAGTTATTATTAATACTGAAAAGATTGTCCTAGAACCCAGACAGTGCTGCCAGTATCTAGGTTTTTTGGTTAGATTCAGTGCAGTTTGCCATTTCACTTCCTCAGAAAAAGATAGTTTTCCCTTATTCCATATAAATGAGATGCAATTAATAGATTTTGCGTAATTATTAGGTATTCTTGATGCTGCATGCCCAACTGTAAAATATGGTGGCCTTAAAAACAACAATGAGAATAACAAGGTCAGAACTAGATTCAAATTAAAATTCAAAATCATTTAGGTATTTGCAAGTTCAACAAAACTAAAATCAAATTCAAAATCATCTATTTGCAAAGGTTGTTGGTTGTTTCACATTTCAACAAAGCACAATAATTATAGGATTAAACATTTTAACTTTGTCCTGGAAATATTCTCTGATGCTTTTCAAAATGGCTGGGGACTGGTATGTAATGATATCAAAAGCCATGGGCACTGGGCTGCTAATGATAGAAAGTTCCTTATAAATTACCTTGAACAGTGTTCAAGCGTTTGTAGGAATCAAAACATTTGCAAGCAAACTCAGATACTGTGAGGAATTACTTAGAATAGATATCACAAATTCACAATGTCATAGCCTATAAATCATCATAAGATGGGTGGTACTTGTTTTACTTACCTAAATAGCTTAACTAGACTTTAATTGTAGCAATGGTGCGAAGAAAGATAAAATATATGGGTTTATGCATCTTACATTAGTCCAAAGAAAACACTATGGCAAATATAGAATCTAGACAACCTAGCATAAAAATTTAATGGAAGTGATGTGATACAGCCCACAAGTCATTTGTTGTTAAACTGTGTCAGCACCCCATTGACCCTGTTTGCAAGAAGCTCCACTGCTAAGTGTCAGAATGACATATCATGGCTCCCTGACCCAGGTACCTACATGCTCTGTAGATGCACGGTCTCACACCGATTGCCGCCATATTATTATCAGGGACACTTTCCTGAGAAGAGGAAGTCTGATCCTTTTAATTGATAGCTTCCTTGTCTAGCAAAATAAGAAAACAATATGAATCTACTCTAAATGAGCAGATTCCCTTTTGTAGGAATCAAGATACTGACCCCTCCTAGGCTCAGTCACCATGGTGATATTATTTTTGACCACTAAGTTTCATTGCAGGATTGTCATATGACACTCAATACCCTAATGAGTGCGCTGTATAATAATAGTAAACAGTTTTTCTAGTTTCATTCCCCCACATTACATTGGCTCATTTGATAGTGTCAAGATTTCTTGGGGGGGGGGGGGGGGGGGGAACGGGGCTGGGTTTCTTATATTTAAATTAAGACCAAAGAACCCTAAGTATGAAATAGTTTGGGACCTCAGTATCGTTGGGTTATCTAAATTATTTCCTAACTAAACCCTTACTTTAGAATGTAACAAAAAATTAGTAAGTAACCATTTAGCTCTTGTAACAGCACATAAAATTCAAACCTTGTCACTCATTAGTATTGATAACATTTGATAATGAGGATAACATTTACATAAAGATTCCACAAATAATTAAAACTTCTTCACCTGGTAGATCTCAACTCAATTTGATATTATCATTTCTTAAAGAGAATGTATCATAGCCCCTTATTTCCCTAGCTAGATTTTGCTAAGAGTTAAAAATATTGTAAATCATTAATTAGAACTATGAGAAAACCTTTTCATGCCACCTCTACTGCAACCATTATTAGATGGATGAAACAAAATTTAAGTAGTAGTGGAATAGATATTTCCAAATTCACATAAACAGACATGCCTCTACTTCAACTTAAAAGACCTCTGAAGGAGTTATCAACATTGAAGTCATAAGAAAAGCTGCTGGTTGGAACACAAAATTCTCAACCATTAGTAATCCCTGTGCAAGCTAGAGCTTTTGCACAAGCTGTGTGCTCTATACACTGTGGTTGTTACATTCTAATTTCAATGTTAAATGTCTGATTATAAGTAGAGAATTGATGTGTGCCTTATTAGATTATTAATGAGACTAGTTGATTCAGGACTGAATAAGAATTCCAGGAACTAATAGCATTTAGAGAATTTTAAATTAAGTTAAGGCAACTGGAAGTCTGGTTCATAAATAGAAATAAATTTATAATGAATGAGTAAGTAACAAACTTAGAATAACATGTTAAGTTACAATGTTCAATTATTAAACAATATGCTGAACTTATTAACAACACAACTTTGTTCTTTGAACATCTACATATGTATACAATGAGGACGAGATCACGAAGCATAATTATATAGATCGGACTAACTTACCTAGTGACGTCCGATCCTTAATTATGTGAAGTGATCTCGTCCTCATTGGATCCCAGCCCTTCCCAGATAATCAACCTACTTATGTGTAATGGATTGCCTTATCTAAACCCCTTCTAAAAGTTGTGTTGTGCTGTATGCACTATGCCGGGACTATACGATGCCCGTATCGATCATCGTGAAGGCCCGTTCTTATGCTTTGAAAGAATGATTGACAGATGTCAGGACAGTGCGCGCCGGCGGACGGACCACAGATAAAATATTTTTTTTTTAGTATTTTTTCTATGATGAAGGCTTTCATCTTTAAATAATGTGATTGGCGAGTGTGTACGAGGTACAAACTACATATGTATACAATGAGGACGAGATCACTTCACATAATTAAGGATCGGACGTCACTAGGTAAGTTAGTCCGATCTATATAATTATAATTTTAACCATAAAAATCATCAATACATTTCGTGCAGATTCGTTAAATCTAACGAATTTGCACGAAATGAAAGAAAGAACAATCATAAAACCAGCCAAGTGCGTGTCGGACCACGCACAATAAAGGGTTCCGTAGTTGAAAAGAATTTTTCCCAAAGCAAACTTAACATTGTGATCCCGAAAAAAAAAATTTATGTGATAAAATTGCAAATTGTCAGTTTTTGGATTTTTTCCTTTACTTGTGCTGTGAGACCTCGCATCTTGCCAAATTTCATTATTGTAGGTCAACGGGGAGTACCCTATAGGTTTTGATTTACTTGCGAGTATCAAAAGATGTCACATAAATGGCCGTATTTTTTTATTGCGTTGACTTAGCGATTGCTGTGTGTGGCACGGGCCGATGGCCGACTCTGTAATTAATTATTGCATAACTCGTTAATGTCCAGTTTTATATAATAAGTTTGACCAGTCGTCAGCGATGCGGAGGAATTTGTCGACGCCATAAGTATTTTAGTTTTTAATAGTTTTAGTTAGATATCGATATTATATTTTTAACTTAATTATACTTGTTCATAAAATAAATAGTTAAAACTACGGAGCCCTGCACTATGTACTAACTAATATTGTGTATCGCTTGTGTGTTTTATAAACGTTTGCACAACATTCCAGGACGGCACGGGCATCAAGTTCAACAAGGACGCGGATCGGGTAAGCCTTCACCTGTACTGTAAGTACTGTTTGAACCAAGGATTGGTCGCACACTCGCGACTTCCCCTGCGTACTCCTGTTCCTCTGTGACGGTGCTACTAAACGGGCCCTACTTTGTAAGTTAATTAATCAATAATTGTAATTAATGAAATGGTGTAGGTGAGGGCCATCGACGCGCAAAGCACATGATCCTCCAGACTTTCTTTAGAATCATGTGCTTCATGAGATGACGATGTGCCCATTGTATGACTCTAGACCCAGCAGCTGTTACCATGAAGCACGTCCAGCGTAGAAAATTTTAGTCGGTTATTTTTAACAATCTGCTGTTTCACACAATAGTGGTAAAAAGGATCCGCCGGCAGAGGCCAGACTGGCCGCCTCCCTGAAGTCCCTCCCCCGGGCAATGAGGAGGGTGTCATCCGCGTAACAAATGACGCTCGTGATCCGCCGGCAGAGGCCAGACTGGCCGCCTCCCTGAAGTCCCTCCCCCGGGCAATGAGGAGGGTGTCATCCGCGTAACAAATGACGCTCGTGCCACGGAGGAGGGTTCCCCGCAGGAGCCAGTCGAATCCAATGTTCCACAGCGGTGGTCCTAGGACCGACCCCTGTGGAACACCGGACTCTGCGCCATACCGCCTCACTCTGGCCGTCTTGTCTTCAAAGAGGACCACTCGGTCCTCCAAGTAGCTGGCCAAGAGTTGGCGCAAGTACTGAGGCACCCCGTGGTACCGGAGTGCCTCCAAGATTGTCGAGTGGGGGACAGAGTTGAAGGCGTTGGCTATGTCGAATGACACCGCCAACACTCCGTCCCCCGCCTCCACGGCCTCCCTCAACCTAACCTAACCTAACCTAACCTAACCTAACCTAACCTTTTTTTTTTTTTTTTTTTTTTTTTTTTTTTTTTTGACGCTGAGAAATGCGTTACGCATCTCCGCTCGTTGGAGACGAGACGGGATATGTGGGACTCCTGTCGGAATGACAGTATACCCACTAAAACTCAGCGGTGTTCCCACATCGCCGTGATGGGAGGGCCATGGGAAACCGGCTCAACCTTTACTTCCACAACCCTCCCGGCGCATGCCCGCCTAGCTGGCGGGCCCCGCATGCCCGCGCGATTTTAGGTTTGGTCCCAGTATAAAAGTTGTTCATAATGATGAGTACAATGACCCCTTAAGAGGTTTTGCGCATTTAACGTTACACGTTGTATAAGCAGTGCGCGAAGATATTGTCTAGCCGACGTTTGCACGGGCGTAAAAATATCGCGGCGATTTTTTTAGCGCACTGCATTTTCAACGTTCTGCTTAGCGCTGAGAGTTAAAAATCCAACAGTGTTTTAGTCGCGCTGCACTCTGTTGTTGTTAGGTTGGATTCTCAAAGAAAAAAAAAATCAAAAGTCATTTATTCAAATTAGGCTGAGGATCAGCACTTTTTGCACAAAACGCCCGCCCTTCACCGCTTCCTAGTGCTTTAGCTGGGAAGAAGAAGTAGCGCAACAAACTGCCCAGCAGCACAGCTGTCTGTTCAGTTAGAAGACCTTGATTCGAAACAATAGTACTTATGCAAAATAATTAACGCAACACAATCGATGGAAGATCGGCTCAAAACCGAGAGTTGAAAATTCAGTGCGCGATAAAATCCCGCCGCGATATTTTTACGTCCGTTAGAACGTCGGCTTACTTGGATTAACACTTAGGGTAATCCCGGTAGTACGTTCCCGTGGGATATTTTCCGACATCCACGCGGGCGAAGCCGCGGGCAAAAGCTAGTAATATACCGGATGACTTTTATTACCGTCTCGGAAAAAATTGGGCGTATTAGGTGAACAGAGTAGAAGCCTATGGCATACCTAGTTTTTTTTTTTTTTTAATAGCTTAGACAGAAAAAAATATCAAAGTACCAATAAATACTACAAATTCGATGTAAACTTTTCATTTTTGTACCATAAAAACAGAAATTTTGAAAAAAAAAAAAAATAGTTTAAAAATATCAAAATTCAAATCATATGCCTGCATAATTATGTATAGAATTTTTGATATTTAAAAAAAAAAAAAGTTAGGTAGGCTTCTACTCCGTTCACCTAATGTACCCAATTTTTTTCGAGACCGTAAAAAAAGTCATCTGGTATACAACGTGTAACGTTAAATGCGCAAAACCTCTTAAGGGGTCATTGTACTCATCATTATGAACAACTTTTACTATGGGACCAAACCTGAAATCGCGAAAAAAAAATCAGCTGTTCAGTACATTTTGACGAATTATGCGAACATAAATGGTTAAGAGGTTAAAGAGGTTTTGCACATTTAGCGTTACACGTTGTATACTATACAGGGTGTAAGGAACAGCCCTCCGTAAACTGATAGGGTGAAATCAGTATGTCATACTAAGATGACCGGTACATTAATTTTTTTCAGGAACATTAAGGGACTCCAATAAACCTGATTTGTTTGTGTTTTTGTGCACAAATCGGAGCGTCTATTACTGGTTGGGAGGGGTAGGTAATATGTATGCGGTGAGTTCGATGAACTCTGTAGCTAGACACAAAGTGAACAGCTGATTTCACGCGTCGTTGGTTAGAGTATTTCAACATCCATTGTTAGTTTTTTTTTGCTGTTTTTTTTGCAGTTTTTTACATAAATAGAGTGCTGCGAACACACAATGAAATTTTACATTGCAATAATGAAAATGTAACTGAAAAAAATTTGAAAAAATGAAAATTTTCCTGAGAAAATTTCCGGTGGAATATGATTCAGAATGAGCTGAGCTGAATGCACCCTGTTAGTTTGCGGAGGGCTGTCCCTTACACCCTGTATAGTATGGATGGATACTATTTTAGAGGCATGAGGAACAGGGTGTAAAGTTCACTCATCCTCCATTGAAAAGGGAGGATCCTCCGACCAGACGGGTGTCGTGTCTGGTGGGCCACTGCCCGACGGTTGATGTCGGGACGTTGTACATATGCTAATCGCGTGGTAAACTCATACTCATCCGACAAAACATTTCCCCACTTCACAAAGTTCTTCTGATGTTTGTACCAGAAGGACAAGATGTTAATGAGTTCAGAGGAGAGAGAGCCCCTACCTCTTCAAGCTTGGTCCAGAACCTGTTGTAATCCACTAAGTCGAAGGCCTTCGACAAGTCGCGGAAGCAAGCATAGACTTGTGTTTTTCTGTTTACATAGTAGTTGACATTATGTTTCAATGTTAAGATAGCACGTACAGTCGAGTGTTTCACGGAAGCCAAACTGCGCGTCATTAAGCACAATGTGTAATATTATAAATGTGAAAGTTTGTATGTTTAGATTTTTGGATGTTTGTTATTCAATCACGCAAAAACGGCTACACGGATTTTGATGAAATTTTGCACACAGTTTATAACAAATTCAAATTTTTAATGCTCAACACAGTACATAATCATACATTTTTAATGCTCAACACAGTACATAATCATACATTTTTAATGCTCAACAGTACATAATCATACATTTCAAGATCAAAAGTGAATGCGCAGTCCACTGTGTTGCACCGATACAGCCACGCGAAATTATCATTAAGATTATACCATGAGCTAAATTACAATTAATATATAATTGGAGTGAGCACACCTAATTTCAAATTAAAACTTTGCAATAGGTTTTTAAAACTTCGAGATGCGTAGTTATCCTTCAAAATATCTAAATTAAAACCACCACATAGAATTATCTTTTTCTTACGTTTAAAACAGATTTCATTGAGAATCATCTCTAAACTAACAAGGAATGTATTCACTGAGGCCTTATCCATGTTAGGAGGCCTGTAAACACACACAACTGTTACGGGGTGATTCTGCAACTCAACCGCACAAACTTCAATTAGGTTTGGTGTACACCATTTTCCTAGATCTACTTTTTGTCCCAGTAAAGTGTTCCGCATTAATACACACGAGCCCCCGTTCCTGTAATAATACGTGTGGAGCGTATAATTAGGTATGTGAAGATGTATATGATCGTACTTTTTCATGTTAGTTTCTGTTATGCATATTATGTCGACCGATTTACCCTCATCTTTAAAATTATTAAGCTGCACACCTAGTAAGTCCGATTTATTTACAAGTCCATTAATATTTTGGTGCAGTACAAAAATATGCTCATACACGAAAAAGATTATCACATGCTGAATTAGAAACCTGTTTATCGTCAAATTGTGCCTTGGCATTAATTGCTACCTTCGTGTCACATGCCGTTGGCTTAAATAATCCATAATTGTCGTCTGACTGGAGCATGATCTGAGGGGCAATTCTCGTATTTTTAACAACGTTCGCAATATCATCTCAAGACTCAATCTGACAGAAATTGTATAGCGTTTACCTTCATTTTTGACATTTTGATTGACGCTGGCATGAGATTGTGAACGTTTTTAGGTACGAGAATTGCCCCTCTGTTAGTTAATTCACTGCGTTTTTCCAGATTATTTTCAGTGAATAACAAGGGCTTTTTCATCAGAAACTCTTTTGTGTATTTAAGATAATCAATTTCAATATTTAATTCAGATAAGTGCAATTATTTTGCTTTATATAAAAGTATCGCTTATAATAGGAGAATTCATTCATATTTATAAATTGACAGGTTGTAAAGTTTTGCGTTAAAATAACCTGGATAACCTGGATCAACTTAAAGAATACTTTTTATCCCGGTAGTAGAGTAGGTTCCCGTGGGATAATTTCCGATAGCCACGCGGGCGAAGCCGCGGGCAAAAGCTAGTTTGTTTTATAAAAACTTTTTTACAAAAAACAAAACCGACTTCCAAAAAAAACACTACAAAGTGAAAAATAACTTTAATTTCGGAAGTCGGTGTCTTTGGATCTGTATTTTAGGTTTTTGCCACCGACTTCCGAAATTAAAGTTATTTTTCACTTTGTAGTGTTTTTTTTGGAAGTCGGTTTTGTTTTTTGTAAAAAAGTTTTTATTTTTCACGTTTTAGTGGGTCAGTTTGTAATTTATCTAAGTTACAATAACCCAATGTCAACTGCTCATCACGTTTTACAAAATATTGCTTTTCCCGATGCAGGGACGTTAATTGTTGAGGAGTTCTCCTAGTAAGAACCAGGAGAACTGGAGCTCATGGTGAAGTCACCATCACCATTATGCATTTTGACGAGCATAAACCATATTAAAGTAATCGAATCGCAACCTGTGATATACTTCGATATAATTGAGCATCTCCGATGGCCATCTGTGGTCTTCATCATCAGTTCCAGTTCACCAAATGGTACTTTCCGAGAGCAAATGCACGAGTTACTATAAAAATACTGAAATCGATATAAGTGTGCCCATAAAATTTGAGGGTTTCCCTCGATTTCCATGGGATCCCATCATCAGACCCTGACTTGACGATCATGGGACCACTTGGGAAGTATACCCTTTCGAAAAAAAAAAGAAAAATCCAAATCGGTCCAGCCATTTTCGAGTAATCGGGGAAGATACATAAAAAAAATAATAATAAAAAAAAAAGGTTCCGACGAATTGAGAACCTCCTCCTTTTTGAAGTCGGTTAAAAATGATCATCCAATAGTGTATGTAAGGTGACACACTTGTATTCCGTCAGGTCGCATTAAACGCTTGTTCAGCGAGCAACGAGCTCCGTGTGTCCGGAGTGCACCACAGCCAACATGTGCCTGCGCACAAACAGTCGCTACGACACGATGATTGGCGAGTGTGTTCAGATAAGGGTTTACGACAACGCACACGAGCTGCGCTGGCGCTGGTGCTATTAATTGGTCCTAACGAACGCCCTAAGTGGCTCCAATTATTTAACAAAGTAATAAAATTTTGGCTGATACCATATATATGATAGTGAAACTCTCTCTCCGATAGATTCAGTTCCGCGAGAGCACTACTGGGACCCAGACATGTGGCGCAACCTGTTCATTTTGTGCTTTGTTTGCCATTATATTGGTTTTGTAAATTGCGGTTATCCGCCGGTGAGCAACTTCACTCAATTTATTATATTATTATAAGTATCTAACAGTCCTGGAGAGTGAATTTCGACTTTCCACTCTCAGCGCAGACCAGCCATCGAAGCGGGAGATACGAGTACACATACAAGTTTTAGAAAGATTATGTAACCGGCGAAATGTTGGCCTGACAGCATTTTAAGCAGCAGACATACTCGTACAATATGTACTTACCTACCAGTAATACCTAGGTAGGGACGCGACAAAAACAGAACCCTGTCTCGGTTACTTATAATACCCCTGGCCATCAGATGGGCGACGAGGTGCAGCCGGGCAGCGTGCTGCTGCCGGCGTCCCGGCGCGGCCGCTACCTCGCCAACATCGTCAGGAGGCAGGCAGTCGTGAGTACAGCTCGCCGCTCCAACTACACATTCCGCCACACAAGTAGGTCCGACTTGCCGAGCTCTGAGCAACAACCTTCACTAGTCATGTCCGCTGTGCAGCCCGCGACATTCTATTGTTTTTGGGTTTTTTGAAATCTGAAGCTCCTGTCAGGAAGGTTGTATCTTGATCAAAATATGATACGCGACGATAAAACATTATATATTTATAATTATGCTTCGTGATCTCGTCCTCATTGTATACATAATGTAGTTTGTACCTCGTACACACTCGCCAATCACATTATTTAAAGATGAAAGCCTTCATCATAGAAAAAATACTTAAAAAAAAATATTTTATCTGTGGTCCGTCCGCCGGCGCGCACTGTCCTGACATCTGTCAATCATTGTACTTTTTTGTGCCACGCGCTGATCACGTTTTTCGTTAAAAAGTTAAGAAAAATTTTAAAGAAATGGAAAAATATCGAAGAATCCGAGACAAGGAAATGGAGGAGCTGAACGAACGTCTGCGAGATCTGGAAAATCAAGTGGAAAAGCGAAAACGGAGTCGTCTTGAAACTCAAGTAAGTTTCTTGATAAACCTAACAATTTGTCTTTATTTTAAATCATTTTCCTATAATTTACTTTGGGTGCCGTAATATGCACATCAGTCTCTAGAGGTTTCACGAGAGGTTAACCATGAGAATTAACTGTGCCATATACTTACGAAGGAACGACATCACACGAGCCGATGGCTTATACTTTCAGTGTTAAAAACACGTCCCTCCTGGATGCTTAATAGTCTCGTAAGAGTTTTTACGAGAAGTTAACCATGAGAACATTAACTGTGCCGTATACTTCATAAAGAACGACACCACATGTTTCACGAGAGGTTAGCCGATGGTAGGTATATATGTTCAGTGTTAAAAACACGCCTCTGTTGGATCCTTAGGCAGTCTCTTAAAAGTTTTCACGAGAGGTTAACCATGGGAACATTATCTGTGCCGTATTCTTACAAAAGAACGACCACACGAGCTTTCACGAGAGGTTAGTCGATGGTCTATACGTTCAGTGTTAAAAACACGTCTCTGCTATTAGACACCTAGGAGTCTCTAAGAGTTTTCACGAGAGGTTAACCATGATAACATTAAATATGCTGTATACTTGCAAAAGAACGACACCACAAGAGCTTTCACGAGAGGTTAGCTGATGGTATAATACGTTCAGTGTTAAAAACATGTCCCTGCTGTGTCCCTAGAGCTATCACGAGAGGTTAGCCGTGGATTTAGATTTATGCAGTCTGGAACTGAACTTCAATTGTTCTTTGTAGATGAGTATGAAGCCCGCTTCCGTTTAAGACACTACAGTCGAACACGTTCAAGGAGCTGTGTGTCACTTGTCCGAGTCCGACGCAGCCGGACTCAATGCTACCAATTTTAATTGATTTATCTACCAGAAAACTTCCAGTTGTTTTTCAAAAATTCCACAATACTTACAATTCTAGATGTTGTACACAATCTAACTTAAATCTACTATGTCAGTAGGTACTTAAATTCTACTACAATACAACTAGAAGGAGGCTGTGATTGTAATGGTATCTATACCACAACCTAAAGTCTTACCTTCAAGTATTGAGAATCTACTCAGAGAAGACGGGGGCGGTAACAACACGGCAGTATGGCCACATGGTAGTCAGGTCAGCAATTATAGATAGCAAATAAGAAGCAAAACATTTAAAAGAAGTATGAAACACCTGTAATCTAAGTGGCAGAAGCAGTAAATGAAAGTGGAATCAACTGCAGCGGATAACAATGGCTGTTGCCATTAAATGCACTGGCAAAGTCCTTAACAGTTTAATAGTCTCACAAGGGAGTGCATTAAATTGAAACATTAAGTGACTCAGCTAGACTACTGTGACATTTATCATAATAATTGCATCACATGGAGATCCTTAATGCTACCCAGCCTTAATAAAGAAATGAAAAAATGGATGGAACAAACAGATATTGATTATCTGATTACCTGGTCGGGCTATAAGCTTCAAGATAAATTCAATGACATCAAACGGTACTGGAACCGAACTGTAACTAGCTCAGGTACACAATGGTACATTGCAGTATTTTTCTGAAGTATGGAATAGTATTACTACTAATCTAACCATACATGAGTGAATCAAGGACTATAAACTACCTTTCACTGAGTTTCCTTTTGAAACGTCTGAATAAAAACTTCATTCAGAAAGAAAGCAATGCTATATCCATACAAATTTTCCTAATAAATTAGATAATTTTATGTATTTTATCTATGGGCCTAGTTGCCTGATAATAAAATAGTTATTATTATTTTATTATTATTAATAATCTCTTACAGTTAGGTGCCATACAAACATGTTCTCCTGTCAATAATGAATTTTTATAATTTTCCTCAAAATTAAATGGCACTTGGAGATTAAAAATATAATAAGTATGTTACCACATACCATTTTAAACTGGTAGATTTAAGGACAGTATAGTCTTTGCCTACAATAGATATAATAAATGCATATTATTTATTACCCATGGGAAAATATCTTAGAGGTATCTCTAGTATATATTTGTATTTACAAATCATGACGCCAGGTGGCTGTCACCTGAAGTTAATAGTGTCACTTTCTGTCACATATATCTTGACAATATTCTATGTCTTGCCGATTCAAATATGTAAAATGTTAGAATGTGTCTACTACTCAAACTGCGTTAAAAAATCTAAGAGTTATTATTAATACTGAAAAGATTGTCCTAGAACCCAGACAGTGCTGCCAGTATCTAGGTTTTTTGGTTAGATTCAGTGCAGTTTGCCATTTCACTTCCTCAGAAAAAGATAGTTTTCCCTTATTCCATATAAATGAGATGCAATTAATAGATTTTGCGTAATTATTAGGTATTCTTGATGCTGCATGCCCAACTGTAAAATATGGTGGCCTTAAAAACAACAATGAGAATAACAAGGTCAGAACTAGATTCAAATTAAAATTCAAAATCATTTAGGTATTTGCAAGTTCAACAAAACTAAAATCAAATTCAAAATCATCTATTTGCAAAGGTTGTTGGTTGTTTCACATTTCAACAAAGCACAATAATTATAGGATTAAACATTTTAACTTTGTCCTGGAAATATTCTCTGATGCTTTTCAAAATGGCTGGGGACTGGTATGTAATGATATCAAAAGCCATGGGCACTGGGCTGCTAATGATAGAAAGTTCCTTATAAATTACCTTGAACAGTGTTCAAGCGTTTGTAGGAATCAAAACATTTGCAAGCAAACTCAGATACTGTGAGGAATTACTTAGAATAGATATCACAAATTCACAATGTCATAGCCTATAAATCATCATAAGATGGGTGGTACTTGTTTTACTTACCTAAATAGCTTAACTAGACTTTAATTGTAGCAATGGTGCGAAGAAAGATAAAATATATGGGTTTATGCATCTTACATTAGTCCAAAGAAAACACTATGGCAAATATAGAATCTAGACAACCTAGCATAAAAATTTAATGGAAGTGATGTGATACAGCCCACAAGTCATTTGTTGTTAAACTGTGTCAGCACCCCATTGACCCTGTTTGCAAGAAGCTCCACTGCTAAGTGTCAGAATGACATATCATGGCTCCCTGACCCAGGTACCTACATGCTCTGTAGATGCACGGTCTCACACCGATTGCCGCCATATTATTATCAGGGACACTTTCCTGAGAAGAGGAAGTCTGATCCTTTTAATTGATAGCTTCCTTGTCTAGCAAAATAAGAAAACAATATGAATCTACTCTAAATGAGCAGATTCCCTTTTGTAGGAATCAAGATACTGACCCCTCCTAGGCTCAGTCACCATGGTGATATTATTTTTGACCACTAAGTTTCATTGCAGGATTGTCATATGACACTCAATACCCTAATGAGTGCGCTGTATAATAATAGTAAACAGTTTTTCTAGTTTCATTCCCCCACATTACATTGGCTCATTTGATAGTGTCAAGATTTCTTGGGGGGGGGGGGGTGAGGGGAACGGGGCTGGGTTTCTTATATTTAAATTAAGACCAAAGAACCCTAAGTATGAAATAGTTTGGGACCTCAGTATCGTTGGGTTATCTAAATTATTTCCTAACTAAACCCTTACTTTAGAATGTAACAAAAAATTAGTAAGTAACCATTTAGCTCTTGTAACAGCACATAAAATTCAAACCTTGTCACTCATTAGTATTGATAACATTTGATAATGAGGATAACATTTACATAAAGATTCCACAAATAATTAAAACTTCTTCACCTGGTAGATCTCAACTCAATTTGATATTATCATTTCTTAAAGAGAATGTATCATAGCCCCTTATTTCCCTAGCTAGATTTTGCTAAGAGTTAAAAATATTGTAAATCATTAATTAGAACTATGAGAAAACCTTTTCATGCCACCTCTACTGCAACCATTATTAGATGGATGAAACAAAATTTAAGTAGTAGTGGAATAGATATTTCCAAATTCACATAAACAGACATGCCTCTACTTCAACTTAAAAGACCTCTGAAGGAGTTATCAACATTGAAGTCATAAGAAAAGCTGCTGGTTGGAACACAAAATTCTCAACCATTAGTAATCCCTGTGCAAGCTAGAGCTTTTGCACAAGCTGTGTGCTCTATACACTGTGGTTGTTACATTCTAATTTCAATGTTAAATGTCTGATTATAAGTAGAGAATTGATGTGTGCCTTATTAGATTATTAATGAGACTAGTTGATTCAGGACTGAATAAGAATTCCAGGAACTAATAGCATTTAGAGAATTTTAAATTAAGTTAAGGCAACTGGAAGTCTGGTTCATAAATAGAAATAAATTTATAATGAATGAGTAAGTAACAAACTTAGAATAACATGTTAAGTTACAATGTTCAATTATTAAACAATATGCTGAACTTATTAACAACACAACTTTGTTCTTTGAACATCTACATATGTATACAATGAGGACGAGATCACGAAGCATAATTATATAGATCGGACTAACTTACCTAGTGACGTCCGATCCTTAATTATGTGAAGTGATCTCGTCCTCATTGGATCCCAGCCCTTCCCAGATAATCAACCTACTTATGTGTAATGGATTGCCTTATCTAAACCCCTTCTAAAAGTTGTGTTGTGCTGTATGCACTATGCCGGGACTATACGATGCCCGTATCGATCATCGTGAAGGCCCGTTCTTATGCTTTGAAAGAATGATTGACAGATGTCAGGACAGTGCGCGCCGGCGGACGGACCACAGATAAAATATTTTTTTTTTAGTATTTTTTCTATGATGAAGGCTTTCATCTTTAAATAATGTGATTGGCGAGTGTGTACGAGGTACAAACTACATATGTATACAATGAGGACGAGATCACTTCACATAATTAAGGATCGGACGTCACTAGGTAAGTTAGTCCGATCTATATAATTATAATTTTAACCATAAAAATCATCAATACATTTCGTGCAGATTCGTTAAATCTAACGAATTTGCACGAAATGAAAGAAAGAACAATCATAAAACCAGCCAAGTGCGTGTCGGACCACGCACAATAAAGGGTTCCGTAGTTGAAAAGAATTTTTCCCAAAGCAAACTTAACATTGTGATCCCGAAAAAAAAAATTTATGTGATAAAATTGCAAATTGTCAGTTTTTGGATTTTTTCCTTTACTTGTGCTGTGAGACCTCGCATCTTGCCAAATTTCATTATTGTAGGTCAACGGGGAGTACCCTATAGGTTTTGATTTACTTGCGAGTATCAAAAGATGTCACATAAATGGCCGTATTTTTTTATTGCGTTGACTTAGCGATTGCTGTGTGTGGCACGGGCCGATGGCCGACTCTGTAATTAATTATTGCATAACTCGTTAATGTCCAGTTTTATATAATAAGTTTGACCAGTCGTCAGCGATGCGGAGGAATTTGTCGACGCCATAAGTATTTTAGTTTTTAATAGTTTTAGTTAGATAACGATATTATATTTTTAACTTAATTATACTTGTTCATAAAATAAATAGTTAAAACTACGGAGCCCTGCACTATGTACTAACTAATATTGTGTATCGCTTGTGTGTTTTATAAACGTTTGCACAACATTCCAGGACGGCACGGGCATCAAGTTCAACAAGGACGCGGATCGGGTAAGCCTTCACCTGTACTGTAAGTACTGTTTGAACCAAGGATTGGTCGCACACTCGCGACTTCCCCTGCGTACTCCTGTTCCTCTGTGACGGTGCTACTAAACGGGCCCTACTTTGTAAGTTAATTAATCAATAATTGTAATTAATGAAATGGTGTAGGTGAGGGCCATCGACGCGCAAAGCACATGATCCTCCAGACTTTCTTTAGAATCATGTGCTTCATGAGATGACGATGTGCCCATTGTATGACTCTAGACCCAGCAGCTGTTACCATGAAGCACGTCCAGCGTAGAAAATTTTAGTCGGTTATTTTTAACAATCTGCTGTTTCACACAATAGTGGTAAAAATAAATGGAATTCATTGTAACAGTTTGTCTGTCGATGTATTACACAAACCAAAATATGTAAAACACATACGATTCCTTTGTACCTCGATAATTTTGTAGCTCCACGCGGGCGACGCCGTGGGCAAAAGCTATTTAATATATTGCATGAAGCTCTGTCGCAGATGAACGCCGAAGCGAAGAAGAAGGTGGACGTGCTGTCGGAGGAGCTGCTGCCGTACATTATCGCGGAGCAGGAGCGGCGCACCACGCTGTACCGGCGCGTCATGACGGCCATCCAGAACGGCGAGAAGGGCGTCACCGTCGCCGAGCTGCGCAACAAGCCGCCCGCCATCATACGCAAGGGTCAGTCCCGTCATCCCGTGCACTCATACACATCAGGTCCATTCTCCAGCTGCTAATTAAAGTTTGTAATCGATTTTTTTTCTGTGATAAAACTACAAGTTAAGAACAGATAAATAGCATACGCTTTATCATGCACACCATGAAAATTACAGATATAAATGTGAAATTTTACATAGGGTGACAAGATGACACAATGGGCGGTTTAACAATATTCAGAATTTTTCCTTTACTGTGAGATCTTGCTTCTTTCGAAATTTCATGATTCTAGGTCAACGGGAAGTGCGCCATTGGTTTTGATTTGATTTCTTATTGAAATGCCACACCGCCGCACCTTCCCATTCAATGGTCCGTTCGTTGCGGCAGGGCTGATGTACCGCTGCCCCAGCAACCGCGCGCCGCGCGAGCCCGACGGCTCCGGCGCCATCATGTGCGAGGACAATCTGGACCCCACGCCCATCATGTTCGAGTCCTGCCTCTCCGCAGAGGACAAGGAGCTCTATGTGGCTGACAATAAGTACTTCTTTTGCAACCGTAAGTTTATATTTAACTGTTTTTTAGGGTTCCGTACCTCAAAAGGGAAAAACGGAACCCTTATAGGATCACTTCGTTGTCCGTCTGTATGTCGCAATAAAAAAATACGGCCATTGGCCGACTTCAAAAAGGAGGAGGTTCTCAATTCGTCGGAACCTTTTTTTTTTTTATGTATGTTCCCCGATTACTCGAAAATGGTTGGACCGATTTGGATTTTTCTTTTTTTGGTCCAAAGGGTATACTTCCCAAGTGGTCCCATAATCGTCAAGTCAGGGTCTGATGATGGGATCCCATGGAAATCGAGGGAAACCCTCAAATTTTATGGGCACACTTATATCGATTTCAGTATTTTTATAGTAACTCGTGCATTTGCTCTCGGAAAGTACCATTTGGTGAACTGGAACTGATGATGAAGACCACAGATGGCCATCGGAGATGCTCAATTATATCGAAGTATATCACAGGTTGCGATTCGATTACTTTAATATGGTTTATGCTCGTCAAAATGCATAATGGTGATGGTGACTTCACCATGAGCTCCAGTTCTCCTGGTTCTTACTAGGAGAACTCCTCAACAATTAACGTCCCTGCATCGGGAAAAGCAATATTTTGTAAAACGTGATGAGCAGTTGACATTGGGTTATTGTAACTTAGATAAATTACAAACTGACCCACTAAAAAGTGAAAAATAAAAACTTTTTTACAAAAATAACTTTAATTTCGGAAGTCGGTGGCAAAAACCTAAAATACAGATCCAAAGACACCGACCTCCGAAATTAAAGTTATTTTTCACTTTGAAGGGTTTTTTTTGGAAGTCGGTTTTGTTTTTTGTAAAAAAGTTTTTTTGCAATAAAACTATCACGCCTTACTGCGTCACGTCCGTCGCCCGCCGACAATTTACATGATTGGAACAAGATGGCGGTAGTTGATAGAAATAAATGCGTTTATCTTGAAGGTTGTTGTACTGAGTTTATTAAAATGCTAACATTAGTAAACTAAAAAGCTGGAAAAAAAAATATTAAAAAAAAATATTAAAAAAAACTAAAAAGCTTTTCAGTTTTAGTTTTTTACTGCAGTCGGGTTACTGCAGTAAAAAACTAAAACTGAAAAGCTTAAAACAAGCCCATTTTAAATTTAATAAAACTTGGAAGCAGGCGGGACCCATTCCATTTTTATATTTTCAAACTCAAACGGGTCCCGCCTGCTTCCAACTTTTATTAAATTTAAAATGGGCTTGTTTTAAGCTTTTTAGTTTTAGTTTTTTACGGGTTTTTTAGTTTTTTTTAATTACTTTTTTTTCAGTCTTTTTGCTTGCACCATAGTTGGTTGGAAGTCAACTTTGAACCAGTTCCTGTTATGCCAAACAGATTGGTTTATGGTTTTTGCGCTTTTTTCCGGTGTCCATTAACAACTTCATCAGCACCACTGCACATGAGCTGGACATATGCTAGGGGGAGTCAACCATCGACCCGCGGTGGTCATGAGTTGTTGCCACCTAGCGGATGCCCGCGCCGTCACTAAGTCTGCATTATGGGGGCCAACCCATGGCGCACTATGAGGTGTAAAAACACCGATATAATCATTTGTGTTTACCGCTGTTCAGGGCACAAAATCGAGGGTCCCGACCTACCGCGGAATGGCAGCAGCGTGATCGGCTGCGCGCCGAGCGAGCGCACCTCGCTGAACTACACCAGTCAGAAGTGCGCGCTCGAGGACACGGACGACGTGGTAGTGCACTACCGCTACTATCCCGACAGAGTGAGTATCTATCTCTCCTTGCGCGCGAGCGCACCTCGCTGAACTACACCAGTCAGAAGTGCGCGCTCGAGGACACGGACGACGTGGTAGTGCACTACCGCTACTATCCTGACAGAGTGAGTATCTATCTCTCCTTCCGCGCGAGCGCACCTCGCTGAACTACACCAGTCAGAAGTGCGCGCTCGAGGACACGGACGACGTGGTAGTGCACTACCGCTACTATCCCGACAGAGTGAGTATCTATCTCTCCTTGCGCGCGAGCGCACCTCGCTGAACTACACCAGTCAGAAGTGCGCGCTCGAGGACACGGACGACGTGGTAGTGCACTACCGCTACTATCCCGACAGAGTGAGTATCTATCTCTCCTTGCGCGCGAGCGCACCTCGCTGAACTACACCAGTCAGAAGTGCGCGCTCGAGGACACGGACGACGTGGTAGTGCACTACCGCTACTATCCCGACAGAGTGAGTATCTATCTCTCCTTGCGCGCGAGCGCACCTCGCTGAACTACACCAGTCAGAAGTGCGCGCTCGAGGACACGGACGACGTGGTAGTGCACTACCGCTACTATCCTGACAGAGTGAGTATCTATCTCTCCTTGCGCGCGAGCGCACCTCGCTGAACTACACCAGTCAGAAGTGCGCGCTCGAGGACACGGACGACGTGGTAGTGCACTACCGCTACTATCCCGACAGAGTGAGTATCTATCTCTCCTTGCGCGCGAGCGCACCTCGCTGAACTACACCAGTCAGAAGTGCGCGCTCGAGGACACGGACGACGTGGTAGTGCACTACCGCTACTATCCCGACAGAGTGAGTATCTATCTCTCCTTGCGCGCGAGCGCACCTCGCTGAACTACACCAGTCAGAAGTGCGCGCTCGAGGACACGGACGACGTGGTAGTGCACTACCGCTACTATCCCGACAGAGTGAGTATCTATCTCTCCTTGCGCGCGAGCGCACCTCGCTGAACTACACCAGTCAGAAGTGCGCGCTCGAGGACACGGACGACGTGGTAGTGCACTACCGCTACTATCCCGACAGAGTGAGTATCTATCTCTCCTTGCGCGCGAGCGCACCTCGCTGAACTACACCAGTCAGAAGTGCGCGCTCGAGGACACGGACGACGTGGTAGTGCACTACCGCTACTATCCTGACAGAGTGAGTATCTATCTCTCCTTGCGCGCGAGCGCACCTCGCTGAACTACACCAGTCAGAAGTGCGCGCTCGAGGACACGGACGACGTGGTAGTGCACTACCGCTACTATCCCGACAGAGTGAGTATCTATCTCTCCTTGCGCGCGAGCGCACCTCGCTGAACTACACCAGTCAGAAGTGCGCGCTCGAGGACACGGACGACGTGGTAGTGCACTACCGCTACTATCCCGACAGAGTGAGTATCTATCTCTCCTTGCGCGCGAGCGCACCTCGCTGAACTACACCAGTCAGAAGTGCGCGCTCGAGGACACGGACGACGTGGTAGTGCACTACCGCTACTATCCCGACAGAGTGAGTATCTATCTCTCCTTGCGCGCGAGCGCACCTCGCTGAACTACACCAGTCAGAAGTGCGCGCTCGAGGACACGGACGACGTGGTAGTGCACTACCGCTACTATCCTGACAGAGTGAGTATCTATCTCTCCTTGCGCGCGAGCGCACCTCGCTGAACTACACCAGTCAGAAGTGCGCGCTCGAGGACACGGACGACGTGGTAGTGCACTACCGCTACTATCCCGACAGAGTGAGTATCTATCTCTCCTTGCGCGCGAGCGCACCTCGCTGAACTACACCAGTCAGAAGTGCGCGCTCGAGGACACGGACGACGTGGTAGTGCACTACCGCTACTATCCCGACAGAGTGAGTATCTATCTCTCCTTGCGCGCGAGCGCACCTCGCTGAACTACACCAGTCAGAAGTGCGCGCTCGAGGACACGGACGACGTGGTAGTGCACTACCGCTACTATCCTGACAGAGTGAGTATCTATCTCTCCTTGCGCGCGAGCGCACCTCGCTGAACTACACCAGTCAGAAGTGCGCGCTCGAGGACACGGACGACGTGGTAGTGCACTACCGCTACTATCCCGACAGAGTGAGTATCTATCTCTCCTTGCGCGCGAGCGCACCTCGCTGAACTACACCAGTCAGAAGTGCGCGCTCGAGGACACGGACGACGTGGTAGTGCACTACCGCTACTATCCTGACAGAGTGAGTATCTATCTCTCCTTGCGCGCGAGCGCACCTCGCTGAACTACACCAGTCAGAAGTGCGCGCTCGAGGACACGGACGACGTGGTAGTGCACTACCGCTACTATCCTGACAGAGTGAGTATCTATCTCTCCTTGCGCGCGAGCGCACCTCGCTGAACCACACCAGTTAGTAGTACGCGCTCGAGGACACGGACGACGTGGGAGTACTATCATTAATAATGAGATTAGTTCTGCCAAACGCATCCTACCCGCATCAAGAAGTAATAAAATGGTTTACCTTGTGGCGGCATCTACATCGCCACATGCGAACTACACATCATAATGACGTCACGCAAAATGCTGCATCGCCCAGTCTGAATTTACCGCGCGACGGGCATACAAATGCAACGTCCCGACATCAACCGTCGGGCAGTTGCCCACCAGACAAGACACCCATCTGGTCGGAAGATCCTCTCTTTTCTATGGAGGATGAGTGAACTTTACACCCTGGTCCTCATACCTCTATGACCTGTCATCACCCATTTAAGAGGTCGTATATTAAATTTTTCTGTTTTCTCTAATTTACGTAGTTTTACAGTTAAAATAGTGTATTTCTGTAAGTTTTAATGCACAACACGAAAGATCATTTCAAATACGATCTCTAATGAATGAGCTACTTACTTACTTTTTTATTTTGCGTCGAGTTTATGCGAGATTTAGGTTGTTTAAAAAACGTAAGTGCCGTTCGGGAACTGAAAGTAATATCAATAGCGGTTCCACCGAACCGCACTTTACTAAATGTATGCGCTGCTGATTGGGTCGCACACACCGCGGATGTTAACTGAATGAGTCACGGATAGTCAAAGGTTATGGTTTATTGTGTATATTTAACTACCACGTAACTAATGCTAATTATGAATACTGTTGCTACGTGCAATGAGTACAGCTGGATATGAAGGCTGGTCGAGTACTGTCGTGCTGCACTATAATGTGTGCAAGGCGACGGAAAGTGCTGACGCTGTGGCGCGTGCCATGTGCGATACATGACTCGTACACTAAATTTTGTTTCAGTGCCGTTAGTGGAAGTGCTTAGGTGCCGTTCAAATCAGTTGAAAACAATTTATCACAAAAACAAACTTTTTTACGAGATAAAATTACAAATTAACAATTTTCGGACTTTTCCCTTTAATTCTACTGTGAGGTCTTGCTTCTTGCCAAATTTCATGATTCTAGGTCAACCGGTTTTGATTTACTTGTGAGTACAAAAATCTGTCGGGTAAATGATATATATTTTTATATAATATATATTTTTTCGCCTATTTTTTATTGCGTTGACTTTTTTTTAGGACTCTAAGGAACGATAAACTTACGTATTTGATATTAATTTCAACTTGATAACTCCACGCGTTCCGGAGAAAAAGTGTCTTGACACACTGCTGCCCTCGTAATAGCAAATGCAGTACTTGCAAAATGGCGGTTTCGAGAAAAACGCGGTTAAGTGTTTTTTGTAAATCTCTACTTTAAATTATATACAACTGATATATTTTGTTACGGAAAAGGTACATACAAATACATGGTATTGTTTAGTTTAGTTTTTAAGTTTATTTTTCTTATGTAGGTCTTTAGAATGTTTAATACTGCACTTAAACCTTGTGTCTCTATTTGTAATCCGTCAAAGTAGTGAAGTGAAATGCAGTACTCGTGTTTGTTACTGCATTTGTACCTAGGAAATACATCAAAATTAGTACTGAATGTATGTAGAATAAAAGGATTTATGCAGTGTAAAAACGAGTTTGTTAAACATTTAAAAATAAAAAAAGGAAAAACATGATTAACTATGAAAATCCATCCATTCCATCATACTCTGTCTTCACAAACAAGTTACTTTTGTTTCTGTGTACCTGTACATAAATATACTCTGTTTGTGCTCTTTTTAAGTCTATGTTGAGATGAATGATCCATATATTTGCAGAAGTCAGAAACTTCCATAGCTTTTACTGTGACTTTCCTTGAATTTGCTAATTGCACATAGTCAATGAAATCAGAAAAATCATACATCCTTCCTGCTTTTTGTAATTGGTTTTCTAATTGGTGGTGAAAGATGCTAGCCGACATAAAAGTGTGTCCTGGTTCTAAATATTTTATTGAAATAAGTAGTTTTCTGGGATCAGCAACTGATAAATCAACATCTTCAAGTTTTTGTATCTGTCTTGTTGTATCATCAACATCTTCATGGCACATTTTTCGGGGTTTTTTGTATCTTTCTTGTTGTATCATATGGCAACTACATATATCACAAGGTGCTGCTGAACTGCAGGTGATGTAGTTTATAGCCTTCACACTCTTCACATTCTTCGTTTCCTAACTGAGTAAATGAAATGTTCATGTCTTTTTTTTTAAACTGTCTATATAGTTCGTAAGAGATTTTAATTTCAGGGTATTTTTCTTTAAAGTCGTTAACATATACTCCACCGCGAGTGATGATCACAGACTGAGGCACTAATATAAAACGCAGTATGCGCTGTAGCAACAGATCATATTTTACATATTTTCTAATATGATGCTAGGGTCAGTAGCAGTATAAACCATTACTGCATTTGTCCTTAGACAACACGCCTACATAGTAATAAACGAATATACGAATGTACAAAATTAAAACGCAGCCAAATTGCGAGTACTGCGTTTCTTACTAGTATTTAGATGAATACTGCATTCTAACTTAGTACTAAATACGTGATTACTGCATTTTAATCTGGTGTATGGTCATTGCTGCATTCATACTAACAATGTCAGATAATTTCAGACGAAATGCTGCATTTTTCCTTATTATTTCACCATGTTCCAGGCATACAAAAAAAAAAAAAAAAACTACCACTACTCCTACTACTCCTTATGTCATTTTTGACAAAAACGGAAAATCGTAAAAATGTCGATTACTGCATTTGCTATTACGAGGGCAGACTGACAGACTTGAAAATATTTTTTTAAGTGATAAAATGACAAATTAACGATTTTCGGACTTTTCCCTTTACTTGTGCTATGAGACCTTGCTTTTTGAAAAATTTCATGTTTCTAGGACCACGGGAAGCACCGTGTAGGTTTTGATTTACTTACGAGTATCAAAATATGCTACATAAATGGCCGTATTTTTTAATTGCGTTGACTTAGAAGGTTGATTTTTTTAGGACTCCAAGGGACTATAGATCTTCGTATTTGATATTAATTTCAACTTGATACCTCCACGCATTCCTGAGAAAAAGGGTCTTGAGAGACTGACAGACAGACAGACAGACGGACAACGAAGTGATCCTATAAGGGTTCCGTTTTTTCCTTTTGAGGTACGGAACCCTAAAAATTAAAAAAAATGCTCAAACATTAGATCATAATATTGAAATAATCTGTCATTTTTTCATTAAAATTTATAGAAAAACGGTATTTGAACTGTAAAATTACGTAAATCACCGAAATCGGCAAAATTTCGTATAGTGAGGTCCGGCCCTTAACCCCTCTTAACTTTACGGAGTGAATTATCTAAAATCCTACCTTAGTGCTCACTTTCTTTGTATATCGAACTCCATGCTCCTAGACTCCACAGTGAAACTAAGTAGAATTGGACCTTTTGGCAGAACCAACTTCAAGTAATTATTCTTATAATGACGAATTTAAACCAGCCCGATCGGAATTCCCAAATGTTGCTTGTACAACAATCATCGCAATAAAGCAAGTGTTCGCCTTTCCGTTTCGTTGGTGCGTCTTAGTGTTGCACCTGCCGCGCTATCTGGAGGACCCTCACCGAGAAACCAAAGCTGAAGTGGCCTTACAGAGAGCTACCAATAGTGTCCACAACAGTGTCCACCCCAAGCGTCAGCAGGAACGACAGCTCGCTTCAAGGTCACATTAGTACAGAATAGATCGGTGAATAACGTTCGTCTTCCCCGCAGACGTACAAGTTTGTGTCCGAGCTGGACCCGGACCGCGAGGTGTGCGAGCACTGGAACCCCTGCCAGGTGGGCTACATCTTCAGCCTGCCCGGGCCCGACCAGGCCACGCCGGCCAGCGAGCTGTGGCGTAAGTCTGTCTCCTACCTAGCTGTAGAGCTGTAGTGAACGTTACTGATGCACCAGTACATTGCATGGAGCGACTGCCATCTGACCTCCACAAGCTAGTTAATGCCCGAAGGTCTGACAACCTATCTGTCCTGACTGCAATGCATGGCTGCTGACAAACGTTGGTGTGTTCCGGTTGGAAGTGTGGGTGCCACGGCTCTGTCTGCGGGATGGCAGACGTGAGTTATTCCGTGACAGGCGACCACTGACTGTCAGGTGGGCAGTTGACTTGTGACAAAGCGCTTGTAGTTTTATTTGTTTGTCATGCATTTTGATTTAAATGGTACTTACTCGTATTTCTTATTATGATTTCAGGTGACTACAGTAAGTTGATGAAAATTTACAGCCTCTAAAATAAAGTCACATTGATGCCATTACGCTCGTGTGACCACAGAACAGAAAAAATACCTCTTTTCTCTGTTCTGTGCGTGAAACCCACCTCCCTTGTTGTTCTGTGAGGGTAACCAACCTCCCTTGTTGTTTTGTGAGGGTAACCCACCTACCTTGTTGTTCTGTGAGGGTAACCCACCTCCCTTGTTGTTCTGTGAGGGTAACCCACCTCCATTGTTGTTCTGTGAGGGTAACCCACCTCCCTTGTTGTTCTGTGAGGGTAACCCACCTCCCATGTTGTTCTGTGAGGGTAACCCACCTCCGTTGTTTATTACAGCCACACTTATTTTATAAAAAAGAGAATATTTTAAATTAGAATTATTATAACAACGAATGAATATAACCGATAATTATTTTCTATTTCTAGCCGGAGGCAAGTATTCAATAGTTCAGGCTGTATATATAATATAATATCTCGAGTGGACACTTGGGGCCCAATCACACGTGCCACACCACGACACGTGGACGAATGCTAATTTGTATGAAAATCAATCTATTAGTCCCACGGACCACATTTGACCGTCAAAATCAACCGTGTGGGCGATACCACAGTATATAATATTCTGTGGCGATACCGACCACAGCAAGGCCCCGTCTCGTAAGTACAGCGATCTGTCTGTCTGCAAACGCTAGCCACAAGTAACCACATCGCAACTACTAGCGACAACGCAACCACAACGCAGCTGCAAGAAGCTGCAGGGACACAACAACCTTCACACGTAACCACTGCTTGCCCACGTGTTGTCGCTGCGCTGTGGTGCGGTTGTGGCACGTGTGAACGGGCCCTTTGTGTTGCTATTTTTAGGGTTCCGTACCAAAATGGTAAAAAAGGAACCCTTATGGGCTCACTCAGTCTGTCTGTCTGTCTGTCTGTCTGTCACAGCTGAATATCTCAAGAACTACTAATGCTATCAACTTGAAATTTGGAACAGTTTTATAAGACGTTTACCCAACTATTTTGCAAATAAGAAAGAAATAAAAATATTTCTATTTTTTTTTGTAACCGGTGCTGAAAGGGGGTCTTCAAAATTAAAAGTAGAGATACTAGGGCATGTGGGGTATCATATGAAAGAACACTGTTTGCACATTCTTGAACATTTTTTAATTTTTTTTTAGGCCGCATATTTTTCGATTTTTGATGAAAAATGTAAAAAAAATACCGTTCCCCCCCTTTATCTCCGAAGTTTGCAAAGCGAAAGATCTGAAATTATTCTATGTGATAGAAGTTTATGTAAAGATTACAGGAAAAATAAAACGATGTTTGTAAATAGCACACTTTTTCAGAAATCGGAACGGAACCCTCGGTGCGCGAGTCCGACTCGCTCTTGACCGGTTTTTTTAATTGGGCGAGCCAAATTCCACTATTACCTTCTTGATGAAATGAATGATGATGATGCGATAACATGTTCTGATAACGCGAGTGGGTACGGAGTCGTGGGCACAGCTGTTCTTTATGTTAAAGGTGTTTTAAAATTTATTTGTTTTTTTTTGCAGACACTGATGAGGGTAAAGAAATATTACCTTACAGTTTATTTGGTGTATGTTTTTTTTTTTTTTAATTTGTATTTCCGTTACCGACAGAAATTTCAAGTAAGTAGTTTGATACTTTTTACAAGTTTTCTAAAACTCTGTGAAACATTCTGTATTTATTTTTTACTAGTTTTTTACACATATAATAACACTGTTATGGTTTTGTCGTTTTAGGGGAAGGTAACATTATTATAATTATATTTCCTTTCCTTTTCTATTAGACTTAGACAACTTTCATACATGACAACATGATGTCTACGGTAACTTTGGAAATTAATCAGAGATTCTTTAAACATTTCCAGAAATCGTACCTCGTGAGTATTTTATCACATGAACTCTTTTGGTTTTGTTAGTTCATTGGCAGTCTTCATTGATAAATGTTAATATTGTAGCTGTTCCCGGTACGTACCTTGCATTACATTTAAGTACTTAAAAAAACACAAACATTGGGTGGGGGGGGGTGGGGGGGGTGCGTTCAACAGTTTTTTAAGCAGGCTTTGGATGTGCGTACGAATTGTTTCAAACTTTTTTGACTGCGCGTGCATCGCGTGCTGTGAAGGGGAAACACCGCCATTTTGAGGTCGTTTCGCGCTGTGTCACATAGTTTCTCTTTAGTATAAATCTCGGAGCTCAGATCAACAAAAAAAGGAAGATGGCGCGCCGAACATCCAAAGTGAAGGCACAAAACCCGAGTACAAATAGGTATATGTATAAAGAAACAAAAAAAAAAGGAAAAACTACGATCAATTTATACGAGTGTGTGCGTAATTTATATGTGTGCGTGTGTATGTGTATGTGTATGTGGGGGTGTGTTTGTAAGTAAAGTACACGCTCTCGCACACACATACAATTAAAACCACGCTCACCGCTCCTAGTGCGTGACGAGTCATCGTCTAGTTACTTAGTTTTTTTTTCAATACCAAAACAAAAAATGAGAATCCGGAGATCTTTATCGAATAGTGGCACAGCTCACAGTGGAGCCAAAGCCTTTCATAAGTCACAACTGTAGGTTATACGTAAGGAAATACAATACCTATTGAAACAAACTTAATTTCAGAGGACGATAAGAATGAGACGACATTCCTGGCGCACGACTACGTGACGAGCACGCGCCGAGTGCAGATACCCGCGGGCTACGAGTACCATGGGGTCGGCAAGTACCTGCCCAACGGCCTGGTGGTACTAGAAACCTACACTACACACGACACATGAGCTACACGCTACACTACACATGAGCTACACGCTACACTACACATGAGCTACGCGCTACGCTACACATGAGCTACACGCTACACTACACATGAGCTACACGCTACACTACACATGAGCTACGCGCTACGCTACACATGAGCTACAAGCTCGCGCCCCCGGACATAGTTGTAATGATTAAATATGCTTTCACTTTATGTTACAGGCTATCCACGTAAGTTACTGTCAAGTTTATTTTAAGAGCTGTCAAATTATAAATAAGCAATTTGACAGCTTTGCTTTACCGAGAAGAGGAAGATATATATCAACGCCCCCACTTATCCCCACCAAATGAAATGGTAACCAGAAAATGTCCAAGTTTACAGGAATAATTGAAACGTTGTAAAAAAGGTCTAGACAGACAGACAACGAAGTGATCCTGAGTTTCGTTTTTTTCCTTTCGAGGTACGGAACCCTAAAAATTATATAGAAGAAACAGGAGGAATAAAACAGGCACTAAAAGATCTAAATCACAAAATATTGGATACCAAATATGAAAAAGAAAGACGATAAAGCTACAGGTAATTAAAAGACCCGAGATACTAAAAATTGCTCCTACCGATGAACGGAAAATATCTGAAATATTAAAGGAAAAAACCGGCCAAGTGCGAGTCGGACTCGCGCACCGAGGGTTCCGCTCCGATTTCTGAAGAGTGTGCTATTTAGAGACATCGTTTTATTTTTCCTGTAATCTTTACATAAACTTCTATCAGATAGAATAATTTCAGATTTTTCTCTTTGCAAACTTCGGAGATAAGGGGGCGAACGGTATTTTTTTACATTTTTCATCAGGAGTCGAAAACTACGGGGCCTAAAAAAAAATAAAAAAATGTTTGAGAATGTGCAAACAGCGATCTTTCATATGATAACCCACATGACCTAGTAGCACTTTGAATTTTTAAGACACCCTTTCAGTCCCCGTTGCAAAAAAAAATATAAATATTTTTATTTCTTTCTTATTTGCAAAATAGTTGGGTAAACGTCATCTAAAACTGTTCCAAATTTCAAGTTGATAGCATTAGTAGTTCTTGAGATATCCAGCTGTGACAGACAGACAGACAGACTGAGTCACACCATAAGGGTTCCTTTTTTACCATTTTGGTACGGAATCCTAAAAATCATAAAAGCAATTAGTATACTAAAGTGGAATCAGCAATTACCTATATTGCGATTGCAGCTAACAACAGGAACGACCTTGCAGCGCATTGAACGAGCGAGACAGCCAGTTACTACCGTATTGAACGAGCGAGACAGCAAGCTCCTGCCGATTGGAACAGTTTTAGATGACGTTTGCCCAACTATTTTGCAAATAAGAAAGATTTTTTTTTTACAACGGACTGAAGCTATTATTATTATTATAAGAAGTCTTCATTTGAAGTGGGGCGACTATGGCATGTGGGGTATTATATAAAAGAGCGCTGTTTGCACATTCTCAAACATTTTATTTTTCTTTTTTTATATGCCGCATAATTTTCGACTTTTGATGAAAAATTTGGACCTGTCAATTTGGACCTGTATTATTTGGCCCTGGATAAGAATACCTGTTATTGCATGAGAACTTGAGATTTTATTAAATTGAATAAAAAAATAAAAAATAATGAATGAAAAAATGATGATGATGATTAATTGAATTTCTTATTGAATGTGTTTATTTCAGAACTTCGACAATATAGAGGTGGAAAGCGACGTAGTCGGCGACCATGTTAAGATCACTATGAACTTCCGGCCCATGCGAGAAGAGGATGCCGCGACGTACTACGTGCGGTTTGAAGAGCTCGCGAGGAGGGGCCACTTCGTGCAGATACCTCTGGTCACCCTCAGTGAGTACACCAGTCGAGGAGGGGGCACTTCGTGCAGATACCTCTGGTCACCCTCAGTGAGTACACCAGTCGAGGAGGGGCCACTTCGTGCAGATACCTCTGGTCACCCTCAGTGAGTACACCAGTCGAGGAGGGGCCACTTCGTGCAGATACCTCTGGTCACCCTCAGTGAGTACACCAGTCGAGGAGGGGCCACTTCGTGCAGATACCTCTGGTCACCCTCAGTGAGTACACCAGTCGAGGAGGGGCCACTTCGTGCAGATACCTCTGGTCACCCTCAGTGAGTACACCAGTCGAGGAGGGGCCACTTCGTGCAGATACCTCTGGTCACCCTCAGTGAGTACACCAGTCGAGGAGGGGCCACTTCGTGCAGATACCTCTGGTCACCCTCAGTGAGTACACCAGTCGAGGAGGGGCCACTTCGTGCAGATACCTCTGGTCACCCTCAGTGAGTACACCAGTCGAGGAGGGGCCACTTCGTGCAGATACCTCTGGTCACCCTCAGTGAGTACACCAGTCGAACAAGCTGTTGCTATGCGGCTGGTTCACGCTGCACGCTGCACCGAGCGAGCCAGAAGATCTCTCTCTCTGTTTCTCCCGTATCCGACCTGATGATATCACTGCACGGGCTCATCGCCACACTACAGCCTCCGCGCAGGCTCGCTTCACCTCCAACTGTTTCCCGCCATCCCTGGAGAACTGTCCGTCGACATTAGTGACAGCTTTACATTATGTAATGATGGATACACTACAGAAGGCAAAAACAGAACCCTTATAATTTCGTCACGTCCGTCTGTCCGTCCGTCCGGATCTTTCATGCTTCATGACACGCCAGTTTATACATAAGAGTGTCTTCTTAATCTTTTCGGGTTCCGTACCAAAATGGTAAAAAAGGAACCCTTATGGTGTGACTCAGTCTGTCTGTCTGTCTGTCTGTCTGTCACAGCTGGATATCTCAAGAACTACTAATGCTATCAACTTGAAATTTGGAACAGTTTTAGATGACGTTTACCCAATTATTTTGAAAATAAGAAAGTTATAAAATATTTATATTTTATTTGCAACAGGGACTGAAAGGGGGTCTTAAAAATTAATATTTATATTTTATTTGCAACAGGGACTGAAAGGGCCTCTTAAATATTCAAAGTAGGGCTACTAGGGCATGTGGGTTATATGAAAGAACGCTGTTTGCACATTCTCAAACATTTTTTAAATTTTTTATAGGCCGCATAGTTTTCGAGTTTTAATGAAAAATGTAAAAAAAATACCGTTCCCCCCCTTATCTCCGAAGTTTGCAAAGAGAAAAATCTGAAAATATTCTATGCGATAGAAGTTTATGTAAAGACTAGCTTTTGCCCGCGACTTCGTCCGCGTTTCCGTCGTTTTTCGTAAAAAAGTACCATATGTCCTTCCTCAGGGTTCAGTGGTTTTGATGTAACAGACAGATTAACTTTCGTATTTTAGTAGGGAAATATAATATGTCAATCCACAATACTGTTGAAAAATATCGCAATAAGGAACCGCAGAATATTATTATTAATAGCTGTACCCGCGACTCCGTCAGCGTGTAACTCCTTGTATGTTATTAAACTGCTAAGCTATCGGGAGTTACACGTGTTATTGTGAGTCAACCATAAAAGATAGACATATGCTGTTGTGGGATATTTTTTAGATAATTTTATGTAGAACATTTCCGTCATAAATGATTTCTATGTAGCTTTAACCATTAAGGCTGCACACGCGACGGAAGCTTAAAAAATGGAGCAACTTCTCCCGTTTTCCCAACATTTCCCTTCACTGCTCTGCTCCTATTGATTGTAGCGTGATGAAAAGTATACTATAACCTCCCCAGGAGTATGAAGAATAATTGTACCAAGTTTCGTAAAAATCCGTCGAGTAGTTTTTGTTTCTATAAGGAACATACAGACAGACAGACAAAAATTTTACTGATTGCATTTTTGGCATCAGTATCGATCACTAATTACCCCCCGGTAGTTATTTTGAAAATATATATCATGTACAGAATTGACCTCTCTACAGATTTATTATAAGTATAGATTACAGGAAAAATAAAACGATGTCTGTAAATAGCACACTTTTCAGAAATCGGAACGGAACCCTCGGTGCGCGAGTCCGACTCGCTCTTGACCGTTTTTTTTTTAATTATGGGATCCAACAATACTACTACTGTTCGCGTGGTATGTGTGTGCGGCAGGCACGGGGCAGACGCGGCTGACCCCGCGCGTGCTGCAGGCGCTGCCGGGGCAGCTCCTCAACGCCACCAGCATCGCCTTCACGTGCGCGCGCTGCGAGCTGCGCGGCGTCATGCTGCGCGCCGCCGACGGCTCCGTGCGCAACGTGGACGCGGACAAGTACCGGCTGCGCAAGCTCAGCGACGAGTACGTACTGCCGCACCAGCGCCGCGGTTGTGTTAAACCCTATGACACTAATTAGTTTTTTTTCTTTTACAGCAAAGGAGTAGAGTTGAGTACTATTTTTCATTAAAAGATCGTTGTCATTGTTCAACTATAACAGACAGGTGTAACGCGAACGCATCCATAATTTAGACCCTATACAGGGTGTAAGGGACAGCCCTCCGCAAACTAACAGGGTGCATTCAGCTCTTCATTTTGAATCATATTCCACCGGAAATTTTCTCAGGAAAACTTTAATTTCTTCAAATTTATTTTCAGTTACATTTTTATTATTTCAATGTAAAATTGCATTGTGTGTTCGCAGTACTCCATTTATGTAAAAAAAAACTGCAAAAAAAAACAGCAAAAAAAAAGACCAGCAATGGATGTTGAAATACTCTAACCAGCGACGCGTGAAATCAGCTGTTCACTTTCTTTCTAGCTACAGAGTTCATCGAACTCACCACATACCTATTACCTACCCCTCCCAACCAGTAATAGACGCTCCGATTTGTACACAAAAACACAAACAAATTAGGTTTATTGGATTCCCTTAACGTTCCTGAAATAATTTCATGTACCGGTCATCTTAGTATGACATACTGAATTCACCCTATGAGTTTGCGGAGGGCTGTCCCTTACACCCTGTATAGTATACACTAATTCCATGTTGACAAACAAGGACGCTATATAGTATACACTAATTCCATGTTGAGCAACTATTGTTTTCTCATAAGAATAAAGCTTTATGTTGAATACATGGCAAGTAATAACTGACACATCCGTGTAGGCAATCGGTTCTTGAGCTGGCCACCCAGCAGATAACTCCGCCCGACTTCGGCGACTACTTCCTCATGATACAGAACGATGGCGGCGGCGAGGAGCGGATCAAAGCACTCACTATCAAAGGTAAATTAATATAAAAAATAGTGTTTCTGGCAAAACGGCATTACACGTACTGTGTACTATAAACTCACGCCATCTGTCCACGGGGGTAGGCAGAACTACAGCACGCCACCTGCTACGATCCTTACATAAAAAACCCAACATCACAGTTCCGGTAATTTATAACTAAATAATCAGCAGCAGTTGTAATCAAAAGTAGTTGTAGGAAAATGGGATTTTTGAATGTGGGTCGGTTGGTACTTTTTGGCAGAACTCAGCCTTATTAGCAATCGAGTTAATTAGACCGCTGGCAGTAGTGGCAGTAGTGATGTCGGTGCTAACGATCCATTGGGGATTGCGGCGGAGCGGAGCGTTGTGGACTTCGTGCCGTCTTGAGAAGAGCTGCAGTCAGCAGCAGTACTGTACTGTTTGCGCTGTCGCGTGGCGCGGCGCTCACACGAACTGTCCTTTCACTCTTCAACGTTACCATGATTTGCAATCATGATTGAATAGTTTAGCTGCACCCTAAATATAGTCGTAAAATACGGAATCAGTAATAACTGTACTTAGTAAATTGACCCTGCCAAAATAATTATTGACCCCGCCAAAATGTTGCTATCTACAAATAAAATCGCCAATCTTTTTTGTAAAATACTGCTGAAGGTAAGGGATTTTCATGACGGCCGTTATAATGTAACGGCCACCGCACCGCACCGCACCGCACCGCTCGTCTAAGAAACCGTAGCTATAGTAACTTACTTAGATATTTCATTTCATTTTAGCGCCTGGTAAGTCAGACTGAAGTATTTAAGTACAATATTCAGTATCGTCTCCTATTTACTCATTATTAAGTCGTACAGATTATATTCAAATATTGTAAATTAAAAAAAAAGTAAAAACTAACATCGCCGCACAACTGACCGAAATTGGTTTACATTACAGATTACGGTAAGGTTGATTTTATTATTGAAATTAATTAATTATTAATAAATTGATAATACAAAAAAAAACATGATAATGATGCTATACCTACTTAAGACTAAGTTATTTCTGTCTTTGTAGATCGTAGTAAGTATTGAATATTTATAACGTTTTAGGGTTCCGTACAGAACCCTAACAGTACCTACTCAATAAAACGAATATAAAATACATACTACATATACATACACTTAGTTTTTTGTTAATTACAATAAGAATTGAAGAACAGAAACTTACTATGCAGACCGTATGCAATATCAAAAAGTGAGCTACAAGTTACTCCGTAATTTTGTGATTTGAAGCACCGTTAGTTACAAAGCGCCTGGAGAAAATACGCGTGCAATGTGTTGCATGAAGTGCGCGATACGAACACAAAGGTTAGGTACAGGCGTAGGGTACAGGTGCCTGAGAGCCTATCACTGCCTAATCCGTCTGTCTGTCTGTCTTTTAAATCTCAACTGTCATAAGTAGGTACTGTATCTATAATGCACAATAATGCACGCTCTACCTATGAGTATTTCTGGGGGACCGTCGCATGTCGGTCGTATGTAATGTTAACGTTCAAAAAGTTTATGGTTCTCTGCCAAGTTTGAATCAATGACTTTTGATTTGATTTGATTATGCATTCCGTTGAAATTGTCACAGAACACCGTGTAATAAAGTCAATAATAAAAAAAACTAAAACCCGACTACTGAAAAATCATGCTCTAAAAAGTATGAAACAAGAAGATATTCTCATAATAATGCATAATTAAGATTATTAATTGTATTGTAGCATAATTAAGTGACATTTGAATATTAAAATTTGTACACCATAAAGTTGTGGTAGAATGTTTAGAACTTAAACAAATATTAACACCATACGTACCATGTAAAACTACATTCATACAAATAAAATTCTATTCTATTCTATTCTATTCTATTCTCATCTGAAAGAAAAACAAAGACAAATTAAAATCCGGAGTCACGCGGCGTGACTCCGGATTTTAATTTGTCTTTGTTTTTCTTTCAGATAACAAATATTTTCTTGTTTCAAACTTTTTAGAGCGTCATTTTTCAGTAGTCGGGTTTTAGTTTATAAACTTAGTTCTTATTTAAATTATTTTGCCACCAGCAGACCATCAAGACGCTTCCAACGATACCTCATTTGTCAAATTATGATAAGTTGTTTAGAAGTTATGAGGGTACAGATGAACATACTTTAATTTTTACTGTTTTTGTCCCTAATAAATAAAATAAAAAAATAAATACTTACAGACATACCGGTCAAAATCATAACCCGCCTTTTTGTTTTGGTTAATTTTGTATGCAGGAAATTGTGAGTTACTGAAACACTCAAGACTAAATAAAATACCCAGACTGCGAACAATACAGTGAAGCATGCGCAAAACTACACCTCGCTCTGTGCACACGCTCACACACCCACGTTTACACTGAACTACAACTAAACTACACCTCATTACGTGCGCACAAGTTTACGAAACCCGAAACGTGCGGCTTCACGTTACGTTTGGCAGCGCTATGTCTTGGTTTTTTATTTAGTCTGAGCTGAAACATTACTGAGTCACAGGACAGGAGTGGTCTGCCACGGAGTGGTGGATAACCACTGCAAACATACGCCAGAGAGCCGTGGCGTGTTGTGTGATAGATAAGCTCGGACTGTACTGAACCAACTTGTTGTCTGTCTGCAGCATTCGCTCAGTGAGTACCTACTGCAGCAGCGACCACAGTGACGTCACCCCCTATTGAGCCTGTTGACCATTTCAACAATCCTTCCGTAGATATGCGTGTGGTGTGAGGCCACTTTATTGAAACTCTTTGAAAATATTTAGTGAACATTCCCAAACAATTGTGAAAGTTGGAATCAGATTTTGTGAAAGTCAACTTTGCGAGATATGGACTGTAAAGTTGGGCCCTCAGTTCTCACATAGAGGATTGAGGGCCCACCTGTACCTGATAAACTACGGACATTACAGAAAAAGTCTTTATGCCAAAATCGAAGCTAATACCAAACAAAATTTGTGAAAACAAGATATTATCTCAAAACACTGTCCTACTTAGTATATCGTTCAAAATGGGCCCTCAATTCTCACAGACGTAAAAGTTTATAACGCAAATAAAATAAAACCATTAACTTACAGCTACTTAGTGCTCCTTCTCTTATGCTGGAACTGTTCGTGCTTCGAGACCACAGAACAGATAACAGCTTATTGGTATACACGACCTCGTTATTGACCAGATAAAGAGGCAACCTCTTTATCTGTTCTGTGGCTGTGCCCGACAACCCTGTCGACAGCAACCATAATGATCATACCATAACAACATATGATGGTGGTACAGCTATGTGACCCCGCTACCGCTACTCCGCAGCGATCAAAGCGAAGCGGCTGCGCGTGTCTGCGGGTGCGGGCGTGCGCGTGGAGCAGAGCGCGCAGTACGCGTGCGCCGCCTGCGAGCTGGCCGACGTGCTGTGCCGCGGCGACAGCGTGCTCGCGCAGGGCCACGTCGCGCTCGTCCCCTCCTCCCAGAGCGTCAACTTCAACATTGAGAGGTGAGCACGCCTGACCCTCACTCCCACCCTCCCAAGAGACGCTAACGATAGAGGTTCACCGGCGCAGATCCAGACCCCCGACTGCTAAAGTGTCCCTGCTGAGAATGTCCTCATGGAAAGCCCTCAGGAGCCAGCTCCACGCTGCACAGGCTCCACAGCCGCTAGCAACACTACTGACCACACCAACAATAAATATACACAGATCTTAAATCGCTATAACTACATAGTATAAAACAAAGTCGCTTCCCGCTGTCTGTCTGTTCCTATGTATGCTTAGATCTTTAAAACTACGCAACGGATTTTGATGCGGTTTTTAGGGTTCCGTACCTCAAAAGGAAAAAACGGAACCCCTACAGGATCACTCGTGTGTCTGTCTGTCTGTCCGTCTGTCACAGGCAATTTGCTCCGAATCTAATGGACCGATTAAGTTGAAATATGGTACACATATGGATTTCTGTTACCCAAACACGCACAGCTAAAGTAAATAAATGAATTTTGAATATCGGGGTCACTTTTAGGGGGCAAACTAGAAAATTAAAAAAAAAAAATTTGCAAACTGTACCGCGTGACATATCAAATGAAAGGGCTTACTATAAAGGTCTCAAATATATTTTTTTAATAATTTTAAAATAAATGGTTTTAGAGTTATTTAAGGATGATGCGCCAGGGTAGCCCGCGAAATTCAAAATTTCTTACGTTTTTTGCAATTTGTAGGTCAGTGTGAGCTCGTATGTTGATTAAAATATGATTCGCGGCCGTAGCTAATATGGCTTTACAGAATTATAATCATTGGAATCAGCAATACAACTCCATAAGTTAGCATTTACCTCAAATCTAGCGATTTCATGAAATCATGAGGATTGAGGTAAATGCTAACTTATGGAGCTGTATTGGTGATTCTAATGATTATAATTCTGTAAAGCCATAAGAGCTACGGCCGCGAATGATATTTTAATCAACATACTCGTACAAGCTCACACTGACCTACAAATTGCAAAAAACGTAAGAAATTTTGAATTTCGCGGGCTACCCTGGCGCTTTCGCCTTAAGAAAATAGACGAAAATTGACCATTCCGCCCCATTATCTCCGAAACTAATGAGCCTAAAATTTTGAAAATAATACAGAAAATAGGTCTATCACCTGTAGATTACAGGAAAAGCTATAAGAAGTTTCTGGTCTTAAAATAACATGGTAAATCTCTCAATATTTTGAGTACAAACTTACATTTACTGTTGTATGGGAGAACATGTTTTTCAACTATAATGTTAAGTTTGTTCTTGGGATAATTTCATACTAACTACGGAACCCTACATTGTGAGTAGTCCGACACGCACTTGTCCGGTTTTTAGGGTTCCGTACCAAAATGGTAAAAAAGGAACCCTTATGGTGTGACTAAGTCTGTCTGTCTGTCTGTGTGTCTGTCTGTCTGTCTGCCTGTCTGTCTGTCTGTCTGTCACAGCTGGATATCTCGAGAACTACTAATGCTATCAACTTGAAATTTAGAACAGTTTTAGATGACATTTACCCAACTATTTTGCAAATAAGAAAGAAATAAAAATATTTATATTTTTTTTTGCAACAGGGACCGAAAGGGTCTTAAAAATTCAAAGTGGGGCTACTAGGGCATGTGGGGTATTATATGAAAGAGCGCTGTTTGCACATTCTCAAACATTTTATTTTATTTTTTTAGGCCGCATAGTTTTCGACTTTTGATGAAAAATGTAAAAAAAATACCGTTCCCCCCCCTTATCTCCGAAGTTTGCAAAGAGAAAAATCTGAAATTATTCTATGTGATATAAGTTTATGTAAAGATTACAGGAAAAATAAAACGATGTCTCTAAATAGCACACTTTTTCAGAAATCGGAACGGAACCCTCGGTGCGCGAGTCCGACTCGCTCTTGACCGGTTTTTTTTAATAGATAGAGTGATTCAAGAGGAATGTTTATATTATGTATAATACATGCGCGCGCGAAGCCGCGGGCAAAAGCTAGTACAATATACAATTTAACACTAAAATATACAGGGTTATTGGTAAAACACCAACAACCTCTTAAGGGGTTATTGTAATCATCATTATCCACGACTTTTACTAGGGGACCAAACCTGAAATCGCGAAAAAAAATCAGGTGCTCCCTACATTTTGACGAGTTTGATGTAGATGATAATTAAATGTAGGTACTGAATAGTTGATTTTTTTTCGTCATTTCATTCATCAGTAAAAGTTGTTCTTAATTATGAGTACCATGAGCCCTTAAGAGGTTATTGGTGGTTTACCAATAATCCTGTATGTGTCTCACCGTATGATTCTGAACACCGTTAGTTTATAAAAATAATCTTTCTCGCGAGATTGTAAACTGTCGATAAATTGTGAACTGCGTACAATTTAACGTATTCATTTTCGATAGTTTACAATCTCGCGAGATTTGTATCCATGATCATACCGTGACATACTTATTATATTACTATACAAGGTGCAAGGGACATCGACGCACAAACGGTTCCCATGTATTCAGCACATCATTCTGAGCCCCCTATATACGAATTTTTCATCCGTTATTAAAACAAAAATCTGCAGTTTCCTACAATAATGCAATACCTAAACGGTCAAAATGTATGGAAGAGCAGATTTTTTTTCAGTAACTGATAAAAAAAATTCTTTATAGGGGCTCTGAATGTGTACTGAATACGTGCGTTGGCGTTGTTACCTTCTTCTAAGCGTTGAAAATTTGAAATGGCTTTTTCTTTTTTTATAGGATCCCTCATGTGTCTGTTTGTTCGTCTGTCACAGCCAATTTGCTCCGTATCAGTCGGGTAAAAAGGGAAGAGCTCATTGAACATCAAACAATGAATTCCATTCTAAATAGATTAATATTTAATTTGACAGATTTGAAGATACAAATGCTTGCGTCTACGTCGGGATGTTCAAGACTGGCGACGCCACGAACAAGAAAATAATAGCCATTTTTGAAAGTGAGTTTTAATTAAGATTTGTTCCAAAATGTAGGTTGTGTAGGTCATTATATCAATGTATGTGTTGCCAGCCAAACCCTATTTCAGGCCAAACTAGTTTATCATACGCGTGCCAGGGTCAGAGGATACGAAACGGGGTACTAAGTCTTATCAACGTGAGGGCAGTATGAAACAAAGGTGTTATCAACGTTTTTACTTCTTTTTTCACAAAACAACAATTTTTATTTTTCGGATAAATAGATAAAACAATGTAAGAAACTGAACAATTAAACGTCAATCTGTCAATTTGTGAACATTTTTGAAGATCTTTCTACTGTCTTCTGTCTCACTCACTTTTTTAAAAGGAGATTTTTTTACCAAAATTCACTTTTCCGTACAATTTTTAAAACAGGAAATGCTACGAATAAGTAATAAGTTATTTATTACTTAAAGAGAGAGAGCGAGAGAGAGAGAGAGTAAATGTTCATACAAACCTTGTTCTGACAATTACAAACACAACAAAAAGAAGAATTAGCCAAATAATAGGTGCAACCGTTCTGAAGTGATGCGCGTACATACATTGTACATACGTGTACATACATTGTACATACGTGTACATACATTGTACATACGTGTACATACATTGTACATACGTGTACATACATTGTACATACGTGTACATACATTGTACATACGTGTACATACATTGTACATACGTGTACATACATTGTACATACGTGTACATACATTGTACATACGTGTACATACATTGTACATACGTGTACATACATTCGGCAATTAATTTGTATTTATGCACTTAGTATTAATACTGAATTTATTTTGAATTTCAGATAACTGTAAGTTTTATTTTTAATTAATATAAAATGCACTTTTCTTTCATCCAGGGATGAATTTTGATTGCCACGCTTGCTCACTGCGAGTCGCTATAATCTGGCAGTAAGTGCGGCTCGCCAAGTGATTCCATCGGACCTCAACTGTAACAACCTTAAACCCTTTTCGAGTCAAGAACTTCGTTCTCTTAGGTTTTGGATTTTTCCTTACAAAGTTCCAAAGTTCAGCGTACCATTTCAACCATGGGGTGCTTTTATGTAATTATGTCCAAGTCAAGAGTTCAAGCTCAATTCAGGTACCAATAACCATCAAAACCTGCCCTCTAATCTGTAAAATCTCACCGTAAATTTAGGTGGAGACGTGAGCTGTCATTCCACCATGCTAGGGGTTTAGAATATTGTCATTCCACCATGCTAGGGGTTTAGAATATTGTCATTCCACCATGCTAAGGTGTACACTATAGTCATTCCACCATGCTAGTGGTTTAGCCTATGGGCAGCTCACTTCAAGCTCACTTCACGGTGAGATTGTTGCAGAACAGACCGGCTGTGCAGCAGTTACGTCGTGATAACGTTACACACAGAGACACTTCTCGCATTTTGTGTGTCAGTAGCTCTCCGGTACTCGTTGATTGACGTCACAAGGGCATGAGCATGACCACAGAACAGATAATCTGTTCTGTGAGCATGACTGACCGACGACACTACAAAGGAGAACTTTTTTTTACTAAAATTCTATGTGCCATACTATGTGTTTCCGACCGGGTAGGTACCGGGTGCGGCGAGTACAGTAGTTAACTTTGCATTAATTTTATTATTTAATGTTTCAGCACCAGGTACAGTTTATGTTTTTCTTCGTTGTTTGAAAAGTCTTCTTACGAACCTAGCACTTTCAAGAGTTATACGCGCACAATAAAGTAAATATTATTGTGGCCTGTACGCCATTCTATTAATGACTAAATGAAGGATGAAAATAATCATTCGTTTAGGTATAGTCGACCTCGTAACTAGGTTACTACTTTTGACAAGACCTCCCAGTGGGTACACCGCTACAAGGATGTTTTGACAAAACCTCCCAGTGGTTACACCGCTACAAGGATGTTTTGACAAAACCTCCCAGTGGGTACACCGCTACAAGGATGTTTTGACAAAATCTCCCAGTGGGTACCCTGCTACAAAGATGTTTTGATAAAACCTCCCAGTGGGTACCCTGCTACAAGGATGTTTTGACAAAACCTCCCAGTGGATACACCGCTACAAGGATGTTTTGACAAAACCACTCATCCGATTTCAAATAAAACTAACTGATAGAAAGCTACGCTATTGCCGAGAGCCACAGGATTGTGTTGTATGTTAGAACACGTGGACGAAGTCGCAGTCAGGTCCTAGTTAGTGAAATAATGAAACAACGGCTTGTTTCAGCTGTCAGCATCGCCGGCGGGATGCTCCGCCTGGCCCCGCCCGCGGAGGGCGCGCCCTTCCAGCACACAGTGCACTACTCGTGCCTGGCGGAGTGCAGCCTCACCACGGTACGTGTCCTCCTGCCGCGGCCGCGAGCTGCTTACTCACGTGACATACGCAAGTCACGTCGCAGGTCGCACCGCTCGAGGTCGTGAAGCACCCCACACATGTTCAGTCCACCGCACCACCGGCAGGTCGGCGCGGTAGCCCCGCCGCCTGGCGGACTGTCGGCGGCGGACTGTAAATGTTTGGGGCCCTTTAAGGTGACAAATACAAGGATGTATATGCATACATAATCTATTGCTGTTCCTAGGTCAACGTCAACGGCATCCCCCTGGAGAGCGCCACGCGAAGGTCGAGTGTTGGCTCCGTGGCGTACTTCTCGGTACGTACGACGCTACAAGGTCCTGTTGTCGCGCAACGCCGCCATCTTGTGTTGTCAATACAATTCTGTGACACCAACGCCCCTGTCAATGCCAGTCAGGCGTCACAAGACCTGGCTTTAGAGCGAGGTCTTGTGGCGCCTGACTGGCTTGTGGCATCATATTTTGATTAAGATACAACCTTACACTGACCTACAAATTGCAAAAAAACGCAAGTAAATTTGAATTTCGCGGGCTACTACAGCGGATCCCCCTCAAAGACATTTTATAATATAATTGCAAAGGGTAACATTTATAATTTCACAGCTTTTGTTAGTTATATCAAGTTTCTATAAGTGAGGAAATAATGTTCTTTCAGCCTGAAGACAACGCGGTGACAATCGGTATCACGGAGTACACTTCGGCATACGAGGGCGTGTTCCAAGGCATATTCATGGTTGAAGGGGAACAGATCACTAAAAATTTAATGGAAATACGGTATGTTGTGTACAGGTCGGATTGCCCGGGTAGCAGGTGTAGCAAACCAACGGCCTCACGCTTTGACGGTTATATGAATTAATCATCTCGTTACCATAACACAAGCATTAGGTTGCTTAGCTTGGGACTAGATGGCGTTGTGTGAAATGTCCAAGGATATTTATTTATTATATTTATTATCTTTTTGTAAAAGTAGCTAAAAGACAAAAAATGCGTTTATTGGCATTACAGAAAAAAAAAACTTAAAACTTAAATAATGGAAAAAGTCCGAAAGTTGTTAGTAATTTTATCATATAAAAAATATTTTTAAATACCCTTTTTCTCAGGAACGTGTGGAGGTATCAAGTTGAAATTAATATAAAAAAAATCAGCGTCAATATCATCAATCAATTAATATAAAAAATACGGCCATTTATGCGACATATTTTGATACCCGCAAGTAAATCAAAACCTATCCTACAGAGTACTTCCCGTTGACCTAGAACCTTGAATTTTGGCAAGAAGCAAGTTCTCACAGCACAAGCAAAAGAAAAAGTACAAAAACTGTAAATATGTAATTTTATCACATTTTTTGTTTTTGGGATTACAATGTTAAGTTTGTTTTTGGGATAAATTCTTTTGAACTTCGGACCCTTTCGTTTTGCTTGGTCCGACACGCACGGGGCCGGTTTTTTTCTATGTAAATTAGTTTCTTACTTAAATTACTTACTGATTATGGCTATGTGGGGACGTCAGCTGTGGATACTACGGCGGGCATGCTCGTAGGCCGCCCGTATGGAGGAGTGGCGATTTTGTGGAAGAAGAGTGCCCTACAGAATGTGTCTATAGTGCAGTGTGACAACGCTCGCGTCTGTGCCATTAAAGTGGAGTTAGGGCAACGGTCGTTTTTAGTGTTTAGCATTTATATGCCTACCGATTGTGTCGTGAACCTACCGGAATTTACGGATTGTCTTAGCTTGGTAAGTGCTATTAGTAATAATGAACATATTGAGACGGTTTATTTACTCGGGGACTTTAACGCTCATCCGGGCCAGTTATTTTTTAACGAGTTGAAAGACTTTTGTACGGAGACTGAATGGATTTGTGCTGATGTTGAGCTACTCGGGCTATCATCTGATACGTATAGCTTTATAAGTGACGCAAACGGGTCTAGACGCTGGTTAGACCACTTTCTAGCTACGAAGGCGGCTATGCAAACCGTTGTTAATGTAGAAATTAAGTATGATGTCATGTGGTCGGATCACTTTCCTTTGTTTATATGTTGTAATTTAAATATTATTAAACCTAAATCATATAATAATATCGAACCGTGTTATAAAATACGTTGGGGCGAGAGAACATCTGAACAAATTGCACTATTTAGTAATCTATGTAATGAACGATTAAAATTAATAGATTTTCCGAGTGATCTAAGTAGGTGTTGTGATTTCTCTTGCGATGATGTAGAACATACGTATATTATTGACAAAATGTATGATGAAATTGTAGACATCTTAGGCCGAGCAGCTAATGACAGTTACTCTGGTAGTAATAGGATACGTAAGAAGAAACCTGTGGTAGGTTGGAACAGACATGTCAGTAGTGCTCACCGGGAGGCCAGGTCTAACTTCCAGTTATGGATATCATATGGTAGACCGAAGACGGGTCGTATATGGAGTGAGATGCGAGAAAGCCGTAAAATCTTTAAAAGCAAGTTAAAGTGGTGTCAAAATAACAGTGAGCAGCTTAAAATGGACATTCTGACAACTCATCACGCCAAACATGACTTCCGGAGTTTTTGGAAGTCTACCAATAAAGTAAACAGTAGGCCGGGCTTGCCTGTGAGCGTTGGTGGCATTACTGATCCAAAAAACATAGCCGAAATGTTTAAATGCCATTTCATGGTAACTTCACCATTGGGACTGTTGGAGGAATAAACTTATTAAAAGAATAATGTTAGAAGAAATGAATTTAATATAATAGAACCGAACAGCTTTATAAAAGAACAAGGAATTAAAGATGACAAGAATAGAGTAAAGAGTACAAACCATAACTTTTTGTACATAGGTACACACCTAATAAGTATAACATACAACATGCTCCCTCAAAAAGTTAATTGCATTGCACTCATAACACAAAAAGCATATAAAACTAGTAAAGAAAACCATTACAAAAACTAGGATATACCAATCATTTGCAAACAACTGCGATGCTTTGTTGGACCCAAAGGTTTCGTCAAAACATCTGCAGGTAACCTGTCGGTGGGCATATACCTAAGTTCAACGGTTTTATCGTTCACTTTTTCTCGGACAAAATGGAACTTAACATCTATATGTTTTGTCCTATTGTGGTGAACCGGATTCATGGCCAATTTTTGTGCACTCTGACTATCCGTATACAAAACTATGTTAAGGGACTTACCTGTTAAATCGGATATTAGTCGTTTTAAAAAGCACGCATCCTTTACTGCCGTAGCCAATGCCATATATTCAGCTTCAGCGGATGACAAAGCCACTGTGGGCTGTTTTTTAGCTTCCCACGAAATAGGGCCGCCTGCAAGTTCATAATAGAACCCAGTGTAGGATCGTCTATCAGTTGGACAATTTACCCAGTCTGCGTCTGAAAAACCCGTCAAAGTTGTAGTATTACCTTTTTCTTTCCTGTATGTAATACCACTATTTTTTGTTGCTTTCAGATAACGTAGACATCTTTTAGCAATATTCCAATGTGACTGATCAAATTTAGAGTTAAATTGACTCAAGTAGCTCACAGTGTAGGCTATATCTGGTCTGGTATTTACAGACAAAAACATTAGACAGCCAACTAACTCTCTGTAAGGGTACTCACACTCACCAATACCAGGCTCAAGGTTTTTCTTGACCATTGGGGTAGAAACACCCTTACAATCTTGCATGTTGAATTTCTTTAGCAACTTTTCAATATACGTATTCTGAGATAGCTTAATTCCATAATTACCATGGTGAATATTAATTCCCGTAAAGAAATTAATTTGTCCAAGATCTTTTGATGAAAAATATTTCTCAAATTGACATTTGAAATTGTCAAACGTAGTTTCATTTTTATACAAGATTACTAAATCGTCGACGTATACAGCCAGAACCAAGGAGTCTAAGTTCGCATTGTTTTTAAAAATACACGGCTCAGATGTTTGCATAAAACCAAGAACTGACAAAGTCTGTTTTAACTTTGTATTCCAGGCTCTTGGTGCCTGCTTCAATCCATAAAGGGACCGTTTCAAAAAACACACTTTCGACTCTTCCCCTTCCCTTACAAAACCTTCTGGCTGTGTCATGAAGATTTCTTCCTCTAAATCGCCATTCAGAAAAGCTGTATCCACATCCATATGGCGGACCTTATAATCTTCCTGCACTGCAAGCGCTAACAGGGTTCGCAACGATGAGTTACGTACAACCGGAGAAAAGGTTTCGTGATAATCGACACCTTCTCTTTGTCGAAAACCTTTTGCTACTAGGCGCGCTTTATACCTAACAACGCCACCTTTCGCATCACGTTTCAATTTGAAAACCCACTTGCAAGGAATACACTTTCTATGATTTGGCTTGTCTACCAAAACCCATGTGCCCTTTCTGACTAAGGCATTGTACTCATCTTTCATTGCTAAAATCCAGTTATCTTTCTCATTGCTGTTAATCGCAGCTAGATAATTATTTGGATCATCGCACTCATCGTCTAGCAGAGTATTATATGAGAAGTAATCCGGTGGTTTGCGAACTCTTGAAGGATATCGACTAGATTCATTTGAGGAATCTGTAGCCTCACTTGACTGCTGATCATCAACATTGTTGACCTCTACATTGACTGCTTCATTGATTTCAACATCAGCATCCTCAGCATCCATGAAAGAAGTATCTATGCTAGGAGCATCTACCTCACATCTCCCAGATGAAGTGGAGGGCAATACTTCTTGTCTTAAAACTGCTGGCGATGGTGACTGGGAAAGCAAATTGACAATATCAGAGTTCACAGTACCTATAGGCTCAATATTTTCCTTCAGTCCAGTAAAGTTATTTTCAAAAAATGTAACATTTCTTGACTTTAGTGACCGTCTAGGAGTTGCCGCATTCCGGAAATAATAAGTATGAGTATCATCTGAATATCCTACAAAAATCTGTTCCTCAGCTTTCATGTCCAATTTACATCTTTGACTTGATGGAACATGAACAAGTGCTCTGCATCCAAAAACCTTAAGATGAGACAGATCGGGTTTTCTATTAAACCACATTTCAAATGGTGTTTTACCACTAAGCGCGCGGTGTGGTGATCGATTTTTCAAGTAGACGCTCGTCTCCACTGCGTCCTGCCAGAAAGCTTTTGAGAGGAAACCATGTGACAATAGTGACCGAGCCTTCTCTACTATGCTACGATTACACCGTTCACTTACCCCATTTTGCTGAGGGCTGTAAGGTGCTGTCGTTTGCCAATCGATACCCAGTGACTGAACATAATCCATCAATTCCTTATTGATGAACTCAGTTCCATTATCTGACCGCAAAGTCTTTATTTTTCCACCAAACTGTCTCTTGACATAAGAATGAAAAGAACAAAACTTAGTTTTGACTTCAGTTTTAGAAGACATAAAATACACAAAAGTAAAACGTGTATAATCATCTATAAAAATAATAAAATATTTATTACCTGTAAAAGAATTTGTAGAAAAAGGTCCACAAACATCGGTATGAACCAATTGAAGTGGCGATGTAGCCTTCCTGTATTTTAAGCTTTTGAAAGGCTTTCTAGACTGCTTACCCTCTATGCAGGGTATGCATGGTTCCTTGTCGACCTCCGTGTACTCCACGCCGATAGCCTGACCTTTTCTAAGTAGATCCATGCCAATTCGACAGAGATGTCCCAACCTCTTATGCCAGAGCTGAAAATTGGAACAATCAGAGTGCACATAAGCTGAAACATTATTGAACATTTTAATTGAACAATCGACAGTATACAGCCCATCACTTACAGAACCATACGCTAAAACATTTTTATTGTTTACTACATCACACTTAGAGTCATAAATAGTGCAGCCTTCTTTATTGAAAACTACAGAGTAACCCTTCTCTACTACTTTACTCACTGAAAGTAAATTACAGTTCAAATCAGGAACATGAACTACATTCTCTATTCTGTTCGCCAAAGTATCCGTATCAATGGATACATCACCAATACCTACAGCCGCCAGTTTTTGTCCATTAGCCACAGTAATCGTTCCACTTTGTACTGGCCGATAACTGCTGAACCACTCGCGGTGCGGAGTCATGTGAATGGTTGCACCGGAATCAATAATCCATTTCCCGTAACTTGCAGCCGGCGCAGAGAGAGCCATTTCCTTCACAACAGCCTGTTCCACCTTTTCACTATGATGGCAATCTGTACCTTTAAAAACGTTTCCTGACACACTCATAGCCTTCCTGTCCTTCTTATTGGGACATTCGGGACTTTTGTGTCCTGGTTGTCTACACTTAAAGCAGATTGACTTCTTCTTTTTGCTTGTAGAACCTGTTGAATGTAGCGCAGCCACCTCGTTCTGGTGAGGGTCCTTCGAAAACTCGTTTAATAGTTTTGCCTTAACCAACTCACTGGTTACATCAACATTCGAATTCTCTAAAGCCATTATCAGCGGTTCGTACCGAGATGTCAATCCTCCGAGAATAATCGCAGCCAGAGATCCATCGTCGATCTTCTTACCAATATCTTCAAGATCTTGAGCAGTACTCATAACGGCGTTGATATAAGATTCTATGTCTTGGAAATCGGTCAAGGTATATTTATATAATCTACGCTCCAAAGAGAGCCTTCGACCCATACCTTTATCCTCGTATGCTTTTTGTAAAGCACTCCAAGCCTCCTTAGCGTTTTTCGCATTTCTCACGTGCAAAATTGCACCTCCATCTACCGTAAGGCATATTTTTGACAACGCCTTCTGGTCACTACGAGAGCGCACATCCTCCGCCGTTTTATCAGAATCATCATACCCAGTGATGGACGTCCACAACTCCTCATGAATGAGAAGCATCCTCATTTTGAACTTCCAGGTTGGGTATCCGTCTCGGTTTTTTAACATCTGAATACCTTGAAAATTCATACTATTCCCTGACATTATCTTCTTTTAAAATAAGAGCTTCTTCGTGCTGATAACGTGTTGGAGGAATAAACTTATTAAAAGAATAATGTTAGAAGAAATGAATTTAATATAATAGAACCGAACAGCTTTATAAAAGAACAAGGAATTAAAGATGACAAGAATAGAGTAAAGAGTACAAACCATAACTTTTTGTACATAGGTACACACCTAATAAGTATAACATACAACAGGGACCATCACGGTCGGGACGTGAAGGTGGGCCTCGGGGGCAGGAGCTCAGTGTAAGGTTTACTGCCAAAGATGTTAGACAGGTTATCACGACCATGACCCGTGGCAAGTCTCCTGGTCGTGATGACTTGAGTATCGAGCATCTTAAATATGCCGGCGTCCATCTTCCAAGAGTTCTGGCTATGTTTTACTCCCTGTGTTTAGGACATTCATACTTACCTCCAGCTATGATGCAGACCGTGGTGGTACCGATCGTGAAAAGTAAAACTGGTGATATAAGCGACGCCAACAACTATAGACCCATCTCTCTGGCTACAATTTTGTCTATGGTGCTTGACAGTCTTCTTAACACACTGATGAGTGGCTGTCTCGAGTTACATGACAATCAATTCGGTTTCAAATCGGGACTCTCCACTGAGACAGCTATTCTGTGTTTGAAGCAGACTGTCAAGTACTATACTGATCGCAAAACACCAGTCTATGCTTGCTTCCTCGACCTTAGGAAAGCGTTTGACCTGGTTTCCTATGATATCCTCTGGGATAAACTTAACGATACATTCCTGCCAAGTGAATGCATTCGTATTCTCAAATATTGGTACGGGAACCAGGTCAACGTAGTTCGATGGTCGGGGACGCTGTCTGAACCGTCTGAACCATACAGGTTGGAGAGCGGGGTGAGGCAAGGGGGGTTGACCTCACCAACGCTTTTCAACCTTTATGTAAACGCACTCATCGAGAGGCTCAGCAGCACGCATGTCGGATGTCATGTTGGTGGAGTTTGTGTAAACAACATTAGCTATGCGTACGACATGGTGCTGCTGAGCGCCTCGGTCTGTGGCCTGTCTAAGCTCCTCGGCATTTGTGAGGAATATGCTCTCAGTCATGGCTTGCTCTATAACACCAAAAAAAGTGAGTGTATGGTTTTTCGGGCCCGGGGTAAATGTCAAGATAGTATCCTTAGCATTAAATTAAATAATGTACCGCTAAATAGGGTTGACACCTTCAAATACCTTGGGCATCTGGTGACCACTGACCTGAAAGACGACTCAGACATAGAGCGGGAACGTAGGGCGTTATCTGTTAGAGCGAACATGATAGCCCGCAGGTTTGCACGATGCTCGAAGGAAGTAAAAAACACTCTTTTCAGAGCGTATTGCACCTGCTTTTATTCGGGCGCCCTGTGGGCTAACTATACTCAAAAGCAGTACGGCGCCCTACGAGTCCAATTCAACAATGCCTGCAGGGTGTTGTTGGGGCTGCCTCGGTACTGCAGTGCGTCGGGGATGTTCGCTGAGTCGCGCATTGACTGCTTCTATGCGTCAATGCGGAAACAGTGCACATCCTTGGTGCGCAGGGTCCGCGCCAGCTCCAACACCATCTTGAGGATGATGGCTGAGAGGTTCGACTGTCACTACATTAACCATTGCTGTATGCTTAATGTAGTGACAGTAAATTAATAAAATGAAATAATCTTGTGTGTTGTGTTTTTGTCTGATTTTTATTTATAGTTCTAGTAATTTTTATTTTAATGTACCTAATGCTATGATCCAGTTGCTGATTGAAATAAATGATTTGAATTTGAATTTGAATTTAAATGTTTGTACATTTTATTAAATTTTATTATTTTAATTTATACCTATTATGATGACAATAACAATCTTGCGCTTGCAGAACGCATTAAATGATGTAATACAGGCTGCGCCTAGTGCGCCTAGTGCGCCTAGTGCGCCTAGTTGAATGTTAAATCTTTCTAAGTTTTTTTTTGGTAGAATTTCATGCTTGTTAATTTATTGTATGTTTGTGAAATAAGTATAAGTGTAATAAATGAAATTGAATTTGAAAACTCAATATGCCAATAATCCAATATTCCAAATATTGATACCTTCATGTTTGAAATTTAAGACAAAATGTGTTCACTGTGGGTTGGTACATTTTGGCAGAACTGGGTCCAATTTGTAACAACGATTCAGGTGCACTTGAATCATTTTCGCAAAACCGATTGGTATTAATTTGCCACAAATGTTTTATTCCAAATCCGCACTTAATTTTCCAAAAGTCCCATAGATGTGGGTTGGTAATTTGGTATACAATACTACTTATATATTTTCCTAATAATAAAGTGAGTCTTTGCTACATGAAAATGACGGCTAATTTTGGGTTGGTTGGTATTTAAAACTCGATTTTGACAAAGTTATGAGTTAGATCATTTTGGCACAACTGGGTCCCGTTATATTTTAACGCGGCCCATCCTTGCGCTCATATGGAACAGCTGATTGGTGAAATGTGACTACACCTCTGCCTCCCCCTGCGAGGAGCAGGCGTGTGTCCCATAAAGTTGTTATTGATTGCAGGTATCCGCCCAAGGGAAAAGAAGACGATGGCCAGACGGAAAAGACATCGCAGCCACCCAATTCCTTTAACAATGGGGAGCCTGAGGCGGAACCGGACCCGAAGGGTGACTCGGAGAGCGACAAGAAGGAAACGAAAACGCAGCCCCATGACAAGGAAGAGTCGGGAGGCGAGACACCTACTGACCCGAAGGGCGAGCCACCTACTGACCCGGAGAGCGAGCCACCTACTGACCCGAAGGTCGAGCCACCTACTGACCCGGAGAGCGAGCCACCTACTGACCCGAAAATCGAGCCACCTACTGACCCGGAGGGCGAGCCACCTACTGATCCGAAAGGCGAGCCGCATACTGACGCGGAGGGCGAGCCACCTACTGACCCGGAGGGCGAGCCAGCTTCTGACCCGGAGGTCAAGCCGGAGGGGCGCAGAAGACATCAGCCTCCAGGGACTCGCCACAGTGGAAGGACGACGGAACAATGTAATAGAATGACAGCATTCAATACTTTACTATTTAAGGGAAGGGAATTGTTTGTCTGGGCATGGGAATGTGTGATGAAGCGGTATGAAACGCATGGAACTAAAAGAGTGAAAAATTTATATGTTGATGGATGGAGAGGGAGGGGAAGACTAAAGAAAATGATGGATCGTGTGTTGGATGATATGAAAGAAAAATCGGGTTGGCTGTATCAGGACACAGCCGAAGTGTAGTACGTGAGACGTCTTGTGCATGCCTGTACTCTACAGTGCAGGCCTTGGTGGGGAACTTATAGAGAGTGTGTAATAAGCAGTAGCGCTTGTACTCTATAGTGCAGGCCTTGATGGGGAACTTATAGAGAGTGTGTAATAAGCAGTAGCGCTTGTACTCTATAGTGCAGGCCTTGATGGGGAACTTATAGAGAGTGTGTAATAAGCAGTAGCGCTTGTACTCTATAGTGCAGGCCTTGATGGGGAACTTATAGAGAGTGTGCAATAAGCAGTAGCGCTTGTACTCTATAGTGCAGGCCTTAGTGGGGAACTTATAGAGATTGTGTAATAAGCAGTAGCGCTTGTACTCTATAGTGCAGCCCTTGGTGGGGAACTTATAGAGAGTGTGTAATAAGCAGTAGCGCTTGTACTCTATAGTGCAGCCCTTGGTGGGGAACTTAATTGTTCAGCGTGCGATCATCATGGATGATGGTATCTAGACATTTCAACTCATTCCACACCAGCGTATGCTGTTGAACGTTGCTGATCTCTCGTGCATTGAAGTAGTTCGGTGGCTGCCTCTTCTCCCTCAGCCGTTTTCTAACAGACGGGGTAGGTTTGCACGATGTGTTTTACGTCAACTGGAATATTAATGACTTGTTTCACATGCCGTGTTGTCCTGCATGCCTCAACCTCGTATCTGCATGTACGGCAACCTTGGGGAGACTTCAGCTTGTTTACTCTGCAGGCTATGTCGGTAACTCCGGTATGCTTATGCTGAATGCCTGATTATCTTTCGTACTTTCCAGCTTGTGCGGTAAACATTCTTCGAGCCTCGGTGCCAGCGGGGCACGCGTACAAGCAGAAGACGGTCGGCTACGCATGCGCGGGCGGGCAGCTCGCCGCCGTCAGCTGCCGCGGGCAGAACGTCACCGCGGGACTCCAGATATCGACCAACAACACTGTCAACATAGATTTTGATCAGTGCGTATTTTTTTACTTTTTATCTTTGCAGGATCAAGGTAGAAGGTTCCTTGATTTTAAAAGGAATGATGCCCGGCCCCGGCTGGCCAAAAATCAAAATCAATTAAAAGTAATTTTTATCAAATTGTATAGTTAATCAGCACTTTTTACAAGACTGCACAAAAAGGAGTGTAATGGTTTCAGGGTTCATGTACGTTTCCTTGCATGTATTGCGGCGCGAGGGTGGCCAGACTGAAGTATTGTTGACGGAACCCTGCTTTTTACGAGATCCACGTGGTCTTCATTCGCCATTATTTAAACGAAAATCAATAGTTTATCCTAAAATGAATTTAATTGAACAACAAAATGATTAAAAGTAATAATTAAAAACAAAACGTTTTGATAATGTGATTCAGGCGTGATCTGTGTCACAATTTTATTAGAGCTGTGGACGGGGCGTTCGCTAGTATCAGAATGTCCGCCATTATTTTTATTTTTTTTGGTACGGACCTTTTCGCAATTGGTTCCAGGAACCTCTATTGGTTAGCCGGGCGTCGGCGGGGCCAGAAGGGCCTCTCGCCTTGCAAAAATAACATTAAAATTTAAGTAGTAATTCCTCGGTGCTCCGTCTTATAAAGGACCCTTCCACAACTCGCCTGATTCACGGAGTGGGGCGATGATGTCACTAAACGTTGCGTTCCGTTTCACGTTCTAATTTGTTCACGCTGACATAATTATGTGTTTCTTTATTCCACCATAACTTTTAAATGCCGGAACAGATTTGGGTGTATGCGGTATCGTTAGAATTAAGTACAAGTGACACCTTACAAAACACGACTGTCCTGCCAAAAAACTAACAAAAAAATTAAAAAAAACAAGTTGTTTCCCTTACCAAACAGATAAATAAAATTGTCATTGCAGTCGGGAGACCTCTTAGATTACAAAGTGTTCTACAGACCTGTCCCCCACAGCAATGACAATTTTAATTAAAACACTTGTTTTTTATTTACTTTATAGTTCGATAGTTGGCAGGGCCGTCGTGTTTTTCAATTTTTTAATTATTTATTTTTATTAAACGTCAAAATTACATAAAACGGTCCGTCCTAGCACTAGGAAATGGTTCTAGATGTTAGTGCTTTATCCGGGAAGAAGAAGTGATGCAACAAACTCCTCAGCAGCGCAGCTGTACAGAACAGTATCTGTTCTGTACAGCTGCGGAATACATAAAAAATATAGATAAAAATAATATCTTCATCAATAAAATTAAAACAATTTCTGATAATCAAAAGCTACTACACTATTGACGAATATTTTAGCGATAAATTTCAACAAAATAAGAACAATTTTTGACATAATACATACCTACATTTCGTTTGCAATTTCATTTCGTTTATGTATTTATTTTAAAACAATAAAATACTGCTAATTTAAAAATGAATGTACTAAACAGTGCACAATTGATAATAATAACATTCTATAGGACTCAATAAAATTGTAAATAGTTGGTTTATTATAATTTATAGTGGTACTAATGAAAATCGTGCAATATAAAATATAAAAATATATAACTATAACTTATAACCAAAAATTAATACTTACCTATTTAAAATATAAATACCACAAAAGCAAATGAAACTATTCTAATGATACTATTTTAATATAATAGTTATTTAACAAAAAGCGCCTTCATCCTCTCTCCTATTTAAAATTAACTTTGCTGTGCCCGACAGGGTCCATAATTGATTCGATGTTTAACATACCAACTATGTACACATTATGGAATGCAATAAAATATTGAGTATTGAGTATTGAGTATTGTGTGAAAACGGTAAGTACCGCGATTTATCCTGGACGACAACAAAAGTAACCATAATCATTTTGTTCACAGCTTTGAGGACACACAAGCTTGCGTGTATATGGGAATCTTCAAAACCGGTCAAACCGAACACAGGAGAACATTAGCTATCATTGAAAGTAAGTTGAACAGAAATTAAAGTGTGTGTTTTCATGTACTTATCTACCTATAATAATTAATATTCGTTTTACGTTTTATTTCAGATAGCTGTAAGTTTTTGTTGTCTATTGCCAAAAGCACTCCTCATGCAGATTAGCTGCTCGCTCAATGCGTGGCCTACAGTTAAAAGTAAAAATCGGGTGGGGCTGTGTCCGGGGCATCAGGCTCCGTATGTTTCGGTGTGATTTTAAAGACGTTTCATGTCAAGAATTCCAAACCCAATGAATACTAAACCTTAAAATGTTTGTCAGTTTTGTGGTTGACAGCCGTGTAAGGGGTGGTGAACACGTCGAGTTTTCAAATTAATTTTATTTATAAATTTTTCAGCACCAAGTAAGTTCTTTGACATATAATTGATTTGTTTTAGCTGTAAGCCGACGTTTGCGCGGACGTGATAACATCGCGGCGATTTTTTTTCGCGCACTGGTGTTTCAACGCACTGATTAGCGCCAACACTTCAAAATCCAACAGTGTGTTTTTTCTTCGCGCTAGAATGCACTCTGTTGTTCTTTAGTTGGATTCTCAATGCTCGGCTCAATACCGAAAGTTGAAAATCCAGTGCGCGATAAAATCCCGCCGCGATATTTTTACGTCTGTGCCAACTGTTCTCTGATGGTTACTTCACGAGCGTGTTATCTTCCAGTGATCAACGTGACAGTGAGCGCCGTAGCGCCGCCTCCCGCGGGAGAGTTCAAGCACACAGTGGTCTACACCTGCAATCTAGCCAAGTGTGACCCCGCTATGGTAAGTGTGACCCCGCTATGGTAAGTGTGACCCCGCTATGGTAAGTGTGACCCCACTATGGTAAGATGCGCTACAGAATCCACGTGTGCATAGTCGAGCTCGTAATTGGATTACCTCCCTAAGGTTGAATGTCACTTGCACTTCATAATAACAAGAAGGTATATTTTTAGCCGACGACTGCGTGACGCAAAGTGATGTGTTTATCAGCTTATGTAGCCATGTTCTTGTGTGGTGCTCTACAGACCAAACGCGTGGCCCGATATTATACCTAGCCGATATTGATTCCACTCAGAAGTATGGCAGAAACTGATTTGGCCTCAAATTCATTGCAGAATTATTAGAAATACGACTTGACAGAAGATTTTCATGTTTTGACCGAAATTCAAGACCATTCTCTTTTCAAATGACAAAAGGAGACGGAAACGATTACATACAATCTTGGGCCTGAATGTAACGAGATGAAAATGGTGTGAATGAATAGATTATAACTTATCAAAATCCTTCGGTGAAAATTCTGTGTGTTTTGACAATCTGAGAGCCGAGTTATTAGAGGTTTAGTAAAAGTTACTTTTTAACATCCGACGCAAAAAAAACGGGATTGTATAAAAGTTTGATATGAAATATTAATCATTATATTTGGTTTTTCAATCATTAATTGATATTATTAAACGTACTTAAATATTTTCACATTATTGCCTATTAGTCAGATTTTATATCCTTGGCTTCATTGAATTTTGACTTATATAAATAATCTCTTGTACAACTATGGTTGATATCTCAACTTATTACCTTTGGGCCCACCGTTTTCTATCTCCTTTATTAAAAAGTATCAGGAGTTCCAAAAAATAAAATTATAAAACCTGATTTTTATAGGCTTTATTACGTGCTGGATCTCTACACACTTTTGATGTGTATAAGTATGTAAAAATCAATCGACACAGCAGCGGTTTTGCCGCCGGGCACCACACATAATAGCCTGGAGCCGGCACCACACATGCTGTGCGGATGTGTGGAGAAAAACTTGACTTATCTTTAGTCTCGCAAAAACTCGAAAATGGCTCGACCTTTTTAATTAGTATTTTTTTTTATGTTTTGTTTTCTTTTCCGCGCCTCAATACTGGGGTAGTTAAAGAAAAAACAAAATTAGGAAAAACCCAAAGGAACAAACGAAAAATCGAAAAAATCTAAATTTTGTACGTCGTGTACGTCATGTAGTTTTTAAGATAAGATAAGATAAGATAATATTTATTTTGTGAAACATGAGTACTTATACAGGTCTTATAATATTATTTTAGGTAGGCTACATGTTTTGCCATTTATGGCGTACAAAATTAGTCATATTGGACCAACAAATACAAAAAGAAAAAGCAGAGAAACAGATTACAACCATTTGAATTAAATTTTGATTAAATAATAATAATCAGCAGCTAATTAAAAGTCCGTAACAAATTATGAATTAAAATCATGTCAAAGCTCAATAGATAATGCTTAATACAATGTCAAAATAAATAAGTAATTGTAAATTGTAATAATAATACATAATGTCATAACCATTGATACTATTATAATGTCAAGTGTTGAGTAAAATTGTAACAATAATTAATTATCATTAAACCAATATTAATGTCAGTTTTCTTCATATGACATGTATTCGTTAAGGTCATAAAAGCATTTTTCTTTTAACCATTGTGTTACCTTTTTTTAAACATCGTCAAAGGTAAATCTTTGAAAGCGTCAGGTAATTTATTATATACCTTTACAGCATTTAAATACGAGTTCCTTTTATGCAATTCGAGCCTGCATTGCGGTACACAGAGCTCATGTTTAAATTTATTTTTATTTCTAGGAACTACATTTCGTTTGTTTACATCTTTGCGTTTAGTAAAATATTCCGGATGTTGTTGCACAAATAGACATAATTCTCTAATGTACATACACGGTAATGGCAGAATATTGTAGTTTTTAAACAAGGGCTTACAACTTTCCGTATACCAGGCTCCACAGATTGCACGTACACATTTTTTTTGTACTCTAAACGCTTTTTGAATGTCCACCGAGTTACCCCACAACAAGAGACCATAGGCGAGTACTGATGAAACGTATCCGTGATATGCACAAAGAGCCGCTTCTACTGATACCGTGACTCTTAATCTTTTTATTGCGTTATTTAAAATAAAAATGTGTTCTTTTCCTCCATTTACTATCTAATAGTTTTATTGAAAAGTATTTTAAACATTTCGTTTCTTATTCCTAATTCGTAGATTTACATCAACGACAAAACTCTGAGAAGTGATGATAAAAATCACTTGTACTCGTACAAGTCAGAGGTACGTATCACTTGTGAACTATTCTAGCACAGAACATCAATGGCCACAATCCGCCTTTTTAGGGTTCTGTACCAAAATGGTAAAAAAGGAACCCATAAGGTGTGACTCTGTCTGTCTGTCTGTCACAGCTGGATATCTCAAGAACTACTAATGCTATCAACTTGAAATTTGGAACAGTTTTAGATGACGTTTACACAACTATTTTGCAAATAAGAAAGAAATAAAAATATTTGTATTTTTTTGCAACAGGACTGAAAGGGGGGTCTTAAAAATTCAAAGTGGGGCTACTAGAGCATGTGGGGTATCATATAAAAGAGCGCTGTTTGCACATTCTCAAACAATTTTTTCATTTTTTTTACGGCGTATAGTTTTCGACTTTTGATGAAAAATGTAAAAAATATACTGTTCCCCCTTTTCTCCGAAGTTTGCTAAGAGAAAAATCCGAAATTATTCAATGTGATAGAAGTTTATGTAAAGATTACAGAAAAAATAAAACGATGTCTCTAAATAGCACACTTTTTCAGAAATCGGAACGGAACGGAACCCTCGGTGGGCGAGTCCGACTCGCTCTTGACCGGTTTTTTTTTTATCAAGCATGTTTTTATTTTTTTGTGTAGATGGTGAAAGGAATCACGACGGTTACTATCAACTTCTCAATGAAGCCGTTTGTCAAAGAGTACGAGGGGGCTTATCAGCTCGTGGTGGGCAGCGGCACCGACAGCGTCACTAAGAACATCATGGAGGTAGGGTACGTATCCCGCGCGCGCACGCTGAGGGCACGCTCAATATGTCATGTTGTTTCTGCCTCTATTTCCGATACGTTACATAAAGGTCGCCCAGCGCGCTATGGATGGCTATGCTCGGAGTTTCTGTGAATGATAAAATCAGGAATGAAATTAGCCGGAAAAGAACTGGAGTTATCGACGGCAGTGGCAGTGAGCTGGCCATGTTTGTCGAAGGGCCGGCGGCCGCTGCAGCAGGCGAGTCCTGGAGTGGAGACCGCGTATCGGTAAGCGTAGTGTGGGACGCCTGCGACGGCGGACCGACGAGCTGAAGAAAGTGTCTGGGACAGACTGGATGCGGAAGGCGGAGGACAGGCTGTTGTGGCGCGGACTGGGAGAGGCCTGTGTCCAGCAGTGGACTGCAGTAAGCTGTTGAGTTGACATAAAGTTCGACTGTTCCGTTAGTCGATCCAGCTGTCGTTTTGACCGGGGTTCGATGGCTGATGGTCAGTAAACCACACAGTATTCTTCAAGGTTGATATGAGCGAGAGGCATTAAATTAAACCACATATACTATAGGTGCATAGTGTTATCTTGGAACTATTAAAAAATAAGTTTAGGAGAAAAATAAAAAAAAACTTTTTTCGAACAAATAAGTTGTCTTAGTAATCGAATTAAACTGTAAACATCCTTTGTAGAGATCTCTGACCTGCTTACCAACACGGCAACGTCGCGTCAAAAATTCTGTCGGTTTAAGGTGTCTGACCTAGATAACAGACTATGCATAGGTATTTAGTCAGCTGTTAGGGCAGATACATCGTGTTTCAACAAAGAAAAAACAAAAAAATAATCATGTGACTAAACTATTGCTTCTATTTATCTGATTTTTAGTGTAGAGGCTGAAAATGATAAAAAGTATAAGTATGTGGTTTAATGTATTGCCTCTCTCTCATAATATGAACCTTGTTTAAGTTGGTACCTCTGCGGCTCTGCCTACCCCGTGGCGGAGCGTGCGTGGTGTTAGTGTGACGTAAAGTTGTCATCTGTTGCAGAGCGCTGCTGCAGTGACGAGCTGCTCATGCCACGAGCCCACGTCTCCCAGGATCATAAGTACATCATAGTATTTTATTCAAGCTGTAAAATGTACTTTTTACATAATATAATATTATTTGAATATATTTTTCGTTTTTATTTTAACATAACGCCACAGAACACTGATTGAATAAAAAACATTTAAAATTTAAAAAACCCACGACATAAATCTACAATAGTTTAGGTATACATTCATTTAGCTGGGTACAAGCCTCGTCCCTGCGGCGCTCCCATTAGCGGTCTCCCGACGCACACGTCGACGCTCTTGGAGCAAAATGTTACCTAGAACATAATATATTAGTAAACTTCATTTGGCAGAGGTCTTGATGGTATCGTGGAACCGTGGTGATTGGTTATTTCTGAGATATCCTGTACTCGAGTTCCTGTGGCCTTCCTGCTCCATCATCAGCCCCTGGACTTCACCTTGGGCTAGTGTACTTGTCAAGACAAGGCTATCTCGAGCCCTTCCTATCCCGCCAAAACCATTGTAAAACTTTTTTCTTGTTTTTTATTAGCCTACATTGTGTCCCCCTGCTGGGCAAAGGCCACCCCTTTTCCCTCCCAACCCTCCCTGTGTTGTCCCTGTAAAAAATAAAAACCGGTCAAGAGCGAGTCGGACTCGCCCACCGAGGGTTCCGTCCCGATTTCTGGAAAAGTGTGCTATTTAGAGACGTTTTATTTTTCCTGTAATCTTTACATAAACTTCTAACACATAGAATAATTTCAGATTTTTATCTTTGCAAACTTCGGAGTTGAGGGGAGGGGGGAACAGTCTTTTTTTTAACTATTTCATCAAAAGTCGAAAACTATGGGGCCTAAAAAAAAATACGAAAATGTTTGAGAATGTGCAAAAAGAGCTCTTTCATATGATACCCCACATGCCCTAGTAGCCCCACTTTGAATTTTGAAGACAGTCCGTCAGTCCCTCTTACAAAAAAATATAAATATTTTTACTTCTTTCTTATTTGCAAAATAGTTCGGTTCGGAAAACAGACAGACAGACAGACAGAGTCACACCATAAGGGTTCCTTTTTTACCATTTTGGTCCGGAACCCTAAAACTGTAAAATCTGCATGAAATTTTTTTGTCGCTGAAAACCAGCGCTGGGGCTCTGTCTCGCATGTATTAAATAGTACATTGGTTTTGGGTGGATGAAAAAGAGGGGTGTGTCTGTGTCTGTCTGTGGCATAGATATTTAAGTTTATATTTCTATGGTCTGTGATAGGTACCGTAGCTGTAGCGTACGGTGAACCAATTTGGATGCGATTATTTTTTTTGAAAGCAGGTTTTCTAGCAGTGGTTCTTAGAAATATTTTATCAAAATCAGTTCAGCCGTTTTAAGGTCATCCGCTCTTTTGTTAGTATTTACTTTACTTTCAAACATATGTAAAACACTTTTACACGTCAATCATATTTTTAAAAGTACAATAAATTGAGGTCGGCATTTCCTACTCTGAGAAGAACGGCCGAAACAAACTCAGAGGTCACACGTCACAGCTGTCTCTTTTAAAGTCCAGACATAGGTAATCTTGGTCCAGGATCGTACAAAGACAATAAAGATTGGTGTCTGAAATGGTCTTTTGAGGAAAGAACCACGAGATTAAGTGGACCTGTTTATTGTTATTCTAAATCTATGCAAAGATATGGCAGCCCCAGCTTTCTTATAATAGCGCCCTCTGTAGAATTACATTCACTTTTTCAAAGTTCCCTGGTGGCTCATTTAGTTACTATTATTGTCACTAGATAGCGGTAATCAAAATTTGAAAAAAAAAAAATTGAATGGATGTCATCTGCCCAGGCAGGCATAGGCGTCTCTCAGAAACTTATGGACTAAAACTACAGGCTGTTCTTCCAACTCCCTCTGGCCCGGGCTGGAGCACTCGCTCATTCTTCTCAATCCCCCGCATGTCAGTAGTTGCCCGCGTGCTACCCTCCGCAGCCGTCACCTTCGTCTCTTGAGACCTATTAGCCAGTTTTTGATAGAGTACAACTGTTTAGTGACTATCTAAACTATCCCAGAAAATAAGACGTAATTCGGGCACAGCTAGAACAATAAAGCTAGCACTATCAGATAAGTGATAGTATCATACAACATAGTATCAATCTATTGAGATTCACAGCGTAGGACGATAACAATATTGACGAGCACAGAATACAGAGCAGGTCCTGCGAGCCGTTGACCTGCCGATCTTTTACATAACAACTAGCTAACAATATGCGTCGGCCTCGCTTTTTTCAAACTATAGGTACCTACCTAAGTACTGGGAAAACAAAGAGTTCTATTTTTTTAAAAAATAGCTTTACACTTACCTGCAGTGTTTCTGCGGTTACAGGAATTTGGAATCGGACAAAACCCTGAAGAACTATTCGAAAGGCTGCTGGGCCAAAAAATGTGTTTGTTCCTTGCAAGAATCGAACCCGCGACCACAGTAAATAATAAATAATGACTGAACTACTGCGCTGCGCCATCAGTTGCGTTAAAAAACTTTTTTACAAAAAAAAAATAACCGACTTCCAAAAAAAAAAACTGCAAAGTGAAAAATAACTTTAATTTCAGAAGTCGGTGTCTTAGGATCTGTATTTTAGTTTTCTGCCGCCGACTTCCGATATTAAAGTTTTTTTTCACTTTGCAGTTTTTTTTTGGAAGTCGGTTATTTTTATTTCTAAAAAAGGTTTTTATTTTTCACTTTTTAGTGGGTCAGTTTGTAATTTTATCTAACTTAACAATATCCTAATGTCAACTGCGCATCTTCTTTTACAAAATATTGCTTTTCCCGATCCTGGGACGTTAATTGTTGAGGAGTTCTCCTAGTAAGAACCAGGAGAACCACTTCACCTTCATTGTGACGGAGGAGCATAAATTGGTAATCGAATCGCAACCCGTGAATACTTATTATTGAGTAGTTCCGATGGCCATCTGTGGTCTTCATCAGCAGTTCCACTTCACCAAATGGTGCTTTTCGAGAGCAAATGCACAAGTTACTATAAAAATACCCAAATCACTATAAGTGTGCCTATAAAATTTGAGGGTTTCCCTCGATTTCCATGGGATCCCCTCATCAGATTCTGACTTGGTAACAATGGGACCACCTCGCAAGCATACCCTATCAAATAAAAAAAGAATTTTTAAAATCGGTCCACAATTGACGGAGAAATCGGTGTACAAACATTAAAAAAAATATATATATAGGTATATATACGCGACGAATTGCTATCTTCCTCTTTGTTTTTGAAAAGTCGGTTAAAAATTTAAAAAAAAAACTGATCTAGAGCGACTCGGACTCGCGCACCGAGGGTTCCGTCTCGATTTCTGAAAAAGTGTGCTGAGACTTCGTTTTATTTTTCCTGTAATCTTTACATAAACTTCTATCACATAATAATAAATAATTTCAGCTTTTTCTCTATGCAAACTTCTGAGATAAGGCGCCTTATCTCCGAAGTTTGCATAGCACGGTACGAAAGGTATTTTTTTTTACATTTTTCATCAAAAGTCGAAAACTAGTTATGCGGCCTCAAAAAAAAATAAAAAAAAAATTTGAGAATGTGCAAACAGCGTTCTTTCATATGATACCCCACATGCCATAGTAGCCCCACTTTGAATTTTTCAGACCCCGTTTCAGTACCTGTTGCAAAAAAAACATAGATATGTTTATTTCTTTCTTATTTGCAAAATAGTTGGGTAAACGTCATCTAAAACTGTTCCTTTCAAGTTGATAGCATTAGTAGTTCTTGAGATATCCAGTTGTGACAGACAGACAGACTAAGTCACACCATAAGGGTTCCTTTTGACCATTTTGGTACGGAACCCTAATGATGACACACACATCATCACACATGATTAACGATAGTCATATTCTTTTCCACAACATACTTATTATTGTTGAAACCAAGGTACGGTGTTCTGTATTAACATTTATTTTCAAGGTTATTCATAATATTTGACGACTGATGTCTTGGCATAATAAATTGCTTATTGCAGTATAAACGGAAGAAGAACATTTTTTCAAGCAACCTCTTTGGCGCTTAGTAATGAGCCTGTAGCGTGCCCACTGCTGGGACACCGGCCTCTTGCCCCGGGGCAGCGGCCCGCAGTCCAGCTGTCCAGCTCGCGGCACAGCATGGGTAGGTGGATGCCTCTCCTCACGCTGCTCACTCCGTAGCCAACCAATGACACTAATATTGTACATGCTTATGTAAATTACTATACATGTACAGTTATCTTATAAATAGGAGTTCGAAGTTCTCATAAGATAGACTTTATAGAATGAATAATGATTATTATTTTTGTAAGTGCAGGTTACAAATGTGAACAAACTTTTACATTGGCCCCGATACTGATACATAAGTATTTATCTTTTCCTTCAGGTAGAACAAGAATGAAATGGAAGTAGGTATATTATTTGAGCTATAAAATTAGTTTGAATTAAAAAAAAAAAATTAAAACTATTTACTTCACAAAACTTGACTTGACATTATACATAAAAATAGCGCTCAATCTTGCATCAATAAGATTATGTGCTATTTATTCACTATTTCCACCAACATTTGTTTCTACAGGTGGGAACCCAATACAACAATGTATATCACAATGTCCACCCTCAGAGACGACACCCAAGAACCAGTTAGATACCACCACCAGCAACAAAATTATTGCTTCAAGCTGCTCTATTTTGACTGACAGGGCAAAATACCATAGACAGTCTGGGTCTGGTCTGGGTTTGACAGGGTCCAAAATAACATAGTGAGCCAACCTAGACCTAGAACTGACTCCGACATCTTCAACACGCAATCAATGCTGTTCCTCGTCTGTGTGCGAAGCTCTTGCTCTGCGGTCAGATTGGAGACAGCTACAGATTGGCATATAATTCCATCTGCAAAGGTACAGCAATAAAAGGCCAATCCTATTTACGCACCAAAGTAATAAAAATGCCTTCACGACAGCCTTCAACAATTTACTCACATTTGAAGTGATCATGAGATACCGTTACTTTGGTTCGGTAATCTATATAAATAAAAAGAGAAGTCCTGACTGACTGACTCATCAACGCCCAGCCCAAACCCATGAACATAGAAAACTGAAATTTAGCACAGAGGTTCCCTTTGTAATGTAGACAAGGAGTAAGGAAGGAATTCCCGGTAGTACGTTCCCGTGGGATATTATCCGACATACACGGAAGTGCTGGTACTTGATAATACATTCATTATTACTCCTCGTTGGCTGACGGCAATAGGCTCACCCCCTGTTACAGGGACGTATGGCGAGATGTGTGTGTGTACTAGGAGCACAGTTCTGCCTAACCCTGCGAGGGCTACACAGGCGTGATGCTAAGTGGTTTACCCGGCAGCAGGCTTGTGGGTTGTGTAGCAGGCCCGAGTTGTGATGTGTAAATCGCACCCTTATCTATCTTCAATCAGCTTCTGATTAATAAAAAAAGTAAGTTTAAAAACTAAAACCCGACTACTGAAAAATGACGCTCTAAAAAGTACCTATGAAACAAGAAAACATTCTCATCTGAAATTAGAAAAAGACAGACAATTTAAAAATCCGGAGTCACACGTCATCTGTTCGATTTATTTATGACATGACGTGTGACTCCGGATTTTTAAATTGTCTGTCTTTTTCTAATTTCAGATGAGAATGTTTTCTTGTTTCATAGGTACTTTTTAGAGCGTCATTTTTCAGTAGTCGGGTTTTAGTTTTTAAACTTACTTTTTATTTAAATTATTTTTGGGTTATAATTTCGTGAAAAACTATTTTTGCAGAGCCGTTTTACATTCAAAATCAAAAAATCAAAAGTCATTTATTCAAATTAGACTGAGAATCAGCACTTTTTGAACGTCGAAATTACATAAGACAGTCCCACAAAACGCCCGCCCTTCCCTTCACCACTTCCTGGTGCTTTAGCTGGGAAGAAGAAGTAGCGGAACAAACTGTCCAGCAGCACAGCTGTCTGTTCAGTTAGAAGAACTAGATTCTATACAATACATTTTTTAAAGAAAAATAATTATTATGTTTGTATTTTAGGTAGATTTGTAGAGAAAATTATGTTTGGCTCCGGTCTGAGGCGTGATTTTAGAAATTATTTCTAAATATCGAGTAATTGCAAGCAAAGCCGCGAGCAACAGCTAACAATATACATATATATTTTTGAAATGTGCTAATTAAGCCCTTTCATTTTGTACAGTGCAAGCACAGCACAGTTTTCATGCCAATATGTCAGCATTTTACCTGCGCCGGGCCGACTAATTTAGTACACGAATATCATTCGTACCGCGTGCACTCATCTATCATGCAATCATACTTTTATCAATAAATATCAAGCAATCAGTAATCAGTGTATCAATCAGCATCAACTCAAGGTGTAAGCTCCATAGCCATACACATTTGATACCAAACAGGGCATCATTAAAAAATGTTTTTGTTTTAGTTCATGACTTTATGTCCGCTAGAGGGCGCCATATTCAAGTTAATGTGACGTCACATACCCTATAACCAGCGGACAATCAAGACGCTTCTAAAAATACATCATTTGTCAAATTATGACAAGCAGTTTAGAAGTTATGAGGGAACAGATGAACATACATACATACATACATACTGGTCAAAATCATAACCCTCCTTTTTGCTTCGCCGTAGTCGGGTAAAAACTTCACAACGGCATTAATTATTTGGTCATGCAATGACTTCCTAACCTTTAACATGACATCACGACTGTACTGCCCGCAGGTGACGGCAGACTGAGAGAGGTGCACCACACCATTCGTAGCTACCTACCTACCTAATCTATTCAGTTGGTTCAGGCGCATATGCTACGGGCGCCTGTTAGGCCTCGGCCTCGAATCTTGCGGGCGGCGGCGCGGCGGCGGCGGCGCGGGAGCGGCAGGATCTTATGCGTACATTTAAATGGACCGGTTCTCGAAAACAGCAGCGCGGGAGCGGGGCGGGACAATGCGAGACGCGCCGCCGCCGCCGCCGCCGCCGCCGCCGCCGCCGCGCTGCCCGCGAAATTCGAGGCAGAGGCCTTACAGAATAATGTTCTATGATAATGAAGTCGCGGTTCGCACATAGTTTTTGTCAAGTAGTAAACTGTTCTTACAACTATCTTACACGTTACTGTTTCAATAAATTTTAAATAAAATCAGATGTATTTTTTCTGAATACGTGACTGGAGTTGCAAGTTTCAAATTATAATGTCGGGCTTACCTTCAAAGAGTTTTTTTTGTAGCCTTTACTAGACCGAGTTACTGTTCTTACTTAGGTATTGTTACTCGTATGCAGCCTGCCGTCAGCCAGTATGTCCAGTACGGCTTGTTGTTAAGGACACACTAAGCTGTTCTCGCAGCTCTTGTCATAGAATTGATTGAGAAAAGCTGCCCAAGATTTGACCCCACTTAAGAGATCATGTGGTGGAGTATTTTTTTTTTCAAAGTACCCAAAATTTTGGTGGATTCGATGAAAAGTGGAGTTGCATGTAACATCAGTCATCTCTATCCTCCAAACCCACTCCCAGCAGCGCAGCAGCATGAGCGGTACGCTGGCAGTACACCTTCTTCCCGGAGGAACTCTTTTACAAACAGTTGCACTTGTATTTTTGGTAATTAAAGATATCCAATCAATCTGCCTAGCCTTTTCCCAACTATGTTGGAGTCGGCTTCCAGTCTAACCGGATGCAACTGAATACCAGTATTTTGCATAGAGTGACTGCCTATCTGACCTCCACAACCCAGTTACTGGGTAATACGATACCCCTAGCGTGGCTTAACCTGATGGATCGACCGATGCGGCTGTTATTACTTAGCCACGAGCTCCTTAAAGATACCCGTGGAAATAAAAAAATACTTCATTACTTACACACTATAGCGGTTTTCTTGAGGCCCACGCCCAACATTGGGCATCAACAAACAACGTGCCACCGATACATTACAGAGTATTACTATAATGATATATTTAGTATTTATTTTATTCTAAACACGCTGAAAAGTGGAGTTATGTGCAGTGTGTGCGATGTTAATTCACACGGGGTCAGGAACCTTTGGGCTAGACGAAAAATATGTGGAGTAGACGTCAGATAGCAAGATAAATTGACGCAACAATTTTTTTATGAACCATTTATATCTCTAGGTACAAAAGGGAATCATGTAATTCAAAACTCTTTCATTATTGAAATGTTCATTGTTTAGGAGTCAAGAAACAAATTCGTTTTTTTTACATTTTACGCATTACTTATTTTACAATTCATTATGTATTTTATGTTACTTTTTTTGGTGGAACGGAACGCAAACTCGAAACGCGTCGTCTTCGAAAATGCCGGAAGTGACCTCAAAAGATATGCGAATAAATCTTTTCATAGCAAACTGTTTGAATTATCACTGAGGTAAGTTAGTAATTAATTAATGCAATAATGTTTTTTACTCTATTCAACCAGTAATTATTACTGGTTGAATAGAGTAAAAAACATTATTTGATTTAAGTTTAATATTTTTGGTTAAAAAAAAAGAGATGTAAACGAAGCAGCATCGTGAAATAAGACGTCACATGATGACCGCGACAATAACGGATGCTTGAACTGTAGTTAGAAAATGTTGAGCAACAAAAGTAGTAACATTTGACATAAAATACTTTTATTGGGTTTAAATTACTGTGCTTTATTGATTTATATAAAAAAATACATGCATATTCCGTAATATATTATACAATACGGATAGTAAACAATTATAAATAATTAATACAATTAAACCAGTCTATGTAATGTTTAGTGGTTACCGCCGCGCGCTGCCGTGGACCTCTGCATCCCGGAGACCTAGCTGACTGTCTGCGGTACCTGTGGTCACCCGCAGCCATACCCTCCACACCGGAACTCAGCAAAGTAGCTTGGGTGCTGTGGGACAATAATCAGGCCACTGCTTGCTCCTCTCTGTGAGAGGGAGCGGCCGGACATGCGGCAAGTGCTTGGTGGATGTCACACGACGTCTCCTAGGATGGCGCCAGCTTCCTCTCGACGTTTTCCTTCACCGTTTTGAGAGCAGTGGCACAATGCTGCCTGATATCTATAACAATCTCTAGGGTAATGATATATTTTGATATTTCAACTTAATTTTCACATACCTAGCCAAAAAAAAATTAACAAATGACGACTCCACTATTGTTCTAAATAGATTACATCAGTACTCAAAATGACTCATCGTTTTAGGGGTCTTGGATCCTTAGATCTAGACGTCAGATCTAGGATGAAACGTGTCTAGATTTTTGGTTGAAGACGGGAAAAAGAAAGATGTGAATTTTGAAGTTTTTAGATCTCTAGATTTCTTAGGAAGTCTGCTGTTTAGTATACTTTTGTAATCTGTCTAGCATTTCTTCAAAGTATTTTGGGGTTGCTTAGCCTTCTCCCAACTATACTGGAGTCACCTTCCAGTCCAGACCTTTACATGGAGTACTTTACATGGAGCAACTGCTCTGACCTTCTTAACCCAGTTACTGGGTAACACGATACCCTTTGGTCAGACAGATGATGATCACCTGTTCATCATCTGTCTGACCAAGGGTATCGTGTGTGGCTTATTTTTTTAAATATCCGCTACAGAGGTCACTTAATTGCTAGTTCAAAAACAATGAAGGTTTTTACCACGGTTTTTCTTATTGATAATATTTATTTTAATTTCCGGGTAAGGGTGCATCTAGACTGCGCATGGTGTCTGTCATACATATCGGTGACTGACACAATATATATATTTTGAGACATGATAATTTCATCATCATACTCATCATCTGCCTAGCTTTTTCCCAACTATGTTGTGGTCGGCTTCCAATCTAACCAAATGCAGCTGAATATCTAGAATTTAACATGGAGCAACTACCTATCTGACCTCCACACTTCTGGCTAGCCGCGCGACGTACACCTATTTGATCTAACGTATTCCTCGAGGGGTTCGGCAGAGCTGTCCCTACAGCACGCCCACACTTCACCAGTTATGTTGAAGTTCCATGTAACGGGGGGCCTATTGCCATCTACCGGGCACACAGCCATTTCAGGTAGCTTTCAGATGGAGAAACCTATATTATAACATCTCACACACTGTGTAACTCTACCTAAGTTTACAAATAAATAGTTCTGATTCTGATTCTGATTCTAACAACCTTTTGCCTCATGTACCTCAGGACCTCATGCTCAACAGTTGCCCTCGCGACCACTATATATCAATGAGGTAGTCTGACTGACTAAAGTTGTTACAAAATAATAGGTCCATTTTGACAGCCCATATCTTTTCTTATGCCAAAGAGAGACAAACATAGCGGGACGAAGAGGGACACCCTCATGTCCAATCGGACTTCTTAGATTGTGATAACTTTAGATTGATGTTCTCGTAGATGCACCCTAAACATCACAGATCCCACGGCAACAATAGGTACTCTGCGAAGTAAAACATTGAACAGAAAATTAGGCTGTGGTTTGAAATCCTCAACATTCATTGAGCTAAGTGTCGTTTGACTATTGACTGCTCTTTCCTTCTGCAGTGAGTGTATCTAACGAACTTTTCTCCATAGTTTCTTCATATTCTTCACATCATCAGTCTCCTGCCCTTATCCCAATTAATTAGTGGTCGGCGCAACATGACTTCTTCTCTCCCACACTTCTCTATTAGTCGACATCTCAGTAGTCACCTGTTCTCTGGTCATATCATCTTTCAACCAGTCCATGCTTCGTTTATTTGGTCTTCCCCTGTTCTTCTCCACACCTACATTCATACTAAACATTCATACTAAAACTTTCCTTGTATTTTGCTCATTTCTGTATTCATCTGTTTATTAACTTTCTTAACTTTATTCATCTTCTTTCGATAATAAATAAAAATAATAAGCATTAGTAGTTCACTAGCATCAGGAATAGGGTCCAAGCTATCGCTGGTTAAGGCTCTAGCTGTAACCTCCTCAGTATACGTCCGTGTCCAGGAGTACTGCTTTCTGGATCAAGTCCTTGACCCAGGCGCGCAGTGAGAGCCTCCTGAGGTACTGGTCGAGGCTCTCCGCTACTAGTCCATTCACCGCAACGATTATCGATCAGTAGACTGATTGCATGCTTGTTTCTCTTCCAAAAAAAAAAAGTTTTACACGGGCAAAACGTGAGGTACTTTTTACAACCGAACCACTTTTTAAAGATGATTAATCGTTTAAAATATTCTTAACACGAATCGCCAAAAAGCCCATAATTCTCAGTAGGGTAAAAACCTACAGACCCCGATAAAGAAAACAATAAAAGAAATCCCGTAAATTTTACTAAAATAAGTAATTTTCGTATGCGGCGCACGCGCACGCGCCGGCGGCCGCGAATTTTTTGCGTCGACACGTCTAACTGTACTGTAACTGTTAACTTAATTTATCACCCTCACGATATCTGGATTAAGGCTTTTACGGTATATAATGTGCATTTGGATTTTTGTGAAATATTTTTCGTGAAAAAATCTAAAAAAAAAGTTTTTTCTGCAAATTTTTTTCCTCGGTGTGACAATTTTTTAAGACCAAGATTTCAGTTTCCCCGGGCGACGGAACTCGTAACAGGTGGAGTGGGTCCACCAGGAAGGCAGAAGGGCTTTCCTTTGTACTAATAATAACAAACTGCGATCAGTTCCGTGTATGTAGCTGATGTTTTTCTCAGTGGTGCTATTTCCGCTAAAACACCATCCTAACTTCCCAACTAATTTATAAATGCGAAAGTGAATTTGTTTGTTGGTTTGTTTGTCACGCTTTCACGCTAAGACGTCTGAACGGATTTGCATGAAATTTGGCACATGGGTAGACCATGACTTACAATATAACAGGATATAGTATGTTATCCCGGTAGTACGTTCCCGTGGGATAATTTTCGACCTCTACGCAGGCGAAGCCGCGGGCAAAAGCTAGTTTAATATAATTCATTGAAGTAGTGATCAGGAAACTAGTGTGCAGCATTAGATGCACACAGGTGCATGCAGGAGAATGAGTGACTGCTTGGAACCGCCAAATAATTGTCATTTGTACCTCAATCTGCCTAGCCTTTTCCCAACTATGTTGGGGTCAGCTTCCAGTCTAACCGGATGCAGCTGAATACCACTATTTTACATGGAGCGACTGCCTATCTGACCTCCACAACCCAGTTACTGGGTTATATAATACCCCTTGGTAAGACTGGTTGTCAGACTTTCGGGCTTCTGACGACCCGTAACGACTGTCAAAGATCCACGGATGACAGCCGGGACCAACGGCTCAGCGTGCTTTCCGAGGCACGGAGGAGTCTCGGTATGTAAAGATGGTCACCCATCCACGGACAACTCCGGCAAGCGCAGCTTAACCTGCTGGAGCGACCCGTACGGCTGTTATTACTTAGCCACGAGCTTGTACACAATTACGTTAATTACTGTAAATGACTGCCTCAGAAGTTTAGTGGTTGTAATAAATGTGAATATCCGGGTTTGATTCCCAGTCAAGTCACGTGCCACCCGTCTATCGCATTTTCTCGGAAAAGACGCCTCTCAAGGCCGTCTTTATCAGCTTTGTTGCATCTCAAAACAATTTCATTTCTTTCTTATAAAACTCACTGATATCCATCACATTTTAGAAAATGACCAAAATGTACCGTTTGAAGTCCTCAAAAAAAGACCTTGATGACCTAAAATATCGTGGGATTATTGATAACAAAATACCATAGATTACGTGCAGGCCTCTGTAGAATGTAGTCGATGGTCAATGGTTTATGCTCAAACGTTTGGCGATGTTTTTTGTAACGCATTGTGTTTTCATGTCACATATCTCTGAGACTGCCAAAGCCAAGATCAACTAAGTAGGGTTGGCAGAAAAAATGCGTTTATTATTTTTATTTTATTTGTTTGAGTAGGTGTTATTTTATATTTTTGGAAACTTGGGGCTCGGTATTAAATATAGATAATTATGATGTTGGTAATTGAAATTGAAACGGGTCTTTTGAAGAAAAAAGTGTTAATTAGTCAAAGTCAAACTATTTACTAGGCTTACTTGAAATAAATCATTTTGACGTCAAATTTAACAAGAAAATAGAGCCGATACTAGGCGCCCTATCCAAAAGGTAGTGTCGTAAACATAAAATGTGTTTGATAAAATAGACTCCAGAGGTGTTATTCTGTAAATATCTCACCGTGAAAACTTAGGTGAAGTGAGCTTAGAGTGAGATGTCAATAGTGTCAATCCAGCATCACTGGTAGAATGACAGCTCACTTCACGCTCACTTCACCTAAGTTACCACGGTGAGATGTTTACAGACTAGCATTACTGTTCCTTATCGGGACATCGCAAGAGCATACCCAGGGATAATAATAACAAAGTCTCCTGAGTTCAAGTTTCAGGGCAGGCAAAGAGATTTTCTGTGTAGGCGTAGGCATAGAAAACCTTTGAATCTCTTTGTCACTTAGAAACATCATGATTTTCTAAGTGACTTTTTATTTCAGTCAATATTTGGTGAGATATGCGCTTCTAAAGGTGCAAACAATGTGTCTAACTTTTTAACTTCGTATAAAATTGTAAAAATACAGTTAGTAGAACTTTCATTGAAAATTGTTTTGAAAAATGATACGTCGCCGTCGTGTAGTTTTTGAGATATGGAACATTTTCCTTTACAATTGCAGTTTATTTGAGAAATGATAGCAAAAACAAACTTATTTTTGCTGTCGATAAAATCAATATTATTCATCCCGACTACGGAACCTTTCACTTTGCGTGGTCTGACACGCATTTTTTGTTTTATTTTTCTAAATTTCGCCCACTTGTTTTTGCTAACCCTACAGAATGATTGCGAATTCCTCAGCTAAGGTACACTCCAGACATTTATAAAAGACGTCCACATCACCTGCATTGTCTATAGAGGCGTATTCTCGATACAATCCGGGTGTCCAACTAGTAAGTACTAGTAGTTGCAAGTACTTATAAAGTGACAACAGTGTTTTTTGAAAGTGTCTGTGAAAGTAATAAAAAAAATATTTTGAACATAAAAAATAAGTAAGTAAGTACTGAACTTAGATTATTTTTGTGCGACTTTGTTTTTGGATTTTTTGTGTTTTATGTGACTTTTAAGTTATTGATGCGCGTTGCCCCGCGGGTGTGGCATAAAAAAGATAAATGAACTGTGTCTCTTTAGTTTTGATACCTACTTATCATTAACTAAAATACATAAAGAGGATAGGGACTAAAATCTCATATTTTGCTATGTGCGGGAATCGAACCTGTGTTATGTCGTGCCGTGCGCTTAGCCAATGCGCCTATAATCGTATTGTAAGGCGCAAACTGCTAGCCACATAGTAAATATTGAGTTCCTTACTGAAAATTGTAAGGCGCAAACTGCTAGCCACATAGTAAATATTGAGTTCCTTACTGAAAATTGTAAGGCGCAAACTGCTAGCCACATAGTAAATATTGAGTTCCTTACTGAAAATTGTAAGGCGCAAACTGCTAGCCACATAGTAAATATTGAGTTCCTTACTGAAAATTGTAAGGCGCAAACTGCTAGCCACATAGTAAATATTGAGTTCCTTACTGAAAATTGTAAGGCGCAAACTGCTAGCCACATTGTAAATATTGAGTTCCTTACTGAAAATTGTAAGGCGCAAACTGCTAGCCACATAGTAAATATTGAGTTCCTTACTGAAAATTGTAAGGCGCAAACTGCTAGCCACATAGTAAATATTGAGTTCCTTACTGAAAATTGTAAGGCGCAAACTGCTAGCCACATAGTAAATATTGAGTTCCTTACTGAAAATCACCACTTTCTGGTTTTCCATCATCCATCACCATTGATGACCTAAATAAATATTTTTTCAATACACTTCCTCGAAAACTGGTTCATATCGCACTACGATTAGGTTCACAATGCCATGTATGTCGCACGCGTGCGATTTTTTATTTTCCTAATGCCTCTATTCACAACTCTCTATTCGGAGGTGGATGTTTTTTTTTAATCTCGGCAAAGAGATATGCGTCTTTAAGGTGTTAATATTTTTTGAATATTTAAATAATGTTTCTTTATAGAATATTATCAAAAACCATGATTATTACAATAAAAAGAACGTTTATGAAGAAATTAACATTTATTTGTGTTCTAAACTCAAAAATATTTGAATTTTCTATTTTTCATATTAGGCTGTTTATCGGCTTTATACCTTTGCTTCTCTTTCAACCTGGGGAAAGCAAAGCGCGGAAAAAAAAGAAAATTTAAATCATAGTTCCCTATTAATTCATGACAAAATTATTTTCCGTTATTTTATGTGTTTTTTATTTTATTTCTTAAAAAGTGTATTGAAAAACGTCGTTTGATACTCGTGGACATTTGTTATTGCAGTTCTCGGCTCAAAAACAACCTCGCCTACGGCTCGGGTGTTAATTCCGCCTCGAACGCAATAACAAACGTTCTCCACTTGTATCAAAATGTACTATTTCAGTGGTCTGAAATCGCCAACTAAAGTCCGCCTGTGCACAGTATTTGTTTACTTGTGCATAAAGTGTAAATAAATACGGACTTAGGTATTTGAAAATATTTTTGGAACAGAATTTGTTTCCAAGTTCAACTATGACTTTTGTGGTCATTAATAAACTGCTAAACATAGTTATATGCATGGTAAGCATTTAACCTTTTGAACGTGTGACGGATCAAATCCATCTGTTATTTGGCCGCGGTAATGCTAGACTATCAACGGTCGGAAATGTATTTCAGTAAGAATATTTTGAAAGTGTTGACTACGAGAGGGTTCGGTTGTGAAAGTGTTGACTACGAGAGGGTTCGGTTGCGAAAGTGTTGACTACGAGAGGGTTCGGTTGCGAAAGTGTTGACTACGAGAGGGTTCGGTTGCGAAAGTGCACCCTGTCATTGTATAGTTTGTTTATCAAACTAGCTCTTGCCTTTATGTTTTAATTCTCATGTCAGTCTACATCTGACCCTCAAATTGAGTACTTCATGCGACCCAATTGACCTTTCTGTTTGTTAATGTTCGTCGGATCGTTGAGACCTTTTTTTGTGGGTGGGAAATCATCAAATGACTTCTCCCGCTCTGGGCGGAGCGGAAGGGCGAGTCAGACTTTTACATACTAAAACCCACCCGTGTTCCTTCAGTTGCCTGTGCCAGGGCCACGGTATGTCTTTCGAACAACCCGCGACCTCGGCAGATTCAGTTGAGCTGTGTGCAACTGTCTAGACAGAGGGCCTAGACAAGTGAGAATCGTTTTCAAAGCGTTTCGTGTTTTCAAAGCTTTTATTTAGTTCCACCTGTCCCGGTGTCTGTATGTGATCTAATCTTGCAAGTTAAAGACCCTCTTCCCGGTTTCCGATTGAGATGCTTACATGCATATGGAAAAAGGATGACAATGCGATATTATTATTATGACATGGAGCTGATCTGAAGATGGAGCTGGAGGCGGCCACGGGAACTCACAGTAATAAAACGGCGCAACCCTATCGAGTTTGGGTTCGTTTGATTTGTCTTGACACTGAGTCTGGTCCTAGATGATATCCAGACTAATAAGAGCGAGTTTTTTTTATTTATTCACTGATAGACTGTCATTTTGTCTAGGCCTTAGATATTTAAATACAACTTGCAATATTAAATCTCTTTTGGCAACTAGCTTAATCTTTCTGAATGTCTGACTCAAAATGTAAATAATTTAATTAAAATAAATGCTTTGAGTTTAGGCCTTAGCTCCACTCAAATCTGTGCGGTTCTCCCAAAAACTCAATTCGGAAAAATAACAATTCATCTGTCATGTGAGAATGAGCTATAATCAAAGGCTGTATAGGCTGTAACCGAAGGCTGTAACAGAGGACGAGCCTTGACAGTCGACAACTTTGCAATCAAAAATGTTACTGTCAACTTGTCAACTTTTAAATTACATAAAGTTTTTTCTTTTACAGCAAAACCAATATGGCGTCATTGCGGACTAGACACCTGCTGATACTGCTCCTGGCGACGTTCGTGAAGGGTGACCGTGTGAAGAAGACAGAAGCTGCTGACAGTTCCATCGTCAAAGCTGTGAGGGTATGTACACATAGTTTTCTTAAGCGTGACGACATAAAACTGCCATTGATTTCAGTGGTCGCAAGCGAAACTACGAAGAGTGGGGTTCTGGATTGAATTTTGACCTGGATTATCCAGGTATTTTATTTTGACCTGGATTATCCGGGTATTGAATTTTGACCTGGATTATCCGGGTATTGTATTTTGACCTGGATTACCCGGGTATTGAATTTTGACCTGGATTATCTGGGTATTGAATTTTGACCTGAATTATCCGGGTATTGAATTTTGACCTGGATTATCCGGGTATTGAATTTTGACCTGGATTATCCGGGTATTGAATGTTGACCTGGATTATCTGGGTATTGAATTTTGACCTGAATTATCCGGGTATTGAATTTTGACCTGGATTATCCGGGTATTGAATTTTGACCTGGATTATCCGGGTTCTAAAGAGCTGTTGCAGTTTTCCGTGGTGAAGTTCTCACTAGCAACTCGGAGTCTGGATTTATGTTCGGTTTATGGCGAAATCAATTGCCATCCCGCGCGACTTAAAACCTGTGAGGTGTGAAATGAGGGAGTGCTGTACACTCTGGCTAGCCTCGTTATGTTAAATTGAAGATCTTACTAATAAAACCAGAAAAAATAATTATTTTTTGTATTTTCAGGAAGTATCAGATCAAACGAAAGCAGACGCATTAAATCTACCAGCGAATGCTTCATCTATCCGGGAGAACATAACCGATACCTTCAGGTAAGTACTTCATCTATCCGGGGGAATATCACGGAAACTTAGAGGTAAGTAGTAAGAACTCCTCGTGTTGGGTGTCAACATGTCAGGTCCAGAGCCTTCGCAGCAAGTTCAGTGGCAACCTAACTGTCTTGAAGAAGCCAATCAAGCTAGCTACTGTAATCCGATGTATTTGCTTGTAAACACAATCATGTCGCTCAGATTATTTCACAAGTTTCACTTTCGATTTAACTATAGTGTCCATGTCTTCACTTAACCAGGATAAAAAGAAACTCTCATCGTCGGAGCAGATAGCCAATATACTTTTGCCTATATAACTTTATTTTTGCCACGACATCATAAAATTAACTTATCACTGGCTCTTCCAAACTGGAGCATAAGTGACATCCCCAGTATCGCAGACGATCGGAGGTATGATGATTTTGTACCACCAAAAGATAGTGCCAGCTCTTAATCATACTGGCACCAATAGATAGTGCCAGCTCTTAATCATACTGCCACCAATTTAGAACTGGTAAATCGCAGCCTACTTTCTGTCCGCAGCTGTGAAAACCGCACCTACGGCTACTACGCTGACGTAGACAATGACTGCCAGGTGTTCCATGTCTGCTTACCCTCGCAGACGCCTTCAGGGCGCAATGTTACTTACCGCTGGAGCTTCATCTGTCCCAACGAGACTGTGTTCAATCAGGTATGATATGATTGATTCAGTAGTTAATCTGGTGATAAATTCATTCGGATTGGGTGTAAAAAATACTGGTAACTAGCAGGCTTAAATATTTCGATAAAGAGACTTTTTAATCACATAATTTAGTCACCACCAAATCCAATGTGTGTCCTTTCAAGATTAATTCATTATAATTCGGTACTACATTTATGGTTTTTAGTGCCTTAATTAAGTCGCAAACGATTCCTTGCCTCATACAAACATCAAAAATGTATGACACTAACTGATACAATAATATATTGATTGATTCACTAACCCAAATGATTGATTCAATTACAGGAAGTCCTAACGTGCACAAGAGTAGCAGATTCAATTGATTGCAAAGACTCGCCGGATTTCTACCACTTGAACATGGAAATAGGGAAAGAATCGAACAAAACTGAAGAAGCAAAAGATAAAAAAGATAACCGAAAGATACAGAAAAGAAAGCAAGAGAAGAGAAAAGAGAATATTCTAATGGAAAAAATGGTAGAGATTGTGAAGGAGGAGTTGAATGGTAATTTAGAACCTGTTGAGTTGACCAAGAGGGAAGAAAATAGCCCAGTTCTAATTGAAGCAGTCATAGAGAATGTAGACTCTGAATTAGAAGATGTAGAAATGGAACAAAAAAGAGAAGAAGAAATGGACAGAATAGTGATGGAGAGGAATATGAGGAACGAGAGGCAAATGAGACGAGGCATGTTTAGGTTTAAGGGAGATGTTTAGATTGATTCAATGAATTTGCTGATTGATTCATGTTTTGAGATTGTGTTCTTGTTCTGATTGGTTTTTGTTCTATCGATTTTTTTCTAAGTCTAATTTGTGTGTAACAAATCTGAATTTTTTTACAGATTTCAATCAGGAAGTTACTTTTTATTCAAGAATTAGACTAAAATAATTTTTGATAGACCAAAAATCGCTGAAATATTTTAAAATTAAAAACGAAGATAATCTGCCTTATCCCTAAGTTTCGCAGTGGCCAACCAAGTGTATTCTAAGTTACAGTAAGGTAATTTTAAGTTATTGTAAATAGAGATTTTAATTTTGAAGAATAAATAAATGAAAATGTTCATTAGTAAAACTTGATTTTTTCTTTCTTTTGAATATGTACACAATGCGATATGCATAGATATAGCGATGCTAAGTATTGGAAGAGTTTTTTATGACCCAAAGTGCTAACAAAGACGTTTATGTGAACTGGGTCTTACATACCTATGATATGCCTAAACCGACGCATGAATCTAATAATTTCGATTTGTTTTGGGTCGTAATTCAGTGGTGAACAAGCAGGCAGCCTACTTATTGGTAAGTCGTCACCACTATCTCTAGCACAATCAGCCTGTAATGTTCCCACAGCTGGGGCACAGGCCTCCTCTCTGTGAGGGAGTGACCCGTTGTCCACTACGCGGGCACAGTGCAGGTTTGTGGATGTCACATCATGTCTTCGAATTTTTGGTCACCACCTAATGACATCTGTAATACCAGAGACATCGGAGGTGCGTTGAAATCCCAGAGACAGCCGAAATACCTACCTCCTCTATTGTCTATATTGAATATACTCTATTGAGTATTGAAAAATGTGTTTCAATAATTTTTTTTTTTTTTTTTTACGGTACTAGTAAATTTTATTAAACAATATACAAATTAACACTATACTAGTACTAAAGTAAATGACTAACAATGTGTTTCAATAATGATTTCAATTTTTCATTGTAGTCTATTGTTTTTAACCGACTTTTAAAAAACAAAAAGGAGGAGGTTATCAATTCGTCGCGTATACATATATACAGGGTGATTGGGAGATGGGTGCAAAGCTTTAAGGCGAAGATAGTACACACAATTTAGAACCATTTAAGCCATGGTTGTCTCAGGCGAAGTCTTACCATTTTTTTTAAACCAAATTTTATGTTTTTTTTTTCAAAACTCCTAAAATTTTAACTAAACTGCTTATTTATGGCCAAATTGAATAATAAATTAATTCATTTTTATTGTATTTAATTAAATTAACGTGTAGGCAATCTAGAAAACTATGTTTTAGGCTTCTGTGTCGTTAGAATTTTTTTTTGCAGACATTTAAAATTCATTTAAATTTTAAAAATTCATAAATACTTTTTGTACACTTTATTTAAAAAAAAACGGAGGGTGCTTTTTTTGTTCAAACATTTTTGAAAACATGCTTGATAATCGCTCTTTCTTTTGAGGTATCATTTACGTGGATATCTTACAAATTATTGAAATTAGGACCTACAAACCAATTTGAGGGAGAAATTTTAAATTTTAGGCAGACTAATTAAAGGCCTAAAACATGTTTTGCTAGATTGCTTACACATTACTTTAATTAGATAGAATAAAAATGAATTCATTTATCATTCAGTTTGGCCATAAATAAGCAGTTTAGTTAAAATTTTGGGAATTTTCGATATAAATCATAAAAATTAGGTTAAAACAAATGATAAGACTTCGTCTAAGACAACCATGGCTTAAATGGTTCCAATCACACTGTATATTTTTTTATGTATGTACACCGATTTCTCCGTCAATTGTAGACCGATTTTGAAATTTCTTTTTTTCTTTGAAAGGGTGTGCTCTCGAGGTAGTCCCATTGTCACCAAGTCAGAATCTGATGAGGGGATCCCATGGAAATCGAGGGAAACCCTCAAATTTTATAGGCACACCTATAGCGATTTGGGTATTTTTTATAGTAACTAGTGCATTTACTCCCGGAAAGCACCATTTGGTGAAGTGGAACTGATGAGGAAAACTACAGATGGCCATCAGAACTACTCAATAATACGTATTTCACTTGGGTTGCGATTCGATTACTTTAATATGGCAATTTATACTCGTCACAATGCATATGGTGAAGTGGGGTTGATGGTGACTTCACCATCAGTTTCAGTTCTCCTAGTTCCTTACTAGAAGAACTCCTCAACAATTAACGTCCTTGTATCGGGAAAAACAGTATTTTGTAAAGGGTGATGAGCAGTTGACATTATGCTATTGTAACTTAGATAAATTACAAATTGACCCACTAAAAAGTGAAAAAAAAAAACTTTTTTACAAAAAAAAAACAACCGACTTCCAAAAAAAAAATACTACAAAGTGAAAAATAACTTTAATTTCGGAAGTCGGTGGCAAAAAACTAAAATACAGATCCAAAGTCACCGACTTCCGAAATTAAAGTTATTTTTCACTTTGTAGTATTTTTTTTTTATTTATTTATTTATTTATTTATTTTATTATTTATTTATTTATTTTATTTGTTAACATAGGTAAAATAAATACAGATCTTATGTTTGATTAACAGAGCGCTATGTTATGCCAGGAGGCGTACAAATATGGTTTGCAAATCTAGCATAATATTATAAATCAAAATCTATTAAAAATAATTGAAAAAAAGAAACATGCATAATTATGGTATTAAATTAGAAAATAAATTGAATAATTACATATTATTCAATACTCGAATTATGTCAGACCTTAAATGAGGAATTATTAAAATGTCAAAAAAAAAAATAATAAAAAATCTATGTCAAAATAATTAAAATGTCAAAATTATTTGCTGTCACTAATAATAATTGCAATTCTAAATTAATTTGTCATTTAAGAATTCATCAACAGTGTAATAACATTTATCAGATAAGAACAATTTCATTTTTTTCTTAAATTGTGTAAAATTTAATTCTTTTATGGCGTCTGGAATTTTATTATAAATGCGTGGAGCCATACCCAGGACACTATTTTTTACTAAGGCAGTATTACATTTATAATTACTCAAAGAATTTTTGTACTGACTACGAATTGGAACATTTCGTACCGTTGCTATTTTTTCAAAAAGGTTGGGATTTGTTTTGACAAAGATACAAATTTCCAATATGTATAACGCCGGTAGCGTAAGGATTTTTAATGATTTAAAGTACGGTGCACAGCTGTCATCTGTTTTCAGACCACACATGGCTCTGATGCACCTTTTTTGTGCCTTGAATAGTAATCCTTTGTCCGAGGAATTACCCCAGAAACTAATTCCGTAACGTAGAAGTGAGGCTACTAGACCATGATAGGCAACAAGTAACGCGTCTATATTAACTTTTCTAGCTAATTGAAAAAGTGCATAGGCAGACTTATTTATTTTTTTACAAAGCTGTTCTATATGAGCTTTCCAATTAAGGTTATTGTCGATATGGATACCTAAAAACACACTTACTTTTACATCTTCTATATCGTTGCCATTGTAATTGACGCTCATTTTTGGAGGTTCAATTCTTTGGTGGAAATGCATTATTTTGGTTTTCTTGAGGTTAATTATTAAATTATTCGTAGTAAGCCAATTAATTATGTCATTAAGAGTATTATTAATGTCAAATTGATAAGTATTTAAGTCCTTACATTTTACTATGGCAGTGCTATCATCTGCAAACAAGATCATTTGTTGTTGTGTCACTTTTGGCAAATCATTTATGTAAAGGAGAAATAAAGGTGGCCCAAGCACGCTACCTTGAGGCACTCCATATTTTATACTCCTGAAATTCGACACATACGTTCGTTCCGTTTTGGTTTTTGCGCACACTCTTGTGATTTCAGTACATTGCAATCTATTACTTAAATACGATTCTAGTAATTTTAAAATGTTCCCTCTGATGCCATAGCAATGCAATTTGTCCAGAAGGATTTTGTGATCAACATAATCAAAGGCTTTAGTCATGTCTGTGTAAATAGCGCAAATGGGAGTCTTTGTATCAACAGCAGACATAACATTACTTAATAGGTCGAAAATAGCCATGTTAATGGTTTTATTTCTCCGGAAACCGTTTTGCTCTTTGCACAAAATAGTATATTTGTGAAGATATTGGTATAACGAGTTATAAATAACTTTTTCAAAGATTTTGGAAAAAACAGGAATTTTGGCTATTGGCCGGTAATTTTTCATATGCGTCTTATCTTCCTTTTTGTGGAGTGGTTTTACTATGACTTTTTTCAAGCCCTCGGGATAGATGCCCTCGGTAATACCTATGTTAATAATATGTGCTAGGGCCGGTGCTATAAGCTCAATTACATATTTAATTACTTTTGTACATATACCGTCAATACCTACAGTGCTAGTATTTTTAAGCGACTTTGTAGCTAAAATAATATCAGATTTTAGAGCAGGCTGCATAAACATTGATTGCATTGTCGAATTATCTAACTTATTGTTTATTTGAATGTCATTTATTATATGATTCTCAATGTCATCTATAAAGTAGTCATTAAATGTATTTGCTATGTCAGTCGGGTCTGTGTAAGTCAAATTCCCTGTTTTTATTGTCAGGATCTGTTCTTTAGGCAAGTTAGTTTTAGATTTATTGACTATCTGCCATGTGGCTTTAGATTTATTTTGCGAATTGTTTATAAAATAATTATTCTGTGTCTTCTGAGTTAGTCTAACAATTTTTTTATACTGGGTTGTATATTTTTTTAAGTCACTTTTCCCTTCTTTTGTTGGGTGTAGTCTGTAAGCCCACAATAACCGTCTCTGTTTCTTGCTACATGTTTTTATGCCATGAGAAATCCATTTAACCTGTTTGTTAGTGTGTATAGTTATTATTTTCTCGGGAAAACAGAGATTGTAAAACAATGAGAAAATATCAAAAAAGGTATTATAAGCTACATTAACATCATTGCTTTCGTAGACTTCTTTGAAAGACAAATTTTGCATACATGATTTAAATTTTTCAAGGTTCTCTTTGGAGTAATTTTTTTTTACCATTTTCCAATACTTTAAGCGACACGTTTTATTGACAGGTATTTTAAGTATTTGTGATGTGTGATCTGATAACATGAGGTCAATAATTTCTGTTTTCCATCCTTTTCGTAGATTATGTGCAAAGTTATCAATGCACGTGTTACTATGAGGCCTAGTAGGCTGATTTATAGCTAGAGTCAAATTATAGTTAAGTAGGAAGTGTTCCAAATCCAGAGTAGTCTTATTTCTTAACAGTACATTGATGTTTAGATCACCACACAACACAATTTTTTTATTCGATAATCCACAAAGTTTTTGTAACACAATGTCAAGTTTTTCATAAAATGTCAAGTAATTATATTTTGGTACTCTATAAACACATATAACAATAATTGAATAGGATGTCAATTCTATAGCACAAATTTCAAACACGCCTGATACAGACTGTTTCGCAACATCTGGTAGTTCCCTGTACTGGTGCCCCTGTCTTACAAGAATACAAGTTCCCCCCCGATTTGTGTTTCGTGAAAAAAGAGCGGCTAGGTGGAAATTCGGAATGTGCAATAAACTCTCATGTCCAGATGTTATGAAATGCTCAGTTAAACAGAGTACATCTACAGTTGTCCCTTGATTTTCCAAGTTTTCTAATTGTACAGTCAACAAGTCTGATTTATTTAACAATCCAGCAATGTTTTGATGCATTACATTAATACGACTAAAGAAAAAACTGTCCCGTGTCTTCAGATTCAGTTACTGTCTTCATTTGGTTGTCAGGTTGGTGAAAGTTAGTGCTTGATGATTGTATGTCCATAGTAATTTTGAAAATATCCTTAAAAATCGATTGCATTCCAGAGTAATTTATTGCACCCGTGCGTTTGTTGAACATAGTGTCGTCATACTTTAGGTTCAAGTTGCTATCCAGAAAATATGCGTGTCCATGAGTGATAATATCTAGATATAATAAATTATTGAAGGTTTCGACTCTTGAATTATATAAATAGTTATTTGTGAAGAATTTGTACGTCGGAGTGCAGATAATTATATTAGTGTTCGAGACCTCTTGCAACATTTGCCTAATTAATAAAATGCTATCAAAATATCTATTTGTTATTTTAAAGTCTTCCTCACCTATCAATACAATACAGAAGTCCTGTAGAGTGAACTCTGACAACTTTTCTTTGATACCTTTTAACAGAAGTTCCATAGTACCATGAGGCGTGATGTAATGGCAAAGTTCATACTTCTCAAAAGTATTTTCTGCAATATGAAGCAATTTATTTTTGTTGTCTGTGCTTAATATGCAAATTTTTTTACGCTTCGACTGATTTTCGTCTGCATTATTTCTGCATTGGTTTATTGGTGGTGTAAGTTTATCGCTTACTTCCACCGTTTTAGGGTTTTCGCATTTTTTTTTTACTGGTGTTTCGATATTTTCTTCAAGCTCCATCGTTTCTGTTTGCGTGTGTTTGTGATTCTTTTTAAGATTTTTTGCCTTTTTTGTATTTGGTGATTTTAGTTTAGTTGGACTGTAAGTGACTTTCTTATAAAGTTCATTTTGTTTGCTCAGACTTATATTTATTGTTTTAAGATTATTATTTTCTAAAATCAATTCTTCAATTTCTATGTGCGCGCTCTGCAGGTTAAGTGTGAGGTTAGTGATTTGATCTCGCAGTTTCTTTATTTCATCGTCATCGCCGTCGGACATCTCCGGTACACTAGTGGCTGTCTCATTCAACGTTGTATGCACAGCAGTTACCTCACTGTCGTTCAACATTGAGTCTGATTTAGTCCTAGTACGGCGGAAAGTAATGTTTTCTAGGAAATTCATATTGGATACAGCGGACTTAATTTAGTTTTACACGTAAAACATGGAAAAAGAATATCAAATTCTCGGATTCGAACTCGAACACTCACGTGTTGTGATGTATCAGTTGAGGCCCCGAGACCAGACGTGTCATTAATACAAAGTGTGAAATAGTCATACGAGTTCGTTAGCAGCGTGATCTATTCACAGCGACACCTATTGGTGTTATTCATAAGTACAGGGCCACTCGCACGCTGTGAGATGTACGATCACAATCGATGTCCAAATCTTAGTAGACAGTCCTAGAAGGATTCGTTAGATGGCGCTGTTACATAGCGTGATCGTAGTGATTCTGCCTTTGAATTTATTTTGAACGACACAACTGTTATTTATTTTTTCACTTTTTAGTTTTACCGAACGTAATCTTCTTGAAATTTGTTTATTTAGGTCTTAAAAGTTCGGAAATTAGTATTCAAGGGCGATGTTCACACAAAAAACTAATCATGTTATTATTTACACTGTTGATTTGTATTGCCACATTTTTCACTGTGTTATTATCACTTTAGCGACAATTTTGCACATTATTATTATTATAGTCCGTGTGCCTTAGTTATAATGTTGACTTGAATCACTTTTTATAGAGATATAAACACTTTTACTATTTATTAAACATAAAAAATCACAGAGCCGATGTTAACGTGACAATGTAGGTAGACCGAACCTCGAAATACCTATTTCATATTTTGAAAGTCGGTTGTTTTTTTGTTTTTGTTATAGGCTTGTTAGTATTTGCTTCAGCTAATAATTGATTGGAGTCTAGATCCGTGCCCGGTTGGTGGCAATAGGCTCACCCCCAGGGTGCAATGGAACTTGAAAATAAATTTAAAGACATAATTGACATCCACCAACCCGCACTATGCCCACGTAGTGGATTACGGGCCATTCCCTCCCGCACAGAGCAGGCCTGTGTCCCAGCAGCAGGCACCTCACAGGCTGATTGTGCTGTTGGTTGCCGTGACCACCTACCATCAGTGGGCTGCTTGCTTGTTCACCAGTTAATTACGACCCAAAACAAATCGTAATGATAAAATTCATACGTTTACGTGGTTTCCGACGCATGTAAGAGCCAGTTCACATAAACGTCTTTGTTTGATTAGCGATAAGTTCCAATAGACCGTTTTATAGCACGCGATGAAAATCACTCGTGCATATTCAGGTGATAAGAAAATCTTATTATTTTCTACTTAACAGACGAGATTTTGATGAAAAAAGGTGAGCTGTTGTACAGGTCCGTCACAGTAGAGAAAGTTTCGCACGATAAATATAGCTCGTGCCATCTTGTGTGGAGTTACTAACAACACGATTATTCGATACGTATATGATGCTATACAACGTGTAACGCTAAATGCGCAAAACCTCTTAAGGGGTCATTGTACTCATCATTATGAACAACTTTTACTATGGGACCAAACCTGAAATCGCGAAAAAAAAAATCAGCTGTTCAGTACATACATTTATGTTCCAATAATTCGTCAAAATGTACTGAACAGCTGATTTTTTTTTTCGCAATTTCATGTTTGGTCCCATAGTAAAAGTTGTTCATAATGATGAGTACAATGACCCCCCAAGAGGTTTTGCGCATTTAACGTTACACGCTGTATATATAACCCGCATCACAAGACTAAGCTAGACGGTGAAATCGATTTAAAATCGAATCAACAGCACAACACACAAATTAAAATAATCAACGATTAGCATTTACAGAAATTCAATTATCGTAACTTCTCAACTTACAATATTGTAATTAATAGTTGACATTCTGCTGTAGATCTGAGTTTCTTACGATTGGTAACACATAAATCCGAATGAATTAAAATCAACATGCCGCGACCAAGATATGTGTCATTGGAAAAACTAATTAATTCTTATCATCTACCCAATTAACATTTCTACGGTTGATTTCAATCAAGTTGCTGACTTTTTAAACCTGAATTAAGTAGTATCGAGTAGAAATTACCTAGATTTCAAACCGCCCAAAAATGTTATGAAAAAAATGCTGGTGGTATTCTTAATTTTATTCACAAAAGTTCTGGCTGATAGCGAAGAAGATAAATATGTTGATCTCTTACCAGATGAAGAGAAACAACAGTTTTTAGAAAAGGTAGCAAGGAGAATACTTCAAGATGTTGAAAGCCAGGAGAACGTTACGGAGGCTCAGAGTGGAGAACTATCGGATGAACAGTTGAAACAACATAATAAATATGTCAAAGCAGTTTTAAAAGAAGAACAAGAAAACGTAAGAAGAAAAAGTAAAGGCGACAATGTTGAAGACAAAGAAGGAAACCCAGCTTCTGATGAAAAAGATAATTTAGGTGTAAAGCCTTTGGGAACTGAAATAGTGTCTTTACCTGATTTGACTCTACGGGTAGAAAGAAGGGACACTGCTTCTGATGAAAGCACAAATAATAACATTACTATTGAAATGGTTACCGACAATGCAACTATTATAAAAAGATCAGTACAAGACGATAATGACAACAAAAGTTATAAGAGCGATGAAACGACTTCTGAAACATTGTACAGAGTAACAAAAACTAACGTCACGTATGAAGAATCAAATGAAGTAGAAGCTTCTAATGACGGTAACGTTGCAACTGAAGCAAACGTTTTATCTGGGAAAGGTTCGAAAGTAAATAAATCTACAATTGCAGGACATGAGAATGATGAATCGTTATCAGTGGAGAGTAATCAAAGCGTTTCTAGTGAAAGCGGTGGACATAATGTATCAGTGAAAGGTATTAACGAATTGGCACGTAGATTAAACAGTAATGACAGCATATTAGCAGAAAATACAACAGAAAGTAATAATACGACTTCTACAGTGGTGGGTGTAAATTTTACGGAAAATAAGTCAGATGAGTATAATAATGTTTCAATTGCTGATGAAGAGTTTACGACTCTAACTTATCCTTTTGAGAGTAGTTCTATGAAAGATACTACCACTGAGAGAACTATCGCTGATAGTCCAGTCTCAACAACAACAATAATAACGACAAACAATGATAATAATTCTGAGCCATTACAGAAATCTACAAATTATACTTCAAAAGATACTGAAAATGAGGTCGAGACAACAACAAAGAGTACTCGAACAAGCACATTTACTGATGATGATGAAACGACAGAATTCGTCCCAGCAATAACGGATTTTGTCCCAAAAACAACAGAATTCGTACCAGAAACAACAGAAATTTTCCCAGAAACAACAACTGACACTGAGATTATGACGACAGAAGCTGTAACAAAATCCACTTCTGTCATTGTGACTACTGAAAACACTACCGGAAGTATTCCTATCGTTACGAAAAAAGATACAAAGATTGTAGTTGAAGATTTTACATCCGCCCCAACTATAACCACCATTGACCAATCTACAACATTTACACCTCAAAAAACTACGAAAAAAACGAAAAAGAAAAAGCCAGTTTTCAAACAACGTGCATTAACAACCATGGCTATAGGATCTGATGAAGAGTCTATAGAAGCAACAACAAAGAAAATAATTAAGCATAAAGTAATTGTACACAAACCATATAAATATATAGTAGGCCCGAAAGCGAAGAAAATGGCAAAAGCAGAAAAAGATGACATTCAGAATAAAAACTTCATTGAGTTGGAAAAAAAATATTATGACAATAATTATAACGTTAAAGTAGGAAAGCAGTACTATGTATTTGAAATCCGTAAGTAATTACTATTTTGATGGATAGATTTTGCTTTATTTTACACCTTTGGGTAAACTTTATCTTAAAATAATATGTATAGTTAGAACATCAACACATATTTTGTCAGCTCTTAGAAGCTCCATGTTATGAGGAGCCAGCCTATTGCTATCATACAGTCTGAAAATGTAGACTCCGGGCTGCTTCTTTTCTCGTTAGTAAATACCCAATGACAAAGAACTGACCTGGGAACAGAACCAGGACCTGCCGTTTACTAGTGCCGCTTGCGGCTACCAGACTGTCGAGTTATGGGCAGTGAGACACAGCAAATAAAAAAAAATGAACCAGTCATTAATAAATCCTAATATTTTTACAGCCGCTGATAAATCGCCTTTCATCAAAGATGAAGAACCAATAGCAGACCAGCCTTACTACGTCCCTATATACAACTATTCACCAAGCAACGCTTACTTCAGTCCAAAAAATCGTCTAGGTCCAAACGCTGGAGACTTCAGTGAAGAAAATAATGCCATCTTCAATGATGATGATGATATAAATCAATTAGACAAAACAGAAACACTTAATGTTAAAATGGAGTACGGTAGAAAGTTCGATAGTAAAAGAAAGAAGTTTGACAGCAAACAGAAACTATCTCATGGTATACATAAACAACCACTAACAGCTAACGAACATAGACCAAAAGACAAAATAAAACCTGAAGATTATTTAGATTCCGATTATTATTTCGGAAGAGTTAGAAAAGAATTGAAGAGAAGAGTCAATAAGGAGGATTGGGCTAAATTCCCTAATTCCGATGAGGCTGATCACCCGGCTCGTAGTATTCAAGAAGGAAGTTTAAAAGACCATGTTAGAGCAGTCAGAAATATACTCTTTCATCAAAAATCTTTTGGACTACTTGAAAAAGATAAGTATAGTGAGAACGTTGTAAATGAACTAAGAATGGGCCGCATGAGAAGTGAAACCAAACAAGGTCTACGTGAGGGTCAAGATTATGATTTAAAAAATACAAATAACAATGAAAATAAAAATAATGATAAAGAAAATAATATTGCTATTGATTACTATTTCGGTAGACAGAAACCAACAATTTTAACGGATATGAATCAAGATGGAATAAACAATTTACATATCCAAAAGGTGGGATATTTAAAAAAAAAGGACGATACGAAAGAGTTATATGTAATGGATGACTTCTTCAAAACAAATGTTGAGAAATATATCAAGGAAAACGATTTTACATCAGCACCACCGCTTCCATATCAAGCTACGACTTCTACAAATTTAGATCGAGAAAGAGATGAAGTAATCACTTATATAAGCCAAGGAGAGGAGAGGAAGCATAAAGCGGAAAATGACAATGTAAATAGTATGGATAAAAGAGATGTAAGTAATAATGAAGAAATCACAAACGAAACACAAAATCGAAACGATATTCCTGTAAAATTAAATGCAAATGAAAACAGTACTAAAGAAAAAGAACTAGATTTGAAATTAAATCTCAGACGGAATGACGTTATTAAAGTCAGCGTTTATCTACAAGTATTGAAGGATATGGTTACTTTTGATAACAAAGCTTTGGTGCAATATGACTGGTTGGGTACCACAGTCGATATACAGGCTGCATTGCAAAAGTTGTTTGAGTTAACGTAAGTAAATTTTTTAAAGACTCTTGCTTTCTACGTATCGACTAACCCCAGGTGTCTATAGGTGGTCATAACGACTATCAATCAGATGAGTTGTAATAAGGCGTACAACGATGGTATTTCTTCTTTCACCGGTATCAATAATCTTTATATTAGAACACAACAAAGCTGGTATATTGAAGAGAGTGTAATTCGTCCGTTTACTGCGACGCATGATGTGCACGGTGTGTTCAGCCACGTCAGCTGCGCTTTATTTGTTTGCCAGCCCTGCATTTGTGCGTAGCGTTACCGTGGTCACAGTGGAAGATACCTAGGCCTACATTTTCATATAAAGTGAAGAAATGTACACATGCGTACTTGCGTAGCTTAACTACTGTGACCGTCCTTCCCCGGATGAACACATATAATTAAGATTGGAATAGTATAATCAGAATTAAAATAAAATAAAATATACAAGTTAACACTATTTACGATATCAAAATTTTTAGGCGAATATCTAATCATAGCGACTGTGAAATTCTCCAAAAAGATGTTGATACTATTCTAAACTGGTGTGATAAAAATTTCATGTCGTTGAATATTAAAAAATGTCAGGTTATTACATTTACAAAAAAGAAAAAGAGTTTAATACTATATAATTACCACATCGAGAGAACTATTATTGAGAGGGTTACAGAGGTGCGTGACCTGGGTGTGATATTTGATTCTTCTCTATCTTTTAGACCTCACTATGATTTAATATGCAGTAAAGCTAACCGTATGCTATCATTTATACTTCGAACTGCTAAACCATTTAAGCAGGCTAATTCTCTGGTAGTTTTGTACTGCTCCTTGGTGAGGAGTATTGTTGAATATTGTTCATCATGGTCACCAATCTATAATGTACATACAGACCGTATATAGAGGCGATCCAGAGGCGATTTATTAGGGCTCTATGTTCAAAGCATGGGTTACGACGTAAAATACCGGAATATGTTGATCGACTTCGTAGATTCTCCCTAGCAACTCTGGAACATAGAAGGTGGATGTGTGACTTGTGCACCTTATATAAAATTGTAAATTGTTCATTGGATGGCCACCTTGTTGATTATTTAGATATAAAAATACCAACTCGATCTGTGCGTATTCCACAGCTGTTTAGTATTCCCCCAAGCAATAACAATGTATCTCAGAACAATCCTTTGCACAGAATGTGTAAAAATTATAATACTATTTGCTCACATGTAGACATTTTTCATGACAAATTTGGTGCTTTCAAATCTTTCTTGCTACAGTACAAAAGTGTGTAACCTTCTTAGTCAACTTAAGCATTATTCGTATTTTATTTGAGTTATTTTTTTTTAATTATTTGTTCATGTTATTTTTTCTCTCTCCATATTTAAATGTTTTAAATTTTAGATTTTTTTAAAAGTTATAATTAACGAGGCATTGTTTATCTTGTAAGTTGTGAACAGTTGTAATTGGACTTCAGGTTCACTCGCTGTTTACTAATAAGGCCATTTTTTGTATTTTTTTTAATCTGTTGTCTGTATCTGTACCTATTGAATAAAAATAAAAATAAAAATAAAAATAAAATAATACACTAGTTACTAAAGTAAATGACTTAACTAACTATACAAATAAATAAAAAAACAAAAGGACACATAGGCGTCGAAGTACTCGTCCACGTCGATGTCATCCGGAAACGAGTACAAGAGACTGGCAGCATTGCCACGGTGAATGGCAATGCTAATTCTTTGGCTAAAAAACGAGCCAGCCCTCTGGTCACGTGAAATCTCGACCGTTCGGCGAGTAATTTCCTTAAAAAGAAGACGCACACTCGGGCTCTAAGACTCACGCACTGCTGCATCAATTCCTTTTCAAAGATCAGCTAATTGTTACACTTTTCAGTGTCCTAGTAACAAATGAAGAAGATGTCCACCCAGCAGATATGGAAATCTTAAAATACGTACTTTTCCTACACAAACTAGCTACCGAGATTATTGAAGCCAATGATTTTGAAGCGCAACTAAGGAAGAAGCTAGATCTTCCTAGGAACATGAAGAAGAAGTCACAACCTCGCCTGCAGCAGGAAAAAGGACTGATAAATAAGGTCTGGTTGTATTTAAGAAAAGAAGTTCCTCAAGTGAATGAACATGAATCTTTGAAACATTTGAATACATTTTTGATGGGTGTTGAAGATAGTTTGTATGATGTAAGTATTAGATTGTATTAAATATTTTTATTATAATAATATTGACCAAGAACAGGGAACATGTAACGAGGAAAGCTTTGAGCATGAATGTGAGCCGGCTATAAAATATGGCTAGAAAAAAGGTGAATACTGAGATGACGCCTGATAGAGATGTATGGTAATAAAAAAATGTTGTGGTAGCCGCGAATAAGTTGAGATAAGGGCAGGATGATGATAATAGTAATGCCACTTATTGACTAAGCACAGGGTAAAGGTCTCTTGGAATATAATAGAGTAGAATAGACGTATATGTCACACAAAGCAGGAATGAGCAATGATCTCCACGCTTGTTCGTTGCCTGCTGGTGCTGACCATTAAATAGACGTATATGTCACACAAAGCGGGAATGAGCAATGATCTCCACGCTTGTTCGTTGCCTGCTGGTGCTGACCATTAAATAGACGTATATGTCACACAAAGCAGGAATGAGCAATGATCTCCACGCTTGTTCGTTGCTTGCTGCTGCTGACCATTAAATAGACGTATATGTCACACAAAGCAGGAATGAGCAATGATCTCCACGCTTGTTCGTTGCCTGCTGGTGCTGACCATTAAATAGACGTATATGTCACACAAAGCAGGAATGAGCAATGATCTCCACGCTTGTTCGTTGCCTGCTGCTGCTGACCATTAAATAGACGTATATGTCACACAAAGCAGGAATGAGCAATGATCTCCACGCTTGTTCGTTGCCTGCTGCTGCTGACCATTAAATAGACGTATATGTCACACAAAGCAGGAATGAGCAATGATCTCCACGCTTGTTCGTTGCCTGCTGGTGCTGACCATTAAATAGACGTATATGTCACACAAAGCAGGAATGAGCAATGATCTCCACGCTTGTTCGTTGCCTGCTGGTGCTGACCATTAAATAGACGTATATGTCACACAAAGCAGGAATGAGCAATGATCTCCACGCTTGTTCGTTGCCTGCTGCTGCTGACCATTAAATAGACGTATATGTCACACAAAGCATTAATGAGCAATGATCTCCACGCTTGTTCGTTGCCTGCTGGTGCTGACCATTAAATAGACGTATATGTCACACAAAGCAGGAATGAGCAATGATCTCCACGCTTGTTCGTTGCCTGCTGGTGCTGACCATTAAATAGACGTATATGTCACACAAAGCAGGAATGAGCAATGATCTCCACGCTTGTTCGTTGCCTGCTGCTGCTGACCATTAAATAGACGTATATGTCACACAAAGCAGGAATGAGCAATGATCTCCACGCTTGTTCGTTGCCTGCTGGTGCTGACCATTAAATAGACGTATATGTCACACAAAGCAGGAATGAGCAATGATCTCCACGCTTGTTCATTGCCTGCTGCTGCTGACCATTAAATAGACGTATATGTCACACAAAGCAGGAATGAGCAATGATCTCCACGCTTGTTCGTTGCCTGCTGCTGCTGACCATTAAATAGACGTATATGTCACACAAAGATGATGTGTGTGTGTGATGAGTGTGCAGTCTGTAAGATGATGATAAGTTGTTGTAACATTGGCGCAACTGCATTGAGCTGTTTCATTGATAGTGGGGTGAACATTCATAACGCATGTAAGTTTAATTATAAGCTGTTGAGTTTCCTAATAAAATAAAATAAAATAATAATAAATAAAGCAGGAATGAGCAATGATCTCCACGCTTGTTCGTTGCCTGCTGGTGCTGACCATTAAATAGACGTATATGTCACACAAAGCAGGAATGAGCAATAATCTCCACGCTTGTTCGTTGCCTGCTGGTGCTGACCATTAAATCCTGTCTGGTTTCCTCACTAAGTTTTCTTCACTGTGTGTCAGCGGTGTTTTACTATGGCATTGAAAGTTATATTAGTTCGACTAGCGGGGTAATTGCGTACACACATATAAAATAACTATATTATAATAACTATGGTGCTAACACATAATTGTTGTTCTTTTAATTTTCATTGTTGAATCATTTTGATATATATTTTTCCTTTTGATAGCGGCTGTCGTAACTTTCTAAATTGTCAAAATTTGTATTAATAATGTGTGGAAACTGTTTTGGATGATGTATTGCTATTTTGTAGCGTTTTCTTATTACATTGTATCTGTTTGTTTCCCAAATAAAATAACATAAAATAAAAAATGAAATAAAATGCCAATTGATCGCAATGCCTTTCATTTAGACAGTTCAGCTACGTTCGTTGTGTTATTTACGTTGTGTAGCAGATGATTTTTTTAAACATATGAAGCAATCTAATAGGATATTCCTTCAAAGAAACGTAGTATGTAAAAACCTAGTCCATAGATTTAGACAAAACAGACAGATTTAGTATATTATACCATGATTTTTTGCAGCTACACGACGCAATTAAAAACATAGCGAAAATAACGAAATACAGGAACCAACACTGGTACCAGAACTTGAGAGATTTATACATAAACACAGACGAGAAACATCTTCTAGAGTTACTGCTGCATATCACATGTTTGAGACTTTTTACTTTGATAGAAGACAGTGCTAAGAACGGTCTAGAAGATGATTATATTCAATACATGAAGAAGAACAGGAAGCAATCTAAGAGAACTTTGGAAGAGATGATGTTTATGATGGAGATCTTAGAAGGATATAATAAATTTGTGGAATAGAATACTTATTGTTTTTTTAAACATTTTTCTATGTAAAATACTGGTATTCAGCTGCATCCGGTTAGAGTGGAAGCCGACCGCAACATTTATTTATTTATTTATTTATTAACTCATCATCACCATCATTACAGGAATTTCCTAATTCAATAGTGTGGCCTTAATTACAGTTTTATTATTTAAGTACCATAACATAATCTGTACATCGTGGTTTTTGTGAACTCACTCAGGGAACAAGTAAAAAGATCAATGCTTTCTAGCTAACTCAAACTCAAAGTACTTATTGATTTCAAATAAACCAATTACAGAATCTCTTGAAAGTCAGCAAGATGAAGCTAGTTGCAGATTCCAAAGCTTTAATAATGTTTTTTTCAAGTCGTGAACACCGCGCGAAACAGGGGCAGGTCGCTGGTAACTTAAAGCAGGGGTTGCTAGTATCTATAATAATAAACGAGTTTTCACAACAAACTTTATTGAAAACAATTTTTATACTTACTTTGTAACTATACTAAAATCACATAATTATTATTTTGGTATACAAAACTTGTACCTAAGATATTTTTAACAAAACTTATGAGGTAACACTAAAATTGGAAATAAATAGTGCTTAAGTAGGTACACTATTTTCAGTTCTATGATTGCATTACTATAAAAGGTCCAAAAACAAAAACATGTGAGGAATTCTTAGCTTGCAATTTACACAAGTACCCAAACTTATTAACCTCTTGCCTTAAAAACATGTGAGGAATGCTTAGCTTGCAATTGACACAAGTACCCAAACTGATTAACTTCTTGCCTTAAAAACATGTGAGGAATGCTTAGCTTGCAATTGACACAAGTACCCAAACTGATTAACCTCTTGCCTTAAAAACATGTGAGGAATGCTTAGCTTGCAATTGACACAAGTACCCAAACTGATTAACCTCTTGCCTTAAAAACATGTGAGGAATGCTTAGCTTGCAATTGACACAAGTACCCAAACTGATTAACTTCTTGCCTTAAAAACATGTGAGGAATGCTTAGCTTGCAATTGACACAAGTACCCAAACTGATTAACCTCTTGCCTTAAAAACATGTGAGGAATGCTTAGCTTGCAATTGACACAAGTACCCAAACTGATTAACCTCTTGCCTTAAAAACATGTGAGGAATGCTTAGCTTGCAATTGACACAAGTACCCAAACTGATTAACCTCTTGCCTTAAAAACATGTGAGGAATGCTTAGCTTGCAATTGACACAAGTACCCAAACTGATTAACCTCTTGCCTTAAAAACATGTGAGGAATGCTTAGCTTGCAATTGACACAAGTACCCAAACTTATTAACCTCTTGCCTTAAAAACTCGATGGAAGAAATACGATACGTAGGTAATTACATAATTAACGTACGAAAAGATAATTTCAGTAACACTTTAATTTCGGCGCAAGAGCACCTCGGAATGTGAAAATACAAATAAATGACATGTATTTAATCGATCTTCTAATAGTTCCCATTTTGCGCTCCTAAAAATACACTCTAAGTAGTACATATAATGATTGCGCCTCGATTTGTGATCCTCAAATAATTACTATTTTGAGGTCGTAAAAACACTAAATTGACAAGTAACAGTGACCAATTTCAATGTAGCGCTCGCCGCTGCAGCTACACCGCGCGGCCCACTAATGTAGCGCTCGCCGCTGCAGCTACACCGCGCGGCCCACTAATGTTTGGTTTCTAGTCGAGCTTAGCTTAGTTAATGCGATTAACTGTGAGAAAAGGCCAGATGTATATAAAGAGGCTCAATCATTGTGCAGCATTAGAACTCTGTAATAGAGCATCAGTTAAATAAATCCCCAAATAAATAAATAGAGTTTGTTACCAGACATAGCTTGGTCAGCAAAACCAAATGTTTCGAAAATTTAAAAACTTGAACCCATGTTTGTCCAGCTAGGTTTCAACACGTGTCGCTAGTTTTAGCGAATGGTTTTAGAAACTATTAAACAACCCGACCATCTGTAATGTACTTATATTTCTTGCAATTACCTTTCATTTATTTAACATAAACTAGAAATCATGAACATGAAATGACAACATGATATTAGACGTTCCACTTTTATTTATTTTTCACTCGCAGTGAAACGTCTGAACACAGAATGTGAACACAGAATGAATCAAAAGTAAAAAAAACCGGTCAAGTGCGAGTCGGACTCGCGCACGAAGGGTTCCGTACCATATTATATGTTTAACAATCGCAAAGATAACTTTTTACTTATTTTATAATGATACTGTGAATTACAAGGTTATTTTTTGCAGTTGCAGAAAATCACCCATGTTTAAACAAAATACCTTATGAATCGCCGTTTTCAGTATTGTTGATTAAATACAGTATTCATGGTACCTACATGGTATAAAGAAGTTTCAAATTCCTATTTTGTTGAATTGTTGCGCTAGAGCTCGTACAAAAATGGTTTAAAATTTACAACTTTTGCGGCCCCCTATTTCTTAATTTTAAAAGATTTTAAAAAAATATGTTTGTACTCTACTCAATGAGTTCTAGACTACTTTTATTTTTTTTTCAAAATGAAAAGTTTATTGTATGGAGATCGACCCCTTACATTTTTAACTTTGCTTTATTTTTATTATTTGTTGTTATAGCCGTAATAGACAGCGGAGGCTTAGTAAGTTTGTACTGGACTGTACCTGGTTGTCTGATTTCATGGATTTTAATTTTCTTGCGCGGAACCCTAATTATTTTTCTAAAATAAAAATAGCCTAAGTTACTCCTTAAAACATCAGCTATAAGTCGTCAAAATCGGTGAAAATTCGTTTGGCAAGTTTCCTAACTTGACTCAAAGTACCATTTTTTTAATCGGACTGCGCTTTAAAATTCTTCTATACAAACTTTAACATTCCTAACCTCATTTGAGGCGTAGTTTTGAAAAACTAATAATGACAAACATTATTAATTACTTATGCAAGTATTTGTGCTAAGTTTCAAGTTCGGGTTCGTTTTGGGGTGGGTTTGGGATCTACCTCCTAGTGGTCCACCCCGGGCAACGGCACCACAGGCTTGCCTGTGGTACGGCTAAACGGTCCCACTTAGCGGTGGTAGGCTCCGCAAGGGGCCGCCTGGCTCGCGACCACCATCCCACCGGAGTCCGGCGCCAAGCAGCTTGCTGTGTTCCGTCGGTGTGTGGGAGTGCCAGTGCCTCTGGGGGAGAAGGAGATTGTCAGTTGCGCTGTTCAGAGCCGGTCTTGGTCTCTGGGCATAGCTTGCCGGGTGACTCATTTTGGAGGGTAGCGGGATCCGAAGCACGGTGCCAGCCGTTGGCCGACCGCAGTCAGTAGGGGGCCCAAGTAGCACGCCAGCCACGTGCCAAAGGCTGCCCCGCCAACTCGCGAAAAATCCCGGTATGCTCCACCGTGCCAGCTGGCGACTGGACGGGAGGACCCGGTGGCCATATCCGGGGGGGTTCGGGCGTCCCCGCAGTCTCCAAATGAGTTTCCCATGGGTTTAGTTAGCTCCAGTGTTCCACTTGGTTCACTGAGCAGCGCCTCGACATATCGACTTTTTCCCCAACAACTCTACTCAAAATGACCAAAGCAAAGAAAAATCGGGTAAAACAACGGCTGCACTTCCTCCCACTAAAAGTGCACCTCACTAACATCAGGGGATTGCACTCCAATCTCGATCCGGTCCATCACCACCTTGAGACCGAGAAGCCGCACCTGTTTTTCCTAACGGAGACGAAGATAGCAACCCCGTCGGACGTGGCGTACCTCAACTACCCGGGTTACTCTCTTGAACACAAGTTCAAGAAACATGCTGGGGTCTGTGTGTACGTCCGCGATGACATTTGCTGTCGTCGTCTCCGTTGCTTTGAGAAGTCGGGTTTTTCTGCCATATGGCTACTTGTGGACACTGGCGTGGAGAAGTTTCTCTACATCGGCATCTACCGATCGCACAGCGGTGACCAGGAGACAACTGCACTCTTTAATTTCCTCGTGGAGTCGACTGACATAGCCCAGCAACGATACCCAACAGCGAAGCTCATTTTTCTGGGGGACTTTAATGCCCACCATAAAGAGTGGTTGTACCCATACCAGAAAACTGACCATGCCGGGTTAGAGGCGCGCAAGTTTGCTTTAACGCTAGATCTAACCCAGTTGGTGAATGTGGCAACGCGGGTACCGGATGTTGACGGCCATACACCCAATTGCCTGGACCTTCTGCTGGCATCTGATCCGGACAGTCATTCAGTATCGGTCTCAGCCCCTCTGGGAACCTCTGACCACTGTCTGGTGAAATCCATATCTACCTGCTCTCCTCCTGATGACAGTCCTAGAGGCACGAGGCGAGTATGGCGATACGAGTCAGCAGACTGGGATGAGATGCGGCACTTTTTTGCGTCTTATCCATGGCGGCAAGTGTGCTTCTCCTCGGGTGACCCCTCGCGCTGTGCTGACGCGGTTGCGGACGTGATTCGGCAGGGGATGGAGTATTTTATTCCATTCTCCGACATCCCGCTTGGTCACAAATCCCGGCCTTGGTATAATGCAGAATGCGCCCACGCTGAGGCCCGAAAAGAGTCTGCCTACCAAGTCTGGGTCAAGGCCCGCGACCGTAAAGTTAGAGCGCGTAGGGTTCGCGCGAGAAAAAGAGCCTTTAATTCTGCCGCCAAGCTCTGCAAACGGGTTTTACGTAAGGCACGTTTCGACCATGTCGGACGTATTGGGGCCAAGCTGGCATCGCACCCTCCGGGTAGTAAACAGTTCTGGTCCCTGTCTAAAGCGGTTGAAACGAATTTCTGTCGTCCCACTTTACCTCCAATGATGAAACCTGATGGTTCGCTGGCTCACTCTGCAAGTGAGAAGGCAAATTTATTTGCTTCTCTCTTTGCAAGCAATTCACGTCTGGACGCTGGCTCAAAGCAACCACCTACTGTACCTCGTTGTGACTCCACGATGCCGGAGATCACAGTTCACATTAAAGAGGTCCGAAGAGTATTGTGCAGTCTAGACGTGAACAAGGCCAGTGGGCCTGACGGCATTCCAGCGAGAGTGTTGAGGCAGTGTGCACCTGAACTGTCTCCTGTGTTGACACGCTTGTTCCGCCTCTCTCTTGAAAAAAGAACGGTGCCAAAATCTTGGAAGCTTGCAAATGTACAACCAGTGCCCAAAAAGGGTGACCGTGCAGACCCTGCCCATTACCGTCCGATCGCCATTACCTCCATTCTGTGCAAGGTTATGGAAAGGGTACTGAACAGTAAGTTGCTGACTTACCTTGAAGACAATGATCTCCTCAGTGACCGTCAATATGGCTTTCGCCGGGGACGGTCAACTGGCGACCTTCTTGTGTATGTCACGCACTGCTGGGGCGAAGCCATCGAGAAACACGGCGAAGCACTTGCTGTATCGCTTGATATCTCGAAGGCCTTTGACAGGGTCTGGCAAGCCGGACTACTCAGCAAGCTTCCTGCTTATGGCATCCCAGCTGATTTTTGTAGCTGGATATCAGACTTCCTTAGGGAACGGTCGATCAGAGTAGTCATTGACGGCTGCTCCTCTGACCCTATGGCTATTGATGCCGGAGTTCCTCAGGGGTCTGTTCTCTCTGCAACTCTTTTCCTGCTGCACATCAATGACCTGCTTCTGCCTGGTATTGTTGGGTACGCAGATGACAGTACTGTTTCAGAGAGATACGTGTCCAGCGCAAAGGCCAGCGGGGCCGAAGTTCGATCCCTGAGAGAGGCCATGGTAGAGCGAACAGATTTGACCTTAAGCCTTGTCTCCCAGTGGGGTGATGACAATCTGGTCTCTTTTAACGCCGCCAAAACGCAGGCTTGTCTTTTTACCGCAAAAAAGAGTCGATTCGACAAAACTCCTACTTTTCGGAGTGCATCTGTTCCTGTCACTGATAGGCTCGAGCTACTAGGCATGGAGTTGACATCTGGTCTCAACTTTGGCGCCACCATCGAGTACAAAGCTCAAACTGCGGCTAAGAAACTGGGCATCCTAAATAGGGTGAAGCGATGCTTTACGCCAGGACAGCTTTTAACCCTTTACAAGGCGCAAGTCCGATCCTGCATGGAGTATTGCAGCCACCTTTGGGATGGTTCAGCTAAGTACCAACTTGCCGCGCTTGACTCGGTGGAACGCAGAGCTAAGAGGCTCATTGGCGACGAAAAACTGGTGGACGCCAAACTTCACAGCTTGGCTCATCGCCGCAAGGTTGCCTGTTTGTCAGTCTTCTACAGATTGTACTTCGGAGAGTGTGCCCATGAACTCCACGACCTCATTCCACCGGCCCCCTTCTACCATCGGACCTTTAGGCGCACTGCAGGTTACCATCCACACCTGGTTGCTATTCCACCAACTCGCACTAAGCGTTTCCAAACGTCTTTTATAATGCGCACAGCAAAAGAGTGGAACTCTCTGCCTGCGTCTGTGTTTCCGACCGCATACAACCCTGAACTATTCAAAGTAAGAGTGAACAGGCTTCTTCTGGGTAAGCTCACTCCATCGTCGACTTTGTCTCTGTCACCTCTGACCTAGACTAGAGTCAAGAGCAAACCCATCTTAAATAAAAAAAAAAAAAAAAAAAAGTTCATTAACCAAATTAATAAGATTTTTCATATAAACTGTATCTCTGTTTTCACGAACACAAATAAAGAATTTCAAAAATCGTCTGGTATGTTTCCATAACTTGACTCAAACATTATTTACACCAATTTTAGAGTTAATCAAGCCCCCAATAAAATCCTCCGCTATAAAATTAACTTTTCACCCCTTAGGGGTAGATTTTTGGAAAACCCTGATACACGTTAGTCTTAATGTTTGGTCTCAAGTATAAAAACTGAATTTTGAGTTAATCGGACCGCGTGTTAAAGTTCTTCCATACAAACTTTGACACCCCCAATCCCTCCTTAGGGGGTAGTTTAGGAAAACTAAAAATGATAAACTTTATAATTTACTTATAGATGAATATTCGTGCTAAGTTTCAAGTAATTAACTAAGTCTATTAACTCAAGGGATAGGATTTTTCATACAAACTTTCATCCCCTATTTTACCCCCTTAGGGATGGAATTTCCAAAAATTCTTCCTTAGTGAATGTTTACACTATATAAGGTATCTATGTGCAAAATTTCAAGTCTCTAGGTCCATTGGTTTGGGCTGTGCGTTGATATATTAGTCACTGACTCAGTCAGGACTTTGATTTTTTTATATATATAGATTTACCATGTTATTTTAAGACCACAGACTTCTTATAGGTTTTCCTGTAATCTACAGGTATAGAACTATTTTCTATATTTTTTTCAAAATTTTAGTCTCAGTAGTTTCGGAGATAAGGGGGGGGGAATGGTCAATTTTCGTCAATTTTCTTAAATAACTTTAAAACAATATATTTTAAAATTATAAAAAAAATATATTTGACACCCTCATAGTAAGGCCTTTCATTTGATATGTCACACGGTACGGTTTACAAAACTTTTCTTTTAAATTTTCTTATTTTCCCCCTAAAAGTGACTCTCATATTCAAAATTCATATATTTACTTTAGCTGTACGTGTTTGGGTCACAGAAATCCATATGTGTACCAAATTTTAACTTAATCGGTCCATTAGATTCGGAGCAAATTGGCTGTGACAGACGGACAGACGGACAGACAGACAGACAGACAGACAGACACACGAGTGATCCTATAAGGGTTCCGTTTTTTCCTTTTGAGGTACGGAACCCTAAAAATAATTTATTAGTGAACTGAACTAACTCTCGAACACGCCAAGTCTTCGGCACTCGTCGTGTTTCACTAGCCTACGGAATGATTGAAAAAAAGTTGCTTCGGCATAAGCATAATCAGCCTATAACGTTCCCACTGCGGGGACAGCGGCATCCTCTCAGTGAGAGGCAGTGGGCTGTAAGCTGTAATCCAGCACGCAGGCCCAGTGCGGGTTGGTAGATGTCACATGTCTTCCAATTTTTGGGTCTAGGACATATCGGTTTCCTCACGATGTTTTCCTTCACCGTTTGATGAACGTTGATTTCAGCGTTACCTATGTATAAAAGTAGCCATTGTTCTTTATCTAGATTTTCATTCTGTCTCATGGCTCGGATTAAGATTTTATAGCTAACTAAATAAGGCATTTGAGTACCATATTTTTTAGGATTCTAACCAGATGTTTCTGAAAATATTACTATTTTGGTGCCTGCTGTTGCTCCATGTAAAATACTAGTACGCACGGCTACAGATCAAGCTATACATTTCCAATGTAAGCTGATCTCGCATGGTATAGGATTTCCTTACAATGAGAGGTCAGTGTAAACTGGAAATGTATAGCTTGATGTGTAGCCGTGTGTACACAGCTCTGCAAGCAGACAACCCGGGTAGATTTCTATTTTTAGGTCCTTTTTTTAGCCTCTAGTGTACAAAATGTACATAATATTTCTATATATTTCAATATATTAATTTAACTTAAATATTCTTAATTATTGGAATGGTTATTATCTTGTTAACTGAAGTGGGAATAAAAGAAAACCGTATTTTTGTTGTTTTTTGTAGATTTCAAAAGTATTCATCGCAAAATTTAATAAGTTCATTATTAGAAGTTTCATGAATTCTCAATCGAGAACACCTTTTTTTTGGGGGAAGACTTAACTTTTTTGTCTTTTCCTAAAGCACCAAAACATGATTTGCCTTCCCTTCCAAAAGTTTTCTTTTACCCCTAAATCAGCAACTGTGTAACTTATTCAATACGTGTGTACCGCGAGTCCACCAGCAACCGATCATTTTACTCAGGCCATACCTATACGGCATTTACCTTCCTTATCTACTGTTCTTTGCTATCAGCTAGAAAAACATAACATCAGTTTGGTCGGTGGCAAGACAAATTGGGCCACCATCTCTACAATAATGTAGGCGTCCATAACTGTACCCGAATGTTAATTAATATTAGCATTGCAAGTTTTAGTAAAAGTTCGGCTTTGTAAGTGCTCAAATACACGAGCAGCACGAGTTGCAGTCGACGCGTCTGCGGATGCCAAACTGCCGCTCGTGTATTTGAGCACTAAAGCTTCGTCTCTGTCACTCATAGCCGTGTGGCAGTCTCGCTCTAAAGCCCTCGTTGTGTCGTAGTAACAGCCGAGTACTGCAGTTAATGGGTTGCCTAGTGAACACAACGGTAGAACTAACTAGAACTAATCACGCCTCAGTTTCTAGGTCTGCTTCTATCTCTTCAGGAGTTCGCAGGTCTATAGCGAACCTCTTCTTCGTAGGTGCCTCGTCGTACTCTGCAAAGGAGATATAGTTTTTATTAGTGAAGGCAGTAAAAGATACGAAATATATATGGCGAGGTGAATGCTACTTCACAAATCCTTAACTTTGTTTTATCTTAATAACTGTACTTTCGCCTGAAGCAGAGTCAGAAAAAACTAATGGTACAGAGATTTTAAGAATTCAAAGGTCTCAGTAATGAAGAGGTCTGGACAGTGCTACACATAGGAGAGCTCAAGTCAAGAAGAGTAATAAAAACCTAACAAAGAGCCCTTGAGTTGCCATCAACTAAAATAAAGACAATTCAAAAACTAATAACGCCACAACAAGCCTTTTTCCAAGACCTCACCAACAGCTTTTGGAATAAAAGAGAAACAGAAAACCAAAAGTTATGACATCATTACGTAGTTACTTCCTTATAGAAATGTTTACAAAGAATAGAAATGTGACAACACATTTAGAATAAATAATAAATAGATCCTCTACCAAACACCTCAGAAAAGATTGAGAAACACAATTCAGAAGAGCAAGCAGTAACCCAATGACCCTGGATATCTGATTTACTTGGAACTGTTCCCTGATAGGAGAAGAGTCACCCTGTCACCTGCCGCTGGAGGATGTGCCAGGGTGACGGCCAGCTCTCACCTGTGGGGCATCATACTGCGATTACTGGGCGGAGTGGGAACTGATGTCATAGGGAAATTGGTGCCATCTGACAATATCAGACTGCAATCATCTTTTAGTATTTGATATTAATTTAGTCGTCGTGGCAAGCCGGAGACGATGTCTTAACCACATCTTTTCATTTACGGCAGATTGGCCAGAGAAATGAATCGGAGAAAGAGAGAGATATTAGAAAACTATGGGGGTATCATCTGTCAGTACTGGGAGATTTATCTGCATAATTAGCAGTGTCTATTCTATCTTTCTATATCTTTACTAAGATTAAAATTCATAGTATACATGTGAAAGTTAAAAAATGTTTGTTATCCATTACAACATAAACGACTAAACAAATTTGGATGAAATCACACAAATAGACCACGTCCTGGATAAACACCTTTTTAAAACGGTAGTTATATTAAGTACTTAGTTCCCCTAAGGTGTAGGTGCCATTAAGTAACTAATAAATTAATGAATTAATAAAATGTTTGCCGGTCGAGGTGGCGCGGGAACAGAGTTCCTGGACAGCTGTGGGGGAGTAATTTTCCCAGCAGGATAAGTAAAAAAAAAACCGACAAGAGCGAGTCGGACTCGCGCACCGAGGGTTCCGTTCCGATTTCTGAAAAAGTGTGCTATTTAGAGACATCGTTTTATTTTTCCTGTAAAGTTTACATAAACATCTATCGCATAGAATAATTTCAGATTTTTCTCTTAGAAAAACTTCGGAGAGTAGGTGCGGGGGGGAACAGTATTTTGTTTTACATTTTTCATCAAAAGTCGAAAACTGTACGGCGTAAAAAAAATAAAAAAATTGTTTGAGAATGTGCAAACAGCGCTCTTTCATATGCTACCCCACATGCCCCAGATACCCCACTTTGAATTTTTAAGACCCGCTTTCAGTCCGTGTTGCAAAAAAAATATTTTTATTTCTTTCTTATTTGCAAAATGGTTGGGTAAACGTCATCTAAAACTGTTCCAAACAAGTTGATAGCATTAGTAGTTCTTGAGATATCCAGCTGTGACAGATAGACAGACAGACAGACTGACTCGCACCAAAAGGGTTCCTTTTTTACCATTTTTGTAGGGAAACCTAATACTAGATTTTTTTAGTGATACTTTGGTAGGGAGAAACCGTACAGGTTCGCGTCACCGTGACACCTCGACACAGACACATATTTTTACGTTTAATGACAGCCAATTTTTTTTTTTACTAACCTGCGCTGGCTTGCATTGCTTTAACTCTTCTTGAATAATCCTGGAAGGCAGCCGCCAAGCTGTATGTCAGTCGCCTGGCTGCATTCCTGTAACATTGCATAGCAAGCTGTGAACGGGGCTCTGCAGGTCTGCAGGGAATAGGTAGACGAGCACCATCGCATCGGTGACGGCGTCATCGCTTACCTACCGGTGAGATATATTGTCATTGCGGGTTGGTAGATGTCAAATGTTTTAAAATTGTTGGTTCTAAGACGTGCCGGTTTGTTATAATTTGCTGTTTAGAGAGCAGCAGTGGTTAAAATGAATTCCACAAAGTACAGAAAGTAAAGATGGATCGTTACCAGTGAGCCACCGCCGCTCTTCGCTCAGTTCAATCAAATCAAAAATAAAAACTAAAATCAAATTGTTTATTTGTTATAACAATTTCGCATCAACTAATGATGACGAGATATTTTTGGCCCCCGCACTATTGCAAGTAGCAATAGCTAATGGCGACTACATCACATTACGGCCGTTAGTGGATCAAGGCTCAGAAGTAACCCTGATCACTGAGAATGCAGCTCAGAGACTAAGGGTACAGCGTCAACAGCTGAACGCGAGCACAAGTGGGATCGGCACCCTGTCCAACAGGAGCAAAGGAAAGGTGAATCTGCTCTGTAGGTCCGTGCAGAACGACTTCCAGCTTGCTACGGAAGCATTGGTCATGCCACGAGTGGTAATAATCTGCCTAACGCCACATACACAAAAGAACTTGGTCTCACATAAGTAACAGACATAAGAGAATTAGTACAAGCGAATCATAAAGTTGAAATAAGATTGAACAGCAGATAATCCCCAGGCTTTCAGAAACCGCAGGTTACTTCAACGAAAATAAATCAAACATAGTTTTGTAATCTTAAGATTTGTTATCAAAAGCAAAACCCAGTTTTGACTCAACAAAAAAATATTTTTTCGCAATTTTTATTTTATTTATCAATAGATTCATTGACCCGAATCTCTTAAAAGATATTGAATCTGAAGTATTTGATATGAGAATGACGAAACTGTTACTAGATAGAGAGTTTGACATTTTGTACCTCGTATCTGGACATTATATCTCGACATGATTCTGTCTGGAGTGAAGCAATACGTGGCGTCAGTCAACTAGATTAAAATAATAATTCTTGCAAACAAAATAACTTCACGCCTGCATTCGACAGAAGGGAAGGCAATCACGACAACCATGTTTAAGTCGCATGCAATAAGGGGCGAATCTATGGCCATTGACCAAGAACAAATCCAGACTCCAGAGAATTTACTCACACAAGAACATTCCCCCACCTAGAGATCGAATCCAGGACACCATGATCAGCTGTCACGCTCGGGACCCAAAAAATTAACTTTCAGTCTATCCGGATGCAGCCGCTATTTTACATACGACTGTCTATCTAACGTCCTTATCCCAATCACTGGGTAATACGATACCCCTTGGTAAGACTGGTTGTCAGACTTTCGGGCTTCTGACGACCCGTAACGACTGTCAAAGATCCACGAATGACAGCCGGGACCAACGGCTTAACGTGCTTTCCGAGGCACAGAGGGGCTCAGAAATGGGTTACTTATCAACAAGTCCAACACAATTGGCACAATAGAATAGGGTGCTTACCTGGACTCGCAAACAAATCCATGACACTCAAAAGGGTTCAACCCCTTAACATCAGCATTGTCTTTGACAATAATCATAGAGAACACCCTCGTATACACCAGGTCCTGAACTCCATAGGAGATAGACTCAATGTTGAAGAACACAGTCATGTGTTCAAATTCATCCGTTTTTGAACCATGGTCTAGAGTTTCAAGATGCACGCCATCTAGTGCTATCTTTAGTTTCACTATTGGTAGGATTTGGCCTGGAAAAGAAGAAATAATAGATTAAACAAAATGCTCCTAAAAATGCTTAGGAAGGGTAAGTTACTGAGGTGACGTCTGATAATTGTGTGGAAGAAGTACACACGCTGCGCCGACCACAAATAGGTTGTGGTAGGGGTAGAAGGATCGGATCGGTTGTCATGGGGGCGTGTGATGCGGAGGAATGAGGAAAATGTCGTGAGGAAAGTTTTGAGTATGAATGTCGATGGCTATAAGAGTAGGGGAAAACCAAATAAACGATGGATGGACTGTGTGAAAGATGACATGGCTAGAAAGGGGAAGACTACCGAGATGACGACTGATAGAGAAGTGTGGAAGAAAGTGACATGTTGCGCCGACCGCGAATAGATTGGGATACGGGCAGGAGAATGATGAGGGGCAGAAGGATGCTGATGACATTAATAAAAGACGTACCTACCAATCATATTTATGACATTACTAGCTTTTGTCCGCGGCTTCGCTCGCGTGGAGGTTGGAACATGCAACCGGGATAAGAAGTATCCTATGTCCTAATCCAGGTCATGATCTACTAATGTACTAAATTTCATTCAAATCTGTTCAGCCGTTTTAGCGTGAAAGCGTAACAAACAAACTCACTTTCGCATTTTGACGTTGTAAAAATGAAAATACCAGGTTTGGAACCTATTGTTTGTAACTTTAAAAGCAGTTTTATCAGCTTTTGGGGCCGTTATGGTTCCACTCAGGATCTTTATCTATTTCTAGACCTAAGCTCCACAGTACAAGTGTCCAGGGTGAAATGATGATGATGGTAGGAGTCATACCTGGAGGTAGCGCCTTCGCAGCAGCCACCATCAGGTCGACCGGCTTCCTCGTGTGTTTGATACCCCACAGACCTCGGGCGTCGCTCTGGCCTAAGTATTTAACCTGGAATCAGCAAAAAAACAACATTATTGTATGACGCAAATATTTTGGGCTAAGTGATTACACTGGTATTAAGTTATAATAACTTATTCTTCAAGGTAGTAATTCAGTCAAAACGAGGTAGAGAGGGCGGCGCACCTACGTTACCAAGGCTTTGTTGGGTTGTGTTGCCAAATAGGTAATGTAAAATAATTATTTCAGCAGCATCTATATAATTACACTGGAATTTGACCCCGACATAGCAGGGGAAATGCGCAGTGATGACTAGCCCCTCAAGTGTCGAATGCACCCCATATGTGCATAAGGAAAACCCTTTACATAATAGGTATATAAACTTATATCACATATATATGGTGACTGGTAATTAGTGACCGATACCTAAACACATGATTGTGCTCATGATGACAAACAACTTTTACTATGGGACCAAACCTGAAATCGCGAAAAAAAAATTGGCTGCGCCATACATTCATGTTCGCATAACTCGTCAAAATGTAGGGACCAGCTGATTTTTTTTTCGCGATTTCAGGTTTGGTCCGATAGTAAAAGTTGTTTGTTATCACGGGCACAATCATGTGTTTAGGTATCGGTCACTAATTACAAGTCACCCTATATATAAACGTAATAAAACCTCATCCGACGGAAAACATATCATCATCAGTAGTTGTGAACCTATGGGGTTCGCAACTAACCCCCGACCCTCCCCTTCGCTGGGGTTTTGGGTCTAAAATTAGCCCTACTCAGACATCTGAGGAGCTTAAGATGGCTGTTTGAAACTACTTCTAACCTGCCTATCGAGGAAACGTTCTAAGTATTATTTGACGACACGGTTGGCGCAGTGGTTGAGCGATTGACTGCTGCGCAGCATGTCGCGGGTTCGATTCCCGCACGGAACAAATATTTGTACGACCTACAAGTATTTGTTCCGAGTCTGGGTGTTTTTCTATCTATAATATGTATGTATTTACAAAAAAAAATGTATATAAGTAGTTTATCAGCCATCTCGTTACCATAACACAAGCATTAGGTTGCTTAGCTTGGGACTAGATGGCGTTGTGTGAAATGTCCAAGGATGTTTATTTATTTATTTATTATTTATTATATTGTAAAACCCTTGTCTCCCAAAACAAAGTAGCCATGTCGGTATCTGTAATATCACCACCACCCTGAGGCATCCCCTGCCAGCCGGGAGCCACACTCGGCGCCAGAAGCCGCAAGCGCGGCGGTCGCAGCTCCGCGGACGAGCACTTTCACACAGCTCTACTACGAGTGCTTATTATAAATTACTGTAAGCGATAATAGTATCTTATCTTAGTTTTCAAGTTTCCGCCAATCTTAAGGAGCACTTAAGTTCTTAGTATAATCATTTTTCTATAGTATTGTCATGTCCTTTCTTAATTAATCTAAGGCAACACTGACTAATGTCGGGGCCATAACAACGTCAACGTCAACGCCCATCACCGCCATCAACGTCGAGGTACCTAATTATTCCGATAATTATCGCTATAAATTAAGTGGCCACACTTGAAGGCCGCCACCGAGTTATCGCCACTGTTAATGCAGTTATCGCCACTGTTAATGCAGTTATCGCCACTGTTAATGCAGTTGTAAAATTATCGCGATAAGTTGTGGCTACATCTACGGCCTATCATCATGGCGGTAATTAAAGGTATTTCCCATTCGTGTAGCCCGGACATGACAGTGACAGACATCGTGAGGAAATCTTAACCAACACGCAGTGAGCTGGCGTATTGCTCAATGTTCGTTTCTTCTGTGTTTGAGAAGAGACCTTTGTCCTGCAGCGGGACGATTGCAAGCTGATAGTATTTTAAATGACCAAAAGCCTGTTTGGAACCAGGCAACAGCATCCCTAATAACCAAAGAATGAGAACGATTACTTTTTTGTCCCTAAAGTACCTTTGTCTGATGATCTATTAGCAATCGTAACACGATGGAGGAAGGTCCAAAAACGAAAGCAATTTTGAAAACGTGATTGATTTCTTAATTAAAAACAAATGAAAGTGATACTGTCACCATATTTGAGTACGTTACTCAAGCCTGCCCATAGCACAGTCAAGCAAATTGTCTCCACATAAAATTTGTAGGCGGAATATTGTAAATCAAAGACCTCTTCTCACATAGAGAAGACAATCACCACGCTAGCTTACTGTTTATTTGTGACATTAGACACTCAGGTGCTGTTCCATAGAAATATAAAAAAAGTAATTAAAAAAACTAAAAAACCCGACTGCAGTAAAAAACTAAAACTGAAAAGCTAAAAACAAGCCCATTTTAAATTTAATAAAAGTTGGAAGCAGGCGGGACCCGTTGAGTTTGAAAATATAACAATGGAATGGGTCCCGCCTGCTTCCAACTTTTATTAAATTTAAAATGGGCTTGTTTTTAGCTTTTCAGTTTTAGTTTTTTACTGCAGTCGGGTTTTTTAGTTTTTTTAATTACTTTTTTTATTACCAGCTTTTTAGTTTACAAATGTGAATGATTTCGCAGACGATTTAGTTCTTGCAAGGAGTTTTGGCCATGAGGGTTATTTAAAAGCTTTTTTGGATAAGTGCACAAAAAGCCAAGCCTTCGAGATCCTAACTCTGCTCAAACCAATTTTTTTTTATCAAAATTCGATTTGTCACTTCGAATTATTTTTAAACATGTACACATGTACATATTTTAATAATCACCTTTTAAAACCCTTCATTTTGATATCCCACTCGATGGTATTAGAAGACAAAAAAAATTCGAACTCCACAATATGTCGCCCCAAATCCGCCATTTTACTTTATTTTTGATGCCAGTGACACTCGCGCCACTAAGACAAATCTAGACATATAATTTATCCAAATCCGTTCATTCGTTTAAGAGTTACGAGGGAACAAAGAAACGGACATACATACATACTTACGTACAGGTCAAATACATAAACCTCCTTTTGGGCTTCGCCGCAGTCGGGTAAAAACAGGAGAAATGCCAAGCGGACGAATCTGTGTCCGCGCGACATGCTCAGTATGAGCCGTTCATAGCACAAATTCCGTCTCCGCGAACTAGTGCGCTTTCGACTGTGACCGTGACAATTTACAAGAATGCCGTGTTGTTCAGTGGTTTCTTGTAAAAACCGAAGCCAAGAATCACTTTCCATATGTAAGTACAAGTATTTTAACGTATTTTAGTTCAGTTTAATTATGTTTTTACTAGGAAAGTTTTGGTGTAGTTCTGATTTCTTTCATTCCATATATATTTTGGGGTGCTGAATCCGAATCTGAGGTTTGCGGACAAAAATTGTCTTTAAAATCATGAAAGTGACAAAGGGACAAAGTCGTCAAGGAGACACAGAATTCCGATACATTTTAACATACCTAGTGGGCACATCTCCTTTTTTCTTATATAGTGCTGTTCCTTAGGTAACTTATAGGCTGCATTATTTGGTTGAAAATTATCTGCGATAACAACTAAGTACAAAGATAGGTTTTCAAAAGAAGACCTTGTGCTTATAAAGCAGAATAGAATACTCTTTCAGAGCAGGCCCTCAGATGGCGCCACGACCACCACGGAATACTATAATAACACGCGTACCAACATCACGCCACACTATACATTATCTAAAGTACCAAATCAGTTGCATTGCGCTATAAATCGTCTCAATTAGAGCGGGCGCCATATTGTTGCCGGCGGATGTGACGTCACAATGTGTAGTACGTATGTAGCTTATGCATAATGATTAGCGGTAAATTAGTCTGTATGTACTTAGTAGGTCTGTTACGGTAAGTGAACTTAGGATGGGTTTAGCCAACGAAGTTGTAGGTTCCAGTCTGGCTAGATATTTATCATGATACTAGCTGCGCCCCGCGGTTTCACCCGCGTAGCCCCACTAGCCTATATGTTAATTCAGAGTATAAGCTATCATCTACATACCAAATTTCATTCAAATCGGTCCAGTCGTTTGAGCGTGAAGAAGTAACAAACATTTAGTGTGATGCCTAGCCTTTTGCCAACTATGTTGGGGTCGGCTTCCAGTCTTATTAATACAACTGGGGTACCCAATTGACGGACACACAGGGTCGGTACATGGAGCGACTGACTATCTGTCCTTCACAACCCAGTTACTGGTAACGATACTCCTTGTTCAGACTTTCGTGCATCTGACTAACTTCAGATGTATAATAAAACGACATGGCTCCGGTACTTGCGTCTACATACAAAAACAATTGGTGTCAATAGATATGACCCCAGGACCACAACTGTCTCCTATATAAGTAGATACAAGTTTCACTGTGTCATTCAAACTATAATACCTGCCTGTTATTCTATAAATTTTTACTAAAGGTTGGAAAAGTACAGGGAGACAGTACAACGAGGGGCTCGTGGCTAAGTAATAACAGCCGCACGGATCGATTGATAGGTTGGTCCGTGGATGGGGCCATCATACCGAGACTCCTCCATGCCTCGGAAAGCACGTTAAGCCGTTGGTCCCGGCTGTCATTCGTGGATCTTTGACAGTCGTTACTGATCGTCAGAAGCCCGAAAGTCTGACAACCAGTCTTATCAAGGGGTATCGTGTTACCCAGTAGGTAACTGGGTTGTGGAGAGCAGTCGCTCCATGTAAAATACTGGTATTCAGCTGCTTCAGGTTAGACTGGAAGCCGACCCCAACATTGGGAAAAGGCTAGGCAGATTTTTGGTCGGTAAAGTACTCAAACCTAGATATAGGGATTAGAAGGAATATCGGAAGCCTGTCATGCGACTCTGGAACACCTTTGTATCTGGGCTGGCAATTTATCTGTGTGGTCTCTGATATTGCACGGGCTCCTTCTTCTTCTCGTATTATAGGATCTCTCGCTCTAGCTTCCAACTTGTTCCTTTTGATGTTTTTGAAGTGAAAACTTCAATTGAGCCATTTTTGGTAGGGGGAAATCTTGTGGGTTCGCGCCACCGCCTCATGCCGGGGCTACACTATACGCTTTAAACGTCGCGGTAATTCTTCCGTTGCTCAACGCGATGAATTGAGTGGCCACACTTGAACGGTCAACGTTAATTGCTCATTGAATTCACACCCCTCGTCCATATGCCATAGGTTATAGTAACAATTAAAAAGGCCATCGGCAATGTGAATGCCGTTGTCAAATTATCGCCGTAGTGGTGGCTACACCTACGGTTATCGCCCTTCAACGCGATGATCAACGGCGATGTCCGTATAGTGTAGCCCCGGCATCAGCTCGTCACCGCGAGTCACGACATACGCTAAACGTAGTTTTACGTTTAAGTTTTCACTGTCGGCAGTCGCTAACACTGCTAATTTTTTCTAGTAAGATTTTCCTACAAATGACACAAAGAAGGTAGCTTACTTGAAACGACATGGGAAGATCGTCGGCGGTGACCGGCCCCTCTTTTTTTTAACTTTCTTGAAACGACATGGGAAGATCGTCGGCGGTGACCGGCCCCTCTTTTTTTTAACTTACTTGAAACGACATGGGAAGATCGTCGGCGGTGACCGGCCCCTCTTTTTTTTAACTTACTTGAAACGACATGGGAAGATCGTCGGCGGTGACCGGCCCCTCTTTTTTTTAACTTACTTGAAACGACATGGGAAGATCGTCGGCGGTGACCGGCCCCTCTTTTTTTTAACTTACTTGAAACGACATGGGAAGATCGTCGGCGGTGACCGGCCCCTCTTTTTTTTAACTTACTTGAAACGACATGGGAAGATCGTCGGCGGTGACCGGCCCCTCTTTTTTTTAACTTACTTGAAACAACATGGGAAGATCGTCGGCGGTGACCGGCCCCTCTTTTTTTTCTTCTTTTTCTGACATTTTTGTTTCTTTTATTTTACATTACTTCTTCAGTCTTGAGTCTTGAGTCTTGTCTATAATCTTCAAAATCTTGAACTTTCATATCATTTTTATCTGTAAAGAAAACATAATATAAATTTAAAAAAAGTTAAGGGTGACCGATACGCAAAGAGCAAACGTTGTATGTATCCATGCTCGTACCATTTGTGCTTGGGTCTTTGTTAACGCTTATTAGGCTTATATTATTATTTTAGTTTTAGTCTAGAAGTATGTATAATAAGACGGAATATGTTGCAACACGTTTTCTTTACTGAAACACACTGATAAGCATGACCTTGAGAATATGAGTGAAATGTTTGAGCAACTCAAACAATATTTTTGTAATTAATTATTAAATGTGTGTCTTTACTTCTTCCGCGTAAGTGATACCGGTAATTGCCACATTCATTTTTAGGGTTCCGTAGTCAACAAGGAACCCTTATAGTTTCGCTATGTCCGTCCGTCTGTCCGTCTGACCGTCCGCAGCTTAGCTCAGAGGCTCTTAGTACTAGAAAGCTATAATTTGGCATGGATATAGGTACATATTTGTCACGCAGACAAAGTGGTAAAATAAAATCATAAAAAAAAAATTTAAGGTACCTTCTGAACACGTAAAGTGGGGACTTTTTTTTTTCTAGTCTACCCTATGGTGTGAGGTGTAGTTGGATGGATCTTTTAAAAATATTGCGGGTTTGTAAAAACAATTTTTCAATTTAGTTTTGGATGGGTGAACAAATTCACGGTAGTAGTATATTGTACATGTACATGCTCAGTACAGGTACATGCTCAGTTGAAATGTTAACATCAAAGGGGGACTACAAATCTTATAAGGTAGGAGTACCAGTTGCTAGCTATGAAATGTTTCACTCAGCTGACGTCTGGCCAGTCAACGCAAAGATTAGGCCCTGGGTGAATTATAAAAGATCAGCCGGTTTATTTAAACAAAAGGGAAAACTACCCCAGCCCAGCCCACCAGCCAACAATCAGCCCTTTCGTAGCACATAAACTCTCAAACTTACATTGTTTTTACCAGAACGTGAGAGGTATAAAAACCAAACTATGTATGTGGCGAAACAACTTACTGTTGATGGAACATAATCTCGCTGCGATAACAGAAACATTTCTTGATGAGTCGGTTGAAGATGCGGAACTATCACCAGGAGACTGGAGTATTCTACGTCGTGACCGAGGCACGCCATGTGGGGGTGTTCTACTCGCCGCGCGGTCGCCTGTTGTGTTGCGACGGCGCCGCGAATTTGAAACCGACTGTGGTGAAGATTTGTGGGCAAGTTTTATGTGGTGTGGTCGTTCTATTTACGTGTGTGTAGTATACATTAAACCGAGTGCTAAAGACGCGGACTATATGCGTTGGTTTTGCAAAGTTGAAAGTTTTGTATCTAACTTAAAAGGAACTGTTTTACTTTTAGGAGATTTAAATTTGAACAGTGCTTCTTTATCTATTGTCAACTATTATTCTTACTTTCTATCTTTTTGTTGCCTGAATGAGAAGAATGTGGTGAGTAATTCGAATGGAGGTATGCTAGATGTGGTGTTAGTCCAAGAGAACGCTGATACGATTGATACTTCTGTCGCTGCCACGGATGGTATAGTTAAACCTGACAATTATCACCCACCATTAGATATCTATATTAAAACTAAATCTACACATATTTCTGATGTCATTGAACCAAGTAACATTGATACCAGTAAAGACTGGAATTTCAAAAAATGTGACCGAGATAAGCTTTTTGATCTACTTTCGAAACATTCATGGGAGAAGGTTGTACAGGCTGACGATGTATGTTCAGCTACAGAGTACTTTTATGAATCAGTTTATTCCATCTTTGATGCTTGTGTACCAAAGAAAAGTCGATATAAATTTACAAGTAGGCGTTATCCAGTGTGGTTCACCAAAGACATAATTCAAGACACTAGACTTAAGCTCAAGTGGCATACTGTTTGGAAGCGCACTAAATGTACATTAGCTCATAAAAACTTTTCAGATTTGAGAACTAGCCTTAAAACACGGGTAGCACTTGCTTATGCATCACATACCAAAATGATCGAAAATAATTTAAGAGCAAATCCGCGTTATTTCTGGCAACATATTTCCAGTTTACGCTCAAAAGGTGGTTTTGAGCCAAGTGTTACCTATAACGGTGAAAATTTTTCAGGTGTTCAGGCGGCCGATGCCTTTGCTGATTTCTTCGTTAGCGTTTATCTTCCTGATGTTCCGCTACTTGATGCTGATAAGGTTTCCCTCTGTGATACTAATGTTAGCAGTAATTATGTAAATATATTTAAATTCACTCCTCAGGATGTCATGTCAGGAATACGTAAACTCAAACATAGTAGTTCAGTAGGGCCTGACAACATTCCTCCAGAAATTTTGAAAAGTTGTAAAAAACACTTTTGCTTACCTTTATTTCATATTTTTAATCTATGCTTAAAAACCGGAATATATCCACCACAATGGAAGATTTCAAGGGTCACTCCTATTCCCAAGAGTATGAATAAAACATTAGTAGAAGAATTCCGTCCCATTGCCCTTTTGTCATCACCAGCTAAAGTTTTTGAAAACATACTACACAATTATATTTATTCCCAAGTTGAAAAGTATCTGTGTAATGAACAACATGGCTTCAGAGCAAAAAGATCAGTAAATACAAACCTTCTTACATTAGTAGACTTTATATCAAAACGATTGGACCGTGGAGGGCAGGTCGATGTCTTGTACTTTGACTTCCGGAAAGCGTTTGATAGGGTCAATAATGATATTCTGCTGGCAAAACTATGTGCCATCGGGTTCCCGCCAGGTCTCTTACGGCTCCTCGCTGACTACCTCCGCGATCGTCAGCAGTTTGTCAGACTGGGACTCTATGAATCCCAGCCCTACCATACGCGTTCCGGAGTCAGTCAAGGATCAATCCTGGGACCCCTTCTTTTCTTGATAATGATCAACGACCTTCCTTCAGTTATTCATCACGCCAGAAGTCTATTATATGCAGATGATTTAAAACTCTTTTCCGAAATTCACTCTGAAGCCGATTGTCTGGCGCTGCAGAGCGATATTGAGGCAATATTGGAGTGGAGTGTTAAGAATAAAATGGAATTTAATTCTTCTAAATGTTTCATCATGAGTTTTACTCGAGTACGAAACCATGTCACCTTTACTTATAAAATTAATGGCAGCGCTATTGCTAGAACAACTGAAATTAAGGATCTGGGTGTCACATTTGACAACAAGCTAACGTTTCATGATCACATGGTATCGGTAGCAAAAGACTCATTTAGGCGATTAGGCTTCATACTGCGCAATGCTAAAGATTTTAGCAACATCAGCGCTATTAAATCTATTTTTAATGTACTTGTTCGCAGCAAACTGGAGTCCAGTGCATGTGTCTGGAACCCGCACGAAAAGAAGTACACTTTACTCTTAGAAAAGGTACAAAAAGCTTATCTTAGGTATTTGTACAAACGTTTGAATGGATATTATCCGTTTATGTATCCTTCGAACTTTCTTTTAGGCTGTTTAGGGTACAATTCTCTCGAGGTCAGAAGAAAAAATGACCAAATTATTAATATGTGTAAGATTCTTCACGGAAAAATAGATGCTCCTGAACTGCACGACGAACTATTCCATCTTTTTGCTCCAATAAACTATAGCCGGTGCAGGAGGCACAGATTGTTCGCCGTGCCTCGGAGTCGAACCGTCGCTCGAGCCCAGTCTCCTGTACCTCGCACGCTCACTGCGCTCAACGCTCTCTTGGATGCTAAGCCTGACTGTGATGTGTTCGCGGATGAATGGAAGAAGACCTTGTCAGTATGTCTGGAGTATTGTGAGAACAGCGTATGACTGTCGTGTTGTTGTATACTTTTCTTATTGTACTTAAATAATGTGTTTGTGTCTTAACTAATGTAACTGGCCTTGGCCGTTTTATGTTAAAATAAATAAATAAATAAATATAACGAAGTTAAAAGTAAGTAGTAGGACGAGTAAAAGTCACTAAACAACATATTCACTAAACAACAAAAAGCCCTCTTCTTAGTCTGCATTACTGTGCAACTACGGAACCCTGCGCATGGCCCGACACGCACTTGGCCCGTTTTATTCCAATTTATTAGTGGTTGGCGCAGCATGGCTTCTCCTCACATCTCTATCAGTATTAGTGGTTGGCGCAGCATGGCTTCCCCTCACATCTCTATCAGTATTAGTGGTTGGCGCAGCATGGCTTCCCCTCACATCTCTATCAGTATAAGTGGTTGGCGCAGCATGGCTTCTCCTCACATCTCTATCAGTATTAGTGGTTGGCGCAGCATGGCTTCCCCTCACATCTCTATCAGTATTAGTGGTTGGCGCAGCATGGCTTCCCCTCACATCTCTATCAGTATTAGTGGTTGGCGCAGCATGGCTTCCCCTCACATCTCTATCAGTATTAGTGGTTGGCGCAGCATGGCTTCCCCTCACATCTCTATCAGTATTCATTTCAGTATTCGTCTCCTTTCTAGCTATATTATTATTTAATTGTCTTTGACATATCTCGGGACCTTGGGGTCCTGGACCTTTGGAAGGCGTACGAGGGGCCGACTCGCAGAGGCCCCTCAGACAATTTTAAATGACGAGGAGGCACCAAGCCATATTATTATTATCTTTCACACAGTGTATTTTTTACGTTTTCATCGATCGATCCTTTGGTTGTTTTCTTCTCTTATTGTTAGTGTTACCTCAGTCCTAGTTAATATTCAAACCAGGGAAATTAATGGTTAAGCCAATCGACTATCATCGTCATTTTTGATAGTTGAATAAAATGAACACTTGTAGGTACGATCCGGGAAAATTTATGGGTAAGCAAATTGACGTAAGGTGTCAATTTGCTTAACCTGTATATTCATGAGAATCTCCACGTCGAAATCTCCAAACTGTTTAAGCTTGAATATACCTGCGAACCAATTAACAACATGCGCACTATACGCACTGTCTCCATGTTCACCTGTCGCTTATTTTGTAACGGACAAAACATCTGTTCCCCTAATTTTGAGCCCTCTGTTCTAAACAGCTGCGTATACGCAAAAAGTTTCGATTAAGTATGTTATATGTTTTTAAGGGTTTTTTAAAACCATCATTTTGTTTTGAGTATTTGAGTAATATCGATGGCTATAAGAGTCAGGTAATACCAAAGAAACGATGGATGGACTGTGTGAAAGATGATTTGCCTAGAAAGGGGGTGACTACCGAGATGATGACTGATAGACATATATCAGAAATCGGAACGGAACCCTCGGTGCGCGTGTCCGACTCGCTCTTGACCGGTTTTTTTAAATTCCTATCGCTTTTCCAGCTTTGTAAGTCAGAGCAAGCGCGGTAATCGATACTCGCTGGCGCATTAAGGTTCTCAAGAGGCGATATCGCGTTGGCGACGCGATATTATATCCGTAGAACAATAGGCGCAATATCGCCTCTGTCTGTAAGAGCCTTTACTCGTATTACAAAAAGTAATCATCATTTACTACGTTTAATTACGAGCGTTTCTGTAAATAATACCCACTTGTGCAAACTGTACTGTTAGCTGTGTGCGACTGTAACTGCAATGTGTAATGTAACCTTGGATGGACAGACACAAGAATACTATTAAATACATCATTGTTAGCGTATCTAGAGGATTACATCGCAACAGACCTCTGCTCTCAAAAACATTAATTATAACGTTAATGACCTTAATTTGCTTTATTTAATTAATTTGGCTAGTGGTCGCAAGCGCCATTGGATCCGATCTCCAAACCGGGTAAGTAGAGTCAGCAGCAGAAGTCGATTAACACTTGTGTTTTCTAAATCTTAATTATTGAGAAAAATACTTCATTAAAATCGGAACTTAAGTAAACTTTAAAGAAAATTAACTCTTATCTAATAAATGAAATGCTAAAACGCAGGAAATCGTATCATTTTGTGTTAATTTAGATGATGTCAAAAAATAGCTGTGTTAACCGACTTCTGTTGCTGACCGTACCTAGTGGTACTGGGTTCTTCCAGTAGCACTTCCTCAGCAGCTGTGCCGGGTGGTGGCAACAGGCTCGCCCCCTATTGCATGGGACTTCAATATAATTGGTTACATAGTTGGGAAAAAGTATTATTGACTAGCATTTCGCCCGCATGCATGTCGGAAAATATCCCACGGGTACAAGTAGGTACTACCGAGAAACCCTTCCTTTTTCCTTGTCTACATTATAAAGGGAACCTCTGTGCAAAATTTCAGTTTTCTAAGTCCAAGGATTTGGGCTGGGCGTTGATGAGTCAGTCAGTCAGGACTTCTCTTTTTAGATACCATTAAAAAGTACTTTTATTTATTACTCATCTACAGTTTTAAGCGCGTAAAATTAGAGTCTCGAACCGGAAATGAAAGCGTGGCATAAAATAAAATAATAAAAATAGATTGAATGCGCTCACCCATCCGAAACTTATGTGTAGCCAACATGCCAAGGTTACGTACTGTAGGTACTTAGGTTGTTCTGCTGCCACAGTGCAGCAGTGCAGTACAACAACTCAAGTAGAGAGCTGAGCGTAGCATATCATCACGCCTGTATTCCTCAGAAGGTTAGCCAGAGGTGCACCTGTTAGTACACCCACATTTCGCCACACCCCAACTTAGTTGGGACAAGCCGGTAGGTGATGATGATGCCATTCTCCTGGCTTTGTTCCAATTCATGTGAGGCCGGCCGCAACATGTTTATTTCTTCCAAACTTCTCTATTAGTCGTCATCTCGATAGTCACTCCATTTCTACGATGATTTCGCATCACCCTATATTCCCACTGCTGGGACACAGGCCTCCTCTCTATGAGAGGGAGTGGGCTGCAATCAACACGCGGGCCCAGTGCGGGTTGGTGATGTCACATGTCTTCGAATGTTTGGTTCTAGGACATGCCGGTTTCCTCACGATGTTTTCCTTCAAATTTTGGATGTCACCTGCTTTGCGATAAATCGATACTAAGGAATATAATTGTAATATTCGCGATATTAGTTTTAAAAACAGAAGTCTTCTGTAAGCCTGCAGATGTTGCATTGCAGTATAAATGTCTCTTCTCACTCAGAAAGAAGTGAGCAATGATCAGCACGCTTTCGGAGCATTGAATCCAGGTTTCCCCAAGATATCCCCGCGCGGTCTATTGTTACCGTGAAAACTTTGGTGAAGTGAGAGAAATGTGTGGTGAGATTTTTTGAAGTGAAAAGTTCTTTAGTGAGCGATTTTTGGTAGGGCGAAATCTTCCGGGTTATCGACAGCGACATGCTATAGTGTTACCTTTAAGTTTTTACTTCTGTCGGCAGTTGCCATGTTTCCCCATAGATCCTTAATATATTGATTGGTGTTTCCGCAAGATATTTTTCTTCAAAAGCAGTGGTATTTTAGACTAAGTTTAGAATGTCTAAAACCAAAATATTGACGTTATGCAAAGTATGTGTTTGCGTCACCGCCTGACATTTTGGTTATTTCGCCAACCTTGCGCGGAGGATCGATCGCCACTATCACGTCATAAATATTCATTATCTTTCATTAATCATGTGGATACTTAATTGTGTATGTTGCCAAAACTTACTGCACACCTCTGCATATCCCTTCGTGGAATACAGGCGTCATATTAGGGGAGGTATCGCGTCAGGGTCAGCCTCCAAAAATCCTCGCGGGTGCTCGAGGACTTTTTAAATTTTACTGAATTAGATTTTTTGTATCAATAAAATTCGACACAGACATCTAGTGATGGCAACATTGACAGTTACTTATTCACTGACATTTAGAAATTGGTCGAGCATGCGCGAGGACTTTTCCACTCGGTGCAGACTGACCCTGAGGTGGTTCCTGTAAATATGACCCGCAGTGCGTCATACACTTTTGTTTTTTGTTAGGTATTTGGTCTTTTGCATTTTTTCTGAGCTGCTTGATAAGGTTTCACGTGGTGGCTTGAGTGCGATCCTTGGGTCGGGAAGTGCAAGGTTTTTTCACTATGAAATGGTGAACAGTTAGTTTGGACATAATCAGCGTATTTATAATGTCCCTACTGTCGGGGAGGGCCAGTGCGGGCTTGTAGCTATAGGTAGATATTACATGAACAAATAACAGGAAAAGAAATGGCAGGCGATTATTATCTTTTAATTGAGCAAAAGTTATGATGATTATTCAAACATAAACCTACGCAATTTCTTTAATCAGTAAACAATTAAATAATAAGTAATTAGTGTAAAGATAATAATAGATTGTGTTCGTGTGGTTCAATGTTATTTCTCGGAAACTGTTTGATAGAAATCATTTGTTAATCTTGTCGGATAGAAGGGCAATACGTCAAGGGGTTCCAAAGAATAGCGTATTACACACATTTTTGAAAAGTGTCTCAATTAGATTCTGTAGTGCCAATAAGCAACTAAACAAAATTTTATTCAATCGATAAGTGCCATAAAAATGCATTTAAATTTTACATTTTCAAATCTCGCGCAAAAACGCTGGACGCAGTGGACGCCATATTGCTCTGTGCTCATGACGTCAGTTAGTCAGTCAACAAACACTTTTTATACGCTGATCAGTTGACAGTTGACATTGACACTTTTAAATTTATACTACCGTAATGACGTAATAACATGGCGGCTACTTTCATGTTGTTAGAAAACAGATTAAAAAACTGAAAACTTCGAATTAAATTTTAAAATGTATATTGTTATTTTACGAACTAAAGCTAACATTTTCCGACTGCTTTTTGCCTAAGCTATATGAATAATATATTTTTAGATTTTTTCTCCTATAGATTAAAATACCGTATTGAGCAAAGTTTCAAGCAACTAAGAAATGATCACATGCTGCATTGCACCTTATTATTTGTATCATGAAATTTCAAAGGAGCGAGCTACCCCTTCCCCCTGTAGGTATCGTAAAAGGCAATTCAGTTAGATACCTACGCGGCTACGTTACGATAACGCGAACGCTATGAAGATTTATTTCACAGATACACAAAAGCATGCAAGCATTGTGTCCAATTTGGATGATCTACATCGTCATCATCCTAGCATTTTCCTGACTATGTTGCAGGTGACTACCAGGCTATGTTGCAGGTGACTACCAGGCTATGTTGCAGGTGACTACCAGGCTATGTTGCAGGTGACTACTAGGCTATGCTGCCGCAGTTGAATAGGTACTAGTATTTTACATGGAACGCCTGACTATCTGACCTCCACAACCCAGTGGCATGATACCCCTAGGTAAGACTGGTAGTCAGACTTTTGGGATTCTGATTACCCGTAACGACTGTCAGAGATCCATGAATGACAGCCGGGACCAACAGCTTAACATGCTTCCCGAGGCACGGAGGGGTCTTGGGTTAATATACTATAACTACTTACCTATTCAAAAACTACAATACAAAATATGATGGTCTACTACTATTCTCATCAAGTACGTTGGACAGTGCCATTCTATTCCGATCCTCGACTGATAACATTATCAAAACTGATAACAGATAAGATTGCATACACGGTAAAATAGTTTTATTAACTTGGAACTCATTTTTAGCAAGTCAAGATAATTTCTACACGTATCAAAGAGTTCTGTAGCTGACAAACTAAATAGAATTTACTAACTAGAGTATGTTGGGGTAAGTTCGGCACTGGGATAAGACCGTACGAAACAAATTCTCGGCTAATTTTGCAATGTTTTTGTAAACGGCGCAGAATTTGATTCGTACGGTTTTATCCCAGCGCCGAACTTACCCCGTTATCACTAGCACTACATATTATAAAACAAAGTCGCTCCGCTGTCTGTCTGTCCCTATGTATGCTTAAGTCTTTAAAACCACGCAACGGATTTTGATGCGGTTTTTTTTAATAGATAGAGTGATTCAACAGGAAGGTTTATATGTATAATACATGCATAATATAGTAGAGAAACACTGAAAATTTTAGAGGATTCTAATGTGATGTCGTAAATAAACACATTTTTTTGCGCTTACATTGCAAACGCTGGCTGAACCCTACGAGATAGATCAAAATAATTTACTACAGTATTGTACACCTTAAAAAGGTCTGCAAAAAAGTCCGCGATGCTATATGTCTATCTCTTAGGGATAACCCACAATAACCATTTTTTATCCTTTACTTTTTACGAGAAATAATGGCTAATTTACGAAGCGATTTTAAGCAATACAGCATTAATCCTTATCCAATTAAGTACCTTAAATACATTGTGCATTTACTATAGATCAATATGGCCCTTTACAGCATGTAATTTAAATGAATATTTTCGAAGATATTACAGATTTAAAAACTTTTTACAAAAAAAAAAAAAAACAACCGACTTCAAAAAAAAACACTACAAAGTGAAAAATAACTGAGTCTTTGGTTTTTTATTTATTTTCGTATTTTTTGCCACCGACTTCCGAAAGTAAAGTTATTTTTCACTTTGTAGTGTTTTTTTGGAAGTCGGTTGTTATTGTCTTAAAAAATAATCCTACAGGGGGTGAAAGTTTTATGAGAATCCCAGCATTTCTTAAGTTAGGGATATGAAAATTCAAATTTATGGGTTTGATTTATGAAAAATTACCTCTTTTTAAGAGATTTAAGGGATTGGGTAATTCGTATCTTCAAGTAACATTTAGTCTTAATATTTTTTAATTCCCACGGGATAACTTATGTTTTCGCTTTAAAGTTGCTTTCAAAGGCATGCATGTTGGTAATTTTTAACCGACTTCTAAAAAAGGAGGAGGTTCTCAATTCGGATGTTTGTATTTTTTTTTTTTTTTTTTTTTTTTTTTTTTATGTTTGTTCGCGCATAACTCCGTCGTTTGCCAACCGATTTGAAAAAATATTTTTTTGTTGGAAAGGGTATACTTCCTAAATGGTCCCATTTTTTTCAAAATCCAGTTCTGATGATGGGATCCTGGAGAAATCGAAGGAACTCTTCAAATATTATAGGCACACCTATAGCGATTTGGGTATTTTTTATAGTAGCTTGTGCATTTGCTCTCGGAAAGCACCACTTGGTGAAGTGGAACTGATGATGAAGACCACAGATGGCTACCGGAACTACTCAATGATAAATATTTCACGGGTTGCGATTCGATTACTTCAATATGGTTGCTAAGCAATTTCCGCTCGTCAAACAATGCGTGTGGTGAGTGGTTGTTGAGGAGTTCTCCTGGTTCTTACCAGCAGAACTCCTCAACAATTAACGTCCCAGCATCGGGAAAAGCAATATTTTGTAACATGTGATGAGCAATTGACATTAGACTATTGTAACTTATACAAATTATAAACAGACCCACTACAAAGCGAGAAATAAAAACTTTTTAACAAAAAAAAAAAACCGACTTCCAAAAATCACTACAAAGTGAAAAATAACTTTGATTTCGGAAGTCGGTGGCAAAAAAAAAAGAAAGTAAATAAAAAACGAAAGACACCGACTTCCGAAATCAAAGTTATTTTTCACTTTGTAGTGATTTTTGGAAGTCGGTTTTTTTTTTGGTTAAATGTTTTTTCCGTTTACTATTGTTTGGTTTTAAGATTTATTATCCTCCAGCAATCAGATGTCAATCTGCGCGCCGCTCCTCGAGTACTATATAAGCAGTGCGAGAAGATAATTATTATCTAGCCGACGTACGCACGGGCGTAAAAATATCGCGGCGATTTTTTTAGCGCACTGCATTTTCAACGCTCTGCTTAGCGCTGAGAGTTAAAAATCCAACAGTGTTTTCGTCGCGCTGGGATGCGCTCTGTTGTTGTTAGGTTGGATTCTCGAAGATCGGCTCAAAACCGAGAGTTGAAAATCCAGAGCGCGATAAAATCCCACCGCGATATTTTTACGTCCGTGCGAACGTCGGCCTAAGGGTACTTTTAATCCCGGTAGTACGTTCCGGTGGGATATTTTCCGACATCCACGCGGGCGAAGCCGCGGGCAAAAGCTAGTACCGTATATGTTAGGGTAACGGACATTTTACTATGCGGAGAAATGAGGAACATGTCGTGAGGAAAGTATTAAGTGATGGCTATAATAGTAGGAGAAGACCAAATGAACGATGTATGGATTGTGTGGAAGATGATATGGGTAGAAAGGACGTGATAGAGAAGTATAGAAGACACACCGATCATAAATAAATTGGGATAAGGACACATAAGGATCATACATTAGGATGATGATACTGGTAACTGTTAGGTTTAAACCAGCGATTTCCTGCTCGTTTAGTGATTATTTTGATCGTAATTTGATGTTTATAGACATGATGTAAGCAAATAATATAATTCTAATAGTACACCTGTAGGTAGGTATTGAGTCACGGTCATCAAGGATTGTATACAATGACTGTGTCATAAGCGATGACCTACTGATAACATATTATCAAGCACGTCTTCTCTCCGGAGGGATAGGCAGATGTTATACAAATTACAAGAATCCATGTAATAGAGAGAGCCTGTACCGTGGTGGTATTGAGTAACTGGGTTGTGGATGGCATTGAAAAAAAAAACGAAAACGAAACGAAATGTTGAATAAATGATCATTAATAAATAATTTTAATGAGTTTTTATTTTTAAATATGCGACATTTATGATTATTTCAAATTTTAGTTTGTTGACTTTGCCAATTTAATTGTCTTATTTTTATTTATTTTTCTAATAAATTTTATTTTTAATGTAAGTACCTAAAGCTATGATCCAGCTGTTGATTGAAATAAAGGAATTGGAATTGAAATTACGCTTATAGACCGAGTTCCAAACGTCGAGATTCGAAGACGTACGAAGGTCTTCGATAGCGGAAAGCATATTATGGAACTCAAATGGAGTTGGGCAGACTCTGGCGCAGCGCAGTGGTGACAGGTGGAGTAAGGCTGTGACAGAGTGGCGTCCGAGGACTGGAACACGAGGTGCGTGCGTCAGATAGGCAGTCACTCCATGTAAAATAAGTACCTACTGTTATTAAGCTGCATCCAGTTAGATTGAAAGCCAACCTCAACATAGTTGGGAAAAGGCTAGGTTGATGATGAGACAGCTAGCCTTTAGCCATTAACTGAGAATAAATCTAGCCTGGGATGCTACTGAGAAATTCCTGATAGAAAAACTCAATTATAATTTGCCCGACCAAGCATCGGAGCCAGCACTCCGCGCTCAGCAGTCACGCTAGACCAACGAGGCAGCATTCTCACAGGAGTTCATACTTCTAAGATTGAGCAATTTAAGATTGAACAAAGCATATCTGTGGAGTATCAATCGATACTCGAGCACTTTTGATATTTCACTGAATTAGTAACTGCTACAATATTGACTTTAAGCATAAAATTCTACGCAGACTTATGATAAACTGATAAACTGCGTTGCATTTTGTAGTCAAATATTGTAGCAGTTACTAATTCGGTGAAATTTAAAAAGGTTCGAGCATCCGCGAGGATTTTTCCGCTTGGTGGAGAACTGGAGACTCATCCTATTGGTAGCCGTTAAAAAAAATCAAAAACAATATTTTTTTAAGTCAAAGAATGACAGTTGTGATTTGAAGTTACTTGCAATATTTAAGTTGGGGTCAAGATCGTAAACTAATTTGCCGGAGTTTCCCTAAATGTGACATAAATCGGAATAGTTACCATTACTGGTAAAATGTGCCTCTGCCTACCTCTCACATGCGGAATACTGGCGTGATGTTATGTTATGTAAGTATTGTATTCATAGATTACATTAATGACATTTTAAGTAAGTACTTATTAGTAGATAGCTTTAAATTATAAGTGCAGTATGTTGTTTTTCTATGACTCATCTTCTTTATTATGTAGATAGGTTCGTTCTACAAATTACGTTTTTGGCGGCTCATATAAATCATACCTAAACTAATTATTAACTTTAGTAGATACAGTGATAAATTATATGCTATTAATATCGTTAAACAGCGTTGATTTTCCTCTTAAACAGTGTTAATATCGATGACAAAATTGTCACCTTTGCGTGTGACATTGATTGCTACAAAAACAATGATAAGTAAATCCAATAGAAAATTAGTTATCACGATATTGTAAAGGATTACACTTTATCTAAACTTCGTCGCATGAAAAAAAAAACAACAACAACTTACTTACATTCAAGAGAAATCACAAGCACACGGAGTTTTCAAGGAAAAGTCATCCAAAAATCACAATTTTCCCAAAAACTTTTGCACTGCCGAAGCAACACGTTTATTTACTTTAAAAGAAATAAAAACACAAAATGGCCGCTGCGCGCGACGTCCAACTCGCGAATGAATAACTAATTCAGTTTTCAAAATCGGAACGCGGTGTGACCAATTTTTCTTGACCTGTAAACTTCTATGCGTTTCACCTTTGCTCTTCCTTATTAAAACCGTTGTGAGGGACGGGTGAGGTCAAATTACACTGGCTTTAATACATGTCCCTACCAGGCCGTAAAAGCGATTGAGGTGTAAAAAATGAAGCCTTATTACAATGGAATAACGTTGTTTTTAGGTTTATTAGACTGCAAATATAAGTTGGTAGATTACTCATATGGTAAGGTAAAGTTGTGATAAGATATACAGTATGATGCTAAAATAGTTTTCAGTATTAAAAATCCATTTTATGATTTCGATCAGAAAATTGAAATATAAAATGACATTGCGTGCAAAATGGTTATTTTTTGGGAAATTGTATGGATGTAATAATGCCCACACAACATTTTACTGACAACTTTGATTACGAGTAAGTAATTAAAGTTTTGTACTTAATTATTAATTTAGAAAAATAAATAAAACTAGTATATTATCTTTGGTTTTATATACTTAATTTAAGAAAACCATAATTACGTATTTACAGATCTATTGCAATTAACATAAAGTACACATTAAGCAGCATTATTGCAGTTATACATTAATTACAGGAATGGGGTCAATAAAAACAGTAAAGTGACAATTCAAATAAAATAATTTTATTAAATTGCGCAATATAATGTAATTTTTGCGGAAACGTAACACAATTTTTAAATACAGTTCTTAGATAGCGAAAAATGCAAGGACATTAATTTATCTCCAGTACTGACAGACGATTTATCCCTGTAATCCAATTTATTTTTTCAAAGGAAATGCTCTAAATTCCAATCTAAATTGGATTCTCAGGGGACGGGCGGTAAAGTACGTGCGACCTTATTACAAATGTCTGGGGAGGAAATGCTGACATTTTCACTTAATTATATTATTGACTTGTTTTGAATAGATAATTATGATTAAGAGACGTTGCAAGCTTATTTTTTGTTAAAAATGACTTTTTTTTTGTAATACGTAGTCAATAGTTGAAAAGTATGGTGATTATGGCATTTTTCAGTGATTAAACAATTGGCATTGGCATTGTAATAATTAATGACCATTTTTTAGGGTTCCATACCAAAATGGTAAAAAAGGAACCCTTATGGTGTGACTCAGTATGTCTGTCTGTCTGTCACAGCTGGATATCTCAAGAACTACTAATGCTATCAACTTGAAATTTGGATCAGTTTTAGATGACGTTTACCCCACTATTTTACAAATAAGAAAAAAGTAAAAATATTTATATTTTTAAGGGTCTCTTAAAAATTCAAAGTGGAGCTACTAGGGCATGTGGGATATTATATGAAAGAACGCTGTTTGCACATTATCAAGCATTTTTTATTTTTTTTTTAGGCCCGATAGTTTTCGTGTTTTGATGAAAAATGTAAAAAAAAATACCGTTCCCCCGCCTTATCTCCGAAGTTTGCAAAGATAAAAATCTGAAATTATTCTATGTGATAGAAGTTTATGTAAAAATTACTGGAAAAATAAAACGATGTCTCTAAATAGCACACTTTTCACACACACGCACACTTTCACAAATTGGAACGGAACCCTCGGTGCGCGAGTCCGACTCGCTCTTGACCGGTTTTTTTTTCATATCATTTCAGTGCTTCAGCTGTGTTATAAAAGTAGAAGTAAAATGATTCAAGATATTATAATAATATGCCGCGACCAAACTAATTGTGATTAATACTACTCTGCTATTGTGCCACAAAACAAAAGACTTCTTACACAAAATTAACGAACATTGATCACCATCGATTGCTCAAATCCTCACCTATCAATAATAAGTATGAATAAAATACAACGGACTGTATAATCACATTCATATACACCTGTTGAGTCATTGTGTGTGTGAGTGAGTGTTTGCCCGTGTGTGTGAGTACGTGTGTAACATACGGATATTGTGTGGCGGAGGTGATGCGTGGATATGGACGGTAAGTGGCTCTGGTTAGTGGAATTGAATAACTATGCCTTTTCCTAACTATGTTGGGGGGGTCTGGCTTCCAGTCTAACCAGATGGAGGATGAATACCGGTATTTTCCATGGAGCGACTGCCTATCTAACTTTAACAACTTAGTTACTGGGTAATACGATGCCCCTTGGTAAGTCGGGTTGTCAGACAACCCGTAACGACTGTCAAAGATCCATGAATGACAGTCGGGACCAACTGCGTAATGTGTTTTCCGAGGCACGGAGGGTTCTCGATATCGCTCGTAAAGATGGCCACCCATCGATGAACAAACCGCGACAAGCGTAGCTTAACCTGATCGCTCGACCGAAGCGGCTGCTATTACTTAGCCACGGAGACCATTAGTGGTCAATTGCTGGATATTTTTCATGTGACATTCATTATTGTACTGTACAGTTAATCTAGTCGGGGTAATAAAGTAGGTAAGACGACACGTTTGGCGCAGTGGTTGAGCGATTGACTGCTGCGCAGCATGTCGCGGGTTCGATTCCCGCACGGAACAAATATTTGTACGACCTACAAGTATTTGTTCCGAGTCTGGGTGTTTTTCTATCTATAATATGTATGTATTTACAAAAAAAAATGTATATAAGTAGTTTATCAGCCGTCTCGTTACCATAACACAAGCATTAGGTTGCTTAGCTTGGGACTAGATGGCGTTGTGTGAAATGTCCAAGGTAAGGTAGAGAAGTCAGGCTTTTTTCATTTGAATAATTTTGTACGGGTTCTTTTTATAATATTTAATAACAGACAGTTCTTTTTTTAATAAAAATATCAAAACATTGATGTTTGAATATACAGGCATTCCCCTTTTTAGGGTTCCGTACCAAAATGGTAAAAAAGGAACCCTTATGGTGTCACTCAGTCTGTCTGTCTGTCTGTCACAGCTGGATATCTCAAGAACTACTAATGCTCTCAACTTGAAATTTAGAATAGTTTTAGATGACATTTACCCAACTATTTTGCAAATAAGAAATAAATTAAAATATTTAAATTTCTCTTGCAACAGGGACTGAAAGGGGGTCTTAAAAAATCAAAGTGGGGCTACTAGGGCATGTGGGGTATCATATGAAAGAACGCTGCTTGCACATTTTCAAACATTTTTTTTCTTTTTTTAGGCCGCATAGTTTTCGACTTCTGATGAAAAATGGAAAAAAAATACCATTCCCCCCCCCCCCCCTCCCTTATATCCGAAGTTTTCATAGAGAGAAATCTGAAATTATTCTATGTGCTAGAAGTTTGTGTAAAGATTACAGGAAAAATAAAAAGATGTCTATAAATAGCACACTTTTTCAGAAATCATCAACAAAAGTTAAATATAAATGATGGTACGGAACCCTCGGTGCGCGAGTCCGACTCGCTCTTGACCGGTTTTTTTGTTTATTTATTATTATGTACTTATGTAGCTTTGTATAGGTTGAATAGGTTTTAGAAAGACAAATCTCTCATTCAAAATCATTCTTTTGTTTGCATATTATTAAAAGGTAAAATTGTATTAGCCCATTATTCTGTAGCCCAAATGCCACAGAAGCCTACTTGCCAAGTTCCCACAACCGACTCTTAGTTGCGTGAGGTGAATACTTAATGTAAATAATTTGAAATGGGAATTATATACCGTTGTAGACTCGGAGTACGGATGTCCCTCAGACGTAATTTAGTTATATGATTGGCATGTATTATGTGCTGCAGAGCACAGCCACCCTGTGGTTTTAGTCAGTAGGATTCGACATAAAGTTCGGGTAGTCAGGAAGCCGACAGTGTGACGAGCGGTCTTACCAAGGGGTATCGTGGTACTTCGTCTACATTCGGTTAGACTGGAAGCCGAGCCTAACGTGGTTAGCAAAAGGCTAGCAGATGGTGATGACTCGACATAGGGTGATCTTCTGCATTTCCCGGACGTAGGAATGGGTTCATCACGGGTACCTCCGTTGTTGTAGGTAGGTAGATTTTGTTGATAGTTCGTCGCTAATTTAACTAACTGACGTATCTGACATTTCGGACTAAGCCGATAGCCGACCTAACTATAGTAATTTGATACATTTTCCAAGTCGAATCGATCTGTCTAATCGGTGTATCTGTACCTATGCCTTACGGTCCCCATGATAGTGCAAAAATCGAGACCGATATATCTACAGTTTACAAAAAAAAAAAGGCTTTTCCTGTAAAATTTTCTTCGAATCAGTTACGTCACTTAGTTAGATTAGCGACGAGTTATGTGATATCGTAGTAAGTATCTTATTACAAAATAAGTTACGAAAAGTAAATTGCAGAAAGTTTCAAGCCGCGAGATTGACATTTTCTTACCTTTTTAGCAATCTGGAGGTCAGTATCGACTATAACATATGTACTTAGAGAATTTATAGTTATTTAAATCATCAATACAACTGTCGAGCCCAGCATCGAAGAGGGCGCTTGGGAGAAGATCCTCTGCTGCAGAGCGATTCACGTCTTATACTGAAGTTATCAACCTTTTATACAGAACCTGGAACTGGAGCCGTCAGTAGCGGCCAGAGGCTGAGTCGGGACCAGCATCGGCTTGGAGACGGTTCAGGCCAGGGTTCCCTACACCTTTATTACCTTCTGCAAATCGGGACTTGATGCGGCCACGGAAGATAGGCAATAAATAATAAGTGTAGGTACCTATTTATCGAGATCTTATTATTTACAAACTCCTACTTGTAAGTGTCGAGTTCAAGCAGCCTATTTCATGTAAATTACTTTTATTTTCATAAAATAATGACATTTGAGGCTAACTTTCTGTGCACAATTGTAATGAGCGCAAGTAGAGCAGCATGCCGCCCGCACTGCCCACACCGGTAGACGCGCCGCCTCCCGCACGCACGGCGGACCTCGCACTTGTGCTGTACCGCACGGTTCACGACACACTATGGTTCAGTGGGCAGTGGCCGCCTGACACGGGTTCGATGCCCGCCTGCTTGACTTGGGGTTTGTCGTGCTGCCCTTACTTATCGCTATTTATTTGGAGCCAGTTATCTCCCCCGGGTGAAAAGTTCAGAAAATCGTACATACTAATGCAGTTTACCAATTTTTCTCAGAAAATGCACAAAATACAATATTTAGCAATACAATAATGTATTCGGTTAAGCATATATTGCATTTGACATTTTATTTTCAGTCTGTGACCTATTATAATTCTTTTCTGATTTATTCTGTTGCAATATTGTATTTTTTTATTTTGTAATACATATCTATCTATCTATCTTCTATCTGTCTATCTATATAAATAAAAAGATAAATCCTGACTGACTGATTGACTGACTCATCAACGCCCAGCCCAAACCCTTGGACCTAGAAAGCTGACATTTTGCACAGAGGTTCCCTTTATAATGCAGACAACGAATTTCCAATTATGCAGATAACAAAGGAATTCCCAGTAAAAAAGCTATTTAAAATTTTTAATATATCTGCAGTTTATTTAATAAAGAATATTCTATTCTATCCTACATTAACGTTGAGACAAAAAAGCAACTATGTTTTCAAGACACTATGGTTTAATGAGTAAATTGTGTCCCACACCGGATTCGATGCCCGGTTCTGTAAATGCCAGCCACATATGAGTCCTATAGAATCAGAAGCGGAGATCTGCATTTTGACTAAATAGTGGCTATGAAAGAAAAACGATTTTTGTTTGATTTTGAATCTATTACAGAAAGCCGGCTTTGTTACTAATCTGTGACTCTTGAGTGGATTTTCTATGAAAGATAGCCATCTCTGATATGGACATTAAAATTCGTTTGAAAGTATTTAAAATTTTGAATGTTGCCTTGTTCACAGTTCGTTTTTACCAAAAACGGCAGTTAGCCGGATTTGATTCTATAGGACTCATCAATCAATCTGCCTAGCCTTTTCCCAACTATGTTGGGGTCGGCTTCCAGTCTAACCGGATGCAGCTGAATACCAGTATTTTACATGGAGCGACTGCCAATCTGACGTCCACAACCCAGTTACTGGGTAATACGATACCCCTTGGTAAGACTGGTTGTCAGACTTTCGGGCTTCTGACGACCCGTAACGACTGTCAAAGATTCACGAATAACAGCCGGGACCAACGGCTTAACGTGCTTTCCGAGGCACGGAGGAGTCTCGGTATGTAAAGATGGTCACCCATCCACTGACCAACCCCGGAAAGCGTAGCTTAACCTGACGGATCGACCCGTGCGGCTGTTATTACTTAGCCACGAGCTCCTCTATAGGACTCATATGATACGACAATAATATATATATGACGGACAGACGGTCCGGCAGTAGTTCGATGCCTGCATGCTCTTACGCCAGGGTGGTTCTGTGAAGGTCACCATTTTCTCACAGAGGGTGAACTACCCCTATCCAGCTAACCACTGAACCATAACTATTCAGTTTGGTATGGTTCAGTGGTTAGCTGGTTATCTAGTGTGGGTTCAATACCCTTCCGGATTTTGTTAGTACCTATTGTATGGCATTATGAGGGAAAGTTTTTCCCGATGACTGATCCAGTGGCTAACTGTCAAACACGGGTTCAATTCCCAGGAACAAAAATAATGTTGTGGAGTCTCGTTTGCACCACAAGACGGACGCTGTTACAAATGGGTAGTCAAATCACTACTTTTTTACACAAAATTATGTACAGTTCCTCAATAACGGTACCGAAGTGAAAATTTTTACTTCGGTACATTTATTGAAAACAATTTCCTAACTAAAATGATATATTTATAGTTCAGAATCGTACCTTAGACATCTATCAACAATTCGGCCATAAAATGTTTTTTTTTAAGGATGCAAAAACATAATTTTTCAATACACTTCCTCGAAAACTGGTACATATCGCACTACGATTAGGTTCACAATGTAATGTATGTCGCACGCGTGCGGGAATAAAAATTGCCACAGATAACTTATACACACACACACACACACACACACACACATACTTATACTTAGTCCAAATTGGTTCAATGCCTCTATTCACAACTCTCTATTCGAAGGTGAATGTTGTTTTTTAAAATTTCGGCAAAGAGATAATGCATCTTTACGGCGTTAATATTTTTTGAATATTTAAATAATGTTTATAAATAGAATATCATCAAAAACTATGATTATTACAATAAAAAAAAACGTTTATGAACTAATTAACATTTGTTTGTGTTCTAAACTCAAAAATAATTGAATTTTCTATTTTTCCTATTAGGCTGTTTATCGGCTTTATACCTTTGCTTCTCCTTCAACCTGGCGAAAGCGAAGCGTGGAAAAAAAATAAAATTTAAATCATAGTTTCCTAATAATTCATGACAAAAATATTTTCCGTTATTTTACTTTATTTCCTCAAAAGTGTATTGAAAAACGTCATTTGATACTCCTGGGCATTAATTTGTTATTGCAGTTCTCGGCTCAAAAACAACCTCGCCTACGGCTCGGGTGTTAATTCCGCCTCGAACGCAATAACAAACGTTCTCCACTTGTATCAAAATGTACTATTGTGTAAAAAAGTAATGGATTTGACTACCCATTGTAACAGCGGAAAAATTGTTATAAAATGCTCAATAAGCACGAGATTTAACGTTCAACACATTATAAAACCGACCTTCAGTACGACTTTTCTTTCCCTTCACCTAAACCTGCTAAGTTAATTCTAAATTGATCAAAGCAATGGATCCAATCTGCACTGAGCGGTCTGCAATCGTCCGCAAGTTTATCGATCACAGATATCTTTGAATGTCAGTCGCTCCCCTTACGAATTAGGTCAACTCCTGCGGGGCATTCTGTGTTGTACCTATACCTGCAAACAGGTCAATGACGGTCCCGGCTAGGGTTGACACCTTTTTTTGGGACGAATAGAGTATTTCTTCATTTCGGTAGAATAAAAATAAAGTACACAGCATAAAAAAGAGTACATACTTATTTGTTAGGGTTCCGTACCAAAATGGTAAAAAGGAACCCTTATGGTGCGACTCAGTCTGTCGGTCTGTCTGTCACAGCTGGATATCTGAAGAACTACTAATGCTATCAACTTGAAATTTGGAACAGTTTTAGATGACGTTTGCCCAACTGTTTTGCAAATAAGAAAAAAATAAAAATATTTTTTGTTTTTTTGCAACAGGGATTGAAAGGGGGTCTTAAAAATTCGAACTGGGGTAACTATGTGGGGCATCATATGAAAGAGCGCTGTTTGCATATTCTCAAACATTTTTTTTAATTTTAATAGGCCGCATAGTTTTCGACTTTTGATGAAAAATGTAAAAAAAATACCGTTCCCCCCTCCCCCTTATCTCCGAAATTTGCATAGAGAAAAATCTGAAATTATTCTATGTGATAGAAAGAATGATGGCATGATTTGTACAAAAAAATAAAGATTTGTAGAGAAGTTGGAATTAAATTTTTATACTCTTGGGTGCCTAAAGAGTATCTTCTGGCATCTACAATATTTTATAACCCTATGATAAAAAATATAATGTTAAAAGCAAATAGTTTAACGAAGAGCTCATTATTTCAGAACGAAACGGCGGCTGCCAGTGTAAGACCCGCTAGACCATAGATTAAACACGGATTAAAAACTTACGCCAGGGGGCTTACTTGAGTGTATAACTTAAATACCGTAATAATATTTATTTTACATTTTAATAATAAAATTGAGCATATTTTAATAATTTTAAACATTAAACTAAATAAGATATTATTTATGTACCTACTGGTCTTTTTCTGTGTTATATATGTGGCCTCTTTGCTTCGACTTTATTTATTTCTTTATAAATTATGTCATGTCATCCTGTTTGTCACTGTCTTATGTGTCATAAGAATAAAAATATTGAATCTTTATTATAATGATTATAATAATTTAACTAAAAGATACATAAACAATAAACATAAACCGTTGCGCATGTGCTCTTTGAATTTATTCAAAGGCGTCACCCAGATTCGAACAGAAACCTTCGGGACAACCAGATCTTTCACAGATGTTTGGAACAGATCAGGAGACGTGATCAACTTCTGGAAGGAGGTGGGCTAGTTGGAATAACCACCCACGGCCGCCATGGCTCACGATGGTCTACTCGAAGAACTAAGTTCAGAAACCAAACCCAAACACAGAACATAGATCTTAGGTACCTAATAGTTTTATAACTATGGTCTCTTTGTCATTCAGTAAGAACCTAACTGTACCTATGTAGTTTTTTGAAAATTAAATATGCACAATATTTGACCTGCGTGTGGCTCAATTTACTTGTTTCATTTTGCGTCATTTCTATGAAAGACTAGCCTACATGTATTGACAGTAAGTCAACCGCATATCAAGGGTAACAAAACTAGTAAAAGCAGATCCTATCCTCTGTGAAACCTATTATATTAAGCCAGTTCCGCTGAAAATGGTTTTGTTACCGTTGATATGCGGTTGCGTCAACTAATGTTCCATCCAGTACCTACAATCATGGACGTATAAAAAAAAAAACAGCTGCTCCCTATATTTTGACGAGTTTGATGTACGGAACAGCAGATTTTTTTTTTGGCATTTTAGGTTTGGTACCTATTATCTAGCTATAGACTGGTTAGCTCAGATACAAATTGTAGACGGCGCTATTGCGCATGTTTGCATAAAAATAGGTACCGTAAGAGGGCACCATTCGCCCTATTTATTAGTTATACTCTTTGAGGCAGACCCATATATTCAAAGTACTCTGTGGGCAGACCATCGCCAGATCGCCAGACTAGTACTTTATATAGTATATTATCTATGCGCCAGACTATCTTTGATCGTCGACTGTGTTGCGTGTATTCTTGCTTCGGTGTAATTTTCGCTTTCTTTAACGGATTTTTGTTACTCTGTTGGACATTTGATCTCTGCTTTACCCTGAAAACTCTCGGCTTCTACCACGGACTTTTGAATCTCACGCTTATCTTTGACTTTGTGCTTATATTCTCGACACTGGATTTTGATTTACGAATTGGACAATGAGGTGTATCAACTGTGACCTGAATCTTCACCATTCCCGTCGTATACTTGAGTCTAACGCACCGCATCCTAGAGTATTGCTGTAATTGCATAGTTGGTCGCCGAACGATCGGTTGTTGTGCCCATGTAATAACAGTTGTTTGGTATTTGGGATGGGCAAGGTATCAGGATAACATTTTACTACCAGCTCAGCATTTAAAATCATGTTTTTTGTAGAAGAGGAATAAAGACAAATATCAAGATGTTGTTTTTTTTATTAAGTAGACCTAAACTGGTGTTATTTATATCACTTCATATGAACTTATTACACTTTCAACAGATTAAGGTTCGTACATCAATATTTACACAAGCTTGATATTAATTTGACATCTTCCACCGGTAGACATAATCTTTAGGTATCTTTAGGGTTGGTGTCGTCACGCAAGTCATCATCGTTTTATGGAAAATGTCACAAATAATGATTTCAATGTACTTTTTCAACTGTAAACAAGAAAACACATCTGACTTGTCTGTCAGTTTGATAGATCCGGTCATCCGGTAGTGTCACTTGTCACTTCGTTTTTTTTTTATAAATACAAAATGGTCAACGAAAAACTGATAATTTCCTTTCGAAATATTTTAAGTATCCGGGTTTTTAAAAATATGATAAGTATATCAATCTACTCTCGACAATGTATTCTCAACATTGGAAAATGTTTTGAACCCTCTAAATGAACACTTTTTTTTGTACAAATTAATCTATGGACTTTGCCTTGATTCTTTCTATCACAAGTAATTTCAGATTTTTCTCTATGCAAACTTCGGAGTTAAGGGGGGGGGGAACGGTATTTTTTTACATTTTTCATCAAAAGTCAAAAGAAAACTATGTGGCCTAAAAAAAAATAAAAAAAACCGGTCAAGAGCGAGTCGGACTCGCGCACCGAGGGTTCCGTTCCGATTTCTGAAAAAGTGTGTTATTTAGAGACATCGTTTTATTTTTCCTGTAATCTTTACATAAACTTCTATCACATAGAATAATTTCAGATTTTTCCCTTTTTAAACTTCGGAGATAAGAGGGGGGAACGGTATTTTTTTTACATTTTTCATCAAAAATCGAAAACTATGCGGCCTAAAAAAAAAATTAAAAAAAATGAAGAATGTGCAAACAGTGTTCTTTCATATGATACCCCACATGCCCTAGTAGCCCCACTTTGAATTTTGAAGACCCCCTTTCAGCACCTGTTACAAAAAAAATGTCCATGTTTTTATTTCTTTCTTATTTGCAAAATAGTTGGGTAAACGTCATATAAAACTATTCCAAATTTCAAGTTGATAGCATTAGTAGTTCTTGAGATATTCAGCTGTGACATACAGACAGACAGACAGACAGACAGACAGACTGAGTGAGACCATAAGGGTTCCTGTTTTACCATTTTGGTACGGAACCCTAAAAATGTTTGAGAATGTACATACAAACAGCGTTCTTTCATATGATACCCCACATGCCTTAGTAGCGCCACTCTGAATTTTTAAGCCCCCCTTTCAGTCCCTGTTGCAAAAGAAATCTATATATTTTTATTTCTTTCTTATTTGCAAAATAGTTGGGTAAACGTCATTTAAAGTTGTTCCAAATTTTAAGTTGATAGCATTAGTAATTCTTGAGATATCCAATTGTGACAGACAGACAGACAGACTGATTTGCACTATAAGGGTTCCGTTTTACCATTTTGGTAAGGAACCCTAAAAATATATGACAGCTCGTTTTTAATCAAGTTTAAAGCTTAAGTTGAAAGCTTGGTTCCTTTCGTCTCTCCCATAGAAACTTATATCTATGGTCTCTCCACTTTACTTATAAAAAAAAAAAACAACAACAAAAAGTAAAAAAAACAGTAAAAATTACAGTCGACGTAAATAGAGTATTTCAGCGTACTTTATTGGTGCCGTCTATGTTTAAATAAAAAGAGAAATCCTGACTGACTGACTCACTGACTGACTCATCAACGCCCAGCCCAAACCCTTGGACCTAGAAAGCTGAAATGTTGCACAGAGGTTCCTTTATAATGTAGACAAGGAATTCCTGGTAGTACGAACCCGTGGGATATTTCCCGACATAAGTTAAACGCGAGCGAAAGCTAGTAGATTATGAAGTATAGCTAACAACAAAGAGGACTATACTCTATTTTAGAGTACGGCGCGGCGCGGGGCGTGGCGTGGGGGCAACATTAGTCCCGGCTCTACCTGATGGACAGTGATAACTTGGTTTATTTAGAGTACGGCGCGGCGTGGGGCGTGGGGGGGGGGGGGGGCAACATTAGTCCCGGCTCTACCTGATGGACAGTGATAACTTGGTTTATTTAGAGTACGGCGCGGCGTGGGGGGTGGGGGGGGGGGGCAACATTAGTCCCGGCTCTACCTGATGGACAGTGATAACTTGGTTTATTTAGAGTACGGCGCGGCGTGGGGGTTGGGGGGGGGGGGGGCAACATTAGTCCCGGCTCTACCTGATGGACAGTGATAACTTGGTTTATTTAGAGTACGGCGCGGCGTGGGGGGTGGGGGGGGGGGCAACATTAGTCCCGGCTCTACCTGATGGACAGTGATAACTTGGTTTATTTAGAGTACGGCGCGGCGTGGGGGTTGGGGGGGGGGGGGGCAACATTAGTCCCGGCTCTACCTGATGGACAGTGATAACTTGGTTTATTTAGAGTACGGCGCGGCGTGGGGCGTGGGGGGGGGGGGGGGGCAACATTAGTCCCGGCTCTACCTGATGGACAGTGATAACTTGGTTTATTTAGAGTACGGCGCGGCGTGGGGGGTGGGGGGGGGGGCAACATTAGTCCCGGCTCTACCTGATGGACAGTGATAACTTGGTTTATTTAGAGTACGGCGCGGCGTGGGGGGGGGGGGGGGGGGGGGCAACATTAGTCCCGGCTCTACCTGATGGACAGTGATTTATTTATTTATTTATTTATTTATTTATTTATCATGTGGAAAACCAACAGCTTTACATAAAAACAATAAATATACTGCAATAAGAAACATGAAGCCAATTACAGGTTTTCACGGCTAGCTATACACTAATTATAATAAGAGATCTTAAACTCGACAAGACATCAAAAAAAGATGAGCACCAATCGTCACATCGGTACCACCAAACATAAGGAATAGACTACAGTGAAATAAAATAAAATAAGAAACAGAACTGCTTACTATTAACACTAAGAATTAATTTTGAAAAATTCCAGGTTCAGCCTATTGCGTACGCTAGGGCCTTTGGTTGAAAACAAATCAAAAGAGAACTGCTTGCTTAGGGCATTAAAGTCTTTACTCGCTCGCACTAAATATGAGTTTTGCCTGTAGTTGGAAGAAGACAACGGAATAGCTATAGGAGGATTAAATCTGAGTGTTCGCTGGGGAACATTAAAGTACAGCTTACGCAGAAGCTGCGGACAGTCCACCTCATTTGATATAATTTTGAGCAAAAATGTACAATCTGCTAATCGACGACGGTTAGTAAGTGGTTGTAGGTGAAATTTCCTGCAGAGATCCAAATAATCACAACTGTGATATGGTATGCGCAAACGATAGCACAGAAACCGAACAAATCTTTTTTGCAAACCCTCTATGCGATCAATGTGCACGCCATAACGCGGGTTCCAAATTTGAGAAGCATATTCTAAATGACTCCTCACAAATGAGCAATACAAAATCTTGATAGTCTTCACTTTCTTAAAACACGCTGCTAGTCTCATAACAAAACCTAATGCTTTGGATGCTTTAGCCACTATTTGCTCCACGTGAACATTAAACTGCAGTTTAGAGTCATGATATACGCCCAGGTCACGAACACCGTCACATCTCTGTAGTAGCTGACCTTTCAGCGTATAGGCGGTATGAAGTGGAAAGCGTTTTCTGCTAAACGAAATTACGGAGCATTTAGTAGGGTTTAGGTCTAGTTTATTGACGCGACAGTATTCATCGAGTCTTGTTAGGTCAGATTGGAGAGCATCCATGTCACTAAGTGATGATATAGAAGAAAATATCTTCATATCATCAGCAAAACAAAGAAGATTAGAGTTATGGAAACACGTGTCAATATCATTAACGTAAATGATGAAGAGTAACGGCCCCATCAAGGAACCTTGGGGAACACCACTGGGAACCGAAACCCAGCTCGAAATGTAGTTGCTGACCACTACAGCTTGAGACCTGTTATCCAAGTAAGACGAAAACCAGCGAAGTAGGTCACCTCTAATACCGATGTTAAATAGTTTAGTTTTAAGTAAGTTATGATCAATTCTGTCAAACGCTTTGCTATAGTCCGTATAAACGACGTCGACCTGCGCCCCTTTGTCCATACTAAGAGTTACAAAGTCATTTAGCAAAGCTAGGTTGGAGACTGTTGAACGACCCTTTAAAAATCCGTGCTGTGAAGGACTAAAAGATGATCTAAGCGCTGCGTAAACCTGATCATAGACCAATCGTTCAAAAACTTTAGCCAGTATACACAGTTTGGAAATCGGTCTATAATTAACTATTTCGTTTTTGCGGCCTTTTTTATGGACTGGTGTTATAAAGGCAGCCTTCCAAATATGAGGCACCGTACAAGTTAATAAGGATTTTTTAAATAACAACGATATCGGTAAGGCAATAGTTTTAGAACAACCAATCAGGAACACAGGTGATAAATGGTCAGGGCCTGCTGATTTTGAGGGATCTAGCTTACTAAGTAGCTTACCTACATCGTCAATATTAATTTCAATGGAATGAATATCAGAGAGTATATTAGGATTGGAAGTAGTTTGGGAAGAACAATTACCATGGGTTGGGTCAGAGTAGCTGCCAGGGTTGAGAAACGTAGAATAAAAGTGAGAAGAAAAAGCATTGCAAATGGACTCAGGGGAAGATACTGTCGCGTCACTATATTTAAAATAGCTTGGTAAGACATTAGACTTTGATCGCTGCTTAACAAATCTCCAAAAAGATTTCGGGTTCTTTTCAATTGAGGTTTCCGTAGCTGCGATGTAATTAGAGTAGCAAACCTGTTCAAGATTTTTTACCCTTTCACGCAAATGTTTGAAAGTCGCTTCGTCAGAGAGTCTACCATACAACTTAAATTTACGAAGATATTTAGCCTTCTCTTTCAACAAACGCTTAAGTGAAGGGGTATACCAGGTTGGATAAGAGCTATGAGAGACTGATATTGTAGGGACTAACTTACCTAGAATATCAGCAATAGTGTCATAAAAATATTTTATAGCGTCATTAAGGGATTTGTCAGCAAAAATATTATGCCAATCAATTGCTGATATTTCCCTGTTGATGGCTACAAAGTCTGCTTTATTAAACAAGTACCGGGTATAGGGCGCGGGCTTTAGGTACTGATATTCCACAAAATTTACGTCAACACAAAGAGGTGGGTGATATTTATCAACAGGAGATAGCGGCGTTAAACATTCACACACTGAAACAAAATCATTACACAGAACCAAATCCAAAGTCTTCCCATATTCATTTAATATTGCATTGTATTGATTAAGCCCTAACACTCGCAAATCATCCGTTAGCATTAACTCATCACCACCACTTGGGTTCGTAGGAACTAACATGTTACTATCAAGTTGCCACAAGATCCCACTCAAATTAAAATCACCAATAATTAAGTACTTGTCGTTTGAATTGCTCAGCATTGACTTATGTAAGGTACTTAAAAAATTTGTTAGTTGACCAGTAAAAGAATAACCCTGGTTTTGCTTACATAGGTAAATGGCACAGAAATGCAACTTGAGGTAGTTTTTATTATTAGGCTGACGTAAATTCAATGTTACCCACAAGTCCTCAGCTGATGAATGAAACGAAGGTTGCGGAACCGCAGAGATACACTTGCGGACCGCTATCAATACACCACCCCCACGGGTCTGGCCCGTAAGAGAGTAGTCCCGATCGCGACGCCACACCATGTACTGATCACCAAATAACTCAGTGTCAGTGATGCCGTCCACTAACCAAGTTTCGGTTAAGGCAATAATATCAAACTCAGATAAACACAATTGTCGATAGAAATGTTCAGTCTTAGTACGGAGGCCACGCACATTTTGGTAATAGATACGCAGGCTTTTGTTTTCATTCAAAGCCATTTGTAAATTAAATAAGATATAGCAACGAAATTAACAACTACACAATATACTCGAACATACAACCATAAATAATTAAACATTGAAATAATAACAACCACAACGTCAATAATAAACAACCAACTGTAACCACAACAAAGCGCATTAATAAGAATCAGTAAAATTATTATATAAGTAGTCAGGTAAACAATGAACTTAAAAATTATAAAAAGTAAGCGGTAATTAGCAACCTCTTCACACGTAGCTGTGCGAAGAGGCAGGCAATAAATACGCTCAATAATGAGTGCGAGCGAGATAAGCATACATTGCAATGTCCTAATGGATTGAACAGCGCGATAAGCAACACAAAAGGCCCCGCGAAAACATAAGCAAGGTGACGAAGTATAAAGCCGAGCAGAGGTGCTAAACCTTTCACAAATATTAATGAAGTAAACGACTAGTGAATGTTGGAAATAATAAACATAACATAACATAGCATCAAGACCTAAATTCTCTGATGGGCAAGGCAGAAGTGTATAGTACACCCACGTTTGAATTCTAATAAAAATAATGATAACAAGATTCTGACTAAATGATAATAGAAATATTAGACTGTACATTAATTTAATTTGTTTAAATCCATATCCCTGGATATAACGAGAACAGCTGACCCTTCTTGCTTACGGACGTGAATCTTCCCATGTTTGACCCATACATGTTTGAAGTCCTTTTCCTTAGCTAATGCTCGGGTTTTGTTTAGCAGTTTTTTGGAGTCAGGGTTGAGGTGATCGTTGACATACACACGGTTAGAATGACCCATATATCCAAGATCGCAGGCTGATAACGTTTTCAAGGAGCGAGCAGCCGCAATAAAATCCTCTTTGATGTATCTATTTAAAAAGCTCACCACGATTGATTTATCCTTAGAGTTAAACAAAGGTATCCTAGATATATAGTTAACCTGGGTCTTTGGAAATGTAAAGCCAACTTTCTCACTCAACTTGCCCAAAATGTCAAACAAGTTCTCATCCTTTTTCAGCGGTATTCCCTTAATTTCTACGTTGTTCAATCTAGATCTCTGGTCACTAGCAGACAGTTCCAGTTTGATGGAATCAACATCAGATTGTAGGGTGAGGACTGAATCCTGCAGACGCTCAAGACTAGTGATTCTGGTTTCAAAGCCAGCCAGTTTGGTATAGAAGTCATCTATCCGTTTCCCTTCAAATTCGAAACTAGTTTTGAGTTCACGAAGCTCTTCCTTCATAGTTTTTACATCTTCAGACAGCGTAGGCAGACCAGCCAACTGAATCTTGAGATCTCGAATCTCCATCAGGATAACTTCCAGTGATGCTGGTTCCGGAGTCGGCACTGGAGAGGGCGACGGCGATGGAGTCGGGGAAGAGGATGCTGATAATTTGCATTTTGAGCATCTCCATGCGGCCCTTCTATCCAATCCAAGCCGTCTCCAGCCAGCCTCAGTAATACCGGCACATGCATAGTCAAGGTGCCTCTTGCAGGACGCACACTGAACACCATCATTGAAGACGACATTACAGGTAGCACACTTCATCATAACAGCGGATTGACGAAAAACGTTAAAATGTTGAGAGCAACTGGACGTACAAAAACCGGGTAGCGAGCGCGAACCAGCGATCGACAATACGCGTGCACAACGTACGAGTGATCTCAGCGAACTGATAACTTGGTTTATTTAGAGTACGGCGCGGCGTGGGGGGTGGGGGGGGGGCAACATTAGTCCCGGCTCTACCTGATGGACAGTGATAACTTGGTTTATTTAGAGTACGGCGCGGCGTGGGGCGTGGGGGGGGGGGGGGGGCAACATTAGTCCCGGCTCTACCTGATGGACAGTGATAACTTGGTTTATTTAGAGTACGGCGCGGCGTGGGGCGTGGGGGGGGGGGGGCAACATTAGTCCCGGCTCTACCTGATGGACAGTGATAACTTGGTTTATTTAGAGTACGGCGCGGCGTGGGGCGTGGGGGGGGGGCAACATTAGTCCCGGCTCTACCTGATGGACAGTGATAACTTGGTTTATTTAGAGTACGGCGCGGCGTGGGGCGTGGGGGGGGGGGGGCAACATTAGTCCCGGCTCTACCTGATGGACAGGGATAACTTGGTTTATTTAGAGTACGGCGCGGCGCGGGGCGTGGGGGGGGGGGGGGCAACATTAGTCCCGGCTCTACCTGATGGACAGTGATAACTTGGTTTATTTAGAGTACGGCGCGGCGCGGGGCGTGGCGTGGGGGCAACATTAGTCCCGGCTCTACCTGATGGACAGTGATAACTTGGTTTATTTAGAGTACGGCGCGGCGTGGGGCGTGGGGGGGGGGGCAACATTAGTCCCGGCTCTACCTGATGGACAGTGATAACTTGGTTTATTTAGAGTACGGCGCGGCGCGGGGCGTGGGGGGGGGGGGGCAACATTAGTCCCGGCTCTACCTGATGGACAGTGATAACTTGGTTTATTTAGAGTACGGCGCGGCGCGGGGCGTGGGGGGGGGGGCAACATTAGTCCCGGCTCTACCTGATGGACAGTGATAACTTGGTTTATTTAGAGTACGGCGCGGCGTGGGGGGTGGGGGGGGGGGGCAACATTAGTCCCGGCTCTACCTGATGGACAGTGATAACTTGGTTTATTTAGAGTACGGCGCGGCGTGGGGCGTGGGGGGGGGGGGCAACATTAGTCCCGGCTCTACCTGATGGACAGTGATAACTTGGTTTATTTAGAGTACGGCGCGGCGTGGGGCGTGGGGGGGGGGGGGCAACATTAGTCCCGGCTCTACCTGATGGACAGTGATAACTTGGTTTATTTAGAGTACGGCGCGGCGTGGGGGGTGGGGGGGGGGGCAACATTAGTCCCGGCTCTACCTGATGGACAGTGATAACTTGGTTTATTTAGAGTACGGCGCGGCGTGGGGCGTGGGGGGGGGGGGGGCAACATTAGTCCCGGCTCTACCTGATGGACAGTGATAACTTGGTTTATTTAGAGTACGGCGCGGCGTGGGGCGTGGGGGGGGGGGGGCAACATTAGTCCCGGCTCTACCTGATGGACAGTGATAACTTGGTTTATTTAGAGTACGGCGCGGCGTGGGGCGTGGGGGGGGGGGGCAACATTAGTCCCGGCTCTACCTGATGGACAGCGATAACGTGGTTTATTCACTACATGCGGCTAAGGGAGGGTTCACACGTACCTACTTAGGTACGTAATACAAAGTGAGGATTGCTTACCTACCTAGTGATTTTTTCGCACATATATTTAGCAATATTTATCATTATAGTTTGTCGGAAAACAAGACTATGTCGTGAGCTAATCGATTTATCTTCACTCGTATGATTAGTGGTCGGAAATCCGGAAAGAAGTGCAAAGTGCCATGTTTTGTGTGAAATATTGATAGATTGTGACTTAAATATATTGAAGTCAGTTTAAAGGCAAAAGTATACAAATTGAGGTATATTTTGATGCATTAAAATTGCTTCCACGAGTAGCTACACTCTGCACGTACAGATTCGTTACCGTTTTCTACCACAATATGCGCTTTCAAAACGGCTGCTCTCAGAACGGTGAAGGAAAACATCGTGATGAAACCGGCATGTCCTAGAACCACAAGTTCGAAGACATGTGACATCCAACAACCCGCACTGGGCCCGCGTGGTGGATTACGGCACGCTCCCTCTCAGAGAGAGGAGCCCTGTGTCCCAGAAGAGAGAACATTATAGGTTGATTATGCTTATACGCTATTCGCACATATCTACTAGTTCGTACCAATATGAGAGTGGAAGAAGTACCTTTTTAAGAATGATTTATTTTATACTATCGCATCGGTCAGAATTGAAAATAGACGGAGCGAAAGAAACAAGCGCCTGCTAGAATTCTATTAGCTTACTCGTAAATCTGTAACACAGTGCAGATAATCCGTGTTTGCTGCGATGCGCTGGTTACCTATGATGGGTAACCATCAGGGGCGGATCTATATAAGGGCTTTATGGGCTACAGTCCAGGGCCCCGTGGATATAAGGGGCCCCCAGCCCCCATTGAAGACAGTGAATAATATAATGAATTTTAAAAAAAACCTAAATATTAAAAATTCCTATCATAAGTTTAACAACCCTGAGATCAATTACCACTTTGCGGGACACTAAACGTTAAACCATATGCGCGCCTATCGGACAGATCGAGGGATTCCCCGGTAAAGGGTGTCCCAAAATTTACGCAAGATTAGAGTTAAATAGAAAACATAATTTACTTTTCTTTTAAACAAGCCCACAACCACTCGTGCACTGAAGGAGGAGATTCAACGCTGGGTCAACGAAATTCAGCCACATTTATGAAAAAAAGTGTTGGAAAATTTTGACAAAAGACTGCGATGTGCCAGCTAAGCCGTGGAGGCTGTTTGCCCGATATGCTATTTCATACATAACCTTAGCATACGTATTTTATGATTCAAGTACCTGCACCCTAATTGCGTAACACATTATCAATCGGAATATTACCGAATTGCTATAAGTACTATCCTAAAGATTGTTCTAACGTTGCCTATCACTGGCTGTGAAGCGGAGCGCTCTTTCTGCGGGATTTTGTGTATAGAAAACAAATATAGGAGAGCAATGTCAAACTATCGATTATAGTCGTACCATTTATCAGTTCTTTCCATAAAACTATAGGGTGCTTCCCGTTGACCTAGAATCATGAAATTTGGCAAGAAGCAAAGTCTCACAGCAGAAGTAATGGAAAAAGTCCGCGAATTGTTAATTTGTAATCTTATCACATAAAAAAATATTTTCAAGTATGTCAGTCTGTCAAGACACTTTTTCTTGGGATCATGTGGAGATATCAAGTTGAAATTAATATCAAATACTTACGTAAGTCTATGGACCCTAACCGTCTTACAAATAAAACACGGAATAAAGTTATATCAGGAATAACAAAGGAATAACAATACATTTTCATAGGTTTAAATTTGGAATAACTTTATTCTGTGTTTATTTGTAAGACGGTTAGAGTTTAAAAAAAAATTAAGCTTCTAAGACAATGCAATAAAAAATACGGCCATTTATGAGATATATTTTATCAATCAAAACCTATAGGGTAGGTACTTCCATCATGAAATTCGGCAATAAGCAAGGTCTTACAGCACACATAATCGAAAAAGTCTGAAAGTTGTTAATTTATAATTTTATCACATATTTTTTTTTTTTTTTGGGATTACAATGTTAGGTTTGTTTTTGAGAAAAAATCTTTTGAACTACGGAACCCTTCATTGTGCGTGGTCCGACACGCACATGGCCGGTTTCTTTTCTTAAACCGTGTACCTGGTTCATCATCATCGAAAACAGTTTTTGACAAAATGGCAATTACTTAGTGGGCCTCCAAGTAGTATTAGCCCAGGGCCCCACAAACTCACGGTCCGCCCCTGGTAACCATAGAAGCATACTAAGACCTGATTGAAAATGTGAGGTTTTAACTTACAGAGTACCTATTTCTACGTTAGACAGTGTTTAATATCAGGGGTGCCGTAATGGATTTTGTAATTTTTTTTTGCTGAATGGGCCTAATCTCGACCTCATTTTCCATTATTCTTAAAAAAGAGAAATACATTAACTTAGCTCACCAAACTTTAATAAGTAAAATACAATTTAAAGTAATTTACTGACATGTTTATTGATAATTAACTTCTGCCCGCCACTTCGTCCGCGTGGTTCGTGTCCCCCGACCGGCGACCCACCCCGGGCCGTCGCGTCGCCTCACGTTATTACTTCTGCCCGCCACTTCGTCCGCGTGGTTCGTGTCCCCCGACCGGCGACCCACCCCGGGCCGTCGCGTCGCCTCACGTTATTACTTCTGCCCGCCACTTCGTCCGCGTGGTTCGTGTCCCCCGACCGGCGACCCACCCCGGGCCGTCGCGTCGCTTCACGTTATTACTTCTGCCCGCCACTTCGTCCGCGTGGTTCGTGTCCCCCGACCGGCGACCCACCCCGGGCCGTCGCGTCGCCTCACGTTATTACTTCGTTTTGCTAAGCGTTCTTCCTGACATTTTTCCTGTTTGCCAGGCTCCGAAGGGTCGTATAATGATGTTAAATAGCCTATAATCTTCCTCAAGAATTGAGCTATCTAAAAAACCGACTTCCAAAAAAAAAACACTACAAAGTGAAAAATAACTTTAATTTCGGAAGTCGGTGTCTTTGGATCTGTATTTTAGTTTTTTGCCACCGACTTCCGAAATTAAAGTTATTTTTCACTTTGTAGTGTTTTTTTTTGGAAGTCGGTTTTTGTTTTTGTAAAAAAGTTTTTATTTTTCACTTTTTAGTGGTTCAGTTTGTAATTTATCTAAGTTACAATAACCCAATGTCAACTGCTCATCACGTTTTACAAAATGTTGCTTTTCCCGATGCAGGGCCGTTAATTGTTGAGGAGTTCTCCTAGTAAGAACCAGGAGAAATGGAGCTCATGGTAAAGTCACCAGTCAAATAATGGTAATGCCATTATTTTGACGAGCATAAACCATATTAAAGTAATCGAATCGCAACCTGTTATATACTTAGATATAATTGAGTATTTCCGATGGCCCTCTGTGGTCTTCATCATCAGTTCCAGTTCACCAAATGGTACTTACCGAGAGCAAATGCACGAGTTACTATAAAAAATACCGAAATCGATATAGGTGTGCCCATAAAATTTGAGGGTTTCCCTCGATTTCCATGGGATCCCATCATCAGATCCTGACTTGATGATCATGGGACCACTTGACGTATACCCTTTCGAACAAAAAAAGAAAAATCCAAATCGGTCTTGCCATTTTCGAGTAATCGGGGAACATACATAAAAAAAAAAAAAAAAAAAAAAAAAAAAGGTTCCGACGAATTGAGAACCTCCTCCTTTTGGAAGTCGGTTAAAAAATTTTTCAAATCCGACTGGTAGTTCCAGACATTACCCCCTACATACAAACTTACAAACTTTACCTCAGTAAAATATTAGTACCAATAGATGAAGTACTTAAAACTTGTTGACATTGATATAGTTATGGTGAACTGTTTCCCTAGGATGTGTACCTGCGCAGTTACCGCGTGCCCATCCGAAATCGTAGGTATTGTGATCAGAGCTCGTTCCGGCTTTTTGAGAAGAGTGCTTTGTCTTCCAGGGAGGACAATTAAATACCAACAACAATGTTATCCTGAATACCTACTATTAAGATTGATGCGCCAGGGTAGCCCGCAAAAGTCAACATTTCTTACGTTTTTTGCAATTTGTAGGTCAGTGTGAGCTTGTATGTTGATTACAATATGATTCGCGGCCGTAGCTAATATGGCTTTACAGAATTATAATCATTAGAATCAGCAATACAACTCCCATAAGTTAGCATTTATCTCTAATCTAGCGATTTCATGAAATCATGAGGTTTGAGGTAAATGCTATTATGGAGTTGTATTGCTGATTCTAATGATTATAATTCTGTAAAGCCATACTAGCTACGGCCGCGAATCATATTGTAATCAACATACAAGCTCACACTGACCTACAAATTGCAAAAAACGTAAGAAATGTTGAATTTCGCGGGCTACCCTGGCGCTTTCGCCTTAATAAACTGCACTCGTTTATATCAAAATTGCGTGTTACACGAGTACGTATGTAACATTGTCATCATGCACATACAGACCAAAGTGACACCTCTGACAGCGTCAACTGACACCTCTGACAGCGTCAACTGACACCTCTGACAGCGTCAACTGACACCTCTGACAGCGTCAACTCAACCGATTAGCGCACCGCACACGCTGTTCCTGAAGAAAAAATAGCAGTGATAACAATCGCTGGAAATTGTTAACTGGTAACTTTCACGGTATGGAATAGTTGATACTGTTTATCACTAATTACCTGCGCTGCTGCCCGCTGTTCCATCCATGAAGACCGGGATAAAAGTAGCCTATGTGTTAATTCGGGGTATAAGCTATCTACATACAAAATTTCATCCAAATCGGTTAAGCTGTTTGAGCGTGAAGAAGTAACAAACACACATACACTCAAACTTTTGCCTTTTTACCCAACTGCGCCAGAAGGAGGGTTATGTTTTTCGAGAGTATGTCTGTATGTATGTATAATTATTTGGCACGCTCTGCGGCCTGAACTGCTCGATGGGTTTTAGCTTGAGAGGTGTCGTTAGATTCGTATTTACTGTGAGAGTGACACTGGGTATACCAAAATAAAAAAAAACTAAATGGCGGATTTTTGGCGCCAAATTATGTCTAAAAAAATATATTTTTTTCTCAATACCTAATGAGTGGGGTATCAAAATAAAGGGTTTTAAAAGGTCATTGCAAAAATATACACAACTTATATGGTTAAAAGTACCTAGAAGTGACAAATCGTAAAAAACACACACTAAAAACGTCTGCGAAATCTTTCACATTTGTAAACTAAAAAGCTGGAAATAAAAAAAAGTAATTAAAAAAATTAAAAAACCCGACTGCGGAAAAAGACTTAAGTTTAAAAAAAAACTTAAAAGCTAAAAACAAGCCCATTTTAAATTAAATAAAAGTTGGAAGCAGGCGGCACCAAAACCATTTTTATATTTTCAAACTCAAATGGGTCCCGCCTGCTTCCAACTTTTATTTAATTTAAAATTGGCTTGTTTTTAGCTTTTAAGTTTTTTTTTAAACTTAAGTCTTTTACCGCAGTCGGGTTTTTAAATTTTTTTAATTACTTTTTTTTATTAATATCCCGTCACTCACCCCGTCACCGTCACGCAAAGCGGAAGGCAGATGTTAGGTTACGCAGACCGGCGCCTCGTCAGCAGGGTTTCACTTTAAGGTGACAAAAAACGCTCTTTAGAGAAACACACCATGCATAAAAGAGAATGCAGGCCTTATACAGCTAGTCGTTGCAACAAGTTTAAAAATAATATAGCTCGTAGAATTACACCATCTCTAGCAGAACACGAGAATCCTAATGAAATCTATGGAGCCCTTTTTGATGTTGTGCAAAAAGAATACCAATCTACTTTCAAGACCAAAACCATTAACATTAATGGCACCTCCGTTGGCTTTAATCAATGGGCTACTCCAGGTATTTATAAAAGTAGAGCGAGACTATACGAGTTATACGGTTTGAAAAAATACAGGTTTGATACTTCTTTCCTAGAGTATGTCAAAAAATATTCAAAATTATTTAAAAACATTTGTGTTTTTGCTAAATCTAAATTTTTAAGCGATACAATTAAGAAATCCAATAATAAAGTAAAAACAACCTGGAAAATTATTAACAATGAAACGGGTAAGTCGGTGAAACAAGAAAAACAACTTGAGATTATGCTTGACAATAAGTTAATTAGTAAAGCAGCTGACGTAGCTGAGGCATTTAATGAGTTTTTCGCCAACATACCTATTACTACGACTCGCTCCTTAAATTCGTCCCCATCTAAAGCTGAAAACCTTTTGCATAGTAGTGTGCCCAAATGTAGTCGCTTATTTAGCTTCGAACATGTAACACCTCGTGATGTAGTTAATGTTTTTAACACACTTAAGTCTAAAAACACTGGTGATTACTGGGGCATCTCCATTAAACTATTAAGTAATATAATATACATCGTAGCCCCCTATCTAGCTGTTACTTTTAATAAATGTGTTGATTTAGGAACTTTTCCTGACCTCATGAAAAGTAGCAAAGTCATACCATTATTTAAATCCGGTAATAAAAATGACGTTGGAAATTTCAGGCCTATTTCTATCTTACCTGCATTTAGCAAAATATTTGAAAAGTTAATACTCAAGCAGTTGCTAAAACATTTTAATTTAAACAGACTCCTTCACGATGAACAATATGGCTTCACTAAAGGTCGTTCGACTACGGATGCGGGTGTTGCTCTGCTGAAACACATATTTAACGCTTGGGAGAACTCGCAAAATGCTATTGGAGTTTTTTGTGATCTCTCCAAAGCCTTTGATTGCGTGCACCATGACACGCTTTTGCGTAAATTACGTCATTATGGTGTCCAAAACGAAGCTCTCAAAGTAATAAATTCTTATTTACATAATAGGTTCCAATGTGTAGATGTTAATGGTGTGAAATCTTCCGGGCTACCAGTTCAGTTAGGTGTACCTCAAGGTTCAATACTGGGTCCATTCTTATTCCTAGTGTATATTAATGACTTACTTAGGGTATCTGTGATGTTGTACTGTTTGCAGATGACACCTCTCTTATTTTTAAAGTAGACAGAAACAGACATGATTTTGATGATGTAAACAGTGCACTCTCAATGGTTACGGATTGGTTTACGACAAATAACTTAGTTCTCAATGCCAAGAAAACTAAATGTATAAAGTTTGCCTTACCGAATGTTAGAAATCTGGGACCCAACATCGTCTTAGATGAAGAGGTACTTAAGACTGTAGAATCAGCAGTTTTTCTGGGTATAACAGTAGATGCTAAACTTCAGTGGGGCCTACATATATCAAGCCTAGCGGGAAGGCTCAGTTCAGCCGCCTACGCCGTCAGGAAAGTAAGACAATACACTGACGTTGATACAGCTCGGTTAGTCTATTTTAGTTATTTCCATAGCGTTATGTCCTACGGTATTCTGCTATGGGGCAAAGCGGCTGATATTCAAAATATTTTTGTTCTTCAAAAACGAGCTGTTCGAGCAATTTACCAGCTAGGAGCTAGAGTTTCTCTGAGAGAATTTTTTAAGGATATTGGTATTCTCACGGTGGCATCACAGTTCATCTTCGCCAACATCTTATACATTAGGCAAAATATACATTTGTACAGTAAAAACAGTGATATTCACAATATTAACACCAGAAATAAGGACAAATTACGTGCTCCATTTCATCGGCTTCATAAGGTTCATAACTCATTTGTTGGTCTTGGTATAGCTTTTTATAACAAGCTACCTTCTTCTTTGCTAGATTTGCCTTTTAATGCGTTTAAAATTAAAGTTAAATCCAATCTTTGTTCAAAGGCATACTATTCTATCAACGATTACTTAAACGATAAGAATAGTTGGTCGCTGTGATTAACTCAAGACAATGTTTATGTTATGTTCTTTCTCCAGGATCAGCTTACATAATGACAGGTTACATGAGTTAACACTTTCCGGGACAGACCGCCTCTTGACGTTATGTCGGTATATCGTTACGTGACAGTACGGCTAAGGGCGGTGAACTTTATTTCATGTAATTTGGCAAACCGTCGATAGCCGTTGCTTGCTCATAGTATTCCTAAGAAGCACATGATCTAGTGTCACATCACGCGACTTCATTTGTTCGTGGGTGTCACGGCAAACTCTTTTCGAGTCATTTTTCAACACACACATACGCAGTGCTTATGCACCAAAACAACACATGCACACCGCCGACAGGCGTAGACTGAGCCATACAAGTACAATGATGTTGATATTTAGTGTCACGGCGTACGCGGCGCCGGCGTGTCGTCGGCTGTAGACGGCTGTAGACGGTATGACAAAATGTATGGGATTTTGAAGTGTCATATCATTACATTTGCAAATAGTCAAGTGTCCCGGAACGTGTTAAGTACTAAAATTGTTTATTTTATTTGACAAAAATATAATTTAATGTATTGTGTTGCGTAAATTATTTTGCATAGGTACTATTGTATAGAATCTAGTTCTTCTAACTGAGCAGACAGCTGTGCTGCTGGGGAGTTTGTTCCGCTACTTCTTCTTCCCAGCTAAAGCACTAGGAAGTGGTGAAGGGCGGGCGTTTTGTGGGGACTGTCTTACTGTAATTTTGACGTTCAAAAAGTGCTGATTCTCAGCCTAATTTGAATAAAGGACTTTTGATGTTTTTTTTTTGACACCAACTTACCTGCTTTTATAAAAAAAAAACTAAAACCGGACTACTGAAAAATCAGACTCTAAAAAGTATGAAACAAGAAAATATTCTTATCTGAAACAGATTAATCTGTGTCTGAAATTAGAAAAAGACAGACGCCGCAGTCGGGTATACGTATAACGTTCAGTGGCCGCAGCTGTAGCCACACAAACACCATAAAGTAAAAAAACCGGTCAAGAGCGAGTCGGACTCGCGCACCGAGGGTTCCGTTACGATTTCTGAAAAAGTGTGCTATTTAGAGACATCGTTTTATTTTTCCTGTAATCTTTATATAAACTTCTATCACATAGGATAATTTCAGATTTTTCTCTTTGTAAACTTCGGAGATAAGGTGGGGGGACGGTATTTTTTTTACATTTTTCATCAAAAATCAAAAACTATGCGGCCTAAAAAAAAATAAAAAAATGTTTGAAAATTTGCAAACAATGCTCTTTCATATGATACCCTACATGCCGTAGTCACCTCTCTTTGAATTTTTAAGACCCCCTTTCAGTCCCTGTTGCAAAAAAAACATAAATATTTTTATTTCTTTCTTATTTGCACAATAGTTGGGTAAACGTCACCTAAAACTATTCCAAATTTCAAGTTGATAGCATCAGTAGTTCTTGAGATATCCAGCTGTGACAGACAGACAGACAGACTGAGTCACACCATAAGGGTTCCTTTTTTACCATTTTGGTACGGAACCCTAATAAACTAATGAATGCGGATCAGTCATGATGTGCTCCTGACTGTTTATATAAACAAGGTTGCAGTCCAAGGCAGAGACGTTAACTTCTGACCATGGAGAGCGCTTCAAACCAATAACTTTGAGCTCTCCCTTACCTCCGTGTTGTTGGCAGTAAGCCGTCGTTCGCACGGACGTAAAAATAACGCGGCGATTTTTTTTCACGCACTGTATTTTCAACGCTCTGCTTAGCGCCGAGAGTTGAAAATCCAACAGTGTGTTTTTTCGACGCGCTAGAATGCACTCTGTTGTTGTTAGGTTGGATTCTCGAAGCTCAGCTCAACACCGAGAGTTGAAAATCCAGTGCGCGATAAAATCCCGCCACGATATTTTTACGTGCGTGCGCCATATAGAAAAACCAGCTGACAGTTACGAGAACGGATTGTCCGTCGCTTGCCAGCACTCATAGAAAATACTTAATTAAATAATTGATTATGTATTGTTTTGTTTCCCAATTAGCCACGTGGCGCGTGGTGGCTACAATAATTACTGATCCACTGGACGCGTGACTTGGTATTTAAAATTAGGTTTAAACCGTAGGCCTAAAGTATGTACCTAGGTATTTTTCATCAGATCGTGACAGTGCAGCTTAGGTACGGGTAGACAAATCAAACGGGCCTGGAGGGAAATTATCGTAAAGATCAAATATCTTTAAATCTATTCAAAGGAAATAATAGGTCTTTACCTATGAAATTGCCGTTTTATATGAAAAAATTTAAACGAATTTTTTTCATGTATTTTTTATTTGTATTAATCGAAGTAATCACCCATGCAATCAATGCATCCTTGCCAACGCAGTGGCAGTTTATTGATGCCCTTCTTAAAGAAATCAGCTGGTCGGGAGGCAACAAATTCTTCAAAGGCATTTTGTACTGCCTCTCGGGTATTGAATTTTTTTCCCGCCAAGAAGTTGTCCAAATTCTGGAAAAAGTAGTAGTCTGTAGGCGCAAGGTCTGGTGAGTAGGGCGGATGACGGAGAGCTTCCAACCCCAGTTCTTGCAACTTGGAGACCGTCTGCTGTGCAGTATGAGGTCGCGCGTTGTCGTGCAGGAGCAGCGGAGACGAGCGATTGACCAATGCTGGTTGGAGATGTGCCAGCTTCTCCATCATTGTGTTCAGTTCTTCACAGTACACATCTGCAGTAATGCTCACCCCGTTTGGTAAGAAGCTGTGATGAATCACACCGGCGCTAGACCACCAAACAGTGACCATCACTTTTCTAGGGGTAAGTTTTCGTTTAGGGCATTGTTTAGGTGCTGAACCAGGATCCAACCAACTTGCTGAGCGCTTGCGGTTATCAAACAGAATCCATTTTTCATCGCAGGTAACAATGCGGTTCAAAATTCCTTCATTTGTGTGTCTGTTGAGCAGTGCAAGGCACGTCTCGACGCGTACTTCGCGCTGGCGATCATTGAGTTCGTGGGCACCCATTTGTCAAGCTTTTTTACCTTGCCAAGTTGACGCAAATGGACCAATATTGTTTTGACGCTAACGTCGAAAGCTGCTGCTAATTCAGCCGTAGATTGTGTATCATCAGCTTCCACAATCGCCTTTAATTCGTAATTGTCGACCAAAGTCTTCGGACGACCGCGAGGTTAATTTTTCAGGTCGAAATTTCCAGAACGGAAGCGAGCAAACCAATAACAGGTGGTGCGTTGGTTTGTAGTGTTAGCTCCGTAAACGTCGTTGATGTTGCATGCCGCTTGTGCCGCGTTGCTGCCACGACGGTACTCATGTTCCATAATTACTCGAATTTTTAATGAATCCATGATGACGAAAAAGATTGAAATGCGATGAAAATGTAACACTAATCAATAAACAAATGACTACTTTTGGAAAAAAAAAATCCATGTTTTTAAAATAAAATTAATTTGAAATTAGAATTCTTAGCCAAACAAAAATTATTTTGATTTGAAATGGCCAGTACTGCAGAACGGCAATTTCATAGGTAAAGACCTAATATTAATTTCTTTTTGAAAGTCAGTCCTATGGATTCAATACAATACGCACCCTCGTTGGTCTAGTCGCAGCACTAACTGCTGATCCATGGGGTTCGAGGCCCAGGTGGGGCAATGTTTTCCCATCTGTAATTAGTCAGTAGCAGCCCGCAGTCTGAGGCTCGCCTCCTATTACATGACACTTACACTTAGTTAGGGTCACGTGTCTGAGTTTGGGCTATTTTTAGACCCAAAACCCCAGCGGTGGGGGTGCTGGGGGTTAGTTGGGAACCTTATGGGTTCACAATTATTTATGAGGATATGTTTTCCATCGGATGATGTTTTTTTACGTTTATATATGTGATATTAGCTTATATACCTACTATGTAAAGTTTTGTCCTTATGCACACGTGGAGTGCATTGGACACGCGGGGGTGAGGGGGGGTTAGCTGCGAACTAAAAATTGGGTATATTAGGTGAACGGAGTAGAAGCCTATGGCATACCTAACTTTTTTTTTTTTTTTTTTAAATCGAAAATTCTAATCATATGCAGGCTGCTTAGGATTTGAATTTCGATATTTTTAAACGATTTATTACTTTTTTTCAAAATTTCTGTTTTTGTGGTACGAAAATAAAAAGTTTACATCGAATTTGTAGTATTTATTGGTACTTTGATATTTTTTTCTGTCTCAGCAATTAAAAAAAAAAAAAAACTAGGTATGCCATAGGCTTCTACTCCGTTCACCTAATATACCCATTTTTTTTCGAGACGGTAAAAAAGTCATCCGGTATATGCGATATACCACTATTTAAAGGTTTCTCCTTGTGCACACATGGGGTGCATTCGACACTCTGGAAAACAAAAAGTAGAGTCTCTATAAATGTGGTGGTGGAGAAGAATGCTTGGGATCTCACGGACAGAATTCCGTATAAACGTTTCCATGCTTTATAATTTTACGAAAAATTTAAGTCAAACGTCTGAGTACCTGCCTAAGTAATTTCTATCAATAAGTATGTATTTAAAGAACTTTATTTCTCTTAAAAACTTAAAAAAATAACAATTCGCATAAAATAAGGTACCTACTTAAGTAATTATAATTAGTACTATGACCGTGAGTTACCTGTAGGCTCTAGTGTCCTGGAGACATAATAATTATTAGCATATTCCGTTTTATGATAATAATATGCAAATAATAAAGCCGTTGGTCCCGGCTGTCATTCGTGGATCTGACAGTCGTTACGGGTCGTCAGAAGCCCGAAAGTCTGACAACCAGTCTTACCAAGGGGTATCGTATTACCCAGTTACTGGGTTGTTAAGGTCAGGCAGTCGCTCCATGTAAAATACTGGTATTCATCCTGCATCTGCTTAGACTGGAAGCCGGTCCCAACATAGTTGGGAAAAGGCTACGCACATTGATTGAGTTACCTCTAGGGTGTTGAAGATATTATGATTATTAGCATATTCCGTGTTATGTTATTAATATGCAAATAATAAAATCTCTGATACGGGTCGCCAGAAGCCCGAAAGTCTGACAACCAGTCTTACCAAGGGGTATCAAAGTTACTGGGTTGTGACAATAGCTCCATGTCAAATATTGGTATTCAGCTGCATCCGCTTAGACTGGAAGCCAACCCCAACATAGTTAGGAAATGGCTGGCAGATGATGATGATGCAATAATGAAACCCCTGAACTAGTAATAAGTTATTATTAGATTTCATTATCCACCGGCGTGATGACGTCACATTATCCACCGGCATGATGACGTCACATTATCCACCGGCATGATGACGTCACATTATCCACCGGCGTGATGACGTCACATTATCCACCGGCATGATGACGTCACATTATCCACCGGCGTGATGACGTCACATTATCCACCGGCATGATGACGTCACATTATCCACCGGCGTGATGACGTCACATTATCCACCGGCATGATGACGTCACATTATCCACCGGCGTGATGACGTCACATTATCCACCGGCATGATGACGTCACATTATCCACCGGCGTGATGACGTCACATTATCCACCGGCATGATGACGTCACATTATCCACCGGCGTGATGACGTCACATTATCCACCGGCGTGATGACGTCACATTATCCACCGGCATGATGACGTCACATTATCCACCGGCATGATGACGTCACATTCTCCACCTGCATGATGACGTCACACAGGAATACGCATCCTATAAAAAAAATGGATTAAGTACCTTTACTTGTACACGTGAAGGAAATTCTAAATAAATACTCTAAAAAACGGATTCCCATGATTATAATTTATTAATCCACATTATTATCTTGCTCGTTTTAATGAGTCCAATTAAAAAATAATAATCATACTTAATTAATTGGATTGCATTGTTTTAGCTTCAACTGTCAACTGTTAACGTGCACTGGTCAGTCGGTTTTTTCTTAATGTGAGCTGTCAGAAAGTTTTTTATTATTTTTTTCGTTGATTCATTAATCAATCACAATAGGTAATAATATTTTTTTCTAACGTTGCACGTTGGTTTAATAAAGTCAGTATCATGCAAGTGGAAAAATTTCTTTATTATCCTACCTTTATGGAAAATTAAACAACCAAGAGGTACCCAGTAACTTGGCTGTGAGAGTTTTTTTTTTAGATAGGCAGTCGCTACAGCTTAAAATACTGGTATTCAGCTGCATCCGGTTAGACTGGAAGCCGACCCCAACATGACAAGTTCCATAAATACCTACAGTCTAAGCCACTAAAGAACTACATGAAAAATACTAGAATTTTATATTTAGGAAGGGTTATTTTTCTCTCGCTTTTAGGTAACGAGCGTCAAAATTACCTTCAAAGCAATAACATTTTAGGTAATTAATAGATTAAAAAAACCGGTCAAGAGCGAGTCGGACTCGCGCACCGAGGGTTCCGTACCATTATTTATATGTAATTTTTGTTGATGATTTCTGAAAAACTGTGCTATTTAGAGACATCGTTTTATTTTAAAAAAAAAACCGGTCAAGTGCGAGTCGGACTCGCGCACGAAGGGTTCCGTACCATATTATATGTTTAACAATCGCAAAGATAACTTTTTAGTTATTTTATAATGATACTGTGAATTACAAGGTTCTTTTTTGCAGTTGCAGAAAATCACCCATGTTTAAACAAAATACCTTATGAATCGCCGTTTTCAGTATTGTTGATTAAATACAGTATTCATGGTACTTACATGGTATAAAGAAGTTTCAAATTCCTAATTTGTTGAATTGTTGCGCTAGAGCTCGTACAAAAATGGTCTAAAATTTACAACTTTTACGGCCCCCTATTTCTTAATTTTAAAAGATAAAAAAAAATATGTTTGTACTCTACTCAATGAGTTCTAGACGAGGACACCCCACATAACACATAATCAGCCTATAATGTTCCCACTGCTGGGACACAGGTCTCCTCTCGGTGAGAGGGAGTGGGCCGTAATCCACCACGCGAGCCCAGTGCGGGTTGGTAGATGTCACATGTCTTCGAATTTTTGGTTCTAGGACATGATGGTTTCCTCACGATGTTTTCCTTCACCGTTTTGAGAGCAGTGGTGATGAAATAATGACACGACACCCCACATGCTAGATTAAAATTTTTATTTTTTTTTCAAAATGAAAAGTTTATTGTATGGGGACCGACCCCTTAAATTTTTAACTTTGCTTTATTTTTATTATTTGTTGTTATAGCCGTAATAGACAGCGTAGGCTTAGTAAGTTTGTACTGGGCTGTGGTTGTCTGATTTCATGGATTTTAATTTTCTTGCGCGGAACCCTAATTATTTTTCTAAAATAATAATAGCCTAAGTTACTCCTTAAAACATCAGCTATATGCCGTCAAAATCGGTGAAAATTAATAATTCGTTTATTCGTTTTCGTTTCGTTTCGTTAATTCGTTTGGCAAGTTTCCTAACTTGACTCAAAGTACCATTTTTTTAATCGGACTGCGCATTAAAATTCCTAAAAATACAAACTTTAACATACCTAAACCTCATTTGAGGCGTAGTTTTGAAAAACTAATAATGACAAACATTATTACTTACTTATGCAAGTATTTGTGCTAATTTTCAAGTTCATTAACCAAATTAATAAGATTTTTCATATAAACTGTATCTCTGTTTTCACGAACACAGATACCTAAAGAATTTCAAATATCGTCTGGTATGTTTCCATAACTTGACTCAAACATTATTTACACCAATTTTAGAGTTAATCAAGCCCCCAATAAAATCCTCCGCTATAAAATTAACTTTTCACCCCTTAGGGGTAGATTTTTGGAAAACCCTAATACACGTTAGTCTTAATTTTTGGTCTCAAGTATAAAAACTGAGTTTTGAGTTCCTCCATACAAACTTTGACACCCCCAATACCTCCTTAGGGGGTAGTTTAGGAAAACTAAAAATGATAAACTTTATAATTTACTTAGATGAATATTCGTGCTAAGTTTCAAGTCTATTAACTCAAGGGATAGTATTTTTCATACAAACTTTCATCCCCTGTTTTACTCCCTTAGGGATGGAATTTCCAAAAATCCTTCCTTAGTGGATGTTTACACTATATAAGGTATCTATGTGCAAAATTTCAAGTCTCTAGGTCCATTGGTTTGGGCTGTGCGTTGGTATATTAGTCAGTAACTCAGTCAGGACATTGATTTTTTTATATATATAGATTTACCATGTTATTTTAAGACCACAGACTTCTTATAGGTTTTCCTGTAATCTACAGGTGTAGAACTAATGTCTATATTTTTTTCAAAATTTTAGGCTCAGTAGTTTCGGAGATAAGGGGGGGGGGAATGGTCAATTTTCGTCTATTTTTTTAAATAACTTTAAAACAGTAAATTTTAAAATTATTAAAAAAATATATTTGAGACCCTCATAGCCCTTTCATTTGATATGTCACTCGGTACAGTTTACAAAACTTTTTTTTAAAATTTTCTTATTTTTCCCCTAAAAGTGACTCTCATATATTTAAAATTCATATATTTACTTTAGCTGTACGTGTTTGGGTCACAGAAATCCATACGTGTACCAAATTTCAACTTAATCGGTCTATTAGATTCGGAGCAAATTGGCTGTGACAGACGGACAGACGGACAGACAGACAGACAGACACACGAGTGATCCTATAAGGGTTCCGTTTTTTCCTTTTGAGGTACGGAACCCTAAAAATTAAAAAAATGTTTCAGAATGTGCAAACAGCGCTACTTTATATTACTTAGCCACGAGCCCCACATGTTTCTGAGTCAATAAACAATCAAAATCAATAAATAAATTGAAAAAAAAAAAACAGTTATAAATTAATCAGATATTTATCTTCATGTTCTTTCTTTCTTAGTTATCTAGCAATAAGATCCGAAGCCAGCACTCAACCGAATCCACTGAAGCCAATGATGAGTAAAAACATTTACCCAACTCAGCATTCTCCCAAATCACCAGCAGAATGTCACAATAATCACCATTACACTTGATTACAGTGGCGATGTTAAACTAAAGTGGTTATTAGTGGGTCAGCAGAGTGAGGCAAGAGCGCGGGAAACTGTCGATGCGCGTACGCATTTATTCGTAAGTGAAGCGGAGCCTTCAGGCGGGGTTGAGAGGTTTTGATACTTTGGGATGGTGGATGCAGGAGAAAATCTACTTTAGTTGCTCTTCTTTTCGAGTCAATGGCAAATGTAAAATATTTAATTATGTAAGATGAGTTGGGCCCACTAGGTAAATAATATAATAATATATAAATAAATAATAATATCCTTGGACATTTCACACAACGCCATCTAGTCCCAAGCTAAGCAACCTATTGCTTGTATTATGGTAACGAGATGGCTGATAAACTACTTATATACATTTTTTTTTTGTAAATACATACATATTATAGATAGAAAAGCACCCAGACTCGGAACAAATACTTGTAGGTCGTACAAATATTTGTTCCGTGCGGGAATCGAACCCGCGACATGCCACGCCAGGTAGCCACGCCAGGCGTTTTTAAGGTCCTCAGAAGTGCAGCTATATGGACACCTTGGACACTCCTATATGGGATATGATTTGGTCAGGAGCACCGCATTCATGTATACTAATATTATAAAAAAATAAAGTTTGTTTGTAAGTTTGTATGTAGGGGGTACCTAATCTCTGGAACTACCGGTCGGATTTGAGAAATTAATTTTGCATTTGAAAGCCCAATTTTTGAGGAAGTATACAGGTTATTTAACATCATGCTACGACTCTTAGGTGCCGAGCAAAAAGAAAAAAAAATCAGAAAGAACGCTAAGCGAAAACGAAGTAAAAGCGCGGGCGGGCGATGCTATGCGATGGTGTGGGACGGGGGAACAAGAAATTTGACGCGGACGAAGTCGTGGGCAGAACCTAGTACTGTTATAAATATAAATAAGGCACTTACAAAATAATTATCATGGCATCATATTATAATTTCAAATGGGAAACGTGTGCCAACAAACATAGACTGCCGCGTAACTAACTGTGTGAGTGACGGAGACTCTTCAAAGGCGAACTTTTGAAGAAACTTCTTGTGCCATAACAACAGCTGCGTACTGTGGATTTAATTAGACTCATTACCTGGCCGTTAAATATACCATGGAAGTTTTTTTACATTAACATCGACAATATTATTTGTAGGAATTTTAACTACTTAATTCTTTTGTTTATGGTGAGACATAAAAAAACATGCAAAAGGAAAGCTTGACGTGTAATATTTTCAACCGTTTCGTCCATTTTTTTTATGCGTGTATTTTTTTTTTGCACTGAAAGTACCTACGTTGTAAGTTGCCTTGAAACATTTATTTCATTAAGTTTAAGTTTATTGTGTAAAATAAAATATGCACCAGAGGACTGTTTCATGCTTCTGATTCATTAAATTAAAGTGATTCAAAAATGAATTTAGTTATTACAACAAAAATATAACAGTAAACTTTATCCCCAAAAAATATCAAGTATCAAGACTGTTCGTCACTCACTCGACTATAGTTTGTTTTGCAAACAAATTGTTATGGGAACGATGATAAAAGCTGCGCTTGCGATGTTCTCGCAGTGACCTTGTACCTGCGACATCACGCTATATGCAATTGGGTGTGAGCAGAGTCAACGGTCGGTAATAAAAATGTCAATTAGGTATGGGTGTATAACTGTATTATCTATGTTATTTTTATTAGGGAATAGGCAATTAGCGTCGGGATTTTTTATTAGGGAATACGCGATTGGCGTCGGGATTATTTATTAGGGAAGACGCAATTAGCGTCGGGATTATTTATTAGGGAATACGCGATTAGCGTCGGGATTATTTATTAGGGAATACGCGATTAGCGTCGGGATTATTTATTAGGGAATACGCGATTAGCGTCGGGATTATTTAGTAGAGAATATGCGATTATCGTCGGGATTATTTATTAGGGAATACGCGATTAGCGTCGGGATTATTTATTAGGGAACACGCGATCAGCATCGGGATCATTTATTAGGGAATACGCGATTAGCGTCGGGATTATTTTTATAAAAGTGAGATTAATTATTTACTTTCGTACATGTTTACATAGGTACCTTCCCTTTTTCACAAAAACAACGTAGGCATAGAAACAGGTGATAAGCTAAGTACCGCAGAAATAAATGTCACAGCGAGGAACCTCCTTACAATATGTGCCGCAGCCAGGAGCAGCTACCCACTGCTTTCTCTATCAGTACCTGACACTTGGACTGCTTGATAAGAATTTATTTTTAGTATTACGTGGGGTACAAATGTACAATGAAGTATTCAATCTGTATATATAAAAATGAATCCCTATTTCCCTTGGTCATCGCATCACGCGTGAACGGATGGAACAATTTCGCTAATTCTTTTTTTGTTGTGTTAATTATTGTCAGGAGAAAGAAAAAATTAAGAAAATTTTGCAGAAAATTGGAAAATTTCTGAAAACTTAACGACTATTTTAACTTCGCGCGTTTACATTAAAATATGCATAGTCAAGACAGGACAACGTCTGTCGGGTCTGCTAGTAAATAAATAAAAACCTCTTTGGGTGTTGCTCGTGGTCAAGGCTCTTTAGTAGGTATTGCCAATAGAAGATACGAGTATTACTTAGACATATCATTATTTTAAAAGTCTGTATTTTGTCCTGGGGTCCCGGACCTTTGGAAGCCCAAGTCAACTCGCAGAGGCCCCTTAGACAATTTTAAATGATGAATAGGCACCAACCGACAATTATCCTTGTACGCACTATGCAAGTGCACCCAAGGACAACCCGCGGTTGGTGCAGGACTATTAATTGCTGGCAGGACATGGACACAAAACTTTGGGCTATGGGTTTGGGTGGCTGTAGTGGATTGGGATACCTTGAACTATGTCCCCTGCCTGACCAATCAATCTGCCTGCCTTCTATCCCAACTATGTTGGGATCGGCTTCTAGTCTAACCGGATGTAGCTGAATACTAGTATTTTACATGGAGCGACTGCCTATCTGACCTCCACACCCAGTCACTGGGTAATACGATACCCCTTGGTAAGACTGGTTGTCAGACTTTTCGGGCTTCTGACGACCCGTAACGACTGTCAAAGATCCACGAATGACAGCCGGGACCAACGGCTTAACGTGCTTTCCAAGGCACGGAGGAGTCTCGGTATGTAAAGATGGTCACCCATCCACGGACCAACTAACTAATGTTATATAATAAACACGGATAAAATGGCAGGGAGTGACTTGCCGCCGGGGTCGCGGGTTGTTCGAAAGAGATACCGTGGCCCTGGCACAGGCAACTGAAGGAACACGGGTGGGTTTTAGTCAGTAAAAGTCTGACACGCCCTTCCGCTCCACCCAGAGCGGGAAAAGTCATTTGATGATTTCCCAACCACAAAACAAAAAAACCGGTCAAGAGCGAGTCAGACTCGCGCACCGAGGGTTCCGTTTCGTTTTCTGAAAAAGAGACATCGTTTTATTTTTCCTGTAATCTTTACATACCTAAACTTCTATCACATAGAATAAATTCAGATTTTTCTCTTTGCTAACTACGGAGATAAGGGGGGGGGGGGAACGGTATTTTTTTATATTTTTTATCAAAAGTCGAACACTGTGCGGCCTAAAAAAAAAAATGTTTGAAAATGTGCAAACAGCGTTCTTTCATATGATACCCCACATGACCTAGTAGCCCCACTTTGATTTTTTAAGACCCCCCTTTCAGTCCCTTTTTTATTTCTTTCTTATTTTCAAATTAGTTGGGTAAACGTCATCTAAAACTGTTCCAAATTTCAAGTTGAAAGCATCAGTAGGTCTTGAGCTATCCAGCTGTGACAGACTGTCTATCTGAGTCACACGCACACCATAAGGGTTCCTTTTTACCATTTTGGCACGGAATCCTAAAAAGGCACTGCCTGCACACTCAATTCTATTATTCTACTCCGTGTCCCACTGCTGGGCAAACGCCTGCCTCCCCTCTCCACTTAGACATTTATACCTACCATTATTTGAGGAGAGGAGCTCGTGGCTAAGTAATAACAGCCGCACGGGTCGATCCGTCAGGTTAAGCTACGCTTGCCGGGGTTGTTCAGTGGATGGGTGATCATCTTTACATACCGAGACTCCTCCGTGCCTCGGAAAGCACGTTAAGCCGTTGGTCCCGGCTGTTATTCGTCGATCTTTGACAGTCGTTACGGGTCGTCAGAAGCCCGAAAGTCTGACAACCAGTCTTACCAAGGGGTATCGTATTACCCAGTAACTGGGTTGTGGAGGTTAGATAGGCAGTCGCTCCATGTAAAATACTGGTATTCAGCTGCATCCGGTTAGATTGGAAGCCGACCCCGACATAGTTGGGAAAAGGCTAGGCAGATTGATTGGATTTGTTTATTTATTAAAACAATTACCTACTGTATTATTGCATCAATTGAAAATCCAGTAGCAGGAGGACAAATTATATTATTAGTGTAAAAGAATATTTTTTTTGCATTCTGGTTATTTATACTTAATTAAATATTTTTTTAAGTCATTCTCACATTTCTCGAGAACATAGTAACCATTACGTATGACGCCATCCGCACATACCTGCCTACTATAATCTCAAGGCCAAACGCGCAATTTTCACGCTTTACATATTTGGGCGCATGCGCGACAATCTCCGGTCACACTGGGCACCGTCCTTTAAAGAGAACGTCTGACTACCTCAAGTCAGACGTTCACCACAATTACTGACATTTAGATCACTTTGCTCTAAATACTGGCTCAAATACTAGAGCACAGGACCCTAGGTAGATGTGAGGATGGGTAGCAGCATCCTCTTTATTAAAACATACTTTTGCTATCAAAGCTTTTACAAGTGACGAAGTGAGGATTCCTAAATGTAGGTACCATGTCAGACACTAGTCTGCATGGTCCTGAATGTCCTGACCAAGATTATGAAGAGACTGTGACCTCTGAGTTTGTTTCGGTGTGTCTTCTCAAAGTATAATAGAAACACTGAACTCATCTAATTTTAAATACTAGTAGAGTACCTCGTCCTGCGCGCAGTAGACCTCGCGAGCACTAACTTTTTATAACAATGAATATACCACTAATAAAGTTATCTAAAACGGGATATTTACAATGCTTTTTTTTTATTTTCAGATCTTCATCAATCTTCAACAAATTTTTATGAGACCAACTAAGTTACCTAATTACCTTTCTAATAAAAAAACCGGTCAAGAGCGAGTCGGACTCGCGCACCTGTAATCTTTACATAAACTTCTATCACATAGAATAATTACTGATTTTTCGCTTTGCAAACTTCGGAGATAATGGGGGGGGGGGGTATTTTTTTTACATTTTTCATCAAAAGTCGAAAACTATGCGGCCTAAAATAAGAAAAAAAAATGTTTGAGAATGTGCGAACAGCGCTCTTTTATATGATACCCCACATGTACTAGTAGCCTCACTTTGAATTTTTAAGACCCTTTTTCAGTCACTGTTGGAAAAAAATATAAATATTTATAATTCTTTCTTATTTGCAAAATAGTTGGGTAAACGTCATGTAAAACTATTCCAAATTTCAAGTTGATAGCATTAGTAGTTCTTGAGATATCCAGCTGTGACAGACAGACCGACAGACTGAGTCACACCATAAGGGTTCCTTTTTTACCATTTTGGTACGGAACCCTAAAAAGAACTCGGATCTCTTAAGGCGGAGATATCCAGTAGTGACCTTTTTACCCCTTTTCGGAGGTAGTAGTACACCTTTCAATCAAAAATACCTGACAACAAAAAATTGCATAAAGTCGTAAAACCTGTACACCAAGTTTCGTCGCGATCGGTTGTAAAGTACGACCTGTAGAGGAGTAGCAAACAAAGACAAACTGTCGGAGGAAAGCAAATTATGCCAGACTTGAAGCAGAGACGCTCTGCTCGCTTCGCTCGCTCCGTTAATAATTTATTTTGACGAGTCAAAGAGTTTTGTAACCAATTGCGGTGCCGGCGCGCTACCCACCTGCAGACTGGCTAAAGTGGCTCACATTTTACCATGGCATGATTTACTGGTAAGCAGCTCCATCTGGTTAGACTGGAAGCCGACCCAGACATACTTATTGAAAGAATAAGACAGATGTGAGTGGAAACGCCGGGAAAACCCTGGAATGACTTACAGCTTGCGGCATTCCGCAGACGTGAATGGTATGGTATCGTATCGATATCTAAACATGATAAAACAAAAAATAAATTAATTTGATGATGTTCCGGTTCCCGGTTTGGTTAAAGTTATTCATAATGATGAGTACAATGACCGCTTAACCGATGCCGCCGGGGTCGCGGGTTGTTCGAAAGAGATACCGTGGCCCTGGCACAGGCAACTGAAGGAACACGGGTGGGTTTTAGTCAGTACAAGTCTGACTCGCCCTTTCGCTCCACCCAGAGCGGGAGAAGTCATTTGATGATTTCCCATCCAAAAAAAAGGGGGATGATTAGCTAATTGTAGAGGAGCTCGTGGCTAAGTACAACCGCACGGGTCGATCGATCAGGTTAAGCTACACTTGCCGGGGTTGGTCCGTGGATAGGTAACCGTCTCTACAAACCAAGACCCTCCATGCCTCGAAAAGCCCGTTAAGCCAGCCGGGACCCACGTCCCGGCTGTCATTCGTAGATCTTACACATGAATATGCGATGCGTTGAACGCTCGATCAAATAAACATTCGATATTTTCCTCGATGTTTTGAGTGTACGATATATTGAATGTTCGATTTATTAACCATTCGATATTATGAACGTTCTAGTATTTAGACGTTCGATTTATAGTGGTCGATCAATTGATATTCGATTATTTGGCATTCGATTGGGCGTAGTACACCCCTTACAACCGTCACCTGCCAGCCTTTTCCAAACTATGTCGGCTTCCAGTCTAACCAGATGCAGCTGAATACCAGTTACTGAGTAATACGATAGGTACGCCTTGTGTGGTTGTCAGTCTTTAGGGCTTCTGATGACCCGTAACGTCTGTCTAAGATCTACGAATGACAGCCGGGACGTTGGGTGTACTACGCCCAATCGAATGCCAAATAATCGAATATCAATTGATCGACCACTATAGTTAGATTCCCAGCCAAAACAATTGAACGTTACAAAACGAAAGCCAACATTTATTTTAACTATTTACAGGCACTTCCGGAGCACGCGGCATTCGTTTCAGCTTCATGGGAAAAAGAAGTAAGTTTAAATAGGTATGTATGTAGGTTCGTAGGTAGGTACTGTTACTTGTTGCAGACTTCATTGTTAACAAAATAATAAACGATTGTTCCAGTAACTGATAATTCGTGATGTTTAAATGGTCGCACAGAGCATTAGGCGCCATCATTACAAACTGTTGCTAAAGGTCAAAACGTCATAATTATATGGCTGAACTTAAAAAATAGATGATATCGGTATTGTGGGAATCTTCTTTCCTAATAATAGTTGTTTAACCGACTTTGAAGAAGGATGTTCTCAATTCGATTGTATTTTGGAATGTTGGCGTAGTGATTGCAAGTGGGATTGCTGAGCGTGGGATTGTAGGTTCGAAACCCGGGTCAGACAAGTACCTACTATTAGGTTTTCAGTAATAGTTCTGTCATGGCAATATGATCTGTTTGCTGCATAACAATAATTAAGAACCTATAATAGTAATATAATGATAGAGCCACTAGTTTAAGAATGCAAATTCTGATTAGGATTTATTAGGTTGTGAGCGCGCAGGCGATTATTCCCGATGTCCACCACTTGGTTGGCCACCACTGGGGGACAGCGAAACAACTTTTTAAAATGACTGTCGTTGTCCACCACGAGGACAGAATTAACTTCAAAAACACTTTGAAGTTGGTAGCAGCCAAAAGACTGCGTGGTGTCGGGGTGCCCCGATTCTGTTTTGGAACAGATTCGACCTATTTTAACCATGAAGTGGTGGACAGCGGGAATTATTTTTAAATGTTGTTTCGCTGTCCCCCAGTGGTGGCCACACCAGTGATGGACATCAGGAATATACCGCGCGCAGGTGACGCGGAGTTGAGGGTGGGAGCAAGACAAAACACTGGATATTGTTGACATGTGTAACATTATATATAGTGTTTTAGGTGGGTAGAGATTTGTAACGCACGGTGATGCCTGCGGATTAATTTTATATTTGTTCATATAATTGGTTGTAGCTTTGTAAGGAGTATGATGCATTATAATACTCTTAGTACAGTTTATTTTATTTTATTACCTATTTATGTATCATGGTTACCGTAGGTCTTTTTCGGGTGACCATTGAAAATCAGGGCTATACTGTGGGCCTCACATGCCGAGTGGAAGCGAAATAGATTACAGAGTTTTGTGGTAGGTGGCTGGTAGATGTGCTGTCGAACGCTTGCTTGCTCTCTCTTGCACCCTAAGAAAGGCGGCCATGTTAAGTGCCCGATTTTTGTAGGTATGCAAGCTAATTTTGTAGGTATGGTCTGTATTTTGTAGGTTTATAAGTCAGTGAGAAAAACAGAAAAATAGAAAAACAGATTGTCACCTATCACGTAATCGCTAAGTTCGGAACTACGACACAGTGTAAGAGGCATATCCTAAGTTACACCGTCATATCAGACGGAACACGCCCCATGTAGGTAGCTGGTCCCCGTGTCGCAAAAAGTTAACATTCTTAATAAATTAATTATGATTAGCAACAAGTTATTACGCATTCCCATATAAGTGTGGTAACTAAGACCATAGACAATTTAATAATGTTTTTACAGAGTTGCGCACTGGGTAGGCCGCGGTGACCGGCGGCGGCGCCGTGGGAAATGTGAAGTAATAGAGTGGATACGACGGGTTAGCTAGCTTACGCTCATACTTATATTTTTTTTAAATAAAAAGAGAAGTCCCGACTGACTGACTGATTGACTGACTTATCAACGCCCAGACAAAACCCTTGAGCAGAGGTTCTCTTTATAATGTGGACTAGGAATAAGGAAGGATTTCCCGGAAGTATGTTCCCGTAGGACGTCCGACATACACGCAGGTGAAGCCGCGGGCAAAAGCTAGTTCCTTACAAATATTCATCCAGTGAGACTAGAAGCCAACCCCAAAATAGTTAGAAAAATTAAATGGATATTCAGATAATGATTATTGTTGGAAATGGAAAAGGGAAAATTATTTCCCAAACATTGCACGTTTGTACCTAGCCTGTTGTTATAACGTTGTAACATTGTTAGGGTTCCTTACCAAAATGGTAAAAAAGGAACCCTTATGGTGTGACTCAGTCTGTCTGTCGGTCTGTCTGTCTGTCTGTCTGTCACAGCTGGATATCTCAAGAACTACTAGTGCTATTAACTTGAAATTTGGAACAGTTTTAGATGACGTTTACCCAACTATTTTGCAAATAAGAAAGAAATAAATATATATGTATTTTTTTTGCAACATGGGGTGAAAGGGGGGTCTTAAAAATTCAAAGTGGAGCTACTAGGTCATGTGGGGTATCATATGAAAGACCGCTGTTTGCACATTCTCAAACATATTTTTTTTTTAGGCCGCACAGTGTTCGACTTTTGATGAAAAATGTAAAAAAAATACCGTTCCCCCCTCCCTTATCTCCGAAGTTTGCAAAGAGAAAAATCTGAAAATATTCTATGTAATAGAAGTTTATGTAAAGATTACAGGAAAAATAAAACGATGTCTATAAATAGCACACTTTTTCAGAAATCGGAACGGAACCCTCGGTGCGCGAGTCCGACTCTTGCCCGGTTTTTTTTTTGTAATGTTGAGGCCTTTTTTTTTCCCAACTATGTTGGGGTCGGCTTCCAGTCTAACCGGATGCAATTTAATACCAGTATTTTACATGGAGCGACTCCGTGTAAAATACTGGTCTCTGACTTCCACAATTCTCCTTGCAGGTAAGGCTTTCGGGCCCGTGACGACTATCAAAGATCCACGAATACAGCCGGGACCATAGATTTATGAACTGTTTTTTATATTTCTATGGCCCGCCGCGGGCTTTCTGAAGCGCGGAGAGGTCTTGGTACGTAAAGATGGTCACCCAACCACGCACCAACCGCGGCAAGCATAGCGTCACCCGATCGATCAATCCGTGCGGCTGTTATACTTAGCCACAAGCCCCCCAATTTCGAGGTACAATCACACTTCACACTAATATTATAAAGGCGAAAGTTTGTGAGTGTGTGTGTATGTTTGTTACTTCTTCACGCTCAAACGGCTAGACTGATTTGGATGAAATTTGGTATGTAGATAGCTTATACCCTGGATTAACACATAGGTTACTTTTTCACCCGATCTGCGCGGGTGAAACCTCGGGGCGCAGCTAGTAAAGAATAAGAATAATTTACGGTTTTGTTGATCTGGTGGTCGCAAGCGTGCTCAAAGTGTTTTTTTTCCGTCAGAAATTTATTAATAGCAGCCTGGACCTGACTCCAGGCTATTAATAAATTCCAGACAGAGAGTACAGAGACAGGATTTGTGGCCGGTTGAAGCAATAAGGCTCGCTATCCATACAAAAGGACTCTGTCATAACTTGCCGAATGTCATGTGTGCCAGTGTAGTCTGCCTACGCCCCTAATCCTTTGGGAATACAGTCGTGATGGTATGTTATGTTGACACCTTGATAACTTGCGATAACATGTTACAGCCAAATTACTTATTTTTGCTAACTCACAGCGATGAGAAAGTGAGGTTTGTGGTGCGATGACCGCTTCATGTTAACGCGTCATATTTAATAAATATTATGTCGGTTATGTTTGTGAATCTTCGGAAGTAACACTGGGCGGTTAGAACGAGTTCATCGTTAATCTCGGTTAGAAGAAATATGTAATTCTAGCCGTTTTTAGTTCAACATTAATATGCAACCGGTGCTTTTAGATCAAAGCTCATTTATTTTTAACCCCCGACGCAAAAAGAGGGGTGTTATAAGTTTGACCGCTATGTGTGTGTGTGTGTGTGTGTGTGTGTGTGTCTGTCTGTGGCACCGTAGCGCTTAAACGGGTAGACTGATTTGGATGCGGTTTTTTTTATTTAAAAGCAAGTTTTTTATAGCTATGATCGTTAAAAAGAAGTGCAATCAGTAGTGCTTAGTTAAAGTGTTCTGTAAGGTATATTTTTATTCAATTCTTAGCATATTCTTTCAGCCGAAGAATTTTGAATACTCATAATTTGTTTCGCTGATTTCAATTCGCATGATTTCTTGAGTCAAAATAAAATATAAGCTTGAGAAGACAATCATATTAGAGGCGTTTGTGCGGGGTCGGCCCGAGCTGGTGGCACGCGGGGAGGAGTGGAGCTGAAGGGGAGCTCATTGCCCAGTAGTGGGAGAATAAAGTTTGAAAAAAAAACCGGACAAGTGCGTGTTGGACCTCGCACAATGAAGGGTTCCGTAGTTAAAAAGAATTTATCCCAAAAACAAATTTAACATTGTTACCGAAAAAAAAATTTTTTTATGTCATAAAACTACAAATTAATCATTTTCGGACTGTTTTCTTTACTTGTGCTGTGAGTCCTTGCTTCTTGCCTAATTCTAGGTCAACGGGAAGTACCCTGTAGGTTTTGGTTTATTTGCGAGAATCAAAATATGTCGTGCATATGGCCGTATTTTTTTATCGCGATGACTTAGAAGCTTGAATTTTTTATACCTGCAAGGGACCATAGACTTTCGTATTTGATATTAATTTCAACTTGATACCTCCACGCGTTCCTGAGAAGAAGGGTCTTGACAGACTGACAGACAGATAGACAGACAGACAGACGGACAACGAAGTGATCCTATAAGGGTTCCGTTTTTTGTTTTTAAGGCACGGAACCCTAAAAATGATTACTAGCTTTTATTTTATTTTGCAACAGTTTTAGCGATAAAGTCCCAGATTTTTGAAAAACAAATAACTGACCAATATAATATGAATGGTGTGGTGTGTGTGTGTGTGTGTTATTGTCAATTAGCATGATTTAAATTTTTAAAGCTTTTAATTTCCTTAAATATGTCCACCCGCAGGAGCGTCTCATCCGCACTAATCCAACGCTAGATATAAAACAGTGCGGCGCACGCGCACACATTTCAGTGCAGTTCAGTGCGCAGCCGTGTGCAGTGATATAGTGTTTGTTGGGTATGTACTGCTTCTGTTTATGTATATAATAGTTGTAAGGTACAAAACAATTATAAAAAATCAAACACCTTTTGTAGTCGGGTAGGAAGGTCAAAAATGTAAATAAGTACAAAAATGTACTTAGAATTATAGGTAGTTTTAAGAAATAAAAAAATTATAGGATGAAAACTGAAAAGCATTTTCACGGTTTTCAGTATCGACCCTGTTATGTGTATGTGAAAATGATCGGTATGGATTTTTATGAAATGGAAACTGAATTTCAGATTTTTTTTTATTATTGGTTTCGATTCCCGGGTAAAATCGCTGAAAATACCAATTTCCATTTAAAAACCTTGAGCTATTTTTACTGTCGCACTGCTGGTCCTTCGACCCTTTCAAATACTAAATCTGAAATAATGTTTTAATAGGAGCTCGTGGCTAAGTAACCATCTTTACATACCGAGACTCCTCCGTGCCTCGGAAAGCACGTTAAGCCGTTGGTCCCGCTGTCATTCGTGGGTCTTTGACAGTCGTTACGGGTCGTCAGAAGCCCGAAAGTCTGACAACCAGTCTTGCCAAGGGGTATCGTATTACCCAGTTACTGGGTTGTGGAGGTCAGATAGACAGTCGCTCCATGTAACATACTGGTATTCAGCTGCATCCGGTTAGACTGGAAGCCGACCCCAACATAGTTGGGAAAAGGCTAGGCAGATTGACTAGTAATGTTTTTTAAAGTAAGGGCAGCACACATGTGACCTATGTTTGTAGTTAGGACTAAGTACATAGTTGTTACCATATCAAATAATTTGCAAGTTCCTATAAAAACCCAAGGTTTTTATAAATTGAAAAAGAAAGAAAGAAAGAAAAACACATTTATTTAGCACAGACTAAATTAAAGAAGCAAAACAAAAAAAAAAATAATAATAAATTAAAAAATCTACATTTGCGATGCAACAACAACAAAAAATTACAATGCAGGAATGTGTGCCTCACGGCTGTCCCAAAAGGGCCCCGCTCAGCAAAAAAGCCCGAAGTGCCTGACGCTGGTTTTCAACTGGACCAAAGTGTGAGGTAACGGACGTAAATCAGTATTATACTGCAACGTGTGATGCATACCTACTTTAAATAAAAAAATAAGTTTGTGTCAGATAAACGTACATAAATAATGTAATATTGTGTCAGAACAAGAAACCAGAGGGGCAATTCCCGTATTTTTAACAACGTTCGCAATATCATCTCAAGATTCAATCTGTCAAAAATTGTATTAAACGCTATACAATTTTTGACATATTGAGTCTTGAGATGATATTGCGAACGTTGTTAAAAATACGGGAATTGCCCCTCTGTTTAAACGATGCCAGAATTCCAAAATTGAGTTACTTTAATCATCATCTTCCTCCCTTACCCCAAGTCACGTGAGGTCGGCGCAACACGTTTCCTTCTTCCACTCTCCCCTGTCAATCGTCACGCTATCATTCACTCCCTTCTCTTTCATGTCATCATATAAGTTACTTTACTTATAAAAAAAAAAAAAATATATAATCAAAAAAAAAAATGACCTGGAAATTGTTTAAACAAAATTTCTACATCTTGACTGCCCCGTTGGTGTAGTGCTCGTAAGCGCTAACTGCTGAGCATGAGGTCCTGGGTTGGATTCACTGCTTCGTGCACACTGTCATTGGGTTTTTCCATATGGAATTCCTCAGGAGCAAGTCCGGAGTCTGGATTTGTGGCCGGTTCATGGCAATAGGCTCGCCCCTTGTACTATAGGCACACCTCAGCCTACCCCTTCGCGGATTACATTCGTGGTATTATGATATGTCTTATTACACAATTTTAACTTACTTATGAAATAGTTTAAGTTTGTAAAATTATGTTAAGTGTTGCAGACATATTCTATCACTATTGTGACGGAAAATAATTTTCAAATTCGATTCTCAAATAAGAACGTGAAATAAAAAAAAAACTTTTTGCGTTGTGTAGTGTTGGCTGTGCTTGTGCTAAAGAAAGCCAATTGGGCCCCAACATTAACATGGTGTTAATATTTCACTGTCTTGCTTTGTTTTGGGAAAGGAAAACTTTCGTTAGCGGCCTTGAAACAATGGCAAGTAATTATACAAAATACTATCTCTCAACTAACTATAGAAATGAGAACCACAATTATTTTATTTTAATCCTACTGGGTCCATGCAACGGTTTTTAGAGTTCCGTAACCAAAGGGTGCCAACGGGACCCTATTGTAAAGCTCCACTGTCCGTCCGTCTAAAAATAAAAATAAAATAAAGTTAAAAATTAAAGGAACCATAAGTACGAGACACGTGTTTATTTCAGCGTTTTATAATGTACGGTGGTACGGAACCCTTTGTGTGCGATTTCAACTCGCACTTGGCCACTGTTTAAAAGTTAAAATATCTATACCTTGAGTGATGACATGATCCTTAGAGACTGGATAATCTTTTTACCATCTGGCACATAATCAGTAAACTGCCAAGTTCTCTGGCAATATTCCAAATCTCATCCATCAATGAATCTCCAAGAACACCTCACTCTACACACAGCTAGCCAAACATTGCTTTGACAAATCAAAACACCTCGCAACTTTCATTTCCGAGAGGCATTTTTGCAAAATAACCATGACTTTGACTATAAACGTCGATGGACAAATATTACCCACGATTCACGGTTCATTGTCATCATGATCGCGCACTGGCAGACTAAGGGGGGTGGCCGAGGCGGTTCGCCCCGGCCGAAATAGTTATCAAATCTTGTGAAGTAGCTCGAGGTGAAAATGTGTTCAGAAATAGTTTGGAAAATATAAATTAGGATGCTAAAATATAAATTAGGATGCTAAAATATAAATTAGGATGCTAAAATATAAATTAGGATGCTAAAATATAAATTAGGATGCTAAAATTTTTGAGCTCTCTTCGCTCGGTTTTGCGACCTACATACTTGCTTTTCAATGATCGCGCCCCCATTGCAATGATAAATGATGAGGGGGGGGGCTCTTTTTTTTGCCACCCCGGGCATAGCTGGAAGCCTGCCAAGTTTCTACACATCTGCTATTAGCGGTTGTGATTTGACTTGGCAAGAAGAGATTTGACAACAGATTAAAATGGCGGATTAAATATTGCTAGTATGAGTGGAAACGCCGGGGCCTCACACCGTAGAAGGACATGTTATGGTGATCTTATTGGTGATGTTCTTCAGAAAGGTCAGGTACTCGCAGCCGGCGTGCGCATGTAGGAACGTAAACGAGGCAGAAGCAGTATGTGAGGATCGCAGCAGGGGGCGTGCTGTAGTGTCTGCCTACCCCCGTGGGGAGAAAGTGAGTTTATGTAGGTATGTATAAATCCGAAATCCCGTTGAATTATGTCACATGACATAGGTGTCCCAGCAGTACAGCAATCGACTACATTTTCAAAAGTGGCGATTGTGTGCGTGGTCATATTAAGAATCATCTTTTATTTTGTGTTACGTAAAAAGAATTAGTGTAGGAGGCGAGCCGTAGCGCAGCATCCAACAGATCAATTGCTGCGCCAAATGTGTCGTTAATTACATTATCTGGGATCTAGATTATAAAGATCGCGATCTAAACCTTGACGGTAACCTTTCTACCTTGGAGAGCAGACAACTGTGAACAATATAACCCTGGGATATCCTAAGGTTAGTTCTCTTCGTCTAGATCTAGACGTCTGTGCAATAGTTGCTCCTTCTAAATTCTCAGTATCTATTATATTTTCTAGCAAATGTTGGAGTTAAAAACAGAGCCTTAATGGTTTACTTGAAATACTTCACTTTAAGCTGAAATATCGGTTGATAACTTTTATTTCCTCAATTCCTTACGCCGTACAGCTTAAGTAGAGCAGTATAGTATACATTCATATAACAGGGGCTGAGCCAATTTCCATTAACCGGACACAAATCTAAACTCCGGGCGGCTACTAAGAAATTCCTATCCTACGAAAAATCCTACGTGATAATACCTTATTCGATCCGAGTATTGAACCCAGGACTCAGCAGGCGCACTGAGCGGTGGTGGCCCCGTGAGTTGCCGGTCGTAGGTTCGAACCTAGCCAGGCTCTTCACTTTGAAGGTAAATTATTTCATCACCATTATAATAAATAATAATAAAATTCTTTATTGCCATAAAAAAAAGGTGCACAAGTAAATTAAAGCCCCGACTCCTGCGCTAGGTCCCCTGAAAGAATACTTCGTGAGGAAACCGACATGTCCTAATAACCAAAAATTCGCAGTGTATCCGCGCGGTGGATTTTTGTCCACTCCCTCTCACCGAGAGGAGGCCTGTGTCCCAGCAGTGGGAACATTATAGGCTGATTATGTTACTTGGGCTAGGTATGACAAGCGACACCCACACACTACGCGAGTGAGGTCGACATGACGCTAACTTTGTCATCCATTAATTTAACCTATAAAGCCATCATACACTTGACAAATTCGACAAAAACGTTACTTACTTATACACACTTTTTCAATAACGTTTTTAGGGTTCCGTACCAAAATGGTAAAAAAGGAACCCATATGGTGTGACTCAGTCTGTCTGTCTGTCACAGCTGGATATCTCAAGAACTACTAATGCTATCAACTTTAAATTTAGAACGGTTTGAGATGACGCCAACTATTTTGCAAATAAAAAAGAAATAAAAATATTTATATTTTTTTTTGCAACAGGGACTGAAAGGGGACTTAAAAATTCAAAGTAGGGCTACTAGGGCATGTGGGGTATCATATGAAAGAACGCTACTTGCACATTCTCAAACATTTTTTTTGTTTTTTTTAGGCCTCATAGTTTTCGACTTTTAATGAAAAATGTAAAAAAAATACCGTTCCCCCCCCCCCCCCCCCCCTTATCTCCGAAGTTTGCAAAGATAAAAATCTGAAATTATTCTATGTGATAGAAGTTTATGTAAAGATTACAGGAAAAATAAAACGATGTCTCTAAATAGCGCACTTTTTCAGGAATCGGAACGGAACCCTCGGTGCGCGAGTCCGACTCGCTCGTGGCCGGTTTTTTAAATAATGACATTTACTTAGACCACAGCTGAGCATGCGAGCCACAGTTGAATAGTTATCGAATCAAGTGCTTCATGAAATGAGTCGGAATTAGAAAGTTCAGGAACAAAGTACCATCACGCTATTGTAACGAACGTGATGTGCAGACGCGATAACTTGTAACACGAGGGGTCGTTGCGGGGGGAATGTCCAGTGATGGTCAGTTATAGACCGTGTTTATCACAACAAGCATAGCATAATGTTCCCACAGCTGGGACACAGGCCTCCTATCAGTGAGAGGCAGTGGGCTGTAATCCACCACGCGGGCCCAGTGCGGGTTGGTAGATGTCACTTGTCTTCGAACTTTTGGTTCTAGGACAAAGTCAATCAAATCGACTAGCCTTTTCTCAACTATGGCGGGGTTGGCTTATAGTCTAACCGGATGTAGACAGTATTTTACATGGCCTTTTGCATGCCTATAACACGATACCCCTTGGTAAGACTTGTTGTCTGACTTTCGGGCTACTGACGACCCGTAACGACTGTCAAAGATCCACGAATGACAGCCGGGACCAACGGCTTAGCGTGCTTTCCGAGGCACGGAGGAGTAAGTAAAGATGGTCACCCATCTACGGACCGACCGCAGCAAGCCTTAGTCACGAGCCCATTTTTGGTTCTAGAAAATTTGATTCATCAAGGGTTATTCCACAAATCCCCATTTATGGGGATTGTCAATGGGGATTTGTACAATTTATTTATTTATAAAGGTTTACCAACTAAATAAATACACAGCATTAACCCAACGTCTTTCTCCTAATATAGATCTGACATGTATCTAAATTATAGGAAAGCTCGGCACTATCAATTAGACAAAACATTATACAGAAACATAAACACTAAAACAAATTAAAACAATTTAAAAAATAGTTTTAAAACTATGAAATTGAATTTACTTACAAAGGCGGAATAACTCGACCGCAATGTGACATCCATTGCTTCATAGGTGATGTGAACATTGTTCGACTCAACGTAAACAAATAGCAACGAACGTGGCTGCACCGTTATCACGACAAGCATTGCGATCGATTGGCTTCGTTTATGTGTGTTACAGAAGTACCCCGCTGGCAAGCAACAAGCACAGCATAGTCTTCTATTAATAATAGTATCAAGAACATTATATAAAAGACCCATATAATACCATGACCTGTTATCTGAGAATTAACAGTCCGTGTCGCAATTAACTCACTATTAACAGTTTTAACCCATAGAATTACATAAAATGCTAATAATTACAAGTTATGATTTCAATTTACATAATTTTAACAAATAAGGCGTATGTATAGTAATTTAATTTCACTGAGTTCTTATCTGCTGATTTAGGCAGATGAAATAGCGGAAGGGATCACGTTTTCGGTCAGCCGGAAGCCTGAAAGTCTGAGAAATGTTGCAAATGTAGAATGGCAGTGGTTTTTCAGACGTGTGTAATTAATAATTATAATCTATCGTTGTTAAAGAAACTACTGAACACCACTCGCTGCGCTCCTTACAGACGCCTTTTGCTTTGTTCAGTTTCATCTGATTGACTTATCATGCATCTAGCCCACTGCGCCAATTGCATATAATTTCCTGCAATCCTTTCTAATGATGAGAACAAAATGAGAGATGGAAGGGCTCTTCTTGTCCACTTATCGGATTCGTTACGATGTCGCAATGTCCTGGGAGAGATGATAGATAGTGTTTATCTAGATCGCAGATCCAAAGCAGGAATGTTTGTATCGTTCTCCGCCTGCTGTTCCGCAAATACCTTCGCGTACGACAAACAAACAGTCACGAATTGTTTTAAACTTTTATCCTCGGATTTACAAAAAATACTTAGGTTTACGTCGTTTTAGGGTTCCGTACAAAAATGGTAAAAAAGGAACCCTTATGGTGTCACTCAGTCTGTCTGTCTGTCTGTCTGTCACAGCTGGATATCTCAAGAACTACTAATGCTATCAGCTTGAAATTTGGAACAGTTTTATATGACGTTAACCAACTATTTTGCAAATAAGAAAGAAATAAAAATATTTAGGTATATTTTTTTGTAACAGGTGCTGAAAGGGGGTCTTAAAAATTCAAAGTAGGGCTACTAGGGCATGTGGGGTATCAAATAAAAGAGCACTATTTGCACATTCTTAAACATGTTTTTATTTTTTTTAGGCCGCGTAGTTTTCGACTTTTGATGAAAAATGTAAAAAAAAATACCGTTCCCCCCCCCCCCCTTATCTCCAAAGTTTGCAAAGGGAAAAATCTGAAATTATTCTATGTGATAGAAGTTTATGTAAAGATTACAGGAAAAATAAAACGATGTCTCCAAGTAGCACACTTTTTCAGAAATCGGAACGGAAACCTCGGTGCGCGAGTCCGACTCGCTCTTCTCCGGTTTTTTTAAAAGTCGTTCACTGGTACTAAATATCACGCTTTTATTCCGAAAGGTAGACAGACACAGGAATCGAGGTTATCTCATGGCTACGCCTTATAGTGACACAGACAACGCGGACAGCAGGGCTAGGCTACTACTTCTAACTGATTTGCTGTTGAGAATCCGACCGCTATACTAAATCGAGGTTATCTCATGGCTACGCCTTATAGTGACACAGACAACGCGGACAGCAGGGCTAGGCTACTACTTCTAACTGATTTGCTGTTGAGAATCCGACCGCTATACTAAATCGAGGTTATCTCATGGCTACGCCTTATAGTGACACAGACAACGCGGACAGCAGGGCTAGGCTACTACTTCTAACTGATTTGCTGTTGAGAATCCGACCGCTATACTAAATCGAGGTTATCTCATGGCTACGCCTTATAGTGACACAGACAACGCGGACAGCAGGGCTAGGCTACTACTTCTAACTGATTTGCTGTTGAGAATCCGACCGCTATACTAAATCGAGGTTATCTCATGGCTACGCCTTATAGTGACACAGACAATGCGGACAGCAGGGCTAGGCTACTACTTCTAACTGATTTGCTGTTGAGAATCCGACCGCTATACTAAATCGAGGTTATCTCATGGCTACGCCTTATAGTGACACAGACAACGCGGACAGCAGGGCTAGGCTACTACTTCTAACTGATTTGCTGTTGAGAATCCGACCGCTATACTAAATCGAGGTTATCTCATGGCTACGCCTTATAGTGACACAGACAACGCGGACAGCAGGGCTAGGCTACTACTTCTAACTGATTTGCTGTTGAGAATCCGACCGCTATACTAAATCGAGGTTATCTCATGGCTACGCCTTATAGTGACACAGACAATGCGGACAGCAGGGCTAGGCTACTACTTCTAACTGATTTGCTGTTGAGAATCCGACCGCTATACTAAATCGAGGTTATCTCATGGCTACGCCTTATAGTGACACAGACAACGCGGACAGCAGGGCTAGGCTACTACTTCTAACTGCTTTGCTGTTGAGAATCCGACCGCTATACTAAATCGAGGTTATCTCATGGCTACGCCTTATAGTGACACAGACAACGCGGACAGCAGGGCTAGGCTACTACTTCTAACTGATTTGCTGTTGAGAATCCGACCGCTATACTAAAATATATATTAAATGTAATTAAATCTCTATGAACGAGACTTTATTTAGGGACAAAATTCATTTTAATATTTTCTGTAGGGACTCCCAAAATTAAACGAGTAGTTCTGCGAGCAGTAGACCTCGCGAGCTCAAACTTTGTTGCAACAATTAATATACCACTAAAGTTATTTACGACGGGATATTTACCGGTTTTTTTTATCAGATCTTCAACTTTATGAAACTAACTTATAGTTACTAACTACCTTTCAAATAAAAAAAACCGGTCAAGAGCGAGTCGGACTCGCGCATCGAGGGTCACCGTTCCGATTTCTGAAAAAGTGTGCTATTTAGAGACATCGTTTTATTTTTTCTGTAATCTTTACATAAACTTCTATCACATAGAATAATTTCAGAATTGTATCTTTGCAAACTTCGGAGGTAAGGGGGGGGGGGGGGGGGGGGGGAACGGTAGTTTTTTTTACATTTTTCATCAAAAGTCGAAAACTATGCGGCCTAAAAAAAAATAAAAAAATGTTTGAGACTGTGCAAACAGCGTTCTTTTCATATGATACCCCACATGCCCTAGTAAAAATTCAAAGTGGGGCTCACTTTGAATTTTTAAGACCCGCTTTCAGTCCCTGTTACAAAAAAAAGTATAAATATTTTTACTTCTTTCATAATTGCAAAATAGTTGGGTAAACGTCATCTAAAACTGTTCCAAATTTCAATTTGATAGCATTAGTCCTTGAGATATCCACCTGTGACAGACAGACAGACTGAGTCACACCATAAGGGTTCCTTTTTACCATTTTGGTACGGAACCCTAAAAAGAACCATCGAAATTGGATCTCAAAGATATTCAGTAGCCCCTTTGGAGGAAGTGCCTTTCCAATCAAAAGTCCCCGACGACAAAAAATTCTATAAAGTCGTAAAACTTATAGGTACACCAAGTTTCGTCCAGATAGGTTGTAAAATACGTCCTGTAGAGGCGTAGCAACAGACTGACAGAGAAAAGCAATGTTGCCAGACTGAAGCAAAGACGCTCGAAAGTCAAAGTCAAATCATTTATTTCAAATAGACATCATGAAAGGTACTTTTGAACGTAAGAACTTACAAAAAAAAAAACGAAATTTTTGAATGGTTCGGTGAATAAGATGTACTTAGTTTGTCACAACTTGCGTTTTCCCACGACCTACAAAGATAGTTTAATAACAGTCAAGGGCTCCATCAGCTCCGTGTCTGCCGATGCCGAAACAAATGAACCAAACCCCACAATCCGTGCTCTTCGCCATTAAGTATGAACCAATTGTGAGCAGCATCTAGCATCATGCGAAAACTTTTGGAACACAATTACAAAACCGAATTGTTTACGTTAAAACAAGATGGTTGCAATATTTTAGAGCTGTGAGAATATTTTGAAATGTTAAACATTGTAATTTTATCTTGGCGGACATCTTTTTTTAGTGTGGGGGTTAAAAGAATGGTGGCATGGTGTGGGTAATTTGTTATGTATTTTTGTACTCATAACCAAGAGGATAGTAAGTTTTTGCAATTGTTGGAGAAGTCTGTGGAGGCAAAGTATATAGTAGGTACCTAAGTATTAGGTATAAGATGTCCTCCTGGAGAAGTAACTAAGTACCTACTTACCATCATACTTATTGTCCTGGAAAGTATTTCGGTTTGATTTGAAGGGTGCTAGTGAAATCTCAGGAATTAGAGACACAAAGTCGGTAATAACGCATGAGGGTTCCCTTTGGTGTGTCAGGTGTAAGAGAAGGTGTGGTCAAACTTAAGGGTGTGGTACAGGCCATCAAACTGAACAATTTTCTTCATGGAACCAACATTGTAATCGAGAAAAAATTATCAGGCGTCCCATAAATTTGTGTCGAATTTTTATTGAAGTTTTGTACGGGACAGCTGATAATTTTTTCTCCATTACGTTGTTGGTCCCATGGAGAAAGTTGTTCAATTTGTTGGTTTGTACCACACCAACCTATCCCGTATACCTACACCTGAAACACCAAAGGGAACCCTCATGCGTTATCTTAAAACGTAAAATACTGGTACTCAGCTGCATAAACTTTAGTTAATACAATGGTACATGTTCCATTGTATTAACTAAAGTTTGTAGTTAAGTATCTTTAAAACTCATAATTCTCCTGCACTTTTCCCAACTATGTTAGAGTCGGCTTCCAGCCTAACCGGATATGCAGTTGAATACCAGTATTTGTCTTCGAAATGACTGAAGACAGATAAATAAGAGTAAGTACCTAAAAAATAACCAAAACTTTCATTAAAATTAATAATTTTTCCTCACCAATGAAGACACGGAGAATCCCACCATAAATTCTACACAGAAATCTACATCACAGATCTAAATGAATCTAATTAATGTCTCTTAAGGTGAAATACATTGTTATATGATATATGACGGGTTAGCCAACTGTGTGGTCGCGGGCTCCTTTCCTGAGTTGGGCAATCGTTGCTAATATAATAGTACTGCTGCTGCGCGCGGCTTTGCCCGCGTGGATGCCGGAAATTATCCAACGGGAACGTAACTACCGGGATAAAAACTATTCTATGCCCTTTTTTTTTTTTTTTTTTTTTTTATTTCAACAAAAGTTACACAAGAGTATTATACAGATCTGCCAAACTGCAGGACAGTTTGTCGGCAGTGTTCTCGTGGACACAGCTCTTAAGTTTTCTTAACACTAATGCATCACTTTAAAAGGTAAAAGGTAAGGGGACACATAGTTTTATTACTTACATAGACGTACGCATCACACCACACCCAACTTCACACATACTCGAGCTGCTCAGTGTTTTATTGAAAAGAAACGTAGGTATGTACATACATAATTAAAATGATCTACAGCTCGAGTATCCGTACATTTGTAGTTTCTATACCTCGGCTATATCGACTTGCCCGCCAGCCCAGCACGCTCAGCGAAAGCACATGCTCGTAGCGTCCCGACCACCTAATCTAGGTCATGGTCTACTCGTGTGCTAAATTTCATCCAAATCCGTTCAGCCGTTTTAGCGTGAAAGCATAACGAACAAGCTCACTTTCGCATTTATAATTTAGTTAGGAGGATTGGATAGTTTCTCATGAAATGGGGTGGCAGATTTGTCAATTGTTTTTGTATGATATTTAATAACTTCTAAGATAACTTTAAATAGGTAAAATTGTTTGCTTATTAGAAAAAATAATCTCTAGAAGTATATTTTATACGATAAAAAAAAAAATCTTTCACTGAGCTTCACTGTTGCCTTGTGCCAAAGCATAATTTATGTTAAAAACCAGATAATTGCGTGTCGGACCACGCACAATGAAGGGTTCCGTAATTGAAAAGAATTTGTCCCAAAAACAAACTTAACATTGTAATAAAAAAAAATGTGTTAAAATTGTACATACATTAACAATTTTCGTATTTTTTCCTTTACTTGTGCTGTGAGACCTTACTTCTTGGCAAATTCCATTATTCTAGGATAACGGGAAGTACCCTATAGGTTTTGATTTACTTGCGAAAACTTTATCTTCTTCTCTTTACTTTATCAAAACTCACATGTCTGCCGACAAACTGTCCTGCAGTTTGGCAGAAGATCTGTAAAATACTCTTGTGTAACTTTTGTTGAAATAAATTAAAAAAAAAAAAAAAAAAAAAAAAACATAAATGGCCGTATTGTTTTATTACGCTGATATAGAAGCTTGACTTTTTTAGAACTCCAAGGGACCACAGACCTAAGTTTAAGATATTAATTTCAACTTGATACCTCCTGAGAAAAAGATTTCGACAGACTGACAGACAGATAGACGGACAACGAAGTGATCCTATAAGGGTTCCGTTTTTCCTTTTGAGGTACGGAACCCTGAAAACACGGACGAAGTCGCGGGCAGAAGTAGGTAGTTCTTTCTTTATTATTAGAGTGGTAATTTGTTTTTGTGTGTTTTCTTTTTACATAATAATGTTGCTTTAATGAGAGAAAGGGATAGAAAAACTTCAGGATCATTAGATTGATTGCTAGATAAAACAGCTGGTACATAGGATAAGAAATATTTGTAAGTAGTAGAGCCTATTTTGAGGGGCTCGTGGCAAAGTAACAGGCACACGAGTCTATCGACATAAGTTAAGCTACTCTTGCCGAGGTCGGTGACCATCCATTTCATGTAGTCGGTCACGGCTGTCATTTGTAGACCTGACAGTCGTAACGGGTCGTCAGAAGCCCGAAAGTCTGACAACTAATCTTACCAAGGAGTATCGTGTTCTAGTAACTGGGTTGTAGAGGTCAGATAGGCAGTCGCTCCATGTGAAATACTGGTATTCAGCTGCATCCGGTTAGATTGGAAGCCGACCCCAACATAGTTGGGAAAAGGCTAGGCAGATGATGAGTAGAGCTCATTTTAAAAGTGCTTATCCGTGGCATTGTTCCGCATTGAAGCGCAGGTCATTCGTAGTTAGGTGACATTAGAGCCTTACCGAGTATTTTTAGCACCTGAAACCAGAACCCGGTGTTTTCGGTTTTAGATTTTGCCATGCAAATAGGTAAACGTATATATTTTTGTACAGTGACCAGTGACATAACGAATGTAATATTTAAAAAATAGCTAATAACAAGCCTCCATATACAGGGTGACCTGAAATTAGTGGCGGACCCGTTAAGGGGTGACAGTAGGGATTAATTCCCGGCCGATATCACTATTAGACCTACTGTCCTAAAGTTAACCCATTTCAGGATATTCCTACTTAAAGAATTTTACAAAAAATACCCTACTTTAAATCTTAAAATAGCTGTAAATCCTAAAAATTGGTCTTTCTGGTACTTTTTTTTTTGTTTTGCATCAAAGATATTCTAAGTAAGGAATTATTAATAGCGATATCTTCGTAAATGTCGGTATCTTACGCGAAAATCTATTTTTTTGTAAAATTCTTTAAGTAGGAATATCTTGAAATGGGTTAACTTTAGGACAGTAGGTCTAAGAGTGATATCGACTGGAATTGATCCCTACTATCACCCCTTAACGGGTCCGCCACTAATTTCAGGTCACCCTGTATAGAGTGATAGTTGAAGGTGATAGAACAAAATGATAAAGTGACCTTCTTCAGACAGGTCAGGTGCGTAGTACTCGCAGCCGGCGTGCGTGTGTGACCAGCCCCCCCCCCCCCCCCCCCGGGGGACCCCTTGACAAAATCCCTTTTCTGTAAGCGTTAACACCAGCGGAAACATCAAATTCTATGGAGTTGACATTAGCTTCAGAGATATCACGTGCCTGCTGCTGTCAACTCCATACTATTTTGATATTTCCGCTGGCGTTAACTCTTACAGAAAAGGGATTTTTTCTAGGCCCCAAGATGTATGAACGTAAACGAGGCAAAAGGAGTATGTAGAATCGTAGCAAGTTCTGTAGTATCTACCCACGCCCACGGGAAGACGGCGCGAGATAATGTCATGTGTGTATCAACTTAAGCTTTATACTTGCCAATAATTTCACACACTTTTTGACAATTAAAACTACAAACAAAATATGATGACTGACACTTGCAAAGTCAATTATAAAGTCGGAACAATACGTCTAACAAATCACACAGACGGACAAAAAGTCGTATGTATGTGGAAGTCAGAAAAACCGTATTGCTTGTAATTGTAATGATAATTCAGTTTTTGCATGCGTGGGAAAGTATTGTGGCGCTGTGGCTCGTGGAGGCAGGAAACGAAGGTGGCGGGGTCCATTCCTGGTTTAGATAAACGTGGCGGTATGTGTCCGAGCTATTTTTGTGACTTTCAGAGATTTGTAGTGTTAATAGAAATCGGTCAAGTGCGTGTCGGGCCACGCGCAGTAATAGGGTTCCGTAGTTGCACAATAATGCGGACTAAGAAGAGGGCTTTTTGTTGTTTCATGAATATTTGACTATTACTCGTAAACTTGAAAAGCCTACTTAGCTGTGACAGTTTTCCTTTTAACTTCGTTAATATACTACCACCGTGAATTTTTTCAGCCATCTAAAACTAACCGCTTAGCTGGCAGGGGGGACACACTTGACTCTAACAAAAATTAGCCCTTTAAAGCTTAATATTTCAGAAACGGATCCCTAAATCGAAAAATTGCTATCACAAATCACAAACCCGCAATAGTTTTGAAAGACCCATCCAACAATACCTCACACCATAGGGTAGACGAGAAAAAAAACATCCACACTTTACGTGTAGGGAAGGTACCCTAAAAAAAAATTATTTCATGATTTTATTGTACCACTTTGTCGGCGTGGTGAATATGTATATCCATGCCAAATTATAGCTTTCTAGTACTAATAGTCTTCGATTAGCTCAAAGGCTGCGGACGGACAGACGGACGGACATAGCGAAACTATAAGGAACCCTTATAGTTTAATGACTACGGAACCCTAAAAACAGAATGATGATAAAAATTAATGTGAAAAGTCTTCTTGAGCTCAGGGTTGGTACAGTGTGACTTGTATAATGCCCTATATGTCTGCCTACCTACCAAGAAGTTTACAAATTAACTTTAGAAACCACTGAAAAATAATTGTCATAACTCATCTTAAGTCATAAAGGTGGCGAAAACGTCTTATGAATAATCGTTCCTTCTCTATTATGAGAAGAGGACAATTACAGCTGAATTCATTACTAGCCAACATACAGTTTACTACATAATAGCTTCATCCGTCAAATACGCAAGAGGAATTTACTCTTCATTTAAAACTAAAATATAACTAAGTTACGTAATTAAATTATCTCAAGCCACGAACACTATTAAATGGCATTACAATTAGTAACAATTAAACTTGTGCAAGTTTAATGTTATGGAGCCGTCGTCCTTACATTTACAGCCTTTCCTTTAGAGCTGCTTGTGAAACTGTGTTACAGGCCTGTAACTTAAGTTACAGGCATATGATACAGGCATATAAGTCGTTGCCTCTCATCTACGATGCCTCTGATAATGCAGATAGCTCCAGGCAGCCACACACCAGCAGATGATGGTGGGCCGTCGGCCGTCTGTCGTAATATAATAACTTGGAAAAACCTATGTATACCTACCTAGATATATAGATTTTTCTAAGTTATTATATTACAAAGAACATTGATTGTGATCAACAGATGTGTGATTAATTAGGTGAAGTAATAAAGTTTAATTTTTAATTGTAATGGTTATCGTAAGCTCTAGAGCGGCTCGTGGCTAAGTAATAATAGCTGCATCGATCGATCAGGCTTGCCGCGGTAGATGTGTTGATGTGTGGGTGGGTGGCCATCTTTACATACCGAGACCCCTCCGTGCCTGAAAGCACGTTAAGTCGTTAGTCCCGGCTGTCATTCGTGGATCTTTGACAGTCGTTACGGGTCGTCAGTAGCCCAAAAGTCTGACAAAAAAGGTCAAAAAGTCTGTTCGTAATTACCCAACTAACTGGGTTGTGCAGGTCGGATAGGCAGTCGCTCCATGTAAAATGGTATTCAGCTGCATCCGGTTAGACTGGAAGCCGACCCTAACATGAAAAGGCTGAGCAGGAGGAGGCAGATGATAATTTATCATAAGCTCTATAAAAAAATATAAATGTTGGAAGAGCAAAATTAAATCTTCATTACAAAATTTTATTCACTGAAATTGCGCAATTACCTACTAATATACATGCACTTGACCGGTTTTACAACACCGCTGACCCCATAATCATTAAAAATTGTATCATCAAATACAACGAAAACTGTGTCGCAGTGGAGGTCAGTGATCAGCCTTGTTGCTGCAACTTATTGTTTTAACAACAGATAACAATCTCTCCCACATTGTTACCTAAACATCAGGCTCTACTAACATTGTGCGGTTATCTGAACATTATTGTTATCCCTTTTGAATCGGAGTGTTATTAAATGCATTCGAAATCCTACTTAGACTGAGAATCAGTACTTTTTGGAGGTCAAAAGTGACCCTGCCTTTAAAACTTCAGCTTGTAAGCATACCTACTGCTTCTCGTGCTCTGTGCATTAATCACCACACTTGGTCTCTGCGTGTTGGCGATTTAAGTTCAGGTATCTTGACGAAAAAATCACTGACCTGTAAGTCTGCTGTCAGATCTCATATAGTTGATCTACTAGCTACAACAACCGATCTGCCAAGCCGTTTCCCAACTATATTGGGGTCGGCTTCCAGTCTAACCGGAAGCAGCTGAATACTAGTATCTTACATGGAGCGACTGCCTATCTGACCTCCACATGCAGTAACTGGGTAGTACGATACCCCTTGGTAAGACTGGTTGTCAGACTTTCGGGCTTCTGACGACCCGTAACGACTGTCAAAGCTCCACGAATGACAGCCGGGACCAACAGCTTAACGTACTTTCCGAGGCACGGAGGAGTCTCGGTATGTAGAGATGGTCACCCATCCACGGACCAACCGCGACAAGCGTAGCTTAACCTAATGGATCGATCGTGCGGCTGGTATTACTAAGCCACGAGTTCTTCAACAACCCATCATAGACAGCAAATAGGCTTTAGAAATCAATACATAGTATTATTATTTTTCTAATCTAGAATAGCTCTTAAACAACGGTAACAATATTAACCAGACAGCAAGGTAGCGGGGCAGAATGATCAGCGACCAACAACCAGCGACCAGCAACCAGGAACCAACGACTAGCGACCAGCAACCAGGAACCAACGACTAGCGACCAGCAACCGGGAACCAACGACTAGCGACCAGCAACAGCAACGACCAGCGACCACCAACCAACGACCAGTCACCAGCGACCGCAACTAGTAACCAACGACCAGCGAATAGCATCCAGCGACCAGCCCAGACGTATCCGGGAAACAGCCTCCACGAATTAAAAATACATACATAAATACCTTTAAGTAGGTAATTTATTCGTGGCTATATGAACTAAACCTCAGTAACCACTGCTTTAATTGAGACGTGTAACCTGGATCTGTGCCTACCCAACTTTCAATAACATAGCGTACAGCTGATTTACAGCTAAAACTGTAGCCAATACCAATAAACAATTATATCTATGTGAATAGTAACAAAAACGGCGACAATGTACGAGTCGTTACAAACCACTCGAAGAAAGGAAATATTTGATTACAATTGTAATTACTTCGCCATTACACTACACACTGCCGCCAGATATTATGCAAAATTACATACTGATGTGAAATTGTACTGAAGGCTGAGAAACCGCTCAGGTATGCAGAAAGGTACCTTATAAGAGATTTTAGCCTGTAAATATTCCCACTGGACTGGATAGGAGCTCGTGGCTAAGTAATTACAGACGCATGGGTCGAGCCACGCTTGCCGGGGTCGGTCCGTGGATGGGTGACCATCTTTACATACCGAGACTCCTCCGTGCCTCGGAAAGCACGTTAAGCCGTTGGTCCCGCTGTCATTCGTGGATCTTTGACAGTCGTTACGGGTCGAACCCAACACCAAATGCTAAGCAGTCGGTTTTTAGGCCTATTACCACCTATTACTAAGTTGATCCGCTGTCCGTTCGTCCCTCTGTCTGTCAGCGGGCTATATCTCATGAACCGTATAATATGTAGATAGTTGAAATCACAGATTGTTTATTTCTATTGCTGCTATTATCTATTTAAATAAACAAAAAGAGAAGTCCTGACTGACTGACTCGTCAACGCCCAGCCCAAGCCTTTGAACCTAGAAAGCTGAAATTTTGCACAGAAGTTCCCTTTATAATGTAGAAGAAGAAGGAATAAGAAAGGATGTGCCGGTAGCAAGTTCCCGTGAGATATTTTCCGACATCCACGCGGGCGAAGCCGCAGGCAAAAGCTAGTAACAAATAATAGCACCAAATAATAATAGTAACAAATAATCCACTCAAGCACCTTCCGTGTTTTAACATTTTATATTTTTCTTTTTTTTAATGTAAATATTCACAATTTTGAATTTCGAATTCAAAATGTATTTTGTTTTATATGTTCATAAGTTTTATTTTTAAGTTAATTACGTTGTTGTTTTTAGTGAATGCTGTGTATACCTGTAATAGGCATACATGCCAGTACTTTTATTATATATTACTGTGTCTTATTATTTTTTTGTATGTACTGCTGTTGGTATACCTAATAAATAAGGATTTTAATGTTCTTTGTAAAGAGTTCTCATTTGACCCATTTGTCACCAAAACCTACACTGTACGCACTCGGATGAACGCTGACTTTTTTAAAAGTGCATAGTGCTGTTGTACCTTTTATGTATTATGTATGCATTCAATATTGTTTTTTTTTTTTCTATCGTGCTTGTTAGTGATCCTAAGATTTCTACTAATTTTTCTGTTTTTACCCGTGAGAACCTGTAATTGGCTCCATGTTTTTTAATCAATTGTTATCTATCTGTTATAGCTGTTGGTTCTCCTTCAATTAAATAAATAAATAAATAAATAAATAAATAATAAAATACAATATTGTTAAGATTAAAGGGGGTCCCCATACAAGAATCTTTTAAATGTATGTAGTGTTAAATATTGAACGGTACCGGTAAGGAACGTGTTCGACTCGCACTTGGCCGGTTTTCATTATGATATAAATAAATTATGTTTTTCTATTGTTTCAGGTTTGAGCAACCCACACAGTTAGGGTACCGCAGCGAAAATGACACAACAAAAACGACTGTGCGGAATCAGTCTGGGTTCCGTTGGAGTTCTAACAGTATTATTTTATTTGATTGACCGGTCATTAGCAGTGAGTAATTTACAATTATAACTATTTTATAACATTTCGTCGCTAATCTAACTAACTGACGTATCTGACATATTGGACTAAGCCGATAGCCGACCTAACTACAGGGTGAAATTGAATAGATGCGACAAAATTTAAGGGGGTGTTCTACGCATCAATATGAACAACTTTTACTATGGGACCAAACCTGAAATCGCGAAAAAAAATCAGCTGTTCAGTACATTTTGACGAATTATGCGAACATTAAATGTACTGAACAGCTGATTTTTTTTTCGCGATTTCAGGTTTGGTCCCATAGTAAAAGTTGTTCATATTGATGCGTAGAACACCCCCTTAAATTTTGTCGCATCCTATTCAATTTCACCCTGTATAGTAATTTGATACATTTTCCAAGTCGAATCGATCTGTCTAATGGGCGTATCTGTACCTATGCCTTACGGTCCCCATGATAATGCAAAAATCGAGACCGATAAATCTACAGTTTGCCCTGTAAAATGTGCTTCGAATCAGTTACGTCACTTAGTTAGATTAGCGACGATATAACAAAAAGTGTGGAACAAAAATCAATACAAAGAATAGCTTTGAAATTGTCAAACGCGTGGCCGTTGGGGTAGACGAGTTCTTGAATGCAAACGTGAGGTAGGACGCCCTCAGGCAGGTGGAGCCACGATCTTTGGAAGATGCTTGGTAGCAGCTGGATGAGAGCTGACTGGCGTGCGATAGAAGAGGGCTACGATGATGATGAAACTGCTGGGATTGGTTGACTGAATTATCAACAGTCAATAGGATCGACTAGGATAGGACTTGCGTTTAATTTTGATGATTTTCGCTCCGGATTTCGGGTGCAGCCGCGGGCAGAAGTTAGGGTGTTATTGTACTATTCTGAATAATTGGATTACCTAATTTATGATTCGCGCTAGTGTCTAGGTAGGTAGTACATAACAGCACTTAGCAGCGATCATCTAGCAATTTTACTATCAAATTAGCATGGATAAAGCTTTGATTATTTGACGACACGGTTAGCGCAGTGGTTGAGCGATTGACTGCTGCGCAGCATGTCGCGGGTTCGATTCCCGCACGGAACAAATATTTGTACGACCTACAAGTATTTGTTCCGAGTCTGGGTGTTTTTCTATCTATAATATGTATGTATTTACAAAAAAAAAGTATATAAGTAGTTTATCGGCCATCTCGTTACCATAACACAAGCATTAGGTTGCTTAGCTTGGGACTAGATGGCGTTGTGTGAAATGTCCAAAGATATTTATTTATTTATTTATAATTGATTCAATAAAAGCTTATTAAATTGTCATTAGTAGTTAAGTAAATTAGTATTAAACAATGCAATAATTACTATTACTGTCGCAAAATTGATGAGCTCTCAAAATTAACACGAGATCACTTTTAAACCTATTAAGCAAAGGTGGAAACTTGTAACTGGAAATCTTCTAATAACATGAGCTAACTGGAAGTTTTCTTAAATTTTATAAAAAACTAGCCGACCCGACAGACTTTGTCCTGTCCGAACGATCCTAGAACACGACTGCAGCGCCACCTACCGGGTCCAATTGTGTTTTCAAACCATCCAGGAATCCATTCAAATATACACACAAAATTTTATGTAAATCGGTCCAGCCGTTGTTATACCACGTTTTATCCGTATTTTTTTTATGTCCGTCTCCTGGTTCTAAGCTACCTCCCCCATCAATTTTCAGCCAAATCGGTTCAGCCGTTCTTGAGTTATAAATAGTGTAACTAACACGACTTTCTTTTATTATGTGTATATATAGATTTAAACAGAACATGGTTTAATGGGGTAATTACGATATGGGATAAATCCGATTGATGATAAATTGACAGCGAAAGACGGCGGCCGATAGAATGGTGTCTAATAATTATTTTGCCAATAGGTATATGTAAAATGCCACTGCTTTTAGTAGAAATTATCATCAATCCAAATTACCCCACTATCGTATAAATTACACCAATAAACTCTACGTGGTTTAGTGCAGACTTCTAGTGAGAATAGATTTAGTACTTATACAATAGTTCCTTGAGGAGCTCGTGGCTAAGTAATAACAGCCGCACGGGTCGATCCATCAGGTTAAGCTACGCTTGTCGGGGTTGATCCGTGGTTGGGTGATCATCTCTACATACCGAGACTCCTCCGTGCCTCGGAAAGCGCACTAAGCCGTTGGTCCCGGCTGTCATTCGTGGATCTTTGACAGTCTCGTTACGGGTCGTCAGAAGCCCGAAAATCTGACAACCAGTCTTACCAAGGGGTATCGTATTACCCAGTTACTGGGTTGTGGAGGTCAGATAGACAGTCGCTCCGTGTAAAATACTGGTATTCAGCTGCATCCGGTTAGACTGGAAGCCGACCCCAACATAGTTGGGAAAAGGCAATTTCCTTCCTATAGGTACTGTCAAAAGGCAATTTCCTTCCTATAGGTACTGTCAAAAGGCAATTTCCTTCCTATAGGTACTGTCAAAAGGCAATTTCCTTCCTATAGGTACTGTCAAAAGGCAATTTCCTTCCTATAGGTACTGTCAAAAGGCAATTTCCTTCCTATAGGTACCGTCAAAAGGCAATTTCCTTCCTATAGGTACTGTCAAAAGGCTATTTTCTTCCTATAGGTACTTAACTGTCAAAAGGCAATTTCCTTCCTATAGGTACTGTCAATATTGCTGGTTCTTGAAGCATACTGAATGCTTGTTTGCTACATTCGTGTCAATACTCAGTAAATGTTGAATGAATTCCACGAACAATAAAACTGAAGTCTTCACTATTCATTAAGTAATACTTTTATACTCAGTAAACACGATTATAAAAGCTAATCGATTTAAAAACCTCGATACACATTAACCTGCTTCCCTAGATTGAAGTTTTTTTTAAGGTTTCATAGTTAAATGTTGTAATTTAGGTTTCTTTCGTTACTCACCTTAATACTGAATTTTCTTGCCATACATTTTTAAAGCCGCATAGTTTTCGACTTTTGATGAAAAATGTTGCAAAAAAATTCCGCTCCTTAACTCCGAAGTTTTCATAGAGAAAAATCTGAAATTATTCTATGTGATAGATGTTTATGTACCTACATAGATTACAGGAAAAATAAAACGATGTCTCTAAATAGCACAGTTTTTCAGAAATCATCAACCAAAAATTACATTTAAATTATGGTACGGAACCCTCGGTGCGCGAGTCCGACTCGCTCTTGACCGGTTTTTTTATAATTTATTCGCGACGATAGGTCGTGGTGGACTTAAATGAAATTCAGTGGACTGTATAAAATGTACCTATAATTATAAGTAGTGAATAAAATAAGTGATAACAAGAAAATATTGTGATAAGCGCTGCCGTCCGTTTTATTATTAACCGACTCCCAAAAAGGAGGAGGTGCTCAATTCAACTGTATGTTTTTTTTTGTGTCTTCCAAAAAAAACACTACAAATCTTTCACTTTGCAAAGTGAAAAATAACTTTAATTTCAAAGTCGGCGGCAAAAAACTTAAATACAGATCCAAAGACACCGACTTCCGACTTTTTTGTAAGTATAATAGTTTTTTGTAAGTATAATAGTTTTTTGTAAGTATAATAGTTTTTTGTAAGTATAATAGTTTTTTGTAAGTATAATAGTTATTTCTTGAATTTCCACTCAATTTCATTTAACTCCACCACGACCTGTCGTCGCGAACAATAATCATTATTTATACATATATTGTTGTAAAAGATTAAATTTTTGAATTTCAGTTGAACCAATCACAAGCGATCGAATATATTGATTTATCAACCAATCTCTATAGTATCTCACAAAAACATACGACATGCCTTTGACAGCAAATCTAGATCACCACATAAGGCTCCCATCCCACATGATCGGTCTGACATTTGAAAACTGTTACAACATACGTTTTTACCTTTTACCCAAAACTATGTGGAAATGAAGTATACATTATTAAATCGCATGTCACACGACAGAAAGTCGTGGCGTGTGTAAGAATCACGCGACACGAGTCAGATTATTAATTCAAAGCTTTGACTAGCAAACTATGTATAATTAGATAGTAATTATTGTATCTATTATTGTTGAATTGACTTGCCATTAGGCAGATTATCTACTAGGAAAATCTGATTAAGTAGCGGTTTTTATGTGATACAAATGTCGCATTTAATTGTTGAATGGTAATTTTTCAATGTGGATTGTGTTATGAGGATAGACAGCTCGTCATCTTGTCTCATCAGCATCTGCTCAGCCTTTCCTAACTATGTTGGGGTCAGCTTCCAGACTAACTGGATGCAGCTGAATACCAGTATTTTACATGGAGCGACTGCCTATCTGACCCCCACAACTCAGATACTGGCTAATACGATACCCGTTGGTAAAGACTGGTTGCCAGACTTTTGGGCTTCTGACGACCCGTAACGACTGTCAAAGAACCACTAATGACAGCTGGGACCGACGGTTTTTTAGGGTTCCGTACCTCAAAAGGAAAAACGAAACCTTTATAGGATCACTTCGTTATCCGTCTGGTCTGTCTGTCAAGACCCTTTTTATCAGGAAAGTGAGGAGGTATCGAGTTGAAATTAATATCAAATACGAGGGTCTATGGTCCCTTGAAAATCAAGCATCTAAGTTAACGCAATAAAAAAATACGGTCATATATGCGACATACTGTGACACTCGCCAGTAAACCTTTAATTGGTACTTCCCGTTGACCTAGAACCATGAAGTTTGGCAAGAAGCAAGATCTCACAGCAACAGTAAAAGGAAAAAATCCGGGAATTATTCATTTGTAATTTTATCACATAAAAAAAAATTGTTGGGATTAAATTCTTTTCAACTACGTAACCCTTCATTGTGCGTGGTCCGACACGCACTTGGCCCGTTTTTTTGGTCGAAAAAATGCTAAAATGTTTCCTGTAGCAACATTTCTCCACTAGTTCATTCGTGTGTAGATATCTGTGACTGTTATTAGCGACGTCTGTGTTCGCGATGCACTTTCTTTCCTTATACTTTGTTAATTCAAGCGCTGCATATTTGAATTAATTAGTTGGTCTAATCAGCACTTGCAATAGGTACTAATTATGGTGATGATTTCTTTTGAAAATCTCACAGGACACAATCAGTAAAATCGTCCGTTTCCCGAAAAGAGTAGGAAACTTCTGCCCGCAACCACGTGTGGAACTCAACTATACCATAACATCATCATCTGCCTAGCCTTTTACCAACTATGTTGCGTTCGGCTTCCAGTCTAACCGGATGCAGCTGACATACCAGTATTTTACATGGAGCGACTGCCTATCTGACCTCCACAACCCAGTTACTGGGTAATACGATACACCTTGGTAAGACTGGTTATCAGACTTTCGGGCTTCTGACGACCCGTAACGACTGTCAAAGATCCACGAATGACAGCCGGGACCAACGGCTTAACGTGCTTTCCGAGGCACAGAGAAGTCTCGGTGTTGTAAAAATAGTCACCTATCCACGGACCAACCGCGGCCAGCGTAGCTTAACCTGATGGATCAACCCGTGCGGCTGTTATTACTTAGCTCGAGCTCTATTAATATAGATAGATTATGTAGATATTATGTAGATATTACATTTTTTTAAAATTATTGTTTTGGTCTATGTCGTCCGACTGTAGGGCAGAAGTTGCCCTTTCCTATTTCCACTCCTCCCTATCTTGAGCTAGAAGTGTGGACCAATCCTGTTTGCGGGCGTCAAACTCGTCTCGCCATCTTCTCCTGGCTCTGCCTCGATATAAGTAAGTTACTGTGGATAATAAATGTATTTTCTTTGCAGTCGCTAGACGGCTACATACCCGGAGAAGACTACCCGGTATTCACAGAGGTACCTAAAGGTTTGTCATTTACATGCGATGACAAAATACCCGGGTACTATGCGGACCCAGAAACTATGTGCCAAGTAAGTAGAGTTCCTCATCTCGTGTCGTTTATCTAGTCAGTTGTCTAGACATCACAATTATTACGTTGTATATCCACTAAAAAATGAGTTAGAAATATAATTTAAATACCTAGTGCCTAATCAAAATGTCAATGCAATGTGTTTTCTAGCTTTAAATGTTTGCTATAATGGAACGATTTTTTTTTTATAGGGTTCCGTAAAAAAGGAACCCTTATGGTGTGACTCAGTCTGTCTATCTGTGTTTCTGTCTGTCTGTCAGTCTGTCTGTCTGTCTGTCTGTCTGTCTGTCTGTCTGTCTGTCTGTCACAGCTGGATATCTCAAGAACTACTAATGCTATCAACTTGAAATTTGGAACAGTTTTAGATACCCAACTATTTTGCAAATAAGAAAGAAATAAAAATATATGTATTTTTTTTGCAACATGGGCTGAAAGGGGGTCTTAAAATTCAAAGTGGGGCTACTAGGTCATGTGGGGTATCATATGAAAGAACGCTGTTTGCACATTCTCAAACATATTTTTATTTTTTTTTAGGCCGCACAGTGTTCGACTTTTGATGAAAAATGTAAAAAAAAAATACCGTTCTCTTTGCAAACTTCGGAGATAAGGGGGGGGGCCTTATCTCCGAAGTTTGCAAAGAGAAAAATCTGAAATTATTCTATGTGATAGAAGTTTATGTAAAGATTACAGGAAAAATAAAACGATGTCTCTAAATAGCACACTTTTTCAAAAATCGGAACGGAATCCTCGGTGCGCGAGTCCGACTCGCTCTTGACCGGTTTTTTTTTTGAAACCATACCGTGATCTTGAAAATAAGTCCTCTTTTTTTTCGAGTCGATGGAACTTTTTGATTAGGTGGCCACGGTAATAGCAGCGATATTCATCAGTGTGAGTGCGGTGTCGTCCAGAACATGACTCACTTGCTGGAATGTCCTCAGGTACACCTGCAGTCCTGCACCTTTTAGGATGTAATGAATGCCACTGACGCTGCTATTTGAAATAGATTTAAATATATTATTCAATGTATCTCCTCTCTTAAATAAATAAATAAAGCCATAAGAAGCTGACCTTTTAGGTTTTTGGATGTTTGCGCCTACTCAAATAATCATAGCATCATGTCTCTTTCTTACAGGTTTGGCACTGGTGTGTCCCGAGTATCGGAGGCAACCTGATGTACTCTTTCGTTTGCGGAGCTGGGACCGTCTTCAACCAGAGGACCAGGGTCTGTGACTGGTTCTTCAAGGTAACCCAAATCATCACTGATCTTTAATGAAAGAAAACATCGTGAGCTCTGAGAAAACTTTCACTGAATGATCTGAAATTGCTAACACGTAGTGAGCAGGCGTGGTGATTTGTTCTTCTACTGTCTGACACCATGGAAAGAGGGTTTGAATATGTGGGTCAATAATAGATGCTACTCGTAATATTGATTTCGACTATATAATTTATTTTGGGGGGCTAAAACGGCCACTTTGGCAGAATCATAATAGGATAATATTATGAATAATATATTATAAAGTCGAAGTCATTATCATCTATTATTGATATGATCGGATGACCAAACAAAGTAGAATGGTGAAATAGTACATTTTGATACAAGTGGAGAACGTTTGTTATTGCGTTCGAGGCGGAATTAACACCCGAGCCGTAGGCGAGGTTGTTTTTGAGCCAAGAACTGCAATAACGAATGTCCACGAGTATCAAACGACGTTTTTCAATACACTTTTGAAGAAATAAAATAAAATAACGAACAATATTTTTAACTATGATTTAAATTTTCTTTTTTTTTCCGCGCTTTGCTTTCGCCAGGTTGAAGGAGAAGCAAAGGTATAAAGACGATAAACAGCCTAATATGAAAAATAGAAAATTCAAATATTTTTGAGCTTAGAACACAAATAAATGTTAATTTGTTCATAAACGTTTCTTTTATTGTAATAATCATAGTTTTTGATGAAATTCAATATATAAATATTCAAAAAAATACTAACGCCGCCGCCGCCCGTAACGACGCATATCCCTTTGCCGAGATTTAAAAAAAAACATTCACCTCCGAATAGAGAGTTGTGAATAGAGGCATTGAACCATTTTGGTCTAAGCATAGGTATAAGTTATCTGTGGCAATTTTTATTCCCGCACACGTGCGGGAAAATAAAAAATCGCACGCGTATGAAATACATTGCATTGTGAACCTATAATCGTAGTGCGATATGAACCAGTTTTCGAGGAAGTGTATTGAAAAGTTATTTGTTCAACACCGAGGGAATAAAAATGTTTTTTTTTTCTATGTCTCTTAAAACGTACCAATTTTATTCTGAAACCACTTACCTCTTATTCCTATAAAATTATGGTTATTACTTCAGCAACTGTTCGAGTTGCTAATTTCGCTAGATCTCTCGGTTAAATGTAATTGTTGATCTTTAGTGGATGTTATATGAATGATGTGCTGTCTGCTTCCAGGTGGATTGTCCAAACGCGCCAGCGTACTACGGCATCAATGAAGACCTGTACAAGGACGAGGCCGGGAACTTCATCAACGGGAAAAAGTAGATCTTATCATTATATAGAGATGTACCGACTAATTAGTGGCAATCGACTTAATTAAGTCGGCTAGTGACGTTTTTGTGACAATTTAAAAAATGTTTTGATTACACTAAAAGCACGACCGGCCGATGTATTCTGACGCCGCAAACCACTAAATGTATTTACCGCTCATCACATTCAAACATCTTTCTATTTCTGTCAATTATTTGAAGATGACAGGACTGGTACAGAATGATTTTTAGGGTTCCGTACCCAAAGGGTAAAACGGGACCCTATTACTAAGACTCCGCTGTCCGTCTGTCACCAGGCTGTATCTCATGAACCATGATAGTTAGACAGTTGAAATTTTCACAGATAATGTATTTCTGTTGCCGCTATAACAAAAAAACCGGTCAAGAGCGAGTCGGACTCGCGCACCGAGGGTTCCGTTCCGATTCCTGAAAAAGTGTGCTATTTAGAGACATCGTTTTATTTTTCTTGTAATCTTTAAGTACATAAATTTCTATCACATAGAATAAATTCAGATTTTTATCTTTGCAAACTTCGGAGATAAGGGGGGGGAACGGTATTTTTTTAAGAACGCTGCTTGCACATTCTCAATAATTTTTTAAATTATTGAGAATGTGCAAGCAGCGTTCTTTCATATGATACCCCACATGCCCCACTTTGAATTTTTAAGACCCCCTTTCTGTCGCTGTTACAAAAAAAATAGAAATATTTTTTACTTCTTTCTTATTTGCAAAATAGTTGGGTAAACGTCATCTAAAACTGTTCTAAATTTCAAGTTTATAGCATTAGTAGTTCTTGAGATATCCAGCTGTGACAGATAGACATACAGACAGACTGAGTCACACCAATAGGGAACCCTTTTTTACCATTTTGGTACGGAACCCTAAAAATACTAAACAACAGAATAAAATAAACATTTAAGGGGCTCCCATACAACAAACATGATTTTTCTGCCGCTTTTATAGATGGTACGGAACCCTTCGTGCGCGAGTCCGACTCGCAATTTGCCGGTTTTTTAAATACTTACGTAATAATAATACGTAAGCTCAAGCGCATGCCTTGTTCCCATGAGGGTAGGCAGACACTATCATACATTTAGCGGTAATTCCATTTATATGATTTATGGTGGTAGTGACATTAGGGCCCACCACAAGCTATGGTCGGCTGTCTCGTCGAAATGCAAACTACACAGCTCCAAGATAACAAACACGGTATTGTATTTAGCTAATTAGGGTTCCGTACCAAAATGAGAAAAAAGGAACCCTTATGGTGTCACTCAGTCTGTCTGTCTGTCTGTCAGTCTGTCACAGCTGGATATCTCAAGAACTACTAATGCTATCAACTTGAAATTTAGAATAGTTTTAGATGACGTTGACCCAACTATTTTGCAAATAAGAAATTAAAATGTTTATATTTTTATTGCAACAGGGCCTGAAAGGGAGTCTTAAAAAATCAAAGTGGGACTACTAGGGCATGTGGGGTATTATATGAAAGAGCGCTGTTTGCACATTCTCAAACATTTTTTTTCTTTTTTTTAGGCCGCATAGTTTTCGACTTCTGATGAAAAATGTAAAAAAAATACCGTTCCCCCCCTTATCTCCGAAGTTTGCAAAGAGAAAAATCTGAAATTATTCTATGTGATAGAAGAATATGTAAATATAACAGGAAAAATAAAACGATGTGTCTAAATAGCACACTTTTTCAGAAATCGGAACAGAACCCTCGGTGCGCGAGTCCGACTCGCTCTTATCCGGTTTTTTAAATTCTCAATTCACTATAATATATCATGAACACAATAATATTGAATGAATAGATTCGACTAACTTGTAAGTCGATTGTGTTACTACATAATAATCGGTATGTTTCTAACGTTTTGGTTTCTAAAATATAACAAATAGAGATTAATCTCTGTTATTTATAAGTACAATTAATTTAAGAGCAAAACGTCATAAGTACAATTAAATAATGTATAGTACAATTAAGTAATGATAGTATTTTATATTTTTTACAAATTAATTCATTAGGGAATTTTTAATTGGAGTTTATAATTTTACTAATCAATAAAATTAAGTTCATCATTAATATTAAGAAAATATTATGGTCGATTTGAAATTAGAAATGTGATACATTTTTTACTTTATTTTAGTCAGAATGAAACTTTACTTTCTTTAAAACAAGTAGTTACTTAGTTACCAATTTGCAACAGAAGTTACCATAGTTTTATATAATATTTAAATGAAAATTAACCATATCATTACTAAATACATAATAATTATTAACAGTAAAAATAAACCAATTTCACGTTAAATTAAAAGTATTTTGTCAAGATAACCACTTTCTTTAGATTTTTTGTCACATTATTGTATTAGCAAACTTTCAATTTCAAGCAGAGCACTTTAAATACTTAACCTAAAGAATACACTAAAATTAGTTTACTTTATTAAGATGGCTACAGACTGTCGACTTTACAGTAGTAAATTGAATTTTAATTTCTGTGAATTGCCGATGCTATCGAAAGGCGACATTTTTACGATTGACAAAATATAATTTCCGACTATTGTCGTTGATCGACATTAAATGAGGAGCTCGTGGCTAAGTAATTACAGCCGCATGGGTCGATCCATCGGGTTAAGCTACGCTTGCCGGGGTTGGTCAGTGGATGGGTGACCATCTTTACATACCGAGACTCCTCCGTGCCTCGGAAAGCACGTTAAGCCGTTGGTCCCGGCTGTCATTCGTGGATCTTTGACAGTCGTTACGGGTCGTCAGAAGCCCGAAAGTCTGACAACCAGTCTTACCAAGGGGTATCGTATTACCCAGTTACTGGGTTGTGGAGGTCAGACAGGCAGTCGCTCCATGTAAAATACTGGTATTCAGCTGCATCCGGTTAGACTGGAAGCCGACCCCAACATAGTTGGGAAAAGGCTAGGCAGATTGATTGTCGTTGATCGACATTATAACCTATAGTTAATAAAAAATTGTGCTTCCAGGGGTAATTCATACAACAATTCGTACGACAGACGACGATTCTCAGCCCGACGCAAACGACACGAGTACGCGACGAGACAAACAGGGAAGACTGACAGTCCTGACTTTCAAGATAGGAGTGACAAACTTGATAACACGACAGCTTCAGGCCAAACTGACAGTCAAGACATACAAGCTAGGAGCGACAGAGTCGAAGTAGGGAGTAGAAGAAAACGAGCAAGAAAGTTTAAAAGTCATAAGAAAGCTAGTGACAGAACTGACAGACCTGAAGTGACAAAATCAAGCTAGAGTTATACTGACGATATTGACTGACGATTTGAGTATGAGAGATAGTTACGTAAAGCTCTAAGCTTTAAAATCATGCTTGAAAATCTTGAAATAAGCGCATGAGTTTTCTGAAAGCCCCTTCAATTTCATTTGTTGTCAAATCTCATTTCAAGTTGTAAGCTATTTCGGTGAATCAAACACAACAGCTAAGTACATGAGGTTTGACAGCTAAATTAAACGTCAGATAACATAGCGAGGATGCAACAAGGATGCGTTGTTGTTACATTTGTGAAATTATTGTGTCATAGAAATTGTATTGATAAAACAAGATGGCGCCGTTAGTTCCGATTTTGGCCAACAATAACCTCGTAGCGTTGCATGTGTGTGTGTGTGTCTGACAATATTGATAGTATGAACGGGCTTTCAAAAGAATAATGTATTTGGACTGTTGACAAAATAGAACTCAAAATTACCGAGACGAAATTGAATGACAAATATTAGCCATGTTAAGTATTGAAATTAAATGTTTTATTTTTTTGTTATGAAACAAAAAGTTATTAGAAAACTTAATGACGAATTTCAGTATTTTTTTTACTGAAAGCGACGAAATAAAGATTTGATAGGATGCCTCGTAGAAATATTCTGACAATTATTATATTTATTTATTTAGACAAAGATCCATTGACAACATTACACAATGACTGATATTACAATTTTACCACAAAATTACGGACTTGGGAAAATTTTATAGGTTTTTATTTTTTAAAGTTTCATTAAGTTAAAAATCTGTAAAATAGGGGGAAAAAATTCTACCGATTTATTTTAATTGTTATTTTTACTTTTCATTAAAAAAAACTAATTCCTTTGAAATGTTATTCCGACCAGTTACATTATTAAGTAACTTTTAAATACAAATTGTATATTCGAGTTTGGGTACCTACAGATCTACATAAAGACAAAACTAATATAATTTTTGTATAAAATAATGCCTACTTAAGTACCTAATCTAAAAAATATATTGGTTATTAAAATACAAAGTGGCTCTTAATTTTAAAATCATAAAAATGTTTTTGCCATAAAAATCATTATTAATTCTAAAATTTGTACTTGTTAATGTAAATATAAATATTGTAACTATATTTTTGTACCTAATTATAAATTAATTAATATTACGTGGTTTTAATTTAATTTAAGCCCCGTTTCCTCATTTCCCAAATTGAAAATGGAGTCACGATTCTCAGCAGTGTGAAAGAGATTGGGTAGAGATAGATTTAAATATCGGACTATTTAAATCTCTCTTCTACCCAATCATTCTCTTACTGCTGAGAGTCGTGACTCCATTTTCAATTTGTCAAAAAAAAAGAGAGATTTAAATACCGGACTATTTAAATCTCTCTTCTACCCAATATCACTCTCACTGCTGCGAATCGTGACTCCATTTTCAATTTGTCAAAAAAAAAAGAGAGATTGGGTAGAAGAGAGATTTAAATATCGGACTATTTAAATCTCTCTTCTACCCAATCTCTCTCTCACTGCTGCGAATCGTGACTACATTTTAAATTTAAAAAAAAAAGTGAGATTGGGTAGAAGAGAGATTTAAATATCGGACTATTTAAATCTTTAGCTTCAACTTTCTAACTGACCGACCTCTTTGACAATTCAAAAGTGCCAGTAATTGGTTTAATTGAAATAAATACTTTGAGTTTGAGTTTGAGAGTTTTGAGTTCTCTTCTACACAATCTGTCTCTCACTGCTGAGAATCTTAACTCCATTTTCAATTAGTCAACGGTCTCCATCTGTTACGATCAGTGGGCTGGTGCAGTGCGGCGCTGACAGGTACCTCCAGTTGCTCGGATATTTGGTCCGAGCACCGCTTTGGGCTTCGGCTTCTAGGTCTTTTGCCCTCTATCTTTGCAGTCAATAGACGTTCCTTATTGTTGGTACCTCTGCGAGCCATGTGGCTGAAGTACCTCATGACACGTCGCAGGCAGGTTGTAGACAGTCTGCAGATCTAATGGCAACTTAACCACGATTGGTCCTCTTCATTTGTATCAACCTGACAACAGCTATCACACATATGCCGGCAGCTTTGCTGATCAGAGTAATGATGAAACTGTAGGAGACAGCTAGGTGTAACGCCTCATCATGTGCGTAACGTTTTCCCAACTATGTTGGGGTTGGCTTCCAGTCTAACCGGATGCAGATGCATTCCAAGTGCCGCCGGAAAGCACAAAGACTTAGTGCAACTAAGTGAAACTAACTTAGTTATTAAGTTTTATTTCCTAACAAAATCTGTATAAATAAAAAGAGAAGTCCTGACTGACTGACTGACTCACTCATCAACGCCCAGCCCAAACCCTTGGACCTAGAAAGCTGAAATTTTGCACAGAGGTTCCCTTTATACTGTAGGCAAGGAATAAGGGAGGATTTTCCGGTAGGACGTTCCCGTGGGATATTTACCGACATCCACTTGGGCGAAGCCGCGCGGGAAGTGCTATTTTGAAATAAATGCTTTGAGTTTGATCTACTCTATAAAAATTTCACTATGAAAACTGAAGTGAAGTAAGTTTGAAGCAAAGACTCGAATATAATTGAGCTGTCAATGGCTTCTAGCTTCAATGATAAGAATTGAATTGAATTTTATTGCATGTAATCTAAATTTTAATTTTAATTACGAAATTATTATTAATATTATTGTGTTATGTAATTACTAATTGTGTACTGCATGCTCCAAGATAACCAAGATGTAAAATCTAAATATTTGTATGCCTGAAATGCCGAGTATAGTGAAACCCATGACAGATGTTAAGAACTTACCTATATTCTTAGTATTTAGGTACATCTCCTATATTCTTGCAATTGAATATAATTGATCAGGCGGGGTCAGTGGAAGCTCACTTCCAGCTCATCACCTAAGTTCTCACGGCAGATCAAGATATCTTATAACTCACTTACAATACAGATGCGACATTTCAATACAACCAGTATCTTCAGTCCTCTAGCCTTGACAGGATATGCAGAGAGCGGTGCGAAGCTCTTACATATTAATGTTGCATGCTAGACACACACACACACACACACACACGTGCGCACAGTACAGTTATGTTGCATTGTGTTTGTGTGTGCAACGTTGTTAGGCTGCGCTCGCGGTGCGGAGTACTTGCATACGACTTTATGTTACGAGGCCTTCAGACTGTTCTAGAATGATTTACATGAATCTAAATTCAAATGTGACTGATTTCAAACTCAACTCAACTCAACTCAAACTCAAAGCTTATTATTTCGAATAAACCAATTACAGGCACTTTTGAATTGTCAAGGAGTCGGTCAGTCAGAAATATGAAGCTTGTTGCCCATTTCAAAGCGTAGTAGGTGCCTGTGGAGAAGAACGGGAAGAAACTCCACGGACACTCTTATTTTTACAAAATATTCGTTACATCGTTCATATTGAAAATATAGATGTGAGAACAATGTAGAAAGACGTGCACGTTAAAAGCGTCCGTAATGAAAAAGATAAAAACTAAAAACAACTAAATTAAAAATAAGCCGTGGCAGCTAAGAGACGACCAGTCCCAACTGACGGCGCCCGTTCACGAACATGACGCATGGATCAGCACCAATCAGCTCAACCATTTTGATTTCAGACTAAAATAGACATCATATCATCACGCCTGTAATCACCAAAGGGTTGGCAGAGGTGTACCTATATTTTCCGACATTCACGCGGGTGAAGCCGCGCAGGAAGTGCTGGTTTCAGATAATCATACATTTGCTTACTTTCCTCTGCCTCCTGATGTAATCAGGTTACTGCTGATTGGAGCTTAGAACTGGTTGTTTAAATTAATTTGAGCCACCGCTTTTCAAGGGATTATGATAAAAAAAAAAAAAAATACAAACATCCGAATTGAGAACCTCCTCCTTTTTTAGAAGTCGGTTAAATAAGTATTGGCAGGGGACTCTACTAGCCGTACTATGACGTGAAAAAAGATAATGGATATACAGGGTGGAATTTTGTAATGCCACCTGAAGGGTAAGTACTCTTAACACTGTAGATAGAAAATTTTACTCAAAGAAAACATTCCTTTATTTTTGAATAAAAAGAAAACTCCATTCAAAGGTTTTCGAAAATTCGCTTGCCACACCCGGGAATCGAACCGACTAAAATCTTTAAAAATTACAACCTGTCCTTTTATTGCATCGATCGTTAGGATGAAATCTCTCTAACAAACTTGATAAATTAAATGAAAGGAAAACCATGAAATCTGAACTTACAAATTCAATAAGTCAAGTTAAAGCTCTTTAAGTCAAAGATAAAGCTCTTTAGCGCATAACAGCAGAATCACTATACTGCCTACATTAATAACCATTTTAACACCTGGATTGGTAACAACGGCACAATCAGATGGCCTGCGAGATCACCAGACCTCACCCCTTTACATTTTTTTTTGTAGGGATATGTGAAAAATCTAATTTACATGAAATCTTATGCAAATGAAAACGAGTGAAAAGTTGAAGTTCAGAATACGATTTATAATATTCACCACAACACGATATTCAAGGTAAGAAAAGAATAAAGAAAGACAGAATGAATTCGTTAGAAGAATACATTTGTGTATCCAAGAAAATGGAGCCCATTTCGAGCAACTAATTATTTAGTTTACCATTTTTTGTAAATATAATTAAAATAATTTAAGATTTCATGGTTTTCTTATCATTTAATTTATTAAGTTTGTTAGAGAGATTTCATCCTTATAATTGATCCTAATGATCAATGCAATAAAAGTACAGTGTGTTTTATTTTTACAGATTTTAGTCGGTTCGATTCCCGGGTGTGGCAAGCGAATTTTCGAACATCTTTGAATGCAGTTTTCTTTCTATTCAAAAATAAAGGAATGTTTCCTTTGAGTCAAAACTTCTATCTACAGTATTAAGAGTACTTTCCTTTCAGGTGGCATTGCAAAATTCCACCCTGTATAATATAATAGTTCCGTTGTGAAAAAGGATGGTGCTGTAGGTCGTATATAGCTCCGTCTCTCTCTCACACTAAGTCATTTAATCATTAGTTAACATAGATACAATAAATAGTTGATATAAAACCGCTATGCTATACCTGCCAGAAGGCGTACAAATATTTATGGATGGAATTGATTTTAATTGAACATAAACTGGAACCATGATGAATCCATGATCTTTTTTCACGTTATAGTACGGCCCCTGGTCACTATCGAATTGAATAGCTGTAGATAAGCTATTATAACCATTCACCCATCCGGTAACTGATCTACAGTTAACTATCTTAACTTTTCACGACAGAAAAGCATGTAAGTGTTGCTTTTCTCAATCAATCTGCCCCAACTATGTTGGGGTCGGCTTCCAGTCCAACTGGATGCAGCTGAATACCAGTATTTTACATGGAGCGACTGCCTATCTGACCTCCACAACCCACAGTTACGGGGCGTAAGACTGTTTGTCAGACTTTCGGGCTTCTGATGACCCGTAACGACTGTCAAAGATCCACGAATGATAGCCGGGACTAATAGCTCAACGTGCTTTCCGAGGCACGGAGGGGTCTTGGTATGTAAAGGTGGTCACCCATCCACGGACCAACCGACCCGTGCGGCTGTTATTACTTAGCTACAAGCCCCCCAAAAGTAACTCTTACAAACATAACTTAGAAATCGCAAAGACTTTTCTAACCAATGTAGCCTAGCCTTAACCACTGTCACTTTACCCAGCTTGGAGGGGCGACGAGGCAGTAAGCTTCATACCTTGCCCACAAACAGACGTGGCGTAAAACAAAAGAACAAAAAAAAAGTGTTTTCTAAATTCAAACATCAGTGACAGTGCAGTGAAAAAATTGTGTTATTATAGAACGCAGATTACGGTAATAAATTCACGTTTTTTTAACGTTATGTAATAGCTGCTAAATAGTTATTTTGGTAACGTAATATCCGAAACTTGTTTTGTAATCGGAACGCGGTTTCATGTGTATATTCACGCTTTGCTCGTGATGTATGGGCAGAGATTAAATTATAGTATTTTTGTCATATTTTTACATATTTTAGTGTGATAGTTATCTGTCTCTCTAGGAATTAGACGGTCATTAGTGGTTGAAACTAAGATTTATACGACTTAAATAATAATTAAGGATCTAGTCTTCATAAATAAGCTAAGTAGACACTTTAATTCTGCGTTGAATGACGAAAATTGGCTTAAAAGTGCGTCTGTTTGGTAACACAAAGTTACCATATTGTTGAGGAAAAGCATTCGTTTATTATGCCTAAAGAAATAAACATACAATAATAATATGGTATCGTACTAGTATTAACAACGATGGAAAGTTATGGGGTAGACTTTTCCCCAACAGTGGGACAATAAGGGTTGAAAAAAATACCTTAAATTGCCTTTTGTTTGAGAAAGGTGTAAATCCAGCTATATACAGACACTAGGACCCCGGCTTCGCACGGGTAGATCGATTGCTAAAAAAAAACTTCAGAAAAATTTTCAGGCAGTCTTCAGATTTTTCATCAAAATCGCTTCAGCCGTTTTGGAGTCTTTAGGGAACATTTACTTACATACACACATGCATTTTTATACAGGGTGTAAGTGTAAACAGTGGAAATTTTTTAAGGGGTCATTGTACTCATCATTATGAACAACTTTTACTATGGGACCAAAACTGAAATCACGAAAAAAAAATCAGCTGTTCAGTACATTTATGTTTGCATAATTCGTCAAAATGTAGGGAACAGGTGATTTTTTTTTCGTGATTTCAGTTTTGGTCCCATAGTAAAAGTTGTTCATAATGATGAGTACAATGACCCCTTAAAAATTGCCACTGTTTACCTACACTTACACCCAGTATACATAGATAGGATATGTACATAAAGCCTTGCTAAATAAAGGATTTTTCAAATATTTATATGGTTCTTTTATTCATTACTTTTGTGTACTCGCTTTCAGTAATAATAAAAACCATTTTTGTTATGCAAACACCAATATTACTTTCTTAGTTTAAATGTAGGCTCTTGCTACTTGTTTGACTCCATACGAAATAGATGTTTAGCAGTTAATTATTTTATCACTAAACCATGGTAATATTCACAAACACAAAGGCGTTTTCAGAATTAAAGTTAAATTAGAAGCAACATTGCTTTCTGCAGTTCTATTTACTAGGTATATGACAACACTTCCTGTAATTCAAGAAATTTAACTAAACAACAGGCATTCACTAATGAATTGCTGAGTAAAATAATATTGTTACTTTCTAGTTTGTAAATTATTATTGAAACTGATTTACTACGACTTACCATGTCAAGTGTGGAATTATTGATATGATTTTAACCTAAAAGTCGTTAAATTTATGTTCTCTTTGTTTTCAACGGAACATCAGAAATAGTTTAACATTTATAATCTGGAAACATTACCAGTTGTTTCTAATTCACAAAGAATCCATAACAATTTAAATGGTTACGCACTTGAAGACTATTGTAGGTTTTACAGACAGGCCACCACCGCGGTCACATACACTATATTACGTTCATAGAGGCATGACGACGAGGGTGTAAAGTTTATCATCCTCCATTGAAAAGGGAGGGTCCAACGACCGAAAAAAAAAATCTGCTGTCAGCGTCAAAATGTAGAGAGCAGCTGATTTTTTTTTCGCGATTTCAGATTTGGTCCCATAGTAAAAGTTGTTTGTTATCATGAGCACAATCATGTGTTTAGGTGTCGGTCACTAATTACCAGTCACCCTATACAACGTGTAACGTTAAATGCGCAAAACCTCTTAAGGGGTCATTGTACTCATCATTATGAACAACTTTTATTATGGGACCAAACCCGAAATCGCGAAAAAAAAATCAGCTGTTCAGTACATTTATGTTCGCATAATTCGTCAAAATATACTGAACAGCTGATTTTTTTTCGCGATTTCAGGTTTGGTCCCATAGTAAAAGTTGTTCATAATGATGAGTACAGTGACCCCTTAAGAGGTTTTGCGCATTTAACGTTACACGTTGTATATGCTAGTCGCGCGGTAAACTCTGATTGCGCGATGCAGGTTGCATGACGTCATGTCATTTTGATGCGTAGTTCGTATGTAGCGATGTAGGAGCTGCCACAGGTTTATATACATACATTGCATCTTTTTATATAAACAGGATACATAGGTAAAACTAAGTATAGAAGTTATTCTATCAAAAACTTGTAGAAACCTTTTCAAACCTCTTTCTTCTGAATGTAAACTAAGCAAAACAAGTATTTAAGAATCATAGCAGCCTTGTTTCTGCCTACCCCCGTGGGGAGAAGGCGTGAGGTTATGTTTATGTGTATAAGTTCCAGATACAAGGAAATCTTTCTTTAAAACTATTTTCTCGTTTTCTAAACAGTACACTAGTTACATCAGACACTTATTATTCGAAACAGGGGTAGGCAGAGAGAATACTAATACACTTAGTATTACGAACTAAAGCTTCGCACTCACTGAGCAACTATTGGGCAACTTGCCTGTGACCTGTTTTACGATACCTATTGCCCAATATTATCGTCGATATTGACATACTTATTATTAAGTTAGCAATAGCGGCTTGGAGGCTTACATTGTGGCCAGTCGGTGGCAATAGCGTCGCCCTCTATTACTATATGTATTTTTCAAATCCGACTGGTAGCTCTAGAGATTAGAGCGTTCAAACAAACAAACATAAAAACTCTTAAGCTTTATTATACAACATTATTTTTTGTTTACCCTAAACACGAAAAGGGGTCATTGTACTCATCATTTTGAACAATTTTTTCTATAGGACCAACCTGTAAATCGTGAAAAAAAAATCAGCTGTTCAGTACATTTGGACGAGTTTGATGTAGATAATGTATTGAACAGCTGATTTTTTTTCGCGATTTCAAGGTTCGATTTAGGGTAAACAAAAACGAATGTTGTATTAAGGCTGCTCCTTCCTAAAATACGGCGAAACTAAGTAACTTTGTAACCATTTTTTACAGTAACTATAGCATCTTTCTGATAGGAAAAAATACACAGCAATCTACAATACATAAGAAGTGATTTCTTGTGTCCCGAAATCTATTTTAGTTTGTAGAACTAAGAAAAAAAAAACCTAAATCCAGGTCTATTTCGGTCTATTTTTTCGAGTTGTTACCATATTACTCCTACAGTTTTCATTAAAAGTGTTCATAAATTTATACAGTTCTTTATAAACTAATAAGGAATGATTTCTTGTCATAACTTTTTTAGTTTAATCAACAGATTTTTTGTAAATCGATAATTACTTCATATTTTGCCAGCGTTGTGTCATCGCGCTTCTCTTTCTTTTCTATGGAGTCCGACAGTGACCGCGCTTTTTGCGACGGACAAGCGAGTATAAGTAGATAAGTTGCTATAGATTCAACTTCAGCTAGACTGCAAGACGGCCACACAACACAACATATTAACTATAGGTAGGTTAGTAAAACACTACGTGGATAATGATGAATTTTTTGCTACACATAAAAATAATTGCGTGTTTTTATACACAACTTGTCGTTTTATATGTTTATTTATTTATTTAGGTTATTAGCTGTGTGTGAGTGCAAGTCACTCACAAAAGTATACTGTTGCAAGTTGTGGAAACATTTAGTCGCTCAGTGTGAACAAATCCTTACATTCAACTCGTCAATAAGTTGTCACCTTGATTTCTTGAGGAAGTTGGCTTGAGTACGTACGAGACTGTCACCTTCGAGAGTAACATGTTACTGGATACAACATTATATTAACAACCTTTTATATTATTTCCTTTTAAAAATGTCACTGTACATTTTTTTTAAATTTATTTATTACGTTTTGCCCGCGGCACGGTACCTACCTACTACCGGTATAATAAATATCATAAATGTCCTAATCCATGTGCCAAATTTCATTCAATACCCATGTGCCGTTTTAGCGTGAAAGCGTAACAAAGAGACAAATAAACTTCGCATTTATAATATTAATAAGTTAGTTTATCGTGAATGTTCCTTTTAGGCCTAGTAAACTCATAGATATATCGATTTGTTGGCCATTTCCTATTTTGTGAAGTACCTGGGACTGCTTGACAGGCCCACTGTGTCCTACCATACCTATTAAGGCGCGGACTGACTACGATTTTAAACGGCACACAACCGCGTATTCTATTGTCACCATTAGCTGGTTTGAAATAAGGTTGAAAATAATATTTGTGTTGCCGAGATATGAAGTTGCGAATGTGCATTTATTTTCCAGGTTTTCTTTAGAATATACACAATAAATTAAATAATTAACCGGTCACAGTTTAAAAAAATGCTAATTACATTAAATTCTTAAAAAAAGAATGTCGTTATAGCTAAAAATACAGAGATGTTCGACGCCAAACTTTATTTTTGTGGAGCAACTTCCCATTTTGTTATTGGGAATATTTAAAATTTTAACCGAATAGAATAGTAAAAAATAGTTGGCTATTTTTTACTATTCTATTCGGTTAAAATTTTTCTTTAAACCCTTCTCTATCCAATGTATTTATTGCGTCGGATAGTTTCATTGCGTTACGTCATACTCGACAATCCAAGAAACAATCCAATTTTTTGTGAATATTGAGCTAATACCGCGCCTTAACACTTTAATTTAGAAATATTGTAATAGCCAATTATTTTTATTAGGGTAACCATGGAGTTTCTTGCCGGCTCTTCTCCATAGGAAACGACCAGTTGGAACCGTGCACCTAGCTTCTGACGTTTCAGAAGTGCCCATGTAGGTTTATGTGAAATGAAACATTTTGATTTCAGAAAAGATATTTTCATCAGCATGGTTGTTAAAGCTGCAAAATTGATCCAAACCTTGGGAAACTTAAGAGGGCGCCAACGCGATCACGCTAACTATATTATAATGCGAAAATGAGTTTGTATGTTTGTTACGCTTTCACGCTAAAACGGCTGAATGGATTTGGATGAAACTTGACAGATAGGTAGCCTGGAAAAGGACATAGGCTACCTTTCATTCGGGATCGCAGACAAAGTCGCGAGCAACAGCTATAGGATTATAAATTGATCATAACAGTGATTATATTTGACAGCTATTTTCGACGTTACCAACTTACTGCGTGGACAAACTATCGGATAGGTAAAAACATTAGTTTTCGATTAAAACGCATTTCTCTGGCCTCTAACGAAATCAAATTAATTATTTTCTTGAATCCCACGAAACCAATTTTAGACCATTAATTGTATTTTGAGGTGTCAGCTTTACGTTAATTTATTATGTCAATCCAATACATTTTTTCATTTTTCACCATCGTTATCACTGATAGAATGTCCCCTAGGTCCTTTTTTTGTGAATGGGAAATCATCAAATGACTTCTCCCGCTCTGGGTGGAGCGGAAGGGCGTGTCAGACTTTTACTGACTAAAACCCACCCGTGTTCCTTCAGTTGCCTGTGCCAGGGCCACGGTATCTCTTTCGAACAACCCGCGACCCTGGCGATAAGTGACTCCCTGCCATTTTATCCCCCCCATTTTCATTTTATCCCTTAAGTCCTGAGGTTTCCACGCGATGTTTCTCCGCCATCGTAACTGTACAAACAAACTAACACGCAGAATTATTTCAGCGTCCTTTCCTATCACAAGTGAGCTGCGGGCTGCGGCAACGTCTAGCGACTGCGAAACGCGCCGCAACACGTTTAGTAACAATAAATAACTCGTTGCCAAACAGAATGAAAATTAGAATGCAATTTGACAAGTATTTAAAAGAATCGCTTGTGAAACTGTCATTTTATCCTCGGTTTTTAGAGAGTATTTATTTAAGGCCCTGGTTCCAAGCTTGGTTTAGCTCGGTGTGTAAGTGAAATGGCGTTATGGCTGTCTAGTTTGACGCACGAGATAGAAGATTCTCACGCGCACCGGAATTATGTCGTAAAAGTGCAAATAAAATCGTATAAAATTAGAAATTAACTATTTAATAAAAAGTAATCCATCACTGGATGCAGTTTGGAATTTGACATTTCATGGTATATTTTTAATTATAATTATAATTGCTAATGAAGGGATAAACAGCTTTTAAAGATTATTAGGAGGTATGTTTAAAGATTTTTTTGGTGCATTAAAGTAGGTTTAATTATGTTTTGGCTTCCATCACTGTATGCGAAAAGGACTTGAAAATATCTTTTTTTTTTTTCATGTCAAAATTATTTACGGTTTATGAGATACACAGCTTTAAAAAACCACCTTTTTGATCATTTTCAGGAAATCTGCGCCTTAATATAGCAAAATAGCATGGCTAGCATAGCTGTGTTCCCCAGGAGGGTGCCTATACAGGGTGTAAGTGTCAACAGTGGCAATCTCTTAAGGGGTCATTGTACTCATTATTATGAGCAACTTTTACTATGGAACCAAACCTGAAATCGCGAAAAAAAATCAGCTGTCCTACATTTTGATGAATTATGCGAACAGCTGATTTTTATTTCGCGATGTCAAGGTTGGTCCCATAGAAAAAGTTGTTCAAAATGATGAGTACAATGACCCCTTAAAATATTGCCACTACACCACCTGTGTTACACTCATGTGGTTTAAGTCCCACGTAATGAGAGGCGAACATACTGCCATCAACCGGACATGAGTTGATGAGTTGATGAGTTCAGGTTGGAATTCCTGAAAAAAAAAATTAAAATCTTCAGTTCAGGCTGGTACTAAGAAATTCCTACTGGAAATATCCAATAATGCTGCACCTCCCCCTCCCCCTCCTCAGCACTTGCGACTGTGGTCAGCTGATCACTCGCCAATACAACGAAGCATAATGCAATCAACATCTTCTTTACTCTTTGTCTCTCTTATCGGATAGAACTATGTGAAATAAAATAAAAAAACATACATTAGGCAGTCAGCGACGTAGCGCCGGGCTGACTCGTCAATCAATCTGCCTAGCATTTCCCAACTATGTTGAGGTCGGATTCCAGTCTTACCGGATGCAGCTGACAGTATTTTACATGGAGCGACTGCCTATCTGACCTCCACAACCCAGTAACTGGGATACCTTTGACTTATCAAAGGTATCCCAGTTACTGGGTTGTGGAGGTCCAGTCCACCAGTCTTAAGTGGTTGTCAGACTTTTGGGCTTTTGACTACTCGTAACGACTGTCAAAGATCTAAGAACGTGCTTTCCATGGCATGGAGGAATCTTGATTTGTAATGAATGGTCACCCATCATCGAACTGACCGCGGCAAGAGTAGCTTAACCTTCGATTGAGCCTTTATTATTAATCCACGAGACTTTCAATAGATCCCAATAGATTTGGTCAAAAGAGGTCAGCGTACAGGCAAATCATACATTTTCCAATTTATTTCCACAATCTTCAAGAGTTCAGCAAACTCCGAGCTGCCGGTGACCGTCACCACTGCCCATCAAGCCGTACATTTCTTGCATCAACCTAATTCAACCAATAAACATCTAAATATGAACCTTCACTTAATAAGCAGTCGATGGTTGCTCAACCCACAAGCTGTTGGATAACCAATCTGTGTTGACATCGGTTGACAGGCGGCAACCACTCACTGTATGTCTGTGGTGACATCGGTGTGTACTTCTATAGCTTAGTGGTTCAGTGGTCGATGGCACGACTGCTGAACATGTGGTCCTAGCTTTGATAGCCGGGTCGGTCAAAGTGATGTTGCGTTTTACAATTAGGAATTTTTTGTGAGATGTGGGTGTATACTCAACCGTCCGTTTTAACAATTTGACGTTGATAGACCTTTTATTTCGTAGCAGTAAGGGCGCTTTTTGCATGTTATTATCATTGACCTTCCTATACAGCACTGCCTTCCCCGACAGAGAATACAGGCTTGATATTATGTTATTTTATTTCACACGATTCCATTACTGAATACAGCATTCTTAATACTAAGTTAAACTAACTGGTTTTCATGTATATCTGTAATGGACTAATGATATTGTTGTTCACACTTTCATGGAAGTCATTATTTTATTTTTAACAATGTATACCTTTCTCAGAGTCATTAAGTAACAAACTACCAAATATTGAATAGCACCCTAAGGGTCCGGATGTTATTAAGACATTACCATAAAGTAATTAGCAGGAATGAATGTAAAAGGGTCGTGGTAATTATCTATACTTTCTAGAAACAATCTTATGTACAAAGAGTCACCACCGCTCTTCCCTTAAGACAGTCAGTTGAGAAAGTCAGTTCAGCACAGACAGTCAGCATTGTGTTTGTGTCTTAATTAATATTACTTGTAAGTTTTTCCTTGTCACATTAGTAAAAGTTCAGATATCAAAGTTGTGTCTCTCAATCAAGACTCTTCCCACACACCTATCTACAACGCCACCGCTCGGGCCATTACAAATTGGTGTCAGAGAAGTGAGATATAGATTGAGTTATTTGTACGAGATCTTCGTCGGAGTCCTTAACCTCCGATTCTCCTACAACTACAAGTTCCTGAGCATCCGATTGTACGAGACCTTCGTCGGAGTCCTTAACCTCCGATTCTCCTACAACTACATGTTCCTGAGCATCTGAGCATCACGACGAGAACGAGATCTACGGAATTGGACAAACGTATCCTCAGCGGTCCGAAGATTATCAACCGCTTACGCCGCCCAGTCTCCTACTCATCACGTCAGCTACAATGTCAACGGGATATCTTCAAGTAATTTTATTACTGTGAGTACGCCGCCAATTTTCTATAAAACACAGTTATAAAGAATATTTTCTAAACGGAATCATCTGCCAGTCATCATAAAAAGTGTTTAATCGTGAAAAGTGAGTGTATAAGTGTATTATTAATCATGCCTCAAGACGCAAATCTCGGTGTATCTACATCGACAACTACACATAGTAATTATATCTCACTAGAAATGGCTGAAAGAATGTTAACTAAATTTGATGGCAGTAAGGCGCGTATCCATGAATTTTTAGACAATTGTGACACAGTTAATAATTTAATTAATCCGAATCTGAAAAAAATTTTACTCCAAATAATTATTACAAAAATTACTGATAACGCTAGGTCAATGATTAGAAATCGCGAATTTCAAATTTGGGATGACTTAAAAAATTATCTTTTAGATACTTACACCGAAAAACGAACGATTGGTCAGTGGCAATTAGAATTGAGTAGTTGCAAACAAAATCATAATGAAAATGTTTTAGCATATGCTAATAAAGTCGAAAATTGCTACGTAAAATTAATAAATTCATTGGACTCAACAAATCAAACACAAGAAGCCCGCCAAGCATGCGTTGAATTACTTAAATCACAGGCTTTATGTGTATTTATTACCGGATTAAATAAAGATTTAAATCTAATTTTAAAAGCACTTCAACCAAAAACACTCGAAGATGCTATTTCCATGGCAGTAGTTGAAGAGCAACAGCTCAAAAGTAAAAACGAAATATCTAAATTTCAAAACATAAACCATTCTAATACCAAGCATTGCTATAAATGTAATAAGCCAGGCCATACAGTCGTAAATTGTAGAGTTCGATCATATTCGGGACCTAATCAAAACCCAAAATTTTGCAATTATTGCAAGAAAAAGGGTCATACTAAAGATGAATGCTATCATCTAAAGAATAAAAATTCACCCAATAAAACTGACTCTAAACCTTGTAATAATCATTATTCGGATAAAAGCTCTACGTCTAATAAAAAAAAACTAATAAATCCCGATGGCGCGAGCCAACCAAAGGGTAACAGTTTAATAGAAGGGCTCATAACCGCGATAAATAATAATTGTTATTTCGTTTCATTGAAATTGAAAGATGATACAAGAAACATAGATTTTCTGATAGATACTGGTGCAACAATTAGCCTCATAAAGAAAAGTGCTATACCAAAAGACGCTGAAATTCATTATGATATTTTAGCTGATTTAAAAGGGATCGATAAAGTAGACAACCCTACAAGGACGTTAGGTTATGTCGAATTAGAGTTTATAGGAGATTTAAATGTAATACTCCATATCGTGAATGATAATTTCCCTATTAGTGCCGATGGCATTATTGGAGGCGATATATTAAATAAATATAAAGGAATGATCGATTACAGCACCAAGATTTTAAAACTCGCGGAAAACCAATTCAATTTGTGTTATGAAAAAACAAATGATCAAGTCGAATCGAATGAAGTAAACATGGAATTAACCTTGACGGTGAAAGCAAGAACCGAATGTGTTATTCCTATTAAAATAACTAATTATGTACAGGTTAACCATGGGATTGTTCCACGAACAGAGTTAATCCCGGGAGTACTTTTATGCCCGAGTCTTATCACAGTGAATAATAACAAAGGCATTACGACCGTACTTAACTCAACTAACGAGGATGTGACCTTCCCTATACCTCATGTTAATTTAGAAAAAATAGATTTAGTTATTTTAAATAAACAAATATTACAGTTAGATAAAAATAACTTAGAAAACGTTATTATTAATGAAAACTATGAAAGTAATCGACTTGAAAAACTTGAAAACTGTCTACGGACAGATCATTTAAATAACGAAGAAAAAAATTCTTTAATTGAATTATGTAAAGAATATAATCACATATTCCATTTAGATGGGGATAAATTAAGCTGCACAGATGTGGTTATGCATGAAATACATACAAAAACGGAAGCTCCCGTTAATACGAAAAGCTATAGGTATCCAGAAGCCTTAAAGGGAGAAGTCAATAAACAAATTGATAAAATGTTAAAAGATGACGTCATAAAACCATCAAACAGTCCTTGGAATTCACCTATTTGGGTGGTCCCTAAGAAAATAGACGCTTCGGGTCAAAAGAAATGGCGAGTTGTTGTAGATTACAGGAAGTTAAATGAGGTCAGCATCGGGGATTCCTATCCCTTGCCTCAAATAACGGAAATATTAGACCAACTTGGTCATTCAAAATATTTTACAACACTTGATCTAGCCTCAGGCTTCCATCAAATTAAAATGCACCCTAAGGACTCACCAAAAACGGCATTCACCGTCCCTCAAGGACATTTTGAGTACAATAGAATGCCATTTGGTTTAAAAAACGCTCCCGCGACGTTTCAACGTCTAATGAATAATATTTTAACCGGATTACAAGGTAATCGTTGCTTTGTTTATTTAGATGATGTCGTTATTCATGCTGATAATCTCGAAAATCACAATCGAAAATTAAAAGAAGTTTTTGAAAGATTCTCCATCAATAATTTAAAATTGCAGCCTGATAAATGTGAATTTTTAAAACGAGAAGTCATGTACTTAGGTCATTTGATCACGGAAAATGGAGTTAAACCAGATCCAAATAAGATTTTAGCAATCGAAAATTATCCCATACCTAAAAATGTAAAAGATATAAAAGGATTCTTAGGATTAGCAGGGTACTATAGAAGGTTTATACTTAATTTCAGTAGCTTGTCACAACCTTTAACAAAGCTCTTAAAAAAGGATGTTCCTTTCAATTGGACAAGTCTACAGCAACATGCATTTGAAATCCTTAAGAAAAAACTTTGTGAATCTCCAATTTTAATATATCCAGATTTTAATCAACCTTTTAATCTTACCACAGACGCTAGTAATTATGCCATAGGAGGAGTATTATCACAAGGGCCAATTGGGCACGATTTGCCAATCGCCTATGCTAGTAGGACATTAAATAAGGCCGAACAAAATTATTCAACCACTGAAAGAGAACTTTTAGCGATCATATGGTGTGTAAAACATTTTCGTCCATATTTATATGGCCGTAAATTTAATATGATCACAGATCATCAACCGTTAACATACCTATTCAATTCAAAAAATGATGGTGCTAGAATTTTCAGATGGCGATTATCTCTTGAAGAATATGAATTTACTCCAATTTATAAACCAGGCAAATTAAATACTAACGCAGACGCGTTAAGCAGAATAGTTCCATCTGTTGAAAACAAGGAATTAATGACAACAACGTCAACAATACGCAAAAAATATAAATCGTTTTTAGAAACAGCTCAAAAGTCGATAATAATAAATGATAATATATGTGAAATTAACGACGAATTAAATAAAAAAAAGAAAAACATTTTAATACCCATAGCAGCGGACAAACAAATTTATGACAAAAGCTTAAAAAATTTAGTTACTGAATATGACCATTTAAATCAAATTAATAACATTAAAGTAAATGAGTTTGCTGTATTCAATGAAAATGGATCAAGATTTTACTATGTTTGTACAAAACAAAACTACTGGGATAAATCTAATTATGAAATTTATTTTGATTTATTAAATAATGTAAAAGAACATTTAATAAAAGAAAAAGAAAGCGAGTTACACCTAACTCGACTAGGAGACAAATATGATAGATTTAATTATAAAAAGTCAAGAATGATGTTAAGATTTATATTTATGAAAACAAATATTAAAATAAATATATATAATAATACATTAATTATTCCTTCTCCAAACGAAATTCCAGATATTCTAAAAGAGATGCACAGTAGTCTTATGGCAGGCCATGCAGGTTTCCACAAGACTTACAAGAGAATAAAAAGTATTTATAAATGGCAAAATATGAAAAGAGAAATAAAAGAATTTATAACACGGTGTGAGTCATGCCAACAAAACAAACTCGTACGGAAAAAACATAGAGAACCTATGATTATAACATCAACGGCAAACGAAGCATTTGAAAGAGTTAGTTTAGATATTGTAGGACCTTTTCCATTGACTCTCAATGGAAATAAATATATTTTAACTCTTCAAGACGATTTAACAAAGTATTCACAAGCATATGCTTTGCCCGAACATACCGCAGAAAAAATAGCCGATGTTTTTGTTAAAGAATTCGTATGTAAATTTGGTATTCCCAAAAGTATTCTCACAGATCAAGGTGCCGACTTTACATCAAAACTTTTAAAAGAAGTTTCAAAATTGTTTAAAATTAAACAATTAACTACAACTGCTTATCATCCGCAGACTAACGGCAGCCTAGAACGTAGTCATGCTACTCTAGCAGAATATTTAAGACATTTTATTAGAGAAGATCAAAATGATTGGGATAAATGGATAGATTTTGCAATGTTTTCTTATAACACTGCTGTCCATACTTCAACTAATTTTTCACCACACGAATTATTATTTGGCTATAAACCGAACTTACCTTCATCTATAACCGCGCAACCAGAATTTAAATATTCTTATGATGATTATATTGATGATCTAACATTAAAATTAAGAAAATCTAGAGAACTAGCGAGAAATAATTTAATTGATTCAAAAAATAGGAATAAGGAATATTATGATAAAAAATGTAAATTAGAAAAATATAAATTAGGTGATAAGGTGTATATTACGAATGAGAATAGTAAATCAGGAAGATCAAAGAAACTTTCTCCACAGTTTACGGGTCCATATGAAATTGTAGAAATAAACTCACCAGTAAACATAACAGTATTAATAAAAAGAAAGAAAGTTAGGGTACATGTAAACCGTTTAAAATCAGCAAAATAAATAATTAGGTAACTCTATTGCTCCAGGTTTACCTTCACATCAAGTCAAGGTGAACTTTATAATATAACACCATTAAACAAGGGTGGAATTTATTTCGAGCATGTAGGAAAAGCAAAACAGTTTGATAGTGAATGGAGTCTAGTTACTTATCTTGATATTTCCAGCTGGCACAAGAAATTAGATCTTATCGAAAATACTCTAGTTGAAACTAGAAATCTTTGCAGTCATGATACATTTAACAAATTTTTATCATGCCGAACGTCTATGTTAATCGTAGAAAAAATATATCCTCATTTAAAGAATCAAGAAACGGTCCTTAAGGAAATAATTGGACATTCTTTTGTAAATCATCGTTCGAAACGTTCTTTTATCGATGGCGTAGGAACCATATTTAATATTTTATTTGGAACACTAGACGCAGAAGACGCGAAACGTTATGATGACGCTATCAATAATTTAGATAATAATGAACATGAATTAATTACATTACTGAAATCTCAATCACAAATTGTAAAATCTACTATTCAAAACTTTAACAATACAATAACTGATCTTAAGAAAAATGAAGACATTTTCTATAAGAATTTAGAAACCTTAGCTAATTATATAAAAGATACTAATAATAAAATTTTCAATATTAATATGAAACAAAACATAGATGAACATTTATCTTTTTTAACATTGGTTACCAGTGAAGTAAATAATGAAATATCTATGGTTATTGATGCCATATTATTTGCTAAAAATAATAACTTACATCCGATTATAATTACTCCTGAACAATATATTTACGAATTAAAAAAGACTGTATCACATATTCCGACTCATACACAATATCCTTTGGATTTAAATATGGATAACGCATCAGAACTGCTATCATTAGTAAACATTATTTCATATTATATGAATGAGAAAATTGTATTCATAATTAAGACCCCATTGGTTATGCAACAATCTTATGATGCATATAATTTAATTCCTGTACCAATTCTAAATAAAAATAATACTTATGTCTTCATATTACCTACAGAGAAATATTTTCTTATCTCTGAAAACAAAATTCATTATACTACCTTAGAGAATATTAATAGTTGTAAGAAATTATCTAATAATAATAATCGTATTTGTAAACTAGAAAATCCTTTATATTCAGTATATGCTAAGGATAATTGCGAATTAACATTATTTTTAAATACTAAAAATCAAATTCCTTCATCTTGTGATACAAGGATTGGTTTAATAAAATCAGAACAATGGTATAGATTAGAAAACGCAAATAGTTGGTTGTTTGTAACACCTAATAAAGTTATTTCAACTATTTCTTGTAAAAATGAAGAACCTTACGATCTAGAATTAAAATCTACAGGTATTTTAAAATTACAAAAGAATTGTAAATTATGTTCTCCTAATATTATATTGCACTCATCAAATCAAGATATGCTGTCAAACCATCTGTCTATACTTCCAGATTTTGATATTATTAATGATAATTGTTGTAATAGATTAATAAATAATACCATAGAAGATAAGTTAGATTTCATTCCATTCAATAAATTTAGTATGAATTTCAATGACTTGAATATAGCGAGTCACAAAATTGACAAAATAAACGATTTATTGGATGAAATGAATAATGATAATGTATTCCATAGAGTTAAGAGTAATACTTATTCTGTGTTTATATTTTTATCTAAACTCATAGGATTTTATATACTTTATAGAATAGGAAAATACTTGCTTAAAAGAAAATTCTTCTGTACATCACAAAATAGAGTGTTAGCTATAGAAGACTCTAGAAATTGTTGTGGAAGAATAACTAATTGTATTACTTTTAATTTACATAGAAAAACCAATAATAGTAACAACGACGTTGAATTAGAAGAAATTCCAGGAACATCTCAAGAACACGTTCCTTTGAGACGTTCATCAAGAATTGCTCAAATAAAAACTAAATAAGCAATCATAAATAATTATGTTTTTGATGTGAATATTTTTTTTTCAAATTATTCCCATTTTAAGAGGGGAGGTGTAATGGACTAATGATATTGTTGTTCACACTTTCATGGAAGTCATTATTTTATTTTTAACAATGTATACCTTTCTCAGAGTCATTAAGTAACAAACTACCAAATATTGAATAGCACCCTAAGGGTCCGGATGTTATTAAGACATTACCATAAAGTAATTAGCAGGAATGAATGTAAAAGGGTCGTGGTAATTATCTATACTTTCTAGAAACAATCTTATGTACAAAGAGTCACCACCGCTCTTCCCTTAAGACAGTCAGTTGAGAAAGTCAGTTCAGCACAGACAGTCAGCATTGTGTTTGTGTCTTAATTAATATTACTTGTAAGTTTTTCCTTGTCACATTAGTAAAAGTTCAGATATCAAAGTTGTGTCTCTCAATCAAGACTCTTCCCACACACCTATCTACAACGCCACCGCTCGGGCCATTACATATCTGCCTGCCTTTTTTTTAACCAGATGCAGCTGAATACCAGTATTTTACACGGAGCGACTGCCTATCTGACCTCCACAACCCAGTTACTGGGTAACACGATACCCCTTGGTATATAAGATTGGTTGTCAGACTTTCGGGCTTCTGACGACCTGTAACGACTGTCAATGATCTACGAATGACAGCCGGGACCAACTGTATAACATGCTTTCCGAGACACGGAACGTTATGGATGGTCACCAATCCGCGGATCGACCTAGGCAAGCGTTGGCTTAACCCTGAAAATTAACCCGTGCGGCTGTTATTATTTAGCCACAAGTTCCTCACTTGTGTAAATAACAATATTTCCAGCATTAACTAGGTATGCAATACGCAATCATGTCGCAGGATTTCCTGCGCGGTGTATTTCATTAGACACACAAATCAAATTAGCAAACAGTAATAGATCGTCCGTGTGGATTCTCACTAATTGTAGTGGCAACAAAATGGCCTCTTCTCATACACAGAAGGAACGAAGATGTCAGAATATTAAAGTCATTCTTCGTGATGTTTTTCTTCTTCACGATATGTCCCTTGTATTAACTTAGGAAGTAGGTTCTTAATGTAATTACAGATACGTTTTGAAATTGAAGGCACATTATTTTGTACAGTTAACTCAGTGGTAACACTTGCAGTGCTAGAACTGCCCTTACTGCAACTATATAATGACAATCACTGTTTGCCCGTCAACGAGATACAAGATTATTCGAACGGTAAGTCACCGTAAGTCAGTAGGAAGTATGTATAAATACAGGGTGTAAGTTACAGCCCTCCGCAGACTGATGGGGTGAATTCAGTATGTCATACTAAGATGACCGGTACATGAAATTTTTTCAGGAACGTTAAGGGACTCCAATAAACCTGATTTGTTTGTGTTTTTGTGCACAAATCGGAGCGTCTATTACTGGTTGGGAGGTGTAGGTAATAGGTATGCGGTGAGTTCGATGAACTCTGTAGCTAGACAGAAAGTGAACAGCTGATTTCACGCGTCGTTGGTTAGAGTATTTCAACATCCATTGCGGGTTTTTTTTTGCTGTTTTTTTTTTGCAGTTTTTTTTACATAAATAGAGTGCTGCGAACACACAGTGCAATTTTACATTGAAATAATGAAAATGTAACTGAATTTTTTTTTGAAAAAATGAAAATTTTCCTGAGAAAATTTCCGGTGGAATATTATTCAGAATGAGGAGCTGAATGCACCCTGTTAGTTTGCGGAGGGCTGTCCCTTACACCCTGTATGTAGTGCCTACGTTATGAAATTTTAAGCACCAGCCAGAATTTCACCTATAAACATTATGTTCACCTATACCAATACCAATCTTTAACATTTAGAGCATTGCAACGTTGCAGCCACACGCTGATATATATAAATCTAAAGCTTATATTATTGCTAAACATCCAAGTAAGAGGTGGAGCCGGTAGAAGTTAGTTCAGTGTAGATAAATAATAGCAATGTGCTCCAATTTATAGTGTTTGCTTCCTTGTGAGCTCTAGTGATGCGATTAGTTGTCGATTAAATATGTCGACTTGCTTAGTTATAATGATGATTATGGCTAATAACATGTGGGCTCAGAACTAACATTATGACTTTCGTACCGTGTTATGTGCACTTTCTGAATAAATCATAGACAAAATTAACTTATGGTAATGAAAATTATGGCGGTGAGTTAGGAAATGGTCTGACAAAAAGCCATGAGAAAGCGTGTTTATCAATGTCCTTCCCTTCTGTTTATAAGAAGAGTCTTAAAACTTGCAGTACAAAATCAACCGTCTAATACTTAGTAGGTACCTATCTAATACTATGGAAGTATTAAAGTAGTCTTAAAAATAATCATGCTACTCAGATAACTGAGTTGTGGAGGTCAAATAGTCGCTCCATGTAAAATACTGGCATTCAGCTGCATCCGGTTAGACTGGAAGCCGACCCTAACATAGTTGGCAAAAGGCCGACAGTTGATGATGAAACAGGTCCCAACATTTTAAAACTCGCGTTTATCGACTATCTTGACTATATCCTATTGCAATATCAATAAGAAAAATACGCAAGCGTTAGTTAAAAGTGTTATAATAATATAAAAACCGGTCAAGAGCGAGTCGACTCGCGCCCAGAGGGTTCCGTTCCGATTTCTGAAAAAGTGTGCTATTTAGAGACATCGTTTTATTTTTCCTGTAATCTTTACATAAACTTCTATCACATAGAATAATTTCAGATTTTTCTCTTTGCAAACTTCGGAGATAAGGGGGGGGGGGGAAACGGTATTTTTTACATTTTTCATCAAAAGTCGAAAACTATGCGGCCTAAAAAAATATTTAAAAAAAATTGAGAATGTACAAATAGCCTTCTTTCATATGATACCCCACATGCACTAGTAGCCCCACTTTAATTTTTTAAGACCCCCTTTCAGTCCTTGTTGCAAAAAATATATAAATGTTTTTATTTCTTTCTTATTTGCAAAATAGTTGGGTAAACGTCATTTAAAACTGTTCCAAATTTCAAGTTGATAGCATTAGTAGTTCTTGAGATATCCAGCTGTGACAGACAGACAGACAGACAGGCAGACAGACAGGCAGACAGACAGACAGACTGAGTCACACCATAAGGGTTCCTTTTTTACCATTTTGGTACGGAACCCTAATAATATCCTTGGACATTTCACACAACGCCATCTAGTCCCAAGCTAAGCAACCTAATGCTTGTGTTATGGTAACGAGATGGCTGATAAACTACTAATATACATTTTTTTTTTCTTGTAAATACATACATATTATAGATACAAAACACCCAAACTCGGAACAAATACGTTCCGTGCGGGAATCGAACCCGCGACATGCTGCGCAGCAGTCAGTCGCTCAACCACTGCGCCAACCGTATCGTCACAACCGTGTCCTTATAACTTATAAACCATCGATGTGCTAACAGAAAAATATTACAGAAGATGATTACAAATAAAAAACATTACAACTTCAAATATTAAACAATCGATAACGCTGCTTTCCCCGCAGCGAACGAAGCGTGACGTTTGTCTAATTTATCAATCAACAAACTTATTGTTTCTGAAATCGATTACAGCCGCAACATCCCTCGCAACTACCGAGTCGGAGTCTATTAGAAGCGTGTCCTATCCTTGGAGTCACATAATGTGTGGTGGCATTACTTTTAAGAATTAATAAGTATATTAAATTCTATGGGGGACAAATTGGAATAAAAAGTGTCATCTGTCCCCCTATGAAAAACAGGGGGACAGATAGGAATGAATTAAGTTCTAGCCGTCCCCTTGTTGCTACAGATCGAACTTTTTATTTCCAATCTGTCCCCCGGGGGAACAAAAGGGGGACAGATCGGAATAATTCACATTCTGAATACGGATGCTTCTGAATCTATATTTAGATTTACATTGTAATATAACGCCATAACATCACGCCAATATTTCGCAAAATGTTAGGCAGCGGTGTACCTATAGTGCAGGTGCACTATAGGTACACCGCTGCGAATGTAGGTACATTCGAATAACACTTTTCCCGAACAAGTAATGGAACCCATCAGGCCCTCATGCTCCGCAGTAGCTCCTGCGACCACTACTACAACGAGACAGTATATTGTAATATCAATCTATTATTAAAACTCTTCTTTATTTCACAGTTGACAATAGTAGTTATGTTCATCGTATGTGTTAAACAAAAAAAAAATCTTAAAAAAAAAATAAAATAAAAAGAAACTATCAAAAAAAAAATCAAATGATTATTATGGTTGAATGATTATGATTATTAATGATTTAAAAATAATCTTTAATGATATCAGAACTGAAGATGTTTTTGAAATTAAAAGCTATAATGCAATGCAATAGTCTGTAACTGTGCAAGACAGAAACTGTTTAACAAGCTTGTATAACTATAAGCATGTATAACAAGCATGTTTAACAAACATGTATAACTATAAGCATGTATAACAAGCATGTTTAACAAACATGTATAACTATAAGCATGTATAACAAGCATGTTTAACAAACATGTATAACTATAAGCATGTATAACAAGCATGTTTAACAAACATGTATAACTATAAGCATGTATAACAAGCATGTTTAACAAACATGTATAACTATAAGCATGTATAACAAGCATGTTTAACAAACATGTATAACTATAAGCATGTATAACAAGCATGTTTAACAAACATGTATAACTATAAGCATGTATAACAAGCATGTTTAACAAACATGTATAACTATAAGCATGTATAACAAGCATGTTTAACAAACATGTATAACTATAAGCATGTATAACAAGCATGTTTAACAAACATGTATAACTATAAGCATGTATAACAAGCATGTTTAACAAACATGTATAACTATAAGCATGTACAACAAGCATGTTTAACAAACATGTATAACTATAAGCATGTATAACAAGCATGTTTAACAAACATGTATAAGCATGTATAAATTACTATCTGTGGATGATTATTATCTGTGGATTAAACAAAAAAGTACATTACATTTTCTTCAAAATGAAGAAGAAAAGTCTAAAACAAAATCACAGAAGTATCCACTCACACAAACAGAAAATCATTAGCATTTTTACTACCTATTACCATAAGCAAAACCCTCACACTAAAATCAAACTATCGATATTAGTTTCCCCTCCCTAGCAAGGACGTGCTTGCCACAGACATTACACAAGTGTTGCGACGCTTACGCAACCGACGCATTATCGATAACTCGTTTTATATCAGCAGCGGTTTTTTGTCTGTCTATCTGTCAATATCTCAGGTATTCAGGTTGTTCTGTGTTGCTTCAAAAATCGTGAGTTCGGGTCACGATTTGAACTAGATTTTTTGATAAGATTTTTGTTCGGAAAGCAGATTTTAGTTAATTTAGATTTAAATTTTTGTGGCGACAAATTGTGGGACCTTGGGTGAAGTAAAAATGTTTAATTCAGAATTTTGTGTACTAATTATTTTCTAGAATTAGTTCAAATGGATCTTAGTAATAAATTTTGATTTAAAACTGGATCAGACTCGAGTTTAATTCAATAAAATAATAAAAATGTATGGATAGTAATCAATGCTCGTATCTTCTCAGTATAAGAAGAGGAATCGGACAGTAATATGGTAATATTAAAGCTTGTATTATTGGCAATGATTTAACAATTAACATTATTTTAATTTTACGCTATTACTTTAAAATAATAAGTACCAGCAGAATTTATACAACGAACATTAAAACATTTCTATGAAGACTTTTTCTCCATACAAAAGACATCAACGCAGGATTGTTCTTGCAACAAAAATAAATTATTAAAAAAAAAAAATCATAATTCTTATACTTTTTCCTTATTCTTTGTTGTTATGAACTAGATACATAACATTTGATCAGTAAGGTGACCTTCACTCATATTGTTCAATTCTTAAGATCGAAACAAGATTTTGATATTTTTGTAAACTTTCGGGCTTCTACTGAAAATCTCTTCTAAGTATGAAATGTCTACAACATGGCAAATTGGCGTAGGGTGTCAATTTGATAATCAATTAAATTCTCTGACTGTATACTATTATGAAAAATTATTTGGACACCAAAGTAATCAGAGATAATTTTAATTATCTTCTTCGAGTGAAGCAGTAAGAAATTAATATTAATAAACAAGCATGTTTGTCGTATAAATTCAGTTCTCAGAATTAATCCACACATCGCACGAAATATAACATTCACGTATACAGACTAAGTATTAAAATAATTGCACTATAAACCAACCGATTTCTAAATGTTAAGACGTTATTAATGGCGCTATTAAATAGTATTTATTTATTTACGCAATGATCTTAGTTATTTGTTGAGATTTTTTGAATGAAATGGCTAAAGTAATAACAGCCACACGTGTCGATCAAAGTTAAGCTGTGCTTGCCGAGGTCGGTCTTTGGATTGGTGACCATTTCATAGCCAGACCCTCTCGTATTGGGCTCGTGGCTAAGTAATAACAGCCGCACGGGTCGATCGATCAGGTTAAGCTACGCTTGCCGCGGTTGGTCCGTGGATGGGTGACCAATTGACCATCTTTCTTTACATACCAAGACCCATCCGTGCCTCGGAAAGCACGTTAAGCCGTTGGTCCCGGCTGTCATTCGTTTATCTTTGACTGTCGTTACGGCGGCGCCGGCGCGTCAGGAGCCCGAAATTCTGACACCAGTCTTACCAAGGGGTACCGTATTGCCGCTGGGGTCGCGGGTTGTACCGCGGCCCTGGCACAGGCAACTGAAGGAACACGGGTGGGTTTTAGTCAGTAAAAGTCTGACACGCCCTTCCCCGCTCCACCCAGAGCGGGAGAAGTCATTTGATGATTTCCCCCCCCAAAAAAAAAAAAAAAAAAAAGGGGTATCGTATTACCCAGTTACTGGGTTGTGGAGGTCAGATAGGCAGTCGCTCCATGTAAAATACTGGTATTCAGCTGCATCCGGTTAGCAATAAATTTTGATTGTACTAGCAGGAAAAGCATAAGTAGACTCGTATGCGATATAATTATGCTTACAGGCTGACCTTACCTACGTACAGCGGTCTATTGAATATTCAGCAGCACACCTTCACATCTTCCCACCATTTTTAAACTAACAAAAATACACCAGTTTTAATAAAAACTACCAATTTAACAACAAGAGATACTTTTAAATACGAATCAGATTACATAATTTATTTAAATTCGATCAAGTATTTGCTAGTAAAAATAATAAAGCCTTTTATAGTATGAAGTGAATTAGATAATAATTTTGGTGACTCAAAATGGATGACACTAAAAAGTCGAAGTACCTTTGGAAGAACATCTTTTGTCCAAATTAGGTATTATTGTGGGCAGGTGGTAGGAATAATGTCAGTTTATAGCTCAATTTACTTCAATGTAGGTCACCTTTGTATTTTAGCTTCCTCGGGGTTTTATAGTTCAATCGATTTAATCAATAAAATTAACTTGTTCTCCAAATCTCGTTGGATCTCATAAGATTGGTTGTTGTAATCCACCTATCACAACAGTTAACATCATCTGGTTGTCTGTAACTCGACGTCAACCTACTGCCGACCCTATCTCAAAACAAAAAACGGGTTTTCGGGGCTCAATCATTAACCGTCTTATTACAAAACAAGGTTCACCTTCAAACCCAGGTTTAAACCACGAACCCTTTTTTGAATTTTGAACTTTATTCCGACACATTAAGCTGTCAGTTTTACAAAACTGACAGCTTAGTACCGGACTAAGTTGTCAGTTTTGTATAGAAATGTATTTCTATCACAGCTAGGTTCTTAGTACAAAAACTTAGTAGAAAAACTGGCTCGATGGTTTAAACCATGAACCAGAAGAAAAACCTCGTTTTGTAATAAGACCGTTTCAGTTTATTTGACAAGTACAAATTGTAATGCTGTCAGTCAAAAATATGAAATATTGAAAACATATAATATGTAAAAACATGCACGCCTGCCTCCCATGGGGGTAGGCAGAAACATGCACGCCTGCCTCCCATGGGGGTAGGCAGAAACATGCACGCCTGCCTACCATGGGGGTAGGCAGAAACATGCACGCCTGCCTACCATGGGGGTAGGCAGAAACATGCACGCCTGCCTCCCATGGGGTTAGGCAGAAACATGCACGCCTGCCTCCCATGGGGGTAGGCAGAAACATGCACGCCTGCCTACCATGGGGGTAGGCAGAAACATGCACGCCTGCCTCCCATGGGGTTAGGCAGAAACATGCACGCCTGCCTCCCATGGGGGTAGGCAGAAACATGCACGCCTGCCTCCCATGGGGGTAGGCAGAAACATGCACGCCTGCCTACCATGGGGGTAGGCAGAAACATGCACGCCTGCCTCCCATGGGGTTAGGCAGAAACATGCACGCCTGCCTCCCATGGGGGTAGGCAGAAACATGCACGCCTGCCTCCCATGGGGGTAGGCAGAAACATGCACGCCTGCCTCCCACGGGGGTAGGCAGAAACTAAAGAACGTCACCAGCTACGATCCTTACATACTCCTTTCAACACATGCTGAGGCATGTATTAACATAATTATATATGCTATAAATGCAATATGCAATTAATGTTATAAACATAACCCGTACTGGGCCCGCGTGGTGGATTACGGCCCGCTCCCTCTCACAGAGAGGAGGCCTGTGTCCCAGCAGTGGGAACATTATAGGCTGATTATGATGTCAATTAAACAAATGTGAGGGCTCGAACCTCACAGCGGGAGGCTAACTACTTTATAATAAAAAGACAGTAGTGTACTGAAGAAATGGGGCTGAAGCCCGCTATATTAAAACAGAAATAAAATTATAATTCAGTCCCTAGGTCCTACGCGGAGCCCTAGCTATCCGCTATCTGTCCAAATAAATGATTGTTTGTATTTATAATGCAGCAGATAACATTTCGCTCAAATGAGCGAAATGTTATCTGCTGCATTATGCTGTATTATGTTATTTGTTGTTGTTTTTTGTTTGTTGTTCAAGGTCGACATTTCTCAAAACTGATGATTTTTTAGTTATCAATACAGTTGAGTTGAAAAAATTGCACTCAGTTTACTGTAAAAACGTCATTTCTCTAAGCTCTATAGTAAGAGAGAGAGAGCAGATATTCTCAGTTGAACCTATACATTTAAACTTAACTTGAAACTATAAAATTGCTCTCCTGTAAAATGATGTTTTTTGAGAAATGTCTACCTTGTCGCAAATGAGCGATTTGTGTGTGAGATTTGTGTCAACATACGCTCCGATACAAGAGAAAATTCTAAGTAAAGCATTATGTATTCTGTGGTAAAACGCAATGGTTTTTTCTAAAAATATAACATCGTTTAGCGATCACTTTGCCTACAAATGACGTGTGATCTATGATTGCGCCACTGACTCTAACCTCCTGAGTAGGAGTGCAGGCTGTGAGAACATACTCTAGCAACACAGCGTGTGCGCATGTGGGATTGCTAAATAACTGCAGGAGTTCATGACATGTGTCTACTAGCGACATCGCATAACATACATTTATTTTATTTATTTATTTAAAAACAACCAACTTATACTTACAGTTTTCACCACACATACAAGTTATCGGTCAATATAGTACTAATACAATCATAAAATTAGATTAAATAAAAACATTAAAGACAACATACATTAAACATTTAAAACTTGAAAAAAAAAATTGATAAGTTAATTGAAAAATTAAATTGAACAAAATAGATCAAAACATCACGGTCTGTATTCCGCGAGGGTTGGGCAGAGGTGCAGCTGTAGCACACCCACGTGTGGGCAGTTTTGTTCGAGTCCCGTGTAATAGGGGGCCAGCCAAACAACACTTTTCCGAACCGGCAATCGAACCCGGACCCTCCAAGAACCTTGCAACCACTAGCCCAACGAGGGAGTCTTCTATTTATACGTACTTAAAATATACAACAATGGTATCTGCATATACAGTATACAGGTTGTTTCTTTTAAGGTGTCAAGCCAGTGCGAGCTGACAGCAGAGTAAACCTATCGGTTCTACGATATTCCTATATTCCTTTATTTTTATATTCTACGATTTTTTGTAGTTTTCGGGTTATGATTTTATTTCGACATTTTACCAGATTCAACGGCTTTAAAAAATTATATCTTTTTTTGGATCAATTTTGAACAAGAATGTACTAAATAGGGCATTATTTGCTGAAATCGGTCGTTGAAAGTGGTGTATCTGAAATCTTGGGATTTTCATATTTTATCATTTATTATAATCTTTGCATATTTTTCTCAATACTGATATTTACTATTCCTCTACGTTTAAGCAGAGCTCAGTTGATAATAAAAACATACATTTTATACCTACTACTATCCTTAACTACCATTGATATGAAATGAGGGATCCAAAATAACTCGAAAACAAAAACTCGTAGAACATACATGGGGGTTAAATCGGTAGGTATGGTACTCTGCTATCAGCTCGCACTGGCTTGACACCTTAAAAGAAACACCCTGTATAATCAAATTATTTAGCTACAATATTATAGAACAGTGTTCTCTGAATAAACAACTTTTTCTCGAGATCGACCCTGAAATCTCGAAAAAAATAGCCGTTCCATACATGTTACCGATTTATCTGAACACGAATGTACGGAACAGGGGTCCAATCTGATTTTCTGCAAGTCGTCCCAAATGGGCCGTAGGCATGTAGGACGAGTTGATGAATGACTCCTCGTTTGGGCCGAAGACAGACATTGCCGTATCACTGACGGCATTTCGTATCACTGACGGATATCAGATTAGTTCGGGGCGCGAACTAAGAATTAATGACAACACTATTTGACAGTCTGGTGTCCCTAATTCCAACGTTTTGCTCGTCCGAAAAATTTAATTTGTCACTTGTTTTGACGGATCAACTACTTTTACTCTACGGATTTAAATAGCCTCTAACGTGCAGCGCAGCCTGATGGTCAGCCAGGTTCGTGGTCAGTCAGGTTCGTGGTCAGTCAGGTTCGTGGTCAGTCAGGCTCGTGGTCAGTCAGGCTCGTGGTCAGTCAGGCTCGTGGTCAGTCAGGTTCGTGGTCAGTCAGGCTCGTGGTCAGTCAGGCTCGTGGTCAGTCAGGTTCGTGGTCAGTCAGGCTCGTGGTCAGTCAGGCTCGTGGTCAGTCAGGCTCGTGGTCAGTCAGGTTCGTGGTCAGTCAGGTTCGTGGTCAGTCAGGCTCGTGGTCAGTCAGGCTCGTGGTCAGTCAGGTTCGTGGTCAGTCAGGCTCGTGGTCAGTCAGGTTCATGGTCAGTCAGGCTCGTGGTCAGTCAGGCTCGTGGTCAGTCAGGCTCGTGGTCAGTCAGGCTCGTGGTCAGTCAGGCTCGTGGTCAGTCAGGTTCGTGGTCAGTCAGGTTCGTGGTCAGTCAGGCTCGTGGTCAGTCAGGCTCGTGGTCAGTCAGGCTCGTGGTCAGTCAGGCTCGTGGTCAGTCAGGTTCATGGTCAGTCAGGCTCGTGGTCAGTCAGGCTCGTGGTCAGTCAGGCTCGTGGTCAGTCAGGCTCGTGGTCAGTCAGGCTCGTGGTCAGTCAGGTTCGTGGTCAGTCAGGTTCATGGTCAGTCAGGCTCGTGGTCAGTCAGGCTCGTGGTCAGTCAGGCTCGTGGTCAGTCAGGCTCGTGGTCAGTCAGGCTCGTGGTCAGTCAGGCTCGTGGTCAGTCAGGCTCGTGGTCAGTCAGGTTCATGGTCAGTCAGGCCTCGCTGCCTGACTCATATTTATACCACGGCATGAGCTAAGTATTTTCAAACATGGACCAATCTTCTCCATAGGAAAGTACCTTTCAGTATGGATAGCATAGCATAACATAGATAATCAGCATACAATGTTCCCACTGCTGGGACACAAAGAGGAGGGATAATTCAGTTCAATTATATTTTTCTGTTTTTGACTTTCAAGCAATAATTTATTTACTAGGTGCACCAAAAGCAGTGAATCTATCAATCTGCCTAGCCTTTTCCCAACTATATTGGGGTCTGCTTCCAGTCTAACCGGATGCAGCTGAATACTAGTTAAAAAAAAAAAACAGAGTAATATATAATAAAAAGTACTGGTATGTAGGTATGCCTATTACAGGTATTCTCATATAGCTCGTACCAATTATTATTCTTCTCCATAGGAACTTGTCAGAATGGATAATTTTATCCAATTCAATTATACCGTAAACCGGGGTTACTTTGATAGTACGGGATTACTTTGATAACAACTTTCGCCTTATGAAAAAAATCTCTAGGTATAGATTTTTGGAAGAGTCAAAAGTTTTTGTTCCCTTAAAAATACTCAGTAACCGGTGCACCATCAAAACCTTATTCACACATCGAATAAAATTAGTTTTTATAAGTCAAAAGTAGTTATCAAAGTAAACCCGTAGTGTCAAAGTAACCCCGGTTTACCGGTACTTTCTTGTTTTTGACTTTCAAAGTTCCCTATTAATGTTTAAATAATAGAAATAAATGATTTTTCTTTGACAATACGAGAGGTACAAGTACCAGGACAGCACAAGAATGAACAGTACACTGCACATCGGTTGCAGTCGAGTGTTCCCAGATCACTGACCGTTCATCGACCCGATATTCGTAACGAAGTGATTTACATCAATCTCTTCGCATTGCTCATAAAAACTTCCATTCAAATTGATAGTAAAATATTTTTTTGTCTTTGTGAAAAGTAGTATTTTGAACTAGCTTATAGCGAATATACCTAGAATGGTCAAATACTAGATAGTGCTCTAGCGTCCATTGCTACTAGCCAATAAGGGTCCCCGACACGATCAATTGCAATTATCAATTTTACGTGATTGCTATACCTACATTGATGCGCAGATTGATCGTCTTCGTCACCCCATAGAAACGATTGACAATAACAATATTGATCAATTGCAATAAACAATTGCAATTGATCGTTTTGGGGACCCTTTGACATCATGACATCACGATATCACACTAATATTATAAAGGCGAAAGTTTGTGAGTGTGTGTGTGTGTGTGTGTGTGTGTATGTTTGTTACTTCTTCACGCTCAAACGGCTGTACCGATTTGGATGAACTTTGGTATGTAGATAGCTTATACCCTGGATTAACACATAGGCTACTTTTATCCCGGTCTACGCGGGTAAAACCCCGGGGCGCAGCTAGTTATGGGTGACCATCTTTACATACCGAGCCTCCTCCGTACCTCGGGTTGGTCCCGGCTGTCATTCGTGGATCTTTGACAGTCGTTACGGGTCGTCAGAAGCCCGAAAGTCTGACAACCAGTCTTACCAAGGGGTATCGTATTATCCAGTTACTGGGTTGTGGAGGTCAGACAGGCAGTCGCTCCATGTAAAATACTTGTATTTAGCTGTATCCGGTTAGACTGGAAGCCAGCCCCAACATAGTTAGGAAAAGGCTAGGCAGATTGATTGACTGGTAGTTCCTGAGATTAACGCGTTCAAACATACAAAAAAAAAAAAAAACTTTTTAACTATTATGATTAGATAGATTACATGGGACTCTACACATGACTTCCTTCATGTGAGTGTACTTACACCTCTGCCTACACCTGTAGAGACTATAAGCGCGATGTGATGTTATGTTCCTATTGTAGTCCACTTTGTGAAGACCTACATTTATTTAGTGTTTTAGTTTTATCAAAGCTCAATGTAAAATGGTTGTGTATGCACTATTTACTTTCACTATTCTGTAACTGTGTTTTTGCTGCGGCTTTGCTCGCGTTTTGTAATAGTATGTATTACTGTAGATATGTATTGCAATGATATAAGTGTAGATAGTTGTTACTCCAGCAATGGTGCAGTGGTCGTTGGAGTGGGTAGCGAACGGGAGGTGATGGGATCGATGCTTAGATGTGGCTTTTTATGATTTTGGGTTTTTTGTATAAGTACCAATAGTTTGTCAGTAGCTAAATTATTCTTACCTAGTTTTTTACCAGATCATATTATTATTTCCTCGTGGTTAGACCTGCTGTCTTGTATGGATCAGAATGTTGGGCCACAGAAGGGATGAATGAAAAGCAACTGCATGCAGCTGAGATGAGAATGCTAAGAGGGATGTGTTACACGAATGGATAGAATAAGAAATGAGTACATCAGAGGAAGTTTGAGAGTGACACCGGTGACTGAAAAGTTGTGCGGAAACCGGTTGTCATGGTATGGGCATGTGATGCGGAGGAATGAGGAAAATGTGGTGAGGAAAGTTTTGAGTATGAATGTCGATGGCTATAAGAGTAGGGGAAGACCAAAGAAACGATGGATGGACTGTGTGAAAGATGACATGGCTAGAAAGGGGGTGACTACCGAGATGACGACTGATAGAGAAGTATGGAAGAAAAGGACATGTTGCGCCGACCGCAAATAGATTGGGATACGGGCAGGGGAATGATGATATTTCCTCGTATATGGGACAAAATATAAAAATAGCGAAATATAAGAAGAAAATCAAGAACAAGCTTACATATCGGTCACCGTGAAGTTTCATCAAACAAACTCAATCTTGAGACGTTTTACTCCAACAAACATTGTCAATTTGACGCATCATTAAGTTTTAACTGCAAAATTCAGCTTTTCGTCAAGCTACGAGTTTAAATCTAGACAAATTGCATCATTACAAAAATAAAATAAACTTACAAAATAAGTAGGTAGAGACTATTTACTCATTTTGATATTTTTTTGATTAAATGATAACGTAAAAGTCTACTTTTTCTTTGATGCACAAAATAGTAAATAGTTTTAAGCATAATATTATGTCAATAACCCATCCAATTACTGACCGCAGCAAGCGCTGTTTAACCTCGGAAATTGAATCATCTGCCCGATTAACATGACTCCTGTATTACCCAAAGGAGCATTCAAGTTCTATTTAATAGGACGAGCCTATTTCCACAAACCGGGCATAAACCCAGCATCTGGGCTGATTCTGAGCAATTCCTAACTGGAACACCCAATACAATCTTCCGAATCAAGCATCAAACCTTTGACCAGCTCAGCAGTCAGGATTTCGACCAGTAGGCCAACGACGCTTGCTTGACATTTCCACCCTTGGGAGAGAACTTCCTGCCCTTATCCCACGTTACGTGGGGTCGGCGCAACACGTTTTCTTCTTCCATTCTCCCCTGTCAACTGTCACGCTATTATTCACTCCCTTCTCTTTCATACCATTCCTCACACAATCCATCCATCTTTTCTTTGGCCTTCCTCTGCCTCTCCAACCATCAACATGTATATTCATCACTCTTTTAGTCACATGCGTTTCATCACATGCCCACACCAAGCCAAACGATTTCTGTCAACTTTTCTGTCACTGGCGCCACTTTCAAACTTCCTCTTATATACTCATATCTTACTTTAACCATTCTCGTCACTCCACACATCCATCTCAACATTCTCATCTCCGCTGCATGCAATCTTTTTTCGTCCGTCTTCTTCGCTGCCCAGCATTCCGATCCATAAAGTAAGACAGGCCTTATCACGGACTTGTAAATTTTCCCCTTTAACTTGAGGGGCATCCGTGGGTCGCAAGTTGTTCCTGTCAAATGTCACCTTTTCATCCATCCTGACTTGATCCGGTGCGTTACGTCTCGGTCTACTTCGCCATCCCCTTGACAAGCGACCCGCGGTACCGAAAGTCGGAACAGATCGGTAAGGGCGTTCCCAGATCTTCAGTGAATAAAATCGTTATTATTAATTACTAGCTATGTCACATATTAATAATTAAATATATAACTATCGTTGCTTCATAGCTAACTATTACTAAACTTGACCTTGAAATATGACAACACACTGGTCGCGATCTAGTTACACCTTTTAAAATTAAATATTCGTTTAGCAATACTTAGAACCAGGTTTTGTAAGCGGTTTCGCCCGCGTGCATGTCGGAAAATATCCCACGGGAACATACTACCAGTAATTCCTTCCATATTCCTTGTCTACATTACAAAGGGAACCTCTGAGCAAAATTTCAGCTTTCTAGGTCCAAGGGTTTGGGCTGGGCCTTGATGAGTCAGTCAGTCAGTCAGGACTTCTCTTTAATTTGTCTGGGAATCGAACTCACGACCCCAATGAGACGAGACACAGAGAGCATGGTATTTTGATTTGGTTTGGGAAAAAAAAAAAAGAAAGACAAGTTAAATCAACATCGGACTTCGATACCATGACTTCCGAACTGGTGTACTGCTCGCAATTTTTTTTGAAATGGCGACCTTCGCGATAACGTCATTCGATATAGCGGTTTTCGATGTAATGAGTTTTCGAACTGGCGTACCACTCGCAAAATTTTTCGAAATGGCGACCTTCGCAAAAACGTCATTCGAACCTACGTATCACTCCCCTTTTTATTTATATAGATGACTGCCTCTTTGGTCTAGTCTATGGTCTAGTGGTCGCGACGACTACGTGATGTCTTGGGTTCAATTCCCAAGTCGGGCAAAGTGGTAATGGGTATTTCCATAAGGAGTTTCTCAGCAGCACGAAGTCTGGATGTGCCCGGCTGATGCCAATACGCTCGCACTTATTACAACGGCCCTTCGGTTTATATAAGAAACCATTATTGAAATCGTGGTTGCAACATCGCAAGGAGACTTGGACTAATGATGTGAAGTCCTCATCAAGCCGAGCCGGCGGGTGCATGCGTGCTGGTCAATGATCATTCCCCACGGGAAAAATCCCTGAGTTTATGTGTGTAAAACTAATTAATAGGCACCTTAATCATGTAATCTTATAAATAAAAAGAGAAGTCCTGACTAACTGATTGACTGACTCATCAACGCCCAGCCCAAACCCTTGGACCTAGAAAGCTGAAATTTTGCACAGAGGTTCCCTTTATAATGTAGACAAGGAATAAGGAAGGAATTCCCAGTAGTACGTTCCCGTGGGATATTTTCCGACATCCACGCGGGCGAAGCTGCTGGCAAAAGGTAGTTTAATAATAAATTTAAAGACGCACTTAATACAATTAAGTATGTATTTGTTTAATTGGGGTTATAGCGACAGGCTGTACAAATGTCGTTACCAACTGACTTACATCGTCTTTATAATTGTATTGTATTGAACATCTGCTTGCCTAATTGATCATCATCTGCCTAGCCTTTTCTCAACTATGTTGGGGTCGGCTTCCAGTCTAACCGGATGCACCTGAATACACCAGTATTTTTAATGTAGCGACTGCCTATCTGAGCTCTACAATCCAGTAACTGGGTAATACGATACCCCTTAGGTAAGACTGGTTGTCAGACTTGTGGGCTTCTGACGACCCGTGACCCCTCCGCGCCACTTGGTTCCGGCTGTAATTCGTGATTCTTTGACAGTCATTGTCAAAGAATCACGAATTACAGCCGGAACCAAGTGGCACGGAGGGGTCACGGTATGTAAAGATGGTCATACATCCACAGACTAACCGCGGCAAGCGGATCGATCGATCCGTGGGGCTGTTATTACTTAGCCACGAGCCCCTTTACTTGCACCTCTACTGGGCGTTGATGCTGCATAAAACTAGCCACCACAACCCCGCTGCCATCTTGTTGCCTGGCTGATATTTAGCCTTATTTTATAGAACAAGAACAGGTATCCCAAAAGCAACCCACACTGTGCCCGTGTGGTAACTATGGACACTCCCCGTCACAGAGAGGAGGCCTGTGTCCCAGCAGTGGGAACGTTATCATCACTGCCGCCGCAAGCCCTCCACTGCTGGGCATAGTCCTTCTCCAAGTCGCCACATACACCGGTCCTGTACTTCTCGCATACGGTGAATTCCCACGGCCTAAACCTTACAAGGAACCCTATAGTCTATCAGAAGGTGGCGAGTTGGCAGACTAATAGCCAGACCTTCAGAAGATCGCAAGGTAGACCTGGATGAGTGTCGCAAGGACCAGGCAAGCATGGCACAGCAGCGAGCAGGCCTGTACTCAGCAGTAGGTGGAACAAGGCTGCCAATCATCACGATGATGATATCAATCAATCTGCCTAGCCTTTTCCCAACTATGTTGGGGTCAGCTTCCAGTCTAACCGGATGCAGCTGAATACCAGTATTTTACATGGAGCGACTGCCTATTCTGACCTCCACAACCCAGTAACTGGGTAATACGATAACCCTTGGTAAGACTGGTTGTCAGACTTTCGGGCTTCTGACGACCCGTAACGACTGTCAAAGATTCATGAATGACACCGGGACCAACGGCTTAACGTGCTTTCCGAGGCACGGAGGAGTCTCGGTATGTAAAGATGGTCTCCCGTCCACGGACCAACCCGTAGCTTAACCTGATGGATGGGACCGTGCGGCTGTTATTACTTAGCCACGAGCTTCATGATGATGATATCAATCCTAAAAATAACAAAATCTTCTCAAAAACTCCAGTAACACAATACACAAGTTGAAATGACTGAACCAAAATTCGTTTTACCATTGCGTTCAACTTTCTCTTCGCCGCTTACGCAAAACTAAGGCGGTTGGTTCGCTCGTGGCATTACAATGTTCCCCGGCGTCGCTTGCATACGCGATCAAATTAGATCACTTTGTGACGACATTTTAGTCATAATTTTGCAAGTGTTTAGTACTAGGAAGTGTTAAGGCAGTGGAATTTGAGAGGGTGTTCAAGGGCGTCAGATATCTTATTCTCTCTTCTCGTTTCTTCATAATTATGTTGTAGTAAACATAATATTATTGCAAGTAGGTGGGAAGTGCCAACATGGTTGTAGTTTCTTCCTGCGGGGTAGAGGCTTCTCCTCATGCAGACATGCATGTTAGGACCAAGCATTCAACACCAGAAAAAAATACGTTGTTTTCCGTAAGGTATTTTTTTCTTATCACTACATAGTATAAAACAAAGTCGCTTCCCGCTGTCTGTCCCTATGTTTGCTTAGATCTTTAAAACTACTCAACGGATTTTGATGCGGTTTTTTTTAATAGACGGAAAGGCGAAGCCGCGGGCAAAACCTAGTAAACTATAATTTGATCAAATGATCTGTTTATTTGACTAGATTGGGGTCAGTATTTTTTTCCTGATTTATATAAAATTCAAACTGTTCAAAAATCTGAACAGTAATATCTGCTGTCAGTAACGTTTTTCTAGTGTGATTGGTCGACTGAAATAATACAAACAATTATAATATGAGATTGACACAGAAGGCCAATTCTCGTAAATAAAAATTTCACTGAATAAGTCAGTTTCACTGTGTCAATATTGACACTGAACGCCCATAGGCGTTATAACCATAACATTTCTATTGTGTCTCGTGCAGTAGAGAAGGGGTTAAGTATAAAATTCGACGCAGACGTCACGCTTGATGTCTGCGTCGAATTTTATACTTAAAGTCAATATTGATACAGTCTTGTATTCAGTGAATTTTAAAAATTGCTCGAGCATCAGTGAGGATTTTTCCGTTCGGTGGAAACTGATCCATAGTCAAAGTTGAAATAGTTTTCAGTTGACGAGATTTCTGGAAATAACTAAAAGAGGTTTTGTAAGTTTGGATGTAGGATGTAATCTCGGGAAGTGCTGATCCGATTTCAATAATTCTTTCACTGGCGGAAAGCTACACTATTGCCGGGTATATTTTATAGTATAGTTGAATACGACGCCGGCAAAATCGCGGGCTGAAGCCAGTTAAGAAACAAGACACACATGTAAAGATACACAATATTGAGTAAGATTATCTCTAACAAAAACTGGTATCAAACATTGCGATACGGATTGACAGTTTGATACTACATTACTTATATCACTAACCTATTTCTTTCCTCCTAAAGTTTTGCAACCTGTCAAAGTTGCTATAGATCGGTTGATAGCTGGCTTTCTATCACGGAAGGTTTTTAGTGAGGTTAGAATTAACGTAGGTAAGTTATGGGAGTTAGTAAACGGAGCAGCCATAATTTGACTGCCATTCAAGACTTGAATGCAAGTGTTTACACGAGTGCGATTCCAGAAAATGGCATACAATAATTTAATGCAAGTTTTGCCATTCAATAAAACCGCACTGTGCAAATGCGACGAACACCGAGGCAATAAAATTGCAAGGCCAGTCCTATGTGCGTATATAGAGGCATGAGGAACAGTGTGTAAAGTTCACTCATCCTCCATAGAAAAGGGAGGATCCTCCGACCAGACGGGTGTTGTGTCTGGTGGGCTACTGCCCGACGGTTGATGTCGGGACGTTGTATATAGGGTGATTGGTAATTAGTGACCGATACTTAAACACATGATTGTACTCATGATAACAAACAACTTTTACTATGGGACCTAACCTGAAATCGCGAAAAAAAAAATCAGCTGTTCCCTATTTTTTTTTTGTGCATGGGAAATCATCAAATGACTTCTCCCGCTAAACACATGATTGTACTCATAATAACAGACAACTTTCCCAAAAATAAATTTCTTTTAAATTTACTAATCGCATTTATGACCCTAATCATTCCAATAAGATATTGAGTACGTAACAAGAATAATACACGTGGAGTCTAGTTATTAGTCTATGCTAGTCGCGCGGTAAACTTTGATTGCGCGATGCAGGTTGCGTGACGTCAGTATGACGCGTAGTTCTCAAGTGGCGATGTAGATGCCGCCACACGTGTCTCTTTCCAACACTCTATCAACTCAGCCTACCGCAGTCCACTGCTGGACACAGGCCTCTCCCAGTCTGCGCCACAACAGCCTGTCCTCCGCCTTCCGCATCCAGTCCGTCCCAGCCACTTTCTTCAGGTCGTCGGTCCATCTAGCTGCGGGTCGTCCCACACTACGCTTACCGATACGCGGTCTCCACTCCAGGACCCGTCTGCTCCACCGGCCATCGGTCCTTCGACAAACGTGGCCAGCCCACTGCCACTTCAGTTTGCTTACTCCGCAAGCTATGTCGGTTACTCCGGTTCTTTTCCGGATAACACTCTAACACTCTAGATGTCATATATTTACACCGGAGTATTGCAAATTTTCACCAAAACAATTGAATGTAACTTAGCACTATCTCAGAAGGAACCAAGTTAGATCACATAGCATTCTGTTCCTCGCGACTTGTATCTTGTAATTAAGTGATGTAGTCTATTGTGTATTGTTTAAAAATGAAAGTGCTGTCTGTATGTGTGGCTCACGACAGTTTTAATTAAGGTTATTGACGGTTGTGTGCCTTGAAAACAATATTGTGTTTCTTATGGCCGTGGTCATAGATGTTCCTTGTGAGGAGGCATTAACACAAGTAGCTCAGAGGAGTATGTTAGCATGGAACGAACGCCAGAGACCACGTGATTGCCTTTCCTCAAAATGGCTGTCAAAATTAGAATGTCACTTTAAGATCGGTGTCTTGAGTCGTCTAAACAATTATATTGAAATTCGATTTGTCACTTCTCATATGATCTGAGGGGTAATTCCCGTATTTCAACAACGTTCGCAATGTCATTTCAAGACTAAATCTGTCAAAAATTGTATTAAACGCTATACAATTTTTGACAGATTTAGTCTTGAGATGATATTGCGAACGTTGTTAAAAATACGGGAATTGCCCCTCAGACCTTTAAAAGTAATCGTATGGACTATAAAACAGACTTTGACCTCTTTGTTTCGGCGTTTTTACGGTTCCGTACCTCAAAAAGAAAAAACGGAACCCTTATAGGATCACTTCGTTGTCCGTCTGTCTGTCTGTTTGTCTGTCTGTCAGTCTGTCAAGACCCTTTTTCTCAGGAACGCGTAAAGATATCAAGTTGAAATTTATATCAAATACGTAGGTTTATGGTCTCTTGAAGTCCTAAAAAACTCAACCTTCTAAGTCAACACAATAAAAAAATACGGCCATTTATGTGACATATTTTGATACTCGCAACTATCGCAAGTAAATCAAAACCTATAGGGTACTTCCCGTTGACCTAGAGTCATGAAATTTGGCAAGAAGCAAGGTCTTCCAGAACAAGTAAAGGAAAAAGTCCGAAAATTGAGAATTTGTAATTTTATGACATAAAAAAATTTGTTTGTTATCCAATGTTAAGTTTGTTTTTGGGATAAATTCTTACTACGGAACCCTTCATTGTGCGTGGTCCGATACGCACTTGGCCGGTTTTTTCTTAGAGTAGTCAGATAGGAAAGACTCTACACTTGTAAATGTCGTTTCATATTGATTGCCTTTGTCGCGATGTGTCTTTAATTTGGCAGAGGGCTTAAGTTCGGTAGTGACTCTATATTTGGCATCTGGGCGTTGTTAGAGTAAACCATAAATCCTATATATCCGAGTGCCTATCTCCGGCCATGTGCTATGTCCAGCACAGTGCCTAAGTCCGGCGACCTTAGTCACGCTGCACAGTCAGGTTACCTCACAATAGCACGCAATAAACTAAGTACTTTCTATAGATAAAAATTACGCGTATGTTAGAAAGGCGTTCAGCTCGGTGCGCATGAGTTCAATGCCTATACTAACTGTCATAATTTTTAACAATTAAGTGGTTAATTTGAAAATGGAATGGCCGCCATCTTTGTTTTGTTTGTGAGAATGTAATTTAATGCTGTTTCGTGTTGTTAACAGTTTGATTATTGTGTTTCACGATATAGCATAATATCACACCTGTTTTACCGTAAAGGATAGGCAGAGGTATAGTAAGTAGCACACACATATTTCGCCAGTTACCCTTACTCGCTTACATAATATTATAAATGCTAAAGTAAGTTTGTTTGTTACGCTTTCACGCTAAAACGGCTGAACGGATTTTGACAAAATTTGGCACATCGGTAGGGTTTAGAGGCATGAGGAACAGGGTGTAAAGTTCACTCATCCTTCATTGAAAAGGGATGATCCTCCGACCAGACGGGTGTCGTGTCTGGTGGGCTACTGCCCGACGGTTGATGTCGGGACGTTGTATATATGCTAATCGCGTGGTAAACTCTAATTGCGCGATGCAGGCTTGCGTGACGTCATGTCATTGATGCGTAGTTCATATGTGGCGATGTAGATGCCGCCACATCACTCCCCTCCGGAGACCGGAGGTCGATAGTGGGCTGAGTCGTGTATCTTGCGATGCTTGCCAGTGCCAGTTGTGGTTCCAGTGAGTCGGAACCGGGTGCCGCATAGTTCACGGTGAGTCGGAACTGTCTGCGGTGATACCCCAGTGAGTCGGGGTGGCGCTGCGTTATGCTCCAGTGAGTCGGAGTGTACAGCGCTGGGTTGAGGCTGAAGGTGATGACCAGGAATGCGCGTCCGCTGCATGCTGTGGTCAGGATACCCGTTGCAGCCGTGGATGCTGGCTGGTTGGTGGTGGGGATGATGTGTGTCAGTGTTGAGTGGTTCACATGTGGCGATGTAGATGCCGCTACAAGGGCACCTGGGTAGGATATAGGATACTTTTTATAGTACGTTCCCGTGAGATAATTTGCAAAGTCCAAAAGCTAATGTTATTTATTTAAACACTAGCTTTTGGAGGTTGGAACAAAACATTTTTTTGGCAGCACGTAGGTATAATCTTTTGGATTTAGGTACACTATAGTGTAATTTGAATTTGAATACCACAACTGTGGTGCTACCGACTATGAGAAGGCTTTTGCTACTATTACGAATTTCCTGATGCAAATAGCCAATCAATCTGCCTAGCCTTTTCCCAACTATGTTGGGGTCGGCTTCCAGTCTAACCGAATGCAGCTGAATACCAGTATTTTACATGGAGCGACTGCCTATCTGACCTCCACAACCCAGTTACTGGGTAATACGATACCCCTTGGTAAGACTGGTTGTCAGACTTTCGGGTTTCTGACGACCCGTAACGACTGTCAAAGATTCACGAATAACAGCCGGGACTAACGGCTTAACGTACTTTCCGAGGCACGGAGGAATCTCGTTATGTAAAGATGGTCACCCATCCACTGACCAACCCCGGCAAGCGTAGCTTAACCTGACGGATCGACCCGTGCGGCTGTTATTACTTAGCCACGAGCTCTTGATGCAAATAGCCAATAACACCAATATTCCCGTCCAACTATAATCTAATTTACGCCTACTTTAAATATTTGAAAGCATTTTCCTAAGTTTTCACCGGGCTGTAGGTAACGCTCCGATTGGCTCGACGAAGTAGCTGCAACACGCGATTGGTCCATTCATTATTATTTTGTAAGTTAAACCTGTCATCTTCTATTTACTAATATTAACCGATAATGAGGTGTTATACCCAGTTACTGGGTTGTGGAGGTCAGATAGGCAGTTGCTCCATGTAAAATACTGGTATAAAATTTCAACATTTATAATCTGGAATTTTTATGGTGTGCATAATAAAGAGTATTCTATCTATCTATCTATCTATAAAATATTCAGCTGCATCCAGTTAGACTGGAAGCTGACTCTAACATAGTTGGGAAAAGGATCGGCAGAGGATTATCCTCTAAGGATAATGCTGGGTGTATGCTGGGTGTATGCTGGGTGTATGCTGGGTGTATGCTCGGCGATTTTTTGTGATTTTCGAGTTATTTTTGTTTTTGTAATTGTTTACAACTTTCTGCCGGTGGTGATTCAAAAGTTCTTGTCTATTTTAAAAGTGGGTATTTTTCAGTTTTTTTTTGTGTCATCATCGTTGTCTTGAATGTTACTTTCATGTCACAAGAAAATATCTGAAAAATACACACTACAAAAAAAGATATGAATTTTTGAAGCTCCACCGGCACAAAAATGACTCAAAATAATTACAAAAACCAAAAATAACTCTATAACTACTAAAAATCGCGGAACATATATGGAGTATTTTCGAATACCCCTGGGTGTGAGGAATTCAGATTTTTCTTTTTGACGTCACTATTTGGACCACCCTGTATCATTACATTTATTACCGAATTCTATAATATGCTAGTCAGACAAACAGATGTTATGATTATCGGTACTAACTCTCATTGAAACCAGTAATCATGTCATTTCAATAACTTAACTACCTCGTAACGGGCCATAAACTATGCAATTTGGAGTTTCTTGATTTGTTGCATAATTATTTTTATTTGATATAATCTCTCATTTTAATTATGTACACAATTGCCTTTCTCTGCTGTTGATGTAATAATAAATTATATTGTTATTTTTATATCATATAGCGGAATGTAGAAAATAGAATATTATTAATAATATTAGCCTGTAATTCCCACCGCTGGGCAACGGCCTCTTCTCACACCGAGAAGGAACGGGCAATGACCACTGCGCTTGCTCATTTCCTGTTGAAGCTTTCAGAAGTTTAGTTAAACTTAATAGTTCATTAACTGTCGCAATAGTCAGTTAATGGTTCATTAACTGTCGCAATAGTCAGTTAATGGTTCATTAACTGTCGCAATAGTCAGTTAATGGTTCATTAACTGTCGCAATAGTCAGTTAATGGTTCATTAACTGTCGCAATAGTCAGTTAATGGTTCATTAACTGTCGCAATAGTCAGTTAATGGTTCATTAACTATGGGTATAGGCTGTTAATGGTACACTAACTGACCTGGTAGCCTACTAATGGTACATTAACTGCGAAGGTAATCTCTTAATGGTACATTAACTCTCGTGATATTCAGTTATTGGTTCATTAACTGGCATGTTTGTTGGTAAATTAAACTTATAGAAGTGCAATAAGCTGAACAAAATAAAATTTTAAATTAAAATACCGCATCTATTTTAGTTTAGCAATTTAGTTAGCAAATACAATTTGTAGGCAATTTTCTAATAAATTAACCAATACCTACGTATGCTGTTGTAATGTTTGATCAATTTGATTTCATGCACTAAATGCAGTTGTTTATTAGAGAACTAGCATAAAAGTAGCCTATGTGTAAATCCAGGGTGTCAGCTACCTCCGTACGAAATTTTATCAAAATTGGTCCAGCCGTTTGAGCGTGAAGAAATAACAGTCACACACACTCACAAACTTTTGCCGCTAGAATTTTAGTGTGATGGACATATTTTAACATCGACCCGTAAATGTAAAACTCAAACCTTCTTCAATCAAATAAGCTATTTTGCCTCGTTTGAACAGCCCCGATATCGACATGTCTTTGTGGCATCATACCATGCCCGCATCCCAATATATGTATTTGAGGTCGGCGCAGCATGTCTTCTTCTTCCACACATCTCTATCAGCCGTCATCTCAGTAATCACCCCCTTTCTTTCACACAATCCCTTGCCAAGTAGGTAAAACATAACTTTCTAATTGGTCTGACAATTTGAGTAGTTCTGTCCCAATCAATCTGCTCAGCCTTTTCCCAGCTATGTTGGGGTCGGCTTCCAGTCTAACCGGATGCAGCTGAATACCAGTATTTTACATGGAGCGACTGCCTGTCTGACCTCCACAACACAGTAACTGGGTAATACGATACCCCTTGGTAAGACTAATTGTCAGACTTTCGGGCTTTTGATGACACTATCCACGAATGACAGCCGGGATTGAGGGCTTAACGTACTTTCCGAGGCACGGAGGAGTCTCGGTATGTAAAGATGGTCACCCATCCACGGACCAACCGCGAAAAGCGGTCAACCATACTACCCATATCAATAAGCAATACTAATCGTGTGGAAAACTAAATATTTAGCCTCACATTAAGTAGTTCCGGTGGAAATCGGAAAAAATCAAATGAAGGAAATGATTTTTTGAAGGAAGGAAATGTTGTTAATTGCATGCGTCGACTTGCTTCTGTTGGAGGAAGCTTTGTTTCACGCGATATCGCCCTCGTATAGATTCGTGGCGGTTCGACTCCGGGCATGTAATTATAAAAGATTGTGTGCAAAAATGTCAGTTATTATAATAATTGTGTCGCTTTATTAACTTATTAGTGATTTCTGGGTTTATTTCTAAGGATTAATTAGCAATAATGTAATTCCAGTACATAATACCCGAGGGGCAATTTTGAATGTTCACATTCTAATCTTAACATTTTTGACAAGTTTTTAATATCGATTGTCTCGACGAGATTGCGACTACATTTTGAATGCGGGAGCCCTTTTTAATATCGATTGTCTCGACGACATTGCGACTACATTTTGAATGCGGGAGCCCTTTTTAATATCGATTGTCTCGACGAGATTGCGACTACATTTTGAATGCGGGAGCCCTTTTTAATATCGATTGTCTCGACGACATTGCGACTACATTTTGAATGCGGGAGCCCTTTTTAATATCGATTGTCTCGACGAGATTGCGACTACATTTTGAATGCGGGAGCCCTTTTTAATATCGATTGTCTCGACGACATTGCGACTACATTTTGAATGCGGGAGCCCTTTTTAATATCGATTGTCTCGACGAGATTGCGACTACATTTTGAATGCGGGAGCCCTTTTTAATATCGATTGTCTCGACGACATTGCGACTACATTTTGAATGCGGGAGCCCTTTTTAATATCGATTGTCTCGACGAGATTGCGACTACATTTTGAATGCGGGAGCCCTTTTTAATATCGATTGTCTCGACGAGATTGCGACTACATTTTGAATGCGGGAGCCCTTTTTAATATCGATTGTCTCGACGAGATTGCGACTACATTTTGAATGCGGGAGCCCTTTTTAATATCGATTGTCTCGACGACATTGCGACTACATTTTGAATGCGGGAGCCCTTTTTAATATCGATTGTCTCGACGAGATTGCGACTACATTTTGAATGCGGGAGCCCTTTTTAATATCGATTGTCTCGACGACATTGCGACTACATTTTGAATGCGGGAGCCCTTTTTAATATCGATTGTCTCGACGAGATTGCGACTACATTTTGAATGCGGGAGCCCTTTTTAATATCGATTGTCTCGACGAGATTGCGAATACATTTTGAATGCGGGAGCCCTTTTTAATATCGATTGTCTCGACGAGATTGCGAATACATTTTGAATGCGGGAGCCCTTTTTAATATCGATTGTCTCGACGACATTGCGACTACATTTTGAATGCGGGAGCCCTTTTTAATATCGATTGTCTCGACGAGATTGCGACTACATTTTGAATGCGGGAGCCCTTTTTAATATCGATTGTCTCGACGAGATTGCGACTACATTTTGAATGCGGGAGCCCTTTTTAATATCGATTGTCTCGACGACATTGCGACTACATTTTGAATGCGGGAGCCCTTTTTAATATCGATTGTCTCGACGAGATTGCGACTACATTTTGAATGCGGGAGCCCTTTTTAATATCGATTGTCTCGACGAGATTGCGACTACATTTTGAATGCGGGAGCCCTTTTTAATATCGATTGTCTCGACGAGATTGCGACTACATTTTGAATGCGGGAGCCCTTTTTAATATCGATTGTCTCGACGACATTGCGACTACATTTTGAATGCGGGAGCCCTTTTTAATATCGATTGTCTCGACGAGATTGCGACTACATTTTGAATGCGGGAGCCCTTTTTAATATCGATTGTCTCGACGACATTGCGACTACATTTTGAATGCGGGAGCCCTTTTTAATATCGATTGTCTCGACGAGATTGCGACTACATTTTGAATGCGGGAGCCCTTTTTAATATCGATTGTCTCGACGACATTGCGACTACATTTTGAATGCGGGAGCCCTTTTTAATATCGATTGTCTCGACGAGATTGCGACTACATTTTGAATGCGGGAGCCCTTTTTAATATCGATTGTCTCGACGAGATTGCGACTACATTTTGAATGCGGGAGCCCTTTTTAATATCGATTGTCTCGACGACATTGCGACTACATTTTGAATGCGGGAGCCCTTTTTAATATCGATTGTCTCGACGAGATTGCGACTACATTTTGAATGCGGGAGCCCTTTTTAATATCGATTGTCTCGACGAGATTGCGACTACATTTTGAATGCGGGAGCCCTTTTTAATATCGATTGTCTCGACGAGATTGCGACTACATTTTGAATGCGGGAGCCCTTTTTAATATCGATTGTCTCGACGAGATTGCGAATACATTTTGAATGCGGGAGCCCTTTTTAATATCGATTGTCTCGACGAGATTGCGAATACATTTTGAATGCGGGAGCCCTTTTTAATATCGATTGTCTCGACGACATTGCGACTACATTTTGAATGCGGGAGCCCTTTTTAATATCGATTGTCTCGACGAGATTGCGACTACATTTTGAATGCGGGAGCCCTTTTTAATATCGATTGTCTCGACGAGATTGCGACTACATTTTGAATGCGGGAGCCCTTTTTAATATCGATTGTCTCGACGACATTGCGACTACATTTTGAATGCGGGAGCCCTTTTTAATATCGATTGTCTCGACGAGATTGCGACTACATTTTGAATGCGGGAGCCCTTTTTAATATCGATTGTCTCGACGAGATTGCGACTACATTTTGAATGCGGGAGCCCTTTTTAATATCGATTGTCTCGACGAGATTGCGACTACATTTTGAATGCGGGAGCCCTTTTTAATATCGATTGTCTCGACGAGATTGCGAATACATTTTGAATGCGGGAGCCCTTTTTAATATCGATTGTCTCGACGAGATTGCGACTACATTTTGAATGCGGGAGCCCTTTTTAATATCGATTGTCTCGACGACATTGCGACTACATTTTGAATGCGGGAGCCCTTTTTAATATCGATTGTCTCGACGACATTGCGACTACATTTTGAATGCGGGAGCCCTTTTTAATATCGATTGTCTCGACGAGATTGCGACTACATTTTGAATGCGGGAGCCCTTTTTAATATCGATTGTCTCGACGACATTGCGACTACATTTTGAATGCGGGAGCCCTTTTTAATATCGATTGTCTCGACGAGATTGCGACTACATTTTGAATGCGGGAGCCCTTTTTAATATCGATTGTCTCGACGAGATTGCGACTACATTTTGAATGCGGGAGCCCTTTTTAATATCGATTGTCTCGACGAGATTGCGACTACATTTTGAATGCGGGAGCCCTTTTTAATATCGATTGTCTCGACGAGATTGCGAATACATTTTGAATGCGGGAGCCCTTTTTAATATCGATTGTCTCGACGAGATTGCGAATACATTTTGAATGCGGGAGCCCTTTTTAATATCGATTGTCTCGACGACATTGCGACTACATTTTGAATGCGGGAGCCCTTTTTAATATCGATTGTCTCGACGAGATTGCGACTACATTTTGAATGCGGGAGCCCTTTTTAATATCGATTGTCTCGACGAGATTGCGACTACATTTTGAATGCGGGAGCCCTTTTTAATATCGATTGTCTCGACGACATTGCGACTACATTTTGAATGCGGGAGCCCTTTTTAATATCGATTGTCTCGACGAGATTGCGACTACATTTTGAATGCGGGAGCCCTTTTTAATATCGATTGTCTCGACGAGATTGCGACTACATTTTGAATGCGGGAGCCCTTTTTAATATCGATTGTCTCGACGAGATTGCGACTACATTTTGAATGCGGGAGCCCTTTTTAATATCGATTGTCTCGACGAGATTGCGAATACATTTTGAATGCGGGCCCTTTTCTCCATACAAACGCTCTCGCGTGTTTTCTTTCTGGTTAGTGACCATAAAGCAATGATGTTATCCTTTTTGATGATATATTATTTTTAGAAGAACTAGAACCCTCAAAAAATGCTCAAAATTGCCTATTCAGACCGCTGTCAACAGAGGCCTAGTGTACTAATTTGACAACTTTTAACGAAAAAAGAAAAACATAGGGGCATAGTATATATCCTTCTTATTCGGTTTATGAAATATCTTTTAAATTGGTCCAATATTGGAGGAGGAAATACGCGAGAGCCAAACCTCGAAATGTGACTTTTTACATAGGCTATTTAGTTGGATCTGCAGTTGTCCTTATCGCACGAATTTGAGGGCGGAGCGTTCGCAGAGCGACAGCAATAGTTTCTTCAAGTACCAAATTTTCAAAAGTCTGACCGCCCGCATTTCCTCTTAATGAACGAAATTGGTCTTCTGGTCTCTTCTCATAAAGAGAAGAAACGAGCGTGGATCACAACGCTTGCTCAATGCCTGAATCGGCAATTCAGACCATTAATTCCATGTTGTTTTACAAGTTTCCACCAAGTATTTAGAGTGTAGTTATTTTAAGTGAATGAAATTACTTATTCTGTGTTCGTGCGATCAATATAACGTTACAAATGCTAGTTCGATTTCACGCGCAAGCGCAACCGCTGAGTAGGGGCACCACGTGAAGCTGTGTTATAATTTGTTTTTAGAACAACAATGCAGTAATAATAAAGTTATTACTTAGTCATAAAGTTACTAATTGTAGTTTTGGTGACAATACTTCAATCAATGTGCTTAGCCTTTTCCCAATTATGTTGGGGTCAGCTTCCAGTCTAACCGGATGCAGCTGAATACCAGTATTTTACATGGAGCGACTGTCTATCTGACATCCACAACCCAATAACTGGGTAATACGATACCCCTTGTTAAGACTGATTGTCAGACTTTCGGTCTTCTGACGACCCGTAAGGACTGTCAAAGATCCACGAATAACAGCCGGGACCAACGGCTTAACGTGCTTTCCGAGGCACGGAGGAGTCTCGGTGTGTAAAGATGGTCACCCATCCACTGACCAACCCCGGCGAGCGTAGCTTAACCTCGACCCGTACGGCTGTTATTACTTAGCCACGACTCTCCTCCTCTGGTGACAATACTTATAGTGTCAATACTCACTCTGATGACACGAAAAATTGTACGACATTTTTTTTTTTTATCTCTAGCCTTTGCTGCCCCCTTCCAAGTACTCCTTTCACGTGCCACCGTGACCCAGTCCTCACGGTAAGCATCCTAATCTCGCCTCCTTTTTCTGGGACAGCTACGAAAAAGTTTTAATTTGGCTGAATTCTTCGAACCATCGTCCTGACCTGGGGGCTTACTGTGAGCTCTTATAGCAGGGCAGAAGTTGAACAGTTCCAGTGCAAGAGAGAGACGGAGCTATCCACTACCATACTTTTTTACGGCATAGTACGGCCCCTGACTGACTGTAAATATTCACGTATCTTATTGACTGCTGGATTAATAACCAAAACAACTATATTTCATTTACAATAAGATTAGACATTTAAACAAACCTTTTTTACAGTCCGTTCAACCGATTTTGACTTCTATTCCGTAGGCTTAAGGATGGCATTAAATGCAAAAAAAATGGTTACATAACCAACTGTTTACTGCAGCTGCCATTTGTCATGCCACCAACGCAATAGAAGTCAAAATCGCTTGAACAGACTGTAGAAAAGGCTTGTTTAAATATCTAATCTTATTGATTGTAAATGGAGTATGCCCACCACAATCACCAAGCTCGGCAACAGTTAGTGCTTACGCTCTTAAAATAATCCTATAATCACAACCATGGGCAAGAATGGAAGGCCATATTCTGTATCGGAAAATAGTTGAAATTAACTTAAAGCGGTACAGTTATGTAAAACATAACGAACGATGAATAGTAAACACCATACACGGCATGGTCTGTAAGTAGGCTAATAAAACCATAAACAACAGAACTTTATGGTTGTTAGCTATGTGGGTGAATTTCATCGTTATGTGACATAATGATTTCCTGTGTGCCATCCGCTTAGCACTTCCTCGACTATGTTGTGATCTGACAACCAGTCCAACCAAGGCATATCATGGTAGAGCTTAATTGGTGGGGCGCGTCATTTCAGCTTAAACGAGCTCTACCCAGTAACTGGGTTGTGGAGGTCAGATAAGAGTCGTTCCATGTAACATACTGGCATTCAGCTGCATCCGGGTAGAATGGAAACTGACCTCAACATTGTTGGGAAAAGGTTAGGTCCATGATGATGTGGTCAGCTTCGAATCTAACTAGACATAACATTGCGCCTGTATTCCCTAAAGTGGTAAGCTGAGGTAACGGGTAACTTAAACACGAACTACACACAGTTTCTCTTACCCTTTGGCTGACATGTTATTTCCCAAAACTTAAAAAGATAAGTTTACCTAACATAGATCCATACTTACAACACAATCAATAAGCCTTGAGTTCTGTCCCCGAGTTGCCCAACCGATACTCACCGCACTGCCCCCCTTCGTGCGCCAGCGTCGGCCCACCAGTCGTTACTGCGCGCGCGCCGATTACAGACACGATTTTATACATTTAGTTACTTATACGTTTTTTTTTTCTTTACAAATTCAACTTTGGAAAATCGTGTGGTACAAATTTTTCTTTTGTTTTTCGCTGTTTGTGTTTTGTTTATTCGAGTTTTCATTTGTTTTTTTGTTGTAGTTAAGTAATGTTTGTTATTTATATGGTGTGTGTGACATAAGTGCTGTATTGTTTTGTATGTATGTGTGTGTGTTGTGAGATTTTCTATATTAATCTTGGTAAATCTTTGTTTTATAGTAGTTTGTTGTGGGATAGTTGGAATTATGAATATTTTGATGGCAATCTTTTAGTTTTCTTAGTATTTGATATATAAAAACTTGTACCTACTATATTTCACTCTTAATTGACTTTTTACCCCACTGCGCAGAGCCAAAAATGAGCGTTATAAAATAGTTAAATAATTATCTAGGACATAAACCTTCTTAATATTTAAATTATTTTAATACTCCAAGTCATGTGACATTCTATATAATTTATTTAAAGCATTCACTAGCTATTTAACTATTTAAAAATTGTCAAACGTTCCAATGACAGTATTAAGTAATAGAAAACCCGTTCTATGAAAGTCTTTTAAGCCAATTTGATCGTGAGCGTGACAACGAATGAAAGGGTCTACTATTAAGTTACTTATGTAGACTAAAGAGCCCTTAATGCTGTGCGATTTAGTACACATTGTACTGTAATTTAGTTTAGACTGATAGGTTTAATTAAGATTATTTGGCGGTAAAAAGAAACTCGATTTAAGGCTGCTTTTTTAATCCTCAGACAACTTTTATCTGAGGAATAAATACAATGGTATGGCTTTTGTATTGAAAATACGTCAAGCCACCATGTGTATTCTTCAGATAAAAGTTACAGTTAACTGCACAGCCGCAGTTCAGGGACATTACTTAGAAATACTCGATCATTAACTTTAATTGAGTCGCGAAACTTAGTATACAATATGTTCTTAAAATTACATTTTATTTATTGACTAACATAGTTCAATATTTGTGATTTTTTTTTTAATTATGCCCTGTGTTCATGAGCTCTTCCCCTTTTTATAGATGTGATTATTTTTTATTATTTTAAAACCATTACCGTTACCGCTTATGAATTATATATATTTCACTGTAATTTTAAAATGAATGATTAATAATTTGTAAGTGACGTCTTTGAGTATCAAGGTTAAACTAGGCTTTATTATAATTATCTAAGTTTTATAATAGGTAGGTACTAGTCATAAATTCACAAGAATTTAACAGAATAAGATTTAAAATCACGATCTCTTGTCTAAGTAATCTTTAGTCCATTGTACTTAAATTCTCAACATTGTATGAGAACCATACATTAACACACACTCATACAAAACATACACACTTGTAAATTACAGGAAAAAAATGACAACACCTTTTTAAATGCATAACAACGTTGACGAAAATCAAAGGGGAATTACCCAAAAGTTTTTATCCTACATCAAAGACATTTTTTATCTATATTTTAAATTCGCATTTTATGCTGTAATTATTTACGTAATTTTTTATATTTTCGATTATTATTTTGGATTATAAACTTTTGTTTTTCTTTTGTACAGCGATGTGAAGTAATAGTGTGAAAAGTGAAGTGTTCAATGTTATAAGACACTGTGACATTTGGTGACATTTTTCAACAAGAAAAGGAGATTTTGGTAAGTTGATTTTATTATTTTTTTACTACAAGTTTGTTAATACTTGTTTAATTTTCATTGCAATAGATTTAAATATTACTGGACGGGCAAGCCAATTTAAAAAAAAATAATTAAAAAAATAACAGGAGCAAAACAGACTGTACCTCAGACAAAATAATGCAAACGTACCATAACCAGTAACCATAGACAGACCATATATTAAGCCTTCCCCAAGCCTGTGCAGGATATTTAAGGATCCTAATTTTTACGCAATTTTATCTTATTTTGTAACAAATTTGTCTAGGTTTTTGATCTATCTTGCCACCGGAGCTCATATTTTTGAAAAACCTTGCACTTATCTACACAAAAAGAAAAGGTACACTAAAATATTAGGTCTTTATCTATGAAATTGCCATTTTAAGGCTCTTACAGACAGAGGCGATATCGCGAGCGTTATTGCGATATTATCGCGTCGCAACACCGCTACGCGACACGTCGCGACGCGATATCGCCTCTGTCTGTAAGAGCCTTTACATATAAAAAATCAAACATTTTTTTAAAGAAATATTGTCGATGCAATTTGGCATTTTAATGAAAGTTCGTTGATGCCTCTGCTATAGAAATCCTGGAGACGGGAATCGATGAATTCTTTAAAGGCGTTTTTCGCGGGCTCATTGGATTTGAATTTTTTTCCCCGGGGCTTATTGTTGAGATCAAAATTTCTAGAACGGAAGCGATCAAACCAAAAACGCGCCGTGCGTTCACTTGCGGTACCTTGTGCATACACGTCGTTAATATTGCGCGCTGTCTGTGCTGCGTTGGTGCCACGACGCAACGCGTATTCGAAAATAGCGCGCTATTTCGATTTGTCCATGGATACAGAAACATCGATATCAAAGAAAAATCGAACGGCGGGAAAACAAATGAATTACTGACTTTTTTTTTTAAATCATGCTTTATTATAAAATTAATTTGAATTTGGAATTCTAGCCGGTATCAAAAATCGGCAATTTTATAGGTCAAAGAAAAAATCGTCTTGTACTTTTTAATACCTAACATGGAAGACTTATTCTTTGCCAAATAATAACCAGTCTCAACCAATGACGTAACGATTGTTATTTTGTACTGTTAAGTGTGGGCCACTTCTGCGAGAGGCAGCAGCTGTTAACATTATCTCATACTATTACTGCCGGCATTGCCGGAGGGCGATCGAAATAATAGCTTTAATTGGCTAGTTTTTAATTTCATACAACATCTTCTTTTTAATCTGTGAGACAAAAATTATACAGGCTGTTGAGAATTGAAATTGACAATTGCTGAGTCTTTTTGCAGTGTTTTCTTTGTTGTTTTCTGACACATGGAAAGTTCCTAGTGTTTGTTGTTTTCTGACACATGGAAAGTTTCCTAGTGTTTGTTGTTTTCTGACACATGGAAGGTTTCCTAGTGTTTGTTGTTTTGTGACACATGGCAGTTTCCTAGTGTTTGTTGTTTTCTGACACATGGAAGTTTCCTAGTGTTTGTTGTTTTCTGACACATGGAAAGTTTCCTAGTGTCTGTTGTTTTCTGACACATGGAAAGTTCGTAGTGTTTGTTGTTTTCTGACACTTGGAAAGTTCCTAGTGTTTGTTATTTTCTGACACATGGAAGTTTCCTAGTGTTTGTTGTTTTCTGACACATGGAAGGTTTCCTAGTGTTTGTTGTTTTGTGACACATGGCAGTTTCCTAGTGTTTGTTGTTTTCTGACACATGGAAGTTTCCTAGTGTTTGTTGTTTTCTGACACATGGAAAGTTTCTTAGTGTTTAATGTTGATGCTCAGTTAGTTTTTTGGTTATAATTATCAAGATAAAACTGTATCGTTGGTGTAGTGGTTGCAAGCTCTACTGGCTGAGCATGAGGTCCTGGGTTCGATTCCTAGGTCGGGCAAAGTGTTATTGGGTTTTTACCATCTTTAATTTCTAAGTAGCCGCCCGGAGTCTGGACTTGTGTCCGGTTGATAGCAAATAGGGTTGCCCCTTATTATATGGGATCTAAACATAACTGGCGAATGGTATAGTTCGATTCAAACGTAATGGCGGCTCGGAAGTTAGCTGCGAGTGCAGTTAAAGTACGATTCAAACTTTGAGTTAAATCTTAAAAAAAAAAAAAATTAAATTAGAATAAAAACTTAATCGAGCTTAACTTAAGCATTTTTGGCGTTAACTGTCAAAGCTTCGAACCTAGGAGGTTTATAGTGTTGTTTTTTTTGATACAAAAAATTTTACCTCGTCTGACTAAAAATGTAAGCAAAGGAAATTTCAAAATGTTCCGTATCTCCAGACTTATGATTTTTTATCAATGGTGACGCTATTAGGCGGCAAAATCACTGTTGTCTTGACTGTACCGGCACGGTCTGCACTCACAGCTAACTTCAGAGCCGCCATTAAGTTTGAATCGAATTGCACCTACACCTACCCCTTCGGAAATACAGACGTGGTGTTATGATGAAGATCAGTTCAAATGGAAAAGTCAGCATCAAAGTTTTGATTGGCCACGGACCTATTCGAAGAGACTTATATTTTATTAGATTTGGAACACTCTGTATATGAGTAGTGTCTCGGAAGTAATAGAATTTGAGGTCAGCGGGTTAACGTAGTGATTGTAAGCAATAGCTCCCGACTGACTGGCCCTGCGCTGCTGCTGGTGGGGCCCTTCGTAACATCACGGCGGTAGGACCAGAAGGGTTGGGCAGAGGTATACCTATAGTACCCCCACATTCCGTTAGTTATAAGTCCCATGTAATGGGGGGCGAGCCTGTTGCCACCAACGGGACTCAAATCCAAGAACTTTCTCAGAAATTGAAGAATTGATAATCATCTATATCTATATTGATATTCTCCTGCCCTTTATCCCAATCTATTTGGGGTCGGCGCAACATGTCCATTTTTTCCATACTTCTCTGTTAGTTGTCAACTCGGTAGTCGGGTTGATATTAACTATTAAAAAGAAAGAAAGAAAGAAAAATGATGCGTTTATTTGGCATTATAACAAAATACCCCTTAATACACCTTAAAACTATAAAGACATAAAACAATTATTGTAATCAAAACCTGACCACCACCACCACCACCACCACCACCACCAACCAGCCTTTAAAAAAAACAGTACAAAGTGAAAAATAACTTTAATTTTGGAAGTCGGTGGCAAAAAAATAAAACACAGATCCAAAGACACCGACTTCCAAGATTAAAGTTATTTTTCACTTCGTAGTGTTTTTTTTTTTGGAAGTCGGTTGTTTTTTTTTTTGTATTAATATAATTATTTATTAAATACACTATTATTATCACTCTGGCAGGAAAGGTCTAGCTTTACCAAGGGATCTCGCGTTACATACAGTAACAATGTTGTAGAATGTCCATGTAAAATCCTGGTATTCAGCTGCATCCGGTTACACTGGAAGTAGATCCAACATAATTGGGAAATGGCAGATGATGATGATATTCTCCAACTGCTGGGCAACGGCCTCACCATAGCCTTCCACTCCTCCCTTGTGGGGTGTGGTACCTTTCTCTAGCCAATCTTCTTTGAACGTACTTAATATTCCATGATTTCTGATTGAATAAAGCAGAAAATAATTTAGTTTATACAATTTGGGGCTAAAAAGAGATGTAAACAAGTCAGTCGTGGGCAATGACGTCACAACATGGCCGCGACAGCTGCGGACGTTTGAACTGCAGTAGAAAACTGTTGGAAGTGAAATAAAATTCTGAGCTAAAATACTTTTCTTGCTTTATATTACTGCCTTTAATAGATTGAGTGAAAAAAACATTACAAGCATATTCCCTTCGAAAACTTTCACCACACACTTCTCCCTTGACCTCCAAACTATATTTTATCGCAAGTCTGTAAGTAGTTACTCAAACAAGCCTAACGGTAAGCCTCTCATAACAGATTCAAGTCAGGTCTATGTCGTAACTATATAAGGATTGTGTAACCCATAACCTCCCTTTTGTGGAGTAGGTTACACAGTGACCTGCTGTTCATACGGGGTCGGCAGCCTCTAGCCTTGCTCTATAAAAAATATGTCTTTCCTGTGTCGGCTCCTAGTTTAGTCAGAAGCCCCAAATTCTGACAACTGGTCAGAATATCGATATTTCTCGGTAATTTTGGAACTTGCTCCATGTGAAATACTGGTATTCAGCCGCATCTGGTTAGTCTGGAAGCCAATCTCAGCATAGTTGGAAAAGGACTCGGCGGATGATGAGGTCTAATGGTATTTAAATGCTCGCCAATTGAATAATAATCAAAGAAAAACAACCACATTAATATTTTACATGGAGCGACTGTCTGACCTTCATAACCGGATAACAAGATACCTGGTTAGACTGGTTGTCAGACTTTCGGGTTTCTGACTACCCGTAACGACTGTTAAAGATCCACGAATGATAGCAGTGACCAACAGCTTAACGTGCTTTCGAGGCACGGAGGGAATAGGATGGTCTGATCAAACCTGATTTACGATACCCCTTGGTAAGACTGGTTGTCAGAGTTTCGGACTTCTGACGACCCGTGACGACTGTCAATGATCCACGAATGATAGCCGGGACCAAAGGCTTAACGTGCTTTCCGAGGCACGGAGGAGTCTCGGTGTGTAAAGATGGCCACCCATCCACTGAACAACCCCGGCAAGCGTATCCTGATGGATCGACCCGTGCGGCTGTTATTACTTAGCCACGAGCTCCTCAAACCTGATATAAAAGGCGTCCCTTAAGTCCACATAACTTTCTCGCAGCGAAATCAAAGTAGATTCTGACAGTCAACACACCTAATCAATTTCGCAGTGCTATCGTTATAAATCATTTGAAAGCTGACGCTTAGACTGTGTCTAATCGATTCTAATCGATTGTAACAATCGCTTCTGCTGTTTCGTAATATTGTGACATCCAGTTTCATCGTTTAAGTGTTTTCAAATTGCATTATTTTCATGTCTTCATCGGGATTTAATTTGCTGTTTGATGTAAGATGCAAGTATGCACTTGACATGGTTATAAACCGCTTCAATAGTATGATCTATCTTTGTCGGTTTCTTATAAGAGAAGGGAGAGAGCAATACAATGCAATAGACGTGTTCTAAGCTGTCAGACCACAGTCTAATCTCATGTTGGCTGTAAGTTTTGATAGTTTGAGCAAAATCTCAATAACCTATCATATTTGTTGATCTTCTATTAGATAAAATCAATCTGCTTAGCCTGGCCTATGTTGGACTCAGCTTACAGTCCAACCGGATGCAGCTGAATACCACTTTAAATGGGTAATAATATACCCATTGGTAAGAGGGGTTGTCAGACTTTCGGGCTTCTGACGACCCGTAACGACTGTCAAAGATCCACGAATGACAGCCGGGACCAACGGCTTAACGTGCTTTCCGAGGCATGGAGGGGTCTTGGTATGTAAAGATGGTCACCCATCTACTGACCAACTCCGGCAAGCGTAGCTTAACCTGATGGATCGATCCGTGCGGCTGTTATTACTTAGCCACGAGCTTCTCTATTTGACAACAGAACACAAATTGAACAGGCTTTTTTTACACAGGCCTGATTTACACGATACGATTTAATTGCCCGTGGCATACCATGAAGCATGAAAATTGCATCGTCTAAACACGGCATTTGTTGCGTCATGTTCAATTTTATTGAATTCCACAGGCAAAAAACTCTGTGCGCAGCTTTCTAGGTCCAAGGGCTTGGTGCTGGACATTGATGAGTCAGTCAGTCAGAACTTAACTTTTTATTTATAAGTATAGATTATTAATTCCAAATACGCTTTCGAATGATCGAATGCATCCAGAGTTATTTTTAAATCAGCCTGTACGACATAAGGTCGCCTTTTGCGTAACCTTAACAGTACATAGCTATAGTGCCATAATAGGTCAAAAATAGGCTTGTATTCTATAGGAAAGTAAATGAGGGTGCAATAAACTAGCCTCTTCGAGTGGCGATTTTTCTAGGCAGCCAACAACATTTGGCGCACTCTAGGCAGCCAACAACATTTGGCGCACTCTAGGCATCCAACAATATTTGGCACACTCTAGGCAGCCAACAACATTTGGGGCACTCTAGGCAGCCAACAACATTTGGCGCACTCTAGGCATCCAACAATATTTGGCACACTCTAGGCAGCCAACAATATTTGGAACACTCTAGACAGCCAACAACATTTGGCGCACTCTAGACAGCCAACAACATTTGGCGCACTCTAGACAGCCAACAACATTTGGCGCACTCTAGGCAGCCAACAACATTTGGCGCACTCTAGACAGCCAACAACATTTGGCGCACTCTAGGCAGCCAACAACATTTGGCGCACTCTAGGCAGTCAACAACATTTGGCGCACTCTAGGCAGCCAACAACATATGGCGCACTCTAGACAGCCAACAACATTTGGCGCACTCTAGACAGCCAACAACATTTGGCGCACTCTAGGCAGCCAACAACATTTGGCGCACTCTAGGCAGCCAACAGCATTCGGCGCACTTTAGGCAGCCAACAACATTTGGCACACTCTAGGCAGCCAACAACATTTGGCGCACTCTAGGCAGCCAACAACATTTGGCGCACTCTAGGCAGCCAACAACATTTGGCGCACTCTAGGCAGCCAACAACATTTGGCGCACTCTAGGCAGCCAACAACATTTGGCGCACTCTAGGCAGCCAACAACATTTGGCGCACTCTAGGCAGCCAACAACATGCCTACCATAGTCAAAAAACATTCAACTCAGGCTATCGTGGTCCACTGCTGGACATAGGCATGCACAGGCACAGCCATTCCTACAACGGCTCCAGCTATTCCCATAAAGTTCGTGCAAATACAAACTTGTGACCTTTTTATCACAAACAACAGTAATTTCCAGGTCCTTACGGTATTACTCATCGTCCACCATTTATATTGGTATGAGCACGCCGTCCTGTTTTTCGAGCAGTCAAACGAGTTTGCCGATACCATAATGAATGCTGTCATGATGTTCACAACACAATTAATTCGTCAGGTTTTTGTTATAGAAGCAGTATAATTATAATAGTTCAAAATTTTCCGCTGTAATGTAGAAAAATCTAGAAACAGTAGAGGTCTTCTTGTGTGAACCTGTTGAATATAGTAATTTTATTCTAGGTAGGTATACATCGTCTTCATATAGGTAAAATTATTATAATTTATCTACTCTCATAACGTAAAATTCGAATTATAAACTTCAAAACGAGTTTATATTGACATACTTTTTATACACAATGCCGAAATTTAAAAATATAATCATAATGCAACACTTTATCTTTAGCAAAATAATGTTATATAATATTTTTTTTACCATAACGGTAGAGGGCAAAACCAAGAAGCTGTATATGACCAAGGAGTTTCCATATTTTTAGGGTTCCGTACCAAAATGGTAAAAAAGGAACCCTTATGGTGAGACTCAGTCTGTCTGTCTGTCTGTCCGTCTGTCTGTTTGTCTGTCTGTCTGTCTGTCTGTCTGTCTGTCTGTCACAGCTGGATATCTCAAGAACTACTAATGCTATCAACTTGAAATTTAGAATAGTTTTAGATGACGTTTACCCAACTATTTTGCAAATAAGAAAAAAATAAAAATATTTATATTTTATTGCAACAGGGACTGAAAGGGGGTTTTAAAAAGTTAAAGTGGGGTTACTAGGTCATGTGGGGTATCATATGAAAGAGCGTTGTTTGTGCATAGTTTTCGACTTTTGATGAAAAATGTAAAAAAATACCGTCCCCCCCCCCCCCCCCCCCATGTCCGAAGTTTGCAATGAGAAAAATCTGAAATTATTCTATGTGATAGAAGTTTATGTAAAGATTACAGGAAAAATAAAACGATGTCTCTAAGTAGCACACTTTTTCAGAAATGGGAACGGAACCCTCGGTACGCGAGTCCGACTCGCTCTTGACCGGTTTTTTTTTCTCTAATGTAAGGTACAGATATAAGTTTTTAAACTGTCATGGTCACTAACATTATTATTAACACAAACGGGATATACCCACCCACAATAATTTACTTCAGTTTATCCGTGACCACGGTGCTTGCAACAGTGCCGAAATATCGGGAACTCGAACATAACAGTAAACATGGTAAATATCCGTATGGTACAGTCACAATTTATCGACAGTTTACAATTTCACGAGCTACATTACAAACCATCGAAGTTCATAATCATACGATGACATATCGATTGGTTGTTTAATAGTTCTAGACCGGGAGGCAGGTGTCCAGCACGTTATAAAATAGAAACATCAGATTTTTAGTACTTATCCTCAAGTATTTTGGTTGAAATATCGATCTATTGGGTATTCATGTCTGGTTTCTTGAAAGTTTTTTGACCTTCAAGCCTTATTATAATTCTAGCGATTCCAGATATTTATGTGCTGACAAACCGATAAGTTGCAGGGTGAATGCACCGGTAAATATCTGTGTTTTTTTTATTGTAGAAAATAAAATGAGAGACAAAGGCATTAAAAAACATGGTTTTATTTGAATCAAGGAAAATATTGTAGGTATTGTTTTTTAAAGATTTTTTATACGTTACGAATTTATGATATGTGATTATGATAAATTACGAAGAAGGTTATTGATTCTAAATATTGTGGTTTTGAATTTATGTAACTACAGAATAGTTTTTTTTTTGCATACGCTCTTTGTAACTCAAAGTAAATAATGCAAAGCTTTTGAGTTTTGAGTATTTTCTTTTTGAAAATTTCAAGCCTATTATAGTTTCATAAATACAAGAACGAATATTTATGAATGAACGAAAGAAAACATCGCGTCTGAAGGAAAGTGGTGCAGTTCTGCTCCGATGCGTCAGTACGATGCGCTGCACGGGGGAGAACACACAAAAAAGAAATTTTTACTTCGCAGCTGTGACAGACAGTAACACATGGTAATGTTGTGTGTAAAGATTTAGTTATTAAATTGGTTTGAGAAGCGGAAAGATTGACTGTATAAGATAAGTATTTATATACATTACAGGCGCTATGATCTATGAAATAAATTAACAACGTTTGACAGTAGGTAACTAAATGAAAAATACACCAAGTATGCAGAGTATAGTAACGTGCGGTAAGGAATAACGTTACAGAAAATATAGATATAAAAAAAATGTGCCCGGTTGATTTTTTAAGAGACCACGATTACATGGGACAAAGGGCCGATTTTTCAATCGTCAAATTACTTTTATCTGAGGAATAAATCTGATGGTTTGACAGGTTTTGTATAGAAAATATTATGACAAACCACCATATTTATTATCCTTAAGTTAGAAGTTATCTGATCATTGAAAAATCAACCTTTAAAAAAAAGTAATTAAAAAAATTAAAAAACCCGACTGCAGTAAAAGACTTAAGTTTAAAAAAAAACTAAAAAGCTAAAAGAAGCCCATTTTAAATTAAATAAAAGTTGGAAGCAGGCGGGACCCATTTGAGTTTGAAAATATAAAAATGGAATGGGTCCCGCCTGCTTCCAACTTTTATTTAATTTAAAATGGGCTTCTTTTAGCTTTTTAGTTTTTTTTTAAACTTAAGTCTTTTACCGCAGTCGGGTTTTTTAATTTTTTTAATTACTCGACAGGTTTTGAAAAAAAAAATTTTTAAGACATAATTTGGCCCCCAAAACCCGCCATTTTATTTATTTTTTATTTTGATATACCCAGTGTCACTCTCACAGTAAATACGAATCTAACGACACCTCTCAAGCTAAAATCCATCGAGCCGTTCAGGCTGCAGAGCGTGCCAAACAATTATTACTCTCGAAAAACATAACCCTCCTTCTGGCGCAGTCAGGTAAAAACATACTAAATGCTGATATTTGGGTGTACCTTTGGGAAGTACCTACAGGTGTGAGTAATGTTAGAATTATGTACTTTAGATCATAACATTACCGAAACTATCACAGTATTAGTGTTTCTGTCATTTGTTTGTAAGCATAGCAACGCAGTGCAATGTGAGAATATTCTCATTGCAAAAAAATAATATATCAGTCCACAGCCCACTAATTCGAAATTATTGCAAAAAACTATTATAATCAAATCAGTTTTTTTTTTTTTAAATAAAAAGCACATATGGTACTTAAAATAATTATATAATAGTAAATACATACGTACAGCAAACAGACATTTCGCCAATGCACTTAAATGTTATTTTTGCACTAAGGCTCATTTAGGTTCATTTAGGTTACCTACAGTTTATTTTTTTCACTAACCAAGTAGCATAGAAATCAGTAGTCAATCCAAAAACAAAACAAATAAGCATTCATAAAAAAAATCTCGGACAACAACTGCATCAACCACCCTATTACCATTTTAAAGCATTTTCTTTGTTTATTTCGTATGCCTCAGACGCAAAAGGAATACAAATTAGATAATACTAATACTAGGTATTGCCCAAGATTTGTATTTCTTTGTAATGTATTGTTTGCATTGTTACTAGTTATATTATAGCTCTGTTGAAGCAATATTTTACTTACATAAGTAAATTGATTCTGTTTGTTTATTTATTATAAGTTGCCACATTGGATGTTGAGGCATATAAGTGTATGAAGATGTTACCTCACATTCGGGATCGTCGCAGCATTTGTTTTCTCCTTCCTTATATCGAAAGTGGTAGCCCGCGAAATTCAGCTGTGTGTAGCTGTAGTTGACAGTAGCATTTTTAAATAAGGCTTTTAAAAACTGGCGGATTATGTATTTTGTTCATTCATCATTTTACTTTTTATTTTGGAATCTGTCACAGATCACTGGCGGCTCAGAAGTTAGCTACGAGTGCAGACCGTGCGGGTACAATAGAAAAAAAAACAACAATAATAAACACAACAACAACAACAAACACAACAACAACAAACACAACAACAACAACAAACACAACAACAACACACACAACAACAACAATAAACACAACAACAACAAACACAACAAACACAGCAACAACAACTACTACAACAATACTGTAATAATTACAACAACAACAACAATAATTTTGGCGCCATTTAGTTAAGCTCGGCTAAGTTTTTTTTCATTTAACAAACAAGATTTTTTTTAAGATTTAGCTCATTTAAGTTTCGTACTATAGCTGCACTCGCAGCTAACTTCCGAGCCGCCATTACGTTTGAATCGAATTACAATTCATTGAATTTCATCTACCATTCATTAGTTATAGTTTGATAGCTATTGGTTAATTTATCTTAACGTCACGCCAAACATTATGCTAATTAAAATAAGTTAAAACAACCTACTTTCATAAAAATTGCCTTTTTAATAATACTCAATATTTATTTACTGACATAAAGTTAGTTCGTAATTAGGTGTTTACAGATTTTATAGTAGCATGACATAATAAATGTCATTTGATGACTATTTTCGTGAATCTAATTTGCATCTATTTTAAGTTATTAATTAAGTTGTTGCATAAGAATTTAAAGTATGGATTAGCGTAAACCACTTCTTTATTTATTGACTTTAAGGCGCGGTATTAGCTCAATATTCACAAAAATTGGTTTCTTGGATTGTCGAGTATGACGTAACGCAATGAAACTATCCGACGCAAAAAATGTGGATAGAGCAGGGTTTAAAGAAAAACTTTAACTGAATAGAATATTAAAAAATAGTTTGATATTCCCAATAAAAAATTAGGAAGTTGCTCCACAAAAATAACTTCGGCGTCGCACATCTCTATATTTTCAACGATAACGACATTCTTTATTTTAATAATTTAATAGAATTAGCATTTTTTATCCTTTAACCGGACAATTGTTTAATTTATTGTGTATATTCTGCATAATCTAAAGAAAACCCGGAAAATAAAGGCACATTCGCAGCTTAATCTCGGTAACACAAATATTATTTTTAATTTCCAGCCAGCTAATGGTGACACTAGAATACGCAAGTGTGTGCTGTTTAAAATCGTAGTCAGTCCACGCCTTAAGCATATTATTTTTAACAGTAAGGCATGGCTTATGTACCTTATCATCATTTGCCTAGCCTTTTCCCAACTATGTAGGAGTATTGTAACACAGGTGTTGCTACCTAGCACAGGAGTCAGGGTTTAATTTACTTGTGCACGAAGAATTTTATTTTTTTATTTATTGAATAACAGTATTGTGGCGGCATCTACATCGCCACAGACGAACTACGCATCACAATAACATGACGTCACGCAATCCTGCATCGCGCAATAAGAGTTTACCACGCGACTGATATATACAACGTCCCGACATCAACCGTCGGGCAATAGCCCACCAGACACAACACCCGTCTGGTCGGAGGATCCTCCCTTTTCAATGGAGGATGAGTGAACTTTACACCCTGTTCCTCATGCCTCTAAAGTATTTTACATGGAGCGACTGCCTATCTCACCTCCACAACCCAGTTACACGATGCCACTTTGGCTCCATTTAGTTGAGAATGAACTGATGTAGAACCCAGCAGTACTTTTCCCGATCCAAGAACCCCACAACAACCACTAGTTCAACGACGCAGTCATTTAAAACATCAAAAATACAAAGAATCTAGTTTCCAATAAGGTTACAGAGGTCAGCCAGCCTTTTTACATTTAAAATAAAAGGCAGGAACGAGTCTCATCGTAGCTTCAGATAAAACTGGTTTTGTCTTAATTAGCAAGAATAGCATGTGGAGCCAATTAAAGTATACATGTAGGTATAATCTATGATTGAAAACTGGTACTGTTAAACTCTATAATAATAATGTAGTAGACCGAATGCTTTAAGATTTAAAACACTTATAAATAAAAGCAAAGCATTTATTTCAAATAAATCATTTTGAATTGTCAAGGAGTCGAGTCAGTTAGTCAGACAGTTCAAGTTGCCCATTCCAAAGTGTAGATATCTGGAGAAGAACAGGAAAGGCACATGATGAACCCTCTTTTAAATTTTTTGTTACATATTTTAAATTACTAACTAGTAAGAACCTTGAAAATATCCTTTGGGTAAGGAATTTCATCTTATTAGCCCCCTGTGATACAGAATTGCATATTGCAAACCACTTCCGCGATGCACACACACACACACCCCCGCACGCACCCCCACACACACTCAACAACAGACACACACTCTAAAATGTTAGGATATCTACAAACAGAGTTCAGATTTTACACATAAAGGCAGGAATTCTTAAAACGCACCTTTTCACATAATTTTGTGTGCACTAAATCAATATTGTATTTCTTTGCTAATGACGTGCCACTAAAAGCAAGTAAGACAAACTAAAAACAACAAATTTCTCACGTTAAATTAATTCTTCTCACAAATAAGATTGCTGTAATGAACGCAGATTTCAATTACTAAAATGTCATACGTTTTCGCCCCTATAGCACTACTGATAATGCTGATCAAGACAAACAGACAACAATACATGTATAATGGTTGCCTATTAATGGACGAGGCGTCTTGCCCTTCAAATTCACATTACCTATCTCTCCTAGGAATACAGTTACGCATCAATCTCAAAGGAATAATATCACATTACATGATCCATTGCAAAATGTCGACGTAACCGCCCGGCAGTCCATCTGTCCGCCAATTATGTCTATCGGTGACGCAATAAAGCTATCTTTAGGTCACTTGCGAAAGATCTTAATGTTTAAGCTAGACTGTTGAGGAGTAGGTGACAGCTTCGGTGTAGGTTGAGGAGGTAGAGGGGCATGTTGAGAGAGGATAGAACATTCATAAAATCATTAAATATGTCCTAGTTGTTATGACTCACGGAGTCGAGACGTGGACACTCAAGGTTTGAAATAGCCAGCTATGGAAATTAAGGGCTATGCTTGTAGATCCTCGCAAGGGATTAAATCTGGAATGAGGTGATCCGACAGAGAATCAAAGTAAGTCGATACAAAATAAGCAGGTAAGCGATAGGTGCCATCTATTCGAAAAGAGCTCATTGGTTCCTCGATAAGTGCGAGCAAAATGGGTCATTCCGGCGCACTTAATAACAGTGACGAAATGACTTTTGAATTTGGAACACTATTTAATTAAAAAGTTTGAACGCAATTCGCTTTGACTACTGGTATATTTTTCTAAACGGTTTCGTCTTAAATACCTTAACTCGCATTGTTAGTTAATATTTTAATAAAGGGTCAAGACGACCCATTGCAGCCGCCGGGGTCGCGGGTTGTTCGAAAGAGATACCGTGGCCCTGGCACAGGCATCTTAAGGAAACACGGGTGGGGCCTACAGTAACAAAACGCATGACCGCAGTGCGCGCACTTCAAAGACATTCCATACTTCACAGATTATGCGGTAGAAAAACGCACCGCAGTGCGCGCTCGCCCTTAGTCAGTAAAAGTCTGACACGCCCTTCCGCTCCGCCCAGAGCGGGAGAAGTCATTTGATGATTTCCCATCCACAAAAAAAGGGGGACCAGCGAGGGAGTTAATTCTGGTTATCACCCATTAACTAATCAATAACCTTTCTTCGCAATCAGTATTAAACGAGGTGCAGTCATATTCACCATTTATAAGTAAAGTAAACAAGGAGTAAGTGGGTCAGCAGGTCGCGGCACGCCGAGGTGCCGAGGTGCACATCAGGTAATAACTGACACCTGTGCACGCAACATGTCAATGTTTTAGCGACTATTATTAGGTAGACATTTTATTGTCCTTGGGCTTCATTAAAAAGACTACCTGACTTCTTGTGTAATTATGTGTGAAGACTGGTTTTTCCTCTAAGTGCCAATATCACAAATGAAACTCAATACTCAATATTTATTTGCGTTCCAGAATGTGAACTTGGTGGTAGGTTTTACAAAGACGTGATCATAGTGGACCCTGTCGGGCACACCAAAGTAGGAGACAGATTGGTGTCGGATACTTCTTTTAAATGGTACTTCAGCATCACTCACCACCACACCACACACCACCACCACCACACATCACACACCACCACCATACCACCACCACTACACCACACATTACACACCACCTCCACCACCACCACACCACCACACATCACAGACCACCACCACCACCACCACACATCACACACCATGCTTATCTGACCTCCACAAACCAGTTACTGGGTAACACTATACCCCTTGGTAAGACTGGATGTAAGACTTTTGGGATTCTAAAGATCTACAAATGACAGCCGGGACCAACGGCTTAACGTGCTATCCGAGGCACGGACGGGCCTCGATATGTAATGTATGGTCACCCATCCACGAACCGACGCAACAAGCATAGCTTTAACCTTATCATTTAGCCACGAGCACCTTGGCCACCGGCCAATTACTGATGTTTATTGGGTCACGGAACCTGTGTAGGTCATCCCAGTCATAATGTCAACAAACAGCATTTCCTCAGCTCACACAACACCTCAACAACAATACAACAATACCTCATTTACACCTGACAGTGGCTAGTAATACTTTTAGTTTCTTGACCGACTTTATCGAAGAGAGGTTATGTAACACGTTACAGCTGCCATTGATATTTCCGGCGGCGTCTGTTAAAGATGTTTTCTTGTAAACGTGCTTCACAGTAGGTTATACTTTAGCAGTGTATTCGTGTCAATACGATGTTTAGGGTTCCGTAACTAATGGGCACCAACGGGGCCCTATTTCTAAGGCTCCGCTGTGCATGGGACCGTCACAGAGCAGGGTGCGCCCCTCTTACTTAAGTTTCTTCGCGTCTATTTTGACTATTATTTTAATGAACGCATACATAATACGTTGAGAAGAGATATGGATTACACCACCACCACCACAATACCACACCACACCGCATACACACCACCACCACATATATTACACCTGGATGAGGGACGCACGGAACTGAGAAGTATGGCAGAAAAAAGAGGAGGCCAGCAGTGATGTGTGAAATGGTCCATAAATCAATCAGCACACCATGTTGCCACTGCATATTATGACTCAAGCCTCCTCCCTGTGAGAGGGAGAGGGCTGTGACCCACAACGCGGGCCCAGTGCGGGTTGGTGGATGTCACAGCCATGTCCTGACTTCTTAGTTCTTCTTGTGTCCTTTCGATGTTTTCCTTCATCATTTTTAGAGGAGCGATGATGGAGAGTGGTGTATTTATCATTAATTATTTCAACTGGTTTTACGAAGTTATGTAATAATAAATGAATGGAACAAATTGCACATAGTAAAGTCCATGTCTGGGTTTGAATTCGAACACTCGAGCTACAACTCATTAAGTCGGGGCCGTCACCTCTGGGCCACTACTGCTCACGACCTGAGGACCTAGTTATAATGATATCCTATCCGCATAATGATGGTTGAACTGATGGAGTTAAGCTACCGAAAACCTTACGCCAATCCTGTTGAAAATCGCTGTAGAAATAAGAAGTGCTTTGGAAGTTATTATCAGTTGTCTAAGCCATAAGGCGCGGGCGGTCACCTACGCGTTGGACAGACCTTATCAAAGCGTCAACACAAACCTCCATAGTTCAGAACTTTCGAGACGCGGCAGACCGGAATAAGTGGAGGAGCATCGCGAGGGCTGCTTTGGCCAAAGAAAATGCAGAGTCATCAACCACGACCACTCTGTCAAGAGTGAACGACTAAGGAGGAGGAGGCCATAAGTTCTAATAATCATCGAACTGATGATACTTAACTAACAAGTAAGCTGTTGGTGGAGGCTGGTCATACCTTAGCTGCCACGGCTTATTTTAGTTTAAATTTTGAATTGTATTTTTTTATTACGGACGCTTTTAACGTTCATCGTACTCACAATGTATAATTTCAACATGAATGATGTAGGTACCTAACCAATATTTTGTAACCATATTTTGATTTAAAAGAGTGTCCGTGGAGTTTCTTGCCCGTTCTTCTCCATAGATCTACGTTTTGGAATGGGCAACTAGCTTCAACTTTCTGACTTACCTACTAATCGACTCTTTGACAATTCAAAAGTGCCTGTAATTGGTTTAATTGAAATAAATGCTTTGAGTTTGAGTTTGCTACACCTATTCAGAGCAATGACCAAACTAAATGTACAGAATGCATTCTATGTATGTACATTATATGTACATGTATGTACATCTGTATACAATGACCTTGCGGACTTGGTCAGATGCGCGAAGGCCGAACAGTGTCCTGTATTTACAATACAGATGTAGTAATATTTAGAATGTTACATGTGATTACGTCAAAAAAATGGTCAATTGCAAGTCGGACTCGTGCACTGAGGGTTCTGTATTTCTGTTTTTTTTAGTTCAGATAGCTCGATAGGTAAGTAAATGAAAATATTACACGAAGAATATTTTAATTTATTTGTCAGGTTTTTGAGCTTCAACGTAACAACTGTCAAAGATCTATGAATGACAGCCGGAACCAACGGATTAACATGCTTTCCGAGGCGTAAACTATAGGGGGTCTTGATAAGGTATTGTATGGTCAGTAATTCACGAACTAACCGCAGCAACCGTAGTTTAACCACCCATCCTTGCTACATTTAAAAAATAAAACGAAAAAAAAACTTTAAACTTGTGACATACATACAAAATAATAGGAACTGTTCAAACAGCACACTCCGCAGTCTTACACAACACCTTGTTAAGTGTATGTCAGTTTGTCACTTGGCAACTGACCTTTGCTTCTCATGACATTAGAGGCAAAAACAAAACTTGTATTTTGCTTAGCTGATCTTTATTAAGTCGTTAATTAGTTAGTAGGATGTTCGACAATATTGCTAGTCATTACCGTGGATGATTACGAAGTAAATATGAGTGGCGTGTAGCTTAGAACATAAAAATCTAGCTTATTACGGTATTTTACTCTATAGGAGAAAAATATAAAGGTATATTAATTAGATAGCTTAGGCAAAAAGCAGTCGGAAAATGTTAGCTTTAGTTCGTAAAATAAAATATAAATTTTTAAATTCAATTCAAAGTTTTCAGTTTTTTAATCTGTTTTCTAACACCATGAAAGTAGCCGCCATGTTATTACGTCATTACGGTGGTATAAATTTAAAAGTCTCAATGTCAACTGTCAACTGATCAGCGTATAAAAAGTGTTTGTTGACTGAGTAACTGACGTCATGAGCACAGAGCAATATGGCGTCCACTGCGTCCAGCGTTTTCGCGCGAAATTTGAAAATGTGAAATTTAAATGCATTTTTATGGCACTTATAAATTGAATAAAAATTTTGTGTTTTTTTTTAGTGGCTTATTAACACTATAGAATCTAATTGAGACATTTTTGTAAAATGGGAGTAATACCCTATTTTTATTTTTTTCTATACTGTAAATACCAAAAGTATTCTTGAAAATCAAACATGAGTAAACAAAAGTTGAAGTGCCACTTTCTGACCTCGATGAAGAGCTTCGTTTTAATTATTTGAATACTAAAACCCGAAATTAAAAATTTTACTTACTTTGATGTTTTTTATTTGAAAAATTTTGAGGTTTTTTTTAAAAGCTCAATTTTCGTTGACAATATTTCAATTACAATTTTAGGATATTCAAACAATACCTATTTATGGATATTCAAATAAAGTAATAGACTTTTTCTGCTACATTTGGAACCACATTATAAGTCAAACTCAAAGGATTTATTTCAATTAAATTATTTACATACACTGTTGAACTGTCAAGGGGTCGGTCAGTCATGAAGATGAAGCCCATTCCAAAGCGTAGATCTCTATGGAGAAGAAAGGGCAAGAAACACCACGGACACTCTTTTAAATTATATTGTTTCAAAAATATTCGTTATCATGTTGAGTTTTTAATGAAATGTGAGAACGAAGTGTTCAGAGTAGCTAACAGACACAAAAAAAAAACAAAAAAAAAATAAAAATAAGCCGTGCCAGCTAAGAAGTATTCCCGTTTGAGCACATATTTTTTGGGCACCTGCATTGAACATCAAACGTATTCCATTTTTTTTTTTTTATTTTTTTTTAATCTTTATTTAATAATGGGGGTTTGTTCATATTTGAACATGTCACCCCCGTAAGAATATACATGTATATATATCACAAAACTAAAATTAACTACAAATCATACAGTGGATGGAGGTGATCTATTCTTAATACCTATATTTGTAAGTCTATAAAGCAACTTGGCCTCCTCCGAAAGTGGAAAAGACAAAAAACTATTACACCATCCAACATTGAAAGGAGACACCACATTTTGAAGAACCAAAAATCTAAATGCTTCGTTACGAACACATTCCATCAAGATGTGATATACGTCCTCTACAATATCACATTCAGTACAATTCGAAGAATTAACTTTACCCATCAAGAATCCAAACTTATTTAATGGAATGTGTCCTGAGCGAAGTCTAAAACTCGTTACAACAATGTCATACCTTCCCATATTGCATTTTTCAAACCAAAGAACTCGAGGCAAAGCTGGTTGCAAAGTTCTGTACCAAATTCCTTTGGTAAGTGACCTTTTGTCAAAATATTCAGACCACAATTTGGTAGAACACTCTTTAACATTACCGATTAAATTCGTGTAGTAAGGCAAGCAATAGGAATTAATACCATCAACCGCAGCTTCTCTAGCCAATTTATCTACAGCTTCATTACCAATTAGACCAATATGGGAAGGTATCCATTGCAATATTACTTTCCTATTTACAGTGTTAAGTTCGGCTAAGGTACTTAATATGTAATAAGCCAAGGGAATACCCCTGATCATATGAGTACATCGCACTAAATGGTGAAGGGCACTTTTAGCATCGGTAAATATTACAAAATTAATATCTTTGTCAATTGATCTAATGTATGACAGTGATTCTGCAATACCGATGAGTTCAGCGTGCATAATGGATATTTGAAGATTATTTACATTAAGCTTTATGAACTCATCTGTTTGTATATCTAGAAAAGCCACGCCTATCCCCTGTTTGTCCTTGGAGGCATCTGAATATATTTTGTAAAAGCCTGAATATCTTCCGTGTAAGAATTTACTACAAATGAGTAGTAAATTTTGCATTTTAAATTGACGCCAATATTTTAACGTGGTGCTCAAAGGGGAACAATAAAAATATTCAACTTTATTCCCTTTTGAGCACCTATGGTGCCGCAGCTTCTAGTGATGGGGTGTATATTAAAACCAAAACCCGTATAATACTGTTTGTCAATGGTCTAATTAATAAAATGAATTCAGTATTTGAACTTGTCTTTGAACTTTTGAGGATTATAAAAACCTGAAATTAACTGAAGTGCTCGTGCCTTCTCAGTATGAGAAGAGGGCCTTGCCTGCTGTCAGACAATAACAAGTTAATATAGTAATATCATTGCACAACACTAGTGGAGTTCCCACGTTTCACTTCAATCATAATTTTGTATGAATGTGTAGGTGTGACCAATGTTGCATGGTGTTTGTATGATGACAAACAATTGGTTACAGACACAGATAATAGTTTTAAGTATATTTCAATTTTAATTACATGTTGTTATGTCATTGTCATACGGAATGACTGATTTGTCGTTTGTTTTTTAAGTTGGTCACATTTAAGGCTGTCAATTTTGTTTCAAATATTGGCAACACAGATTTGACATAATTTAAATGGGAGTTTTAGCCGTACTTAGTACACATTGAAAGTAGGTAACTACTTCATTATGTTGATTTTGATTATTGATTAGAGGTTGATTGGTTGCTTACAGCTCTTCATACTTATGTTACAAATTATTGAAATTAATCGCACGGGTCGATCCGTCAGGTTAAGCTACGCTTGCCGGGGTTGGTCAGTGGATGGGTGACCATCTTTACATACCAAAACATCTCCGTGACTCGGAAAGCACGTTAAGCCGTTGGTCCCGGCTGTCATTCGTGGATCTTTGACAGTCGTTACGGGTCGTCAGAAGCCCGATAGTCTGACAACCAGTCTTACCAAGGGGTATCGTATTACCCAGTAACTGGATTGTGCAGGTCAGATAGGCAGTCGCTCCATGTAAAATACTGATATTCAGCTGCATCCGGTTAGAATTCAAGCCGACCCCAAAGTTTTGAAAAGGCTAGGCAGATTGATATTACTGAAATTGAATTGAACAGCACGTATGATGCATTCATTGCCTTAATATAGTTTTTATGTCAATGGATGCATTTATAAAAAAAATTGCTAAGTTCTACGAATTTTTTATTTACTTATGAAATTCCGAAATAATCAGCGATGTTTGTCCCTGACTGTACACAAAAAGTTGCTACACCGTTATAATAACGTTACAATAATGATTATTAGCTAAATTTCACCTTGTTTATAATTTCAAACATAATGTAGGTCAGCGCAGTCACGTCTGTCCGTCTGTCACTTACATAACGGTAACATTACGTGATAAGAAATTATTTATTGTATTCAAATTCAATTGTATAAAGTCCAAATTGCGTATATTACGGGTGCTTTTACCCTTTTGGTACAGGTAGAGCCTAAAATGGGACCGGTGTGAATTGAGTTTTATGATTTAATTTGGCATTATGTATATCGATTCATTTACTTAGTTCATTCTTTGCAGGTAACTAATAAAAGAATAAATATTAAAAATTAAATATTCATTTTGACTGCTTTTGTATACAAAATATGTCAAACTGTCATATTTTTTCTTCAGATAAGAGTTATCTGACAATTGAAAAATTGGGTTAGTCACCAACTGGACACTTGTGTGTCCAGTTGGTGAAACTCAAAATTACATTAAATCACTTTCATGGTTTTTGCTTGAAAAACCTTATTAGCTTCTATTTAAGACAAATTTTGAAATAAAACAAATATATAACAATTAAGTTGACAAAATAATAAGTAATACTAATTTTGAGTTTCACCAACTGGACACACGTGTCTCTCGTGTCCAGTTGGTAACTAACCCGAAAAATTAGACCCAAGACTATTATATGGTGCCATTAACCAGTTCTAGTATAGGTACATATATAAGTGCCGTCAGAAATTAAAAATTACGAAGTCAAAAAAAATACGTTATTAAAAATATTACTTTTTCAATTCATAAGTACTTTCCTATCTTGAACATTACTGACATCGGTGAAGGAAAACATCGTGAAGACTTTAATACTATAATATAAGTCTGAAATCGCCAACCCGTCTTGAGCTAGCGTGGTGATCAATGCTTGTGTCTTCTGTGTGTGAGATGGAGCCAAATGCACCACGAACCCACAAAAAGATAACTCGCGCAGTATTTTTACATAACATTATAATCCCCGAAGGCTCAGGCTGAGTTGTAGTCGAACACATTCCGCCAGTTATTTGAGGTCCCAGTAATAGCTGAGGGGGCGACCTTATTGTATTGCCATAGTACTCGTATTTTTATCTGTAATTAATCAAAAAACTGTTCAAAAGACAACCTGAATTTGAAACTGTCTCAAATGATAATAATACCGAAACTCAAGGCATTTTTTTCAATTAATGCAATTACAGGCACTTTTGAATTAGCAAGGAATCGATCAGTTAGTCAGAAAGTCGAAGCTAGTTGCCCATTCCAAAACGTAGATCTCTATGGAGAAGAACGGGCAAGAAACTCCACGGACACTCTTTTAAATCAAGATACATATTACAAAATCCTGGGTACATCATTCTTGTTGCTTCTACAGGATTACTTGTATTTTGACGTATTTCTTGCAAGACGTCTTAATAGGGTTAAAATGCAACAAATTAAGTTTTTTTTTGTAATTTTTGTCTAAGAAAAATATAAATTACGAAAAATAAAATGTTTAAAAATGCCGAAAACTTTGTCAAAGTTTTCGGCATTTTTAATTTTTAACAAAGATTTGCTGCGGCATCAGCTATGATAACAATTTAAATTCCAGTAAAGTCACGCCGTAAATCATTTTTGAATCGTCTTTTTCATAAAAAAACTAAAAATGTAACTAACTCAAAAATTATTGAATTTCGGTAGAACATTTGGGGGCTTAATTTGTTGCATTTTAACCCTACTATGACGGCTTGCAAGGAATACGTCGAATTACAAGTAAGTAACCCTGTATGTTGTGCAAACAATGTAAACAAAAAAAAAATGAAGTGACTGAGGTCATAATTAAGTACGTAATTAACACAAGAAACAAATGTATATACGTTTAGTTCCAAGCGAGATATTCCATTATTTAAACCAAACCATTACAAGTGCTAATTATATAATACTTTTCTAATCATTATAATTATTTTCTTTTAAAATCTAGTAAAAATGACGCAATATAACTAAATTACCATAAAAAAAGCGTTGCTTACATAATGTTCATATAAAACAATGCTCTCGTTATAACTTCAAGTGGGTAGAGAAAGTGGGTAGGCAGTGGCGCGTGGCGCTATGCGGCGTCGCGTGGGCGACCTTCGATGTGCTGGCTGTTGCGCTGATCATTGCTGCAGCAGGAGTACCGGCGGAGTTCGAGACTGAGGTACAGCGTGTTCCTAAAGGTTCAATAGAAAGCCAGCGTCAGACAGCGTCTGTCCGGCATTTAATTCTTAAATGTACCTTTTTGGCGCAGCCGTGAGGCACACACTGTTGTTAGGTTCCGTACCAAAATGATAAAAGGAACCCTTATGGTGTAGCGTTGCCGGAGAGTAACATTCCGAAGTATTTCCTTCGGAAGTATTCGGAAGTATTCGCAAGTTTTGAGTAGTATTCGTAATTATTCCCCGAGCTAAGTACATGTGCGGTTACGCAAGTCTATCTATTAAAGTTTGACTATTGACCGCTAGATGCCATTAATTAACGCCATCTAGCGGTCAATAGTCAAACTAACATTACGTCGTGTGTGTGTCGTGTGTGTTGTTGTCGTACGAGTATGTTGCGTTCATTCATGACTCCGAGTAATATTCGATTTGAAAACTTCGCAATACTTCCGAATATTTCTTTACATCTACTTAGATAAGTACTTACGTAATAAGTTTTTGTATGCGGTTTAGGTGTGAAAGTGGTAGAGAGGTAATTACATAGGTAGATTACTGAGTTTATAAAATAGTTTAAAGTAAGTATCAAGAAAGAAGTCAAGGTTTGACTTCAAGTGCAAAAACACACCGTTTTCGAGATATAAAATACAGTACATTTTTTTTTTCTTTTGCTTATATCTCGAAAACGGTGTGTCCTATCGCAAAAATAATGAAAATTTGGCCCCATTTATAAAAGCCATAAACCCCTAAACCTCTACATGTAGGTCCAAAAAAAAAATATAAAGAACACGTTGAAGCTGCCCCCCTCCTAGCGCCCTTAAACAAAATAGACATTTTAAACTCAACCATACAAAAATAAAACAATAAGTACCTAGTCACTGGTAGATAATTACTTACAGGGAATTATTCCCGCTAGTAGATAACTACTTACGCGGAAATATTCGCGCTAGTACGTAGGCATCGAATAATACTCGTTTATTTTATGAATGAACGGGCTCGAGCTTCCTAGATCGCGTGTGCAAGTGCAAGTGAACGCCGGCTCGCTGCTGGCACCGCGCGCCGACCAACTTCGGGTACTTATTGGATTATCTTTTAAATTCGACTATTGACCGCTAGATGGGAGCGCAGTTCTCATTGCAAATTACATATATTATGTCCCACATTGGTGATAGTGCATTCATTAATACCCACGAATCAATCTTCCACCATTCTTAAGCTAATCAGCAAACCTTGGTCACTGCAGCAGCAGAAAGCGTCGCATTAACACGACTAATCACGTTAGCTACTGCTACGCTTCTGTGGCACCATCTTGCGGATTCTTGCGATAACAATACAATAGTCGGCGCACTGCATTTTTGTCCTTGAACCCCCACTTGTCCGGCACTGGATTCGCCATAAAAACGTGTACAGGAGCGCTAATACTTCGTTGACTCATGAATGGCTGCGAAGCTCGGTGGTGTGCCACTTTACTATCAAGCCAATGCCAGGCGAGCGCTGGCGTCGCCGAGCGACTAACGAGAGCAGGTGTCCATTTACAATTCTACCATTGCCCGCTAGATGGCGTTAATTCAAGTAACGGCACGGCGTATTATATTCAGCGAGTCGAGTCTCATCAAGCGACCTACGCAAGTAGGCATACATTCGTAACTAGGTACCTACTGGCAATAATTTAATTCTTAATAGGTAATAAAAAGTAGGTTACCTACTACATTCTTACTAGTAGTATTCCTTCAAATCGAAGTATTCCTTTGAATATTTCCCAATTATTCAGAATACTTGCGAATACTTGCGAAGTTTTGCAACGCTAGGTGTGACTCAGTCTGTCTGTCTGTGTGTCACAGCTGGATATCCCAAGAACTACTAATGCTAATAATTATCAACTTGTTTGTAAAAGTTTCAGATGACGTTTACCCAATTATTTTGCAAATAAGAAATAAATAAAAATATATCTTTTTTTTGCAACAGAGACTGAAAGTGGGTCTTAAAAATTTAAAGTACGCTACTAGGGCATGTGGGGTATCATATAAAAGGGCGCTGTTTGCACATTCTCAAACATTTTTTATTTTTTAGGGTTCCGTACCTCAAAAGGAAAAAACGGAACCCTTATAGGATCACTCGTGTGTCTGTCTGTCTGTCTGTCTGTCTGTCCGTCTGTCCGTCTGTCACAGCCAATTTGCTCCGAATCTAATGGACCGATTAAGTTAAAATTTGGTACACATATGGATTTCTGTGACCCAAACACGTACAGCTAAAGTAAATATATGAATTTTGAATATGAGAGTCACTTTTAGGGGGAAAATAAGAAAATTTAAAAGAAAAGTTTTGTAAACCGTACCGTGTGACATATCAAATGAAAGGCCTTACTATGAGGGTGTCAAATATATTTTTTTATAATTTTAAAATATATTGTTTTAAAGTTATTTAAGAAAATTGACGAAAATTGACCATTCCCCCCCCCCTTATCTCCGAAACTACTGAGACTAAAATTTTGAAAAAAATATAGAAAATAGTTCTATACCTGTAGATTACAGGAAAACCTATAAGAAGTCTGTGGTCTTAAAATAACATGGTAAATCTATATATATAAAAAAATCAAAGTCCTGACTGAGTCAGTGACTAATATATCAACGCACAGCCCAAACCAATGGACCTAGAGACTTGAAATTTTGCACATAGATACCTTATATAGTGTAAACATTCACTAAGGAAGAATTTTTGGAAATTCCATCCCTAAGGGGGTAAAAATAGGGGATGAAAGTTTGTATGAAAAATCCTATCCCTTGAGTTAATAGACTTAGTTAATTACTTGAAACTTAGCACGAATATTCATCTATAAGTAAATTATAAAGTTTATCATTTTAAGTTTTCCTAAACTACCCCCTAAGGAGGGATTGGGGGTGTCAAAGTTTGTATGGAAGAACTTTAACACGCGGTCCGATTAACTCAAAATTCAGTTTTTATACTTGAGACCAAACATTAAGACTAACGTGTATCAGGGTTTTCCAAAAATCTACCCCTAAGGGGTGAAAAGTTAATTTTATAGCGGAGGATTTTATTGGGGGCTTGATTAACTCTAAAATTGGTGTAAATAATGTTTGAGTCAAGTTATGGAAACATACCAGACGATTTTTGAAATTCTTTATTTGTGTTCGTGAAAACAGAGATACAGTTTATATGAAAAATCTTATTAATTTGGTTAATGAACTTGAAACTTAGCACAAATACTTGCATAAGTAATTAATAATGTTTGTCATTATTAGTTTTTCAAAACTACGCCTCAAATGAGGTTAGGAATGTTAAAGTTTGTATAGAAGAATTTTAAAGCGCAGTCCGATTAAAAAAATGGTACTTTGAGTCAAGTTAGGAAACTTGCCAAACGAATTTTCACCGATTTTGACGACTTATAGCTGATGTTTTAAGGAGTAACTTAGGCTATTTTTATTTTAGAAAAATAATTAGGGTTCCGCGGAAGAAAATTAAAATCCATGAAATCAGACAACCAGGGCCGGTAGTCTCGACATTGTTAACGTTGCCCTAACGATCGTTACGTTGCTCTGTGGTCTGATAAATTTTAAGGAACGGGCTCAAAGATGTGTCTGTGTCATCTGTGTGTCTTTAATAAAATCGAACTATTACCATTTGCCCGTCTCGAGGGTCGAGGGGAGCCCATTAGGACCACAGAGCATGTAATTAGTTAACGAATGTCGTAACGAAAATCGTTAACAATGTCGAGACTACCGGCCCAGGTACAGTCCAGTACAAACTTACTAAGCCTCCGCTGTCTATTACGGCTATAACAACAAATAATAAAAATAAAGCAAAGTTAAAAATGTAAGGGGTCGATCCCCATACAATAAACTTTTCATTTTGAAAAAAAAATAAAAGTAGTCTAGAACTCATTGAGTAGAGTACAAACATATTTTTTTAAAATCTTTTAAAATTAAGAAATAGGGGGCCGCAAAAGTTGTAAATTTTAAACCATTTTTGTACGAGCTCTAGCGCAACAATTCAACAAAATAGGAATTTGAAACTTCTTTATACCATGTAGGTACCATGAATACTGTATTTAATCAACAATACTGAAAACGGCGATTCATAAGGTATTTTGTTTAAACATGGGTGATTTTCTGCAACTGCAAAAAATAACCTTGTAATTCACAGTATCATTATAAAATAAGTAAAAAGTTATCTTTGCGATTGTTAAACATATAATATGGTACGGAACCCTTCGTGCGCGAGTCCGACTCGCACTTGACCGGTTTTTTTAAGTCGTATAGTTTTCGACTTTTGGTGATAAATGCAAAAAAAAAATACCGCCCAATTATCTCCGAAGTTTGCAAAGAGAAAAATCAGAAATTATTCTGTGATAGAAGTTTACGAGTATGTAAAGATTACAGGAAAAATAAAACAATTTCTCTAAATAGCACACTTTTTCAGAAATCGGAACGGAACCCTCGGTGCGCGAGAGACTCCTCTTGACCGGTGTTTTTTTTAAAGCATTTTACTTTTTTTAAATGGGAACAGCCACAGACTTGCCTACTACCTGCGAATTCTACTTATTAAAAATAAAAGCCGTGACAATATCAGCCGGTCGATGTTATTACAAAAGATAAAAGTGCTCCACGCAAGGACGTCGCGAAGGTGAACGCCCCGGGCTTGCATTCTCTATGTAGAGTGTGCAGAGCTACTCTGTGTATGTAGAGTTTTGTACTAAATGTTATTGTTCGCTTATATCCGAGTTCTGGAACTTACGAAGCGTGCTCTGTTGGAATTAAAAGTCGTAAGTTTTTATGAATATGATAACTTCAAATATTTGAAAGAGTTCATGAATAAAATTGCATGCTACAGGAGATAAGTTCACAGACTATTGTAGTATGATATATACTTACTTAGTCCGAAATACGTCCACTCCTGGACATAAGCCTTCCCCAAGCACCGCCACTTCGACCGGTCGACGTTCGCACGGACGGGATTTTATCGCGCACTGGATTTTCAACTCTCGTTGTTGAGCCGAGCTTCGAGAATCCAACCTAACAACAACAGAGTGCATCCCAGCGCGACGAAAATACACTCTGTTGGATTTTCAACTCTCGGCGCTAAGCAGAGCGTTGAAAATCCAGTGCGTGAAAAAAAATCGCCGCGAGATTTTTACGTCCGTGCGAATATCGGCTTACTCAAGGCAATGTTTATGATCTTTCTCCAGAATCACCTTACCTAACTGACAGGTTATATAATGTAGGTATTATGAGTTCCTAAAATTGTTTATTTTATTTGACCAATTATTTAATTTAATGTTTTGCGTTGCGTATGCGTAATGTACATTATTTTGCTTACTATTGTATAGAATCTAGTTCTTCTAACTGAACAGACAGCTGTGCTGCTGGACAGTTTGTTCCGCTACTTCTTCTTCCCCGCTAAAGCACTAGGAAGTGGTGAAGGGCGGGCGTTTTGTGGGGACGGTCTTATGTAATGTCGACGTTCGAAAAGTGTTGAATCTCAGTCTTCTTTGAATAAATGACTTTTGATTCAATGTACCAAATATAAATCAATAAAGCATATCAGCTCGTCACAGTTTACGGCTCAACATAGGTCTCTCTCTTCCAACTATCGCCACAGCACTAGATCTTCCGCCAAATGTAATAAATTACAGTTATTTTTGTTTCCATAAGGACATAACGTTATTGTAATAAATAACTAATTTGTTCATATAAGTAGACACAATGATAGGAAGCGGCACCATATCGTGTATCAGAGTCTATTGTCTTGTGTAGTGAGGGACAAACATCGGGAAAAAATGTCGATAGATTTTTTTATTTGTTTTTATTCTAAAATTAAGTTTTACGTTTGGTTTAGCAAAAACATACTAACACAAACAATCACGTGTGTTGTTACTTTTAATAATTAGATTAGCGCTGTGATTATTGGTTAGTTAACCTGCATTCAAATATCATAATATCATACCTATTGTGATGGAGTGTTATTGCTTTATTCAATCATAATATACTTATACGTTTAAATTACAGTTAGTGGCAATAGGCTCACCCCCTATATGGGCACGCCACAATTGCGGCAATAAGTCCCCTCTTTGAGGAGTGGTTAGAGCGGCGCCACGGCGTCCTCACCTTACGCTTGACGCAGGTCCTCACCGGATACGGCTGTTTCGGGAGGTTCCTGTTTCGCATAAGGCAGGAGGAAACGCCCGGGTGTCACCATTGTGTGGATCGCACGGAGGACACGGTGGAGCATACAGTGGAGGTCTGCCCGGCTTGGGCAGAGCACCGCCGTGTTATCACGGAGGCGATCGGCGGCGGCGATCTCTCGCGTCCGAGCCTGGTCCAGGCCATGGTGCGGAGCGAGAGTGCATGGGAGGCCGTCACCTCCTTCTGCGAAGCAGTGATGCTCGCGAAGGAGGAGGCGGAACGCGTGAGGGAGAGGCAGCCTCACGCCCTCAGTCGCCGCAGGAGACGCCCTGGGCGGCGGGAATCGCGAGGCGATTTCCGGCCACCGTAGGCGCGGGCCTGCGGACGGTGAGCAGCGGGTAGCTCGCCGTCCGGTAAGGACCAGGCCCGAGTCGACGGCGTGTTGTGTTCCACGCGCGCCTCAAAGAGATGTCAGCAAATGATGGGGTCCAATAGGGCCGACGCCGCTGGGGTCGCGGGTGGTTTGAAGAAGATACCGCGGCCCTGGCATAGGCAACTGAAGGAACACGGGTGGGTTTTAGTCAGTAAAAGTCTGACACGCCCTTCCGCTCCACCCGGAGCGGGAGAAGTTATTTGATGATTTCCCACCCTCAATAAAAAAAAAAAAGGCTCACCCCCTATTATGACGTTATGTGAGGGTACCACAGGTACACCTCTAACTAATCACAAATACAAAATAAAAAAAATAAATGAAAAATGCAAAGTTATAGAAAACTGCACTAACTGCCATAAAGAAAAAAAGTAGACCTTGGTAAAATGTTTTCAATTGCTGCCGTTTAAACCGGAGGTAGATCTTAATCCTACCTTTTACCTCCATCATAAAAAAAACCAATCGTTATAAATTCTGCTTATCCCCCAAGGTTAAGCCAGCGACAGTGTACATTGTAAATACTTTAGTAATGAGAAGTTAGCCTTCTACTGGTGCTGACGGTATTTCAGAAATGTGCCAGTCAGTCAGTCAGCCATGTATGTGTACTGAGTGGGTTATTGGGAACTACTTACATACGTATTGATATATTTTCCTCATTATCTGTGTACATTTTTCTAAGGGACTATTAAAAGATTACAAAGAGATTATTATAGCTATACTTACTTAAATTCGAAATGTCTTCGTAATGTTAATGTATAAATGCCGCAAAGACAAGATAAGATGCTGATTTTTTAAAGATTGATTGTTGTTGATTTTCTTAAAAATAAAAGTTTAATTATGATCTCAATATTTTCAGTATTATTTAAGCCTAAAAAACTATGGCCATCCGTAACGAATTTACTGTTCGAACTTTTGTAACTGTTAACAAACCAAAAAGCAAAAAAAAACATTACAGACAAGCTTTTTGCTAGGTTTCTTTTTCAATTTCCCAACTGCAGAGGTCAGGAAAGATTTAATAAAATAGCCACTTAAGTTTCGCAAAAAGGTTATACAATAGTGTGAATTCGTCTAAATTATTTTAGTATCTTTTTATTAGAGTTGCATACAATAACAAAAACATGTAGTTTTTTCATTTATTTATGCCACTTCTGCAGATGAAGAATATTCCACTCATAATTTCCATAAGATACTTGTTATTCGGTAGATATTCCCGATAGACTTTACAAATGGTAATAATATTGCAAACTTCTATAATACAGAAGCGTTTGCCTTAGTACGCTATTGCTTGAGCAATTTATTTGAATTCTTAGCATGTCTGTCGCTGCTATAAATATTATGCTACAATTTAAAATGAACATTTATAATAGTTATGCGCAATAAAACCACAACTCTATAATATCCGACATATTATTAAAACAAATGTCAAAGTCGATATTATCGGATCAACATATGATCGATAAGCGCGTCGCATCACTAGTTACGACAACGCAAGGTCTTACATTTCACTTTACTCAACATGGAGTGAAGTAAAGGGACTGCTGTATGTCTGTCTATGGAAGCGATTAATTAATGTTTATGTATTGTAAATATTAACAGCCGCAATTATCGATCAAAGGTTAAGCTACGCTTGCCGAGATTGGTCCGAGGATGGGTTACCATTCATTAAGCCGTTGGTACCGGCTATCATTTATAGATCTTTGACAGTCGTTTCGGGTAGTCAGCGGAAGCTCGAAAGTCTGACAACCAGTAAGGGGGGTAAGGCGTATCGTGCCCAGTTACTGGGTTGTGGAGGTCAGATAGGCAGTCACTCCATATAACATATTAGTATTCAGCTGCATCCGGTTAGACTGGAAGCCGACCCCAACTTGGGTAAATGTATACCTATAAATTTTGCTTGAAATTAATTATCGAAAGAGACACTGAACTGATGATGGTTAGCTGTCAATCTTTACTAAAGTAATTGTGTAGAGAGAAAATTGTTAGTTTGTTTGTAAGAGGTAATCTCTAGAAGTAAAATTGTATCACCAATAGATAGTAAGCTACACACTGTTGCCGAGTGTCCTAAGTATGGTTTATATGGTGTAGGATTAACACATAGGAAACTTTTTATCCCGATACTGCGTTCCTTTGGGATAATTTCCGACATCCACACGGGCGAAGCCGCGTGCAAAAGCGACGTAATTGACAACTAAATAAACCAATGTTTTCTTTGTTCTCAGGTGGAAGTGACACCATGAAGCGATCCCGGCACAGATGGCTCGGATTCAGCTTGTTTTGTGAGTATATCTAGGTATTAACATTCCCCGAAGGGTTCGGTAGAGGTACACCTATATAGTATGTTAAGCAGTTATGTTTAAGCCCCATGTAATAGGGGGCCTAAACAAAGCTCGTGGCTAAGTAATAACAGCCGCACGGATCGATCCATCAGGTTAAGCTACCGTGTCTCGGAAAGCTCGTTAAGCTGTTGGTCCCAGCTGTCATTCGTGGATCTTTGACAGTCGTTACGGGTCGTCAGAAGCTCGAAAGTCTGACAACCAGTCTTACCAAGGGGTATCGTATTACCCAGTTATTGGGTTGTGGAGGTCAGATAGGCAGTCGCTCCATGTAAAATTCAGTTGCATTTGGTTAGACTGGAAGCTGATCCCAACATAGTTTGGAAAAATGATGTTGAAGGCGCACTCAGTTCGGATCGTGATCGGTTTTACGAATTTTGCCGATGCTACATTTAAGTTGTGTCGTACTGTACTGTACTTTGGACAGTAGTCAGACAAGGTTATTTACATGAGATCTAAACATAACTGGTGTACACCTCTACCTATCCCCTCGCGGAATACTGGCGTGATGTTATGTCAAACATGCTATTTTCTATTCACGTGACAAACAGCTATTACTATATCTGTTTTCAACTAAAACCTCAACATGATATAACATCTTAATAAAAATCATAATTCATTTATTCAAACTAGGCTGACAATCAGCACTTTCCAAACGTCAAAATTCCAGTGAGACAGTCCCCCGCACGCCCGCCCTTCACCACTTCCTAGTGCTTTAGCTGGGAAGAAGAAGTAGCGGAATAAACTGTCCAGCAGCACAGCTGTCTGTTCAGTTACGAGTAGAAGAACTTGATTCTATACAATAGTATGCAAAGTAAATGACTAACAATACAAATAAATACAAAAACAAAAGGACACTTAGGCGTCAAAGTACTCGTCCACATCGATGTCATCCGGAAACGTGCCCAGAAGAATGCCACGTTGAATGGCAATGCTAATTTTTTGGCCAAAGAACGAGCCAGCCCTCTGGTCACGTGAAGTAAGTAAAGTAGCCGCGCACTCGGGACCCATGTATCCAAAGTAATTAACATTACGAAACACAAAACCTTAAAAGCACCCGAAGACAGGCGCTGATAGAGCAATCCCTATAAAGTTTTTATAGAAATTGTTCTACTAGTGCCGCGTCATGATATGGCATCACGTCTGTCTGCTCGCCTTTAATGTAATTCTGCTAAAAGATGAATAAATAAGTATATATGTAGGTATGTATATTAAACAAGTATGCCAATTCTTAGAAGGATACTCAACAATGTCATCAGCGAATTTGAATACTGAGCCAAGGTTAACCATAAGGAAGCAGAAAACAATCTAATTTTAGTATTTAATGCCCAATACGCACGCGCAGACCTTGGAAAGATCTAGAAAAAATTTGGAATAAGCTAGGTCTGGGCTTGGGGTTAGCGAAGAGAGAAGTTGCGAGTTTAGTATTAACATCACGCCTGTGTTCCGCGAGGGGTTGGCAGAAGTGCACACACATATTTCGCCAGTTAGTTTTAAGTCCCAGGTAATAGGGGGCCAGCCTAGTGCCATCAATCGGGCACCAATCCAGATTCCGGGCTCCTACTGACAATTTCCAGGTTTAAAAATCCAATAACACTGCTTGAATCGGAAATTGAACCCAGGACCTAAAGCTCAGCAGGAGCGCTTGCTACCACTACACCTACGAGGCAGTCTTATTTATTTATTTGGGGATCTCCAACAACAAGAGACCACAGCATGCACATGTAACTAGGTCTAAACAGCATAAAAATAACAATAGAAAATTAAATGATTACTTAAAGAGAAAAAAATAAATAAAAATTATATGTCAAGATTGAGCATTATATATACCTATTACAATTGGTTAATATACGAAGGAGCCTGGATCTCACAACACAGGGAATCCTAGTGTGAGGTCCAGGAATTCAATCTCACCTGATTGTAATTTTTAGTGAAAATAAATATTCTTATTCTTATTCTTATATAATGATAATTAGTCTTGTTATGTAGATGCGATGCAGTTATTTGTAAGTCCCATGTAAGGTTTTAGACCTATGTCACTTTGGTACCAAAAAGGATATTTTCTTAAAAGTTATCCACATTGCAACCTCAAGCCTATCGCAGTCTACTGCTGGACACAGGCCTCTCCCAGGCTGCTCCACAGCACCCTGTCCTCCGCCTTCCGCATCCAGTGTCCTAACCGCTCGTCGGTCCATCTAGCTGGCGGGCGTCCCACACTACGCTTGCCGATACGCGGTCTCCACTCCAGGACTCGTCAGCTCCACCGCTCATCGGTCCTTATAAAGCTTGGTCGCACCTTTAAAACTAGTTGAATCTGATGTCATGTCCTTGGCCTATTCCTGAGAGTCAAATAAAATTAATAGGTTATACCTATTAACCATACAAGCACATAATGTTCTCATAAACATTAAATTTTCCTACATTAGCAAAATGTTATGGAATATGAGTAATTTTATTTCAAATATTAAAATGTATGCAATCTGATATCTTGATAGTAGTGTTGTTATCGTTTTGATTGTTTTATTGGAACGCTCTCGATACTATTTTAGGTCATCGTCTTTATACCTACACATCTTCTGCTATGAGTGGGCGGCTGTCGATGAAAACCAGCGCTGTGGCTCTGTCTCGCATGGGGTCACAGCATTATGCTGAGCGATGGCCGTTTTGCGTAGATGTGACGCATATTTTCCACCAACTTGTATTTTTTACCTTGTGTCGTGATATCTTATAAACGTATTTTCTTTCTTTCCTTTCCTTCTAACTGCCACAATGCTCATTTTACCATTATTACGTTTGGTTTTAAGATCGTCGTATTTTATTTAGCTAACGGAACGTCTTTGCTGCTCGCCCTTTCGACAAAATACCTTGCTTAATGCCAGCTTAATTCGGACTTTTACGAACATTTGTTAAACAAAAAAAAAATATCCAAATCGGTCCAGCCATTCTGAAGTGAACAGCATTTTATTTTCTATAGCTTATGTATTTTAACTTAAGAGTAAGAAAAGAGGGGGCAAACCCCTTTTCCATTCCAGGAAAATATCGATAATCAAACTATCTATAAGAATATACTTGACACCACTAGTCTATCGCCTATATCTGTATATTAATTGCCATAAGAGCATTTCAGATGAGTTGCACCACACTATTTCTGCTCAAAAGTCAAGGACTTGCAAATGTTGAAACTTTAGCAGAAATGCCAAGATTTGCATTACATAAATACTCAATATTTAGGTCTTATAAGGAAAATTTACGATAAATTGATTGATGTGACATTTATGAAGCCGTTGATTGATTCACGAAACTTGAATACTTATATCATAACATTCATAACATAGCATCACGCTTATATTTTGCAAAGGGGTAAGCAAGTGGAGGTGTAGATCACATGTTCTGACCAAGATGATGTCTGGACTATAAAAGACCTCCGAGTTTATTTCGGTGTTTCTTCTCGGAGTAGTCGAATGGGAAACACCGAACTCATCTAGGTAGTTCTTGGAAATTATATTTTACTCTATCTTATTCTTATTATTATATTTATCTTATTCCTGTACTGGGCGACTGAGCTCTGCTCGGGTAAAAATAGAGAAAACGAATTTTCACAGAAATAAGACATGGGTTGATTTATTTTGCATTTTATAAGCCTACCTACTTTTTAAACATCAATAGATGGCGCCTGGAAAAACTAATCGAGATTTAACAAAAGACAAGAGTTTTTAAATACAGTATTAAAAACTCTTTGGTTAAGTTAAGTTTATAAAACATCTCCCCTCAAGCACCTCAAGCACTGGTGTTGCCCGGAGGCACCGCGTGTGGTGAAATGAAACAAAATCAATACCGAATAATTTTCCTGCACGGGTAATAATATTTGCAAATAGACAACTATCCATATAAAAATTGAACAGTCACGGTGACGCTATACAACCCTGTCTAACACCCTTCGAGATTTAGGACCAGTTCGTGTATGCGCCATTTATTCTAACACAAACACTGAAATCCTTGTATAAAGATTTCAGTGCCCGTACCAAGCGCCAGTCCACACTGTACATGGATAGTGTCGACCACAGTTCTTCCCTCCACACACTGTCATAGGCTTTCTCCAAGTCTATGAAAGCACAATAGCCTTTCTTGTGCTTTGCCAGATGTTTTTCCGCTATGCACATTAGGGAGAAGATCTGATCCATACATCCCATTCCCTGTCTAAATCCTGCTGCACATCCCATATTTTCTCATCTTCTTATTTCTTATCAAAACCTTCGCATACAGTTTTCCGACAACACTTAAAAGACTAATGCCGCGGTAGTTTTTACACTCCTGCTGAGAGCCCTTTCCCATAAATAGTGGTATGATTACAGCCTTGCACCAATCATCATGGTCATGGCTATATCTCCAACACTATTAAAGATCTGGCACATCAGGCTTGCTACCACCCCGTTACTACCTTTCAGCAGACACTTCTTTAATTTATTTTCTTATCTTTTACCGGTTACAAAATACAAATAAATGTAACGGGCAGCTACTGAGAATCTGTTAGTGGGAAAACCCAATAATACACACACTCGACCCGAGGATCGAACCTCAGACCACAAGCTCTGCTGTCACGCTACGCAGCCTGTTTATTAATTCATACTTTGTATGTATTATAAATGCGAATGTATCTCTGCCTGTTGTCTTTTCACACACCAACGGCTGAACTTATTTCGAAATTTGGCCCACAGGTATAGTTTTAGGATAGTTTTATCCCGGTATTACGTTCTCGTGGGATTTATGATGATTTCCAACCTTCACGCGGGAGAACCGGCAGATATAAGCTAGGTCTATGTATATAAAAAAGCAGCGAGTTTCTAAATTGTGTTTTATAAATAGAGTAGATTTTTTCGCGGCTTCGACCGCGTGGAGGTCTGAAATTATTCCACGGGAACGTAGTACCGGGATAAAAAGTAGCCTATGTGTTAATCCAGGGCATAAGCTATCTACATACCATATTTCATCCAAATCGGTCCAGCCGTTTGAGCGTGAAGCAGTAACAAACATACAAACAAACAAACAAACAAACATACATACACACACACACACTCACAAACTTTCGCCTTTGTAATATTAGTGTGATGTGTGATAGTGTGATTAGTTAGGTTACGTGCGTGCAAGTAGGTCCATATTTATGTAGGTTACTTGTTTGAAATTCTAAAATAAACACTCAAACATAACTCATACTCATCATGTAATTTATTACCTTTCTTGTTATTCACTAAACCACAGGCACACAGCGAAGGTAAAACATTCATTCTCAGAACCATATTGAAGTTTGAGGATAATTTCAACAAAAACTTGTGAAGGACGTTTGTGTCGAAAAATATTTGACATTCATTAGTGAAACACAAGAAATAAGCAATTTAACAATATTAATCATCTGCCTAGCCTACTCCCAAATATGTCAGAGAACCATTACTGGACATGGAGCGACTGCCTGTCTGACCTCCACAACTGGGAAACACAACCCCATTGTAAGGCTGATTGTCAGACTTCCTGGCTTCTGACGACCCGTAACACTGACAAAGATAATCCAACAGCCGGGGCCAACGGCAGAGTACCTTGCTTTCTGAGGCACGCAGGGGTCTCTAGATATAATGGATAGCCACTTGGCCACTCATGCTCTTCAATCGACTCATGCGGCTACTATCACTTAACCACAAGCCCCTCTGCTGAAAACTGTCCGTCTATAATATACTAGCTGCGCCCCACGGTTTCACCAGCGTAGACTGGGATAAAAAGTAGCCTATGTGATAATCCAAGGTAAAAGCTATCTACATTCATCCAAGTCGGTCCAGCCGTTTGAGCGTGAATAAGTAACAACAACAAACACATATTCACACACTTTTGATTCCACTCTAGCGCGTAACGCCCGAAAGTCAACAGTCATTAGTCTACTATCAGTCCATAGAAATATTTTGCACAGAAGCCGTGTATATAGGTGCGCTTGCGCATCCGTTGCGCGCCGAAATATTCGGGGTCGTGCGAAGGGGCGTCGCCCGCCTGAGTGGTTATAATAATAGTGTGATAGTGTGATTTACAGGAATTAAATCAAGACTCTCGAGTCTTTTTATTTTTTCAATTCCTCTTACCATGTCTCATTCTCTCTTTTTCCAGGTATTTCCTTAACGCTCCTGGCTGTTGAGATCCCCACCACATCAGCAGCAAAGGCCACATCTCTCTTCTTCAGCAAGTCTACCACGACCACCACCACCACAGCGGCGCCAGAAGAAGCTTCTGAAGATGGAACTGAGGTTAGTAGACCTTTTATTATTAACTAGCGCCCTGCCCTGTCTTCGCACGGGTAGCCCTATCGCTACTGAACTTCACAGGATCACCCGCTGGGCTTATCTGAAGATTGCCTGAAAATTTCATCTGTAGGCCCTTTATTAGAAGCATAATACTATTGATTGAATACTATCGTGAATTCATGCAAGCCTAGTACTTTTTGTGAGGTTTACTTCTCAGAAATTTTGTGTCCAGTCAGCGCAAGCATTTGTCAGTAATCATGTAGCTCGACTCCAAACTGGTCCCATCTCGGCTCCTTGACATCTCGGCACCAATGAATTTATTTATCATGCCCACAAAAATTCTCAATAATTTCTTGGGTGCCGAGATGTGACCAAACCTATATTTAAGAAGCTCTAGGACTTGACGAACAATACCAAAGAAATAACACATACGGATGCTAACTGTTTAGCTACGTAATTTTTCAATAACTTTTTACGACAGATCAAGTGGCCCAGTATCCTCAGCCACTTACCATACGCGGCTATAAACCCGCTATTAACTAAACCCGGATACAAATAAAACAGATATAAGTATATATAAGCCCTCAAGGTTGTAGACTTTTATAATATTCTAAAACTATTTATTACGTTATTAAATATTTATAAGTTTAACTGATCTGACGCGTGTTGAAGCGAAAGTTATGTTAAGGCGGTGATTTAATAAGTTAACGTAACATAACATTATACTTGTACTCGGTGATGAGGTAGGCACAAGTGTTTAGTACAGGTATTCCCATATTTCACACAGAGTTTACGTCCCATCAGGGCATCAGGTCAAAATACCGAGTACGCTATCACTTATAATTTCATAAAAACTCAAAAACAATTCAACACTTTCGACCCGGGAATAAAACCCTAGACCCCATGCTGTCCTGTTTGCGATATCAAGACGCAACTAATATCTTAATAAACTAGATAAAAATAAACATTAATTACTTTACTAATTCGCAATCTACAGCCCACTCTTTTATATGCACAACAGTAAATATTCAGTCACATTTGATAAAATTGGGTGGTAACGGTCCCGACTTACAAGTTGTAGGTCGTGAGTTCGAACCCAGGCAGGCGCTTTACTTTGTGTAAATAATTTCATCACCACTGCTCTCAAAACGGTGAAGGAAAACATCGTGAGGAAACCAGAACCAAAAATTCAAAGACGTGTGACCGCACTGGGCCTGCCCACGACAGCCCACTCCCTCTCGAAGAGAGGAGGCCTGTGTCCCAGCAGTGGGAACATTCTAGGCTGATTATGCTGTTAAAGATAAAGATAAAGATATATTTATTGCATAACTGTGTACATTAAGTTCTTATACATGTTTAGTTTCAACAGTCTACCCAAGTCGGATATGCAATAGTATTTTAGGTAGGCACTTACAAATATTATTTTTTATCAAAAAAACTCATGCAGATTAAAAAATACATTATCCGTTAACATTTTTTTCAATTTATTTTTAAACATATTGCCATTTAATTGTTTAATGTCTGGCGGTAACTGATTGTACACACGAATAGCAGTAACATAGGTACTTTTATAATACATCATGTTGTTAATAACCGGTAAATGAATGTCATATTTATATTGTTTCCGAATGTTTCTTTTTGAATTTGCTTTGAAATTAAAATATTCCATATTATTGTTAAAATTTAAGCTGACCTCAACATAGTTAGGTAAATGCTAAGAAGCCGAAACCTAGATCTCAAAACATCTTCAAACAATAGCTCATCACAATAAATCTATTTGCTAGTAAACGGTAATTTGCCTGATGTGACCTATCACGCCAGGACTGAGGCTGAAACTTGATTTACTTACTGATAGGTAAGCTATAGTGCCAAGGATGCAGCGAGCAGATGTTGGGAAATACTTAGTCAAAACGATCTTCAAGATGGCAACATTTAAAGAAATATATTTTGAGTTGAACTGCTTCGTTGATCTACTGGTTAGAAGCGATACTACTGCTGAACATGAGGACCTGTGTTCGATTCTCGGGAGGAAAAGTATTATTGGATTTGGATCTTGAATTTGTCAGTAGCAGCCCGGATGGCAACAAGCTCGCCCGCTATTACATGGGGCTTCAACAGACTGGCGGAATGTGGGTGTGCTGTAGGTACAGCTCTGCCTAAGCTTTCTGGGAATACAGGCGTGATGTGATGTGGTCATCAGAGAGTATTGTAATAGTACCCGTAACACGCGGATTATTGTGGACAATCCGCCAGGGCCAGTCATTTTTTTTTTTTAATCGTGTTGTGAACTTTGAAAATTTCGGTGTTTGGATCATTCTACAGCAAGCAGCCTCTTAATAAAAATTAATAATTAGTATGCAAGGTGTGGTGATTATAATTATACAAAGAAAGAAAGAAAGTACAGTTATTTAGCACAGACTAAAAATATTACTGTCTATACCTGTCTGTGCATGGAGGATATATGTATAAAACCAAACCTTATTTTTTTATCGAACATGCTAGCTGCGCCGCGCGGTTTCACCCGCGTAAACCGGGATAAAAAGTAGCCTATGTGTTAATCCAGGTAATAAGCTATCTACATACCAAATTTCATCCAAATCAGTCCAGCCGTTTGAGCGTGAAGAAGTAACAAACATACACACACACACCCTGACAAACTTTCGCCTTTATAATACTAGCTGCGCCCCGTGGTTTCACCCACGTATATCGGGATAAAAAGTAGCTTATGTGTTAATCCAGGGTATAAGCTATATACATACCAAATTTCATCCAAATCAGTACAGCCGTTTGAGCGTGAAGAAGTAACAAACATACACACACACGCTCACAAACTTTCGCCTTTATATGTGATTAATAATACTCTCCTTTTCTCATTCCAGACCGAAATGACAGCGGAAGGCGGCGAGAGCAACACCACCAGCAAGTTCACCGGCAACCCCCAGCTGGACTACGTGTACGACCCCAACCTGCCCCGAGAGCTGAACGGGTACGACCTGTCCGAGTACCCCTTCTACTCCACCGTGCCCAAGCCGGAGCTGATAGACTTCAAGTGTGATGGTCTACATGATGGCTTCTATGCTTCGATTCCCACAAAGTGTCAAGTAAGTCAAATGTTTATCTAGACTCAAACTCAAAGCATTTATTTCAAATAACCCAATTACAGGCACTTTTGAACTGTCAAGGGGTCGTCAGTCAGAAAGATGAAGCTAGTTGCGCATTCCAAAGCCTAGTAGGTTGCTCTGGAGAAGAACGGGCAAGAAACTCCACCAAAATATTGATACAAAATATTGGTTGCATCATTCATGTTGGAAATATACAATATATTGTTAGTGGAGCTCGTGGCTAAGTAATAACAGCCACACGGGTCGATCCATCAGGTTAAGTTGCGCTTGCCGCGGTTTGTCAGTGGATGGGTGACCATCTTCACATACCGAGACTCCTCCGTGCCTCGGAAAGCACGTTAAGCCGTTGGTCCCAGCTGTCATTCGTGGATCTTTGACAGTCGTTACGGGTCATCAGAAGCCCGAAAGTCTGTCAACCAGTCTTACCAAGGGGTATCGTATTACCCAGTTACTGGGTTGTGGAGATCAGATAGGCAGTCGCTCCATGTAAAATACTGGTATTCAGCTGCATCCGGTTAGACTGGAAGCCGACCCCAACATAGTTGGGAAAAGGCTAGGCAGATTGATTTTTAGGGTTCCGTACCAAAATGGTAAAAAAGGAACCCTTATGGTGTCTGTCTGTCTGTCTGTCTGTCACAGCTGGATATCTCAAGAACTACTAATGCTATCAACTTGAAATTTAGAAAAGTTTTATATGACGTTTACGCAACTATTTTGCAAATAAGAAATTAAAATTTTTATATTTTTTTTGCAACAGGGACTGAAAGGAGGTCTTTAAAAATCAAAGTGGGGCTACTAGGGCATGTGGGGTATCACTATCATACGAAAGAGCGCCGTTTGCACATTCTCGAACATCGTTTTTCTTTTTTTTAGACTGCATAGTTTTCGGCTTCTGATGAAAAATGTAAAAAAAAATACCGTTCCGTACGATGTCTCTAAATAGCACAGTTTTCAGAAATCGAAACGGAACCCTCGGTGCGCGAGTCCGACTCGCTCTTGACCGATTTTTTTTTTTGTTAGTGGAAGTGCTTAGGTGCCATTCGGTGAAGTGCCGTTGAAATCAGTGCTCGGAGTGCAATACCTTCAAATGTTATTGTCATACAGAAACGAGGGTTCAGTCTTTCCTATAATTGTTCCATTACTCATCCCACTTCTGATGTTCCAGGTGTACCACCACTGCCTGTACGGGACCCGCTACGACTTCTTGTGCGCCAACTACACCGCCTTCGACCAGAAGACTTTCATCTGTCAATTTGTGTCCGTAGTAGATTGCAAGAATTCCGCCAAATACTTCCATAGGTGAGTACCTAGGACCACTAGTTCATAATTCATAATTCTTTATTGACATAATTGTTACATACACTTGTTGAAGCCTCTGACTCCTGAACTAAGTGTACCTGTATGTCAGGAGTCAGAAGCCAGAGTCTAGTTGATATATCCTTAATGCCAGAGATACCCCAGGCTAGTATTTCAAAGCTTGGCTAGCAAGCTAGAACCTCGGTATACTACTGGTTGCATGACGACAGATAATTTTAAGCCCGTATAGGGCCGTACTATGACGTAAAAAAAGATATATATCCTTGGACATTTCACACAACGCCATCTAGTCCCAAGCTAAGCAATCTAATGCTTGTGTTATGGTAACGAGATGGCTGATAAACTACTTATATACATTTTTTTTTTTGTAAATACATACATATTATAGATAGAAAAAACACCCAGACTCGGAACAAATACTTGTAGGTCGTACAAATATTTGTTCCGTGCGGGAATCGAACCCGCGACATGTTGCGCAGCAGTCAATCGCTCAACCACTGCGCCAACCGTGTCAACTATGATAGATCATGGATCTATCATAGTTCCAGCGTGAGAGAGAGAGAGAGATACAGAGCTATAGGTATACGACCTATAGCATCATCCTTTTTTCAAAACGAAACCATGATGGATCCATTCTCACGTCATAATACGGTCCCAGTACAACACGAAAATGTAAATGCGTAGTCTCTGCATACTAGACCATCGAATACTAGATTCGCGCCACGTGAAGCTAGTACACAAGTCAGGATAGTAAAATCAGTGGTCCGTGCTACTAGCTCAAAAAATAGAACCCCATCCTATTAAACCGTCCTAGCTTGACGTTAGCACTAGCCTTTTCACCAGCTTAGTTTAGAAATAAAGCTAATTCTATATAGGGTGACTGGTAATTAGTGACCGATAGCCAAACACGTGATTGTGCTCATGATAACAAACTTTTACTGTGGGACCAAACCTGAAATCGCGAAAAAAAAATCAGCTTCTCCCTACATTTTGACGAGTTATGCGAACATAACGTATGAGCTGATTTTTTTTTTCGCGATTTCATATTTGGTCCCATAGTAAAAGTTTGTTATCATGAGCACAATCATGTGTTTGGGTATCGGTCACTAATTACCAGTCACCCTATATACACAAAGCCAGAGTTACTAGCTCTGAGTTTAAAGCTCGGTATAGTAAACTAGTGTTAGTAAGGTAGCAATTACTAACACTAGTTTACTATACCGAGCTTTACTGTCCTGGCTTGAGAAACTACCCTCGTATATATCTCTCGTGTAGTACGAAACTGTCATTTTTGGCGCACCCTGTTCAGTGAATGCAGTTAACCTTGCTGACGAGATAATCTTTTCAGCTGTCTTTAAGTTATTCTTACTAACTGACAGCTGTGCTGCTGGACAGTTTGTTGCGCCACTTGTTGTTCCCAGCTAAAGCATTAGGAAGTGGTGATTGTCTTATGTCATTTCGACGTTCATAAAGTGCTGAATCTCAGCCTAGTTTAAGAGAATAGTTGTTCTGTACCTAAGTATACCTAATATGCACGTCATGATTTGTAAAGCCAAGCACGTCAAAGTCACGACACAGCCACATTGAAAGTGCCATTCCCTTCGTACCAAGGTTATTGTTGTGCACAGAATATTTGCATAAAGTGTTTATTAAAATCAAATAATTTAGTAGCTTTATAAGCGAATTTAAAAAACAATATTGAAGTCAAACCTACATACTATAAAAACGAAAATGTATCCGACTGTTTGAAACATTTTTTCCCCTGAACTGTTCAAAAAAACGTCATTTATATACTCGTGTCTGAAAGTCTGACAACCAGTCTCACCAAGAGGTATCGTATTACCCCGTTACTGGGTTGTGGAGGTCAGATAGGCTGTCGCTCCATGTAAAATACTGGTATTCAGATGCATCCAGTTAGACTGGAAGCCGACTCCGACATAGTTGGGAAAAGGCTAGGCAGATTGATTGATTGAATAAAGTGGGACCTTATCTAGATAAGTATTTAATAACAAACCAGTACCTACAATAAAATTGATTTAAACGACATTCTTCAAAGTAGATTGTTATGCGGTTTAGTGATTCTAGAGAACAGCGAAGTAGGTGGTACGTATTGTTCCTAGGTCACAAACGACAATGCTAATTTATTGCTTTAACATAACATAAATCAGTTAGCATAAAAGTTGGTTATTGGTCTAATAAAGAACTACTGATTGCTTCTGTGGTGAACTGATCGCAAGTTCTAATCCTCAAGCTGGCCATCATTGAGGTACACAAACAAGAAAACAAGTCTTAGCGCGAATTCTGAAGTTATATCAGGTGGCAGTAGGCTCGACCCCTGTCAAACTCAAAGCATTTATTTCAAATAAACCAATTACAGGCACTTTTGAATTGTCAAGAGGTCGGTCAGTCAGAAAGATGAAGTTGCCCATTCCAAAGCGTAGTAGGTCCTTATGGGGAAGAACTGCAAGAAACTCCACAGGCACTTTTTTAAATCAAAATTTTGTTAAAAAATATAGGTTATATTATTCATGTTGAAAATATACATGTGAGAACAATGTAGAAAGACGTGCACGTTAAAAGCGTCCGTAATAAAAAAGATAAAAACTAAAAACAACTAAATTAAAATAATACCTGTAACATGGGACCTAACATATTTGGCGAAATGTGGCTGCACTATACAATATACCGCTGTCTATGGTCTGTTCCATAAATATGAAAATGGCGGTGAAACCTTCTGTATACCGATAAATGTGTTACTAATTCCCTTTAGTGAGTGATTGCGCAAGAATTTAACTTGAACAGGGTTTGTTTACGCTTTTAATGGACTATAGTACCTCCTCGAGGCAATGCAGTCGTGATTTAATATATTATTTATGACTCTTTCCCAGAAACGATGCTCTCTACCAAGCTACGACCACCACCACGCCGGTGCCGCCGCCCACCACCACTACCACCACCACGACCACGCAGCGCCCCCCGCGACCAGGCCGCAGGCGACCAGCGTACAGATACGATTATGAAGACGATGATTATTACTATGCGAGGGATGATTACGATTATGAAGACAGGTGCGTAGCAGAATTTTTGTTCAACGTAGACAGAATAATGTAAAGTAATCAATCAATCGATCAAATCAATTATTGTTATCTAAATTCCTATTATTACGGATTATATCTGATGGGCTGAGCAGTGGTGACCCAGTGGTAACAGCCGCGACTTACGAGTTGTAGGTCGTAGGTTTGAACCCAGGCAGGCGCTTTACTTTGTGTTAATTATTTCATCATCACTGCTTTCAAAACGGTGAAGGAAAACACCGCGAGGAAACTGGCATGTCCTAAGGCATTTATGACATCTACCAAACCGCACTGTGCCCGCGGGGTTGCTTAACGCCCAATCCCTCTCACAGAGAAGAGGCCCTGCAGTGGGAATATTATAGGCTGATTATATAATTTATATATACGACATGAATTGGATCGAATCGGCAAGAGAAGTCTTCGTCATTTTATAGGTATTTTATATGACAATCTCACATGTCTAGAACCAATCTGTATTATGCTTAAAGATTGGTTCCCAACAGGGAACACCGTGGAGATAAATGAGAAGTAAAGCGAGCCCTCTACCCAGTAGTGGGAAACTACAGACAAATTAAACAATATTGCATAGCCCTGGGTACTTGATCCTAAACGTTGAAGTCTAGATGTTTGGTAATCAATAGTGAGAATTAATGTTATTTTTGGCAATGATTTCAGACGGCGACCCAGACCCCGCAGGCCTGGCAAGAAGAAGAGGCCACCAGTAGACGACTACGAAGACGACAGGTATGCATCAACCGAAGAACGGATTGAAATCCCTAAATTATGATACAGATTGAGGGTTTTCATCTAAATTCAATCCACCAGTAGGCGCTTTACACCTTGTAATCGTTTATTATATTCGTATTGTAATCGGTACTGTCTTAAAACTTGCAGATCATACGACCGCCGTCCGAGACCAAGAGACGAGGAACCAGAAGACGATTACGAAGAGCGAAGACCGTACGACAGAAGACCAGCAAAAAGACCAGCGTACCCTGAGAGAAGACCATATGATGATGAAGAGGACAGACGTCCTACTTCAAGAAGACCTAGACCGAGGCCCAGAGATGAAGAAGAAGAAGAAAGATATAGGCCTGATGATGAGGAGAGGCCTAGGGTGGGACAGAGAGATCAAAACAGAGAGGATAGGCCAAAAAGACCAAGACCGAGAGATGAGTATAGGCCTAGAGATGAGGTTAGGCCAAGGGATGAAGTCAGATCAAAAGACGAAGTCAGACCAAGGGATGAAATTAGACCAAGGGATGAAATCAGGCCAAGGGATGAAGTTATGAGGCCCAGAGACGAACCAAGAGTTCAGGATGAGGTAAGGCCTCGTGATGAAATAAGACCGCGCGATGAAGTTAGACCTAGGGAACCAATAAGGCCTAGAGAAAAAAATAGGCCACGCGATGAAATTAGACCAAGAGACGAAGTTGAACCTCGTGACGAAATAAGGCCAAGAGATGAAATAAGGGCAAGAGATGAAATCAGGCCACGTGACGGAATTAGGCCCAGAGATGAAATCAGGCCCCGTGATGAAATAAGGCCTCGAGATGAGATCAAGCCAAGAGATGAACCTTCCCGCGAAAGACCTGAAAGAAGACCTGTTAGGGAAGAAGATGTAGTAGAAATAGAAGAAGATATAGTAGTAGAACAAAAGACAATCAGACCATCCAGACCAAGAGAGGATAGGTTCTCCGAAGGTCGAAGGTATAGAGGAGGAACCCCTTTTAAAACTAGGGACAATAGACCATACACAAAGAGTGACTTTGTCCAAAGACCATATGATGACAGAAATGAAGAGAAGAGGGATGTGCCAACTGCACCTGAAACTTCAGCTACTGCCCTCGTAAAACCAAATGGTTCTGGTATTTTCGGTAAACCTAGAATGCCTCCGAAGATTAAAAGACCAGTTCCAATAACCGAAAAAGATAAATATGATTATGTTCCTATTGCGACTACAAAAGCTCCTCCAAAAGTAGATGATGATGAGTACTATGATTACGAAGAAGACGATACGAGTAGACCGTCGTCTTCTGGAAAGACCAGCACAATACAGCAAAGACCAAAGCTTGAGCCGGTAGAGAAGGAAAGATTTAAGCCTACAAGACCACATTATCCGAGTAAAGGAAGAAAAACCAAAAGACCAATAGATTATGAAGAAGAGGTTTATGATGAACCAGTGAAATCTCAAAAGTATACCTACAATCAGAGAGCTAAAGAAGAGAGAATTAAACCTAAGCCTGTACCAGCAGACGATGAGTACTATGATTATGAGGAAGAAAAGAAAGAGAAAGAGAAATTTAGAGCAGGAGAAGACATTACAAGCAAAATTAAAGACTTGCGACCAAATGTGAAGGTAGTTAAACGTCCTTTTTTACCCTCTAGGGGTGGAAGCCCGTACCTTCCCCGCGGACTACAGCCCGTAGCGGGAAGGGATGTCTCAGCACCACTTAATACCACCCCGAAACCTACCACCACTTCTCCTAAACCCACAACTACGCCTACCCCTACTACTACCACTTCTACCACTACCACTACTACACCTAGCACCACTACTGTTACTACAACTACAGAAAAACCAACAACAACAGTCACAACACAAAGAACAACTACAGAAGAACTAAAAGATGAATACGATGAAGAAGAATACTATGACGAGGAAGATATAGATTACGATAAGAACAAGAAAGAAACTACAACAGTTGTTGCGACAACACAACCAACAACTACAAGAGCAACAACAACAGTTACCCCGACAACTGAAGAGCCAGCAACACAAGAACAAAAAGCTAAAAACTTAGCTTCAAAAGTTCTACGAGTATACAATGATAATTACGAAGCAATTCGTGGCAAATTAGAATCTACATTATCACCTGGAGACTATATAAAGCCTTACTTAGCTACAGCTACACCCTTACTCTCAGATAATCCATACCGACCTTCAGAATACAAAAAAGATATCAAACCTAAACCAGAAATATCCAAGCCTTACACTGCAACTGGAAAGCCTTTAATCCCCGAAAATATATCAATAAAACAGAATCTAGCGGACAGCATAGAAAATGATTACGATGTCAGGTACAACGAAGCTCTAACACCTACTTTGCCTGTCAGCAGAGTACCATCAGGGTTTGTTGTACCATCAGATAGAGATTATACCTTCTCTAGATTTAGAAATAACTTACAACCAGCAGATCCTCAGTACGCTGCGTCCGATATATCAAGTTTCCAAGTCAGAAAACGACCTCAGGTTTCCGGGGTCAGTATAAGGACCCCATCTTCTTATTATCTACATCCTCAAAGGCTGGTGTACCAAGATGATCCCTCTCACAGGTATCCTAGACAGCTTTTTTATAGGTCTGTAGACTTTTATTAGAGTTACTGGGCATATGAAAACTTGTAGGGTAGTTTTGTGGTCTGGAGTGGCAACATTTTGTGCAGGTTGATTGTTCAAGATTGTGATGTCAAAATATTAAAATGTAGATTGATAATTTAAATATTTTGAATCTGTGTTGAATCAGTCCATGTTTTTTTTTTGTCGAAATAACAATATTTTGTTTTAAACTTTAAAAAAAAAGAGGTTTTCAAATCGGCTGTATTTTTATGGATTTGATCGATTTGATCAAGAGTAAATATTATTTGTAAATTGAGGATCTCATGCATCTCTGATGCATTAAAAATTGCAGAAAGTAGAAAAGCATATTTTGTATATAACCGACTTTAAAGAATAGGAGGTTATGCATTCGATAGTTTTACAAATGTTGCACTTTCGGACAATTTTGTTGATTCCAACAAAAAATATTCTTATACCCTACAGGCTTTCGTATAAAGAAGTACATTAAAATGATAAGTCAATTAAGTAAAATAAATTATGTAAAGAAAAATAACTATTTTCGGAACATTGAAAGACCACTGCCAATTTTTTAATTTATAGAAATTAAAAGAAAATATAAGTAAAATACTCTTAGTTACCTGTATTTTTAAGAAAAAAACAAGTGTGTTTGTGATCGAGAAAACAGATGGTGTTGATGACATTACAGTTTGAATCTCACAAGTGCATCAGCTGAGCGTTGGGTCCAAGGTTCGGTCCCCGATCGGTAAAAAACTACCTACATTTATCAAATAATTAAGGCGTTTTGAAAAATATTTGACTAATGTATTAGATAGTGCCAAGAAGACGAACATGAATAAAAAAGCGTATTCTCTTGTCATTTTAATAAAATTGAATCTTGCTTGCTTAGCTCATTTTTTTTCTCGATTACATTCTCACTCAAAATATTTGTACATTTTATAAATACGAACAACATTTTTTTATTTTGTACACAATAGTTTTAAGGAGACTTTCCTATAATAAAAAAACTATGTAAAATAAGTTTTGGTTTTCTTTTCTACCACTTATTGTACCACAGACTAGCACGGACACCTCGGCGGCATTACCAGCACTTTCCTTATAACGAAGCGTGTCACCGTTACTCGCTATGACGAATAGAAACTGATGGCTTTGAAGGCATTCCTTGAGACAATTTTATTTAGCACATGGGTAGACCATGATATGGATTAGAGAATATGCTACTTTTTATCCCAGTAGTTCCGTTCCCGTGGGATAATTTTCGACCTCCATACGGGCGAAGCCGCGTGCAATAACATATACTTAAATGTATATTAAAAAACCGGTCAAGTGCGAGTCGGACTCGCGCACGAAGGGTTCCGTACCATATTATATGTTTAACAATCGCAAAGATAACTTTTTACTTATTTTATAATGATACTGTGAATTACAAGGTTATTTTTTGCAGTTGCAGAAAATCACCCATGTTTAAACAAAATACCTTATGAATCGCCGTTTTCAGTATTGTTGATTAAATACAGTATTCATGGTACCTACATGGTATAAAGAAGTTTCAAATTCCTATTTTGTTGAATTGTTGCGCTAGAGCTCGTACAAAAATGGTTTAAAATTTACAACTTTTGCGGCCCCCTATTTCTTAATTTTAAAAGATTTTAAAAAAATATGTTTGTACTCTACTCAATGAGATCTAGACTACTTTTATTTTTTTTTCAAAATGAAAAGTTTATTGTATGGGGATCGACCCCTTACATTTTTAACTTTGCTTTATTTTTATTATTTGTTGTTATAGCCGTAATAGACAGCGGAGGCTTAGTAAGTTTGTACTGGACTGTACCTGGTTGTCTGATTTCATGGATTTTAATTTTCTTGCGCGGAACCCTAATTATTTTTCTAAAATAAAAATAGCCTAAGTTACTCCTGTTATAGTATCTGCCAATACCTAAACGACAAGAGTGCACTAACCTACATACAGCGCATAGAAACAGCCGACACGCGCGCATCGAAACGCTGACATCGCATAGTGACGCACGTCATACAATGCCCTGCTTACCGGATTCATGTAACTTTTTCTAAAATAAGTAATAATGAATTATTCTGTATCTAACATCGATCGGAATAGGCATTCTATTTTATAATATTAAAGTATTGTAATTTTTCTCTAATTAAACTTAGTTAGAAATCATTTTGGTTTTCTTTGGGTCCTCCGACAGCGACGTACATATTTGGCGCAGTCGGTAGGATACTCGAGGCGTCTCGAGTTAAGCAGATAGAGCTATTCTGATATCGAATATCGTCCCGCTAATTCGCTACCGCCGTCGTGAGCGATCGTGTTCGCCGAGTATCCTGAACAAGAACCTGACGTCCTGCGCGGAGGAGAAATCTAGACATCGATCCCAGAGGTACCGAAATGCAGCTGCTTATGTAAGTACACTGACAATCGTTTTTGTGAGTTGCTTTCAATTCCTCCCTCTTTACCTACAGTAGTTTATCTTAGTTGCAATCATTTTTCACCCTAAGCAAACTACCCCCCAAGGGCCTACGCGCTCTAGGCTAGCACGTAGGATAGATATAGACTTGAATAGAGATATCGGAGTAGGTTTAGAAACTACGGTTAATAGTAGTTTAGAGAATTCATTGGGCTTAGAGAGTTTTGAGCCGGTCATAATGTCCGATCCCGATACGATTTTTAAGACTTTGCGTTTAGTACCAGATTTCGACGGTAATCCACACGTCTTGCCAAGATTTATACATCTTTGTGATCAAATTGCTTCTGAGTATTTAGGAGATAACCCGGACAATGCTTTGGCTAAGCTATGCCTAATTAACGGTATTTTAAATAAAATAACGGGGCCAGCAGCGCGTATTATAAATTCAAATGGCATATCTGAAGATTGGGATAGTATTAAATCGTGCCTCATAAATAACTTTTCTGATCAGAGAGATGAGACCGCTCTTTACAATGATTTGATGTTGGCAACTCAGGGAAACAATTCACCTCAAGAGTTTTATGATCGATGCCTTAATTTATTCAGCACCATTATGACGTATGTTACCCTACACGAGGATATTAGAACAACTATAGAGGCTAAGCGTACTCTGTATCGGAAGTTAACCATGCAGGCATTTGTTCGTGGCCTAAAAGAACCATTAGGGTCACGTGTACGTTGCATGCGTCCTGATAGTGTTGAAAAAGCGCTGGAATTTGTGCAAGAAGAATTGAACGTCCTTTATTTGCAAAACCGTCAGGAGCCAATAACTGATAAAAAGCCGAATGTAAATACAATAAAAACTTTGCCGATGGCCGCACCAACCGATAACGCCAGCCCTATATCTAGAACGTTCAATTCCAATGCACGAACCGGGCCCATCGCAAACTTTCAGCCACTGCAGACATGGAGACCAAATTTTCAAGTCAACCGGCCTATCCCGTTTGGGAACGCCTCCGGAATGCCGTCGCATTCGCAACAAATGTATCGCGCGCCGATGTCGCATACGCAGCAAATATTCCGTGCAGCTCCGCCTAACTACAATCGTTTCAACAATAATTTCCAAATGCAACCGCGAATCATTCCACAAAACTCTGGGCCTAAGCCTATGAGTGGTGTTAGCCATTATATTACTAAGGAAAGGCCGTCGTTTGGTCCATCAGCAACTTATGACTGGCGTACCAATGGAAACCCGCCTCCATCTAATTACTTTAAGACTAAAGAAATGAACATGAATGTATGTTTAGATGACGGTGGCCAGTACTACTATTATCCAGAATATTTTATTGAACCGGACTTTAGTTGCTACCTAGAAAACCCGGAATATTATAACATAGAACCGACGTATTGCGCAGGCACTGATTTAAATTCTGAAAATTTTGCTGTAGGTTACCCGGTCACTGTAACTAACGAACCTGAACCATCTACGCCTAAATTCAGTAATGAAAAGGATTTTCAGAAGCGCGAGAAATCAGACAACTCAAAATAGAATTAAACTTACATACACAAAGACAGCTTCCATTCATCCAGATCTTACAACCACCGTTAAGATTACTGATTGATACGGGCGCAAATCAATCGTTCATTAGCCCGGAAGCTGTTCGAACATACTTCCATAGTTTCCCTTTAAACTTCGATCCTTTTGAAGTCACAAATGTACACGCTACAACAAGAAATAACTATTCCATAACCATCCCCACTTTTACTGAATTTCAGGAGCATGATGATATTAAATTATTCATTTACAAGTTTCATGAATACTTCGACGGGCTTATAGGATTAGACCTACTGGAAAAATGGGAAGCCAAAATCGATCTTAAAGATAAATTGTTAATAACTCGTAATTCTACTAATAAAATTAGAATGTACAACTCGCGTAACATAAACTTATACGAGGACGTCATACCAGCTAACTCATCAAAAATACTGAGGCTACCGATCAACTTACATGACGGCGATGCGTTAATTTCTGAGCAGGCTATAGCGAATTGTATTATTAGAGATTGTTTAACTACAGTAAAGAATAATCGGGGATTTTTGGAAGTTATTAACCCAACTTCACATGACTTAATATTCTCAATGGATCGTGCCGTACAAGCGGAGACTTATAACATTCAGTGCATGCGTACCGAGCAATCTTACGATATTCAGCATACGAATATCAAACACACGTCAGCTAGAGCGAATGACGTCGTAGCACGTTTGCGTACAGACCACCTTAATGACGAAGAACGTATTAATTTGGAAACTTTATGCGGAAAATACGCTGATATTTTTTATATAGACGGAGAGGCACTAACATTTACTAACAAAATAAAACACCGTATCCGAACCACCGACGAAATTCCCATTTATACAAAAAGCTATCGATACCCGTACATACATAGAGATGAAGTCCGAGATCAGATAGGCAAAATGTTAGAGCAGGGTATTATAAGGCCGTCGGAGTCTGCCTGGAGCTCGCCTATCTGGGTCGTCCCAAAGAAGGCAGACGCTTCAGGGAAAGCCAAGTGGCGTCTAGTAGTTGATTTTAGAAAATTAAACGAAAAAACCCACGACGACAAGTACCCCATACCGAACATTAATGACGTTTTAGATAAGCTAGGGAACTGTCAATATTTTACAACTCTTGACCTTGCAAGCGGATTTTACCAGGTTGAGATGGACCCCGTTGACATTCCCAAGACCGCATTTAATGTGGAGAATGGTCATTACGAGTTTTTACGAATGCCCATGGGGTTGAAAAATTCGCCATCAACATTCCAACGTGTTATGGACAATGTCCTCAAGGACCTTCAGAACACGGTCTGCCTGGTCTACTTGGACGATATCGTCGTATTCAGCACATCCCTGCAAGAACACATAATCAACCTTGAAAAGGTATTCAAAAAATTAAGAGAGTCAAATTTTAAAATTCAGTTAGACAAATCTGAGTTCCTTAAACTAGAAACATCTTATTTAGGTCACGTCATAAGTAGAGAAGGTATCAAACCAAATCCGGATAAAATCGCCGCTATTCAAAACTATCCTGTTCCAACTACCCCCAGAGAAATCAAACAATTCCTCGGTCTAGTAGGCTATTATAGGAAATTTATTCCGGACTTTGCGCGGGTAACAAAACCTCTAACACAATGTTTAAAAAAAGGAAGAAAGGTAACAATTAATTCTGAGTACACCGCAAGTTTCGAAAAATGTAAAGCCTTAATAACTAACGATCCGATCCTACAGTACCCCGACTTCCACAAAGAATTCATTCTAACTACTGATGCTTCTAACGTCGCTTTAGGTGCTATTCTATCACAAGGGACTGTCGGCGCGGACAAACCTGTTTGTTACGCATCCCGCACTCTCAATGAGAGTGAAATAAACTACAGCACAATTGAAAAGGAGCTCCTTGCAATAGTTTGGGCCACAAAGTATTTTAGACCGTATTTGTTCGGAAGGAAATTTAAGATCATCACGGATCATAAGCCACTCCAATGGGTTATGAACCTGAAGGAGCCCAACTCTAGACTAACCAGATGGAAGCTAAAACTATCCGAGTACAACTACACTGTCATATACAAAAAGGGTTCAACTAACACAAATGCGGACGCTCTCTCCCGTATCCAAATACATAACGAAGAAACTTGTTCTATGGTGGTAAATGCTTCTGAACGTCCAGCTTCAATAGATAACTCGTCTACAGTGTCAGCCCATACCAATAAAGAAAACCCTATTCTTGAAATACCGATTGTTGATCAGCCATTAAACAAGTTTCATAGACAAATTTGCATAACGGTAGTTGGTGATATAAAAAAACGCCCCACGGCATCTAAACCCTTTGATACTCATACCAGAACGGCCGTCCAGGCATCTCAATCACATTTAGAATCGGACATTATCAATATCATTAAAGAATACGTAAACCCTAAGGTTAAAACTGCGTTACTTATAAAACCCCCTCTGGCAATGTACAGAATAATACCTATCATTCAAGATAAATTTAAAAGTTCGTCAATGAACCTCGTTTTAGCTAAAAGAGAGGTTGAGAACGTTAAGGAATATTTAAAGCAACAGGAGATCATTAAACATTACCACGACGGTAAAACAAACCACCGCGGAATAAACGAATGCTATTTAGCCCTCTCGGAGCGTTACTACTGGCCAAAAATGAAAGATGAGATAACAAAGTTCATCAACGATTGTACTATCTGTGGACAAGCAAAGTATGACCGTCATCCCATTAAACAATGTTTTAATATAGTACCCCCCGCCACCAAACCATTTGATACTGTTCATATAGATCTGTTAACAATCCAAAATGAAAAATACCTAACAATCGTAGACGTATTTTCTAAATACGCACAAGCTTATTACATACGAGATGGTACAGCCGTTAGTGTCCTACAGGCGTTACTGAAATTTTGCACACACCATGGTCTGCCTTTAACCATCGTATCGGACAATGGTACGGAATTCACCAACCAATTATTTAACGAATTCATTAACTTGCATAAAATAATTCACCACAAAACTCTGCCGCATGCCCCTAACGACAATGGGATTGTGGAACGTTTTCACTCATCCTTATTAGAACATTTACGTATCTTAAAACTAACCCGTAAAGACGACGACGTAATCAACCTTGTCTCCTATGCGATTTTAGCATACAACAGCACAATACATAGTTTTACAAAATGTCGACCATTTGATATTATAACCGGACACTTCGATCCGCGAGACCCCTTTGATGTAGATCTAACTAAACATCTCTCACAGCAATACATGCAAAACCATAAAGAAAAGATTCAATTAGTCTACAACGTAATAAATGAATCTTCCCTCGCAACCCGCACTAAAATTATAGAAAACCAGAACAAAGCTCGCGAGCCCGAAATCGAGTATCAGCCGCAACAACGTGTTTTTGTCAGTAACCCTTTAGCGAGCCGTCAAAAACTAGCCCCTAGATATACTCATGACACCGTTTTAGCCAACCTACCTATACACATATATACATCCAAAAAGCGAGGTCCCGTCGCTAAAAGTCGGCTAAAAAGAGTACCCAAAAGCGCTCTATTGTTACAGGGTGCTACTGGTCCTGACTGCTCATTTGACAGCAGCCCAGGAAACAAACCAGAAGATAACATCAGTTAGACAACTCTAGGCTAAAATTAGATAATAACACGCATATGTTGTATGAAGTTCAATTAGACTATCTGTCGGAAAAATTGCAATGCGTCGCACGCCAACTAGAAACGTTAAAACCAGGTCGTGTAAAGCGAGGTCTCATCGATGGTCTAGGCTCTATAATAAAAAGCGTCACAGGAAATTTGGACTACTCAGATGCGGTCAGATACGATAATACTATCAAAATCCTTCAGGAAAATAGTTACAAAACCACTGAGGAACTAAATAACCATATCAGTTTCAGCAAGGAATGGATGGCCCAACATTCCGATATTATTAGCCAATTAGTAGCTAACCAAGTTAAAATTAATGATACACTAAAATTATTATTAGACAGAAACGCTCACCAAGATTATAGCCTTATAAGATTTGCAAAATTCGGACAGTGTTTAACTATACTAGCTGAAAACCTAGATAAGGTACTAAACGAGTTAGTGAGAGTGGAGAACATGCTGGCATTCATTCACAGCTCAAGCGTACATCATTCTATGATTAGCATAGAAGTTTTACGGCATATGATCGACAGACTAGTTAAAATCTACGGTAGAGATAAGGTAATAGATTTAGAACTTAGAGAATACTATGATATTATTAAACCGGGATATTATTATTCAGGCAGTCAAATAGTAATTATATTTAAATTTCCGATATTCGCTACAGAAACATACGACCTCTATAAACTGTCAATAGCCCCCAACAAGTTTAGGCAAGCCCTTATCCCTCCTAATCCATTGATTGCAACAAGCAGGAAAGGTTATGTGTATATAGAGGCTGAATGCCCGAAGTATAACAACTGGTATCTCTGCGGAAAAACGACGAGTCACCAGCTACACGAAGACCCAGACTGTGTACAGAAACTTATTATGGACCAGACCCTCGATGGAAGCTGCGAAATCGTAACCATATCATTATCAAAAATAGCTATGGAAGAGTTAGATGAGAAGCATTACGTCATATCGTTTCCCAATACAACGCGAATACATACCTTATGCGGACAGGAGGAATACACCCTATTGAATGGCACTTACTTGGCCATTATACCCGTGAATTGCTTCCTGTACACCCCAGCGTTCACCATCACTAATCTCAATGATCATGTGGAAGGACAACCAATCAAAATTACGAAGCTAAACTACAACACTGAAGGTCACCCGGAACCAGTACAAGTCAACCTCAACTCGATTGATCTTACTAAACTATACGATGCTCAATACAAAGTAATGTCACAGCCTCCTCTACGGGTGCAATCTCTACCATCCGAATACTTATACCATACAACGATTCCGTTCTACGTCGTACTATCCAGTACACTTGCACTCGGTATATTCATCGTTATAAGACACTGTAGGAAATCGAAGTCTGGAGCCGAGAAACAATCTACAGGAGACAAGATTTATGCAGAGCCTGGAGCACCTGAAATTCCGAAGTCAACAATATTTTCTCAGTTCAAACTTCAAAAATAATTGTTGATCTGACGGTGGAGATGTTATAGTATCTGCCAATACCTAAACGACAAGAGTGCACTAACCTACATACAGCGCATAGAAACAGCCGACACGCGCGCATCGAAACGCTGACATCGCATAGTGACGCACGTCATACAATGCCCTGCTTACCGGATTCATGTAACTTTTTCTAAAATAAGTAATAATGAATTATTCTGTATCTAACATCGATCGGAATAGGCATTCTATTTTATAATATTAAAGTATTGTAATTTTTCTCTAATTAAACTTAGTTAGAAATCATTTTGGTTTTCTTTGGGTCCTCCGACAGCGACGTACATATTTCTCCTTAAAACATCAGCTATAAGTCGTCAAAATCGGTGAAAATTCGTTTGGCAAGTTTCCTAACTTGACTCAAAGTACCATTTTTTTAATCGGACTGCGCTTTAAAATTCTTCTATACAAACTTTAACATTCCTAACCTCATTTGAGGCGTAGTTTTGAAAAACTAATAATGACAAACATTATTAATTACTTATGTAAGTATTTGTGCTAAGTTTCAAGTTCATTAACCAAATTAATAAGATTTTTCATATAAACTGTATCTCTGTTTTCACGAACACAAATAAAGAATTTCAAAAATCGTCTGGTATGTTTCCATAACTTGACTCAAACATTATTTACACCAATTTTAGAGTTAATCAAGCCCCCAATAAAATCCTCCGCTATAAAATTAACTTTTCACCCCTTAGGGGTAGATTTTTGGAAAACCCTGATACACGTTAGTCTTAATGTTTGGTCTCAAGTATAAAAACTGAATTTTGAGTTAATCGGACCGCGTGTTAAAGTTCTTCCATACAAACTTTGACACCCCCAATCCCTCCTTAGGGGGTAGTTTAGGAAAACTAAAAATGATAAACTTTATAATTTACTTATAGATGAATATTCGTGCTAAGTTTCAAGTAATTAACTAAGTCTATTAACTCAAGGGATAGGATTTTTCATACAAACTTTCATCCCCTATTTTACCCCCTTAGGGATGGAATTTCCAAAAATTCTTCCTTAGTGAATGTTTACACTATATAAGGTATCTATGTGCAAAATTTCAAGTCTCTAGGTCCATTGGTTTGGGCTGTGCGTTGATATATTAGTCACTGACTCAGTCAGGACTTTGATTTTTTTATATATATAGATTTACCATGTTATTTTAAGACCACAGACTTCTTATAGGTTTTCCTGTAATCTACAGGTATAGAACTATTTTCTATATTTTTTTCAAAATTTTAGTCTCAGTAGTTTCGGAGATAAGGGGGGGGGAATGGTCAATTTTCGTCAATTTTCTTAAATAACTTTAAAACAATATATTTTAAAATTATAAAAAAAATATATTTGACACCCTCATAGTAAGGCCTTTCATTTGATATGTCACACGGTACGGTTTACAAAACTATTCTTTTAAATTTTCTTATTTTCCCCCTAAAAGTGACTCTCATATTCAAAATTCATATATTTACTTTAGCTGTACGTGTTTGAGTCACAGAAATCCATATGTGTACCAAATTTAAACTTAATCGGTCCATTAGATTCGGAGCAAATTGGCTGTGACAGACGGACAGACGGACAGACAGACAGACAGACAGACAGACACACGAGTGATCCTATAAGGGTTCCGTTTTTTCCTTTTGAGGTACGGAACCCTAAAAACCAAATAAAAAGTGTAAAGTGCGATCATAGACGTATAAAAAAAGGAGGACTCGCATATCGAAAGTGAAGCACCGTACCGATCTATGTGTGCGTGATTTGAGTACCTGCAAAGACGCCGTCGCTCGTGTGTCGTAATGGCGGCCGGTCGGCATACTATGACGTAAATGTGTGCGTGAGGCGTGTTTGTACAAACGGTCGGCATACTTAAGTACTGTGCTTCACTTTCAATATGCGTGGCGCGGAGTCCTACTTTTTTTATAAGTCTATGAGTGCGATGTAAGTAATTAGCAGAAAGTGTGCCTCACGCATGCGCCAAGGTCTACAGAACTACCTGCTCCACCTCCCAGCTACCTGATGAGTATAATAATGATGATGATGATGAGTGATGATAAGGAATCCTCTCGTAGAGCAAGCGAGAAAATAGATCTGTATAAGTACATCAATTATATCTAGGGATTTTTAAGAATTATTCGAATCTTTTCTAAAAGAGAAAGAGAATAACTTCTCAAAAGAAGATAAATAAAGTAGTAAATTCAGGCCTGATGATAAAATAAAACAATAGTAAAATTAATATTGTTCTATAATTTTCTTTAACTACAATTATTACAACATACAATAAACTAACTTTAAATAATATTATTGTACAAAATGATTCGTAAGGCGATATCGATTTCCTATACCTACTTAGGGCGAAATATAATTATGATGTCAATAATTCCAACTACTAAGCCTAAGACTTTTTTTAAAAATGTTTAGCTTCTTCTTATTATGTTACCAACGCAAAGTTGTGAAAATTACAAATAAATTCACACTCTTCACGTAGTTTTATTTATGTGATTTAAATTGTAAAGAAAACATTTATCTGCCCAAGTTTCTTAAAATCGCCACAAAATACTCAGTAAGTAAACTTATTCTACTAATCTATGAAACTTAACTTATTTAAGGCACTATCAATTTGTTATTTTACAAAAACACAAAATTGGATTTATTATTATTACGAAATTCAACACATAACATGAAAATGGAATTATGAAAATCAATCTGTCATTTTAATAATAATTTTGCTGTTGAGTTTTTTTTTCACATTTTCCTCAGATTTTAACAACACAATAATGTTCATCCATCGTATACCTCATCCATTGCTTTCCAGGAGGCGTAAACAGGCCCATTCAAAATAAAAAATAAAAAAAATATTAACATTTTCATGGTCAAAGACATCATAATCTATTCCTAGAAGAACATAATATTATTATTTTTACAACAGTTTTAAATCACCAGTAACTAAACTAAAAAAAGTCATGAACTTACCTAATTATTTGTAAAAAAAGTCTAATTAAGATTAAAATATCACCGAATCTTAACTTAATCACAATATGCTGTATTAACCCCTCAAGTGTCGACTGCACCCCATGTGTGCATAAGGAAAACCCTTTACATAATAGGTATTTAAGCTTACATAAGAAACGTAAAAAAATATCATCATGAAAAGTTTTTTTTTTCCATCGGATGATGTTTTTTTACGCTAAACGGGGTTTTGGGTGTAAAAATTAGTTCAAGGCGGACATCTGAGGAGTTTGAAGAAATCACAGCCATTGGTATATTTTGGGCAAATTTATTGAGCAATGTTATGACAACCCAAATTTTTGTAAATCCGTTTTTAAGCGCCTGATTTTGGGTCAAAACCTGGCTATATTGTGACTTTTTCAATGTCATAATGTACATTCTATGTTAAACTAAGCTTAACAGACGGATGACGGAAAACATCGAGAAGAAACCTGAACCACAGATTAATACAGATGGGACACTCCGCAGTTTAGGTATGAAGCTACAAGTACGCGGCGGGCCCATCTCACTGGGTCAATTGAGTGTGGGCTGCCGCGCGCCGGCCGGGGAGCACGTTAGTTCGATACTCACTCACGCGCCGCGTCGTAAAAGAAGACAACCCTAACGAGTCAGAAGGTATAAGAGTTACGCGATAGAAAGAGAGTAATTTTGTAGGTGAATATAACTGCAGGCTTTAAGCGTTATGCGACCTGAATTGCACTTTATTGTGTCGTAGCAAGAGTCGCTTTTAAAATGATTTTGCGGAGTGTCCCACCTGTACTCCTCTGTGCCTGGACTTAATGATCTGTAATAGCCAACAGGCATAGAGCATGCGCAAGCGCAAGCGTGCTGATCACTGCGCGTTCCTACTCTGAATGAGAAGAGGCCTTTGTTCTGCAGTGTAGACATCACAGGCAGGTTTTATAATGGACTTGTTCAATTATAAGCTTTCGAGAAATTCTGCTGGTGTTAGGATCAACATCAGCCTAAGTCCAGGCACCTGTTTATCTCGGTCTGCAGGATGTGACAGGATCTTTAACCCAATGAGGAGCCTATTCCCAGCAGTTACAGCCACCTGGCACTTAAGGTGGGCATCCAATCACACATCATCATCCAATTACATTAAAACCATAACCAGTAATCAACCAATCAGAAACTAGAATTCTCAGTCTGAGTATTGGAGTGATGCTTCGACCAGCTTTCAGGTGTGCCATTAGATTCTTCACCATATGCTCCATTCTGGATCCCAGTCTTGGTTTCCTGGATTTCTTTTTGGCCACTGGATTCCTCTCTGTGGAAGATCCGGTTGACGGGGTATTGGAGGAAGTAGAAGATGAAAGTGGAAGACCAGATGAGGATCTGGTAGAGGCAGACCTGCCACCAGGTCATGATGCCGAATACTGCATACAGCCAGCGGTGGGAGAAGAAGTAGATTGAGTAGTATCTGGAAACGAGAAGGTACATTGGTTAATTGAGCAATTTGTCATTGTTATACTTAAATCTTATATTAACTTCCAGGGGCCGTACTATGACGTGAAAAAAGATCATGGATCCACCAAGGTTCCAGTGTGAGAGAGAGACGGAGCTATATACGACCTATAGCACCATCCTTTTTTCTCACCGGAACCATGATGAATCCATGATCTATTGTGACGTCATAGTACTGCCCCTGATGCTTAGGCAGGCAGGCAGGCCGCCTCTGTGGCAGTAGTCAGTAAACTATCCCAATTTTTTTCACTGCGAGTCTATTGCAATCAACATCGTCGAAGTTTTTTCAAGATCCTCTTTTACACTTTGTAATCACACAGATTAATACAGATGGGACACTCCGCAGTTTAGGTATGAAGCTACAAGTACGCGGCGGGCCCATCTCACTGGGTCAGTTCAGTGTGGGCTGCCGCGCGCCGGCCGGGGAGCACGTTAGTTCGATACTCACTCACGCGCCGCGTCGTAGAAGACAACCCTGACGAGTCAGAAGGTATAAGAGTTACGCGATAGAAAGAGAGGCAGCTTGTATGTGAATATAACTGGAGCGACCTCAATTGCACTTTATTGTGTCGTAGCAAGAGTCGCTTTTTATTTAAATGATTTTGCGGAGTGTCCCATCTGTATTAATCAGTGGTAATAATAACATAAGCAATACTCACACGATAGCATACAACACTCCCGCGCCACCAGTCAGCCACAACTCCAGTTTATAATGCGTGGGATGTCTCCTGGCCTGCAGCAGCGTCTCCACCAGCACCACGATGGCGATGTTGGTGTGCACGCAGTGGTTGAACCACCAGGGCACCAGCTCGTCGTACACCTGCGGGAACACCAGCTCGCGGTCGATCCAGTACAGCGTCCAGAACATTGTGGTTATGAACTGGAAGAAAACAAGCAAGGTTATTAAAAGTTTGATAATATAGCTGTTAAACTTTTTTTTCTTTTTTTTTTTTTTTTTTAACGTCGGGAAACAAGTAGGTACCTGTTTACCTCGTTAAAAAGAATATAGCGATAAGACCCGTTTTCGATATTGTTTTATAATATAGCTGTTGGTCATAAAAATGACAGTTTGGACACAGATGATCATGTTTCACGATACCATCCATCCATGGCCTGGATCACTGCAGTGACCCAGGCAATTACTTACCCTGTCAATAACCGGGTAGGTAACTAATCAGTTAGTAGTCAGTAATAAGTTTCAGGTAAACAGAACGGACCACGCACAAAAAACGGTTCCGTAGTAGTTGAAAATAATTTATTCCAAACACAAACTTTTAGTTGAAAAACTAAATGACCGTATTTTTTTAGAAGCTTGATTTTTTTAGAACTCCAAGGGTGGTATTTGATATTAATTTCAACTTGATACCTACACGCGTTCCTGACAAAAAAGGTGTGGAGATTGACAGACAGACAGACAAAGAAGTGATACTATAAGGATTCCGTTTTTAGGGTTCCGTACCAAAATGGTAAAAAAGGAACCCTTATGGTGTGACTCAGTCTGTCTGTGTGTCTGTCTGTCACAGCTGGATATCTCAAGAACTACTAATGCTATCAACTTGAAATTTAGAATAGTTTTAGATGACGTTTACCGAACTATTTTTCAAATAAGAAAGAAATAAAAATAATTATTCATTTTTTTAAATGGGGACTGAAAGGGGGTCTTAAAAATTTAAAGTGGGGCTACTAGGGCATGTGGGGTATCATATGAAAGAGCGCTGTTTGCACATTCTCAAACTATTTTTTTTTTAAGCCGCATAGTTTTCGTCTTTTGATGAAAAATGTAAAAAAAAATACCGTTCCCCCCCTTATCTCCGAAGTTTGCAAAGTGAAAAATCTGAAATTATTCTATGTGATAGAAGTTTATGTAAAGATTACAGGAAAAATAAAACGATGTCTCTAAGTAGCACACTTTTTCAGAAATCGGAACGGAACCCTCGGTGCGCGAGTCCGACTCGCTTTTGACCGGTTTTTTTCCTTTTGAGGTACAGAACCTTAAAAATATCCGTCATGTCAGAGATATTCTGTTCACGCCTGGCAGTTGAATTTCGATTTTACTTAATAATTTGGTTGTGAGGGCCACCTGGCGAACGTTTTCTGTAAAATACTGAAAATGCACACCGTTTGTAATTAAACTCAGCTCCAGAAAATACCTATCATACATCCTATTTCGTACTTACGTTGTGTAATTTTGACCAATCGATCGCGTTACAGTAATACTCAACTAATAAGGCGCGTCGTGAATCTTCGTTCGCACAGAAAAGAAAGTATGGCCCCGAAGATTAACGAGAATACTTAAAACTTACAATCAACCTTAGATCACTAACATAAGGTTCATAATACACTGCAGCTGTTAGTTCCGTCTCACTCGCAAGTATGGCGGCTGTCAAGCGCCGCGCGCTAACATGGCGGCAGCTACCGACCAATAGCGGTACAGGAAAAAGCGTGGAGCGTGCCGATTGGTCAATAGCACTTCCCGCGCTTTAAAAATTCATCTTCTGCGCAGGTACATCCATAAGCAATATTACTTGGGTACTCCTGTACCCTGCTAACCAAAAAGATCGCTCGCCCGAATACGTGATCGTTGCGTTGATAATATCATATCAAAAACCCAAAGGCGCCCTCTGTCGACGCGACCGTCAGGCTTCATAAAATGACGTGACGATCACGTTGGTTAGGACGAGCCCAGGCAGTCAGCTGATGGTATCATGCTGACATATCTTAGGTAAATATCTCACCAGCGTCAAAGGCACTACGAGCCCCGAGAACATGACGTCCCTCGCGAACTTGAGCTTCCTCCCCAGAGCAGAGTCGTGGCGGTCCAGCCACTCCATGAGGTCGTACACCAGGGACATCGTCAGGAACATGGTCTGGAACAGCTGGAAGAATGAAAGAGGAGGTTAGGCTACAGAATACATAATCTTTAACCAAGAGGTTGATAGCTAAAACGACATAGAGGACGACGAGACAGCAGCTCATGTGCTTCTAAACTACCCGGTGGTCGCCGCATTCAGGGTAAAGTACTTCGGTAACCCAGGTGCCCTCCGGGAGGTTGTCAGTATCATCAAGGCGCTGCTGGCCTTCTTTGAGGCGCTGGGGTGGATCAAATAATCGATTTTCCCACCCATACGCAAAATACGCGCATTGACGTGGAGTTGCGGATACCAGCCCGTATTACCTATTACCTAGCTAAAACGACGTCATTTAGCGAAATATTATACTTTTCTGAACATATTGTAATGGAAAGAGTTGATCCGTATCTTAGTACCTATTTCTAATCCTTAGAAACATCGCAGGGGAATAAATAGATTAGGTACTCAGTAATATGCAAAATTGAATTCAGAGCTCCATAAGTTTTTAGTTGAGCTGCACGATTTCTGACAAATGCGTGCACTGACTGGACAGGTCCACTCAATCTGTGTGGATCTTTCCTCAAAAAGCCAGTTCAGACACCAATCTATTTAAGGTTTTCACATGATTTGAGCAAGATTATGTCTGAACTTTAAAAGAGATTGTGACCTCGGAGTTTTTTTCGGCCTTTCTTCTCAGAGTAGTCAGATAGGAAAGTGCGACTTCATCTAGTTCCGTACCAAAATGGTAAAAAGGAAACCTTATGGTGCGACTCAGTCTGTCTGTCCGTCTGTCACAGCTGAATATCTCAAGAACTACTAATGGTATCAACTTGAAATTTGGAACAGTTTTAGATGATGTTTGCCCAACTATGTATTTTGCACATAAGAAAGAAATATAAAATACTTATGCTTTTTTTTTTTGCAACGGGGACTGAAAGGGGGTTTTAAAAAATCGAAGCGGGGCTACTAGAGGGCATGCATGTGGTGTATCATATGAAAGAACGCTGTTTGCACATTCCCAAACATTTTTTTTTTCTTTTTTTTAGGCCTCATGTTCAAGGCCTCAAGGAGGGGTCCTTATCTCCGATGTTACAGGAAAAATAAATCAATGTTTCATACACTTTTTCAGAAATCGGAACGGAACCCTCGGTGCGCGAGTCAGACTTTATCTTGACCGTTTTTTTTTAGCTTGATTGACGTTAAGTGTTTGTACAAACCTACTCATAGAAATAAAATCATTTATATATCATTTAAAAAGTCCGTGCTTTTAGGAATTTCACAAAATTCCTGATCACAAAGAGACGACTTATTAGATCGTGGTAAAATAATCACATATTTTTCCACAACTAAATAACTCACAAACTAATTGTTATAATTAATGAGCTAGCGTTAATTAAAGGTGACGCTGAGGTCAGATCATGTCTGCCTCTTATCGCAGACGGTAGACAAAGTTCAGTGGCGCGGAGGATAGCCGCGGCTGTCATAGCGTGCAGACGTGATGGGGTTAGCTCTGACTGACAGCGGATAATTACCCACTTATCGACAAGAGAATAAGAAAAAATAAAAAATGATACCTAATAAAATAAATAAATAATAAAAAAAAATAATAATTAGATAATAAAAAAATAAATAAAGGAAATAAATAAATAACAAATAAAAAAATGAAGGAAATAAATAAAGAAATAAAAAAAAAATATATATATTTTTATGTTTGTATGCTGACTATTTTTATTACTATTACCTATACTTTATGGATTGATTCTGAAATAAACGTTTTATTTATTTATTTATTAAAAAAAAAAAAAAACTGAATAAAAAAAAATATAATAAACTAATAATAACTTTACTATACGAAACGTATCCCACTACTTGCTATGTATAAAACAGTAACTACTGGTTTATTTTTTTTGCGCGGAACCCTATTTATTTTTCTGAAATAAAAGTAGCCTGAGTTATTCCTTATAATATCAGCTATTTGCCAGTGAAAGTCTCGTCAAAATCGGCCCAGCCGTTTCGGAAATTAGACAAAACAAACAGACAGATAAAAATTTTAAAAATTGATTTTTTCTGTTATAAGTACCGTATATATGCAGGTACTTTCATAAAATATGTAAAAAACTGTTATTTTGACATAACAAACAGATACTTCAATTTTATATAGGGTGACTGGTAATTAGTGACCGATACCTAAACCCATGATTGTGCTCATGATAACAAACAACTTTTACTATGGGACCCAACCTGAAATCGCGAAAAAAATATCAGCTGCTCCCTACATTTTGACGAGTTATGCGAACATGAATGTATGAGGCAGGTGATTTTTTTGTATGAGGCAGGTTTGGTCCCACAGTAAAAGTTGTTTGTAATCACGAGCACAATCATGTGTTTAGGTATCGGTCACTAATTACCAGTCACCCTATATATGATACAGATAAGGAAAGAGCTTAAAGCTCATTCCTAGATCAAAATATACATCGCCAAAATTATAAGGTACACATAATTATGCCGTAGAGCTATGTGAGATTACTAAACCTTGTCAAAAAAATTAAACAAATATACATAAACCGTTACAAAGATATCACAATTCACAAATCGAAAGTATTTTCTCCGCAGGCGTATTCAAATTTATTTAAAGGCAGTTAACCTCTCAACTAGAAAGGGCTAACCTTGGAAATACTTGAACCTACATACTGCTTAGATACTTCGAACTATTCGTGTTGTATTGTTTTGTCTTGGGTATTATGTAAATAAGTGGAAAAGGTAACGTCTACATTAAAAGTAGATACCTCGGTACTTAATTTATGGAATTTCGAAAGTGGATTATGTTTGAATAGGCTTTCTTTTCTAAAAATATTATATTTAAGAACCTATACAAAACACTGATGAATGTGCTGAACTAATAGGTATTGCAATAAAATCTAAGCACCCGTATTTAAGGATGATGAGCAGTGGTAGCCCACGAAATTCAACTTTTTTTTGGGTTTTTTGCAATTTGCAGCTCCTTGTGAGGTTGTATCTTGATTAAAGTATGATACGCGGCAGTAAAACATATGTATTTACATAATTTTAACCATAAATATCATCAATAGATCTCTCTAAGTTAGATTTCGTGCAGATTCCTCAAACGAACGAAATCTAACTTAGAGAGATGTATTGATGATTTTTATGCCTAAAATTATGTAAATACATATGTTTTATTGCCGCGTATCATACTTTGATCAAGATACAACCTGAAAAGGAGCTGCAAATTGCAAAAAAACCCAAAAAAAAATTGAATTTCGCGGGCTACACAGCTCAATCACCTTAAACAAATATTGAAGACTCTTACTCTACTGTAGCGGAGCCCAAAAGGAGTGTAATGTTTTTACATTATTATTTAATTTCAATTAAATAAATTGAAGCTCAAGTTGGTTGTCATTAATACTTAAGTCGTCTCATTATTTACATCTTTCTCAAAATTATTAGGGCTCACTGTTCTAGGCTTATTTAAATTAAAGTTATTCTTCGGCGTTCAGTTATCAATATGTAACGCTTCCCGCTAACAATAAGCCCTTACCTTATGGCTGTCATAGAAGAAAAACTCCTTACTGATAAAATATAAACAGGTTCAAAAGAGTAACGGTGGAGTTTACAAATATTAAAAATATTGTAAAACATTTTAAAAGACTAACGATGGAGTTTCTTGCCCATTCATCTCCATACAAGACTACCTCTTGGAAAGGGCGACTAGAATCAAGGTTTTTTTTTTTTTTTGTAAATGACGTTCAAAAGTTATGTGCCTATTTGATATAAATTATTTGACTTTCACTTTGATATCGAACCAATTCACAAGAAACTGAACAAAATCGACACGTAACTTCATTCAGATCAAATCCACTTGTTCACTATTTATCTGTCAGATAGTGGCTATCTAGGAGACTAAACAAATCCAAAAAGTATTTTTCACCCATAGACCAATAACTAATTACGAAAAAAAAAGTAGAACAATCAACAAATTAATTTACGCAATAACTGATAACCGCTACGCTTATCGGCCCGCTACCCGCTTGCAGTGAGACCTTATCAACACGAGGACGCCCTAGATAAGTGCTCAAGCTGTAACCGTAGCGCCGATAGCGCCGATAGCGCCGATAGTAGGATAGCACGTGACCGAACTTTGGACGTCCGCACGATAAAGGGTTTGATGTCCGGTTGTTGCAATGTTATGGTGTTTTTTATAGATTCCCTATCTTGAAAGTGCAATGCAATCTCAGTGTTTTTAGGGTTCCGTACCTCAAAAGGAAAAAACGGAACCCTTATAGGATCACTTCGTTGCCCGTCTGTCTGTCTGTCAAGACCCTTTTTCGCGTGAAGGTATCAAGTTCAAATTAATATCAAATATGTAAGTCTATGGTCCCTCGGAGCTCTCAAAAATCAAGCTTCTAAGTCAACGCAATAAAAAACTACGGCTATTTATGCAACATATTTTGACACTCGAAAGTAAATGGAAACCTATAGGGTACTTCCCGTTGTCCATGAATCATGAAAGAATCATGAAATTTGGCAAGAAGCAAGGTTTCACAGCACAAGTAAAGGAAAAAGTCCGAAAATTGTTAATTTGTAATTTTACTACCTAAAAAAATGTTTTTTGGGATTACAATGTTAAGTGTATTTTTGGGATAAAATTTTCAACTACGGAACCCTTCATTGTGCGTGGTCCGACACGCACTTGCCAGTTTTTTTTAATTCAAAGCTTTTATTTAGTTTCACCTGTCCCGGTGTCTGTCTGTCTGTAATTGAATCTTGCAAGTTAAATTTGACTCACTTTCCGGTTTCCGATTGAGCTGAAATTTTACATGTAAATCAGATGACAATACAATATTATTATGACATGGAGCTGATCTGGGGGTCTAAAACGGCCACTTTGGCAGAATCATAATAGGATAATATTAGGAATAATATTTGAAATCGTAAAACGGTCACAAACTGACAATATATTATGAATTGTCAGTTTGTGACCGTTTTACGAATTCAAATATTATTCATAATATTATCCTATTATGATTCTGCCAAAGTGGCCGTTTCAGCGCCCCTGATGACGAAGCCGGAAGGTAGCCATGGGAACCCAGTAATGCGACGCAACGTTGGTTTCCGCACTAAGTCCTTCAGGTGGACCATTGTGCGCGGTAACCCATCGAGCTTGGGCTCGTTTGATTTGTCTTGACAAGGAATCTGGTCCTAGATAATATCCAGACTTATAAAAGCTTGTTTAGAAAAAAAAACTCTTGTTTAACAGAAGAAGAACTAAGAAAACTTCTTATAAATGAGAAAAATGGGAGTCTTTAAAGAATTTAGGTATTAAAGATTAGCCAGAAAACTTAAAAGGGCTTAAGGGGGCTTACTATGAGCTCTTATAGCAGGGCAGAAGTTGAACATTTCCAGTGAGAGAGAGAGACGGTGCTATAGGTCGTATACAGCTCCGTTTCTCTCTCTCTCACTGGAAAAGCTTACTCATAGTAAGCCCCCCGATGTACGCACGTAAACGAGGCAGAAGCAGTATGTAAGGACCGTAGCAGGTGTTCTGTAGTGTCTGCCTACCCCCTGGGGAGAAGGCGTGAGCTTATTTAGGTATTATTATTATCTCTAAGTTCTCTAGCTAACAGACAATAATTACGATACAAGAAACCAATGTGATGTCTTATCATTAATTGTGTAATTATGGAGTGGATTGGCTAATTAATATCGTTCGATTTCTTAATGAACTGTTACTACCTCATTATATTTTAACCTTTTAACCCTTAAGCAAGCAGTTGTACAACGAGTAAGTCTTACTTATGGCTGCGGGTCAAAAAACTGCGGTTATATATGTTTTCTGCTTAACATTGTTAACATTATTAATAAATAATAAATTTAAACTATTATTTTGGGGACGGCTTCCAGTCTAACCGGATTCAGCTGAATATCAGTACCATAAGGGCGGGTTAGTTTGACTCTAGGTTATAACTTTGGCCCAAATCGAGATAGATGTTTATAGTCATTAAATCCACACAAAGCTCCGTCTATATCGCCGTCTGTTAGTTACCGAAGTACATACGACGTACGGTTCTGTGGTCGCGAGTGTCGCGACACTTCGGGCAGTTGTCTCGATTTGAGCCAAAGGTATGCCCTAGAGTCAATGTATGTTATTTGGTGCGATTCATCACACGTCTGACTTCCACAACCCAGTTACTGGGCAACACGTTAGCCGTTGGTAAGACTGGTTGTTAGATTTTAACTATCCGTAACGACTGTCAAAGATGCATACCTACATAAACTCACTTTCTCCCCACGCGGGTAGGCAGTAACTACAGAGCGCCTCCTGCTACGATCCTCACATACTACTTAGAATAGAATAGAATAGAATAAACGTTTATTGTCTCCGGTATTACAGCTAGTAGTAGTGGTACACAAAACTATAATACCGGAAGCAAAAGCGCGCGTCTTTGCTTTTGCTTCGTTTGCGTTATTATCAGTTATTACCGTCAAAGATCTATCTGTATTATCATCGTGTGATATGATTATTATTATATAATGTCCTCCCTAATGTCCCATGTAATAGGGATTAAACCTACTGCCATTATGCCACAAAATCACAAATACAAACTCCAGGTTACTTCTGAGAAAGAAGATTCCTTAATTAGCCTTCTAGGAATACTAAGATTCTAGCTATCTACCGGCTCAAAACGCATTTTCCTGGAATATGATGATCACGCGATACGTGCCTCACGTGTGAAGCGTGACTTAATCACACGATGAGTCGTGTGTCGCACGTGCGAGCGAGATGATCGCGATAAATAGATGAACTCGATCTAATGCGAAGCATGTTTACATGTTCATTAGATAGGTTCCTAATGGGCGTGTTTATTAACCGACTTCCAAAAGGAGGAGGTTCTCAATTCGTCGGAACCTTTTTTTTTTTTTTATTTTTTTTTTTTATTTTTTTTTTTTTTTTTTTTTATGTATGTTCCCCGATTACTCGAAAATGGCTGGACCTATTTGGATTTTTCTTTTTTTGTTCGAAAGGGTATACGTCCCAAGTGGTCCCATGATCATCAAGTCAGGATCTGATGATGGGATCCCATGGAAATCGAGGGAAACCCTCAAATTTTATTGGCACACCTATATCGATTTCGGTATTTTTTATAGTAACTCGTGCATTTGCTCTCGGAAAGTACCATTTGGTGAACTGGAACTGATGATGAAGACCACAGAGGGCCATCGGAAATACTCAATTATATCTAAGTATATCACAGGTTGCGATTCGATTACTTTAATATGGTTTATGCTCGTCAAAATGCATAATGGTAATGGTGACTTCACCATGAGCTCCAGTTCTCCTGGTTCTTACTAGGAGAACTCCTCAACAATTAACGTCCCTGAATCGGGAAAAGCAATATTTTGTAAAACGTGATGAGCAGTTGACATTGCGTTATTGTAACTTAGATAAATTACAAACTGAACCACTAAAAAGTGAAAAATAAAAACTTTTTTACAAAAAAAAAACCGACTTCCAAAAAAACACTACAAAGTGAAAAATAACTTTAATTTCGGAAGTCGGTGGCAAAAAACTAAAATACAGATCCAAAGACACCGACTTCCGAACTTAAAGTTATTTTTCACTTTGTAGTGTTTTTTTGGAAGTCGGTTTTTTTTTTGTAAAAAAGTTTTTATAATTTCTAACGTGACGATATTATCAAACTTCACGGCAACACGTCAATAACATGCAAGTAAAATGCATGCACCTGAGGTGCAGCGCAGACCACAGACTGTCCGTGACGCACTTTTTAATCTGTGAAAATAGAACCTAAGCAATTATACAGGGTGACTTTGAAAACATGCGACAAAATTTTGGGGGGTGTTCTACCATCAATATGAACAACTTTTACTATGTGAACAATTTCGAATTCGCAAAAAAAATCCGACCTTCTTTTACAAAAGGGCCAATCAATACCTTTAACTATAATATGGGAAGGTAATTTTTTTTTGCGAATTCGATGTTGGTCCCTTAGTAAAAGTTGTTCATATTGATGCGTAGAACACCCCCTTAAATTTTGTCGCATGTTTTCAAAGTCACCCTGTATGCAGTAACGCACACGACGCGCAAAAAGTCCGGCGCACAAAAAATCCGTGTCATTCTGGCGATTTGCGCGAAAAAAAATAGAACGTTTGCTTCAACACAATAAATAATTCAAAAACATAAAATAAAAACAAAAAAAAAATATTTCAAGATCAACATAATTTAGTACCTACTAACTTAAAATATCAATCGTTTAGAAGTTAATGACAAAATGACAACGCGTTCGATAGTAGACCATTTATAGAAATAATAGTACATTATGATATAAGTGCGGTAAGTTGAAAATTACAACCGAGGCGATATTGCTAGCCCGAGCCGTAGGCGAGGGCTACAAGAAAGCAGTGGCTGTAATTATCAAAGCGCATGTATGTCATACGACGTTTTATAACATATTTGCGAGGAAATAAATAAAACTCGGACTTTCTTATACGAATAAATCTTTAAAAACACACTTTCTGAAAATGAATTTGGATCTTTGCTTGTTTTCCATAATTACGATGAAATTTTGATACGCTTGTAAGTATCTACCGGTCGATTTTTCAGGCAAGAGGCTTAGAGCAGCCTTTTTCGCTGCCTCTGAGACTTCTGGTGGTGTCTAATTAATAAATTTATCATTACTTGACGACATTTTCAAATAAAAACAGTACAGCGAAAAGAAAAAGCGCGCGGAATAATTTTTACTTGTTCACAAATTAGCGATGCGCGCGCATCAGGGCTATTTTTTTTTAAAGCAAAGGCACAAATACAGCCAGTATTACTAATAAAGTAAATTAATATTTTTTTGTTTTTGTTTGTTGTTGTTGCAATTTATTGTCAAAATTAATTAAATTAAAGAATTAATTCTTTAATTTGATTAATGTTTATTTTTTATATTTTATCTCCCAAAGTTAATTTTATTCATAAAATGTTGACCACTTTTCTGACATAAAAACTCTTTGCTAAGATTTAAAAAGTACCGTTCGTTTTAGACGGAGCATCTTGATAAACCTTACGTTTTACCTTATCAAAAACAAACCCGTGCGTTTTACATTACAATTACGCACAAGTACGTAATGACATACATTACGATATTGAAATTCGTGAAATAAGAGACCCTTTACGAGCAAATGTGTTATAAAATAATTTAAATTGTAAACGATTGCTATTTTAAGTTAGAAGGTACTAAATTAGGTTGATCTTGAAATTTTTTTTTTTCCTGGGTTCCTTTATCGATACTGATTATGCTTCGTGATCTCGTCCTCATTGTATACATATGTAGTTTGTACCTCGTACACACTCGCCAATCACATTATTTAAAGATGAAAGCCTTCATCATAGAAAAAATACTAAAAAAAAAATATTTTATCTGTGGTCCGTCCGCCGGCGCTCACTGTCCTGACATCTGTCAATCATTGTACTTTTTTGTGCCACGCGCTGATCACGTTTTTCGTTAAAAAGTTAAGAAAATTTTTAAAGAAATGGAAAAATATCGATGAATCCGAGACAAGGAAATGGAGGAGCTGAACGAACGTCTGCGAGATCTGGAAAATCAAGTGGAAAAGCGAAAACGGAGTCGTCTTGAAACTCAAGTAAGTTTCTTGATAAACCCAACAATTTGTCTTTATTTTAAATCATTTTCCTATAATTTACTTTGGGTGCCGCAATATGCACATCAGTCTCTAGAGGTTTCACGAGAGGTTAACCATGAGAATTAACTGTGCCATATACTTACGAAGGAACGACATCACACGAGCCGATGGCTTATACTTTCAGTGTTAAAAACACGTCCCTCCTGGATGCTTAATAGTCTCGTAAGAGTTTTTACGAGAAGTTAACCATGAGAACATTAACTGTGCCGTATACTTAAGAAAATGTATCGTGAGTAATAACTCAAATATATAATTAAGTGCTTGAAAAACATTTAAAATAAATAATAAAACCTAGTGGACAATAGTGGAATCAACGATTTGAACTACATACTGTTGCAAAGAATTGTTCCCGAAACTAATTGTAGATGGCAGCACTTTCTTTGTCCAAAATCAATAGACGCCATTACGGACACCTAGCGGTGAATAGCTGAATGTCTAAGTCATACATTATAAATCAAAGCTATCACATAGATGACAGCACTTTATATAGGACATTACAGGGGTTTGACAGGGACACCTATCGGTAAATAGCGGAACCTTGAAGTATCTGACTTGATAGAAATATGGAAATCATTTGACACAACTACTTCATTAGTGACCCCGATAGAGCAATAGCGGTAACACGATACAACGATATAACACGATACAACGATATAAATAGATACTTGCTCATTCTCACCACACCTAAAAGAAAGCAGCACAATCACTATACCCACCACACCCACCCACTATACCCTGTATTTCCTATCTACGCCTAAAAGAGGGCGTTACAAGGCTCATACAAATAATTATTAATATCGAAGAATCTCCTCAACAAACACAAATTATATCTTATATTAAACATAATTTCCAACCAGTTAATAATATGGAGTATAACAATATCACTATTCGACGGCGGCAAAACTTGGTCAACATGTCAAGTATTTCGTTACCAGAAGCAGATGATAGCCCATTATCATTGAGCAATAGTCAAACGAGTTTACCAGAGTTTCCTATAAATAATGACATGGAGGCAATAACAGAACTAAGGGCTACAATAAGTGAATTAAGGGCTCGTCTGGACAGTGCAGATGCCGAAATTGAAAAGCTTTTATTAGAGAATACGTCTCTTAAAAATACAATTAAGAAGCAAGAAAATAAAATTAATAATCTTACGCTAATATGTTCTTCGAACAAAAGAATATCTAAAAAGAATGTTAGACGTAGTTCAATTCCGAGACAAATAGATTTTTCGACAAATAGTGGTACACCTGTTTCCTCGATACAAAAGTGCTTTAATAGCCACAACACAGATGACAAGTTAGACGTTTCTATTACGCAAAATATTGATTCAAATCCTGATTTATCAAAACTGGGCAATGAAGTAGTACCCTGCTGTTCCTCAAAACACGAGTTACACCTATTGCACGACGACATGCATAATACTGAAGACTGCCTGAATATTTCCACTATTGCAATAACAGAGACAAACAGTTGTGCTTTAAAACGAACTCAGGCAAAAAAACATATCTCATCGAATAGGAATAATAGTGTGAAACGCAGACTAACAAACAATTTTTGTCATAGTCCTACTTACCATTGTTCAGAGGAGAAAAGTAAAAATTCCACTGAACCACCTACACCATCTCCTGGGCATGATAATACTAGAGCCCAAGCACTGGAAAAACAAATGGCAGATTTAGCCCAACAACTGTTACAAGCGAAAAGCGAGATAATATGTCTTAATAAGCAAATAAATGCCTGGAAGCAAGCCAATAATAATAATGATTCCTCATCTCAATACGACAATATGACTTGTATAGAATCACCCAAACGGACGAAGACCAAATTATGCATCCTGACCAACACTAACTCGTATGGCACTTTGCAAGCTGTAGAACACACATTTGCCCATCAATTTAATTACTGTCGCTATTTTTTGCCAAATTGTAGTATACAACGATTACTGCAGGATATTGACAACAAATTATTGGAGTACAACATGAACGACTACTGTGTTATCATGTTAGGAGGAGAAGATGTTAAGGGCACAAATGACTACATTGGGTTGGTGAATACAATTAGGATATCTTTAGCACATATAACCCATACAAATGTAATATTATGTACTCCCACATACATTTGCGGGGCTCTTATTCATAATTACAAAATTGAAATATTTAATAACCTATTAAGTCTGGAATTGCAAAACAATAATTATGCTTATTTTTTTGATTCAAACCAAAATCTCACGTTCGACATGTTCTCAAATAAAACAGGTAAAATTAATATAAATGGAATTAAAAATATTTACAAGACCATTTTAGATAATATATACATTGATCTACTTAGTACCACCACTATTGAACGAACAAATTTGGTAAATGTTTCTGAACAAGGTAATTTATTGAATTTTTTTCGTGAGTAGTCATTCATATAATAAACAAACTGTATTATCTCGGGAGAACTGTGCAAGCAACATATATAAAACATTGACTATATACCATCAAAATGTATGTGGAGTAAACAGTAAGAAGGATGACCTTGAAATATATTTGTGCGATTTGAATAAACAAATTGATTTTATCTGTATTAGTGAACATTTTTTAAATCAATCAATAGCAGCCCAGTTTAGTTTAATTAATTATAAAATGGGTTCCTATAACACTAGATTAAATAAAAAACGTGGAGGTACTTTGATCTTGACATTAAATGACAAGAAAGTTGAAGACCTACAAATATGTAAACAACTTTATAAAATTAACTGTTTTGAGGTTTGTGGTGTAAAGGATTTGGAGACAGATACTTACATTATTTGTTGCTACAGAATTCCTGAGAATAGTAATATAGATAGTTTTTTGCAGAGACTTGAACAGCTGTTACAACATTTCATCAATAAACGGTGCATAATTTGTGGTGATTTTAATATTAATTTATCAAATAATGACTCAAGACGACATTCTTTTCTATCACTTCTGACATGTTATAACTTTCGACATTTAATTTACTCAGATACATTTCGACGCAATAATTCAAGTTCATGTATAGATAATATGTTGACTAATATTGATGAGACAATTATTAAAAGTGTAGACACAGACCACAATGGTCTATCTGATGGGCATGCGGGCCTTTTTTGCACATTATCACTGAAAAAAGTGGCTTATAGGGAACAGCAAAATTGTATGCACATTGAAAGAAGATTATATAATGAAGGGAACAAGTCTTGTTTTAGGCAAAAGTTGTCACAGGAAGACTGGTGCGCAAGTACATTTATTGACAAACTCAGTGAACTACATTCTAACACATTTAATAAAAAGAAAATAAAAATAAATATAAAAAACACCAACAAATCTAAATGGTTAACTACGGGGATAAGAGTTGCTAGTAAAATGAAACGATTTCTGAATTTTATTGACAAAGATAATTGTGACGATTCAATACTAAAATATCGTAGTCATTATTTTAGGGTATATAGGAAAGTAGTACGACATGCGAAACGACTAGTAGTAAGAACGGAAATAAATCTAGCTCAGAATTCTGGTAAAGTTATTTGGAAAATTATAAATAGTAAGAGGAATCCTAAAAAATATGTAAGTGACAATTTTATCCTTATGGATGATAATAAGATGGTTCATAATCCCTCAGAAGTTGCTAATATTCTATTGGAAAAGTTCAGTAATAATTCGAATTTTATCATGAGTGACATTAACACAGCAAAAGAGTATCTTCAAGATCATGGGATGAGAGTAGAGGAGGATATGGTCTTCGAACCTGTTACACCTATGGAAGTTTTCAAACTAGTGAAGATTATGGATAGTAAAAAGTCTTTTGGCCATGATGAAATTCCTATGACTATCATAAAAGAAAACATTGATGTATTAGCTAGCCCTTTGGCCGATTCAATAAATGAATATGTAAATAAAGGTGTTTTTCCTGAGCAATTTAAATTAGCTAAAGTACTACCTATACATAAGAAGGGCTCTAAAACAGACCCAGGGAATTATAGGCCTATCTCTTTGTTGCCGGTATGTTCTAAAATATTTGAAAAAATTATGAAAGTGAGGCTTGTTTGTCATTTGAATAAACACAAAATTATAACTGACCAACAATTTGGTTATCAAAATAATGTAGGAACAATAGATGCTATTGACATGTTGATTGATGATGTGGTGGGTAAGTTGAATGCTAAACTAAAAGTAGCAGGACTTTTCCTTGACCTAAGTTCTGCGTTCGATACAGTGGAACATTGTATTCTTCTTGATAAGTTAGATTTCTATGGCATTAGGGGAAATGTGTTGAATTTATTCAGATCCTATTTACATAATAGAACACAGTATGTGGAAATTAAAACAGTTCAAGAGGATGGACATGAAAAACTACACAAATCAGACACAGTTATAATAAATAAAGGCGTACCACAAGGATCAGTTCTAGGCCCTGTCTTCTTTATAATATTTATAAATGATCTGATAGCTTACATGAAAAGTATTTCAGATGATACTAAACTTGTAGTTTTTGCCGATGACACAAGCGCTATTATAGCTAGCGACAATTTAGAAAATTTAGAAAAGAAGATTAATTTTATCCTAGGTGCTCTTGAGAAATGGTTCACTATGAATGATTTAAAACTAAATCTAAAAAAGACGCAATGTTTATTATTTAAATCGACCGTGAGGAACAACGATACTGTCAAAGTACATTTATTAGGGAATAAAGTGGATATTGTGGACAATGTAAAATTTTTGGGGGTACAAATAGATGCAGTTTTAAATTGGAAGAAGGAATTGGAAGTGGTCACTAACACTATGAGTAGTGCTTGCTATGCTCTCAGGAGTCTTAGAGATGAGTTAACCATTGCTCACCTCAGGATGGTGTATTTTGCACTAATAGAGTCTAGACTTAGATATAGCATAAAGTTCTGGGGCAACAGCTACCAATACAATGTTAATGTTGCTTTCGTTATGCAGAAACGAGCTTTGCGAACTATGCTTCGCATTAAACAAACAGAGTCTTGTAGAGATCATTTTAAGAAACTGCACATTCTTACAGTACCATGCCTCTACATTCTGGTCCTGCTTAGCCATTTTATTAAAAATTTACCTAAGTTTGAGACAGAAGAACAGAGACATATCAGAATAAAAACGCGAAGAAAGGATCTACCTAATTTCATACAGCCTAAGCTTAATGTCGTTAAACATGCCTCAAGAGTTCAATCAGTAAATCTGTACAATAAATTGCCCGTGCAATTTAAAAACTCTATGAATCCGAATGAATTCAAGAGAAAATTAAAGTCATTGTTGTTGATGAAATGTTATTACAGCATTGAAGAGTTTCTCAAAGATAACAGTAGTTTGAACTAATATGTGATTTTAATGACTATTATAATGCCTCTAAGTAATATATCCAATATTCTATCATGACATTACATTTTATTGAATATTATTGACATATAGTACATTTATTTTTTATTTTTTTATTGAATTTATATTGATTTTGAATTAATATTATGTTAAATTATTATAATTAATATTATACTAACCCTTACTTACCCTAACCCTTGACTTGGATGTTATGACCAATGTATGGAATGTAAAGTTTAATTTTTGTGTTACATTTATTGTTAAAACTACTTCGTCCGTTTATTCGTGTATTTATTGTAAACCCACTGTTCGACACAAATGTAAATTTGTTGATGAATAAATAAATATGAATAAATATGAATATGAATAAGAACGACACCACATGTTTCACGAGAGGTTAGCCGACGGTAGGTATATATGTTCAGTGTTAAAAACACGCCTCTGTTGGATCCTTAGGCAGTCTCTTAAAAGTTTTCACGAGAGGTTAACCATGGGAACATTATCTGTGCCGTATACTTACAAAAGAACGACCACACGAGCTTTCACGAGAGGTTAGTCGATGGTCTATACGTTCAGTGTTAAAAACACGTCTCTGCTATTAGACACCTAGGAGTCTCTAAGAGTTTTCACGAGAGGTTAACCATGAGAACATTAAATATGCTGTATACTTGCAAAAGAACGACACCACAAGAGCTTTCACGAGAGGTTAGCCGATGGTATAATACGTTCAGTGTTAAAAAACATGTCCCTGCTGTGTCCCTAGAGCTATCACGAGAGGTTAGCCGTGGATTTAGATTTATGCAGTCTGGAACTGAACTTCAATTGTTCTTTGTAGATGAGTATGAAGCCCGCTTCCGTTTAAGACACTACAGTCGAACACGTTCAAGGAGCTGTGTGTCACTTGTCCGAGTCCGACGCAGCCGGACTCAATGCTACCAATTTTAATTGATTTATCTACCAGAAAACTTCCAGTTGTTTTTCAAAAATTCCACAATACTTACAATTCTAGATGTTGTACACAATCTAACTTAAATCTACTATGTTAGTACTTAAATTCTACTACAATACAACTAGAAGGAGGCTGTGATTGTAATTGTATCTATACCACAACCTAAAGTCTTACCTTCAAGTATTGAGAATCTACTCAGAGAAGAGGGGGGCGGTACAGTTAGCTACCTTACCTATGGAACAGCACGGCAGTATGGCCACATGGTGGTCAGGTTAGCAATTATAGATATCAATTAAGAAGCAAAACATTTAAAAGAAGTATGAAACACCTGTAATCTAAGTGGCAGAAGCAGTAAATGAAAGTGGAATCAACTGCAGCGGATAACAATGGCTGTTGCCATTAAATGCACTGGCAAAGTCCTTAACAGTTTAATAGTCTCACAAGGGAGTGCATTAAATTGAAACATTAAGTGACTCAGCTAGACTACTGTGACATTTATCATAATAATTGCATCACATGGAGATCCTTAATGCTACCCAGCCTTAATAAGGAAATGAAAAAATGGATGGAACAAACAGATATTGATTATCTGATTACCTGGTCGGGCATAAGCTTCAAGATAAATTCAATGACATCAAACGGTACTGGAACCGAACTGTAACTAGCTCAGGTACACAATGGTAGATTGCAGTATTTTTCTGAAGTATGGAATAGTATTACTACTAATCTAACCATACATGAGTGAATCCAAGGACTATAAACTACCTTTCACTGAGTTTCCTTTTGAAACGTCTGAATAAAAACTTCATTCAGAAAGAAAGCAATGCTATATCCATACAAATTTTCCTAATAAATTAGATAATTTTATGTATTTTATCTATGGGCCTAGTTGCCTGATAATAAAATAGTTATTATTATTTTATTATTATTAATAATCTCTTACAGTTAGGTGCCATAGAAACATGTTCTCCTGTCAATAATGAATTTTTATAATTTTCCCCAAAATTAAATGGCACTTGGAAATTAAAAATATAATAAGTATGTTACCACATACCATTTTAAACTGGTAGATTTAAGGACAGTATAGTCTTTGCCTACAATAGATATAATAAATGCATATTATTTATTACCCATGGGAAAATATCTTAGAGGTATCTCCAGTATATATTTGTATTTACAAATCATGAAGCCAGGTGGCTGTCACCTAGCTGCCAAGCCTAGCTGAAGCCAGGTGGCTGGTTAATAGTGTCACTTTCTGTCACATATATCTTGACAATATTCTGTGTCTTGCCGATTCAAATATGTAAAATGTTAGAATGTGTCTACTACTCAAACTGCGTTAAAAAATCTAAGAGTTATTATTAATACTGAAAAGATTGTCCTAGAACCCAGGCAGTGCTGCCAGTATCTAGGTTTTTTGTTAGATTCAGTGCAGTTTGCCATTTCACTTCCTCAGAAAAAGATAGTTTTCCCTTATTCCATATAAATGAGATGCAATTAATAGATTTTGCGTAATTATTAGGTATTCTTGATGCTGCATGCCCAACTGTAAAATATGGTGGCCTTAAAAACAACAATGAGAATAACAAGGTCAGAACTAGATTCAAATTAAAATTCAAAATCATTTAGGTATTTGCAAGTTCAACAAAACTAAAATCAAATTCAAAATCATCTATTTGCAAAGGTTGTTGGTTGTTTCACATTTCAACAAAGCACAATAATTATAGGATTAAACAATTTAACTTTGTCCTGGAAATATTCTCTGATGCTTTTCAAACTGGCTGGGGACTGGTATGTAATGATATCAAAAGCCATGGGCACTGGGCTGCTAATGATAGAAAGTTCCATATAAATTACCTTGAACAGTGTTCAAGCGTTTGTAGGAATCAAAACATTTGCAAGTAAACTCAGATACTGTGAGGAATTACTTAGAATAGATATCACAAATTCACAATGTCATAGCCTATAAATCATCATAAGATGGGTGGTACTTGTTTTACTTACCTAAATAGCTTAACTAGACTTTAATTGTAGCAATGGTGCGAAGAAAGACAAAATATATGGGTTTATGCATCTTACATTAGTCCAAAGAAAACACTATGGCAAATATAGAATCTAGACAACCTAGCATAAAAATTTAATGGAAGTGATGTGATACAGCCCACAAGTCATTTGTTGTTAAACTGTGTCAGCACCCCATTGACCCTGTTTGCAAGAAGCTCCACTGCTAAGTGTCAGAATGACATATCATGGCTCCCTGACCCAGGTACCTACATGCTCTGTAGATGCACGGTCTCACACCGATTGCCGCCATATTATTATCAGGGACACTTTCCTGAGAAGAGGAAGTCTGATCCTTTTAATTGATAGCTTCCTTGTCTAGCAAAATAAGAAAACAATATGAATCTACTCTAAATGAGCAGATTCCCTTTTGTAGGAATCAAGATATTGACCCCTCCTAGGCTCAGTCACCATGGTGATATTATTTTTGACCACTAAGTTTCATTGCAGGATTGTCATATGACACTCAATACCCTAATGAGTGCGCTGTATAATAATAGTAAACAGTTTTTCTAGTTTCATTCCCCCACATTACATTGGCTCATTTGATAGTGTCAAGATTTCTTGGGGGGGGGGGGGGGGGGGGGGGGGAACGGGGCTGGGTTTCTTATATTTAAATTAAGACCAAAGAACCCTAAGTATGAAATAGTTTGGGACCTCAGTATCGTTGGGTTTTCTAAATTATTTCCTAACTAAACCCTTACTTTAGAATGTAACAAAAAATTAGTAAGTAACCATTTAGCTCTTGTAACAGCACATAAAATTCAAACCTTGTCACTCATTAGTATTGATAACATTTGATAATGAGGATAACATTTACATAAAGATTCCACAAATAATTAAAACTTCTTCACCTGGTAGATCTCAACTCAATTTGATATTATCATTTCTTAAAGAGAATGTATCATAGCCCCCTTATTTCCCTACCTAGATTTTGCTAAGAGTTAAAAATATTATAAATAATTAATTAGAACTATGAGAAAACCTTTTCATGCCACCTCTACTGCAACCATTAGTAGATGGATGAAACAAAATTTAAGTAGTAGTGGAATAGCTATTTCCAAATTCACATAAACAGACATGCCTCTACTTCAACTTAAAAGACCTCTGAAGGAGTTATCAACATTGAAGTCATAAGAAAAGCTGCTGGTTGGAACACAAAATTCTCAACCATTAGTAATCCCTGTGCAAGCTAGAGCTTTTGCACAAGCTGTGTGCTCTATACACTGTGGTTGTTACATTCTAATTTCAATGTTAAATGTCTGATTATAAGTAGAGAATTGGTGTGTGCCTTATTAGATTATTAATGAGACTAGTTGATTCAGGACTGAATAAGAATTCCAGGAACTAATAGCATTTAGAGAATTTTAAATTAAGTCAAGGCAACTGGAAGTCTGGTTCATAAATAGAAATAAATTTATAATGAATGAGTAAGTAACAAACTTAGAATAACATGTTAAGTTACAATGTTCAATTATTAAACAATATGCTGAACTTATTAACAACACAACTTTGTTCTTTGAACATCTACATATGTATACAATGAGGACGAGATCACGAAGCATAATTATATAGATCGGACTAACTTACCTAGTGACGTCCGATCCTTAATTATGTGAAGTGATCTCGTCCTCATTGTATCCCAGCCCTTCCCAGATAATCAACCTACTTATGTGTAATGGATTGCCTTATCTAAACCCCTTCTAAAAGTTGTGTTGTGCTGTATGCACTTTGCCGGGACTATACGATGCCCGTATCGATCATCGTGAAGGCCCGTTCTTATGCTTTGAAAGAATGATTGACAGATGTCAGGACAGTGAGCGCCGGCGGACGGACCACAGATAAAATATTTTTTTTTTAGTATTTTTTCTATGATGAAGGCTTTCATCTTTAAATAATGTGATTGGCGAGTGTGTACGAGGTACAAACTACATATGTATACAATGAGGACGAGATCACTTCACATAATTAAGGATCGGACGTCACTAGGTAAGTTAGTCCGATCTATATAATTCTACCCCTAAGCTATAGCACGCAATTACTTTAACACCCAGTATAAACCCAGGTTTCCTCACGATGTCTTCCCTCATCCCTGACAGTAAATGTCCAAGATAAACTCAGAAAGTACTTAGTTATTTACTTGCCCGGATTTGAACCCACAATCTCATGCATGAGCCGTCACGACACTATATAATGAAATAGTTAATATCTCTAAATTAAAACCAATACAAACAAATAAATATTGAAATTCTTTATCAAAACCCGCGTGATATGTTGCCAAGTGTGGAAATAGTAGTTTTAGAAATAATTACGAAACTGATAATTCCCTAATTAGGTAAATAGTATGAGATATATACTTACATTAGTTTTTGTTTACACTAAACCCGAAAAGGGGTCATTGTACTCATCATTTTGAACAATTTTTTCTTTGGGACCAACCTTGAAATCGCGAAAAAAAAACCAGCTTTTCCATACATTTGTGTTCACTTAAATCGACAAAATGTATGGAACAGCTGAATTTTTTTTTCGCAACTTCAAGGTTGGTCCCATAGAAAAAGTTGTTTAAAATGATGAGTACAATGACGCCTTTTCGGGTTTAGGGTAAACTAAAACTAATGTTGTTTATGGATGGAAGAGTTAATGTTTCAAATTTAATAAATATTGGTTATACAGGGTGATTTTTTAATGACCAGCCAAATTTTCACAGGGTGTTCTACCCATGAATATGAACAACTTTCACTATGGGACCAACTTTGAAATCGCAAAAAAAATATCAGCTGTTTCATACATTTTGATCGAGTAGGTATTGAACTTTTGTAGGAAACCGCTGGTTTTTTTTTCGTGATTTCAAAGTTGGTCCCATAGTGAAAGTTGTTCATATTCATGGGTAGAACACCCTGTGAAAATTTGGTTGGTCATTTAAAAATCACCCAGTATATGTAGGTAGTATAGGCAGTAATCCAAACAGTAGCACATGTGTGGGTACGTCTTTATTTGACAACTTCAATACCTACTCGACGCAAATGTATGGGACGGCTGATTATTTTTTCGCGATTACGATGTTGGTGCCATGGAAAAAGTTGTTCGGTTTGACGGTCTATACCACGCCCTTAAACACGAGGATGCAACACGACACGTTGTATATGTTAACGGAACAGTATGTAATCCGTCATTGTATACAATTCCTGGGAAATGTGTACAATTCCTGAAATAGATTGGAAATCTATGATTTAAGTATGTTGCAATATGTAGGTACTTTTCCTAAGAAATCTAAACATTTCCTAAATAGCAATCGGAAAAATATTATTCATTCTGGATGTTTGTAAGTACAGCGCTGATGTACCGGGGGGCGTCACATGCAGCTGGACACTGTGATGCCAGAAGCTATTTTGCTGTCATAAGATAGAGACTAATCGTACGTGCTAGATGTGCAGCCTGCCTTTTTTTTTTTTTTTTTTTTTTTTCCTTACATAAAGTATAAAAAACTAGAAATACTTCTACTTCTATATTGTGATGCCATATAATTACTTAAATGACACACTGATAACATACCAAATGAAAGTGTGAGCTTTATAAGAAATTAAACGTAGTTTTTTATGTGTGCCTTAAAAATGAATAATAGTTGATTTTTGAAGTTTAAAATTTTTTTTCTTACAGCTGACTAAATCCACGAAGAATTTTTAATAAAAATTCTGATTTCAGTTTCCAAACGTGTTTTATTTATTTTATTCTCAGTTTTTACTTAACATCCTAACACCATCTCGGAATTTCATACAATTCCTAGGAAATACAGACATTTCACAGGAAATGTGTGTAAGTATTAAAGAATCTTTGAAGCGTTATTTTACACATATCCTAAGTAGGCGCGGAATTGCATATATTTCCTAGGAATTGTGTACAATTCCTAGGTTTCATACATTTCCGGTAACATAAAATATATACAGGGTGATTTTTTAATGACCAGCCAAATTTTCACAGGGTGTTCTACCCATGAATATGAACAACTTTCACTATGGGACCAACTTTGAAATCACGAAAAAAAAACCAGCGGTTTCCTACAAAAGTTCAATACCTACTCGATCAAAATGTATGAAACAGCTGATATTTTTTTTGCGATTTCAAAGTTGGTCCCATAGTGAAAGTTGTTCATATTCATGGGTAGAACACCCTGTGAAAATTTGGCTGGTCATTAAAAAATCACCCTGTATGTAGGCAGACTTACTAATTCGTTTTGGTTAAGTCCTCCGTGTGAGTATCCCAATCTAATTTATTGTCAATAGAATTATCACCTAGGAATTTAGTTATGTACTTGTGTTATTGCGTTGGCTGTCATATTTGTATTCGAACGTTGGCCAAACATCGTTAATGTCGTCTTTTCAATATTTATTTTTAGATTATTATTATGTAACCATTGTACTAGGAGGTTATTGTCTTAGTAATTTCTTCGTTATAGTTTTGAGCGTTTGTGCTATTAATGGTCACAGTGCTGTTACCGGCAAATAGTGACATATGGTGACTTGTAACTTTCGGCGTGTCATTTAAAGGTATAGGTTATAGATAGAGGCGGCCCTAAAATACTACCTTGGGGTACGCCTTAAGTACTTGTTCGAAGATCTTCGTTCTTCGTTTTTCGTTTTCGCTTTGCGTTCTTTCTGGCTTTTATTCTTTTTGCTCGGCTCCTAAAGGTCGTAACGTGATATTATGATAGACAGTATTAAGTTTCCGCAAGAATTGGGCTATCAAATGCAAAAAGACTTGTCAAATCCGACTGGTAGTTCCAAAGATTAGCGCGTTCGAACCAACCAACAAACTCTTCAGCTTTATTATATTAGTATACATTAAGTATTACAATACAGATTATCGATTCTGTGTGTTTTCTTGTTCTTAAAATTCCTGAGATACAAACTGACGCATACATGGACTTCTGTAGTACGTTTAAGAGGGTGTGTTTACAGACAAAAATCTCAGATCATACAGCTTTTTATTACAGACTAGGTTAAGCCCCCGGCTTCGTCCGCGACGTGGTCGGATATTATCCTAGAAGAATGAGCTACCGAGATAAAAAAAACTGGCCAAGTGCGTGTCGGACCACGCACAACGAAGGGTGCCTTAGTTGAAAAGAATTTATCCCAAAACAAACTTAACATTGTAATCCCAAAAAAAACCTTTACTTTTGCTAAAAGTAAAGTATTATTTTATTGCGTTGACTTAGAAGCTCGATTTTTTTAGAACTCTAAGGGACCATAAACTTACGTCTTGGATATAAATTTCAACTTGATACCTCCACGCGTTCCTGAGAAAAAGGGTCTTGACAAACTGACTGACTGACAGACAGACAAACAGACGGACAACGAAGTGATTCTATAGGGGTTCCGTTTTTTTCCTTTTGAGGTACGGAACCCTAAAAAGTATCCTAGAGAGGAGCCCGTGGCAAAGTATAATAACAGCCGCACGGGTAGATCGATCAGGTTAAGCTATGCTTGCCGCAGTTGGTCCGTGGATGGGTTACCATCTTTACATACCGCGACGCCTCGGTAAGCACGTTAAGCTGTTGGTCCCGGCTGTCATTTTTGGATCTTTGACAGTCGTTACGGGAGTCAGAAGCCCGAAAGTCCGTCAATCAGTTTATTTTATTAACAGGCTTTACCCCAAAGGGAACCCTAAACGGAACCCTATTACTAAGCCACCGCTGTCCGTCCGTCCGTCACAGGGCTGTATCTTATGACCCGTAATAGGTAGACAGTTGAAATTTTCACAGATTGTGTATTTCTATTACTGCTTTAAGAACAAACAATAAATAAAAATAAAATAAAGATAAAAACCAAAGGAAAACTTAAGACTGCGGTAAAAGGTAAGTTAAAAAAACTGAAAAGCTAAAAACAAGCCCATTTTAAATTAAATTAAATTTGGAAGCAGGCGGGACCCGTTTGTGTTTGAAAATATAAAAAATGGAATGGGTCCCGCCTGCTTCCAAATTTAATTTAATTTAAAATGGGCTTGTTTTTAGCTTTTCAGTTTTTTTAACTTACCTTTTACCGCAGTCGGGTTTTTTAGTTTTTTTAATTACTTTTTTATTTCCAGCGTTTTAGTTTACAAATGTGTGAAATTTCGCAGACGATTTAGTTCTTGCAAGAAGTTTTGAGGGTTATTTTGATTTCGATTTTATTTTCGTGTTTTTTGCGATTTGTCACTTCGAATTGCTTTTAACCATATAAGTTGGATATATTTTTGTAATCACCTTTTAAAACCCTTCAATTTGATATCCCACTCGATGGTATTAGAAGAAAAAAAAATTTGAACTCCACAATATGGCACCCCAAATCCGCCATTTTACTTTGTTTTTGATTTTAATGTAGCCAGTGACACTCGCGCTACCCAGACAAACCTAAAGACGTATAATTCATCCAAATCCGTTCATTCGTTTAGGAGTTACGAGGGAACAAAGAAACGGACATACATACATACTTAAATGCAGGTCAAATACCGGCCCATCGTGCTGCTCGACGAGGTGGGCAAGCTCTTTGAAAGAGTAATTGCAGACCGCCTCGTCGGGTGGCTGGTGCAGGAGGGGCCGGATTTGGCGGAGACCCAGTTTGGTTTCCGCAAGGGGCGCTCTACGGTGGACGCCATCATGCGCGTGCGAGCCCTCACGACGGGGGATGCAGTGGCCCGGGGTGGGGTCGTCTTGGCGGTGTCCCTAGACATCGCCAACGCCTTTAATACCCTGCCCTGGAGTTGCATCAGGGAGGCATTGCGGTATCACCGGATGCCGACCTACCTCTGTCGAGTGGTCGAGGCCTATCTGACGGACAGGGCCGTCATCTACCCCGGTCATCAGGGAGAGTGGAACCGGCGAGAGATGTCGTGCGGTGTCCCACAGGGATCGCTCTTGGGGCCGCATTTGTGGGACATCGGCTACGACTGGGTGCTGCGCGCCGACCTCCCTGGCGGCGTCAGCGTAGTATGTTACGCTGACGACACGCTGGTCCTGGCGCAAGGGAGGTCGCACCAGGCGGCGGCGGACTTAGCGACACGCGGGGTTGCGATAGTCGTGGAGAGGATCCGGCAGTTGGGACTCGAGGTGGCCTTGCACAAGTCCGAGGCCATGTGTTTTCATGGTCCTCGGAATGCGCCACCGTCGGGTTCCGAAATAACGGTGGGAGGGGTTCACATCGGAGTCGGGTCGACGATGAAGTACCTGGGACTCGTCCTCGACAGCCGGTGGAACTTCGTGGAGCACTTTCGACGTTTGGCTCCCAGACTGGCACGGGCTGGGGCTGCCTTGAGGCGGCTCCTGCCCAATCTGGGGGGTCCAAACGCCTCCTGCCGGAGGCTCTACGCGGGGGTCGTGCGGTCCATGGCCCTTTACGGAGCACCGGTGTGGGCGCGTTCCCTAAGGCTGGGACCAGCCGGCAGGTTGAACGCGTCCCTGAGGGTCATGGCCATCCGGCTAGTCCGGGGATACCGCACGGTCTCCCGGGAGGCGGCGAGCCTCCTTGCCGGATTGCCGCCGTGGGATCTGGAGGCAAAGGTCCTCGCGCACGTGTGGGAGTGGCGCGAGGAGGCGAAACGCCGGGGCGTAACTCCGCTGCCGCGAGAAATCACGGTACAGCGGACAGAGCTCCGGCGGGATCTCATGGCGGCATGGAGAGCGCGACTGTCGCAGCCCAGCGCTGGGCACGCCACAATAGCGGCGATAAGTCCCCTCTTTGAGGAGTGGCTAGAGAGGCGCCACGGCGTCCTCACCTTCCGCCTGACGCAGGTCCTCACCGGACACGGTTGTTTCGGGAGGTTCCTGTTTCGCATAAGGCGGGAGGAAACGCCCGGGTGTTTCCACTGTGTGGATCGCCCGGAGGACACGGTGGAGCATACAGTGGAGGTCTGCCCGGCTTGGGCAGAGCACCGCCGTGTTCTCACGGAGGCGATCGGCGGCGGCGATCTCTCGCGTCCGAGCCTGGTCCAGGCCATGGTGCGGAGCGAGAGTGCATGGGAGGCCGTCACCTCCTTCTGCGAAGCAGTGATGCTAGCGAAGGAGGAGGCGGAACGCGTGAGGGAGAGGCAGCCTCACGCCCTCAGTCGCCGCAGGAGACGCCCTGGGCGGCGGGAATCGCGGGGCGATTTCCGGCCACCGTAGGCGCGGGCCTGCGGACGGTGAGCAGCGGGTAGCTCGCCGTCCGGTAAGGACCAGGCCCGAGTCGACGGCGCGTTGTGTTCCACGCGCGCCTCAAAGAGATGTCAGCAAGTGACGGGGCCCAATAGGGCCGACGCCGCTGGGGTCGCGGGTTGTCTGAAAGGGTTACCGCGGCCCTGGCATAGGCAACTGAAGGAACACGGGTGGGTTTTAGTCAGTAAAAGTCTGACACGCCCTCCCGCTCCACCCAGAGCGGGAGAAGTTATTTGATGATTTCCCACCCTCAAAAAAAAAAAAAAAAAAAAAAATGCAGGTCAAATACATAACCCTCCTTTTGGGCTTCGCCGCAGTCGGGTAAAAACGCCGATTCATAAGGTTTTTTGTTTACCTAAATATGGGCGATTTTCTGCAACTGCAAAAAATAACCTTGTAATTCACAGTATCACTATGAAGTACAAATCACACAAATAATAATAATATGAATACAATCTTTGCGATTGGTAAACGTGTACGGAACCCTTCCTGTGGTCCGACTCGCACTTGGCTGGTTTTTTTATTGAGATTGCAAATTGAAGTTGAACATAAAAACAAAATTTTTTAATGATGGTTTTTTGAGTTTGACCTGTGTACACACGGCTACACATCAAGCTATACATTTCCAGTTTACACTGACTTCTCACTGTAAGGAAATCCTATACCTACAACGCGAGATCAGCTTATACTGGAAATGTATAGCTTGATCTGTAGCTGTGCGTACCTAACCATTGTTGCATTATTACCTAAAATAAACTGTGCATCATGATTTTTTTCCGAATACCCGCAAGTTATCTAAAATAATTTAAGATAAAAAATATTTGATTATTGAAAAAACTAATGTTCAAAAACCTCAAAAAAAACTTCTTTCTCTAACCCTTCTGGGATTAGCTACAGGCGTGAAAATGTTATGTATGTTACATTATATTATATTACAGGAAAAACGTCTGAATTACTAAAAACGGATTAGCTAACATACGAGTATGTATTCATTCTCTCTCTGACCGATTTAATGTTGTAATCGAACGCAAATTATTTTTTAAAGTTCTAATAAGAAAACATTATAAAAAAAATAAGTAAAATACTCACGAAATTCCATCCAGTCAGATATCCAGGCTTATATCTATACAAATTATCTAATTCTACGTTAGAACTGGGTTTAATATCTAGTGTAGCGGCGAAGACAGTAATATACACATTATGTAGAACTGCAAACATATGTATAACTGTGCTCCAGTACAACTTAGAATCACTCCTGTCAAATAACTTCTCATTTTCAGTTATCAAAAAGCATAAAACGTTATAAAAAATATTACTATCTTTCCAAATAAACTCATCCATTTTTTTTATATTAGAAAACGATTTTACAAAACGAACACTTTTCAATAAAAACGAACACAATTTTATTTAAAATAAGAACACTGTTAACGTTTTGAAATAATAAGTTAAATTTTAGTATTATTTTTATAAAATGATTTTAAGATACTTAATTATTTTAATATTATTTTAGTTTTAATAATTATAAATTATGCACTTATGCTAATAGACACCCGTATCCCGTGGTGGTTTAGGGCGACTACTCGATAATTAACGTAACTGTAATTAGATCGACGGTATCTTCTTATTTGTTGTTATTATTGACTAATGAGTTATCTTATTCGTGTTTATTTTACCCTCGATTAGTTTAATATTTATTTTAAAGTGGTAATTTTTTTTTTCAGTTCATATTTCTTAGTAAAAGCATGATTATTTAAGAGGGATATATCTATGACCAACAGTGGGCAATGATAGATTGAGTAGAAAAATAAACTAAGTAGTCCAATTTCAACTACGACCATACCGCCTGCTAAATTATAATAGCACAGTCGACTAAGTGTTATAATTTGCTTGTTATAAATAAATATATCCTTTTGTACTATAATAACGTCAAGTCTCAATCACTATGATTACATAACTCTCTCTGCCTCTTTGGTCTCGTGGTAAAAATACTACGCTACTGCTAAGCATGAGCTCCTGGGTTCGATTCCCGAGTCGGGCAAAGTTTTGTTAGGTTTTTCCTTATGGATTTTTTTCAGTCTCGCCCCCAATTAAGAGCGTTAACGCCTACAGCATTTCATACAAATTTTCAAGTCATTTTTTTTCCAAATGAATGAACCGAGTTTAATGAAACTTCATACGTATAAGCAAGATACATAGGTCTCAAAAGTTAGTTAAGAAAATTTTCAAAATGTCTAATTTAAAAGAAGATAATTGGAAATCTCTGTTTCTATGGAATATTTAAAATCGGATGCATTTAGCTGTAACACTAGTTTTCAAAAATGTTCTTAACTCACTTTTTAGACCTATGTATCCTGCTTATACGTATGAAGTTTCATTAAAATCGGTTCATTCATTTTGAAAAACAAGGACTTCAAAGTTTGTATGAAATGCCGGTCGGCGTTAACGCTCTTAAAATTCTTCACGATTTCCATTTGAAAGACGAAAAGATTGACTCCAAAGGATTTCACATTTCAGTTTTATTTGATGTCTTCCACAAAATACGAAAAACCTCATACGAAGCTACTAACATTTACCGTGCGAAGATTTTTAGGATTTTTTTTGAATTATGTACCCTGTATAAATAGGCAATTTGTTTGTTTGAGGGGCTCGTGGATAAGTAATAACAGCCGCACGGGTTGACCGATCAGGTTAAGCTACGCTTACCGGGGTTGGTTCATGGATGGGTGACCATTTTTACATACCGAGACCCTTCTGTACATCGGTAAGCACTTTGGTCCTGGCTGTAATTTTTGGATCTTTAACAGTGGATGGGGATCTACAGAAGCGCGAAACTCTGACAGTCAGTTTATTTTATTAACAGACTTTAGGCGAGAATGATACTTCTATGCTGATAAAATACCCGTTAATATTAGTCATGTTTCAAACTGGTTATATCTAAAGAACATGCAACATAAAACATTTGGATAATAATCTAGCAATTTAAAAACTCCAATGTAATAATATTCAAGGTAGCAGAAACGGAATGTCATGATTTAAATATTATTATTATTTCATAATACGGTATTTTACTCTTTATAAGAAAAAATCTAAAAATATATTATTTAGATAGGTTAGGCAAAAAACAGTCGGAAAATGTTAGCTTTAGTTCGTAAAACAACAATTAAAATTCAATTCAAAGTTTTCAGTTTCTTAATCTGTTTTCCATGGACCTAATATACAAACTGGACTGAGCTCTCATAACAAAAACACGAGCAGAGAGAGATATGTCATATTGATGCAGTTTATCTCCTTCTAATAGGGTGACCAAACATTTTATGACAAACAGGAAAATTCGTTTATACAGAGATAATTTGCGTCCGGTTGACCCTAAGTGATTTCAAATTATTGTTGGTATTAGGTACAAACATATTGTAATTAAATAATAGTGAAATGATAAAACTAGAAATAAAAAAACTATACCTAGAGAAATGGACCTTTTTCGAAAGCTCCTTTATGAAACTGAACATTATTGTGTTCTATGTCGGTGTTGAATCGTGTACCTACCCATGTTTTTGAGGCAAGAAGGAAGGACTACAATATTGGTGAGACTCGTCTTGTGGCGAATCATCAAATGTGATCACGTAGGTATACGTGGCTTATAATGAAGTAGGCATGTAGAATCTCGTTCTGGGACCCTGGTACTTTCTTGCTCTTTTTTCGTTTACTCTACAGAGCTGGTTTAGGTAAGTATGTAATTGAAGTAAAGGGAAATAAAATGATTCTGGAATTACATCCAACCCTATTTGTTGAATTTGTTCTTTGGATGGAAAGCTGTAACCAACATAAAAATAATGCTATTTCAATCATGCGATACATAAGTACAAATTGTATTTATTATGCGCCTAATATTAATAGTTTTAATCAGAAATACACTACTTAAAGCTTTTGTAGATAGAAGACACTAAGTATTTTGTCTACAAAACGTCTAGAGCATGGTTACACTACTTAGACAATTTTAAGTCTTTTATCGAGACTTATTTAAATCTTTGTCATTCCTTACAAGTTCCTTAACTGTGAAATTAAATGCCACAACCAGCATAACATTCACTTTTACATTTCTTGATGCAACACTTTCTCACCATTTTCGCTCTAAATTGAAAAAGAAAATAACCGCCATGAAACCATTGATTTCAGATTTCAGTGTTACCAGACTAATTATATGATAGCTACCAAACATTTATCAAAATTATATTATTTTGACTATTTTACTCATGGAGCTTACTTATATACCTGTAAATAAAATTATTTAAAACTAAGTTACGTATATTTTTTTAGCATTTAGATAATGCTAAAAAAATATACGTAACTTATTTTACCTACTTGTAGTTGGTGAAATTTTTCTACCATCTTTATAATTTTTATCTGTTGGCAATTGAGCAAAAGGGACACACTCCACAACTCGGGGCCTCTCTCTCGGCTCGTTTTGCCTCAGCTAAGATGTCCTATCAAAAGTAAACCTAAACTGCAATCTTTAAGGGTCATTTTTGTATGATACAATTTTTGGAGAGCTCAGTCCTGTTTATATAGTATATTAGGTCCATGCTGTTTTCTAATACCATGATAGTACTATTACTCTTAGGTAGCCGCCATGTTATTACGTCATTACGGTAGTATCTTAGATAATATACATCTAGATCGAGCCACCGCGTGGCCGGTCATGAGACAGCAATATAATACTTTTTTGTAGGTTATTTGGTTTAGAAATGAGGTTTAACGTAAGAAATCTTCCATATTTTGGACTGAAACTCATGTCAATACATTCGCACAATGCAAAAACTGTTAAAAAAGTTAAATTAATCGACGCAAGATAAATTTTGTAACTGTGAAAGCACTTTGTTTGGCTAACATTTTAAAGTTCGCCAAGCAAAAATACGGCACGCCGTAAGAGACAGAAGATACGATGCTTTGTCTCAATTTTTCTTCACACTGTAATCATGGCAACGTCTAGATGTTTAATGTCATTCGGTAGTATAAATTTAAAAGTGTCAATGTCAACTGTCAACTGATCATTGTATAAAAAGTGTTTGTTTACTGAGTAACTGACGTCATGAGCACAGAGCAATATGGCGTCCACTGCGTCCAGCGTTTTCGCGCGAAATTTTAAAATGTAAAATTTAAATGCATTTATGGCACTTATCGATTGAATAAAAATTTTGTGTTTTTTTTTTGTGGCTTATTAGCACTGTAGAATCTAATTGAGACACTTTTCAAAAATGGCTGTAAGTAATACCTTATTGGTTGTCCCGTGGGTCTAGTGTTCGCAACGCTACTACTGAGCATGAGGTCCTGGGTTCGGTTGCCAGGTTGGCCAATATTGCTTATGTATTTTTTCGGGGTCAACGATCGCATCTAGCGTTTGTAGTACTCATACACAAAACAATAAAAAAATATTTAAATAATATATAGGTACACAAGGTCAAATAAAATTAACCAGCTAAAATTAACCAGCTAAAATTAACCAGCTAAAATTAACCAGCTAAAATTAACCAGCTACAATTAACCAGCTAAAATTAACCAGCTACAATTTTGATATTCTTCACATCTGCGCAGTTCACCAGCTAATTTAATCTGTTTCAAGGCTAAGAGCGGTTCCGCAGTACGTCCGATCCGAATCCGAGAAATGTCGGTCCGAAGTAGCCACAGTACTATGAAGGGTTGCGCACTAGATCCGAATTTAGAACATTCCCAATTCGGATTGAACTCGGATCTTGAATCCGACAGATCGGACGATTAGTGCGAAACCGCTCTAAAGCTATCGAAAAACTAATTTTTATATAGATAGATCTGTGTTTTTTTTGCACGCAAAAAACTTAAAATTGTGAGAAATACACTTTTACTTATCAGGCCTCAATTTTTCATCCTCAAATTGGCACAAAAAGAAAGTGAAATAAAAACTACCTACTAAAATGAAAGTGTTTGAAAATAATTGATTTCGGCACCATATGATAGTGTCTTACAAAAACTAAAATGCTCATTGAACAGTAACTCGAATAAGTATAATATTAAGTAGGTATTCTAAAATAAAAGTTACGACTTGTTAGCTTAAGGCTGCAGTCTTGCAAAATTCACTCGCGGCGAATTATTTGCGCAACTTTGCGTTTTTTTTTAAACAAAAGTAATGAAATAACATGAAATATTATTATTGAACGTGAATAACCATAATATAAGTAATAGCTGGTTATTTTTTTTAGGTTCATCTGGGTGGATTATGTTAGGTAAATCAAGCGTTAAATACAGCTCTTTCGCGCCAACAACGATTCGAGTTATGTTTGTGCACTTGCATTGGGCAATACAAATTTTATTTAGAAAATCTGTTCAGCGCATAATTGTTTCCATATTCTTGTCTTCAAAATGCGCTGATTACTTTTTTCTAATTATCTTTCATTTTCTTAATTCGGATGTCACAATGTCATCGAAATTCTCTGTTTTTATCTCTTAATAAACGGTTTGTTTCATAATAACAAAGCATCGTACGCATGTAAGATTTGGTTGGTTTAATGCCAAGAGTTCAATAAAGCAAATACTAAAAAAAATTGCATCTAAATCACCTTAGTCTAACAATAATAATAATCTCAAAAGACCTCCAAAACGCTCCGACCCACTAAGAAATTTCACTCGCAATTCTTGTTCATAAACTCTGTTTTGGAGGTATTTTGAGATTATTATTATTGTTAGAGTAAGGTGATTTAGGTGCAATTTTTTTTAGTACTTGCTTTATTGAACTCTTGGCATTAAATTAACTAACTTTTACATGCATACGATGCATTGTTATTATGAAACAAACCGTTTATTAAAAGCTAAAAACAGAGAATTTCGATGACATTGTGACATCTGAATTAAGAAAATGAAAGGTAATTAGAAAAAAGTAATCAGCGCATTTTGAAGACAAGAATATGGAAACAATTATGCGCTGAACAGATTTTCTAAATAAAATTTGTATTGCCCAATGCAAGTGCACAAACATAACTCGAATCGTTGCTGGCTCGAAAGAGCTGTATTTAACGCTTGATTTACCTAACATAATCCACCCAGATGAACTTAAAAAAAATTACCAGCTATTACTTATATAATGGTTATTCACGTATTATAATAATATTTCATTTTATTTCATTACTTTTGTTTAAAAAAAAATACAAAGTTGCGCAAATAATTCGCCGCGAGTGAATTTTGCAAGACTGCAGCCTTAATAGAATGTCTAAAAATTATAGTTAAGCATAACGATTTAAGTTTTTTTTATTGGTAACTAGTGACCCGGCCCTGTGGGTCTACTCCCTAAGCACGAAGCCCGTAGTTTCGGCCTTCGTTACGGGCGTTTCCTACTCTGTATCACCTACGGATGGATGATTGGTTCGCTCGGGGCCCGAACGAAGTATGAATGACAAAGTGATTTGCCAGTTGTCCCTACTCCCGATGTATGTTTGCCCGTCCGAAAAACTAAACTTTTACACTTGTTTTGATGGATCGTAATTTCAGACGGACGGATGAACGGACGGACGGAAAGACGGACGGACTTGGGAGTAGGCCCCTGCTTCGCACGGTCAGAATATCGAGACTACTTTATTACATGTAAGTTCTATGTGAATCACTCTAATATTAATAATAGGTCTTTACCTATGAAATTGCCGTTTTGTATGAAAAAATTTAAACGAATTTTTTTCATGTATTTTTTATTTGTATTAATCGAAGTAATCACCCATGCAATCAATGCATCTTTGCCAACGCAGTGGCAGTTTATTGATGCCCTTCGTAAAGAAATCAGCTGGTCGGGAGGCAACAAATTCTTCAAAGGCATTTTGTACTGCCTCTCGGGTATTGAATTTATTTCCCGCCAAGAAGTTATTCAAATTCTGGAAAAAGTAGTAGTCTGTAGGCGCAAGGTTTGGTGAGTAGGGCGGATGACGGAGAGCTTCCAACCCCAGTTCTTGCAACTTGGAGACCGTCTGCTGTGCAGTATGAGGTCGCGCGTTGTCGTGCAGGAGCAGCGGAGACGAGCGATTGACCAATGCTGGTTGGAGATGTGCCAGCTTCTCCATCATTGTGTTCAGTTCTTCACAGTACACATCTGCAGTAATGCTCACCCCGTTTGGTAAGAAGCTGTGATGAATCACACCGGCGCTAGACCACCAAACAGTGACTATCACTTTTCTAGGGGTAAGTTTTCGTTTAGGGCATTGTTTAGGTGCTGAACCAGGATCCAACCAACTTGCTGAGCGCTTGCGGTTATCAAACAGAATCCATTTTTCATCGCAGGTAACAATGCGGTTCAAAATTCCTTCATTTGTGTGTCTGTTGAGCAGTGCAAGGCACGTCTCGACGCGTACTTCGCGCTGGCGATCATTGAGTTCGTGGGGCACCCATTTGTCAAGCTTTTTTACCTTGCCAATTTGACGCAAATGGACCAATATTGTTTTGACGCTAACGTCGAAAGCTGCTGCTAATTCAGCCGTAGATTGTGTATCATCAGCTTCCACAATCGCCTTTAATTCGTAATTGTCGACCAAAGTCTTCGGACGACCGCGAGGTTCATTTTTCAGGTCGAAATTTCCAGAACGGAAGCGAGCAAACCAATAACAGGTGGTGCGTTGGTTTGTAGTGTTAGCTCCGTAAACGTCGTTGATGTTGCGTGCCGCTTGTGCCGCGTTGCTGCCACGACGGTACTCATATTCCATAATTACTCGAATTTTTAACGTATCCATGATGACGAAAAAGATTGAAATGCGATGAAAATGTAACACTAATCAATAAACAAATGACTACTTTTGGAAAAAAAATCCATGTTTTTAAAATAAAATTAATTTGAAATTAGAATTCTTAGCCAAACAAAAATTATTTTGATAATAATAAAGGCGAAATTTTGTGTGTGTGTGAATGTTTGTTACTTCTTCACGTTCAAACGGCTGGACCGATTTGTATGAAATTTAATATGTAGACATGTATTAACACATAGGCTACTTTTTATCCCGAAAAAATGTAGTGTTCCCGTGGGATGAGCAAGGAATTCCAATATATTTGCTACTCTTTCAAACTCCAACGGCTCGACCGATTTTTATGAAATTTGGTGTGGTAGTAGCTGACACCCTGGATTAACACTTAGGCCACTTTATGCCCCGAAAAATGTAGTGTTCCCGAGGGATGAGCAAGGAATTTAAATATATTTGCTACTCTTTCAAACTCAAACGGCGGGACCGATTATGATGAGGTGAGGGAGTAGCGGACACCCTGGATTAACACATAGGCCACTTTATATCCCGTAAAAATATAGTGTTGCCGTAGAACGAGCAAGGAATTCAAATATATTTGTTACTCTTTCAAACTCAAACGGCTCGACCGATTTTGATGAAATTTGGTGTGGAAGTAGCTGACACCCTGGATTAATACGTAGACTACTTTATATCCCGAAAAAATGTAGTGTTCTCGTGAGATGAGCAATTTCTTTGTGAATACTTTTCTCACCGGTTAAATAATAAGTACACTTTTTATTTTTAGTGTATCTCATAAACCGCGGCGGGGAACACCGCGGGGCGCAGCTAGTATATTATACACATAAACTTTCCGGAATAAATTCTCATCAAAATCCTTCGTGTAGTTAAGGAGAACAACGCGGTCATACAGGCAGACAAGAAATGCGACTTTAATAGTTTTCGTGTTGAAAATAACTAAAAGTTATAGCAGTAGAGTTATATCTTAATAGTAAAATTACAACAAGGAAAGTTTCAGTGATAAAAAATAACACTGTTAGTCGCCGAACATAACCTATATTATCTATAACTATATCTATAAAAATAACACTGTTAGTCGCCGAACATAACCTATATTATCTATAACTATATCTATAAAAAATAACACTGTTAGTCGCCGAACATAACCTATATTATCTATAACTATATCTATAAAAATAACACTGTTAGTCGCCGAACATAACCTATATTATCTATAACTATATCTATAAAAAATAACACTGTTAGTCGCCGAACATAACCTATATTATCTATAACTATATCTATAAAAATAACACTGTTAGTCGCCGAACATAACCTATATTATCTATAACTATATCTATAAAAATAACACTGTTAGTCGCCGAACATAACCTATATTATCTATAACTATATCTATAAAAATAACACTGTTAGTCGCCGAACATAACCTATATTATCTATAACTATATCTATAAAAATAACACTGTTAGTCGCCGAACATAACCTATATTATCTATAACTATATCTATAAAAATAACACTGTTAGTCGCCGAACATAACCTATATTATCTATAACTATATCTATAAAAATAACACTGTTAGTCGCCGAACATAACCTATATTATCTATAACTATATCTATAAAAATCAATGCCACTTTTCGTTGTAATTTTATAACTCAAGAACGGCTGGGCCGATTTAGCTGATTTTGGTTTTGAAATGTTTGACGTAGTCCAGGGAAGGTTTAAACGATGAGAAAAATTGTAAAAGTTACCGGGAAAATTGGAAAATTCTGGAAAACTGAAAGTAGATTTTTTATGGGAATATTGAAATTGGGACAGGACAACTTCTGTCGGGTCAACTAGTAGTACATATGAAAAGCCCGCGGGTCACGGCAAGTGTCAAGTATATAATACGTAGTCTGTTATTGTGCGTCATCTGTTTATAGAAAAACCCATTCCTCCTCTATTTATAAAATTCGTTAGAATATCTACAAATGGCTCACAGAAGGTCAGATGTAAATAGCCTAATGTTAGGAAGTATAATTTAAGCGAAGGATTATGAGCATTTTATTTATATGACCTCAACAGCTGACAGCATCACATTATCTTTTTATGTATTACAAGCTGTTACTAAGAAGTAATGATTTGTCTAAAGAAGATTCTAGAAAATATGGAGGTAATATTATCTATCTATCTACAGGGTGTAAGGGACAGCCCTCCGCAAACTCACAGGGTGCATTCAGCTCCTCATTTTGAATCATATTCCACCGGAAATTTTCTCAGGAAAAATTTCATTTTTTCAATTTTTTTTCAGTTACATTTTCATTATTTCAATGTAAAATTGCATTGTGTGTTCGCAGCACTCCATTTATGTAAAAAAAACTGCAAAAAAACAACAGCAAAAAAGAAAAACCAGCAATGGGTGTTGAAATACTCTAACCAACGACGCGTGAAATCAGCTGTTCACTTTCTGTCTAGCTACAGAGTTCATCGAACTCACCGCATACCTATTACCTACCCCTCCCAACCAGTAACAGACGCTCCAATTTGTGCACAAAAACACAAACAAATCAGGTTTATTGTTCCTGAAATAATTTCATGTACCGGTCATCTTAGGATGACATACTGAATTCACCCTATCAGTTTGCGGAGGGCTGTTTTTTTTTTTTTTTTTTTTTGTATGGCATCTCGCAGTGTGACCACTTGGGGTCGAGACTGCTTAACCGGACTATCCTGTGGGTGCCTTAAGCGAACTCAAAGCCTCCAGCCAGGGGCATGTTTTTACTTATAAACTAAGCGACTGCGCACTAAGGGCACCCCCTGTGGGGTACGGACCTCGGCTTAGGGCGTCGCTGACTAAGAGAGGACAGCAAGGTACAATTGGCTGGCTCAAATCGGGGTTATTATTATTAACAGGGGAGTTTAAAGCTACAGGCTCAGCTACGCCACCAGCTGGCTCGTTATTACCGATCAAGGGAGATGAATTTACATTTACAGGGAAAGTTCGTCTACGCGGAGGACCTCGGCGGCGAGGTCGGAATGATGATTTTTGTGATCTGTGTTTGCGTACTAGAGTACTAGTAGCACTACTACTTTCCTGGAGGAGGGTAATAGGGTCATCAGGTTAGAGAGTGCAAGTCGCGGACGGCGGACTTTACTGATTCTAGAGGGGACATAATTAGCGGACGCGACAACCAGAGGGTTGCGGTGCTTCGCGGCAGAATCAAAGAAACGCTTGGAAAGGCGTTTCAAGAATTGACGGATGGTCGGGATTCTAAGGTCTAAATGGAGGTTTTCGTTCCGAACGAACCAAGGGGCACCCGTTACCTTTCGGAGGCAACGGTTTTGGAGGGTCTGCATCCTATGGATGTGATGGGGCTTTGCGTGAGCAAAGACTGGGCCCGCAAAGGTCATGATGGGGCGAATGCACGCTGTATAAATACGCAACTTGCACTTAAGGGACAACTTGCTGCGTGCATTCATAATCGAATGGAGTCTATTAAGAGCAAAGTAGGCCCGCGAACGGGCCTTCTTTATGTGCTCTGAAAACGTAAGGTGCTCATCGAGCGTCACGGATGCGGAGGGCTGTCCCTTACACCCTGTATATAAATAAAAAGAGAAGTCCTGACTGACTGATTGACTGACTCATCAACGCCCAGCCCAAACCCTTGGACCTAGAAACCTGAAATTTTGCACAGAGATTCCCTCTATAATGTAGACAAGGAATAAGGAAGGAAGGTAGTACGTTCCCATGGGATATTTTCCGACATCCACGCGGGCGAAGCCGCGGGCAAAAGCTACTGAGAAATAAAGAGATTCGAGTAGGGGGAGTCTGCGGCTCGAGTTACTTCTACACAAGCGTGCATACCGTCCACCGTATTCTACCCTCAGGCTCGGCTCAGGTGGCCCGGGGTGGGGTCGTCTTGGCGCTGGGGTCGCAGGTAGTTTAATAAAGATACCGCGGCCCTGGCACAGGCAACTGAAGGAACACGGGTGGGTTTTAGTCAGTAAAAGTCTGACACGCCCTTCCGCTCCACCCAGAGCGGGAGAAGTCATTTGATGATTTCCCATCCACAAAAAAAAAAAAAGGCTTAGGCACCACCAGGTGACATATGTATTTAGGTTCTACGTTTGACCACTATGTCACCTGATATGCCCCCTTCATTAATAGTACATATTCCTGTCAGCCTCACCTACTTAACCCCTCAAGTGTCTGAGTTTAGCTAATTTTAGACCTAAAACTGCAGCGAGTGGGGAGTGTTGGGGGTTAGTTGCGAACCCCATAGGTTCACAACTACTGATGATGATATGTTTTCCATCGGATGATGTTTTTTTACGTTTATATATATGTGATCTAAGCTTATATACCTATTAAGTATGTAAAGTTTTGTCCTTTTGCACACTTGGGGTGCATTTGACACGCGGGGGGGAGTGGGGGTTAGCTGCGAACTCCATAGGTTCACATCTAATGATGATGATTGGTTTTCCATCGGATGATGTTTTTTACGTTTATATATATGTGATATAAGCTTATATACCTAATAAATTGAATAACTAAATAAATAAAACAAGGGTTTTCTTATGTACACATGGGGTGCATTCGACACTTGAGGGGTTATGCTTTAGAATGTTATGCATAAATATACCTAATTAGGATAAACAGTCACAATCTTTGTAAGGATGCCAACAATATAGATTGGTCTGATCTGTTTGCCTCTGCATCAGTCGATGAGAAAGTCAATATTTTTACGGCTAAACTTATCGAGCTATACGATCATCACGCACCTGTTCGAGCAGTTAAGGTTAGGCATTTGCCGGCGCCGTGGCTCACAAATGAGATCAAAACGCTAATGCACAAAAAAGTTACTGCAAAGTCTAAGTTCAAGCGTAGGGCTAATGACGCTAACAGGGAAAGATACCTCTCAATCCGTAATCGCTGCAATAAGGTGTGTAGGAATGCTAATCGCCACCACATTCATTCTTCGGTCCAAAATGGGGACCCTTCCAAAGTTTGGAAATTTCTTAGATCATTGGGGGTCGGTAAAACCCGACAAGAGACAATCCCAAAAGACATAGACATTGATGCAATGAATAATCACTTTACTTCTTCGTCCAATTATGATAGGACAATAAAATTGAATACACTGAATTATCTCTCTTCACTTCCGACTCCTAGTTATTCTCCATTTGTTTTTGATCAGTTCTCCGCATGTGATGTTAAGAAAAGCATACTATCGATTACCTCCAATGCAGTTGGAAGTGACTGTATCAGCCGTAATATGTTAGTCCCTGTGCTGGATGTTATCCTTCCCGTCATTTGTCACATCCTCAATTTCTCTGCATCTAGTGGTGTCTTTCCATGCTCATGGAAAGATGCTCAAATAATTCCTTTACCTAAAAAGTCAAATCCCACATCCTTTTCTGAATACCGTCCAATATCCGTCTTGCCATTCCTATCCAAAGTCCTTGAACGGTTAATTCACAATCAAATAAGTACTTTCCTCTCTAAAAATAATCTCCTCAACCCCTTCCAGTCTGGCTTCCGTCCTGGTCATAGCACTACCACAGCGCTTCTGAACATTACGGATGATATAAGGTCAGCTATGGAAAAAGGTAATCTAACGGTTCTAGCTTTGCTAGATTTCAGTAATGCCTTTAATACTGTTGATTTTGATGTTTTGCTTGGCATTCTACGCTCTCTTAACATATCTCCATCGGTAATTGACTGGTTTCGTACTTATCTGTTCGGCCGCCGGCAACGTATTTGCATTGGAGAAATCTTGTCCTCCTGGAGTAATACTTCTGCCGGTGTACCTCAGGGTGGCGTTCTATCCCCTTTACTTTTCGCAGTTTTTATTAACTCAATCTCCGACGAACTAATTTCTTCCTACCATCTTTATGCAGATGATTTACAAATTTACTCGCGAGCTCCTCTTGGAAATCTGTCTGAGGCTATCGTAACGGTTAATAGTGATCTGGCCCGTATATGCAAGTGGAGCAAGAGGTCTGGACTTGTGGTCAACCCCATAAAGACGCAGGTTGTGGTGGTAGGCAGTTCTAGGACGGTCTCAAGGATCGACTGGACGACTCTCCCCCAAGTTTCTTTTGACAACTCAGTTGTTCCTTTCAGTGAGAAAGTTAAAAACTTGGGGATATTCATAGATAAGAACTTCTCTTGGACTGCCCAGCTACAGGAAGTTAGCCGCAGGCTATTTGCATCTGCTGCATCTTTGAAGAGATTGCGTAATTTTCTACCGACTGCCACCAAGATTGCGCTTGCACAATCGCTTCTTCTTCCCATCCTTGACTATGCTGACGCCAGCTATCTTGACCTTACGCAAGACCAACTCGATAAACTTGAGCGGCTTCAAAATGTGTGTATAAAAAGGTTCATATTCGGTTTGCGCAAATATGACCATGTTTCTGAATATCGTGTCAAGCTCAAGTGGTTACCAATTCGCCTTCGCCGGAATGCTCATATTCTTTCCCTTTTGTATAATGTGCTCTTTTCTCCTTCCACCCCTCTCTATCTCAAGAAACGTTTCCAGTTTCTTTGCGACTCCCACGCGAAATTTTTAAGGTCATCAGATAACTTGAAGCTCAAAATGCCTATGCATTCCACAACTTTCCTCGACAAATCCTTTACTGTCCAGGCCGCTCGTTTGTGGAGTGCATTGCCCGTTCAAATTAAACGCGCGCAGTCGTTACCTACGTTTAAAAGGCTCGTAAAGGAACATTACTTGTCGTTGTGATCTTGTTCTCATAACTGTTAAATTAAACATCTTTAGTCTTCATTAATTTTTGTTGCTTAAATATTTAGTATGTATGTATTTATGTATCTATTATTTAGGATATGTATGTATGTATTTTAGTTTAATATTGTATAAGTTGGTATTTACTATTTGCACCAACAACAGCCCCATTTTATATCGTGATAAATCACTGTCCATCCTAAGGTTGCCTGGAAGAGATCGCGGAAAGCGATAAGGCCGCCCATTGTATGTTTTGTAGTGTATATGTTTTCTTTTGTTATGTATTTTTGTGGTGTACAATAAAGTATATATAAATAAATAAATAATAAACAATTGTATGCTATTTTATATTATCTATACTAATATTATAAAGAGGTAAAATTTGTTTGTAAGTTTGTATGTAGGGGGTAATCTCCGGAACTAATGATCCAATTCTCAAAATTTTTTCAATGGTAGAAAGCTACATTATTCCTGAGTGCTATAGGCTATAAATTATATTTATATCATGCATATTAGCCGAGCTATCACAATTTTTCTTTAACAAGTCGGAAAGAAATACCTCTTTAAACAGACTTTTTTGCATGCGCTGCCTAAACGGTTGTATAAAATTGAGAACAATGTATGGCAGTCTGGTCCGTCTTAAATAATTCTACAAAAAAGTCCGCGACACCATATTTCTAACTTTTATATTTTATCTTTTATACATCTTTTATTGTTATAAAAAAGTATTTTTAGACATACTTACGTTTGGATGATTATTTAAACAACAAAACATTAATCCTTATCAAAATAAGTTATTTTATGATCACAAGGACATCATGAAGATAATATTTGGCCTTTACAGTATGGCAATTGGTCATACAGTTTCGGAGATAATATAAAATTACTAAAACGCAAAATAACTTTAATTCATACCGGTCGCTCTTGAGCAAACATGTTTGGTGCGGACGTTTTATCAATTTACCCATAGATGGCGTTGTGCAAATAAGTAATTTTTCTGAATTGCGAGATTTATTATTTCAGAAGAGTTTGTTTTTTTGTTAGTTTGTTTGAACGCGCTATCTCTGGAACTATTCCAGTCGGATTTGAAAAATTCTTTTTGCATTTTATAACCCTGTTCTTGAGGAGAGCTATTTAACATCGCGCTAGGGCCCTTAGAAGACGAGCGCGAAGTAATAGCGCGGGCAGGCGATGCGGAAGGATATAGGCTATTTAACATCACGCTAGGGCCCTTAGAAGCCGAGCGCGAAGTAATATCGCGGGCAGGCGATGCGGAAGGATATAGGCTATTTAACATCACGCTAGGGCCCTTAGGAGCCGAGCGCGAAGTAATATCGCGGGCAGGCGATGCGGAAGGATATAGGCTTTTAACATCACGCTAGGGCCTTTAGAAGCCAAGCGCGAAGTAATAGGCGCCGGCAGGCGATGCGGAAGTATATAGGCTATTTAATATCACGCTAGGGACCTTAGAAGCCAAGCGCGATGTAATAGCGCCGGCAGGCGATGCGGAAGTATATAGGCTATTTAACATCACGCTAGGGCCCATGAGTCGAAGTAATACCGCGGGCAGGCGATGCGGAAGTTTATAGGCTATTTAACTTCACGCTAGGGCCTTTAGAAGCCGAGCGCGAAGTAATAGCTCGGGCAGGCGATGCGGAAGGATATAGTCTATTTAAAATCACACTAGGGCCCTTAGGAGTCGAGCAAAAAGAAAAAAATGTCAGAAAGGATACTAAGCGCAAATGAAGTAATAGGGCGGGCACTCGTTGCGATGCAATGCGTCGGGTTAGCAAGAAATTTCACGCGGACGAAGTCGCGGGCAGAAGCTAGTGTCTTATAATTTTATGCAAATGGATAGTAGGGAACCATTTTTAGAATAGCAAAATGGGAATAAAATTATTAGAGATTCGAATAAATAAATGCCGAAACGAAATAACGAATGCAGTGGGTCAGTGTGTCAACAGGGGATCAAACTCACCGACTTCTCACTCGCCTGTACGCGTTTCTTCCTTTTGGGCTACAGCCGCTTTAAAATACAGGGTGTCAGTGTAAACAGTGGCAATCTTTTAAGGGGTCATTGTACTCATCATTATGAACAACTTTTACTATGAGTTTTTAAAGCTCAAAAAAAATGTATTCGAGCCATTTGTGGAGCTCACTTTTTAGACACCTGTAAGCCCCTATTTCAAAAACTTAATATTCTACCTTTGCCGTGTTTATATATTTTTGAAATTTGTATTTTTGTTAAAAGAAATTACAATTTATTTGAAATTAGTACTGAAAGGCCAAACAGCCGAACAAGGCATAAAGACAGACTTCGGCTGCCACAAATAAAACTAAAATTATTTAAGAAAAATGTATACTGCATGTCGATTATTATTTACAATCATTTACCTAATACTATTCAAGATTTACCGCTGACAATGTTTAAAAAAATGCTTTTCAAATTTTTACTATTTAAACGATATTACACCATTATGGAATATTTAGAAGACAAGTCAATAGACTCTGTAATTTGTAACATAGATTAATTTTGACAAGGCATGATTTTTTTTTTTTAAATACATTTGCACGCCATGTTATGGCAGGATATGCTGAACTAAACAAATTAACACCTTATGTAGGTACCATATTCTAGCAAATAAATATTTTGATTTGATTTGATTTGATTTTTGATTTATGGAACCGAACCTGAAAAAATCAGGTGCTCAGTACATTTATGTTCGCATAATTCGTCAAAATGTTGGGGACAGCTGTTTTTTTTTTTGCGATTTCTGGTTTGGTCCCATAGTAAAAGTTGCTCATAGTGGTGAGTACAATAACCTCTTAAAAGATTGCCACTTTTTACACTTACACCCTGTATTATTAGGTGTACGAACATACACAAACACTGCCTACTTCTCTCTGGTCGTGATGTTCATTATTATTAGGTGTACGAACATACACAAACACTGCCTACTTCTTTCTGGTCGTGATGTTCATTATTATTAGGTGTACGAACATACACAAACACTGCCTACTTCTCTCTGGTCGTGATGTTCATTATTATTAGGTGTACGAACATACACAAACACTGCCTACTTCTCTCTGGTCGTGATGTTCATTATTATTAGGTGTACGAACATACACAAACACTGCCTACTTCTCTCTGGTCGTGATGTTCATTATTATTAGGTGTACGAACATACACAAACACTGCCTACTTCTCTCTGGTCGTGATGTTCATTATTATTAGGTGTACGAACATACACAAACACTGCCTACTTCTCTCTGGTCGTGATGTTCATTATTATTAGGTGTACGAACATACACAAACACTGCCTACTTCTCTCTGGTCGTGATGTTCATTATTATTCAACGAGTTAATACTTTAACCCTCACATTTATACTTTATCATAAATATTTATTTAACAGAACACGTTTTTGCATACTTTTGTTAACTTCCTGCGTTCAGATTTAAATCTTGTAATGTAAGTGTTAAGTAATTTAAATTGTTACCTGCTTTTAATTAATTAATTCATACCTATACTTAATTAAGTTAATAATGAAGGCTGTCAGCACCCCCTGGCGGGCAAAGGCCTTATAATATTGTGAGAATGGCCTTCGCCCTGCATTTACGTCCCCACCGAGATACACGCGTTAGAATTTCAGAATTTTCAGTAGGTAGCTAAATTCAAGTCCTGCCTGACTGACTCATCAACGCCCAGCCCAAACCATTGGACGTAGAAAGCTGAAATTTTGCGCAGAAGGATTTTCGTTCCCGTGGGATATTTTCCGTCATCCACGTGAAGCCGTGCGGGATGTACTAGTAAGACATAAAATTGTAATAGGTACACTATATTTCACGAAAGGTTTTTTTTTAATATTTAAAATATCCAGTGCACCAAGTTTTTGCGGCCATTAACCAATAAAATTAGTTTAATGGTTCATATTACCTTTAAAAAGCGTCACAGACGCTTTTTCAATCGTAATATCTGAAAAAATATTAATAATATGGTGGTTTGACATATTATATCTGAAGGAAGGAAGGAGCTCGTGGCTAAGTTAGCTCATGGCTAAGTAATAACAGCTGCACGGGTCGATACATCAGGTTAAGCTACGCTTCGTGCCTCGGAAAGAACGTCCCGCCCGGCTGTCATTCGTGGATCTTTGACAGTCGTTACGGGTCGTCAGAAGCCCGAAAGTCTGACAACCAGTCTTACCAAGGGGTATCGTATAACCAGTAACTGGGTTGTGGAGGTCAGATAGGCAGTCGCTCCATGTAAAATACTGGTATGCAGTTGCATCCGGTAAGACTGGAAGCCGACCCCAACATAGTTGGGAAATGGCTAGGCAGATTGATTGAATCTATGAAATGGCCATTTAATAGAAAATTAATGAAAGTTCGTTGATGCCTCTGCTATAGAAATCTTGGGGACGGGAATCGATGAATTCTTTAAAGGCGTTTTTCACCTGTATTTGAAATTTTTCCCCGGGCTCACTGTTGAGATCAAATTTTCCAGAACGGAAGCGATCAAACCAAAAACGCACCGTGCGTTCACTTGCGGTACCTTGTGCATACACGTCGTTAATATTGCGTGCTGTCTGTGCTGCGTTGGTGCCACACGGAACTCGTATTCGAAAATAGCGCGCTATTTCGATTTGTCCATGGTTACAGAAACGTCAATATCAAAGAAAAATCGAACGGCGGGAAAACAAATGAACAACTGTTTTTTTTTTTAATATCATGCTATTACATAAAATTAATTTGAATTTGGAATTCTAAATAGAATGTAAGATATTGATCTTCTCACTAGCCGGTACCAAAAATCGGCTATTTCATAGGTAATTAAATAATGACCAATTATTTTACCTATGTTAAAACAAGAAATTTCACGCAGACAAAGTCGCGGGCAGAACTAGTTTTCTATACAAAGTCTATCAAACCCCAATTTGAATTCTTCAGATGAAAAATTATCTGAAGATTGAAAAATCGCTAGTCAGACCGTGCATTATTCTTCAAATAAAAATTACACTCACCAAATTCCAATTAGTGAAAAAACAATACGAATATTTCCACAAGACACCCAGATCTGGATCATTTCTCTGTTCTTCAGTTAAATTAGATTTTATGGCTGATCCATAACTTATCGTAAAGTAAAATATATCACAATTTAAAGCATGAAACACTGTTCTTACAAAAAGATGGGAACAAGTATCTTTTACACCTGAAATCTTCACCATTTTTCAATAATTTACATAAATACTTCTAGGTACGTCTATATGTCTGAAACACGCGAATTGTCAAAGCAAAGTGATTTTTCCCTGAATTTTGACGTCAATTATGTTAAATTATTGTAAGGAATGGCTAATGATTGAAGCTCAAAAAATATTGTTAATGGATTTTTGTTCAGTTTTAAGTTTGGGAGGAGGTCGGGGCAAGTAGGAAGTGCTCTGCGGGTTTATATAATAAATATAATAATAAAATCTTTATTACACTTCGAAGTCACAAACATCTGTGTAGCCCTGACTCTTGTACTAAGAGTTCCTGTATCACAAGAGACAGACCTCTCAATTTACAGAGAATATGATGTAGAAGCGAGATAGACAAAAAAATAAATTACAGTTATGGCATGCATTGACAAGTAGATAATTGACAAGAGAACAAAATAAAAAAAAAAATAAAATAAAGAAATAATGATAAAAGAGTTTAAAATAACAATGCGTTTTGTAAAAAGGGTGGGTGAGTGTGAGTGAAGTGTGTGTGTGTGTGTGAGGTGTGTGTGTGTAAGGTTTTAAGGGTTTAGATTATCTATATAAATAAAAACAGAAGTCCTGACTGACTGACTGATTGACTGACTCATCAACGCCCAGCCCAAACCCTTGGACCTAGAAAGCTGATATTTTGCACAGAGATTCCCTTTTTAATGTAGACAAGGAATAAGGTAGGAATTCCCGGTAGCAGGTTCCCTTGGGATATTTTCCGACATCCACGCGGGCGAAGCCGCGGGCAAAAGCTAGTATGTTATAAAAAGAGATTTGTGTTTTCTAAATGTGCGTGTTTTTCATCCATACTATACATAGGATAGGATTTAAATGCCATACAAAAATATACATTAATATTATACTTTGATCAAAATGCAAAAATAAAATTACGTGGAATCTCAGCCGTTTTGAGCATTTTAGTTAAAAACTTAATTAGGATGGAGTAACAAAAAATGTGTTCAAAATTATCAGAATCATTTTTCTCTTGGCGTCCGAGGACTGGAAGACGAGGTGTCGCTCGTGCGCAGGCGCGGTGGGGACCACGTTGTTGCCCCCGCGGGCAAACCTGGCTGAGGCTGGACCAGCAGCGTGGGGATGGGCTCAAGAGAACAGAGGCCTGTGCCCAGGGGGCTTACTGTGAGCTCTTATAGCAGGGCAGAAGTTGAACGTTTCCAGTGAGAGAGAGAGAGAGACGGAGCTATTGACGACACGGTTGGCGCAGTGGTTGAGCGATTGACTGCTGCGCAGCATGTCGCGGGTTCGATTCCCGCACGGGGCAAATATTTGTACGAGCTACAAGTATTTGTTCCGAGTCTGGGTGTTTTCTATCTATAATATGTATGTATTTACAAAAAAAAACCGTATATAAGTAGTTTATCAGCCATCTCGTTACCATAACACAAGCATTAGGTTGCTTAGCTTGGGACTAGATGGCGTTGTGTGAAATGTCCAAGGATATTTATTTATTTATTTATTAGCTATAGGTCGTACATGGCTCCGTCTCTCTCTCTCACTGGAAACGTTCAACTTCTGCCCTGCTATAAGAGCTCATAGCAAGCCCCCAGCAGTGGGGGAAGTGGGGCTGTGGAGGATGATGATGAGGTAGGACACCTCTGCCCAACACTTCGGCTATTACAGGCGTGGTGTTATCAATGGTATTATGTACTTACCTACAAAGGAAAAACAATGTCATCGCGTGCCTACATTATGTATACCTACGCAAAAAATAATAGGTTTATGTAATTACAAACAATATCAAGTACCTACAATAGCTGTTACGACTTGTATTGTGAGGTATAAACACTATCACATAAACTCTGAAATGTGAAAGATTTTGCAGGCGTTTTTATTGTACGTGTTTTTTACGATTTGTCACTTCGAGGTACTTCTAACCATATAAGTTGTGTATATTTTTGTAATCGCCTTTTAAAACCCTTCAATTTGATATCCCACTCGATGGTATTTGAAGAAAAAAAAATTTGGGGGTCCACAATATGGCACCCTAAATCCGCCATTTTACTTTGTTTTTTAATTTATGTAGTACTGGCCAGTAACACTCGCGCTACCAAGACAATTCTAAAGACGTATAATTTATCCAAATCCGTTTATTCGTTTAGGAGTTACGAGGGAACAAAGAAACGGACATACATACATCCATACTTACATACAGGTCAAATACATAACCCTCCTTTTGGGCTTCGCCGCAGTCGGGTAAAAAAAACAGAAAGTCCTGTACGAGGTCAAAAGGCTCCTATCTCAGGATGATGCTGCGACATTTAAAATAAGTGTCGCAGCGCTGGTATTCTGATAGGGTCCGCTGTGATGTCACGCTACACAATATTCTGATAGGGTCCGCTGTGATATCACGCTACACAATATTCTGATAGGGTCCGCTGTGATGTCACGCTACACAATATTCTGATAGGGCCCGCTGTGATGTCACGCTACACAATATTCTGATAGGGTCCGCTGTGATGTCACGCTACACAATATTTTGATAGGGCCCGCTGTGATGTCACGCTACACAATATTCTGATAGGGTCCGCTGTGATGTCACGCTACACAATATTTTGATAGGGCCCGCTGTGATGTCACGCTACACAATATTCTGATAGGGCCCGCTGTGATGTCACGCTACACAATATTTTGATAGGGCCCGCTGTGATGTCACGCTACACAATATTCTGATAGGGTCCGCTGTGATATCACGCTACACAATATTCTGATAGGGTCCGCTGTGATGTCACGCTACACAATATTCTGATAGGGCCCGCTGTGATGTCACGCTACACAATATTCTGATAGGGTCCGCTGTGATGTCACGCTACACAATATTCTGATAGGGCCCGCTGTGATGTCACGCTACACAATATTCTGATAGGGTCCGCTGTGATGTCACGCTACACAATATTTTGATAGGGCCCGCTGTGATGTCACGCTACACAATATTCTGATAGGGTCCGCTGTGATGTCACGCTACACAATATTTTGATAGGGCCCGCTGTGATGTCACGCTACACAATATTCTGATAGGGCCCGCTGTGATGTCACGCTACACAATATTTTGATAGGGCCCGCTGTGATGTCACGCTACACAATATTCTGATAGGGTCCGCTGTGATGTCACGCTACACAATATTTTGATAGGGCCCGCTGTGATGTCACGCTACACAATATTCTGTTAGGCCCCGCTGTGATGTCACGCTACACAATATGCTAAATTCTTAAAGGAACAAAATCCATCAAACTAGCCTGTTCCCAACTATGTTGGGGTCAGCTTCCAGTCTAACCGGATGCAGCTGAACACCAGTATTGTATATCCATGGAGCGACTGCCTATCTGACCTCCACAACCCAATTACCAGGCAATACGATACCCCTTGGTAAGACTGGTTGTCAGACTTTCGGGCTTCTGACGACCCGTAACGACTGTCAAAGATCCACGAATGACAGCCGGGACCAACGGCTTAACGTGCTTTCCGAGTCACGGAGAAGTCTCGGTGTGTAAAGATGATCACCTATCCACGGACTAAGCCCGCTACCTTCTCAATACTCGTATATTATAATCGTTTTGTTACAGACCGTTTTGAACACTTACGTAAGAATTTTTGACGTTTTAAGTAGTTTCACGTAATGTCATTTTCTCGTGGCTAAGTAATAATAAATAATAATAAATAAATATCCTTGGACATTTCACACAACGCCATCTAGTAATAATAATAATAACAGCAGCACGGATTGATCCATCAGGTTAAGCTACGCTTGCTGGGGTTGGTCCGTGGATGGGTGATCATCTTTACATACCGAGACTCCTCCGTGCCTCAGAAAGCACGTTAAGCCGTTGGTATCGGCTGTCATTCGTGGATCTTTGACAGTCGTTACGGGTCGTCAGAAGCCAGAAACTCTGACAACCAGTTTTACCAAGGGGTATCGTATTACCTAGTCACTGGGTTGTGGAGGTCAGATAGGCAGTCGCTCCATATAAAATACTGGTATTCAACTGTATCCGGTTAGACTGGAAGCCGACCCCAACATAGGTGGGAAAATGCTAGGCAGATTGATTGTTTAGTAATTGTATGTTAATGGGTCATTAGGCTCAACTGACGTCTGTGCGGAGGTTAAGTATATAATTATAACTGAATGTAATTATTGTTACCTATTAGATTTATAACTATATTCCTGAAAGAATAGGATGGAAAAATACTACGTAAACATGTAAAAACAGCAATTATCTATTATTAGACGCCATTGAGAAATGTTTCGTTTATTTCCTACTTTGTCACGCCTGTATTCCTAGAAGGATCAGGCAGAGGTGGACCTATAGCACACCTTCATTCCGCCAGTTATGGTTACAGGGTACAATAACCAGACTCCGGGATGCTACTTAGAAATTCCGGGTGGAAAAATCCAATATTACGTTGCCCATCCTTTTTTTTTGTGGATGTTTTTTTTTTCCATCCTGGGAATCGAACCCAGGAGCTCGTACTCGGCAGTAGACTGGCGGCCACTAGACCCACCAGGCAGTATGCTTGCTAGGCTGGTACCATGTTGAACTCTTAGTAAACACCGCGTTGACTTGCTTTGTCAACTTGACAAACGCTTGACTTGTTGGCTTTGTTTGACAACTGATAAAATAAAGAGATGAAAAAAATTAAGAACTGTCAAATCATCTGCCTAGCCTTTCCCCGACTAGGTATGTTGTGGTCGGCTTTCAGTCTAACCGGATGTAGCGGAATACCAGTATTTACATATTTATTTATTTTTTAAATTTTGATTTTAATTTTAATATTTTTAATTTTGATTTTAATTCTATTTTCAATTTTGTTTTTAATTTTGATTTTAATTTCGAGTTTAGTTTTGTTTTAATGTTGATTTTAATTTCGAGTTTAATTTTATTTTTTATGATCTGATACCTATCATATATAAGTATGGATATTTATCTATACTGGGTGTAATTTTAATATCCGTTATCCTCTTAAGGGGTCATTGTACTCATCATTATAAACAACTTTTACTATGAAACCAAACCTGAAATCGCGAAAAAAAAATCAGCTGTTCAGTACATTTTGACGAATTATGCGACCATAAATGTACTGAACAGCTGATTTTTTTTTCGCGATTTCAGGTTTGGTCCCATAGTAAAAGTTGTTCATAATGATGAGTACAATGACCCCTTAAGAGGATAACGGTGATTAAAATTACACCCTGTATAAATAAAAAGAGAAGTCCTGACTGACTGACTGACTCATCAACGCCCAGCCCAAACCCTTGGACCTAGAAAGCTGAAATTTTGCACAGAGGTTCCCTTTGTAATTGTAGACAAGGAATAAGGAAGGATTTCCCGGTAGCACGTTCCCGTGGAATATTTTCCGAGATATACGCGGGCGAAGCCGCGCGGGAAGTGCTAGTCTGAAATAAATGATTAGACAAATCAAATCATTTCAATCAATCATTTGATTTACATGGGGCGACTGCTTATCTGACCTCCACAACCCAGTTACCGGGTAACACGGTACCCCTTGGTAAGACTCTATAACTTCTTGATTAAATTCTAACATTAGGTTCTTCGTTTAACCGCGTCTCCTCTTATCCTAATGGCTCCACTTTTTATTAAGTGTTTTTACTTCAATATAATAATGACGTAAAAAAAGGTTGAAAAAGTAAGCAAAGATCTGCTCTTTAACCTGTTAATTACCTGCACCGCGAAAACTGAAACTCTCGGTGAGAGGGAGTGAGCAATAGTCCACCACGCGGGGGCATAATGAGTACAGTGACCGCTTAAGAGGTTTTCAGTTATTTCAAAAGCACCTTTTAGACACCTGTAACACCAAGAACTTAGCTACCTCGTTGGTGTATTTCAAAAGCACCTTTTAGACACCTGTAACACCAAGAACTTAGCTACCTCGTTGGTGTATTTCAAAAGCACCTTTTAGACACCTGTAACACCAAGAACTTAGCTACCTCGTTGGTGTATTTCAAAAGCACCTTTTAGACACCTGTAACACCAAGAACTTAGCTACCTCGTTGGTGTATTTCAAAAGCACCTTTTAGACACCTGTAACACCAAGAACTTAGCTACCTCGTTGGTGTATTTCAAAAGCACCTTTTAGACACCTGTAACACCAAGAACTTAGCTACCTCGTTGGTGTATTTCAAAAGCACCTTTTAGACACCTGTAACACCAAGAACTTAGCTACCTCGTTGGTGTATTTCAAAAGCACCTTTTAGACACCTGTAACACCAAGAACTTAGCTACCTCGTTGGTGTATTTCAAAAGCACCTTTTAGACACCTGTAACACCAAGAACTTAGCTACCTCGTTGGTGTATTTCAAAAGCACCTTTTAGACACCTGTAACACCAAGAACTTAGCTACCTCGTTGGTGTATTTCAAAAGCACCTTTTAGACACCTGTAACACCAAGAACTTAGCTACCTCGTTGGTGTATTTCAAAAGCACCTTTTAGACACCTGTAACACCAAGAACTTAGCTACCTCGTTGGTGTATTTCAAAAGCACCTTTTAGACACCTGTAACACCAAGAACTTAGCTACCTCGTTGGTGTATTTCAAAAGCACCTTTTAGACACCTGTAACACCAAGAACTTAGCTACCTCGTTGGTGTATTTCAAAAGCACCTTTTAGACACCTGTAACACCAAGAACTTAGCTACCTCGTTGGTGTATTTCAAAAGCACCTTTTAGACACCTGTAACACCAAGAACTTAGCTACCTCGTTGGTGTATTTCAAAAGCACCTTTTAGACACCTGTAACACCAAGAACTTAGCTACCTCGTTGGTGTATTTCAAAAGCACCTTTTAGACACCTGTAACACCAAGAACTTAGCTACCTCGTTGGTGTATTTCAAAAGCACCTTTTAGACACCTGTAACACCAAGAACTTAGCTACCTCGTTGGTGTATTTCAAAAGCACCTTTTAGACACCTGTAACACCAAGAACTTAGCTACCTCGTTGGTGTATTTCAAAAGCACCTTTTAGACACCTGTAACACCAAGAACTTAGCTACCTCGTTGGTGTATTTCAAAAGCACCTTTTAGACACCTGTAACACCAAGAACTTAGCTACCTCGTTGGTGTATTTCAAAAGCACCTTTTAGACACCTGTAACACCAAGAACTTAGCTACCTCGTTGGTGTATTTCAAAAGCACCTTTTAGACACCTGTAACACCAAGAACTTAGCTACCTCGTTGGTGTATTTCAAAAGCACCTTTTAGACACCTGTAACACCAAGAACTTAGCTACCTCGTTGGTGTATTTCAAAAGCACCTTTTAGACACCTGTAACACCAAGAACTTAGCTACCTCGTTGGTGTATTTCAAAAGCACCTTTTAGACACCTGTAACACCAAGAACTTAGCTACCTCGTTGGTGTATTTCAAAAGCACCTTTTAGACACCTGTAACACCAAGAACTTAGCTACCTCGTTGGTGTATTTCAAAAGCACCTTTTAGACACCTGTAACACCAAGAACTTAGCTACCTCGTTGGTGTATTTCAAAAGCACCTTTTAGACACCTGTAACACCAAGAACTTAGCTACCTCGTTGGTGTATTTCAAAAGCACCTTTTAGACACCTGTAACACCAAGAACTTAGCTACCTCGTTGGTGTATTTCAAAAGCACCTTTTAGACACCTGTAACACCAAGAACTTAGCTACCTCGTTGGTGTATTTCAAAAGCACCTTTTAGACACCTGTAACACCAAGAACTTAGCTACCTCGTTGGTGTATTTCAAAAGCACCTTTTAGACACCTGTAACACCAAGAACTTAGCTACCTCGTTGGTGTACTCCATCAGACCGACATTCAGGGTTTGATTCGTCAATAGGCTCGCCGCCTAAGTTCTTGGTGTTACAGGTGTCTAAAACGTGCTTTTGAAATAACTGAAAACCTCTTAAGCGGTCACTGTACTCATTATGAATTAAATGAGCAACTTTTAGTGTAGCATAATCATAATCAGCCTATAATGTTCCCACTGCTGGGACACAGACCTCCTCTCGGTGAGAGGGAGTGGGCCGTAATCCACCACGCGGGCCCAGTGCGGGTTGGTAGATGTCACATGTCTTCGAATTTCAGGTTCTACGACATGCCGGTTTCCTCACTAAGCTTTACTTCACCGTTTTGAAGGCAGTAATTAAATCATTTACACAAAGTAAAGTGCCTGCCTGTGTTCGAACCTTCGACCTACAAACTCATGAGTCGCGGCCCTGGGCCACCGCTGCTCTCGAAACTGAATCTTCAGAAGAGAAACAAAAACACAAATCAATCTGCCTAGCCTTTTCCCAACTATGTTGGGGTCGGCTTCCAGTCTAACCGGATGCAGCTGAATATCAGTATTTTACATGGAGTGACTGCCTATTTGACCTCAACCCAGTTACTGGATAATACGATACCCCCAGGGTAAGACTGGTTGTCTGTGACTTTCGGGCTTCTGACGACCCGTAACGACTGTCATAGATCCACAAATGGCAGCCGGGACCAACGGCTTAACGTGCTTTCCGAGGCACGGAGGAGTCTCGGTATGTAAAGATGGTCACCCATCCACTGACCAACCCCGGCAAGCGTAGCTTAAGAAGAAAACTACAAAGTGAGTTTAAAACTAATAACTAGAATCAACAATAGCTTCCAAAAACAAATAAAAAAAAAAAAAACAAGATAATAACATCCCGGTCACCGAGGCACCGAGGGTTCCATACCATCATATATGTAGGTAATTTTGTAGATGATTTCTGAAAAAGTGTGCTATTTAGAGACATCGTTTTATTTTTCTTGTACTATAGTACTACCTATATATAAACTTCTGTCACATAGAATATATATAAATTTCAGATTTTTCGCTATGTAAATTTTTTAGATAAGGGGGATCGGTATTTTTTTAGATGTTTCATCAAAAGTCAAAAACTATGCGGCCCTAAAAAAGAAAAAAAAAATGTTTGAGAATGTGCAAACAGCGCTCTTTCATATGATACCCCACATACCCTAGTAGCTACACTTCAAATTTTTAAGAGGGCGTTTTAAAAATTCGAAGTGACGGAGCAGACAGACTGAGTCGCACCATAAGGGTTCCTTTTTATCATTTTGGTACGGAACCCTAAAAACTAAGAAACCACCAAAGCAAAAAACCAGTCTTAAAACTGAATCAACGTTATTAAATTTTAAGACTGGTTTTTTGCTTTGGTAACGTCACTAGTTCGTGTAAGGTCATTTTAGTTTATAAATAGAAACTAACGAGTATGCTTAGATGGTGTGGTCATGCTAGAGGATGAGAAGGTAAGGCAAGGCAAGCGGCTGCGTGTGACCAGAGGTATGGACGTATACAGGGTGTAAGGGACAGCCCTCCGCAAACTGATAGGGTGAATTCAATATGTCATACTAAGATGACCGGTACATGAAATTATTTCAGGAACGTTAAGGGAATCCAATAAACCTGATTTGTTTGTTTTTGTGCACAAATCGAAGCGTCTATTACTGGTTGGGAGGGGTAGGTAATAGGTATGCGGTGAGTTCGATGAACTCTGTAGCTAAACAGAAAAGTGAACAGCTGATTTTACGCGTCGTTCGTTAGAGTATTTCAACATCCATTGCTGGTTTTTCCTACCAAAATGGTAAAAAAGGAACCCTTAAGGTGTCACTCAGTCTGTCTGTCTGTCTGTCTGTCTGTCACAGCTGGATATCTCAAGAACTACTAATGCTATCAACTTGAAATTTGGAATAGTTTTAGATGACGTTGACCCAACTATTTTGCAAATAAGAAAGTAATTGAAATATTTATATTTTTTTTGACTGACGGACTGAAAGGGGGTCTTAAAAAATTAAAGTGGGGCTTCTAGGGCAAGTTGGGTATCATATAAAATAACGCTGTTTGCATGCTGTTTAAATGTAAAAAAAATACCGTTCCCCCCCCCCCCCCCCCCCCTTTTCTCCGAAGTTTGTAAAGAGAAAAACCTGAAATTATTCTATATGATAGAAGTTTATGTAAAGATTACAGGAACAATAAAACGATGTCTCTAAATAGCACACTTTTTCAGAAATCGGAACGGAACCCTCGGTGCGCGAGTCCGACTCGCTCTTGACCGGTTTTTTTTTTTACAGAAATGGAGTGTTGCGAACACACAATGTAATGTTACATTGAAATAAAGAAAATGTTAAAAAAAAAAAAACCTGAGAAATTTCCGGTGGAATATGATTCAAAATGAGGAGCTGAATGCACCTTGTTAGTTTGCGGAGGGCTGTCCCTTACACCCTGTAAGCTACTGACAGACGTGCTCATTACTAGCACGAAAGCATGCTTTTATTGAGCAAGTGCTCATTAGTAGCATGTGTGACTAGTAATGAGCATGCTTATTTCTAGTATGTTTTCGAGTAAGCGTGCTTATAGGCATGCTTTTTATGAGCACGTGTATAGACGAGGCAAAAGCAGTATGTAAGCATCGTAGCAGGGGCGTTCTGTAGCTCCTGCCTACCCGCATCCCAGAAGGCGTGAACTGTATGTAAATATAAATTAAAGTATCATAATTTCAACCCGCAGTCACAATATAAAAACCTTTATAATTTTTGTTCGTTCTCTTAGAGAACTCGTGGCTAAGTAATAACAGCCGCACGGGTCGATCCATCTGGTTAAGCTACGCTGGTCCGTGGATGGGTGACCATCTTTACATACCGAGACTCCTCCGTGCCTCGGAAAGCACGTTAAGCCGTTGGTTCCGGCTGTCATTCGTGGATCTTTGACAGTCGTTACGGGTCGTCAGAAGACCGAAAATCTGACAACCAGTCTTACCAAGGGGTATCGTATTATCCAGTTACTGGGTTGTGGAGGTCAGACAGGCAGTCGCTCCATGTAAAATACTGGTATTCAGCTGCATCCGGTTAGACTGGAAGCCGAACCCAACATAGTTGGGAAAAGGCTAGGCAGATTGATATCTTAGAGAATAATATTGAGGCTAAGGCTCTTCTCATAAAGAGAAGGAACGAGCTGATCATCCAACATGCTTCTGATTGCGTGTTAGTGATTTTGGGTTGACTTTAGTATCCGGTCGCACGAAAATGGGGGTGACAGTGGTTGAAGGTCGTTGGGGTTGGGTCCTGATTGTAACGATATCACTCTTATTAAGAGATATTGCAAAGAAATTTATACTAATAGTTTCTAACCTCAAATTACATAAATAGTGTAACGAAATGTTAAAATGGGCGATTGACAACCAAATCTGTACCAATATATTGTCTGTGGTGCAAAGTGTCGTGTAAAATTGTTAAAACGGAACGTAAAAAAGGTAGAAATTGTGTTCAGTAGGAAGTTAGTGTTACCCCGCTTTATTATCAAAATAGGTCGAATATGTCCCAAAACCGAATCGGGGCACCCCGACTCCACGTTGTCTCTTGGCTGGCATCCTACAGTGTATTTAAAAATCCGGAGGCGCGGAGGGAGAGCAGCCCCCGCCCGCTGTAACAAAGGTTAGGCACCCGTGCGAGCCGCAGCGGCTGAGGCTGCTCGCCAGAGGCGACCAGTAAGCCGAAGCTGCGGAGGTGAGCATGGGTGCCTGTCCTCTGTTACGTAAGGGCGAAGGGGCTGCACTTCCCGCAGCGCCGGAGACGTACAGAAGCAACTTGGTGTTGACAAAAGTGTTTTTAGGTTAGGTTACAATAATTTGTTTTTCTCAGGAATGGTGCGTTCTCTTTTCATGGGAATGGTACCTGGGGGGATGGGGCACCCCCCTCCCCTCCCCCCCACCCCCACCCTTATTTTCGTGCGACCGGATACTAAAGTTTTACCGTGATTTTAGAACATTAAAGATAGGGTAGATAAAATAACTACTTTTGAATGTTGTAAATAAATATACGAGTACTTCGACAGGTCGATGAAGCTAAAGTCAATAACATTCATCCTTATCTAACTGTCCCCACAGACGTTGTCCCGTCTTAATAATTCATACAAAATTTCCATAGAAAATGCACTTTCAATTTTCCCGAATTTTACCACTGTCCCGAAGAATTTTCCAATTTTTATCTTCATAAGAACCTTCCTCAGACTTTGACGTTTGATGAATAATTCGGCTATTTTTTTTTCCATAAATATTCGCTGGACCAATATTCGCTGGTCCAGCGAATACTTTCTCGAGTGTCGCGCTTAGCAACACATTTAGCTGTAAAGTAAAGCTGGGTGTGGAGCTGCTTTTTTCCATCAAAGTACAGGTTCTATGGCCATGTATAAAATTAATGAAAACATATGTATAATGGCTCTGGAACTCATCGCAATATACCAAGCGGTGTCATATTCAATTAGTCAAAATCTAAATAAAGTAGTTATATTTACAGATAGCAAGAGCGCTTTACAACATGTGGCTCGATGCGCCTCTGGTTTCAGAGGTGCATCGATAGCTTATGACATTCTGAAACTACTTCATTGCTACAACAAAGATAACACTAGGATTATCTTGCAATGGGTTCCAGCGCACATAGGGTTACGGGGCAACGAGGAGGCTGACAGATTGTCCAAACTGGCAGTGGAGACAGGCAATGTTACCTCATTTATGTCCGATTACTGGGAGTATTTCTCCAGGTTTAAGAGTGTGTGTTTCGACAATTGGAAAGAACATTTTAATGAAACATCCAAAGAAAAAGGCATTTGGTATAAAATCATTCAAAACGAGCCACCTCGTGAGCCCTGGTTTGATGATAAATGTTTAAATAGGAGTTATGTTAAATTAGCGATAAGGCTTCGTTCTGGCCACTTTCCATCGGCAAAGTTTGCCTTCTTAATGCGAAAGGCTACATCGCCTAATTGTGACACATGCAATAAAATTGAAGATGTGCAACATTTGCTGATGGAATGTGCTAAGAACAAGGATGAAAGGGAATCTTTGGCTAGGGAGTTTAATCTGAACATGTGGGATGTTGGACTTATTCAAAATATTTTGGCATACCCTAAATCAGAAAGAACTAAACGCATAATTTGTGGTTTAATGAAGAAATCTAGTCAGTGATTCTCTTTTCTATTTTCATAGTAGGTATATATGTATAGTGGTGGTGGTTAGTACTTAGTATAGTAAAATATATTATAATTACAAGTGTATGTTTGTGTGTAAATAGTGTATAAGGTACAATGGGGTTGACGTATCCGTGTGGATAAAAACCCCTTATTAATAAAGAATAAAAAAATAAAAAAAAAAATTTAGCTGTTAATTTTTATTCATATAGATTACTATTATCTGCCTACGCCTAGCCTTTTCCCAACTTTGTGGGTCAGCTCCCAATCTAACCGGATGCAGCTGAATACCAGCAGTGCGATTCTGTAACCATCTCACCGTGAAAACTTAGGTGAAGTGAGCTGTCAATAGTGTCAATTCCTAGCAAAAACAAACTCACTTCACCTAAGTTTTCACGGTGAGATTTTTACAGAATCGACCGACAGTATTTTACATGGAGCGACTGCCTATCTGACCTCCACAACCCCAAAAAAATATGATAATATTGGTTAATATTATGACCACTATGTCGGATTTAAAGTAACAGGAAGTGCCACACATTCGGCGCTATTTAATAAGAAGTTTTATGTAAAACTTAATTAAATGAACGAGTTTTTTGAACTCTTTACTGATCATACACCGTGAAGGCTTTTATCTCTCGTTGTTATTATTATCTAAACTTATATCATAAAGGTTGACTTATATCATAATTGTTTGTTTGTTTGTAAGAGGTAATCTATGGAAGTACTGATCCGATTACAAAAATTGTTTCATTGATAGAAACACTATTGACTTGAGCCATAGGATGTTTTTAGGGTTCCGTACCAAAATGGTAAAAAAGGAACCCTTATGGTGTGACTCAGTCTGTCTGTCTGTCTGTCTGTCTGTCTGTCACAGCTGGATATCTCAAGAACTACTAGTGCTATCAACTTGAAATTTGGAACAGTTTTAGATGACGTTTACCCAACTATTTTGCAAATAAGAAATAAATAAAAATATTTTTTTTTTTTGCAACATGGGGTGAAAGGGTGTCTTAAAAATTCAAAGTGAAGCTACTAGGTCATGTGGGGTATCATATGAAAGAAAGCTGTTTGCACATTCTCAAACATATTTTTATTTTTTTTTAGGCCACACAGTGTTCGACTTTTGATGAAAAATGTAAAAAAAATACCGTCCCACCCCCCCCCCGATGTTTGCAAAGAGAAAAATCTGAATATATTCTATGTGATAGAAGTTTATGTAAAGATTACAGGAAAAATAAAACGATGTCTCTAAATAGCACACTTTTTCAGAAATCGGAACGGAACCCTCGGTGCGCGATTCCGACTCGCTCTTGACCGGTTTTTTATGAGATATTAGACTTGTTGCTCGCAGAAACTAGTCCTGAGTAAGTCTTCAAGTCTGTTGTGAATAGGTCAAATAAGAAGTTATTTATAAAAGCGGACAAGTGCGAGTCGAACTGCACAATATTTAACAATACCTACGTGTTTAAAAAAACCGGTCAAGAGCGAGTCGGACTCGCGCACCGAGGGTTCCGTTCCGATTTCTGAAAAAGTGTGCTATTTAGAGACATTGTTTTATTTTTCCTATAATCTTTATATAAACTTCTATCACATTGAATAATTGACACACAGACAGACAGACAGACAGACAGACAGACTGAGTGACACCATAAGGGTTCCTTTTTTACCATTTTGGTACGAAACCCTAAAAATATATTTTTGTGAAAAAAAAAAAAAACAAATTTAATTTTTTACTTTTATTTAATTTTTTTTTTGTTATATCTGTCATTATGGCCTATATAACAACAAAAAAATAAAATGATATTATAAAGATAGTATAATATAAATATAGACAGTAGTACAAACTCTGTGATTTCAAGTGTCTGTGTATTACTATTTAAAAGATACAGCCCTTAGTAATAGGGTCCTGTAATCCCGTTGACAACCTAAAAAAATTTAGGGTGCGGAACCCTAAAAATCATAAATATACACAAAATAACCAAAACTAATCATATTTTGAATGTCAAAAATCATTAACTAAGATGAAATTCTAATGAAGCAAGCTATTAGGAAGTTATTAAATAAGCCGGAATCGCTAGGACTTTAGAGACGTTGAAAATTATTACACAAGGTGTTTCTTTTAAAGTGTCAAGCCAGTGCGAGCTGATAGCAGAGTACCATACCTATCGATTTAACTCCCAATATACATGGGAGTTTCTACGATTTTTTGTAGTTTTCGAGTTATAGGTAATTTTATTTCAATATTTTTCCTGATTTTTAGAGAAAAATATACCTTTTTTTTTGGGTCAACTTTGAACAAGAATGTACTAAATAGGGCATTATTTGCTGAAATCGGTCGTTGAAAGTGGTGTATCTGAAATCTTGTGATTTTCATATTTTATAATTTATTATTATCTTTGCATATTTTTGTCAATCCTGATACTTTACTATTCCTCTACGTTTAGCAGAGATCAGTTGATAATAAAAACATAAATGTTATACCTACTACTATCCTTAACTACTACCATTGATATGAAGTGAGGGATCCAAAATAACTCGAAAACTACAAAACATACATGGGGGTTAAATCGATAGGCATGGTACTCTGCTATCAGCTCGCATTGGCTTGACACCTTAAAAGAAACATCCTGTATGTTTAATAATATAATGCATTGATATTTTCAGACATCCACGCGGGTGAAGCCGCGGACAAAAGCTAGTATAAAATAAATTATAAAAGCACTCACAACATTCCAATTTGTAAAGAAGCAAGGGAAAAACTTTACTATCGCAACCAGTTCCGGATTCGTCACTTTTCCATTGATAAACAGATCACTCATACGAAATGTATTAACTAAAATAGAATAAAAGAAAATAGCACTAAACAAAACGTGGAAGAAAATCCTAAAATACAAACGAATAAAAGATTTATTTTCGAAAACTTCTGTCACTGTTATTTTCACTTCCGCCATTGTTTAAAATTTATAATATATTTCTTTATTTTATTGGATTTTCTTTACTTTATTGTATTTTTTAAATTTAACTTTGTTTGTATAATACTATTTGAAATAGTTACGTCTTTTCAGACGGAGGTCACTCTTTATAATGTAACCAGTTTTAAATTATAGTTAAAATTAGTTTTGTTAGACTATGTACAATGTACATTATTGTAATTATTCTGGTTCTCATTGAATTAAGTTTTTACTAGCAAATTTATTTAGGTTTATTTTTTAACTGGCTTCCAAATTATAATGTTAGAATCGTCACTCATGGAGTAGTATTGTTTACATAAAAATAATCTTACCTACTATGGGAGAACTTTATGGCTGATTTATTCACCACAAGCGGTAATGATGCACGAAGTAATTATTAAAAGAGTAGATTTAATAAATAATTGAAACAGGTATGACTTTAATGGATATCTGTAACAAGTTGTAATTTGGACATATTTAGATGATTAGGCGGCTTAGGCGGCCCCGTATCTTGGGGTTAAAAATTCAAAGCGCATGTTAGGGCATTAGAGAATACAATCCCGAGCATGTTTTTCGATCCCGGTATTACGGGATTCTTGATGCGTAATCCCGGGATCCCGGGGATTAGACTATGTGGTTGTTATTTGGTCTCAAATGTAAACAAAACGAGTAATTTCTTGAAATAAATAAAATAAAAAGCCTTTTATTTCCAGTAAATTTACATTCCTTAAAATCTATGTATGTGTTAGTTTTGTTTAGTTCATTCTATGTTATTTATTTGTCTCTTACTTAGTGTAATTTTATGTGTATCCTATGTATTATATGAGTATCATAGTATTTATAGTTAGGTACTTCATATTTTTATTTAATCTACCGGAACCCCAGAATGGGTGAAGGCCTCCTCCAGTGATGCCCATTTGACTCTGTCTTCAGCTACCTACTTATCTCCAGTTTGGACCAGCTATTGCTTTTATATCATCTTCCCATCTTGTAATAGGTCTACCTCTTGTTCTTTTGCCTAGTGGGCCATTCCAAAATGTTACTCTTTTGGTCTATCTATGATCTGTTAGCCTGTTAATTTCTTGAAATATATTTTTAATTTTATTGCACAACACAAATCACAATACCTACATATACAAGGTGTAACATAAATAACACACAGCCTCTTAAAGGGTCATTGTACTCATCATTATGAACAACTTTTACTATGGGACCAAACCTGAAATAGCCACAAAAATCAGCTGTTCAGTACATTTATCAACATCCAAATCGTCAAAAATTAGGGAGCAGCTGATATATTTTTTTTTTTTCGGTATTTTAGGTTTGGTCCAATAGTAAAAGTTGTTCATAATGATGAGTACAATGACCACTTAAGAGGTTGTGCGTTATTTAAAGTTATTTATGTTACACCTTGTGTAGTAAGAAAAGAAAAAGACAAAAAAAACTTATTTAGAATTTTGAATATACCCTATTGGCCCGTTGGGGAATTACCTTAAGAGTATTGTATTGAAGTATCCCGAGCGGGGAAGTCCCTTCTAAGTACTACGACAAAAATATTATTAGGGCTGTACCTATGTAGGTATCGTACGCGTATCAAAGGGTTGTTTTTTTGGATTAGGGTCAGAAAACGGCCGGGATCCCGGGATTGTATTCTCTAGGTATCATTATAAAAGAGCGCTGTTTGCACAATATCAAATATTTTTTTTTACAGCCTCATAGTTTTCGACTTTTGATGAAAAATGTAAAAAAAAATACCGTTCCCCCCACCCCCCACCCCTTATCTCCGAAGTTTGCATAGAGATAAATCTGAAATTATTCGATGTGATAGTTTATGTAAAGATTACAGGAAAAATAAAAAGATGTCTCTAAATAGCACACATTCTTAAAAATCGGAACGAAACCCTCGGTGCGCGAGTCTGACTCGCTCTTGACCGGTTTTTAGGGTTCCGTACCTCAAAAGGAAAAAACGGAACCCTTATAGGATCACTCGTGTGTCTGTCTGTCTGTCTGTCTGTCTGTCCGTCTGTCCGTCTGTCACAGCCAATTTGCTCCGAATCTAATGGACCGATTAAGTTAAAATTTGGTACACATATGGATTTCTGTGACCCAAACACGTACAGCTAAAGTAAATATATGAATTTTGAATATGAGAGTCACTTTTAGGGGGAAAATAAGAAAATTAAAAAAAAAAGTTTTGTAAACCGTACCGTGTGACATATCAAATGAAAGGCCTTACTATGAGGGTGTCAAATATATATTTTTTATAATTTTAAAATATATTGTTTTAAAGTTATTTAAGAAAATTGACGAAAATTGACCATTCCCCCCCCTTATCTCCGAAACTACTGAGACTAAAATTTTGAAAAAAATATAGAAAATAGTTCTATACCTGTAGATTACAGGAAAACCTATAAGAAGTCTGTGGTCTTAAAATAACATGGTAAATCTATATATATAAAAAAATCAAAGTCCTGACTGAGTCAGTGACTAATATATCAACGCACAGCCCAAACCAATGGACCTAGAGACTTGAAATTTTGCACATAGATACCTTATATAGTGTAAACATTCACTAAGGAAGAATTTTTGGAAATTCCATCCCTAAGGGGGTAAAATAGGGGATGAAAGTTTGTATGAAAAATCCTATCCCTTGAGTTAATAGACTTAGTTAATTACTTGAAACTTAGCACGAATATTCATCTATAAGTAAATTATAAAGTTTATCATTTTTAGTTTTCCTAAACTACCCCCTAAGGAGGGATTGGGGGTGTCAAAGTTTGTATGGAAGAACTTTAACACGCGGTCCGATTAACTCAAAATTCAGTTTTTATACTTGAGACCAAACATTAAGACTAACGTGTATCAGGGTTTTCCAAAAATCTACCCCTAAGGGGTGAAAAGTTAATTTTATAGCGGAGGATTTTATTGGGGGCTTGATTAACTCTAAAATTGGTGTAAATAATGTTTGAGTCAAGTTATGGAAACATACCAGACGATTTTTGAAATTCTTTATTTGTGTTCGTGAAAACAGAGATACAGTTTATATGAAAAATCTTATTAATTTGGTTAATGAACTTGAAACTTAGCACAAATACTTGCATAAGTAATTAATAATGTTTGTCATTATTAGTTTTTCAAAACTACGCCTCAAATGAGGTTAGGAATGTTAAAGTTTGTATAGAAGAATTTTAAAGCGCAGTCCGATTAAAAAAATGGTACTTTGAGTCAAGTTAGGAAACTTGCCAAACGAATTTTCACCGATTTTGACGACTTATAGCTGATGTTTTAAGGAGTAACTTAGGCTATTTTTATTTTAGAAAAATAATTAGGGTTCCGCGCAAGAAAATTAAAATCCATGAAATCAGACAACCAGGGCCGGTAGTCTCGACATTGTTAACGTTGCCCTAACGATCGTTACGTTGCTCTGTGGTCTGATAAATTTTAAGGAACGGGCTCGAAGATGTGTCTGTGTCATCTGTGTGTCTTTAGTAAAACCGAACTATTACCATTTGCCCGTCTCGAGGGTCGAGGGGAGCCCATTAGGACCACAGAGCATGTAATTAGTTAACGAATGTCGTAACGAAAATCGTTAACAATGTCGAGACTGCCGGCCCACGTACAGTCCAGTACAAACTTACTAAGCCTCCGCTGTCTATTACGGCTATAACAACAAATAATAAAAATAAAGCAAAGTTAAAAATGTAAGGGGTCGATCCCCATACAATAAACTTTTCATTTTGAAAAAAAAATAAAAGTAGTCTAGAACTCATTGAGTAGAGTACAAACATATTTTTTTAAAATCTTTTAAAATTAAGAAATAGGGGGCCGCAAAAGTTGTAAATTTTAAACCATTTTTGTACGAGCTCTAGCGCAACAATTCAACAAAATAGGAATTTGAAACTTCTTTATACCATGTAGGTACCATGAATACTGTATTTAATCAACAATACTGAAAACGGCGATTCATAAGGTATTTTGTTTAAACATGGGTGATTTTCTGCAACTGCAAAAAATAACCTTGTAATTCACAGTATCATTATAAAATAAGTAAAAAGTTATCTTTGCGATTGTTAAACATATAATATGGTACGGAACCCTTCGTGCGCGAGTCCGACTCGCACTTGACCGGTTTTTATTTTTTTTATTGCGTTGACTTAGAAGATTGATTTTTTTAGAACTCTAATGCCCGTTTTCACCAACCCTAAGTGACACTGAAACGAATCCCTAAATAAAAGTGTACTGTTGGATTTTCAACGCTAGACTTAACGCTGCTCCTTCCTAAAATACGGCGAAACTAAGTAACTTTGTAACCATCTTTTACAGTAACTATAGCATGTTTCTGATAGGAAAAAGTCTGTAAATTTTCTGAAAACCTGATCAAGTCTCTTATTAGTAAATAAATTATCAAGGCTTTATGTTAGCTATGTGAATGGTTGATCAAAATAGGTATATAATAATATCAAATATATTTGTCAACAGCCGAAAATAGTAGAACTGGTCATGCGATATAGCAGCCTTATTGACTAGCCTCGCTTCAGATCTTACTGCAAGGCTGAATTGGCTTGACTGTTAGTTGTCGAACAGGTCAGGCCACGTGTAGTTGAGCATTCTTTGCTAATCTAGATTCTAGGAAAACATGTTAATGAAATCAGCTAAACATATTTAATCATAACTTAATGACATGCTAATTTTTAGTATACAGTTAGATCATCCGGTCATTCCGGTTATTTTAAAGCAAGGCTAAATGATCTGTAACATAATGATACAGACATTAGCCCCTTCATTTATAAACGTTGCTTATTAAAGTGAAGTAATAATTAGTGATAGTTTACCCATACATTGTCAAGATGGTCAAACGTCTCCTAACTTTAAGCAACGTTTATAAATAAACCCCTAGACGACAATGATTTATAATGATAATATTCTGGTATTTTATCAATGAATTAATCGGTAATGAGACTCAACACGGAAGGTCATTTATCAGAATCTATAATATCGATGCAAAAACACGTAGGTACGTAATAAACACCTTATCTCACGTACTGAAATTATAAAATATCACATTCTTAGCAGAGAATTCCTCAGGTTTTTGAAGAGTCCACTAGTATACAGTTTATTATCTGAAGGTTAATTCTTGAACTTAAAAAAAACCGGTCAAGAGCGAGTCGCTGATTTCTGAAAAAATGTGGTATTTAGAGACATCGTTTTATTTTTCTTATAATCTATACATAAACTTCTATCACATAGAATAATTTCAGATGTTTCTCTATGCAAACTTCGGAAATAAGGGGGCGGAACGGTATTTTTTTTACATTTTTCATCAAAGGTCGAAAACTATGCGGCCTAAAAAAAAGAAAAAAAGTGTTTGAGAATGCGCAAACAGCGCTCTTTCATATGATACCCTGCATGCCCCACTTTAATTTTTTAAGACTCCTTTCAGTCCCTGTTTCAAACATATATATAATTATATATTTTTATTTCTTTCTTATTTTGAAAATAGTTAGGCAAACGTCATCTAAAACTATTCCAAATTTTAAATTGATAGCATTAGTAGTTCTTGAGATATCCATGTGTGACATACAGACATACAGACGGACAGACAGACAGACTGAATCACACCATAAGGATTCCTTTTTACCATTTTGGTACGGAACCCTAAAACATTTATGATCAATTCATAATGTAGGTTTTGAGTTTTTATTTAGCAAATACGGCAATTGCTGTGATCAGATACTTATCCTGTGATGTTATTGCTGTGATCAGATACTTATCCTGTGATGTTATTGCTCTGATCAGATACTTATCCTGTGATGTTATTGCTCTGATCAGATACTTATCCTGTGATGTTATTGCTCTGATCAGATACTTATCCTGTGATGTTATTGCTCTGATCAGATACTTATCCTGTGATGTTATTGCTGTGATCAGATACTTATCCTGTGATGTTATTGCTCTGATCAGATACTTATCCTGTGATGTTATTGCTGTGATCAGATACTTATCCTGTGATGTTATTGCTCTGATCAGATACTTATCCTGTGATGTTATTTGATTGGCTGTCGTCATTGAGGCTATCGTTCAATAACTCACAACAGTTATGCTCTGATTTTTTATTTTCTAGACCAAAATGGGCGACCCTTTTTGTCATTTTGACAAATCATTTATGCTACACGTGTGCGGTATTTTTGTCGTGCATTGGATTTTCAACACTATGCTTAGCGCCAAGAGTTGAAAATCCAACAGTGTGTTTTTTCGTCGCGCTGGGATGCACTCTGTTGTTGTAGGTTGGATTCTCGAAGCTCGGCTCAACACCGAGAGTTGAAAATCCAGTGCGCGATAAAATCCCGCCGCGATATATTTACGTCCGTGCGTACGTCGGCTATGTGTTGAACTTGCACAAAGTCCTTGATCTCCGCGGCAAGGTCGCTTATACCTTTTCGATAAGTACCTACTTAATTATACAAAAAAACATTGATCAAAAAGTATTGTACGGTTTATAACATTTGTAACTATGGATTTCCCATGGGGTAAAACCTCAATAGACGTATCTAATCAAGAGACATACCTATTCATTTCAACTGACCCTGTTGCGGCTTCCTTATATATAAGTCCCGCTTAATTTATAGAGCAATAATGTCAAGTTCATTATTTAAATTTTAAATCCGGAATTTCGGATAAATTCAGTTCCGTATTTTATTTGTGTAGAGCATAGACTTATAAAAAAAGATGGACTCCGCGCCACGCATATCGAAAGTGAAGCACCGTACCGATCTATGTGTGCGTGATTCGAGTACCTACTCACGTAATGGCGGCCGGTCGGCATACTATGATGTAAATGTGTGCGCGAGGCGTGTTTGTACAAACGGAATACTTGCTGTGCTTCATTTTCGATATGCGCAGCGCGGAGTCCATCTTTCTTTATAAGTCTTTTTTTATAAGTCTATGGTGTAGAGCTGTATTCTGTGACGTCACTCATCATGAACTAGATGTAAGTTATGATATATTGTGTAGCAAATCTGTTTTAAATCTAGATTCATGACTGACCATCATTCTCGTTAATATCTAAAGTCTGATAAGCCAATAAATAAATGAATTCGTTGTTTCGAGAGCGTCGCTTCGTTATTTAAAACAAGCTAATTTATGGTCAATTTCAAAAATGGAACAGACAAATTGATCAGAAAAATGCCAATTTACAAATTAAGTGTTTTGATTTGAGTAAGTATATTTTCTAATTTTAAAATATATTGAAGAGGTTTTTCTTTTTACAATGTAATTTTATAATATTTTGGTCGATGGTTTTTCAATAAGTAAATGATTGTTGGAAAAACTGGTAAGATATAAAGTTTAAACCTTCTAAATGTTGTTTTAAATCTTGTTTAGAGTTGTATATTTTTTATAGATTCCTATTGCAATGAAAGACCGGTTAAAAGATGGCTGTCATAAGGGACCTTCTGTCACTGTGTATTCAATTAAGTTTTATGTATTCAATTACAAAAATAGCAAATCGAGCTGGATAATTAAACAAGCAAATGCACACGCCAGCATATTGGTCCGAAAAATTGAAACTCGTGGGGAGGCATTTGTCCAGCAGTGAGATGATTCAGGCTACACATCTCAGTGAGATGATTCAGGCTACACATCTCAAGGCTACTCTGCTCAACTGAAGTGAACCCACTCGAAACACATTATTTGCTTGGCTTTTTTTTTTTTTTTTTTGAGGGTGGGAAATCATCAAATAACATCTCCCGCTCTGGGCGGAGCGGAAGGGCGTGTCAGACTTTTACTGACTAAAACCCACCCGTGTTCCTTCAGTTGCCTGTGCACAGACTCATGCCTTAAAAAATAAATACCAGGTACTTACAAAGTTCCAGTTGGTGAGATAACACGGCGTGAACAACTTGGCAGTGATGACTCGTTCGTCAGTTATATCTGATCTTCTTAACAACAGGAACCACAAGTAACCACCATAACAAACAACGCAATCAAACAAGCCACAAGCCACTATGTGGAATAATAACCTTAAATACAACCGAATGGAACGTCTTTTTTCAAATTCTTCATGCACTGTTATTTTCACTTCGGCCATTTTAATTTTGCTTTTTGCTATTGGATTAATTTATTTTTATGTTGCAATTATTGGATCATTTCTTTTTTTATTGGATTAATTTGTAATTTAATTTTATTGTTTATTGAATTGTTTTTATTTACGTGCAGACCGCTTGAGGTCACAATATATTATGTGATCAACTAGTATATGTAGCAGACATTTTAGGATTCCTTAGTCGTTAGGACGAGTCGTTGCATTGCAAAATTAACGTAATGCGGTTTCATTAATAATATCAGTGATTAGGCTATTAATCACTGATATTATTAATTGTACCTATATTATTATTTTTTATTATTCGCCTTTGAGCGCCACGTTAAAATATTGATTGGTGCTCAAATGGGAATACCTTGGGTGCTCTAAAAATCGGTGCTCAGAAAATAGGTGGTCAAACGGGAATGCTTCGATTAGATAGCAGGTTTGCTTAGACATCATAACTTTTATGATAAGTCTCATTTATACATACTGATTTCATGTAATTCAATTAATATCCTGTAGCGTTCTGTAATTCGTAAATTGCTTGTTCTAAGACTGTTGACTGTAAGGGAGTGATTCTAGGTTTCTTCTCTATGTTTAGAAATTAATTAAAAGAGTAGTTCATAATAAATCCATTTCTGTTTTGAAACTTGCAGCATAAGTTTGAAGCTTCTAAAGCGGGTCTCTATACTACTAATATGTATACTATTATAACCATATAATCAGCCTATAATGTTCCTACTGCTGAAGCACAGGCCTCCTCTTTGTGAGAGGGAGCGCGCCGTAATCAAATAATTTATTTCAGATAAACATCCATAGGATCATAAAAAATAAAATTACTTAAACTCGAAATTAAAATCAACATTAAAAACAAAATTAAAATCAAAATTAAAAATAAAATTGAAAATAAAATTAAAATAAAAAAATCAAAATTGAAAATAGAGTTAAAATCAAAAATTAAAATTAAAATCAAAATTAAAAATGGAATTAAAATCAAAAGTAATCCACCACGCGGGCCCCGTGCGAGTTGGTACTTAGATGTCATACGTCTTCGAATTTATGGTTTTAGGACATGCCGGTTCCCTCACTGTGTTTTCTTTCACCATTTTGTCAGCTGAGCAGTCTACCAACTATAGATATCATGCTATCAACATTTTTTAAATTTAAAAGACCTGAATTTTTTCATATGTATGACACCTACTACAGATGCGTGTTCTGAAGCTAAACGCGAGACTATAAAATATCAAAACTAATTGTGCGGAACCATCACACTGGATCATGTAAACTTGCCAATAAAACCTGCTTTGATTACCTGACGCTCAATGGCGGCGCGCCGCACGACGCACGCCATCTTACTAAATAATAGTGATTTTAACAAACTGGTTACTGATATAATTACAGTTGATGAGTGGACTGTGCACTCTATAGTATAGGTAGGTGTGTGGACGGAAAAGTGTTGATGTTTATTGTTTAGTATCCGCTTAGATCTTCTAAATTACACAACAGATTTTGATGCGATATCACAAACATTCAGAGCATTTACAAATTCGGAAGTTTTATGTGTAAGTATCACATCACACCAATATTATAAAGGTTTGTGAGTGTGTTGTACTGGTGTATACAACATTATTTTTGTTTACACTAAACCTCTTAAGGGGTAATTGTACTCATCATTTTGAACAACTTTTACTATGGGACCAAACCTGAAATCGCGAAAAAAAAAACTGATCAAGAGCGAGTCGGACTCGCACACCGAGGGTTCCGTTCCGATTCCTGAAAAAGTGTGCTATTTAGAGACATCGTTTTATTTTTCCTGTAATCTTTACATAAACTTCTATCACATAGAATAATTTCCGATTTTTACCTTTGCAAACTTCGGAGTTAAGGGCCCCCCCCTTATCTCCGAAGTTTGCAAAGATAAAACGGTATTTTTTTTACATTTTTCATCAAAAGTCGAAAACTATGCGGCCTAAAAAAAAATTAAAAAATGTTTGAAAATGTGCAAACAGCGTTCTTTCATATGATACCCCGACATGCCCTAGTAGCCCCACTTTAAATTTTTAAGACCCCCGTTCAGTCCCTGTTACAAAAAATATAAGTAAATATTTTTACTTCTTTCTTATTTGCAAAATAGTTGGGTAAACGTCATCTAAAACTGCTCTAAATTTCAAGTTGATAGCATTAGTAGTTCTTGAGATATCCAGCTGTGACAGACAGACAGACTGAGTCACACCATAAGGGTTCCTTTTTTACCATTTTGGTACGGAATCCTAAAAATCAGCTGTTCAGTACATTTTGACGAGTTTGATGTAGATAAATGTACTGAACAGCAGATTTTTTTTTTCGCGATTTCAGCTTTGGTCCCATAGTAAAAGTTGTTCATAATGATGAGTATAATTTGGTCACTCGCTAGGTACAGAGACATAGTGCAATGATCCTTTTAAAGATTGCCTCTGTTTATACTTACACCCCGTATAGCGGCGCTGAACATACCTAACTTGGCGAAATATGGGTAGGTAACTATAGATAGTTACATCTCTGCTTATAACTCTACAGTGACTAGGGAATGCAATCTCGTCTCGTCTCGCCGACGAGATTGTATCTCGTCAAATTTCGTACAAGATCTCGCGAGATAACGAGATCGACAAATGCAGCGTGACGCCGTGACTTCTACTTTAAACTTCTTTTATTTGATTAATACGATCTCACAACATTTATTTAAGAACTTGTGAAGTTAAGTTTTTGTTTTGTTGTATTTATTTACCATAAGTAATGTTGCTATTACTCTTAATTATTGAAACTAAAGTAATAATTTACAAAAGACTAAATATAGGTAATTATTGTTTTGTTACCAATATGGTAAGAATTTGAACTGATTAGCTACAGAAGGTATAATAATTATAGACATAAACAAATGTTATTAGAGTTAGAGACAAAATAATAAGTACTCTGTTGATTTTTAAAATAAAACTTACATTATTTTTATAACTAAGCAACGCAGTTTCTATTTAATTACATATCATGTCAATTACTAGTTCTTAAAACAAGCATTTGCATATGTTTTAATTGCGATTCTCCCAATCTCGCGAGATGCCGTAATTTGCGAGTTCTCGCGAGACTGGGTTTTGAGTCTCGCGAGATCTCGCTAGGCGGATATCTCGCACGAGATTGCATTCCCTAACAGTGACAAGTAAAATACAGGCAAGCTGTTATGTCAGCCCAGAGACTGGTTTTATATCCAGTTAATTTACAGGCTCACCCCTATTTACATGGGACTTACACATAATGTGTACCTCTACCTAAGCCTTCGGGGAATAACGACGTCATGAATGCAGTTTTCTTATTGATATATAAATTAGGAAGATAAGGTTCGCGCTCCTCGACGTGGACCGCATAAATTGAGTTAACCGCACACAATTGACCTTTAACCACCACCACCTGAGGGAGGACATCGCCGCCGAGGCGGGCCACGGCGAAGGTGGTGTGACGATCTGATAAGGTTTTCAGGGGCAGCATGGCCAGAGATCGCACAAGACAGGGAGGGTTGGAAGGGGGAAGGGCAGGCCTTTGCCCAGCTGTGGGACACAGTGTAGGCTAACAAAAAAAAAAATTGACCTTTGTCACAATAGAACTGGCGTTTGTGTAGCACGTTAAGTAAAATTACCGTAATCGTCTAAATAAGCACCAAAAATGCCTTCATGTGTTTTCAAACTGTGCACAAATAGTTCAAAAACCAGAAACAAGTTCCACAAATAGCCAAAAATGTTAATTTGTTAAAAATTATAATAATATTTAATGTTTGCTTCGCCATGTTTGTGAGAGCGAGATAGACATGCAATGTCATTCACAATCGTAAGCATTTGTCGGCTAACGCAATTTCGCTTCAGCGCCAGCTCCTATCTCTGTCCTTGTCGATTGGTAACTGTAGGTTTGCGACTATGATCACAGATGTGCTAATTTCGGTGCATTTAGTCGTGCGCCTAGTCCAGGTTTAGTGATAGCGCGTGACATATCACTCTGCCTAGCCTTTTTCCGACTATGTTGGGGTCGGCTTCCAGTCTAACCGGATGCAGCTGAAATACCAGTATTTTACATGGAGCGACTGCCTATCTGACCTCCACAACCCAGATACTGGGTAATACGATACCCCTTGGTAAGACTGGTTGTCAGACTTTCGGGCTTCTGACGACCCGTAACGACTGTCAAAGATCCACGAATAACACCCTCGAGGAATCTCGGTATGTAAAGATGGTCCCATCCACGGACCAACCCCGGCAAGCGTAGCTTAACCTGATGGATCGACCCGTACAGCTGTTATTACTTAGCCACGAGCTCCTCGCGCGTGACATATCTTCCTCTAATATATCAATGAGTTTTCCCATTAATTGTAGGAACATAACACACACATAACATAACCTGCAGTACCCACTGGGGTAGGCAGAGGTACCTAATAGTACCCCCATATTTTTTTGGGTTGGTATCAGAATGACTGGATCGCAAATTGACCACGTCGCTCTATGTCCAAATCTTAAAATGTCTAAATCTCAAAATACCTAACTCGCAAAATGACTACATCGCTTTTAGTCCACATCTCATAATGTCTAAATCTCAAAATACGTAACTCGAAAAATGACTACATCGCAAAAAGTCCGAACAGTTGTGTAGGCACCTATACAGGGTTGATATCAGAATGACTGGATACATCATCCTTCATCATCATCTGCCTAGCCTTTTCCCAGCTATGTTGGGGTCGGATGCAGCTGAATACCAGTATTCTAGATGGAGCGAATGCCTATCTAACCTGCAGAATCCAGTTACTGGGGAACACGATACCCCTTGGTAAGACTGGTTGTCAGACTTTCGGGCTTCTGACGACCCGTAACGACTGTCAAAGATCCAAGAATGACAGCCGGGACCAACGGCTTAATATGCTTTCCGAGGCACGGAGGGGTGTTGGTATGTAAAGATGGTCACCCATCCACGGACCAACCGCGGCAAGCGTAGCTTAACCTGATCGATTGACCCGTGCGGCTGTTACTTAGCCACGAGCCCTTTAATTTTTTTTTAAAGTAAGTTAATACATAATTACATTACCCAAACTGGGTGATTTTAACATTTTTGTCTGTTCGTAGGTTTGTCCGTTCAAGCATCAAAATGGATCGATTTGGTTCAAGTTTGGTGTAAAGAGTGAATTATGGGGAAGCACATAGTCTAGGGAAAGTAAGAAAAAAAGTCACATTAAGAACCAAAGAAATTAATGTAAGTATAGGTGCTTACACAACTGTTCGGACTTTTTGCGATGTAGTCATTTTGCGAGTTAGGTATTTTGAGATTTAGACATTATGAGATGTAGACTAAAAGCGATGTAGTCATTTTGCGAGTTAGGTATTTTGAGATTTAGACATTATGAGATGTAGACTAAAAGCGATGTAGTCATTTTGCGAGTTAGGTATTTTGAGATTTAGACATTATGAGATGTAGACTAAAAGCGATGTAGTCATTTTGCGACTTAGGTATTTTGAGATTTAGACATTTTGAGATTTGGACTAAGAGCGACGTGGTCAATTTGTGATACAGTCATTCTGATACCAACTCATTTTTTTTTGCTCTAGTAACTTTTTAGCCCTACCATTGTTAAGCTACTTAGGGAAGAGTGAGACAGCTTCGACAGCTAGTACTTTTGTAGCTTACTGGGGCTGCCTCAATTTATGTACAACACAATGTTTAGTTGAAATGAATGTTTTTGTATTTTTATTTTTTTTATATTTACCAAAATCATAAATATGTATTTGAGTTTACTTACCATATATTTATGGGTTGGAGAAATATAAAGGTGCTTTATTCAAGTCCATGGTCAGGTCTGTAAACAACTTCAACAAAAACAAAAAGATAAAGGTTGTTTTATAAGATGTTTTCTACTCGAACATGTACACACGGCTACAGATCAAGCTATACATTTCCAGTATAAGCTGATCTCGCATTGTGTAGGATTTCCTTACAGTGAGAGGTCAGTGTAAACTGGAAATGTATAGCTTGATGTGTAGCCGTGTGTACCAGCTTCGGTTCCAGTTCTTGATCAAACCGGTCTGCAGTGACGGTTGTGTCTGGTCCACTGCATATGTCTTTCCTTAATGTCAATATGAAGCATTTTTAAGCGATTTCAAAAAAAGGAGGAGGTTCTCAGTTCGTCGGATTTTTATTTTTTTTCCTAGGTTACTCGAAGGCAGCTGCACCGATTTGGAAAATTCTTTTTTTGTTTAAAAGGGCATGAGTATTTCCTGGGTGCCATATAAAGCAAAAATTAACTTCGCTTATAGTTTTTGAGTTAATTAGCTTCAATAACACGTAGGTATTTCTCCCACTTAGTTTAGGTGGATGATAACTTCTTGTCACTGTAATTTACTTAGCAGGTAGCCTGTGTGTGGGGTAGGTAGGTACCACACCTATAAAGTGAAAAATAAAAACTTTATTAAGAAAAAAAAAACAACTGACCTCTAAAAATAACCACTACAAAGTGAAAAATAACTTTAATTTCGGAAGTCGGTGTTTGGTTAAATGTATTTTCATTTTTTGCCACCGACTTCCGAAATTTAAGTTATTTTTCACATTGTAGTGCTGTTTTTAGAAGTCGGTTGTATTTTTTTGTAAAAACGTTTTTATTTTACACATTTTAGTTGTCGTACCTACCCCACACAAATTATAATACCACTACCTGCAAAAGAAACTAGAACATTATCCATATAAAAATTTGTGAAATTTTAAGGTAACTTAAAAACTACCCAAGATAAGTTTATATTAATTATATATTATTTTTATTAATTTTATATGGGACCAACTTTAAGGTAAGTATACCCTCTCGAACAAAACAACAAAAAAATAAAATCGGACGACTCTGTGAAAAGTTATGCGTGGTCATACATAAAACAAAAAAAAAAATACACGTGTCTAAAACTGTCGGCCCCTCGACCCCTAAAAAAAGATTTGTTTATTTGTTTCTTCTCAAACCCCTAAACATAGTTAACACTCGACCCCAGGTCGGGTAAGACTGAATTTTCATACAAAGGACAGGCATACCTCGTCCACTTTCGACCCCTAGTTCGGTAAGTAAGTACCTAAAATTGATATTTTGGTACGAGTACAGAAAACAAAATTCAGGAATTGATATTAAAAAAATATATACAACGTGTAACGTTAAATGCGCAAAACCTCTTAAGGGGTCATTGTACTCATCATTATGAACAACTTTTATTATGGGACCAAACATGAAATCGCGAAAAAAAAAATCAGCTGTTCAGTACATTTTGACGAATTATGCGAACATAAATGTACTGAACAGCTGATTTTTTTTTCGCGATTTCAGGTTTGGTACCATAGTAAAAGTTGTTCATAATGATGAGTACAATGACCCCTCAAGATGTTTTGCGCATTTAACGTTCCACGTTGTATTTAGGGTATTTTAGTTAAATAGTACCTATGCAACTGTAGGGTATACTGATGATTGTTATTGTATTGAGGGTATTTTAGTTAAATAGTACCTATGCAACTGTAGGGTATACTGATGATTGTTATTGTATTGAGGGTATTTTAGTTAAATAGTACCTATGCAACTGTAGGGTATACTGATGATTGTTATTGTATTGAGGGTATTTTAGTTAAATAGTACCTATGCAACTTTAGGGTATACTGATGATTGTTATTGTATTGAGGGTATTTTAGTTAAATAGTACCTATGCAACTGTAGAGTATACTGATGATTGTTATTGTATTGAGGGTATTTTAGTTAAATAGTACCTATGCAACTTTAGGGTATACTGATGATTGTTATTGTATTGAGGGTATTTTAGTTAAATAGTACCTATGCAACTTTAGGGTATACTGATGATTGTTATTGTATTGAGGGTATTTTAGTTAAATAGTACCTATGCAACTGTAGGGTATACTGATGATTGTTATTAAATAGTACCTATGCAACTGTAGGGTATACTGATGATTGTTATTGTATTGAGGGTATTTTAGTTAAATAGTACCTATGCAACTGTAGGGTATACTGATGATTGTTATTGTATTGAGGGTATTTTAGTTAAATAGTACCTATGCAACTGTAGGGTATACTGATGATTGTTATTGTATTGAGGGTATTTTAGTTAAATAGTACCTATGCAACTGTAGGGTATACTGATGATTGTTATTGTATTGAGGGTATTTTAGTTAAATAGTACCTATGCAACTGTAGGGTATACTGATGATTGTTATTAAATAGTACCTATGCAACTGTAGGGTATACTGATGATTGTTATTGTATTGAGGGTATTTTAGTTAAATAGTACCTATGCAACTGTAGGGTATACTGATGATTGTTATTGTATTGAGGGTATTTTAGTTAAATAGTACCTATGCAACTGTAGGGTATACTGATGATTGTTATTGTATTGAGGGTATTTTAGTTAAATAGTACCTATGCAACTGTAGGGTATACTGATGATTGTTATTGTATTGAGGGTATTTTAGTTAAATAGTACCTATGCAACTGTAGGGTATACTGATGATTGTTATTGTATTGAGGGTATTTTAGTTAAATAGTACCTATGCAACTTTAGGGTATACTGATGATTGTTATTGTATTGAGGGTATTTTAGTTAAATAGTACCTATGCAACTGTAGGGTATACTGATGATTGTTATTAAATAGTACCTATGCAACTGTAGGGTATACTGATGATTGTTATTGTATTGAGGGTATTTTAGTTAAATAGTACCTATGCAACTGTAGGGTATACTGATGATTGTTATTGTATTGAGGGTATTTTAGTTAAATAGTACCTATGCAACTGTAGGGTATACTGATGATTGTTATTAAATAGTACCTATGCAACTGTAGGGTATACTGATGATTGTTATTGTATTGAGGGTATTTTAGTTAAATAGTACCTATGCAACTGTAGGGTATACTGATGATTGTTATTGTATTGAGGGTATTTTAGTTAAATAGTACCTATGCAACTGTAGGGTATACTGATGATTGTTATTAAATAGTACCTATGCAACTGTAGGGTATACTGATGATTGTTATTGTATTGAGGGTATTTTAGTTAAATAGTACCTATGCAACTGTAGGGTATACTGATGATTGTTATTGTATTGAGGGTATTTTAGTTAAATAGTACCTATGCAACTGTAGGGTATACTGATGATTGTTATTGTATTGAGGGTATTTTAGTTAAATAGTACCTATGCAACTGTAGGGTATACTGATGATTGTTATTGTATTGAGGGTATTTTAGTTAAATAGTACCTATGCAACTGTAGGGTATACTGATGATTGTTATTGTATTGAGGGTATTTTAGTTAAATAGTACCTATGCAACTGTAGGGTATACTGATGATTGTTATTAAATAGTACCTATGCAACTGTAGGGTATACTGATGATTGTTATTGTATTGAGGGTATTTTAGTTAAATAGTACCTATGCAACTGTAGGGTATACTGATGATTGTTATTGTATTGAGGGTATTTTAGTTAAATAGTACCTATGCAACTGTAGGGTATACTGATGATTGTTATTGTATTGAGGGTATTTTAGTTAAATAGTACCTATGCAACTGTAGGGTATACTGATGATTGTTATTAACACAAACGGGATATTGACAGTTTAAAAACTTGTACACTGATGATTTATCATCGTAACTGACTGTACTTTGAGGGTCGAGAGGAAACTAAAACTTGCCTGGAAAATAAAATCCACTCTCGACCCCCAGGGGTCCAGAATAAACTATATTTAGGGGTCCAGTGGACACATTATTCATGGTCGAGGGGCCGAGAGTGGACTAAACGAACTTTGACATGTAAAAGTGTCTAGATCTACTTACAGAAATAAACATAATTTCATTAGGTAACTATTAAAATCGTACTCGTCCGACTTCGGTCGGACGATTAAAAAAAACCTATAATCCATACTAATATTATAAATTTGAAAGTAACTCTGTCTGTCTGTCTGTCTGTCTGTTACCTTTTCACGCCTAAACCACTGAACGGATTTCGATAAAATTTGGGAGGACTATAGATGGCATCTTGGGGATGGACATAGGCTACTTTTTCTTCTCAAATATAATCCTACAGGGGGTGATATAGTGGATGAAAGTACGTATGGGAAACTCACCATTTCTTAAGTTAGGAATATGAAAATTTAAATTTATTTTTTTGGTAGGAAATAAAGATATATGCGATTAAGCATTTTTGAAAAATCATCCTCTGAGGGGGGAAAATGGGGGTTGATATTAAAATTCACAAAACTGCAGAGAAGACTATAGATAGCATAGTGGGGAAAAACATAGGCTACTTTTTGTCGTAAAAAATAATCCTACAGGGGTGATATAGGGGATGAAAGTTTATATGGGGAACCCAGCATTTCTTAAATTAACTTAGTGATAATTTTGAAAATTCAAGTTTATGATTTTGGTAGGAAATAAAGAAATATGCGGTTCAGGGTTTTTGAAAAATCATCCCCTAAGGGGGTAAAATAGGGGTTGATTTTAAAATTCACAAATAATATTAAAATGTTTGTGTACCTACCTCTTTTTAAGAAATTTAAGGAATTGAAAATGCAGTCATAGTTCGCATCACAGTATAAAAATGATTTTTAGACTGTGGTTCGCATCTTGACTTCTTGAGGTAACATTTAGTCTTTATTTCATTCGACGTTTTTACGACGAATGGAATTTCATACGGTTTTCACCAATGGACGGAGTGATTCAGTGTATAATTCATTATGGTTTTTTGTAAATTGGCTGAAATATGACGATGATTGTTGAAGATGTCGGAAAAAATCATACTGACTGGGAGCTTTAAGCCCACCATACACAGCAACGATATATTGTAGCGATTTGAGTTTGCATAGTTATATCGGACGGCCCTATGTTTTCCACATGAACGTTCCCATGGGCTATTTTCCGACATCTACGCGGGCGAAGCCGCGGGCAAAAGCTAGTAAAACTATAAAATAATACCTACTTACAAAGTTCCAATTAGTGGCATAACCCGCTGTGAATTCTTTGTCAGTCAACGTATCAGGAACCTTCACATCGGTCCGGTTATCCAACAGGTCCTGGAAATAGCACCGATAGCACCACACTGAGTAGTAAAGGGCACTAGTCACAAAATGGAACACGATCCTTAAGTACAAATAAATTGACGTTCTTTTTTCAAAATCAACATTCACTGTGTATTTCATTTCTCTCATTTTTATTTTACTTTATTTTATTGGATTCCTTTATTTATTTTGTGGTTTATTTCTTTATTTTAATGGATTCTTATTAGGTTATGCTTTTGTACAACAGTTTATCAAAGAATTAATTTTAAGAATGAAGCTCCTACTTAGAGGAAAATGGCAAAAATTGTGCAATACCTAAGTCTAGGTTTTTAAGTGTCTATTAATCTTTTTTTTTTAGATATGATTGAAAACCCGATTTAATTCCGTTCCGGTTTTGAGCTAACCAGTCTGAATGTACGAGTAAGTTACTTAAATTATAATAATAATATCATAGATGATCGTGTGATAGATCGCGCGGAGTCCTGCCAGCAGCAGGGCAAGCAGTAGATAGCTCCGGAAGCACGCAGTACTGGTAATACTTAATACATAGATAACATAATATGTACTATAATATTCTGTATGTAAAGTATGAATGAAAATAATAATTTATGACCTACAAACATTTTGAAGGTAAATAAATGAATAAATCAGGTAGGACTTCATATTTTCCAGAAGTCCTAATTTATTCTATCTGCCTAGCCTTTTCCCAACTACAATGTTGGGGTCGGCTTCCAGTCTAACCGGATGCAGCTGAATACCAGTATTTTACGTGGAGCAACTGCCTATCTGACCTCCACAACCCAGTTACTGGTTATACGATACCCCTTGGTAAGACTGGTTGTCAGACTTTCGGGCTTCTGACGACCCGTAACGACTGTCAAAGATCCACGAATGACAGCCGGGACCAACGGCTTAACGTGCTTTCCGAGGCACGGAGGAATCTCGCTATGTAAAGATGGTCACCCATCCATTGACCAACCGGCAAGCGTAGCTTAACCTGACGGATCGACCCGTGCGGCTGTTATTACTTAGCCACGAGCTACCAGAAGTCCTAATTTGGAGTCTGTAAATAGAAAATAGTGATAGGCTATTCCCTATTCCATATTACTTAAACGTATCTACAAAATATGTCGATGAGTACCTATACATACTTGGGCCAGATAGTGTTTTTCAACAATAGACAAGATCAGGAAGTCGAAAGACGAGTCCAAAATGCTTGGAAGACCTACTAGGCCTATAAAGAACACATGAAAGCTATCTTCCCATATCACTTGAAAGGAAACTCATCGACATGTGCATCCTGCCCGTTCTAACCTATGGAGCACAAAGTTTTTTTTTTTTTTTTTTTTTTTTTTTTTTTTTTTTTTTTTTTTTTTTTTTTTTTTTTTTTTTTTTTTTTAGAAACGCCACGTTGCGCTTTATAACCGAAGTAGCAGATGATGACAAAACAGCCAGGCTGAAGTGAGAGTGGGCCGGACACGTCGCATGAATGCACCCGGAGAGATGGGCCAAGATCGTCACTCACTGGACGCCTGAGGGAGGATCTGATAAGGTTTGCAGGGCCAACATGGCCAGAGATCGCACAAGACAGGGAGGGGTGGGAGGAGCAAGGGTAGGCCTTTGCCCAGCAGTGAGACACAATTTAGGCTAACAAAAAAAAAAAAAAAAAGTAGAGGGACTAGGTACCTACCCTTCTAGTCTTCTACGTAGGTACACCTACTTCTACCCTAAACAGGAGTGCCTATCCTATTATTATCTTCCTTCTTCATAATAAAAATCCTAAAAATCGTTCTTTCACTAACATTCAACACATAGTCTTAACTGCTGGGTCTAAAAGCATGAAATTTTGCACAAAAGTTCCGAGGGGTTTATTAAGGAATGAAAGTTTGTACCTACTTATAGAAGTTCTTCACTTTGGCCGATGGGAAATCCCTACGGGCACATGTGACGTCTTGATAATTTAATAATAGCCTGTAATTTCAGGGCAAAGTCCATGGGCAAAGTTCATAGAAATAAATTACCTACAAAAACAGGTCTCTAACAAGCTGCAGCGCCATCCAGTGGTGAAATGGTTGAACTTACTTAGGTAATTAAGTGCCTATGGAACTCAATAGATGGCGCTACGAAATACGTTGAATAGACGATCATGTATTGACTCGGGTTCGGTTAGGTTCCGTACCAAAATGGTAAAAAGGAACCCCTATGTGGCGACTCAGTCTATCTGTCTGTCTGTCACAGCTGGATATCTCAAGAACTACTAATGGTTATAGTATATAATTACGTATGTAATTTTATAGGATATAGATTTAGGATTTAGCATGTAAGACCACGGTATTGAATTGGATCGCAGATCTGTAATGGTAGTTGTAGGTAAGATTTCTGTAAATAAATAAATAAATAAATAAAAAAACTTGAAATTTGGAACAGTTCTAAACGACGTTTACCGAAGTATTTTGTAAAAAAGAAAGAAATAAAAATATGTATATTTTTTCCAACAGGGACTGAAAGGGGGTCTTAAAAATTCAAAGTGGGGCTACTAGGACATGTGGGGTATCATATGAAAAAGCGCTGTTTGCACATTCTCAAACATTTTTTTTTAGGCCGCATAGTTTTCGACTTTTCCTTAAATAGGTATGTAAAAAAAATACTGGTCCCGGGCCCTTATCTCTGAAGTTTGCATAGATAAAAATCTGAAATTATTCTATGTGATGTGATAGAAGTTTATTGTAAAGATTACAGGAAAAATAAAACGATGTCCCTAAATAGCACGCTTTTTCAGAAATTGGAACGGAAACCTCGGTGCGCGAGTCCAACTCGCTCTTGACCGGTTTTTTTTATTTATGGTTACCGTATGATCCTCAGTAGCAGCCGGAGACTATATTTGTGAACTCGATTCATCATCACCTGCCTTTTTTTTCTGGTTGGGAAATCATCAAATGACTTCTCCCGCTCTATAGGTGGAGCGGGAGGTGTCAGACTTGTACTGACTACAACCCACCGAAAAAAAAGTAAAAATATTTAAAAATGTCGATTCGCCCGATTCGGTCGGAATAATAAGAATAAAATGTGATTATCGACCAATACAAATTGATTTATATCCATCCCTATCCTATATAATTATTATACAGGGTGTAAGGGACAGCCCTCCGCAAACTGATAGGGTGAATTCAGTATGTCATACTAAGATGACCGGTACATGAAATTTTTTCAGGAACGTTAAGGGAATCCAATAAACCTGATTTGTTTGTGTTTTTGTGCACAAATCGGAGCGTCTATTACTGGTTGGGAGGGGTAGGTAATAGGTATGTGGTGAGTTCGATGAACTCTGTAGCTAGACAGAAAGTGAACAGCTGATTTCACGCGTCGTTGGTTAGAGTATTTCAACATCCACTGCTGGTTTTTTTTTGTTGTTTTTTTTTTGCAGTTTTTTTACATAAATGAAGTGCTGCGAACACACAATGCAATTTGAAATTGAAATAATGAAAATGTACTTAACTGAATTTTTTTTGAAAAAATGAAGATTTTCCTGAAAAATATTCCGGTGGAATATGATTCAAAATGAGGAGCTGAATGCACCCTGTTAGTTTGCGGAGGGCTGTCCCTTACACCCTGTAGATTGACTCACTAATTCCGTCACTCCTTACTGACCGGTTTCTGAAGAATTCCTGAACGGAGTTTAAACCCTCAATAAGTCATTAACTATGATTCGACATTATTCGACAAAATCATTTATTTAAGCGATTTCCTTCCATATACCTACTCGGTTTTTGAGGACCTCTTATAAACCCTCAATAGAATGTTTAATTCACTGGACTTTTAAGCTAAATTCTTTCTTAACGAAGTGTTCAGAAACACGATATCGAACCAATAACCACTGTCGAATGGATAAACTTCGATTAAAAACCTCAGAAACCGGGCAATAATGTATCAGTCACATTTAATTTGCTAATATTTCGGTTTTCCCGAAGATAAACGATCGAACCTTTGAACGCATCAGAGCGACTGCCTATCTGACCTCCACAACCCAGTTACTGGGTAACACGATACCCTTTGGTAAGACTGCTTGTCAGATTTTTGGGCTTCTGACGACCCGTAACGACTGTCAAAGATGCACGAATAACAGCCGGGACCAACGGCTTAACGTGCTTTCCGAGGCACGGAGGAGTCTCGGTATGTTAAGATGATCATCTATCTACGGGTTGGCCTCGGCAAGCGTAGCTTAACCTGATGGATCAACTCGTGCGGCTGTTATTACTTAGCCACGAACCCCTCTATAATTGAGATTTACTGGCGAAATGTGTGTGAATATCTGCGTAGCCCAAGTGTGATGGTGGTATGCTAAAAAAAACTACAAAACCAATTTAACTTTGCGGTCAGCACGTGACAATAATTACGCAAGAACGATACGCACTTGACTGGTTTTAAAACATTGCCTCATTCGAGGATTTCTCCTGTAACACGTGGGTGCTAATGTTTGAATAAAACGTGTTTTTGCCAACAGGAATATAAAGCATTGAGAACATACCTACACAAACAGCCTGACCCGGAACGGAACAACTACTTGTGAATATATCATCAATAACACGACTGTATTCCCCGCAGGGTTAGGCAGAGGTGTAGGTACCTATAATAGTACACCCACACTTCGCCAGATATGTTACAGCCCCATGTGATAGGGGGTGAGCCTGTTGCCATCAGCCGGCCACACAGCCAGACTGCGGCTGCTAGCTGCTACAGAGAAATTGTACATGGAAAAACCCAATAATACTTTGCCGGACTAGGGAATCGAACCCAGGACCTCGTGCTCAGCAGGAGCGGTTGCGACCACTACTAGACCAATGTAAGTTCAGTGTAAGTAGTATTGCTAACTGTGGAGGCTTGTGAATGGCTTGTCATGAATAACCTCACTGTTACTTTTGTATTGATAGCTGGTAAGCCACCCAAACAAAATAAAATAATAGTTATTTATGCAACTGACATAATAATAAGGGGTATTAAAACACGAATGTGGGTATATCCACACAAGGCGAAGCCGAGTGTGATAATAGTATCGCATGAGTGTTTTAATACCTAATTATGTACAGTTGCATACAAGACTTTATCTACATTCATGTTATCAGTCCTCTGTAAAAGGTTCTGAAACAGTTTTTTGCAATACTAATACTCGTTTCAAACACGGCGGCCGGCGTCATAGTATACGACGTGAATTCGAATAAGTTCTTTTTTTTATTACGGCGCTGTTGTAGTGAAACGCGCGTGCATTACAATGTTCTTTTTTTGAAAACGAGTTGCATTATGAAATTCAGTACAACATTAAAGCACCCGTTTGGATGCTATTATGGTTACCATGGTTACTATGACACTGGCTGTTTTAATGTTGGCTATAAGCTAACTGTTTCGGAAACTTTTATGGAGGATTTATGGCATGGGTGTAGATAAAATAAGGAGGTATATTAACAATTTAACTAACAAAAAGTTTACATCTTCTAATCACGGACTAGAAAAAAAAGACTTTTTGGGTAAAAGGAAGTGTGTGCGTGAGCGGGAATCGAACCCCCGACTTGTAAACAAAGGCGCCACCACTGCACTAGTTGAAACATTTTTTTTAGTGGCAAACTATCTGACCCCTCTTACGGTAATTCGCTGCCACCTACGGACCCCTGCAATACCCGAAGAATCGCAAAAACGTGGCCCTCCCAGAAATAAAACTAAGAAAAATGTCGCATTTAACAATACAACTGAGTCACTCATCAGTTCATCTTCAATGAAGTGACATCACGACCCACCCATCAAAATCCAGTCCTTACCACCTGCCAGCTTATCCTGCCCCTCCGCAAAAGAAAGTACTCACAGTCGATAAAACCAGCCGCACACATTCGCGCCATTCAGTTTAACCTTGAGCGCGTCCGTGAAAGTAGCCATATGTAAAAAAAAAACGAAAAAAAAAACAAGATGGCTCCGAAATTGTTCGTAGTTTTTCTTTTATTGTTTTGTTCACAAGTACAAAGTGCATCACTTTTGGAGAAGGGCTATGACTATTTTGTGAATTTGGGGAAGAATTTGGGTCCGAATTTGATGTCGATGTTAGAATGTGTGGGACAGAATGAGGCGTGGGAGTGTGCGCGGGAGAAAGCTGGGAAGATGCTCGACGGCTGGGGAGATGAGGTGGAGAAGGAACGGAGAAGCTGGGAAGGTAAATGGAGAATTTAATTATTATTTTTAAAGATTTTTCTGGAGCTTGTAAACAATCTAGCAAACATGTGTTAGGTCTCTATGTCATTAGAGAGATTATTTTTGTTACAGACGTTTGAAGTTCATAAAAAAAATAAAAAATTCATAAATACTTTTTTTAAACCTTATTAAAAAAAAACGGAGGGTGCTTTTTTTGTTCAAACCTTTTTGAAAACATGCTTGATAATAGCTCTTTCTTTTGAAGTAAGTATCATTTACGCGGATATCTTACAAATTATTTAAATTAGGAACAAACCAATTAGAGGGAGAAATTATAAAAAATATCTCTAACGACACTAGAGGCCTAAAACGTATTTTACTAGATTGCTTACACATTACTTTAATTTAATTAAATAAAAATGAATTCATTTATCATTCAATTTGGCCATGATTAAGCAGTTTAGGTAAAATTTTGGGAATTTTCGAAAAAAATCATAAAATTAGGTTTAAAAAAAATGTTAAGACTTCGTCTAAGACAACCATGGCTTAAATGGTTCTAAATTATCTGTACTATCTTAGCCTTAAAGCTTCACCCATCTTCCAATCACCCTGTTTATTTAATGGTGTATTTTCTAACCCGACTTTTGTTTTATATTTATATAGATTTATGACTTTTTTAGTTTTAGCTCTTGAGCTTAAAGCGAATAAATAAATAAAATCTGTAGGTGCCGCAAAGAAAGCTTTAAAAATATCGATACTTATTTACGTTCTCTATTCTAACTAAACATGACATACATTTCCATTTAAAATGCTTCTTACCACTTTTAAACTACGAATTAAGATTCTTATCAAATTGATGAGCTACTCACAGATCACGCTTTGTGACCGAAACCAGACGGTGCTTAGATATTTTAGTTTTCTGAAGAAAAGTAAGAAATAACTACATAATAATCTCACTTTCAAAAAGAAATTGAAGTCGTGATTTCAAGTTTTGGAGGTCAGATAGGCAGTCGCTCCATGTGAAATAAATATTGATATTTAGCTGAAACCGGTTAGACTGGAAGCCGACCCTGAAATAGTTCGGAAAAGGCAGATAAAGTAAAATAACTCAATATTTTACTTTGTCTTCCCATAGTCAAAGTCGAATAATTTATATCAAGCAGACCATTATCATCGACTTTTGAATGTCAATAAGAAAAAACAACCGACTCCCAAAAAACACTACAAAGTGAAAAATAACTTTAATTTCGGAAGTCGGTGTCTTTGGTTTTTTATTTACTTTCGTTTTTTTTTGCCACCGACTTCCGAAATTAAAGTTATTTTTCACTTTGTAGTGTTTTTTTGGGAGTCGGTTGTTTTTTTTTTTTTTTGTAAAAAGTTTTTATTTTTCACTTTTTAGTGGTGACACTACAACTCAAGTAGCGCAATTTGAAGCGGCATATAGTTAGCATTCAATCATTTATAGCCAGAGTGCACCTCATGACAATTCCAATAAGCCCAAACACGGCTAGGATACATTATTTTATTACCGAGTTCCGATGCCTACCTTCTACCGGTACCATTTTCACCAGAACCATTTATTTAAAGCTTCGTCATAGTCGCTTAACTATTTTAATGGAGATATCTTATCGCCACCCGTGAAATACTTATCATCGTTGAGGAGTTCCAGTGGCTTTTTGTGGTCTTCTTCATCAGTTCCACTTCACCAGATGATACTTTCTGAATGCAAACGCTTGATTTGTTGATGAAAATAGCATAATAGGTATATGTATGCCTATAATATTTGAGGAGTTCCCTCGATTCCTCATGGATCCCATCATCAAAACTGGATTTTGACAAAAATGGGACCAATCTGGAAGTACTCTTTCAAATAAAAAAAGAATTTTCCGAATCGGTTCATAAATGACGGAGTACTGAGGTACCTAACAAACATACAAAAAAAAAAAAAAAACATACAACCGAATTGAGAACCTCCTCCTTTTTTTGAAGTCGGTTAAAAATAGAGTTGATTCTAGTCGCCCCTTCCAAAACGTAGTTTTGTATGGAGAAGAATGGGCCAGAAAATCCACCGTTACTCTTTTAAAATGTTACACAATATTTGATTAATAAAATAAATGTCTCATTGAATAAAATTGTCTGTCTTATTTGCGAGTTAATTATACACAGAAGAGTCATTTAAAAAAAAAATCTTTAAAAACGAATTCCTTCTCTCTCTGACTACGTAAAAAAGATATCTTTTTCTTATAAGAAGTACAAACTGTCGCCGATCAATGGACTATTATACTTGCTGATTTTATTATTATTCCATATCTGATTACCTGCCTAGCCTTATGGGATCAAGGTCGTGCATAACCTACACCCAGGAGAAATTACTATTGTGCTGCATACATATTAATTAGGAGAAAACTTGTCAGCTTATGGACCAACAGGGTCGAAACTTCATACTTAAGAGGAAAGGCGGGTGGCCAGTTAGGTATTTTAAGAAGGTATTGCTGTCGCTCTGCGAGCGCTCCGCCCTCGACTTCGTGCGATAAGGACAACTGCAGATCCGACTAAATAGCCAATGTAAAAAGTCACATTTCGAGGTTTGGCTCTCGCCCATTTCCTCCTCCAATATTGGACCAATTTAAAAGATATTTCATAAACTAAATAAGAAGGATATATACTATGCCCCTATGTTTTTCTTTTTTCGTTAATAGTTGTCAAATTGGTACACTAGGCGTCTGTTGACAGCGGTCTGAATAGGCAATTTTGAGCATTTTTGGAGGGTTCTAGTTCCTATAAAAATAATATATCATCAAAAAGGAAAACATAGGGGCATACAATTAACTGATATTTATATTTCTGTAAAAAATCATTGCTTTATGGTCATTAACCAGAAAGAAAACAGGCGAGAGCGTTTGTATCTTTTTGTATGGAGAAAAGAGCACCCACGTTTCCTCTTAAGTGTCAGCGGACACTAAAATTATTTTGTTGATATCATAAAGAGATCAGACAAACAAAACAAAAATCACACTTCCCTCAATCTGCCTGCCTTTTCCCAACTATGTTGGGGTTGGCTTCCAGTCTAACCGGATGCAGCTGAATACCAGTATTTTTCATGGAGCGACTGCCTATCTGACCTGCACAACCCAGTTACTGGGTAATACAATACCCCTTGGTGAGACGGTTGTCAGACTTTCGGGCTTCTGACGGCACGTAATGCGTAACGACTGTCAAAGATCCACGAATGACAGCCGGGACCAACGGCTTAACGTGCTTTCCGAGGCACGGAGGAGTCTCGATATGTAAAGATGGTCACCCATCCACTGACCAACCCCCAGCATGAGTAGCTTAACCTGATGGATCGAGGCGTGCGCTATGCCATGAGCTCCTCCTTTAAATACCCTTTCAAGATAGTAGTAATCCCTGAAGAGTTAAGAGTTACCACATCACCCATATTTCGTCAGTTATGTTTTTAACTCCCATGTAATAGTGGGAGAGATTATTGCCATAAACCGAGCACAATAAAGTCTCGGGGTTGCTACTGAGAAATCCTAAAGGAAAAACCCAATAACACTTTGCCCGACCTGGAATTGAACCCAGGAGCTCATGCTCAGTAGCGCTCGCGACCACTACAAAAACGAGGAGTTTCAAATATTACTTTTTTTTTAAAATAAAATTGCTGTTCCTGTTTTGCTCGTGGCTAAGTAATAACAGCCGCACGGGTCGATCCATCAGGTTAAACTACGCTTGCCGGGGTTGGTCAGTGGATGGGTGACCATCTTTACATACCGAGACTCCTCCGTGCGTCGGAAAGCACGCTAAGCCGTTGGTCCCGGCTGTTATTCGTGGATCTTTGACAGTCGTTACGGGTCGACAGAAGCCCAAAAGCCCGACAACTAGTCTTACCAAGTGGTATCGTATTACCCAGTTACTGGTTGTGGAGGTCAGATAGGCAGTCGCTCCATATAAAATACTGGTGTTCAGCTGCATCCGGTTAGACTGGAAGCCGACCCCGACATAGTTGGGAAAAGGCTAGGCAGATTGATTACTGTTCTTGTTTTAATTCAGTGAGACACAAAAAGACGTTAAAGTTTCTAAGGATAGCGTGGACATACGAACATAATCGTTTCTCCTTTACAAGACAAAATATTATTACCTAGATACAGGGGAAAGTTTCGGGTCGGTAGAACCCGGCGTGATGTTTCGAGATACTTACCAAAAATCTCACAGTAGTTTCTGAGATGAAACATCATTCTCCCGCCCTTATCCCAATCTATTTGCGATCGGCGCAACATGTCCCTTTCTTCCGTCTCTATCAGTCGTCACCTCGGTAGTCACTCCCTTTCTAGCCATGTCATCTTCCACACAGTCCATCCATCAAGAAACGATGGATGGACTGTGTGAAAGATGACATGGCTCATCATACTCAAAACTTTCCCCACGACATCTTCCTTATTTCTCCGCATCATAATAATATGCCCATAATTATCATGAAATAATAACATTCAAACACAAAAAGTGGCCAAGTGCGAGTCGGACTCGCACTCGAAGTGTTCTGTAACACCGTACAATATGTAACAATAATTTCTAAAAACGCCGACAAATGCAGCGTTTCCTTTAACAAACGTAAAGTTTTTGGTGTTTTAATTTTATTGTTATAGCGGGTACCTAATAGTAGTCACGGTTTAGAAGATACAGCCCTGTGACAGACAGATGCAGGGACAGACGGACGTACGAATAGCGACCGCGCAGCTTTAGTAATTGGCACCCTTTTGGTATGGAAACATAATATAAAAACACATGCGTGCAAAATTTCAGCTCAATCGGTAACCTGGAAGTGGATCAAATTTAACTTGCAAGATTTGATTACAGAAAAACATCGGGAACAGGTGAAACTAAACAAAAGCTTGTAATAGACAGTTATTCAAAACTCTGTTTCATAACAAAGTGCTAAATATTGCTTTTTATTTGTGTTTCAACATCAACTGCAGAAAGAAAAAGTGCTAAATTGTTGAACCAATGTCTACGAGAGAAAAGTATGAATAATAGTTAGCAAGTTCATGTGAAGTATTGCAGACTATCTGAGTGTTTACACTTTCTAAGTAGGTATCTAGAGACGTGTTTCCGGTATTTATTCAATTTCACAACTGTCTTCAACAATCGAATCTTGAGATCGATTTTTCAGACTCAGGATAAAATATCCGACACGAGTCGCACAACCAGTCTTATCTTGGGTATCGTGTTACCCAGTAACTGGGTTGTGGAGATTAGATAGGCAGTCGCTCCATATAACATAAGTACTGGTTAGACTGGAAGCCGACCCCAACTTATTTTGCATACCCTCTATGCAAATTAATTGAGTAGGTACTTAGTCCAAAAAATGTTTACCTATAATTTAACTTTTCTTTCTGAAAATACGCTCGATTCAGAAGTCATGGTGGGGTTGCATGTTTTATTCTAAAGGCCTGAATTTTAGAACGATAGATAGGTATTTAGTTTCAGTAGGTACTAGATTCTGACAAATTTCATGTTTCAATGTCTAAACAGAGATAAATGCTTGAGTTTCATTCTGTAATACGATTACGTACTTCGAAGATATAATATCAAAGAAATTAGGAATACCAACCTTTTTGAACCGACTTCCAAAAAAGGAGGAGGTTCTCAATTCGGTTGTATGTTTTTTTTTTTTGTATGTTTGTTACCTCAGTACTCCGTCAGTTATGAACCGATTCGGAAAATTCTTTTTTATTTGAAAGGGTATACTTCCAGATTGGTCCCATTTTTATCAAAACTCAGTTCTGATGATACGATCCATGAGGAATCGAGGGAACTCCTCAAATATTATAGGCATACATATAGCGATTATGGTATTTTCATCAACAAATCAAGCGTTTGCATTCAGAAAGTATCATCTGGTGAAGTGGAACTGATGAAGAAGACCACAGATGGCCACGGAAACTCCTCAACGATGATAAATATTTCACGGATAGCGATAAGATTAAAATAGGTAAGCGACTATGACGAAGCTATAAATAAATGGATCTGATGACAATGGTACCATCGAACCGATCTGATGATGAACCCGGAAGGTAGGCATCGGAACTCAGTAATAATGTATCCTAGCCGTGTTTGGGCTTATTGGAATTGTCATGAGGTGCACTCTGGCTATAAATGCTTTAATGGTATTTATGTGCCGCTTCAAGTTGCGCTACTTGAGTTGTATGTTATGTGTGGCCTTGATTGTCAGAAGGCAGATTTCGTAGCCTCGTTATGTCCGTCAACTAAAACTACGCCTACCAAACTTCTGACACGACTTAACGTATTTTTTCCATTTAGTCTATTGTGGATGATGCTCTAATTTATTTTGCAGAGTGGTATTCAGATTTGTGTGGGGTAGGTAGGCACCACTAAAAAGTGAAAAATAAAAACTTTTTACAAAAAAAAAAACAACCGACTCCCAAAAAACACTACAAAGTGAAAAATAATTTTAATTTCGGCAGTCGGTGGCAAAACAAAACGAAAGTAAATAAAAAACCAAAGACACCGACTTCCGAAATTAAAATTATTTTTCACTTTGTAGTGTTTTTTTTGGGAGTCGGTTGTTTTTTGTTTTTGTAAAAAGTTTTTAAACGACTGCTCCAAAAAGCAGTGTAGGTAATAATGTTTTCAGCGTTTGTTTGTGATTCTCTTTATTCCGCCATACGACAGATTTCGATGTATGAAGTATCGTTAGAATCGGTTAGAATCCTTATATCATTCTGAGTGGCACAGGCTATATTTTAATTTGAAAAAATAATAATATGGCGGTAGTAACTATGACTCCATTTTCAAATGTAAAAAAAAAATCTTCAATTACTTATTACTAATTACAATATGGGTATCAAATGGAAGGCCTTGATGAGCACATTAAAAAAAAAAACACAATGAAGGGTTCCGTAGTTGAAAAGAATTTATCCCAAAAACTTTCACACATTTTTTTTATGTCAAAAAATTACAAATTCACAATTTTCGGACTTTTTCCTTTATTTGTGCTGGAAGACCTTGCTTCTTGCCAAATTTCATTATTGTAGGTCAACCGGAATTACCCTATAGGTTTTGATTTACTTACGACATTTGCGAGTATCAAAATGTGTCGCAAAATGGCCGTATTTTTTTATTGCGGTGACTTAGACGCTTGATTTTTTTAGAGCTATATGGGACAATAGACTTACGTATTTAATATTAATTTCAACTTGATATCTCCACGCCTCCTTGACTAAAAGAGTCTTGACAGACTGACAGACTTAAACATTTTTTTTATGTGATAGAATTACAAATTAACAGTTTTCGGACTTTTTCAATTATTTGTGTTGTATGAACTTGCTTCTTACCAAATTTCATGATTGTAGAACAACGGGAAGTACCCTATAGGTTTTGATTTACTTGCAAGTATCAAAATATGTCACATAAATGACCGTATGTATTTATTGCATTGACTTAGATGCTTGAGTTTTTCAGGACTTCAAGAGACCACAGACTTACGTATTTGATATTAATTTCAACTTGATACCTCTACGCGTTCCTGAGAAAAACGGTCTTATCAGACTGACAGACAGACAGACGGACAAAGAAGTGATCCTATAAGGGGTCCGTTTTTTCCTTTTGAGGTACGAAACCCTAAAAAACTACATAATTTATTGTCTTAAATACATAGGTAGGGTGTTCATGCAAAACAAACATTTCATCTTTGGTAGCAAACGATCAGACTTTAGCAAGACTGCGAATGTCTGAATTGTCACTAAAATGTATATAATAAAAATAATTACCTACATTATTATTAATTACTTTTTAGTTCGCTTTTAGGGTTCCGTACCAAAATGGTAAAAAGGAACCCTTATAGTGTGACTCAGTCTGTCTGTCTGTCTGTCTGTCGCAGCTGGATATCTCAAGAACTACTAATGCTATCAACTTGAAATTTGGAACAGTTTTAGATGACGTTTGCCCAATTATTTTGCAGATAAGAAAGAAATAAAAATACATTACTTATATGTTTTTAAGGTTCCGTACCTCAAAAGGAAAAAACGGAAGCCTTATAGGATCACTTGTTTGTCCGTCTGTCTGTCTGTCTGTCTGTCAGTCTGTCAAGACCGTTTTTCTTAGGAACGCGTGAAGGTATCCAGCTGAAATTAATATCAAATACGTAAGTCTATGGTCCCTTGGAGTCTTAAAAAGATCAAACTTCTAAGTCAACGCAATAAAAAAATACGCCCATTTATGCGACATTTTTTGATACTTGCAAGTAAATCAAAACCTATAGGGTACCTCCCGTCGTTTTAGAATCATGAAATTTGGGAAAAAGCAAGGTCTGACAACACATATATAGGAAAAAGTCCGAAAATTGTTAATTTGTAATTCTATCACATAAAAAAATATTTTTAAGTTGTCAGTATGTACAGAGACAGACCCTTTCCTGAGGAACACATACAGGTATCAAATTGAAATTAATATAAAATACGCAGGTCTATAGTCTCTTGGAGTACAAAAAACTCAAGCTTCTAAGTCGTTTCTAAGTCAACGCAATAAAAAAATACGACCATTTTGCGACACATTTTGATACTTGCAACTGTCGCAAGTAAATCAAAACCTATACGGTACTTCCCGTTGACCTACAATAATGAAATTTGGCAAGAGGCAAGGTCTCGCAGCACAATTAAAGGAAAAAGTCCGAAAATTGTGAATTTGTAATTTTATGACATACTTACATTTTTTTTTTTTTTTGATATCCAAAGTTACGTTTGTTTTTGGGATAAATTCTTTTCAAATACGGAACCCTTCATTGTGCGTGGTCCGACACGCACTTGGCCGGTTTTTTTTTGCCACAGGGGCTTTGGGTTCTTAAAAATTTGAAGTGGGGTTACTAGGGCATGTGGGGTAATATACATATAAAAGAGCGCTGTTTGCACATTCTCAAACATTTTTATTTTCTTTAGGCCGCATAGTTTTCGACTTTTGATGAAAAATGTTGAAAAAAATACCATCACCCCCCCCCCCCCCCCCCGTTATCTCCCAAGTTTGCATAGACAAAAATCTGAAATTATTCTATGTGATAGAAGTTTATGTAAAGATTACAGGAAAAATAAAACGATGTCTCTAAATAGCGCAGTTTTTCAGACATTATCAACAAAAATCGGTGCGCGAGTCCGCCTCGCTCTTGACCGGTTTTTTGGCATGGCAATCGTGTTTTCAATTTTTTTTTAATTAATATTTTTTTGAGTAATTTTGAACTAAGTCGAGGATTTTTTTATTGGCTCTTGTTACCATAAACACCTCTCTAGCCCCGGAAGTGTCATCTCTAACACAATTTCAACCTTTCTAGCCACAACCTTGATGCGTGCGCGATCATTTAGCGCAACGATTTAGCGTTTAGCGCGGCGCAAGCGCAGCCGCGTCACAGTTACTTGCGCGCGCGCCATTCAGCTTTTATAAAACAATTATAGGGCTGTGAGTCGTTTAACAGCTGTGACAGAGACAATTACAAGTGAGGAAGATTATGAATTAAAAGAAAGCAATCTTCTTTTAATTTCTGAGATGTTAGTTCTAAACAGACGGATAAACGGTTCACCAGAGTGATCAAAGGATCTTTTATTTAACGAAACTAATTATAGAAAGAGGAAGAATTGTTTGTTTGTAAGTTTGTAAAAGGTAATCTCTTTATTACTGATCCGATTATGATAATTATTTCTACGTTAGTAGGCTAATCTATTGCCGAGTGACATATAATAATATGTTTAAAAAGTACCAGGTTATGGTCCCTGAAAGCCTGTGTGTGTGTGTGTGAAGTGACAATATCACTGTGAAATCTTAGGTGAAGTGAGGTTGAAGAGAGCTGTCAATAGTGTCGCTCCCTAGCAAAGACATTGAACCTCTAGACGTTGCCATGATTACAGTGTGAAGTGTGGAAGTGAGACACATATATATGAAATTAATAGAAAAATTGAGACAAAGCATCGTATCTTCTGTCTCTTACGACATGCCATATTTTTGCTTGGCCAACTATTGAATATTAGCCAAACAAAGTGCTTTCACTGTTACAAAATTAATCTTGCGTCGATTAATTTAACTTTTTGGACAGTTTTTGCATTGTGCGTATGTATTGACATGGGTTTCAGTCCAAAATATGGAAGATTTCTTACATTAAACTTCATTTCTCATACCACATAACCTAGAAAAAGTATTATATTGCTGTCTTATGACCGGCCACGCGGTGGCTCCATCTAGATGTATATTATCTAAGCTCGCTAGCATCAGGTGGAATAACAGCTTACTTCAAGTTTACTTCACCAAAGTTTAAGAAACTAACTTATCTGATGAAATATTTGAATCGGATATTGTTCACAATTTCATTGATTTTAATTCTTTCCGCGGAACACTAATTCTTTTTCTAAAATAAAAGTAACCTAAGTTAGTCCTTTTAACATCAGCTATCTATAAGCCAGTGAAAGTCAAACTTGGTCCAGCCGTTTTGGAGATTAGGCGGAACAAACAAAGAGAGACAGACAGACAGACAAAAATGTTAAAAATTGTCTTTTTGTTATAAATACCGTATATACTTTTATTTAACGACGCTGCGCTAGAAAGAGATTTTGTCGTATCTCGAAAAATGGCAAAAATATTATGTTACAAGATACAAGATACAGCAATATTGCTGCTTGAAATTGAAATACTTACCAATTGCTGTAACTACTATAAAACGTGCGTTTTGTACAGCAATTGGTACTACTAACTAACTTTAGAATGCCATCATTAGTGGCATCTGATATATTTCATTAGAAGAAATATATGTTCCAAAAATGACCTCTGATTCAGCTACTTTAAGAGTTATGAATTTTGGAAATAGTTTTTTGGCTCTGCTATAAAGTTCAACTTTTTGAGATACTACAACATTACTTTCTTGCGACGATATGCATTTAGTAAAAAACTATTATTTGACATTACAAACAGATATTTAAATGTTATTTATTTTTATTGTTTGTCAGGCACATAGGCTTCACAAAAAACCTGACTTCTGCTAACCCTAGACTCAGTAAGAGCTATCTAACAGTAATGTAACCACAAACTCATGGCACGAGGTGCCGAGCCAGCCCCAACCGGGTTCGAACTCACTGCCGTAATAGTAGCGATATGATACTACTAACCGATTTGCTGAATAAATGTCTCATAGTCCAAGACCCCTGGAGGCCTACTCCCTAAGCACGAAGCCCGTAGTTTCGGCCTTCGTTACGGGCGTTTCTTACTCCGTATCACCTACGTATGGATGATTGGTTCGGGGTCCGAACGAAGTATGAAGAACAGCTGATAGTAAAAGTTGTTCAAAATGATGAGTACAATGACCCCTTAAGAGGTTTAGTGTAAACAAAAAATAATGTTGTATATGATACCCACTTCGGGAACTATTTCAATATTATTTCAATCTGCCTAGCCTTTTCCCAACTATGTTGGGGTCGGCTTCCAGTCTAACCGGATGCAGCTGAATACCAGTATTTTACATGGAGCGACTGCCTATCTGACCTCCACAACCCAGTAACTTAGTATTTGTAAGCAGCATTTTTTTGCGAGATATTGGAACGAAGTTCCAAGGCTTGTCCTTCGTAAAATACGGCGAAACTAATTAACTCTTTGTTTATCTTTTATACAGTAACTAAGTATATCATATTTTTGATAGGAAAAAATACATAATAATCTACAATACTTAAGAATTGATTTCATTTCATTATATTAGTATAACACGCTGGCAGTGGGGACACAAGCTGCTCTTAAGGTGGGTACTGAACCGGTGTTAGGTACGGGCTGTAATGTATCATTCGCAGCGAGCATGTTACGTTACGCCGTGTGCTAAACTCCGTGTAACATGCTCATTTCGAGCTCGCCCGTGCTTCTCGTTGCCACTCGTAGTCAAGATTCTGGATGACCTGGTTCCCATAAAACAGGTTCTTCTCTATATTTGTCTATGAAATACAGAGTCTTCTCTTTGTCCCATTACATCTTTTTAACAACAAATAATATATAAACTAAAGGCCCGAAGTACCTAGAATCGACGCTTGTGCCACGTGCGCTCGTGAGGACTCGCTGCGACGTACTGACTGAAGCGTATAACACTCAAAGGATTCGCCAAAAAACCGACACCGGGGTGGAGCACTCGCTACGAGCAACGAGCCGCTCGTTGCTCGTTACGAGCGCCTTGCTACCCCGTACTGACTGCACGAATGCTCGCTCTGTAACACGTTACATTACGCCCCGTAACGCTGGTCAGTACCCAGCTTTACTGACCTCTAACTCTCCTGACTACGTGCAGTCAGCTCGTCTATCATCACTTTCTATAATCATCTAATTACATTATGTACCTAATTTCTATCTCTTGCTCACCTAATTACTATGATGTTATTACTGTAATTAACTAAGCAAGCAACATGCTCTACTTGTAGCTTTAATTCGCACGAAAACATCTCGTAATTATTAGATGTTAATGTCACAAAAAAGTGTAGCTGACATTCACTTGGTAGTACTTAAAAGCTCCATTTTCACGGCGCACGTTTATTGCCTGTGGAATACCATAAAATTGAAGGGCAAATATCTGGCACCGTATAAACAACACGTACAATATTGTTGCACCATACGAGCAAGTTAGTTGATGTTCAATACTGGTATTAGGTGTACAGCACATACGACAAGATTGCACGTACAATAAAATTGCACGTACAATAAAATCGCATTTAATTCTGGCATGAAAATTTTCTATCATTCAAACACGAGCGAACGACCAGCCCTCTTCACTGCGTCTGACCCTTGCACCCGGGCCAGTATCATCCTTTCCAGACCATGCTTAGAAGAACGCATAATATATCCGAAAAAGTTAAGGAGGTGGATTTGGTGGATTTCACCCTGCACATCCCCCTGCTAAATATTTGAGCCTGTTTAACAATCTAATAAACTACTTTTGCATGAATTAAAGAAAATTAAGACATCAAAATATTCATATAGTCAATTCCAACTCGGCCGTGACAAACCAATAATTATTTTAATGATCACTGACCACGATAACTTCCATGATCAAGTCATTTCAAAACTGACCTAAGTTAACTTTCACAGAATGGAAAAAACTCGAAGATTAAAATCTCGATACAAGACTAAACTTTTACTGTTATTGAACTCGAATTTTTGGAAATTTCACTTTTTTTTTTAATAGTTTATACATCACTTTTTAGATATTTTTTTTGTTTTATCGATATTATGAATAGGTATTCAGAAGTATTTTGAACTTTTGATTTCGTAAGTTATGTGGCCAAACCACATTTTTAAACTTTCACAAACATAATTGTTAGCAGATTTTTTAAAGTGGGTGTTTTACATAATTTGAAGTATTGAATGCAGCTTATTTTGAATAAGTTTACTAGATTTTGATTTCTCATTCGTTTTGATTCGACAATTCAATGTATTTTCGAAGCAAATATTTTATGTGTAAGTACTAAATATTATGTTATACTATAATAATAATAATTAGCCTTCTTTCGGGCGGGAACAAGGTGCGCGCCTTCAACGGTTGGGTCATGCCGGTCTTGATGTACTCTTTCGGCATACTCAAATGGACTCAAACTGAACTTGACGCCCTGGATAGGAGGGTCCGTACACTGCTGACCGCAAACCGGATGCATCACCCACGATCGTCGGTGATGAGACTGTACATCCCGCGGAAGTGCGGGGGTCGAGGCTTTTTAAATGCGAAGACCCTCCACAACCGCGAGGTGTGCAGCCTCAGAGAATATTTTTTAAAATCCGATGTGGGTATGCACCGTGATGTGGTCGCAGTGGACAACGGACTCACCCCGCTCTCCATGGCTAAAGAGAACTGGCGCAAACCTGTAGTACTTACTACCGATGACCGCAAGAAGGTATGGCAAAGCAAGGAGCTTCACGGACGCTTCTATCGGGCTCTTCATGAGCCCGGTGTAGATTTCTTAGCGTCCGTATCCTGGCTACGTTTCGGTGACCTTTTCGGGGAAACTGAAGGTTTCGTTTGTGCAATTATGGACGAAGTTATCTTGACGAATAACTACCGGAGATATATTATGAAGGACGGGACGGTTGACGTGTGTCGGGCATGCCACCGTCCGGGTGAGTCCATCAGACATATTATATCGGGTTGTTCTCGTCTGGCTAACGGCGAGTACTTGCACAGACATAACCAAGTCGCCAGGATTATTCACCAGCAACTTGCTTTGAAATATAAGCTTGTGGACTCTGAGGTACCGTATTACAAGTATGTGCCCGACCCAGTTCTCGAAAATGACCATGTCACGTTGTACTGGGATCGATCTATCATTACTGACAGGACTATTGTAGCCAATAAGCCTGATATAGTGGTGATAGATCGATTAGCGCGCCGCGCAATGATTGTCGATGTTACCATTCCACATGACGGGAACCTCGTGAAAGCTGAGAAAGAGAAACAAATAAAATATCTCGACTTAGCTCACGAGGTTGTTGACATGTGGAATGTGGACTCGGCTGTCATTGTGCCGATTGTAGTAACGGCCAACGGCCTGATAGCCGATAGCCTCGACCAATATCTTTCGAGGCTCTCGTTAGGCGGTTGGATCAAGGGCCAGATTCAGAAGGCAGTACTCCTCGATACGGCTCGTATTGTGAGGAGGTTCCTATCTCTGCAGCCCTAACCACTGGTAGCTTGGACCCTGCTCCCGACACCGGCGGACCACTATTTTTTATATTTTTAAATGTTTTTTATTTATTTTTTAAGAAATATTTAAAAATGTATTTTATAAGGAAAAAATATGAATAAACGAAATAATAATAAATAATAAAATTCTTTATTGCCATAAAAAAAAGGTGCACAAGTAAATTAAAGCCCTGACTCCTGTGCTAGGTAGCAACACCTGTGTTACAGGAGCCAAAATACTTAAGTAAGTACCAAAATATGAATGATAAATGATTTTATATCTGTAAGTAGGTTTGTACAAACACTTTTACTCGTCAATCATATTTTTATTAAAAGCTAGATGAGGTCGGCGTTTCCTATCTGACTACTCTGAGAAGAAAGGCCGAAACAAACTCAGAGGTCACAGTCTCTTTTAAAGTCTTGACATAATCTTGGTCAGATTTTTTTAAATTATCAAATTATTAAGATATCGATACCTCTTCGCTAGTTAAATTAATTTGATTACAACGAAAAATTAGGAAATTTTAACAGCCGCCATCTTGGATTTTTATTTCCACATCAGTACTTCTTATCGTGAAGTTTGCTGTGTTGACTGTACAATATAATCCAAAATAGGCTTAGTATCGTTGGTGTCGTTAATTGGAAATGACACTACTGGTGGTGTTGTTGCCAATAAACGGGAAACACATGTAGACCACAAATCGATTATACACGAAAGAGTAAACAAATAGGTACAATTATTTCACTTACAAACTCCCACGGACTCAGCGAAAGTCAAAATGGTTGCCTGCAGATATAATTACAATAACAAAACTACAGTGTTCCCATATAAAACAATGTACTACTACTTTCGATAAATACTTGCAGAATTTCTACGTTCAATCAAAATATTTTCCCATAGTTTTGTGCTGAAAATTATTTTTTGACAGCTGTCAATTTAATCTGCAATGATGAGGCACATGATTTGATTTTAACGCCTGATTAGTTCTGTGATCAGTAAATCAGCTGTTAACTGTTGTGACAAGTTGACAGAAATGACAACTAGGTAATCATTTGTTAGACATGAGATTATACAAGTACTGAGCGGCAATTCTCGTATTTTGCATTTAATGACAGTCTCTATCTGTCAAAAATACCTGTAATTTCTCGACATTTTTGACACTATGTTTTGACATTGATTATCGTTGAGATGAGATTGCGACAAGATTTTGTAGGTACGTTTTTAGTAACGGGTCTGGCCCTTCCAATTTGACTGATCTTTCAAAAAATCTGACAAGGAAGAAAATATTAAAACCCGCCGGCCAAGTGCGTATCAGACCACGCACAATGAAGGATTCCGTAGTTGAAAAGAATTTATCCTCATAAAAAACTTAACATAGTAATTGAAAAACATTTTCATCCATACATTGTTATACGTACGTCACAGTCAATTCTCCAACTGCTAATTTAAGTTTGACAACCGAAAAAAAGATTTTTTTATGTGATAAAATTACAAATTAACAATTTTCGGACTTTTTCCTTTACCTACTTGTGCTATGAGACCTTGCTTCTTGCCAAATTTCATGATTCTAGGACAACGGGAAGTACCCTATAGGTTTTGATTTACTTGCAAATATCAAAATATGTCGTATCGTAAATGGCCGTATCTTTTTATTGCGTTGACTTAGAGGCTTGATTTTTTTAGAGCTATAAGGGACCACAGTCTTACGTATTTGATATTAATTTCAACTTAATACCCCCACGCGTTCTTGAAAAAAAGGGTCTTGACAGACAGACAGACGGACATCGAAGTGATCCTATAAGGATAGCTCTGTATTATCTGTATTAAAAAACGAAAAATTGAATACTTGAAACTTACTGAGAGTAGTTAATATCATCGTTTAGCCTAGAACTCCAGATCTCAATCATCGATCTCAAAATCATCATTCTCGTTCGTGCTAATAGAAACAAGATGGCGTCGATCTTACAACACGTAAATTGCACGATACCTGTATGTCCATCCGTCCACGTGCTGTTACTCACCTAGATTTGCGATCTAATTGGGCCAGTTATTACCTGACTTCCAATACGGTTTTATAGGCATACAAGCCGTGCAAAAATGTCCAACTTCCACACAAAGTTTCACCCCCTTTTTACCGCTTTAGGGGACGAATTTTCAAAAATCCATCCTTACTGCTACTAAGGAACTACTACTTTTGTTATACAGGGTGACAGGGAAACTGGACGTACCTAGTCATTGAAAGGGTTATACTAGAGGTCTTTAACAACAAGTTAAGTTCAGTTAACTAGGGGCCAAAACGGTAGGTTCTTCGATTTTCAAGATTTCGGGAGGGATTTCTGAGATTATAATGTAAGTCTTGGGCAAGCATTTTATTTTTTTAATGATCACTCTTGAAAAGTCAATCTGCCTAGCCTTTTCCTAACTATGTTGGGGTCGGCTTCCAGTCTAAACGAATGTAGCTGAATACCAGTATTTGGAGCGACTGCCTATCTGACCACCACAACCTAGTTACTGGGATATACATACCCCTTGGTAAGACTGGTTGTCAGGATTTCGGGGGTCTGACGACCCGTAACGACTGTCAAAGATCGTTAACGTTAATCTAGGGGTCAAAACGGGACAGTTACCGAGCTGAGTCGGTTCTTCGATTTTCGAAATTTCGGGAGAGATTTCTGAGATTATAATTATGTAAGTTTTGGGCAAGCATTAAGCATTTTTTATAATGATCACTCTTTTTTCAGCTTTCAGAAAAGTATCAATTATACATTTTTTATAATGGAGTAGTTTTTTCATAATTTTATAACAGATCAGAAAATTTCAGCTCGAAAAAAGCTCGGTAACCATCCAGTTTTGACCCCTAGTTAGCTGGACTTAATTTGTTGTTGCTAATGACCTCTAGTTTTACCCCTTTTCAAGGAATACGTCTTGTCACCCTGTATAAGGAACTCTTGCGCAAAATTTCATGCTTCTAGACGCAACAGTTTATGCTGTACCTACATTGTCTGTCAGTAAATGAATGAATGAATTTAAGATCTTCATTCAGTAGATAACCGTCTGACAGCAGGGGAAGAGTCTTTTCTCGTACATAGATGATACTTCTAGCCACTAGGTTTTTTTTTAAATACAGTCTAATGGAATACCAAAGAAAAATAACAAATTTTCATTGGTTTATCTTTCACAGAGGAAGCGGATGCCGAGATCAGGACATCAGGGCGCTCCATAGAAGAGATGCCATCCAAGATAGGCCGGGAGATCACCGACTCTCTGGGCTCCTTGACTAACGTGCTGCAGCGAGGGATGGCCAGGTGAATATCAGCATTTTCTTTTTATATAAGGTGTACTTACTCTCTGAGTTTATCTTGGACGTTAAGGAAAAACATTCTGAGGAAACCTGGACTTATCTTCTATACCTATACATACATCTTCTTAAGAGGAAAGGCGGGTGGCCAGTTATGTATTTTAAGAAGGTATTGCTGTCGCTCTGCGAGCGCTCCGCCCTCGAATTCGTGCGATAAGGACAACTGCCGATCCGACTAAATAGCCTATGTAAAAAGTCACATTTCGAGGTTTGGCTCTCGCCTATTTCCTCCTCCAATATTGGACCAATTTAAAAGATATTTCATAAACTGAATAAGAAGGATATATACTATGGCCCTATGTTTTTCTTTTTTCGTTAATAGTTGTCAACTTGGTACACTAGGCGTCTGTTGACAGCGGTCTGAATAGGCAAGTTTGAGCATTTTTGGAGGGTTCTAGTTCCTATAAAAATAATATATCATCAAAAAGGAAAACATAGGGGCATACAATTAACTGATATTTATATTTCTGTAAAAAATCATTGCTTTATGGCCATTAACCAGAAAGAAAACAGGCGAGAGCGTTTGTATCTTTTTGTATGGAGAAAAGAGCACCCACGTTTCCTCTTAATATACAGGGTTATTGGTAAAACACCAGCAACCAGCAAACTTGAAATCGCTAAAAAAAAATCAGCTGCTCAGTACATTTATGTTCGCATAATTCGTCAAAATGTACTGAACAGCTGATTTATTTTTCGCGGTCTCGCTACGTCATAACTATAATAAACTACTTACCTTTAAAAACTAACAAGGAGTGACATCATGCCACATTTTAACTCAATGTATCCGCAGTAATCTTTTGATTACGTAAAAAAGAAAAAATACGTATTCAATATTCTTTGTAATAGATATGACTGACGAAAAAAAATTTTTAGTCAACATCTTAATTGAATAAATAGTCTCACAATCAAAAGATCTCTCTTTTATTACATCCCTGTCGTTACTTTCATAATTTAATGTAGGTAATTCAATAAAACATAACAATATAACAGCTAGAAAGAATCTATCTTAATCGATAGTGGAATTATCGTGTGGTTACGAATAAAAATAAATCTAGCTCTCTCTACAATAATAGACGAAATATTAAGACGTCGACGCTAACCGAAGATCACGTCGTCGTCTAAACGGATACGTAGGCAGTGTTAATGATTTGGAAAAAAATATAATTATGTTAAATTAGAGAACTTTCTTAATAGTTCAATAGTTCCAATAGTTTGGTTAATATCTACTAATTTTATTAATGAAATACATAATATTTGAAATGCTAATAACTTATTATATGTGAATATTTTAGATTATATTTTGAAAGTTATGTCTAACGCGGAAAAAGACTGAGAACATTGACTTATACAACATTAGTTTTTGTTTATACTAAACATCTTAAGGTGTCATTATACTCATCATTATGAACAACTTTTACTATGGGACCAACCCTGAAATCGCGAAAAAAAAATCAGCTGTTCAGTACATTTATCTACTTACATCAAACTCGTCAAATGTACTGAACAGCTGATTTTTTTTTCGCGATTTCAAGATTGGTCCCATGAAAAAAATGATGAGTACAATGACCCCAGTATCGTATTAGTTTTTATATCAATGACTGAGAATCACGTAGAAACTATAAAGCGAATTTTTTATGAAACCTTCACCATTGTAAAGATAATTTAGTTATTTATCTTTTTGTATACGTGTTATAATATAATTAAGACAAACTTTGGAGAATTGACCGTAACGTAGGTAGATCAATTTAAGAGAGAACATGTTTTTCAACTGGGCTAAATTCTTTTCAAGTTGTGTGTGGTACGACACGCACTTGGCCGCTTTTTTTTCTTTTGAGGTACGGAACCCTAAAAAAGACTGCAAACATCTAACCACCGATTTGAAACTTAGTTAGATAAATTAGACTTTTTACTGTACCATACGTTTTTTTACCAAAATCAAAGTAGGTTTTAACGTTTTAAAAATGTCAGCTCATGTTTGTTAATTATGTAGATAACTGAAGATGGTCAAAAGCTAACCAAGTTAAGATCACTCATCATTATGGTTCGTTTTTGCATTTCCAACGCAAAAAAGATAACATTACCTACTTTTACCTACTTTTATTTTGTGACTAGAGTAGAGATTATAGGTCAAACAAAAATTAACTGCAGAATATTATAGTAAAGATTATTTATTTATAGTTAATTAAAACGGTACAACACCAATTACATTAATTAACGAAAGAAAGATGAAGAAAGATGCATTTGTACAGTAATTTAAAGACTACTTACTTCATGATTATCAAAACAAGTAAGATGCATTTAAGATGTCATTATGTCCACATACTTACATACATCGTTAAACACATTACCCTTCTTTTAAATCCTCAAATGTCACATTACGCTACAGCTGGCAGATCTTTAGCCACAGGTACCTACATTGTTTTAAGCAAAGTGTATCATTGATGTAGGTGAGAGAAAGTGACCAGGTTCGATGTCCGGTCGCACACATGTATGGGTTCAATGATTTCACCTTTAGATTCATTGATTTTTGAGGCATGCGTGGTGGTGATGGGGTTATGCTAATTTAGAGTATAAGCAGAGCTATATAGAGTTATGTATGTCTTGAATAATTAATTTCATAATGAACAAACCGTGTGCACGATGGAATTTACCAACTTCCATCCTATTTAACACCCTAGGGGATAACACAATCAGCCTATAATGTACAGCTGGGACACAGGCCTCTTCTCCGTGAGAGGGAGTGGGCTGTAATCCACCACGCGGGCCCAGTGGGGTTGGTAGATGTCACATGTCTTCGAATTTATGGTTCTAGGACATGCCGGTTTCCTCACGATGTTTTCCTTCACCGTTTTGAGAGCAGTGGTGATGAAATAATTTACACAAAGTAAAGCGCCTGCCTGGGTTCGAACCTACGACCTACAACTCGTAAGTCGCGGCCGTTACCACTGGGCCACCACTGCACTTAAAAAGGGATGAATTTTAAAAAATCCTTGCTCAGTGCTCACTTCAGGAACTGTTTAGAAAAATGTTTGTGCAAATTATTAGCCCGTAGTTTGGAGTTAACCAAACTAGCGGAGTAACATAACATCACGCCTGTACTCCTAGAAGGGTGAGGCAGAGCTGCTGAGCGTGTATCTATGGGGTACATTTTCAATACCTGCTCACCTACGAAGGAATAGTACATTTCGATACAAGTGGAGAACGTTTGTTATTGCATTCGAGGCAGAATTAACACGATTGTTGTATAAATTTCCGTGTCATAATATACATAATATAAGCTATATTATCAGTAAAGCCTGAATCTCGGAAATCTTCGGAACTTGGACTTGTTTAACGACAAATAAAAAAAATTATTTAAGCAAGTAATTTTAAAGTTACTAACTGCAATGTTATGACCTTTGTTCTACACCCACCTAAGCCGGGGGGGCTTAGGTGGGTGTAGAACAAAGGTTTTGCCATGAATTATTAGGAAACAATAGTTTAAATTCTTCTTTTTAGGGTTCCGTACCAAAATGGTAAAAAAGGAACCCTTATGGTGTGACTAAGTCTGTCTGTCTGTCTGTCTGTCACAGCTGGATATCTCGAGAACTACTAATGCTATCAACTTGAAATTTGGAACAGTTTTAGATGACATTTACCCAACTATTTTGCAAATAAGAAAGAAATAAAAATATTTATATTTTTTTGCAACAGGGACCGACATGGGTCTTAAAAATTCAAAGTGGAGCTACTATGGCATGTGGGGTGTCATATGAAAGAACGCTGTTTGCACATTCTCAAACACTTTTTTTTTTTTTTTTAGTCCCCATAGTTTTCGACTTTTGATGAAAAATGTAAAAAAAAATACCGTTCCCCCCCCCCCCTCTTATCTCCGAAGTTTGCAAAGAGAAAAATCTGAAAATATTCTATGTGATAGAAGTTTATGTAAAGATTACAGGAAAAATAAAACGATGTCTCTAAATAGCACACTTTTTCAGAAATCGGAACGGAACCCTCGGTGGGCGAGTCCGACTCGCTCTTGACCGGTTTTTTTCTCCGCGCTTTGCTTTCGCCAGGTTGAACGAGAAGCAAAAGTATAAAGCCGATAAACAGCCTAATAAGAAAAATAAAAAATTCAAATATTTTTGAGTTTAGAACACAAGTAAATGTTAATTTGTCATAAACGTTTTTTTTATTGTTATAATCATAGTTTTTGATGATAATTATTATATTAATTTATAAACATTATTTAAATATTCAAAAAATATTAACGCCTTATAGATGCATATCTCTTTGCCGATATTAAAAACAAACATTCACCTCCGAATAGAGAGTTGTGAATAGAGACATTGAACCAATTTGGACTAAGTTTAAGTAAAGTTATCTGTGGCAATTTTTATTCCCGCACACGTGTTGGAAAATGAAAAATCGCACGCGTGTGAAATACATTGCATTGTGAACCTAATCGTAATGCGATATGAACCAGTTTTCGAGGAAGTGTATTGAAAATTACTGGTGTCTGTTTCTGTCGGGAAAACCAACACTTTCTCGCCACGATCTCGCATATGTTTTCTCTTGACAAATATTAGCACACACTTCACAGTATGACCACCTATGATAGCTTATGTAAACATGTTTGTAATGTAATACTTAGTTTCCATTTACCTACGACGTACGTACCTACGTTTTGTATGTATTTACAAAAAAAAATGTATATAAGTAGTTTATCTGCCATCTCGTTACCATAACACAAGCATTAGGTTGCTTAGCTTGGGACTAGATGGCGTTGTGTGAAATGTCCAAGGATATTTTTTTTTTTTTTTTTACCTACACCATTGTTGGTCCTGTATTCAAGGGAATGGTCTGCAAAAGCGATCCTTACATCATAGAGACTGGTATAAAAAATAACTCAGGTTGCATTTAAGTTGGTTGCATTGGAGTTACTTGCATTGGAGTTACTTGCATTGGAGTTACTTGCATTGGAGTTACTTGCATTGGAGTTACCTGCATTGGAGTTACTTGCATTGGAGTTACTTGCCCGTTCTTTGACTGACCGACCCTTTAACAATGCCTGTCATTGGTTTTATTTGATATAAATGCTTTGAGTTTAATTCGATCACTCAAGCGAATTTAATATACTTACTTAAATTAGTTTTCAAGACAATAGAAGTTTTATTACGACGACGTATAGTGTCCTTAGAAGCGTTAAATTCAAAATCCAATGTCTCAAAATTACTTAATTAATATTTTAGCCTAGATTGGGTCCCACTGCTTCTTCCCATGTCTTCGAACTTTTGGTTCTAGGACATGCCGGTTTCCTCACGATGTTTTCCTTCACCGTTTTGAGAGCCCATTGCCCATTGCATTGATGAAATAATTTACACAAAGTAAAGCGCCTGTCAATGTTTGACCTACGACCAGGGTTGCCAGAATGTTACTTTTGTAACATTTTACGTTACTTTTGACGCTCTCACGTTACCTCCATGTTACACGACTCAAAATGTTACTTTTACGTTACTTTTAGGACTTAATATGGTTGCTAAGCAATTTATGCTCGTCACAATGTATAATATGGTGAAGTGGACCTGATGGTGAGTTCACCGTCAGGTCCAGTTTTTCTTGTTCTTACTGGGAGAACTCCTCAACAATTAACGTCCCTGTATCGGGAAAAGCAACATTTTGTAAAAGGTGATGAGCAGATGAAATAAGGCTACGACATGCCGGTTTCCTCCTTGTCGTAACTTAGCTATAAACTACAAACTTTTTTTTTATATTTTTTTTATTAAAAAGAACCAGGTTCTTAATAATTCATTACAATCTAGCCTACAGGACTAATAAGCAATTTTAATCTAACTTAATTTTTTACGTGATCATTATTTTATGGCCCAGATTTCCTGAAAAAGATCAAAAAGGTGGTTTTTAAAGCAGTGTATCTCATAAACCGTAAATAATTTTGACATGTAAAAAAAAATATGATATTTTCAAGTCTTTTTCGCATACAGTGATGGAAGCCAAAACATAATTATACATATTTTATTGCACCAAAAACATCTTTAAACATACCTCCTAATAATCTTTAAAAGCAGTTTATCCCTTCATTAACAATTATAATTATAATTAAAAATATACCATGAAATGGAACCAGGGCCTTAAGGCCCAGGTTCCAAGATTGGTTTAGCTCGGTGTGTAAGTGAAATGGCGTTATGGCTGTCTAATTTGACGCACGAGATAGAAGATTCTCACGCGCACCGGAATTATGTCGTAAAAGTGCAAATAAAATCGTATAAAATTAGAAATTAACTATTTAATAAAAAGTAATCCATCACTGGATGCAGTTTGGAGTTTGACATTTCGTGGTATATTTTAAATTATAATTATAATTGCTAATGAAGGATAAACAGCTTTTAAAGATTATAAACAGCTTTTAAAGATTATTAGGAGGTATGTTTAAAGATTTTTTTGGTGCATTAAAGTATGTTTAATTATGTTTTGGACTTGAAAATATCTTATTTTTTTTACATGTCAAAATTATTTACGGTTTATGAGATACACAGCTTTAAAAAACCACATTTTTTATTGTTTTCAGGAAATCTGCGCCTTAAAACTTGAATAGTGTCCATTGTACTTTACACAAGTCCGTTCCACTTTCTGAGAGTCTAATATAATAATAAAAACACTTTGTTCATGTGTTATATGAGTGTAATTGTTGTGTAATTGTCACTATTATTTCTACACTTTTTACACTACACTAACTCAAAAGGAAACTGACCCACTAAAAAGTGAAATAAATCATTTTTTAACAAAAAAAAAAAACTTACAATACGACCTAAAACTTGTAAGTCGTATCAAACATTCAAGAATTACTTCACACAGCCCCCATACGACCTAAAACTTGTAAGTCGTATCAAACATTCAAGAATTACTTCACACAGCCCCAATACGACCTAAAACTTGTAAGTCGTATCAAACATTCAAGAATTACTTCACACAGCCCCAATACGACCTAAAACTTGTAAGTCGTATCAAACATTCAAGAATTACTTCACACAGCCCCATTACGACCTAAAACTTGTAAGTCGTATCAAACATTCAAGAATTGCTTCACACAGCCCCAATACGACCTAAAACTTGTAAGTCGTATCAAACATTCAAGAATTACTTCACACAGCCCCAATACGACCTAAAACTTGTAAGTCGTATCAAACATTCAAGAATTGCTTCAAACAGCCCCAATACAACCTAAAACTTGTAAGTCGTATCAAACATTCAAGAATTACTTCACACAGCCCCAATACGACCTAAAACTTGTAAGTCGTATCAAACATTCAAGAATTACTTCACACAGCCCCAATAACCCCACCATTCGACACTCTTACTAAACTTACTTGTTTCTCCCACAGAAAAAAGCATGACGGGGGCGGTGGCATCGACAGCATCACCATCAGCGCCGGAGGAGACAAAAAGAAGAAAAAGAAGACCAAACCTCCCAAGATCCACCTCATCCATCCAGTCATGATGCCCTTAAGAAAAGCCCCCAAAGAAGAGAAAGGTCGAGCCTTTGGCAATGGAGTACAGTCCTGGGTCATAGGAGAAAGGGCTTTGCCTGTCCCTGAGAATGCGACTGAGGTTTCAAGAGGCATCGTGTCAGACTTCTGGGCTATGGGGCAAAATGCCCTGGATACTTTGGCTGAGCATGTCGTAGAGAATGAGGATCTGGAAAATGGGGTTAAGGATCGGAGTTCTGTTGAAGGTTGGTGGTTGGGAGTAGTTAGTTAGTATAAGAAGTAGTACCTAGAGGTCTTTGTGAAGGACTTCGTCATAGCGTTACTGTGACCTTCCGATATAAGTGAATGTTAAGATGCACCGATGTATATCGCAATTCTGCAGATATGTTTCTTTGAAATCATGTATAGTCATCATAATTTCGACTAGCCTTAATCTGGTAATAATTTAAATCTGCCTATCCTTTTCCCAACTATGTTGGGGTCAGATTCCAGTCCAGTGTAGAATACCAGTATTCTACATAGGGCGACCAAAACTCAGTAACTGGGTAATACGATACTCCTTGGTAAGATTTGCTAGCAGACTTTCGGGCTTCAGACGACCCGAAACGACTGTCAAAGATCCACGAATGACAGCCGGGACCAACGGCTTAACGTGCTTTCCGAGGCACGGAGGAGTCTCGGTATGTAAAGATGGTCACCCATCCATGGACCAACCATAGGAACGTCCCGTGCGGCTGTTATTACTTAACCACGAGCTCCTCTTGAGATTTTCACCATGAAGCTAACATGGTTAGACACCTACTTTAAGAGATCACTCGTTAATTAATTATTTCATAGTAATACATAAATAGCCCAAGTAGCACAGATCTGCATTATAAGATATCACATAGGGTCCACATCGGTAACTTCAGCATTTATGAAGAGTTATTACAGTTCACTCGAACTGCAAAAGCTGGAAATTACGCTTTCGCCTGTTTATTGTCTGTATTAACACCCACGGCAATAACATTGTAATGTTGCGAGCGTTATTATAGGTGTAAAGGTCAGTGTTAATCAGCATTTAGCAATCAATAGTACTGTAAGCTGCAATGTAGCATTTTTGTGGACCTAAAAGTAGCTATATTCTGAATTGAAGGCCACAAACGTACCCATAAAATGCTTGCATTTTAAGACAGAACATGTGAACTACTATAATGCAATCAGCTATTCTGTGACCTCAATTATCAATGATATAATGCGTCTTGCTGAACATAATGGAACTTTTACAATGTTAATCAGCTTGTTATAAGCAATCTTATAATAGCACTTATCTAGCCCACGGGTGAATTCATATAATGCTAAATTACAGCAAACTGCTGTAAATAAGATCATATGTAATCTTTGATCCTGGTTGGAGCTGAATACTTGTACTAGCATGGGCAATTAATCTACTATGTGCTGTTAAATAAGCTGTCATAGTTCCCCGTACGTATTATCACTATACTTCATTCCATTAGTACATACTGTTTAAGAAATAAAAAACAGAGTTACTGATGATTTTGTACTTTTATTTATTATTCATGTCCATTATAATTAGAAAAGAAAAAGTTTCATCTAAAACAAATACGAGTGGTTTAACAGTAATATAGCAGAATTTTGTCGTCGAAGTGCAACTATCGCTGCGTTGGTGGCCGGTTGTGACTTACCCTGTAAAATAAAGTAATTACATGATTACAATTAGCACATATTTTAATTTGTAATGCAGGTACCTACTTAAAGGTGAAGATTGCAACAGAATACAAATATTGATATCCCAATACAAAATAATTCATTGGGTACAATATTTGCGTAAATGATACCCACTATTAAGCTTTACATGGATCTGTGGCTGACTTGTTTGACACAAGAACTACTCGTGTCAGCTTGTTGCGGATTTACGTACCACGAGTGAACTACTATTCAGCCCATAGAATTTAATTGTGGTTAATGCGGTCTACATTGGTTGTCCGCCATTTTTCAGGTTCTAACCTTTATATTATAATAATAGTAACAATTTATTTTTGTTTAGTCAATGAAAATAACAACTACATTTGAAAAGGATACCAATTATTTATAAGTAAACAGCTTATTGTCAAATTACATGTCATTTAAAAAGAGATTTCTAGCTTTTTTTTTATAGCATCAACCTAATTTATTCTATAAATTCCAAGTAAACAGTCATATTTAGAGAGCGCGTGAAAATTTTCACCTATATTCATACGGTATTTGACCATGAACTTGCTTTCCCGACCAAATTTTACGCATGTATAAGAAAAAATCAAGGTTTTACTTACCACAAACACTTGTCACAAAATGGTTCGCGCACACAATACCAGAATAATAAATAAAAATGTATTCACAACTGTGCCTATTATAAATTTTCAACAACTGCATGAATAAGAATAAGAATAAGAATAAGAATACTTTATTTGTTAAACATGCGTTTCTTACATAAACTGACTAATAATCAGACATGCAATGTATTAAGTTAATAGTTGTAGTGAGCGTCCATGTTTTGCCAATAACGGCGTACAAATATATTGTAGGTATAGAAAAACAAAAAAAAAAAACGTATTTTACATATTAAAGTCATTCTAAATTCATTACAAAATACAAAACAAATAAATAATAACCGATGTCAAAATATTATAGTTTAGGTACTTATATTATTGTCTAAATAAATTAAATTATGTCCAGAATATTCATTATTATACAGTCAAATAGAATCATTCAAAAGTCAATTGATTTAAAATTCACATTATTCAATTGTTATTATTAATTATGTATTAGAAGTCTGAATAGAAAAGTCCTTTTCATTTAAAAAATCTATAACATTGTAATACACTTTACTAACTAAAAAATTTCTCAGCTTATTTTTGAAAAGTGCTAAGGGCAGTTCTCTCCAACTTTTAGGAAATTTGTTATATATGATAGGAGCCTTACAGAAAACACTCTTGCTCATGAGGGATGTTCTCGCGGCATGAGAGCATACCCTGCTGTTGTCGCGCCTATTACGTGGGACTACTTCATCTAGTCGTTTAAATCGGTGTGGATTTGTTTTGACAAAAACAGCTACCTCTAAAATGTACAGACATGGCAAAGTAAGTATTTTATATTTTTTAAAGTACGGCACGCAACTATCAGTAGGTTTCATTTTAAATATTGAACGAACGCATCTCTTTTGAGCCTTGAACACCGTGTCTTTATTTGTTGAGTTGCCCCAAAAAATGACACCATAGCGTAGATGAGATTCCGTTAAACCATAGTAGGCTGTAAGTAATGCCTCCACACTTATTATAGACGACAATGTGTGCAGGGCATAGGCAGATTTACTGATTTTCTTGCACAAGATTTCGATATGGGTTTTCCAATTCAGTTTTTTGTCAATGTGGAACCCTAAAAATTTTGTTGTTTCTACCTCTTCTATAGGCTGGTCATCGTAGTGTACATTTAAATTACTCTTACTGTTAATCCGTTGACTAAAATGTATTAATTTAGTTTTAGTCAGGTTAATTTTTAAGTTATTGTCATCTAGCCACTTTACCATTAGATTTATAGAATCATTTATGTCACTTTCATAAGTATCAACACTTCTACAAGGTATCGTTATGGTGCTATCATCGGCAAATAGTGTCAGAGGTTGAGGGATACATTTCGGTAGATCATTAATGTATAATACAAATAAAGGAGGCCCTAGAACACTCCCCTGTGGCACACCAAACGAAACTATACGTTCTGAGGATTGATATACAATGTCATGTTTACTTTTCATATTAATTTGGTTTATATTTGTTATTTGAATTCTGTTATGTAAGTAAGATTTAATTAGATTGTTGACATTTCCTCGAATTCCATATGCTTCAAGTTTATTTAAGAGTGTACCATAATGCACATAATCAAAGGCTTGCGTCATATCACAAAATACGCCACAGACCGGTTTCCTTTTATCCACGTTAAATGTAACATTATATAAGAAATCATAAATGGCAACATTAATCGTTTTACCTATTCTAAATCCTTTTTGTTCCTCGCATATAATATTATGTCTTTCTATAAATGAATTAAGTTCCTTGTAAATGTATTTCTCAAAAATTTTAGAAATTATAGGAATTAGTGATATGGGCCTATAATTATCCATTAACTCCCTATCTTCTTTCTTAAACAGCGGCTTGACGATAGAAACTTTTAAAGCATCAGGGTAAACGCCTGCGCTAATGCTGAGATTGATGACATGACTCAAGTGACCGCAGATTTCATCCGCAACATGTTTTAGGATATAAGTAGCAATACCGTCGTATCCCACACTGCTTGTGTTATTTAAGGACATTATTATCTTTTTAATATCGTCGGGTATACTTGGGGCCATAAACATAGTTTTGTTATTAAAATCTAATGTACACGACCTAGGTCTGCCGTCGACATCCAGTTTTGGCTGTATTTTATCAATAAAAAAATCATTAAATGCTTCTGCTATAGTCTTGTGATGAGATATGACGAAGCCACCTATTTTAATTTTATCTATGTTAGATTTAGGTACGTTATACTTTGCACGATTGATAATTTGCCACGCAGTTTTCGATTTGTTTTTAGAAGTTCTTATATTGTAATTATTTTGTGCTTTTTGTGTATAGCGGATAATTTTTTTGTACATTTTGGAATAATTATATAATATGGTTTTATTAATATTGCTACGACTATGTCTAAACTGCCATAGTAGTCTCCTTTTCTTTTTACTGCATAGTTTAATTCCTTTTGACAACCACTTAGTTCTTCTTGTTGTATTTATTTTAACCACTTTTAATGGAAAACACAGATCGTATAATAACTTGAAAATCTCAATGAAATGATTATAAGCTACATTTGGGTCATCCGTGTCATATAGTTCTGAGAAGGTAAGATTCATTAGATGGTTTTTAAATTTTAGTAGATTTTCCATACTATAGTCTCTTCTAGTTGCGTACCAATACTTAATACAACATATTTTTTGTACTGGACACTGAAGCAGCTGTGCTGTATGATCCGACAATGCCCATTCTAGTACTTCAGTCTTACATGCGTTAAAGTTATGCGCAAAGTTGTCAATGCACGATAAACTAGCCATGCGAGTTGGTTGTTTCAAAGCAAGTTTCAGATTGTAACTCAATAAAAGATATTCAAAGTCATTAGTTGCACTATTTTGCTTGAGTACATCAATATTAAAATCTCCGCAGATTATAATTTTCTTACAGCATTTACGTAAAATTTCCTGCAAGAGCAATTCAAGTTTGTTGAAGCAATAATTTAAATTATTTGAGTTCGGAATTCTGTATATACACACAATTATTATCTTATAACTAGTCAGTTCCACGCCACAGCACTCAAATATACCTGGCGTTGATAACTTTGCTATTTTTGGCAATTCTTTCCATTGTAGCCCATTTTTAACAAGGATACATGCACCACCCCTTTTTTGTTCTATTCTACAATAATGCGCAGCTAAATTATAGTTAGGTAAAAATAATGAATTTTGATACCCTTCCATGATAAAGTGCTCCGTAATACACAATATATCAACATTTTTCTTTTTATTAGATAGCTCCTCTAGACATACCAACAGATCATCTGCTTTATTTATCAAACCTGCTATATTTTGATGCAATATGTTGATATATCTATTAGAGAAAAAACTGTTCATTTTCATCAGTCTCATTGCTTGGTACAGTGTGAGGCAAATCTGTCACTTTATCAGAAAAATTATACGAATTAAAGTCATTATACAGTGTAAATTCATTAATCATTAAACTTATATTATGCAATATACTGGCCATACCACGATTATTTACAGAGCTACTACTCTTAGTAAACATACTAAAATCATAATCAAGATAATAATTAGAATCAAACAAGTAAGCATAATTATATGAACAAGCATCCAAATAGATTAAACTGTTAAAGGTTTCAATTCTCGAATTAAACATTGTAGAGTAATCATTTAGTTTGAACGTAGGAGCACATAATATGATATTTGTGTGCTGTAATTTTGACAGAGTTTCACTCTGTCAAAATTACAGCACAATAATAGAATACTGATAGTTAGTTCGACATAGTTCTTTGTCCGACGAAACTATACTGATAGTTAGTTCGACATAGTTCTTTGTCCGACGAAAGTCTTCTTCCCCGACAAATATCAAGCAGTAGTCATTCATATTGTAGTCCTTTAATTTGAGATCCAAGTCAGAGATAAGGTACTTAACACCACAGTTGGGTGTCAGGTAGTGGCAGATTCCATAGTCAGGGAATATATCTTCTACCATTTCTAACATTTTATTATTTTTATTGCTACTTAAAATACATAATTTACTCATTCTGATTTCGTTCGGTTTACTGTTACAGTTTAATTGTGTAAGTTGTGCTTCAGTGTTTCTTTCCTTATTACCAGTACTGTGGATAACGCCATCTGTGATCGATTTATCCAACTGTTGATGATTTTGAACACCGGTTGGCGATGTGGATTTCTTAGCTCTAGTGGTAAATCCTTCACATTCACTAGACTTTTCTGTGTTTTTTCTCACACACTGGTTGATTTTTGCAGATTTTTTCCTAATTTTTGGTGTTTGTACCTTTAACTTAGCCGGGGAGCATGTCACTGTTTTATACAATGCATTCTGTTTCTGTAGCTCCTGGTTAAGGTGGTTGAGCTTCGTATTTTCTAGACTTAAGTTTTCTATTTCATTGTGAGCACTATTGAGTTCCAGAGTTAATTGTTCTAATTGATGTTTTAATTTGGTAATTTGGTCATCTTCGTCATCAGAAATGTCAGGTAAGCTGGTTGTGGTGCCATCTATCGGTGAGTTAGTTAACAAAGTGTCCTCGTCCGTAGCAGTAATATTTGTTTCAGACTTTGAACGGTTACGTCTAAACGTGATGTTATCTAAAAAATTCATTTTAGAGTGTTGTTAGAGTGCGAAACAAAAGGACCCAAAGAGATGGACCATTAATCGATCAGTGTTCACCACCGTCACTTTTGTTACGCTACTCGCCACTAGATGGCGTTGTTTACAGTTTCATGCGAATATGTTTATTTTTCCACAATTGCAACCCCAGAATTAATGTCATTCAATTGATCTTTTCACCACTAGATGGCGTGTCTCACGGTTTTAGTTAGATTCCGTTTATTTTTCACATCTGCAACCCCAAAATTAATGTCACTAACTTTATTTTAATTGATCTTTTCGCCACTGGAGGCGTTAGTAAGGGTACAGAGGTCACTTTTCAAATAACAAATTTTCTAGCAACGGCTTAGACAATCTTTTATCATCGATTAATTTCACTGTTTGGTCCAATTTTGTCACACTAAGTTATTGATTTTAGTTTTAAATATATTTTCTATATACTTCATTGGTCAGAAAACACCTATTGTTCAAATTCACCATTTTGTGGAGAAAGGCACTGTTTTTACTTAACACTAATTCATATGGGATATTACTTAGTTTTGAAAGGCACTAACACTGTCACTTATGTAGTTCTAGATTTGCAATTTAATTTAGCATAGTATTCACTGTTAAAACTTTTGTTTGTTTATTTATTTATTTTAATTACGCGGGCGATGTTTACTGCGCTAGTGTTGCCACCACACATGATCTCGAAACTTTAAAAAGATCCCCGTGTGTAGTTTGAGCTGAAAAATAGGTAACCCACACCTAATACATCAGCCATGTGCTACATAACAGGTAACACCTACCCTAATAATCAGCCAATGTTCAGCTCTTGGGGTGACTGTTACCATTATTAATGCTTAAATAATGCTAATATAATGCAATTAGTTACAGTTATTCAGCTAACAGCTGTTTAATTTGTGCCCAAATCAGAGTTATATCAGCTGAAACAGCGCTGCTAAAGCTCTTATTCAGCAGGCTTGTACAGCTTAAGATTCTATGGTAGACAGTTATTCAGCTGATATAAAGCACTTTTGTGCTACTTGGGAGTAAACGTTACATTACAATTTCGTATCAATTTAAAATCTGACTTCCGAATTTTGAAACGACATTTTTTAACATTCATGCGCTAAAAAAAATCTGGTGGTGATTATGACTAAAAATTTAGTTTTTTACATAATGAGACTAGATGTGAACCACATAAATTGAAATCTAACGAAGATTACAATAAATTCAAATTCAAAATATTTTATTTATATAAAAAAAAGAGAAGTCCTACTGACTGACTGACTGACTCATCAAATACAAATACAAATATTCTTTATTGTGGTACATAGGTAAGCAATAAGTTGTTACATGTTTCCGAAATTGTACACAGCTATGACCCGCCATAATGGCATACAATAATTTTAAAGTAGGTAACATTTTAACAGCACAATCAAATAGAAAATTAAAATAATAACAATTTAAATATGCAGCACTTTAGAATTAACGAATATTTTTACATGTCAAGGCAACAATTAAAATAACGAGACATAAATTATAAATTCAGTTAGAATTAAATAATACAAATTAAGAAATATACACATTTTACTTATCAGGGGAACAATTAAAATTAAATAACATCATCGAGATAATCTTTTACAGTGTAGTAACATTTGTCTAACAGCAATTGAAATAATTCCTTTTTATAATTATGCAAATCTAAATCTCTAATTGTCTTTGGCAATTTATTATATATGTCAGGTATTAGATAAAAAACACTTTTGTGGAAAAGAGCAGTTTTGTGGGGTTCACGTGTCATTTTGTCATTTTCATCAACGCCCAGCCCAAACACTTGGACCTAGACAGCTGAAAGCACAGAGGTTCCCTTTACAATGTAGACAAGGAATAAGGAAGGAATTCCCGGTAGTACGTTCCTGTGGGATATTTACCGACATCCACGCGGGCGAAGCCGCCGGCAAAGCTAGTTTTACATAAACCTGCATGGGCACATATGAAACGTCAGAAGCTAGGTGCACGGTTCCTATTGGTCGTTTCCTATGGAGAGGAGCCGGCAAGAACCTCTACGGGTACTTTTACCCGTTAACAGTACGGTGGGAGGGCAAATTATAGGCCTGTCAACGAGTACCAGATACAACAGAATAGAAAAAGGTCAACACATCGAAGCATCAATGAGCCTACATTACAGTCTCTCATTCACAAAATAAATAGAAGAGAATCTCAATAAATCAAAGTATAAAACAAAATAAAATCATTTAACTTACACAAAAATCTGTACATTGATGAGTGAATAACTCATCCAATCAAATAATAATTTAATCCTATTATCTTCATAATTTCTATGTGAACGATCGCACATTTCATGGTGAATTTGAAAAATCACATTTTCGATTCGTCACGACACTGTCCATGTAAGGAATACCGGTTTTCGCGAATTACCGTAACTTGATGTTGATAAACTTTCTCGATGTACTTTCTCCGGTATTCTAGTTCCTTTATTGTTGATGACCATGTTTAAAAAGGACAAATGATGCATAATATGACCCTACTAACGTGCACGTCTTTCTACATTGTTCTCATAAATGTACCTATATGTATTTTCATCATGAATGATATACAGTATTTTGTAACAATATTATGATTTGAAAGTGGAGGAGCTCGTGGTTAAGTAATAACAGCCGCACGAGTCGATCCATCAGGTTATGCTACGCTTGCCGGGGTTGGTCCGTGGATGGGTGACCATCTTTACATACCGAGACTCCTCCGTGCCTCGGAAAGCACGTTAAGCCGTTGGTCCCGGCTATCATTCGTCGGGTCGTCAGAAGCCCGAAAGTCTGACAACCAGTCTTACCAACCAAGGGGTATCGTATTACCCCGTTACTGGGTTGTGGAGGTCAGATAAGCAGTCGCTCCATGTAAAATACTGGTATTCAGCTGCATCCGGTTAGACTGGAAGCCGACCCCAACATAGTTGGGAAAAGGCTAGGCAGATAATGATGATTTTGATTTGAAAGTGGAGTTTCTTGCCCGTTCTATAGCAACCTACTACCCTTTGGAATGGGCGACTAGCTTCATATTCCTGACTGACCGACCTCTTGACAAAGTGCCTGTAATTTATTTATTTGAAATAAATGGTTTGAGTTTGAGTTTGAATTGAGAGCAGGGTTCTTAGAAAGAACAAAAGAGAGGATTCGTTCATTGGCGTTTAGTAAAACATAAAACCGAAAGTCTTTGACCAGTGCGTATTGCCAGTGATGACCTGCGGCACTAAAACGTAGTCACCTTATTAGAAAGCTAAAAGTCACCCAAAGGGCAATAGAAAGGGCTATACTTGGAGTTTCCCTACGTGATCGAATCAGAAATGAAGAGATCCGCATGGCAGGACCAACAAGGTAACCGATATAGCCCCAAGAAGTGGCAGTGGGCAGAGCATATTGCTCGCAGAACAGATGGCAAATGGGTTCTGGAGTGTCGTGCTGAGAACTGATTTAGATTATTAATTTTACAGGATATCTAATTAGTGTCAGCATTTTGGTAAAGCCATTTTAAAATCTTAAGCATTTTGAATGCATGGAATGTATCGATTTATTTTAGTTGTTTTATTTGATTTTGTAATGAGCATGGAAGCGTTAGAGCATGAGCATAGAACGTAATCAATTTAAGCATGATTAGTGGTCACTTTTTAATTTTATAAGTAAGAATGAGTAAAGACTTTGTAGAATTTAAGAATAAGCACGTTAGGCATAAAATGTAGGTTAGTTAAAGCATGTTTTCTAAATTCTTTTATCTGTATCTGCGGTTTTTTAACGTAACTATTTCTATCAATTTCTAGAACAAAGAGGTAAAAAGAAGAAGAAAAAGAAGGCGATCCTCAAACTGTTGATCCTCGGAGCCGTCATCAAAGCCAAGATCGGAACTCTGCTGCAGATCCTGACATACAAACTACAGGTAACATCTTTACTGAACCTCCAACTTTTCTTTCAAACAAAATTAAGCACGTAGTAAATCGGCATAGCCAACATCGATGACACTGCCGCCCGCCGGCCAGCCGAGTCCCGCCGGCCAGCCGAGTCCCGCCGGCCCGCACAAGTGTGTATTACCCCTTGTGCAGATATTTTCTAACAATAGCTGCCATTTTTTATAATTATTCTACCTGTTTTGATTAATTAGGATGTATTTATGAATGGCTTCATAAATACCTTCATAAATGCATGAGGGGCTTGTGGCTAAGTAATAACAGCCGCACGGGTTGATCGACCAGGTTAAGCTACGCTTGCCGTGGTTGGTCCGTGGATGGGTTACATACCAAGACCCCTCCGTGCCTCAGAAAGCACGTTAAGCCGTTGGTCCCGGCTGTCATTCGTGGATCTTTGACGGTCGTTACGGGTCGTCAGAAGCCCGAAAGTCTGACACCAGTCTTACCAAGGGGTATCCCTATTCCTCAGTAACTGGGTTGTGGAGGTCGGATCGGCAGTCGCTGCATGTAAAATACTGGTATTCAGCTGCATCCGGTTAGACTGGAAGCCGACACCAATATAGTTGGGAAAAGGCATATGATGATTATGTACCTGTATCTTCAGCCACGACTTAAACTAAGTACCTATTTCTGTACACTGAGATTGTACTGATACAAGAGAAGAAGAACACTTGACAATCATCATCAGAAAGGATTTTATTTATTTATGTACCTACAAACGAACTCACAGTCACTTTATGTACCTACAAACAAACACTCACTCACTTTATGTACCTACAAACAAACACTCACTCACTTTATGTACCTACAAACAAACACTCACTCACTTTATGTACCTACAAACAAACACTCACTCACTTTATGTAGCTACACACGAACACTCACTCACTTTATGTACCTACACACAAGCACTCACTTTTTCATTCTTTCTATAAGTTTTAAATATACGTCCACCTTTGATGGCTTTCCTCTCTTCATGAGCTTTTTTTTATAATTTCAGATCAAATTCTTCATCGTCGCTGTTATTGGCTTGGCGATCAACTTGGCTAGACTCTGGATAGACTTGAAGAACAAACATAGCCAACAGCCGCAGAAGGTAAGTCTTTCAAACACAACCATAGATAATAGACATACCTAGTACTTAAATTGTTCCTAGGCTCGAAAATACAAGACTTAGGGTCTGTTTCACTACCTACGATTAAGTTCCTATTAAAGGCTCTTACAGACAGAGGCGATATCGCGTCGCGACGCGATATTTTTCTACGGATATAATATCGAAATATCGCGTCGCGACCGCGATATCGCCTCTGTCTGTAAGAGCCTTTAAGCGGAGATTTCTTGAAAACGGTCAAAAAGGTGGTTTTATAAAAGTGTGTATCTTATAAACCGTAAATAATTTTGACAAATTAAAAAAATATGATATTTTCAAGTCCTTTTCGCATACAGTGATGGAACTCAAAACATAATTAAACATACTTTAATGCACCAAAATAATCTTTAAACATACCTCTTAATAATCTTTAAAAGCTGTTTATCCCTTCATTAGCAATTATAATTATAATTAAAGATATACCATAAAATATCAAATGCCAAACTGCATCCAGTGATGGATTATTTATTATTAAATATAAATAGTCAATTTAAAATTTTATAAGTACGATTTTATTTGCACTTTTACGACATAATTCCGGTGCGCGTGAGTTTTCTATCTCGTGCGACAAATTAGACAGCCATAACGCCATTTCAATACACACCGAGCTAAACCACGGATGCAGGGCCTTAAATTACTTGTCAGATAATTTCATACAAATTCTATTCCATTTTTCAATTTATTCGGTATGTAGTGGCTATTCGGACATCGTGAAATAGGCCCTTACCTATATAACAGTACTAGCTTCTGCCCGCGACTTCGTCCGCGTGAAATTTATTTTTTGCTCGACCCACCCCGTCGCATCGCATTGCCTACCCGCGCTATTACTTCGTTTTCACTTAGCGTTCTTTCAGACTTTTTTTCTTTTTGCTCGGCACCTAAGGACCATAGAGTGATGTTAAATATGCCTTCTATAAGATTTGGGCTATCATTAATGCAAAAAAAAATTTTAAAGTCCGACTGGTAGTGTAGTTCCAGAGTTTAGCTCGTTCCTTCACCACATCCCCTTCCGCTACCTCTCCCTCCCCCTCTCACAAATTCTCACACCCCTTCACCACTTCCCCTTCGCTCTCTCTCTCTCAGCACCCCGTCCCCTCCCTATCCCCCTCTCCTCCACCTCCGGCTCACCAACCCCTCCCCACCCCTCAGCCTTCACCATGTCTTCCTCCTCTCCTCACCAATTCCTGCCCTTTCTCCCTGCGTCCATCATCCTCCCCCTCACACTCCTCAGCACCCCTCCCTTGCCCCTCCCCCTCTAACCCTCCCTCCGGGGTAGTTTTAAAAAACTAATAATGACAAACTTAGACAAATATTTGTGCCAAGTTTCAAGTCAATTAAAACCAAATTAATAACATTTTTCATGTAAATTGTATTCCCTGTTTTCACCCCCACAGGGGTGGAATTAAAAAAAATGGTTTGAGATATTTCCATAGCTTGACTCAAAGATTATTTTTTTTTTTTTTTTTTTTTTTTTTTTTTTTACACCAATTTTCGAGTTAATCAAGCCACGCAGTAAAATCCTCCCCTGTGAAATTGACTACCCCTTTTCACCCCGTTACAGGTAGATTTTCAAAAAACCCTGACACACATTATTCTTTATTTTTGGTTTTAAGTATAAATACTGAGTTTTGAGTTAATCGGATTGTGCGTTAAAATTTTTCCATACAAACTTTGAGACCCCCAATTCCCCTTTAGGGGTTAGTTTAGAAAAACAAAAAATCACAAAAATCATAATTTACTTTTCAGCCCAATCCGTTCAGTGGTTTCAGCTGTATGTTGATAGATCAGTCAGTCAGTCAGTAACGCTTTCCTTGTATAGATATAGATTATAGCCTCTAGGCTAAGTTTTAAGGTTCCTACTCGGACTACAGCCGCCCTCACCGCACCGGTCGTCTAAATACCTCGTAATGCTTCTGTGCTGAGTCACGTCAGGCTTCCTGGACAATAACCGTCGTGCACCTTCTACTTGTCTGATATATGTTTTGTTCAATAGTGTTTAGGTATCGTATTCAGTGGCGTAACTACAGGGTGGCAAGTCGGCAAAATGCCACGGGCCCCCAGCCGGAAGCGGCCCCCGGTCAGAGGAGAATCCCAACTCCCAAAACTTAATATTACACATTTAGTAAAAATCCGATGAATTTGCCACGGGCCTCGAACGGTATAGTTACGCCACTGATCGTATTAATACAATTTGGACGTGACGCGGCTATCGGTTATGGCTACACTATTAGTCCATCGGTGATATAAGGGTTCCCCACAACCTTTGATAACTAACATGACCCCCAGGCAGTATTATTCATATTCGTGCAACCATGGCTACGAGTTACATTTTTAGGGAAACAAAGACGCCAACTTCATGAATAAAAAAACCGGCCAAGTGTGTCTCGGAGCACGCACAATGAAGGGTTCCGTAGTTGAAAAGAATTTATAACAAATTTTTTTTTATGTTATAAAATTACAAATTAAATATTTTCGGACTTTTGCTGTGAGACTGCTTCTTGCCAAATTTCATGATTCTATATTAACGGGAAGTAGGTACCCTATAGGTTTTGATTTACTACTTGTGAGTAGGTATGTCCCATAAATGGTCGTATTTTTTGCGTTGACTTTTTGAGGAGGAGCTTGATTTTTTTATATCTCCAAGGGACCATAGACCTACGTATTTGATAATAGTTTCAACTTGATACCTCCACGCGTTCCTGAGAAAAAGGCTCTTAACAGACAGACGGACAACGAAGTGATCCTATAAGGGTTCCGATATTTCGTTTGAGGTACGGAACCCTAAAAATTACATATTTTTGCTACACCTCAGATGACAAATAAAACTGGGATACGTCAAATAACTATCGGGCATGAGTAAGTATTGTATGGTCCTCTTTTTTGTTACTCTATAGTTATCCCTGATAATGAAAATTTCTTTCTCAAACGGAAAGAAAGCAGGCCTTGTCGGCAGGTGACCTTCATAGTACTTTAGAGGCATGAGGAACAGGGTGTAAAGTTCACTCATCCTCCATAGAAAAGGGAGGATCCTCCGACCAGACGGGTGTCGTGTCTGGTGGGCTACTGCCCGACGGTTGATGTTGGGACGTTGTATATGCTATATCGCGTGGTAAACTCTAATTGCGCGATGCAGGTTTGCGTGACGTCATGTCATTGATGCGTAGTTCGTATGTGGCGATGTAGATACCGCCACAGTAGTAGCCATATTCCTTACTTCAATACAACACACGCATTATCTACCTTGATAAATGAGTTCTAAGACTTCAATGCTCATACAACAAATGATTCACTGACAATCTCATTAATTCAGCCATGCCACAGAATACATACAATAGTAGGTATGCATCACAATAAACTCACTCTTATGGATTACACTGTATAAGTAGTTCTAAGTAGACACTTTCACTTTAGATTAACTACTAAATAGTATTAAAAAATAGTATTACATATACCCATGGAGTTTCTTGTCCGTTCTTATCCATAGAAACCTAAAACCCCAAACCTTCGCTTTGGAATGGGCAACTGAAACTTCATCTTTGTGACTGACCGACCCCTTGACAATTCAAAAGTGCAATTTATTTCAAATAAACAAATTATTAGGCAAAATCATCGTTTCGGCTCGCTACTTGTCTCCGCTTGGGCGCACCTTGTGTCGCTCCGCATCGGTGTCACTGCGGTGAAGCTGTCGACAGTCTCGGGCACCATGGCCTGCCCTGCTGCAGGAGCGCAGGTCACATAGCACGGCACGCCAGCATCAACGATGTTATTCGTCGAGCTCTTGTCACCGCCGGCGTACCAGCGGTATTAGAACCAAACGGCTTGGTACGTGACGATGGGAAGAGACCAGATGGCATGACATTGTTGCCTTGGAAGATGGGTAGGCCTCTGGTGGGGGACGCAACCTCTGTCGACACCCTTGCGCCATCTCATGTTCCAAGCACGGCGGGCTGTGCTGGCGCCGCTGCTGCGGCTGCTGAGACCCTCAAGCGGCGCAAATACTGTAACCTTATAGGTAACTATAGCTTTGAGCCGTTTGGGGTCGAAACGCTCGGGTCATGGGGCCCAAGTGCGCGTTTTCTTTTTAAGGAAATTTCTCGGCGACTGGTCGAGACATCACGTGACCAGAGGGCTGGCTTGTTCTTTGGCCAAAGAATTAGCATTGCCATTCACCGTGGCAATGCTGCCAGTCTCCTGGGCACGTTTCCGGATGACATCGATGCGGACGAGTACTTCGACGCCTAAGTGACGACGTGTAAGTGTATTAGGCAGTTTTGAATTGTCAAGGGGTCCGTTTTGAGTTTGAGTTTGAACAATTTCAAAATTATTTTTTTTTAAATTAATTTGTAGATACTCATTATCTAAGAGATCAAAATCAAGCATTCCTTAATCCTATTCATTAATTCTTATGAATACATTCATTCGGTTAACGCAATTAAGTGAAGCTACTTGCACTTTCATTTAGAACAATGAGCGGATTTTAGTTAATCTTTGAGTTCGTATTTAACATCTAATTAAGCTGCTTAACATAGTAAGAACTTCATTAGAAGTAGCTTTGATAAATGGCCATAACATAATCATAAAACTCGTAACACATAATAATAACAATAAATAAATAAAATAAATATAAATAAATATCCTTGGACATTTCACACAACGCCATCTACTCCCAAGCTAAGCAACCTAATGCTTGTGTTATGGTAACGAGATGGCTTATAAACTACTTATATACAATTTTTTTTGTAACAATGCGTAGTAAATAGGTTGTGCAGGTCAAATAGGCCGGCTCCGTGTAACAGACAGGTATTCAGCTGCATACGGTAAGACTGGAAGCTGACCCAGACATAGTTGGGTAAAGGCTAGGAAGATGATGGGTAGGCAGTGGTACACCCATAATATTTTATCCAATTATATTTGAGTCCCATGTAATTGGCGGCGAGCCTATTGACGAATCAAACCCTGAATGTCGGTCTGATGGAATACACCAACGAGGCAGCTAAGTTCTTGGTGTTACAGGTGTCTAAAAGGTGCTTTTGAAATACACCAACGAGGCAGCTAAGTTCTTGGTGTTACAGGTGTCTAAAAGGTGCTTTTGAAATACACCAACGAGGTAGCTAAGTTCTTGGTGTTACAGGTGTCTAAAAGGTGCTTTTGAAATACACCAACGAGGTAGCTAAGTTCTTGGTGTTACAGGTGTCTAAAAGGTGCTTTTGAAATACACCAACGAGGTAGCTAAGTTCTTGGTGTTACAGGTGTCTAAAAGGTGCTTTTGAAATACACCAACGAGGTAGCTAAGTTCTTGGTGTTACAGGTGTCTAAAAGGTGCTTTTGAAATACACCAACGAGGTAGCTAAGTTCTTGGTGTTACAGGTGTCTAAAAGGTGCTTTTGAAATACACCAACGAGGCAGCTAAGTTCTTGGTGTTACAGGTGTCTAAAAGGTGCTTTTGAAATACACCAACGAGGCAGCTAAGTTCTTGGTGTTACAGGTGTCTAAAAGGTGCTTTTGAAATACACCAACGAGGTAGCTAAGTTCTTGGTGTTACAGGTGTCTAAAAGGTGCTTTTGAAATACACCAACGAGGTAGCTAAGTTCTTGGTGTTACAGGTGTCTAAAAGGTGCTTTTGAAATACACCAACGAGGTAGCTAAGTTCTTGGTGTTACAGGTGTCTAAAAGGTGCTTTTGAAATACACCAACGAGGTAGCTAAGTTCTTGGTGTTACAGGTGTCTAAAAGGTGCTTTTGAAATACACCAACGAGGTAGCTAAGTTCTTGGTGTTACAGGTGTCTAAAAGGTGCTTTTGAAATACACCAACGAGGTAGCTAAGTTCTTGGTGTTACAGGTGTCTAAAAGGTGCTTTTGAAATACACCAACGAGGTAGCTAAGTTCTTGGTGTTACAGGTGTCTAAAAGGTGCTTTTGAAATACACCAACGAGGTAGCTAAGTTCTTGGTGTTACAGGTGTCTAAAAGGTGCTTTTGAAATACACCAACGAGGTAGCTAAGTTCTTGGTGTTACAGGTGTCTAAAAGGTGCTTTTGAAATACACCAACGAGGTAGCTAAGTTCTTGGTGTTACAGGTGTCTAAAAGGTGCTTTTGAAATACACCAACGAGGTAGCTAAGTTCTTGGTGTTACAGGTGTCTAAAAGGTGCTTTTGAAATACACCAACGAGGTAGCTAAGTTCTTGGTGTTACAGGTGTCTAAAAGGTGCTTTTGAAATACACCAACGAGGTAGCTAAGTTCTTGGTGTTACAGGTGTCTAAAAGGTGCTTTTGAAATACACCAACGAGGTAGCTAAGTTCTTGGTGTTACAGGTGTCTAAAAGGTGCTTTTGAAATACACCAACGAGGTAGCTAAGTTCTTGGTGTTACAGGTGTCTAAAAGGTGCTTTTGAAATACACCAACGAGGTAGCTAAGTTCTTGGTGTTACAGGTGTCTAAAAGGTGCTTTTGAAATACACCAACGAGGTAGCTAAGTTCTTGGTGTTACAGGTGTCTAAAAGGTGCTTTTGAAATACACCAACGAGGTAGCTAAGTTCTTGGTGTTACAGGTGTCTAAAAGGTGCTTTTGAAATACACCAACGAGGTAGCTAAGTTCTTGGTGTTACAGGTGTCTAAAAGGTGCTTTTGAAATACACCAACGAGGTAGCTAAGTTCTTGGTGTTACAGGTGTCTAAAAGGTGCTTTTGAAATACACCAACGAGGTAGCTAAGTTCTTGGTGTTACAGGTGTCTAAAAGGTGCTTTTGAAATACACCAACGAGGTAGCTAAGTTCTTGGTGTTACAGGTGTCTAAAAGGTGCTTTTGAAATACACCAACGAGGTAGCTAAGTTCTTGGTGTTACAGGTGTCTAAAAGGTGCTTTTGAAATACACCAACGAGGTAGCTAAGTTCTTGGTGTTACAGGTGTCTAAAAGGTGCTTTTGAAATACACCAACGAGGTAGCTAAGTTCTTGGTGTTACAGGTGTCTAAAAGGTGCTTTTGAAATACACCAACGAGGTAGCTAAGTTCTTGGTGTTACAGGTGTCTAAAAGGTGCTTTTGAAATACACCAACGAGGTAGCTAAGTTCTTGGTGTTACAGGTGTCTAAAAGGTGCTTTTGAAATACACCAACGAGGTAGCTAAGTTCTTGGTGTTACAGGTGTCTAAAAGGTGCTTTTGAAATACACCAACGAGGTAGCTAAGTTCTTGGTGTTACAGGTGTCTAAAAGGTGCTTTTGAAATACACCAACGAGGTAGCTAAGTTCTTGGTGTTACAGGTGTCTAAAAGGTGCTTTTGAAATAACTGAAAACCTCTTAAGCGGTCACTGTACTCATTATGAATTAAATGAGCTACTTTTAGTGTAGCATACTCATAATCAGCCTATAATGTTCCCACTGCTGGGACACAGACCTCCTCTCGGTGAGAGGGAGTGGGCTGTAATCCACCACGCGGGCCCAGTGCGGGTTGGTAGATGTCACATGTCTTCGAATTTTTGGTTCTAGGACATGCCGGTTTCCTCACGATGTTTTCCTTCACCGTTTTGAGAGCAGTGGTGATGAAATAATTTACACAAAGTAAAGCGCCTGTCAGGGTTCGAACAAGACCTACACTCGTAAGTCGCGGCCGTTACCACTGGGCCACCACTGCTCAGTAAGTTTTCAGAGAGTTTAGTGTAGCACCATAACTGAAATCACGAAAAAAAAGCTGCTCCATACAAAATGCTACCACTCCTTCATCTTTCTGACTGACCGACTTCTTGACAATTTAAAAGCCCATGTAATGAATTGCTTTGATTGAACGTAGGGAACAGCTGATTTTTTCCGGGTAGGTACCTACAATGACCCCTTAAGAGGTTTTCAGTTATATCAATGACAGCTTTCCATGTAGTATCTACAGGTAAAGACGGCCACTTTCCATCAAGTGGAACGTTGACCTATTGACCGACCTATAGGTCATTTGCTATAGTACCTATTTTTCTTATAACCACTTTCGTAGATCTTTGACAGCCGTTACGGGTAGTCAAAGCACTGAATGTCTGACAAAAAGTCTTACCAAGGGGTATCGTCTTACCTAGTAACTGATGAGTTGCGGAGGTCAGATAAGCTGTCATTCCATGTAACATACTGGTATTCAGCTGCATCCTGTTAGACTGGAAACTGACATCAACATAGTTGGTAAAAGGCTAGTCTAGATGATGTTGTGATAATGAGTTCCTTATACAGGGTGTTTGGCATAAACCTTCCTTAACTGATTAATTGTTCAAAATGATGACATTGTTTTCAATACATAGCTGGATTCGATGTCTCAAGGATTGTACTGCATTCAGCATTACAATATTCCTCATAGTTTCTGATTTGGACTTCCACGCTCACTTGAAAAATTCATCTAAATAAATAAAAAGAGTAATAAAGTCCTGACTGACTGACTGATTGACTGACTCATCAACACCCAGCCCAAACCCTTGGACCTAGAAAGCTGAAATTTTGCACAGAGGTTCCCTTTATAATGTAGACAAGGAATAAGGAAGGAATTCCCGTTAGTACATTCCCGTGGGATATTTTCCGACATGCACGAAGGGCGAAGCCGCTGGCGAAAGCTAGTCCTATATTAAGAAGATGAGCAATATTTTAGAAAATTCATCGGGCACATCGCTTGCGGGCTAAATAATTTGTTATCGTAGGTATTTTCCTTAAAACTATTTCTATATCAGTAAACATATGATTATCAACGTTTTTAATGCGTTCGAAAGCGCAAACCTGTTCTTTTAGCCGACTTCTCTGTGTGGTTTCACATTTTTTACGACCAAGTAAAAGTTATGTGTGTTTTTATCGTATGATTAACAGAAACTCAGACACATGCATATTCTTAACATTAATCTATCATAACATCAGATTTAGCCAGGTTTAAGAGCTTATACTACCTCAAATAGCTTAGCATGATCTTCCGTTATGTCAAAAATACTGCAGCATTCATTTTGAAATAAATAATTATGGTAAAGTTGAGGATTAATTTTAAGTACTATGTTTGACGAAAACACGATTCCATGAGCGATGAATGGGGCCGGCAACTGTCAAAGTGTCGCTAGTAGCGCTCAGACCAATAACAAAGCAGTTTTTGTACAGAATTTGTAGTGAATTCATAATTAGACACAATTATTGAGGAAATGCCAAGATATTGTGTACCAAATTGTGAAGAAACTAGAGGCCACCAGTTTTCTCGAGATGAGAAACTTAAAAAATTGTGGCTCAAAGCGATAAGGCGAGTAAAGTTTGAGCATAAAAGCGGGGCGAGAGTGTGTCATAAACATTTCAAGGAAAGTGACTATGAAAAGATTGATAACAAGATTAAGTTAATGAAAATTAAGTAAATGATACCATGTTATCATACACTAGAGTGTATCATAAGTAAACGTTCAATATACCATGAAACAAACATGTAGACCATAAAATTTTAAAAATATAAATGAATCTATGAACAACAAATTCCATTCAATTAGGTCTGCTCTCTTTCCACATAAAGACGCGCTTCTTTTTCCTCACATAATTATTTTCCAAGTGGAATACATACTGTTCTATAACAGAAAAATGTCAAGAAATCAAGGCAAATAAGAAATCCGAAGCGCATAATTATGTTTATGTCACTTAAGGATAATGCGCAGTGATAGCCCGCGAAATTCAATTTTTTTTGGGTTTTTTGCAATTTGCAGGTACGTGTCAGGTTGTATCTTGATCAAAGTATGATACGCGGAAATAAAACATATGTATTTATATAATTTTAACCATAAAAATCATCAATACATCTCTCTAAGTTAGATTTCGTGCAGATTCGTTAGATTTCGTTCGTTTGACGACTGCTCGAAATCTAACTTAGAGAGATGTATTGATGATTTTTATGGTTAAAATTATGTTAATACATATGTTTTATTTCCGCGTATCATACTTTGATCAAGATACAACCCGACACGGACCTGCAAATTGCAAAAAACCCAAAAAAAAATTGAATTTCGCGGGCTACACAGGGTTCGTATAGAGGTGGCGCCATCTGAGATCGGCTTTCACTTGCCGACCCCATTGGCTTATTCCCATCAGATCCCACAATCGGATCCCACTACGCGGATAAAATGAATATTTTGTTCCAATCCGATCCCATTTGTGGGATTCCTTTAGAATATGGATAAAATCAATATCCGAACGTAATGATCGCCTGCTTGAATCGATAAATGAAAACAAAAAGTAAGTATGTAAGTACATAATATCGACCGGCAACGCTAGGCCTCACTCTTGGAATGTTGTTGAAGTGATATTTATTTTTATTTTAATATATATATATGACCATAACTGTATCTCGATATTATGTACTTACTTTTTGTTTTCATTTATCGATTCAAGCAGGGATTCATTTTATCCGCGTAGTGGGATCCGATTGTGGGATCGGATGGGAATAAGCCGATGAATTTCCTCGATAGAAAAAAAAATCCAAAATTACCTCTAAACCGAACAATAAATCGCTGGTATTCAAAAAATACTTCAAATTAGATCATGAAATAGTATTAAAGTCTATTGCCATCAACCAGAGACAACTCGACTCTCGCCAAGTCTATTGTCATCAACCAGACACAATTCGACTCTCGCCAAGTCTATTGTCATCAACCAGACACAATTCGACTCTAGACTCAAGACTCCATTATCTTAACCACAAATATTCTCCATTTCTTTTTCTCTACCGTGAAAGATTGATCGCTAATCAATTAAATGGATATTAACTCATTAATATTTGATGCATACCTCGGTGAGTCGGTACTGACGACATAGCCACACGAACACACCAGACAATGCATTTGATTGAATTGGAAACTGAACGTATCGAATACATTGTGGCGTTACTAAGATGAGAACAGAAGATTAACTCTACACAAATATGAAATACATGGTGTGAGTGGAAACGCCCGGAGGGGACATAATAGGAAGACATAATAGTGACCTTATTGCTGATGTTCTTCAGAAAGGTCAGGTGCGTAGTACTGGCAACCGTCGTGCGTGTATAACCAGATGTATGAACGTAAACGAGGCAGAAGCAGTATGTGAGAATCGTAGCAGGAGGCTTTCAGTAGTTTCTGCCTACCCCCGTGGGAAGGCGTGAGTTTATGTATATGTAAATATGAAATAACCAAAGAATATCTGCTTTTTCATACAAAAATGCACTATTTACTTGTTCACAAAAAGATCACTTGCACTGGCATGCTACAAGATGATAAGCGACATATCACGACGCATGGGTACTTGTACTATTATGTATTCTGTGGCATGGGTTCAAGCGCGGAATTTTGTACTATCTTTAAAAAAAACTATCTCATCAGTAAAAAAATACTCTGTGATGATGATCATCACACAGTACTTTTTTTTTCTATTTCATCTAATCAATAAGTCAGATTTGATCTCAAAGTCAAAGAAAACTTGCCAGTAACACGGTGTATAGGATAAGCGACAGCGCATGACGGTGTCATGCGTCTAGATGCAAGCTGTCAGCGATGCATGCGTTTAATGCATGCGCTACCTCTAGATGCATCAGTTCGTCGCTAATTAAACTAAAAGACGTATCTGACATTTTGGACTAAGCCGATAGCCGACCTAACTATAGTAATTTGATACATTTTCCAAGTTGAATCGATCTGTCTAATCGGCGTATCTGTACCTATGCCTTACGGTCCTAATGATAATGCAAAAATCGAGACCGATATATCTAGTTTACAAAAAAAAAAAGAGAAAATTGCTTGCCCTGTAAAATTTTCTTCGAACCAGTTACGTCCGTGCGAACGTCGGCCGACGTTCGCACGGACGTAAAAACATCGCGACGGGATTTTATCGCGCACTGGATTTTCAACTCTCGGTGTTGAGCCGAGCTTCGAGAATCCAACATAACAAAGACAGAGTGCATCCCAGCGCGACGAAAAATACACTGTTGGATTACCAACTCCCGGCGCTAAGCAAAACGTTGAAAATGCAGTGCAGTCAAAGAGATGTCAGTAAAAGATGGGGTCCAATAGGGCCGATGCCGCTGGGGCTCCACCCAGAGCGGGAGAAGTTATTTGATGATTTCCAATCCAAAAAAAAAAAAGCAAATATTTATACACATCACTTTAGCGGAATTACGCTTGCTAAATTAATTTGATCCTCTATGCCAGTGCAACTTCTGAATATATTTTTTGCTTGAGAATTTGTCACCGTACGAACAAATGACACAGATTTGTATGTGAATGAGTGAATGACAACCGGAATGGCGTTCGATTTCCAAGTTGTTACAAATATTTGTACAAGCTTGTTGTACGTCATTTTGGCGCGCAATTAACGCTTGGAAAAGTGTGAGTTTTATATAACACCTCGTACTTAGTACGTATTTACCTATTGTAAAGCCTACGATTTATTTACGAAATCTAACGAACCTGCACAAAAACTAACGAACCAGCACGAAATCTAACGAACCTGCACGAAATCTAACTTTTAGAGACATGTATTGATGATTTTTATGGTTAAAATTATGTAAATACATATGTTTTATTGCCGCGTATCATACTTCGATCAAGATACAACCTGACACGGACCTGCGAATTGCATAAAACGCAAGAAAATTTTAATTTCGCGGGCTACCAGAGCGCATCCCCTTTTTGCTTACTATGGCCTAGTTATCACTAGAATACTAAATCTTGGTAATTTTCTCACGATTGCTAATTTTAATAAAAGAAAAGGCGACTTATCCATAGATCTGCAAAAACTAGTCAAATGATAACTTCGATATTTTATTAAAAGTTTTATACGACATTATAATAATTATTTTAACTATGACATTAAACTATTGTGTAACGTGAAAGTAAAATAAATGAACATCAAACTTCGATCGAGTTATTATTTATCGAAGACATCAAAGCAAAAATCTGTCTTCGGCCTAATTTAAATACACATGTAAGTCTGTTAGTTAGACCGGCTTACCAAGCTAAGCTGGTAGAAACAACGTTGTCAACTAAGTTGATCCAAAAAAGTCATTTGTTTGTCTTAAGACGCTTTCTCGGCAATTCATCTAGTCATCACGTGTGTAGGGCTGTCACGTGAAGTGACAAGTTTTTTGAGGTGTTTTTGCTCTAATCAGGTTTAAGTTTAAACAGGTACATTGGTCTTCAGTAACAATTCAGTTGATTCTCTTATATGTTTTGTGTTCTGTGTGGCACATAATTATGGCGATGAGCTTTGCACCCGAGATAGACGGCCTTAAGGTCGTAGCCCACATACACGACCCCGCTCCAAAACAACCTTAAACGGAGATGTATGGTATGGAGTGGTACGATGGCGGGCTTTTTTAGGGTTCCGTACCTCAAAAGGAAAAAACGGAACTCTTATAGGATCACTTGTTTGTCCGTCTGTCTGTCTGTCTGTCTGTCAGTCTGTCAAGACCGTTTTTCTTAGGAACGCGTGAAGGTATCCAGCTGAAATTAATATCAAATACGTAAGTCTATGGTCCCTTGGAGTTCTAAAAAGATCAAACTTCTAAGTCAACGCATTAAAAAAATACGGCCATTTATGCGACATTTTTTGATGGTACTCGCAAGTAAATCAAAACCTATAGGGTACTTCCCGTCGTTCTAGAATCATGAAATTTGGCAAAAAGCAAGGTCTTACAACACATATATAGGAAAAAGTCCGAAAATTGTCAATTTGTAATTCTATCACATAAAAAAATATTTTTAAGTTGTCAGTATGTACAGACCCTTTCCTGAGGAACACATACAGGTATCAAATTGAAATTAATATAAAATACGCAGGTCTATAGTCTCTTGCAGTACTAAAAAACTCAAGCTTCTAAGTCAACGCAATAAAAAAATACGACCATTTTGCGACACATTTTGATACTCGCAACTGTCGCAAGTAAATCAAAACCTATAGGGTACTTCCCGTTGACCTAGAATAATGAAATTTGGCAAGAAGCAAGGTCTCCCAGCACAAGTAAAGGAAAAAGTCCGAAAATTGTGAATTTGTAATTTTATGACATAAGTACTTACATATTTTTTTTTTTTGATATCCAAAGTTTGTTTTTGGGATAAATTCTTTTCAACTACGGAACCCTTCATTGTGCGTGGTCCGACACGCACTTGGCCGGTTTTTTTTTTTGTGGATGTGAAATCATCAAAAATGGCTTCTCCCGCTCTTCGTGTCAGACTTTTACTGACTAAAACCCACCCGTATTCCTTCAGTTGCCTATGCCAGGGCCACGGTATCTCTTTCGAACAACCCGCGACCCCGGCTACGATGGCGGATGTTGTAAAATAACTCAACAGAGGGCGCCCTAAAGCTCACATTTCAATGATCTATATAAAGGTCGTCGCCACAGAACAGATTTATCTGTTCTGTACCTTTAATGGAAATGTTACACGGTACAACCACTAGATTGAAAAAGTGCAAAAATAAAAAGTTTTAACCGACATTAAATGATACTTTTATGTTGCCACGATTTAATTTGGTTGCTGCATCTTCATCCAATTCTAAATAGACAGGCATAAGTAGCCGTCAATGTGAAGTGGGCATAGTAAGTACCTTGTGGTCGTGTGGTCGAGCCGCTCTTCGTTTTGAACGAGATAAGGCTCTTACAGACAGAGGCGATATCGCGTCGCGACGCGATATTTTTCTACGGATATAATATCGAAATATCGCGTCGCGACCGCGATATCGCCTCTGTCTGTAAGAGCCTATAATCAAAGTAAACGATAGCTGCTCCTAAGTATCTGTGTCACGACTCACGCGTGGTAGCGATTACCAATGAGCCTTCATTGAAAGGTAATATTGGTGTCTAAAGTTTAAAACAAGGTAGGTAACTTTTCAAGCAGTTGGTGGCAGATACTTTAGTTCAATCTGAGATTTAATGCCATCAACTGTAAGGTAACTGTTTTGAACTTTGTAATTTGAAGTCGGGTTTTTTCATCGTCTCCTCAAGCTCTTTGTTTTTGTACCTCTCAAGGTCATACATACCTACCACATCAAACGGAAAAAACGGAAACCTTATAGGGTCACTCGTGTCTTTCTGTTTGCCAATTTGCCAAACGATTGTTTGTGAAACTTAAATAATACGGGGATAATTTTTGGGGGGCAAATAATAAAAATAAAAGTTTTGCAAACTGTACCGTATACCTACTATATCAAATGAAAGGGTTTACTATGAGTCTCAATTTTTTTTTATAATTTTAAAATAAATCATTTTAAAGTTATTTATTAAAATTGACGAAAATTGACCATTCCCTATCTAAAATTGACCATTTCTTATCTCCGAAACAACTGAGCCTAAAATTAAAAAAAAAAAAAAACAGAAAACAATTATTTCCATACATAGATTACAGGAAAACCTATAAGAAGTGTATGATGGTCTTAAAATAACATCGCAAAGCTTTGAATATTGTGAGTACAAACGTACATTTGCAGTTGGAATGTATGGGAGAACATGTTTTTCTACTACAATGCGTTAAGTTTGTTCTTGGGATAAATTCGTATACATACGTCCTTCATTTTACGTGGTCGACTAGGTCCGACACGCACTTGGCTAGTTTTTATACATATTGACGTTTATAATCCACCATTTTGATTTTATTAAGACAAAATATAGCCTATAGGTATTTAAAGTCATCGAACGACATTCACATATTAAAATCCATCTAGCAGTTAGGATGTATCGAGGGTATTAAAGAATTCCAAAAACAAGCTGGTGCCATCATAGACCTGACACATAACCTGCCATAGCTGACGCGCAGTGGGGTGACGAAATAAACGTGATTTTCTCCATGTATCTGTGTCACGCGTGTTACCGATCACCAATGACTCGTCATTGAAAGGTATTGGAAGTAGTATGTTAGTATGTGGCTAGACAATTACCCTGAGGCGGTAGAATTACCCTTTCAATCGGTTTAAGAATGTGTGAGTGACACCTGTGTGGATGACACATAATACTTTGTGACACACAAAATGCTACGGCTTTCTGTGTGTCTGTCCGTCCATAAGTAGGTACACTGGAGAACCTTCCGTGTTTATTTTTAGGATTCCGTACCAAAATGGTAAAAAAGGAACCCTTATGGTGTGACTCAGTCTGTCTGTCTGTCTGTCTGTCACAGCTGGATATCTCAAGAACTACTAATGCTATCAACTTGAAATTTGGAACAGTTTTAGATGACATTTACCCAACTATTTTGCAAATAAGAAAGAAATAAAAATATTTTTATTTTTTTTGCAACAGGGACTGAAAGGGGGTCTTAAAAATTCAAAGTGGGGCTACTAGGGCATGTGGGGTATCATATGAAAGAGCGCTGTTTGCACATTCTCAAACATATTTTTAATTTTTTTTAGGCCGCATAGTTTTCGACTTTTGATGAAAAATGTAAAAAAAAATACCGTTCCCCCCTTATCTCCGAAGTTTGCAAAGCGAAAAATCTGAAATTATTCTATGTGATAGAAGTTTATATAAAGATTACAGGAAAAATAAAACGATGTCTCTAAATAGCACAGTTTTTCAGAAATCATCAACAAAAAATACATATAAATTATGGTACGGAACCCTCGGTGCGCGAGTCCGACTCGCTCTTGCCTGTTTTTTTTATTCATAGGTTTTCTGTCGGTAATATATTTTTAAAGCCCACACGAGCGAGAGAACCAGTTGATGAGGTATTTATTATCTTGATTTTTTGTTTCTACTTAATTTAACAAAGAGAACTATCTCCGTCCTGTTTTGGAAGTCGGTTAAAGTAACATATTTCGTGGCTAATCTAACTGACGTATCTGACATTTTGGACTAAGCCGACCTAACTATTAGTAATAGGTACCTAATTTGATAAATTTTCCAAGTCGAATCGATCTGTCCAATCGGCGTATCTGTATGCCTTACCGTTCCCATGGTACTTAATGCAAAAATCGAGACCGATGTATCTAGTTTACAAAAAAAAAAAAAAAAACTTGAGAGGTGTCAAGGGACACCCGAATGGAACGAAGTTCCTTTCGATTAATTAGTGAAGGAATTGTAATAAAATTTTATTTTTATACTCATCATCATCATCATCACCATCATCATCATCATAATCATCATCATCGCGACACCACACTGTTCAATGCGAGATAGAAATGAAAATATCTGGCTTGCTTTCTATAAGAGAGAGAGAGAGAGACAGACAGAGAAACATGCGCACGCCGCACGGCTTACAATACATACATACATAGCTTACTATAGCAAAAAGTGTCGTGACAACTTTTCGTTCCCATTTTTTCCGTCTAGCTTTCACAACGCGCGATAAGGAACTTCGTTCCAAAAAAAGAAAAATAGTTTGCCTGTAAAATTTTCTTCGAATCAGTTACGTCACTTAGATTAAAAAAAAAAAAAAAGCGACGATTTATGATCAGATGTGGTACCTAAGAATTAAACAAATGTTATTGTGTGGCAACCCTGCCGAAGTAATGAATACTCTCGAGCGGGTGGGAAATACCACGATTAAGGTCGATGGCATCCGTGTGGGTCACAGTGAAAGTGACCCCCCCACAAAGCTGCAGGCGACGGGTTAGTTCAGTTTGCAAGGAGTATAGCAGAATCAGGCTATAATGTTCCCACTGCTGGGACACAGGCCTCCTCTCGGTGAGAGGGAGTGGTCTGTAATCTACCACGCGGGCCCAGTGCGGGTTGGTAGATGTCACATGTCTTCGAATTTTTGGTTCTAGGACATGGTGGTTTTCTCACGATGTTTTCCTTCACCGTTTTGAGAGCAGTGGTGATGAAATAATTAACACAAAGTAAAGCGCCTGTCGGGGTTCGAACCTACGACCTACAACTCGTAAGTCGCGGCCGTTACAAATCATCATAAATAATAAGGCCGTGCGTTTTATGTCAATCAATCAGTCAGTCAAGGAACTGCTATACAGAATGTTTCTTTTAAGGTGTCAAGCCAGTGCGAGCTGATAGCAGAGTACCATACCTATCGATTTAACACTCATGTATGTTCTACGATTTTTGGTAGTTTTCGAGTTATTTTGGATCCCTCATTTCATTATCAATGGTAGTGGTTAAGGATAGTAGTAGGTATAACATTTATGTTTTTATTATCAACTGAGCTCTGCTTATATGTAGAGGAATAGTAAATATTAGGATTGACAAAAAAATGCTCGCACTGGCTTAAAAGAAACCCCCTGTATATGAATACATTATGCACAAAACCAAGAGGCGGACTTAATTCCCTACGGACACGTCTTAATGAATTATTAATTTAAACAACAACTTTTCTCGAAGGCGCATCATTTAGAAACCTGTTGCGCCCATTGTTAAAACCTATAATTTACAAATACCTCGGAGTCGGTACCGGTATCGGTACCGGTAGCGTATCCGTGTGGGTCACAGTGAAAGTGACCCCGCGAGCTTGGGGCCCAGCGCTGTAGGGTTATTTAAATGGTTGTCAGCGGCAAGTGTCTTGTCTGCTGTCACCTATCTAGGTCCTTAGGTACCTTGATCTGCTTTGATAAGGCAAGTTTTTCGGTTTCTTTTCAAAAGGTTTCTGAAAGTTCGATTAGCGTTAATAGCAGCCAAGCAATTGAATCTGGAAGACTTAAGTGCTGCATAGTAAATTACCTACAGTAAAATCAGATTCTGAAACATGTAACACTCAGAATTTCCATTGCAATTTTAAATTGTCAAAAAGCGTGGCAATGCCTCTCTCTAAGCATAAACATTGGATTCACGACAACATCTATAATGTGCTAAGTAGTATGATGATGCCTGTTAAGTATTTACTGATGATCCTCTCTTGTCCTCAGATAATCTACTACGAACACGCGCAACACCAGCATCACTACGACCACGAGGAAGAGGAGCAGCACGGCTGGGGACCCTGGTCCAGGAGCATACTACCTGATGATGTGAGTATAAAGATGACACCTCCTCATCGTCATTTCGTCACCAATATGACACCCGCTGCTCGCGAAGCGTTCTAAGTTTAGGAGGCGTCACGTGTGCGGCACACTACTCCACACTCGCAGAAAACCACAAAGATACGCCACACGAGCGACGTACACACACGTCAAGTCGCTCGATACACACTACAACGCCCCGCATTCTGAAGGCTACTGGCAAGATCTGGTTACGTTGTTTGGGGGCGGGGATAGCGTCCGCTGTAGGTGTAGGCAAACCAAAACCGACGCCGTCGTTGCTAGATCGGACCTTGCCAAGCTTCCCCAAGAGAACTAAAGATCTCACCCAGTATCGCTGGTCGCACGGGCGTCGTGAAGAACTTCGGGCGCTCCTACACCCCCCGAAAGACCTGAGTGGAAGTAAAACCGTCAGCAACTAAGTGTGCAATAAAGCACTCCCACCCCTTCCAGACCAGACCGGTTCCCAGATTTGGGGACCGAGGGAAAATGTCCTTGGGCAAGGGGCGATAAAGCCGCAACACTGTCCTTGGGCAAGGGGCGATAAAGCCGCAACACTGTCCTTGGGCAAGGGGCGATAAAGCCGCAACACTGTCCTTGGGCAAGGGGCGATAAAGCCGCAACACTGTCCTTGGGCAAGGGGCGATAAAGCCGCAACACTGTCCTTGGGCAAGGGGCGATAAAGCCGCAACACTGTCCTTGGGCAAGGGGCGATAAAGCCGCAACACTGACTCCGGGAGAGACGACTACAAGAGAATCAGATAATCAATAGACGTCCACTGCTGGACATAGATCTCCCTCAAACATCGCTGAAGGCTGAGAATCAGCACTTCTAAAACGAAAAAAAATATATAAAAGACAGTCCGTGAACTCTTAAACGCCAGCCTATCAACACTTACTTCTCTTGTTCTTTTTCGTCGGTCCAAGCTATGTGGTCTTGGAGTGGACCACTCGGTACGTGCTGCCTTATTGTTCGTGTCTGATCTTGCCGGTGCTCTGCCTAGAGACGTTTTCCTTTCACCTGGTCCAGAATCATAAGCTTTTCCAGACCATGCTTAGGCCACTTCCTGCTGCACTTCCACTGCAGGCTTTTCCCAAAAACCTATATCAGACACCTCTCACAAAGGTGGAATACAGCTGAGACATTTTTCGTACACGTTAACTTTATGTCAGCTTTGTGAACAGAGAATAAATGATATACTTATCTACTTACTTACTTACTTCCTGGTACGCGAAGAAAACTTATATCAAACTTTAACGTCGAAAAATGTATGTGACTTTACTTCGCGTTTTTATATTAGTGAGTAGGCAACACTATTCCCACAGATGTGCAGTTGCTGGGGAGTTGTGCCACTTCCCACCTAAAACATCAACAAGATAGGAACAGAGTGTGTAAGACAACCTCAAGTTTAATCGGTGAAAATTATTGACTTAGCATTGACTGAGTCCCCACGAGTGACAGCACAGCTACCAACTTTCCCGGCTTCCTATTGACTGAGTCTCCACGAGTGACAGCACAGCTACCAACTTTCCCGGCTTCCTATTGACTGAGTCTCCACGAGTGACAGCACAGCTACCAACTTTCCCGGCTTCCTATTGACTGAGTCTCCACGAGTGACAGCACAGCTACCAACTTTCCCGGCTTCCTATTGACTGAGTCTCCACGAGTGACAGCACAGCTACCAACTTTCCCGGCTTCCTATTGACTGAGTCTCCACGAGTGACAGCACAGCTACCAACTTTCCCGGCTTCCTATTGACTGAGTCTCCACGAGTGACAGCACAGCTACCAACTTTCCCGGCTTCCTATTGACTGAGTCTCCACGAGTGACAGCACAGCTACCAACTTTCCCGGCTTCCTATTGACTGAGTCTCCACGAGTGACAGCACAGCTACCAACTTTCCCGGCTTCCTATTTCACCACGGGCTTGAACCATTCCCTCACAACTCAAGACGCCGTCGCTCGTGTCACGTAATGGCGGCCTGTCTGCATACTATGATGTAAATGTGTGCGTGAGGCGTGTTACTATACTTACTGTGCTTCACTTTCGATATGCGTGGCGCGGAGTCCTCCATTTTTTAAAGTCTATGATCAATACATATTCATTCAACCAAACGATAAACACACTATTTCTATAAATAGCTAAACCCCGATTCTCATAATCCGGTTCTGTCCACAGGAAACCGAGGTGGAAGCTAGTGAGGTCTCACCCTACAAAGCGCAAGAAAGAAATCCGCAGGTGTATACCCGTCCTTTTCTAACGAGAGTGTAAGATAGCTCTGTCTCTTTCACTCCAGTCATAGTGTGAAACCGGATTTGTATTGGAAACTTGTTAAACCTACCATACATGAAGAAAAATCGTCAAATATTAAAATAGTATAGTATAGTTAGTGTAGTGGTTGCAAGGTACTGCTGACCATGACATCCAGGGTTCGATGCCCGGGTCGGGTTAAAGTGTTATTTGGTTTTTCTATCTGGAATTTCTCAGTAGACCCGTCTAGTCGAGTCTAGATTTGGGGGGGGCTAACTAACACGTTTCTAACGTCAAAATGACATGACAGTCCTACAAAACGCCCACCCTTCACCACTTCCTAGTGCTTTAGCTGGGAAGAAGTGGCGCAACCAACTATCCAGTAGTAATTTATGAACAATAGTACACCTATCTGCCTACCCCTTTAGGAATAACAGGCGTTATGTTATGTTCTAAGTGGTGAAAACATCTTGTTGGAAACAATAGCAAGCTATATAGTTTTTTTCCGCAGTTTTTCACGAGATTGAAACTGTATCAGTAGAAAGTGAGAATTATGTTTTTTTTCCTGCATTTTCTCAGTATGTATGAGGAAAACTGTGTTATAATACAGTAAATCTTGTGTGGTGGGTTTTACAATATATTTCATGGTAGACAAAGGTATTTGTTAACGACTACTTGTGTGTTGCGATCTTTGATATGAGAAGTGGAAAATGTGTAGGATAATTTTGTTGAAAAATTGTAAATGCGACGAAAATTTTGACATCCCAGAGTTAACCCCAGTGTCTAAAAGATTGGCTTCTATGCTTAAATCCACGGGTTTTATGGGAGGTCAGAACAATTATTTTGTTACTTCTTCTTGGCAAAAAATAATTAAAGATCTTTCTACAAGTTTCTAGGTAACAAAAATTATCAGAGTGGACTTAGAATTTTTAAAGAAATAAAAAAATGCGTTTTTTTGCATTTTCGCCCTAATAAACGTTAGTATCAGACAAACAGACAGACAGACCAACCAAATCGCATTTATAATTAGGTATTAAGTAAACATGATCGCACGCAAGTAGTCGGTGTTGCCAGCAAAATGGTCAGTGTTGCAAGCATTAAATACGATTATACCTAAGATTTAAGTGTAATTAATAAATAAGGCATTCTTAATTAAGTTGAGGCCATAGTGTGATTGTTATTTATTGAGTGCTTGTGTGAGTACGTCTTTATTTATTTTAATTAAATTATTGTACGAAAATGTCTTGTTTTACTTGAAAATAAACCACACTGCCCCCCCATAACCCCCCCCCCCCCCTTCATCTCAGCTGAGCATGAGGGCCTTTTTTTTTGTGGATGGGAAATCATCTAATAACTTAACGGAAGCGACAAGGAGCGGGAGAGTAAAGGAACAGTGGACACAGGCCTGCACTATATCTCCTGTGTCCTGTCTCTGTGTCTCCTGTGTGTGTGTGTGTGACTAGTCTCCATGACCGAAATTGGTCAGGATGATTATTGCGTGACCTTTCATCGCTTTCTTAAGAAACCAATGCTAGCTTGATTATGTAGCCATGTACTGGAATTGTATAGCTTTTTAAGTAGCCGTGTCTACTCGCTCTTGTAATATTTAAAAAGTAAATTTTCACTTGTAAAGTTTTATGTTAAGGCTCTGATGATAGACAGGCAACAAGAAAATTTCATGATTATTTTATAATTTCGATTATTTAATATCATAAACCTGACTGACTGTACCTGCCAGGTTCAAACTGTTTGATTCGATTCGTCACTGCCTTGTTAAGTAGGTAAGTCGAAAGAGCTCACAGCTCAACGCTCACAGCTCAACAATAAATAGCTCAAAAGTAGGTCTAAAATACCTTGGAACAGAATATAAAAATAAAAGCACCATTTATAAAAACCAAAAATATATTTTTTCTCGTTAATAGTTACATACTGTTAAACAAACAATCATTACATACAGGCACTAAAAACAAAAACCGACGACCACCGATACTACTCTCAACTAGCCACGGAAACACACGATCACTCCCGATCACGCCCGAACTACCGCGGCGAATACTTCGGATTATCAGGAGCATAAGTGAAACTCCTCAACTCATAAGAAACGCCATTTTGATTATCATAACCGATTTCCTTTTTGAAATCTTCGAATTCCGAACAACCGCCGAATACTCGATTCGGCTTGCGGTCGGGCGAGTTCGGGTCGCGTTCGGCAGTCTTCGGGTCGGATGGCGCGCTGTGATTGGTCGGCAGCGGTCGGAATAAGGCGGAATGGGCGGTCGCCGTGTCGAGATCGGCTTTCCTTGATACGATTATACGTATGTCGGTGTGTAGGTACAGTTTACCGGATTTCGATGTCATAAACCTGGAATAGAGAGAAAATAAACTATTACTATTATGCTTATTTTTTACAGAGAATTTTGGGCAAAGTGAACCATAGGAATAAACCGCTTTCGATAGAGATTAAGTTGAGTTAAGTGATAAAAGTATTTTGCAGTTTCGGCATAAATTAATACAGATGGGACACTCCGCAGTTTAGGTATGAAGCTACAAGTACGCGGCGGGCCCCATCCACGGGGCTAATTCAGTAGGTCAGAAGGTGTAAGAGGTACGCGATAGAAAGAGAGGCATCTTGTAGTTGAATATAACTGTAGGTAATATGCGTTGTGCGACCTGAATTGCACTTTATTGTGTCGTAGCAAAAGTCGCTTTTTATTTAAATGATTTTGCGGAGTATCCCATCTGTATTAATCTGTGGTTTCGGTTACAATTTCCGTTTTACCCAAGTCCTGACTAAAACTAGCTTTTTCAAAACAAAAAAAATGCATCAGTTTTGTACAAATTGATCTCACAATTCACAAGTTCATTCTCAAAAATTAGAGAAAACCCGAAGCGCTGATCATGATAATCATCATCAATACTATATTAGTAGCCCGACTTCACCCACTGCTTGACAGAGACTTCTCCTTGTTTCTGCCAACTCCTACGCTCCTTTGCACCCGCCTCATCCAGGCTCTAACCGCGATACCACCAATGGACTGAATGTGGGATTCAGTTCTTGAAGAGATCCTCACCTAAGATGTATAAGATACCGCAGCCAGGTTGCCAGAGTCAAAGTACCAGGAAGGCATTGCAAGATAGGAGGTCCTTTCAAGCGTTGTTGTACCAAAGGCGGGTAACCAGTCCAGCCAAAATGACTTTTTACTAAATAATTCGATGTACCAGGAGACCATAAATCACAAAGAGATCCTCGCTTAAATGTCAGTCAGTCGCCTCAGAATGCATTATTCCTATCTGGACACCAGAAATTACACCTAAATATTCCACCACGTACGTCAGAAAGTACCAGGACACCAGACTCACCTAAGATGTATAAGATACCGCAGCCACTTGTGTGCGTGATGCCGCGCAGGCGGGTCGGCTCCGGCCGGCATGTACAGCGTCCTCTGCCGTAAGAACGTGCGAGCACTAGCCGGCATTCGGGTCAGGTCGTACAGCACGACGAACATCTTCACCAGCGTGCCGTGAGGGTTGAAGAGGGAGACCTGCACGGTGCCTGAACGGGCGACACGGTAGCCTGAAGAGCCGAGGTTTATGTGACCCTGGAAAAGAGAAGAAAGAATTAGCTAAAAAGCAAGAAGAATTAAGAAAAAAGAAAGAAAGAAAGAAAGAAAAAGAAGGAAAATTAGGTGATGTTCTTCAGAAAGGTCAGGTGCGTAGTACTCGCAGCCGGCGTGCGTGTGACCAGTGGCCTTAGTGCGAGTTTTTATACTTACTCGATCGCGTTTACGTTAACGTTGACGTATGTCAATTCGTATGGAATAATTGTGTTTCCCATTATAGTCACCAGGCGGCGCTTATTCATTTTCAGTACAAATTGACGTTTACTTTAACGTGATCGAGTAAGTATGAAAACTCGCACTAAGGCCACTGAGGGCTTAGTGCGAGTTTTTATACTTACTCGATCACGTTAACGTAAACGTCAGTTTGTACTGAAAATTAATAAGCGCCGCCTGGTGACTATAATGGGAAACACAATTATTCCATACGAATTGACATAAGGTAACGTTAACGTAAACGCGATCGAGTACGTATAAAAACTCGCACTAAGCCCACTGGTGTATGAACGTAAACGAGGCAAAATGAGTAAGGACGATCCTTACTCATTTTGCCCGCGTTTACGTTCATATACTGACAGATTTACGATTAAATTTTCTTTTCGTACCACTTGCTCAAAAAAGTGACATTCTATGCCACAAAAAGCGAACATAACAATAGTCATTTTTAATCTGTTAAAAACAGGGAAAGAAAATTGTACTGAATTTCATTCATCCTCTAGGGGGAGAATGTGATTTAAGTTTGGAATACTTACCGAAATTTATACTGAACTACATCTGTGTTTACACCATTGAGTTTGTATATAAAGCATTATACATCTTTTTGAAAAAGGAATACGCATTTATTATGCAGTTATGATTATTAAATAAAATTACGAAAACCGACGAGGCCGTATGAGCTTGATGCCTTTGCTTTTCCGACAAAAAAATATTAGTCTAGGAATTTGCCGCGTTTTTGTTTTCTTCAAATACATAAACGTTAAGTTTATTTTAATTCTCATTATTTTTAATAAATGCTTATCTCATATTATTATTGTGTTAATTTTTTCGCAAATGGTACTCAATACTCAATATATTTATTTGCATTCCACAATGTTAGCGTAGGTGGTAGGTACATTATAAAATATACATCAGTTTACATAGATCATTGTGGACCCTGTCGGGCGCAGCAAAATAGGTTGTAGGAAGAGGGCTATTATTGTATTATTATTTGAAAACGTAAAATATAAAAGTTTTTCTAATAAGTACTCACTTCCACTTTTATTTTATCATTAGTTTTGGTACTTATTCATTTTTAATTAAGTATTAATTTAATTTATCATTAAAATATTCATTAACATTATAGTACGAAAAGTAGAGTATTTTCCTCGGTGATAAAGCTGTCTTAGTCTTGGGTGAACTTAAATCCCTCGATACACTCAGGACTCGTCTTAAATCCCTCGCTTCGCTCGTGATTTAAGTTTTTAACACCCTCGCTACGCTCGGGAGTAAACCTCGAGTCCTTCGTTACGCTCGCGATTTAAATCGTCACCCGCGACAGAAGACACTGCTTTATCCCCTTGGTTAATAATCTACTATTTCTGAACCTTCCCCAGCAATCCTGTTGCTATTGACGGATATAGGGAGGTACAGACTCAAATTAAAAGGGTGGGAAAAAGCGGTCATAAGCTCACAGCTCAACTATAGATAGCTTAGATAGCTCACAGCTCAACTATAGATAGCTTAGATAGCTCACCATATAAGGCGCGTTGGTCCCTCCGGGCGCGTAGAAGAACACAGTGACTGGCAGTCTCTTGTGGGGTGGGCAGAAGGAGCCGTAAGCGCCCAGCTCGGCTGTGAAGCCGTGGACGGTCGCTACGGGCTCCAAGCGGCCTTTTAGAGCGGATTCTTCAAAACTACCTGGAAGTGAAATAAAAATAAGTAATTAGACATATGGACTAAGCAATAAGCCGACATTCGCACGGACGGAAAAATATCGCGGCGGGATTTTATCGCGCACTGGATTTTCAACTCTCGGTGTTGAGCCGAGCTTCGAGAATCCAGACAGAGTGCATCTAGCGCGTCGAAAAAACACACTGTTGGATTTTAAACTCGCGCTAAGCAGAGCGTTAAAATTCCAGTGCGATAAAAAAAATCGCCGCGATATTTTTACGTCCGTGCGAACGTCGACTAACTGTGGTGATAGTTGATATGACCAATGGGATAATGACAATGCACTGGACAAAAGAGCCTTCATCGGTGAAAAAAGGAAACAGGAGAACTGGCAAGCGGGCGAATCTGTGTCCGCGCGACATGCTCAGTATGAGCCGTTCAGAGTACAAATTCCGTCTCCGCGAACTAGTGCGCTTTCGACTGTGACCGTGACAATTTATAAGAATGCCGTGTTGTTCAGTGGTTTCTTGTAAATACCGAAGCCAAGAATCACTTTCCATATGTAAGTACAAGTATTTTACCGTATTTGTCTTTAAAATCATGAAAGTGACAAAGGGACAAAGTGGAGACACAGGGTTCCGATACATTTTAACATACTGGGCGCATCTCCTTCTTTCTTATATCTATGGTACTCACCCAGTAAGCCAGTGCTAGGCCGCATGCGTATCTTGCTGGGAGCAGGCGGCGCCGGCGCAGGGGGCGCGGCGCGCGGCGCGGGCGGGGGGGAGGCGGGCGACGCAGGCGTGGGCGGCGGCGCCGGGACGGGGTGGAACAGGGCGCTGCGGACATAGACAATATGTTATGAGTACTTATATCACACCTGTAGTCAAGTGGAAGTGATGCTGATGACGTCACGCTGAAGGAGTTGCATGAAGGCTGCGCTGACGTTCATGCTCGGGGTCACGAGGCATGAGGAACAGCGTGTAAAGTTCAATCATCCTCCATAGAAAAGGGAGGATCCTCCGACCAGACAGGTGTTGTGTCTGGTGGGCAACTGCCCGACGGTTGATGTCGGACGTTGTATACAACATTAATTTTTGTTTACCCCAAACCCAAAAAAGGGTCATTGTACTCATCATTTTGAACAATTTTTTCTATGGTACCAACCTTGATAACGCAAAAAAAAAAATTGCTGTTGTGTGTACATGTTGACGAGTTTTATGTAGATAAATGTACTGAACAGATGATTTTTTTCTGCTATCTAAATTGCAAGTCGGGGGAGTCCCTAGTATACAATATATCCAATACTAGCTTTTGCCAGCGGCTTCGCCCGCGTGGATGTCGGAAAATATCCCACGGGAACGTCGGGAACGTGCTACCGGGAATTCCTTCCTTATTCCTTGTCTACATTATAAAGGTAACCTCTGTGCAAAATTTCAGCTTTCCAGATCCAAGGGTTTGGGCTGGGCGTTGATGAGTCAGTCAATCAGTCAGGACTTCTCTTTTTTATTTATCTATAGATTACCAAAAACTTTGAGAGATCAGTCACCTCTTAATCCCCGAGATGCCATTAATGGAGTCATCAAAGTCGAAGCAGTTGTTGCCCCTCCTCAGCGGCGCGGGGCTGGAGGTGAGCGGCAGGCCGGTGTGCGTGTGGAACACCATGGACGCCGCCGACTCGAAGCGCCAGCGGAAGCGGTCCATCTCACGCGGCGACGGCACCTGGCTGTCGGGGAACTTGAAGCCCTGCCGAAACCATAAAAGGAAATCTTGGGAGGAGCTCGTGGCTAAGTAATAACAGCCGCAGGGGTTGGTCCGTGGATGTGTGACCATCTTTACATACCGAGACTCCTCCGCGCCTCGGAAAGCACGTTAAGCCGTTGGTCCCGGCTGTCATTTTTTCGTTACGGGTCGTCAGAAGCTCGAAAGTTTGACAACTAGTCTTAACAAGGGATATCGTATTAACCAGTTACTGGGTTGTGGATTGTGCAGGACAGACAGGCAGTCGCTCAATGTAAAATACTGGTATTCAGCTGCATCCGGTTAGACTGGAAGCCGACCCCAATATAGTTGAGAAAAGGCTAGGCAGATGATGATTTAAATGAAATAAAGGATAATATCACAATTATATAAAATTTTAAAAACAAGCAAGTTTACCTTATCATCTTTAGGAGATTCGTCATTACTCTCCAAAAAGCGGTCAAAAGTCCCGTAGTCGCACTTTTCATACAAGACATAGTCCTCATCACTTATGGAGAAAGTTTTCTGACGTTTCGACTCTCTCGGCCGCGAGAACACCGTGTCTTCCTTCTCCAGTTGCAACTCTTCTATGTCACTATCCCGTTGCGCAAATCTATCACTGACAATTTTCTCAATTTTATCCACTATTGGAAAAAATCTCCGCAATTTAGGTCTCTTAATAATGTCACTATTATCACTAATACTATGATTATTATCACAAAATGTATCACATTTATGCTTTTTAATCTTCTTTTCTTCCTCAATTCTTCTGTCTTCTTGATTCTTCTGCACCGATGCCAGGTTGTAGTTGGCTTCTGATCTGACCATGCCTCTCTCGCTGCAACTGTCACACGTCATCTGCAGAAGATTCCCACATTGGCACGACAATTCTTCTGTTTGGGTGGAAACGGTGTTGGTTTTTTTGAACTCAGCTGGTGGCAGTATATCCGTGTCGACGAATGGGGATTTAGTCTCGATCCTGCTCGCGGGTAATGTCAGATATGTTTGGTTTCTGTAGCAGCCTATAGCTCGGAATCTATCGAATCTCGAAGCTTGCAATATTGGTATCGAGGTATGAGTTTCTTTAATCTTCGTCAAGCCATCACCTTCGGACGATGTACTGTCGTGAAGCTTTTTAATCTTACACTCTTTTCGAAGCCTCCGTTTGTATTTAGCAATTTCTTTTAATCTCCGATCGTCCAGTTTCTTCGCCCTGTCCTTGCCGTCGGACTCCTCATCACAATTACACTTGTGCTTGCCGCTCTCGCTGCAAGGCGTCAGCATCCTGTCGTCCACAACTGTTGTGTTATCAAACTTATTTCCTATACTGAGATCATTGAGTTTGCCGACAATTTCTTCATGAATGTTAGGCGGAGTATCCTTGCTTGATTTTCGTTTTTGGCAGGAGCATTTGATGTGTGGGATGTCATCTAGTCGTGGTAAGCTTTCTAGTATGATATTGAGGTAAAGATTATTGCCGATGTCTGTGACTGGGAATTTATGATCGTTAGGAGGTCGGGCGAAGTCGGACTTCTTGTAGCTGTCTTGTGATATCTGTATGGAGTAAACGACGTTCAGTTTGCGATCTGTCTCCTCGTCATCACAGTTCGCTTCAATTTTTTTGAAGTTGCATGTTTCGCGGCTTAGCTTGCGTCTGGAAAAAGAAATATATGGTTAGTAAGTAACTGTTTTTCATTTAAAGGTGTTTTCTGACCAATGTTTTGAAAGCTGGAAAACCGGGAAAAAAGTATTTACCACCAAATCAAGGGATTTTCAAATCATTTCCAACTTTTGAAACAAAGTTGAAAGTTGCCTTGTGTGTGTTTGAGAGTTGAGTTGTGATTTTACCGGCATCGGCAGGCAAACTCGGAATACAGCACTGTTTCTTATGGAAGATATAGGTACAAATTCGTTCGAACATCATTAAAAAAAACATTCTAATTTCTACATCTACGTTACGTCACTTAACATTTTGTCATCTTCAGCTAACAGATGTGTTTTTGGGAACTGCAGTGAGTCTGCCGTCTGCGGAGATCCTCAAGAAACAAAAATACTACTGCTATTAATACAAGATTAGGAAATACGAGCCATACTCGTATCACAAAAAGTTCTTATACAAAAGTATATTTGTATCTATACTTGCATTTGATGAGGCTGTCATCAAGATTGAGCCAAACTCCTGTTATTTCTTAGGCGCCTGGTATTCAAACTTGCAGTGTTACATGTCGGGTCAGCCCATTTATGAGCAAGGAGCATCTTGATCCGTCTACATATTTACTAGTCCCCTGGTATTTGGTGCGTTCGGTGGGATTATAATCGACGCTGGTGTCCGTGAGTCGTGTGAGCCTTTCAGAGGCTACTTTTTCCTAAATCTCCTATCGTTTCCTAGGCGCCTGGTACAGCCTGTAGTATACCTGCATTCGGTGGGACTATTATCAACGCTGGTCTCCTTCAGATGAACTTTAATAACTCCTTGTATCATAATATCCTGATAATTAAACCTGCCGTATCTTGGTACATACTCGTAAACCTGATGTATGTAAATATTTACCTGCGTGTCAGGTGGGGCGTCATCGGGAGCCGAACTCCTGGTGTTTCCTAGTCCCCTGGTAATTAAAGCTTCAGAACGTAATATTTATACTGTGATCATTATATTGGTACCTGCGTTCGGTGGGACTACCGTCGGCGCTGGTCTCCTTGAGGCGGGCTAGCCAGGCGGACAGCTGCGAGAAGTGCAGCTGTGACCGCACAGCATTCAGCAGCCATTGAGATGTGCTGAACGCTGGGCTCTGGTCTCCTCTGGAAGATGAGAAGACAGTGATGTTATTACTCTGGTATGAGAAGATGCAACTTACTATGATTGGCCCATATTGAAAACAGTATAGTTGAGTTGTTTTAATATCTATAGATTGAAGAGAGAGGTATGCTCTGTTACAAAAGTGTAGTGGAGAAAGTGTAAACAAACCCCGTTCCGATTCAATTCTAATGAAACCACTCACTAAAGGGTAATAACAATCGTCTGTATTTTGAAGGTTTCAACTTTATATTTCACAACTTTTCCAAAAAATATTGTTTGAATAAAATTAAATTGTAACTGAAAAATCAACAACCAAAATAGCGTGTTACCAAATTAATCGAACCTCAAATAATTCCCATTTTGAAAAATATTATAATAATACTTAATTATAATGAAGCGCGCCTTTTTTTGTAAACCTAAACTAATTCCTTTGGGTTAGAAGGTTAATAAGTTTTTTAGAGTATCTGTCAAATATTTGAAGGGGCAGTTTTAGATATTATTAGAGCAAGGTTACCATAGACATCCGGAGATATGCCTTCACTCTATATTTGTTCAAGTTCAACACAAAAACAAAAGAAATAGATACGGCAGACATGATGAGTTTTTCGACACACATTTATTGCTTAAATGCTCAAAAGGGGCGGGCACTAGACAGTGCCCGCCCCTTTGCTTACCGCCATCGCGCCTATACAGGTTGTAAGTGTAAACAGTGGCAATATTTTAAGGGGTCATTGTACTCATTATTATGCACAACTTTGTGGCATCACAGTTCATCTTCGCCAACATCTTATACATTAGGCAAAATATACATTTATACAGTAAAAACAGTGATATTCACAATTTTAACTCCAGAAATAAGGACAAATTACGTGCTCCATTTCACCGGCTTCATAAGGTTCATAACTCATTTGTTGGTCTTGGTAGGTATAGCTTTTTATAACAAGCTACCTTCTTCTTTGCTAGATTTGCCTTTTAATGCGTTTAAAATTAAAGTAAAATCCAATCTTTGTTCAAAGGCTATTCTATCTATTAAGGCTATTAAGGTTATTCTATCAACGATTACTTAAACGATAAGAATAGTTGGTCGCTGTGATTAACTCAAGACAATGTTTATGTTATGTTCTTTTTCCAAAATTTGCTTACATAATGACAGAATAGAATAATAGAATAGAATAATTTATTTACACAAACACAAGTTATACAACATAAGAAATAGCCGTGGGCCCCAAACTAGGCACAGCCTGTATCTTGGTGGCCCAATAATTAGTGAAAACAGATTGAATTGCCGATCGTTGTATGTGACACAGCACAGCCGGACAAGTAACAGTAGTTAATATGCAATGGAATAGTAGTATATTAAACTTAAAAATAAAAAAAAAAGGTAATAATGAAAAAAAAAAATGAAACAAAACAAAAACAAAGACTTATTACTTAGTGGAGTGGTGGAAGAGCGTAGTGTTTGTGTAGTTGTGTGTGTGCGTGAGTGGGGGTGTGTGTGCGTGAGTGAGGGTGTGTGTGCGTGAGTGAGGGTGTGTGTGCGTGTGTGAGGGTGTGTGTGCATGTGGGTGGGTGTGTGCGTACAGGCGTGGGAATTAATGAAGGGGAAGGAAAGCTAGAAGTTATGTCAAGGGGCACAAGATTTTTTCCGTTTCGTCATAGGTCAGGTTCCGAAGCCATGCCTTTAAAGTAACCTTGGCTTCTAGTATGTTTCCAGGGATCCTTAGTGTGGATTTGTTGACGGTGTTAAAAACACGAACAGGGAGAAACAGAGAAAACCGGGTAGCAAATACCGTTCTCACTCTGGGGATTGATAGCCTATCAGCTCCTACCCTACCCCTTTGGGTGTAAGTGAATTGTCTCCCAGGTTAAACGAGTTACTAAAATTGTTTATTTTATTTGACAAATAATATAATTTAATGTATTGTGTTGCGTAAATTATTTTGCATACTATTGTATAGAATCAAGTTCTTCTAACTGAACAGACAGCTGTGCTGCTGGACAGTTTGTTCCGCTACTTCTTCTTCCCAGCTAAAGTACCAGGAAGTGGTGAAGGGCGGGCGTTTTGTGGGACTGTCTTATGTAATTTCGACGTTCAAAAAGTGCTGATTCGCAGCCTAATTTGAATAAATGACTTTTGATTTAGATTTAACAATGCATGAACATGTTCTCGCTCGGCACTTACTTCTTCACCTGTGCCCTCATGGTCCACCTCTCCAGCAGCAGCGCGCGGTGCGGATGCTTGTCGAAGGAGTCTCCCTCGCGGCACAGGGAGCTGTAGCAGTCCTGGCAGTTCGGGGCTAGCAGCACCTGGAGTAGACACGAGAGATTGATTAGCATTCCTTTTTGTGTGGGTTTAAATTTGTAATGAGGTGATGGTGACAAGAGTTGAAGGCCCCGCTGTTTATAAGTCTAAGTTAGAAGGTTTAAAACCTGGCATTTATAAATTACTTATGTCTGTTTTCTAGTAACACATCATAATATAATCTTTGTTATGCGGAAACGTGTATTTTATTAACTAAAATCCACAATCTGCTTAAGCTTTTCCCAACTATGTCGGGGTCGGCTTCCATTCTAATCGGTGGCAGCTAAATACCAGTATTTTACGTGGACCCCTGACCATCTGGCCTCCACAACCCAATTACTAGGTAATACGATACCCCTTGCTAAGACTGGTTGTCGGACTTTCGGGCTACTGACGACCCGTAACGACTGTCAAAGATCCACGAATGACAGCCGGGACCAACGGCTTAACGTGCTTTCCGAGGCACGGAGGAGTCTCGGTATGTAAAGATGGTCACCCAACCACGGACCAACCCCGGCAAGCGTAGCTTAACCTGATGGATCGGCCCGTACGGCTGTTATTACTTAGCCACGAGCTCCTATAATATCAACTAACATCCCCTTAACTAAAATACACATGATAATCTCTATGCTGGATCTTTCTCTTATTCGAAAAGGCTCGTCGGTTATATTACATGCTGAAAAACAGGCTTGGTGAGGGGTTTCAGGTTCTATTCTCGTAACATCATAAGTAGGATATTAGGTATTAATGTAAAATTAATTTGCATCCCATAAACAGGCAAAGTATGGACATAAACCACCAACTTTTACAACACCTGTATTTTCTGTAAATAAATAATTCTTAATTCTTGTCTAGTTTATGAAAAAAAATGCAAGACGCCAGATTCACAGGCCTATAAACCAAAACGCTCCAACTATAACAGATCAAAATAAAATTCTTGATAAAACCGCATTTTTCTAAGCCAAGAATTACAATACTGGTTAGTAGTGAACCTGAAGGTTGTCATGATAACTAACCTCAATGCAGACAGGGATCTGTTCGTCCCACAGCGCCTGCACGCGGGTGTTCAGCTGAGCCACCACAGCTGGCTTCGGCTCCTCAGTCTCTGCTGGCTTCGGTTGAGTTTGGACCTGGAATCAGTAGAGAAAAGGTTCATTTAAGGGTGGCTGGATGAGCGTAGCTGAAGATTGAGCAAAATGATGTGGAGATTTGTGTTCTGTAGTAAACTGCTTTTGATTGATGACGACGAGGATAAGTTATGAGACTAAAGTTAAAACAATCTAGAGGGTGTCCCACTATGTTTGTCTCTATTTGGCATATGAAACAATATGGGCTGTCCAAATGTACCTATTATTTTGTAACAACTTTAACGACAGAATTGATCTAAAAGAAAGGGCTACGTAATTTCCCATTTTTCCTTCAGACCGATTTTACCATAAGCTTGAGACGTTGCATCGTCTTTGGTTTGGCATAAGAATGAACGGTATGTTTTTTATAACACATCTACACCTACTAGAATACCATAGAATAGAAGCACAGTATGAGCAATCTTTTTTGGCCCCCAAAAATTCTATTAAAAACGTCTTACCAGCCGAACCACGAAGACCAAAACTACCAGGGCAGCATACTTGGATAGCAAATGGAAGAGATTCGATTGGGTCCAAGGAGAACTTCCAAAAACATCTGAGAACGAATTGTTATCAAAAGTACTAGGCAATCATACCTGTGTGCTGGTGGAAGGTTTAGCAGCGACTAGTTTGGAGTGTATTATACGGTCTTGGGGCGGGGCGCGGGCCGCGGGGCTGGAACTTCGCGACCTGATGATGAGCCGGCCTAGTTGCAGGAGGAGGTTGGGCCCGGAAGCCGGTGGCGAAGCCGCCGGCACGGGATCGCAACTGTGCATCTGGAAATTGAGACAAAAACTGTTAATTCCTTTGCTATTAATTGTGGCGAAATATTGCAGCACAAAGTAGGTAATATTTTTGAATGAAAATCAAATACATAGTTTAAGTAGGTATCTAGAAAGTATTTTTGTCATTGTTATTGTATTCAGCTTCTGATAAATTTACTAAATCACTGACTGACTATAATGATTTGAAAACCTGTCATGCTTGTTTATTTGGGCAAAAATACAAGTAGGTAAGTTTGAACTGATAGTTTATCTAAGTATCTAAGATTTTCAGGGGTGTTTTCACGCCCTAAAACTGTTTTTTTTTTATTTTTATACTTCTGCCCTTTGCACTTATCTTTTTCTACTCAAAAATTTCTGCCAAACCACCAAAAAGAAAATCGTTACATCCCACAAACAAAGAACTAAAACAGACAAAGGTACATGTTCACCCCCGATGCTACTCTCACAAAGAGCTTCGAATCCAGGGCACGGGGAAACCGGGTCACTGTGGGGGGAGGGGGGAGGGGGTGCATCACACAATGTGGGTCAAGGATAACAGCGCCTAGCAACAGTGGTGTACCTACTGGTGTTTGTGAGTTATGGGATGACTGGGGAATGCGGGAAAATTAATTTAAGGTTCATGCGCCAGGGTAGCCTGCGAAATTCAAAATTTCTTACGTTTTTTGCAATTTGTAAGTCAGTGTGAGCTTGTATGTTATATCCTCCATAAGTTAGCATTTTGGTAAATGCTAACTTATGGAGCTGTATTGCTGATTCTAATGATTATAATTCTGTAAAGCCATATTAGCTACGGCCGCGAATAATATTTTAAACAACATACAAGCTCACACTGACTTACAAATTGCAAAAAACGTAAGAAATTTTGAATTTCGCGGGCTACCCTGGCGCTTTCGCCTTAAACGGTTTGTTTTTGTGAGTTTTTTTAAGGCATATTTTAACTCTATAGTGGTTGAGGAGCTCGTGGCTAAGTAATAACAGCCGCACTGGTCGATCCATCAGATTAAGCTACGCTTGCCAGGGTTGGTTCGTGGATGGGTGACCATATTTACATACCGAGACTCCTCCGTGCCTCGGAAAGCACGTTAAGCCGTTAGTCCCGGCTGTCATTCGTGGATCTTTGACAGTCGTTACGGGTCGTCAGAAGCCCGAAAGTGTGAGAACCAGTCTTACCAAGGGGTATCGTATTACCCAGTTACTGGGTTGTGGAGGTCAATTAGGCAGTCGCTCCATGTAAAATACTGGTATTCAGCTGCATCCGGTTAGACTGGAAGCCGACCCCAAAATAGTTGGGAAAAGGCTAGGCAGATTGAGTGGTTGTGACGATTATTTTACATTATTGAACGGGAAGCAAGCCCAGTTAAGTGGTCAGCACCGTTACCTACGGATATTTACAATATCAGATGAGGCAAAGCTTGTCGAGGTCACAGCAATGCTGCTTGCTGCCTGGCGGCAGGAATAAGGGAGGTGGTAGTCTTCCTGATGCTCCTTCACAATGAAGTCTACTGTTACCTACTGCAGCGATGATTGAATGATTATTTTTCTTTGCTATTGAAGAAGGAATTTATTACTTATGTTTTTCAATATAAATAGAAAACCAGTACTGTTCCTAGGAAGGCCAATCAATAAATTAACGGTTGCCCCTGCTGGGGCACGATTTGACTTACGAGGAATTTTAGGAGCATGAGGAACAGGCTGTAAAGTTCACTCATCCTCCATAGAAAAGGGAGGATCCTCCGACCAGACGGGTGTCGTGTCTGGGGGCCTACTCCCTAAGCACGAAGCCCGTAGTTTCGGCCTTCGTTACGGGCGTTTCTTACTCTGTATCACCTACGGATGGATGATTGGTTCGGGGCCCGAACGAAGTATGAATGACAACATGATTTGCCAGTTGTCTCTACTCCCGGTGTGTTTTTGCTTGTCCGAAAAATTTAACTTTTACACTTGTTTTGATGGATCGTAATGTCAGACGGACGGATGAACGGACGGACGGAAAGACGGACGGTCTTAGGGAGTAGGCCCCCTGGTGGGCCACTGCCCGACGGTTGATGTCGGGACGTTGTATATATGCTAATCGCGTGGTAAACTCTAATTGCGCGATGCAGGTTTTGCGTGACGTCATGTCATTGATGCGTAGTTCATATGTGGCGATTTAGATGCCGCCACAGAATATCGTCCCAGAATTATAAATATGAGAGAACAGAATAGATAAATACGTGTCGGGAAAGGTATTGCGTGCTATGCGTGAACAGTATACTAATTATCCTCTTGATCATTTTGGCCTTGTAAGGAACGGGCCCCTGAGAAGGCCGATTTGGTGTTTTTTTTTAGTTTATTATTTATTTAGAAAAGTTATGTATTTGAATCTTATCTGGTTTCGTTATAATATTCAACAAAGGTTTTTTTTTAAACATTTACATGACTGCATCCTTAGTTTTCCTATAGTGTTCTATCTAGCTAGATAATGTTCAGACGTGAAAACATAATCAAAAGTGTGTAAGTATTATTTTGTATATCTAAACAAAAGGATATTAAATGTAGTTTAGGCATTACCGAAATCTTTGATTGTTATAATGCTAGTTTTATGTAAAATGACTGAATTATTATATCGGCCATATAAGGAGCCCTGTTCCTAGCAAGGCCATTTGAAAGATTTTAGTAAACCTAAAATTTGAAGCTCTATAGTAAATATTTTTATAATGAACCAAAGTGTTAATAGTTAGTTTTTTTTTTGTTTTGTTTTCGCAGTGGCACCCTGGAGTCTGGCTAGATTTGTGGCTCGCCCACTGTTACATGGGACGGCGAAATGTGGTTGTACTAAGTATAGTTACAACTCTGCCCAACCCTTCGGTTTAACAAGGCTTAGTGTTATGTTCTAAAGAAAGAAAAGAAAGAAAGAAAAATCGTTTATTCTGCACAAATAAAAGGCACATTAGAAACTAAAAAAAAATAACAAAGTACACACATTATGCAAAGTAAGCAAAAGCCTCGTATCCAAGTTGTCTTTTGATCTCAGACCAAAGACAACAATTTAAAACAGTAATTCTACAATACTACTTAGACTATGAACTCTATATTGCCTCTGCTCTGTGTCGTGACACTAGGAAATGTCAACAAACATGCAGCAAACAAAACAAAAAACAAATCCGAATTGCAGAGTGGCTAAAGCTAAAGGAATAATATGGTTTAGTTACTATGACTATGGTGGCCTTCCAAGGTCCACACACCTTATAGGATGATGTAAATGGAAGGATATTAATTAAAAGGGTCTGTAGTAAGTGTTTGCGACCCGCAAAGGGTGACCCAGGGGTCAAACTCGAAAGTGGGTCAGGGCAAACTTCCAAAGGAACTACATTTCTCCGTAGAACTAAAACTTTACAAGGGCAAACCACTGAAATATCCCGTAGAAAATAAATTAATATCTGTCTGTCGGCACATGGTGTCTGTTTCAAACAATCAAAAATAAACAGTACTTATTCGCTGTTTCTACAACAGAGCTTTAGGGGACGGTCATTAATTACGTTAGGCGATTTTGGCGATTTTTCGCCCCCTAAAGGGGGTGCCCTTGATGAGATGTCGTGAGATTTGGCTCGACCCCTCCCTACCCTAATCTCAGTTGAGATTTTCAAAATTGTACGTTTACCTGTGCTTGATTGCGTTGGATTTATTTAAACAACAATTTGCTTGATTATTTTCATACTACTTATTTTTTATAATAATTAAGTAAGTACCCAGTTTTCTCGCAATTTTACACTGTTTAATACGAAAATAAAAGTGATATTTGCTGAGAACCCCCCTCTCCCCCACGTGACATTGAGTGAGATTCGGCTCGACCCCCCTAAGCCCCTCACTCAATTAATGAAAGCCCTCTGCACATCCCTGTCACAGTTATTTTACCTCTTATTTTGCAGCATAGTGATCTTTATTCTCATTGTAATAAGGATGCTGTTGTGTTGCTGTCAGAGGGAAGTTAGCTGCGAATTTGATAACTTTACTCTATTTCCCATAGTCCATGGTTTTGACCCAGTATCACATACCATAACATCACGCTTTATTTCCCCGAAGGGTTAGCCAGAGGTGTTCACATTTCGACAGTTATGATTAAGTCCCGTGTAATAGCACCAACCATATAATTATAACAAAATACCAGATATAATTAAAAATGTCCAATTATTTGACATTTTGTATTTACGTTTTTTTGACATTTATTAATACTCGTTTCAATTATATCATTACTGACGTGTTTTTTTTTTACTAAGTATAAATTTTATTTTCAATGTTTGCATGCCAATAATTATGGTAGATTGTACAGGGGATCACAACTTTGTAAACAGCTTTATTTTATGTACGCACGGCTACAGATCAAGTTAGACAACGTGTAACGTTAAATGCGCAAAACCTCTTAAGGGGTCATTGTACTCATCATTATGAACAACTTTTACTATGGGACCAAACCTGAAATCGCGAAAAAAATATCAGCTGTTCAGTACATTTATGTTCGCATAATTCGTGAAAATGTAATAATATTGCCATCAACGGGGCACTTATCCAGACTCCGGTCTGTTACCGAAAAATTCCCGATGGAAAAACCACTTTACCCAGCCTGGGTATCGAACCCAGGACCTCTGGACCACTACGACCACTAGACCAACGTCCTAGTATTGCTGCATCAAATCCCTTTCATAACAATAATAGCCTTTTCGTAATACAAGACCCGCCATCATAAGCAATTCAAATTGCAGTAATAAATCCATACTAACATGACTGTAATACAATTCAAAACGTGACAATTCACCACAAACTACTGCACTTGGCAACAGTGCGATAATATTATTGGTTAGCAACAACTTACCAGTCAATATGTACTTGTAACGCTTTATATAAAAAAAGTTAAATATTAGTTACATAATAACATAATAAGGTTTCCTTATAAAATACTAGCCGTTGCCGTGGATGTGTTAATCCAGGTTATAAACTATCTGTCTGCCAAATTTCATCCAAATCCGTTCAGCCGTTTTTGCGTGATTTAGTAACTAACATCCAAAGATCTTCACAAACTTTCACATTTATAATATTAGTAGGTTACTAGGATTAGCCTGTTTTAGGTTTTAGGTTACTAGGATAGCAAACACGACGCAGGATAGCCATCTTATGGTAAGTGGTCAAGACCACCGATGAACCTGCCTGCAGTACCAGAAGATGCAGATGCGACTCCAGACCAGAGACAAAGCTGGTCTTCTGGACCCATCACCGGCACCCATACCATTCAAACCAGATACAGATATGGCTCTTACAGAAACAGCTTTACAATTTAAATTCCTTGGGTTACCTAACCCATCAGAATCTTAACCTCACACGCTTAACCTCTATTCTTAACCCGCGAATGAATATAAACAGATTTTAACTGTAAGAAAACCGTTTATACTACTCACACAAATTTTTGGAAGCGCTCCAAAAACGTGTCGAGAAGAGTCTGTGTATTTTGGTTTATTTATGTATTTATATGCACGGTGTCGGAAGAACTGTTGATATATCTTTACTAGATATCTAGTTTGTACACATTATTGTGGACATACTAAGGCAAGCAACGGTTGGTGCGTGGATGGATCACTATCCATTTCATACGGAGAACCTTCCGTGCCTCGGAACGTCGTCGGTCGGTCCCGTTCGTAGATCTTTGACAGTAGTTACGGGTAATGATAGTCGTGACAAAGAGTCTTACCAAGGAGCATCGTGTTACTCAGTAACTGGGTTGTGGAGTTAAGATAGGCAGACGCTCCATGCTCCATATTCAGTCCGGTTACACTGGAAGCCGATCTCAACTTGGGAAAAGGCTGTGCAGATGATGATGATAGTTGGAACATAGGAGTGCAGTCACCATTAGCTATAACCTGGGAGTCTGCAGGTCTCGAGTGAATAAATACTAGACAAGCGTGTACCGTCTCGTGAGGTAGTGGTCAAATACGGTATTTTCCAAATAATTTGTGTAAGTATAATGGACTAAGCCCAGGGCAGTGACTTTCCTTCTTCCGCCGTTGTGAGAACTAGAGACTTGTTAAGAACCTACTTAGGTACCTACCTTCTTTCTAATTTTGTGTTAGTGTGAAATCAAAATCAAAACTCATTTATTCAAATTAGGCTGAGGATCAGCACTTTTCGAACGTCGAAATTACAGTAAGACAGTCCCACAAAACGCCCGCCCTTCACCACTTCCTAGTGCTTTAGCGGGGAAGAAGAAGTAGCGGAACAAACTGTCCAGCAGCTATTATTATATGTGTTGAGGCATGAGGAACAGGCTGTAAAGTTCACTCATCCTCCATTGAAAAGGGAGGATCCTCCGACCAGACGGGTGTCGTGTCTGGTGGGCTACTGCCCGACGGTTAATGTCGGGACGTTGTATATATGCTAGTCGCGCGGTAAACTCTGATTGCGCGATGCAGGATTGCGTGACGTCATGTCATTGTGATGCGTAGTTCGTATGTGGCGATGTAGACTTATGGCGCAAGTCTATTAAACTGTATTTAAGTGGAATCCTGTTTGATTCTATCTACCCTGGTTCCCTTTTAGTTACCTACTCAACCACTACGTCACAGTCACTTGTGTCCCAATGCAGGACAAAGGCATCTTCTTATTCAGAGAAGGGTCAAGCATTGATCACCGATCTTGCTCACTGAGTATTGGCGATTGCATTCAAAATTGTCGTCTTCTTTCCGCATTTCAATTACTGATAGCTAACATATTTAGAAATCGATAACGTATCAAATTGTTATCACATACGATGGTAGGTACCGCAAGGACGTCTATGTTTGATAATAATAAAATGAATTTTGCGCCGTTGCATACTATTGTATTCTTTTACAGTATTTCTGCCTTCTCCTTCGAGATCACAGGCGTCATCATCATATCTCCTGCCCAAATTTATTCGGAGCAGAGCATGTCTTCTTCTTCCATACATCTCTATCAGCCGTCATCTTAGTAGTCACGCCCTTTCTAGCCTTATCATCTTTCACACAGTCCATCCGACGTTTATTTAGTTCCAATTAATTTATATCTCCTATACTTTCCAGGCGTGATGCTATATGTTTGTAAGTATGCAGTCGAATCGGCTGTCAAATTGTCGTAATTTTATTAATGTTGAATCTAAATTGACGTCAATCCAAATTGCAAATCTTTGGCATGGAAAATTTGGTTGCTTACTAAAAATTTCCAGATAAAAATACCCAGATTTAACTGAATCTAGGAAACCCGGGTAACCCATTTTGGGCAGCTGCACTTACTGATCTCTTCGCATTATCGCAGATCTTCGCACTTATTTTCGTTAAGTACTAGGACAGCAAAATATATATATTTCTGAAGGTATGAAAGAAGATATTCCGCTTGGAAGCCATGCGAGTACTAGGAATGCAGAAATTCTGAAAATTATGCTCATCCTTCCGCATAACAAAAGTATAAAATCTAGTGTCCCACTTTCGGCGACTGTGATTTCTAGCCTCTTCATATTATTTCCTGCAAGTACTAGGCTACCAGAAGTGTTAAAGATATGACGATAAACAGAGCATGCAACCATGCAACTCACATGCACATGACATGAAAAACAGCTGATTTAATTGTTGCTTGTGCTTCAATTGATTTCCTCCTTATCTTTATGAGATGAGCAGAGAACATGCTATCTTTAACATGGCACGTTTGCAAATCATGCATTATATGCGATAACACATTATTGCTATTTGTTCAATAGATGGCGGAGTATGCAAGCAGTTTTGTCTATTAATATCAGCCATTGTTTCACTGCAAGACAAAGCCTCTTCTCATAAAGAGAAGGAACGAGCATTGATCACACGCTATGTTTTCTTTCAATGATTTCTTAATTTCAAAAACCGCATTGGTTCAGGTTTTCAACCCGCAACCACTTTACAAATCAAACCCTGAACTTGGATGTTACCAGGAGCACAGAACGTAACGCGTATCATTGCACACATGTCAACTAATCCATTGCGCACATAATAATATTACGTCACTAGGCAACGTCTACGCAGTTTGAGCACGCCTACAAATTGCGTTACACTCTGATAATGGTGTAAACTTGCTTCTGTAATTTATATGTGGGTAAAATGTTCTGTATGAGACCCGAAAAATTAAGGAAATCGAGACCAGAGTCAACAGCGTCCTTCTGTCTGCTAATAACAACATAAGTACTCCCAAACAACAATATTTAACTAATCACCAATCCGTCAGCCAAGCGTTTTTTTTTTGAAGGCCATATGTTAGTCATTGGGAGATTCATGTTTAGCAGTGGATGGTAACCGGTATAATGATGATACAGCTTTAGAAACGGCTGAAAATAAAGAAGAAAATGGTAGTCTATCGGAAGCACGTGGATGCTTAACTCATTTTCAACACATATTTTGTCATAGGTCCCAAAATAGTTCCTTGTGGCATCCCTAATATTTTTCACTCAGATATTCCATGGAAAGCATTTGTAAAAACTTGTGCGTAGGAATTCTCCCAAATTACAAAAAAAAACTAAGTATCATATTTGTTTAATATTATAATATGCATTTACCCATATTCCTGTAATGAATTAGCTACAGAGTCCGAAACATACTAACCTATATAAATAAACGATAAAACTGTTGATATACTAATTCACGGCACTTATCTAAATTCTGCTCGCGGAAACAGTATCTAAAAATACATTCTGTATGTTGACAAACATTCGGTTATCTCTTTCTGACTTGTGTGTTTGTATCTTCTATCTCCTTTTGGTTCAGTCACAACATATGGCAACGATATGTGATTATTATTTAGTAGGGGGAATAACTTGTTGTGATATGTTTTAGGTTAGCAACCTGTTAATTTTACTTGTTTTTTGCTTAGTTTATCTCACTACACAAAATTGGGACGCTGTGGTTTTAGGCACAAAGATGATTCGTCATTTCTATTGTTGAATAAGGGTTCATTAACTTTGGTGCTGAGGTCATAGGGTAATTTACAATAGACTACACAATTTTGATAAGGATTTAGGACTCATCCGCCTAGTCTATTCCGAACCATGTTATGGTCGGCTTCCAGTTTAACCAGATACGGCTAAATATCAATATTTTACACGGAGCGATATCTTCTTCCATATAGGTATCTCTATCAGCCGTCATCTCAGGCTTCATCGCCTCTACGGTTATTCCAGCTATAATTATCACCTTTCACACACTATTGATATCCTATAGTTCGACCATGGCTATTCCTACAATTATTTACACGAGCCACAAGAGATAAATTTTGAGCTATACTCTTAAGAGACGAGGTATTTTCTAAGAAATTGACGTAAGTAGATCCAAATCAGTGTCTTATGTCATTAGAAAGTATAGTTTGAGCCAACGACGGGGTTGCTATTGCTATGGTGAACCTGGGCGCAAGCCAGCTACCTGTCACTTTAAGTTGATTATTCTCTGGTTGTCACGTTATCGAGGGTTCGCACGAGATTTGAGCACCATTGATTGGCTATTTTGAGGCTCTTGTAATTATAGACATTTGATTCATCATCTGCTTTGCGGTCGGCTTCCAGTCTAACCGGATGCAGCGGAATACCAATATGTTACATGGTGCGACTGCTTATCTGACCTCCACAACCCAGTTACTGGATAATACGAAAACGACTGACATTTGATTGAAGTCTTGTAAAGGGTTTTCGGATGAATGGCCACTATTGGCTAAATCAAGTTTCTGTTAGGATTTCGGAGCCGGAAGTAACTTCTCTTTGTTTCATTTTTACCTTGGGAGTTAGTTATTTTGGAATTTGACATAATACCTGGATGACCAAAAGACTAGGAGGACAAAAAATCTAAGAGGCTTCGTTCAATTAGGCTGTAGAGAACTATTGGTACTTATACATAAATTTTCAGTCGACAGTGCTGATAAAATCACAAACTATTGGGATCTTGTCATTTTAACTATCAATTCTGCTTACTCCAATACACGTCCCATCAGCTTGATAATACTACAGCTACAGACAGGTGTTAAGAAACCGTGCATTACATTATGTAACTGCGCAGAATAGTACTAGGCAAGCAGGAAGTTAAGAAGTCGGACTAAACTCATTTGAATAAACCTTCAGACGACATAACAAAGGAAAATATACTTTAGACAAGTTGAAATAAAGTCTGGTGTCGAGTGTAGGGGTCGATTACCGAAATAGTAGCATGATTATTTTTGTTTTTAATTCGTGAATCGTTGGATTCAGTCTAACGTGAAATGCGTAGTTACTATATTTTCTTATTGACCAGGATTTGTTGAATGTGGAAAAATATGAAACTCAAAGCGCGTATTTTGCGTACGGACTGGACATACTGTAATGACATCATCAACAGCAACACTATTGATATTGAAAACAAAGGATGTCAGCAAGGAAGGATCCGTTTTCGAAGTTAGTTGTTTACAAATATTATTATTTTGTACCAAAACTCTTAAAACAGAATTGTTATGTTGTACAATAAAATTATTATGGTTTATTGTTTTGGTTTGTTGTGTGTAATCTAATAATATTTTGGTTTGGTAATCATCAATGAGTTTCACATGAAATATTATAATATATACTTGGTTGAATCAGTTGGTCTGTTAACAAAAGAAAATATTTTATGTCATGCTTCAGTCCAGCAGTGAATAAGAAGATGCCTATAATATCAGCCTGTATACAGATAAAGACGAAAGTCATGTACAACTCACTAGTCTTGCCGAGTCCAATCCGCATCGAACGGTCGCTTCTTGAAGTTGTGAAGGAGTATGTCTATCTAGGGCAAGTCATCCAGCTCGGTAGACACAACTTTGAGAAAGAAGCCGACAGAAGGATCCAGTTGAGTTGGGCAGCGTTTGGAAAACTTCGTCAAGTCTTGCCGTCACCCATCCCGCAATGTTTGAAGACTAAGGTTTTCAACCAGTGCGTCCTGCCCGTTATAACACACGGTGCTGAAACGCGGACACAGACAGTCGGGCTGGTCCACAAATTCAAGGTCGCTCAGCGCGCTATGGAGCGGGCTATATGCTCGGCGTTTCTTTGAAGGATAAAATCAAGAATTAAGTTATCCGGAAAAGAACCGGAGTAACCGACATAGCTTGCAGAATAAGCAAACTGAAGTGGCAGTGGGCTGGCCATGTTTGTCGAAGGACCGATGGCCGGTGGAGCAGACGAGTCCTGGAGTGGAGACCGCGTATCGGTGCATAGTGTGGGACGACCCGCAGCTAGATGGACCGACGACCTGAAGAAAGTGGCTGGGACAGACTGGATGCGGAAGGCGGAGGACAGGGTGTTGTGGCGCAGTCTGGGAGAGGCCTATGTCCAGCAGTGGACTGCGGTAGGCTGAGTTGATTGATTGACAGATACAGGCTGATATTCGTGCCTTCTCTGTATCAGAAGAGGCTTTTGTTTTGCACTGGGACAGCACACAAGGCTCTCTCATACAGGGAAGGAACGAGCATTAATCACCACGCTTGCTCTATGCTTGTTGAAGATTCTAGGTGCTGATCATGAGTACTGGTTTTGATTTCCAGGTCGGGCAGTGCTATTTGGTTATCAGGAATTTCTTAGTAGCAGCCCGGAGTCTGGATTTGTCGCCGATTGCCCGAATCTGCGTAGCCTTTTCCCAACTATGTTGGTGTCCGCTTCCAGTCTAACCGGATGCAGCTGAATACCAGTATTTTACATGGAGCGATGGCCTATCTGCCCTCCACAACCCATCTCATCACGGAGGAATCTCGATATGTAATGGAATGCCACGAGCTCCCCTATTAATGGGACTGGCGAAATGTGGTTGTAGGTCTGTAGGCAGTAAAGGTACACTTCTGTCAAACCCTTCGGGGATTGTACGCGTATTGTTATGTTATATTTAAGTTTTTTATCTGCTAAAATTGCCTTTACTATGGAAGCTGCAAGCGGAAAGTTTGGAAAGTATAAAATGCACTGAGACACGCCCATATGACGAGACCTGGTGACCTAGTTACCTAGATATTAGGATGAAAAGTAGGCAGTACGTGCATACATTGAGTGTTTTTTATCCAGATAACGATTTTTTAGCTATGTAGCGACGATTTTGCCGATAAGAAATTGTTATCGCGGCCTATCGGTGGTAGGCTTCCAGTCTAACCAGATACAGCTCAATAAGTACCAGTATTTTATATGGAGGAGCTCGTGGCTAAGTAATAACAGCCGCACGGGGCGATCCATCAGATTAAGCTACTCTTGCCGGGGTTGGTCAGTGGATGGGTGACCATCTTTACATACCGAGACTCCTTCGTGCCTCGGAAAGCGCGTTAAGCCGTTGGTCCCGGCTGTCATTCGTGGATATAATTTGACAGTCTTTACGGATCGTCAGAAACCCGAAAGTCTGACAACCAGTCTTACCAAGGGGTATCGTATTACCCAGTTACTGGGTTGTGGAGGTCAGATAGGCAGTCGCTCCATGTAAACTACTGGTATTCAGCTACATCCGGTTAGTCTGGAAGCCGACCCCAACATAGTTGGGAAAAGGCTAGGCAGATTGATTGATTTTATTTGGAGTGACGGCTTATCTGACCTCCACAACCCAGTTACTGGGTAATACGATACCCCCTTAGAGACAAAAGGTTTCATATCTTCAAACAGGAACAAGGCAATGCTGGATGGCAAATTACAAAATAACCATTTGTGGTAGACAAATTGGTGAAGGCAGATTATGTTGTTATTAGCAGACATCCATAATCCTTTCAAAACATAACCCATCTTTTTACTGTCGGCTAAATAATAGTCATGAATGACGAACAAACAGTAAATCAAAGATCACGCATCACCGATCACACAGTGACAAAGTACTAGGCACCCATAACGCTAAAAGAGCTTTTGTATGTTAATAAGACCTTCATAACATGCCAACATAACGCAATAGTAGAACCCCGATCAAATCCCAACCTAATCACTTACAGATAAGATTTAATTTTAACAAACGACGTATACGACCTTTGGAAAATAAAATAGAAGCAAGGTAATTTGTTATTAAAATGAAAAATTTAATTTTCGTCTCTATCCATATGGAGTAGGGTTAATATTGGAATGAACGAGGTTGGTATATTCGACCTTTTTGGGTTGGGAGCCGGTGTTCGAATGCACTCTGACGTCAGACCTCCCCGAGCCCTTCTGACCTAGATAAGGTTGTCGTCAAGCGGAAAATATCACATCGCTGCAGCGAAAAGCGCTTTATTGCCATAATAAAGCGTCTAATAATGGAATTGAATAAAAGCGGCTAAAACTAGCAGTTTGTAAAAAGCTAAAGCACTAGGAAGTGGTAAAGGGCGTTTTGTGGGACTGTCTTATTTTGCTTTTTGACCTTCAATAGGGTCCCTTTGGCACTTGACACCCTTTGAGTACAGAACCATAAAAAATAGCTGGAACTAGCGAGTTATTAAAGCGATTGACGCTAAAAACCGTTTAATTATAGAACTTAGAGTGGCGCGATGCATTCGCTGAATCGTCAGCTGTCAGTTTAAAAAGATGGCGTCGTTTGGTCTAGAGTTCTAGACTGTTGGTAGGTACTAGTGATGGGTGTTAGCGGAATCGATTTTTAAATCGATTAATCGGTCTAGTTTCAGTTACATTGTTAGTGATCTAGTTTTATTGTCTCCTTTGTTGGAAGAGAAACACGGTGTTACTTTCACTGGATAACTTGTTATTATGATAAAGTTACTTTTTAGTTTACTGTTGTGAAATCATAGAGCTGACTCGGCTATAATATGATTATTGTAAGAGAACTTCCTCATTCATGAAGTATTTTTGATATTAACATCCTTAAGGCGAAAGCGCCAGGGTAGGCCGCTTAATTCAAAATTTCTTACGTTTTTTGCAATTTGGAGGTCAGTGTGAGCTTGTATGTTGATTAAAATATGATTCGCGGCCGTAACTAATATGGCTGTACAGAATTATAATCATTAGAATCAGCAATACAGCTCCATAAGTTAGCATTTACCTCAAACCTTATGATTTCATGAAATCGCTAGATTTGAGGTAAATGCTAACTTATGGAGTTGTATTGCTGATTCTAATGATTACAATTCTGTAAAGCCATATTAGCTACGGCCGCGAATCATATTTTAATCAACATACAAGCTCATACTGACCTACAAATTGCAAAAAACGTAAGAAATTTTGAATTTCGCGGGCTACCGTGTAGGTATCAACCTTAAACCAAAATGCAAGCATGTCAGTTTTGCTTCCATTTTATGTTATAATAATTAAGGCAGAAGTACCTAAACAAACTTCTCTAAGAACTGCCCTTGCTACAGAGAAGGACTTTTCTTCCTGAAATATACGTGGTTGGAGCTATAGTTATTATTATTTTTATGTCTATTGACATATCTCGGGACTCTGGGGTCCCGGACCTTTAGGACCGGTACGAGGGGCCAAAGTCAACTCGCAGAGGTCCGTTAGACGCTTTTAATAAAATGAGGCATCAACCGATGATTATCCCTGTACACACTATGCAAGTGCACCAAGGACAATCCCCTGTTGATGTAGAACTATTGCAGGATATGGAAATAAATATATTGGATTATGGATTTGAGTGTCTAAAGTGGACTGGTTACCTAGATCTATGACAGGACTAAGGCCCCTGCCGGATGTTTTATTATACATGGAAAAATGGCAAGGGTTGACTTACAGACTCAATAATACTCAATATTTTATTGCATTCTATAATGGGTCCCCGGTAACTGTCGCTAGCACATAGTGACTTGCTTGAGGAGTGGAGAGGTATTCCACGGCTCTCAGAACAATCTTAGAGCCCGGAAGATGGCCAAGATCCCTACAAGATCCCTACAAGCACTTACTGGAATACTTCCTTCCTCCTTTCTTGCTCTTGCGAATCTCCACTCAAGCAAGCCAATGAAGGCAAGAATGAGGTGGGAGCTCTGTTCCTCGTCAGTGTTCACTCCAGCCGGTCAATAATGGCAAGCCAGAGATGAGGAACAAGACTTCTACTTCGCTACGGCCCAACAGCTCGCAACATGCTGCCCTGCGGGTTTCTATATCTCTCTTGGTCTGGCTCCTCACCCAGACCTAGACCTACCCTAGACCTTATTATCATAGTAGAAGTAAGTATATGATCGCAAGCCTGCCTAGGCCTACCCGTCCAAAGTATGAAGTAAAGCCATAGCAATATATCAAGCTTTACACGTGTTATGCCGATAAATGATACTGCCTATTGACCCGCAAACACCACTAACGCCTTTCGGCCTTTGACACCCACAAGTTAGGGGAAGCCTATTTCCAGGCCGGAGCATCCTCTTTATTCCGGCCCATGCCTTCGCAATCCCCCGTAAAAGAGAACGAAAATATGTTCGTATTAGTAGCTACTGTTTGAACGTTATTAATGAGGGTGAGGAATAGAGGTTCCCTATAAATGCAGACAAGGAATAAGGAAGGGTTTCCTGGTAGTATGTTCCCGTGGGATATTTTCCGACATCCACGGCGAAGCTGCTGGCAAAAGCTAGTGAAATAATAATAATAACCAGTTTATTAATGTCACTGTGGTGCAAAGGCCTGTTCTCATACAGAGAGGGCATGCGTAATAATCACCACCCTTGCTCAAGACGGATTGGCGAATTGATTATGATTAGTAAACCCTATGGCATCACAGGCATCGTGGCAGACCCCGTAGAAGAGATAGCGAGACGAACTGCAGAAAACAAACGACCAGTAGTCCAGCCTTGGATCGAAAGAGCTGATGGAAGTCATGGGGAGAGCCCTTTGGCCCAGTATCCTACGGGTAATTATGAGTCGTGTATCAGTATGAGGTCAAAGGAAGCAGTTACTTGAACATTTGGGTCAAGATTCGAGTCTAAACATTGCGATAAAAATAAACTAGTCTCATTAGATTGGGGACTACCGATTCACTGAACTGACGTAACGGCCTAGAAAACAGCTGTTCTGATGTTTTAATTAAGTACATAAATAATTAGATTTCTATTGTAGAGACCATAGAAATTTAAAAAACTATGGTAGAGACCGACCGAAAACGGTTTGTTTTTTGGCCGAAAGCGAAATTCAGTCTGCTCAGCACCCTAATTGCGTAACACATTATCAATCGGAGTTTGAATCATTTTGAAACAAATTACTAATCCATTGCTTCATTCATATGTTTGAAAAAATTGTCTGCTTGACAACGTAAATAACGCAATGAATGTTGTTGAACTGTCAAAATGAAACCAACTCCGATTGATAATGTGTTACGCAATTAGGGTGCTGGTTCGCATTTTCGGCCGAAAACCGGAAACAAAAAAAAGGTTTTCTGTTTGCCGATAGGTTTTTGGTTTGTAAAAGTAAAATAAATACTTATGAGTGTCATTAATGCCCAAAAAAATCGGGATAATCAAAAAATTGGCCATCTTAAAACGTATAAGTACTGAAGTACATTTTTTTTTAAATATTCTACTACAGACATGTAAATGTATTCAACTAAAAGATGACCCTTGATGCACTTATTTTCATCAGCCTTTTAAGACAAAACACTGGTATTATCTACATCTTTGTTTTGCAAATTGCTTGTCAGATAAGTAGGTTGATTGGGTGATCGTTTTATTTTAACACAAACGACAACTATCCGACCTTAGCAGTGTTTGAAAACCAGGTGACCTCAATAGAAAGTTTTAGCATTCTAATAACGGAAAACTTGACAAACAAATTCGAAAGAATATTCGAATAAAGACAAGACAGAGATGTCGTAACCTATTCTCAAGAATCGGACAGCATTAAAAATCGATTCTCAACAAAATAATCGATAAAAAAAATCGATTCACACAACATTGCGAGCGCGTGCGTAAAAGGAATTGACGCAACGCTAGGTTCGAACCTTGGCACCGATTATGATTTGCCGATCACGACTCCAAACGAACGTAGACATTAATATTTCGATTAACGTTTCTTGATTAATATGATAGAGAACAATCATCATCATCATTTCAGCCACGACGTCCACTGCTGGACATAAGCCTTAGGCCTCCCCCAAGCACCGCCACTTCGACCGGTTCTGTGCTTCCCGCATCCAGCGGATTCCTGCGGTCTTCACACGGTCATCGGTCCACCTTATAGAAGGCGTTCTAATCGAACGCTGTTCCGTACGCAGTCGCCACTCCAGCACTGAACCTTTCGGCCCCATAGGCCATCTGTTCTGCGAGCCAATGCCTGCCCACTGCCACTTTGTTTGGCAATTCTTCGGGATATGTCGGTTACCTTGGTTTTCCTGCGGATCTCTTCCAAACTCCAAGCATAGCCCTCTCGATTGCCCTAACACGATAATGGTGATCTAATAATAGACCCCTTATTTCCCGTTGGGGGTAAAGAGGAACTGAGAAATCTAATAATGTTGAAAACATTATCTGCCCAGGTTTTGCCCAAATAATACAAAGACCGGATACCTACCCTGTTTAATCTGCCCTTCTTATCAGAATTTCGTGACAAACTCATAGGTCGTTCAATTCGCAATTCGCAACAAATTTTGTTTTTAACTGACGGTAGTCGTATCCTCGTCAAGTTGACGTAATTTTCTCCGAATCAAAATATTGACGCCAAAAATCAAAAATATTATTCATGTCAGCTTTGTAATCTTATCAAAAAGTTTCGAATAGGCCGCTGCGGTTACTGTATGTCAGTATTTCACACAATTACCTACTGCTACTAACCGCGTCCCATTTCCTGGGAATACCGATTCTGCAATCCTATTGATATTCTAAAATTGCATTGATTACGGCATGAATAACACACTTCTTTACAACAATGGATTAAGAATCCCTTCTCTATAAAGTGACGTCAACTCTTAACATTTTATGATAGCCTAGTACTATTTGACCGCTGACTCAATACCTACATAAATGTCAGCCCGTAGACGTCCAATGGTTGTTTATACGTAGACGTCCAATGGCTTTTTCCATGATTTTAGATATTTTGAGGCTCTTGGCAAAAAAATTCGTCATCCTTCTGCCCTTACCCCGCTAACCCAATGGATTCACCCCATTCTAGCCATAATCATCTTTCACAAAACCACATCGTTTCCTTGGTCTTCCATTCATACTCAAAACTCATGTCTCTCATTCCTCTGCATCACATTTTTTTTCTTCTCTTCTTTTGGCATGTTGGATGGGACGAACTAAACTTTCATCGATAAAAAAAATATGGCAAAAAGTACTGCTTGACTTGAGATTCGAAGATAGGACTTCACGCTCCATTGACAAGCAATGAGCCGTAGAGCTTCGTAGAACCGAAGAAACCCGAGCGAACCCGAAGCCCTGGTTCCTTAGTAGCGCCACAGATTAATACAGATGGGAATGGGACACTACGCAAAATCATTTAAATAAATAAAAAGCGACTCTTGCTACGACACAATAAAGTGCAATTCAGTTCGCAGAACGCTAATTACCTACAGTTATATTCACCTACACATTGCCTCTCTTTCTATCGCGTAACTCTTATACCTTCGGGGTGAGGCATTTCTACTGAATTAGGCCCGCGGACGGGGCCCGCCGTGTACTTGTAGCTTCATACCTAAACTGCGGAGTGTCCCATCTGTATTAATCTGTGGTAGCGCATTATAGCAAGAATGACGTCATCTCTCAACAGTTATGGTAACCTAGTACTCAACCGTGAGTCAGTAGCGGTTAATTAATATGTTTTTTACTGCTCTTCGGATCGGTGATGCGTAGTAGGGAACCGTGTGGTTCTACTATGATAGGAAAACATCATAATTATGAAAATGCAAGTAATTTTTCCTCCTGTAAAAAATATTTTTCCTATGTTAGTTTTTCTCCAGTAGCAAAATTTGAAAAAGCCTAACAACAAGCGGGTCCTAAAACCCTGATAACACAATAATTACAAATGGGTCGTCCTGACAATATCGTCATAATTATAATAATTATATCAATGTGTGTGGTTAGACAAACAGTTAATATTACAATTCCAAGCGATAATGTTACAATGTCTAACCACTAAGTATGTTATCATACTTATCATTGTACAATTTAATTAAAAATACCTATGTACACACGGCTACATAACAAACTATACATTGTCAGTATAAGTTGACCTCTCATTGTAAGGAAATCCTATACAATGCGAGATCAGCTTATACTGGGAATGTATAGCTTGATATGTAACCGTGTGGAGCTATATCAGGTTACATGGTGGCTTCATAGAGCTCTACTTTTACCCGACTGCGCGAAGGTAAGCAAGGGTTATGCTTCTTAATGTTCCTTGACCAATCAATCTGCCTAGCCTTTTCCCAACTATGTTGGGGTCGGCTTCCAGTCTAACCGGATGCAGCTGAATACCAGTATTTTACATGGAGCGACTGCCAGTCTGACCTCCACAACCCAGTAACTGGGTAATACGATACCCCTTGGTAACCAAACGCGAAATACGCGCATTGACGTGGAGTTGCGGATACCAGCCCGTATTACCTATTACCCCTTGGTAAGACTGGTTGTCAGACTTTCGGGCTTCTGACGACCCGTAACGACTGTCAAAGATCCACGAATAACAGCCGGGATCAACGGCTTAACGTGCTTTCCGAGGCACGGAGGAGTCTCGGTACCTACCTATGTAAAGATGATCACCCATCCACTGACTTAACCCGATGGATCGACCCGTGCGGCTGTAATTACTTAGCCACGAGCTCCTCATTAATGTTCCTTGACCACAAAATGCAATATTCCCTCCCTTGACTACCCCGTTGTCACTAGGAGAACTGCTGATGCCGGGGCCACACTATACGTCAACGTCAATGCCCATAAATGCTCTAAACATCGCGGTAATTGTTCCGTTGTTCAACGCGATGAATTGAGTGGCCACACTTGAACGGTCAACGTCAATGCTCATTGAATTCACACCCCTCGTCCATCGGCAATGTGAACGCCGTTGTCATATTATCGCCGTAGTGGTGTTGGCTTCGGCCCCTCGTACGCCTTCCAAAGGTCTGGGACCCCAGGGTCCCGAGATTAAGTCAGTGACATTTTAAAATAATAGTAACGGTAGTAGTAACTTATAGTAAGGAAGTAATTACATACATCTTACTATTATGTTATTATTAGTATTACCTACTTGTGTTAAAATTGTTATTATGTTGCCGTGCCCTAACCGGGTTTTATGTTGGAACTTACTTAAGGCGAAAGCGCTAGGGTAGCCCGCGAAATTCAAAATGTTTTACGTTTTTTGCTATTTGTAGGTCAGTGTAAGCTTGTATGTTGATTAAAATATGATTCGCAGCCGTAACTAATATGGCTTTACGGAATTATTATCATTAGAATCAGCAATACAACTCCATAAGTTAACATTTACTTCAAATGTAGCGATTTCATGAAATCATGAGGTTTGAGGTAAATGCTAACTTATGGAGTTGTATTGCTGATTCTAATGATTATAATTCTGTAAAGCCATATTAGCTACGGCCGCGAATCATATTTTAAGGCCCAGATTTCCTGAAAACGATCAAAAAAGTGGTTTTTTAAAGCAGTGTATCTCATAAACCGTAAATAATTTTGACATGTAAAAAAAATATGATATTTTCAAGTCTTTTTCGCATACAGTGATGGAAGCCAAAACATAATTATACATATTTTAATGCACCAAAAAAATATTTAAACATACCTCCTAATAATCTTTAAAAGCAGTTTATCCCTTCATTAACAATTATAATTATAATTAAAAATATACCATGAAATGTCAAATTCCAAACTGCATCCAGTGATGGATTACTTTTTATTAAATAGTTAATTTCTAATTTTATACGATTTTATTTGCATTTTTACGACATAATTCCGGTGCGCGTGAGAATCTTCTATCTCGTGCGTCAAACTAGACAGCCATAACGCCATTTCACTTACACACCGAGCTAAACCAAGCTTGGAACCTGGGCCTTAATCGACATACAAGCTCACACTGACCTACAAATTGCAAAAAACGTAAAAAAAATTGAATTTCGCGGGCTACCCTGGCGCTTTCGCCTTAAATTGTAACAACTAAAAATGTACACATGAATGCAATAAAGAATTTGAATTTGAATCTGGCTACACCTACGGTTATCGCCCTTCAACGCGATAATCAACGGCGATGTCCGTACAGTGTGGCCCCAGCATGGAGCAAGTGTTCCTGGGTTCGGCCCCCAAGTCGAACTAAGTGTTATCGGGTTTTTCCCATTACAGGGATTTCTGAGAGGTAGCATGGAGTCTGGATCTTGCGCGACAGCTGAGCATGAAGTTCTACGTTCGAACCACAAGTCGGACACTGTGTTTTTGTGTTTTTCTACTAGGAATTTTTCTGTAGCAACCAATCAATCTGCCTAGCCTTTTCCCAACTATGTTGGGGTCGGCTTCCAGTCTAACCGGATGCAGCTGAATACCAGTATTTTACAAGGAGCGACTGCCTATCTGACCTCCACAACCCAGTAACTGGGTAATACGATACCCCTTGGTAAGACTGGTTGTCAGACTTTCGGGCTTCTGACGACCCGTAACGACTGTCAAAGATCCACGAATGACAGCCGGGACCAACGGCTTAACGTGCTTTTCGATGCACGGAGGAGTCTCGATATGTAAAGATGGTCACCTATCACGGACCAACCCCGGCAAGCGTAGCTTAACCTGATGGATCGACCCGTGCGACTATTATTACTTAGCCACGAGCTCCTCTATTATTGGCGGAATGTGGGTGTGCTATGGAACCTCTGCCTACGCCTTCGGTAATACAGGCGTGATGTTATGTCCCAGGTGTATTTCTACTGTACTTTTGCCGTTTGCAAAGTATGCTACTTTCACTGACAGCCTGGTCCGAACTCCTTCTGACCTTGTTTAGCGAAAGGCAGAAATAATTATAATTATATTTTGCAACATAAGTTATGAAATCCGACATTAATTACTTTTATATGAAGGTGCAGCGATTGTAATAGATTCGCACATGCATAACATCACGGCTGCTACACAAAAGAGGTTAGTAGACAAAGGTGTATTTATGTACAGTGGGCTGCATCACTTGGGTACCCCTTGCATTACAACTTGGTGTACCCAATTGATGCAGCCCACTGTACACACAGCAGCAGGTCAAGTTACCACAAACTGTCAAATATTCTCATTCCATTTTGAATTTAACCATCAACATTTTAAGGTTTAAAATCATTTGGAGAAATTTGACAGTTTGGTATAACCTGATGTGCAGTTCTCTGTACAGTACAGCGTACGCCAGAAGGCCAATTCCGTTCAAAATCTAATCGCAATGTCATCTCAGCGACAATCAATATCAATTTGTACCTAAATTAGAGATATTTTTAACAGATTCAGACAGACCAGGCGACCGTTCGTAGTCGGATATCACACCTACTCCGCGAAACGCGCCATGACTTGACAAGTCACAAGCGAAACAGAAGCGAAACTGCCTTGTTCTAACGCACAGATTTGATTATGATTGCTCGGAAGCCATCTCCGCGCTCAGCCCACTATTTTGTTGCGGTGTCGCGTTTTTTTCGCACGCAGTCGACAAGTTTATAAAGCGAAACTTATTTTATTTTCTTGTAAAACTAGATGTTGATTTTACGGAAAACCTAATCCAAGAGGTCCGAAGTAGAGATATACTTTGTTTACTAAGTCGGAAGCGACAACATTTTACTCCGATTGCTACAATTCAACTGACTCGCATGATGTTTAGCTACTCGAATCGCGACATGTTTCTTAGCGGAATTCGTTAAGCGGTTTCCCATCATTATTTTCTCGTCGGAGGTGTACTACGGCCATTAGAAATACGGAAATTTTCCGTCAGGTGTTAATATGTAAGTCCCTCGTAATAGGGGAACCCTTAGATTATAAAACAAAATGGCGGAACCATCTCCATTATTTTTCTTTTTACAAGTTCCTTCCCTACAAAGCACACAATTAGACATCTGTGGTCTATCTTAGCATGCCATGGTACGTTAGAACTTACTATTATTTATTCTGTGGCCAATGGCCTGACATTTGATCAACGCGCTATTTTAGCAGGGACTAATCCAGCCTGGGCTGCTATCCTAATGAATAACCCAGGCTCGACCCAGGGTTCAAACTCAAGACCACCCGAACAGCAGTCGTAAAGTGGCCATATAAAGGCTAATTTGCAACAAACTATTTTGCTTGTTACCACCAAATAGGTACTAATAAGGTCAAAAGAGTCAAAAGAAATAAAATTATCATAGAAATTCACCAAAAGGAGATAGTAATCTTTATCTGAGGTACTAGGATCTTATAAACTAGAAGGAGGTCTAAACAACTCACTGTTTCAAACTTCTCATCATCACACGAATCGAACACGTTGGCGCACTCACCTGCAAAGAATAAATTAAGCAATTAAATATTTGTCGCTAGATTTTATGCGCACCTGGTAGCCAATTCGGCTGAAGGTTATGTATTTTAATTAATAAATTAGTCTAATTCAAGAATTATTTTAAATTTGAAAACAAAAATTATGGAAATCCAGTTTCTGTCAGGGTTTACAAACATTGATTTTGATATTATACTAGAAATAATTTTTGGTAAACTTTTTTAAAGAAATTATGGCCCACTTGCTCCACAAATTGCGCTTTTAATAGAACGTACTTAGCGATTAGGACTGGAATTTTGTAAACGCAATAAATGTACATACAACTGTACAAGGCTTTCAGGGCTTTCACTATCTATTTAATCAAGAAGTATAATAATAATGTTTACAAAGTTATTGATTTCTTCTTTGACTACTAAAAGTTCACCACTAAATTAATTCAAAATCCCATAGAAAAATCACCCTCACAGTAAAAAATTGACTTTAAAAGGAATTGAACAGTGATTGTAAAACAGTTTAGATTTTTTTTTATAGGTTAGTGCTTTAATATTATTATTTTTAGTAAATTTTTTCTATTTTAAACTTTCTACTTTTTATGCAGCTGGCTAAAAATAATTGCACGGTAACCGTGCGTGGAACAAAAACGGATGCATGTAGGAAGAATACAGTTAATATGTGTACATTTGAGCCATATAACCATTAGGGCCTTGAGCCCCGATTGTGTTCATCAAGGGCTCGGCTCAGCCACGCTAGTTTGAGCACGTAATGAGGCAAAACCAGCCAATTATGTTCATAACTTTATTTTTGCAGTTTTTAGGGTTCCGTACCAAAATGGTAAAAAAGGAACCCTTATGGTCACTCAGTCTGTCTGTCTGTCTGTCTGTCTGTCTGTCTGTCACAGCTGGATATCTCAAGAACTACTCATGCTATCAACTTGAAATTTGGAACAGTTTTACATGACGTTTACCCAACTATTTTGCAAATAAGAAATAAATAAAAATATTTATATTTTTTTTGTAAGAGGTACTGAAAGGGGGTCTTAAAAATTCAAAGTGTATGATATGAAAGAGCTATTTGCACTTTTTTAAATTTTTTTTAGGCCGCATAGTTTTCGAATTTTGATGAAAAATGTAAAAAAAAATACGGTTCCCCCCACCTTATCTCCGAAGTTTGCATAGAGAAAAATCTGAAATTATTCTATGTAATAGAAGATTATGTAAAGATTACAGGAAATATAAAACAATGTCTGTATATAGCACACTTTTTCAGAAATCGGAACGGAACCCTCGGTGCGCGAGTCCCGACTCGCTCTTGACCGGTTTTTTTTTGTTCTTTAATGAGCCCAAATGTCATGTCGTTGTCGGTCATTCATTAATTACTAGTTAATTTAATAATTACCCGTTTGTTGATTAATGATGAATGTTACCTACACGTTAGCACTTTGCATGATTTGACATTGTATTTCGTCACTTTTTAAAAACACGACGCGTTCATAAAAAGACAGGATGATCAAACCCGAGTCTAAATTGTTTAAAATTATCATTTAAATCATTTCATTTCCGCATTTTATTTTAATAAGAAAAAAACAGCGGCCAACTCAATGTTTTCAACCTCTGACATGATGACATTTTCTGTTTACTTTCTTTCCTAAAAAAATATTAAACTCGAAAAAAATAAACAGACTACAAACATTTTTTTTTTTTTACCAGTCGCCAAAAAACAAGGAACAACAAAAGTCACAGATCACAAACATTTTTCCTCGCACCAAAATTCATTTCAAAGGTGGAAGTATCTTCCCTTCTAAAGTCAAAATTTCAATACTCCCTGAAATTGAATCCGCTAAGTACAGGGGGTGTCTAGACAGGGTCTAGACTAGACGGTTCAGACCTAACCTAGGTCAACGTTCAGACTACAAAGGGTCCCTACGGAAGGCGCGTTCACCTGCTAGACTGAGGTAGTCGTAATGTATGTCTGTGTGTGAGTTATGATCTGGGAAATAGATGGGTTTTGGAGAAAATGCTTTTTTTATGTATTTTTTTTGTACAAGTGATTTATTTTGGCTTGTAACATGAGTACTCTTAGCATGTAGAACGTCGTGTCAAGAAGACTTTTATTAGGTAGGTACTTAGTTACATTTTAAAGTTTTTTACGGGCAATCTTTGGGTCTTCTTTCGATCTTGGGTCACTGGATAAAATAAGCAAAAAAATAGCAGGAAAACGAATATTATTCTAATTTTTAATGGTGGTGTACACACGGCTACACATCAAGCTATACCTATATTTCCAGTTTACACTGACCTCTTAATGTAAGGAAATCCTATACAATGCGAGATCAGCTTATACTGGAAATTATCGATCTGTAGCCGTGCGTACAATCAACCGCACATCAATTCAAAAACCGGTCAAGAGCGAGTCGGACTCGCGCACCGAGGGTTCCGTTCCGATTTCTGAAAAAGTGTGCTACTTAGAGACATCGTTTTATTTTTCCTGTAATCTTTACATAAACTTCTATCACATAGAATAATTTCAGATTTTTCGCTTTGCAAACTTCGGAGATAAGGGGGGGAACGGTATTTTTTTTACATTTTACATCAGAAGTCGAAAACTATGCGGCTTAAAAAAAAAAATTGTTTGATAATGTGCAAACAGCGCTCTTTCATATGATACCCCACATGCCATAGTAGCCCCACTTAAAATTTTTAAGACCCCCTTACAGTCCCAGTTGCAAAAAAAAATATAATTATTTTTATTTCATTCTTATTATAGTTGGGTCAACGTCATCTAAAACTATTCTAAATTTCAAGTTGATAGCATTAGTAGTTCTTGAGATATCCAGCTGTGAGAGACAGACAGACAGACAGACAGACTGAGTCACACCATAAGGGTTCCTTTTTTACCATTTTGGTACGGAACCCTAAAAATGATATTGACAACGCCTTTATGTCGTAGCAGTACGGGTGGTTATCGTCGTGCAAGTGTTACCACTGATGTGTGCTTGACTTTACAAGGGAGGAAAGCTGCAGTAAGACGAAAAATAGTATGCATGTTATGGTGATTTAAAAATAATAAAAGTTTTTCAAGTTGCAATCAAGGCAGACTTTTTACGTTTAGTTACGCGATAGTGAATGATTAAGTAAATAGTCACGTGCCAAACAGCATACAATGTACATTATAATACTGTTGTGGTTAAGATAGCAAGGAAGCAAGGTGGTAGCGGGGCTGACCCTCCAGGGTCAAGGGGACAAATTAATATCCACTTGAAGGAAATCGTGTTATATGATTTTGAGGATAATAGATTTTAATTTAAGACTTCATACGGTCCTTCGAGCCGGATTCTAAAGTTGCAGTAAGGCGAAAAATAGTATGCACGATATGACGATTTAAAAATGATGTAAGTTTTTCAAGTTACAATCAAGGCAGACATTATTACGTTTAGTTAAGTTACGCGATAGTGAATGAGTAAGTAAATAGTCACGTGCCGAACAGCATACATGTACATTATAATACTGTTTACTCAGGTGTACCAAAAGGTCGAAACGCTTTGTTTCAAAACAAAAACAAGGCTCTGTATAATTAAACAAAGAAATAGCAACACAAATTATGTACATATAATATACATAATCTTTGTAATTTTATACAAATGATATACATATAGTAAGACAAATAGGATTTAATTGTGGCTTGTTTCCAAGTTAGTGTAAATAGTATTTGTATCAGTTTTTTGAGTAGAAAAAGTCAAGGGAACAGAATTACAGTGCAAGAGCAGGCAAAGTTTTTCCAACCATACAATCCTACAGACAAACATCAAAGTCATGTACACCTGTTCCTGTTATATACCCTTCAAACCAAATTACGAGAGAAATATGGTTATTTTATAATAAAAACTCCTTCACAATGACAGATTTAATACTCCTTCCGGATACCGATCCGGAAGGAGTATTTCAAATACGACAGAATTAAGACTACAAAGTCAAAACTACTTATTCCTGGTTTCCGAGGATTTTAAACGGAGTTTGTCCATCCAATAGTGATTATTGGTTCGATATCGTGTTTCTGAACGCGTCGATAAGAATTTAGTTTAAAAGTTGAGTGAATTACTATCGAGAGTTTTTGTGAGGACCTCAAAAACCGAGCATAAGGAAAGAATTCAAGCAAATTCAAAAAAATTCAAGATGATGATTTTGTCGAATCAATAGCTATTAGGAGTTAAACCTTCAGAAACCGGGGGTCGGTCACTGTGAAACCCTGCTGCTAAAGGTCGATAAGACCAACTTTAAATCAAAGGCAAAAACTGCATCGAAAACGGTGCGACAGTTTCGGAGAAATATGACAGTGCAAGTTTAGACAACTTGTTTATTTTTGTATGAACATGACTCAGCATGCTTTCGTACCAATAACAATAAAAATAAACTTCGGTAGCTTCCATACAACTTTCAAACTTCGGCAATTTATATCAGCTGATACAATAAATTTAAAAAAAAAAACTTACTAGCACTAAACAAACAAAACATGACTAAACACTAACTATCACAGATTATTATAAAAAAATCACAATACAAAACCTATCACAGACCACGCGTATACGTAAAAACTTTCGAAATTCGAAAGCGCGCAACGCGACTGCACCGTGCGACGTCTCGATGCAAACTGACGATATTGTTGCATATTTTTCCCGTATTTCCGACTACCTACAGGTTGTCTAGACGGGGTGGGGTGGAAGGTTATTTTATCAGGTCTATGCACTTTTGGGAAAGATTTTCGTTCAATCAACGTGAACAAAGAACGGTCAAACACCTTAGTGATACAGATCAGATGGGAATGGTACTTATTTGAGAGTTTTTTATTAGGTACTTAAGTTTTCATACTGTTTAAGTTTTATAGTTTGAGCGTTGAACTTGTTTAAGAATTCTAAAGTGGCTTGGGACGACTTAATAAATTAAACATAGAAATTTTTATTATCTTTATAACTATATCTTCCATCAATCAATCTGCCTAACCTTTTCCTAACTAGGGGTCGGCTTCCAGTCTAACCGGATGCACCTGAATACCAGTATTTTACATGGAGCGACTGCCTATCTGACCTCCACAACCCAGTTACTGGGTAATACTATATAACCTTTGGTAAGACTGGTTGTCAGACTTTCTGGCTTCTGACGACCCGTAACGACTGTCAAAGATCTACAAATAATAGCCGGGACCAACGGCTTAACGTGGTTTCCGGGGCACGGAGGAGTCTCGGTATGTAAAGATGGTCACCCATCCACGGACAACCCCGGCAAGCGTAGCTTAACCTAATGGATCGACACGTGCGGCTGTTATCACTTAGCCACGAGCTCCTCCTATCTTCCATCATTACTCATAACAGTCATAAGTCATAACTGTATCTTTCCACACATTCATCTAAAAATAAATCCAATTTAAAACCTAATTTTATTTCCGATATCGAAAAAACATCGTTTTGTTTACTTAAACTATGATAATTAGGTTAAAACCAGTTCTAAGCCAACCGACACGCTATCAAGCTGCTTTCAAAAGTAAACCTGACCAATTAAGGCTTGTCCGCCGTAAAAAGCGCGGTCACTGTCGGACTACATAGAAAAGAAAGAGAAGCGCGATGACACAACGCTTGCAAAATATGAAGTAATTATCGATTTACAAAAAAACTATTGCTTGGACTAAAAAAGTAATGACATGAAATCATTCCTTATTATTTTGTAAAGAAATGTATAAAATGAACACTTATAATGAAAATTGTAGGAGTAATATGGTAAAAAGTAGAAAAAAATAGACCTGGATTAAGATTTTTTTTTCCTTAGTTCTACAAACTAAAACATATTTCTGGATAAATGAAATCACTTCTTATGTATTGTAGATTGCTGGATGGACTGGATGGACACAAAGTTTCGGCGTATTTTTAGGGCGGAGGAGCCTTAACTAAACTTTTTGACGTAACGAGTAAGGGCGAGCGCGCACTGCGGTGCGTTTTTCTACCGCATAATCTGTGAAGTATGGAATGTCTTTGAAGTGCGCGCACTGCGGTCATGCGTTTTGTTACTGTAGGCCCCCCCAAGTGCGGCAGAACTAAGTAACCAAACAAATACCGATTGGTAAGTTACAGCAACTACGCAAAAAACCTGCTTTAACAGAATCCCTATTGTTAAAAGTTAACGGCACATTCACAGGTAGCCGATGTAACCACAGGTTACAAGAAAAACTGGTTATTTTGACTCGAAAACGAAGGTGCGAACGACTTGGTACAGTAAGAATACAAGGCTGATATTGTCCGTCAGCAGGGCTAATGCATCTTCTTCTCATAGAAAGAAGTAACGAGTACTGAGCAGTACGGTTACTCCCTGGGCGAACTACAGGATGTTTTCTTGGTGAAGTACTTAGGTAGGCACATTGATAATAGTCAAAGTATAACTATAGGTACTGGAAAGGTTTAGGTAAGTAGTTAATTATAGGTTATCTTGATGTCTTTTATCTTTTTAGGGTCCCTTACCTCAAAAGGGAAAAACGGAACCCTTATAGAATCACTTCGTTGTCAGTCTGTCCTGTCAAGCAAGACCCTTTTTCTCAAGAATGCGTGGAGGTATCAAGTTGAAATGAATATCAAATATGTAGGTATATGGTCCCCAGAGAGTTCTAAAAAAATCAAGCTTCTGCCTCATCGCAATAAAAAAATACGGCCATTTATGCGATATCTTTTGATACTCGCAAGTATAATAAAACCTATAGGTTACTTCCAGTTGACCTAGAATAATGAGGCAAGAAGCAAGGTCTCACAGCACAAGTAAGGGAAAAAGTCCGAAAATTGTTAATTTGTAATTTTAACACATTTTTTTTTTTTTGATATTACAATGTTGTTTGTTTTTGGGATAAATTCTTTTCAAATACGGAACCCTTCATTGTGCGTGGTCCGACACGAACTTATCCGTTTTTTTTTATTTTAAAACCTCAATTTAAAAATACAATGCAACTAAAAACCAATGTAAATACAACAATAATGATTACTAAATCAATTGAACCATTAGTTTAAGCAATAGTTTGTTTGTTTAATATGTGTTTGTGTAAATGGGCATTTTCGTCAAAATGTCTACCAACCCACTTATGGGATGTCCCATACATACAAGTTGCAAATAATTAACATTTTTATAACATAGAAGTGTCGAGTAATTATTAAATAGTTCCAAAAGACTAGTTTTCTTTTTTACTTAAATTGCCAACAGAAATTTAAAAAAAAAGTAACAAAATTAAATCCTGAAATGTGGCATCTTACGTCTTGCAGTACTGTCCTTATTATTTGGTAACGGTCATGACCAAAACGTATCTAAGTTACTATTTATTTACATATATTATTTGAAATAAGCTCCATATAATAAAAATAAAAACATACCTAGCAAAATTCGTAAAATTTATGATTCGACTAAATCAAGAATTTGCTAAAATATCCAAAACAATATTAGTAAGCTGTTTTCAAAGTAGGTAGCAGTTTAAAAAAAATGCCCAAATAGTCTCATCAAGATTGTTTACCTTAATTTAACTACGTAAACCTTTCTAGAACTCACAACCTGCACCCAAATTGCGCAACACACTATCAAATAAAATCTGAATGATTTTGAAGCAAATTGCTAATCCATTGCTTCATATTTTCGAAAAATGTGTCCGCTCAACATCTATCTATATATAAATAAAAAGAGAAGTCCTGACTGACTGACTGACTGATTGACTCACAGAACAGATATCTTCTCTCGTTCTGTGGATTGACTGACTCATCAACGCCCAGCCCAAACCGTTGGACCTAGAAAGCTGAAATTTTGCACAGAGGTTCCCTTTATAATGTAGACAAGGAATAAGGAAGGAATTCCCGGTAGCAGGTTCCCTTGGGATATTTTCCGAAATCCACGCGTGGAAATCCACACAATTAGGATGCTGGAGCCGGTACCAACGCATTTAACACCCAGGACACATAATATTTTTAAATAACTCTGTACTTACGTCCTCCAAATATACAGGATTATTGGTAAAACACCTGCAACCTCTTAAGGGGTCATTATACTCATCATTATGAACAACTTTTACTATGGGACCAAACCTGAAATCGTGGAAAAAAAATCAGCTGTTCCCTTCATTTTGACGAGCTTGATGTAGATAAATGTACTGAACAGCTGATTTTTTTTTGACGAGCTTGATGTAGATAAATGTACTGAACAGCTGATTTTTTTTTTGACGAGCTTGATGTAGATAAATGTACTGAACAGCTGATTTTTTTTTTGACGAGCTTGATGTAGATAAATGTACTGAACAGCTGATTTTTTTTTTGACGAGCTTGATGTAGATAAATGTACTGAACAGCTGATTTTTTTTTTGACGAGCTTGATGTAGATAAATGTACTGAACAGCTGATTTTTTTTTTGACGAGCTTGATGTAGATAAATGTACTGAACAGCTGATTTTTTTTCGCGATTTCAGGTTTTGGTCCCATAGTAAAAGTTGTTCATAATGATGAGTACAATCACCCACTTCGATTTGGAACATGTTTTAAATTTCATCACGTATATTTAAGTAAAGGTTTCATAAAAATACGCTTGATAGATTTTCCGTGCTTATCAGTTTTTTATCCGCGTTAGACATAACTTTACAAATTAATTACACTATGTATACGTACTAAAAACATAATCTAAAATATTAAATAATTAAGAAAATGTTCTAATTTCACACATATTTTTTTCCAAATTCCTGTCACTATTCGTTCAGACGTGGTCTTCAGCTTAAAACCATTATAAGTCGTTTAACGTCACCTTAAGGGAATTATAAATACAAGCTTAATGTTATTCCGTATTAATTAAACCAATTTCAATCAATTTCTCATTCGACTACATCCTGACCCGACGTGACCCCAATTATAGAAAGTGACACTTGAGTCCTTTGACCTTTTATAGTCATACTTAATTTAGTGTTTAAAACCCCTGACTCTTTGTTGAATTAATTGAAGTCTACACTGATAAATGTTTCATCTGATTTTAAAGTCGTAAAGTCAGTTTTTGGACAGCTGTAAACCTTTATTCAAAAAACTTAAAATATTACCGTTACCCTGCATGTATATCAAGGAACTATGTATGCTAGTAAGACAGTATCCGCACTACTTTCGCAAGCAATCAGAAGTGAGCCACAAAAAGGCTGCTGCTAGAAATAAATATAAATATGAATGAAATGTACCTCAATGTAGACTGCAATTATTTAGGAGGAATGTATATGTTCATGCCATTCAGGTGTATAACAAGTTGCCGAACTCATTTAAGGAACTTCCCATTCCCATGTTCAAGAAAAAGCTGACAAGTTGGTTATTGGATAACTGTTTTTATGACATTAGCGAATATATGGAATATTGTGAAAATCCAAGATGACATGTACTTATTTTTTGACATTGATTTATGAGTGTTTTAATTATAATAATATTAATTCGGATTGGACTTAAAATGAATTGTACTGTATTGTAGCATAATTAAGATTATTAATTGTATTATTAATTGTATTGTAGCATAATTAAGAGTGCCATTTGAATATTTGTACACCATAAAGTTGTGGTAGAATGTTTAGAACTTAAACAAATATTAACACCATACGTACCATGTAAAACTACATTCATACAAATAAAATTCTATTCTATTCTATTCTATTCAGTTTTATTTTCCAAAGTCAAAGTTTTTATTGATGCGATTTTTACATACAACAGGGTCTTAAAAATATTTATATTAGCTCAAAAATCTACCCTATATCATGCATTGTTAAATTATAATATTGTAAATTGAGTTAGACTGGAAGCCGACCCCAATGTAGGTAGTTGGGAAAAGGCTAGGCAGATGAAGTAGGTACAGTATACTAAAACGACATTCAGTATTTTTAACCGACTTCTAAAAAAGGAGGAGGTTCTCAATTCGGATGTTTGTATTTTTTTTTTTTTTTTTTTTTTTTTATGTTTGTTCGCGCATAACTCCGTCGCTTGCCAACCGATTTGAAAAATTATTTTTTTGTTGGAAAGGGTATACTTCCCAAATGGTCCCATTTTTGTCAAAATCCAGTTCTGATGATGGGATCCTGGATAAATCGAAGGAACTCTTCAAATATTATAGGCACACCTTTAGCGATTTGGGTATTTTTTATAGTAGCTCGTGCATTTGCTCTCGGAAAGCACGACTTGGTGAAGTGGAACTGATGATAAAGACCACAGATGGCTACCGGAACTACTCAATGATAAATATTTCACGGGTTGCGATTCGATTACTTTAATATGGTTGCTAAGCAATTTCCGCTCGTCACACAATGCGTGTGGTGAGTGGTTGATGAGGAGTTCTCCTGGTTCTTACCAGCAGAACTCCTCAACAATTAACGTCCCAGCATCAGGAAAAGCAATATTTTGTAACATGTGATGAGCAATTGACATTAGACTATTGTAACTTATACAAATTATAAACAGACCCACTAAAAAGTGAGAAATAAAAACTTTTTAACAAAAAAAAAAAACCGACTTCCAAAAATCACTACAAAGTGAAAAATAACTTTGATTTCGGAAGTCGGTGGCAAAAAAAAAGACAGTAAATAAAAAACCAAAGACACCGACTTCCGAAATCAAAGTTATTTTTCACTTTGTAGTGATTTTTGGAAGTCGGTTTTTTTTTTTGTTATGTTATACAGGGTTATTGGTAAAACACCAACAACCTCTTAAGGGGTAATTGTACTCATCATTATGAACAACTTTTACTATGGGACTAAAAACCTGAAATCGCGAAAAAAAAATCAGCTGTATTTAGATACCTATGTAAGTACTGAAAAGTAGTTTTTTTTTTTGCGATTTCAGATTTTTGTTCGTAATTATGAGTACAATGACCCCTTAAGAGGTTTGTGCTGTTTTACCAATAACCCTGTAAAGTATATAATTACGGAACGGTTAACGAAAAACGAGTTTCTTCAACGTATAAAAAGACCCATCTATGTACGTATGTTTGTGCTAGAGGTATCAAAAACTGCAGTAAGCACACGCGCCGACAGTTCAGTTCAAAACAAAAGGTCGTGACTGTTTCCAGTTGCAACTTTTCAAAACTGGGTCAAATGACCCAGTTCAAATAGTAGTTCGTCCTCTGAGGCACGCGAGTATAAGTTGCATTAAGTTAAATATGGAAAACCATCACACTGTATTCCCAAAGGGTTAGGCAGAGTGTACCTACAGGGTGTAAGGGACAGCCCTCCGCAAACTGATAGGGTGAATTCAGTATGTCATACTTAGATGACCGGTACATGAAATTTTTTCAGGAACGTTAAGGGAATCCAATAAACCTGATTTGTTTGTGTTTTTGTGCACAAATCGGAGCGTCTGTTACTGGTTGGGAGGGCTAGGTAATAGGTATGCGGTAAGTTCGATGAACTCTGTAGCTAGACAGAAAGTAAACAGCTGATTTCACGCGTCGTTGGTTCGAGTATTTCAACCTACATTGCTGTTTTTTTTTTTTTTTTTTGCTTTTTTTTTGCAGTTTTTTTTACATAAATAAATGGAGTGCTGCGAACACACAGTGCAATTTTACATTGAAATAATGAAAATGTAACTGAAAAAAATATTGAAAAAATGAAAATTTTCCTGAGAAAATTTCCGGTGGAATATGATTCAAAATCAGGAGCTGAATGCACCCTGTTAGTTTGCGGAGGGCTGTCCCTTACAACCTGTATAGTACATCCACACTTGTCCAGTTATGTTTAATAAGCCCCATGTGGTAGGGGGCGAGCCTATTGCCATCACCCGGGCATAGATCCAGACTCCGAGTTGCTGCTGAGGTATTCCAGATTTATAAAAAAAACCGGTCAAGGGCGAGTCGGACTCGCGCACCGAGGGTTCCGTTCCGATTTCTGAAAAAGTGTGCTACTTAGATACATCGTTTTATTTTTCCTATAATCTTTACATAAACTTCTATCACATAGAATAATAACAGATTTTTCTCTTTGCAAACTTCGGAGATAAGGGAGGGGGGGAACGGTATTTTTTTTTACATTTTTCATCAAAAGTCGAAAACTATGCGGCCTAAAAAAAAATTAAAATAGTTTAAGAATGTACAAAGAGCGCTCTTTCATATGATACCCCACATGTCCTAGTAGCCCTACTTTAAATTTTTAAGACCCCTTTCAGTCCCTGTTGAAAAAAAAATACAAATATTTTTATTTATTTCTTATTTGCAAAACAGTTGGGTAAACGTCATCTAAAACTATTCAGCATCAGTAGTTCCTGAGATATCCAGCTGTGACAGACAGACAGACAGACTGAGTCACACCATAAGGGTTCCTTTTTTACCATTTTGGTACGGAACCCTAAAAAAGTCCTATGTAGAAGAGACAGATTAATAAAAGTACCGATTTTCGTCAAGTCGTCCCAAATGGCCGTAGGCATGTGGGACGAGTTGATGAATTACTCCCCTATAAGGGTCAACCCCAAGTCTTCACGCTTAGCAATCACGCTGAGGAACTTATGATCATAACAACAAAGAAATGGAAAGGTCGTAAGAAAAATCAAACATTCAGGTCAGAAACATCGTGCAATATAAGGAAAAAAAAGAAATGATTAAATTATGATTTTGTAAGACTTCACTAACCTTTCGGGCAAACCGAAAGGTGAAATATTATGATCCGTTTCACGTGGCGAAGTAGTTCAGGAATATTCTGGTATTACAGAAACTGTACGTTCTATAGAGAAATACCTATATAGATGCACGTGACTTCCGTCCGCATGAAAGTCTATAAAATATTGTAGAGCACTCGGCAATAGTGTACATTTCTATCAGTGAGAGAATTTTTGTAAACGGATCAATACTTCCAGAGATTAAATAAATAAAATAAAATAAGCCTTTATTGCTGGTTCTACAAAATCAATCTGCCTAGCCTTTTCCCAACTATGTTGGAATCGGCTTCCAGTCTAACCGGATGCAGCTGAATACCAGTATTTTACATGGAGCGACTGCCTATCTGACCTCCACAACCCAGTAACTGGGTAATACTTGTAAAACTGGTTGTCAGACTTTCGGGCTTCTGACGACCCGTAACGACTGTCAAAGATCCACGAATAACAGCCGGGACCAACGGCTTAACGTGCTTTCCGAGGCACGGAGGAATCTCGCTATGTAAAGATGGTCACCCATCCACTGACCAACCCCGGCAAGCGTAGCTTAACCTGACGGATCGACCCGTGCGGCTGTTATTACGTAGCCACGAGTTCCTCTCTCTATTGCTGGTTCTACAATGTTTACTAAATTATTTCTTTATTATATCTACTAATTTTCCTTAAATATCGACGTTCAGTGTACTTTTGGCTAAGTAATAACAGCCGCACGGGTCGATCCGTCAGGTTAAGCTACGCTTGCCGGGGTTGGTCAGTGGATGGGTGACCATCTTTACATAGCGAGATTCCTCCGTGCCTCGGAAAGCACGTTAAGCCGTTGGTCCCGGCTGTTATTCGTGGATCTTTGACAGTCGTTACGGGTCGTCAGAAGCTCGAAAGTCTGACAACCAGTCTTACCAAGGGGTATCGTATTACCCAGTAACTGGGTTGTGGAGGTCAGATAGGCAGTCGCTCCATGTAAAATACTGGTATTCAGCTGCATCCGGTTAGACTGGAAGCCGACCCCAACATAGTTGGGAAAAGGCTAGGCAGACTGAGTGTACTTTTCCTTCAAACAGCTTGTCCTTCGACAAATGCCTCCTAAGATTTCCACCTCTCTCTATCTCTCGCCCTCTGCATCCAGTCTGGACCAGCTACTCTTCTGACTCGTCCTCCCAACGTTTCACTTGTCGTTCCTTTGCTCCTTTTTCCTTCCCTTGGGGACCACTCCGTTATTAACTTAGTCCATTTCTCTTTTTCCTCTCTTAAGATTATGTCCTGTCCATCGCAATTTTTGTGTTTTACACATTTTTTTCGCATCTTAAACTTTTTTAGGGTTCCGTAACTCAAAAGGAAGAAACGGAACCCTTATAGGATCACTTGTTTGTCCGTCTGTTATCTGTCTGTCAGTCTGTCAAGACCGTTTTTCTCAGAAACACGTGAAGGTATCAAGCTGAAATTAATATCAAATACGTAGGTCTATGGTCTCTTGGAGTTCTAAAAAGATCAAACTTCTAAGTCAACGGAATAAAAAGATACGGCCATTTATGCGTCATTTTTTGATACTCGCAAGTAAATCAAAACCTATAGGGTACTTCCCGTTATCCTAGAATCATGAAATTTGGCAAGAAGCAAGGTCTCACAACACAATAATGTTAATATTATCAAATAAATTAATAATAATAAATAAATAATATATTATGTCCTGTAATAAATGTATGTGTACCTACCTAATATTTGCACGCCACACTTGGCAGAATGTGATGATACCTGTTACTAACCTTAAAACCATTTAATGTACCATGTTCTGACAAATAAATAAATGATTATTATGATTATTATTATTACAAATAAAGGAAAAAGTCCGAAAATTTTTAATTTACAATTCTATCATATAAAAAAATATTTTCAAAGTTGTCAGTCGTCAAGACCCTTTTTTTCAGGTACGCGTAAAGGTATCAAGTTGTAATTAATATCAAATAAGTAGGTCTATTATTTCTTCAAGTCCTAAAAAACTCAAGCTTCTAAGTCAACGCAATAAAAAAATACGGCCATTTTGCGACACATTTTGATATTCGCAACTGTCGCAAGTACCTAAATCAAAACCTATAGGGTACTTCCCGTTGACCTAGAATAATGAAATACTCAATTATATCTAAGTATATCACAGGTTGCGATTCGATTACTTTAATATGGTTTATGCTCGTCAAAATGCATAATGGTAATGGTGACTTCACCATGAGCTCCAGTTCTCCTGGTTCTTACTAGGAGAACTCCTCAACAATTAACGTCCCTGCACTGGGAAAAGCAATATTTTGTAAAACGTGATGGGCAGTTGACGTTGGGTTATTGTAACTTAGATAAATTACAAACTGAACCACTAAAAAGTGAAAAATAAAAACTTTTTTACAAAAAAAAACCGACTTCCAAAAAAAACACTACAAAGTGAAAAATAACTTTAATTTCGGAAGTCGGTGGCAAAAAACTAAAATACAGATCCAAAGACACCGACTTCCGAAATTAAAGTTATTTTTCACTTTGTAGTGTTTTTTTTGGAAGTCGGTTTTTTTTTGTAAAAAAGTTTTTTATTTCTTTCAGTCTTTCCAGAGATTAACCTCTTACAAAGAGGGAGATTACATTGCTGACAAAAATGCTTGGCTAAATGCTGGTCCTGCTCCACAAGGACGCTTAAACTAATTGATTAGCATTCGGAAATATTGTTGGAGCTGCTGAAGATTAAGAATTTTCTTTGCATTGTGTAAATTCAATCTCTTTGTATTGTATAATTGCATAGCACATGTGTGAGCACTATGTAGCTAATATAAAGCTACCTTTTACTGGGTTCGTCTTTCACTGACTTGAATGTGCCCTGGCGGTTGAGAGTATGTCATGCTCACTCAAATGTCTCGCTGGTGGTGGCGTGTGTGTTGGATCATTAAGTTCCCTTCAAAATGGTTGAGCTAATTGGTGCTGATCCATGCGTCATGTTCGTGAACGGGCGCCGTCAGTTGGGACTGGTCGTCTCTTAGCTGCCACGGCTTATTTTTAATTTAGTTGTTTTTAGTTTTTATCTTTTTCATTACGGACGCTTTTAACGTGCACGTCTTTCTACATTGTTCTCACATCTATATTTTCAATATGAACGATGTAACCAATATTATGTAAAATATTTGATTTAAAAGAGTGTCCGTGGAGTTTCTTGCCCGTTCTTCTCCAGGATCTACGCTTTGAAATGGGCAACTAGCTTCATTTTTCTGACTGACCGACCCAAGACCGACCCTTTGACAATTCAAAAGTGCCTGTAATTGGTTTATTTGAAATAAATGCTTTGAGTTGAGTTTGAGTTTGAAGAAACAAACAATTTTACCCCTTTATAACATTAGTTTAGAAGTTGGTGACAGACGGCCATCGTCGTGCAAACTGTAACCATGAATTCAGCACATGACTCTAGAGCCCCTGCCTAGCGTAGGACTTTTAAGGCTCTTACAGACAGAGGCGATATCGCGTCGCGACGCGATATTTTTCTACGGATATAATATAGAAATATCGCGTCGCGACCGCGATATCGCCTCTGTCTGTAAGAGCCTTTACGCGTTGGTTATAAAAAACCGGTCAAGAGCGTAAAAAAAGAAAAAATACGTGTCCAATATTATTAAATAACTATCTGACCCGACAGACGTTGTCCTGTTCCGATTTCAATAATTCAAAATTCCCATAGAAAATCCACTTTCAGTTTTCCCGAATTTTCCAATTTTCCCGGCAACTTTTCCAATTTTTCTCTACGTAAAAACCTTCTCCTGACAATAATAAACATCCGACTTTTCAAAAACAAAAAGGAGGAGGTTATCAATTCGTCGCGTATATTATATATATTTTTTTATGTATGTACATACACCGATTTCTCCGTCAATTGTGGACCGATTTTGAAAATTCTTTTTATTTTTATATAGATTTGCATGACGGTCAAAAAAATTTTTTAGTCGTCATCCCTATTCTACTAATTATTACTATGATAAGTATTAAAACAGGCCAAGTGCGTGTCGGACCGCGCAAAATGAAGGGTTCCGTAGTTGGGACGAAATATTGACAGATTTACCATGTTATTCTAACACCACAGACTTATTATAGGTTTTCCTGTAATCTACAGGTAAATCGGAGATAAGGGGGGAATGGTCAATTTTCTTCTTAAAAAACAGTTTATTATAAAATTATTAAAAAAAATATATTTAAGACGCTCACAGTAAGCCCTTTCATTTGATGTGTCACACGGTACAGTTTTCAAAACTTATTTTATTATTTGCCCCCAAAAATAACCCCCATATTCAAAATTCCTTTATTTACGTTAAACGTCCGTCTTTGGGTTACAAAAATTCTTATGTGTACCAAATTTCAACTTAATCGGTCCATTAGATTCGGAGTAAATTGGCTGTGACAGACGGACAGACAGACACACGAGGGTTCCTTTTGAGGTAAGGAACCCTAAAAACATTCTAGTCCCACGTCGCAATGTGACCGCTGTCGTTCTAAGCCAAGTTCACGGACAAACTCGTCAGTTTTTTAGTCAAAGGTAATTGTGGGTTGGAACATATCCGTATTATGCCGCCTACGCAGGTAAATATTATGATATAAAAATACTCAGTACATTTGAAATGGAAATGAGTAATAAGAAAAAGCAATTTTCTTTGTTTTGGACGTAAAGTTCGGTTCTTGATCGCCTCAACAGATCATGACTAAGAGATCCGGAAATTTTCAGGTACTTAGTCCCGAGAAGATACACTAAATTAGCACTTCTAAATGTGGAGTGAGGAGATATTATTTGAAGTTTATTTTCGTCAGGTTATCAGGGTATGAATTGAGCTTGTTAAGCTACGCTTGTCAGGGTTGGTCCGTGGATGGGTGACCCTCTTTACATACCGAGACTCCTCCGTGCCTCGGAAAGCACGCTAAGCCGTTGATCCCGGCAGTCATTCGTGGATCTTTGATAACTCCGTCAGAAGCCCGAAAGTCTGACAACCAGTCTTACCAAGGGGTAACGTATTACCCCGTTACTGGGTTGTGGAGGTCAGATAGGCAGTCGCTCCATGTAAAATACTGGTATTCAGCTGCAGCCGGTTAGACTGGAAGCCGACACAAACATAGTTGGGAAAGGCAGATTGATTTGGTATATTCCTGTGCGAGTCATAATAAAAATACTTTTTCTTTCTTTCTTTTTTAAGACCCCCTTTCAGTCCCTGTTACAAAAAAATCATGTATATTTTTATTTCTTTCTTATTTGCTAAATAGTTGGGCAAACGTCATCTAAAACTGTTCTAAATTTCAAGTTGATAGCATTAGTAGTTGTTGAGATATCCAGCTGTGACAGACAAACAGACAGACTGAGTCACACCATAACGGTTCCTTTTTACCATTTTGGTACGGAAGCCTAAAAACTATCTACACTGCAAATCCCTTTGCTATTCACAAGCGTGAAGCTACTCACACACCAAAAAACAACAAGTCATTGGCTCACGAAGGCATGAGGCAGCAACACCCAGGATACGCTGCCGGAGTCAGCAACCGCGCCAAGGCCGCTGAGGGCAACGCACCTTGTGCCAATACCCTGCTCGAATTAATGCGCGTACGCATGCTGTTGACCGGCTAATAATAGGCCGGGGGCTTCTTGTCCTGGGCGGTTGGTGAGCCACCAGGTGCTTCACAGTGGTTAGGGGGCTGCGATAGGTCCTTTTTCTTTGACAAAGTGTAAACAAATTCTGCGGGGCAATAGCGCAACACTATCAATCGGAATCAGTTTCATTTTGTACAGTTCAACAACATTCATTGCGTTATTTACGTTGTCGAGCAGACAATTATGAAGCTTCATTACTTACACATTTTGTTAGCAGAGCTCCTTGATAAATGTGGTTACCCTCATGAGAAAAACCACTAGATATGATGTCACAATGACAGACCTTTCGTACCGTACACTTTTGCCTGCCTACTGGAGACAGAGTTTTGAGCAATAGACAAGTCACGAAATAATAAGAATAACGGCACCGCCATGTCTTTAAGTTGACGTCGTGGTGGGGCTTGCGCGCTCCGAACTCTGGGTCTGTGCCGGTAGAGTTTACTTTGCCGGAATATTGGAGGAAGGAAGTATTCCAGTAAGTGCTTGTAGGGATCTTGACCATCTTCCGGGCTCTGGGATTGCTCTGAGAGCCGTGGAATACCTCTCCACTCCTCAAGCACCTCAGGACATGTTGCCCCCTTGTCGCTACGGCACAATGTGCTAGCGACCGCTTCCGGGGGCCCATTATTGAGTGTGCAAGTCACCCCCTGCCATTTTTAACCGACTTCCAAAAGGAGGAGGTTCTCAATTCGTCGGAACCTTTTTTTTTTTATTATTTTTTTTTATGTATGTTCCCCGATTACTCGAAAATGGCTAGACCGATTTGGATTTTTCTTTTTTTGTTCGAAAGGGTATACGTCCCAAGTGGTCCCATGATCATCTAGTCAGGATCTGATGATGGGATCCCATGGAAATCGAGGGAAACCCTCAAATTTTATGGGCACACCTATATCGATGTCGGTATTTTTTATAGTAACTCGTGCATTTGCTCTCGGAAAGTACCATTCGGTGAGCTGGAACTGATGATGAAGACCACAGAGGGCCATCGGAAATACTCAATTATATCTAAGTATATGACAGGTTGCGATTCGATTACTTTAATATGGTTTATGCTCGTCAAAATAATGGTAATGGTGACTTCACCATGAGCTCCATTTCTCCTGGTTCTTACTAGGAGAACTCCTCAACAATTAACGGCCCTGCATCGGGAAAAGCAACATTTTGTAAAACGTGATGAGCAGCTGACATTGGGTTATTGTAACTTAGATAAATTACAAACTGAACCACTAAAAAGTGAAAAATAAAAACTTTTTTACAAAAACAAAAACCGACTTCCAAAAAAAACACTACAAAGTGAAAAATAACTTTAATTTCGGAAGTCGGTGGCAAAAAACTAAAATACAGATCCAAAGACACCGACTTCCGAAATTAAAGTTATTTTTCACTTTGTAGTGTTTTTTTTGGAAGTCGGTTATTGTTTTTGTAAAAAAGTTTTTATCTGTATAAGTAAGTATATTATATGTGGCTATAGTGGATTGGGTACCTTGAACTATGGCAGAACTATATCCCCTGCCTGACCAATTTGACTGACTAACATTGGTCAGGCAGGGGACATAGTTCTGCCACCCAAACCCATAGCCCGATATGTTCTGTTTCCTTATTAGATTCGGTAGTTAGAGTAAACGAGACAGAACATTTCTCTCTCTTTCACGTATGCAAACTTTTCGTCTGGGCCTAGTTGTGAGCCAACAACTGAGGCCCTAAAACGGCTGTCACAGCACGATTTATTTGCGGTACAGCGCGCTAGCGCAACGTACAATAATCGTGTGAGCTTGTTTATAGGACACGAACGACGAATACGGCGACGCCACCGCCGCCGTGCCGTAGTGCCGCCGTGCCTGTCAACAAGCACCATAGTGATCCACACAACACTAACGACCGTGCCTCACACGGCGAATCAACCGTATAAGTTTTGCACGGCAAAAAAAACCTGTGTGTAGTATCCATAGATAGTATAATGTTAAAATGCATCGGAACTCTGTCTCCACTTTGTCCCTTTCATGATTTTAAAGACAAATACGGTAAAATACTTACATATGGAAAGTGATTCCATGATTTACATGGCTTCGGTTTTTACAAGAAACCACTGAACAACACGGCATTCTTATAAACTGTCACGGTCACAGTCGAAAGCGCACTAGTTCGCGGAGACGGAATTTGTACTATGAACGGCTCATACTGAGCATGTCGCGCGGACACAGATTCGCCCGCTTGCCGCTTCTCCTGTTTTTAGGGTTCCGTACCAAAATGGTAAAAAAGGAACCCTTATGGTGTTACTCAGTCTGTCTGTCTGTCTGTCACAGCTGGATATCTCAAGAACTATGAATGCTATCAACTTGAAATTTAGAATAGTTTTAGATGACGTTTACCCAACTATTTTGCAAATAAGAAAGAAATTAAAATATTTATATTTTTTTGCAACAGGGACTGAAAGGGGGTCTTAAAAAATCAAAGTGGAGCTACTAGGGCATGTGGGGTATCATATGAAAGAACGCTGTTTGCACATTCTCAAACAATTTTTTTCTTTTTTTTAGGCCGCATAGTTTTCGACTTCTGATGAAAAATGTCCCCCCGTCCCTACCGTCCCCCCCCCCCCCTTATCTCCGAAGTTTGCAAAGAGAAAAATCTGAAATTATTCTATGTGATAGAAGTTTATGTAAAGATTACAGGAAAAATAAAACGATGTCTCTAAATAGCACACCTTTTCAGAAATCGGAACGGAACCCTCGGTGCGCGAGTCCAACTCGCTCTTGACCGGTTTTTTTTATATTTCTATGGTAGTACCAGCGTACAAGCGACTATCAAAAACTATCGCTATCTCATGGCATACTCAACTGACAGGAAATCTATACCTACCATACTCTATCTATGCTACCTACCCCTTTAATGACGTAAGCACCATTATCTTCTCCCACAAATAGCATGGAGTATGTACGTAAAACCTAGAGCGACAAGAGAAACCAGACAGAAAGAACACATAAGTCAATTATGTAAAACCGATTATATTAAACACGTCATTATTTCGACGACATCGCAGGGTAAACTAAATAATGTAAGCGCGGAGCGAACTGAGAAATTAAAAAAAATATGGGAAAAGTACTTATTGGCAGATAGGGTTCCGTACCAAAATGGTAAAAAAGGAACCAATAAGGTGTGACTCAGTCTGTCTGTATATCACAGCTGGATATCTCAAGAACTACTAATCCTAATAATCTTGTTTGGAACAGTTTTAGATGACGTTTACCCAACTATTTTGCAAAAGAAAGAAATAAAAATATATGTATTTTTTATTGCAGGCCGCAGTTTTCAATTTTTGATGAAAATTGTACCGCCCTCCCTCTTTTCTCAGAAGTTTGCAAAGATAAAAATCTGAAATTATTCTATGTGATAGAAGTTTATGTAAAGACTAGCTTCTGCCCGCGACTTCGTCCGCGTAAAATTTATTTTTTGCTCGACCCACCCCGTCGCATCGCATTGCCTACCCGCGCTATTACTTCGTTTTCACTTAGCGTTCTTTCAGACTTTTTTCTTTTTGCTCGGCACCTACGGGTCCTAGAGTGATGTTAAATATGCCTTCTATAAGATTTGGGCTATCATTAATGCAAAAAGATTTTTTAAAGTCCGACTGGTAGGGTAGTTCCAGAGTTTAGCTCGTTCCTTCACCACATCCCCTTCCGCTACCTCTCCCTCCCCCTCTCACTCACTCTCACACCCCCCTCATCACTTCCCCTTCGCTCTCTCTCTTTCACCACCCCGTCCCCTCCCTCTCCTACTCTCCTCCACCTCCGGCTCACCAACTTCTCCCCACCCCTCAGCCTTCACCATGTCTTCCTCCTCTCCTCGCCAATTCCTGCCCTTTCTCCCTGCGTCCATCATTCTCCCCCTCACACAGCTCACCACCCCTACCTTGCGCCTCCCCTCTAACCCTCCCTCCGGATTAGTTTTAAAAAACTAATAATGACAAACTTAGGCAAATATTTGTGCCAAGTTTCAAGTCAATTGAATAACATTTTTCATGTAAATTGTATTCCCTGTTTTCAACCCCACAGGGGTGGAATAAAAAAAAATGGTTTGAGATATTTCCATAGCTTGACTCAAAGATTATTTACACCAATTTTCGAGTTAATCAAGCCACGCAGCAAAATCCTCCCCAGTGAAATTGACTACCCCTTTTCACCCCGTTACAGGTAGATTTTCGAAAAACCCTGACACACATTATTCTTTATTTTTGGTTTTAAGTATAAAATACTGAGTTTTGAGTTAATCGGATTGCGCGTTAAAAATTTTCCATACAAACTTTGAGACCCCCCAATTCCCCTTTAGGGGGTAGTTTAGAAAAACAAAAATCACAAAAATCATAATTTAATTACTAAAATATTTGTGCCAAGTTTCAAGATTATTAACTCAAGGAATAAGATTTTTCATACAAACAATATCCCCCCATTTTACCCCCTTAAAGGTCGAATTTCCAAAAACCCTTTCTTAGCGGATGCCTAGGTCATAATAGCTACCTGTGTTCCAAATTTCAGCCCAATCCGTTCAGTGGTTTCAGCTGTGTGTTGATAAATCAGTCAGTCAGTCAGTCAGTAACGCTTTCCTTTTATAGATATAGATTACAGGAAAAATAAAAGTATGTCTCTAAATAGCACACTTTTTCAGATATCGGGACGGAACCCTCGGTGCACGAGTCCGACTCGCTCTTGACCGGTTCTTTATAATTATGATGCCAATGGGACCATTACATTACGGACTAAACGTGGCTATCATTCGTAGATCTTTGACAGTCGTTAGTCAGAAACCCAAAAGTCTGACAAGCAGTCTTACCAAGGCGTATCATGTTATACAGTACCTAACTGGGTTGTGGTGGTCAGATAGGCAGTCGCTCCATGTAAAATACTGGTGTTCAGCTGCATCCGATTAGACTGGAAGCCGACCCCAACATGGCTGGGAAAAGGCTAGTGTTAAGGAGCACAGCAATCTATTTAGATATAAGTTAATTTAGATAAATTGAATTACGGAGACTTGGTAGAGAATTAATATTGAAAGTAAATCCCATAGAAAATTATTAATTACATATCTCTCACTAACTACCTAGTTTAAATTGTAAACATTGAACTTAGGTTGGAGGAAGCGAGAAAGCAATATACGCGCTCCCACCGCGCCCTCCAGCCTACGTGCGCGCACATAAATATGGCCGCCATTTGCTCAAATGCGTCAGTCTTCGCTTGATCCTCGTGCTGTAACTATCAGTCTCCGGTTGCCCTTCGTAATGTAAAGAGCTCTGCTCTAGTTTGATTATTGTGATTTGTTGTGACCACGTGTTTTAGTGAAGAATATATTTGTTTCCTGATTTTCATCTTCGTATTATTTCACGGATCGCCCATCAACCCTGCGCCTGATCTGCTACAGCTAGGCAGATTGTTGTGACGTTAACTTCAAGTACTTATGTAGTCATCTTCAGCGCCACAAAGTCTAGTATCTACGGTTCATTGTATGACCAATAGAGTTACAATAAATTCAGCGTTCGCATGCGTACGCGCACACATTCATAGAATGTCTGGAACGTTGGTGTTTACTAACAATTAGTAATCGGACAATGTGGATGACACGTTACTATATTTATTATCTGTGTTGTGTAGCATCACATTTTATGTTGAATCACTGTCTCTCAAGATACAGGGTTACCTAGTTTGAGAGGCAGGGTTTCCCATTTTGTGTTCAGATGTAGCTTATTTACGAGTAAATTGTCTTTCTATTTAAAAACATGTTCATCTGTATTTTTTTATGAAATAAAGTTTTTATTTATTTTATTTATTTATTTGTGTTTCTAAATGTGCTCACCACAGTTGAGGTGGTTTAGAATGGTTTGCTGCCGTGTTCGTGGGTAGTTTTGGGCTGGTGCTATCAGCCGAGAGTAGGGTTGCCAGATGTTATCCAAAAGGAGGACATATGTCCTCATTTTCCATGTTTTACCTACCCTCCTCCCTTAACTCCTTTTTGCTAAACAATTATTATTATTGTTATGAATGTTTCTTGGAACTGCTCAAGATCTGCGACTTTTATTTTTGTATGTGTAGTGTATGTAGATATACTTATGATTTAAAGTAAAGTTTTAACTGTGCGTCAACTATTTATACTGAATACAGTGCTACACCAACATAGCAAACTTCCTTATATCCCAATACCTATAGATAAGAGAAGAAAAAACTTGGTTTGTATAAAGCCTCAAACTAGACATACTTTTATTAATAGATTTTATGTATTTTTAGGGCCGTTTTTATATAATAAAATCAATAAGTCCCTTAGTATACAACGTGTAATGCTAAATGCGCAAAACCTCTTAAGGGGTCATTGTACTCATCATTATGAACAACTTTTACTATGGGACCAAACCTGAAATCGCGAAAAAAAATCAGCTGTTCAGTACATTTATGTTCGCATAATTCGTCAAAATGTACTGAACAGCTGGTTTTTTTTTCGCGATTTCAGGTTTGGTCCCATAGTAAAAGTTGTTCATAATGATGAGTACAATGACCCCTTAAGAGGTTTTGCGCATTTAGCATTACACGTTGTATATAGTAAAAATTGTAAAAAATGTAGTGATATGCTGCGTGAATACTTAGCGACATTTAATTACTCAGACACTGAAAAATTGCTAGATGTAATGCAATAAGTTTAATAATGTTATGTAATTTTCAATTTTTTTATCTATACTAATATTATAAAGAGGTAAAATTTGTTTGTAAGTTTGTAAGTTTGTAAGTTTGTATGTTTGTAAGTTTGTATGTAGGGGGTAATCTCCGAAACTAATGATCCAATTCTAAAAATTTTTTCACTGGTAGAAAGCTACATTATTCCTGAGTGCTATAGGCTATAAATTATATTTATATCATGCATATTAGCCGAGCTATCACAATTTTTGTCTAACAAGTCGGAAAGAAATACGTCTTTAAACAGACTTTTTTGCATGCGCTGCCTAAATGGTTGTTTAAAATTGAAAACAATGTATGGCAGTCTGGTCCGTCTTAAATAATTCTACAAAAAAGTCCGCGACACCATATTTCTATCTTTTATATTTTACCTTTTATACATCTTTTATTGTTTTAAAAAAGTATTTTTTAGACATACTTACGTTTGGATGATTATTTAAACAACAACACATTAATCCTTATCAAAATAAGTTATTTTATGATCACAAGGACATTATGGAGATAAGATTTGGCCTTTACAGTATGGCAATTGGTCGTACAGTTTCGGAAATAATATGAAATTACTAAAACGCTAAATAACTTTAATTCATACCGCTCGCTCTTGAGCAAACATGTTTAGTGCGGACGTTTTATCAATTTTAACTATAGATGGCGTTGTGCAAATAAGTAATTTTTCTGAATTGCGAGATTTATTATTTCAATAATGTCGGTGGAATACAACGGAAGAGTTTGTTTTTTTGTTAGTTTGTTTGAACGCGCTATCTCTGGAACTACCCCAGTCGGATTTGAAAAAAATCTTTTTGCATTTTATAACCAAGTTCTTGAGGAGGGCTATAGGCTATTTAACATCACGCTAGGGCCCTTAGGAGCCGAGCGCGAAGTAATAGCGCGGGCAGGCGATGCAGTAGGATATAGGCTATTTAACATCACGCTAGGGCCCTTAGAAGCCGAGCGCGAAGTAATAGCGCGGGCTGGCGATGCGGAAGGATATAGGATATTTAACATCACGCTAGGGTCCTTAGAAGCCGAGCGCGAAGTAATAGCGCGGGCAAGCGATGCGGAAGGATATAGGATATTTAACATCACGCTAGGGCCGCTAGCAGCCGAGCGCGAAGTAATAGCGCGGGCAGGCGATGCGGAAGGATATAGGCTATTTAACATCACGCTAGGGCCGCTAGCAGCCGAGCGCGAAGTAATAGCGCGGGCAGGCGATGCGGAAGGATATAGGCTATTTAACATCACGCTAGGGCCCCTAGAAGCCGAGCGCGGAGTTATAGCGCGGGCAGGCAATGCGGAAGGATATAGGCAATTTAACATCACGCTAGGGCCCTTAGGAGTCGAGCAAAAATAAAAAATGTCAGAAAGGATGCTAAGCGCAAACGAAGTAATAGCGCGGGCAGTCGTTGCGATGCGATGCGTGGGGGTTAGTGAGTGGGGGGGGGGACAAGAAATTTTACGCGGACGAAGTCGCGGGCAGAAGCTAGTTTAAAATATAATTATAATGTATAAATGCTACTAGCTCTTATATGTACAGTAACACATTGTCCACTAAAGCACTCAGCGTTGTTAAGTGATGGCCTGAAACACAGGTTTTAATAAACCTACATCAGGCAGGTCGCTATTGTAATAATTAGACCTTTATCCGATAAATATAAATTATACACTAGATTTTTAACATAGCTTAAGTTTTTCATACTAATATTACTATGTACTTTGTAATGATGTAAGTTTTATGTAATTTAATTAATTAATGTGAACTTATGAATAAATATTCTATTCTATTCTATTTGTCTCGAGCGCATACGTCACAAGGTGCGGTCTGACTGGCTGAGTGGTGGTCAGTCTCGTCCAACCGCCGCGACGAGGCGTGTCCCAGCAGTGGGAACATTATAAGCTGATTATGCTATAAGCCATGCTACTCCTAAACTCCTGGTTGGCTGCTATTTTGAGCAAATAAATGAGGACAGATGTGGCTTATCTGCAGCGACTCAGGCTGCCAAAGCCTGAGTTGATAAGCGAATATAGCTCGTATTGACATGACACGAGAAGGAGTAAAAGGAAGATTTGCATCCCTTTTGAACTCCCTAAGAAAAGATTTTGATAAAAATGTCTTATTTTGAATTTACCTTGTAAAATCATTTTTTATTTTTCTTGTTTTTCTTTTATCTATTAGGTAAGTACCTATGTTGAGTAATGCTCATGATATTTTTTTTTTTGTTATAAGAGTCCTGAGTGAGTTTTCAGGTAAATAAAGGGAAAAGTGACGATGAAATTTTTCAGTCATAATATTCTCTAAGACAAAAATTGGATAATGTTTGTTGCTAAAAGCCTCTTATTACACCCAGTTATTTTTAGCTCAGGACAGGAAAACTCCAACAATGAGAGTCACGCTTGCCGAAACACGTTTTTTCTTGCAAAAAAACCATTAGCAACATAATTTTCAGAAGGTTATGTAGCAAAAAACACAAACAAAGCCTCCCCCGTACATTGGAAGTTGAAACCACGTGCTTTGGTTCATAACGAAGTTTATATAATTAAGTACCTATGTAAAGTCAAAATAATATCACGCCTGCATACTTCGAACTTCGAAGGGGTAGGCAGAGAGAAGTATTTTAGTAAATATGGGCACATTTCGATAGATATGTTAAGAGCGTTGGCTCCGTACGGCATTTCATACAAACTTTCAAGTCCTTTTTTATCGAAATGAATGAACGGATTTTAATTAAACTTAATACGCATAAGCAGGATACACAGGTCTAAAAAGTTAATTTTAAGAACATTTTCGAAAAATACTGTTGCAGCCATGTTGCAGCTAAATTCATTTTAAAAATTCCATAGAAACAGAGATTTCCAATTATCTTTTTTTTAAATAATACATTTCGAAAATGTTTTTATCTCACTTTTTAGACCTATGTATCCTGCTTAAGCGTATAAAGTTCAGGCCCTGAACCAATCATACGTCCGTAGGTGATACGGAGTAGGAAACGCCCGTAACGAAGGCCGAAACTACGGGTTCGTGCTTAGAGAGTAGACCCCCAGGTTTTGAACTCAAGACCCTTTTTTTTTTTTTTTTTTTTGAGGGTGGGAAATCATCAAATAACTTCTCCCGCTCTGGGTGGAGCGGAAGGGCGTGTCAGACTTTTACTGACTAAAACCCACCCGTGTTCCTTCAGTTGCCTATTGGCATAGGCAACTGAAGGAACACGGGTGGGGGTAACCCCTTCGGACAATCCGCGACGAACTCAAGACCCTAAGCTTAACAGTCGCGTATTCAATACATTTTAATTTAGTTCTCTAATACATCGTGTCTCAAGAAAAACAGCTGGGAACTCTTTATTAGGACGTTCGCCCGGTCATTTAGCAAAAAAATGGCGTCGTTATGTCAACGTTCACATTTTTTATCTATGCTCAATATTTAATGCAGTGATCTGTCGACAGATAATATTTATATAAAAGTTTCTTGAGTGACAGACAATGCACTACCTAATCTACCGAAGATAGAAACATATTTTCATACAAAATCAACGGAAATATACTTATTCCTTTGACATTATATTAATGACAGTGCATAAAAGAGATGACGTAGAACGAGGACCTTAGATAATATACATCTAGATCGAGCCACCGCGTGGCCGGTCATGAGACAGCAATATAGTACTTTTTCTAGGTTATGTGGTATTAGAAATGAGGTTTAACGTAAGAAATCTTCCATAATTTGGACTGAAACCCACGTCAATACATTCGCACAATGCAAAAACTGTCCAAAAAAGTTAAATTAATCGACGCAAGATAAATGTTGTGACAGTGAAAGCACTTTGTTCGGCTAACATTTGAAAGTTCGCCAAGCAAAAATACGGCACGCCATAAGAGACAGAAGATACGATGCTTTGTCTCAATTTTCCTACTAATTTCGTATATATGTGTCTCACTTCCACACTTTACTCTGTAATCACGGCAACGTCTAGATGTTTAATGTCATTGACGAGGACGTATAGCGCCATCCCGTTTTCGCACTGAAACAATTACATGACGTAATTTACTGACAGGACTTTGACCTTGCTTTGTTGATCCTGGTTTCTGGAGTTGGGGAGTTTTAATGTGAAAATTGTATCTCCGAAATCGCAGCGGGCGAAATTATGACCAACATCTAGTATAAAAACTTTTTTACAAAAATAAAAAATACAACCCACTTCCAAAACCAACACTACAAAGTGATAAATAACTTTAATTTCGGAAGTCGGTGTCTGGTTAAATGTATTTTCGTTTTTTGCCACCGACTTCATAATTTAAAGTAATATTTTTCTTTGTACTTAGTGTTTTTTTTTGGAAGTCGGTTTTTTTTTTCTTTTTTTTGTAAAAATGTTTTTTATTTTTCATTTTTATTTGTGGTACTATCCCACACAAATTCTAATACCACTACCTGCAAAAGAAAATTAGAACATCATCCGCATAAAAAAGTGTGGAAAAAATACGCATTATTGAAGATAACTCCAAAAAACTTCCCAAGCAATGTTAATATTTTTTTTAAGGGACTAACTTTCGAATAAAACTAAAAAAAAATCAAATCGGACTTCTCTGTAAAAATTCGTGTAACACCACACATTCCTCTTAGCATTCACATCTCAGCTGCATGCAATTGCCTTTCATTCATCCCTGATCCATACAAGATATGCATATTATGCTGAAATGCCTTATGTGCATGTAATAGGGTATATTATGGCACAGGAGGCATTTCACAGCAATGTTGCTTGGCGGTAGGAATGAGTATGATGGTAGTATGTCCCTGGAAGAGCTTCTTCACAAAGAACTGCTTTTCATCTGCCTGACTTTTTCCAACTATGTTGTGGTTGGCTTCCAGTCTCACGATGCAGCTGAATACTAGTATTTTACATGGAGCGACTGCCTGTCTGAGCTCCAGAACCCAGTTACTGGGTAACACGATACCCCTTGGTAAGACAGCTTGTCATCAGACCTTCGGGCTTCTGACACGGTCAGCCTCGTCCAACAGCTCAACATGCTTTCCGGGGCACAGGAAGCAGTTGCAGTTTCAATACATCTGCTGCTGTAGGTACTTACCTATTTCATAGAAATACGACTGTCATAGTAAATGTGTCAGGGGCACAGGAAGCAGTTGCAGTTTCAATACATCTGCTGCTGTAGGTACTTACCTATTTCATAGAAATACGACTGTCATAGTAAATGTGTCAGGGGCACAGGAAGCAGTTGCAGTTTCAATACATCTGCTGCTGTAGGTACTTACCTATTTCATAGAAATACGACTGTCATAGTAAATGTGTCATACGTCAATTATTATTGTGATTACTTACTTAATAATAATGCAATGTTTCTATTATTTTTAAGTCCACGATACACAGAGTTCAAACACTAAGTATAAGTACTGCATGAAGAAAACATTGTCTCTAACTAAGACTAATAATCATCTTCATCATGAGCCTACAGCAGTCCACCGCTGGGCATAGGCCTCTCCAACCGCTCGCAATCCAGCTGCTACCTGCCAGCCTGCAAAGATCATCGCTCCAGCTAGCCTGAGGACCTCCTACCTTCCGTTTGCCATGGTTCTTCTTCTTTCGTATGCCGATACAACTATAGTCCGGTCATCGAGAGAATGCATTTTTGACACCTGTCAGATTTTAAATTGTTTTTTAAACTGCTACCTACTTTGAAAACAGCTTACTAACATTGTTTTGGATATTTTAGCAAATTCTTGATTTAGTCGAATGATAAATTTTACGAATTTTGCTAGGTATGTATTTTTTTTATATGTAAATAAATAGTAACTTAGATACATTTTGGTCATGACCGTTACCAAATAATAAGGACAGTACTGCAAGACGTAAGATGCCACATTTCAGGATTTAATTTTGTTACTTTTTTTTTAAATTTCTGTTGGCAATTTAAGTAAAAAAGAAAACTAGTCTTTTGGAACTATTTAATAATTACTCGACACTTCTATGTTATAAAAATGTTAATTATTTGCAACTTGTATGTATGGGACATCCCATAAGTGGGTTGGTAGACATTTTGACGAAAATGCCCTTATACTAAGTAATATGTGTTTTGCGAATTTGATCCTAATAAAAAATGTAATGAAATATAAATAAACAAAATGTGCACGTATGGCTGAAAGCAGTGGTGGCCCAGTGGCGTTACCACTGGGCCGCGACTTACGAGTTGTAGGTCATAGGAAAATTCGAACCCCGACAGGCGTTTTACTTTGTGTAAATTATTTCATCACCAATTTTAAAGTAGGTATGCATCACACGTTGCAGTATAATACTGATTTACGTCCGTTACCTCACACTTTGGTCCAGTTGAAAACCAGCGTCAGGCACTTCGGGCTTTTTTGCTGAGCTGGGCCTTTTTGGCACAGCCGTGAGGCACACATTCCTGCATTGTAATTTTATTGTTTTTGTTATCGCAAATGTTGATTTTTTTTATTTATTTACTTTTTATTGTTGCTATTTTTAATATGCTGTTATTATTTTGTGTGCCTCTTTAAATTTAGTCTGTGCTAAATAAATGTATTTTCTTTCTTTCTTCCTTTCACCACTGCTCTCAAAACGGTGAAAGAAAACATCGAAGAAAACCAACATGTCGTAGAACAAAATTTCGAAGACATGTGACATCTACCAAACCGCACAGGACACCGCGTGTTGGATTACGGCGCGCTCCCTCTCGCAGAGAGGAGGCCTGTGTCCCAGCATTGGGAACATTATAGGCTGATTATAGTACTACAAATTGTCCAACTGACAGACTGACAGTGACAGGTGTCAGGAACACATTCTCTCGACGCGACGGCCAGTCACCAAGAACGCAAGATGGTAGCGGAGCTGACTTCGCAAAGTACTTGCCGGAGCACAACATTATACTCTCGCAGAATATGCTATTTTTACACATGAATAAAAACCAGAAATAAAAATATCAAACCTATTGCGAAGAAGGTCGACAAAGTGAAATTCGCGATACAGAGTTGAAAAAACTGCGGCCGGGTTCACAGACCGGAGTAGGGTTGTGCGACTTATGCAGTTCGAATTACGGTAGAGACGCGCCACGATCGATAAATGCGCTCGTGAATTATCGATGAATGTGGTAAGTACCGGTTTTTAGATTTGAAGTGAGGATTTAATACTTAGTTATTTTAAAAATCATATTATTAAAACTGTGGCTGGTTTTTTTATTAATTGATTACAAACTTACTTATTTCTTTTAACAAAGCTAACTTTTTGTACCTACACGAATGGAATCGTGGGCGTGGCATGAGTAACTAGCATGGTCCATAGAGTATTGTGTTAAGGCGAGTAGTGTCACCAACTAGTGGCTCCATTGAGAAAAAAATCAATTAAATTTCCTATGCTTTTTGGCATTAACTGTTAAGGCGTCGAACCTAGGAGGTTTATTGTTGGTTTTTTTTTACTTCACCTGACCTACCGTACCTGATCTGACTAAAAATCCTAAGTATTCACTTATAGGAAATTTTAAAATGTTCAATGTCTCCAGACTTATGATTTTTAGGGTTCCGTACCAAAACGGTAAAAAAGGAACCCTTATGGTGTGACTAAGTCTGTCTGTCTGTCTATCTGTCTGTCTGTCTGTTTGTCTGTCTGTCACAGCTGGATATCTCAAGAACTATTAATGCTATCAACTTGAAATTTGGAACAGTTTTAGATGACGTTTACCCAACTATTTTGCAAATAAGAAAGAAATAAAAGTATTTATATTTATTTTGCAACAGAGACTGAAAGTGGGTCTTAAAAATTCAAAGTGGGACTACTAGGGCATGTGGGGTATCATATGAAAGAGCGCTGTTTGCACATTCTTAAACATTTTTTTCCTTTTTTTAGGCCGCATAGTTTTCGACTTTTGATGAAAAATGTAAAAAAAAAATACCGTTCCCCCCCCTTATCTCCGAAGTTTGCAAAGAAAAAATTCTGAAATTACTTTATGTCATAGAAGTTTATGTAAAGATTACAGGAAAAATAAAACGATGTCTCTAAATAGCACACTATTTCAGAAATCGGAACGGAACCCTCGGTGCGCGAGTCCGACTCGCTCTTGACCGGTTTTTTTTTCAATAGTTTAAACTGTGTATCGTGGACTTTAAAAATTATAGAACCGTTGCATTTTTATTCATTACATAATCACAATAATAATAATTGATGTCATGAAACTTACTATGACAATCATATTTCTATGAAATAGGTACCTGTGTAGTAGGTACTTGTGGTTTGATGGTAGGTAGGTACTTCAATTTACCTCGTAAAGGCCACAAAATATTATACTGATGTGGCTAGGACAAAAGGGCAATTTAATAAATTCTATATTGCTAAACACAAATTCACACTTTAAATGTTCGGAATATTCGTAATGAACATATTTTCATATTTCAAGGGAATTTTAACCTCAAAAACCAAATAAGGACAAGTTATTTAAGTACTTGTAAAATTGTTAAATTCACTGACATATCAGTATAAATCGCTGGGTCCAGGAAGCATACAATTTAGCCCAGTTTTTTTTTGTTTTACAATTTAGCCCTTATAACGAAAGTGAGCAACCAAGGAATGATTTTGAAAATTCATCGACTAAAGGGGTTAAAATTGGAGACAAAAGTTTGTAGGTATGGAATTTTGTAATTTTTGTTGATGTGAAAATTAAGAAGGCATAAGTACAGCTTGTATTATTTAAATTACAAACGTGTCTGCAAATTCTTTAATATTTTGTTTTCAAGATGTGATATTAAAAAGACAAAAACTATATGCGATCAGCTCAAAACGGAGAAGCAAAGTAACAAAACAAGAAATCCTGATATTCAAATATAAACGAACTTGTGAACGTTGAAAAAAACAAGTCATTGCAAAGGCTTGATTATTACTTATTACCATTGGCAACACTATTAATTAATGCACGAAGTGATTTTGCATTAGAAAGCATACAGAAACAGACACGATTTCATAAATTCTGTGCGCATGCTCAGTGGGGAAAACAATGTTTCCGTAATTCATCAACAGTACTTACATAATACCAAACTAACGATCACTAGAAACGATTTGATGAGCGAACTACTATCTCAGATGTGAAAAGAAGATAAAACAATAATAACAGACGAGTAGGTAAGACAGTTACTGACGTAATGCTGTCACAATTAGATAATAGGCCAGTAATTGTCAGTAAGAAAAATGTCTTATGAATTTTATTATGTACGTAGTATGGAGGCATTAGGAACAGTGTGTAAAGTTCACTCATCCTCCATAGAAAAGGGAGGATCCTCCGACCAGACGGGTGTCGTGTCTGGTGGGCTACTGCCCGACGGTTGATGTCGGGACGTTGTATATATGCTAATCGCGTGGTAAACTCTAATTGCGCGATGCAGGTTTGCGTGACGTCATGTCATTGATGCGTAGTTCATATGTGGCGATGTAGATGCCGCCACAGTAGAATGGTTGTGAGCTAAAAGTATCAAAATTCAACTCGGTTTTAAAATGACTGCGCCCCGCGGTTTCAGCCGCGTAGACCAGGATAAAAAGTAGCCTATGTGAGGAATCCAGGGTATAAGCTATTTGCATACAAAATTTCATACAAATCGGTCCAGTCGTTTGACCGTGAAGAAGTAACAAACACGCACACTCACAAACTTTCGCCTTTGTGATATTAGTGCGATTTTAGAATAATTAACATTTTTGAGAAATAATTACGTAAAAATATAGCCATTGGTCACGTGACATTGAACGCCAATCAGGGCCCGACACGTCACACTTTCAATCATGTCACTTTGACAAAATAGGTAACATTGTTTCAGGGTTTCCACCTCAGGATATTTTTCCCTAAAATTTAGGGGATTTTTTAGAAAAAGTAAATAGCATTCCCATGTGTAGTATTTTTCTTTTCAATGGTGCTTCTGTCATTTAGTTATATTTACTTACTTTAACACAACTGTATTGCTATCAGAGTACAAACCCAGCTCAAACGTGATGATAATAGCACTAACCCACAGAATCTTTCACAATAGAAATTCTTATGTAGGTACTATACTTAGTTCTCGACTTTTCCCAACTTGTATGTATGAGTCTCCCCCATTTTAAGTCATGAAATAAGAAACAAAATGGAACCTACAACATTGTTGACATGGTTCGTTTCTCCCAAAGAAAAGTATCTCATTTGTATGATAATCTCGATATGAAATGCGGCTTATGCATTTCTGTGAGCTTTTAAATCCAAGTACTTTTGAAATGAGCGTTTCAAATGACAGAAGACATTATATTTTTCCATATGGATCATCTTCAGGCTTAAAGAAAAGTCGTTTTCTGAATTCAGCCCAGCTAGGAAATTCCTATCAACGCAATCTAACCTTGGAAAAATGCAGAATAATCAAGAAAGATATTTCTGATAAAATTCTCTTTAAGGGCTCAAAGTTTAAGAAAATAGAGACAACGAATTAAGTATCCTAGAAATGGGACATAGCTAGATCGATTTTTCTTCCCGTAAACCCCTATATTGCAATTTTCATCGAAATCGTTAGAGCCGTTTTCGAGATTTCAAAATAATTTAGCTACTTCCTCAGATAGGCGCTCCATGTAAAATACTGGTATTCAGCCGCATCCAGTAATCCAATTACACTAGAAGCCGATCCTAACATAGCTGGGAGAAGGCTAGGCAGATGATAACTTCCAAAATGCCCGATAACTATGACTCATTCAACCGCTCCTAAAATTCCCAAATTCAGGAAGGAAATGCGTCATTGATGATAAGTCAAAATTATCGCGAATGCTAAATAAAGTGCTTCAATGAAGTTGTCGGAAGGAATTCTTTTATGACGTTGCATCCGGGAGACTAATTATGTACACACACTAAGCAGGTTAAGTTACCACAAACTGTCAAATTTTCTCATACAATTTTGAACTTAACCATTAAAGTATTAAGGTTTAAAATCATTTGGAGAAATTTGACAGTTTGGTATAACCTGACGTGCGTCTTTACGTTGAATCATTATAGTTTGTCGTGATAAAAATGGCACACGGCGGAGGCTCCTCATTCTCATTGTTTGGAGCATTATGACTTTATGAGGAAGATATAACGTAAGTTAACTGGTTCACAGTCCAATAAACCATAATATTATAATGTATTATGGTGGTCTGTTCCTTTGTTTTAACTATTGTGTCTCCCTGACAGTGAACCTGTGCCTTCTGGAAGGTCACCAGGTTTAAAGGTTAATCTTTTCGCGACCGCACATATGCTGTCTATATTATAGCCTTGTAAAGACAGCCACAGTATTAGGGAATACTTAATCATTAATCTATATACCTTCAAACATGGCCATAGGAACGCTAGGCAACAGAAATAAGACTTCCTCGGACTAACCTTTTCGTAGGAGCAGCAGGAACCTCTGCGCAACTGCGCAAAAACAGTTCCTGTTTCTTTAAACAAAACTCTGAACACCAACACCAAGGTATTTGACCTAAGTATCCTGTCTGCATCAAATATCAAAGCACTGCGTCACTTTAAGGCTGGATGCAATATGGCGCGTGCCATAAATGGTGCACTACGTGATGCTATTCCAAATGACAGGACACGAGGGTCAAGGTGTTGTGAAGGGCGAAGATTTTTTGAGCATATAACTGTAAGATTGGCAGTTAACAACCTTGGGAGACCTTTAGGAGAAGTGGACCTCGACATTTAGACGGACAAACGCCAATTAATCCGAAAATTCTTTAAATGTGTAACTGGAAGAGTGATGAAAAAAATGGGAGCATAGTTTGGGGCACAGTATCTGTTCTGTGGGGCACAGATCCACATCCACACCCTGATGCCGTTCAGACGAACTAGGCCGACTTTTCCAGGTTGTAGTTACATATTCCCATTTGGGTTCGGAGGCGGTTCAGGGACTTCCAAGTGGGCCACGGACGGTTAGGCAAATAATTTGTGCTTTCTTTATTGTTCACCCGTCTTGTCTTGAATTTGCAACAAGTCTTCAGTATACATCTTTTCTGAATACATGACATTAAATAGAATTTAGATGGCTAAAAGAGTAGGTGAAGACCAAAGAAACGATGGATGGACTGTGTGAAAGATGATATGGCTAGAAAGGGAGTGACTACCGAGATGACGACTATTAGAGAAATTAAGGATGAAAAAGACATGTTGACCCCAAATTAATTGGGATAAGGGCATAAGAATAATTACTTGGTTGAGATTCAAAGAATTAACACCGTATTTGTATTGTGTGCATAAAATATTAGAAAGAGTGGTAAAAAGTTGCTTATCTCGTTAGTGCTATATATCATAGTGAAGCTTGTGAAACGGTCTAAATAATGGTATATAGATCGCATCTGGATTCCACCGGTATCGTGAGTAATCAGTGAAAAACTTTTAAAAATATTTCGCAACGAACATTGTCCCTGACCTAGGGCAACCCGCAGATCGCTCGCTTCTACGCACACATGCGCAACGCGTACGCTTGCACTAGGCGCTTGCTTTAACAACTTGAGTATACGCTACGCATTTATAGCAAACTTAGCTTACGCCACGCTATTTGAGTGTTATACAATAATAGATTACTATCTCTGAGATAATTACTTTCTTTTTTTTTTTTTCTACGCGCACTGTACTGCTATCATGATGAATTCCCAACCACCCAACCCAACCCAAGTTTGTACGGGTTGCAGTAGCGCTATAGAAGATGGAAAAATTGATTGCTCTAAGTGTGGCAGCACCTACGATCTTCTGTGTGCTAACATCACTAATGAGGCATTTATGACTTTAACGCCGGAGTATATTTCGTCCTGGCTATGCTTGGGATGCCGTTCAAAAATTCCTAGAGGCGACAATTCGAATACCCCCGTGAAGCCTGCTACGGCGCCCACCATAATTTCGTCTATTGGCTCGGAAAACGTCAACACCATCCGTGGTGGAGCCCGGCGTGGACGACAAGCAGATAAGAGCTCTTCAAATGATAACATTGCAATAATTATTCGTGAAGAGGTAGAAAAGGAAATGGCGGACCGGCTTCCTAAAATTATAGACCAGCTACTGGATAACCTAAATAGCAAGTTTATGCAATCTCTAAAGGCACTGAGCCAAGGACTAGACGCTGCAAACAGGAAGCTGGACTCTTTGACCCTGGTTGCTGCATCTACAAATGCAAATACATTGCGGGCTCAGCCAACTGCAAAACAACTACCGCGTTCGAGCACTCAGAAGCCCATGACTCTGGCTAAAGAAGTTGCACCATCCCTATCTTCTAGTCATTTGGCGGCACCGATTACAGCGGTTCCAGTGCCACCCAAACATATTGTACCACCAGTCATTCAGCAGGGTGAGGTCGCCGACCTACCACCTGCAATTAGAACTAGCGCCACTCCACGGGAGCCTATTGCATCAGTTCCTTGGCCACCAAAATGTCCAGAATCATCTGCCACCCAGCAGTCTGATGTTTTCAACCTACCAGCGGTGGTTGGAACCAGTGCCTCTCTGCAGGAACATACTGAAGCAGTTGAGAAGGTCGATATAGACGATGCTGGTTGGATCAAAGTCCGCCGAAACCGCCATCGTGATACAATCAATTCCGTCCTGCGTGGCACTGCAGCACCTGGTGTAACCAAACTGGAGGCGTCAGAACGATGGAAATATCTACATCTTTACTATGTAAAGCAAGGTACTACCGATAATCAGGTACGCGAACACTTAGCGAACATTTGTGGATTGGATGTTTGTACTGTTGAGGTACTCAAGGCTCGTGGGAATTATGCCTCTTTTAAGCTAGCGGTGCCAACGCGTTTAGCGGAGTGTGTCATGTCGGCTCATAACTGGGCTGAGGATATCTGCGTGAAGCCGTGGCGTCGTAATTTTCGTGCCAAAATTAATGACAGTTAAGCCCCTTAACCCATTCCACCACACTCCACCTGTCTCCAGCGAGCGTAATGACCACCTGCGTATCTTGTATCAGAATGTACGTGGTTTAAAAACCAAATTATTAACATGGAAATCAAGCTTAATACTCGCAGAACACCACTTAGTAGCTGTGACAGAGACGAATCTAGACGATTCTGTAGAAGACTTGGAGATATCGGTAGGTTGGAGTATCCTGCGTAGAGACAGAGGATCTGCAGGTGGCGGGGTATTGCTGGCTGCTCGGCCAGGTATCACCCTGAGAAGACGGCGTGAACTCGAAACGGACAGTGGCGAGGATATGTGGGTGTCTCTCAAAAATAACGGTCGCAATATATATGTATGTGTCGTGTACGTGAAACCGTCTGCTACTGATGATGACTACATGACGTGGTTCTGCAAGGTTGAGAACATTATCTCTAATTTTAAGTGTACTGTAATAGTATTAGGAGACCTTAACTTGAAAAGTGCATCTGTAAATATTAATAATTATTACTGTTATTTCTTGAATTTCTGTAACTTAGCTGATATGAATGGTGTGATGAATATGCGCGGGAGCAAGTTAGATGTGGTGTTGACCTGGGAAGGTACTAAGGTAGATTGTGAGTATGTCGAAGGGACTGAGTTGGTTCCAATCGATCTATATCATCCACCCTTGGATATAGCAATACCAATAGCACTACATAAAGGAGACGATGAAAAGTTAGACCCCGGTAACATAGATCAAAGTCGCGACTGGAATTTTAAAAAAGGAGATTATACACTTTTGTATGATTATATACACTCGGCCCATTGGCACGAGGTTCTTAGCTGTAATGATGCTTCTTCTGCTACTGATAAGTTTTATAGTATAATGTATGATCTATTTAACTCCACAATACCTAAGAAAAAAAGGCTAAACGCTGATAATAGAAGGTTCCCGGTCTGGTTTACCAAAGATCTAATTACCAACCTAAAGCAAAAAATCAAACTCCACAATAAATGGAAACGTACTTCCTGTGAACGTACATATGCAAAATTCAATGCCTTACGATCGGATCTAAAACTCAGAACTCAGGAGGCTTATAAATCATACTCTCACCTCGTTGAAAAAAATATAAGGAAGAACCCAGAACAATTCTGGAATTACATCTCTAATATGAGATCTAAGGGAGGTTTTGAACCTAATGTAACGTATAAGGGAGAGTCTATATCGGGTATCAGAGCGGCTGATACATTTGCTCAATATTTTGCCGGGGTATTTCTACCTGATATGCCAAAACTGGACCCAAGTAGCTTAAACCTGACCGCCGACGAAGGTAATTATATTCCTCTTCCCTCCCTGACTCCTTTAAATGTAGAAAAGAGTATTGAAAAACTTAACCCTAATGCCTCGATCGGCCCTGACAACATTCCCAATTATGTTCTGAAGGGATGCAAACGAATCTTGGCAACTCCCCTTTGTCACATTTTTAACTTAGCTTTACGATCCGGTGTTTACCCTAAGCAACTTAAAGTATCACGTGTTACTCCTATACCCAAATCTAGTGACAAAGCTTCAGTAGAAAATCATAGGCCCGTTGCAGTTCTTCCTACAATTGCCAAAGTTTTTGAGCACAGTCTTCATTCCATTATACTCAAACAGATAAATGTGTATCTTTCAGATGCTCAGCACGGCTTTCGACCCGGACGCTCTGTCGATACTAACCTAATGATCCATGTGGACCTCATCTCCAAAGGGTTAGATTCCGGTACACAAGTTGACGTCGTCTATTTCGATTTTCGCAAGGCTTTCGATCGGGTCGACAATGATGTGCTTTTGACTAAACTATGTGCCATTGGTTTATCTCCAGGCTTTCTTAACTTCTTCGCCGATTACCTGCGCGACCGCAAACAATTTGTCAGACACGGCTGTTTCGAGTCGGAGACTTATAATACGCGTTCAGGTGTCAGCCAGGGTTCAGTATTGGGTCCACTTCTGTTTCTGATCATGATCAACGATCTAGCAAAGGAAATCTATTTCGCAAAATATCTTTTATATGCAGACGACTTGAAATTAATAATGGAAGTGAAGACGGACGACGATTGTAGACGCCTGCAGAGCGACATTGACTCTATCCACCATTGGAGCATTAAGAACAAGCTCTATTTCAATAGTGATAAGTGTTACGTCATGTCATACTCTCGACGGTTGCATCAAATCTGTCATGGCTACACATTAGACGGTCAACAAATTACTCGCGTCACTAACATTAAGGACTTGGGAGTAACCTTCGACAAAGGCCTGACTTTCAGAGACCATATTTCCGCCCTTGCAAAGGAATCCTTTAGGCGTTTAGGGTTCGTCCTGCGCAATGCCCGTGACTTTGACAGCCCACATGTTATCAAACTGCTTTATAATACTCTGGTTCGATCTAAATTAGAAGCAGGTGCATGTGTGTGGAATCCCTACACTGCAACTCAAACGTTGATGCTGGAGAAGGTCCAAAAAACCTTCCTTAGGTTCTTGTTTAAAAAAGTGCACAAGTATTTTCCGTACATGTACCCAACGAATTACCTTTTTGGGATGTTGGGTTACAATTCCTTGGAAGTTAGACGAGGTTTGAATCAGATTGCGGTAGCCTGCAAAACCCTCAGAGGGCTTATCGACTGTCCTGAGCTACATAACCTATTTTGTCAATTATATGTGCCTGGCAACTATATAGGTCACCGCCAGAGTAAGAGGCACAAATTGTTTGCTCGGCCAGCATGTCGTACGGTCGCTAGAGCAGAGTCGCCAGTGTGTCGGACTCTGGAAGCCCTCAATGCCCTCCTGGCAGTCAATCCTGATTGTGATCTGTTTGCCGATGAATGGAGAGAGATAATGCGAGTGTGTCTGAAGTTTTGCGAGAGAAAGTATGAGAGAATTTCCACTGTTATTTATTAAGTATGTAGTAAATATTATAATATTAGTATTGTGTTTCTAGGTTAATTATTGTAATTGGTGTATAACCGTTTTAATTAACTATAAATAAATAAATAAATAAATAAATAAATAAATAAAGAATGATGATGATGAATTGATGATGATATAACCTGGGCCAGTAATTCTGTCTGTCGTCCATAATAATAACACAAAGAATCTTCATAAACGTATAATTTGAACAATGTTGTTACTCGTAATCTCAAGTAACGGATTATTTACTGTAACCTCGCTGCTTCGGATCTGCTCAGGTCAGGATGTGACGCATCTGTTTTATGAAATAACCAGTTTATTCACTAGTTCTTTTATTTTTAGTAGGATGGGAATTAGCCTTAGTTGTTATTCTATGGTTTAGTTTAGCGTTGACGGTAACTAATTGAATAATTATTAATAAATTATCTTGCTTGACCTTTAGCAGTCAAAAACAAAGCCTCTGTCCTTGATATATAGTCCAATGCGTTGTTTACAAGTCTCTTTTTTTTTAATGTTTTTTTTTATATTTTAATTTTTGCAGTCCTCTCTAACATAAAGTCTTCCTAAAATAACGGAAGGTTCTTTGATTTTGTTTTTGCCCGTGACCTCTCAAGTTATTCAAAATGATAATTGCCATTCAAACCTAAGATACCTATTATTACTAACTCACTACTGAAGAGAACAAGCTCGTGTAACAAAAGATAACATAAATCTCTATAATTATGTCATTATGACAAGTCCTGATACTATGATACGCCAAGAGACTACAAGGGACAAAGATCGTTTGTTCTTACTACGCCTCGCGCCCACATACGCGACGTTTATAAATTATCATCTAATTTGCATTACTCATCTAGACACTGCCCTAAATGAGCCGTGTCAGATAATATCGGGTTGCTTAAAATCGAGCCCACTATAAGCTCTGCTACCAAGTACAGCACCATCTGCAGTACCTACGAAGGGATGTCCCATGGGCGCTGGAAAAAAAACCAAGAATCCGATTCCTGACATGCCCTCTACGACTACACGAGTAATCCGGGCAGGCGGAAAAGATTTCGATGATTTCAGATCATTCAGTCTTTTTCCTACAGTTGTAGTTACAGATTTATATTAATCAATTGTGTCATCACTGTCCTGCCCTAATCTCAATTTACTTGGGGTCCATAGTGCAACATGTCTTTTTCTTCCATACTTCTCTATTAGTCATAATCTCGGTCGATAGTCCATCCCTTTCTAGTCATGTTATCTTTCACACAGTCCAAACTTGACAGTGCAATCAAGGGATTCTGATAAGGGCTGGTAAACCGTTCTTGGAAGAAATCAATGTCATATATCTTGAAGCACGCGTTTTCACCGCACCCCGTATTGTATGTAGTCTTCTTTAATGTCAGTAAGAGCCATTTTAGAAAAGCTAATTTTGTAATCAAAAACTAACCAGCCAGAAGCGTTGGTAGAATAGTTACTACCAAAATCTCATCTATCCGAGTAACCAGCCAGAACAGTAGGTAGCATGGTTACTACCCAGGTTTCCGCCATATATGCTCAATCATCGTCATCATTACTCGTGTACCCTGCTGATCGAATAACAAAACAATTCCTATTCTTCACTTCACCATTTATTGAATATAAGTCTATTCAACCGCAAGAACAAAAGCTGGCAGATATCTACTATCTACAATTCAAGAGGTGGGAATGCACTTTCTTTACCTTGAGTCTCAAGAGACAATAACCCAACTGGGGTACAGTCGACCGCACGTGGTGGTAACACATTGACCGTGACTTCAGTGAGTTAGCCTAGTGTACCACGGAGTTTCATACAATAAGATGCTAGCTTTGTTGCTGCCCCTGTCTATCCTATTCCCAACTATGTTGGGGTCGGCTTCCAGTCTAACCGGATGCAGTTGAATACCAGTATTTTACGTGGAGCTACTGCCTATCTGACCGCTACAACTGGTTGTCAGACTTTAATGCTTCTGACTACCCGTAACGACTGTCAAAGATCTACAAATGACAGCCAGTCCCAATGGTTTAACGTGTTTCCTGTGTTGGCTGTTGTTCTTAGCCACGAGCCCCTCCACTGACGTGCTGACTGTACTATTATCAGGTTGAAATTGCGTCTTCGAATAAACAAGTTATTAGTATTATAATCGTATTGTAATTCTGCGTTTTGCGGTTCTGCGTCGTACATTTATATCGTATGCACTGTTACTTTGAGATAAAAGAAAGTTATTAATAGAGATGCTAATAATTTTGCTCTTACGAGGTATCTAGATTTGTGGAGTAGTTCTTGGCTATGTTTTCAAAGAACTGCTCTTGTAAGGCCGATTATTATAATCTGATCCTTATTTTTTCGAAATGTCTTTCTTTATCTTTTTCATAGAATTCGTGGAAACTTACTGGGAGAATTAGGACTTGTTATAGGAAAATCTATTAGGATCATCGAGAATTTTATATTAAGCTGCCTTCAGGAAAGTTTTCTCCATTAGATGCCAGCTTCTCGTAACTCGAAACATCCCCTGATCACCTTTTCGCGATAGTACAAGCCTTTTTAGCTATGCAACTCCTTTTGAGAAAACCACGGCCACGCTTGGACATAGGAAAGACATTTAGCCTGTGTGGTGCCACCGCAGGGCTAAGACCTCCCTTTCTCCTTTCCACTCCTCACTGTATTGAGCTAGTGTGGACCAATCCTGTCTAACGGACGTTTTCTGGGACCCACATGATGTTATATTTAGCCCATGACTCGTTCGACAGCTTTGCTGCTTTTTGGATGACGTCGGGGAGTGCAACACTGTAGTCCTAACACGGGCCGTTAATCTGACTCCAAGAATGCTGCCCTCCGTTGCTCGGTGGAAAACCTCAAGCTTGAACCTCTGTTTCTGCTGAACCGTCAAAGACCTGGGACCCAATTCCGGGCTCGAGCTAGATATCACGACCATGTAGATAAATCTCTGTTTCAAATCTCCGCATCAATGTCCGGTTCAAATCTCGATACTATCAAAAAACCGTATTCTGGTAGACCATGGAGAAAGATTTACAACGGAGAAAATAATCTCGTCTAAAAGACGTTCCATTTTTATCGATTCACTTTGATTATAATCGATTATGCTACGTTTTTCTTTTTTTAGTAATAATAACGTATGTTTAATTTATTAAATCCAAGCAAACACATTATAAAAGATAATTTTAGTATATTGTGTTTCTATAACTGTGTTTTTTTTTTTATAATTACCTACTTTAGGTACTGAAAATAGTAATTGCAAAGTAGCGTGATCCGAAACGCATTTCGCATGATTTGTGTAGTATTATATAGTGCTCTGTGATTTGTGTCCTTTTTCTGACGTAGGTAGGTTTTAATTTTCAAACTAAATAAAACTATTTTTAATCGCGATAAAGGTTTGGAATAAAATTAGTTGTCATGAACTAAAATTCACACCAACATAACAGCTTGACTTCAAGTGCAAAAACAGTACTGTATTTTTAATTTTTTGCTTATATCTCGAAAACGGTGTGTCCTATCGCAAAAATAATGAAAATTTGGCCCCCCTTTATAAAGGCCATAAACCCCGAAGCCTCTACATGTAGGTACCAAAAAAAAAAAACGAATATAAACCTACGAATGTAAATTTTGACAGATGTTCCAACGGAGATTTCATATCTCCATACCTTAGGACCAGCCGTGATATCTCGCTGGTTTGCGATCGAAAAATTTATGAATGGAGATCGTTAGAATAGCATTTTTTCGTTTTCGACGGAGATAAGCAGTTTCTCGACTGATATTTCGACCATGGAGATAATTTCCATGCCACCGGAATTGGCCTCCTGGCTTGAGCGCCGTATGTGGGGATAGGGAGTATGCACGTGTTCATTAATTTTCGCTTAAGGCAATTTTCTTTTTATAGCACCATTAAACTCAATTCTAAATTATTGCTAACGTCAAAGATAAAGAGTCCGTCCTTTTGTCTTCCACCCCCACCAACGCGCAGACAATGCGCCGAAAGGTCACACAAGAGGTATCAAAATTCACATTAACATTATGCAAAAGTTGACGTGTCCATAATCAGCAGAATTACACAAGTATTATTAAATACAAAGTTGTGAGGCAAAAACAAGCCATTTCCTTGGCTGACCTTAGCGCACGCGTGGGCTGATAACACTGCTGCACTCAACTGACTTGATAAGCTGGTGGTACTAAGTGAAATACAGGATATGGAACCGGATTAAGATTTGTGAAAGGAGAATGAGTTGTAGAAGGTATCTGTTGAAATGGGAAGGTCGTCAACTCGTCATCTGGTGCTCTACAGGTTTGTGTAGATCAAACTGCAGGTTTACGAGATGACGGAAGGGCTTTAAATAGGTAATAAGGGAACAGTCATTATCATTGGTCTGATAACAGAACTGTTACCTATCTCTTGTAGTGCAAACAAGCTTTTTATGAGAATGCTGTGTTAAGAAGCATGGCTAGTCAGTATGGATGATACCGTTGCTGACCGCCCAGACAGACCTGGGGGCCCGTCCGTCTGACATAACGAACCATCAAAACAGATGTAAAAGTTAAAATTTTCGGACGGGCAAAAACACATCGGGAGTTTCGGGAGTAGGGACAACTGTCAAATCGTGTTGTCATTCATACTTCGTTCGGGGCCCCGAACCAATCATCCATACGTAGGTGATACGGAGTAAGAAACTCCCGTAACGAAGGCCGAAACTACGGGCTTCGTGCTTAGGGTGTAGACCCCCTGCTACAAATAGGAAACTATTATTGGATCCGATCCTAAAGAGATCTAATTCCATTGGAGCTTATAATAATAATACCAGCTTATTACTGTCCCGCTGCTGGGAAAAGGCCAGCTTTTCTCATACACAGAAGGCACGAGCATTGATCACCACACCACGATTGCTCAAGACGGGTTGGTGATTTAAGACTTATTTGATACCTGTAAGTCTAGGACTCTTCAAGATGTTTTCCTTCATCGATGTCAGTGATAAAGATAACGGACAAAACATCAATCAGCCTACCGCAGCCCACTGCTGGACATAGGCCTCTCCCAACCGCAACAGCCTGTCCTCCGCCTTCCACATCCAGTCTGTCCCAGCCACTTTCTTCAGGTCGTCTGTCCATCTAGCTGGGGGGCGTCCCACACTACGCTTACCGATACGCGGTCTCCACTCCAGGACTCGTCTGCTCCACCGGCCATCGGTCCTTCGACAAACATGGCCAGCCCACTGCCACTTCAGTTTGCTTATTCTGCAAGCTATGTCGGTTACTCCGGTTCTTGGATAACTTCATCATTCGTACAAAACATAGAATGTTACAAATTTTTCACGACGATTGCGTCAGTCTTCGAAATACCAAAGCCACAAAAGAGGCCTTTACTCTGACGTCAACTTTTCTAACCTAACCCAAGATTTGTCATACCTTGAAACACTTTAGAGTAAATAAGCTAATCACCTCATACTTAAAGTAATTGAGGAAATTGTTAATTACTTTAGATAAGAATGTTTGGTCTGCCACAATCGGTAGTTTATCAATAACAAATACGTTAATAGTACTGACACACTGCAGTGTCGGGTTTTTGGCAGATAAAAGTGGGTTGTAGCCGTTGTAGGTATTATTTTTTCTTAGCAACTGTAGTAGGTAGTTCTGCTAGAAATACGTCATGATTTATGCCTATATTATATATTCTTCGCTCACTCCCTTTTACATGGGACTTATTTTTTAAATTTTGGTCAAAATTTAAGGAGCCACTGGTCGGCGACTCTCTCAACTCGTTGGTGGCGTGGCTATAAGCATCCCTTTCTGCAAATCCAATCTTGGTCTCAACGCTCCCTTGGTCCGAATATGCAGAAGTTACAACAGCTTTTGCAAATCGTCAGAAACCGACTTACACGGAGTACCATTTAACAAGTTTAGAAGATCAGTCTCTGAGATATGCGAGTGCATAAACTAACCAACAAATTAATAATATATTTTATTTTATTGTAATTCATGTTCTCAATAAATCTTAGTTTATTCCACTCAAGCACCTTCCGTGTTTTAACATTTTATTTTTTTCTTTTTTTTAATGTAAATATTCACAATTTTGAATTTCGAATTCAAAATGTATTTTGTTTTATATGTTCATAAGTTTTTATTTTTAAGTTAATTACGTTGTTGTTTTTAGTGAATGCTGTGTATACCTGTAATAGGCATACATGCCAGTACTTTTATTATTACTGTGTCTTATTATTTTTTTTTTTGTATGTACTGCTATTGGTATACCTAATAAATAAATAAATAAATAAATACTATTTAGTTATTTTATTTATTTATTTAGTAGTAGTAGTACAGGAGCTCGTGGCTATGTAATAACAGCCGACGGGTCGATCCATCAGGTTAAGCTTCGCTTGCCGGGGTTGGTCCGTGGATGGGTGACCATCTTTACATACCGAGACTCCTCCGTGCCTCGGAAAGCACGTTAAGCCGTTGGACCCGGCTGTCATTCGTGGATCTTTGACAGTCGTTACGGGTCGTCAGAAGCCCGTAAGTCTGACAACCAGTCTTACCAAAGGGTCCATGGTTATAGGAATAATTACTTCGATGTTTATGGCGATGATGGGCATTGACGTTGACAACACAATCCGAAGGTTTTTGAAGCCAATTCCTATTAATAAATTGCTACATAAGTTTGAAAAATTCGTCTGCAAGACTACGTGAATAACGCAATGAATGTTGTCGAATTGTCAAAATGAAACATTGCATTATTATTAGTGTTACGAAAGGTGGAATTAATCCGGTACAAGACTTAACTTCTCCTGATTTCTATCGATATGTTTTGTTTGAAACTGCCTTGAGCAAAAAAATACATCTCATCTCTAAAAAAACGTCGTGCTGTTCGGGGACTAAAAGTAATATCAATAAAATATTCCACCGAACGGCACTTCACTAAATTTCGTTTCAGTGCCCTTAGTGGAAGTGTTTAGGTGTCGTTCGAGGAAGTGCCGTTCAAATCAGTGCCCTAAGTGGAATATCTCGTTTTTCTTAGCAACAATGGCAGAAACGGCTGTTGTATTTAATTTAATAGGTAACTAAGACAAAAGGAAATTAGATGACTCACAAAGGATCTTATGAAGGAAAATGCCTGTTTTCTCTTTGATAAGAAAGGGCTGCTAAGGAGATAAGGTTATAAGCAATAAGATAATAGGAAACAGGAGAAATCCATCGGAGAAAATTATATTTTATCCTGGCGTTTAATTGTTTCATACTAATATAGAATAGATAGATAGAATAAGTAGATTCTCTTTAAGCACAACCTTAAAAATGACATCATTCTGCCTAGCCTTTTCCCAACTATGTAGGGATCGACTTCCAGTCTAACCGGATGCAGCTGAATACCAGTATTTTATATGGAGCGACTGCCTATCTGACCTCCACAACCCAGTAACTGGGTAACACGATACCCCTTGGTAAGACTGGTTGTCAGGGCTTCCGAAGACCCGTAACGACTGTCAAAGATCCACGAATGACAGCCGGGACCAACAACTTAGCATGCTTTCCCAGGCACGGAGTAGTCTCGGTATGTAAAGATGGTCACCCATCCACGGACCGGACAGTAACTGGGTAATACGATACCCCTTGGTAAGACTGGTTGTCAGACTTTCGGGCTTTAACGACCCGTAACGACTGTCAAAGGTCCACGAATGACAGCCGGGACCAACGAGGCACGGAGGAGTCTCGGTATGTAAAGATGGTCACCTATCCAACCCCTGCAAACGTAGCTTAACCTGATGGATCGAACCGTGAGGCTGTTATTACTTAGTCAATTATGCACACCATAAAAATTACTAATACAAATAAGTATGTAATAAGCATAGACTTATAAAAAAAGATGGACTCCGCGCCACGCATATCGAAAGTGAAGCACAGTAAGTATGGACCGTTTGTACAAACACGCCTCACGCACACATTTACATCATAGTATGCCGACCGGCCGCCATTACGTGACACGAGCGACGACGTACTTGCAGGTACTCAAATCATGCACACATAGATCGGTACGGTGCTTCACTTTCGATATGCGTGGTGCGGAGTCCATCTTTTTTTATAAGTCTATGGTAATAAGTATTTAATTGTATAGTCTTACCAAGGGGTATCGTGTTACCCAGTAAATGGGTTGTGGAAGTCAGGTAAGCAGTGGCTCCATGATAAATTACTGATATTCAGCTGCATCCGGTTAGACTAGTAGCCAACCCCAACATAGTTGAGAAAAGGCTAGGCAGATTGATTGACTTCTATGCTAATATACCTACTACATGCGAAAGTACATAATCGTGGTACCTATGATAACCTTTCACTCCTAAACCACTGAACCAATAGGTAATAGGTACTGTAGAGGTTTTGTTATATACAAGCCAAAGTATGGATACCTGGCCGACATTCCGATCATTCAAACATCGAATATTCTTATAAAAAGTGATGGTCGCTTTTCATAAGGATTGTCAGATAGCTGATAGCTAAGGCTCCGCGTAGGACCTAGGGAGTGTATTATTATTTTATTTCTATTTTAATATAGCGGGCCTCAGCCCCATTTCTTCAGTACACTACTGTCTTTTATATAAAGTAGTTAGCCTACTGCTGTGAGGTTCGAGCCCTCACAGTACCTAAAGGACATAGGAACCTCATTCTGGACCTGGATTAAAATATGATGAAGTACAAATACACGCAGACGAAGTCACAGGCAACAGCTATCACATCACACTATATAATATTATAAAGGCGAAAGTTTGTGTGTGTGTGTGTATGTTTGTTACTTCTTCACGCTCAAACGGCTGGACCGATTTGGATGAAATTTGGTATGTAAAAAGCTTATATCCTGGATTAATACATAGGCTACTTTTTATACCAGTGTACGCGGGTGAAACCGCAGGGCGCAGTTAGTAATTGCTAATACCGACATTGCAAGGTTACAAACTCCAAAAACAAGCAGCAAATAAAAATTCAGTAGACAATTATTAACTGTAGCATGTCACAATTCCTTCATTTTTAAGCCGCCAAGTACTTACCTAAGTAATTACGAATACATTTCCCGGCTGAGTCACAGTATAATAATGTTTCAGAAGTACGACCGAAACGACGCGCTTCGAAATCTCAGTAGGTATATCAGTAAGTACCTACTATGCGTGCCAAATAAGAATAGTACTGTCAAGACGACATTTTGTTCAGCAGTACTCGCGAACTTCATTACCAATGCGTACTAATTTGACAGCTGTCGTGTATTTGACAACTATCGGCTGTACTAATTTGACAGTTATCGTGTGAGGTGCCAGCAAGAGCGATCCTATTCTTATTTGGCACGCATAGTACAATGCGATTCAAATAAGAATAGGGACGTCAGTGACCTCTATCTGTCAAATGTTGTCTGAAAAGTACGGTTTGCAAAGAAAACTTATTTGCGTATTTAATAACGTTTTTTTTTTTTTATTTAACAGAGTCTTAGTTAAATCAAAGTGAAAAAGACATCAAAAAATTATTCATAGGTAATTAGTTTTAAGGGTTCCGTACCTCAAAAGGAAAAAACGGAACCCTTATAGGATCACGTGTGTCTGTCTGTCCGTCTGTCACAGCCAATATGCTCCGAATCTAATGGAATGATCAAGTTGAAATTTGGTACTTACACATATGGATTTCTGTGACCCAAACACGTATGGCTAAAGAAAATAACTGAATTTTGAATATGGGGGTCACTTTTAGGGGGCAAATAAGAAAAAAAAAGAAGTTTTTCAAACTGTACCGTGTGACATATCAAATGAAAGGGCTTGCTATGAGGGTTTCAAATATATTTTTTTTGTAATTTTAAAATATATAGTTTCAAAGTTATTTAAGAAAATAGACGAAAATTGACCTTTCCCGTCCTTATCTCCGAAACTACTAAGCCTAAAATTTTGAAAAAATACAGAAAATAGTTCTATACCTGTAGATTACAGGAAAACCTATAAGAAGTTTGTGGTCTTAAAATAACATGGTAAATCTCTCAATATTGTGAGTGCCAACTTACATTTACTGTTGGAATGTATGGGAGAACATGTATTTCAACTATAATGTTAAGTTTGTTCTTGGGATAATTTCATCCCAACTTTGGAACCCTTCATTGTACGTAGTCCGACGCACGCCGCACTTGACCGGTTTTTTTTTTTAAATTACTACTTTCTTTCATATTTTCATTGTTAGCAACAATATTTTTAATTTTTTTTCAATTTCTTCGTAAAAATGTTATTTAAAAAATATCTTGTTTTGCTCACCAAATTTATTGATTTGACAGCTATGGCGTCACAACATGGCGCTAAGTCGATCCTATTCGTATTTGGCACGCATAGTACGCAACAGTTCGAGTGCGCAGCAGTTACCCACGCACGGACACGTATTAAATTTATCTACCGAGCGGCCGTTGGTAATTAATTCAAGGTCACTGCTCAGATAAACTACTGATAGCTTTACTATACTGTGGTTGAGTCATAATTCTGCTCGAAATTCAAACAATTTAAACTGGCGAATTGTATAAAAACGTCACTAGTTTGACTTTGAATATTAAACTACACCCAAACAGGTGTTATTTAGAAAATGGACACGCTATTTGTAGATTAAGTGTGTCACTTCCATATATTTGCGCAAACTAAGCCAAGGTGAACGTTATATCAACATTTAAAGGCTTTAGTGTGTGCTAAACCGATTTTAAAATGCACTAAATCGATTTTAGTTCACAAATCCTCCACTACAGAACAATGGCGGTAGTGTGTTTGGTTTTAAATAAGGTTTTTGCTTACAATTAAGAGGAAATGTGGGTGCTCTTTTCTCCATACAAAAAGATACAAACGCTCTCGCCTGTTTTCTTTCTGGTTAATGACCTTAGAGCAACGATTTTTTACAGAAATATAAATATCAGTTACTTGTATGCCCCTATGTTTTCCTTTTTGATGATATATTATTTTTATAGGAACTAGAACCCTCCCAAAAAGCTCAAAATTGCCTATTCAGACCGCTGTCAACAGAGGCCTAGTGTACTAATTTGACAACTTTTAACGAAAAAAGAAAAACATAGGGGCATAGTATATATCCTTCTTATTCGGTTTATGAAATATCTTTTAAATTGGTCCAATATTGGAGGAGGAAATACGCGAGAGCCAAACCTCGAAATGTGACTTTTTACATAGGCTATTTAGTCGGATCTGCAGTTGTCTTTATCGCACGAATTCGAGGGCGGAGCGCTCGCAGAGCGACAGCAATACCTTCTTAAAATACCTAAATTTCAAAAGTCTGGCCACCCGCCTTTCCTCATTGTATTATTTCGATGTTTCCTATTGTTTAGATAACCAATACTGATTGATAACGTTAACTAACAGTGTTAATGTTTTTTTAAGAAACCGGTAAAATGCCGACAAAATAAATGTCACTTATACAAGGACTAAACTCACTTACTTTCACGTTGTGTGAAATGTCCAAGGATATTTATATTTATTATTATTTATTTATAAGGAGTCTATTTGAGTGACATTTATCGATATCGATAATTTCACCGTTACATTTTCCGGTAAACTGTGATTCACAGCAACTGTTCGTAAAAGTAGGTCAGGCAGTAAAAGTGAATTGTGTTTCTATTTTTCTCGATAGTGGCATGGCTCGATAAAATAGTTATTTAATTTTACGACTAGGACTCATTTACGTTGTCTACGTAATGGAGAAATGTCTATAGACTTATCATGATGAAAGGGGCTTGTGGAAAATAACAGTCGCACAGGTCGATCAAAGGTTGCCGCCGCGGTTGTTGGTTGTTGGTTGGTTGGGTACGCTTGCCGCGGTCGGTTCGTGGATGGGTGACCATCCATAACATATTTTATGGAGACCCCTCGTGTCTCATAAAGTACGTAAAGCCGTTGGTGCCGGCTGTCATTCGTAAATCTTTGACAGTCGTTACGGGTCGTCAGAAGCCCAAGTCTGACAAGTCTTACCAAGGGGAATCGTGTTACCCAGTAATTGGGTTGTGGAAGCCAGATAGGCAGTCACTCCATGAAGTATACTGGTATTCAACTGCATCCAATACACTGGTCGGGTTCCAGCCCCCAACAAAGCTGTTGGGAAAAGACAGATTGACTTATTTATGATGAAATTTTTTTGAATGGTGACGTCATAAACGTAGGTAATTTCGATACAATGTTGTTGATATTACCGATTATAATTGGTAGGTACAATTAGATACAATTAATTTTGAAACGTCATCGATAGTAATGATATTATTTAACACGATTTGTAACTTATGTTAATGAATCGTACGTCATAGCAGATTATTCAAGGACAAGGAATGACTAATAATAATTAACCTTCATAAGGACTGGCAAAAGGGAGAAGTTAAATATCATCATCTGCGGGACATTTTTGTTGGTGTCAGCTTGCATAATACCTAACTAAACTCGATTTATTATTGTGTAGTAATATTAGAAATGTAGCATTAAAAAATAACGACAATTATTGTGTAATATTGTTGAAATGACTGCACTTCAGAGTTATTTTTTTAATGTAAATGATACATAGATTAAGATTGCTTTGTATTTATCGTCAAATAACGGAGTTTATTATACGTTTATATCGAAATAACGAAAAGGTGCCAGACATTATTTTCTAATAATACTTACTACATACTACGTGGATAGTGTGAGGTCCGACTCCAGACTTTAGCATAAGATTATGATTAGGATACTAAGGTCCGTATTACAGAACGTCACTCAATACTCAAGCATGACTTAAAACTAGATTCAAGCCATTTGATTGGTTGAAACTAGTTTTAAACATAATTTAAACAAAGATCAGTGCTTGAGTTTCCTTCTGTAATACGGACCTTACATTAGTTTTAGGTTTTCTTTACTAACGGTGTATGGATCTTAGTGGTCTGATAATAAAGGTTTTAATAATAGTAATAACTGGAATTTTTTGTATGGAATATAGATGCAACCGATTTTTAGTAAGTATTTAACATGGAGGACCCAATATCAGGCCCTTCTTAAACAACCCATTTACTGGACAAAACCAATATTTAGATCAATAGTCAATATTATATTGTACCTATGCACAAAACGCCTAAGTTTCAACTCATGAGTCCTATTCATTCGGAAATCGTGGCCAAATACATAAATGAGCAGGACTCAGGAGCCTAAGAAAAATTTAATAGTCAGCTGTTTTTGCAGTTTACAATCTCAGGCAAAAAATAATGCATTCTCAAGAAACAATATCACATCATAAAATATAGAAACTTAGCGTCGCCTTTGAATACAGGCATTAAGATTTTTTCCTAGTGTAATGCACAAAAAGGTAGAAAGTATAGAACGCTGTGTGTTTATACACGCAAACATAGCGTGAAAGTGAATTTTTTGATGCGGCAACACGCCATACTGTTTTCCGTTACGTTCAAAATAATTTAGAATGAGTAGCTCAGACTCTCAGAGACAAAAAAGTAAGATAATTTTATTTGGAACTAGACCGCTCCTGCTTCGCACGGTTTTTATGACTTGACGAACCATCCAGATTAATTTTTTATAATGTAATGTAAGTTTAATACTAACAACGATAATTTTGTGTTTTAAAATTCCTTTATTACCAAATATTTATGGTTAAATCATTTGAATGTTCCATGTGTCATTGAATATATTGTCTATTGCAACATGATTAACTACTTGAAATTTTTCGATAAAAAAAAAAATCCAAAGTAGCACCGTCTATTTTCTGTTTTATACGATTATACGTAAACAGATTTAGATTGTGCAGTAAAATTTGCTATAAATCGAAGGTATTTAAATATGTTATGAACTTACTAAGCTAAAAATTGCCTATAGCATTTTGCTAGAAATCTACATTTAAGTAATCACAGAAAATTAGAATCAAGCTAGTCATTTTCGAAAACATCAGTACCTACCGACCTAAATAAAAGGCTGTTAATTCAAACACATACATTTTAATGAAAACTGCTCAACATACTTATTTTTTAATTATTAATTTAAGTAGATGTAGGCACATCACGTAAAATCTAGCCTTCACACTCAGACCAAGAAAAAAAGATAGACAGCGCGCCGCGAACATTAAAACTGAAGCCACTTTTTTTTCTATGTGTGCATCGAAGGGTTGTCATTTGTTAAATTTTTTCCCTATAATTTGGGGATATTTGTGTGGGTAGGAAAGTAGACATAGAGGATGGACTACGATACCTGTATGAAATTGTCCACTATCTAGAAAGAGAGAAAAACAACTATTGACATGTATACAATGAACTTAGATACTAATATGACCATAGACATAGAGGATGGACTGTCCATTAACTGCCTAAATTTGCCTATTCATCCATACATCTATCTCTTTCCTATAGAGATCGTTATCATCAAAATGATCAGAACAAACCACGCTGGTTTTCGATGGCAACCATTCCGGATCATTCCGACTATTTCTTATAGCTACTATCCATTTATTTTTTATTTCATTATTAGTTGGAAACCTAAAATATTAAATAAAAATACCAAAAGAAAGAATACTTAAAATATTAAAAGAAAATAGGAATATAACTGAAAATAATAAATCATATTTATTTAAAATATATTAATCGAATGGGAAATTTTAAATCGTATTATGGCAACACCCATACTTTACGTCACTGCTTTCGTTTGTTGAGATTTTTTGTTCCAAGTAACCTAAAATTCACAGTTTAATAATAGAGAAACGATGTTATTTCAAGTACCTTACAAGTGTAAAGTGATTCCGTGAGACTTTTTATGTGATTTGCTTTTGTTTTTGCAACTTTTCACTACACAGGAAGGCATAATTCTATTTTTCTAATTTAAGTTTACTTGACGACAACTCGTGACGTACTAAGAGCGATGAGCATGGTTTTAGTGTAGGTGTGTGCGTGAGCGTGTATGTTTACTTGCAGGAGCACGGTTTTATGGCTTCACTTTTGATGTTCGCGGCGCGCCGTCTATCTTTTTTTCTTGGTCTGAGCCTTCACATTAAAAAACTCCGTGACAAAAGCAGTCAAACAGTGTTATAGTGACGTCATTCGTAAAGTACATTACAGCACGCAATTAGGCGTATAAAACTCATCTAATTTTATTACCTACACCACTTTTGTAAAATAGGAACTAAAAATAAGAACAAAGAAAAACTTACTAAAGCGCATCGACATGCGAATGTCGATAACTGCACATCACTAACGGGGCACTGGCTGGACCCGAAACGACCTGAGCCCCGTCGGAACTTGTTTATTTAAAAAAAAGGTACACGGTCCTTTTGTCTCGCTTGTAACAAAATGGAACAGCTGATTTTTATTATTATTTTTCTTTATCAATTATCTAACAACACAATGTAGATGTTATTTGAACCACTATTTTGCTTTCGTGAACTTATTTACGCAATTATACGAACTTATGTTGAGTTAACACCACCAATTCGAAAAACCACTTTCCACTTTGTAAAATGGAGTAATACAGTTAACACCATAACTGAATCGCATTATAACATGAAACTACATGTCAATTAACTTTCTAAAACGTAGGATTACGATACGTATTTACAAAACAGGAAAAAAGAAATAACCAAACATATGTTAGCGCATTTTAAAATAGAATTACCTTATTCGGCCGCAAACTATGTCGTTTAACTCCGCTCCTAAACACCTGGGCTATAATATAACACTCCGGTAATCGTTTCTTTTTCTCTTAAAATACATTATTACACTGTTTAATCAATGTCCGGACGCGAAAACGCAGTCCAAATTGAGATTTTATTGCAAATTCGGCAGTCGCAAGAGCTAGCGTCCAGTATTCGCTCGCGACAGTAGCACACTAAGATGTCAGTTGTGTCAGCTGGGTTTGGTTCGTTCTCATTGGTAAATCGATTGAAAATCTCTGTAGCACACTTTAATTTGTCTCTCTATCTCTTTCTCCCATCCGTCCTCTCACTCTGAGGCTAACGACCTTGATAAGATTTTAGCGCAATCCGTACTATATTTTTGAGGGAATTTTTGTTCAATCATCATTTTTTGGATACATCTATGCGTGTGACATGTTTGTTTCATAATTTATGTTCGGATCTTTCCAATCTAAATCATATGGGAAACAAAGCAATGTGTCAACAAGTACTTGTATGTGTGTGTATATAACAAAGAAAACATATTGACAACAGCGAGGCCTTCCTGATTGGTTCCAGCACAGCTGTTTTTGACACGAGTAGTGCTTGCCGTAGTATACAAGCGTCATCACAAGATGGCAGCATACTCTCATTAACACCAAACAATTAAGCTAAACAATAATTTAATTGCTATTTGATAATTGATTGTGTTTTAAAATAAGTGAAATCACTTATACCTATATCTAGTAGCATTTATAAATATGGCTGCACTGTATAAAAAGTAATGAAGTTGAGTGCATTTAGGAAATGTTCAGATCAAAGTGCATCTCGTAACCATAGTAACAGAGTTTATTTGATGACATTATAACCTGACTGAATTCAAAACACCTCATCATGGTAGCGAAACAAACGTTGTAATGACTTTCTAATTTTATCATAAAGTGTGTACGTGTAATGCTGTGGTGTAATCATAGACTACTATTATATATACTGGGTGTAATGTCATTGTCATTGCTTGCCTGCTTGGTGTTTCGTATCGTTGCAGATATAAATAAAGTAATTAAATAAAAATGGACTCTTTAGACCTGTTAGCTCGGGAGGATGAGTTCAAGAAACTCAATAAACAACTTGAGAAGAAAACAGAAAGTTTAATGAAGGAAATTGAACATGCTATGGTTGGTTAATTTCTATCAATAATTGAACTTGTATCTTTGATCGACTATTAAATTTGTTGTGTATATGCAATCAAGAATGTAAACCACAAAATCAACAGACAAGCACTGCAGATCTTTATTTATATTTTTCCCTTCAGTGGTTCATGTGGGTTGTATTGTAGTACAAACTTTGTATTCTTGACTCAAATTGGATTGGGGATTGTCAAGTAAAATCTGCTTTCAAGACTTATTTCATCAGTGTTTCCTTTGTATATCTCACAGTCGCACTGCAGAGAGTGCACAGGCCTTTAACACACTAGACACTAGGTTTTTTTAATCAAGTGAAAAGTATTCTTCTGAAAATTCTGGGCGAAAGCCAGAGTGTTTGAGCATGTTACTAAAACCTTCAAGGTGTTCAACTTTTTGTCATCAACACATGCATGACTAGTAAATATTGTGGAATACAAATCATTTGAAAAATCTAAATAATTTTCATGCAATTTTCTTTATTTGTATCAAGATTTTTCTCATATTTGAGAAAAAATCTAAAAAACAAATATAGGGGTATTTGTTTTTTTAGATTTTCTCCAAAGACCCCTCAGTGCCTCTGAAAGCACATTATGCTGTTTGTCCCGGCTGTCATTTGTAGATCTCTGATAGTTGTTACAGGTAGTCAGAAGCCAAAAAATTTGACAACCAGTCTTACCCAGTAACTGGGTTGTGGAGGTCAGATAGATAGTCACTCCATGTAAAATACTAGTACTCCGCTGCATCCGGTTAGACTGGAAACCGACAACATGTAAATGGGGAAAAGGCTAGGCAGATGACGATCAAACACATTTAAGTAGGTAATGCTAGCTTTCACCTAATCCCCCATAATTCTCAATCATGCTTCCTTTTAATTTCAGCAAAAGCAAGATATATTCTCAGAATTCTCGCCCAGCCTTACATTATCACCTGTACACACCATAAGGAAACATAGCTGTGACTCCCACAAGCCTAACACCCCACCATCATTGCCTTCACACCACAAACCTGTTCAAAAAAAGAAAAAAACACCTCCAAACATTTCACCCGAGTCAACTTTGAGCACCAAAATTGAAAATGGAATGCAACATTCTAATGTTGGTAGTATGAACAGTGATGAGGTTGAAATAAAAAGTTTGAATACATGTAACTGTTGTACCAATGTGAAAGTTGGTAGAATTGTAGAAAATGAAGAGTTTTTATATGCATTTGTATCGGTTAATGTTAAGGATAAAGTACTGCCGCAGTCGTTTTTGAAAGGTAACTTAGAATGCTTAACTTATTCAATCATTTTTGTCTCAGTCATAATACTTAAATATCATACCGGCCAAAGCAGGCCAGTTGCCAAGATTTGTTTCTCATACTAAGACAGCTACTCTATCTTACTCAGAACTGAAGCCGCTTCCTCCTGTCTGCTATTAACAACAAGCTGCAATGACCAATCCAGCTTGATTAGTAATTTGCAATCCCCAACCTCCCGAGAAAGGTGATTATGGCAAAGCACAATATCATTATTTGACTATACATTGGTACGGTCAACCTCTCTCGCTAGGTCCATTTTTAACTGTGCTCACAGCCTAAGTTTTAAATTATAAGTACTATTTTACTGCATTTTCAGACAGACCTACAGTCGAGAATGTCTGCAAATTTCTGTCGTCCAAAGTGAAGTTAATGCAAGAGCAAATAGATAGACTACAGGGCACGTTAGATAAAAAGGTGAGTTGTACATACAAACTTTAGTATCTCATTACCAGGGAGCTTGTGGCTAAGTAATAACAGCTGCATGGGTCGATCCATCAGGTTAAGCTACGCTTGCCGGTGTTGGTCAGTGGATGGGTGACCATCTCTACATACTGAGACTCCTCCGTGCCTCGGTAAGCACGTTAAGTCGTTGGTCCCGGCTGTCATTTGTGGATCTTTGACAGTCGTTACGGGTCGTTAGAAGCCCGAAAGTATCACAAGCAGTCTTGCCAAGGGGTATCGTATTACCCAGTTACTGGGTTGTGGAGGTCAGATAGGCAGTCGCTCCATATAAAATACTGGTATTCAGCTGCATCCGGTTAGACTGGAAGCCAACCACAAGATAGTTGGGAAAAGGCTAGCTATATAGGCAGATTGATTTTACCAGTCTAGCCTCATTCAAGTCACACTTGCCTGTAGCTGGTACAAAACTATGCCAGTAACTGGCATGCCATTGTGAAATTCACCAATCAGAGGTTGTTATGGCCAGGGACCATACAACCCCGGTTAAGTGTTAAGTCTTTCGAAGGCGTAAGCTGCTTATGAGGTTACCTTTATTATGTGTAACTCCTTGAATGGGTTGGAGCTTGAAACCCAGTAAAAGGGTTATCCCTTCAATACGGATAACCCATTGAATGGGTTCTATACTTGAAACCCAGTGAAAGGGTTACCCCTTCATTAAGATAATAATTATTATTATTATTTATTTATTTTTCTCACCACAATATCCTTACAAAATAATAACAAAAAAAAAAACAATATTGTCCAGTCATTGGCTTAAAGAAAAGTATTGTGGGAGACTGGTGCCTAAGCTAAGCCGAAGCCCGTATTTCAGGCCACCAGGTCTCCGCCCCAGGTACAAAGTATGGTTTCACGTAAACTATAACTAGACATCAATTTCTATTCTACATTTAGGAAGGAGTGTTTGTGTGGAGTGTATGGGAATGTGAGTGTGTGACAGTGTGAGTGTGAGTGATGTAAAAGTTGGTGCGTGTGTGTTGATGGTGCGTTGTAAATTTGGTGTGGGTGTGCGTGTTTGCTGAATGCCAAAGTAGTATGTGCTTGTGGCAAAGATAACATAGACGAAAGCGGTAACAATTTTGGGATGGTAATTAGATTTTCAGTTGCGTCATAGTCCAGACTCATAAGCATAAGCCATCCATTAACTTTCTTCTTACACAGGTGTTTTGTGAGTGGGAAGATGTTGTGAACTTTGTTTATTTTGTTAAAGAGGTAGCCTCCCAGAAAACAAAAGAATCGCTCGGAGAAACAAGTTGTAAGCCTACCAGCGGACCGGTCGACGGGGTCGTAGCGTAGCGCCTTTTGCTGACCATAGGTGTGAGACTATATGGAAGAAGTGCATGTTGTTTCAGGATGGTCTGAAGTATGAACAGTTGGCGAACGGTGAGAACCCCACTTTCCCGGTATAAGACAGTTGTGGGGTAGCGGTATGGTCGAACAGATGATACTTTTAATAGGTATTGCTCTCTGCGCCCTTTCAAGTTGGATTAGAGTCGATTTCGGTGCTCCACCCCGTGTTGTTATGCAATACGTTAACAAAGACTGAGAAAGTGCGTAATAGACCGTCTTCCTAAGGCTTTCACCCGCCACGTGTCTTAGGTTCTTAAATACATAAATTAATTTTCGAACTCTAGAGGTAAGCGATTCGATGTGTGGGTGTAAGCCCAAACAAGGATCCAGAATCACCCCAAGGTATTTTATAGAGTTTGTTCTCTCAAGGCGGGTGCACGTGCAGGTCGTACTGTAGGAGATGGGACATTTATGCGCGGTGATAGAAAATAAAGGCGCTAGACTTTGAGAACCCCTCCGCATAGCAAAATTAATATATTTTGTTTTTTCTGCATTCAGGGTAAGGACATTGTCATGCAACCATTTTGACACCTCATTCAAGCCAGATTGAGCACTTTCGAAAACGCTTTGCCACGTGGTAGAATTAAATAATAGGTCTTTACCTATGAAATTGCCGTTTTGTATGAAAAAATTTAAACGAATTTTTTTCATGTATTTTTTATTTGTATTAATCGAAGTAATCACCCATGCAATCAATGCATCTTTGCCAACGCAGTGGCAGTTTATTGATGCCCTTCTTAAAGAAATCAGCTGGTCGGGAGGCAACAAATTCTTCAAAGGCATTTTGTACTGCCTCTCGGGTATTGAATTTTTTTCCCGCCAAGAAGTTATCCAAATTCTGGAAAAAGTAGTAGTCTGTAGGCGCAAGGTCTGGTGAGTAGGGCGGATGACGGAGAGCTTCCAACCCCAGTTCTTGCAACTTGGAGACCGTCTGCTGTGCAGTATGAGGTCGCGCGTTGTCGTGCAGGAGCAGCGGAGACGAGCGATTGACCAATGCTGGTTGGAGATGTGCCAGCTTCTCCATCATTGTGTTCAGTTCTTCACAGTACACATCTGCAGTAATGCTCACCCCGTTTGTTAAGAAGCTGTGATGAATCACACCGGCGCTAGACCACCAAACAGTGACCATCACTTTTCTAGGGGTAAGTTTTCGTTTAGGGCATTGTTTAGGTGCTGAACCAGGATCCAACCAACTCACTGAGCGCTTGCGGTTATCAAACAGAATCCATTTTTCATCGCAGGTAACAATGCGGTTCAAAATTCCTTCATTTGTGTGTCTGTTGAGCAGTGCAAGGCGCGTCTCGACGCGTACTTCACGCTGGCGATCATTGAGTTCGTGGGGCACCCATTTGTCAAGCTTTTTTACCTTGCCAATTTGACGCAAATGGACCAATATTGTTTTGACGCTAACGTCGAAAGCTGCTGCTAATTCAGCCGTAGATTGTGTATCATCAGCTTCCACAATCGCCTTTAATTCGTAATTGTCGACCAAAGTCTTCGGACGACCGCGAGGTTCATTTTTCAGGTCGAAATTTCCAGAACGGAAGCGAGCAAACCAATAACAGGTGGTGCGTTGGTTTGTAGTGTTAGCTCCGTAAACGTCGTTGATGTTGCGTGCCGCTTGTGCCGCGTTGCTGCCACGACGGTACTCATATTCCATAATTACTCGAATTTTTAACGTATCCATGATGACGAAAAAGATTGAAATGCGATGAAAATGTAACACTAATCAATAAACAAATGACTACTTTTGGAAAAAAAAATCCATGTTTTTAAAATAAAATTAATTTGAAATTAGAATTCTTAGCCAAACAAAAATTATTTTGATTTGAAATGGCCAGTACTGCAGAACGGCAATTTCATAGGTAAAGACCTAATATTAGGGCAGTGTCATCAGCAAATGTGAAGATTTTGCCTTTGTCGAGATTGAGATACTTAACCTATACAGGGTGAAATTTTAATGGTGGTTTTCCTCTTAAAGGGTCATTGTACTCATCAATATGAACAACTTTTACGGGATAAACCCTGTAAACGCGAAAAAAAATCAGCTGTTCAGTACATTTATCTAGATCAAACTTGTCAAAATGTAGGGAGCAGCTGATTTTTTTTGCGCGATTTCAGGTTTGTCCCATAGTAAAAGTTGTTCATATTGATGAGTACAATGACCCTTTAAGAGAAAAAAAAACCATAATATTCCACACTGTATAATATAAGGGTTTTTTAGGGGTTACCATATTAGCAATTTGCAACGTATGCCCGTTAGTAGTAGGAATGTTACGCTGTTATCGCTTTTAAGCGAGTTGAAGTGAAACCCTTTATTTATTAGGTATTATTTTTTATTTTTTTTTAATTGAAATTACTCTTTATTTGTAAGCAAATATACAAATTAACACTAAAGTAATGACTAACTAAATGTTCTTACAAATGAATACAAAAACAAAAGGACACTTAGGCATCGAAGTACTCGTCCGCATCGATGTCATCCGGAAATGATAAAAATCAATTGAAATTGGTTCCATTGGTGCCCTTGGGCATTGGCAAGAAATAATAAAAAATATATTTTTTCTGTAAGGGTTGCCGTTAAGTAGTAAATGAGCCACTCAGGCATGCAGATATCCAGCATAACATTCTTTATCTTCCCTTCCAGGCTACCCAGTGCGACGGCCACTTGCGACAGCTGGCAGAGTTAGAGAGTGAGCGAATGACTCTGCTCTCCAGGACTAACAGCATGAAAGCCAGCACAGCTGATATGAAGGCCAAGAATATGCTGCTGGTAGCTAAACTTAATGTAAGTACCTGCGCAGAAGATGAATTTTCAAAGCGCGGGAAATGCTATTGACCAATCGGCACGCTCCACGCTTTTTCCTGTACCGCTATTGGTCGCAGCTGCCGCCATGTTAGCGCGCGCCGCTTGACAGCCGCCATACTTGCGAGTGAGACGGAACTAACAGCTGCAGTGTATTATGAACCTTATAGTAGTGATCTAAGGTTGATTGTAAGTTTTAAGTATTCTCGTTAATCTTCGGGGCTATACCTTCTTTTCTGTGCGAACGAAGATTCACGACGCGCCTTATTAGTTGAGTACTACTGTACAATAGAGTTGAGTGCAGTTGTGGCGGCATCTACATCGCCACATACGAACTACGCATCACAATGACATGACGTCACTCAACCTGCATCGCGCAATTAGAGTTTACCGCGCGACTAGCATATATACAACGTCCCGACATCAACCGTCGGGCAGTGGCCCACCAGACACAACACCCGTCTGGTCGGAGGATCCTCCCTTTTCTATGGAGGACGAGTGAACTTTACACCCTGTTCCTCATACCTCTATACAGTTAACTGCACGTCCATGGCAACATGGTAGTTTGAGATTAAGGTTGCGTTAGTCGACGGCTCGAAATCGTTGGTAGGCGTGGCTAATGTGCATGCTATTTCACCTAACATCGTATGAGAAAGTGAAATAGACAATGATTTGTAACAAAAACGAGCGCGCAAAACTTGAATTTTTTATGTCCTTTAGAAACATTTTAACTTATAATTATTTCGCCCTTTGTATGTGTCATGTATTGTGTATACAAAGCAGCAGGTTAAGTTACTTAACAAACTGCCAAATTTTCTCATTCGATTTTTAACTTAACCTTCAACATTTTAAGGTTTAAAATCGTTTGGAGAAATTTTACAGTTTGTTATAACCCGATGTGCTGTTGTCTGCACATCTTTTGTTGGAGATCCTTAATCAATAAATTAATTAATAGACCCTTGGGCGTATAGATGTTGTGATAAACTACTGGATGTATTTATTCAAGTTATTTGAATTCCTGAATAAATTAACTATCCCTGTATGGTAACAATTTTGCCAATTTCATAATCCGGGAGTTATTTATTTGCCTAAAGATGCGTTAAAATTAGTGTTGAAATATGGAAGTTTCGACGCTCATAACTTTCAAATCAATATTTTTTTATTCTGTTTCCGTACACCTGCTATAAACCTACTGGAAATTAAATGATTATGATTAACATCTTTACAGGAGAAAGAGCGGCTCTACAAGGAACAAAGGACAGAAATAGACAGAATGACGTGCGAGCTGAAACGTTGTAGAACGAAATGCAGCAGTGCGGAGGCCAAGACCGCGGCGCTGCAGGACACCAGCGACACCTTGCGGCAGCAGCTTGAGGCCGTGAAACTGGCTGAGAAGGTAAATATATAAACAATAATAATAACGCCATCTAGTCCCAAGCTAAGCAACCTAATGCTTGTGTTATGGTAACGAGATGGCTGATAAACTACTTATACTTGGTGTAAGGGACAGCCCTCCGCAAACTGATAGGGTGAATTCAGTATGTCATACTAAGATGACCGGTACATGAAATTTTTTCAGGAAAGTTAAGGGAATCCAATAAACCTGGTTTGTTTGTGTTTTTGTGCACAATTTGGAGCGTCTATTACTGGTTGGTACGGGTAGGTAATAGGTATGCGGTGAGTTCGATGAACTCTGTAGCTAGACAGAAAGTGAACAGCTGATTTCACGCGTCGTTGGTTAGAGTATTTCAACATCCATTGCTGGTTTTTTTTTTGCTGTTTTTTTTTGTAGTTTTTTAAACATAAATGGAGTGCTGCGAACACACAGTGCAATTTTACATTAAAATAATGAAAATGTAACTGAAAAAAAAATTGACAAAATTAAAATTCTCCTGAGAAAATTTCCGGTGGAATATGATTCAAAATGAGGAGCTGAATGCACCCTGTGAGTTTGCGGAGGGCTGTCCCTTACACCCTGTATACAATTTTTTTTTGTTATGTAAATACATACATATTATAGATAGAAAAACACCCAGACTCGGAACAAATACTTGTAGGTCGTACAAATATTTGTTCCGTGCGGGAATCGAACCCGCGACATGCTGCGCAGCAGTCAATGAATAATAGTTATAGCACAGATTGATACAGATAGGACACTCCGCAGTTTAGGTATGAAGCTACAAGTACGCGGCGGGCCCCGTCCGCGGGGCTAATTCAGTAGGTCAGAAGGTGTAAGAGTTACGCGATAGAAAGAGAGGCAACTTGTAGTTGAATATAACTAGTAGGTAGTGTAGTGTTACAAACCCTACATATTTTTTTTATGATGTTTAAACTTTTTTTGATTTCAAGCTACATTTAGATTTGATGGACGCACTTGGAGCTCGCGTAGATAACTTATAACTCGATAGGTTTTCGTTTTTATTGGGTATCTATTGTTTGTTAGGTTTATATTGTATCTTAATGCTTAAATTTAATTTGAATTGATTCTTTTGCAGGGTTGTCACCTTTCTTTTGGGTTGTCACCTTTCTTTTGGGTTGTCACCTTCTACCTTTAGGGTTGTCACCTACTACTTTTAGGGTTGTCACTCTTCTTGTTCTTCTTCTTTCATATTTTTTTAAGGCTTATACCAAAAGCCTGATGAGTTCACAGTAATTAATATTTCACTAAAATCATGGGATTAGTATGGCAACGGGAATCGGAGTGACGAAAAACAAATTTTGTGTCAAACACCATCAAATTCAAATGTCTACGAAATTTAAAATCTAAAAGAACAAAAAGAACAGCCAGTACACAGGTGCACATGTTTTAAAAAGACCGACTGAAAAACAAACTATTTAGAGAGCGAAAAAGTTTAAACATCATTAAAAAAAATATTTAGGGTTTGTAACACTACAGTAGGTAATAAGCGTTGTGCGACCTGAATTGCACTTTATTGTGTCGTAGCAAGAGTCGCTTTTTATTTAAATGATTTTGCGGAGTGTCCCATCTGTATTAATCTGTGGTTATAGCTTGCCTTTCGACCTCAATCTGCCTAGCTATTTCCCAACTATGTTGGGGTCGGCTTCCAGTTTAACCGGATGCAGCTGAATACCAGTATGGAGCGACTGCCTATCTGACCTCCACAACCCAGTAACTGGGTAATACGATACCGGTTGGTAAGACTGGTTGTCAGACTTTCGGGCTTCTGACGACCCGTAAGGACTGTCAAAGATCCACGAATGACAGCCGGGACCAACGGCTTAACGTGCTTTCCGAGGCACGGCGGAGTCTCGGTATGTAAAGCTTGCCTTTCGACCTACAAGTACAATAAAACGCTTATCATAATCAGCCTATAATGTTCCCACTGCTGGGACACAGGGCTCCTCTCGGTGAGAGGGAGTGGGCTGTAATCCACCACGCGGGCCCAGTGCGGGTTGGTAGATGTCACATGTCTTCTAATCTTTGGTTCCTTTGAATAAAACGCTTAGGTTTAAAGAATTTATTTCTCACAAGAACTTAAATAACAGTTCACTTAAAATGAGATACAAAGTGCTTACATCATACACGCTCTAACGCTTCTTCAATCATAATATCCCTTTTTGAGTCGAGTTGTTTTTAGAACGAAGTTCTTTAACCCGGATTGCTGTAGGAGTTGACTGGTAGAAATCGTCACGTAACGAAAAAGCGCTATGACCGAAAAAGCCAGTTTCGAAGCTTCAAAAGTATTTGTTTTTTGTTTTAGTTTAACCTATACTTAAACTACTTTATCTGCTATTTATTTCAGGAATTCCGCGAATCCTCCCGCAGTCTTTCTGCGTCCCACCAGACCGCCATCTCTCGGCTAGAAGCACACATTAAAGTGTTAAACACACGGAGCGACCGACAGATGGCGTTAATCGACAATTTAAGGAGACAAAACGTTTTGTTGAACACAGAGGGCGCTTTAAAAGTTCTTGAAAAGGAGTATTGTGATTTTTTGAATCAGGAGTTTTAAAAATTAATCCATGATAACATCTCTGTATTGGGTTCGGATTCCAGTCTAACCGGATGCAGCTTAATCCCAGAATTTTAGCCGTCGCGTCATGTGAAATGTCCAAGGATATTTATTATTATTTATTATTATTATGTAAATCTGACCTCCACAACACAGTTACTGGGTAACTCAATATATTCTCATTTTTTTTTTCTCAATTCTCAATTTCTTTATTGCATACCATAATTTATTTATTTATTTATTATATAAGGTAACTTCAGAGCTGACAGTAAGCAAACACAAATTATTATACCAAACATTACGCCAATTACGAAGTACTCAGATAATTATAGTAAAAAATACAGAGAGAGACATAATTACTAATACAGGCTGTAAGGGACAGCCCTCCGCAAACTAACAGGGTGTATTCAGGTCCTCATTTTGAATCATATTCCACCGGAAGTTTTCTCAGGAAAATTTTCATTTTTTCAATTTTTTTTTCAGTTACATTTTCATTATTTCAATGTCAAATTGCATTGTGTGTTCGCAGCACTCCATTTATGTAAAAAAAAACTGAAAAAAAAACAGCAAAAAAAAAACCAGCAATGGATGTTGAAATACTCTAACGAACTACGCGTGAAATCAGCTGTTCACTTTCTGTCTAGCTACAGAGTTCATCGAACTCACCGCATACCTATTACCTACCCCTCCCAACCAGTAATAGACGCTCCGATTTGTGCACAAAAACACAAACAAATCAGGTTTATTGGATTCCCTTACCGTTCCTGAAAAAATTTCACGTACCGGTCATCTTAGTATGACGTACTGAATTCACCCTATCAGTTTGCGGAGGGCTGTCCCTTACACCCTGTATATACAGGGTGGCCGGAACATTGACGTCCAAAAATAAAATTTCGGTCCCTCGTATCGTGGGGTATTCGAATCACCCCCATGTATGTTCCGCGACTTTTCATAGTTTTCGAGTTATGAATTTTTTTCTGAATGTTTCAAAATTTTCGACCTGACCAACCTAAAAAAATTCTAAAAAAAAAAGTAGAGGGTTTTATCGAGTTTCTTTTTTTGCAACTGAATTGTTATAAGTAGTACTTTTATGCATAAAATAATCAGCTTCGTAACTGTGATGAAAGTTATGAAAATGTTGATCTAAAGTGAAAAATTTACGTTCGGTAAATTATGACTCAAATTTTCAACTTTAAATTAAAAATCTTAACAGGTGACTTCATAATTCCTAAGTAGGCTTCAAGAATGCGCCAGACTCTCAGCTTTCATAATCATAAAAAAAATGAAGTACTTAATAGGGCTACTTTGTTTAAAATCGGCCTTCAAAGACAGCGAGGTGGAAAAATTCTTAAAATTACCCAACTGAGTAATTATTTTTTTTTGGCTATTTTCTCGTTCCTAAGGTTAATTAATGATAAGAATACTGAAAACTAACCAACAAATAGTTTCAGAGTTGGGTAAGAAAAGTTTTACGTAAAAAGTGGTTTTGAATAAAACACAGATGATAATGTGAATAAAGTACTTAATTTATTTTTAACATTTACAAAAGGTTTTCAAAGTGGCCACCACCAGCAGCAATACACATTCTACACCTACGTAAGAAATTGCCCGAGACTGTTCAAGTGAACAAGAGCTGAGGCAGTTGATTGCAGAAGCTGAACGTGTTGTGAGAGAGAACAGAGACGCTTTTAGACGATTGCCAGACAATTTCTTACGTAGGTGTAGAATGTGTATTGCTGCTGGTGGTGGCCACTTTGAAAACCTTTTGTAAATGTTAAAAATAAATTAAGTACTTTTTTCACATTATCATCTGTGTTTTATTCAAAACCACTTTTTACGTAAAACTTTTCTTACCCAACTCGGAAACTATTTGTTGGTTAGTTTTCAGTATTCTTATCATTAATTAACATTAGGAACGAGAAAATAGCAAAAAAAAAATAATTACTCAGATGGGTAATTTTAAGAATTTTTCCACCTCGCTGTCTTTGAAGGCCAATTTTAAACAAAGTAGCCCTATTAAGTACTTCATTTTTTTATGATTATGAAAGCTGAGAGTCTGGCGCATTCTTGAAGCCTACTTAGGAATTATGAAGTCACCTGTTAAGATTTTTAATTTAAAGTTGAAAATTTGAGTCATAATTTACCGAACGTAAATTTTTCACTTTAGATCAACATTTTCATAACTTTCATCACAGTTACGAAGCTGATTATTTTATGCATAAAAGTACTACTTATGAAAATTCAGTTGCAAAAAAAGAAACTCGATAAAACCCTCTACTTTTTTTTTTAGAATTTTTTTAGGTTGGTCAGGTCGAAAATTTTCAAACATTCAGAAAAAAATTCATAACTCGAAAACTATGGAAAGTCGCGGAACATACATGGGGGTGATTCGAATACCCCACGATACGAGGGACCGAAATTTTATTTTTGGACGTCAATGTTCCGGCCACCCTGTATGTATTATGTATGTATGTGCGTGTGTCTGTGCGGTGTTTGTGCTGTAAATGTGTGTAATGATGTGTGTGTATGTACGCATGACTAAAGTGGCACTACTTGGTAAGCTGAGTAATCGGCGTTTGATGGAGGATTTGGATAATCTCCTTTTTAATTGCGTTTCGTGTGGTACTTAAGGGGTCCAGAGATGGGAATTTATCATTATATAATGCAGGAAGACGCGAGAAAGGTGACATCTTTAGATAATTAGTGGAGGCTGTTGGTACTGATAGCAAAGTGGTATGTCTGGTACGCCTGAGTGGAACATTAAATTGAATTTTGCTGAGCAGCTGTGGGCAGTCAAATTTATTATTTAGTATATCGTACAGTAACATTATCAGTACATATCATTTAATTGCCGCCGCTCTTCCAGAGTATTAAATTTGTGGTAATGTGGTATATCGACTTTAGTTTTGTAATTTAGGTGCCTAATAAATTTGCGTTGTATTGCATCAATTTTATCAATATATTTAAATCATAATCATAAATCATAATCATAAATCATAAATCTTTATTTCGCCAGAGATATGGTACAATTGGTGTTACAATTAAGAAGTGCTTTACACATCTCACCTATAGGAGGCATGCGAAAATTTACTATTAGTCATACACATTCGTTATTATTCTTTAGAGTCAAAGTATTACAGTCAAAAATAAAAATAAAATACAAAATACAAAATTCACAAATACAATTCATTACATAGTTTCGTAGTAGGTTCTTATAAAAAGGTCGCCATATAGTACTAGCAGATTCCAGTATGCTCCTTATGTATACAGTTGGTAGGGAAATTATTATATAGTCACAATTATGGACCCGTTCGGGCACAGCATAGATCAAGTAGGAGAGAGGAGGAAGCCATATAGATAAAATATAATTATTGGTAACACTGCTTGTCAGATATTAGGGCTTCTGATTACCCGTAATGACTGCGACTGTTAAAGATCTACTAATTACAACCCGGACCACTTAACGTGCTTTCCGAGACATGGAGGGGTCTGGGCCTCAAGTTTGCTATTACAATAGTGTCAGAATGGTCTATCATTGATTTCATAATTGTTGATTTTGACAAGTTTGGTAATCTACTAATATAATGGCGTCATATTGGCGTCATTATGACTTTCCAATGGTCAACCACTGACACTCCATTGTATGAAATTATGAATTTAGCAGATTACGAACTTTTAGCAAAATGACAATGTAGTGACAATGGGATCGTGTTGGAATGTAAAAAATAGCAGACTTGTATGAAATTACTCTTAGGTCCTATTTCCGAATAGCCACTACTTACCGAATAAATTCAAAAATGGAACAGAATTTCTATGAAATTATCTGTAAAGTAAGTTAATAGGAACTTAATTGTAACATAAGTTTTTAAACGGTCATGGTCACTAACATGGTAAATATCCCGTTTGTGCTAATAATAATGAACATAATCGTAGGTGGTGAAACAGGTCCTTAGGGCTAATTTTTCAGTCGTCAGATAACTTTTATTTATGGAATAAAGATGGCGGTTTGACAGCTTCTGTCATCATTCACCTGCCCATTCCAATCTATTTGCGGTCGGCGCAACATGTCCTTTTTCCATACTTCTCTATTAGTCGTCATCACGGTAGTCACTCCCTTTCTAGCCATGTCATCTTCCACACAGTCCATCCATCGTTTCTTTGGTCTTCCTCTACTCTTATAGCCATCGACATTCATACTCGAATCTTTCCTCACGACATATTCCTCATTCCTCCGCATCACATGCCCATACCATGACAACCGATTTTCGTCCAACACGTTTGACAGCTTGCGTATAGAAAATATATCAAATATGTTATTCTCCAGATTAAAGTTATCTGACTATTGAAAAACTAGCCCTTATTTAAATAATTCTTGATTCTTCTTGATATCGCAGTCCACTGCTGGAGACAGGCCTCTCCCAGGCTGCGCCACAATTAGGGATGTGACATTATACACAAAAAATCGATTATTAATTAATCGATTATTTTGCCTAGTAATAAAATCGATTAAAAAATAATCGATTTTTGTAATAAAAATAATCGATTTTGTTAAAAAAAAAACGATTTTTTCCTTATTTTTTTATGGATTTAGGCGAAATCGCCTAAATCCATAAAAAAATAGATTTAGGCGAAATCGCCCGAATAGCCCGCGAAAGTCAAATTTTCTTACGTTTTTTGCAATTTCCAAGTCAGTATTAGGTTCTATGATGACCAAAATACGATTCGTGACCATAAAAAGTATGTATTTACAAAATTATAATCAATAAATTCATCAATACAACTCTATAAGACCCAAGTAATCATATCGAATGACTATTTCATGAAATATTGACATTTGAGGAATAAACTAACTAATCAAGGTAAAGGTCATACATTGTTCCTAACAAATTACAAGGGCGTAAAGTGGCAAAAAGATTTTTTCTTTTCTCCTTTCGCTGGAAAAAATGTACATAAGTAAATCATAAAATAAATTAATTAAAAGCCTGTGGGCAATGAATTTGCGAATAAAAGTTTTTGTAAACGCTTAGAAAGTACGGGTTCGCGGCATTTTGTGGCCTCGCGCTCCTGATTAAAACGCTGGATATTGCGGCCGTTGCGGGTGAAAAAAATCGACAGTGAAAAATAAATCGATTTTTTATTAATCGATTTTTTGTATTATGTAAATCGATTATAATAATCGATTTTTATTGAAAAAAATCGGTTTTTAATCGATTTTTTCCATAATCGATTATTTTTTCACATCCCTAGCCACAATACCCTGTCCTCCGCCTTCCGCATCCAGTCTGTCCCTCTGTGCCTCAAGGTCATCGCTCCATCGTCTCTGGGGCGCGTCCCACACTACGCTTGCCGATACGCGGTCTCCAGTCCAGGACTCGCCTGCTCCAAAAAGTTTGAATAAATATTCTGTTAACCAATTTATTTGTTTAATTTAATCTAGACGTTTCTCAGCTCTTTTGTTTATGATAGATAAACAGGCTGATTTAAGGCCCCACACATTACACAGTCCGCTGATAGGCGGTCATTCATAAAAACTGTAAAATTCTATTTTTATGAATGACCACCGGCCGGCGGACTACCAGCGGACTGTAAATGTGTGGGGGCCCTTATACTTGAATTCACAAGCATTAGGCGGCCATTCATAAAAACTGACAAAAACAATTTTTATGAATGACCGCCTGCCGGCCGGCGGACTACCAGCGGACTGTAAATGTGTGGGGGCCCTTATACTTGAATTCACAAGCATTAGGCGGCCATTCATAAAAACTGACAAAAACAATTTTTATGAATGACCGCCTGCCGGCCGGCGGACTGCCAGCGGACTGTAAATGTGTGGGGGCCCTTATACTTGAATTCACAAGCATTTACTCGACTATCTACTGTAGATTTTTATGTAGACTTGCGGCCGAACCCGATAACCTACTGTCAGTAAAAGACAGATTTATTTATTTTATTTATTTCAGTCCATTCATGTTATTTTCGTTCGTGTGGTTTTGTTTAATCTGTCTTAGATTATTGGGACGTTAGAACTATTACTGTATATAGTGTATTATCTAACCTTTCTTCAATCAATCTGCCTAGGCTTTTCCCAACTATGTTGGGGTCGGCTTCCAGTCTAACCGGATGCAGGATGAATACCAGTATTTTACATGGAGCAACTGCCTGTCTGACCGCCACAACCCAGTAACTGGGTAATACGATACCCCTTGATAAGACTGGTTGTTAGACTTTCGGGCTTCTGACGACCCGTAACGACTGTCAAAGATCCACGAATGACAACCGGGACCAACCGCTTAACTTTTCTATGCAGTCTGACAGTGGCCGCACTTTAGGCCCTGTAGTCCCCTTAAAGGCCCCCACACATTTACAGTCCGCCGAGCAGTCCGCTGGCAGGCGGAATTTATGTATACTGGCGGTCCAGTTTTTATGAGTGGAATGCTTGCCGGCGGACTGTGAACTTGTAGGTACTTGGAGAGGCCTGATCATTCTTGCTTTGAAGATTTACTGGTTATAAGGGAATTCGGAAGAAGTTAGATAGTAAAACTTCACCATAATTAAGGCAGTGTTTTAATGATAATTGTAATGGTTGTCCTGAACGTATATGCCGATGTCGTAGCTGAGTCCTTTGCCCCTCTCGCTCTTCAGGCGGAGGTTCACGAAGGAGAAGCCCACTCCTCCGGCTGTGATGTTAATGCTGGACTTACTGTGATACGTGTCAAGTGCTTGGATGCCCTGGAATTAAGAAATGGAAGGTTGTTTGAATTGTGTAGAAATATACAGGGTGTAAATACAGGGTGTAAGGGACAGCCCTCCGCAAACTGATAGGGTGAATTCAGTATGTCATACTAAGATGACCGGTACATGAAATTTTTTCAGGAACGTTATGGGAATGCAATAAACCTGATTTGTTTGTGTTTTTGTGCACAAATCGGAGCGTCTGTTACTGGTTGGGAGGGGTAGGGAATAGGTATACGGTGAGTTCGATGAACTCTGTAGCTAGACAGAAAGTGAACAGCTGATTTCACGCATCGTTGGTTAGAGTATTTCAACATCCATTGCTGGTTTTTTTTTTGCTGTTTTTTTTGCATAAATGGAGTGCTGCGAACACACAATGCAATTTTACATTGAAATAATGAAAATGTAACTGAAAAAAAAATTGAAAAAATTAAAATTCTCCTGAGAAAATTTCCGGTGGAATATGATTCAAAATGAGGAGCTGAATGCACCCTGTTAGTTTGCGGAGGGCTGTCCCTTACACCCTGTATACAAACAATCTGCCTAGTTGCCTAGCTAGCTTTTTCCCAATTATGTTGGGCTCGGCTTCCAGTCTAAACGGATGCAGCTGAATACCAGTATTTTACATGGAGCGCCTGCCTGTCTGACCTCCACAACCCAGTAACTGGGTAATATGATACCCCTTGGTAAGGTAAGACTGGTTGTCAGACTTAAGGTCTTCTGACGACCCGTAACGACTGTCAAAGATCCACGAATGACAGCCGGGATCAACGGCTTAACGTGCTTTCCGAGGCACGGAGGAGTCTCGGTATGTGAAAATGGTGACCCATCCACTGACCAACCCCGGCAGCGGGGACACTTCTCGCACTTTAAAGGCATAATATTACGCTAACGATCCCTGGATCAAAAAATGATTTTGACAGACCCGCAATAATTTTGAACGGCCTAGCCAATGATACCGCACACCATGGGATAGATGTTCGAGCAATTTACCAGCTAGGTGCTAGAGTTTCTCTGAGAGAATTTTTTAAGGATATTGGTATTCTCACGGTGGCATCACAGTTCATCTTCGCCAACATCTTATACATTAGGCAAAATATACATTTGTACAGTAAAAACAGTGATATTCACAATATTAACACCAGAAATAAGGACAAATTACGTGCTCCATTTCATCGGCTTCATAAGGTTCATAACTCATTTGTTGGTCTTGGTATAACTTTTTATAACAAGCTACCTTCTTCTTTGCTAGATTTGCGTTTTAATGCGTTTAAAATTAAAGTAAAATCCAATCTTTGTTCAAAGGCATACTATTCTATCAACGATTACTTAAACGATAAGAATAGTTGGTCGCTGTGATTAACTCAAGACAATGTTTATGTTATGTTCTTTCTCCAGAATCAGGTTACTAATAATAACATAATGACAGGTTTTATGAGTTAAGTACTAAAATTGTTTATTTTATTTGACAAAAATATAATTTAATGTATTGTGTTGCGTAAATTATTTTGCATAGGTACTATTGTATAGAATCTAGTTCTTCTAACTGAACAGACAGCTGTGCTGCTGGGGAGTTTGTTCCGCTACTTCTTCTTCCCAGCTAAAGCACTAGGAAGTGGTGAAGGGCAGGCGTTTTGTGGGAACTGTGTTACTGTAATTTCGACGTTCAAAAAGTGCTGACTTATCGCCACAATTGCGGCGATAAGTCCCCTCTTTGAGGTGTGGTTAGAGCGGCGCCACGGCGTCCTCACCTTCCGCCTGACGCAGGTCCTCACCGGACACGGTTGTTTCAGGAGGTTCCTGTTTCGCATAAGGCGGGAGGAAACGCCCGGGTGTCACCATTGTGTGGATCGCCCGGAGGACACGGTGGGGCATACAGTGGAGGTCTGCCCGGCTTGGGCAGAGCACCGCCGTGTTCTCACGGAGGCGATCGGCGGCGGCGATCTCTCGCGTCCGAGCCTGGCGCCCTACTCCCTAAGTCCGTCCGTCTTTCCGTCCGTCCGTTCATCCGTCCGTCTGAAATTACGATCCATTAAAACAAGTGTAAAAGTAAAATTTTTCGGACGGCAAAAGCACACTGGGAGTAGGGACAACTGGCAAATTCTGTTGTCATTCATACTTCGTTCGGGCCTCGAACCAATCATCCATCCGTAGGTGATACGGAGTTAGAAACGCCCGTAACGAAAGCCAAAACTACGGGCTTCGTGCTTAGGGAGTAGGCCCCTGGTCCAGGCCATGGTGCGGAGCGAGAGTGCATGGGAGGCCGTCACCTCCTTCTGCGAAGCAGTGATGCTCGCGAAGGAGGAGGCGGAACGCGTGAGGGAGAGGCAGCCTCACGGCCTCAATCGCCGCAGGAGACGCCCTGGGCGGCGGGAATCGCGGGGCGATTTCCGGCCACCGTAGGCGCGGGCCTGCGGACGGTGAGCAGCGGGTAGCTCGCCGTCCGTAAGGACCAGGCCCGAGTCGACGGCGCGTTGGAACACGGGTGGGTTTTAGTCAGTAAAAGTCTGACACGCCCTTCCGCTCCACCCAGAGCGGGAGAAGTTATTTGATGATTTCCCACCCTCAAAAAAAAAAAAAGAAAAAAAAAGCCTATTTGAATAAATGACTTGATTTTGATTTTGATTTTTTTTTTTTTGAAAAAAAAAAGACGAGAAAAAAAATACTTACCTATTCAGTATGTTGAGGATATCACTTTAAAAAAAACTTGTACCTACCCTCCATTTTTTTTTTCAAGATATTATTTTACCACTGTACCAACGGTAAGTATAGTGTAGGTATACCATGCCAAATTACAGCATTCTAGTAGGTACTAAAAGTCTCTGAGCTAAGCCGCGGACAGACAGACAGACAGTCATGGCGAAACTGTGGGTTTCTTGTTGACTGCGGAACCCTAAAAAACGATTTGGCAAACTTATTGGTGTTCGCAGTATGATTTTATCTAGTTAAAAATATTTTTGTAGTTACAGACACCGTTAGAACTCATTCGATTGGAATGATATTAGATATTGCTAACGGTAGCCCAATCTATGTTTGCCCCCAAAAGCCCAATGGCTAAGGTGTGCGAGCAAGAGGTCTCGCTTATAAGTTCACGCCCAAACCCGTTAAACTTATACAGGGTGTAAGTGTAAACAGTGCCAATCCTTTAAGGGGCCATTGTACTCATCATTATGAACAACTTTTACTAGGTATAGGACCAAACCTGAATCGCGAAAAAAAAATCAGCGGTTCCCTACATTTTGACGAATTATGCGAACATAAATGTACTGAACAGCTGTTTTTTTTTTGGTCCCATAGTAAAAGTTGTTCATAATGATGAGTACAATGACCCCTTAAAAGATTGCCACTGTTTACACTGACACCCTGTATTGACGTGTGAACTCGCTCAAGAAGGAATGATGGTAAAGACTACCTATAGATGATTAACAGCTAAACAAAAACAAACAGCTAAACAATGGTGCCGATTCTGTTGTGCACTAACTAAACTTAATTTAGGCTATTGCTAACTTTTTCTTTTTTTTTTTTTTCTTTATTAATAAGAACTTAAGTAGTTCTTAATAATTGATTACAATCTAGCCTAATAGACTAATAAGCAATTTAACTCTAACTTATTATTTTACGTGAAACATTTTGTTATAACTAAGAATAGTGTCAATTTGCACTTTTACACAATTCCGTAGCACTTTCTTAGAGTCTGATAATATTGATAAAACACTTTGTTCATGTGTCACACGTATAGCACAGCATTACTATTATTCATTCACGCACTACACTAACTCAAATGGTTTAGTTCTCTTTAGCCTACGCACTATGTCCGTGTTGTCTAGCAGCTGTATTGCCTCGACATTCACATGTCGGTGAAGTCTGTGTTCGTGGGCTTCAGCAAATTTTTGGATGATGGTGGTGACGAGTTCCATTCTAAGGTCGCGGTGGAGGTCGTCATTTCTAATGTACCATGGTGCATTTACAGCATCCCTGAGTACTTTATTTTGGAATTTTTGGATTATTTTAACGTTACTTCGTTTAGTACAGCCCCAAAGTTGGATACCATACGTCCAAATTGGCATAAGAATATGCTTGTATAATATAATTTTATTATGTATTGATAGACAGGATTTCCTTCCGAGTAACCAATACATACTTTTATAACGTATGTCGAGTTCCTGCCTTTTCTTCTTGACGTGAGATTTCCAGCGCAACTTGGCGTCAAGAGTTATGCCAAGATATTTGGCTGTATTAGCATAAGGCACTTGCATGCCATTTATATAGATTGGGTGGTAATCGCAGTGTTTGTTAGTGAAGTCAATATGTATTGATTTTGACTCATTCAGTTTGATCTTCCACCTCTGTGTCCAGTCGTAAACTTTGTTCACAGCAAGTTGAACTTTTCTACTGCTTCTTTGTGGCTTGATCCGGTAGCCATAATAGCTGTATCGTCTGCAAAGGTCGCAATGGTGTTGTTTTCCAGCTCTGGGATATCACATGTATAAAGCAAGTACAAGATTGGGCCCAACACACTTCCTTGTGGTACCCCAGCTTTTATAGTTTTTAGCTCGGAATATGCATCCTCTTGCCTTATTCTAAACATTCTGTTACTTATGTAAGACTCGAGAATATCTGCGAATTCTGGTAGCATGCGTCTGAGTTTGTATATCAAACCCTCATGCCAAACTTTGTCAAAAGCTTGCGCGACATCTAGGAATACTGTGGCGCAGACTTGCTTGTTTTCGAGTGTTTTTTCAATAATGTTTGTTATTCTGTGTACCTGGTCTATTGTAGAATGTTTTTCCCTGAAGCCAAATTGATGGCTTGGTATAAGCTCTTTTTCTTCTATTATTGGTTTTATCCGTTTTAATAACAGTTTTTCAAATAGTTTGGATAATACGGGCAACAGGGAAATAGGTCTATATGATGATGCTTCATGGGGTGGTTTCCCAGGCTTCGCAATCATTATGACTTCAGCAACCTTCCATGGCTCAGGTACATGGTTTAGCATAAATGCAGCATTGATAAGTCTGGTCAGCTTGACTATGGCTTTGCGCGGGAGGTGTTTTAGAAAGTCTCCGGTTATGAGGTCGTAACCCGGAGATTTCTTCGAGCTTATGTTGTTTTGAATTTCTCTTGAAACTTCTTTAGGAGTCACAAGCCGAATTCTTTGATTTTGTGACAACTTTTCACTCTCAAGTATTTCTATGGAGCTTTCATTGGGTTGAAAAGTGTCTTCTAAGTATTGGGCAAACCTTAACGCTTTTTGTTTATTGCTTATGGCCCATTTTCCGTCGCTGTCTCTGATGGGCGGTATTTGCATGATCAGCCTTTTTAGTTTTCTTGTCGCTTTCCAAAGAGAGAAGTCCGTAGATTGGTCGTTGGTTAGCTGCACAAGGTGATTATTCAGACTTTCATCCTCAAATTGTAGAATTTTCCTCTTTAGTCGTTTAGTTAAGTTATTTAATAATGTTTTATCTCGCGGGCACCTTGTTTGGTGCCACCGCTTTCTTTGTTTTCTTTTCTCAGATAGTAAATACACAACTTCTTTGGGATAGGTATGTCCTTTATATCTACGTTTTAATTGTGGCGTGTTGTTCCACGCACATTGTTGAATATTAACGATATATTTGTTTACTTCTGAGTCAAGTTGATCTTTATTTTGTAACGGAGTTTTTAGATCGATAATATTATCTAAATCAAGGGCAAAACTGTCCCAATCTGTCGACTTATTAACCAGGGTAACAGGTCTTTCTTTTAGTGGGATTTTTTGACTCAGTCTTAGTATAATCGGGGAGTGGTCCGAATTCATATAAAACTCTTCCTCCAAACTAAGGTAATTGGTGGATATATTTTTGTATATGAAAAAGTCTATAAGATCCGGTATTTTCTGGTGGTCAGTGGGCCAGTACGTTGGTTTGCCTGTGCTCATAACTTCACAATGTGTATCTTTGACTGCATTTAAGAGCTGCCTTCCCTTTGTTGTAGTAAGTCTTGATCCCCAGTGCGTATGCTTGGCATTAAAATCTCCGCCTAGGATGAATCTCTGGCCCAGAAGTTCAAAGAATTGTAAATATCGCTCTTTTTTTATCATGTGCCTTGGAGGACAGTATACGGCTGCTATGGAAACGTGACAAAATTTGGTTTTAACAGATACTGCCACGGCTTGAATATCTGGTTCTTCAATTTTACTCTGCTCGTAATGATTGATGTTTTCTTTGATTATAACCGCGCTACCTCCTCTGGCCGAGTTGTCAGGGTGGAGCGAATTATATACCTTGTATCCTCTAAAGTTGACGAAAGATTGTTTAGTGAAGTGCGTTTCTGAGATCAAACACACGTCTATATTTTCTATGTCTAGGACTGCCTGTAACTCATTCTGATGTTTGAGGAGCCCATTAGAGTTCCACGCCATTATTTTTAGTGTGTTACTCATTTTTAATTATTAAAAACAGCTGTTTTGGTGCTGGATTCTAACTTCTCTAATCTTTTGTCAAATGTAGTAATACACTTCAAGATCTGATTAATTTTATCTTCCAGAGTCGAAGATTGTGTGCCTTGTTTTGCAGCTTGTGCATAGGAACTGCTTTTGTTTTTTTTGCACCGGTATTGCAGTTGCCTGGACACTTTCTTTTCGTGTCTGTTTATCAGGATTTCTCATGGAATCAGCGGTTCCCTACATTTTGACGAATTATGCGAACATAAATGTACTGAACAGCTGTTTTTTTTTTGGTCCCATAGTAAAAGTTGTTCATAATGATGAGTACAATGACCCCTTAAAAGATTGCCACTGTTTACACTGACACCCTGTATTGACGTGTGAACTCGCTCAAGAAGGAATGATGGTAAAGACTACCTATAGATGATTAACAGCTAAACAAAAACAAACAGCTAAACAATGGTGCCGATTCTGTTGTGCACTAACTAAACTTAATTTAGGCTATTGCTAACTTTTTCTTTATAATAAAACAAGAAAGAGATGGACGTAAATTAGAGCTGTCAAATTTAGGTGAACTACTATCTCCATAGAGATTTAGACGACACGTAAAAACATGTCGACTAAAAACACGGTGAAGCGCAAGGCGGAAACTGGTTTGACATTTCTAACTTAGTTCATAGCTATAGCCGTCCTTTTGTACTAAAAACACGGTGAAGCGCAAGGCGGAAACTAGTTTGACATCTCTAACTTAGTTCATAGCTATAGCCGTCCTTTTGTACTAAAAACACGGTGAAGCGCAAGGAGTAAACTAGTTTGACATCTCTAACTTAGTTCATAGCTATAGCCGTCCTTTTGTACTAAAAACACGGTGAAGCGCAAGGCGGAAACTAGTTTGACATCTCTAACTTAGTTCATAGCTATAGCCGTCCTTTTGTACTAAAAACACGGTGAAGCGCAAGGCGGAAACTAGTTTGACATCTCTAACTTAGTTCATAGCTATAGCCGTCCTTTTGTACTAAAAACACGGTGAAGCGCAAGGCGGAAACTAGTTTGACATCTCTAACTTAGTTCATAGCTATAGCCGTCCTTTTGTACTAAAAACACGGTGAAGCGCAAGGCGGAAACTAGTTTGACATCTCTAACTTAGTTCATAGCTATAGCCGTCCTTTTGTACTAAAAACACGGTGAAGCGCAAGGCGGAAACTAGTTTGACATCTCTAACTTAGTTCATAGCTATAGCCGTCCTTTTGTACTAAAAACACGGTGAAGCGCAAGGAGTAAACTAGTTTGACATCTCTAACTTAGTTCATAGCTATAGCCGTCCTTTTGTACTAAAAACACGGTGAAGCGCAAGGCGGAAACTAGTTTGACATCTCTAACTTAGTTCATAGCTATAGCCGTCCTTTTGTACTAAAAACACGGTGAAGCGCAAGGCGGAAACTAGTTTGACATCTCTAACTTAGTTCATAGCTATAGCCGTCCTTTTGTACTAAAAACACGGTGAAGCGCAAGGAGTAAACTAGTTTGACATCTCTAACTTAGTTCATAGCTATAGCCGTCCTTTTGTACTAAAAACACGGTGAAGCGCAAGGCGGAAACTAGTTTGACATCTCTAACTTAGTTCATAGCTATAGCCGTCCTTTTGTACTAAAAACACGGTGAAGCGCAAGGCGGAAACTAGTTTGACATCTCTAACTTAGTTCATAGCTATAGCCGTCCTTTTGTACTAAAAACACGGCGAAGCGCAAGGCGGAAACTAGTTTGACATCTCTAACTTAGTTCATAGCTATAGCCGTCCTTTTGTACTAAAAACACGGTGAAGCGCAAGGCGGAAACTAGTTTGACATCTCTAACTTAGTTCATAGCTATAGCCGTCCTTTTGTACTAAAAACACGGTGAAGCGCAAGGCGGAAACTAGTTTGACATCTCTAACTTAGTTCATAGCTATAGCCGTCCTTTTGTACTAAAAACACGGTGAAGCGCAAGGCGGAAACTAGTTTGACATCTCTAACTTAGTTCATAGCTATAGCCGTCCTTTTGTACTAAAAACACGGTGAAGCGCAAGGAGTAAACTAGTTTGACATCTCTAACTTAGTTCATAGCTATAGCCGTCCTTTTGTACTAAAAACACGGTGAAGCGCAAGGCGGAAACTAGTTTGACATCTCTAACTTAGTTCATAGCTATAGCCGTCCTTTTGTACTAAAAACACGGTGAAGCGCAAGGCGGAAACTAGTTTGACATCTCTAACTTAGTTCATAGCTATAGCCGTCCTTTTGTACTAAAAACACGGTGAAGCGCAAGGAGTAAACTAGTTTGACATCTCTAACTTAGTTCATAGCTATAGCCGTCCTTTTGTACTAAAAACACGGTGAAGCGCAAGGCGGAAACTAGTTTGACATCTCTAACTTAGTTCATAGCTATAGCCGTCCTTTTCTCGCGCTGCCTGTTAGTAAAAGATAGCGATTCTCTAATTTTGGTTTAGTTATTGAACAAGAGAATCGGTAACAATGTCTTTTATCTATTGAAGCGCAATTTTAGGTAGGTTACGATCATAGACTTATAAATAAAGATGGACTCCGCACCACGCATATCGAAAGTGAAGCACCCTACCGATAGTACCGATCTATGTGTGCGTGATTTGAGTACCTGCAAAGATGCCGTCGCTCGTGTCAGTAATGGCGGCCGGTCGGCATACTTGATGCAAATGTGTGCGCGAGGCGTGTTTGTACAAACGGTCCCGGCATACTTACTGTGCTTCACTTTCGATATGCGCAGCGCGGAGTCCACATCTTTTTTTATAAGTCTATGGTTACGATATTCTTTGTTGACGCAATCCACGCTTTGTTTATTGTGGCCATTATTTTACTGTTTACAAATCAGCTGCGTAGGTATATTTGACCGTCTCACGATAAATACTTGACCCAAAAACCCTCGATTTTTAGGGTTCCATACCATAATGGTAAAAAAGGAACCCTTATGTTGTGACTCGGTCTGTCTGTCTGTCTGTCACAGCTGGATATCTCAAGAACTACTAATGCTATCAACTTGAAATTTAGAACAGTTTTAGATGACGTTTACCCAACTATTTTGCAAATAAGAAAGAAGTAAAAATATTTGTATTTTTTTGTAACAGGGACTGAAGACTACTACTGGGACTACTAGGGCATGTGGGGTATCATATGAAAGAGCGCTGCTTGCACATTCTCAAACATTTTTTATTTTTTTTTTAGGCCGCATAGTTTTCGACTTTTGATGAAAAATGTAAAAAAAAAACCGTCCCCCCCCCCCCCCCCCCTTATCTCGGAAGTTTGCAAAGAGAAATATCTGAAATTATTCTATGTGATAGAAGTTTATGTAAAGATTACACGAAAAATAAAACGATGTCTCTAAATAGCACACTTTTTCAGGAATCGGAACGGAACCCTCGGTGCGCGAGTCCGACTCGCTCTTGACCGGTTTTAAAACTGTTCCAAACAAATTGATAGCATTAGTAGTTCTTGAGTTAACCAGCTGTGACAGACAGACTGAGTCGCACCATAAGGGTTCCTTTTTACAATTTTGGTACGCAACCCTAATGCCCACTTAATCTTCATATTCATAATACCTAATTAAAATAATTTATTACCTATTTATATATTTCACAAGTAGGTAGCCACATAATTATATAGGCTTATCTATCTGTTGGACCTCTTCCCTTGCTATCAATCTGTGTTATCAACTGATTCCAGAGGTCAGGGCTTGCTTCTCAAAAGTAGTTCAATATCAAGAGTTTTACTTTTAAAATTTAACCATATACCTACCTAGATACATTTTGGTTTTATTGGTATCTGACTGACGGAGTAAATATTTTTTTTACCCAGGAAACATCCCCCTTACCTATATGCATGCATGTCACACACATACACACAGACACACACACCTGCCTATTACTTCGAGGATTGCAGGCGTGATGTTATGTTTAAAACACTTATTTAATTCTAAGACACAATACTCGCTTACAATAAAGGAAAAAGTCACTTTTCCTGTTTGTCTGTATGACCGCTTAGATGTTCTAAACTGCACCATTGATTTCGATGCGGTTTTTAGGTACCTACTACCATCATTTAAGAGCATTTATTCCAAGAGGTATAGATGTCTAAAGGTATACATTAATATTTAAGTTGGATAATAAGTAGCACAGAAATCGCGATATTTTCACGTCACCATGGCGATGGCGCCCGTGCGAAACGGGTCGCTATTTTACAAAAAACTTTTTTACAAAAAAAAAAACAACCGATTTCCAAAAAAAAAACTAGGTACAAAGTGAAAAATAACTTTAATGTCGGAAGTCGGTGGCAAAAAACTAAAATACAAACCCAAAGACACGTCTTCCGACATTAAAGTTATTTTTCACCTTGTAGTATTTTTTTTCATATTTTTATAGATCGGGTACCTACAATAAAATAACTGATAGGTAACTCACCTGAATCAATCGATTATCCTGCTGCGAGTAGAAGAAATACTTCACTCTTTTCATAAAAGGTATCGCGTTATATTCCACCTTAGTATGATTTGCTAATACCACGTTATATGAAATATTTCCTACAATTAAATGTTCTGACCACACTGACACAGTCAATAAGCAAAAAACTGACAGTAATATGATGTATTTCATTTTGTTGTGTTGTAATTACTGTTAAAGAGACACGTCTTTGTTGATCGCTTGTCTAAATGATAGTGACGTTAAGTTCAGAGAGTATTAGAGTTATCGTGTGATTTGATTGTATGCTCCTTTTTTTATACGTCTATGTGTATGCTGTAGATATAGTGGGGAATTCGGACGAAACCGATCTGCCTAAGGGCGAGCGCGCATTGCGGTGCGTTTTTCTACCGCATAATCTGTGAAGTATGGAATGTCTTTGAAGTGCGCGCACTGCGGTCATGCGTTTTGTTACTGTAGGCCCCGCCCAGTGCGGCAGAACTACCGGAAACGCACCGCAGTGCGCGCTCGCTCTAACGACGGATTCTGGAGATATAGGTATGGAAGAAAAACTGGCCAAGTGCGTGTCGGGCCACGCGCAGTAAAAGGGTTCCGTAGTTGCACAAATTGCGGACTAAGAAGAGGGCTATTTGTTGTTTCGTGAATAAATGACTATTACTCTTAAACTTGAAAAGCCTACTTAGCTGTGATAGGGTGACTGGTAATTAGTGACCGATATCTAAACACATGATTGTGCTCATGATAACAAACAACTTTTACTATGGGACCAAACCTGAAATCGCGAAAAATAATCAACTGCCCCATAGTCATACATTCCTGTTCTCATAACTAGTCAAAATGTAGGGAGCATCTGTTTTTTTTTCACGATTTCAGGTTTGGTCCCATAGTAAAAGTTGTTTGTTATCATGAGCACAATCATGTGTTTAGATATCGGTCACTAATTACCAGTCACCCTATATACTACTACCGTGAATTTTTCACCCATCCAAAACTAACCTTCTCTAACCAATGGTTCAAAAAATCCAACTCGATCTTCGGCTGCATCCCTCATCCAGCTGTTACCATCAGCCACCCTGCGAAGGTCGTCGCTCCAGCTAGCCTACTTTTGACGATTTACGATCTATATTCAAGAACGCCAACGATCACAATTATTTTTTTATCTTATGCTATGTAAATAAAAATATGGTCAGCAACAGAAGTCGGTTAACACTGCTACTTTTTGACATCATCTAAATTAACACAAAATGATACGATAACCTGCTTTTTAGCATTTCACTTATTAGATAAGAGTTAATTTACTTCTGTTCCGATTTTAATGAAGTATTTTTCTCAATAATTAAGACTTAGTAAACACAAGTGTTAATCGACTTTTGTTGCTAGTTGTACAAACACCAGCACATCAAGCTACTACAATCTGTCAAATGTCTTTAATAGATTTTCATCTTTATCGCTAAAGCATTAGGGTCAAGGTTGATTGGGAAAATTTGACAGTTTCGGGTGGCTTGACCTACTGGCTTCTGTACATAGCTAAGATAAAAATCTTTATTAATTTAGTAAATTATTAAGATACTAAGTAGGTAATCATTATTGTTAATGAATAAATGATTAATTTTATTACTTTTAGGAAAACTTACAGCTAATACATTTAAATATCTGGTACAATGTGTTGTTGACTTTAATGAATCATTTATCCTTCTCGCCATAACACAAAAAGTCAAAATTCAAACACACGGTACGCCCACTACAAAACTTACATACTACAATAGAATTTAAATAAAACGAAAATGAACCTTATTCACACATACCGATAGCGTTCTACATATTATTGAGTCATCCATATAAGTCGTGCTGCGACTTAGATTCATCTTATTATAATATAATGATCTCGCATTGTTTGAGATATGGTGCTAAGTACTCACAGCTATACATGACCTCTCATTGTAAGGAAATCCTATACAATGCGAGATCAGCTTATACTGGAAATTGTAGCTTGATTGTACCTAGTGCTTATACGAATGACTTCCTTTCAGGCTGAGAATCGAGGAAAATACGCAAACAATATAGATTCTAGACACGTAGGGCCCTAGGATGACGTGACTTACAATGAAGTATAACATAACATCAAGACTGTATTCATCGCAGGGCTAGGCAGAGGTCAGAGGTGTAATAGATGTAGCCAGTTACGCAATGGGGCGAGCCTTGCCTTCAGCCGGCCAAAATGTGTAATCTATCCACTATAGGAAACAGTCATTAGTTTACTATCGGTTCATAGAAATATTTTGTGTATAAGCCGTGTACAAGTGGCTACGTGACCCGTCGCGCGCCGACAAAAAGTGTACGGGAACAATCCCGGCGAGGTGGCGCGGTGAGCGGCAGGCATCAGTGGATAAACATAGTTCTTTGTATTTTTACTTTTATAGGTATACTAAGATAATATATAAGTAGTACATCCTCGTGTGTACTTTTATAGTACGTACTCAAGCCTCAGTTGGGTTGGAGTGTAGGTAACGGGGCACTATGAAAAAATTCGGGATCGAGTGGGATGTGGGAGTAATAGGGTGGGGGAATGTCAAGGTCTCTGACCTTGACCTCAGGGTCATTGACCTTGAGGCCAAGGTCAAAATTCTGAAAGTCAAGATCTGTGATTCTCCCTAGGTCACTGACCTTGAGGTCAAGGTCAAAATTTGGGCACCCCGAAGTTTGGTTGGTTAAGTTCCTTTAAACCCTGAAGACAGAAATAGGAGCCCCGCGAAGCGGGTCTCCGTTGTCATGCTGATTTTTCATGTTGCCCCGTTTCGTATCCACTGACCCTCAGTTGGTCCAATAGAGTTTTTTGATAGGTACTTCAAAAAAACAGGATCGATCGGCATCAAAAAAGTTTTTGTGTAAATGGCTCATTTTCTTACTGACTGTCCATTTTTATCAAAATCTGTGAATGGGGGTCACCAGGAATGCGCGTCCGCTGCATACTGGTGTTCAGGATACCCGCTGAAGCCGTGGACGCTGGCTGGCTGTGTGACTCGCCGCTCGAAAGCTTGAGGAAGTGATGCTGACCAATATCCCTTGGTGAGACTGCGTTTCATAGATCTACGAATGTGGTCGGGTTTCATGGCCAAGGTTACAGCGGTTAAAATTGATCTTCCACTGTACCATCAAGGGTACAACCAAGGGTACACAGGAAAATAAGCGAGTCGGGACCAGTGGTATCTTAACAAATATTTTGATTACAAACATTATCATTTCTTGTTAAGAGTTCAGAGGTCTGTCGGTCTATTAAATCATTCTGCGATGAGTCATTGAGTCAATAGTGTTTACAAATAATATCTGAGAACATCGCGTTTCACGGAATTCCCTTGAATGGGGAACAGAAAATAAACATGATGATTGAATCAACACACTGTATTATTGTCATGGTGACGTCATGACGTGTTCATATTTTACCATCACGCCTATACAGGGTGTACACCCTGTACACAGCGGGGGACAGCCCTCCGCTAACTAACATTTTGAATCTTATTACACCGGAAAGTAAAGAAAATGTTCATTTTTAGGGTTCCGTACCAAAATGGTACAAAAGGAACACTTATGGTGTGACTCAGTCTGTCTGTCTGTCTGTCACAGCTGGATATCTCAAGAACTACTAATGTTATCAACTTGAAATTTGGAACTGTTTTAGATGACATTTACCCAACTATTTTGAAAATAAGAAAGAATTAAAAATATTTATATTTTTTTTTTGTAACAGGGACTGAAAGGGGGTCTTAAAAATTCAAAGTAGGGCCTCATGATTTCATGAAATCGCTAGATTTGAGATAAATGCTAACTTATGGAGTTGTAGGTATTGCTGATTCTAATGATTATAATTCTGTAAAGCCATATTAGCTACGGCCGCGAATCATATTTTAATCAACATACAAGCTCACACTGACCTACAAATTGCAAAAACGTAAGAAATTTTGAATTTCGCGGGCTACCCTGGCGCGTCAACCTTAAGAGGAAATGTGGGTGCTCTTTTCTCCATACAAAAATATACAAACGCTCTCGCCTGTTTTCTTTCTGGTTAATGACCATAAAGCAATGATTTTTTACGGAAATATAAATATCAGTTACTTGTATGCCCCTATGTTTTCCTTTTTGATGATATATTATTTTTATAGGAACTAGAACCCTCCAAAAATGCTCAAAATTGCCTATTCAGACCGCTGTCAACAGACGCCTAGTGTACCAATTTGACAACTATTAACGAAAAAAGAAAAACATAGAGGCATAGTATATATCCTTCTTATTCAGTTTATGAAATATCTTTTAAATTGGTCCAATATTGGAGGAGGAAATAGGCGAGAGCCAAACCTCGAAATGTGACTTTTTACATAGGCTATTTAGTCGGATCTGCAGTTGTCCTTATCGCACGAATTCAAGGGCTGAGCGCTCGCAGAGCGACAGCAATACCTTAGTATTACCTTAGTACCTAATTTTCAAAAGTCTGGCCACCCGCCTTTCCTCATAAGGGAAGAGCGGTGGTGACTATTTATACATAAGATTATTTCTAGAATGGATAGTATAGTATTTATTTATTACACTACATCACTTACTACATTACTACACTTACACTTTTCATCCATTTTTATTATCTTTTATAAAGATTTACATTCATATATTGTGAATTGGTCTAAAACAATTCGTTTTCTATAAATTTTATTTGTTATGACACTTATGTCAGGTTGTCAAGCTGTCATTATTTTTTTCTTCTAACTATCTCTCACTCATAGAGTTTCATAATGGCCAAAGAGTAAAGTAAGTATAGAGAGAATAATGGCATAGACTATGAACGTTTCTTTTAATTTATGTAATCTAAATTCTTTTTATCAATATGTTAGGTCAAATATTGTATTTTATAGATAATTTTGATTTATTATTGAATAGCTGTATCTTAAATTACTTTTATAAAATTAATCCACACACACTTGAAATTCATCGAAGAGGTTAGAGGTTTTTCAACGTATATTACTGGCAGATTCAAGCATTGACTGTGGCGTTTGGCATTCTGATGACGGAAAGCTTCAAATGTGGAAAGGATCTGAAATTAGAAGACGATTTCAAAAAAGGCTGATGAATTTATGGGTGGAAGACTCGGGGACTGTTCAGTTCTGCTCCGGAAGCTATAAACGAAACATCTCCTAAAAGTATTCTTCGACCGGGAAAACTAACTCAGTGACTAAAACTTACCCGACTGCGGTCGATCCCTGAAGGAGGGTTATAGAAAATAACCATTAATTTATCGGAGCGATTCAATTCAAAATCTTCCTCTTCCGAACTATCCGTGCGTGTTTGCCTAACCTGGTCTTACTCAAATTACTACTTCAAGCTATCCTCTACCTTCCTAAATAGCTGTGTGTGTTAGGTAGGACGTGTTTTTTTTTAAAAACCGGTCTGTATTTTTTATCTTTTAATATTTAATATATTGTTTCAAGTCTTACTTTAGCCCCCTTTTATTTCTGTAGGCTAGTAGATTTGTTACAGTCTGGCGCCCAATATAAAATCAAAGCTAGCCCTTTCAAATCTTTTTCAAAATTCTAAAATAAACTACTTATCTCTAGTACTATTTCTTTTCGGACTCTTATTTGGCTTAGTCTCTTTTTTGTTACATGTGTTAGGTTCCAGGTAGGTCTAATACTAACTTACTTTCCTCTTCAGCACATACTTAACAAACTTATACTACACCCCCACACACATTCCTTTACCCACTGGTAATTGGCATCCATTCTTTGCTTGTGAGTGTTCTTAAAACCATTCGTGGTCACTTTCAAGTTGAGTTTGGCTTACTCTACAACGTATTATAGGAGAATATCCTGTAATCGTTACCACCTACACATAACTCTCTACTTCTACATCATTATTCTGCACCCCACACACTTGCACACCACTACGTTTACCCACTGGTAATCGTACCCATTCTTCGCTTGTGAGTGTTCTTAAAACCATCCGTGGTCACTTACAAGTTGGGGTTTGGTTTACTCTTCGACGTACTATAGGAGAATATCCTATAGTCGTTTATACAAACCTAATATCTAAACTGCTTTGCAAAAAAAACGGGCACCTTACAGTTATTGGCTTTTCTATGGATAATATTAATATTTATAGTATGTCGTTAGCATAAATGACTAGAAATTTCTTATTATCATTGAGAATATAGTTTTTATCCCTTAAATCCTGGAATCGGTGTTTTAGTCAATGTAAACAGAAAGTCGTGTTAAAATGGAAATTTTTAGGGTATAATTAAATTAAGACTACGAGTATTTTTATGGTATTTTAATAAAAAAAGACATTAAAAAATAAAAATCAATAACGAGTATGACCTCTCCTTGCAGCGATTACGGCATGTAATCGTCTTGGCATGCTTTCCACCAGGTTTTTGATGGTGTCCTGTGGAATGTGTTCCCACTCAGCCGAAATCACACCTGATGTTTTGTGGAAGGTCGTTGGACAGGTCGTACTCGCCGTTTTAGGAGGTCCCAGACGTGCTCAATGGGGTTAAGGTCGGGGCTCCGCGCTAGCCAATCCAGACGACGAATACCGACCTCTTGCATATAAGCATCTACGTCGCCAGAACGGTGGTCCCGAGCATTATCGTCCATGAAATGGCATCTTCACCAATTACAGTCAGTGCGGTCTGTGCATGTTGACAAATTATTCCTGTTATGTACCTTTGCGCATTTAGTGAGCCATTTGCAATGAACACTATCTCGGTACGATAGCTGGAAGTTACGCCCGACCAAAACATAACGGACCTTCCACCATAAGGGGTGATTTCTTCAAAACACACGTCGGCATAGCGTTCCCCTGGTCTTCGTAACACTCGCCGACGTCGGTCCTCACCATTCAGGCAAATTCGAGCCTCATCGGAGAAGAGTACGCTACTCCAGTTACCTAGTGTCCAAGATAGACAATTTCTAGTGAACCTCGGTCGAGCAATCCGGTACTCACGGAGTAAATTGGGGGCCCGCGCTGGTCGTCGACTGCGTATATCAACCGCTAAAAGCCTCCTCCTCACTGTCCATAGGCTAACTTGTGCTCCTCGTACCTCTTCAAGGTTTCTTTTGAGGTCTATGTAACTGCATTTGCGATTACTCAATGCCTGAGTCACTAAAAAGCGATCGTCTCGTGGTTGTGTGCAACGTTTTCTCCCACAACCTTGCCTTCTTTGAACGGAACCTGTCTCTTGGTATCGAGTCCATGTTCTTTGGACGGTGGAACCACTCACGTTTAACGGCTGTGAACCGTAACATTGGCTACACCCCACTTCCAGCAGCACTATAATTTTACTAGCTCTTGTTGCTTTTTCTGCCATTATAATCGACACAAAGATATCTGTTTTAAGTCACAATGAGGCAGGATTATGCGACAAACATAAATTATTCTAATAAAAATAACGAGAAGTTAGTTTTAGTTGCCTGATAACCATTTAACCGCAAACCCGCGAATAGTAAGTAAAAAGTCATAAACTGAAAAAGGGATTATTATTATTAAAAACAACAGTTCTGAATTTGAAATTAACTTTTTTTCATACCCAGACTCTTTATTATGTGCCAGGAACATAGTTTGCCTATTAAAACCTCATGAGAACTAAATGATTACCAATAATGTAGAAAAATCCGAACTGCCCGTTTTTTTTGCAAAGGAGTGTATATAACACCTATTACAAATACTTCACTATTCTACACTCTTACATACATATACAACTTTCGATGTGCCTCTGTGCCTTTCTTTTTGTTTGTGGTTATTTTATAGTCGCATCATTAATTCGGATCCTCTAGAGCCCTCATAAACCCTCTAGGAGTCCTCTTAAAACCTCTAGGAGTCCTCTTAAAACCTCTAGGAGTCCTCTTAACCCTCTAGAGTCCTCTTAAACCCTCTAGAAGTCCTCTTAAACCCTCTAAGAGTCCTCTTAAACCCTCTGGGAGACCTCTTAAGCCCTCTGGGAGACAACTTAAACCCTCTGGGAGACCTCTTAAACCCTCTGGGAGACCTCTTAAACCCTCTAGGAGACCTCATAGACCTCTTCTATACTAGGTGACCTCTTCTATACTAAGGGACCTCTTCTATACTAAGGGACCTCCTCTATACTAAGGGACCTCCTCTATATTAAGGGACCTCCTCTATACTAAGGGACCTCCTCTATACTAAGGGACCTCCTCTATACTAAGAGACCTCCTCTATACTAAGGGACCTCCTCTATACTAAGGGACCTCTTCTATACTAAGGGACCTCTTCTATACTAAGGGACCTCTTCTATACTAAGGGACCTCTTATATACTAAGGGACCTCTTATATACTAAGGGACCTCTTAAATGCTAAGGGACCCTCTTAAACTTTCTTGAGTCGTCTTTAGCACTCACTCTCTTGTGTCGTTTTTAGCACTCACTCCCTTCGAGTCGTCTTTAGCACTCACTCTCTTTTAGTCGTCTTTTGCACTCATTAACCCTTACTTACCTCCCTTTAAAATATTTTAATCATATTTAACATTAATCTTCAACCATGGATAGAATTATTTTCTTTGAACTTTTAAACAAAGCTGAGTTTGAGAAACTTCCCAGGACTTTTTAGAAATCTTTTCTATTTTGAGATATTTTCTTTAATTTATTACTTGAATTTTTTTTTTTAAACTTATTATTTCACCTTCAACATTAAAATACTCCCTCTCTCATTTAAAACTATTCGGTAAAAACTTATTCCACCTTTTTCTTTTTGAGCGGTAGCAACTCCCTAAATAAGCCTCTAATGCATTTTTTTTTCTTTTTGAGCGGTAGCAACTCCCTAAATAAGCCCCTAATGCAATTTTTTTTTCTTTCTGAGCGGTAGCAACTCATTAAACAAGCCCCTAATGCATTCTCTATCCTTAGAGGTATTCTTATATCCTCTAATTCTTAAACTCAAGTCTCCCTTGAGCATTTCTTAAACTTGAACTCTAACTAACGAGTTCTCTATCTTAAACTAAGTTTTTCTTAAACTTGGGTTATTCTTAAACTCAAACTAACTTGAGTTTTCTCTCTTAAACTTAAGTTTTCTTAAACTTGAGGTTTTTCTTAAACCTTGAATCTTCTGGAGCGGCTAACAACTCCATAAAAATAAGCCCTTGTTAAATATATTTTATTAATGGTTTTAGACGTGAGCGGATTACAACTCCGAAAATAAGCCTACTGTTATTGATTTATCAGGTTGAGTAGTGATCATTGAATGTGAATCCTACCTGACCTAACTTCGTAAGATGTCGGTGTGATTGAATGAAGTATGTACGATTTGTGAATGCTGTAATATTTTTAACCTTCAAAATTTTCAATTGAGTTGAAAATTTTCTCGGGGTTGATGGGGAAATATAGTATTTATTTATTACACTACATCACTTACTACATTACTACACTTACACTTTTCATCCATTTTTATTATCTTTTATAAAGATTTACATTCATATATTGTGAATTGGTCTAAAACAATTCGTTTTCTATAAATTTTATTTGTTATGACACTTATGTCAGGTTGTCAAGCTGTCATTATTTTTTTCTTCTAACTATCTCTCACTCATAGAGTTTCATAATGGCCAAAGAGTAAAGTAAGTATAGAGAGAATAATGGCATAGACTATGAACGTTTCTTTTAATTTATGTAATCTAAATTCTTTTTATCAATATGTTAGGTCAAATATTGTATTTTATAGATAATTTTGATTTATTATTGAATAGCTGTATCTTAAATTACTTTTATAAAATTAATCCACACACACTTGAAATTCATCGAAGAGGTTAGAGGTTTTTCAACGTATATTACTGGCAGATTCAAGCATTGACTGTGGCGTTTGGCATTCTGATGACGGAAAGCTTCAAATGTGGAAAGGATCTGAAATTAGAAGACGATTTCAAAAAAGGCTGATGAATTTATGGGTGGAAGACTCGGGGACTGTTCAGTTCTGCTCCGGAAGCTATAAACGAAACATCTCCTAAAAGTATTCTTCGACCGGGAAAACTAACTCAGTGACTAAAACTTACCCGACTGCGGTCGATCCCTGAAGGAGGGTTATAGAAAATAACCATTAATTTATCGGAGCGATTCAATTCAAAATCTTCCTCTTCCGAACTATCCGTGCGTGTTTGCCTAACCTGGACTTACTCAAATTACTACTTCAAGCTATCCTCTACCTTCCTAAATAGTTGTGTGTGTTAGGTAGGACGTGTTTTTTAAAAACCGGTCTGTATTTTTTATCTTTTAATATTTAATATATTGTTTCAAGTCTTACTTTAGCCCCCTTTTATTTCTGTAGGCTAGTAGATTTGTTACAATAGATAAGTACCTACCACGACCGTTGTACATTAATTACGGACTAATTATTTAGTGGAAATATCCTACATCACTTAATGCTATTAAATATTGGTAGTTGTAATCTAATTAATCATAAGTCTAAGAAAAGAAAAGTATACCTAGAAAACATTGTTAAAAATGAAGATAACAAAATAATTTAATGACTTCCTTGAAAATGTGATTAACAATCATTTGATTAGTCTTCGCGCGTGCGCACTCCCGAGCGGTCGCGGCGAATTAAGATTATCACAATGTCCGAGAACAGTGTGAATACGCTTAAATGTGTAAACTGTAACATAGTAATATGTGAAGTGTTAGCGTTTATTCGGAATAAACTGGACGTTATGGATAATGAAAGCTTAGTAAGAATTTGTGTATCGGCATTCTCCGAAGAGGATATTGGCTGTGCAAAAAAGTTACTGTTTTCGTCTGTGAAAATGAAGATTAAGCTTGTATCAAGACGTAAACAGAGAAAAGAAAAAGACCTCGAAGATATGCTGACAGTATTGAAAACAGCTGAGCCTGATCAATTACCGGTTTTTGTTGCCTATAACTTAGAGAAATTACCACCCGTTTGTTTTGATCATATCGACGTAACGAAGTTATTAAAAGATTTATTATTGTTGCGTGAAGAAATAAATCAGATAAAAGCAAATTACGTGACGAAAGAAGAATTAGAAAGTAAACAAAAGAGGGATAGAAGTTCCATAAATAGCCCTATGCCATATATTAGTTCGAATATTAATATGCGGAGAGGGGGGTATTTGTTAAACAGCGGACCGGTGGGGCTGTCGCATGTTTCTGAGTCATCACCGCCTGCGCCTGCGCCGTGCGAAAGAGACACCGAGCCCCTACCGGTATCACAATCATGCCCCACCACCACTGCTGTGGAAACAGGTGCCGGGCAAGATATCAGCCTGCCGGACATAAACGGTTCGTTGCAATATCGTTCTCTCTGTCACTTGAACGTAGCTGCGGATGACTTTGTCGCAAACTCAACTTTATTAGGAAAGAATGTTACGAATTTTAACCATATGTCGAGTAAACCGTTGATTATGGCTGAAGTAGTAAGCAAAGGTGAATGGAAAGAATTGGAACGCGATAGCCAATGGACAGTTGTTCAAAATAAAAAGTTTAAGAACCGTTTCACAGGCAGGACAGGCAAGGCTCAGTCTGTTCCAGGGAACTTTAAAGCAGCGGAATCTTTTGTCCCGCTTTTCGTTTCGAATGTTGATAAACACACAACTGAAAGCGATATTTGTGAATATATTAACGCCAAGACTCAGATAAACGTAAAGTTGGAGAAAATTAATATGAAGACAGAGAGGACATACAATGCGTTTAAGGTATTCGTCTCTAAAAATAAGTTAGACACCTTTTTAGACGATAGTCTTTGGCCTGCAGGAATACGCTTTAGACGATTTATGTTCTTTAAAAATAATAAGGATTCCTTTAAGACTCTGCTCCCAGCTACAAACAAGACACCTACAAATAATGGCTCTGAATGATAAAAGAATAACATTATCAACTTTTAATTGTAAAGGTGTGAACAGGTCCGTGGATTGTGTGAGAAACTTATGCAAGAGTGCCGACATCATTGCACTCCAAGAGACTTGGATTTGGCCGCACGATATAGGGTTTCTTGGAAACTTAGATGACGACTTCGCGTACAACGGCAAGTCAGCCATTGACACGTCCGTAAAACTTATCACGGGAAGACCGTATGGCGGAGTGGCACTACTATGGAAAAAATCAGTGTTTTCATCTGTATCAACAGTGAAATGTTTGAGTGATCGATTAGTTGCGATAAAAGTTGAATACGAAAACCGTCCAATGTTGATATTTTCAGTGTATATGCCCTACGATAACGGTAAGAGTGACAATTTGATTTTATTTACACAAACCCTTAGTGAGATAATAGCTGTGATTGAAAGTAGTAGTATTGAGTGTGTAATTGTATTGGGGGACTTTAACGCCAACCCTGGATCGAGGTTTTTTAGTGAACTTATCTCTGTTTGTAATGAGCAGACATGGTTTTGCGCCGACTATGAGCTTCTGCCGAAGGATACACATACGTTTGTTTGTCAGGCCAGCGGTTCGCGCCGTTGGCTAGACCATTGTTTGCTAACAAGTGCAGCCAAAAGTTTGATTACTAAAGCATCAGTCTCATATGGTGTTTACCAATCTGATCACTATCCTGTATTGTTTGAATGTAATTTAACTAAAATTAATCAGAGGGTGTCAGCCCTATCTTCTCTTAGTAATAAAGTGCGTTGGGGTGAAAGAAATGGGGAGCAAATTAATAATTATTATGAGTACTGCAATGATAAATTAAAATTAATTGATTTTCCCGAACAGTGTATTACGTGTGCTCACAAAATGTGTAATAATGAGGAACATTTATTATTGATAGACAACTTGTATTTGGAAATAGTATCAACTCTCCAGGAGGGTGCCCGGTGTACATATGTAGGTAGTGACCGCACTAAGAGACACAAACATGTCACAGGCTGGAACAAATATGTCAGCGATGCTCATAGGGAGGCTCGTACATTTTATCAAACGTGGCTATCACATGGTGCACCCACTCATGGGACTTTGTATGAGACAATGCGTGAAACACGAAGGGCATTTAAGACTAAATTAAAATTTGTTCAAAATAATCAAGAACAAATTAAATTAGATATTTTGGCAAATAGTCACTCGAAAAAAGAGTTTGCTAAGTTTTGGAAGGCAACTAAGAAATTAAATGCCAAGCCGAGTCTCCCTGTGAGTGTGGCGGGTCTGAGTGAGCCTAAAGATATCGCCAACCTTTTTCAAAGACACTTTACAGTTCAGTCTTCTTTGCAAAAAGGGCCGCGGGTGCTTGATGAAGGGGAGTTATCGGGTTCTGGTGAGATTGCCGTAGTTCTCTCAGCAAAACAGGTGGCTACTGTTATTAACAAAATGACAAGAGGTAAGTCACCAGGCCACGATGGCCTCAGCGTCGAGCACCTGAAGTATGCGGGGTCGCATCTGTGTAGGGTTCTTGCTTTGCTTTTTAATTTATGTCTCAGTCACCGCTACTTACCGGAAGACCTTATGCGCACTGTGGTGGTTCCGATTATTAAGGACAAGACGGGGGACGCCTCTGAGGTGTCCAATTACAGGCCTATTTCGTTGGCCACGATTGTCGCCAAGGTCTTGGACAGTTTGCTTGATCAACAGTTGGCTAAACATGTTGAACTCCATGACGCGCAATTTGGCTTCAAACCTGGTCTATCCACGGAGAGTGCCATCCTGTGCCTCAAGCAAACTGTTCAATATTACACCTCCAGAAAAACACCAATTTTTGCTTGTTTTTTGGACCTGTCAAAGGCGTTCGACCTTGTGTCCTACGAGGTACTATGGGAAAAATTGCAGAGTGAGACAACACTACCGAATGAAATTACATCTTTGTTTCACTACTGGTACTACAACCAGAGGAATAGTGTTAGGTGGGCTGAGGCTCAATCGGATGTGTATGAGCTGGAGTGCGGGGTGAGACAGGGGGGGTTAAGTTCACCCCGCCTCTTCAACTTATACATAAACCGGCTGATCGGTGAACTCAGCAGCACCAGAGTTGGATGTCATATTGACGGCGTTTGTATGAATAATATTAGTTATGCCGATGATATGGTGCTGCTGAGCCCATCGATTGGCGCTTTGAGGACGCTTGTGGCGATTTGTGAGTCCTATGCAGTGACCCATGGGCTCAAGTATAATGTCACGAAGAGCGAACTTATGATGTTTAAAGCGCGTGACATAAACTATTCAGGTGTCCCCAGTGTCTCGCTCTGTGGCGCTCCTTTAACATGGGTGACTAAGTTTAAGTACTTGGGTCACTGGGTCACTGAGGATCTTAGGGACAATTTAGATATAGAGAGGGAGCGCAGGTCGCTGGCCGTTCGATGTAACATGCTGGTTCGAAGATTTGCACGTTGTACAAATCAAGTTAAAGTAACTCTTTTTAAAGCTTTCTGCCAGTCTTTTTACACGTGCAGTCTTTGGACTGGTTTTACGCTGAGGACATACAGCGATCTGCGTGTCCAATACAATAACGCATTCAGGATACTGTTGGGGCTGTCGTGGCGTTGTAGTGCGTCCGGTATGTTTGCGGAGGCGCACGCAGATGACTTTTACGCCATAATAAGAAAAAGGACCGCATCCATGGCCGGCCGGCTGCGCACCGCCACTAATAGTATCCTGAGTGTGTTTCGGGATCGGTGGGACTCCCCTCTGCTGCGCCATTGGGTGAGGATCCACACAAGATGAGGATGTATGTTTTCTATTATTATTAGTTTTATTAGATTACTAACACTAGTATTTAAGTAATGTTGTTATACTAACACTATGGACTCATGTCTGAAGTAAAGAATTTGAATTTGAATTTGAATTTGAATTTGTCTATTACACCCATTTATTTTAACTTTAAAAACAACCACATATATCGATTTGATAGGCTCAAAGGGCGTAACCACCATTTTGGTCAAAATCAGATAATAATGCAGTCATACTTAGGTACTTAGTTTTTGTCCTCTTTCGATCGGTATACATATTTAAAATCTCGAAATTCGCAAAAAAGTGTTATACAGGGTGGCCGGAACATTGACGTCCAAAAATAAAATTTCGGTCCCTCGTATCGCGGGGTATTCGAATCACCCCCATGTATGTTCCGCGACTTTTCATAGTTTTCGAGTTATGAATTTTTTTCTGAATGTTTGAAAATTTTCGACCTGACCAACCTAAAAAAATTCTAAAAAAAAAAGTAGAGGGTTTTATCGAGTTTCTTTTTTTGCAACTGAATTTTCATAATTAGTACTTTTATGCATAAAATAATCAGCTTCGTAACTGTGATGAAAGTTATGAAAATGTTGATCTAAAGTGAAAAATTTACGTTCGGTAAATTATGACTTAAATTTTCAACTTCAAATTAAAAATCTAAACAGGTGACTTCATGGTTCTCAAGTAGGCTTCAAGAATGCGCCAGACTCTCAGCTTTCATAATCATTAAAAAACGTAGGACTTAATGGGGCTAACTTTGGCCTTAATCGGCCTTCAAAGACTGCGAGGTGCGACTGCGATCACACGAAAATTCGTGTGATACTCCCTGGCCGCGCCACAGTGGAAAATCAAAAAAACATGTTTGTAGATAAATTGTACCGTTTATGTACTATACGGAATGAGTAATGAAAAAAATTGTACCTCAAAGAATAATGAAATATAACGAAGTTTTGGTGGCGCGGCCAGGGAGAATACTCCCTGGCCGCGCCACCACGGTTCTTGTAAACTGTCCGGCGCAGCCGAACATAGTAACCGCTAAAGAATTGTACGGAAATTGTTCTCTTCCGTACGCTATAAAGAGATTCGAAAATTTCATTACTTTAGAAATTATAGGCTTGCGAAGGTGGCGCGGCCAGGGAGTATTCTCCCTGGCCGCGCCACCAAGATTTTTAGGGCGTACCCGGACATAGTATACACTAAAGAATTGTACGGAAATTGTTCTTTTCCGTACGCTATAAAGAGATTCGAAAATTTAATTACTTTAGAAATTATAGGCTTCTGAAGTTGGCGCGGCCAGAGTGTTAGCTTCCTGGCCACGCTACCTACCTACCTGGCTCGCGAGTTATTGAGCGTACCCGGACATAGCTTACACTAAAGAATTGTACGCATTATGCACTACCCAGAAACGAAATAATATTTCGGAAAAATGTAATATCTTAAGAGAAAACATCAAATCAAAATTAAGCGCATCAGCAGAATTGCTGATCTTTGTACCTACTTACTAGATGTGGCCTTCATTTTAGAACTATTGGGAATTATTTCAGTGAAATGTTAGAAATAAGCAACACAATACGAATCTACATTATTATGCATAACAGGAATAGTTGACCTACAAGAAGAATATAAGAAATTGGTAGGTACTTTTTATTATTATAGAGTTCCATTAGGTACGGTCAGCAACGAAAGTCGTTAACACTGTTACTTTTACATGTCATCTAAATTGATACAAAATGATCTATTACACTGCTTTTTACTCGACTGCGGCGAAGCCCAAAAGGAGGGTTATGTGTTTGACCTGTATGTATGTATGTCAGTTTCTTTGTTCCCTCGTAACTCTTAGACAAATTAGCGGATTTGGATAAATTATACGTCTTTAGATTTGTCTTGCTGGCGCGAGTGTTACTGGCTACATTAACATCAAAAATAAAGTAAAATGGCGGATTTGGGGTGACATATTGCGGAGCAAGAATTTTTTTGTCTTCTAATGCCATCGAGTAGGGTATCAAAATAAAGGGTTTTAAAAGGTGATTACAAAAATATATACAACTTACATGTTTAAAAGTAATTCGAAGTGACAAATCGATTTTTTTTTAATTTGGCAGAGTTAGGACCTCGAAGGCTTGGCTATTTGTGCACTTATCCAAAAAGCTTTTAAATAACCCTAACGGCCAAAACTACTTGCAAGAACTAAATTGTCTGCGAAATCTTTCACATCTGTAAACTAAAAAGCTGGAAATAAAAAAAGTTACTAAAAAAAGTTATTAAAAAAAACTAGAAAACCCGACTGCAGTAAAAAAAGACCCATTCCATTTTTTTTTATATTTTCAAACTCAAACGGGTCCCGCCTGCTTCCAACTTTTATCAAATTTAAAATGGGCTTGTTTTTAGCTTTTCAGTTTTAGTTTTTTTACTGCAGTCTGGTTTTTTAGTTTTTTTTAATTACTTTTTTATTTCCAGCTTTTTAGTTTACAAATGTGAAAGATTTCGCAGACGATTTAGTTCTTGCAAGGAGTTTTGGCCGTGAGGGTTATTTAAAAGCTTTTGGGATAAGTGCACAAATAGCCAAGCCTTCGAGGTCCTAACTCTGCTAAAAGCTAATAAAAAAACGATTTGTCACTTTGAATTACTTTTAAACATATAAGTTGTATATATTTTTGTAATCACCTTTTAAAACCCTTTAGTTTGATACCCTACTCGATGGTATTAGAAGACAAAAAAAAATCCTACTCCACAATATGTCACCCCAAATCCACCATTTTACTTTATTTTTGATGTTAATGTAGCCAGTGACACTGGCGCCAGAAGACAAATCTAAAGACGTATAATTTATCCAAATCCGCTAATTTGTCTAAGAGTTACGAGGGAACAAAGAAACGGACATACATACATACAGGTCAAACACATAACCCTCCTTTTGGGCTTCGCCGCAGTCGGGTAAAAAGCAGTGTAATAGATCATTTTGTATCAATTTAGATGACATGTAAAAGTAACAGTGTTAACGACTGTCGTTGCTGACCGTACCTAATGGAAACTCTATAATAAAAAAAAGTACCCACCAATTTCTTATATTCTTCTTGAAGGTCGACTGTTATGCATAATAATGTAGATTCGTATTGTGTTGCTTATTTCTAGCACTTCTATGCAACATCTCACTGAGATAATTCCCAATACTTCTAAATTGAAGGCCACATCTAGTAAGTAGGTACAAAGATCAGCAATTCTGCTGATGCGCTTAATTTTGATTTGATGTTTTCTCTTAAGATATTACATTTTTCCGAAATATTATTTCGTTTCTGGGTAGTGCATAATGCGTACAATTCTTTAGTGTAAGCTATGTCCGGGTACGCTCAATAACTCGCGAGCCAGGTAGGTAGGTAGCGTGGCCAGGAAGCTAACTCTCTGACCGCGCCAACTTCACAAGCCTATAATTTCTAAAGTAATTAAATTTTCGGATCTCTTTATAGCGTACGGAAGAGAACAATTTCCGTACAATTCTTTAGCGTTTACTATGTTCGGCTGCGCCGGACAGTTTACAAGAACCGTGGTGGCGCGGCCAGGGAGTATTCTCCCTGGCCGCGCCACCAAAACTTCGCTATATTTCATTATTCTTTGAGGTACAATTTTTTTCATTACTTATTCCGTATAGTACATAAACGGTACAATTTATCTACAAACATGTTTTTTTGATTTTCCACTGTGGCGCGGCCAGGGAGTATCACACGGAAAATTCTTAAAATTAGCTATCTGATTAATATTTTTTTTTTCCATTTTCTCGCTCCTAAGGTTATTTAGTTTGCTAACCAAAAATGACTGCAGGAAAGCTAAGATTTAAACACGGAGATTTTTTTAAATGTTAGTTTAATGAATTTTGCGCGATCCGTTGTCGTGGACTATGGGTTGTAAACGAGGGTGCAACTCTTTTACCTGCAATAACAATGGACCGAGAGGAAAAGAGACCGAATTATTGCTATCTCTCTCACGCAAGGCGCGCAACCGAAGCCAACGCAAAACAAGTACCTCAGTCGTACTCACATTGTGTTTACTGCTATACGCGTGTCGCCATTTTGTCTTTACCACACTCGCTTTGCCCACGGACTCCGCTGCCTACTTGTTTGACTACTTTGCTCGTTTATTGGACTGTGTTTTGCATTCTGATTTGGACTTTTTTTACGTGGAAGTGTAAAAAATGAGTTACACGTTAAGTGAATATGCAGAAATGCATTATTTTTATGGAGTTGCACAAGGAAACGGCCATGAAGCAGCGCGACTGTATCGCGAACAACTTCAACGTCGTGGTGGGCCGCAACCTGAGCGATATCCCGACCATCGTGTTTTTATTAACACGCACAACACTTTGATGGCAGGCCGCATTCCTGGTCGACGCGGCAGTCATGAAGGAATCCCTAGAGCTAACCCGGATCGCAAAGAAATGGTGCTGGAAGAAGTTCAGCGAAATCCGTCTACGAGTACGAGAAGTATGGCTCGTGCTCTGAACATCCCAAGGACTTCTATCCAAGACATTCTTCACGATGAAGAATACCACGCGTTCCACATCCGACGAGTCCAAGCTTTACTGCCTACAGATCACCAATTGCGCGTTGATTTTTGCCAAACCATGTTACGAAAAGAGCAAGAGGATCCTGGATTTTTCAATAAAGTTTTATGGTCAGATGAGTCACGATTTGAGCGATCCGGAATATTCAATATTCATAATTACCACACGTGGGCGAATGAAAATCCACTCGAAGTGAGAGCTTCGACATTTCAACATCGCTTCAGCGTTAACTTGTGGTCTGGTATCCTCAATGGCGAACTAATTGGTTCGTTTGAACTGCCGTCCAGACTTGATGGAGAAACATACAAAAACTTTTTGGAAAATGAACTTCCATTGTTGCTGGCAGATGTGAATCTCGAACTCAGACGAACCATGGTGTTGCAAAATGACGGCGCCCCGTGTCACTATGCAACCCAGGTCCGAAATTACTTAGATGAAACATACCCCAACAGATGGATCGGACGCAGCGGACCAATTAGGTGGCCTCCACGCTCACCTGATCTCAACCCCATCGATTTCTTTATTTGGGGCTATTACAAGGAAATAGCATACGCCCGAGACTGTTCAAGTGAACAAGAGCTGAGGCAGTTGATTGCAGAAGCTGAACGTGTTGTGAGAGAGAACAGAGACGCTTTTAGACGATTGCCAGACAATTTCTTACGTAGGTGTAGAATGTGTATTGCTGCTGGTGGTGGCCACTTTGAAAACCTTTTGTAAATGTTAAAAATAAATTAAGTACTTTTTTCACATTATCATCTGTGTTTTATTCAAAACCACTTTTTACGTAAAACTTTTCTTACCCAACTCGGAAACTATTTGTTGGTTAGTTTTCAGTATTCTTATCATTAATTAACCTTAGGAACGAGAAAATAGCAAAAAAAAAATAATTACTCAGATGGGTAATTTTAAGAATTTTTCCACCTCGCTGTCTTTGAAGGCCAATTTTAAACAAAGTAGCCCTATTAAGTACTTCATTTTTTTATGATTATGAAAGCTGAGAGTCTGGCGCATTCTTGAAGCCTACTTAGGAATTATGAAGTCACCTGTTAAGATTTTTAATTTAAAGTTGAAAATTTGAGTCATAATTTACCGAACGTAAATTTTTCACTTTAGATCAACATTTTCATAACTTTCATCACAGTTACGAAGCTGATTATTTTATGCATAAAAGTACTACTTATGAAAATTCAGTTGCAAAAAAAGAAACTCGATAAAACCCTCTACTTTTTTTTTTAGAATTTTTTTAGGTTGGTCAGGTCGAAAATTTTCAAACATTCAGAAAAAAATTCATAACTCGAAAACTATGAAAAGTCGCGGAACATACATGGGGGTGATTCGAATACCCCACGATACGAGGGACCGAAATTTTATTTTTGGACGTCAATGTTCCGGCCACCCTGTATACAAGCTACAATTTTTGGATCGCTAAACAGGATTTTTAGGGTTCCGTAGTCAACAAGGATGAAGGAACCCTTAGTCGGCGTTCGCACGAGTGTAATAAAATCGCGGCGGGATTTTATCGCGCACTGGATTTTCAACTCTCTGCTTAGCGCCGGGAGTTGAAAATCCAACAGTGTGTTTTTCGTCGCGCTGGGATGCACTATGTTTTTGTTAGGTTGGATTATCAACGCTCGGCTCAACACCGAGAGTTGAAAATCCAGTGCGCGATAAAATCCCGCCGCGATTTTATTACGCTCGTGCGAACGCCGACTTATAGTTTCGCTACGTCCGTCCGTCTGTCCGTCGCGTCCGCAGCTTAGTTAGTTCAGAGACTCTTAGGCCGTGCGCTACTGCGCTGCGTTACGCGTGCGCACGGCGCGGGCGCCCGCGTGGCGTGCTGTTTTCATGTAATCTCATGTGTGCTGCGCTGCGCTGATCTATGAGATTACATGAAAACAGCACGCCACGCGGGCGAACGCGCCGTGCGCACGGCCTTAGTACTAGAAAAATATAATTTGGAATGGGTAGGTATACATATTCTTAAACTATATTCATTCATCACGCCGACAAAGTGGTAAAATAAAATCATGCAAAAATCATTTTTTAACCAACTTTTCAAACAAAAAGAGGAGGTTATCAATTCGTCGCGTATATAATATGTACATTTTTTTTTAGGGTACCCTTCTGTACACGTAGGTAAAGTGGGGATGTTCTTTTTTTTCTCGTCTGCCCCATGGTGTGGGGTGTTGTTCGATGGGTCTTTCAAAAATATTGCGGGTTTGTTAAATGTGGTGTTTGGCTGTTCGATGTGGGATGTTGGCCCACAGGTTTGCGCGTTGTACGGCTAGGCCCAGGTTCCAAGCTTGGTTTAGCTCGGTGTGCAAGTGAAATGGCGTTATGGCTGTCTAGTTTGACGCACGAGATAGAAGATTCTCACGCGCACCGGAATTATGTCGTAAAAGTGCAATTAAAATCGTATAAAATTAGAAATTAACTATTTAATAAAAAGTAATCCATCACTGGATGCAGTTTGGAATTTGACGTTTCATGGTATATTTTTAGTTATAATTATAATTGCTAATGAAGGGATAAACAGCTTTTAAAGATTATTAGGAGGTATGTTTAAATATTTTTTTGGTGCATTAAAGTATGTTTAATTAGGTTTTGGTTTCCATCACTGTATGCGAAAAGGACTTGAAAATATCATATTTTTTTACATGTCAAAATTATTTACGGTTTATGAGATACACAGCTTTAAAAAACCACCTTTTTGACCGTTTTCAGGAAATCTGCGCCTGTGACGCTTTTCAAAGCCTACTGCCAATCCTTTTACACGTGCAGCTTGTGGGTGAACTTTACGCAGAAGGCATATAGTGGCCTGCGCACGCAATATAACAACACGCTCCGGGTGTTGTTGGGGCTGCCGCGTTTTTGTAGCGCGTCTGGCATATTTGCCGACGCTGAGGGTCTACTCCCTAAGCACGAAGTCCGTAGTTTCGGCCTTCGTTACAGGCGTTTCCCACTCCGTATCACCTACGGACAGATGATTGGTTCGTGGCCCGAACAAAGTATGAATGACAACACGATTTGACAGTTGTCCCTACTCCCGATGTGTTTTTGCCCGTCCGAAAAATTTAACTTTTACACTTGTTTTGATGGATCGTTATGTCAGACGGACGGATGAACGGACGGACGGACAGACGGACGGACTTAGAGAGTAGGCCCCCTGATGTGGATAGTTTTTCGGCCATCATGCGCAAGAGATGCACATCTCTACTACGCCGTGCGCGCGGCAGCTCCAACACCATTCTTAGAACGTTGGCTGATAGGTGGGACTCTCCGATCTTGGGGCGGTGGATACGACTGCACGCAGTCAAGTAGTCACTCCCCAGGATCGGCGCGCCTCACCCAGCTTATGAGGAATGTAAATGTTACTAACACTAGGTTATAAGTGCACATTGTTACTAATAAATATGGAAGTGATTCTGAATTAAATGCTTATTTATTTATTTATTTAAATAATTTTTCGATTTATGGATCCGTCCGTTTCTGAATTATTAAGCTTTAAAGTGCTAATTTTTGTTAGAGTCAAGTGTCCCCCCCCCCCCCACCCCGCTTGCTAGGTAAACGGTTACCGGTAACGGGTTTTGGATGCGTGAAAAAATTCACGGTAGTAGTATATTATAACGAAGTTAAAAGGAGAACTATCACAGCTAAGTAGGCTTTTCAAGTTTACGAGTAATAGTCAACCAACTACGGAACCCTTCACTGTGCGTGGTCCGACACGTACTTGGCTGGTTTTTAGGGATCCATACCCAAAGGGTAAAACGGGACCCTATTACTAAGACTCCGCTGTCCGTCCGTCTGTCTGTCTGCCCGTCTGTCACTAGGCTGTATCTCATGAACCGTGATAGTTAGACAGTTGATCACAGATGATGTATTTCTGTTGCCCCTATAACAACACTAAAAACAGAATAAAATAAATATTTAAGGGGGCTCTCATACAACAAACTTGGTTCTTTTTGTCGTTTTTATAGATAATAGTACGGAACCCTTCGTGCGCGAGTCCGACTCGCACTTGGCCGGTTTTTATTTGTTTAATTAATTTGGATATTCATCCCAAAAGGCGCCCACTGCTGGACACAGGTCTACCCCAGGCACCGCCGCTTCGACCGGTTCTGTGCTTCTCGCATCCAGCGGATTGCTGCGGCCTTCACCGTCACCGGTCCATCTTGTGGGACTGTGGGATACCTTCCAACGCTACGTTTTCCGGTATGCGGTCGCCAGTTCAGAACCTTTCAGCCCCATCGGCCATTCTGCGAGCAATGTGCCCTGCCCACTGCCACTTAAGTTTAGCAATTCTTCGGGCTATGTCGGTTCTTGGTTCTCCTGCGGATCTCTTCATTTCTCAAACTCATCGATATATGCATCCTGCCCGTTCTAAGCTATGGTGCACAATGTTGGTCTCTTACTGAACAACAGAAGAGTAAGTATGTACTATTATTTATTTCTGTGACAGAAGTCCAAACTCAAGATTGGCCAACGGGTAATGGAGCACAGCATACTAGGTAGCAAACGTACAGTCCGAGTTAGAAACACCACCCTGCGCTCCATAACTCAAGTAGCAGATGTTGGAGAAAAAACCACCAGGGGGCTTACTATGAGCTCTTATAGCAGGGCAGAAGTTAAACGTTTCCAGTGAGAGAGAGACGGTCGTACGTAGCTTCGTCTCTCTCTCTCTCTCTCACTGGAAACGTTCAACTTCTGCCTTGCTATAAGAGCTCATAGTAAACCCCCAGGCTGAAGTGGAAGTAGGCCGTACACGTCGCACGAATGCACCCGGAGAGATGGGCAAAGATCGTCACTCACTGGACGCCTGAGGGAGGACATCGCCGTCGAGGCAGGCCGCCGCGAAGGTGTTGTGACGATCTGATAAGGTTTGCAGCCAACATGGCCAGAGATCGCACAAGACAGAGAGGGTTGGGAGGGAAAAGGGCAGGCCTTTGCCCAGCAGTGGGACACGGTGAAGGCTAACAAAAAAAAACTTTTACTTTTTAATCGCAAACAGGGATCACAGACAGGGATAATCGTGGGTTGGTGTCTCAACGCTTAAAATTGTCTGGGGCCTCAACGTGTTGACTTCGGCCCCTCGTAGGGCCTTCTAAAGGTCCGGGATCCCGCAGGGTCCCGAGATATATCAAAGACTTTTGACTAAGTAGTTTTAACATACCAAATACAACAAATCAGATGTAGGTAGTTTTACACAAAGAACAGCGGAGTTTTGAGCGATGAGCATGCGGGTCCCTATCCGCTTCGCTCAAAACTCCGCTTTACTTTTCTCCGTTGTACCTTCTCATTTCAAATTTCAACTTATGAACAGTGAACTTTACAAGCCTAAGAGCGAGCGCGCACTGCGGTGCGTTTCCGGTAGTTCTGCCGCACTGGGCGGGGCCTACAGTAACAAAACGCATGACCGCAGTGCGCGCACTTCAAAGACATTTCATACTTCACAGATTATGCGGTAGAAAAACGCACCGCAATGCGCGCTCGCCCTTATACATAGAAGGAAAGAAGAGAGACAAACTGTGTTAAGCCGTGGTAAAGCCCACCAGCTATGGTTCAGGAAATCAGGACCTCTAAAGTTTCCGTCAGACCAACCTATTAATTCGTCGTTGTAATCTAATGTTTATTATTATTTATAGACATGGGCATTATTCCTATTTTTAGAAAATGTATTGTATAAGGAGACGAGTGTGTGTAGCCACAATTGAATTGTAAGTTAATCATATGATCGTTTTGGATGGTATGTCTGTTAGCTCGTAAGACCAATTGAATAAATAAATAAATAAATAAATGACATTAAACATCTAGACGTTGCCATGATTACAGTGTGAAGTGTGGAAGTGGGACACATGTATATACGAAATTTGTAGGAAAATTGAGACAAAGCATCGTATCTTCTGTCTCTTAATTACGGCCTGCCGTATTTTTGCTTGGCCAACTTTCAAATATTAGCCAAACAAAGCGCTTTCACTGTTACAAAATTTATCTTGCGTCGATTAATTTAACTTTTTTGGACAGTTTTTGCATTGTGCGAATATATTGACGTGGGTTTCAGTTCAAAATATGGAAGATTTCTTAAGTTAAACCTCATTTCTAATACCACATAACCTAGAAAAAGTATAATATTGCTGTCTCATGACCGGCCACGCGGTGGCTCGATCTAGATGTATACTATCTAAGCGTTAGATTTACTCATGGACTTCAAAGAGAATATTATTAAGAAGTAAGAACTCTTTGCCTCCATAGTCACAAAATTCATCAGAAGAAAAATCTTCAAATTGACAAGCAGGATTGACAGAAAGAAAAACAGCAGAATAACGTAGTGCGAACTTGGTTGTTATTATTTGGTGATATTGATAAGTTTTCTTTGTTAGTTCATCGACATTTACATGGTATCATGCAAGGAGCGAATTCTATAATTAGTAGCCAATGTTATTTATCAATTTTCTATGGTGAGTCCCGTTTTGTATTTTTCTTAGACGATCGGATGACCTTGGGCGTCACGACGCTGCCCGCAGTATTCGCTTCGTGAGCAACTCACGAGATTCCGGTATTTTTCTGACTGATTTGAAAATGTGCGGTGATGGATTTGATCTAGGATGCGCAGCTAAGAGGGCTATTTTTAGCAATGTTGCTTGTGCAGGCAGGGCAGAGTGGATCTTTGCATCAGGGTGCTGAAGTGCTAAATTGACATTCGATAAGGAACTGTTCTAGATGTCATGTAATCATCTCTTGTTCTGGTTTATTGACAACCAGCGACCTACCCTTGCTCCGCACAAATTCATTCGACACACATGTCAAAACTCTACGTATTATATTGTACATAACTACTCTTAGAACTTCCGGAATAAATTCTACAAAATAATGGTAGGTACCTAATAGAAAGTAATATAGTAACCGCATCAAATTCCAAGCTTAATGTTCTGCATTCGACCCGTGTATGTATGTATAATCAATCACACTATCACACTAATATTATAAAGGCGAAAGTTTGTGAGTGTGTGTATGTTTGTTACTTCTTCACGCTCAAACGGCTGGACCGATTTGTATGAAATTTAGTATGTAAAAAAAAAAAAAAAACTTTATTCAGTTCAGAAAAAAAACACAGTACAATAATTTAACAAAAAATAAATCTAGTATCAGATAAATATATCAATATCAAATCAAATGTCCTTAGGTGTTAGATTTTTACAAATTCTCTGGACCCCACACTAGGATTCCCTGTGTCGTGGGGTCCAGTCTCTTCCCAAGTAAAACAGACAGCTTATACCCTGGATTAACACATAGGCTACTTGTTATCCCGAAAAATGTAGTGCTCCCGTGTGAAAAGCGAGGAATTCAAATATATTTGCTACTCTTTCAAACTCAAACGGCTCGACCGACTTTGATGAAATTTGGTAAGGGAGTAGCTGACACCCTGGATTAACACATATGCCACTTTATATCCCGAAAAAATATAGTGTTCCCGTGGGATGAGCAAGGAATTCAAATATATTAGGTACTCTTTCAAACTCAAACGGCTCAACCGATTTTGATAAAATTTGGTGAGGAAGTAGCTAACACCCTGGATTAACACATATGCCACTTTATATCCTAAGAAAGTGTAGTGTTCCCGTAAGATGAGCAATTTTTTTTTGAATACTTTTTTCACCGATTAAATAATACACGTTTTAGTTCTTCTGGCCTACAATGTTGAATTTGCAAAATGTTGAATTCGCAAAATGTTGAGTCCCTGTAGATGCGAGAGGCGCAGGACCAGTTGCGGTGGAGATATTTCGGGGACGTCTTTTGGCAAATATTATATTGAGCACACTTCTACTTCACGGGAAAATATCATGCACTGCAGTGGTACCCACATAAACGGCCTTGGTACAGGTACAGGGTAAAGGAACCTACCACCTGGTAAAATGAGTATACAGACTTATATTTATTTACGTACCTACAGTATTGTGCAAATCAATGTAAACACAGGCGTATTTAGCTTAAACATTATTTATTGAAAGAAAAAAAACCAGTCAAGAGCGAGTCGTACTCGTGCACCGAGGGTTCCGTTCCGATTTCTGAAAAAGAGAGACATCGTTTTATTTTTCCTGTAATGTTTATATAAACTTAAACTTGAGGAGCTCGTGGCTAAGTAATAACAGCCGCACGGGTCGATCCGTCAGGTTAAGCTACGCTTGCCGGGGTTGGTCAGTGGATGGGTGACCATCTTTACATATCGAGATTCTTCCGTGCCTCGGAAAGCACGTTAAGCCGTTGGTCCCGGCTGTTATTCGTGGATCTTTGACAGTCGTTACGGGTCGTCAGAAGCCCGAAAGTCTGACAACCAGTCTTACCAAGGGGTATCGTATTACCCAGTTACTGGGTTGTGGAGGTCAGACAGGCAGTCGCTCCATGTAAAATACTGGTATTCAGCTGCATCCGGTTAGACTGGAAGCCGACCCCAACATAGTTGGGAAAAGGCTAGGCAGATTGAATGTTTACATAAACTTCTATCACATAGAATAATTTCAGATTGTTCTCTTTGCAAACTTCGGAGATAAGGGGGGAACGGTATTTTTTTTTACATTTTTCATCAAAAGTCGAAAACTATGCGGCCTAACAAAAATTAAAAAATGTTTGAGAATGTGCAAACAGCGCTCTTTCATATGATACCCCGCATACCCTAGTAGCCCCACTTTGAATTTTTAAGATCCCCCCGGCAGTACCTGTTGCAAAAAAAAAAAAAATATTTTTATTTCTTTCTTATTCATCATCTAAAACTGTTCCAAATTTCAAGTTGATAGCATTAGTAGTTCTTGAGATCGGTCCGGGGGTTTGGACTTAATGTCAAATTTCCATCTTTTCATATCATCTGAAACTCATAATGTCTTATGACCCAAAATGCCTGAATGTTTATATGTCTGATAAAGAAAATGACAATCGATGTACAGTCGTATACAATGTATACCTACCTACTTAATTTAATAATGGTGTGCGGTTGACGGATAGTTGAAGTAAAAAAACTTTATAACTCACACTAAAAAAACTTGCAAAGTAAAACATAAAATTTCTTTGACCAAAAATAATACCCATTTAAATAATCTATATCGTTTTCATAATAAAATAACATTTTCCAAAAAAGAAATTGGAGTAATATAGCTTAGCCCTTAGCTCCCGCAGTTGTTTTAGGGTTCCGTACCAAAATGGTAAAAAGGAACCCTTATGGTTTGACTCAGTCTGTCTGTCTGTCTGTCTGTCTGTCTGTCTGTCACAACTGGATATCTCAAGAACTACTAATGCTATCAACTTGAAAGGAACAGTTTTAGATGACGTTTGCCCAACTATTTTGCAAATAAGAAAGAAACAAAAATATATATGTTTTTTTTTGCAAAGGGGGTCTTTAAAAATCGAAGTGGAGCTACTAGGGCATTTGGGGTATCATATAAAATAGCGCTGTTTGCAAATTCTCAAACATTTTTTCTTTTTTTTAGTCAGCATAGTTTTTGAGTTTTGATGAAAAATGTTAAAAAGAATATCTCCAAAGTTTGCAAAGAGAAAAATCTGAAATTATTTTTTAAGATAGAAGTTTATGTATAGATTAAAGGAAAAATAAAACGATGTCTCTAAACAGCACACTTTTTAGAAATCGGAACGGAAGCCTCGGTGCGCGAGTCCGACTCGCTGTTGACCGGTTTTCTAATAAAATAATTATTTTATTTTCAAGTGGCCAGAATGATATATGCACATTAGTCGTACAAGGATAACAAGAAGTACTTTACCTATTAGGAAACTACATGACACTGAACAGAATCGCACAATACAATTTTGTCATCGAATTTATGAAACATCAAAGGTATTCAGTGATTCAGTCATTAGTAAAAAGAGCCGATACGAATTTCAGGCATTTTGGGGCATAAGACATTTTGAGTTTCAGATGATATGAAAAGATGGAAATTTACTATTTCTAATGTTAGTTAATATAAGACTTGTATCTATGGTAATGAATAAAAAATATTAAAAAAGTGCAATGGCAGTGACATTGACATAATTATACGTGGAAAATACTTAAGCACAAAGTAAGAAAATACTTTTATTTTTGATGTCCGAAATCCGGGAATCTTTGTCATAACAAAAACGTAAATCTGATTTAAAAAATAGGAGTAATTTTATGAACTAAATTTGGTTGTGACACGCTCCCCCGCAAGTTGGCACTGCCCCTCGGCATTCTCTTTTTTCGTGATAAAATCTGACTCAGTTGCTCAGCGGCTTGATTCGTGTGCGCACGTTTTATAATTGGATAGTAAGAAAAAAGTCGTTGCATTGATTATTGCAACTATTTTGCCCCATGTGGCCATATGTCCACGGACAATCTCCTTTACTTTAAAAAAAGTAAAAACCGACTTCTTAAAGTAAATTTTTTATACTATTTAATATGTAGAATAAGACACTGTGTCTCTTGGTCTTCGAAGGTAAGTCATGTCAGTAATACAGCTGGTACTTATTTGCAATCTAAACGCAACTTGGCTTGAGTAAACATAATAGACCGAGAGGTCACAGGATTTTTCATAACGATCATGGATACCGTTAGATTTACTTCGATGGGTTGTAGAGTAGTCCCCTAATGCAAATGACGTCGGTCTGCCTGCTCTGAGTGGTTGCAACTTCGAGTTATAGCGCTTACAAGAGGCGTCATTGTTGCGATAAAAAAACGATCAGAGAAATGGTCAGTTTTGTTACACATTCAAAGTATGGCGTCTCCGCAGATGAAATAAGTTGGTCAACCGTTTGAACATCCTTCGCTTTTTTGAGAGCCTCGTCAGGACACAAATCATTTCTTTAATTTTGATGCAGCATAGGTGAGTCATTTCATTTTCGCCTTAATTAAGGTCCTTCTAAGTGGTAGGAATATGTTCTTCGGCTGTTGTAATCTGTTCTCTGGTACGCCCCTTGTGCACCCCAAATGACTATCTGACTGAGGTTGAGTAATACGTTGCGGAGCAACTTTTTGCAGTTTTCTGCCGCGCACTTCTGATTTTTAATCGGGCGACAGTTTGATCGTTCTAGGAATGAGTATGGAGTTATATAATGGCAGTGCGCGCATTTGACGATTCAATATCGACGACGATCGTCGTTGATCACAATCGTCGTACGATAGCGAATAAACTATATCGGTCCACTAAAAATCACAAGTGCGCGATGGTCCTAACCCGTTTCGAGAAAAGACGGAGGCGAGTTTTTTAAATGTTTGTACACCGATTCCTCCGTGATTACTGGACCGAGTTTTCGTGATTCTTCTATCAAATGAAAAAGAATCACGAAAAATCTCAAAAAACCCAGTCCCATTTTATTAGCTTTTCTGGACTAGTTTACGTCAGTTTCATTAATATGTGTTTACTTGACGTCATCTGTGTTGAGATATGTTAATATTCACATTGCGGTGTAGTGGAAAGTCCCTACCTACACGAATTTGTCTGGAGTAACTGTTAGAAAAAAATTAGAAATTAGAAATTCCCAATTAGAAAAACCGTCAAAGAGCGAGTCGGACTCGCACACCACGTGTTCCGTACCATTTTACAATATTTAACACACCGTACATGATTATTTTCACATAATACTACAGTTTAAAAACACTAAAAATTAAAGTCATGTGTTTGTTTCAGTTTATTATATCTGATGGTGCTAGCCGACAGCCACACTATATCTAAAAGTATTGATAACGACAACAAATTAGATAATAATATTATATTCGAGTCTATCCACGACGTAGACCGGCCTATAAACCCCAAGACAAGGAAAGACAGACAACACAAGTATAAACTATATTACAGCAAGGATGAAGACGTAGTGCTACCTGACACCTTAAAAGAAACTAAATCCTACACGGGACTTGAAAAAACAACTACGAAAACCACAGCGGAACATGCGAAACACCACAAGTCACCGAAAAGACGAGTCGGTAGCTTCTGGAGGAAACTCAAAGGGAAAGATAAAAAGAAAGACTGTAATAAACATGCTCACTTTGAAAGAAATAGAAAAAGACCTAACCATAAAAAAGAACCACAAAACGATTCTTCGAATTCTGGGCCAAGAATCAAAGGCCGGAGTAAAAATAGAAAAAAATTGTCTCTGCGGCAGCCTGAAAATAAAGTTTTAAAGAGAGATGTGAGCGGGCTGTTTTCAACTAGGCCATATTCTAATACACCACAGAGTTATAAATTGCAAATAGGAATCGCAACACAAGTCGACAACATGCTTAAAAGTAAATACAAAACGAAAGCTGTACAACCATTAGCAGCGAGAGTGGATACACCTGTGGGTGTGGCCGATAATTTGCAAGTCCAATTAACAAGCATTACATCCAAAATATCTAATCTCAAAGAAATGTATGGTGGAAATCCACTGGAGATTAACAAACCCTCAAATACAGGATCACCGTCCGCCGATAATGTAGAATCTACCAAGCCTCGTGCTACCACTACTAAATATTTTCAAGATACAGCACAAATAGAGCTCATGCTTAATGATATGAAAGCAAGGGCAAAGTCAATGCATATGGTTTCTTCTCAAAGGCCATTAGTAACCGAGACCGACCTTATTAGTAGCGCTGTTACGGAAGCCACTTTCAATTCCTATCCCGTCCTCACACGTTTTGGTATACCCACTCCAGGTGTTGGCTTGAGCACATTTAATTTTGTTTCAATCACTGACAATGAAAACTTGGAAAAAACAACAGTCGCATCAACGAATTCAGACGAATTCAATCTAAACGATTCCATATTCAATGCTAATACAGAATCTCATTATTTAGTAGCTAGGGCAATCAAGGAAGATACGATGACTCTTGCTCAGAATGTCGAGGATATGCTGCAGAGGGAATTAAAAAACATATACAATAAAGTCAAACATAAAGTATCCAGCGATTTTCGTAAAGAGATTCACACCGTTAAGTCTACGGCGAAGGAAAGTTACCGCAAACTATCCAGCACGCTTTCCAGCAAGTGCAAGACTGCTTCTAAAGCAACCACTCCCACCAACCCTTCTACAAAAGCTAGTCCACCGAAACCCAGCACATGTCCGTGTAAATCTTCGACACTGTTGAAGAAAAAAAAGCTAACGTTGTCGTCGAATATCACCACTACCACCACGGCGCCGAGAGTCAAGAAGAAAGATGAGACAGAAGAAGACAAGTTTAAAGAAGATACCTCCACACAGGAAACTGTTTATAAACAAACGTACGACGACTACATGATGTTGACTCTAGTCGAGCAGCTACTCTCAAAAACACATGAAGAAAACGTTAACAAAATGCTTGCAACAACGGAACTTCCAGTATTTGCTAAAAACAAATGGGAGACTTCCAGGTTATCTAAGAGAAACCCGGAGACCCTTACAGATGTTAAACTGAGAGAAGTTATTCAGAATTTATATGATGATGGCGGTAATATGCCTGATTATGATTACATTGACCCAGCGGCTAACGTGTCTTCGACCGAAAGAACTACAGCTAATAATAATTATAATGACGTCGACTATGTGCTCGACCCATCGGACACAACGGGTGCTGACGGCAATATGGTGGAAATTAATGCTAAAAATAAAGGAACGACACCAGCGCCCACAGACGAAAATACCGCTGCAGACTGCGATATTTCCGGCGCAGGTTGTGATAATACTGCCTTAGACACCAGCTACGAAGGCTTGAGCAGTAAAATCTCTTACAACGAGTTCGTAAATGGGTATAAACACTATTTAAATTTCCAAAAAGACCAAACTAACCAAAACTTTTCAAATTTGATCAAATATCAAGCGCATAGACATCACAGTGTTGACGATATAGGTAAATTTATACTTAGTAAAATACCATCGCTTCCACAAAAATACAATAAGCAGAAAAGAGAGCAGAGATTTTCCGATGATTCGGAGAACAATATAGACTATCAGGAGATAACAACTAAAAATGACGATTCTTGGTTCAGAAAACACTTCTACCTCTTCATTGACAATGGACCTCCTAAGAAGTACCACACTTCGGAAACGGTAGAACTGAAGCCTCCTACAACACAACCCACACTATATAATATGATGACAGAACCTACGCCTGGACTAGTACCTAAAGATCAAATCTTCATTAGGATCGGCTCGGATGGCGTGGCACGAAAGGCTAAGCACACTCAGGATATAAGTTTGGATGATCTCTCGAAAGTTTTGGATTCAATTAAAGACAAGCAAACCGGCGATACACTATCAAAAGGTACGATATTTAAGGGTCACTTTTAAAATTAATCTAATTTCTTTTTCTAAAAAAAATTCATGTTTTAGCTAAACCGAATACGCAAAAGGATATATTTAATCCCATCGATAGCTATAATGTTACGGATGATGCAACTAGTTGGGATAAAAGTATCATCAGTAAGCTTTTTGCTGGCAAACGCAGACGTACACCCAAGAAAGATACAGAAACCACAGAATACTTCCCAGATTACATGTTCGCTGAAAGCACTCTGGGAAGATTAAAAAAATCGATTACAAAAGAAAACCTTGACAATACCATAATGGCTGACTTTATTAATAAAGATATACAAGCTTCTACTAGCATCAAAGAAGTTTTGGCAAACGCAGTACAATTCAGTAACAGAGAAACAAATAAATATGGTTACGTTGACATCGATCTAGTTCCAAGACAGACAGCGATCGTCAAACTGAGAGACAACGCCAAAAAGAGTAGATTTAAAAACTTTTTCAAGAAGTTCAATTTTAATAAGAAAAAAGCTATAAGTCCGAAGCCAAAACGCTCTTGTCCACAAAATCGTAGAAGAGAGAGGTTCAATCCTATTAAGAAGCTGAAATCTATATTTAGATATAAGGAAGAAAAAAAAAATTTACCCCCGCCCGATCGATTGCTGAACCCTGATTACGGCATGGTGAACTCTCAGATGAGCAACTATAAACCTTTAAAATTTTCAGATCCATTGTCCGTTGCAGATATGCAAAAACAGATTCCAAATATCAGTGATATCGATTTCGAGCCTGAACCAAAGAAAAGTACCAAACTGTCTACTGGCTACTTCAATTTGGATGACAAAGATCAGGATCTGTTGTATAATTATCATGCTTCGTCTTCTAAAAGTAAGCCGTCAGTCATCAGTCGGACAATACCTGGTAAGTTTGCCTGTATAGTCCAGTCAATGAGTGCTCAAAAGAGGCATGTGGATGGAAAAAGTCGAAAGCAGTAACTTTGACTTAGGTACTTTGTTTGGACTATGAGATAAACATACTAAAAGTCCTTACCCCTCCGAGGTGGGCCCGAGGGGATGCGGCACAAAGAAGGTCCCATTTTTTGGTTTTTTGCTTACATCTCGAAAACGGTGCATCGTAAGAAATTTTGTTGTACTACATAATGAAAGCTGATAAAATTCTCTAAAACTTTGGTATTCACACTTTTTATCTATCTCCAATCTTTGCCTAGCTATGAGCTTCGAAAAATGGTCGATTTTCAAAAGTGTGTTCTACACTCTTACGTTTTCTGACATAATATATTGCTTCAAACTTTTGTCAGCTGCGACCGTAGATCACGCAAAAACGGCAGAACGGGTTTGGATGAAATTTGGACCACATATATTTTATAACCTTTATTGACACATATTTTTTTTCCCGGTAGTAGGTTCCCGTGGGAAAATATTTGACATCCACGCGGGCGATATATTACATAGATAAAAGTTTCGATAACTCAATGGCTGAACGGATTTGGATGAAATTTGGTAGGTAGATAGATTAGGACCTGGATTAACAATTATATGCTACTTTTTATCCCGCAATAATGCGAACGAAGAACAGGCAACGGCTAGTGTTTGATAAAAGTAGTTTTTTTCAACAATTTTCACTTTTCCGGAACGTATAGTTCGAAAATGGGTAGGAATTCGAAAAAGTATATAAGGTAAAAGTTGGAAACAATTTTATGAGCTTTCATTACATACAAGGTACTTTTTCTCTACGACGCACCGTTTTAATGATATTAGCAAAAAACCAAAAAACGGGACCTTCTTTGTGCCCCCCCCCCCCCCTCCCTCGGGCAATCCTCGGAGGGGTAAGGACTTTTACTATGTTTACCTCCTAACTAGTCGAAACAATTTTTTAAGTCAAACTTTCTGCTTTCGACATTTCCATCCACAATTATTCGTTACCTAGACTATGTAATAAAAGAATACATGTAATCTATACAGTAGCTCTTTGAGACTTCTCTCAAGAAAGAGTACCACTATGCTACTTGTCCAGCCAGGCACCATTATTGACTTCTTTTAGAAACCAGAAAAATTTATAGGGTTCGCTTACGAACACAGTTTGCGAGTCAGTTCAGTGGCTACTACCAAAAACCGGTCACTACTGAATTGTCTTCATTTGTATTCATCCTCGAGGCCAGTGAAAGGTCAGTGACTGAACTGTCAACTACACTGACTCGCAAACTGGCCTATTGTCTGATGCTCGTACCGGTCAAGCAATCGAAAGGTTTTGCCGACCCACCAATAACAATTTGGGGGTACAAAAGAATAAACCGGTTTATAACTACATATTTCTACATAATTGCGTTAATCAAAACTAACACCAAGACCTTTTTAGCCAAGAACGTGATGACGACAATCAAATCGAGAGTGAACGCAACACGAGCACCAACTGTATTATCATCAAATTTAGCTGTAAGGCTAATGGCACCAACCACCAAAACGACAAGAATACAGAAATTACCACCTAGCAATGTTATGACGGTGAACCTGAAGACGTTGCCAACATCAACAACCACGTTGACGACGTCTATGACTACAGAAACCTCTTCTATAATGATACTTGACGACATGGGTTTAATCCTCGACAACATGCAAAACAACCTAAAAAAGGTTCCAGACAATTTCCCTAAACTAACTACACATAACAATCCTTATTATGTGCGACAAACTGAAAAATACGAAAACCAGAAAGGTGTACAACTTCCGCCGCTTCCGAAAAGTCCACTTGAGGAACTGCTTATTAGAAGTAAACTCACAAGAATCGCGAAATTCCCGATTAGGAAACGACGTTACAAGAAAAAAAGACACGATGACTCTGAGATAGTTAATATTGGTAAAGTTTACCTAGGCTATGATAAGCCATCAGTTCTTGAATACATACACGATCTGAGAAACAGGAACACTCTCCCCAAAAGGAGAAAATCAGTTAAAGGAAACACCTTGAGTAAATTAAACTATTCTCATGTAGACCAGGCTAATGACAAAGAAAAAAGTAAGTATACAGATTATTTCAACGATCTGTTAATGTGGCATAATGATATATTGAACCTGGATACAGTACCCAATCCTTTATGGGCGAATATATTGAAGACTGTACATTCAGATGCAGGGAATATTTACACGACGCCAAACATGAATAGTCTACTAGTCGGGTTGAAAGAAATGAATGACTATTTAGACCTGGGGAACAGTAACAGATCAACGTTGATTATAAACCCAAATAGATCTCTGAGCGAGGGATCAAAGGACCGCGTTGGTATAAGACATGTCAATAATCATCTGGATCAAGACCAGGGAGTCATACGGAGCGTGGCTATGGATGATAACGCTATAGTAACTAGTAGAGATATAATAATAAGAGGTGAAGCTAAGTATTTTCAGTACAATAAGCCGAAAAAGTTTCCTAACAAACTAAATTCCGGTGATTTTATCATGAAACTGAATAGATTGAATGCGAATAATGCTGATAAACAGAAAGTGAATGTTCACTCTAAAAGAAAAGGTAAATATCTATTCATTTATACAGCGTGTATCAAAAATATGTACGTAATTCAGATACATGCAGTTAGTAACAACATTTTATCATCATCATTCTCCTGCCCTTATCCCAATCTATTTGGGATCGGCGCAACATGTCCTTAACATGTCATTTCACAATATTTATTTCAGTCTTTTAGAAACCGAGTAAATTGGCTTACTAAAATAACTCACTGTTAGCTAAATCCTGCGAAATCGAAGTTCACTGTCTCATCATCTCTATGCCCTTATCACAATTTCTTCTTCTTCCATACATCTCTATCAGCCGTCACCTCAGTAGTCTTTTCCTGCCAAACCATTCTTACCTTTCACACAATCCATAGTTTCCTTGGTCATATTGTACTCTACATCCACATTCATATTCAAAACTATTTCTTGGTCTGTTTTAGGTGGCCGCTGGTTTCCTCCATCTCCTTCTAATGACTCTGAACCAGCCATCATAGTCGACACCACACTCATGGCATATGATGATGACGTGGATTCCATTACAACAGCTTTGGAAATAAAGAAAGGGTGTAAGTTATTTATTATTTATTAGCAACCCGCAATGGTGACTGGTCAAAACACCGAGGTTTCTGTGTATTACAAATACAATAGACCTTGCGGAATAAATACTCTAAATTATGATGAAAGCCAAATTATCCACCATCAAACTTTATTGTGTAGTTTAGAAGATCTAAGTGATTGTGCAGACATACTCGAAAAGCGACTTCAATTTAAAATATCTAAAGATGTCACAGCCAGGTTTAATTAGCCGTTCAGTCAACCGCCTAGCCTTTTCACTAGCGGCCTGAATGATATTCAACCGATATGTTTATTACTACATTTAATGAACTGGCTGACTGGCTCATGCTTAGGCCATACAAGGCCACCTGATTCTGCAACGTCTTCGGCGCTGTGGGAAGTGCAACCCCTTCGCTCTTACTTAACAAAGGATATGCACCCATACAGCGGGTGGGGGCAGCCCTCCCTTCGCACCTTCGGATTTATATATAATATTATGTTACTGTAAAATCCCAAACTGCGGTAAATCTTAGGATTTACCGGTAAGTACTAAGATTTTGCAAGTCTCACCGGTAATAGTCCGAATTGTTCTATAATAATCATAATCAACTTTTACCGGTTTTTATTCACTCGGTAAATCTTACGTTTTACCACAGATACCGGTAAATGTTAGTTTTCAGAGTAAAAGAATGCAGTTTTAACAATCAGAAACTATTTATCAAACATTACTATCATTACTATTGTTATTATTCAAGTCTTAAAACATGTTTAACATGCTTTAGAAAAATAAAATGCAGAAAAAAAACACAAAAATTAGGCGGGGGGGTCGGGGATCACGTGGGAATTGTATTACACTTCCCTCTAGCCGAGCGGGTGTCGAGCGAGACACGAGTTGGCCATACTATTGTCATACATATTTCAATCTTTGATTTCGGACATTTACCGGTGTCTGCGGTAAGTGGCAGAACATGGAACTAAATTTAAATTTAAATGTCTGGGCTAGGCAAGTAGTTAAGCGTTATCGATCCAAGTAATTTGCCTAGCTGTTTGATTGAATGGCTGAATATCATTCAGGCCGCTAGTTGTACGATGCCGTTTAGTGAAAAGGCTAGGCGCATAACTAAACAGCTAATTTAACCAGTTGACTGTGACATAGATAGATAGGTAGGTACTATCGAAACCCGTTACGCGTCACCCTTTTCAAAACTTTTTCGGTTGCACGTTGAAATCGTAGTTTGCAACGCCCTTTTCTAGTTTGACCAATGAATGAAGGATGAGCCTTTTTTCAAAGTTAATTGTTTTTGTTTGACCAATGAACGATGAATGTCGCCTAAGAAGGATGACCCTAAAATAAACAATGTCTCTTTTCTTAAACGTTTCGTAAAAAAAAAATGGTTCTAACCTTTTTTTCATGATGTGCGCCGAAGCGCTATTGGTGAACGAAAACAATGCAGGCCACTAGCCTCTGGCCCGTGCATACGAAAAGCACCCTTATGGGGGTGACGGACAAAAGTCGTTGACTGTACATATATTTATAATATGCAGTCTATTCTTTTTAATTAGTACGAAAAGAACTTAACGCCATCATATAATAACGCATTCAGGATATTGTTGCGATTGCCGCGCTTCTGCAGTGCCTCAGCAATGTTTGCAGAAGCAGGCTTTGATGCACTGTGGCGTAAGAAATCTGCCTCGCTACTTCGCAGGCTGCGTGACAGTCCCAACACTATCCTGCAATCGATAGCCGCCCGGGCTGATAGCCCGCTAGTGTGGACGCTTGCAATTCGTACCCGATCTGTTTTAGTTATTAAGTACTAACATAGGCTAAGCTATTTTGTTACTAACACTGTAGACCACATTGTAGTCTGATAAATAAAGATTAAATTAAATTAAATTAAAATATTGACGACACGGTTGGCGCAGTGGTTGAGCGATTGACTGCTGCGCAGCATGTCGTGGGTTCGATTCCCGCACGGAACAAATATTTGGTAATTAACATTGATGTTTTTCATTACAGCTAGAAATTCGAAGATATCTGTCAAAGCTACACCTGAGAATAAAATGAATGTAAGTGTAGATTATAGTCAGTCATTTATTTCGTAACACACTATGTAGTGCCGAAAATATATGAAACCAGCTGACCCGACAGACGTTGTCCTGTCCCAATTTCAATATTCCCATATAAAATCCACTTTGTTTTCTAGAATTTTCCAATTTTCCCGGCAACTTTTCCAATTTTCCTCATCGTTTAAACCTTCCCTGGAATACGTCAAACATTTCAAAACCAAAATCAGCTAAATCGGCCCAGCCGTTCTTGAGTTACAAAATTACAACGAAAAGTGGCATTGATTTTTATAGATATAGATGTAATAAGTGCTTTATTGTATGGAGATCGAGATAGAAGTCGTCAGATTTAGGGAAAGCCCAAATTTTTTGCATAAGATTTGCCGATAATTTCATTTTGGGTTAGGCCGCACACGATCATAATTATTATGAAAATCAATGACTCTGAAGATCACTTTATTCTTGGTCCATTTTCGAAATCTGAAAGTGGACTCCTGGCCACGGGGCTCATAGCTGAAACTTTTCAAATAAATGATTTATTCTGTAAATAGTATAATATCGGAATATCTCTACAAACGCCGCACCTACTCAGCTATTAACTTTTCGCTGCATAATTATGCTTGCTCAAAAACACCTGGACTTACCTGCCATATCCATCGACGATCTCCAGATTTATATAAAAAAGTTTAACTTTTCCAGCATTTGACATTATTAAAAACAAACAAACCACCTGTTCAGTACTACACAACACCCCTGCCGATGAAATCATGTGATTTCAACAATTTCTTGAAGGAACACCAAATGGACGTTGATTTTGTTACCTCCCCATTACGAGAGCTACCCACGATGAAAACAAAAGGTCCTACACTGAAAAAAAATAAAGGACCTCAACAAAGTGCTACGTCTACTACACTAGATCCAGTCTCTGCTATCTGGAAAACTCTATCTGCAACCAATAAAACATCGTTCACAGAAACTAGCGAACCTGCTGTCACAGTTAAAATAAAAAGTACTCCTACAAAAAAAAAATCATTTTCTCAAAAGTTAGCCTCAAAAATTCAAAAATTTACTAAAGCACTCGGTAAATCTGATGAGTTTACCACGAAACAACCGAAGGTAAAACCCAACCGTGTGAACAGCAGTCTAACAAACAACAAGTACTGGGAGGATGAGTTTGACAGATATAAAAGATACAGCGAGCTGAAGCTGCAGATGAACGCAGCACCTGTCAAACTTAACAAGGCGACGCAAGAAGTCAACTATTACAGTATTTTTAAAAGGAAAATGAAAGAAAGACTGTTTGAAAAGAAAGCGACAGGACCCGTAGATCAACCGACAACAGAGCATTGTACTGCAGACCCACACAGCAAAGAAGTAGAAATAACTATAATAAACTTTGATGATATTGAAAAAATGACGACACATACCTTTACTTTTCCGGCCGAGACGAGAGAAGAAACTAATACCTTCTCAAACTATGGTGCTGTGACGACAAGAGATACTACAGTCATAATTTCTGAACCTCCACCGACTACAGACTTAGTTACTGAACCTACACGTAAAGAAAAGGAATTGCACAATGGATTACTGTACAAAGATATATTTCAAGAACTAACTGAAAGAACTACTACTACTGCTGCTACAATGGATTATTCTACTACAGATTTGACTACAGAATACGTTGATACTACAGTTACCGATCGACAGGCAGTTATAAGTAATAAACCAATAATAAATCGATATCCATTCGAAAAGATGCCAGTGTTTCCGAAAGTTTTGAGGAAAATGCCGCATGCAAAGCATTTTAATAGTGTTCCGAAAAGAGTCCACATAAGCAGTCTTCATTATAAGTATGATGTGTTCTATGATGATATCAAGACAACTGGGAAGACTTTTGGAATCAAAGGGTGTGGGTATTCGTTGAAGAATTTATTTCTTGTAGTAGATTTTTAAAACTTATTTATTTACTGTTATATTTTTGCACGCAATGACTTAGTTGACAAAATTCTAGTATTTTCCGTGGTGTGTTGGTGCCAGCTGTCATTCGTAGATCTTTGACAGTCATTACGGGTTGTCAGAAGACTGACAACCAGTCCTACCAAGGGGTATCGTGTTACACAATTATGAGTTGTGTAGATCGGATAGGCAGTCGCTCGCATGTAAAATACTGATATTCATCTGCATTGCACATTGTTGGGAAAAGGGTTGGTAGATTATGATTTCCTAGCCTGTCTTGTCTAACTGTAGGTTTAGTTACGTTTTTACTGTCTGTACCTAGATGTAAATTGTCTTGGCTCTTATGCACCAGAATTCGGGGACCTGGGAAGTCTACTAATTTACAAACGAGAGTTTTTGACTGATTTTGTGGAGTGGGCCCCTAGTTTTGTGATAGTAATGAACTTTATTTTTTCACCAGTCCGACTGAAACACTCAACGGCTGCTCGACCAAACGGGATGTGTACAGTAAAACTTTCTACCAGTGAGTACGTTATTTTATTGTATAGATTACCTGTATGGTGGTCCCAGCCCAGAGTGTTTGTTAAGCGTCACTTTTTTGTTTGGTCCATTTTGGAAATCTGAAAGTGGATCCCTGACCACGGGGCTGTATCTGAAACTTTCAAATATATTTTCGGTGTTCTCTCCTCATGCCGCACCTACTCAGCTATCAACTTTTCGCCCTGCATATGCTTGATCAAAAATCCTCTGAGCTCTCTGAGCCATAAATTTTGAATTTTTTATGTAAATCTTTAAGTTTGATGTTTAAGGAATTGAAAAATAAAAAAGCCAGATCGATTAGTCGGGTCTAAAAGTTAACCAGACTCTTGCAAAATTATTTTTTAAACAAATCTAAAAAATGTTTTTGAGGCTCTTTGAGAATAGGGGAGAGTAGAATTCCTTTTTTCTTTTTAGTCGCTAAGAAACGTTATCATTCTTACATAATTTTGCTGATATAGGTATCAATATTATATTGGAATACACCGTACCTAAGTGTGATATTAATCAATATATCGATATTTTGGACATCCCTATTCTAATTAGTGCCAGCATGGGTATGTCACAATGTCATGCAGGTTACTTGCGGCATACTTGTATGCCAGTCACTGGTACGTCTTTTCCGCCCTGGCTCCCAGTCCTTATCGACTACTGCTTATCGACTACTACTACTTATTACTGAGTCAAAAATTGTTATATCTTGACCAAAGCTTAGTATTTTGCGAAAGGGTTGTGTTAGTATGCGTATGCTTTATAGAAATAGCATAACTTTATCAAACTTTTAATTCAATAATTGTCATGGATAAGTAAAGTAACTCATGTAAAGTTTTCAGAAACGGAACCAAAACTGATTTTGTCAAGGTAATCGACAGGATTTCGCAAAAAAATCGACACAAGAGAAAAAGTAAGTTTAAAACTAAAGTTTATCAACCTCCACTGCCGTTCCTACGTGGTAGTAGTGAGTCTACCACGTAGGCACGGCATCTATATTTCGCAATTCAACCATTTTTGGTTTAATGTAACCTTCGTTTTCATCATTGCTCACAGCCATTTTAAACATCTCCTCATTTTGCCCTGTTCGTGTTCTTTTCAATTTGTAAATAGTTTTTGAAAATGGTTGCCATGCCTTTATTATATAAATTTTTGTTCATCTAGTTTGGTGGAGAAATAAAAAGCGCAAGCATTACACCCCTCGAGGCTTTCGAGAATGTAAACCGAAGCCTGATGGAGGAGTGACCGAGTCTATAGCACTGAACATCACCGGAGATGTCTCCGGGACACTGGAGGAGGAAACTTTCACATCAGCAGTGGGTAACACCCCTTTAGTCTCCAAGAAACCGTTTGAAGAACCCTCCGGATCAACAGTGGTTTACACCGCTTTAGTCTCCGACGAGAAACACACATCAAGAGTGGACAAAGCCACATGGCATACGGAACCCATGGCAGATGTAGAGGATATAGTGTTAGATAGACCGAACAAAGGGGCATCAGCAGTGGCTAACACTGCTTCAGTCTCCGAGAAACCGCATGAGGAGCGCTTCACATCAGGAGTGAAGAAAGCCACTAAAGTCTCCTGGACACGGCATACGGAACCCATGTTAGATGTAGAGGATATGGTGTTAGATAGACCGAACAAAGGGGTAACTATGTCATCAGCAGTGGCTAACACTGCTTTAGTCTCCGAGAAACCGCACGAGGAGCCCTTCACATCAGGAGTGGAGAAAGCCACTAAAGTCTCCTGGACACGGCATACGGAACCCATGTTAGATGTAGAGGATATGGTGTTAGATAGACCGAACAAAGGGGTAACTATGTCATCAGCAGTGGCTAACACTGCTTTAGTCTCCGAGAAACCGCATGAGGAGCCCTTCACATCAGGAGTGGAGAAAGCCACTAAAGTCTCCTGGACACGGCATACGGAACCCATGTTAGATGTAGAGGATATGGTGTTAGATAGACCGAACAAAGGGGTAACTATGTCATCAACAGTGGCTAACACTGCTTTAGTCTCCGAGAAACCGCATGAGGAGCCCTTCACATCAGGAGTGGAGAAAGCCACTGAAATCACCTGGACACGGCATACGGAACCCATGTCAGATATAGAGGATGTGGTGACCATGTTAGATAGACCAAACATGGGGATAACCGTGTCTGATATTGAGGATGCGGTGTCCCTGTCAGCTATGCGGTCTGAGTTTTTCACAACGGTCACTAACAGAGGTAATACAAGCCCTAATTATTATTTTTAGCAAATTCATACGTCAAATTCATTCATACGACAACAGATAGATGATCCAAAATTGAAATTAGGTTTCTTGTACTTTTTAAACAGTGAAGGTGAAAGGGCGTAATTTGTGATTTACAGCGCTCAAAGTGACCCAAAATTACGCTACAGTCAACTCCACAAAATATAGTGCTATTTTTTCCACATTGATGCAAAATTTTATACAGTCACCAATTCTTGAAAACATTTTGAGCGGCGTACTAACGCTTGTTTATAATCACCTACCACCTTAATGAAAGACGTCCACTTCTGGCTGGACATAAGCCAAGCATCGCCGGTTACGCCCATGACCCACTAAATTTTGACAGTAGGTACTAACAACTTACTGTAAGGCTTTTTGCTAAGCCAACTTTCTGACGACAGGCAAGAAAGTGCGTTTTGATAATGCCCGTTTACAATTATCAAGAATGTGTATTCATAAATAGTGTGGGCAGTGATGCTTATATCGAGAAAAATGCGCGTTATTGTATGCTCAATGAACGTCTAACTAACGTCTTGAACGTGGCCTAAAATGCTTATAAATTATAGTAAATGTAAGTATTTTTACAGACGGTATAAGGAGAGCGTTGGTAATACCATCAACTACGGCTGCGCTAGAAGTTAAGGCTCCTATTAAGCCTAAAAATAAGCCTGCAGCTCAGCCTGCAACCAAATCTATAAGCAAGCCTGCAACAGCGGTGGTTGCATCTCAGCCGGGCTCGCTGGTCTACAACCTGAAGCAGCTAAAACCAACCGCAACCTCAAACAAGCCAAGCAAAGACAAGAAGAAACAACGAAAAGGCGAAAATGACCGACACAGGAGGCTGTTTCAGATTTCTGCTCGTGAGTATTCTTTACATAGATGGTCATCTGACTTGGAAACATCATATCGACACTTTGTCAAAGAAGCTTTAACCCCTCAAGTGTCAAATGCACACTCGTGTGTGCGTAAGGAAAAACCTTTAAATAGTGGTATATAAGCTTATATCGCATATATGTATGTACCTATATGAACGTAAAAAACATCATCCGATGGAAAACCCATCATCATCAGTAGTTGTGCACCTATGGAGTTCGCAACTAAAGCGGAAGTGACATTTTGCGTAGTAGACATTTTCTGCTCACGCTGATTTTATGGTTGTCTTATAATTGTTAGGCGTCTGATCCACGCTGTAAAAAGCTATAATATGTTTCAGTTTAAGCTGCGCAACTATTCACGCGGGCCGTAAGCGTCACTATAACATCTGCAAAAGTGTCACTCGCATATGAGCTCAATCATGAATTGTTTATAATTTTTTCAGTTCTACAAGACAGATTCAAAAGTTTAATGAAAAATTTTACTGCGACCACCAAGAAAAGCAACGCCACAACGCATGCGGATGTTACGACCCGGAGCTCGAAATTTAAGGCGAAACGCACCTGTGTTTCATTTCCTGATTCACCAAGTCAATGTGAGTAGTGCAGTAGTTGTTATATAGCACGCAAGATATAGATCGTATGAATACAATAACATGGGACTTGAAACAGAACTGGCGAAATGTGAGTACCTATAGGTACTGCGAGGGTCTGTGAAGACCATGAGTGCACAGGTCCTCACAATACTATACACCTATACTTAAGATGAATACAGGCGTAATGTTATGTTTCCACAGGTGATGACGTAAGGGAACAGCCCGCAACCAAGACAATAACACTGGCGCTAGAGAGAGAAGAAGGCAGTGAAGGATTCCGTATATCGTGCAAACCAGATTACTCTTCTGAGCAACAGGTTTGCTATCACATAATATTTTGACGTCAATCTTAGGGCTGCTACATATGTTCGAGTCACATTGGATTCAACAGTATTGTAGAATAACAAAGCCGACCTGAAGAAATCACTACACATAATCAGTTTTCATTCGGTTCAGCCGTTCAGCGTCTATACTCGCTAAATCAGGTTCCGCACAATAGCTAAGCGCCTGTCCACATCTCCACGTCACGACGTCGTCAACGTGGAACGGTGCGGTAATGTGGCACGGTACGTTGACGTGACGTACAAATTTACGTTAACGTAACGTAAAAATGCACGTCACGCATGAATTCTGTAAATATTTTAATAGCGATATTGGAGCACTTAGTTGGCAATTAACTAAAATATAAATAACCGACTTCATTCGTGGTTTGTTCTACGATAAGAGGTATTTCTTTTTTTTTTTTTTTCAAAAAAATATTTAAAATTATTTTTATAGCCCCTCATAGTTTATTTATATTGAAATTTACCTGCTAAATTCGCCGTTCTACGGCGACGTTGCCGTGCCGTGCACTAGCACGACGCGGCAACGCACCGTGCCCCGACACCGCACCGTTCCACGTTGACGACGTCGTGACGTGGACATGTGGACAGGCTCCCGAACGGCTTTTTCTGAACATATTCTATACTATGCGAGCCAACTAAGAATAGGATCGCGCTTGCTGCCAACTTCACACGATACCTAGCTGTCAAATTAGTACTGCCGATAGCTGTCAAATACACGATAGCTGTCAAATTGGTACGCATTGGTAATGAAGTTCGCAAGTATTGCGGAACCAAATGGCGTCTTGACAGTACTGTTTTTATTTGGCACGTACTCCTTACAGATCTGAGACAGAATGCAAACTGATATTTCATATTTTCAAGATGCTACTTAATAATATGAAAGGAAACGTACGTACAGCCGTATTTTTTATTATTTCCTTGTTTTTATTTTAAAAAAAACATCTTTAAAATCCATTATATTATAATCAAACATAAATGCCAAATGAAGCAACTTCTCAATTGGTCGCAAAACCAGTTATCGGATTACACAGACTACGGAATCTCCGCATTGGCAGCGTCTATAATTTTTGCGCTCTAGCATAGTGCGGACCGTGACACATTGTCAGTAGTGCATGACTAGGTCAATGACAATATGCACAATTCAATTTTATCGATAACGATTCTTACAGAAAAAATCTCGCTCTCCTAATAATTTTAAAAATGTCTTTGATACATCTTAATAATATGAAATTTATTTTAAAATATGTATTTAATACAAAACATTAAAAAATCACATTCAAAGCAAAAAAATAAAAATATTTTTATGGTATCATTTTTGCCATGTGGCGCGGTACGTCGCGTGCGTTTTTCTAACGCATAATCTGTGAAATATGGAATGTCTTTGAAGTGCATGCACTGCGGTGAGAAAAACGCATGCGTTTTAGTCACCGTAGGCACCGCCCGTGAGGCAGAACTAACGCAACGCATTCCACCGCACGGTAGTGCGCGCAAGGAACCTATGAACGCGCAAGTGGCCCTTATTCATCTTGGGTTTTTTTTTGATGATACGTTGGTTGTTTGTATTCGTTCAAGTTAATGCAGTTTCTTAGTATTCTATTTCGATTTTATCAAAGCACTTGGCGTCAAAGTGTCCTATGTTTGTTTTAATTTGAGTCACGGGCAGATCATACACAGGGTGAGGACATATCTTTTTATGCCGATAATAGTTTTCTTGGGATATTTTTTTTTTTACTTTACGCGAGTGATGCCCCTGGCAAAAGATAGTGAAATACTAAGAGACAGTAACACCACTCTGTTAGCAAATGTGATAAAGGACCATTTTATTTCGCAGCTGTACTACGAACTTGAACCAATAAAGTGTAAATGCCCAAACACTACAAAGCCCGCACCAACTACACCGCTATGCAGGTGTGGAGAACGCGAGAGCATTCATTGTGACATGAAACGTGAGGCCCAGCCCAACACGTTCACAGCCAAGGACGTGGCTGCACTGGAAGTGATCGTCGACCTTATGAAGAACACGCTCAGCTACGAAGACAACAACCTGTCCAACATGCTCCATCACAGCAACGTAGTCATGCTACCTTACGCGACCAAGCCGATTCCAACATCAACGAATGGCAACACAAACATACAAGTCCATATCGCAATACCTTTCGATTTCCAAAATGGGAAGAAACGATCCCCCTCTGCTGCTGGTCCTGTCAGAGTACGGAAAGTGTTCTCCGCTAAGATGTCAACGCCTGTAGATTTAGAGTACCAAGTCCATTCTTTTGAAGGCATCATAGCGCCTACATCCACCAAACTGAGTACTACCAGCAGCACCAATTCTAGTGACGGTGGTCTTTCACCAGGAATGTATCTGCTAATCGATAAACCCAGAGATGGGCTTCAGCTGAAACCGGTCTTAGGACAAATTAGTTTGTCCGATATAAAGTCACGACAGGCGGTGGCGGGACCTACAGTCAGTATGACGGAATCGAAGCCAACTGACATCAGGGAAGAAACTACGAGTTTGAAAAGTTTGGCCAAAGTGACGCTCAGCAAGGATTTTGTAGCAGCAGTGAACCAGCATTTGATAGAAATGTATGAGAATATGTCGAGAGTTAACAAAGACGTTAACAACAAGAACATAAGACCGGCTCGATCTGTTTGGAAGTCTCGAAAGCTAAAAAAAAAGAAGGAAGGAATGAAGAGAAACGCCGATAAATACATCGTTAAGAGACGCATCGACTGGGAGGCGGTTAAACAGTTCTTTGGACACGACAGAGTCTGCAACTGCAAATGCAAAAGTAACAAAACTATGTGCAGTGCCTGTGCGGCCAGCGATGCCGTCATAGACGAACTCATATTTGAATTCGACAACATTGGTCGGTATATGGCAGATCATTGTACTGAAATACAAACATTCTTTTGGATGAATCCGATAGGGGGCCAGAGATTGAGAGAATCAGTTGACAAAATCGACAAAAGCTTAACTGATTATTACAAAAGGGTTAAAGGAAAGTGCCAAGGAAGATTATGCAAGACTTTCTCAACTTATATTGATAAAAGACAATTTACTAAAATTTCTAAGACCAAAAAAGAAGACAGTATGTCCCGACTAGTTAATGATCTAGCAGTCCTCGCAGAAGACCTAAATAGAACGTTATCGTTGAAAGTTTGCTACAACAACAAGTTAAAAAAGAATGGTGATAAGTTTCTTCATGTAATGAACCAATGTATTATGACAAAACCTTTTAATAAACGTTCTGATCCGAACACTACTCCGAAGAAGTTAGTAAAGAACGTGTATTCTCTCGATAAAATTAATGTTAATATAATTTGCAACCCTGAATCCTCGACAACAACTGATGATGAACATATGTTGTCTGCTACGATATCGTCCCAGGACAATGATCGTCTACTCGATTTTGATCTTGAAGAAACCAATCATAAGAAACAAAAGGGATTCAAAAAGCTTTTTCCACGAAAGAGCAAAAAGTCAAAACTGTTATCGTATTTCGAGCTCAAAAAAAGATCAAAGACATATAAGCGTCAGGTTGATAACCAGGTGGTAACACCATTGATATCTGATGGAGGTGGTGCGTTTTGGTATGACTATTTAAAAACTGGCACAAATGAACGTCGCTTAGCTAGAGATTCAATCAAAGATACATCTAATATAGAAATCGCTGTTATTCAAAAAGGAGTAACCACGGGAACAGATTTTACTGAAAACTTAAGCAATAAAGATTTAGCTATAAACACTACATACATGACAGTTGAAACCGTTCCCGAGAGGAATCAACGCGACATAGAAACAACTACAGATAGCTTGAGCCGGAACATAAATCAAATGTTAAAATTATTTGGAAGTGTCGAAGACGTTGAAGCTATGAATAAGAATTCCAACCAACCAACACAGTTGCTAACCACCGAATCTGTGATCGATAAAGCAGCAGCAGAAGATAAATCAAAGAAACAATCATTGAAGATTGTAGATAAAGTTAAACAAAAGATGGGCAAGGCATGGTCAAAAGAAAAGGCGATACCTTTCACTGTATCTCAAAAGGCTAGACAAAATTTTGGGTCGCCTCTTGCCAAAAAGTTTCAAGAAGCAACGACTATGAGAACAAAGATGGAATTAGTAACTCAAAAAACTGCTTCAAAAAACACGAATTCTGCAAAAAACTTGGAGTCCATAAGCGATTTTTTAATAATTACAACAAAGGTAGAGGCTAACCAAACAACCTTAAAAATGACGCCAGAAATAGCACCAGTAACTAATAAAACTTCAGCTACGACTTATTCTACAGAAACAAATAACGTAAAGCTAGCAACAACTATTGCACCAAAAAGTGATGACAATTCGAAATCCACACCAATCTTTGGCAACGTGACAACAACGAAATTAGGTTTTATAAAAAAAATAAAAGCGGCGACGATGATAGTGTTCAGAAAGGATCAGACTTCACAGACTTCTAAACAGACAACAGAAACACTGACTACTACCCCATCTAGTACAAAAGTAACTTCATCAACTACTGGTATGATAGACATCGTCACTGATGGGGATAAAAAAGTCATAGACTATGTAATTGAGGAATCTGCTCAAAACACCACTCCAAATCCTTCTATATTAATTATCAATGATTATGGCAATGACATCAGCAATGAAACCTTGAACGATGGCAGTAGGGAGGGATATAGGAATCTGTTACTGTCTATGATCCAATTTGAAACTAATAATCTAAATGATGAGTGGGACCGAGTCGCATACGGCGCTGATAGACACAGGGATGAGACGAATATCAAACGGAGTATTGTGACTACTACCAAAGTGGAAATTGTCAAGTAAGCATGTTTTACGATATTGTATTTGTAGGGGTATCCTGTTACCCCATGCTGATAAAAGGCTCGGCCGGTGATGACCATGTTACCCAGTAACTTAGCTGTGGAGGTCAGATAGACACACTTGTTCGGGTGATCGTGTCGATCGGTAACTCTCGGGTCGCCTCTCCACAATTCGAGCAGCTTTTCCTGAATCCTGGTAATCAGGAGTATGTACAGATGAGTTTACTTCATTATTTTTGTTTTATTTGTCCAATCCAGCCTATATAATTTAACTCTCCATTTCCAGACCACCAGTGAAATCGTCGCCAGAAACGATGTCTCCAGCAGGGGTTACCTACGAGGCCGGAACTGACCAAGACAAGACTACCAAGGAACCAGAGGGCCTGCTGAATAAGATAGTCAGCAAAATGGGCATCAAAGTTGCAAACAAGAAAAAGGTCAGTTTTTATGAAGGCAACATATAAATTATAGTCCCCTCAAAAAATGGCATCTTCTCTTACAGTGATGGAACTGCTAAGCATGGTGTCTGTATACGTGTTGCTTAGGGATTTAAATTTAATGAGCAATGTCTTTAGGAATCTCGCGCATGGCTGCGTCGGTCAAGACCACAGCCACTGGCCGTACCTAGTGTCCAAGTGCCTATAGTAAACCAATACACATTGCGCACTTGGCTATTATGATTAAGTGTTTGAACGACTTGACATGCCAGACGACTAGTTGCAGCGAAACTGCGCCACGCTATGTTGCGCCATGACTAGTTGTCGTCGTCGCCGCGTAGTACGCGAGATCTTTTAAATTATATTACAGACGACATAACTTAGATGTAGCATCGGCAAAATTCGTAAAACCAATCATCAGCCGAACTGAGTGCGCCTTCAAAATCACCAATCTTTATTTACTGCTTTAGGCGGAAATTATCTTTACGCATACGCAATAACTTGTAAAGTCATATATCCCAAATACATCCAAGTTGTGTCGTAATGTACCACATTAAGACTGCTTGTCTACCAAAGCGAAACGGAGCAGAGACAGCTTAAATCAACCAATAAGAACTTCATATATGTTCTTCCTATCTCTACTTAGCATGTATTTTTCCCCTGCAGGGCCTCCCTCTGCCATTCAAAATCGCTGATAATACGGACGAGTTCTTTCGGATGAAGCCAAGCGTCCCGCCATCTTCAACTGCAAATACCACATAAATAATTGGCGATTCTAAGTCGTCTCTGCTCTTCTCCTCATCGCTTAGGTAAACGCATTAAGGTCGAAGTTACACAGCTAGGAGCTTCACTAAGTTCTAAGCTCTGGCGAGCCAACGCGGGCCCGTTCACACAGCGATGATGATCACACATCAACGTTCCACTGTTCATTCGGTTAAAAATAAATGCAGTATGAAACTGCCATGTGATCTCAAAATTATGCAGTAAAAATAACGTACATTGCCGTGGAGGCAATAGCCACACTGATGCTCGGTGCTCCCCTGAATTAAGCCGATATTAGACCCTTCACTAGGGTGAATTTTCATTTGATTCATTCCACGTTGACACCGATAAATTATATAGCAATGAACATTCATTTGCTCATTTCATTTTCTGAGCGACCGGTTCACTAATGCGGAGCCTGGCACTAATCGAAGCTCCTAACTATATGTGGCTGACGCCTTAGGTCAACAATATTAATTTCTTTCTTGTCAGGTACAACCCATTGACAAACAGGTACAGCGCATAGACAAACAGGTACAGCGCATAGACAAACAGGTACAGCGATTAGACAAACAGGTACAGCCCATTGACAAAACAAACCAACAACAGATCATCTACCTAACAGTTATTTAGGTGTTTAGTAACTTTCATTATTCAAAGGTAGTGAAGGCAAGGATTCGTGAAGTGAAAAAAGACAGAAAGAAAGGAAATTTTATTAGGAATAGAAAGCTAAGGATTAACTCGTACAGGCCAACCTCACCAGGATCCATAGCAGGTAAGAAAATACCTAATTTCTTTGAGACTTACTAGAAAAAATTCATAAAAAATACGTGTCTATTGTCGCTTCATTGAAGGGATACTGCCTCTTCTCAAATAAAAACCGAACGCACAGTCGGAAGTTATGCAACTTCTAGAGTACTATATCGCCTAAGCCTTGTCAACCAAGGGTTTCCTTAGAAAGAGATGCCGTCATATATTATTATAATGTCCGCAAACTTAAGTCTGTCTTCAAAGTTGGTAATTTTCACTGGTGTTTTGTTATTACGGTGTTCGCTCTTTATATGCACGGCCGTCATTTTATAACGGTGCTGCTTTCTTAAGAAACCCAAGCTTCAGGCGGGTATCACACCTCCGCTGCGAAACCCTAGCAGCGAAATCACAGTACCTAGTTCAATTCAGCTGACTCGCATGATGTTCCGCTACTCGAATCACGATTCGACATGAGTTTTCGCGGTTTCATGGCGGAGGTGTAAGGCCCTTAACCCGTAACATCACTTGCTTTTACTGAACCCCCATTTATTTGCTAACGCGACTATAAGAGCGTTTGCGAGCTGCATCCCTTCCAAATCTGAGAAGTGATTGTCCGAAGAGCCCTCGAGATAACTCGGATCTCGAATTCATTCGGATTTGGGTCGGATGCAGTTCGCAAATCCTGTAATAGACAGAGATAATTATAGTTGTGTTGACAATAAAAAGACAGCCGTCAAAAATGCTCGCCCTTCACCACATTATGTAATTTAAAAAAGCTGAGAATAATCTATAAGGAAGCATTTTTAACAGCTGTGTCTCTTCTCCTCGGTCGATTGGTAGGAGGAGAAGCAACTGACCACATTGCATCTCTCATTGCATCTCACAGTTGTTTTTCTTCCCCAGATCGGCAAAGAAAAGTAGTGGTTTTATATTTCCCGAATCTAACACACGTGCTTTGTTTCAAGAGGCCTGTCATACTCGTCGGACAACCAAACCAAATCAAATTTGTGACATCCAGGCCACATACGACCACATTCAGAACCTACAAAAGTCGTTACCGCCTCAGACATTCGAGACCCTAGTGAGAAACATGACTTGCTACAAATATAAAAATGCTGACCCCTTCTTTACTTTATCTTATATGAAAAAGGGAAAGAGATGGGACTGGATCAGAAAAAAGAGATCTTTAAAACTACATTTCTATAATAGAATCAAAGATGAGCACGATTTTGATGATGATACTTTTGTAGTGAATTTTGAAGATTCTACTGATCCGTTTGAAAGATTTGCCAAAGGAGACGATGGTATTTATAAAATTGTTAAGAGAAGGAAAAGAACTGCTGACTTAGAAGCATTGGAACGTGGATTGAGGAATATACCAATTTTGATGCCTGGGGAGGTAAGTTTTCTGAAAATGGAATTTGTCTTTTGTCTTTGGTGTTACCCAGTAACTGGGTCGTGGAGTTCAGATCGGTAGTTGCTGATGATGATAATATTGTTTTCCAGGATGAGGTTTTCGTAATGGTTGGAGATTCAGTTACCCTGGACTGCGGCCTTCACATTCCTATAAGAACTTGTGACGGAAAATTCAGTTGGAAAACGGACAGGAAGAGAATGCTGAAACAAGATAATGTTTATGTGGATGGCACTAGCTTGACCATCCATGATGTGGAGCCTAGGAATGTTGGGACCTATACTTGCAGTTTGGTGAGAGAGACCAATAATCCTTATCCATACTAATATTATAAACTCTGGAGATTGTCTGTCTGTCTGCTACCTTTTCACGCTTAAAACACTGAACGGATTTCAATAAAATTTGGCAAGGTAATAGATGGCATCCTGGGAAAGGACATAGCATATACCGAACGGATTTTCATACGGTTTTCACCAATGGATGGAGTGATTAATGATGAAGGTTTCAGTGTGTTTAAGGTTTTGTGTAAATTGTCTGAAATATGACAATGTTGAAGATGTCGGAAAAATCATGCCGACTAGGAGCGCTGCGCCGCGTAAGTCATTCTTGTTGCTAACAAATCAATTATATTGCAGGATCACACAGTCCGGAGGAATATCCGACTGAACGTGCTGACAGTTCCAGCCTTCGACGTCGTGTTCCTGCCAGTGTACAAGACTGAAGATAACTGTTCTTATGATGTGAGTAGCTATGAGAAGTTTTACGCACCGGTTGGTGTGACTGACACGTACTGGCATGGCCATCATCAGGGATTTTAATTTTGATAACATAAAACAGATTTTGTCGGATCTTTATTTTAGAAGATATAATGAGTTTAGTTTTAAGTATAGTCCAAGAGCTAGAGAAATCTTTGATCTAACTATACTTAATTTAACTCATTATTTCTTCTAAACTAAGAACCGACTAAATCTGTGAGTTGGCGAAAAATTGCGTCTAAATAGCTACAAAATTTGGGACATATCTTCGGTCCATCGTCGTTCTTTTTCGTCGTGCATTTTAAATGCATCCCTTGATCGATAAATACCATAAACAGCAGAGGGAATTTTTTTTGATCGATTGGAACACCGTGCGACGTTCGCACGGACGTAAAATTGTCGCGGCGTATTTTTTTGCGCACGGGATTTTCTACGCTCTGTTTAGCGCCGAGAGTTGGAAATCCAACAGTATGTGTTTTCGACGCGCTGGGATGCACTCTGTTGTAGTTAGGTTGGATTCTCAAAGCTCGGCTCAACACCGAGAGTTGAAAATCCAGTGCACGATAAAATCCCGCCGCGATATTTTTACATCCGTGCGAACGTCGGCTAACACCTCGTATCAATGTGGCAGGACCTCGAAGCTATCCAGCGACTCGGGAGCTTAATGGCTGCCGAAACTCGCTGTGGAAAAGCGTGCTCCGTAAGAATTGATGAACCAGTCTGCCAGAGGGACAAGGTAAGAATGTTTATTTATTTATTTTACAATTTATGTACTTACACACAGAAAAATATACAGAGATACATCATATTTATAAATAGGAGTACAAAGGTAGGTACTGCTTATTTCTTCCAAATACTAATGTTCTTCTGACCTAGGTTCCATAATTCGCACGGAACAAATATTTGTACGACCTTCAAGTATTTGTTTGGAGTCTGGGTGTTTTTCTATCTATAATATAAATAAATAAATAAATAAATAAATTCTTTATTGCCATAACAAAAGGTGCACAAGTAAATTTAAAGCCCTGACTCCTGTGCTAGGTAGCAACACCTGTGTTACAGGAGCCAGTGTCTTCTCACAATCAGTTGGTAGGTTATGGATTTTATCCTTATTAATCTTATTAAACATTATTTAAATTTATATTATTATAGAAAATTAATATAGGTAACAATTTTTACATTAGTGTGAGTGTGAAGTGTGAAGAGTGTGTGTGTGGTGTGTTCATGTGTGGAGTGTGGTGGTGTGGTGTATGGATGAACGTTAGTGAGAAAATGTGCTCACGGGTGATATGCATTGATATATTAGAGGAAGATATAATACGCTCCAACATCGCTATCACCAAATGTGTCAAAGCAAACGTCATAATTATATTATTATAATTTTCAACAAATTAACATTTGTGGCCGTACTTGCGAGTGAAAAGCAATCCCGTGGGACTTGTTTTTGGTTTTTAACTATTGGTGCACATATAGAAAACACACAAAGGCATACCTAGCTGCTGACAATTTATACGATTACGGTAATTTTACCCAACGTGCTACAAAAACGCTAGCTGGAATGTGTCTAAAGTCAATTTTGTGCGTTAACCCACTGATGCGGTCCACGTCGAGGAGCGCGAATCTAATCTTCCCAAATTATACATCAATGTTGAAATGTGATCTTGTCGAAAGTAATACCTAACCCAAAATTGATTCTGTTTGACTGTACTCTTGAGTCAGTAGCCATGCCTTAGTTTTAGTTTTAGCATCCCTTATTGTAAGAGGATTAATATTAAGGGCAATGTTTGTTTTATTATAAATGTGACTTGACAAATACATGCGTTGTCTTCTAGCAGCTGCGGTGTCAAAATTAACAGATAGGCAAACGTTCCTTATAGTACGCTTACTTAAAACTTGTTTATTTAATGGTGTGACAAGATGCTGTTTGGTAACTATATGTAAAACATACATTTGACGTACTGTGAGAACTTGACACTTGTCATATAAAGTTGAGGTGGGAAATCTAAAAGGCCTAAACGTCATTACTTTAAGCACAGATCTTTGGGCCCTTTCAAGTCGAATCATGTGCGTTTTGCAAGCCCCACCCCAGACTCCAATGCAATAACCGATCACTGACTGAACCAGTGCGTAATACACCGTGCGTAGGTAGGTAGGTAGGTAGGTGCGTAATATGTATGTATTTACAAAAAAAAAAAATGTATATACAACGTGTAACGTTAAATGCGCAAAACCTCTTAAGGGGTCATTGCACTCATCATTATGAACAACTTTTAGTATGGGACCAAACATGAAATCGCGAAAAAAAAATCAGCTGTTCAGTACATTTATTTTCGCATAGTTCGTCAAAATGTACTGAACAGCTGATTTTTTTTTCGCGATTTCAGGTTTGGTCCCATAGTAAAAGTTGTTCATAATGATGAGTATAATGACCCCTTAAGAGGTTTTGCGCATTTAACGTTACACGTTGTATAGTTTATCAGCCATCTCGTTACCATAACACAAGCATTAGGTTGCTTAACTTGGGACTAGATGGCGTTGTGTGAAATGTTCAAGGATGTTTATTTATTATTTATTTATTTTATAATTAAATATTTGAACATAAACACATTATGTTAGGTAGGCTTTAATATAAACAGTTTGTGGTTCGGGGCGAAGATCAAGTTTTGTAAATATTATATCCAAATTATATCACATAGCCTAGTGCACAGCCTAGTTGACAGTTGACATACGTCTCGCACAAGTCAACGACAAGACTGAAGAGGTTTTTGTCCCAGTGGGCCAGTAACAGACTATATCTCTTCTTCTTCCACCAGGGCACCAACAGCACCCTGATCAGGGCCTTAGCTGTCATATCCATGACTGCTCGTGAATTCAACTGTAGCTTGCAGTGTAAGAGAGATATCGTCTCGTCTCTTGTCATGCTGTGCGCTATTAATACGGCTGTTCTTTCGTCTATTCCAGGTAAAATTTTAATTGTTCTTATTTATTTTGGTAACTAATGGCTGGTTTATACAGTGCGAGCTGCTGACTAGACAGTTGACAGCTGCTCGAACTGTGTACTCTCATGTCAGTAGCTCATGTCACTGGCGTGCTACTGCCAAAAACTTAAATGTTGAAGTTACTCGGCTGCGAGCTACTGTCGTACGCAAGTGCGAGTAACTCGTATGATACGTCCCCACAGTGCGAGTTGCTGCACTGCAGATACTCGGTAAGTCGACTCGCACTGTGTAAACTAGCCATGAGTACCCCAACCTTAGATTATGAAATGTCCAGATTCCTTTTAGGTTACCGTAAATTGATTCCAAATGTAAGGTACCAAAATTGGAAACTCGTTCGATCCCCGCGCCAGACGTCAAGGAACGTTCGCAATGCAAACGTCACGAGCCGGGTGTTTTATTATTTTGAGAAATGATAGTCTGTACTGTGAAATCGTGCAAAACTTACACTAAAAAAAAGAAAAGCGCACTAACATCTCATTTCATACGTAAGTATTAAATTTCACCGTGTATTTCATAATTAAATTTGAAAACGAAAAAATAACAATGTGACATTGAATTTGACACAGTAACTGTTAAGTGTTGCCTAGGGCATGAAAATATTTACCCAAATTTTCAACACCTCACGAAAAAAACGAGGGATGACAAGGATGAAAACTGACAGGACCTATTACCACAGGTACCTCATTTATTGAATTTCACGCTGAATTATTTCTATATAATTGAATTTAAATTTGGAATGCGCTCGCTCTTCAAAATTATTTTAATTTATTGGACAGTTATTTATTGTTAATTTTATTTTTGATAGGTACTTTCTGATAGTTTGCTACAGAATGCCCAGTATACATTTTTAGGTAGGCTTTTAGTGTTTGGGAATTAATGATGTCTAATCATCATTATTTCTAATGATAATCGGGAGCATATTTACCTAAAGTTAATATTTGGCTAACAAACTGTGGAAGCGGCTTCTTAGTATTTCTTTTCTTAATATAAATACCGGGATTCCAGAAAATACGGGAATGCACAACGGAAATGACTTCTTATATATGTGGTTTTATTTATTTTGGTACGTGGATGGGTGACCATCTTTACATACCGGGTCTTTTCCGTGCCTCGGAAAGCACGTTAAGCCCCCGGCCCCGGTTAAGGTCCGGCTGTCATTCCTGGATCTTTAACAGTCGTCACGTGTCGTCAGAAGCCCGAAAGTCTGACAACCAGTCTTACCAAGGGGTATCGCATTACCCAGTTACTGGGTTGTGGAGGTCAGATAGGAAGTCGCTCCATGTAAAATACTAGTATTCAGCTGCATCCGGTTAGACTGTAAGCCGGCCCCAACATAGTTGGGAAAAGGCTTGGCAGATTGATTGATTTCTTTAAAAATACCGGGAAATCGGTATCACATAAATATTCCGTTTGTTACACGTGGTCCCCGCGAGAAATACAAAGCTGCCGAATTCTCAAACTCAAACTCAAACTCAAAGCATTTATTTCAAATAAACCAATTACAGGCACTTTTGAATTGTCAAAGGGTCGGTCTTGGGTCGGTCAGTCAGAAAAATGAAGCTAGATTGCCCATTCCAAAGCGTAGATCCTATGGAGAAGAACGGGCAAGAAACTCCACGGACACTCTTTTAAAATCAAATATTTTACAAAATATTGGTTACATCGTTCATATTGAAAATATACATGTGAGAACAATGTAGAAAGACGTGCACGTTAAAAGCGTCCGTAATAAAAAAAAAAAAAAGATAAAAACTAAAAACAACTAAATTAAAAAATAAAAATAAGCCGTGGCAGCTAAGAGACGACCAGTCCCAACTGACGGCGCCCGTTCACGAACATGACGCATGGATCAGCACAAATTAGCTCAACCATTTTGAAGGGAACTTAATGATCCAACACACACGCCACCACCAGCGAGACATTTGAGTGAGCATGACATACTCTCAACCGCCAGGGCACATTCAAGTCAGTGAAAGACGAACCCAGTAAAAGGTAGCTTTATATTAGCTACATAGTGCTCACACATGTGCTATGCATTTATACAATACTAAGAGATTGATACATGATTTAAATTTCGTTTCATTCAGCTGGAGTATGTGCGGAGGTATTTTATTATAACATTTTAAACAGTACCCCATGAAGGATGAGTCTACTTTAGCTAGTCTGAAACCTGGTTGAACTAAATGGTCCCTATTTCTAGTACTATAATTGTGTCTTTCACTTCTTTTTCCGAAAAGATTTAGATTTTTCCTTACGTACATGATGTTTTCGTATATATATTGACAAGGTACCGTCATGATGTTAATATCTTTAAACAGTTCCCTTAGAGAATTGCGCCTGCGGAGGCCATATATTGCTCTGATGGCTCTTTTCTGCAGAATAAAAATAGACTCTATATCAGCAGCCCGTCCCCACAGTAAGATACCGTAAGACATAATACTATGAAAGTAACTGAAATAAACTAGCCTCGCGGTATCTACATCAGTAAATTGACGTATTTTTCTCACAGCATATGCTGCTGAACTTAGCCGTCCCGCAAGAGATGTTAAATGAGGACCCCATTGCAGCCTTGAGTCGAGCGTGATCCCCAGGAAAACCGTTTTATCGACGAATTCTAGTTTCTCTTTATTCAATACTATGTCACAATCAGTACTTTTAACATTTGGTAAAGCAAATCTTATACATTTAGTCTTTTTCCCATTTAATACTAAATTATTAGCAGTGAACCAATTTTGAACCTGCAGTAGGGCGTTATTTACGTCGTCAAGATTTGATGCACGTCTATTTATCTTAAAAATTAAGGATGTATCGTCAGCAAATAACACCATTTGTGGTTGGTTTTTAAATAAATGGGGTAGATCATTAATATATACTAAAAAGAGGAAAGGACCCAATATCAAGCCCTGTGGAATTCAAATAGTTGTCCCTGGAAGGTACGGACACTTTATCTTTAGGGTTGTTTTCATGGGTTTCGAGGATGTTGTAGCCGATAGTGACGTTAAAATGTAAATCCCAGATGGCGGCTGCAATCATTTTAAAATTTTTTGTTATGTTCGTCGGCTTCCACACCCTAGAAAAGCATGAAAACGATACCCATGACGAAAAATTTGAAAATTTTCGTAGCCGCCATCTTGGATTTTAATTTTGACCAAATTCAGACTTTTTTCTTTGTCTTCTTTTATTTGTTTAGGTTCCTTTTCAATGTTCCTTTTATATTTAAATTTTCCCACTATTTTAGGGTAATCTCTATGCGCTGGTATTACTCGCGTGTTGCACACATACGCAAAAGCGTTATGTAGTACACGGCACTCACTCACTCACGTATAAAAATTGTCTTCACGTTTTATGCTACGTTTTGTACTGAACACGGAATCTGGACAATTCATAATCTAAGACCCCAACACATTTGCAGTCCGCTGGAAATCCGTCGTTCCTTTCATTTAAAAACCGTTTTTGACAGTTTTTATAAATGACCGCCTGCCGGCGGACTGTATAGGTACTGTGTGGGGCTCTTTAGACCTGACTTTTCAATAGTCAGATAACTCTTATTTGAAGAATAAATATGACAGTTTGACATATTTTCTATAAGTACAATAGCTGTCAAATTACGTATTTTTCCAATCAGTCTATGTGGATGATGTTCTTATTTCTTTTGCAGGTTGTGGTATTCAAATGTGGGTAGGTACAGTTCAAAATTATCTCAACAACTAAGAAAACTAAACTATATCTCAATTGGATAAAGTTCTTGTCAGAATGACAGTTGTCATACACTGATGTCTTCATTCTGAAACATTCCTTGTATCATTAATTCATTAGAGATATATTTAATTTTCATAGTTGTTTAGATAATTTTGAGTTCTCTGTTCGTCCCGATATTTTGGACGCCGACTCTGCCACAAGTAAAAAGTGTGAAATAACTTTAATTTTGGAAGTCGGTGGCAAATAACGAAAATACAAAACCAAAGACACCGACTTCCGTAAGTAAAATTATTTTTCACAATTTTTTTTATTAGGTTGTCTTTTTTTTTTGTAAAAAGTTTTCTTCCTTTTCGCCACCATTTTTTCCTTCATATGTTTTATCCAACGAATAAAATTGTAGTATATATAGCCCTATATTAGTGGTCGCAAGACAATGCTTGCCCATGGGAGTCTGCCATGATATGTTTGTATTATTTCAGTGCTGGTATCAAAAGATGGAGTCAAGGAGATCCTGATGCCCTGCACGGAGTTTGTGAGACCAGTAGTGACACATACGCTGAGAAAGAAAGGTAATAATATGGTCTCTCCACTAACAGACGATTTTTGAAAGAAAAAAACAAAGAAAATAAGGTTATACAATGCGCCAAATATGACGGTTATACAACGTGTAACGTTAAATGCGCAAAACCTCTTAAGGGGTCATTGTACTCATCATTATGAACAACTTTTACTATGGGACCAAACCTAAAATCGCGAAAAAAAAATCTGCTGTTCAGTACATTTTGACGAATTATGCGAACATAAATGTACTGAACAGCTGATTTTTTTTTTCGCGATTTCAGGTTTGGTCCCATAGTAAAAGTTGTTCATAATGATGAGTACAATGACCTCTTAAGAGGTTTTGCGCATTTAACGTTACACGTTGTATATATTATTAAAAAATAAAGCAAAAAAGATAATTAAAGTAAAAGAAAAAAGATTCTTTCACCAACCAGTTTTCACCAACCAGTTTTCACCAACCAGTTTTCACCAACCAGTTTTCACCAACCAGTTTTCACCAACCAGTTTTCACCAACCAGTTTTACCAACCAGCACTGCACAACCTCGTGGTGGATTAGGGCCCACTCCCTCGCATAGAGAAGAGTTCCAGCAGTGGAAACATTAATAGACTGATATCGCAAAACCCACACTGATGTTACCTTGGCTTGACTAAACTTGAATAAACCATAGAAAACCTTCTGCTGCAACTATTCAAGGGTCTTGGCCGCATCTTTGTGCGTCTGGTCATACAGGGTGTAACAAGCCGTCAACTACGCATACTGTAGGTACATCTTACTTAGATGCGCAACAATTATTGCTGGGAAACTACTTTTATTAGGGTTCCGTACCAAAATGGTAAAAAGGAACCCTTATGGTGTGACTCAGTCTGTCTGTCTGTCTGTCTGTCACAGCTGGATATCTCAAGAACTACTAATGCTATCAACTTGAAATTTAGAATAGTTTTAGATGACGTTTATCTAACTATTTTGCAAATAAGAAAGAAATAAAAATAATTATGTTATGTTCTATGTCTTAAAAAATTAAAGTGGGGCTACTAGAGCATGTGGGGTATCATATGAAAGAGCGCTGTTTGCACATTTTCAAAGTATTTTTCATTTTTTTTTAGGTCGCATAGTTTTCGACTTTTGATGTAAAATGTAAAACAAAATACCGTTCTCCCCCCTTTATCTCCGAAGTTTGCAAAGAGAAAAATCTGAAATTATTCTATGTGATAGAAGTTTATGTAAAGATTACAGGAAAAATAAAACGATGTCTCTAAGTAGCACACTTTTTCAGAAATCGGAACGGAACCCTCGGTGCGCGAGTCCGACTCGCTCTTGGCCGGTTTTTTTTTTAGGTATAAAAAAGTATTTTTTTTTTTAACGCAATGTAACGCGAATTTAGGCAAATGGAGTTAAGCCCCGCCCCTACGCTCTACGGTACGCGTAGTACGTAGGTACTTGTCGGAAAAAGTTTAGTCTAAGCCGACGTTCACACGGACGTAAAAAAATCGCGGCGGGATTTCATCGCGCACTGGATTTTCAACTCTCGGTGTTGAGCCGCGCTTCGAGAATCCAACCTAACAACAGCAGAGTGCATCCCAGCGCGACGAAAAACACACTGTTGGATTTTCAACTCCCGGTGCTAAGCAGAGCGTTGAAAATGCAGTGCGCGAAAAAATCCCGCCGCGATTTTTTTACGTCCGTGTGAACGTCGGCTAACACTCGTTTTAGTAAGAAAGTAAAAAAAATGTAAGGTTGACCGTCAATATCTCCAGAACCAGTGGATTCCCAGGTATGGTCTACTGGAAAAAAACGATCCAAATAATGGGTAGAATATGTGGTTTTCGGCTTCGGCAAGTATCTTTTTACACCCGGTATAGGTGCTGTGTCAGTAGAACAACACTACAGATGATTGAAATTGTTCCGGCAGACACCAACGGACACCACGAGTACCACGAGCTGGTGCCGCTCCTGTCTCCCGGCAAGGTCGATGTGGTGCTCATCTGTCCTGCTGGCTACTACCTCCTGCCGAAGTACAAGCTTTGTTGTAAGTACCGCGTCAAGTAAAAGTAATTACTTCAGTCAAAGTAATTGCTCAAGTAATGATTTTCATTCTTTGAGCGATTGACTGCTGCGCAGCATGTCGCGGGTTCGATTCCCGCACGGAACAAATATTTGTACGACCTACAAGTATTTGTTCCGGGTCTGGGTGTTTTTCTATCTATAATATGTATGTATTTACAAAAAAAAAAAAAAATGTATGTAAGTAGTTTATCAGCCATCTCGTTACCATAACACAAGCATTAGGTTGCTTAGCTTGGGACTAGATGGCGTTGTGTGAAATGTCCAAGGATATTTATTATTATTATTTATTATTATTATTATTCTATAAGTTTAGTAATTGCTCGAAGTTAGACCTGTCAAAGCTTAGAATTCTTAGCCAAGTAGGTAATAGTCACCATTTTCTTTACTTAAGAATTCTACCCTCAAGTGTAATTACTTGATTATAAATACGAGCCTTATAGTCGTTTCCTGGAGTACTGTCATAATATCAGTGACAATGAGTCAGATAAGTCTTTGTCTGTCAGAGAAATGATAGCCGTCGACTAAAATAGAATAGATATCAGGTATATTTGTACAAGGATGTAGGTATAGGTTTGTATGGATGTAGGTACAAACATTAGTCGTTACAGTAATCAATTGTGTGAGTGGATACTTTGTAGATAATTATATCTATCTTGATATATCTTGTTGGGGATCTATATCCCCAACAAGATTAATAGATAGATAGATAGATAGAATACTCTTAAAAACTCTCACTCTTAATATCAACGGTCTTAAAAATACACCAGTACCTATAGTGCAACTCTGTCTACTTGTCTGTCCATCTATCACAGCTGGATATCTCAAGAACGAATGCTATCAATTTGGAACAGGTAGGACTATTTTGCAAATATGACAGCTTTTTTTTTGTAACATGGACTGAAAGGGGTTCTTAAAAACTAAAAGTGGGGCTACTAGGGGATGGAGGCATGCATGTGGGTGCATCCTATGAAAGAGCGCTGTTTGCACATTCTCAAACATTTTTTTCTTTTTTTAGGCCGCATATTTTTCGATTTTTGATGAAAAATGTAAAAAAAATACCGTTCCCCCTCCCTTATCTCCGAAGTTTGTAAAGAGAAAAATCTGAAATTATTCTATGTAATAGAAGTTTTATAAACATTACGTGAAAAATAAAACGATGTCTCTAAATAGCACACTTTTTAGAAATCGGAAAGGAACCCTCGGTGCGCGAGTCCCGAAACGCTCTTGACCGGTTTTTTTCTCTTCAATCTTTTTTCTCTGGTGTTTCTCAGCAACCTGCCCCCCGAACACGTCATCACGGGCGGGCGACAACACATGCCGCTCGTGTCCGCGCGGTACACGCGCCGAGCCCGGCGCCACCAAGTGTCACGTCGTCGAACCACTCCCGCGCAGGTATGATGTACGTACTCTTATCTTATAACCTAGCCACTTTGTTGAACTGCAATCCCTAGTTCTGGCTCGAGGGTTGCGCTTTGAAATATTTTCTTGAACTGCTGAAGGACACTTTTTTGTCTGAGTTCGCATTTTCCAACTCAATCTCGTTCTGTCAGACTCAGGAGCAGTGGCGGATTTGCCCTAAGGCACAATAGGCCCGGGCCTAGGCCGGCCAATCTGACAAAAAGCTGATGATAACTGAAAGTACCTAAATATTCTAACTGCTCTGCACATTATGCACATTATGGCGGGCCGCACTCACGCAGCGCATCGTATAACAGTAATCGTCCTAAATCACTTTCGTACATTCATAGGTTACTGGTTATTGATCAATATCCTTTAAAGTCACTGTACTAATAATTATGAACAACTTTTACTATGGGACCAAACCTGAAAACGCGGAAAAAAAATCAGTAACTAGCAGTAGGTATTAAAGTAACATTTCTGAAACGACTTCGATAAAAGTTGGCAACAAAGTAAATTCATTATGTAGTCTTGATAAGTGCTGAGAAAGGGGCGGCTGGTACTTAGGCCCTACATGGCGGCGCCTCTGTTTATGTATACCGGTCGTCACGAGTGACTCACGACACAGCACTCCCTAAATCCTCAATAATATTGACAGTGGTGGTGGTACCCTCCGTGCGGCTACGTGGTGGCTAGTTGCGGCGTGCTGTGCGGGTGCTCGGCGTGCGCGCTGCTGTCCGTGATCGTGCACGTCGTGTCGCGCGGCGCTGACCACAGGGAGAGTGACAGAGATGATGAGGAGCAGAAAATAAGTGAGTAGCCTGTTTCTGATAACATATTTATGGTACCTACACCAACTCTTTAAATCCCATGTAATAGGAAGCAGAGGAGAGGATATAGGAGTGGCTAAGTAATAACAGCTGGACGGGTCGATCCATCAGGTTAAGCTACGCTTGCGGGGGTTGGTCCGTGGATGGGACCATCTTTACATATCAAGATTCCTACGTGCCTCGGAGGCACGTTAAGCCGTTGGTCCCGGCTGTCCTTCGTGGATCTTTGACAGTCGTTACGGGTCGTCAGAAGCACGAAAGTTTGACCACCAGTCTTACCAAGGGGTATGGTATTATCCAGTTACTGGGTTGTGGGGGTCAGATAGGCAGTCACTCCATGTAAAATACTGGTATTCAGCATCCAGTTACACTGGAAGCCGACCCCAACATAGTTGGGAAAAGGCTAGCCAGATTGATTATAATAGGAAGCAGAGCTAAACTGTTATTTAAGTAGATAAGTATGCATACACACGTTGCAGTATAAAACTGATTTACATCCGTTACCTCTCACACATCGGTCCAGTTGAAAACCAGCGTCAGGCACTAGTTGTCTGGCATTTTTGCTGAACTGGGCCTTTTTGGCGCAGCCGTGGGGCACACATTCGTGTATCGCTTTGTATTGTTTATTTTTTATTTTTTTATTTTAGTACGTGTTGATTCTTTTTATTATTATTATTTAATTTTTTATTTTTATTACTGTTAAGTATATTATTTTGTGTGCCTCATAATTAGTCTGTGCTAAATAAATGTATTTTCTTTCTTCTTTCTTTCTTTTCTTTCTATTATAACTGGAGCAATCTTCGGAAATCCAGACTGCTACTTAAAAAATATTATTATGGTTATTTCTTCTTATCATCAGTTTTTTGTCAGATTAGCCGCCCCTAATATCTGGCTGCCCTAGGCCCGGGCCTACTTACTGTGCCTTAGGGCAAATGCGCCCTGATGATATGAGAACAGAGGGGCAATTCTCGTAATTTTTAAGAAGATTCGCATTCTAATCTCAGTCGCAATCTGTCAAAAAACCCTCTAATTTCCCTACATTTTTGACATTGATTGTCGCTGAGATGACACTGCGACTTGAATTTGAACGTTTTTTAAGTACGAGAATTGGCCTTCAGAACACTGACAGAACCCCATGCACAACAATCGGGTAGGCAGGATATAGAACACCCACATTTCACCAGATTCCTCCCATACTTTGCAGTTAAGTCGGTGCCTAGTGTGACGGCGGCGTACGCGCACATCCCCGGCGCGCGGCCGCTGTCTCCGTCGCGTGTCATCCTGCCGCGGTTCTTCCGGCCGAGCCTCACGTCTTCCAGGGCCACCGGTCAGTATGCTGGCGGGATTGGGGAGGGAGAAATAGTTGCCAAAAAAGATTAGCCAGTACAGTCCGCGAGGTCTAAGCTGAGCTTCGGGTTTGTGTGAGTGCACATAGATAGTGTAGGAGCACGTTATAGGTAACGTTATCGTGAACGGAAATTTAAAAGCGCCTTAATCATATATTTCCATAAGTACAGTCAGCGGCCAGAAGTCCACTTACACCGCAATGACCATTATCGCCTGCGCTATACGGGCTGCGGCGCCGAAGAAGGTCATAAGTAAACTAATATTGCTATGCCATGGTTTTGTGAAATTGCTAGTCGAAATCTGGCTGCTACTGTACATTTTACTTCCCTGATTCGTGACGTAGTCCGGTCAATAACAAAAATTCCGACAGACCTAAATATTGGTGGAGACCTTGGGTACACTATTAGAAATAAAGTGACAAAAGTCCCCATCGATCCCATGTGTGCTAAAAAAGTAATTCGGCGTCAAATGTAAAAATTTGAGGTTTTTTGGATTTTTCTCGTAAACGGTAAGTTATATCAAAAAAATAGGTGAGACAAAATTGAAGATCATAAAATTGTCTTCAAAAATAAAATTGTCTTAATACTTTTTTTTCTAAGAATCACCATTTCTGAGATATTGCGATCCTAAAAGTTGAAAGAGTCACGTTGTACATAATATGCACACGTTTCTACACCACCTGGAGGTACCGAGGTAGTGTACTTTAGCCCGTTTTTTTTAAAGTGTCGCCTGTGCCTGCTGTGGCCTCGGTAGGCCTACTCCGCGAACTTTTATGGATTATCGTCACATTATAAATTAAAGTGCGCAATCGTTTCTGGTCTCAAACTTACAAAACGGTGAACGGACGTACCAACTTTTAACATTGTCCTCTCCATTGCAGATTCTCAAGAAACCAAGTTTGAACTTTGGAAAGAAAGAAACAGACCACCTCCGTTGCCGCCAATCGATTTTGACCCTTGAAACTGTAGCTATTTTAATTGCACGGTTGACACTGACAGTTGGAAACGTCAGAAGTTACGGTTTTGAACTTATGCTTTTTGTTTAAAACCATGGAATTCAGAAGACGTATTCTATGACAAAGCTGTAGAATTTATAAAAATGATGATAATGGCTCCGGACACAGGGTCGGCTTGCTAGTCAGTTCAGCTGCTTGTGCCTCTGACAGATGGGCAGATGAAGCTGTAAATGTACCTATTCGTACACGACGCCAGTGACTGAACGTCGCCATCTCCACGGGCGAGAGAATCGCGGCGATAGTCACGCTGTGCCTTCAAATTATCGCCGCGAACATATCGCTGTGTGAAGATTGATTCATAGAGTTTCTATTGAATTTGGTGGCACGACGAGATTATCGCCACGATTTTCACGCCCATAGAGATGGCGCCTTAGTCGCAAACTAAGGGTGTGGAGCCCAATAAGACGGATTAACAAATATCAAATGGAATTGATTGATAAGACCTCAGACCAAATAAGACTATCATTTATTTGACATCCAATCCACAGATGATTTTTCGAAGAACAATTTCAATTATAGTATTTATTGGTTGAAATACATTATATTTAGGTACCCAGGTACCTGGTTTCTCGTCTTGTAGATTGGATGTAAAATTACATCTCAAGTTAATACTCATTATTTAATATTTTTTTCTTATCCATTTAGAAATTCCTTAATTCTCTACAAATATTTTGTAAACCTAATCGATTTTTGTCAAAGATTATTGGAAAGATAGGTACCTACACATATTTCGCCGTTTTCTGCCTAAACCTTTATATGACCGTGTACAAACCCTTTTGTATATAAGTGTATTGTTCTATTAATACTTTTAGATGTAGTATTATATAAGAAAGCGCTCTTAGTTAGCTATGATATATTTTATAAGTATTATTTTGTCGTCCGTTCTTCGGCTTTTGGTAAGTTGTGTTGTAATAAACTTCAGTGGTGTTAATCTGTGTTTTATTTCTCATTATACACCTCTTACAATACGAGCCACGAAAGATGAGACTTGACGAGAGTCGCGCCGTAACGCGCTTCCCAAGTTTTTCCGCCGCCCCCATGACGCTTGGTCCCTTCCCTTCCCGTCTCAGACCTCATACCGCTAGAGACCTCGTCTACTGCGAAAGTCAAACCACGTGGTGTGTCAAGTCTCATCTTTAGTGGCAACTTTATCTTTACCAACTGGAATAGAAATTTCTTTGAATCTTCTCCAGATTTGAAATCACTTCTTAGATAAATTACGCGTACGTCATAAACGGCTCAGCAGTTGAGGAGAAAATTATAGGAAACGGATGCATACTACCACCACTACTACTACAACACCACCACCACCACCACTACTACACCTCCACCACCACTACCACTACTACACCACCACCGCCACCACTACTACTACACCACCACCACCTCTACTACTACACCACCACCACCACCACCACCACTACACCACGACTACTACTACACCACCACCACCACTACTACTACACCACCACCACTACTACACCACCACCACCACTACTACAACACCACCACCACCACTACTACTACGACCTGAATTGATATGCGTGTGGTGTGAGGGCCACTTTATTGAAACTCTTTGAAAATATGCTTAGGATTTAGTGAACATTCCCAAACAATTGTGAAAGTTGGAATCAGATTTTGTGAAAGTCAACTTTGCGAGATATGGACTGTAAAGTGGGGCCCTCAGTTCTCACATAGAGGATTGAGGGCCCGCCTGTACCTGACAAACTATGGACACTACAGATAAAGTCTTTATGCCAAAATCTAAGCTTATACCAAACAAAATTTGTGAAAACAAGATATTATCGCAAAACACTGTCCTACTTGGTATATCTTCGTTCAAAATGGGCCCTCAATCCTCACACACGTAAAAGTTTATCACGCAAATACAATGAAACCATTAACTTATAGCTATTGTTTGTAATCCTATAAGATACTAAATAAATTGTGAAAATTTGTGAAAGCAAGAGCAGGTCACCATTTCTTGTTGTTTGAAAGTTATGACCTTGACAAAATCCGGGCCCTCAATCCTCCATTTATTTTGTTTTCCGTTTGAATAGGTACGCTTATCGTATGAAAGATTAGACAAATACAAAATAGTCTCTTTTTGTGAAAATAATTGTGCAACAAATTCGATACTAGAAAACAATTAAAAGACCCTTTATTGTAAATAAAAATCGAGTTTTATTTTTGTTCCCTGAATTAGGAAATAGGGTGACCACGATACGGTATTTTACTCTATATGAGAAAAAATCTTAAAATATATTATTTAGATATATTAGGCAAAAAGCAGTCGGAAAATATTAGTTTTAGTTCAATAACAATATAAATTTTAAAATTAAATTCAAAGTTTTCAGGTTTTTTTAATGTTTTCTCAAACCATGAAATAGTAGCCGCCATTTTATGACGTCATTCGGCTGTGTGAATTAAAAAAGTGTCAACTATTAATTGATCAGTGTATCTCTTAGAGCAGGTATAGCTTTCACTTTAAAATCAAAATCTTTACCGTCCATACGTATTGTGTGTATAGAGTCATGAGGAACAGGGTGTAAAGTTCACTCATCCTTTATTGAAAAGGGAGGACCCTCCGACCAGATGGGTGTTGTCTCTGGTGGGCAACTGCCCCACGGTTAATGTGGGGTTGTTGTATACCTATATGCTAGTCGCGCGGTAAACTCTCATTGCGCGATGCAGGTTGCGGGACGTCATGTCCTTGTGATGCGTAGTTCGTATGTGGCGATGTAGATGCCGCCACATGTGTATTACAAGAAGTAACAGGCTAGAATGGAGATGTTACAAGCATTAAAACAACAGATGTGAAAATTAAACTTTTTATTCACTATTTATAAATTACTAGATAAAAATAAAAATCCTAAAACCCTAATAAAAAAAACAAAACTATTTTTGGGCACTCGTGGTAACACGTTAAGGTCAGTGTAAGGTTGTATCTTAGTCAAAATATGATTCGCGACATTAATAATTATGTATTTACATAATTTTAACAATAAAAATAATTAATTACCTACGTAACGCGGCCTTATATAATGTGTGTGAACGTGCACTTAAGCGCGGCAACGGGAGTATACACCCCCGCCCGCGCCCCCGCACTAGCCCGCCAGTGGACAAACTAACGCGGGAGCGTACGTCACGCTCGCTAAAGTTTAAATTTAGTCGCCTAATTTACCATCTTAGGTAAAACTCTGACATTGTTGAATACATTTAAAAGAAAGACCAAACTTTGGTGTAATCAATCTTGTCCTTACCGGACGGCGAGCTACCCACTACTAGACATCCGCAAGCGCGCCTAGGGTGGCCGGGAATCGGCTCTCGATTCCCGCCGCCCAGGGCGTCTCCTACGGTGACTGAGGGCGTGAGGTTGTCTCTCCCTCACGCCTTCCGCCTCCTCCTTCGCGAGCATTACTGCTTCGCAGAAGGAGGTGAGGTGGCGGCCTCCCATGCACTCTCGCTCCGCACCATGGCCTGGATCAGGTTCGGACGCGAGAGATCGCCCCATCGATCGCCTCCGTGGGAGCACGGCGGTGCTCCGCCCAAGCCGGGCAGACCTCCGGGTGTATGCTTCACCGTGTCCTCCAGGCGATCGATAGTGACAACCGAGCGTTTCCTTCCGCCTTATGCGAAACAGGAACCTCCCGAAACAACCGTGTCCGGTGAGGACCAGCGCCAGGCGGAAGGTGAGGACGCCGTGGCGCCTCTCTAACCACTCCTCAAAGAGGGGACTTATCGTCGCAATTGTGGCGTGCCCAGCGCTGGGTTGCGACAGTTGCACTCTCCATGTCGCCATGATCCCGCCGGAGCTCTGTCCGCTGTGCCGTAATTTCTCGCGGCAGCGGAGTTACGCCCCGGCGTTTTGCCTCCTCGCGCCACTCCCACACGGCACGGGAGTGCGTGCAGGGCCTTACCGGTGTCTGCGGTAAAATTTAGGGTTTACCGACTGAATACCGGTAAAAGTCCGAAATTAAAGATAGTTTTAGAATAATTCGGGGTTTTACTGGTGAGATTTGGTAAATAATAGGATTTACCCGTAAATCCTAATATTTACCGCAGTTCGCGGTTTTACACTAACATATAGGTAGATGAGTATATATCAAAACAAACTTACATGTACTTATTTGTATGACTATAATAATATTTCCGTAGACAGAGAATTCTAGTAACTATTTTCGTAGTTTTCTCAATCAATTGACATGACATATATAATAAAAAGAACATCACTGTACTTTTTCTTTGTAGTAGTCGCATAGACAAACTAATGAGGTTGAACTCCAAAACTCCTCGATTTTATGTGAAAATGTTTGGAACATAATAATCCTTAAATAAAATTAAATATCAACATTCACTACTCCAAGATAATTACCCATACAACTATGTGTATTATATAGTATTATATATGTATTATATACAGGGTGGAATTTTGTAATGACACCTGGAAGGAAGTACTCTTAATAATGCAGATAGAAAATTTTACTCAAAACATTCCTTTATTTTTGAATAGAAAGCAAACTGCATTCAAAGATTTTCGAAATTTCTCTTCTCCCACAACCGGGAATCGAACCGGCTAAAATCTGAAACAATTATACCCTGTACTTTTATTGCATCGATCGTTAGGGTCAATTATAAGGATGAAATCTCTCTAACAAACATGATAAATTAAATGAAAGGAAAACCAGGAAATCTTAAATTAATTTATTTTTTACAAAAAATGGTAAACTAACTAATTAGTTGCTCGAAATGGGCTCCATTCTCTTGGATACACAAATTTATTCTTTTAACGAATTCATTTCTAGTAACCTTTAATAAAGTGTTGTGGTGAATATTATAAATCGTATTCTGAACTTCAACTCTCAACTCGTTGTCATTCGCATAAGATTTCATGTAAATTTGATTTTTTACATATTCCCACAAAAAAAAATCTAATGGGGTGAGATCTGGCGATCTCGCAGGCCATCTGATTGTGCCGTTTGTACCAATCCAGGTATTAAAATGAAAGTATTGTCACCCTACCCTGCTACACACTTCAAAAATAGTTGATTTCGGTATCTATTAAGATTTTTAGTTTAATCGTTATTCTTATTAGTAACAAATAACATCAATTTGTTGCACAATTTTTTTCACAAAAAGAGACTATTTTGTATTTGTCTAATCTTTCATACGATAAGCGTATTCAAACGGAAAACAAAATAAATGGAGGATTGAGGGCCCGGATTTTGTCAAGGTCATAACTTTCAAACAACAAGAAATGGTGACCTGCTCTTGCTTTCACAAATTTTCACAATTTATTTAGTATCTTATAGGATTACAAACAATAGCTATAAGTTAATGGTTTCATTGTATTTGCGTGATAAACTTTTACGTGTGTGAGGATTGAGGGCCCATTTTGAACGAAGATATACCAAGTAGGACAGTGTTTAGCGATAATATCTTGTTTTCACAAATTTTGTTTGGTATAAGCTTAGATTTTGGCATAAAGACTTTATCTGTAGTGTCCATAGTTTGTCAGGTACAGGCGGGCCCTCAATCCTCTATGTGAGAACTGAGGGCCCCACTTTACAGTCCATATCTCGCAAAGTTGACTTTCACAAAATCTGATTCCAACTTTCACAATTGTTTGGGAATGTTCACTAAATCCTAAGCATATTTTCAAAGAGTTTCAATAAAGTGGCCCTCACACCACACGCATATCCTGAATTGCACTTTATTATGTCGTCGCTTTTTATTGAAATGATTTTGCGGAGTTTCCCTATCTGTATTAATCTGTAGCCTGGGCCTGAGTCGCCCGTATAAGCAGGCAAGAGGCTGTATAATCGTTGAGTTTACCTAAGATTTGTCGATTCCTGCCCCTCACCGCTTCTGTCTGAGCAACGCATAAAACATGCAGTTAAAAAAAAGGTTATTATTGCTCCATAATTAATAACTATAATATTTTATAGTGTAACTTTGCAGCGGGATATTAACAGGAAATTAGTTATTTAAAAACATTTTAAATTCATAAAAGTATATTCGAGTATTCACATTTATCAACACAATACAATAATATAATTATGTTATCGCGGTCGATTACTTAAAACTAAGTATTAATTTCATTGTTATTTACAAATCATGTAGGTACAGTAGCAGTATCATTAACAAATAAATTAAAATCCAGACGCGAAAAGATAGTATAGCCAGTTATAGGTACTCTGGTGACATTTTCAAGCAGTATTTGACATTAAGTCAAACCCCACCCCCACAAAGATTTAAATCGCTAGATTTGTCCTCATCGTACTTAGTCACAAGAAAAAGTGTCTATACTGTGAAGAGCGAGCTCACACATTATTAAATAGCGTTTCCATGATATTCAAGTGAAGTCACTGCGTCTTCAACGCGGTACGGCGAATCTAGAGATTTAAATCTTTGCCGCTGTAATGATTTTCATGACAGCCGTCACTACGGCCTAACGGCCGTCCACCGCTCGTGTAGGAAACCGTAGCTTTAGGGAATGAGGGCTAGACCAAAAAAAGTATAACACTGACCGTCACGACACTTTTGCTAAGTAGGTAACAAAAGTGTTGTCACACACAAAACTATTTTTAAAATTAAATATAGATTTAAAATTCACATAATGGCCTCGGAATTAAATGGCAACCATACACAAAATAAATAGCACACACAAAAAATAGAACTAAATTGGTCCCAATTTTGATTATTATTCGATTATTTATACAACTTACATAAGTTATTAAATGGCTTGATTTTAGCCTAATTGAGTAAAAATTTGAGTAGGTAGTGGTGGCCCAGTGGTAACGGCCGCGACTTACGAGTTGTAGGTCGTAGGTTCGAACCCCGTCAGGCGCTTTACTTTATGTAAATTATTTGATCACCACTGCTCTCAAAACGGTGAAGGAAAAAGTCATCGTGAAGAAACCGGCATGTTCTAGAACTAAAAATTCGAAGACATTTGTGAGATCTATCAACTCGCACTTTCGAGAGGAGGTCTGTGTCCCAGCAGTGGGAACATTATAGGCTGATTATGAGTAAAAATAATTCACTAAAAATAAGTCAATTCAGAGACAGAAAATATTTTGCATTGGTTGCTATTCGTAATCACCAATCCGAATGTGAAGTTTGGCGAAATTAATAACAATAATTAGATTTAATAACTCAAAACCCGAAAAGGGGTCATTGAACTTCTCATTATGAAAAACTTTTATTATGGCGGCAACACTGAAATAAAATTACAAAATGTATGATACAGCTGTTTTTTTGCACGTGTCTTAAGCCGCGTCTCCTGCGCGTCTTTTTGTGAAACATTATACAAAAACATCGGAACAAAGAGGCGTGGCCAAATACATTTGTGTATGCAAACACGATGTTTTTGTTTTCCAAGCTGCATGGAAAACATGAAAAAGGGAAAGGGTAAAGGGTTTATTTCATTTTCAACTGCCGCGCGCATCACGCACATGCCAAACTGATAGCATGTCTTCCTCGTCGGAACTCATCACAACATCTACACAAAATGTGTACTTAAGGTCATACCTCAACCAAACTACCTTGAGCGTTTGGTCCTTCTCTGTCCCGCCGCTTAGCCTCGCTCTGTCCTGCTCCCTGCGAACGCCCCTTCATCAAAAAATTCACATTTTTTCTGAAATTATTTAAATAACAAAAGAATAGCGAACTTTAAAAAAAAATAAAACGTGGATAATTTAGATTTTTAAATTATCTATCCATTAGTGTAATCCTCAAATGATTAGAACGTCAACTTTAACAAAAGATGCATGGAATTCATAATTTTCGACACTTTTTTACAAGGAGATTTTAAATGCATTTATTTCACATAAAAACAAAAGTAAACATGCAATGTGCTGATAGAATATCGAACATTAATAATGTGCTTTTAGATGTAATTTAATACTCTTAATTAATGAGTTAATAGCCTCTGAATAACGCCCTATCGCAAGGTTTTGGTCGGGGGATCGCCTTAACTAAAAATATTTCAATACGCAGGAGACAGCTTGTGTATGAAAACAAATGTTTAAGTATCTGTAATGTTTCGCAAAAACACGCGCAGGAGACACGACGGCTTTACATATTTAGTAGTAGTCATACACCAGCCCGCGTGGCCGTCTCGCAAAGGCCTGTGTCCCTGCAGCGGGACAGTTACAGCTGATTGTGCATCTACCCTCCTATTTCATTAACCACAATCACTGTTCCGCACACTGCATTCCACTCAGCATCACACTGACACCTTGCAGCATATTCCCCGGTTCCTTCATATGCATTTTAACATGACTCTTCAACCCGGAAGCTTTCCTGAACGACTGACCGCACTGAGTACAAATGTAAGGCTTTTCACCCGTGTGACAACGAATGTGAGAGATCAGATCATTGCGTTGTACGAAGGCTTTTTCACAGTATGAACATTGGAAGGGCCGTTCACCAGTATGCGTTCTGCGATGGTTCTTTAAAGTTCCGGATGCTGCGAACCTCATGGGGCAGAGGTCACATAGGTAAGGTTTTTCTCCGGTGTGTATGCGACGATGTTTGACTAGGGCGCTTGAGGTTGTGAAGCCGTTGCCGCAGTCATCGCAGACGAAGGGGTGTGCTCCGCTGTGTTTTCGGTTGTGGGCATCTAGTTCACCTTTTGATACAAATCTGAAATATATGATGAAAAAGGTAAAATAAAGTTTTTGACATATTATTATTTTCTTATTTTTTATTTGTTTTGATACTATTTTGTTGCGTAACTTTAACCGTTTACGCAGCGCACGCAACAGAAGCTCTCAAAAGTAATAAATTTTCCCGTTTTTGCAATATTTTTCATGAATGCTCCGCTCCTATTGTTCATAGCGTGATGTTATATAGCCTTCCTCGATAAATGGGCTATCCAACATTAAAATAATTTTTCAATTCGAACCAGTAGTTCCTGAGATTAGCGCGTTCAACCAAACAAACAACTCTTCGGTTTCATAATATTAGTATAGATAAGAGCTAGGACATGGGTGACAAACATCCTCACCAAAATGAAATGGAGATGGGTGGGTCACATGTCACTCACAGGAGCCCCCAGGATAAACGGAGTGAAATTCTGACATATTGGTACCCTAGAAATGGTTAATGAAATAGAGGAGGAACTCAATCCCGAATCTCAAGTCCGAATAGCCACTACTCACCGAATAAATTCAAAAATGGAACAGATTTTGTATAAATTATCTGCCAAATAGATACCAAAGTATATGCCAAACATACACTAGCCCTGTAGCCTAAATTGAATGGAGCTACAGTAGGGCGGCCATATACCGATGTTGAGAGGCGACAAGAGACAACATCTGACATTATTTTGCTATTGTCAAATTGAATGGAGCTACAGTAGGGCGGCCATATACCGATGTTGAGAGGCGACAAGAGACAACATCTGACATTATTTTGCTATTGTCAAATTGAATGGAGCTACAGTAGGGCGGCCATATACCGATGTTGAGAGGCGACAAGAGACAACATCTGACATTATTTTGCTATTGTCAAATTGAATGGAGCTACAGTAGGGCGGCCATATACCGATGTTGAGAGGCGACAAGAGACAACATCTGACATTATTTTGCTATTGTCAAATTCATATTAATTTTTAACCCTATTTTGGCCAATATTTCTCTTCAGGTCTAGGTTTAGGTAGTGCTTTGTCAATTCTTGACAAAGACACCAGAATAAAAGACTATAAATAATCTCACTTTATGGTTGTTTACAACAGAAGATAAAAATCAGAACCAGTAGGTACAGTCAGCAACAAAAGTCGATTAACACTTGCAGTTTTTTAATCTTAATTACTAAGCGAAATATTTAATTCAAATCGGAACAGAAGTACTTAACATTTTAAGAACATTACCTCTTAACAGTTAAACGAAAAGAAAACAGTTTATCAAATAATTTTGTGTTAATTTGACGTCAAAAAGTAGCAGTGTTAACCGACTTCTATTGCTGACCGTACCTACACCAAATTCTCATTAGCATACAAATGAAAAAGAATATCTTCTAAAACTCACCTCTTTTCACAATTTTCACACTTAAAAGGCTTCAATCCCTGATGCCTTCTCATATGCTGCGCCAAATTAGTCTTCTGGCTAAACCCCCGCCCACACTGTGAGCACAGGAATGGCTTTTCACCCGTGTGAGTGCGCGTATGCTCCTTCAGCGTACACAACATGAGGAACGCTTTATTGCAAACATTACATCGGTGCTTCTTCTCATTATTATGACTATCTTTATGTAATTCTAAACTTTCTTCAGTAGGAAAACTTTGAGCGCAAACTTCGCAACTTATACCATTTTTTCTTGAATGCATAGTTAAGATGTGGTTTTCTAAATAAGCTTTGTACTTAAATTCTCTTTTACATACTTTGCAGACGTGTTTTATGTTGTCCGTTTCTTCGTGACGTAATATGTGAGCTGATAATGAGGTTTTGTTCTTAAACTTACGTAAACAGAACGAGCATTGGTAGGATTCTGTTTTGCTGTTTATAGTTTTCTCGTGCTTCAGTATGTGAGTTTTTAACGCTGCCTCCGTTTTGAACTGACATAAACAGAATTTGCAGACATGTAATAAAGCTTTGTTTTCTGATGAGTGTTCATTACGGTGAACTTCCTGATGTATCCTCCATGCGTTCGGAGTTTTGAACTTGGCATTACATTCAACACATTCTATCTCATTTTTAATAGTAACTAATTTGTTTTTGTTTACCTTTTCTAATACCTTTTTGTACTTATTACAGTTCTGTAGTTTTAAATGGCTTTTATATTTGTCTTTCGTAGTAAATGTAAGTCCACAGTAACATTTGTATTTCTTTCCTTCTCTTTTTAATGGTTTTTCCTCTTTAAATTCTACAGGTATCATCTCACTCTGCGCACCATCATCATAATGATCTGGAAAGCCTGTATCATCATCAAAATTTAGGTTTATCTCTTCCTTGACCGGTTGCTCATGATTTTCAGGTACTCTAGAGTCGGTGAGCTTGCAATAACTAGTGTCGGCGATTGGATGTATTAAAGTATCTTGAATTAAAACATTTTTCTTATCAAAACTGTCTTGGGAACTGTAATTTGCTACATTCGAAGTCTCAAAACTAATATAGTTGCTTAATTTCTCAGTTAAATCCCCATTTTCATCTTTAATTGAGCATTTGTTGTCAATATTCGATGTTTCACCTCGGCTTACGGAATTCTGATAGATATTGTTTAAAATCGTCTCAGAATTCAAGCAACGCCGTTTAAATGCATCAGCCTTGCACATGACCGACTCGCACTCACCACAAACCTGTTTTGGTAGACTATCCTCGAATTTAACGTTAATATCAGCAGTAAATGCAAGGATTTCGACCAAGTTGCGTTTTTCGCCATCCATCTTGGTAAATAGAGACTTCATGTCGACACATTCTACTAAACAGACGCGGCATATTCTGTCGAACGTCTGAACACTTATTTCCATACTATTTTTAATTATTTATTTCTGTGATTTGCTAAACCAACTGAGAAAAGACAACAATAACTCCAAAATGACGCGATGATGAAATTGTCAACAATTTATTGACAGATGTCAATGTCAGTCAGTGATGCTAAGGATGTGCCTTTATCACTAATTACTATCAAGATTTTATGGCGACTACTCCACTAATTCAGTCATTTTTTTTAAATTTAGACATAGACTTATAAAAAAAGATGGACTCCGCACCACGCATATCGAAAGTGAAGCACCCTACCGATCTATGTGTGCGTGATTTGAGTACCTGCAAAGACGCCGTCGCTCGTGTAACGTAATGGCGGCCGGTAGACTTACTATGGTGTGAATGTGTGCGTGCTAGCTTGTAGACATTAGCGCACTGACTTACTATGGGTGCTTCAGTTATTGTTAAAGGAGACGGCGTCCGCCTTTTTTTTAGGTCCATGAATTTAGAGTGAAATTTATTGGTATTTTTTCTAATAGGGTTTAATTTATGCTGTTTATTCATCCAACACTATAAACTAAACTAAAAATATAAAAAATTGCTTCGTAAAGCTTCGGATTTCCTAGCAGAACGGAGACCTTCACATTAGTTCACATAGTGTCCGAAATTTACCCGCGAATGACGAATCTAAAGAAAGATATGTTGTCGCTGCCATCATTTTCATGACAGCAGTCACTCCATGTAAAATACTGGTATTCAGCTGCATCCGGTTAGACTGGAAGCCGACCCCAACATAGTTGGGAAAAGGCTAGGCAAGGCAGTCACTGACATTACGCAGTCACTGCTTTTCTAGAAAACTGCACGAAACATGAGTAAGTCTTATGACAGATGTCAAGATTTGTTGTGAAAATGTGGTGGAAACATGTCAAGTGACATGAAACGTCAAACATATGGTCATAATAGTAGTCTATGGTCAAAGTTGTGTGACAATGCGAACGCGAGTTGATACATTGACAGGAAACCATGGAAACAGAGATTTCAACATGGTTTTTTGTGAATGTTTCGCCTCAGTAGGTATATATAATAGTAGTCTATGGTTTCGCCAGTGCAACCAAAGTGCAACGCACAGTTTAGCAGTGAATGTTTGGATTGAGCAAATAACCCCAAAGGTAACACAAAATCTAGGCAACGCGTTGCCTAGATTTTGTGTAAAAAATTATGAGTATGCTTAGATAGTTTGGTCATGTTGAGAGGATGAATGAAAGGTGACTAACAAAAGGTACATTTTAAACAACATCGAGAACGGGTCTTATCGCGATATTCTCCGATAAACGAAAAAGAGAAGGAAGGCTAAAGGAATATCGCGATAAGACCCGTTCTCGATGTTGATTAAAATGTGTACAAATCGCGAAAGTTTAACAAAAGGCAAATGTGCAGCCTGTGCAGGGTATGCCCTATAGGTGATATTCTTCAGCAAGGTCAGGTGAGTTTACGTTACCTTATGTCAATTTGTATGGGATAATTGTGTTTCCCATTACAGTTGCCAGACGGCGCTTATTCAGGTTTCAGTAAAAGTTAAAGTTTACGTTAACGTGATCGAGTAAATAAAAAACTCGCACTAAGGCCTCAGATGTATGAACGTACCTAAACGAGGCAAAAGGTGTATGAAAGGATGGTAGCGTTTGGCGTTCAGTAGTTTCTGCCTACCCCCATAGGAAGGCGTGAGTTTATGTAGGTACCTATATGTATGTATGTAATACAAATTCTAATAAAACACCTCGGAACAGAAAATAAATTCTTTATTTTAATAATATCCAATTTCATCAGATTAACGTAGTCACTTTGATTAATAAAAAAAATGTATTTCATACAATTGCAAGTTTCTTTTTCTAAAAATTTCACACAAAAATTTGTCGGAGGTAAAAAAAATATCTTTTTTAATCTGTATTGAGATCGTAAAATACATCACAATGTTTCATTGCCATTTTAAAATATTTTTAAAAGTATTGCCATGTTTTGAGGTGCTTACACCTAATTTTATTGCCACATTTGACACATAAAGTTCGAATTAATAATTAAATAATAATCATATTTACACATTTTAAAATTTAGTACTGCCAGACAGTAGATAATAATAATTTTATAATCTGGCAACTCAAATTGTTTGAACGCAGAAATTATGAAAATTTGAAGGTGTAAGTCGCCCTCGTATAAAAAATTTCTAAAATTTTATTTTACATCTAAACCTAGTTATTTTATTTATTTACAATACACTGCACTGAGGTAACGACTTCTATTTGAAGTCTTTGTACTGTATTATTATTTCCTGTCTAATTTATTAATATTAATAATATCATCATACTGTCCAATATTTGTTGTCTAACTTTTTTACGTATCTAGAAATCTATTATAACAATATCTTATATATGTAATAACTATTATTATTATTTATTATTAACAATGGTTTTCGATTATTGGCACGTCATTGACTCGAAATAATAATTGTATGGAATAGTTACGACCGCATCGCCAACCGTCCATCCAAAGCGTTTAGGGAATTTATATCTTATGATATAAAAGATAAAGCTTCTTCTTTATTATCAATCCATTATTAATATCACAACTTAATACTCGACGAAGTATGATACGGTTCTCACAAAGAGGTAGAGCTAACAATTTATTTAGATACTTTAATACTAAAATTATGGCAAGAAAAGTTTAAAACTGAAATGGCAACACTAAAAATGTCTTTTAAAATAAAAAATACTATACTTATCTAATTTTGTAACAATACAGAAAGGTTTTAATCTTTTTCCTACTCGAAATACTGAAAAATATCTACCTCTTTAGTGCAATAACTATTCCATACAAAGAATACAATTTTTAAGACTAGGTTACCTTCGTTTTGCTTAAAAACATAATTTAAACATGTTGAGTGTGTTTTGATTTTTTTTTATCAAGTTTTCTTTTATAAGAAATTTAAGCGCGACACTGTAATGACTATTTTCTCTAGATGAAGACCTCGATACAAATCGAAATCGGAACGAAATGTCACTTTACATTAAGTCACCGAAAATATAATTGTATCGCTTTTAAATTACGTTTGTAAGCAAAACGGCCATCATTATTACTGATACGACACTTGAAACGTCCCCGAATTATAACTATATTCACGCTATATTTAATAATGGATGGGCAGGTTTTTATCACACAAACAACAAATCGACTAAAAACATTATTCGTAGAAATAATAGTAATGTATTGGACATCACTAAGTCATTCTTCGCCGCGAAATATGCTAAAATTAGGCTCAGAGAATTCACGTTTCGTATTATAAACTGAATTTCTCATCACCAAAGTCAAGATAGCACAGGACTATTGTCCTATTTAAACAACCACAAACTTGTATTTGAATAAATATTCGCTCAATATTTCAGCATAATCTGTATTTTAAGTCGGCTGAATAAATAAATATTTCGTTATGTCATAGATCTGCCTACACCTTTATAAATAAGTCGTAAATGTAGCCACTGCCCCCGACGCGACATGTAATAATTATATATTTTGATTTGCGGCCCCTAAGTACTACTTTATATACCGTATTGCGTTACTTAATTTGGCAGTATTTTTCAATTTTTTATACTTGGTTGTAGCAAATATTGGAGTTTTGATGACTATAAAATATTTTTGGAAGGATTGTAACACTACTGTAACACGACTAGATTTTATTGTCAGTTATTTTTTTAAGACTTAAAAGGGACATGTATTGGGTCTCAATTCTTTTGAGGCGTCATTTTATATGAGGTCTCAAATAAATTGAGGCCTTTTTGAGAATCATGACAGTTCTCACAAAAATAGCTACAAGTAGTTTTTAACTGAATAAATTTCTTCCCGTTTTATCGTTTAAGACAAGTAGCGCTATCGCTTTCTGTTCTATGGATAACAGAAAGAGATAGTGCTATCGATTATTGCTCTCCAATCTTTGACACAAACAATTCCATTATAATATGAGCTGCCACAGAAAATACTATAAAAATCGCAGCATTTACGAACTTAAGCACTTTCCTTAGACTAATGAAAAAAAAAACATAAAAAATAAGCTATAGACAAATGTATAACGAATACAAAAATAACTTCATGATCACATTGAAACCTGGCCTTTTGAGGCCATAGATTAGAGTCTTTTTATGACCTAAAGGCCTTTTAGACTTATGGCCTATGCACACATCTTTGTTCAGTTAGAATTGTCTATATTTTGGCCTTAACTTAATAGTAAGTCCTTAATTTCATTTTAAAAAAGGCCCTGCAAGGCCACTTTTCATATAAATACTAATTAAGGCGGCATCTATCATAATATTGCTTATTTTCGTTGTTTTGGTTAAGGCCTAGACTCTAGTCCATGGCCACAAACGTGACTATAAGGCCTTAAAATGTCACAGCAATGTATGAAGGGTAAACGGCCCAATTGATATCCTCAAAATCACGCGGACAACAATTGGTCCTTTTACCCATTTTTAAGTATTATTGCAAAAAACTTTTTTAAAAATAACAATATCTTTTTTAATGGATTGTTTAGTAGTTTAACTACGTAAACTCAAACCAAAGGAATTAATTCGGTAACTACACGATAGATGGCACTTTTTAAAACTAGATTACACTCGGATGTGCGGCTTGTTTCCTTTACTCGTTGTTTTAAAAACAAACGGTTGGATGACGTCATTTCCGTATGCAGCGCTGTCTGGGGAATTAAAAAGTATGAATTTACAGATAATTGAAGAAGAGTCCATCACTCTAAAGCCACGGTTTCCCAGGAAAACAGCCGGAACTGTCATGAAAATCTGTCATTTTCCAAAATTGTTTTACAATGAAAGCCTATCGCAGTCCACTGCTGGACATAGGCCTCTGCGCCACAGCACCCAGTCAGTCCCAGACACCTTCTCAAGGTCTTCGGTCCATCTAGCTGGGGGGAATCCCACACTACGCTTACCGATACCCGCCTTCACTCCAGGACTCCGCTGCTCCATCCACGGAGCAAATACAAAGAGGAGATGTTGTTATTAGATTTCCCCATGAAACAACGCGTGATAATTTGCGGGGTGAGGGGGTGTTAGTTCCCGCCCACTTCTTTATTTTCCATCTACCGGTCAGTAGCCAAACTATTTGTTCGTTCCGTCATTTTACTTTGTAATTACGTAACTATTTCACACTAGATGTCACTAAGTGCAGGATGCAACAGGGTCGTATTCAGAAAATGTTTACAAAATGATATAAAAACTACAAAATATTATTTTGGCCATTATAGGGTCTTCAGGAATGAATGTTGAACAAATTTCAGTACATATGATTATTAAAATATGTTAGTACTGAGCTCTACGTGTCTAAATATTTTTAGTTCCCATGGCACCAAGTGTCGCCATCTAACGTCGGGTTGAATTATGTTTGGAAAATAGGGACGTTTACAGAGTTGTGCACAGGACGAACGCCAACAATACTAAGGCCACGCCTTCATGATGACGTCAGGACCTAGAGTTGAGAATCACATTGCACAGTTTCTTAGGCCGTCTCCTCTTTGTATTAGCTCCGTGGCTCCACCGGCCATCGGTCCTTCGACAAACATGACCAGCCCACTGCCACTTCAGCCTACTTACTCTGCAAGCTACGTCAGTAACCCCGGTTCTTTACACCTGAGTTGTAAGACTATAACTAAACTCACCGCATCATTTAGCGCTAGCCTTTTCCAAGAAATCCATCTTCAACCTCAGTTCTATTAAAAACAGTTGTTTCTGCAGCGAGAAGATTTCTTCCTTCTGCCGCAGCTCCATATTCAAAATCTTCATTTTGGCTTCGTGTTCCCAAATAGCATGTTGCCTTTTAGCCGTGAAATATAGCCTTTCTTCCTCAGTGGCCGTTCCACAGTCGTGTTTAATTTGATCGTCCATTTTTTCCTGTCGGTCGTGGCCATTTTTTCGTTTGATTTCGTCCAAATTGCTCAGATTTAATGGAGTATTTGATAGTTCGTTTAGTTTTTGTAAGAAGTTCTGTTGTATTCTGGCTTGTTCGATGGCTTGGAGAGGGTTCGTGAGCATGGGGAGGGGTGGAATCGGCAGGGGGGTGAGGGGGAGCTGCTTGTGAGGGGGAGGCGTGGGGGAGGATTGGGGGATGATTTGTACTTGGGGCTCGAGGACGTTCGGCATTGTGTCTTCGCTTTCGTTCGTACTTGATAGTCGGCCGTTTGACATCTGGAAGAGAGGTAATGAGTTTTATGAATAAAAATAATAATAATAGCACTATATTTATATAGATAAGTACTCAATACTCAATACTGAATATATTTATTTGCATTCCACAATAATGAACACGATAAAAATAAAAAAAATAAATAAAATAAATATCCTTGGACATGTCACACAACGCCATCTAGTCCCAAGCTAAGCAACCTAATGCTTGTGTTATGGTAACGAGATGGCTGATAAACTACTTATAGGCCGACCGTTTAACTCGCGTATCGCGAGATGTTAGCGGATGGGTGAAAGGGGTGCGCGGAGCAGAGAGCTGCTCCGCGCACCCCTTTCACCCATCATCACCATACCGCGCAGGCGATACGCGAGTTAAACGGTCGGCCTATACAGGGTGTAAGGGACAGCCCTCCGCAAACTGATAGGGTGAATTCAGTATGTCATACTAAGATGACCGGTACATGAAATTTTTTCAGGAACGTTAAGGGAATCCAATAAACCTGATTTGTTTGCGTTTTTGTGCACAAATCGGAGCGTCTATTACTGGTTGGGAGGGGTAGGAAATAGGTATACGGAGAGTTCGATGAACTCTGTAGCTAGACAGAAAGTGAACAGCTGATTTCACGCGTCGTTAGTTAGAGTATTTCAACATCCATTGCTGATTTTCTTTTTTGCTGTTTTTTTTTTGCAGAGTTTTTTACATAAATGGAGTGCTGCGAACACACAATGCAATTTTACATTGAAATAATGAAAATGTAACTGAAAAAAAATTGAAAAAATTAAAATTTTCCTGAGAAAATTTCCGGTGGAATATGATTCAAAATGAGGAGCTGAATGCACCCTGTTAGTTTGCGGAGGGCTGTCCCTTACACCCTGTAGATACATTTTTTTTTTGTAAATACATACATATTATAGACAGAAAAACACCCAGACTCAGAATAAATACTTGTAGGTCATACAAATATTTGTTCCGTGCGGGAATCGAACCCGCGACATGCTGCGCAGCAGTCAATCGCTCAACCACTGCGCCAACCGTGTCGTCGAATAATATGGGGCTGCTGGCTAAATCCGATATGAGCGATCAAATAATAATAATAATAGTCATTTAAAATTGTCTAAGGGCCTCTGCGAGTTGGCTTTGGCCCCTCGTACGCCTTCCAAAGGTCCGGGACCCCAGGGTCCCGAGATATGTCAAAGACAATTGAAATAATAGTGATGATGACTAAAATTTTTTATAGATTATAGATATAGAGCAAGGGAGCGAAGCCGCGGTTAAAAGATAGTAGAGTATAAATATGTGAAGGTATACATAGTGAGCAGGACTCACGTTCACCGGCACGCAGTCGTCGTCCTTCACGCTGTGGCCTCCGTCCGCGCTCGTGGTCGGCTCGCCGTCCTCGTCTGTGGAGAAATATACATAATAAATACCTATACTCTACACTACCTATACTCTATAGGAGAAAAAATCTTAAAATATATTATTTAAATAGCTTGGCAAAAAGCAGTCGGAAAATGTTAGTTTTAGTTCGTAAAATAACAATATAAATTTTAAAATTCAATTCAAAGTTTTCAGTTTTTTTGTTAAAATGTAAAATTTAAATGCATTTTTATGGCACTTATCGATTGAATAAAAATTTTGTGGTTATTTTAGTGGCTTATTAGCACTATAATTATAATCTAATTGAGACACTTTTCCAAACATGGGTGTAATAACCCTATTACCACCGTAAGAAAATAATCTGCACCACAATACCGCCGTTGTAAAGTTATCACACATTCGGTGAGTTGCAAAAACGAACTTTACTTTGGAGACTTTAAATTGATGCTGCCACTTTCTTTTTGATACTTACATAGTTTTCGCTTGAGCGTCCTCTCTGACTTTTTTCTTTTTGTTCGGCTCCTAAAGTTCGTAGCGTGATGTTAAATAGCCTATAACCTACCTCAAGAAATATTTTTTCAAATCCGACTGATAATTCCAGAGATTAGCGCGTTCAAACATACAAACACTTCAATTTCCTGAAATTGAAGTGTTTGATTGTTTGAAAGAATTGAAACAACACAACAACAACAACATCATCATCAACATCATCATCATCAACATTTAGTTGTTTTGTTTGAATGTTTCATACAAACCTTCCGGAATAATTTTTCTAAATGATAGTGATAACCACATCAAGATCCGTTGCGCAGTTTAAAAGAAAAACGCGGTCACACAGGCAGACATGAAAAGCGAATTTATTTTCTAATAAGTATACAGGGTGTAAGGGACAGCCCTCCGCAAACTGATAGGGTGAATTCAGTATGTCATACTAAGATGATCGGTACGTGAAATTTTTTCAGGAACGTTAAGGGAATCCAATAAACCTGATTTGTTTGTGTTTTTGTGCACAAATTGGAGCGTCTATTACTGGTTGGGAGGGGCAGGGAATAGGTATGCGGTGAGTTCGATGAACTCTGTAGCTAGACAGAAAGTGAACAGCTGATTTCACGCGACGTTGGTTACAGTATTTCAACATCCATTGCTGTTTTAATTTTGCAGGTTTTTTTTACATAAATGGAGTGCTGCGAACACACAATGCAATTTTACATTGAAATAATGAAAATGTAACTGAAAAAAAAAATTGAAAAAATGAAAATTTTCCTGAGAAAATTTCCGGTGGAATATGATTCAAAATGAGGAGCTGAATGCACCCTGTGAGTTTGCGGAGGGCTGTCCCTTACACCCTGTAGATTAGTACCAGTATACAGAAACATACCTTTAACGTCTAGAGGGTGTATGTTCTGCCAGAGCATGCCGTCCAGCAGGCCCGGCGGCTCCGACTGCGGCTGCTGGAAGATCCACAAAACATACATTAGGTTATTTACAAAATATGTGTACTTGTTGTGAGCATATTTGAGTAATACTTTTTATTTTTAGTTAACATTGTTGGTAAGGCTTGTCCGCCGTAAAAAGCGCGGTCACTGTCGGACTGCATAGAAAAGAAAGAGAAGCGCGATGACACAACGCTTGCAAAATATAAGGTACCTAATTACTACCGACTTACAAAAAATCTAGGGATTGGACTAAACAAGTAATCACATGAAATCATTCCTTATTATTTTATAAAGAACTGTATAAATTTATGAACACTTTTAATGACAACTGTAGGAGTAATATGGCAAAAACTCGAAAAAATAGACAGAAATAGACCTGGGTTTAGCCTTTTTTTTTCTTTAGTTCAACAAACTAAAATTGATTTCAGAACACATGAAATCACTTCTTATGTATTCTAGATTATTGTGTATTTTTTTCTATCAAAAAAGTGCTATAGTTACTGTAAAAAATGGAAACAAAGTTGCTTATTTTCGCCGTATTTTAGGGAGGACAAGCCTTAATATACAGGGTGTAAAAGGACACATCACAAGCCGTCAACTACGCATACTGTACATCTAACTAAGTAGCTTTGCGCTAAAATTATTGCTGGGAAACTACTTTTATTTTATGGTATAAAAAATAGCATTTTTTTAATATTACGCGCAATGTAACGCGAACCCCGGCAAACGGAGTCAAGCCCCGCCCCTTCGCTTTACGGTACTTGTCGGAAAAAATTTAGTAATGACACTTGACACGTTTTAGTAAAAAAAAAAATGCGACTTTGACTTTTAGTATCTCCAGAACCAGTGGATTCCCAGGTATGGTCTAGTGGAGAAAAACGATCCAAATAATATAAGTATACAATTTGTGACTTTCGGCTTCGGCAAGTGTCTTTTAGAGGCATGAGGAACAGGGTGTAAAGTTCACTCATCCTCTATTGAAAAGGGAGGATCCTCCGACCAGACGGGTGTTGTGTCTGGTGGGCCACTGCCCGACGGTTGATGTCGGGACGTTGTATATATGCTAGTCGCGTTGTAAACTCTAATTGCGCGATGCAGGTTTTGCGTGACGTCATGTCATTGATGCGTAGTTCATATGTGGCGATGTAGATGCCGCCACAGTCTTTTTTCACCCGGTATGAACATGTCGCATGGATTGTTGAATGTGCTGTTTTACAAAATAGCTCCGTTATATAAAAACACATAGCACATGTGAGCACTATGTAGCTAATATAAAGCTACCTTTTACTGGGTACGTCTTTCACTGACTTGAATGTCCCCTGGCGGTTGAGAGTATGTCATGCTCACTCAAATGTCTCGCTGGTGGTGGCGTGTGTGTTGGATCATTAAGTTCCCTTCAAAATGGTTGAGCTAATTGGTGCTGATCCATGCGTCATGTTCGTGAACGGGCGCCGTCAGTTGGGACTGGTCGTCTCTTAGCTGCCACGGCTTATTTTTTATTTAGTTGTTTTTAGTTTTTATCTTTTTCATTACGGACGCTTTTAACGTGCACGTCTTTCTACATTGTTCTCACATCTATATTTTCAATATGAACGATGTAACCAATATTATGTAAAATATTTGATTTAAAAGAGTGTCCGTGGAGTTTCTTGCCCGTTCTTCTCCAGGATCTACGCTTTGGAATGGACAACTAGCTTCATTTTTCTGACTGACCGACCCAAGACCGACCCTTTGACAATTCAAAAGTGCCTGTAATTGGTTTATTTGAAATAAATGAGTTTGAGTTTGAAAACCAGTGAACGATGTTTAGCGGTTTTACATAATTACTGAACTTTAACACGCAGGGTTGTATTATAAACGTTTTGCGTGTATCAATGCAGCGAGTTAACGATTAAAGGTTTTGTAAAACAGCGTGAAATGAAACGTGATTTTAGTTCTAAATATTGACGCTCGTGGCTCTGTGTGTGACAACAATAATGGCGTCCGAAACAGTAAATAAACAAAACGAGTAAATATGAGTGAAATTATTACCGTAACTCGAATGAAACAGATGAAAGTCAGTCTTAAAAAATACTAAACCAACCCAATTGTCGTGTCCTGTCGTGGGATCCAGTTACTATAGCCAAGTAACTGGATCCCACAACACAGGGAATCCTAGTGTGAGGTCCAGAGATTTTGTAAAAATCTAGCACCTAAGGCCCTATATTATAATCTGATCCTTACTTACTAGTTTTTTTTTCTTTATTGTACCGTGTTTAAAGTTTTTAATTTTTTTTTTTAACTGCAACCAACTTTGAAGTAGCCCTCGCCAGCCGCTACCGCTACACCGCTCGCTCGGCTCGCGCGTTGGTCACAGTTCTAACCTAAACCAATTGGTCAGGGTGGTTTAGCTTAGGTATTGCGACCGATTCGGCATTTGAAGCCACACCAAACGCTGGTTGTAATTGCAGGTAAGCCATTCTGCAATACGGCTGAACGCGGGTAGCAGTATTGTAAAACGTAGGCAATGACAATCCAATAACGGCTGTCTGTTATGTAAAACAGCGGAATCTACATCCATCTGCGACATACATATTATTATATTGGCAGTTTATCAGAGGAGCTCATGGCTAAGTAATAACAGCTGCACGGGTCGATCCATCAGGTTAAGCTACGCTTGCCAGGGTCGGTCCGTGGATTTGTGACTATCTTTACATACCGAGACTCCTCCGTGCCTCGGAAAGCACGTTAAGCCGTTGGTCCCGGCTGTCATTCGTGGATCTTTGACAGTCGTTACGGGTCGTCAGAAGCCCGAAAGTCTGACAACCAGTTTTACCAAGGGGACAACCAGTATTACCCAGTTACTGGGTTGTGGAGGTCAGATAGGCAGTCGCTCCATGTAAAATACTGGTATTCTGCTGCATCCGGTTAGACTGGAAGCCGACCCCAACATAGTTGGGAAAAGGCTAGGCAGATTGTCAGTAAATCAGTATCGACTTTAGCTTTTAGTCAATGTTGATTCTTGTTTGACCTTTTGTTAATAAAAAAAGTTCAAAATAAATTTCGGTGGCCATGGAATTTGAACTTTATTCTTATATGACATTTGAGTTTCGTTTTCTAAAACTTGTTAATTTCTAGATTCTGAATTGAAATATAAAGTTGTAGCCACTGACTATTGCCCGCTTTTTCACTAGAATCGTAGACAAAAAAAAAATGATATTCTGTAGCGCGGCAACCCCACGACCATAGGTTTAATAATAATGTTGGTGCCACTGACTTGGGCGACCAATCACGCGCCGCGATTTCTCCCGCGCGCCCCGTTTCTGCGCGGTTGTGGAGCAGGAGTCCCTCGCGGTCGCAGCGCCGCAAACAGCGCAGGCGCAGTCCAACCTCGATCCTTGTGCAACGCTACGCGTTTCAAGCCGCGCCCGGAAAGCGCCGGCCATCTTAGATCTCTAACTCTCTCATTTCTAGTAATAGTACGTTTTCGAGTCTGTTACTTTTTACTAATTATAACCTAAGAATTGTTAAACACAGTCCACGATACCAGTCTGTAAAATTATTTAACAGGCTACCTTTAGACATAAAAAGTGCTGTCTACAGTAGCGCTTTCAAAATAAAACTAAAAAAATTCCTACTGAATAAGTGTCTGTATGCTGTAGAAGAGCTTTAATTTTTATTGAATTGTATTTTATTTTATTGCGATAATCATAGGTTGTTAATTTTATTGGATTTTGTTCATTATTATTTATTATTAATTAATTCAATATTCTATGCTAATTTATTTTAACTTTTTTTGTTTTTATTTATTTTAATTTGTTTTTTAAAATGTTATTATTTTAAATTTGTTAACCATATTGTTTTATTAACATGCCGAATTGATATTGAAGAAACGTATTTTTTATTTTGAAATTGTGTAATTTATAAAATTCAAATGTAAATTATTTTAGTGTTATGCTGTAATTATGTAATTTAATTTAATTAATTAATTAGTAACGTTATGTGTAAATTCAGATACAATTTATTTGTTCATGAATAAATGACTAATGACTAATGACTCATTTATTTTCTTGTTTTTTGTTTTTGTTCTCAAGTGTATTGGTAAATTAAAGTACAGTAAATTAACAAGGACTTTCAATCAGAGGCCCGAACCCCATGCCCGTCGGCTACAATTCGTATTTAAAATTTTGAGGAAACAGCGATTTTTTTGTATCGAGCCAAATTGTGTCAATCGTGTTTTGGCTCTCATCATTTACTAAAGAAAACCTTATTTTTATAATCATGAAAAAAATAAGGCTAATTGATATTTATTGATCTTTTATAGTATGAACGCGCATGACAATTTCTACCAGTCAATTCCTACCACAAAGCCACGTTAAAGAACTTTGTTACAAAAACAAGTTCTAAGTATTCATAGTCAATCTGTTACAAAGCAAAAGGTCACTCGTTTACTGACTAAACATATATAACCAAAACCAGATTAACTAATAAACTCGTTTTTTACTTTTTAGTTCGTTTTTTGGCAAGGCAGTTGTGTTTTTAATTTTTATTAACTAAGTATTTATCTAAACCAATATTATAAAGAGAAAAGATTTTTTGTATGTTCGAGACGCTTTCACGACTAAACAGCTAAACCGATTTTGATGAAATTTGGTATGGGGATACTTTGAACACTGAGGAAGGACATAGGCTACTTTTTATCGACATACCACGCGGGCTAAGCCGTAGGCGGAAACTAGTTTTTATATTTGATTTTTCAAGCATTAGTCAGGTTTTCTTTGAACCCGGAAATAAACTATCTAAATGGATATCTTGCATAAAGAGGTTTCTATAAATTAAGCGTAACAAAATCATACCCCATATTCTTGTAATTAATTCGTCTAACAATAATGTAGACGAATTCATTACACGAATGACGTAAACAGAAACATCGTTTATGAAAAGTGATTTGGTGGATTGAAGTGGATTAACCTGTGATTTTAATTTGATGTTTATTTTAAGCATACATAAGGTCGCGTTTTGCGTCATTCGGTTAGTGCATCTTCAAACTGCTTCGCTTAAAAAAAGTCCGGATTATGATTTTGACGATTTAGATGCATTGTCCATCTTACTTTGTCATAGATAGGTGTAAATGTTTTAATGTAAATGACGCTAAAGTTTATGACCTTTTATAGGAATGAAGAACAGGGTGAGGAATGGCGAGGATTGAGGAAAGTTCCTTATCCTCCATAGAAAAGCGAGGATTTTCCGAACAGACGGATGTTGTGCCTGGTGGGCTACTGTCAGACAGTTGATGTCGGGTTTCTGTTTAAAAATAACATGTTAATCGCCTTTATCTTTCTTTATTAAGTTAACGAGTTTGAATGTCGCTATAATCTTAACTCTACTGGTTTTTGGTTCCTTCATCTTTCTTTATTTAGTTAATGAGTTTGAATGTCGCTATAATCTTAACTCTACTGGTTTTTGGTTCCTTTATCTTTCTCTATTTAGTTAATGAGTTTGAATGTCGCTATAATCTTAACTCTACTGGTTTTTGGTTCCTTTATCTTTCTCTATTTAGTTAATGAGTTTGAATGTCGCTATAATCTTAACTCTACTGGTTTGTGGTTCCTTTATCTTTCTTTATTTAGTTAATGAGTTTGAATGTCGCTATAATCTTAACTCTACTGGTTTTTGGTTCCTTTATCTTTCTTTATTTAGTTAATGAGTGTGAATGTCGCTATAATCTCAACTCTACGGATTTTTGGTTCCTTTATCTTTGTTTATTTAGTTAATGGTTTGAATGTCACTATAATCTTAACTCTACTGGTTTTTGGTTCCTTTATCTTTCTTTATTTAGTTAATGAGTTTGAATGTCGCTATAATCTTAACTCCACGGATTTTTGGTTCCTTTATCTTTGTTTATTTAATTAATGAGTTTGAATGTCACTAATCTTAACTCTACTGGTTTTTGGTTCCTTTATCTTTGTTTATTTAGTTAATGAGTTTGAATGTCACTATAATCTTAACTCTACTGGTTTTTGGTTCCTTTATCTTTCTTTATTCAGTAAATGAGTTTGCCGCTAACCTGAGTGTCGTGCGCGCGCATCTTGCACTTCTTCTTGTAGTTCTCGTACCACATCTTGACCTGCGCCGGAGTGCGCGGCCGGTCGCCCCCGCACCTCTTGTTCACCTCCTCGCATATTGTTGACCACACCAACTGGAGATTGGGAGAAAAGTTGTTATTAATATTACATATGGTTAATGGTAAAAATGAACCCTTATGGTTCGACTCTGTCTGTCTGTCGCAGCTGGATATCTCAAGAACTACTAATGCTATCAAAACAGTTTTAGATGACGTTTACCCAACTATTTTTCAAATAAGAAAGAAATAAAAATATGTACTTATACATTTTTTTTTGCAAGAGACTGAAAGGGGTTCTTAAAAATGTGGGGCTACTAGGGCATGTGGGGTATCATATGAAAGAGCGCTGTTTGCACATTTTCAAACATTTTTTTACTTTTTTTTTAGGCCGCATAGTTTTCGACTTATGATGAAAAATGTAAAAAAAATACCGGTTCCCTCCCCCCCCTTATCTCCAAAGTTTGCATAGAGAAAAATCTAAAATCTTTGTTTAATTTTTTTAAATTTTAACGTTCAGTGCTGTCACGCGTTCCGTGTCTCGGAAAGCACGTTAAGCCGTTGGTCCCGACTGTCATTCGTAGATCTTTGACAGTCGTTACGGGTAGGCTGAAGCCTGAAACTCTTACTGGGTTGTGGAGGTCAGATAGGTGAAATACTATGCAGCTGCATCCAGTTAAGACTGGAAGCGACCCGTATATAGTTAGGAAAGGCCAAAGAAAGTTGTTTTTCAATACAGTAGCTAAACATGGCGTACTTTCAGAGCCCATAATTATGATTCGAAAATTAAATCTTTTGCACAGGCATCTTTTTGTTCCGCGGTCGTGACTTTTTTTACGAGCTCGATCATTTTGTTTTGCAGTTTAGTTTTAAATTTATAAGTCAATTTAAAAAGTTTAGTAGCAAGGAGTTTTCATACATAGAATAAATTGGGATAAATTTTATACGAGAAAAAATGAATGAGTCCGTACGTCTTAGCATTGAATTCTCAAAAGTCTTTTAAATGGTTGTTTAATATATTTAATTAAGTACCAGTTTTAATTCAATTATTTTCACATCAACATTTATCAAAAATCGAATAGGCTGTATAGGCTGTTTCTGTTGTAAAAAAAAATTGTCAAGTTGCAAAAACGCGCCATTTTCTGAAAATTTTAATTTTTTGTGTGATAAATTGATAATGAGTTCAAGTACGAGTGATGAAATGGAATTACTTAACTCCACCCGGTATTTTATCTGAGACGAAAACGGCATAAGATGAAATTTTTCCCCAAAATCTCGAGAATATGGCGACTTACGATCATTTTATTTTATAGAAAAAACAAAAGAAAACTAAATCATTTTCAGCAATGATGTAAGTATTACCTTTATAATACGTCATTGATTTTCAGAACATGTTTTGTTAGCTTATTTTCATGAATTGAGTGGCATCTACATGCATTGTGGTCAATTTATTCCATGTTAAAAACTACTCTCAAAATAAATTCTTTGATTTGTTTTTTAGACTATTTCCCACAACTGTATTGAAAAACGTCGTGTGATACACGGGTGTGTAGGTTATTGCAAACTCGCGTCATTAAAAACCCAGCTCGTTTGCAATAACCAACTTTCCGCCCTTGTATCACAATGTACTATTATCTGCCTAGCATTTTCTCAACTATGTTGGGTGATCATCTTCTGATGATGATGTATTAGGGTAGCAGTATTGCAAAAAATGTTTACAGGTCCACAGGTCCAAGATATACAAATAATTCAAAGACATGTGACATCTACCAACCCGCACTGGGCCCGCGTGGCGGACTACAGCCCACTCCCTCTCACCGAGAGGAGGCCTGTGTCCCAGCAGTGGGAACATTAAAGGCTACCTAATTGTTACGTAAACTTTATTCACATCACTGAGCCCGAACATATAGTCGATGGAAACTATAAACATTTACATACAGTTCAATAAAAAAAAAACTAATAATTAAATTACTCACGTAATTGTTTAACTGGCTTTGTGGATCCATACCTATTCTATAAAGAATTTAAGAGTTTTTTTTTCTAAAGAATTCCTACAATTTTCAACCGCTATCTGCCTAACCAGAGAAAAAAAAAATATTTATAACCAATTTATACGGGGTGACTTTGAAAACATGCGACAAAATTTAAGGGGGTGTTCTAGGCATCAATATGAACAACTTTTACTAAGGGACCAACATCGAATTCGCAAAAAAAAAAATTACCTTCCCATATTATAGTTAAAGGTATCGGACCCTTTTGTAAAAGAAGGTCGGATTTTTTTTTGCGAATTCGAAATTGTTCACATAGTAAAAGTTGTTCATATTGATGCGTAGAACACCCCCTTAAATTTTGTCGCATGTTTTCAAAGTCACCCTGTATTAACAGTTTGCACCACACATACACCTAACGATAAATACTAAATACTATTTTAGGTTTTGACGTCTAACATTTTTAAACCCCGCAATGTAGAGTGGGCTCAGGTGGGATTTTATACAGCCAAAGTACCTACGCCGTTTTATTACAGAATAATTGTTTGTACTTAAACTTGATACTAAGCATAGAATTGCAAATATCTAATAACGTAGAGGTTTTAATAAGTAGTTGCAGAATTCAGTGGGAATTAGCATTCTAGGTCTGTTCGTTTGTAAATCTAAACTCCTTTGCAAAAAAAACGGGCACCTTACAGTCATTGGCTTTTCTATCGATAATGTTAATATTTTTAGTATGTCATTAGCATAAATGACTAGAAATATCTTATTATCATTGAGAATATAGTTTTTAATCGTTAAATCCTGGAATCGGTGTTTTAGTCAATGTAAACAGAGAGTCGTGTTAAAATGAATTTTTTTAGGTTATAATTAAATTAACACTACGAGTATTTTTATGGTATTTTAATAAGAAAAAGACATTAAAAAATAAAAATTAATAACGAGTATGACCTCCCCTTGCAGCGATTACGGCATGTAATCGTCTTGGCATGCTTTCCACCTGGCTTTTCATGGTGTCCTGTGGAATGTGTTCCCACTCAGGCGAAATCACACGTTTAAGCTCCCTGATGGTTTGTGGAAGGGGTTGGACAGATCGTACTCGCCTTTTTAGAAGGTTCCAGACGTGCTCAATGGGGTTAAGGTCGGGGCTCCGCGCTAGCCAATCCAGACGACGAATACCGACCTCTTGCATATAAGCATCTACGTCGCCAGGACGGTGGTCCCGAGCATTATCGTCCATGTGAATGGCATATTCACCAATTACAGTCAGTGCGGGCTGTGCATGTTGACAAATTATTCCTGTTATGTACACATTTGCACAGTGCGCATTTAGTGAGCCATTTTCAATGAACTCTATCTCGGTACGATAGCTAGAAGTTACGCCCGCCCAAAACATAACGGACCTTCCACCATAAGGGGTGATTTCTGTGAAACACACGTCGGCATAGCGTTCCCCTGGTCTTCGTAACACTCGCCGACGTCGGTCCTCACCATTCAGACAAATTGGAGCCTCATCGGAGAAGAGTACGCTACTCCAGTTACCTAGTGTCCAAGATAGACAATTTCTAATTTTCTAGTGAACCTTAGTCGAGCAATCCGGTGCTCACGGAGTAACTTGGGGGCCTGCGCTGGTCGTCGACTGCGTATATCAACCGCTAAAAGCCTCCTCCTCACTGTCCATAGGCTAACTTGTGCTCCTCGTACTTCTTCAAGGTTTCTTTTGAGGTCTATGTAACTGCATTTGCGGTTCCTCAGCGCCTGAGTCACTAAAAACCGATCGTCTCGTGGTTGTGTGCAACGTAAGTTAGTTTTAGTTGTCTAATAACCTTTTAACCGCAAACCCGCGAATAGTAAGTAAAAAGTCATAAACTGAGAAAGGTATTTTTATTTTTAAAAACAACAGTTTCGAATTTGAAGTTAACTTTTTTTCATACCCAGACTCTTTATTAAGTGCCAGTAGTACATAGTTTGGCTATTCAAACCTTTTTAGAACTAAATGATTACCAATAATGTAGAAAAAGAAAAATCCAAACCGCCCGTTTTTTTTTGCAAAGGAGTGTATATCTGTAAAAATCAATGCTACTTTTCGTTGTAATTTTATAACTCAAGAAAGGCTGGGCCGATTTAGCTGATTTTGGTTTTGAAATGTTTGAAGTAGTACAGGGAAGGTTTAAACGATGATTAAAATTGGAAAAGTTGCCGGAAAATTGGAAAATTCTGGAAAACTGAAAGTGGATTTTATATGGGAATAATGAAATTGGGACAGGACAACGTCTGTCGGGTCAGCTAGTACTTTAATATAAGTAATCTTAGCATTTTTATTATTAAAATTACTTAAGGAGGATGCGCTAAGGTAGCCCGCGAAATTCAAATTTTCTTACGTTTTTTGCAATTTACAGGTCAGTGTCAGATTTTATGTTGATTAAAATATGATTCCCGGCCGTAACTAACATGGCTTTACAGAATTATAATCATTACAATCAGCAATACAACTGTATAAATTAGAATTGACCTCAAATCTAGCGATTTCATGAAATCATGAGGTTTGAGGTTCTAACTTATGGAGCTGTATTGTTGATTCTAATGATTATAATTCTGTAAAGCCATGTTAGTTACGGCCGGGAATCATTACAACCTGACACTGACCTGCAAATTGCAAAACAAATCAAATTAGGCTGAGAATCAGCACTTTTTGAACGTCGAAATTACATAAGACAGTCCCCACAAAACGCCCGCCATTCACGTTTGATTTTGATTTTAGGGTCTCGAATGTCTGAGGCGGTAACGACTCGCGCACTACCTTAGCGCATTCACCTTATCATAACAATCTTACCACTCAAAAAGTTCAAAACACAGGCAAACCAGCATTAATTAGCTAGGTACCTAGTACTTCTTACTGCGCGTGCGCATTAAAATATGATACTTATAACGTAAGCAAGTAACTCTACACTCGCATAGTTTAATGTTATTGCTGAATAGGCGTCACTTACTCGTGGCACTTTTGTTTACTAAATTATAAAGTACACAATTATTGTTAACTAGCTGTTGCCCGCGACTTCGTCTGTGATCCAGGATGAAAAGTAGCTTAGGTCCTTCTCCAAGTCATAGTCTACCCATGTGCTAAACTTCATCCAAATCCGTTCAGTCGTTTTAGCGTGAAAACGTAACAAACAAACGAAAACGTGACATTTCGGAAAAGGTGTTTTTATTTTTTTTTTATTTTTCGATAATTGAATATTCGATTGCAGATTTTTTTTTTAAATTTAATAGGATAGCTAAGATAAAGTAAAAACATTTAACGTAAAAACACATTAATTTAATTGTCATAATTTTTTTTAAACTATCGCTTCCTGTAAAATTGTATTTTTCGAGATAACACGTTTTTCTCGCCGAGATGCGTAATAATGTATTAGTTAGGATTTAGGTATATAGATGACCTTCAAGTGAATATTTAATTCCATAATACCTATTTCCCCTCCTTGCCCCCACTAATCTCACGTGAGATTTTCCAAAATGCGTATTTTTAGTGCAAATACCTGAGTAAATCTGTGCTTGAATGCGTTGCATTTAAGTATTAATTTGCTAAATTATATTTTTATCATATTTACCCAGGCTTCTCGCAATTTTTCAATGTTTCTGACGAAAAAAATACAAAGTGATATTTACCGAGACCTCTCTCCGACACATGAGATTGGGTGCGAAAATTAATCATAAAAAAAAAAAAAAATATATATATACAATAATTAATTATTAATTTATTAATTTCGCGGAAAATTTGATTTTTCTACCCTAGCATCCCCCTTAAAGCGTAGTTAATTCTGAGCTACCTCGGAAGCACTATAACGAAAAGATATAATAATTATCTTTTTTCGTTAACCTGTAACTGATAGGGAGCGATAATGTTTTTGTAAGTACTTAACTGCTAACCGATAAAAAGATTATTTTATAATCGTATCTTCATCTTATAAACAATATTGGAAATTCAATGGTAAGAAATTCAATTAGGCGGGTGGTCAAGGGTTTAGATAAGACTCAATGGCAAATTACAGATAAAATGTAACTAATTTTGTTAATTCATATAAATATTAATAAATATATATATATATATATTAGGAGCCCGTGGCTAAGTAAGCCGCACGGGTCGATCCTTCTACGCTTTCCGGGGTTGGTCCGTGGATGGGTGACCATCTTTACATACTGAGACTCCTCCAACACGTTAAGACGTTGGTCCCGACCACAGACTTATATTGGCTAGATTACGCAAGTCTCATCGTCTGAATAGAAACCAAGCGTGCCATTATTTTTCCACCTACTGTGACGTCACATGAGCGATTTAGTGATGGGAACTCCCCGTCCGCGAGTAAACGATTCAAAACGATTTAAAGGCCCCGCCGCGTTTCGCCTCGTCTTTGGAGCGAGAAGTCGCGTGCGAGCATTCCGTCCGCTTGCATCTTATACCTACTTGTTTCACACTGCTTCCGGTTGTGCCTAGGTATCCCGAAAGGGAAGAGGGAGTGTTACGTAAAGATTATTTGAGTAAAAATAATAATTTTATAATATCGATTTAGCAATCGATTATTCGAGTTCATCGACAGAGGAATGATAGATCTAAAATTATTTGTTTTTTTTTTACTGAAATGTTAGTCATTTTCGATTATGTCATTATATAACTGGTTCTTATTGGTTGCTTGAACCTAAGTAGTCTTATTATGTACTTTGTTGTAGGAAAGTTACAACGTTAATAAAAAACCCTAGAAGACATTTTATCTACAAAAAGAAAAGCCAGTAGAAGTCACTATGAAATAAAATTCGATCCAGAACTGAGTAAATAAATTAGTAAAAAATAAATTTAAAATATTTTTAATAATTCCTGAAAAAAAAGCAAATGTAAAATAAAATGTAAAGCTTGCGGCGGGTTCTATTCACTGGCACCATTCTTTAATCCTAAATTTCTAACAAAAAACCGGGAACAGATTCGATTAGATGAACACTTTTAAATCGGATCAATCGCCTTAAACAATACGCATAAGAGTTCCGACATCGACAACATCTAAGTACCTACTGATTTCTATGAAGCATAGAGAATTTTAGGTTTTAGAGAACGATGCCAGTGAATTCGAGCCTAAAGTCAATCCACTAACTCCAGCATTAGTTAACGCCTTCAATACATCAATTGTAGTCAGGCGTCGAAACTTTTTGTTCCGTAAAGCTGCCTTCATTAAAATGAACAGAGCAAATTCGACTATATTGTGTTGGGAACCAATTTTCATGCCCCGTCGCTTCAATCCATATTTATTTAACTTTGGGATCACTTGGAAATCTGTAAATATAATTAATAATATTCTAAACAAAATCACTAAATTGGCACATTGGAGTAAAGAAAAAAATTACATGTCACAAAAAATCCAACGCAAACATTCCTCATTCCTCTGTTTCCAAAATCGATTAGAATCGAGATTGACTGTACAAACTGTGTGTACAACACGATTTGCTATATTTGACAGAAAAATGAGAATAGCGACTGTACCACGAAACTGAGCGACAAGTGACAATATCGATCATTTTAATTTTCATTGCGTGTTTTAACAGACAAGTCATACTGCCTTGTAACTAAAAACGGCAATGTATCACGAATTATTTGATACACACTCAGTTACATAGTGTTCATTGTAAGAACACAATGAACACAAAATAATTGATTTTGCAATAAAAAACACATAATTTAATAACAATATGACTTATCGATGAAAGGAAACGTTTCCATTATCTCGTCCCACTTTTTTTGTGTAGTTTCTACAGCTCAATACCGCATAATTTGGCATTTTTTAGTTTTTGGTTGACGTCCGGCATCAAGAACGTTCGAGCGCAGACTGAATGGAAGCGGCGCTGAAGGAAGTCAATTTTACTCCCTTTTTACACGCGAAGTACATACACTTGCGTCGTCTAGCCAATATAAGTCTGTGGTCCCGACTGTCATTCGTAGATCTTTGACAGTCGTTACGGGTCGTTGGAAGCCCGAATGTCTTACAACCAATCTTACCAAGGAGTACGTATTAACCAGTTACTGGGTTGTGGAGGTCAGATAGGCAGTCGCTCCATGTAAAATACTGGTATTCAGCTGCATCCGGTTAGACTGGAAGCCGACCCCAACATAGTTGGGAAAAGGCAGGCAGATTGATTGATTCAGGGTATACAGGGAAGGGACAGCCCTCTGCAAACTTATGGGGTGAATTTAGTAATCATACTAAGATGACCGGTACATGAAATTATTTCAGGAACTTTATAGGAATCCAATAAACCTGATTTGTTTGTTTTTGTGCACAAATCGAAGCGTCTGTTACTGGTTGGAAGGGGTAGGTAATAGGTATGTGGTGAGTTCGATGAACTTTGTAGCTAGACAGAAAGTGAACAGCTGATTTCACGCGTCGTTCGTTAGAGTATTTCAACATCCATTGCTGGTTTTTTTTTCAGTTTTATTTTTGCTGTACATAACGTTATTTTACATTGAAATAAAGAAAATGTAAATGAAAAAACTATTAAGAAAATTTTCCCGTGGAATATGATTCAAAATGAGGAGCTGAATGCACCCTGTTAGTTTGCGGAGGGCTGTCCCTTACACCCTGTAATAAGGACCCTGATATATTTCCAGGTCCTCACCTGTTTGCTCCTGTTGGTAGCGTTGTTGGAGCGTCCCTGGCGCAGCACGTCGCGGTGGCGCGCTATCAGCTCCAGGACTGTGCGCTTCTCCAGCTCGGTGAAGTTCTTGGATCGCTCCTTGTGGCCGCGGCGAGCGCGGAACGATGTGGACGTACTGCGTGTTGACATATCACTCTGGGGAACAAGGAAAAGGGACTTTAATTTAAGAATGGTAGAGTGCAATATTTGTTAGGCCCGCCCACTGACGTTACGGCAAGGAATTTTTGTAATACAGATTAAAATCTTATTTACATTCGTGGCTAAGTAATAACAGCCGTACGGGTCGATCCATCAGGTTAAGCTACGCTTGCCGGGGTTGGTCAGTGGATGGGTGACCATCTTTACATAGCGAGACTCCTCCGTGCCTCGGAAAGCACGTTAAGCCGTTGGTCCCGGCTGTCATTCGTGGATCTTTGACAGTCGTTACGGGTCGTCAGAAGCCCGAAAGTTTGACAACCAGTCTTACCAAGGGGTATCGTATTACCCAGTTACTGGGTTGTGGAGGTCAGATAGGAAGTCGCTCCATGTAAAATACTGGTATTCAGCTGCATCCGGTTAGACTGGAAGCCGACCCCGACATAGTTGGCAAAAGGCTAGGTAGATGATGATGGTCGCTGGCAATATACATACAATCAATCTGCCTAGCCTCTTCCCAACTACGTTGGGGTCGGCTTCCAGTCTAACCGGATGCAGCTGAATACCAGTATTTTACATGGAGTGTGCCTATCTGACCTCCACAACCCAGTAACTGGGCAATACGATACCCCTTGGTTGTCAGACTTTCGGGCTTCTGACGACCCGTAACGACTGTCAAAGATCCACGAATGACAGCCGGGCCCAACGGCTTAACGTGCTTTCCGAGGCACGAAGGAATCTCGGTATGTAAAGATGGTCACCCATCCACGGACCAACCCCCGCAAGCGTAGCTTAACCTGATGGATCGACCCGTGCGGCTGTTATAACTTAGCCACGAGCTCCTCGGTAGTCGGACACAATTAAGGCGAAAGCGCCAGGGTAGCCCGCGAAATTCAAAATTTCTTACGTTTTTTGCAATTTGTAGGTCAGTGTGAGCTTTTATGTTGATTAAAATATGATTCGCGGCCGTAGCTAATATGGTTTTACAGAATTATAATCATTAGAATCAGCAATACAGCTCCATAAGTTAGCATTTACCTCAAACCTCTAACTTATGGAGTGGTATTGCCGATTCTAATGATTATAATTCTGTAAAGCCATATTAGCTACGGCCGCGAATCATATTTTAATCAACATACAAGCTCACACTGACCTACAAATTGCAAAAAACGTAAGAAATTTTGAATTTCGTGGGCTACCCTGGCGCATCAACCTTAATGATTACGTTTTGTGATCTATCTATATAAATAAAAAGAGAAGTCCTGGGGGTCTACTGCCTAAGTCCGACCGTCCGTCTGACATAACGATCCATCAAAACAAGTGTAAAAGTTAAATTTTTCGGACGGGCAAAAACACATCGGGAGTAGGGACAACTGTCAAATCGTGTTGTCATTCACACTTGGTTCGGGCTCCGAACCAATCATACGTCCGTAGGTGATACGGAGTAGGCAAGTAACGATGGGCGAAACTACTGGCTTCGTGCTTAGGGAGACCCCCTGACTGACTGACTGACTGACTCATCAACGCCCAGCCCAAACCCTTAGACCTAGAAAGCTGAAATTTTGCACAGAGGTTCCCTTTGTTATGTAGACAAGGAATAACAAAGGATTTCCTCCCGTGGGATATTTTCCGACATCCACGCGGGCGAAGCCGCTAGCAAAAGCTAGTCTACTATAAAATGCTTTCTAAAAACTTAAAAGTGCTTTCACTAAAAGTTAACTTAGCCAACGTTCCACTGCATTTTCAACGCTTTGCTTAGCGCCGAGAGTTGAAAATCCAAGTGTGTTTTTTCGTCGCGCTGGGATGCACTCTGTTGTTGTTAGGCGGCTCATTCATCATCATCATCATCATCATTCATCATTTCTACTGTGTGCAACTTTGTCATTATTTATTATTTTATTTTTATATTGTGCGTTTTATTAGTGCAGAATAAACACTTTTTCTTTTTTTTTAACACCTAGAGTTGAAAATACAGTGCGCGATAAAATCCCGCCGCGATTTTTTTACGTGCGTGCGAACGTCGGCTTTACAGTTACTTTTATCGCACTCAATTCTTTAATTACCTATTCACACAGGCATAATTAATTTTAAATCATTAACATGTAAAAAGTAAATACACATAAATTATTCTCTAAAAACGTTGATGGCCATTTTGTATTTCCGGCGGACGCTGAGTACTGTCGGCAACAAAATCAATATGACTCTTTTATAATTATTATTATAAGTATACGTGATAATTTGCGTTGATTTTTTTATTTTTAGGGTTCCATACGTCAAAAGGAAAAAATGGAACCCTTATTGGATCACTTCGTTGTCCGTCTGTCAGTTTATCAAGATACTTTTTCTCAGGAACGCGTGAATACCAACCTCCACGTTGAAATGAATATGAAATACGCAGGTCAATGGTCTCTTGGAGTTCTAAAAAAGTCGAACTTCTAAGTAAACGCAATAAAAAAACACGGCCAATTATGCGACTTATTTTGATACTCGCAAGTAAATCAAAACCTATAGGGTATTTCCCGAATTAATCTTTTGTACTTGTAGTATTATGTATTCTGTGGTTTTTATTGCGATATACAACCACTTTGTTCATAGTTTTAATATCGAGATTTAGCGTACCCAATAGTGGCATTTTATGAAACCGGATATTTTAAGTAAGTATTTAATTTTAAATGTAAAAAATAACACGATTATCTTTTTAACTTAGTAAGGTAAACTAGTTTTAAGACATTAATACTAACTCAGGAAATCGTTTTGAATATCTACATTATTAAAATTTGCAGAATTTTAACATCTCGAGCATAGTTAAATATACAGGTTGTTTCTTTTAAGGTGTCAAGCCAGTGCGAGCTGATACCTGAGTACCATACCTATCGATTTAACCCCCATGTAAGCATGTTCTACGATTTTTTGTAGTACCTTAAAAGAAACACCCTGTATATACCTACTTAATAAAAAAATCTTAATCAAACATGATTCAGAACTTTTGATCTTGCTTTAATTATATACATAAGTACCTACAAACATGTCCGTTTGTAGGCATGTATTTTTTTTTGTAGATTGGAAATCACCAAATAACTTCTCCCGCTCTGGGTGGAGCGGAAGGGCGTGTCAGACTTTTACAGACTAAAACCCACCCGTGTTCCTTCAGTTGCCTGTGCCAGGCCACGGTATCTCTTTCGAACAACCCGCGACCCCGGCGGCACAGGTATGTAAATAATGCAAGCAAAATCTAAAATATTTGATTATTATTAATGAATCCTGGCCGTCATTCAGATCTTTGACAATCCTTACGAGAAGTCAGAGCCTGAAAGTCTGACAAACCGGTCTTACCAAGGAGTATCGTGTTATACCCAGTACCTAAATGGGTTGTGGAGGTCAGATAGGCAGTCGCTCCATGTAAAATACTGGTATTCAGCTGCATCCGGTAAGACTGGAAGCGGACACCAACATAGTTGGGAAAAGGTAGGTAAGTAGATGATATTGGTTATAATGAATACATAAAGATATCTACGACTACGACTTCCTGGGTTTGATTCGCAGTCGGGCGAAGTGTTATTGGGTTTTTCTATCTGGAATTCCTCAGGAGCAGCCTGGAGTCTGGATGTGTGCCCGGGTGATGGCAATAGGCTCGCCCCATGTCTAAGCCCCATGTGATAGGGTCACATGGGGCTTAGACATAACTGACGAAATGTCGGTGTGCTGTAGGTACACCTCTGCCTATCTCTTCGAGGAAGGCAAAGCGTGATGTTATGTTATCACACTAACATTATAAAGGTGAGTTTGTGAGACTGTGTGTGTGTTTGCATGTATGTTTGTTACTTCTTCACGCTCAAACGGCTGGACCGATTTGGATGAAATTTTGTATGTAGATAGGTTATACCCTCGATTAACACATAGGCTACTTTTTATCCCGGTCTGCGCGGGTGAAACCACGGGGCAGCTAGTTATGTTTATAAAGAATCTAAGTAACATCAGAATTGTAAAACTGTCAAAATAAAGTTGGACCAAAATACCAAAAAAACTTCAAGGAACTTGAACCCATCAAAGTTCAAAACTAGATTTATTAGACAGGTTTACATTTTCTAGCCAATTTATGTGAAAAAAAATATTTTAAAAATATGTGTGTGTGTTAAATGAGCGTCGTTACCAATACATTTATGTGCGTAACTGTACTTTGGTCGTGCAAAATTTTAACCATTAAGCATTTATATAAATAGCAGCATATACAATAAATGTGGGCGATTTTGAGTATTTAACTTCGTAGGGTTAGCTAGCGAAAATCACAGTTATTTATTAACCAAATAAATGTTGTATTGTGTATGTTCAATCCCTCACTCTCACACACTCACACCCACTACTCACACACACATTCACCTCCACACCATCTCCTACACACATAACACACACATCCCAGCGCATTTTCTGCCTTTTTATAAATTTCATTTCATTTTTTTTGTTTTTATTTTTGCCTTTGTTTTTTTGTTTGTATAATTTTACATTATCGCATTAACTTGATATGAATTATAACCTGGGGAAGGGCGGAGCATCCTAACACAAGCAAACTACTTGCTTAAAAGGATTCTCCCACACTGCAACTAAAACAAAAAAAAAAACCGACTTCCAAAAAAAACACTACAAACTGAAAAATAACTTTAATTTCGGAAGTCGGTGTCTTTGGATCTGTATTTTAGTTTTTTGCCACCGACTTCCGAAATTAAAGTTATTTTTCAGTTTGTAGTGTTTTTTTTGGAAGTCGGTTTTTTTTTTTGTAAAAAAGTTTTTATTTTTCACTTTTTAGTGGTTCAGTTTGTAATTTATCTAAGTTACAATAACCCAATGTCAACTGCTCATCACGTTTTACAAAATATTGCTTTTCCCGATGCAGGGACGTTAATTGTTGAGGAGTTCTCCTAGTAAGAACCAGGAGAACTGGAGCTCATGGTGAAGTCACCATTACCATTATGCATTTTGACGAGCATATCCCATATTAAAGTAATCTAATCGCAACCTGTGATATACTTAGATATAATTGAGTATTTCCGATGGCCCTCTGTGGTCTTCATCATCAGTTCCAGTTCACCGAATGGTATTTTCCGAGAGCAAATGCACGAGTTACTATAAAAAATACCGAAATCGATATAGGTGTGCCAATAAAATTTGAGGGTTTCCCTCGATTTCCATGGGATCCCATCATCAGATCCTGACTTGATGATCATGGGACCACTTGGGAAGTATACCCTTTCGAACAAAAAAAGAAAAATCCAAATCGGTCCAGCCATTTTCGAGTAATCGGGGAACATACATAAAAAAAAAAAAAAAAAAAAAAAAATAAAAAAAAAAAAAAAGGTTCCGACGAATTGAGAACCTCCTCCTTTTGGAAGTCGGGTTAATAAGTTATTTAAGTTGATGAAATAAACATTTTTTATTTTATTTAACTTGGTGTAAGATGACAAGGATGGCACACAAAACATTCCTTAGATTCTATAAGTCTGAAAGTGACACCGGTGTCTGAAAAGTTGTGTGGAAAGAAAGAAAGAAAGAAAACTTGTGCAAAAAAAAAATATATCAGGAAAAAGTCGTGAGAAAAGTTTTGAGTATGAATGTCGATGGCTATAAGAGTAGGGGAAGACCAAAGAAACGATGGATGGACTGTGTGAAAGATGACATGGCTAGAAAGGGGGTGACTGCCGAGATGACGACTGATAGAGAAGTGTGGAAGAAAGGGACATGTTGCGCCGACCCCAAATAGATTGGGATACGGGCAGGGGAATCATGATTGTATAAGAAACCAACATTAGTTTAAGGGTGACATTAAATATTACTTAACAATAGACGGGACATAGCGAACAAAATCCTAATCCGATACTACTTATGTCCTAGTGGTCAATAGTCGCTCAGTCTTGTGCGGTACGCCTGCATGTCAAGTCACATTCGTGTCCACCAAATGAAAACTATTTTCGAAGAAAATATGCCGAATTGTACATGGTATTGCAAACCTCGTAGTGATAAAATAACTCGATTCAACTGCGGTTTATTTTCGTTACTATTTTATAATTTATCGAGTATTGAGATAAATTAAATAATTTTCATAGATGTGTCAAACTCTCTGACGGTTGCTAAATGAAAAATTGGTGTCGGTAAAAGTGTATCGGGTATTCATGTCATACTATGTAATTTTGCTATATTATGCTACTAGATGGCGTCACTGAGACATGGGATAACAGCACGTTGCCATGATTACAGTGTGAAGTGTGGAAGTGAGACACATATATACGAAATTAGTAGGAAAATTGCGTTTTTGCATTGAGACAAAGCATCGTATCTTCTGTCTCTTACGGCGTAATTTTGCTTGGCCAACTTTCAAATGTTAGCCAAACAAAGTGCTTTCACTGTTACAAAATTTATCTTGCGTCGATTAATTTAACTTTTTTGGGCAGTTTTTGCATTGTGCGAATGTATTGACATGGGTTTCAGTTCAAAATATGGAAGATTTCTTACGTTAAACCTCATTTCTAATACCACATAACCTAGAAAAAGTATTATATTGCTGTCTCATGACCGGCCACGCGGTGGCTCGATCTAGATGTATATTATCTAAGGGTTAACAGTTTTTGTATGACATTTCTTCTGATAGGCTCTCTATAAAGGTAAATCTCTTTGCTTTAAATTCATGCCATCCCTTACATTTTGTATCAAAAAGAAAGTGACAGCATCAATTTAAAGTCTCCGTAAAACTAATGTCGGTTTAGTGCAACTCACCATAGTCTATTTAATTAAGGGAAATATTTAATTGATTCTTTAAAAACTTATTACTTCGCCACGAGATCCTCACCATTATTACTTATGCTAAGTATATATGATATTACTCGAGTTAATAAAGACGTAAAGTACACCTTTAACATAATTTTTCTATTTCTTGAATGTGCCAGCCCTGACTTAGGCTGTCTGTATTTTAATGTAAGTAGATACTAGAAATTGGTCTTTGCAGAACCTGTTTCGTGATTTCTAATGTATGTTATACTTAACATGAACTTCTTTAGGAAATATATTGATAAGCTAAAACAATATATTATCTGAATAGCTGCCAAAGAACGAAATGACGGGCACATCACATCATAGGCTTTCATATGTCTCATATATAGACATCACTGTTGAATGGTATTTAGCCGTGGTCTACAAATCTACAGTCTATTAATCCGCGGCGGTCGTAAACTATCAACCACAACGCCTGGAGCAATGACATTAAACATCTAGACGTTGCCATGATTACAGTGTGAAGTGTGGAAGTGAGACATATATACGAAATTAACAGGAAAATTGAGACAAAGCATCGTATCTTCTGTCCCTTACGACGTGCCGTTTTTTTTGCATGGCAAACTTTTGAATGTTAGCCAAACAAAGTACTTTCACTGTTACAAAATTTATGTTGCGTCGATTAATTTAACTTTTTTGGACAGTTTTTGCATTGTGCGAATGTATTGACGTGGGTTTCAGTCCAAAATATGGAAGATTTCTTACGTTAAACCTCATTTCTCATACCACATAACCTAGAAAAAGTATTATATTGCTGTCTCATGACCGGCCACGCGGTGGATCGATCTAGATGTGTAATATCAAAGGTCTGGAGATATGGAAAATTTTGAAATTTCCTATGCTCACATTTTTAGTCAGATGAAGTCAAAAATATCAACACTAAGCCTCCTAGGCTCGAAGCCTTAACTGCTAAGGCTTCGCTCGTATCTAGGAGGTTTAGGTATAATTTTGATTTTTGTGATACAAAATTCTACCTTATCTGACTAAAAATGTGAGCATTGGAAATTTTTAAATGTTCCATATCTCCTGACTTATGATTTTGAGTGTTCCGTACCTCAAAAAGAAAAAAACGGAACCCTTATAGGATCACTTCGTTGTCCGTCTGTCTGTCTGTCTGTCAAGACCCTTTTTCTCAGGAACTCGTGGAGGTATCTAAATTAAATTAATATCAAATACGTAGATCTATGGTCCCTTGGAGTCCTAAAAATCAAGCTTCTAAGTCAACGCAATAAAAAAATACGGCCATATAAGTGACATATTTTGATACTCGCAAGTAAATCAAAACCTATAGGGTACTTCCCGTTGACCTAGAATAATGAAATTTGGCAAGAAGCAAGCTCTCGTAGCACAAGTAAAGGAATAAGTCCGAAAATTGTTAATTTGTAATTTTATCACGTAAAAAAAATTGGGATTACTGTTTTTAATTGTTAAGTTTGTTTTTGAGATAGGTACTTGAATTCTTTTCAATTACGGAACCCTTCATTGTGCGTAGTCCGACACTCACTTGGCCGGTTTCTTTTTTTCTCAATGGTGGTGGCGCTGTTTGGTAGCACTACTCGCCTTAAACACAATATGAGACAGTTTTTATGAACCAATATCTAAGGTATGTAACCTACACGTGTTCTTGTTATAATACCACTCAGCCGGTTGACATTCACTAACTAATAATATTACTATAATGTCAAACAGCTAATATGTATTAGGAATAATCTAATAACTATATAAATAAAACAAGAAGTCCTGACTGACTGACTGACTCATCAGCGCCCAGCCCAAACCCTTGGACCTAGAAAGCTGCAATTTTGCACAGAGGTTACCTTTATAATGTAGACAAGGAATAAGGAAGGAATTCCTGGTAGTATGTTCCCGTGGGATAATTTTCGACATCCACGCTATATAAATAAATATCAATTAAGGCCCTGGTTCCAAGCTTGGTTTAGCTCGGTGTGTAAGTGAAATGGCTTTATGGCTGTCTAGTTTGACGCACGAGATAGAAGATTCTCACGCGCACCGGAATTATGTCGTAAAAGTGCAAATAAAATCGTATAAAATTAGAAATTAACTATTTAATAAAAAGTAATCCATCACTGGATGCAGTTTGGAATTTGACATTTCATGGTATATTTATAATTATAATTATAATTGCTAAGAAGGTATAAACAGCTTTTAAAGATTATTAGGAGGTATGTTTAAAAATTTTTTTGGTGCATTAAAGTATGTTTAATTATGTTCTGGCTTCCATCAGTGTATGCGAAGAGGACTTGAAAATATCATATTTTTTTTACATGTCAAAATTATTTACGGTTTAGGAGATACCAGCTTTAAAAAACCACCGTTTCGATCGTTTTCAGGAAATCTGCGCCTGCGCAGTGGTAGCCCGCGAAATTCATTTTTTTTTGGCCTGAAGTGATGCGCTTAAGGTGATTGCGCTGTGTATCCCGCTAAATTCAATATTTTTTTGGGTTTTTTTCCAATTTGCAGGTCTGTGTCATGTTGTATCTTGAACAAAGTATAATACGCGGTAAGAAAACATATGTATTTATATAGTTTTAACCATAACAATTATCAATACATCTCTCTTGAGTTAAATTTCGTGCAGATTCGTCAAACGAACGAAATCTTACGAATTTGCACGAAATCTAACTTAGAGAGATGTATTGATAATTTTTATGGTTAAAATTATATAAATACATATGTTTTATTGCCGCGTATCATACTTTGATCAAGATACAACCTGACATGGACCTGCAAATTGGAAAAAAAACCCAAAAAAATATTGAATTTAGCGGGATACACAGCACAATCACCTTAAGCGCATCAATCACTTCTGGGCCTCAAATCTGCTATTATATTACAATAGTGTCAGAATTGATTCCATAATTGATTAATTGATTGATTTCATAATTGTTGATTTTGACAAGTTTGGTAATCTACTAATATAATGGCATCATAATGGCGTCATTATGACTTTCCAATGGTCAACCACTGACACTCCAATCAATCTGCCTAGCCTTTTCCCAACTATGTTGGGGTCGGCTCCCAGTCCAACCGAATGCAGCTGAATACCAGTATTTTACATGGAGCGACTGCCTATCTGACCTCCACAACCCAGTAACTGGGTAATGCGATACCCCTTGGTAAGACTGGTTGTCAGACTTTCGGGCTTCTGACGACCCGTAACGACTGTCAAAGATCCACGAATGACAGCCGGGACCAACGGCTTAACGTGCTTTCCGAGGCACGGAGAAGTCTCGGTATGTAAAGATAGGTCACCCATCCACGGACCAACCCCGGCAAGCGTAGCTTAACCTGATGGATCGACCCGTGCGGCTGTTATTACTTGGCCACGAGCTCCTCCTCTCTCCATTGTAAGAAATTATGAATTTAGCAGATTACGAACTTTTAGCAAAATGACAATGCAGTGACAATGGGATCGTGTTGGAATGACGAATTTCTAAAAAATAGCAGACTTGGGGCCCAGAACGGTTGCACTACACCTATTTGGCTAATTCTTTTTAGGGTTCCGTACCAAAATGGTAAAAAGGAACCCTGTCTGTCTGTCTGTCTGTCTGTCTGTCTGTCTGTCACAGCTGGATATCACAAGAACTACTAATGCTATCAACTTGAAATTTGGAACCGTTTTAGATGACATTTAATCAACTATTTTGCAAATAAGAAAGAAATAAAAATATTTATATTTTTTTTGCAACATGAACTGAAAGGGGCTCTTAAACATTTAAAGTGGGGTTACTAGGGCATGTGGGGTATCATATGAAAGAACGCTGTTTGCACATTCTCAAACATTTTTTTTCTTTTTTTTAGGCCGTATAGTTTTTGACTTTTGATGAAAAATGTAAAAAAAAAATACCGTTCCCCCCCCTTATCTCCGAAGTTTGCAAAGCGAAAAATCTGAAATTATTCTATGTGATAGAAGTTTATGTAAAAATTACATCTTTACAATAATTAATTAATTAATTTTATCTTTAATCTTCGGCACACTTTTTCAGAAATCGGAACGGAACCCTCGGTGCGCGAATCCGACTCGCTCTTGACCGGTTTTTTTTTTTGTTGTGTTTGTAATTGTCAGGACAAGGATGTTTGAAAAATTGTACGGAAAAGTAAAAGCTTTTGGTTACAAAAACTTCATCTATACTTACTATAAAATATAGTCGCTTTTCGTGTCTGTCAGGCCTCCTCTCAGTGAGAGGCAGTGGGCCGTAATCCACCACGCGGGCCCAGTGCGGGTTGGTAGATGTCACATGTATTGTCTTCGAATTTTTGGTTCTAGGACATGCCGGTTTCCTCACGATGTTTTCCTTCACTGTTTTGAGAGCAGTGGTGATGAAATAATTTATACAAAGTAAAGCGCATGTCTGGGTTCAAACCTACGACCTACAACTCGTAAGTCACCGCCGTTACCACTGTTAATGATTCAGGGGTACTCATGACTATGAACAACTTTCACTATGGGACCAACTTTGAAATATCGAAAAAAAAAAAAACAGGTGTTATCTTCCTTAAGGTGGAACTAGTCGATATTTTTTCCATAGTTTGGGGAGAGGGGGGGGGGTATTATTCCACTGTTTGACATTGTGCCTCCAAAGTTAAACATGATAAATTGTTTTGTCTCATTACGAGTATTAATGTTGTTTGTGCGGAAACAGAATAGTAAAATAAAAAGCTATTAAAAAGTTATGAGTCAACAGAGATTCGATTTTCTTGTTAATTTAACTTTGGGCAACTTTGGGCTTAAATAAGTAACAAAAGCAGTGTAAAATCTCCAAAACAAAGTCGGTACCGACAAAGCTCAATAAACTTTATTTGTAATTGATTTATGCAGAGGTTTTTTCATAAGACTCGATCTTACAAAGGACATTTAAATAAATTTTTACGCGTTCGCTTCACTATTACTAGTTTTACTTTACTACTACTAACTATTTATTATTTTACAGGCGTCTCATCAATGCGGCGGCTCATGAATGATACTCAAACTCAAAGCATTTATTTAAATTAAACCAATTACAGGCACTTTTGAATTTTCAAAGAGTCGGTCAGTTAGTCAGAAAGTTGAAGCTAGTTGCCCATTCCAAAACGTAGATTTCTATAGAGAAGAACAGGCAAGAAACTCCACGGACACTCTTTTCAATCAAGATAAGTAATACAATATCCTGGGTACATTATATTTGTTGCTTCTACATGTGAGAACAATGTAAAAAAAATAAAAAAATGCTTAAAAACAAATTAAAATATAAAATTTAATATAAGGCCTGGCAGATAAGAGATGACCAGTCTCAACTGACGGCGCCTGTTCACGAACATGACGCGTGGATCAGCACCATCCAGCTCAACCATTTTGTAGGGAACCGAATGATCCAACACACGCGCCACCATTCTATCTCTGTCAGACACGATGCCAGGTGAGATAGCGTGCTTTTTAGCCAACCCCACCAGTGGAGTTCGAGCCCGCGACTAGTTCAACCTTAAATAGTATATATAAGTCGTGCCCAGTCATCAAATTAACATGAAAATTAACATTTTCCATTAATTATGTATTATCGTTATAGGCCTAAAGGTCTCTTGTTATCTACTGATCCTTTTAATGATTTTGACCCCTTTGATGCGAATACTTTGAGATCAATTATAAGTTCTTAGCATAGATTTTTTTAATTCTAAAGTTTGCGAGTGTGTGTGTGTGTTATATCTGTAATTTTTATGGTGTGCGTAATAAAGAGTATTCTATCTTCTATCTTCTTCTATGTTTGTTACTTCTTCACGCTCAAACGGCTGGACCGATTTGGATGAAATTTGGTATGTAGACAGCTTATACCCTGGTTTAACACATAGGCTACTTTCTCAAACTCAAACTCAAAGCATTTATTTCAATTAAACCAATTACAGGCACTTTTGAATTGTCAAAGAGTCGGTCAGTAGGTAAGTCAGAAAGTTGAAGCTAGTTGCCCATTCCAAAACGTAGATCTATGGAGAAGAACGGGCAAGAAACTCCACGGACACTCTTTTAAATCAAAATATGGTTACAAAATATTGGTTACATCATTCATGTTGAAATTATACATGTGAGAACGATGAACGTTAAAAGCGTCCGTATTAAAAAAATAAAAAAAAAACAATTCAAAATTAAAATTAAAATAAGCCGTGGCAGCTAAGGTATGACCAGCCTCCACCAACAGCGCCCGTTGACGAACCTGACGTATGGATTCGTTAAATGATCCAACATACGCGCCACATGACCGGTACATGAAATTTTTTCAGGAACTTTAAGGGACTCCAATAAACCTGATTTGTTTGTGTTTTTGTGCATAAATCGGAGCGTCTATTACTGGTTGGGAGGGGTAGGTAATAGGTATGCGGTGAGTTCGATGAACTCTGTAGCTAGACAGAAAGTGAACAGCTGATTTCACGTGTCGTTGGTTAGAGTATTTCAACATCAATTGCTGGTTTTTTTTTTTGCTGTTTTTTTTGGATTTTTTTTTACATAAATGGAGTGCTGCGAACACACAGTGATATTTTACATTGAAACAATGAAAATGTAACTGAAAAAAAAATTGAAAAAATGAAAATTTTCCTGAGAAAATTTCCGGTGGAATATGATTCAGAATGAGGAGCTGAATGCACCCTGTTAGTTTGCGGAGGGCTGTCCCTTACACCCTGTAGTTTACAATTGATAAAAAAAAAACCGTTTAGTCTTATCACAGATTAATACAGATGGGACACTCCGCAAAATCATTTAAATAAAAAGCGACTCTTGCCACGACACAATAAAGTGCAATTCAGGTCGCATAACGCTTAATACCTACAGTTATATTCACCTACAAGTTGCCTCTCTTTCTATTGCGTAACTCTTCTTCTTCTTTCTGACCTAGAGAATTAGCCCCGCGGACGGGGCCCGCCGCGTACTTGTAGCTTCATACCTAAACTGCGGAGTGTCCTATCTGTATTAATCTATGGTCGTATCTAAAAACAATTGCCGTTAAAAGTCCTTGCGCCCGCGCCTCCGAAGGCCACGACGACGCGACGACGTGCAGACACCCCGACTAGGCGACTAGTCGTAAACAGCGAGTTTAGGTATGTTAATACACTATTATACAACGTGTAATGTTAAATGCGCAAAACCTCTTAAGGGGTCATTGTACTCATCATTATGAACAACTTTTACTATGGTACCAAACCTGAAATCGCGAAAAAAAAATCAGCTGTTCAGTACATTTATGTTCGCATAATTCGTCAAAATGTACAGAACAGCTGATTTTTTTTCGCGATTTCAGGTTTGGTCCCATAGTAAAAGTTGTTCATAATGATGAGTACAATGATCCCTTAAGAGGTTTTGCGCATTTAACATTACACGTTGTATATTCTGTGCTTTAGGTCAATGCGCGGCAATCGACACGTGTAAGCGCGCAAAAACTTGAACATTAGCTGTATCAATTTGAATTTTGCTTGTTGTTTAACTATTAGTAAATTCCTTAATAAATTAAAAAAAATATATATTAATTTGATTCCTTAATTCCGTGTAGCAAATTCCTTTACTCCTAGTTTAATCTTTGCTTTTGATGCTCTGCTCTTGTTGATTTATCTGTAAGAACCATAAGGAAAAAAATATATTTTGTTCTATTTGATGTATGTTTGCTTTATTAAACATAACCCTCCTTTTGGGCTTCGCCGCAGTCGGGTAATAAAAGACTGATTTCTAACAACAGGAGTTATTATTTTGGAAAAAGTTAAAGTTTTTATACTCAATAGTTAAATGTGTACACTATGGTTAACTGTAGCACTACCCCCTGGTTAATAGTGTACCATGGGGTGGACACAGTTAGACAAATCCCATTTAAAAAAAAAATTGTATCTTTAAAATCTATTAGTAAATCAAACGTTGTTTAAATACAAACATGTAGCCAAATAACCTACCTCTTCATAAAGGTGAACGTCCACTGGTCGGCGCCGGCCGCAACACACGCACGGCACGCAACGGATTTTGGTTTGCTTTGTATGAATTCCTATAGCACTGCGTCCACTACCGGTACCGCCCGGATTTTCATTTCTTCATGCAATTAAAACAAAATCCGTTGCGTGCCGTGCGTGCGTTGCGGCCGGCGCGGACCAATGCACGCTCAGCTTAATTGCCGATAAAAGTAAACTCAATCTGCCTACCCTTTTCCCAACTATGTTGGGGTCGGCTTCCAGTCTAACCGGATGCAGCTGAATACCAGTATTTTACATGGAGCGACTGCCTATCTGACCTCCACAACCCAGTAACTGGGTAATACGATACCCCCTTGGTAAGACTGGTTGTCAGACTTTCGGGCTCCTGACGACCCGTAACGACTGTCAAAGATTCATGAATGACAGCCGGGACCAACGGCTTAACGTGCTTTCCGAGGCACGGAGGAGTCTCGGTATGTAAAGATGGTCACCCATCCACGGACTAACCCCGGCAAGCGTAGCTTCGATCGAACCGGCTAGTATTACTTAGCCACGAGCTCCTCCGATAAAAGTAAACTATGAACAAAAAATTACGCGCTATGGTGGTTAGAAATTTAGGTGGTTAACTGTTTAACAGGTCACCCTACATTATAAATAGACAAGTAGAAAAATACGTACAAAAGTCAATGACGAAGTATTTAAAGTGATGTTTATTTCTAAAGAAATCTCTTCCAGCATACAGCTAGTCTGTTTTGGGAATGTTTTTTTTTTACAATATGCCGAAGGATCTCATACAATTATTATTATTAACCTACAAACATATATTTTAGACCTGAATAATATTATATTTTTTGCGGTAAGGTTTTTCTGTTGACTGTACTCAGTTACACAAGTTAGTTTGCAGACAATCGTCATTCGAAATATGTGTTCTACAACATAAACGTAAAAAAACCAACAGAAAAAAAAACCCCTGTAATCTTTACATATACTTCTATCACATATAATTATTTCGGATAATAAATTTTTCATCAAAAGTCGAAAACTATGCGGCCTAAAAAAAAAAGAAAAAAAAATGTTTGAGAATGTGCAAACAGCGCCCTTTCATATGATACCCCACATGCCCTAGTATCCCCACTTTGAATTTTTAAGACCCCATTTCAGTCCCTGTTGCAAAAAAAATATAAACATTTTTATTTCTTTCTTAATTGCAAAATAGCTATGTAAACGTCATCTAAAACTGTTCCAAATTTCAAGTTGATAGCATTAGTAGTTCCAGAGATATCCAGCTGTGACAGACAGACAGACTGATGAGTCACACCATTAGGGTTCCTTTTTTACCATTTTGGTACGGAACCCTAAAAAAGGAACGATTTATTTTTTGTAATGTTTTACTAGAAATTATAGTTTTTTTTTATACTATTCGAGATGAGATCGTAGGAAGTAATTAAGTATGCATGTTTTTTTCATAATTAGTTTGTGCCTAAAATAAAATAGACTTAACGATTAATACAGGTTTAGTTTTAGTGGATGGGATTGCAGGAACTTGAATCATCATCATCTGCCTAGCGTTTTCCCAAAAGTTGGGGTCGGCTTCCAGTCTACCCGTATTTTCAACTAACTTTTTTAGTGGTTAGACAATCCTTTGATGGATGCACCATTCACCTGTAGGTGGGTTTTAACTGGTGACCTTCTAGTGACATTCAATTTTTTATTATTTATCATTTTAATAATACCGTTATTAAGTTTTGTTTTTATTGTGTATATAAAAAGCTCGTCTGGGCTCGTGGCTAAGTAATAACAGCCGCACGGGTCGATTCATCAGGTTAAGTTACATTTGCCGGGGTTGGTCCGTGGATGGGTGACCATCTTTACATACCGAGACTCCTCCGTGCCTCGGCAAGCACGTTAAGCTGTTGGTCCCGGCTGTCATTCGTGGATCTTTGACAGTCGTTACGGGTCGTCAGAAGCCCGAAAGTCTGACGAGTCTTACCAATGGGTATCGTATTACCCAGTAATTGGGTTTGGAGGTCAGATAGGCAGTCGCTCCATGTAAAATACTGGTATTCAGCTGCATCCAGTTAGACTGGAAGCCGACCCCAACATAGTTGGGAAAAGGCTGGGCAGTTTTATTGAGAAAATATTATCAGCTGTCCTGTACCTACAAAACTTCTAATCTACTCTACCCAAATGTCCCAGCTGATAATTTTTTCTCGATTACGATGTTGTTCCCCTAGATAAAGTTGTTCCGTTTGATGGTCGAACGAAGTATGAATGACAACACGATTTGACAGTTGTTCCTACTCCCGATTTTGTTTTTGCCTGTCCGAAAAAATTAACTTTTACATTTTGTTCGATAGATCGTTATGTCAGACAGACGGACGGACGGACGGACTTAGGGAGTAGGATACGTTACTGAGATTTCGAAGCGCGTCATTTCGGCCGTTTTCTATGAAATGAAATGAAATGAAATTGTTTATTCTGTAAATAGGACATCGAAATCACTTTTACACGTCATAATATTTTTTTTTTTAAATAAGCTAGATGAAGTCGACATTTCCTATCTGACTACCCTGAGAAGAAATGGCGAAACAAACTCAGGGGTCAAAGTCTCTTTTAAAGTCCAGACATAATCTTGGTCAGATCATGTGAGGACCATGTAGAGGACTATGGAGATGAACTACTGTGGTAAAAGAAACAAAATGTTATTTCCCGTAATAAAACAGTAATTTTCTTTCTTAACGTTCAAAATGCTGTTATTCAGCCTAGTTTGAATAAATGACTTTTGATTTTGATTTCTGGCCAGCACGGTACGTATAACTTTTGCTTTCAAAATTTCGACACCTGAATCTTGATTTTTTTTTCAAATAAATTATTCTATTTTTATTCATAATGCAGGACAGACCTCGTCTCATAGCAAAATTTGAATAGATGTCGAGTATTCGAGTTGTCTATTTTCAATAAAATGACGCGTTCTGATTGGTCAGTGGAGTCGGTGGGCTGCACGCTTAACATGACGTTTTGTCGACGGAAGAATAGACAAAACTACACACTGCCATGCTTAGACGCGTAGAATGCGTACAAATATTTCTACTATCTTCCATTTTGTCTATTCTTCCGTCGACAAAACCCGTTTCTGTGGCGGTCATGCTAAGCATGCTGGTGGCGTGACGTATCCTACATGCTGACGCATCTTACACGTGCAACACTACCTAACTGAGAACCAGACCTCTTTTTAAATTATTCATCAAATAATAGTATTAAGTCGCAAAATACCGCTATGTTTTTTGATATTGCCACAAATATTATTAAACACTATTTGACGTCAATAAGAATAAGGGGGGGGGGGGGGGGTCGTCTATTTGGCGTAGGTAGGAAGCATTGATAACTGTCCATAGATTAAAAATCTTCAATAACATTTTGAAGTTAGGCTAAGGGGGAAGCGCTAGCCCGCGAAATTCAAATTTTCTTACGTTTTTTAGGGTTCCGTACCTCAAACGGAAAATGGAACCCATAAAGCATCACTTCGGCGTCTCTCTGTCTGTCAGTCTATCAAGAACTTTTTCTCAGGAACGCGTGGAGGTATAAAGTTGATTATTATCAAATAAGTATGTCAGCTCAATAAAAAAATACGGCGAAATATTGTTACTCACAAATAAATCAATGAAATTCGGCAAGAAGCAAGGTCTCGCAGCACAAGTAAAGGAAAAAATCGGAAAATCGTCAATTTGTAATTTTATCACATAAGTAATTTATATTTTTTGCGATTACAAACTTCTTCTGCCTAGCCTTTTCCCAACTATGTTGGGTCGGCTTCCAGTCTAACCAGATGCAGCTGAATACCAGTATTTTACATGGAGCGACTGCCTATCTGACCTCCACAACCCAGTAACTGGGTAATACGACACCTCTTGGTAAGACCGGTTATCAAATTTTCGGGCTTCTGACGACCCGTAACGACTGTCAAAGATTCACGAATGACAGCTGGGACCAACGGCTTTTTTAACGTGCTTTCTGAGGCACAGAGCAGTCTCGTTACGTAAAGATGGTCACCCATCCACGGACCAACCCCGGCAAGCGTAGCTTAACCTGATGGATCAACGCGTGCGGCTGTTATTACTTAGCAACTAGCTTCATTTTTCTGACTGACCGACCCAAGACCGACCTCTTGACAATTCAAAAGTGCCTGTAATTGGTTTATTTGAAATAAATGCTTTGAGTTTGAGTTTGAGTTTGCAACGAGCTCTTTAAAAAACTTGTACTTTAAAATTTGCAGTTGGAAAATTGGCCGTACATCGATGAGAACATGTTTCTTTCAACTACAAAGTTAAGTTTGTTTTTGCGATAAATTCATCCCAACCACGGAACCCTTCGTTTTTTGCCGGTTTTTTGCAATTTACAAATCAGTATGATTCGCGACACACACAGACAGACAGAATTATAATCATAAGAATCAGTAATACAACTCCATAAGTTGGTTTAAGCGAAACTAAGTAACTTTGTGACCATATTTTACAGTAACTATAGCATATTTTTGATAGGAAAAAATACACAGCAATCTACAACACATAAGAAATGATTTTATTTGTTCTGAAATCTATTTTAGTTTGTAGAACTAAGGGAATAAAAATCTAAATCCAGGTCTATTTCTGTCCATTTTTTCTAGTTTTTACCATATTACTCCTACAATTTTCATTAAAAGTGTTCATAAATGTATACAGTTCTCTACAAAATAATAACCTGGAATGAGTTATGTCATTACTTTTTTAGTCCAATGAATAGATTTTTTGTAAATCGATAATTACTTCATATTTTGCAAGCGTTGTGTCATCGCGCTTCTCTTTCTTTTCTATGCAGTCCGACAGTGACCGCGCTTCAATAGGATAAAACAGCAGTAGAAGTAGTAGCAGTTAAAATTAAATCCACAAAAAAAAAACAATCAAAATATTTTACAAAAGATGCAAATTACATAAAATTAAATAAATAAATACATATGTAATTCGACTTCCCTGCCTATATAAAAAAAATATTAAATAGTAGTTTGACTTAAATTAGCTTAAAACTGAAGTTAAATAATTAATAACAGATTCTAGATTTAAATAATCAAGTTCAACGGCTGCGCGTGTTAGATACAGGGTGTTGATAAAATGTGTTTTTTTTTTTGGCGTAATATTATTTTTAGAATTTAGTAGCTCCTAAGGGGGATGCACTAAGGTAGCCCACGAAATTATTTTTTTTGCTGTTTGCAGGTCAGTGTGAGGTTGTATCTTAATCAAAATATTATTCGCGACAGTAAGAAATAATGTACTTAAGTACTTACATAATTTTAACAATAAAAACCCAATTGGTTCGATTTTGGAAATCAGACGAATCCGGAGGAAATCTAATTTTGAGACAGATGGACTGAAAATCACCAATACATCTCTATTGGTGATTTTCAGTCCATCTGTCTGTCCGTGCTCAATGCCGAATGTCCGGCTTTTTTATTTTGATGTCGAGAATATACTTACTTACTTATTTTTAACCGACTTCCAAAAGGAGGAGGTTCTCAATTCGTCGGAACCTTTTTTTTATGTATGTTCCCCGATTACTCGAAAATGGCTGGACCGATTTGGATTTTTCTTTTTTTGTTCGAAAGGGTGTACTTCCCAAGTGGTCCCATGATCATCAAGTCAGGATCTGATGATGGGATCCCATGGAAATCGAGGGAAACCCGCAAATTTTATGGGCACACCTATATCGATTTCAGTATTTTTTATAGTAACTCGTGCATTTGCTCTCGGAAAGTACCATTCGGTGAACTGGAACTGATGATGAAGACCACAGAGGGCCATCGGAAATACTCAATTATATCTAAGTATATCACAGGTTGCGTATCGATTACTTTAATATGGTTTATGAGCGTCAAAATGCATAATGGTAATGGTGACTTCACCATGAGCTCCAGTTCTCCAGGTTCTTACTAGGAGAACTCCTCAACAATTAACGTCCCTGCATCGGGAAAAGCAATATTTTGTAAAACGTGATGAGCAGTTGACATTGGGTTATTGTAACTTAGATAAATTACAAACTGAACCACTAAAAAGTGAAAAATAAAAACTTTTTTACAAAAAAAAAAACCGACTTCCAAAAAAAATACTACAAAGTGAAAAATAACTTTAATTTCGGAAGTCGGTGGCAAAACACTAAAATACAGATCCAAAAACACCGACTTCCGAAATTAAAGTTATTTTTCACTTTGTAGTATTTTTTTTGGAAGTCGGTTTTTTTTTGTAAAAAAGTTTTTTATAAAAAATAATTAATTAGTTTTGCTAACATTGATACAAAATATATTAATATAACCTTTGAGAAAACACCTCCTGTATGCGAATTACTGAGTTTTTTTTTAAATTGAAAGATTTATCAGATCAACTTAAGTTATGTTAAGTTATGTTGATAAATGCAGGACAACCAATAGTTTTTTGTTCTGCTTGAGCCTAAATTTAGACAAATCTGGGCGTTATTATAGCCTCGGTTAAACTATGTTAGTCTTAGTTCTTTACGCGAAAAGCTGACTAGAGATTAAAACTTCGAAAATTGGGCGACTAACTGGGTTGCAGGACTTTTAGGACGAATTAATAGCCTCCACCAGTGAAAAACTTAAATGTACAGCAGACCTCGTATTTGCATTACCACTTTTGGCAAATTCTTAGTAAATTCTAACTTTACTAAGGTTCAAATTATCGAACTGTCATAAAAACAAATAGGGTTGAACCACATCTGTCAGCACGGAACAGCATTTATGCCGTGTGTGCTGCAGCGTGCTATCGCGTGCTTCAGCGTACGATCGTCGCCGTTTAGTGCGGTCGAATACGATCATGCAATGCAATGGAACCATGATATCGCGCGCGGTAGCACGCGTCAACACTCCATCGTCTTCCAGCCGGCATTTTGGCCGTGGTATCGAGCGCATCGCCGATTCCGCCGCGAGCTCTCTATCTTTCTCCCTCTAGGAAATGATGATCCTGAGCGATATTGCATGTGTATAAATATTCAACACAATGTAAAAATTGTTTTATGAATAAATAAATTAATGACTGAATTAATGGATAGAAAAGGAGAGCATAAAAAAAGGAGATTGCGTGCTGAGTTAGCCGCAATCTCGTTTTTTTATGTTCTATCCTGTGGGTTGTTCTATCCTATAGGTATATCCCATGTACATTGTCAGTTTAACGACGTGCTGGTATTTAACCTTAGGGTGGTAAAGCAATTACGAGGTTGACTATTTTTCTGACGCATCGTGTGCACTCAGCCTCGCGATCACCTCGCTGACTAGCTAATATTGAGATGGATGTGTTTAGGGTGGTAAAGCAATTACGAGATCGACTTTACAAACAATAACTAGACCATTAATAAATAAAGTTTAATGTTTCCTTTCAAACGTTAATAATAACAAGGAATGTGTAGATAGCATATTTTTCAATGCCAATTGGAATCAATTTCAGTGTTTGTCTCAAATGTCTATGCGACTCTTATTGCATTGTACTGCGTTATTTAAATTATTTGTTTATATTCAAGCTTAACAGTATTGTCAAGATATAATATGCAGATGTTTTAATACCATAATTTGCCAGCATATCAAAATGCGATGGAAAATTAGTAGGTATTTTAGAGCCACTGTCATCTGACCTTCAAAAATGCACAACCATAGGCTAAGGTTTTAAGTTAGGTAGGTATTTAAGATTAGCTAGTCGTTCTAGATACTATCTAGAATCTTTGACAGTCGTTACGGGTAGTCAGAAGCCCGAAAGTCTAACAATCAGTCTTACCAAGGGGGAAGCATTTATTTCAATTAAACCAATTACAGGCACTTTTGAATTGTCATAGAGTCGGTCAGTAGGTAAGTCAGAAAGTTGAAGCTAGTTGCCCATTGCAAAAGGTAGATGTCTATGGAGAATTTTAAGATATTACAAAATCCTGGGTAAGTACCTACCTACATTATTCTTGTTGCTTCTACAGTTTTTTAGATGAGGGGGGGAGGAAGATGATCAATTTTTGTATATTTTCTTAAATAACTTTAAAACAATTTATTTTAAAATTATGTAAGTACAAAAATACATTTGAAACCCTCACAGGAAGCCCTTTCAATTGATATGTCACACGGTAGGTACAGTTTGCAACCCCTTTTTTTTTATTTTCTTATTTCCACCCCAAAAGTGACCTCATATTCAAAATTCATTTATTCACTTTACACGTCCGTGTTTGCGTCACAGAAATTCATATTATGAGTACCAAATTTCAACTTAAGGGCCTTTTTTCTCGAAAGTGACGTCCGGCAAGAAACTGGGGGCCTACTCCCTAAGTCCGTCCGTCTTCCCGTCCGTCCGTTTATCCGTCCGTCTGACATTACGATCCATCAAAACAAGTGTAAAAGTTAAATTTTTCGGACCGGCAAAAACACATCGGGAGTAGGGACAACTGGCAAATCATGTTGTCATTCATACTTCGTTCGGGTCCCGAACCAATCATCCATCCGTAGGTGATACGGAGTAAGAAACGCCCGTAACGAAGTCCGAAACTACGGGCTTCGTGCTTAGGGAGTAGGCCCCCTGGCGCGGAGTGGCGCGGTGCGCTCGAGCCATTTTTCACGTATTCATTTAATATAAAAAAGTGCCACATTTATAATCTATCCAAAAATATCCCTGTTAAACCCGATTAGTAAATTAAATGTTAAATTTTCATAAAAATTGCGTTCCCCCAAGTCTCATACAACTTAAAATACTTTCAAAATCGACTTTACTTCTGTTTTTTTTTTATCGAGCAAAATGTTAAATATCGTGTTTTTAACCAAAAAAGTCACTAGATCTTACCTACATGTATCTATAATGTATATTTTTTTTACGAATTTAGATATGATGATTTCTCTGGAAACAACTCGATCTAAAAACGTAAATTTCGGAAAAGGGGTCCTTAATCGGTCCATTAGATTCGGAACAAATTGGCTGTGACAGACAGACAAACACAGGAGTGATCCTATATGAGTTCCGTTTTTTTCCTTTTGAGGTACGGAACCCTAAAAACGACTTAGATATCTGGCTCATTCTAGAGTCTGAACCAGGAGTTACGAAAAATATAGCTTAACTATAAGGTAAGCAAGGTTATCTAAAAAAATCCTCCAAATATCCATACTATTAACCTCCAAAATTGCGAGCAACGCCACGTGCAAGTCTAGTATGCAAATAATAAACTATCAGCGCTAATAAATAAATAAATTATCATTAATTTGTTTGAATAATTATTAATAATAGAGTTTATTTAAATGGTTAACGTCGTTAAATCTTTTGGCAACTTACCTTGTCCTGAGACAAGTTACACGTGTTAGTTACAGGGTGATGTTAAATTGTGTAGCGGTTAAATTTTTTGGAGGTCGAACTAAAAAAATAATAATTAGAGTTGTTAGGTGTCTATATGCTGTTATTATAAATTAAATTAATGAGTCTCAATACTCAATATCTTTATTGCTTTACCATAATGTGTACTTAGGTGGTATAGTATATAATTGAGATCATTATGGACCCTGTAGGGCACAGCAAAAGGGTAGGAGAGAGGAAGCCCTGTTTTAGGAGATCATGAATAACTATTATTGTTATATTATTTAATTTAATTTATTATTACTCGTATTTCTAAGTATTTTAATTGCATTATTATTTTTGTTATATTATTTTATTATTATATTACATTATTTATTACTATCATTTATTGTTATATTAATAATTACCATATCACACCATTTTTATTTTAAACATAATATCTATAAATTGCGTGACTATCACTAATTTTTGTTATCAATTATTATTCTTATGTCATTTTTTATTATATTAGTAATTTCCTTAACATATACTTTAAACGTTTCTCCTATTATGTATGTTTATCATTTAAATATTCATCTAAGGAATAATAGCATTTTTTTATTAATAAGCTTTTAAGTTTTGTTACGTTAAGTCTCTGGTTTTCGTATGTTTTTCAAGGTTAAATTATGATTGAAATGATTTTATGTGACGGAAATGTGGATTGCTTTTCGATAAACAATAAGAAATTTTTATACTAATAAATAAATTAATTATCATTCATTTGTGTGAATAATTATTAATAATAGAGTTTATTTAAATGGTTAACGTCGTTAAATCTTTTGGCAACTTACCTTGTCCTGAGACAAGTTACACGTGTTAGTTACAGGGTGATGTTAAATTGTGTAGCGGTTAAATTTTTTGGAGGTCGATTTAAAAAAAAAAATTATGTCGTTAGGTGTTTTAGATGCTGTTATTATAAATTAAATTAATGAGTCTCTGGTTTTCGTATGTTTTTCAAGGTTAAATTATGATTGAAACGATTTTATGTGACGGAAAATGTGGATTGCTAATGTTTCGATAAACAATAAGAAAATTTTATATTTAAATCTGTAAAAATTATAACGCAGTGTCAGTAAGAATGACAATAATACTTGTGTTTCACTAATGATAAGTTAGATAAGTAGGTACTTAATATTATTGTGAGTTAACATAGATAGATAGATAGATACATAGAATACTCTTTATTATGCACACCATAAAAATTACAGATATAAATGTTGAAATTTTACAACTTGTTTATGTGCAAGGTAAAATCTCCAGAACCACAGCTTCTATTTCAAAAATTCTTTTACTATTTGTGAGGTACATTATTCCAGATATGAGCTTATAACGCGAAACCTTTTCGAAGGTTCTAGAAGCTTCGAAATAAATGACGCGCAGCCTTGTCATTGATTTTTAGAGTGAGACGTATGTCAACCGTCAACTAGGCTGCGCACATTTTTTAGATAGTTCTATTTTGGTTCTATTAGATTTACAAAATTAGGTCTTCGCCCCCGACTATTTATGTTTAAAGCTATTATATTATATAGCTTTTCAGTTCTACGTATGCAACTTTTGGTGTAAAGGCGTCCGTTTTGTCGATAGTACTTAGATACATACATTAACTCACGCAGGGCAGATGTGAATGAAAACGCCGGGAGGAGACGCTCTAGCTAGACATAACAGATACCTTATTAGTGACTAGCTTTTGCCCGCGGCTTCGCCCGCGTGGATGTCGGAAAATATCCCACGGGAACATACAGTGCGATTCAACTAAGAATAGGAACGTCAGTGACCTCGAACTGTCAACTGAAACTTGAAATCTAAGGCTTGCAAAGCTTTGTAGTGTTATCCTTATCCATTTTAGTTCTGTTTTTGGAATTTGTTTTTGTTAAAATATGTCACTGTCTTTGCGAATGTGTAAACGAGGTGCTCTTTTGCTAAATCTTCACAATATGGCGCAAGGTCATTCCTATTCTTAGTTGAAACGCATTGTACTACCAGGAATTCTTCTCTTATTCCTTGTCTACAATATAAAGGGAACCTCTGTACAAAATTTCAGCTTTCTAGGTCCAAGGGTTTGGGCTGGGCGTTGATGAGTCAGTCAATCAGTCAGTCAGGACTTCTCTTTTTATTTATATAGATAGATAGATCCAAAAGTTCAGGTACCTGACTGCTTGCTGAAGTTGCTTTTTGTACACGCTGATTCATTCAAAAAACCCTGCCCCTATGGTCCTTTGTTTTAATACGACATAAGTACAATTGCAGCTTGCAAGAAAAATTGATTCAAAATTGGAAAGGCCTAGCGTTTGTCGATGGTACTTAGGTATGTACCAATATCATGTACTATCGAAAGCCATTGTGCCTCACCCTTTTCAAAACTTTTTCGGTTGCACGTTGAAATCATAGTTTGCAACGCCCTTTTTTAGTTTGACCAATGAATAAAGGATGAGCCTTTTTTCAACGTTAATTGTTTTTGTTTGACCAATGAACGATGAATGTAGACTAAGAAGGATTACCCTAGAATAAACAATGTCCCTTTTCTTATACATTTCGCAAAAAAATGGTTTTAACCATTTTTAGGGTTTCGTACCAAAATGGTAAAAAAGAAACCCTTATGGTGTGACTCAGTCTGTCTGTCTGTCTGTCACAGCTGGAATCTCAAGAACTACTAATGCTATCAACTTGAAATTTAGAATAGTTTAAGATGACATTTACCCAACTATTTTACAAATAAGAAAGAATTAAAAACATTTATATTTTTTTTGTAACAGGGACTGAAAGGGGGTCTTAAAAATTCAAAGTGGAGCTACTAGGGCATGTGGCATATCATATGAAAGAGCGCTGTTTGCACATTCTCAAACATTTCTTTAGTTTTTTTTAGGCCGCATAGTTTTCGACTTTTGATGAAAAATGTAAAAAAAAATACTGTTTCCCCCCCCCCCCTTTTTTCTCCGAAGTTTGCAAAGATAAAAATCTGAAATTATTCTACGTGATAGAAGTTTATGTAAAGTTTACAGGAAAATAAAACGATGTCTCTAAATCGCACACTTTTTCAGAAATCGGAACGGAACCCTCGGTGCGCGAGTCCGACTCGCTCTTGACCGGGTTTTTTTAAATAATGTGAGCCGAAGCGCTATTGGTGGACGAAAACAATGCTGGCCACTAGCCACTGGCCCGTGCATACGAAAAGCACCCATAAGGGGGTGACGGACAAAAGTTGTTGACTGTACATTACAGTTCATCGACAGAACGTGAACTCGCGACCTCTACATTAGCAGTCAGCTCTTAACTGTGCGTCTATTGTGTCCAAGTGATTCTTAATTGAGTATCAATCGCGAGTGTCTGACAGTACATGGTAACTACATACAACGTGTAACGTTAAATGCACAAAACCTCTTAAGGGGTCATTGTACTCATCATTATAAACAACTTTTACTATGAGACCAAACCTGAAATCGCGAAAAAAATAATGATGAGTACAATGACCCCTTAAGAGGTTTTGCGCATTTAACGTTACACGTTGTATATACTGTATCTCTAAACCACTCAATAAACAAGGGGAAATATTTAAATTACAATTATTATAAATTTCGTCTTTGACAGCTCGTGCTTGTCAACCTTCGGGCTTCTGACGACCCGTAACGACTGTCAAAGATCCACGAATGACAGCCGGGACCAACGGCTTAACGTGCTTTCCGAGGCACAGAGAAGTCTCGGTGTGTAAAGATGTTCACAAATCCACGGATCAACCCCGGCAAGGGTAGCTTAACCTGATGGATCGAACCGTGCCGCTGTTATTACTTAGCCACGAGCTCCTCTTATTATTAACATACAGTAGGTAAAAAAAAATCAAAATATTTATTAATATTATACAGGGTGTAAGGGACAGCTCTCCGCAAACTGATAGGGTGAATTCAGTATGTCTTACTAAGATGACTGGTACATGAATTTTTTTCAGGAACGTTAAGGGAATCCAATAAACCTGATTTGTTTGTGTTTTTGTGCACAATTCGGAACATCTATTACTGGTTTGGAGGGGTAGGTAATAGGTATGCGGTGAGTTCGATGAACTCTGTAGCTAGACAGAAAGTGAACAGCTGATTACTCGCGTCGTTGGTTAGAGTATTTCAACATCCATTGCTGGTTTTAATTTTTTGCTGTTTTTTTTTGCAGTTTTTTTTACATAAATGGAATGCTGCGAACACACAATGCAGTTTTACATTGAAATAATGAAAATGTGACTGAAAAAAAAATTGAAAAAATGAAAATTTTCCTGAGAAAATTTCCGGTAGAATATGATTCAAAATGAGCAGCTGAATGCACCCTGTTAGTTTGCGGAGGGCTGTCCCTTACACCCTGTATTATAATATAATAGCTTTTTTTTTTTCAAAGTTTCTGTTCTAATACCTACCTACTTATGAAAAGTTTGAATCGAATTTGTAGTAGGTATTTATTGATACTTAGATAATTTTTTCTGTCTATGCTATTAAAAAAAAAAACTAGGTACTCCATAGGCTTGTACAATACTCCGTTCACATAATACTTTTTTCAAGACGGTAAAAAAATTCATCCGGTATTTTTAGACTTCTTACTTATAGCACAAGCGTTTGGTTATTACTAGCTATTCAGCCTAATTGACGAGGTTAGCATTGATATTAACTATGTGTGTCATTTTGCTCGGCCTCCTCTCTATTTAGAGGTGCACTGCTCCACAACTTTGAATGTTATTAATTATTACGAAGTCCGAAGCCCAGAAGGGGCGACTTCGTCCCATCAGTGAAAGAATTTTTGAAAACAAAGCAGTTGTAAAGATTGCCCCCTAGATACGGCCCCTATTAATCTCACTTTTACCTCTTTATAATATTATTTTTAGGGTTCCGTACCTCAAAAGGAAAAAAATGGAACCCTTATAGGATCACTTCGTTGTACGTCTGTCAGTCTGTCAAGACCCTTTTTCTCAGGAACGCGTCGAGGTATCAAGTTGAAATTAATAATTATCAAATACGTAGATCTATTGGTCCCTTGGAGTTCTAAAAATATCAAGCTTCCAAGTCAACGCAATAAAAAATACGGCAATACTTGCAAGTAAATCAAAATCTATAGTTTACTTCACTTCCTGTTTGCCTAGAATAATATAATTTGGCAAAAAGCAAGATCTCAAAGCACCAGTAAAGGTAAAATTAAGAAAATTGTTAATTTGGAATTTTATCGATAAGAAAATTTTTAATTTGGAATTTTATCGAAAAGAAAATTTTTAATTTGGAATTTAATCGATAAGAAAATTTTTAATTTGGAATTTTATCGATAAGAAAATTTTTTTGGGATTACAATGTTTAGTTTGTTTTTGGGATAAATTCTTTTCAACCTACGGAACCCTTCATTGTGCGTAGACCGGCACGCACTTGGCCGGTTTTTTTTTCGTTTATTTATTTAGTTCCCTGATACATTTTTTAATATTTCTTAAAATCCTATACTATTAAATGAACAATATTTGTTATTGTAGGTATATTTGATCACGTTTTAATCACGTACTCGAAAACGACTCCAACGATTTCGATGAAAGTAGCAAATTAGAGGTTTACGGGGGCGAAACATCGATCTAGCTGAGTTTAATATCTGGGAAAATTAATTTTCTCTATTTTCACCCGAGCACAGTTTAGTCGAGGTACTAGAAAAAATAAGGACTTAAGTATAAAATACATTTAAAAATATAAAAAATAGTGGTCCACCGGTGTCTGGAGCCCTGGCACAGGCAACTGAAGGAACACGGGTGGGTTTTAGTCAGCAAAAGTCTGACACGCCCTTCCGCTCCACCCAGAGCGGGAGAAGTCATTTGATAATTTCCCATCCACAAAAAAAAAGGGTCCAAGCTTACGATGGTTAGGGCTTCAGGGATAGGGACTTCCTCACGATGCGAGCCGTATTGAGGAGTACTGCCTTCTGAATCAGGCCCTTATCCAACAACCGAATGAGGATATTAGTGACTTAGTGACAATCCCTAGCATCACGGTAAGATTTCCACTAAAGCACCAAGTCTAAAGTTTCGAAGCGATTTGAGTGCGCAGTAAAACCCACGCCAGGTGGAATGCGTGCACTACAGGATGCCACAGAGTAACAGTTTTATTATTGAAGCACTTCAAGCCACTTGCTACTTTAGCGAATTAGTGTTATATACCTATTCTGAAATGGTTTCCAGTCTGACAAACTCCAAACATTAAACTTCCGAACCAATGAGTGACATAATTATATGAACTCAATGAACGAACGTATTCGCGCGACCGATCGCTTTGGGATTCCGTCATTGACAACGGTCGTCGTGAAAATCTGTCATTTTCACCAGTATTTGACATTAAATTGTCAAAAAATGCTCTGCATTTGGCGTTATTGTATGACCGTTTATTGTTTTCGAAATCAAAGCTTTAAGGCTCGTATTTATAATCAAGTAATTACTTGGTAATAGTAATTTCTTAGTGAAATCATTACTTGAGGGTAGAATTCAAAAGTAAAGAAAATGGTGACTATTACTTGGCTAAGAATTCTAAGCTTTGACAGTTCTAACTACAAGCAATTACTAAACTATAGAATGAAAATCATTACTTGAGCAATTACTTTGACTGAAGTAATTACTTTTACTTGACTATAAATACGACTGCAAGAGCCCCAGACATTATATAGTCCGCTCCGCCGGCAGGCGGTCCACTGAAGTCCATTCATAAAAACTGGCGGACTGTAAATGTGTGGAGCCTTTTAGGACACGCAGTAAATATAGGTATATGTAGAGTGCGCGCAAGTGCTAGTCACCGCCTGAGGTATGTGAGGTGTGAGACGGGGAGGGCGGGATTGACAAGATTGGCAGGCTCAGTTAGCGTCACCTTTGTCTACCACCCCCCCGTCTCACCGCCCACATACATCAGGCGGTGACTATCACTTGCGCGCTCACTAAAGTAGTTCCAGGTTTTTTTAATGCACGTTTTCAATACAAAAGGATGTGTCACGATTTCATGAAGTGTCGTACGTGCGTACTTGCAGTAGCCGTTAAAACGACTTTTCGATTAAGGTTACATAAAATGTGTCTAATCTGAGATAATTACATTCAAAAACAGTTTAACACCCAGATAAAATAACTGATAGTTATCTCCAAGATAAATGTTATATTTAATATATTTCCCAATCATTGTTACATAGTTAGATTGTGAATTAACTGTTCTTAAAGATTAAAATTAGTTATCAGTGATAGATTGAAGAATCAATTTTGACTTATTTTTTCCTACCTATAATTTTGTAGTTAAAAAATGTCGAAAAACACTGGACTTTTCCCAACTATGTTGGGGTCGGCTTCCAGTCTAACCGGATGCAGCTGAATACCAGTATTTTACTTGGAGCAACTGCCTATCTGACCTCCACAACCAAGTTACTGGGTATGATAACCGTGGTAAGACTGGCTGTCAGACTTTCGGGCTTCTGACTACCCATAACAAATTAATGACAGCCGGTGCCAAAGGCACCGTGGGGCTGTTATTATTTAGCCACAAGCCCCCTCTTTAGCCAGGAGGAATGTTGAAAAACACTAGTATGGCCACTAAATATTAAAAATATAACCAAGTACTTAGAAATGTCATAAATCATCATGTAATTATAAACTGTTAAACTAATTCCTAGAAATAAATGGCTTTTAATGCTTATTTTATCTACAAAAAGTCTGATTCATAAATAAGAACTTATCAAAAATGCTCCAAATTGCCATTTTTGCAGTGAAAGGTTGTAACTCTTGTAATCAATAAAAAATTTGAATAGATAAGATTATTTGTGTTTATGATTGTTAAGTTTTAAAGAACAAGGCACTTTGATCATTCAGCCTATTCTGTGAAGGATCTTATTTGAAGAAAAAAGCATTTTGTACTTGTATTCTGTGATTTTGCAAAAAAAATTAAGCGTTGCTAAAAAAAAAACAAATAATTCCAAATTACTGTCACTGTTATCCTGTAGCACCCCACGGCTGGGCAAAGGCCTCAAATTAAAGACATTTTTGAACATTCATTCAGATCTTAGAATTTTGCATGCCCATTAAATTATTTATAAGTGATACAATAGGCTCAAATAGTATTTCTACAGATATAGAAACTAGGCTAATGTTGTTGTGACACCTTAAGCCAGATTAAAATAAAAATAAAAATAGACTCAATAAAAAAATATTGGAGACTGATGAAAAATAAAATATGTTTACACTATGTTGTTTACAAGGACAGTTTGGAAATATAATTGAGCCGTTTTGAAACTATTCAAGTTTATTGTTCCAGTTTATGTAGATAAATACAGCCTAAAACGCTGTAATCTTTTGAAAAATTCTGATACTAAAGTAATCACAATAATTAAGTTTATTCAAAAATTATAAATTAATTACTTATGCATTTAAAAAAAATAGAATAAACTCACCTGTCAAAAAGCCTGGCCTGGCATATTATTATTCCCACCACTGATGTGCAATGGAATTTCGCGTACAGCCAAGTATTTTTTTTAAACACAATAATTAAAAAACCACTATCACTGATTACTATGACAATGTTAATAAACTTTGCATATGTACAGTTAATATGTATTATCAAGCAGTTTACACCCAATCAAGGGTTTAAATATGAAATTTGTACTAATATAGATAAAGAAACAATTACGGTTGATAAGTTACGATTACAGTAAAGTTAGGCGTTATAGTGCTACATAGAAGTATAGACCGAAATCGAATGTGGGCGACCGTCCTCACGCTAATGTATGCGCTGTCGAGCGAATAGTAATAAAATTATACACGGCATAGCGTCGAATTACGCGTCTCCCGCTTTTAGTTAAAAGGTTAACAGCCAATTGACTACGGTTTTTTTTAATCAGTTAAAAATATAGGCACTAGCATTAGACTAAGGAGCTCATGTCGTACTCACCGTCGCTAGCGGGTCGCATTCCACCTTTCCCGATGTGCGTGGGCTCTCATTTTCATCTTGTTCACGTAATACCACTTTACGAATATCTAATATTTTGGTATCAAAATGCAAGGAGGTAAAAAAAAACTAGGATGACCACTGTTACATTACAACTGTCAAAACTGAACTTCACTCGGGTACTTGTGCCAAGAGCCATAGACAAGGTTAAGTTTTATAAATAGAATTTGGTCTCGCTACTTGACAACAGATGGCGCTAGTAGTTTCAAATCTAATGACTACAAAATATTAATTTGATTATTTTTCATTTTTCATTGGCTGCGACTTATCAATGAAAGAAATAATTTTGATAAATCCTGAATATGATGCTCACGAAACTACTACTGAAACAAAAACACAAACTACTGAAGATAGATAGAATATCTTTAGTAAGCACACCATAAAAATTACAGTTTTAAAGATAGTTACTTAGGTACTATATTGTTTTAAGTTGAAGTTAATTATGGGGGTGGACATCATTGAGAAGCGATTGGCGTGTTCGGTTGATGTTATCGACTTATCGTTGAATCACCACAATGAAGGGGGACCCGACACGTGAAGATAATTTAAAAAACTTTAACTTGTATTTGGTGGTGTTTCGTATCAACCTTATAAGCCTGATGGAGAGCCATCAGGCTTGGCAAAGAAACAATACGTACCTACCTACTACTGGGAGTACTGTACTGGACACGAAGCATAATGTAGAAGGTTCTTTGTCTCTGGAAGCGCCACCTTCGACCATTGCCGCTGCCGCTGTTCTGCAAATATGACACTGTACATTTTCCATGGGGGGTAGGCAGAAACCACAGAACGCGAGCTAGCTGCTACAATTCTAAAGCCTCCTCTACACTACTCGCGAAGTTGGTCGAAGTTAGGCGAATACGGTAGTGTGGACAGCCACTTCGCTTCGCTTCGTGCAACCTCGGCTGACGGCTCGCCTCGCGCGACTTCCGATCGTTGTCGGTTTTTGCGCCCCGAAGGCCCGAAGTGCACCGACGAAGCGTCTGACTACACTACTCGACTCACTTCAAATTGTCGCGTGATAAATTCGCACGTAATTATAATAAGCGAGAGTGCACATTGCAACGGCAGCTGCCACTTCAACATTATCCATGGTGCAAAGAATACTACTTAGTCTGTGGTGCAAAGCGCGCGGGTGCCATCGGGCAACTGACCTCCTCGCGAAGTTGCACGAGTGTGTAGTCACGTACTTCTGACTTCGGTCAACTTCGACGAGTACTTCGTCGAAGCAACTTCGCGAGTAGTGTAGTGGAGGCTTTACGTTAATTTAAACTTCAGTCTAACAGCAAGAGCGCCTGCTGCCTTTGTTAACGCAGCTGGTACCATGTTGTCTTCATTATAACTCGTCTTGTTTATAATAAATGAATAGGCAGGCACTGTACGTCTTGCCTCCTGCCCGTTATGACATACGAGTACCACAGACTAGGGGAGAGGGTGGCAAGACGGGGTACTTAAGGAGTTAAGGTTCTGCAGCTCCGTGTCAGGTTGTATCTTGATCAAAATATGATACGCGGCAATAAAACATATGTATTTACATAATTTTAACCATAAAAATCATCAATAGGTAGGTACATCTTAGATAAGTAGTTAGATTTGCCGTGGTTTGGTCTGATTTCGGAAATCAGACCAAACCACGGCAAATCTAACTTAGATTTTTATGGTTAAAATTATGTAAATACTTAAGTTTTATTGTCGCGTATCATATTTATTATAAAAAATAATGAATTTCGCGGGCTACCATCCTTAAAAAGATGGCTGGGACAGACTGGATGCGAAAGGCGGAGGACAGGGTGTTGTGGCGCATTCTGGGAGAGGCCTGTGTCCAGCAGTGGGCTGTGATAAGCTGCATTGATTGGTTGATTGAGGCACAATGTCTTAATCGCAAGTCCCACCCCCCACAACTCATAAATAGCTAACTCACGACGTACCATTAAAGCATTTAATTGTCTACTCCTAAATCTAAGTGTCAATAGTTATAATATCACCTTTTAATTAATTAATTACCCTTCTAATTAAAGATTCGGATTGGCATCTTGTTAGAACATTGAACGGTGGATAAGTTTTATCCGTGGATTCATCTGTGTGCGCTTTTACGTATTAAAAATATCTATTTTTTTTTTTTGGGAAGCTTGGTACTTTACCGTAAATACATGAAAACTAAAAAGTTCAAAACAAGCTCTCTTTTCAATCAGTCCGGTGGCATCAAAATAAACATCAGACTACTTGAGAAAGTACTCGTAGGTACCTAAAAACGTTCGTTTCCAGCTACAATCAAATTTAATGTCAAAAATGTAGGTAAAAGCTATACAATTTTTGACCGATTACAGACTGAGATATATTGTTAGTATGAGATGCATTGTTAAAAATACGGGAATTGTCTCTCCGGTTTCGAATTCAGTTGGGTATTTTTTATTTTTTTTTTAAATCCTTTCTACCTATTACATATTTTCGAGGATTCCGTAGGTATGTCTCCATCATCAAATAACTTCTCCCGCTCTGGGTGGAGCGGAAGGGCGTGTCAGACTTTTACTGACTAAAACCCACCCGTGTTCCTTCAGTTGCCTATGCCAGGGCCGCGGTAACCCCTTCGGACAATCCGCGACCCCAGCGGCATGTCTCAAGTCTGGTGGTCCATTTTCAGCAGTATGTTCTTTCTTGTCTGGCACGCGTCAAATCTAGGTACTACAATGCTTTGGTTTCTTGAAAGCGGACAACGGTCACACATTAAACGTTGTCAAAAGTAAACAAAGTGATTTAATTTAAGTTTCACTACCTATGTGAACACGCGTAAAAATCTTGGCGTGTCCAAATGACGAAGTAATAAGTGATACTAATTTTGAGTTTCACCAACTGGACACACGTGTGCTCTGTATCTAGTTGGTGACTAACCCCATTTTTTAGGACGTGTGCGTTGATACTTTGATCTCTACGTTTCATTTTGCTCCTACAAAAATCCCACCGATTGTATGCCGTCTGTGGATGCTCATAATATCAGTACTTAAAACTAAATTAAATTATTAGGTACAAGTAACGGAAGCACACCCATATATTTCTGGGCGCCATTAAAAAAAAACAGTTGTTCCATAATGGCGTACAATTATTATTAATTGTTTAACAAAAAAGGCTCGCGGCTGTATGACTGATACCTTTGCCAAACTAAACGATGTAGTATGCTAAACGGCCATCGATACCATCGTCATTGTCTATGGCTGAGCGTTCCAATTTCAATATGGTGATCAGCGCGCGTGATGTGGAGTCGAATACTTATTGATTTTTAATATTAATTTGTTTATTATTTTATTTAACTGTCACGTTGTTGGTATATGGTATGTATAATTAATATAAAGGTATATACATATATGAGAGTAGGAAAATACCAAAAAACGATGGATGGGCTGCATGAAAGATTATATAGCTATGACGACTACTACAGAAATATAGAACAAAAAGACCTGTTGTGTCGACCCAAATAAATTGAAAATGGCTCCCAAAAAAAATGGCGCGTTCGTCACTGTACACGTGATAGAAGTGAAACTTCATATAAATAAAAAATAGGAGAGATTTAGTGTGGGAGACAGAGAGAGATCTTTCTTCTCTCTCATGTAACGGAATGAGCCTAAACGTAACGGGTCCTTGAAATTTCTCGTTCAATTCTCAATTTTACACTTTAAAAACTTAAAAAAAATATTTTTTAAAAATGAAGTAGGTATTGGGAACAGTGTACTGGGAATAGTAAAGCCTGTGGGCTTGTGGCTATTACAGTCGCACGGGTCAACTGACCAGGTTAAGCTACGCTTGCCGCGGTTGATCCGTGGATGGTTGACCATCTTTACATACCAAGACCCCTCAGTGCCTCGTAAAGCACGTAAAGCCGTTGGTCCCGGCTGTCATTCGTGGACTAAAGGGATTCGTCTTACTATAAGGGTATCGTATTATCGTATTATCCAGAAACGGGATATTGGAGATCAGACAGGCAGTCGCTACATGTAAAAATACAAGTAGTCAGCTGCATCCGATTAGACTGGAGGCCGACCCCGAAATAGTTGGGAAAAGGCTAGGCAGAAGAGATGATTGGGAACAGGGTCCAAGCTACCGGTGGTCAGGGCTCACGAGAGAGGAACCTCCTAACGATACGCGCCGTGTCCAGAAGTACCGCTTTCTAGATCCAGCTTCCTAACGAGAGCCACCTCAGGTGTTGGTCGAGGCTCTTGGTTATTACGCCATTGGCTGTCATGACTATCGGCAGAATTCCACATCCCACATGTCGACAATCTCGCAATTAATAAAAACCAAAAATAATTATACGAGGACAGCTCCACAGCTTCCATGTGCAACAATCAATAAAAGATGGCGGCGCAACAAATTGGTTCGATGACGCAGCATAACACTAAATAACGTTATTTACATATTGTACTGTCACTTTCCTCTCCACTTTATTATTTAATCTGTTGTTTTGGAGATCCACCGGCCTGTATTTCTAATATTTAGCCGATTTCAAAAAAAGAGGTTCGGACCTTCGGCGATTTTTTAAAAATTATTTCATTTCACTTAGACCTACATGGGCACATAAGAAACGTCAGAAGCTAGGTGCACGGTTCCAATTGGTCGTTTCCTATGATGAAGAGCCGGCAAGAAACTCCAAGGTTAGTCTACTCTTAAAATGTATGTTCACCGATTTATTTTTTTATTTTTTTCGAGTAGAGCAAGCCTCGGTGGTCCTATAGATTTAAATTACTTTGCTTGAGAAGTTTTTGAGTTAGCTTCAATAAACGTAAGTAGGTACTTGTACTTATAATCCACTTTGTGTAAGTTGGTGATATTTTATAATACTTCCTGTAATTGTTTTATAGCAAGTAGTGGTAGTTAAATGAATTTGTGTGAGGTTATCATGTTTATACAAGATACATTTTTAAGAAGTGTGCAAATTTTCACAGGGTACCCATGAATATGAACAACTTTTACTATGGGACTAACTCTGAAATCGCGAAAAAAAAAATCAGCTGCTCCCTAAATGTTGATGAGTTTGTTGTAGATAATTGTACAGTCGAGTTCATTAATATACTGGCCCTTTCGGTTTCAAAAATAATATATGAACGTCAAAAAAGTTGATAATATTGTGACAACTATAAGCATCATTAAATTGTGGTCAAGATTTAGATTCATTAATATGTGACTGCTTTTGCTACGATCCTATTACTTACCTAATTGACCCCGTAGATATAGAAAAATATATATATACGTACTTTTCTATATCTACGGGGTCAATATATACCTCTACCAAGTCCTTCCGGACCGATCCTATTACTTACCTAATTGACCCCGTAGATAAAGAAAAGTACGTATATATGTCGCAGGTTTATGACAAAATCAGGTTTTTGATAAAAAAACTTAAGCTTTTGATAAAAAACCGGAAGGAGACGGTCGACGTCAGGTGCACCCCGGGGTTCGGTTAGATTAGGTTCCTTTAAACCCTGCAGACAGAAATAGGGGTCCCGCGCAGCGGGGCTCCGTCGACCGGTTCTTGATAAAAAGCCTAGGTTTTTGATCAAAAACCTGATTTTGTCATAAACCTGCGACATATACACCTCTACCAACTCCTTCCGGACCGATCGTATTACTTACATAATTGACCCCGTAGATATAGAAAAGTACGTATATACACCTCTACCAACTCCTTCCGGACCGGTCCTATTACTTACCTTTGTTCTGTATGCTAAATAGACAGAACCCTTTATGTAGAACCTTTCACGCTTACCCGATACTCCACAGATAATATCACGGCCAACCAATAGAGCGTTTGTTTGGTAATTTTGGCGCGATTGTCTATGCTCTATTGTTTTCTTTTTTTACAAGTCATTGAGTTTCATTGACTGTTGGAAATTGATCTGTTCACACTTGCCACATCCGGTAAGATAAGGATTTACTATTTATATTTTAATTTATATGTTTAACATAATGGGTTTTATAAAATGGGTGGGGCTATTCCGACTAGCCAGCTCGCGGCCACGTGGTCGCTGGCGTTCATTCCATACTAACGTATTTCTGCTGATTTCTCATTGGTTAATGATGGCCTACAAAACTAAGTACTACACTTTTAAAATTTCAATTTTTTCTAAAATATAAATGTTATAGATATGGACCCACATAATTATTTTTATGACAAGAATCCAATACATAATAAAAACAGCACTAGTTGGTTTGATACACAAGTATATAGAATTGAATTTACATCTAATAACTATTCAGAAAAACGTGAATAATTATAATCTTTGAGTACTAAATCATTTCATAAGCAAAATTAATCGTCAAAGGTGCGTTCTGAACATGTTATTCTAAATAATTTGCAAATTATGCTATTAAAAAAAAATGTGTTTGTGCTTTTTTTTCTGGCGACTTAAATATCTATTTCATATGTTTTTTAAGACCTTAAAAAATACTAGATTTTTTCATATAATATGGCATATCTGTACACCACCGCAAGAGGAGCACTGGTGGCCCAGTGGTATTGGCCGCGACTTACGAGTTGTAGGTCGTAGGTTCGAACCCCCGCGCTTTACTTTGTGTAATAATTTCATCACCACTGCTCTCAAAACGGTGAAGGAAAACATCGTGAGGAAACCGGCATGTCCTAGAACCAAAAGTTCGAAGATATGTGACATCTACCAACCCGCACTGGGCCCGCGTGCTGGATTACGGCACGCTCCCTCTCACGGAGAGGAGGCCTGTGTCCCAGCTGTGGGAACATTATAGGCTGATTATGTAATAGATTTAAAATAAAAAACGTTTTATAGTAACATTTTTAAGTTTTTAAAAAGATAAAACAATATAAATAGCCATTTTTAGCTTAGTGTCATAAAACTTATGTTTTACATGTTGTTTATTTTTTACCCGACTACGGCTAACCCAAAAGCAAGGGTTATGATTTTAGCAGTCTATTTAAGTATGTAAGTATGTATATATTAAGTATGTATTTACGTGTGTTCCACCATAACGCCTAAATTACTGAACCGATTTTGATGAATGAGGTATCAGTAGATTCGAAATAATGGTCCGGGTGACATAGGCTATATTACTTCTCCCTAAATTTAATATACCTAGTGGACAATACACGTAAATTTGTGACCTAGAAAAAAATTAAATTGAGATAATCATGACATGTTTGGTATCAAAAGAAAGGTCTTGACGAGCACATTACAAATATGTATATACCTATGTCGTTATTGTTTAAGTACCTAAATAAATATTTTGAACTTTTTAGATCAATTTTATTTTTCCGTAGTTGGGTTACAGTTTTTTAAACTATATTCTTGTTAATAACTGGTATTGCCTCTCTGGTTCTGTTCACAGCTTCGAGTCAATTTGGCATACTGAACACGAGGTTTCGGAGCCGGTGTTGGAGAATATTCTCCAATTCTTCTATCAGGGCCTGTTTTAGTGCCCTGAGAAAAGTTATTGCAATTTTAAAAGTGTGATCTTACTTATTTTTGAAGGCCAGTGTAGTTCAAATATATTTTTTACGATATTAGAATGTTTAATCTACAACTGTCTATTACTCTATATTTTAGTTTTAGATTTTTTTTAAAATGTTTTATTCTAAAATTTAATCATTCATGGTTCAAACCATATTTATCTACATAATAGGACACAAATAGTACAAATTGAAAATTACGACCATGGAAAAAATGAGATCAAAATCATTAGATCACAAGTAAAACAAATTACTTGCTCAATCCCACAACGAAGTGTATTAGGTTGCCCACTATTTTTATTACCAGTAGGTATTATTTGCAGACGATATTTAAATATTAATCGACTGTGGAAATGTAAATAACCCTGTCTACAAATACAAGATACCATCCAAACTGTAGAGACTTGGCTCCAGATCCACAACTTGGAAAAACTAAAATAATACAATTTAAATCATACAAAAAACCACCACTCAATTTAAAAACAACATTCAGAAACGCAAATACATAGTACATAAAAGGTAGTACACATATGTCAACTCGGAAAGGGATCGTCACCGTATCGCCTTTCGCCTCGCCGTCAAACAGGCGTCAACCTAACGTAAGCACGTAACCAAAGCGGACCAGCAGCTCCCATACGTGCGTCGCCTCGGCTACAGCTAGGCGTCAAAAACAGATAGAGACGCAAGCGAGGCGACGGAGAGCCGTAAGCGCGGGGCCCGCTGGCTGACCACGCGCCACACCGCGGTTCGTGAGCTTGTCGAGCTTGTCCCGGGGCGAATCGTTTACGTTACGATTCCGGGGTCCTACTCTCTAAGCACGAAGCCCGTAGTTTCGGCTTTCGTTACGGGCGTTTCCTACTCCGTATCACCTACGGATGGATGATTGGTTCGGGGCCCGAACGAACTATGAATTACAACATGATTTGCCAGTTGTCCCTACTCCCGACCGGTTTTTGCCTGTCCGAAAAATTTAACTTTTACACTTGTTTTGATGGATCGTAATGTCAGACGGACGGATGAACGGACGGACGGAAAGACGGATGGACTTAGGGAGTAGGCCCCCTGATTAGTGTGCTTTTCAGTAGGGAGTTTCATACAAAGAATACTAAACGGCTCGAGTTGATACGGACACGTTCCGTTTCCGAGTTGATATGTGTCTTACCTTTAGCCTTTTGGCATAAATAATGACACACACATCAACTGGAAGGCACACATAGAACATACAAAAACGAAACTCTCCAGATTCTCTTATGCCCTTTTTCAAATTAAACAAAGCACTAACACACAAACAGCTATGGCTGCTTACTGCGCATGCGCATACATGACTGCGATATGGCGTCATGCTATGGGGAATAGTGTTGTTCGATGTTATTCGAACACCCTTTTGCTGATCTAGCGAATCCATAAGGTCGCACTGAATGCGCCGCGGGCTCATCGCATAGTCGGACAGCAACCGGTGCATTCGCCTCATTAGCCATCATTTTAGCGTAGCTTTTTAATCGTTGAGAAATAAATTGTTTTTAGCAAGTTAAACTCAGTGTGTTTCAGTAGCCATCCCAATAGTCAGGTACCACTTAGGTCGCGCCCCTACAAGTGTTAACGTAGATGAACTATTCATAATGCAAAAGAAGTGTAAATAGATAATACGGAGAGCGTACGTACGCGCGCGCGGTGCGCGTGAGCATACGTGCGAAGAAGAAGAAGCCTGCTTGTCGAAATCAGTGCGGTACCGCACCGGCTGGTCCGAACATTTGCTGCGTCCCGCTATTCCATCGACGCAGCTGTATGTGTCGCGATTGCATCACTCCACGAAGGCAGAGGAGATCGTGCAGTATTATAATGATAAAGGCCAAGTTCACCTTAAGAGTCGAGAAGTTGGAGTCGCGCCACAAAACTAATTTTGCATCTTTTGTGAAGCGCGTTCCGACTCATCACCTGGAGACCTTCATGAAGGAAGAATTTTGGCCGAAAGATGTCGTGTATCGGCGTTTTCGCGGAAGGCTACATGACACCACGACTCAGCGCAATACGTCGCCGACCCAATGTACTACTTAGTTACAAGTACCTAATGTTTTTATATGTATTGAGTAGTTTATTATTTTGTAAATCATTTGTGTATTTTATCTATGGGCCTTAGTTGACTGACATTATAGGAATTATTATTATTTTGTCTTTGACATATCTCGGGACCCTGGTGTCCCGGACCTTTAAAAGGCGTACGAGGGGCCGAAGCCAACTCGCAGAGGCCCCTTAGACAACTCGGATCTCGGAAATATTGAAAATACTGTTTATCTGAGATCAGACCGAAAACACCGGTTTTGAAAAACCGGCCAAGTGCGTGTCGGACTACGCACAATGAAGGGTTCCGTAGTTGGGATTAAATTATTCCAAGGACAAACTTAACGTTATAGTTGAAAAACATGTTCTCCCATACATTGCAACAGTAAATGTAAGTTTGTACTCACAATATTGAGAGATTTACTATGTTATTTTAAGACCACAAACTTTTTATAGGTTTTCCTGAAATCTACAGGTAAAGAACTATTTTCTGTATTTTTTTTTTCAAAATTTTAGGCAGAGTAGTTTCGGAGATAGGGGTGGGGGGGAATGGTCAATTTTCGTGTACTTTCTTAAATAACTTTAAAAAAAAATATTTTAAAATTAAAAAAAATATATATTTGAGACCCTCACAGTAAGCCCTTTCATTTGATATGTCACACGGTAAAGTTTGTAAAACTTTTTTTTTAATTTTACATTCAAAATTCATTTATTTACTTTACCCGTACGTGTTTGGGTCACAAAACTTAATCGGTCCATTTTCCTATTTATACCATGTTTTATGTAAATAAATTATCTTATCTTATCTTATCTTATCTTATTAGATTCGGAGCAAATTGGCTGTGACAGACGGACAGACAGACACACTAGTGATCCTATAAGGGTTCCGTTTTTTCCTTTTGAGGTACGGAACCCTAAAAATGGTTCGGTATTGCGACCCTAGTGTAAAGGAAGTAGAAAATAAATAGACGGGGAAATAATACATATTTTTTTATTAAATATAGGTAGTAGGTACAGTCAGCAACAAAAGTGGATTAACACTTGTGTTTTCCATAGAAATATGGTGTTTTCTAAATCTTAATTATTGAGAAAAATACTTCATTAAAATCGGAACAGATGTAAATTTTATAGAAAATTAAAATGAAATGCTAAAAAGCAGGTTATCGTATTATTTTGTGTTAAGTTATTTAGATGATGTCAAAAAGTAGCAGTGTTAACCGACTTCTGTTGCTGACACACATAGCTATACTATTAATCCTATTATACAATACGGTATTTCACACGTTGAATGACAATGCTGCTTAGTGGCTCCTTCTTTGGCCAAAGAATGAGCCACTGAGTCAGCCTTCTGGTTACGTGAAACGTCCACTAGTCGGCGAGACACCTTGAGAAGGTGGCGCGCTATTTTTTTAATCCTACCCATCAAATGTGCAGTGTTCTGCTAGTTAATTTAATATGTGTGTGTGTGTGATCACCAATTTTTGTTTATTTTTATTACAAAACTAAAAACAGAATGAATGCAAAATGAAGTCGAAAACTTAAGCGACCTTTGTTTGAGAACGCTGTGGACTAGAAGCTTTGTTCCACATTAAAACAAAGAATTAAACAGTTACATTTCTGTAACTGTTTACTTTTTTTTTAAACTTGAAAAAACTATTTGTTTTTTTTTCTATTGAAAAAATATTAAAAGATAATTAGGTACGGTCAGCATCATAAGTCGATGAACACTGCTACTTTTACACATCATTTAAATTAATACAAAATTATTTGATTATCTCCCTTTTTTCCTAAAATACCTAAGAGTCTAGTACATCTTTAAATCATTTTACCTCTGCTCCGATTTTAATTAAATATCTTGCTCAATAATTAAGATTTAAAAAACTGAAGTGTAAATCGACTTTTGTTGCTCACTGTGCATTATACTTCAACAATCAGGAACTTTCTTGAGGAACGCTTTCGCAGGATCGACAAAAAATCAGCTAGAGTTAGGTTTCCTTTCCCCGAGCAGGACGGAGAGGTTGCATCAGCTTCGCATCTTGCTCCTGCGTGACCACCGACACACTGACAGACTGGCTCATCCTCCTCGTCCAGGGAGCAGTCGCCGCCGTGCAGACAGTACCCGTGGCACACGGAGACTTCACACCTGTCCCCAGAATAACCGGCATCACAGCTGAAACAATAAAAATGTTAATCAGTGGAATTTCATTAAGTACCTTAAACCATTCAATTTCATATACCTATACATACAGGGTGTTAAAGTGGTTGCATGCCTTAGCTCAGGGGTAGGTCCAGTCGGCGATCTCTCGCGTCCGAGCCTGGTCCAGGCCATGGTGCGGAGCGAGAGTGCATGGGAGGCCGTCACCTCCTTCTGCGAAGTAGTAATGCTCGCGAAGGAGGAGGCGGAACGCGTGAGGGAGAGGCAGCCTCACGCCCTCAGTCGCCGCAGGAGACGCCCTGGGCGGCGGGAATCGCGGGGCGATTTCCGGCCACCGTAGGCGCGGGCCTGCGGACGGTGAACAGCGGGTAGCTCGCCGTCCGGTAAGGACCAGGCCCGAGTCGACGGCGCGTTGTGTTCCACGCGCGCCTCAAAGAGATGTCAGCAAGTGACGGGGTCCAATAGGGCCGACGCCGCTGGGGTCGCGGATTGTCTGAAGAGGTTACCGCGGCCCTGGCATAGGCAACTGAAGGAACACGGGTGGGTTTTAGTCAGTAAAAGTCTGACACGCCCTTCCGCTCCACCCAGAGCGGGAGAAGTTATTTGATGATTTCCCACCCTCAAAAAAAAAAAAAAAAAAAAAAGGGGTAGGTCCAGTATCGATAAAGGAACCCAGGAAAAAAAAATCAAAATATAAACATAAAAACAATATTGCAAGATCAACCTAATTCAGTACTTACTAACTTAAAATAGCAATCGTTTGGAATTAAAATTATTTTATTTGTTTAAATGCTTTAATTAATACATCGAACGCGTTGTATTTTGTCCTTCATTTCTCGCGTCCGAATACTAAAATAATTCTAATTCTAAACAATTGCTATTTTAAGTTAGTACCTACTAAATTAGGTTGATCTTGCAAAAATTTTTTTTTTTTTTTTTTTTTTTTTGAATTTTACTTTTTTTTTTCCTGGGTTCCTTTATCAATACTGAACCTACGCCTAAGCTATAGCACGCAATTACTTTAACACCCTGTATATCTAAATATATAAAAGAAGAAACTGAGCCCAAACCGCTGGGTCTAGAGATTCCAAATTTGGCACGTAGGTTCCTTATAAGGTCTAGAGAAAGGATTTTTCCAAAGTTACCCCTTAAGGGTCTCAATCGGGCTTGAGTTAATAGACTCGAAACTTCCACGCGAGCGAAGCCGCGGGAAAAAGCTAGTACATGTATATTTGTAATCACGTTCTCGAAAACGGCTTTAACGATTTCGGTGAAACTTGCAATATAGGGGTTTACGGGTGCGAAAAACCGATTTGGCTAGGTCTCCTATCTGGGAAAATTAAAAAAATCTAATAAAAAAAAAAATTCGTTTTCTCTATTTTCATCCGAGCAGAGCTCGCTTGACCAGGTACTGGGTTTAAAACGATTACAAATGTGTAGGTAATTATTTTATCATGATTTCCTCACAGCACCGCAATTTGTAAAAAAAATTTAAAATATTGAATTTCTAGGGTAACATTGAACCAATGGAAGTAGTAGAATATGTTTTACCTGCATTCAGGAAGTCCCTCATCACTGAAGCTGCAGTTGCCTTGCAAACAATAGTTCTCACAGACTGAAACATCGCACCTGTCACCGGTGTAGCCAGGTCTGCATTTGCAAACAGATTGTCCATTGACTTTCATACCGTGTACACAAAACGGCCCATCACATTCTGGAGCAATCATGACGCGACTCTTTAGTGCTTCGCAATCCTGTCCCTCGATTTGGTCTGCGATTTTATAGTTGGCGACTATACCAACATCGATGTTTTTATCACTAATAACTTTTAAGACCCTTTTAATATCTGTAGCGCCAACATTTTGAATTGAAAATTCATGAACTCGCCTGTCTTCACCACGAAAGTCTACGCAGAAGGACATATTTTTTGAAGCAGTCAATGTATTTGATGGATGGATAAACACTGGATATTGTTGTAATTCATATAATAGGACAAACTTTTTTGGATTCAGTTCGAGTTTAACTCCATACATTTGGTATTGATTAGTGTTCGCAGGCTCTATCCAGTATATGGACCGTCTCTGCTGATAAAACGCCAAGCTGTGAGGCTCCAAATTGTGCGTTGTGTTGAAAGGCACTGAAGTAACATTTTGAAATACTTCTCTTTCGGTGCCATTTAACCGAGCTCGCTCTATTGTAGGTTTCGCCATATTTGTGTTGAGCCAGTAAATATACCTGTTAAAAAGAAAATCTGTTGTGACTATCATGAAGTTCAATAGATTTTTCAACACACTTGCTTGAAAATACAGACAGACGGACAACGAAGCGAACCTATAAGGGTTCCGTTTTTTCCTTTTATTTTGGCGCGTTGTTTTTTAAATTCTTTTGAGTAACAATTCACAAAACATGTTTGCTCCAATTGCTCCAATAGATCCTTGTGTGTTGTGTGTATTTATGAAATTTTATTTATTTTTCCTTTGCAAGTGTATGGTTTGATATTGTGGTTTGATACGAGTTCTGAGCATTTGTCATTGTACCGTCTGCTCCATTTTAGTTGATTCTCACATACAATAGATAATCTCACTTCGAGTGCAAACTTTGCTCCCATGATAGATAGAATACTCTTTATTATGCATACCATAAAATTTACTGATATACTTAAATGTTGAAATTTCACATAGGGTCAAGGGTAGAGGAGTGTAGGGTAGGAACAGGTGGGTAAGGGATAGGGGGTTTTCAATGGCCGGTCTTATCGCCTTGCATCAAATTTTTTTAATAATACATAATTAAACTATTATTGATACGTACCCTTTACAGCTATCCACGACAATATCACGGGGGACCCCGTCATCCATCTTGACTAAAAGATTTCCGTTTCTTGCATTGTTCTCAGATCCAGGTTTCAATGAAACCCAATTGACGCTTCTTTCATTAGTATCAGTAAAGAAGGCTGTGTCTGTGGCGGGGTCGAAGGCGATGCCATGAATGTTCCTGCCACTTCCTTCGGTGAAACATTTGATTTCTATGGAAGATAAGTCATATCCACATATAGTGTCGTTGTCAGTCTGTTTGTTGACGTACAACATCCTGTTGTGCACTTCATCATATGCTAAGGCTGTGAGGTTTTGCGACTTAAATCTTATGGTGCTAGTTATGGTGTTGTTGGTATAAAACTGAAGCTCGTCGCCTGCGCTTGCGGCGATGTCTGAAACAAGAGAAACATGCTTAACTTAGCTAGGTACACTCTGAGGAAAGTCAAACCAAAACCAGATGATATTCTTGCAAGATGGATAACGGTTACTTAGTTCAAAAAAAATATATAAGATGTCCTTTTTACCGACGCGACGGAACCACGCTAGGGTTTCTCCAGGCGCAGACGTCCGATAAACATACGAGGTGCTGCGCCGCGACAACGCGGTAATAGATTTTCGTGGAAATCAAGCAAGATACAAAATCATGTTCAAAATTTACAACTTGGTCACGAACAGAACTACTCCGTCACCGCTTTTGTGACAAAAGTCCTTGGTCACCAGTTGTGACCGAGGTTTAAATAAAATAGCAGAGTTTGAGATAATCTGCCCTTAACCTAATTATGAAGCGTATGAACCTATCCATACAGGGTTAGTTTTCAATGAGCAACCAAAGGAGACTGGGATCTGTAGGCCCAATTGTATTAAGTTGAGGTATGGTTTAAAAAAAAGGTTATATTTTTCTATTTCCAAATGCGAAAAATCAACCCAATTTATCATCTGGAAAATGAGAAATCCAAAAATTAAGTTTAGGTTACGATGAAATGGAATATCGATTAAATTATAATCGAATAACGTGGAGTTCAAACTATTTAAAAAAATGCTTTTACCAGATGAATAATTCAATTACAATAATTAAATCTATTAGAATTAACGTGTGAACAGTTTAATGAAATAAAATATCTATACAGGGTGTTCGGCGCATGGACCGACACAATTTTTTGGGGGATTGGGGGGGTCATTTGCTAGGTTTCACCTAAAGACCTCCATGTCCTAAGTGTGACGGTAATTGAGATATGTTTTTTTTGTTCTTTCTTTGAATTACCCAAAATCTCGCCTTTGAAACGATATATTTTTTTTTGTTTGTGGTTGCAATAGAACAAAATAAATTTTATAATAGTCTGCAATGTATTTTTATTCTAAATAAATTATTATTTGATGTAATTGATCAGTAGAAAATGACTTATGTGCTTCCAAAGTCTTAAAAATGTTTAAATGTATGAAAAATTACTACTCTTAAATCCTTTTTTTTTTAAATAAAGCCATTTTGATAATAGTATCACATGAGTGTTTTAATACCTAATTATGTACAGTTGCATACAAGACTTTATCTACATCCATGTTATCAATAATAAGATAAATCTTAAAGTCAATTCACGTTTACTAATCGATTAAGTATTGTATAATTTTTAGCCTGTGCTCATGAGATCATGGTTTTTAAAACAATATTATCATACATCATAATATATATGGGGGACGGTTGTTGCTCGCGTCCGTAGGATTTACCACCTTATCCAGGCCCACCCTACACGTGTCCCCCGGGTGGTGCAAAACGAGCAACTCAACGCCGGGTCACAGGCGGCGGTTAAATAACCTGTAGGTATGTCAGCAGGACTAACAATTCTGCTAAGTGAAGGTAGAAAATGATCTTCACAAACCGTAACTCTGCTATCGTAGTAGAAATGGTGGCCTTGGCTTAATCGCCCGGACTGCGAGGAAGAGACTCACTAAGGATCTATTCCTCTATAAACATTCTCTCATCTACCCCCTATCCTACGGTGGGAAACGTGCCAAAAGGATACTCATAAACATCTTATTGAGCGGCTAGTGGGAAATTAGTCATTAGCGCCAACCTCAACGGACCCGGCTAACGTTGTTGTATCGAGCCTTCTTGAGGGAATAGGCGTCACCCCTCAAGTGACGTTTTAATTCGTCCTAACTCGTGGGAACAAAATGAATGAAAGTAAGAAAAATCCAACCAATCAAAATAACATGATCCAACAACAATTTCACAAAAGTATGTTTATTAGACATCGAAGCAACAGTCTTCCATTGACTGCAAGTAAATCTAATGATAACGTCAATACTAATCATCCGAAAGAAAAGGAGCCGGCCAACACAGTAGACACCCCCTTGCAGTGGCAAAACGATAGTGCACCGCAGAAACGGCATAAAAGGAAAGAAACTAGTCCAACAAGCAACAACAACTCAAAAAAATCTAAAAGCGAAACAACCTTCGCTGTACCTACTCACAACAAATTCGATATCCTAGATGAAGAAGAAATAGAAAAACCTGAAAAGGAGTTCATACCCAAGCCTGAACCTATCTTTGTGACTGGAGTAATTGATATTACGTCACTAAAAACGACATTAAACAACATTGTAGAGTGCAAAACATATACAATAACAACCATGAGGTCTGGTCACATCATCAAACTAATGCCAAATGACATTAATACATACAAAGCGATACGAGCAAATTTTATTGCAAACAATATATCACACTACACCTATCAACTAAAGAGTGAAAGAGCTTATAGAGTAGTGCTGAGAGGTTTGCATTCCACGGAAGACACCTCGTATCTGAAAGAAGAATTAAAAGAGCGAGGACATGATGTCAGAAATATAGTAAATGTGTTACACCGAACTAGCAAAAAGCCATTACCTTTATTTTTCGTAGACCTAGAACCGAAGAATAACAACAAAGACATCTTCAAAATAAGATACTTAGGACAAATGAAAGTGACATTTGAAGCTCCTTACAAGAAAAAGGAAGTTTTGCAATGCAAAAGATGTCAAAGATTTGGACATTGCAAAAACCAGTGCTTTAGACCGTACAGGTGTGTTAAATGTGGTGACACTCATGCCACTTCAACATGCACGAAAACACCCGATACTGATGCTACTTGTGCAAACTGCCAGGAGAAACATCCTGCGAATTACAAAGGTTGTGCTAAGTACAAACAGTACAAAGAAAAAATAATTAAAATCAAACCCACCATCAAAGAGACACCACAGGTCTATGCAAAAGAGAAGGAAAACATACCGAACAATACAATCAGACTAAAACATAATACGCTAAAACGCACCTTTGCTGATGTAACAAAAGACCAGATGCATGGAAAACGAACAACAAACCCAGAAAATATCACCGACAGACTCGAATCAATGTTCGCAAAATTTGAAGACATCATGATAAACATGATGGACAAAATGATGGATCGTATGATCCAGCTAATTTCAAGTCTAGTTACAAAATGATGCCCACAGTCCGAATTGTAACTTGGAACGCCAACGGCTTGACGGAACGTCGTCAAGAACTATTAACATTCTTACAAATGGAAAAAATCGATGTAGCACTTATTTCAGAAACGAGATTTACTACCAGGTCACATATTACTTTGAAAAATTACACAGTTCACACAACAAATCATCCTTCAGGAAACAGCCATGGAGGAACGGCAGTAATTATTAAAAATAATATTAAGCACTATGCACTTGAGGAATACCGCACAGATAAAATACAAGCTACATCAGTTAAAATCATAGTTAACGAGAAAGTCGAGACCACACTTTCTGCGGTATACTGCCCTCCAAGACACACAATCACCGAAAACGATTTCAACACTTATCTTTGTTCACTAGGCCCCAGATTTATATGTGGTGGTGACTGGAACGCCAAACACACTTATTGGGGTTCACGACTAATTACCCATAGAGGGAGGCAACTGTATAGAGTAGCTATGAGGCGAGGACTTGAATGCATGACCCCCTGCGAACCAACATACTGGCCGACGGACCCAAATAAGATTCCGGACCTCCTAGACTTCTTCGTTACTGGGAACATAAGTCGTAATTATATGACCATCGAATCGTGCACGGATCTGTCCTCTGATCACACACCAGTCATACTAAACGTCAACTCTTCAATAGTACTGGTGGAACCTGCAAAAAGAATATATAACAAGACCACCAACTGGGAAGTATACCAGAATAAAATATCAGAGGATATCAACCTTGAAACTAGACTCGACACTACTGAAAAGATAGAAAAAGCAATAGAAAACTTCAACCTTATTGTTTATAATGCTGCTACGGCCTCTACAAGGGTGCAAAAGAGGTCGACTCCAGTTTGTAACGAATATCCTAAATTTATCAAGGACAAAATCAATGAGCGCCGTAACCTAAGAAAAGAATGGCATAGAACTCGATATCCAACAGATAAAACCGCATTCAACAGATCCTCTGATGAACTAAAAAACCTGATCAAAACTCTAAACGACACCAACCTACAAAATGTTCTCTCAAACCTATCGCCTTCTGTAGACAAAAACTACTCCCTCTGGAAAGCGACAAGTAGATTAAAACGCCCGAATCACCAGATACCACCTCTTAAAAAAAGCACGGGGGGGTGGGCAAGATCAGACTTAGAAAAGGCTGCCAGCTTTGCCGAACATCTTAGCTCTGTTTTCCAGCCATTTCCGGGGACTAGACCAGATTATGACATGGAAATAAAAGGATACCTTGAAAGTGCCCAACAGATGTGTCTGCCACTTAAATCCACGAGCCCTAGAGAAATAATTCTGGAAATAAAATACCTAAAGGACGGAAAATCTCCAGGATACGATCTCATCGATAGCACACTTTTGAAAAAGCTACCAATAAGGGGTATTATAGCCATAGTTCAGATCTTCAACGCCTGTTTGCGACTATCCCACTTCCCGGGGCAGTGGAAAATTGCACAAGTAGTTATGCTTCCTAAACCCGGTAAACAGCCACACGAAGTCGCCTCGTATAGACCAATAAGCCTTTTGTCTATAACAGGAAAACTGTTCGAGAAGATACTGCTAAAAAGAATGAAGGAAAACCTAAATGACATAATACCAAATCACCAATTCGGCTTTAGGGAGAACCATGGCACAGTCGAACAAGTCCATCGTATTGTTGACATTATAAGCAGAGCACTGGAGGAGAAACAATACTGTTCTGCAGTATTTCTAGACATAAGCCAAGCCTTCGACAAAGTGTGGCATGAGGGCCTACTTTATAAAATTAAAAAGTCCTTGAGAAACGATGTTTTGAAGTTAAATACAAAAACGAACTGTCGGACCTACATGAAATAAAATCAGGTGTACCACAAGGTAGCATAATAGGGCCAGTACTGTACATTATTTACACTGCTGACTTGCCTACCACGGAAAAAACTACAGTTGCAACGTACGCAGACGATACAGCCATACTTGCAACACACACAAATCCAGTTACGGCATCTGAATATCTACAGCTCCATATTAACAATCTCGAGGAATGGCTTGAGGTTTGGAGAATCAGAGCAAACCAAAGCAAGTCTACGCATGTAACCTTTTCGCTCAGAAGAGACACCTGTCCACCAGTGGTTCTGAACAGTGAAGAGATTCCTCAAAATGACAATGCCAAATACCTGGGTATGCACCTGGACAGAAGGTTAACATGGCGAAAACATATATGGACCAAGAGAAAGCAACTGGACGCAACGCTAAGAAACATGTACTGGTTAATAGGAAAGCACTCGCAAATGAGCACACAAAGCAAGCTAACTGTGTATAAAGCAATTCTCAAACCAATCTGGACCTACGGTATCCAGCTTTGGGGTACAGCTAGTCAAAGTAACATCGAGATATTGGAAAGGTTTCAGTCGAAGATACTTAGAGTTATCTTTAACATACCACCATATATTAGTAATAAAATAATATATCAAGACTTGAAAATACCCACAGTCAAACAAGAGATAACCCAATACAGCGGCAAATACCAGAAGAGACTCTCAATACACCAAAATGAACTTGCTCTAAAACTAAGTGGTGATGGTGGCCTGCAATTTAAGAGATTAAGGAGACATAGCATCCCAACTCTTCTGAACAGATTCAGCTGATTGGTTTGATAACTTAACTGCGAAGTTATCACCAAGCTCCATAACCTAAAAAACCAGAGATTTCGGCCAAAGAAGCAGCTTATTGTTGTTAACGACAGATTGCTGCGAAGCAGAAAGGACAAAAAAAAAAAAAAAAAAAAAAAAAAAAAAAAAATATATATTATCATACGATGGATAATATTATTGTTTTAAAAACCATGATTTGTGCTGAAATGACATGATCCTGACAATGACAGCTCTCGACCTTCACTCTATTAGCTAAAGGTGTGTCCAAACAGAGTGCGGAAGGTGCGCGGTCGGACTTTAATTTTTCTTATTTAATGTAACATTTTGCACTAGTCCTATTAATAATAAACTCGTAAACGCGAAAGTTTGACACGTTGGAAAACACTGCTATTAGAACAATGAAGTTCTATATTGTCAACACACACACATAGGGGAGACCGGGGCCACTCCTAACAAGTTCTATATTGTCAACACACACACATAGGGGAGACCGGGGCCACTCCTAACAAGTTCTATATTGTCAACACACACACATAGGGGAGACCGGGGCCACTCCTAACAAGTTCTATATTGTCAACACACACACATAGGGGAGACCGGGGCCACTCCTAACAAGTTCTATATTGTCAACACACACACATAGGGGAGACCGGGGCCACTCCTAACAAATTCTGTATTTTCGTTTATATTTTCCAACATAATAAACTTTTCGACATTGCTTTCGATTAATAGCATACTTTAGTTATTCAGCTATAGTTACAAAAACGTGAATAAAACAGATACTTTCAGAATTGTATGCATTTTTAAAGAAAAAGTCGGTTATTAATACTTACCCCGTATTGGGGGTAAGTTTTAACAGGGCTGAGGTAAGTATTAAGCAAGGGGCAAGATGTAACATGGGAGTTTTTCAATTAAATAATTCCAAGAAAACACCATTTTTATTCGTAAATATCTTTATTCAACTTAGGTTCTATCAAATTAACCTATTTTCAACCACAGATACAAATATAAGTTGCACTATCTATTCCGCTAAGGCTGCTCCAACATATTGCGTCTCCATAAAATCTTTGCCATAAAATTTCTTAAAAATGAAAAGGTGGACAGTAATGAAACTTTACATGCATGTGTTATATTTGATAATTATTTTTATAATTTTTAGCACTATATTTTTAAATGTTTAGTGAAATTGACATTACCTTGAATCCGGAACTTGGTTGGGTTGTGATTTAATTCATAGAATCACTGTAAAACCACCTTTAGATAATTAATTTTCATATTATTTGTTGGATAATGACATCTGTCACATTTACGAAGCTTAGAACCAATATAGAAGTATCTAATTTGACTAGTTATTGTGTTTATAAAATATACGACTCTTATCTTGTAAATATCGTATAGATGTTATTGTTGTAAATAATTACGTAATATTTAATAGTACCAGCAATATATTTTAGAATTTATATTGCTATTTTAATATAATAGGTTGTTTTAAACGATTGGTACAATACTATCAGTTGACGTTTGATGGAAAGAGGGGGTAGTAGGATATAAAAAGGATTGTAATGACATTCTCGAGGCAGTTGCTCGGTGGATGTTCAAGTGGCTAGTGCTAGTGCCGTTGTGATGTGAAATAGACGTACCAGGTGTCACGTAAGTTATTGTTATTATGTTGCTATTATTCTGAACTGTTTGAGATAACTATAATTTATGGAAATATAAGAAATAAGAAATGTGTTGATAAAATATTTAAATACTGTTTCCGTGGAGTTTCTTGTTCGTTCTTCTCCACGAAGACCTAGTTTTGCGAACGGACAATAGCTTTCTCGTTAAAGATGAATAATTATTGACAAGATTAATTGAAATAATAAATACCTACATAGTCTTGTCTTTCTGTGGTTTTCTTTATGATAATTAATAACCATCCTGACATTCAAGGTTTGATATTTGTGAAGTATCTATATATACACTTATAGATATATATTATATCAAATCTAACACATGCAAGACACATTTATCAAGGTATTAAATAACGAAAATTTTCAAAAAACTAATTTAGAGTGGTTTTTAGTTTGTATGAAGACGCAAAATGTTCGAACAGCCTTAAGTGCTAGTTAACAATAATAAAACAACTTTTATTTCGTCAAGTAACTGACGTTTTAAGAAATATAATGTAATCAATCTCATATTATTAGTTTTAAATTAGTAACTTGCTCTTTTTACCCGACTGCGGCGAAGCCCAAAAGGAGGGTTATGTATTTGACCTGTATGTAAGTATGTATGTATGTCCGTTTCTTTGTTCCCTCGTAACTCCTTAACGAATGAACGGATTTGGATGAATTATAGGTCTTTAGATTTGTCTTGGTAGCGCGGGTGTTACTGGCTACATTAATATCAAAAACAAAGTAAAATGTCGGATTTGGGGTGCCATATTGTGGAGTTCAAATTTTTTTCTTCTTCTAATACCATCAAGTGGGATATCAAATTGAAGGGTTTTAAAGTGTGATTACAAAAATATATACAACTTATGTGGTTAAAAGCAATTTGAATGACAAATCGTAAAAAACACGAAAAGAAAATCGAAATCAATATAACCCTCAAAACTTCTTGCAAGAACTAAATCGTCTGCGAAATTTTTCACATTTGTAAACTAAAAAGCTGGAAATAAAAAAAGTAATTAAAAAAACTAAAAAACCCGACTGCGGTAAAAAAAACTGAAAAGCTAAAAACAAGCCCATTTTTCAAATTAAATTTGGAAGCAGGCGGGACCCATTACATTTTTTATATTTTCAAACACAAACGGGTCCCGCCTGCTTCCAAATTTAATTTGAAAAATGGGCTTGTTTTTAGCTTTTCAGTTTTTTTTTACCGCAGTCGGGTTTTTTAGTTTTTTTAATTACTTTTTTTTATGTCTTTAGTAACTTTGCTTCAATCAGTCAAAGTACCTACCTAAAGCTAATTTGTATCAACAATTAAAAAATACGATAATTCGTGCATAGGTACATAACGAGTTGGCAATCTCTGTCAATGATTCCTATTGCAATCATCGTCTGAGAATTAATTTAGCAGAAACAGTCTTCTTCTTCTGTATCACTAATATGCTCTTGCAGAATTTTCTTCTTCACTTTTCTGATTCTACCCTTCCAGTTGTTTTCTCCTTCCCTTTTCCAAACAAGACTCTTCATTTCTTCCTGACTAGTTCTTCTTTTTCGATAACAATAATTTAGTTTCCTCCTCTAAGGACAATCATCAGGTATGCTCGTCAATGATCTGTTAACACTTACCCCACATGCGGGGTATGTATTAACATGTTAATATTTACCCCGGTCAATTTGTTACTTTTAGCCCCAAGGTCACTTTTTTACAAATTTAATCACATAAAATCAATCAGTATACAGTAATATTATCAATAAAATTAAGGTTCATTCTAGGCAATATTATATTCGACTAACTTTTACCCGCGGCTTCGCTCTCGCTCGCGTGAATGTCGGATAATATCCCACGGGAACCTACCGGGAAATCCGTCCTTATTCCTTGTCTGCATAAAGGGAACCTCTGTGCAAAATTTCAGCTTTCTAGGACCAAGGGTTTGGGCTGGGCGTTGATGAGTCAGTCAATCAGTCAGTCAGTCAGTCAGGACTTCTCTTTTTAACCGATTTCACAAAAAGGAGGAGGTTCTCAATTCGGTTGTTTCTTTTTTTTTTTTTTTTTTTTTTGAATGTTTGTTACCTCAGTACTCCGTCATTTATGAACCGATTCGGGAAATTCTTTTTTTATTTGAAAGGGTATACTTCCAGATTGGTCCCATTTTTATCAAAATTCAGCTCTGATGATGGGATCCATGAGGAATCGAGGGAACTCCTCAAATGTTATAGGCACACATATAGCGATTATGGTATTTTCATCAACAAATCAAGCGTTTGCATTCAGAAGGTATCATCTGGTGAAGTGGAACTGATGAAGAAGACCACAGAAAGCCAAGGGAACTCCTCAACGACGATAACTGTTTCACGGGTGACGATAAGATATCTCGATTAATAGTTAAGCGACTTGACGAAGCTTTAAATAAATGGTTCTGATGAAAATGGTACCATCGAACCGATCTGATGAAGAAGCTGGAAGGTAGGCATCGGAACTCAGTAATAAAACAATGTATCCTAGCCGTGTTTAGGCTTATTGGAATCGTCATGATGTGCACTCTGGCTATAAATGATTCAAATTGATTGTCAGAAGGCAGATTTCGTAGCCTCGTTATCTCTGTCAACTAAAACTACGCCTATCAAACTTCTGACACGACTTACGCGACGTATTTGCTTTTTGCAAAGTTTTTATTTGAAATGGTATAAGTACTCCTGAGATGGTCGCATAAAAATATCTTCAAGTTCTGATGAGTGGCTTTTCAGTTAGCTTCAATAATTTAATACGTATTTTTCCCATTTAGTCTATGTGGATGATGCTCTAATTTATTTTGCAGAGTGGTATTCAGATTTGTGTGGGGTAGGCACCACTAAAAAGTGAAAAATATTTTTTTTTTACAAAAAAACACAACCGACTCCCAAAAAAACACTACAAAGTGAAAAATAACTTTAATTTCGGAAGTCGGTGGCAAAAAAAAACGAAAGTACCTAAATAAAAAACCAAACACACCGACTTCCGAAATTAAAGTTATTTTTCACTTTGTAGTGTTTTTTTGGGAGTCGGTTGTTTTTATTTACATAGATTGATTGAGTGAATAATTACGTCTTGAGTCAAATTATTGCAAACCACGAAAAGTTCGTTTACCTGTCAATCCGGGCTTGTTGCGCACAACTCCTACAAGAAGCGATTGGGCGGATCTGACGCAGAATGTCCCATTCGCAAAATGTCACCGTGAAAAGTAATGTCCTATTCGCGAAACGTCCTATTCGCAAAATGTCCCATTCTCAAAAGGTCCCATTCTCACAAGGTCCCATTCTCAAAATGTCCTTTTCTAGTCCCATTCTCAAAAGGTCCTATTCGCATAAACTTGTATATTGTGCGTCAAATTCGTCAATCATTTAGTATCAATAATACGAGCCTAGCTTGTTGCTTAAAGAGAAACTAAATGGCGATGTGTGTATGTCCAAGGCTTCGGTGCTCCATCGACCAATTGAAATTTGTTTTTTAACCGATTTCTGATGAATAAAGGCGGAGGTTATCATTTTTTTTTTATGCGTGGGCATAACTTTGTCATATATAGACGGATTTGCAAAATTATTTTTTGGTTTGAAAGAGTATACTCTCGAAGTGGTCCCATTGTCACCAAGTCAGAATTTGAAAAGGGGATGACCACGAAAATCGAGGGAAACCCTCAAATTTTATAGGCACACCTATAGCGGTTTGGGTATTTTTTATAGTAACTCTTTTTTTTTGTCTCTGTTTTCTTACATAACTGGGTATAAATCATAGTTGCGAAGTTCATTATCGCGATGTACGTTACTGCGAAAGTTCATTGCCGCGATGTACGTGACTGCGAAAGTTTACTATCGCGACGACCGTTGCTGCAAAAGTTTGAGTTAAATTTAAAAAAGTAAAAGTAGGTAAAAGTTTAAAGTTTTTTTTTCGTTTGACACCTCAAACGAAAAAAAAACAGATAAACTTTTTGTTTTTTGTTTCAAGTTAAATGCGCAATTTCTAGATGTCTTTAGGACCTCGCTACGGCATCTCAACGGCTGCAGGGTACAACGTCTGTAGTTCTCGTGCGTTGCGATTTTTAATATACCTAAAGAGCAGTCCACAGGCTGCATACAGCACCAAAAATTACAGTGGTCATTCTAAACTCTTTCAATTCGCTACTACGATCCTCTCTCCATACAAACCGATTTATAAAATAATGCCCCATGAAATTAATTTTGCAAACATTTTTTCTGCCATGAATATTATACAACGTGTAATGTTAAATGCGCAAAACCTCTTAAGGGGTCATTGTACTCATCATTATGAACAACTTTTACTATGGGACCAAACCTGAAATCGCAAAAAAAATCAGCTGTTTAGTACATTTATGTTCGCATATTCGTCAAAATGTACTGAACAGCTGATTTTTTTTCGCGATTTCAGGTTTGGTCCCATAGTAAAAGTTGTTCATAATGATGAGTACATTTTTTTTTTTTTTTGAGGGTGGGAAATCATCAAATAACTTCTCCCGCTCTGGGTGGAGCGGGAGGGCGTGTCAGACTTTTACTGACTAAAACCCACCCGTGTTCCTTCAGTTGCCTATGCCAGGGCCGCGGTAACCCTTTCAGACAACCCGCGACCCCAGCGGCGTCGGCCCTATTGGGCCCCGTCACTTGCTGACATCTCTTTGAGGCGCGCGTGGAACACAACGCGCCGTCGACTCGGGCCTGGTCCTTACCGGACGGCGAGCTACCCGCTGCTCACCGTCCGCAGGCCCGCGCCTACGGTGGCCGGAAATCGCCCCGCGATTCCCGCCGCCCAGGGCGTCTCCTGCGGCGACTGAGGGCGTGAGGCTGATTTTTTTTTCGCGATTTCAGGTTTGGTCCCATAGTAAAAGTTGTTCATAATGATGAGTACAATGACCCCTTAAGAGGTTTTGCGCATTTAACATTACACGTTGTATATCGGATATACCTACAGGGTTATATTTTTTCAGTTAACAGATGGATAGCACTAGTCAATACAAAAAAAAAATTACAGGGGCACCAGTCATAACGCGAAAAAACATCAGGTCGAGTAGGTAATAAACACATTGTTTGTTTTTTGACTGGTGCTAGAATGGGACATTGTGCGAATGGGACTTTGTGCGAATGGGACTTTGTGCGAATGAGACATTGTGCGAATGGGACATTCTGTGACAGTGGGACTTTTTGCGAATGGGACATTCTGCGTCAGATCCGATTGGCCGAGGACTGACGAGTCATGACACGTTTGTTGTCGTTATTATTGCTGGGAAACCGAGTATCATGATTGAGCGCTTACCGTTTAGCGGGTACATTCAAGTTAATTCTTACCCCCGTTAGATCTAGCCTCGGTCTCCCCTAATACTGATAACGCAGATCATAAAACCCTGGAGCTACAAACTTGAAATTTTGGCTGTTGATGCCTTTGATGTTGTAAACATCCACTAAGGAAGGAATTTTTGGAAATTCCAACCCTAATCCACGCGAGCGAAGCCGCGGGCAACAGCTAATAAGAGTTAGGTCTAAATAAGGCTCGCTTGCACCACAAATCACTACAATACATTTAGCGCTAAACGTATCTAAATCGTCACGTCGCCGTCGTTCTGTTTCCATTAATCGTCGTTTGAAGACGACAGAGACGGAACGATGTTTTAGATTCGTTTATCGTTAAACGTACCTATTTCGCGATTTGTGGTGCGAGTGGATCTTAAAGTCACAATAATTAAATGAAATTATGAAAACGTGGGTGAGTGTGATAAAATATGCACCTCGTACTCACCCCAGGAATGCGCCAACCCCACGTACAGTACTATCAACGCCAGCACACACTGCGTTCTACACATTTTATTCTTCATACTCGTAACTACAAAGTTGCTTCAATAAAACTGGATGGTACGTCTTCCGCTGCTGATCGCTATTAGAATTTTAAAGCAAAACGCTGGTTTATATAAGTTTATGAACGACTGTGATAAGAGTTCACATTATAAAGCGGTTTTCCGCTACTCATCACAGATAACTTGGTGCCCTTTTAGCGTGCTCAGTGCAAATGTTTAGGGTTCCGTGGCCAGAGGTAAAAACAGAACCCATATAATTTCGTCATGTCCGTCTGACCGCCTGTCCGTCCGTTCGGATGTCACACAGTTATAATATTTTACTTGGAAACTACGAGTATTTGCACTATATCGGTGAAAATTGGGAAGAAGGTATATTCCATCCACCGCTGAACAAAGGTGTAGTGAAATTATGATAAAATAATAAGGAAAGACGTAAACAAAAATCTTTATTTTCAGACCAGAGACAACACAAGACACAAGATACAAGTTGGCACTTACTAACTCCTTTTTCTTCCTGCCCTTATCCCATGTTACTTGGGGTCGGCGCAGCACGTTTTTCTTCTTCCATTCTCCCCTGTCCACCGTCACGCTATCATTCACTCCCTTCTCTTCCATATCATTCCTCCATCCATCAACATCTATATTCATCACTCTTTTAGTCACATGCGTTTCGTCTCTCCTCATCACATGCCCATACCAACCCAAACGATTTCCTTTCAACTTTTCTGTCACTGGCGCCACTTTCAAACTTCCTCTTATATACTGACTTTATCCATTCTCGTCACTCCACACATCCATCTCAACATTCTCATCTCCACTGCATGCAATCTTTTTCATCCGTATTCTTCACTGCCCAGCATTCCGATCCATAAAGTACGACAGGCCTTATCACGGACTTGTAAATTTTTCCCTTTAACTTGAGGGGCATCCGGGGGTCGCAAGTTGTTCCTGTCACCTGTCGCCATTTCATCCATCCTGAGTTGATTTGGTGCATTAAGTCTCGGTCTACTTCGCCATCCCCTAGGACAAGTGACCCGAGGTACCGAAAATCGGAGCAGATAGGTGAGGGCGTTCCGGCAAGAGACATGGGCACAAGATCCGAGAGGCCGCCAAAATCATAAAACAGATACTCCGTTTTTGTCCGACTTACTCTCAGGCTAACGGTCTCCAGTCTTTTCCACCACACCAATCCTCTCTGGACCTCTAGACCGCTCTCGGCAACCAGCACAATGTCATCGGCAAACAGCATACACCAGGGAGCCTCTTCCTGGATGTCCGAAGAAAGAGCATCCATTATCAGCCCCAAGAGGTCCCTCTTCGGGCTGATAATGGATGCTCTGCCACATCGAAGCTGCCAGTAGTGCCCACTGTAGACCGGACTTGGGTACTGCATCGACTGTACATCGCACGAATCAACTGCACATACTTCCCTGACACACATTTCTCCTTAAGTGCCCACCACAAAACTTCACGAGGCACTCGGTCGTATGCCTTTTCGAGGTCAACTAGGACTTCAAGTGCAAAAACAGTACTTACTGAATTTTTTTTTCTTTTCCTTATATCTTGAAAACGGTGTATCCTATCGCAAAAATAATGAAAATTTGGCCCCCCTTTATAAAATCCTTAAACCCCTAAACCTAAACACGTAGGTACCAAAAAAAAAACTCAAGAAAAAACACGTTGAAGCTGCCCCCTCCCTGCCCCCTCCAGCTCTAAAAATATCTGACACGGTAATGGCGGCGATGTCCGATTGTTGGTGAACAAAAAATATGACAAGCCTTCTCACTTTTCATAGTGATTTCGTTAGTTCCAATTAGAGCTACCTGGGTCAAATATACTGCGGGTGCGATGTGCATAACTCCAGCTTCCTCATAGGTGATAGAATAATTCTACCTATGCCAATATTTAAAGCATAATAGCTGCCATCGAAGTACCCAGTCTTAATTTAGCTGCCGCAAAAACTTCGTCAATATGAGTCGTTTAGTGTGTGTTAGCTAGAGTGACGTCACCCCAGCTTCCTCATTCAGAACAGCCAAACCAGTGAGGTTAGAGTTTTGGAGTAAAGTCAGAAAATTAAAGCATAATTGCTGCCATCGGCAGCAAAATTTTCAAATCTCTGGTCATAATACTCTATGAGTTATTCAACTTTTAAACATGTGTAAGCTGAAGTGACGTCACCCCAGCTGCTCAGTCATATCTTCCGAACGGAAGAAGATATGATTATGTATCATAGCTCAAAAATTAAAGCATAATAGCTGCCGAAGGCAGCAAAATTTTCAAATCTCTGGTCAAAATACTCTCTGAGTTATTAAACTTATAAACATGTGTTAGCTGACGTGACGCCACCTCAGCTGCTCAGTCATATCTTCCGAACGAAAGAACATAGGATAATGTTTTACAGCTCAAAAGCTAGGTCAGTATAGCTGCCGTAGGCAGCAAAATTTTCAAATCTCTAGGTCTCGTAGTTTCTACGTAATAACCAAAAATAGTTTCCGCGCCAAAAAATTTAAATTATTGCCTCGGAGCAGGTAAGGAGCGGCGTTGCCGTTCCGTGCGCTACGTTATCAGTTTGTTGTAGTTTGAACTAGATTATAGACTGGGAGCCGACTACACACTTTAATATTGTACTATGTACAATTTAAGATTTTTCCGTCACGACCCTTGTCTAATATTAAAACATGTAACATGTATAAAATGAATTACTTATAGGAAATAATAATAATGACATGGACCTGTCATTTTAATGGTTTTTGAGTTCAAGATGGCGCGGCGGATCCAAACTAACAGTTTCAAATTTTTCGTCATGGACTCCCCTTATTCGTCATGTGTGTCATTTTCATAGTTCTTGAGGTCGCTGAAAACGATGATGAGGTCAATATAAAAATCCAAAATGGCGGCAGCGAAAATTTTAAAATTTTTCGACATGGGTGTCATTTTCATGATTTTTGAGGTCACTGAAAACGATAGTGGGGTCAAAATTAAAATCCAAGATGGCGGCTGCGAATATTTTAAAATTTTTCGTCATGGGTGTCATTTTTATGGTTCTTAAGGTCGCTGAAAACGATAGTGGGGTCAAAATGAAAATCTAAGATGGCGGCTGCAAAAATTTTGAAATTTTTGGCCACGGGTGTCATTTTCATGGTATTTGAGGTCAATGAAAACGATAGTGGGGTCAAAATGAAAATCCAAGATGGCGGCTGTGAAAATTTTAAAATTATTGATGTGTGTCATTTTCATGATTTTTGAGGTCGCTGAAAACGATAATGAGGTCAAAATGAAAATCCAAGATGGCGGCTGCGAAAATTTTAAAATTTTTCCTCATGGGTGTCATTTTCATGGTGTTTGAGGTCGCTGAAGACGATAGTTGGGTCGAAATGAAAATATAAAATGGCGGCTGCAAAAATTTTGAAATATTTGGACATGGGTGTCATTTTCATGGTATTTGAGGTCGGTGAAAACGATAGTGGGGTCAAAATCAAAATCCATGATGGCGGATGCGCCATCTTGGATTTTGATTTTGACCTTCTATTTTCTATTTTCATTTCGACCCAACTATCGTCTTCAGCGACCTCAAACACCATGAAAATGACACCCATGAGGAAAAATTTGAAAATTTTCGCATCCGCCATCTTGGATTTTCATTTTGACCTCATTATCGTTTTCAGCGACCTCAAAAACCATGAAAATGACACCCATTGCCAAAAATTTCAAAATTTTTGCAGCCGCCATCTTAGATTTTCATTTTGACCCAACTATCGTCTTTAGCGACCAGTAACAGCATGAAAATGACACCCATGACGAAAAATTTGAAAACCTCTTAAGGGGTCATTGTACTCATTATTATGACCAACTTTTAGTATGGGACCAAACCTGAAATCGCGAAAAAAAAATCAGCTGTTCAGTACATTTTGACGAATTATGCGAACAGAAATGTACTGAACAGCTGATTTTTTTTCGCGATTTCAGTTTTGGTCCCATAGTAAAAGTTGTTCATAATGATGAGTACATTGACCCCTTAAGAGGTTTTGCGCATTTAACGTTACACGTTGTATAGGTATATTGATTATTAGTTCCACTATATAATAGTTCAGTCGGCTCTCAGTCTAAGATCTTCAATATTCAAAATTAAAATTGTTTTGAGCGCAAGCTATAGTGACTTCTAATACAATTCCTGCTAAGTACAAACTTGATTGCAATAATGTAGCGCACGGAACGGCAACGCCGCTCCTTACATGCTCCGAGGTAATAATTTGAATTTTTTGGCGCGGAAACTATTTTTAGTTATTACGTAGAAACTACGAGACCTAGAGATTTGAAAATTTTGCTGCCTACGGCAGCTATTATGACCTATCTTTTGAGCTGTAAAACATTATCCTATGTTCTTTCGTTCGGAAGATATGACTGAGCAGCTGGGGTGGCGTCACGTCAGCTAACACATGTTTATAAGTTTAATAACTCAGAGAGTATTTTGACCAGAGATTTGAAAATTTTGCTGCCTTCGGCAGCTATTATGCTTTAATTTTTGAGCTATAATACATAATCATATCTTCTTTCGTTCGGAAGATATGACTGAGCAGCTGGGGTGACGTCACTTCAGCTTACACATGTTTAAAAGTTGAATAACTCATAGAGTATTATGACCAGAGATTTGAAAATTTTGCTGCCGATGGCAGCAATTATGCTTTAATTTTCTGCCTTTACTCCAAAACTCTAACCTCACTGGTTTGGCTGTTCTGAATGAGGAAGCTGGGGTGACGTCACTCTAGCTAACACACACTAAACGACTCATATTGACGAAGTTTTTGCGGCAGCTAAATTAAGACTGGGTACTTCGATGGCAGCTATTATGCTTTAAATATTGGCATAGGTAGAATTATTCTATCACCTATGAGGAAGCTGGAGTTATGCACATGCGGGTGCGGGCACTATACCACGCGGAGTCACGATTGTCAAACTTGATTTTAGTTGTGTCAAAATTGTTTTTAAATTTAGAGGTTTTTTTTGCAGAATAGGTCCAAGTCCTCATTTACGGAGACGCGGGGCGTCGTGCGGCGCGGTACGGGGGGCGGCCCGCACTAAATTCAAACATAGGGCGTTCTATGAGAGCGCTTACGGTGAAGCGATTAAGATTTCATACACTAAACGGCCTGCAGCCCGCCCCGCGGACCGCGCCGCGCGACGCCCCGCGTCTCCGTAAATGAGCACTAAGATTCTCATAGCCAAAAGTAAGGAATTTTAGTGATAGTTTAGTTCGGTGTACAAGAGAATCTGCACCATTGTCCGCCAATGGAGCAACCGACTTGGGTGTTTCTGAGCTCATATTAGCAGCCGGTTGACATACAAGGCCTCAAGTCTGCTATTACAATAGTGTCAGAATGGTCTATCATTGATTTCATAATTGTTGATTTTGACAAGTTTGGTAATCTACTAATATAATGGCGTCATAATGGCGTCATTATGACTTACCAATGGTCAACCACTGACATTCCATTGTAAGAAATTATGAATTTAGCAGATTACGAACTTTTAGCAAAATGACAATGCAGTGACAATGGGATCGTGTTGAAATGACGAATTTCTAAAAAATAGCAGACTTGGGGCCCTGGTTGAGGAGTCTGGGCTAGCTGAGCCCCCCTGAAATAATAAAATAGCAGACTTGGGGCCCTGGTTGAGGAGTCTGGGCTAGCTGAGACCCCCTGAAATAATAAAATAGCAGACTTGGGGCCCTGGTTGAGGAGTCTGGGCTAGCTGAGCCCCCCTGAAATAATAAAATAGCAGACTTGGGGCCCTGGTTGAGGAGTCTGGGCTAGCTGAGCGCCCCTGAAATAATAAAATAGCAGACTTGGGGCCCTGGTTGAGGAGTCTGGGCTAGCTGAGCCCCCCTGAAATAATAATGCACGTGATTTTGTTTATTTATATTTATATCTTCTCTATATCTGTCTAATACGTAGTACAAATTATATTCGCTTTTCGCGTTGTACATTCTACACTGGCCTGCAAAACTAACTAACTACACTTTTAAAATTTAATTTTTTTCTAAAATATAGTTGTTAGAGATTTAAAATTAAAAAAAAACGTTTTATGGTAACATTTCTAGGTCTAAAAAAGATATAAAACAATAAAAATAGCCATTTTTAGCTTAGTGTCTTATAATTATAACTCAATTAACATTTACAATATTTTTAACATGTTATTTATTTTTTAATAACTGGTATTGCCTCCTCGGGCTCTGTTTACAGCTTCGAGTCAATTTGTCATACTGAACACGAGGTTTCGGAGCCGATGTTGGGGAATATTCTCCAATTCTAAGTGTCTACCTATTACGATTCAAAAGATACAGCTCTGTGACAGATGAACAGCGGAGCCATAAGTCATAGGAACACTTTGAGTACGGAACCTTATAAAAATTAAAAACACAAATTAATTAAAGTTTTTTTTACCTAATTTGCCTGGGTCGCCATTGTAAGACGATAAAAATATTTTTATTAGGTATACAGAGGTGAATAGGTTATCCTATAGATAACAAGCTATACAATTCCAGTGTAAGCTGATCTCGCATTGTTTAGGATTTTAAACAAAGAGAGGTCAGTGTAAACTGGAAATGTATAGCTTGATGCGTAGCCGTGTGTACTTTCGGGAAATCCCCGATTTAATTTGAAAAGTAAACATTTTTTTATATTGTGCGTCATGTTTTTGATACGTTTAGTTTATTGTGTTTTTCCATCAGGAAGTTTTCAGCACCTGCGCGGAGTCTGGACCCGTGCCCGGTTGATGGAAATAGACTCGTCCCCTATTAGATGGGACTTACAACTCGTATGTATAGTCAAGTAAAATTTAATTACTTCAGTAAAAGTAATTACTTCAGTAAAAGTAATTACTTCAGTAAAAGTAATTACTTCAGTAAAAGTAATTACTTCAGTAAAAGTAATTACTTCAGTAAAAGTAATTACTTCAGTAAAAGTAATTACTTCAGTAAAAGTAATTACTTCAGTAAAAGTAATTACTCAAGTAATCATTTTCATTCTATAATTTAGTAATTGCTTGAAGTTAGAACTGTCAAAGCTTAGAATTCTTAGCCAAGTAATAGTCACTTTAGCAACTTTTCTAAGGAGAATTGGCAGAAACGTCCTGTGAACGGCCAGTAATGGTACATGTTTACTATTGATGTACATTATATGCCGATTAATTTTGCAGATCTTTTTCAAAATCGGTACCGGGAAAAAAGTTACACAAGGTTAAAAATATTTTAAGATTTAATTATTTAATTCCATTTTGCACTGTTGGTGATAGCGCTGATACAACGGCAACGTAACCATTGTACCGTCGTAAAAATCTTATGATGCTTTAGCACAAATGAGGTACTTTATTTTTTCATTTCTATGCCTTTCATTGATTTGCCACTTTAACGATACCCTGATCCAACCTGTATTATATATTTTTATTTAAGTGGTTGGTTGTTACCAAGTATTATATTTTTTTGAAGGTACCTGCTTATCTACATAATATCTGCTATCACGCAGTCTTAGGGCCAAGCCACATATGGCGGAGCGCAGCGCAGAGAATTTTTCACTGTCAAACTGTTATCAACGTTGCGTGCCTAAAAATCTCAGAATATGAATGGCAATCTGCCTGGTTTTGAAGATTTCCCAAGACTCACAGAGCAAGAATTAATAGTGTTTGCGTGATTGTACCTATTAAAGCTGGATAACAGCTACTATAGTGAACACGTCCGTGACAGTGGTGTGTACACTATACAAATACATAGAAATCAAAGGCACATGTCGACGAGCTTAGCAGTATAGGTATAGCAGGAAATAATCTGTGGCTTTTGAGGGATGCATAAAGTCAAGACATACGTGATCACGGGTATTCAATCTGCCCTTCTGCATGTTTGAACAGTACATTGTACCCTTTCATTTGGTATATGATTCACCCGTGGCGACGCTTGGACCAACTCCCATACATGTTTGCCCACAATCTGTCTGCGACAACGTAAATAAATTTATAAAATACTATCGAGAACGGGTCTCATTGCGATATTCCCTTGGACGAGGTAAACAGGTACCTACTTGTTTCCCAAAAAAAAAAAAAAAAAATTGTAAATAAAGCTTGAAAATTATTAAAATTCCGATTGATAGTGTATTACGCAATTAGGGTGCTGATTTTTCGATGTACTTACATGTTATTTAGAGGATAAACTATTCACCTCTGTATACCTAATCAAAATATTGTTATCGTCTTACAATGGCGACCCAGTAAAAGTAGGTACATTTTAAAAACACTACCTACTGTCTGCGCATCGCTTCACTGATGCGGCGACAGCCCCGCGGCTACAGTGGCCGGCAGGGTGGTTCATGCGCACAAAAGTCCATTCGCGCAAAAGTCCAGTCGCGGAAATGTCCTTTTGCGCAAGTGTCCCTTCGTGCAAAAGTCCTATGTGTTAATCCAGGTTATAGACTATCTGTGAGCCAAATTTCATCCAAATCCGTTCAGCCGCTTTTGCATGATTGAGTAACTAACATCTAAATATTATCACAAACTTTAACATTTATAATACTAGCTACTGCCCACGGCTTTGCCCGCGTAGAAGTTGGAAATTATCCCACGGGAACCTACTGCCGGGATAAAAAGTATCCTCTGTGTTAATTCATGTTATAAACTATCTGTTTGCCAAACATCCAAATCCCTTCGGCCGTTTTTCCGTGATTGAGTAACAAACATTAGTAGGATTCCCGTTCGTCATCCTAGGTGGACGGAGTCAGGGGGACGAACGGGAATACACGAGATAACCGTGCAATAAAAGTCACGATAATCTGATTATGTGATTTAAAAAAAAACTTGGCAAAATAAATGCTTATTGGAACGAAGTTCCTTATCGCGCGTTGTGAAAGGGGGCTAGACGGCAAAATGCTCACGAAAAGTTGTCACGACACTTTTTGCTATAGTAAGCTATTGTAAGCCGTGCGGCGTGCGCATGTTTCTCTGTCTGTCTCTCTCTCTCTCTCTCTCTCTTATAGAAAGCAAGCCAGATATTTTCATTTCTATTTCGCATTGAACAGTTTGGTGTCGCGATGATGATGATGATGATGATGATGATGATGATGATGATGATGATGATGATGATGATGATGATGATGATGATGATGATGATGATGATGATGATGATGATGATGATGATGATGATGATGATGGTGATGATGATGATGATGGTGATGATGATGATGATGATGATGATGATGATGATGATGATGATGATGATGATGATGATGATGATGATGATGATAAGTATAAAAATAAAATTTTATTACAATTCCTTCACTAATTAATCGAAAGGAACTTCGTTCCATCCGGGTGTCCCTTGACACCTCTCAAGTTTTTTTATTTTTATTATGGTATTTAAATTTTAATATTTTTTTTTTTTAATTCACTCTAGAAATATCATTACTACCAATTAGCGAACTTATTTTCCACCGTGTTTAATTACATTTCAGCTTTCGTTCAGTATTTTAAAACGAAAAAAAATAAAAGTTGCCAAAACACTTTGAACATATCTGTACTTCTACTGTGGTAGAAGTTTACATATATTTTTTACATTGTTCCACTGCGAATTCACGTAAAGTTTTTGTACTTTCGGGGTCCAAACATGGGTCCAAATGACACGCACTATTCATACATATAGCATTTATATAAAGAAACGTCCGCTTTCTATATGCACTAATATATGATCAAACGAACTTCCAAGTGAAGTTCGATCGTTATTATAATAGTTGCTTCATTTGAAGATATGATTATTACAATGTAGTTTATATAAAGAAACGTCCGCTTTCTATATGCACTAATATATGATCAAACGAACTTCCAAGTGAAGTTCGATCGTTATTATAATAGTTGCTTCATTTGAAGATATGATTATTACAATGTAGTTTATATAAAGAAACGTCCGCTTTCTATATGCACTAATATATGATCAAACGAACTTCCAAGTGAAGTTCGATCGTTATTATAATAGTTGCTTCATTTGAAGATATGATTATTACAATGTAGTTTATATAAAGAAACGTCCGCTTTCTATATGCACTAATATATGATCAAACGAACTTCCAAGTGAAGTTCGATCGTTATTATAATAGTTGCTTCATTTGAAGATATGATTATTACAATGTAGTTTATATAAAGAAACGTCCGCTTTCTATATGCACTAATATATGATCAAACGAACTTCCAAGTGAAGTTCGATCGTTATTATAATAGTTGCTTCATTTGAAGATATGTATTGTTAAATAAGGGGTAATAACAAGAGTAGCAGTGTAGTCTGATAGTACTATATTCGTGGTTAATACTTTACAAGCTAGTGACACATAAAAAACATAAACAAGGCCGTAACTACGCTTATTTAAATTGGTGACAGACATGTATAAAAGATTATTCACACATGCCAGTGCATCTATAATATGCGACCTCCAATACGCCCCCTTAATCTATTACACATGCATAGAAAATTATCTATTACACAAAACACTTGGGTATAGAAAAAATAAAACATATAGAAAACATAAAACATCAAAACATCTAACTACTCATCCACCCCCTTAATAGAATAATTTGACAGGGATAAATCCTTTAAAAATTCTCTAAGCTTCGGGCTGTGAACACTTTTAGTTAAGATGTCCGCTATCATCTTATCAGTTGACATGTACTTTATTTCAACTTTGTTAGCCAGTACACACTCACGAATAAAATGATACTTGATATCTATATGCTTTGTTCTATTATGCATCATTTTGTTAGCTGCAATTTTATGCGCCGACTGATTGTCATTATAAATTACTACCGCTTTACTATCCACAGCTGTCAAACTGTTCAGTAAACTACGTAAATATAGAGCTTCCTTCGAAGCTTGACTCAATCCTACGTACTCTGCCTCTGTGGAGGACAAGGATACCGTCGCTTGCTTCCTACTCTCCCATGATACTATATTTTGACCTAATTTGAAAATTAATCCTGTGAAAGATTTTCTATCAAGTGCCCCTCCCCAATCTGCATCAACATAGCCTCGTAAATCTAAATCTCCCGACTTCCTAAAAGTGAGACAAAGGTTAGACGTGCCCTTCAAATACCTTAAGACCCGTTTCGCACATTTAAAGTGTATTTCGTCATAACATGAATTAAATTGTGAAAGTACACTCACCGCATGTGCTATATCTGGTCGCGTATTACATGCCAAATAATTTAGACACCCTATTAAGCTTTGATATGGCAGATCGCTATGGGAATTTGTCGATCTTTCTAATTTCATTCCGACTTCCATGGGAGTCGAAACTGGCTTAGCGTCCGTCATGTTAAATTCATTCAATATGTCCGAAATGAACTGTCGCTGATCTAGACAAATAACATCTTTATCTCTTCTCAGCCTCATGCCTAAAACATGCCTAGCCGCGCCTAAATCTTTCACTTTAAACTTGTCAAGCAAACCGGTTTTTAATTTTAGCTTTTCTTGTTCACAATTTCCAAAAATAAAAAGATCATCTACGTAAATAACGACAATTAACTTCTTATTATTTTTAAGTTCCTTTTGATACAAACACGGTTCTATTTTTGATTGCACAAAACCTAAATTGAACATCTCTTTGTCCAATTCCTTGAACCAAGCATTCGAAGCTTGTTTCAATCCATACAAAGAACGCTGCAGTTTACATACTCTGGTTTCTTGACCTTTGACTACTGCTCCTTTTGGTTGGAACATGTAAATATCCTCTTTAATTTTACCATATAAAAAGGCGGTCGTGACGTCCCACTGGTCAATAAACCAACTGTATTCAACAGCTAGCGAGAACAACAGACGTAGAGTAGAGCTTCTAACTACTGGAGAATAAGTCTCAGTATAGTCTACGCCACATACCTGTGTGAAGCCCTTTGCTACTAGTCTAGCCTTGTACTTTGTTACCTTGCCATCGCTATCTCTCTTAATTTTGAACACCCATTTGCACTGGATAGGCTTCTTATCAGCTGGAAGATCCACCAACGTCCAAGTCTGGTTCTCCTTTAGTGACATAAGTTCATCGTCTATCGCTTTTTGCCATAAGTCACCATCGGGTCTCGCCAACGCTTCATTAATAGTCAATGGATCACCATCAAGATTGCTCTCCTTGGCATACATAACATTGCATCCGTACCGATCGACTTGTCTCCGTTCTCTTACTGGATACCTTCTTTCCGATTCAGTCAATACATCATCAGGTACGTGCTCTGGTACTACAAATTCAGGAGGTTCAGTCCCTATCTCCTCCAATACTTCCACGTTCTCGTCTACAGCATCACGGTACACATCATCGTGAGCCTCCAAGGGTTCAGATCTGCTTGTAGATCCGATGGATAAACTGGTAGGAACAGTATCTGTATTCAAGTTTATTATCACTTCCGACTTTTCCACGTTTTCTTTTTGAAGAAAAACGTTTTCCAGAAATTTGACATCTCTCGCAGTTGTCACTTCACCTGTCTTAGGATTCATTAGACGATAACCCTTCTGATTATCTGGATATCCAATAAAAATCATCGGTTCCGTCTTCATGTCCAGTTTGCGTCTCTTTTGTTTTGGTATCAATCTATACGACAAACAACCAAAGATTTTCAGATGACTAACATCCACATCTTTTCCAGTCCAAACCTTCTCTGGTACTGTATTGTTCAATGCTTTCGTGGGGCTTCTGTTCTTTAGGTATACAACAGTATTAACAGCCTCGGCCCAATACTTCTTGCTCAGATTTGATTCTGACAGTAATGTTCTGGCCTTTTCTATTATAGTCCGATTCGCTCTTTCTGCGACAGAATTTTGTTCCGGCGTGTACGGTACAGTCGTCTGGTGTTTTATACCTGCAGACTTCAAAAAAGATTTAAATTTACCATTACAGTACTCTGTGCCGTTGTCAGATCTCAGACATTTAATAGATTTACACGTCTCATTCTCAACTTCCGCCTTGTATTCACGGAACTTATCAAAAGTTTCATTTTTGTTCTTCAAAAAATACACATGAGTCTTCCGAGTATAATCGTCGATAAATAGAAGAACATACCTCGAACCACCGAACGACGGCTCCTCGATAGGTCCACAAACATCGCTAAAAACCAACTGTAAGACCTCGTTCGCTCTCGTACCTTGGTTTTTAAAGGGACTTTTGCATGTCTTTCCTTCGATACATGGAATACACGGCTCGCATAAATCGGTACTCTTATATTCCATACCGCTTACTAAAACTTTCATTTTATTCATATAATTACGCGATAAATGAGCTAATCTTTTATGCCAAACGTTCGAAATATTTTCATTTTGTTTTGACAGTGTCACATTCACGACGTTATTTTTATTTTCTGTCAATTCATAAATTCCGTCGACCTCTTGACATCTTGCAACAATTCGATTCTTATTTTGAATCATGCAACCTCCTTTGTCAAAATTCATGCAATAATTCTTCTTGGTCAAATCGCTCACCGAAATTAAGTTCATGGATAAATCAGGAACATGTAAAACGTTTTCTAAAATAAATTTTTCGTTTTCGCTGACTCGTGGTTCAGCATTTCCTCTTCCTTTCACCAATAACTTCTCGCCGTTTGCTACTGAGATCTTCATGTTGCCCTTTTCAGGTGTATAAGACAACAATTTGCTTTTATCGTGGGTCATATGATTTGAGCACCCACTATCTAAATACCACTTATCTTTGTGTATCGCCTCCTTCGTATTCAGGCAGATATTCGCGGTTTTGATCCGCTCCTTGCATTCGGACGCCTTGTGTCCTTGCTTGTGGCACTTAAAACACTTGTAGACGAACTTCTGCTTACGATCGTTAGTTTTGATATTAGATCTTGCATCGTTCTGTACTTTACGTGTTACTAAGGCTTGTTCGTACTCTGTGTTCAACTTACTCTGTCTACTTCCTTCTTGTAACAATTTCGTTTTAATTTGCTCTAACGTGATCTCTTGTCCACTATTATCTACAGCCATGATAAGAGGGCTGTACTCAGCAGTCAATCCACCCAGCAAAATCGATATGATCCAATCATCAGGGATTTGTGCATCGATATCGGACAATTGTTGTGTCAGGAATGTAATTTTGGATATAAAGCTTTCCATAGAATCAAAGTTCTCTAACTTACAGTTGAAAAGCTCTCGCTGAATATGTATACGTCTTCCCCAACCTTTGTCTTCATACGCTTTCTGTAAGCTGTTCCAGGCTTCTTTCGCAGTCTTCGCATTGTAGACGTGGGTAAAGCACTCTGGTTCTAACAACAAGCATATTGTCGTTCGTGCCTGCCGGTCTACGTCAGCATTTACTACATTTGTAGAAATTACTCCCCACCAGTTTTTATTCTCCAAGTAATTTCGCACCAAGAACTTCCAGTTTGGGTAGTCTGACGATCCTTTCAGCTTCTTAATACCACTTATGCCAACTTCAGTTGACATAATTGAGATTTCGTAAGTTTCACAATTAATATTTAAACCACTCCACTTATTAAATGCTCTAGCACTATCAGAGCATGTATAAGACCATAACCTATTGTTAAATAAGGGGTAATAACAAGAGTAGCAGTGTAGTCTGATAGTACTATATTCGTGGTTAATACTTTACAAGCTAGTGACACATAAAAAACATAAACAAGGCCGTAACTACGCTTATTTAAATTGGTGACAGACATGTATAAAAGATTATTCACACATGCCAGTGCATCTATAATATGCGACCTCCAATAATATGATTATTACAATGTAGTTTATATAAAGAAACGTCCGCTTTCTATATGCACTAATATATGATCAAACGAACTTCCAAGTGAAGTTCGATCGTTATTATAATAGTTGCTTCATTTGAAGATATGATTATTACAATGTAGTTTATATAAAGAAACGTCCGCTTTCTATATGCACTAATATATGATCAAACGAACTTCCAAGTGAAGTTCGATCGTTATTATAATAGTTGCTTCATTTGAAGATATGATTATTACAATGTAGTTTATATAAAGAAACGTCCGCTTTCTATATGCACTAATATATGATCAAACGAACTTCCAAGTGAAGTTCGATCGTTATTATAATAGTTGCTTCATTTGAAGATATGATTATTACAATGTAGTTTCCCTACTTACTTGGTAACTTCGCACGTATTTTAAAGATTTTTAAAACCATTAAATGGCGCCTTTCCGGTTGTCAGTATCTGTGTTAGCTCTTTGACGTATGCTCATTTTTTAGAGTCAAGTAACGCTATGATACAAAACTTTCTCTTTATTATGGTATCGTCAAGCGTCAGGGGGGGAGGGATCAGCCCATATCTTCAAATGAAGCAACTATTATATCTCTGTAATTGTATATTTATTTATTTCGAATTAATTCGAATTAATCACAATTAATTTAACGCAAATAAACGTTTTATATGTGTCATTTATTGTACGTACAATAATTTAAATAAATACCTAGTCATATTGGACTTCTTACGGTAAACAAACGGATATAGCAAATTCACCTTCGTTTATAAATTTATAATGCACCTATTATAAAAACGAGCAAATGAGTTGGATGAACTAGTACACCCTGCGGTTTTGCGAATAGTTTCTATACTAACCCCAGCCAAGCTCGCGGCCGAAGTGGACGCGTGACGTGTACTGTGAGCACCGAATACGCCGATATCGACGCCGCTTTCCGACAGCATTTGTTTAATCCATCCGCTGATACTTTGCGTATAAACGGCTGCACAAACTCGCTACTACAGCAGGTTTTTGCAGCCGTTCATACGTTAACAACAGATTATTTGTACTCTCAGGTCTTATATTTTTAGTAATAAAAATATAATCTGAGAGAACTGTAGCTGGGCAAATAGACATATTTCCCTGAAGTATGGCAGGAACAAGACCGGCTGGTCTCTACCAGGTGCGGATGTCTTTATGATGTCAGTTATAACAATTTTTATGCTGTTAGAAAAGGATGATAGCATCAGTGTGGCCGAGTCTGCACAGACACCTCGTCGGCTGAAAGCCTGCCAGAGAGCCTCGCGACACCCAGGGTAAGGTTCTTGTGCAATGGGTGGCAATCTCTGAAATGAGATTGCAACAGGTTTTTGTTGGGGTTTAAATAAACAATGTCGGAGACTATAATAAGGTTTTGCAATAGTGGGAACCATGGTTATGATGGCCAGTTGCGATATATTAATATGCCGTATGCATTGTCATCGATAATTTTACTAAGACATTTTAATATTAGGGAAAATGGTGAAAAAGCGTAGAAGGTTTAAGTATGCCAGTCTGCCGTGAATGCATCTACGGACAATGCGTCAGGGTCTTGTTTCTATGAGATGATACACTTTGCATTATCTCGAGACGCAAATAAGTCTATTTCAGGTTGTCTAAAATGTTTTACGATTTCTTGGAATGCTCCATCGGATAGTGACCATTCAGTATCCGGATTAATTATTCTAGATGCGGCGTCTGCCTGGTTTTCTTTGGTATTCACGTATGATGAATATACCCAAAGGTTGCGCTGTTCACACCATTTCCAAAGGGCCTTAGTCAAGTCATTTAAGTTTGGCTGTCGCATAAAATTGCGAGTTGTATCAATATTTGACAACCACCAGTACAAATTCTCTAGTATAATATTAGGGAGCTTAATTTTGACTTCATAGTCATAATTATGCTTAACGGTAGAAACTTCTGTCGCTCTAAGGCCTCAGTGTATATCCAGGCGTATTTAACGGCTGGGCAAGCGGCAACTAGTATGCCAACTAGACGAGCTAATTCGCGAATGGAACATGGCTGTAATTTTGTAAACTTAGTAACCAACTCGGCAATGTTACGTCGTTCATCAACTGGCAATCTTAGATACTTGCAGGATTGTCGTGATTGACAACAAATCCTAGAAACTCGAGTAGTTTCATTTTCGTTATTATAACACTCCTTTAATGTATTTCCAATACATACAATATCGTTTAAATAACATACTGACTGAAAACCACGGTGTCTGAGGTAACTCATGACTTTTTTTCATAAGCTTAGTGAATATGCGTGGGGCTACGCATAAACCAAACGGAATGCAATTAAAGGACTAAGTAAAAGTTTTCAGCGAATTATTTTGAAATTTTTAAATATTTACGGTTAGAAAGTCTAATGGCTAAGAGGAAATACGCATCTTTCAAGTCGATGGTGGCAAGGTATCCATCACGTGGTATCAATTTTGCATGCTGTTCGATAATCCTCCATTTTAAAATGTTCACTTTTGATCAGTTTGTTTATAGGTTTTTTTTTTAATATAAAGCGTTTATCGCCGTTAGGCTTCAAGAAATATTTTAGATATAAATTGATCTTTGGTCACATTGCACTCTGAGATAGCTCCTAATGATTTCAGTTTGTTAATGGCTGCCATCATATCTGATTTCTCAGTATTTGATAGGTTATTTTTAGGTATTGTTAATTAATTGACTTACAGGCATATGAAAAGATTAGGATAACCGTTTTTTAACCAATCAAGAAAAATATTGTTTTTGATTATTTTTAACCATCGGTCATAAAAGTGGGTAAGTGTACCCGCATGTACCTTTATTAACGAGGAGCCTGAGTTAAGCCCGAGGTTTAACCTTCGCAGCCTTTTTCATAGAAAGGCCTTGTTTTTCAATGGCCTTGGCGGCTTTTATTTTCTCTGATAGGGTTGAGCCAAACAGTGACTCGTCTCGTTCGGACTCACTAGGAGTGATTAATTTTACTCGTTGTTGAGACGCTGTAAGTGTCTTGTCGCGATTACGAACCATGTCCGGTACCGCCGCCGAGATTTCTGCATTCAATTTGGGTGCTTGCAAGAGCCTACAATTGTCAGGTACAAGGTACTCTTTCAGTAGGCTGTCTTTATTATCACTAGGCATTCCTTTCTTAGTAAAGGAAGCCACAATTGTGATAAATTACAGTGAATGCCGTTGCCATAGTCAGGCGAGTCGGACGTGGATTCACCGAGTGCAGATAGTAGATCAGGGTCTAACTCAGGATCTACCCTGCCAGGGCAGGGTTCCGCTTGACCAACGAGTTGGTCAGGGTTATCACCGGATTCCGGTTCCACGTCATGCAATATATCTGGTGGCACGGATATTGGCTCCGTAAAGGTTTCAATATTATTGCCTAGGGCCACCTCGAGATCTTCGTTACCGAAAATTACGATTTGCAATTAAGGTTGTGAAGATAACCATTTTGAGGGTAATGTCAAAATAAAATTGAATAAAATTTTTGCGCGTTAACGTTACATCTGTTTTAGATTGTACGTGTAATAGTCTGACAACTATAGTATAGTTAAAATCTCGCTGCAGACTCGGTCATAAATCATTCGAGTGTTTCGCTCTCTTTCCCACTCACGGGCCTTATGGTCAGGCCACGCCCACACGTAGTCCTGTGCATTACTGCAGTCGATGAGTGATATCGATAGTTTTATATATTTATAAATGGGTGATAGAAATAAATACACATTTTTTTTTATTTTGTTACCAAATTTACTACAAAGCATATTAAATATATAAACAAAAGAACGTATATATAAAACTAAAAATAGAAAATTAAAATTCTTCGTCTGAGTCATCGTCATCATCTGTTATCGATAATGGCCTTGAGCGCGCGCATCTAGCGCACATCTCTACTCCGATTATGATTTATGACCAAGTCTGCAGCGAGATTTTAACTATACTATAGTCCTACCAGGAAGTATCGTGTTAACCAGTAGGTAACTGGGTTGTGGAGGTCAGAAAGCCAGTCACTCCATGTCAAATACTAGTATTCAGCTGCATCCGGTTAATCTAGAAGCCGACCCCAACATAGTTGGGAAAAGGCTAGGCAGATTTTTATAATAGAACCAACGATATTTTTGTTCCAAGAAAATCAAACATTTAGACCGTTAAAACCTTAACTTATAGCCACTTATCTATGACGATAATTCAGTTACACAGAAACAATAAAACTATTACTATTCAATACCACATTTAATTCGGAAGCAATCATACACTTTATGACCGCTAAGAGCTACCATAGACAACCTGGCTGAGTATTAATATTACTGCTTATGGTTGGCATAGTTTTATTGATGTCTTTATGAGTGGGTGAGTCATAGAGAATGTATTGTTTATAGTTGGAGAATGTCCTGTGACCCCAAGATTATAAATAAATGGAGTTCGACCCAAAATTGTTTTTTTTTTCGGCCGAAAACCGAAAACGATTTTTTTTTTTGTTTGTCGATAGTGTTTTCGGTAAAAAAGTAAAAAGTAGAAATGCAGTGTCATTTAATCATTTTATTTAAACGTCTATATTTAAATCACACGAAACTTTGTACTTTTCTCAAAAACATAATTATTAATAATGAAACAATCTTCCTATCATTATGTACACAATGTTAAATTAAGTACGCGACAAAAACATTGAGACAAAAACCATTTTTTTAAGCTTTTTCAAAAGTTTTCTCTGAAAAGTGAATTAGAACTATTGATTTGCGGGACTTTAGCTAGCGAAAAAATAAAAAAAAAATCAGCCGGAATACGAAAATTGCCGAAAATGGATACTTATTTAGGCCGAAAATTACCGAAAACTGAAAACGAAATTTAAGTTAATTAAATGTGACTTTCTCATTGGTCTAGTGGTCATGTAGGTACAAACGCGAGTCCTGGGTCGTGAGATCTGGCGAAGTGTTGTTGTGGTTTTCCAATAGCAGCCCTGAGTCTGGATTTTTGTAATTATAAATTCGACATTAATGATGTACAGTCAGCAACAAAAGTCGATTAACACTTGAGTTTTCTAAATCTTAATTAATGAGAAAAATACTTCATTAAAATCGGAACAGATGTAAATTTTAAAGAAAATTAACTCTTATCTATCTAGTAAATGAAATGCTGAAAAGCAGGTGTACTTATCATTTTGTGTTAATTTAGATGATATCAAAAAGTAGCAGTGTTAACCACAATTTAAAAGAGTGTCTATGGAATTTCTTGCCCGTTCTTTTTTGCTTTAAACCACTATAACCCACTATAAAAAAATAAAAGAAAGAAAATATGTTTATTTGTGGTAAACATGATGTAAAGAAAGAACGCAAACACAAAAAAGAACAAGTTGGGGGAAATATGCGTCACATCCAAGCAACGCTTTGGACGGAGCAACTAGCTTCATGTTTCTGACGGACCGACTCTTTGACATCCAAGAAACGCTTTGGACGGAGCAACTAGCTTCATGTTTCTGACGGACCGACTCTTTGACATCCAAGCAACGCTTTGGACGGAGCAACTAGCTTCATGTTTCTGACGGACCGACTCCTTGACATCCAAGCAACGCTTTGGACGGAGCAACTAGCTTCATGTTTCTGACGGACCGACTCCTTGACATCCAAGCAACGCTTTGGACGGAGCAACTAGCTTCATGTTTCTGACGGACCGACTCCTTGACATCCAAGCAACGCTTTGGACGGAGCAACTAGCTTCATGTTTCTGACGGACCGACTCCTTGACATCTAAGCAACGCTTTGGACGGAGCAACTAGCTTCATGTTTCTGACGGACCGACTCCTTGACATCCAAGCAACGCTTTGGACGGAGCAACTAGCTTCATGTTTCTGACGGACCGACTCCTTGACATCCAAGCAACGCTTTGGACGGAGCAACTAGCTTCATGTTTCTGACGGACCGACTCCTTGACATCTAAGCAACGCTTTGGACGGAGCAACTAGCTTCATGTTTCTGACGGACCGACTCCTTGACATCTAAGCAACGCTTTGGACGGAGCAACTAGCTTCATGTTTCTGACGGACCGACTCCTTGACATCCAAGCAACGCTTTGGACGGAGCAACTAGCTTCATGTTTCTGACGGACCGACTCCTTGACATCTAAGCAACGCTTTGGACGGAGCAACTAGCTTCATGTTTCTGACGGACCGACTCCTTGACATCTAAGCAACGCTTTGGACGGAGCAACTAGCTTCATGTTTCTGACGGACCGACTCCTTGACATCTAAGCAACGCTTTGGACGGAGCAACTAGCTTCATGTTTCTGACGGACCGACTCCTTGACATCTAAGCAACGCTTTGGACGGAGCAACTAGCTTCATGTTTCTGACGGACCGACTCCTTGACATCTAAGCAACGCTTTGGACGGAGCAACTAGCTTCATGTTTCTGACGGACCGACTCCTTGACATCCAAGCAACGCTTTGGACGGAGCAACTAGCTTCATGTTTCTGACGGACTGACTCCTTGACATCTAAGCAACGCTTTGGACGGAGCAACTAGCTTCATGTTTCTGACGGACCGACTCCTTGACATCTAAGCAACGCTTTGGACGGAGCAACTAGCTTCATGTTTCTGACGGACCGACTCCTTGACATCCAAGCAACGCTTTGGACGGAGCAACTAGCTTCATGTTTCTGACGGACCGACTCCATGACATCTAAGCAACGCTTTGGACGGAGCAACTAGCTTCATGTTTCTGACGGACCGACTCCTTGACATCTAAGCAACGCTTTGGACGGAGCAACTAGCTTCATGTTTCTGACGGACCGACTCCTTGACATCTAAGCAACGCTTTGGACGGAGCAACTAGCTTCATGTTTCTGACGGACCGACTCCTTGACATCTAAGCAACGCTTTGGACGGAGCAACTAGCTTCATGTTTCTGACGGACCGACTCCTTGACATCTAAGCAACGCTTTGGACGGAGCAACTAGCTTCATGTTTCTGACGGACCGACTCCTTGACATCCAAGCAACGCTTTGGACGGAGCAACTAGCTTCATGTTTCTGATGACATCCAAGCAACGCTTTGGACGGAGCAACTAGCTTCATGTTTCTGACGGACACTCCTTGACATCCAAGCAACGCTTTGGACGGAGCAACTAGCTTCATGTTTCTGACGGACACTCCTTGACATCTAAGCAACGCTTTGGACGGAGCAACTAGCTTCATGTTTCTGACGGACCGACTCCTTGACATCTAAGCAACGCTTTGGACGGAGCAACTAGCTTCATGTTTCTGACGGACCGACTCCTTGACATCCAAGCAACGCTTTGGACGGAGCAACTAGCTTCATGTTTCTGACGGACCGACTCCTTGACATCCAAGCAACGCTTTGGACGGAGCAACTAGCTTCATGTTTCTGACGGACCGACTCTTTGACATCCAAGCAACGCTTTGGACGGAGCAACTAGCTTCATGTTTCTGACGGACACTCCTTGACATCCAAGCAACGCTTTGGACGGAGCAACTAGCTTGATGTTTCTGACGGACACTCCTTGACATCCAAGCAACGCTTTGGACGGAGCAACTAGCTTCATGTTTCTGACGGACCGACTCTTTGACATCCAAGCAACGCTTTGGACGGAGCAACTAGCTTCATGTTTCTGACGGACACTCCTTGACATCCAAGCAACGCTTTGGACGGAGCAACTAGCTTCATGTTTCTGACGGACACTCCCTGACATCCAAGCAACGCTTTGGACGGAGCAACTAGCTTCATGTTTCCGACGGACCGACTCCTTGACATGCAAGCAACGCTTTGGACGGAGCAACTGGCTTCATGTTTCTGACGGACACTCCTTGACATCACGACACTCGCCAATTAAGGGCTCGCTACTCGCTCATTCTTCCATACAAACGTTACGTAGTTTGGTGATTACTCGTTACGCTCAAAACTAAATCTTACTTCAATTTTTCTCGTCATTATCTTGGCGGAAGCAGAATCGGAAAAAAATTTTGGTTTTGAAGTTATGAGCGTCGAAACTTCCTTAATTCAGCACTAATTTTAACGCGTCTTTGGGCGTAAATAAATAGCTCTCCGGGTATGAAAATGGCAAAATTGTTAACAAACAGGCATAGATAATTTATTGAAGAATTCAAATAACTTTACTGAAAATGAATACATCTAGAGTTTTTCGTAATATCTAAAAATCTAAACGCCCAAAGGTCCGTTCATGAAATTTTATGTGCTCTTTTTCGTTATAAATCATGCTCTATTTCACTAAATACATAAAAATTAAATAAATAAATACATACTAAATAAATAAACCAAAATAAATAAATCAAGTAACTAAATAGCATGCATATATTAGCCACGCCACATAATAAATTATGAAAAAAAAATTAATTATAAGTATATTAATTTATATTAATTATTTTAAATTAATTTATATATTTTTGTTTTTATTATTAATTGTGTTAATTGTGTGTGTGTATAATATATTATGCGATGATATGATATTTAACACTATGTTTTTTACCATTTAAAACTTTAATTTTTCCTATCTTCAAAACCAAAAGACCAAATTAGGACAAAATGAGATGTAATATTTAAACAACGGATATTGAAAATCTATTTTTAGACTAAACTGAATCTGCGCTAGACAACAAGGAAAATGGCGATAAAAACTATAAAACAATGCATTAACCAGTCTGGTTCTAAACAGCCACAGAATTCTAATGTGGCAACACAATAGCAGCTTCTTAAAAACGCAATAAAAAAATCCTAATAATTTAATTAAATACCATTAAAGAATCTATATCCTTCTATCGTAAAATCGATTCTCGAAAATCGATTTCTAATCGGTAATCGGGATATTTGTATGCTGTCGATTGGTGGGATGTGGCTCTCAACATTTTTATTCTAGAGATTTACTTACTTACATCATGAATTCAAGACCTATCTTACATTATTAATGGGTTTGGTAAGACAGACTGACTGAGGAGTCGAAGACATTGTCAGTAGTGGCATTAATACAGTCTGCTGAAGGTTGTAAAAACTATCTTTGCATTGTATTTTAATCTCTTGATAGTGTATAATTGCATAGCATATGATTGTGTGAGCAAAGTAGCTACTATAAAGCTACCATTTACTGAGTACGTCTTTCATTGACCTGAATGTGCCCTGCTGTATGTAAAGGGTCTTTCAACAAGGACGGGTCGATGTTGAAATTAAATAAAACAAGCTGTATGTGAGATATTAAAGAAATTATTTTTTTATTTGAAAGACCCATCTATGGCATTATTTATGAAATATGACATCGTTTAAATGTCCACCGCGGCTTCGAACGGTGGCACGGATCCGAGAAGTCCAATTTTCAATGACTCTACTGCATAGATCCGGCTGAATCTGAGCGATGGCCTGCGTTATGTTGACTCTCAGGGCATCGGTTGATTGCGAATTATTGGCATAGACCTGCGACTTGAGAAAACCCCTCAAGAAAAAGTCTAGCGGGGTCAAATCGCACGATCTTGGTGGTCAATTCACTTCATCAATAAATTGTTGATCTGTAGCGCTCGCCGTTGACAGTAAGGGCATCATCGTTTTCGAAGAAGTACGGACCAATGACGCCGCCTGTCATATTTCATAAATAATGGCATAAATGGGGCTTTCAAATAAAAAAATAATTTCTTTAATATCTCACATACCTACAGCTTGTTTTATTTAATTTCAACATCGACCTGTCCTTGTTGAAAGACCCTTTATAACTTGTGTTTGTGTAAATAAATTATTCTATTATTCTATTATGATTCTGTAAGACCTTATTCTACTTTGAATCTGAATTCGCTGTGAGTTTCTTGATTGGCGTTCTAAATTATGAATGCGAAGAAGTGATGCGAAGTGAGAGTGAATAGCAATGTGAGATGCGAGTTGTTGTTTGAATTTTACAGAATCGACTTACCTACTTGTGGTTGAGAGTATGTCATGCTCACTCTAATGTCTCGCTGGTGGTGGCGTGTGTGTTGGATCATTAAGTTCCCTTCAAAATGGTTGAGCTAAATGGTTCTGATCCATGCGTCAAGTTCGTGAACGGGCGCCGTCAGTTGGGACTGGTCGTGTCTGCTGCTGTGTCTGGTGGTGGCTGCCACGGCTTGTTTTAATTTAGTTTAATTTTTCAATTGTTTTTAGTTTTTAACTTTTTATTACGGACTATTTTAATGTGCACGTATTTCTACATTGTTCTCACATATATATTTTCAATAAAAATGATGTAACTAATATTTTGTAACAGTGTCCGTGGAGTTTCTTGCTTGTTTTTCTCATATACCTACAGGCGCCAAAATGTCCTTGTAGTATGTACACTAATAAGTAAGGTATATCAGAAACGTGCGGTTAAATTTAAGAACATCAAACTGAACAACTTTCTCCATGGGACCAACATCATAATCGAAAAAAAAATATGAGCTGTCCATTACAAATCTTTAATTCCTACCCGACCCAAATGTATGAGACGACTTATAATTCTTTCCCGATTACGATGTTGGGCCCATGGAGAAAGTTGTTCAATTTAATAGTCTGTACCACCTTTTTGACCACGCCTGATACAGCCTGTACCTACCTATTTAAATTAAAAGAAACAAGATGGATGAGGTTATTCGGATTTTGACCAGGCGACCATTTTGATCCATTTACAACAATAATTAGGTAAATCGGTTGTAAAATCTCATGCCGACAGTAATTTTAGTTGTTATAATTATTTTGAATAACCAAGATCAATGACAACAGCAAACAGGTTTGGCCCAAAAGACCTTCAGACAGCACTAGTTAGGCTACTCCAGTTTAGAACCGAAAACGATAAATTAGGCAGTTCACCATAACTTTGGCACACACAGAACACAATAAATCAACCTCCAATGCATAACAATTTTGCATACAATCGTTTTGGAACGTATTCGGCACGCAATCGACTCATAATATAGTACATACTAATTCCATGGCTCATAATTGTCGGCCATATTTGTTACATTCGCGCCAATTTGCGCCCGCCGCCATTGTGACCAATTTGTAACAATGGCGGCAATTAATTTAATATTAATTAATTAATGACGACATTTAATTGTTTGACAATGATATTATGTTTAATTGTGTGTTGGGATAGTTTTATTGTTTTATGGTAATGGGTTTGAGTTGAATTGTCGCCTAACTCGCCTTAGTAGGTGGTTGACGTGTGCGAAAATTAAGGACGTAAATATATTATGTATCTGAGTCAAGGAGATTACTATCTGACGTATACTGTTCTAAAAGTATATAATGAAAATGTATGATACGTACTTTGTGGAAGCCAATTAAGTTTTTTTTTTGTTTTATACTAGAGTTCAGATCAACAAAAAAAAGGAAGGTGGAGCGCCGCGAACATCAAAGTGAGGACACAAAACCGTGCTCCTGCTAGTAAAATATACGCTCACGCACACACAACTAAAATCACGCTCGCCGCTCTAAGTACGTGACGAGTCGTCGTCTAGTTAACATATGTAGTTTAAAAAATATAGAATTACGCCTTCATGTGTAGTGAAAACTTGTAATAGAAATAACAAATTACATAAAAAGTCTCACTGAATCACTTCTCACTTGTAATTACCTACTTGAAATAACATCGATTTTTTAACTATGAGTTTTATGTTACTTAGAACGAATGCAGTGACATAAAGATATGAGGGGTATTAAATATGATACCTTACCCATACAATATTATTCCCCAAATTATAGAGAAACAATTTAACAAATAAGAGTAACCCTTCGACACAGACATAGATAAAAAGGTGGCTTAATTTTTGATGTTCGCAGCGCTCCATCTTCCTTTTTTTGTTGATCTGAGTGCTGAGTTAACGATGCTAAATAAGTTGTAAAGTTTAAAGTGCCTCCTGCCTTCGGACGAACTTTTTTACGAAGAGCTGAAGCGCTAGATAATACTCCAGTTCCTTGAGATGTGAGTAACAATACATCTTTAAAACCTTCTTTCCCTACCTAGCACTAAGTTTAAAAAAAAATATCAAAAAAGACAAAGTAAGTGACTGTGTGTCTTTTTGAGAACATTTTTTTTCACATGAGAACAATGTTTCTAAGGTAAATTACAAACATAAAAGTTCGTCACTTATTCACAATCATCACTGCATCAACTATGAATTTATGAATTTTATGATACACCCATCTGTGGCAGCATCTACAACGCCACATCCCAACTATGCATCAAAATCACACAAATCCTGCATCGCGCAATCAGAGTTTACCGCGCGACCAGCATATACAACATTCCCGACATCAACCGGGCGGCGGCCGGCGGCGGCAGTTGCCTACCGGACACGACACCCGCCTGGTCGGAGGATCCTCCCTTTTCTATGGAGGATGAGTGAACTTTACACCCTGTTCCTCTTGTTTCTAAACATCCAATGAATTTAGTTTTTAGAAAGGGTGTTATTTGATATTGAATAGGTATTCAGCTAATAATAATAAGTGTAATTTTTTTATAAGTACATGAAGGTATTTTGTTGATAGTGGGGGTTGACTTTAGTATCCGGTCGCACGAAAATGGGGGTGACAGTGGTTGAAGGTCGTTGGGGTTGGGTCCCTGATTGTAACGATATCACTCTTATTAAAAGATATTGCAAAGAAAATACTAATTGTTTCTAACCTCAAATTACATAAATAGTGTAACGAAACGTTAAAATGGGCGATTGACAACCAAATCTGTACCAGTATATTGTCTGTGGTGCAAAATGTCGTGTAAAATTGATAAAGCGGAACGTAAAAAAGAACTGTATCTTAGTAGAAAATGTGTTCAGTAGGAAGTTAGTGTTAGCACACTTTATGATTAAAATAGGTCGAATCTGTCCCAAAACCGAATCGGGGCACCTCGACTCCACGTAGTCTTTTGGCTGGCACACTATAGTGTAGGTATTTAAAAATCCGGAGGCGCGGAGGGAGAGCAGCCCCCGCCCGCTGTAACCTTTGTTACGTAAGGGCGAAGGGGCTGCACATCCCGCAGCGCCGGAGACGTGCAGAAGCAACTTTGTGTTGACAAAAGTGTTTTTAGGTTAGGTTACAATAATTTGTTTTTCTCAGGAATGGTGCGTTCTCTTTTCATGGGAGTGGTACCTGGGAGGACGGGGCACCCCCCATCCCTCCCCCTCCACCCACCACCCTCATTTTCGTGCGACCGAATACTAAAGTTTTACCAAATAAGTTTAAAAACTAAAAACCCGACTACTGAAAAATCACGCTATGAAACAAGAAAATATTCTCATCTGACATTAGAAAAAGACAGACAAATAAAAAATCCGGAGTCACACGTCATGTTATATCGAGCGAATTACCAACGTGTGACTCCGGATTTTTAATTTGTCTGTCTTTTTCTAATTTCAGATGATGAGAATGAGAATATTTTCTTGTTTCATACTTTTAGAGCGTGATTTATCAGTAGTCGGGTTTTAGTTATTAAACTTACTTTTTATTTAAATTATTTTGGGGTTATTTTAGGTGCATGCTGGCAATATAGGTAATTTATGTGCAGACTACTTAGACCGGCAATAAATTTCGTTTTGTCCGAATGTGCCAAGTTAGCTGATGACTAAGATAACTCTGCTACAAACTTAAGTTATTCCGAACCGCTTATGATTATGATAATACGCGCAAATTGCGGACTGAACGAGAATGTCAATTGCGTCGTACCGTTCTAATCATTGCTAACTGGTGACGTAAGATGGTCTGATTATGACGTCATCCTGTGTGTTTCTTGTAGCAACCTTGGTGGTCTGGAGGTTTAAGGGCCATGCAGCTTCTCAAAGTACGGAGCTCAAAACCGCAAGAAAAACAAATGAATGCCTTATAATATTTATTCAGCGTTGCTTTGGCCCCTCGCTCACGGCGACTTATTGTAGCGATGCAGTAGCGATGCCGTCGCGCGTCCGCATGATACAGTCGCGAAGCGGTCGCTAGCTGTGTGCCCTCGCCCACGGTCCCAGATTCAGTCACGATGCAAACGCGATACTGGTGCGCTTCTGTCGCGATGCAAACGCGATTCAGTAACGGCACAAAAATACCTGCGATCGCTACAGTTGCAAGATGGACTCCGTTGAGGCAACATTAGTCACGTTGTCTTTGGTGCTGCTTTTACGTAAGCAGCCGAAGCGTAGGCAACGAAAGCTCGGTTCTCCACTTACGCGCCACCCTCCCTCCGTTCTCTCCCCGATGTCGTCCGACATGGTCGCGCGTTTGCATCGATACAGTCGCGATACTGTAGCGCGTTAGTAGCGCGTTGGCATCGCTTCTGTAGTGCGTTGCAAATGCGACTAACGCGCGTTAGTAGCGATGCAGTCGCGCATTTCGTAAACGCGCGACAGCATCGCTACAAAAAGTTGCCGTGGGCGAGGGGCCTTACGACTTGAGAAAACATCGAGATTTAATTGTTTTATGTAAGTTTATTATTCATTTCTGTATTTATACAGGATAAAATTTTGTAATGCCACCTGAAGGGAAAGTCCTCTTAATACTGTAGATAGAAAATGTTACTCAAACAAAACATTCCCTTATTTTTGAATAGAAAGAAAACTGCATTCAAAAATTTTCGAAAATTCGCTTAGCCACACTTGGGAATCGAGCCGACTAAAATCTGTAAAAATTACTCCCTGTACTTTTATTGAACTGTATTAAATGAAATGATAGGAAAACCATGAAATCATACATTTTAATTTTTTTATATTTTTTTAATCGCGAATTTTTTGGAATCTTTGAATGCAGTTTTCTTTCTATTCAAAAATAAAGGACTGTTTTCTTAGAGTAAAATTTTCAATCAGTCAGTCAACAGTATTAAGAGTACTTTCCCTTCAGGTGGCATTACAAAATTCCACCCTGTATAATATTAACTAGGGCTATATAATAATCAGTCAGCTTCGTAGTTCCCTTTTTAACCTTTTTTTTAATTTGAAGAGTCCTTCAGTTTTGGTGGTGACGCCTTATTTTTTCTTTTTTTTTGTGGATGAGAGATCATCAAATGACTTCTCCCGCTCTGGGCGGAGCGGAAGGGCGTGTCAGACTTACTGACTACCCACCCGTGTTCCTTCAGTTGCCTGTGCGAGGGCCACGGTATCTCTTTCGAACAACCCGCGCCCCCGGCGGCTTGGTGGTGACGCCGGCTATCAATAACATGAAATAATCGGATGACAATCATCGTTAGGCAGGTGGCCTGGAATTAAGCCTCTCCGCGTCACATGAGCCACTGTCACGTCACGGACTGCCTCCTTGGTCTAGTAACAAGCGAGGCTCGAACCTCACAGTGGGAGGCTAGCTACGATATAATAAATAGACAGTAGAGCACAGAAGAAATGGTGCTGAAGCTCGCTATATTAAAACAGAATATAAATAAATAAATAATAATAAATAAATATCCTTGGACATTTCACACAACGCCATCTAGTCCCAAGCTAAGCAACCTAATGCTTGTGTTATGGTAACGAGATGGCTGATAAACTACTTATATACATTTTTTTTTTTTTTGTAAATACATACATATTATAGATAGAAAAACACCCAGACTCGGAACAAATACTTGTAGGTCGTACAAATATTTGTTCCGTGCGGGAATCGAACCCGCGACATGCTGCGCAGCAGTCAAACGCTCAACCACTGCGCCAACCGTGTCGTCGAATAAAATTATAATTCACACTTCCCAGGTCTTACTTGGAGCGCTAGCTACCATAGACTACTATTATATATAGGTACTGAGATAGACTATCTTCCAAGATTTTTACTAAATACGGAGCAACGAACTAAACTTGACGTAAATTACACTGAAAATTGGCAAGCAAACGAAATATTTACAAAAATATTCGCAACGCAACCGCAGAAATTTTTTGCAATGAAATGTCAACATCAGCCTGTCACACTGTGGCTGTATAGTCATTTCAAATTTGTAAATTCTACTAATTTCTTTTTTGATCAATAAGAGCATAAAATTAATACAATACTATGATCGGAGACCTTTTACAAATGCAAAAAAAAATACGAAAAATAATAACTAACTCAAAAACATCAAAATTAAACATTATACGCGTACACTTCTACTATAATGTACTAACAACTGCTTCATGGATGTACACTTGCAACACTGATCATTTTTAATGTATGTTCTCGTAGATAGACGGCGCTGAATAGTAAGAAATTAAAATGTATAGCATTTGCCACCCTATGCTAGCTACCAGCTATCTGTCAATCATTTGCCACCCTGTGCTAGCTACCAGCTATCTGTCAATCATTTGCCACACTGTGCTAGCTACCAGCTATCTGTCAATCATTTGCCACACTGTGCTAGCTACCAGCTATCTGTCAATCATTTGCCACACTGTGCTAGCTACCAGCTATCTGTCAATCATTTGCCACCCTATGCTAGCTACCAGCTATCTGTCAATCATTTGCCACCTTATGCTAGCTACCAGCTATCTGTCAATCATTTGCCACCCTATGCTAGCTACCAGCTATCTGTCAATCATTTGCCACACTGTGCTAGCTACCAGCTATCTGTCAATCATTTGCCACCCTGTGCTAGCTACCAGCTATCTGTCAATCATTTGCCACCCTATGCTAGCTACCAGCTATCTGTCAATCATTTGCCACCTTATGCTAGCTACCAGCTATCTGTCAATCATTTGCCACACTGTGCTAGCTACCAGCTATCTGTCAATCATTTGCCACCCTGTGCTAGCTACCAGCTATCTGTCAATCATTTGCCACCCTATGCTAGCTACCAGCTATCTGTCAATCATTTGCCACCCTATGCTAGCTACCAGCTATCTGTCAATCATTTGCCACCCTATGCTAGCTACCAGCTATCTGTCAATCATTTGCCACCCTATGCTAGCTACCAGCTATCTGTCAATCATTTGCCACCCTATGCTAGCTACCAGCTATCTGTCAATCATTTGCCACACTGTGCTAGCTACCAGCTATCTGTCAATCATTTGCCACCCTGTGCTAGCTACCAGCTATCTGTCAATCATTTGCCACACTGTGCTAGCTACCAGCTATCTGTCAATCATTTGCCACCCTATGCTAGCTACCAGCTATCTGTCAATCATTTGCCACCCTATGCTAGCTACTAGCTATCTGTCAATCATTTGCCACCCTGTGCTAGCTACCAGCTATCTGTCAATCATTTGCCACCCTATGCTAGCTACCAGCTATCTGTCAATCATTTGCCACCCTATGCTAGCTACCAGCTATCTGTCAATCATTTGCCACCCTGTGCTAGCTACCAGCTATCTGTCAATCATTTGCCACACTGTGCTAGCTACCAGCTATCTGTCAATCATTTGCCACCCTATGCTAGCTACCAGCTATCTGTCAATCATTTGCCACACTGTGCTAGCTACCAGCTATCTGTCAATCATTTGCCACACTGTGCTAGCTACCAGCTATCTGTCAATCATTTGCCACCCTATGCTAGCTACCAGCTATCTGTCAATCATTTGCCACACTGTGCTAGCTACCAGCTATCTGTCAATCATTTGCCACACTGTGCTAGCTACCAGCTATCTGTCAATCATTTGCCACACTGTGCTAGCTACCAGCTATCTGTCAATCATTTGCCACACTGTGCTAGCTACCAGCTATCTGTCAATCATTTGCCACCCTATGCTAGCTACCAGCTATCTGTCAATCATTTGCCACCCTATGCTAGCTACCAGCTATCTGTCAATCATTTGCCACACTGTGCTAGCTACCAGCTATCTGTCAATCATTTGCCACCCTATGCTAGCTACCAGCTATCTGTCAATCATTTGCCACACTGTGCTAGCTACCAGCTATCTGTCAATCATTTGCCACCCTGTGCTAGCTACCAGCTATCTGTCAATCATTTGCCACCCTATGCTAGCTACCAGCTATCTGTCAATCATTTGCCACACTGTGCTAGCTACCAGCTATCTGTCAATCATTTGCCACACTGTGCTAGCTACCAGCTATCTGTCAATCATTTGCCACACTGTGCTAGCTACCAGCTATCTGTCAATCATTTGCCACCCTATGCTAGCTACCAGCTATCTGTCAATCATTTGCCACCCTGTGCTAGCTACCAGCTATCTGTCAATCATTTGCCACACTGTGCTAGCTACCAGCTATCTGTCAATCATTTGCCACCCTATGCTAGCTACCAGCTATCTGTCAATCATTTGCCACACTGTGCTAGCTACCAGCTATCTGTCAATCATTTGCCACACTGTGCTAGCTACCAGCTATCTGTCAATCATTTGCCACCCTATGCTAGCTACCAGCTATCTGTCAATCATTTGCCACCCTATGCTAGCTACCAGCTATCTGTCAATCATTTGCCACACTGTGCTAGCTACCAGCTATCTGTCAATCATTTGCCACACTGTGCTAGCTACCAGCTATCTGTCAATCATTTGCCACCCTATGCTAGCTACCAGCTATCTGTCAATCATTTGCCACCCTATGCTAGCTACCAGCTATCTGTCAATCATTTGCCACACTGTGCTAGCTACCAGCTATCTGTCAATCATTTGCCACCCTGTGCTAGCTACCAGCTATCTGTCAATCATTTGCCACACTGTGCTAGCTACCAGCTATCTGTCAATCATTTGCCACACTGTGCTAGCTACCAGCTATCTGTCAATCATTTGCCACCCTATGCTAGCTACCAGCTATCTGTCAATCATTTGCCACCCTATGCTAGCTACCAGCTATCTGTCAATCATTTGCCACACTGTGCTAGCTACCAGCTATCTGTCAATCATTTGCCACACTGTGCTAGCTACCAGCTATCTGTCAATCATTTGCCACACTGTGCTAGCTACCAGCTATCTGTCAATCATTTGCCACCCTATGCTAGCTACCAGCTATCTGTCAATCATTTGCCACACTGTGCTAGCTACCAGCTATCTGTCAATCATTTGCCACACTGTGCTAGCTACCAGCTATCTGTCAATCATTTGCCACACTGTGCTAGCTACCAGCTATCTGTCAATCATTTGCCACCCTATGCTAGCTACCAGCTATCTGTCAATCATTTGCCACCCTATGCTAGCTACCAGCTATCTGTCAATCATTTGCCACACTGTGCTAGCTACCAGCTATCTGTCAATCATTTGCCACCCTATGCTAGCTACCAGCTATCTGTCAATCATTTGCCACACTGTGCTAGCTACCAGCTATCTGTCAATCATTTGCCACACTGTGCTAGCTACCAGCTATCTGTCAATCATTTGCCACAGTTGAAACATGTAAACCATATTATAAAAGGTATAAGATATTAACTCTTCCTTGTATGTATATCCTTGAGACTGCAATGTTTGTTAAAACAAACCCCAATCTGTTTGCACGTCTACAGGACGTTGTACCGCGTAACAGACGGGATGTGACCATTCTTCGCGTACATCCAGCAAAAACGGCACTCGTGCGCAAAAGTATCGTCTGCATGGCGCCTACTATATATAACGTATTGCCTAAACGTTGGAAGGAGCTAAATTGTAATGCATTCAAGCGTCAATTAAAAATGTTTCTTTTGCAAAAAGCTTACTATAGTGTCTCCGAATTTCTAGCCGAAAAGGTTTTTGCTTGAATCATTTTATCTTTTTCCTGACATTATTATGAAATTATTTATTTATTTTGTATGATTATGGAATGGATTATGGTTGTAATTTAAATCGTGTAATTTGTTGACATTAATCTTGTAATTTTGACACATATTTAGTAACTTTGTACATTATTCTTGTATTTGATTGACGTTATAGTTTTTGACTTATTTTGAATTTTGACATTATACCTAGTAGGAGTTAATTCTAATTTATACAATTTGCATGCTTTAATTTTAAGAGCAAAACATGTATGATCTGATATTCTCAAATAACACCTATGTAATACCATGTTTTACGCAAATAAAAAATTATCTTATCTTATCACCCTATGCTAGCTACCAGCTATCTGTCAATCATTTGCCACCCTATGCTAGCTACCAGCTATCTGTCAATCATTTGCCACACTGTGCTAGCTACCAGCTATCTGTCAATCATTTGCCACACTGTGCTAGCTACCAGCTATCTGTCAATCATTTGCCACCCTATGCTAGCTACCAGCTATCTGTCAATCATTTGCCACCCTATGCTAGCTACCAGCTATCTGTCAATCATTTGCCACACTGTGCTAGCTACCAGCTATCTGTCAATCATTTGCCACACTGTGCTAGCTACCAGCTATCTGTCAATCATTTGCCACACTGTGCTAGCTACCAGCTATCTGTCAATCATTTGCCACACTGTGCTAGCTACCAGCTATCTGTCAATCATTTGCCACCCTATGCTAGCTACCAGCTATCTGTCAATCATTTGCCACCCTATGCTAGCTACCAGCTATCTGTCAATCATTTGCCACCCTATGCTAGCTACCAGCTATCTGTCAATCATTTGCCACCCTATGCTAGCTACCAGCTATCTGTCAATCATTTGCCACCCTATGCTAGCTACCAGCTGTCTGTCAATCATTTGCCACCTTATGCTAGCTACCAGCTATCTGTCAATCATTTGCCACCCTATGCTAGCTACCAGCTATCTGTCAATCATTTGCCACCCTATGCTAGCTACCAGCTATCTGTCAATCATTTGCCACCCTATGCTAGCTACCAGCTATCTGTCAATCATTTGCCACCCTATGCTAGCTACCAGCTATCTGTCAATCATTTGCCACCCTATGCTAGCTACCAGCTATCTGTCAATCATTTGCCACCCTATGCTAGCTACCAGCTATCTGTCAATCATTTGCCACCCTATGCTAGCTACCAGCTATCTGTCAATCATTTGCCACCCTATGCTAGCTACCAGCTATCTGTCAATCATTTGCCACCCTATGCTAGCTACCAGCTATCTGTCAATCATTTGCCACCCTATGCTAGCTACCAGCTATCTGTCAATCATTTGCCACCCTATGCTAGCTACCAGCTATCTGTCAATCATTTGCCACCCTATGCTAGCTACCAGCTATCTGTCAATCATTTGCCACCCTATGCTAGCTACCAGCTATCTGTCAATCATTTGCCACCCTATGCTAGCTACCAGCTATCTGTCAATCATTTGCCACCCTATGCTAGCTACCAGCTATCTGTCAATCATTTGCCACCCTATGCTAGCTACCAGCTATCTGTCAATCATTTGCCACCCTATGCTAGCTACCAGCTGTCTGTCAATCATTTGCCACCTTATGCTAGCTACCAGCTATCTGTCAATCATTTGCCACCCTATGCTAGCTACCAGCTATCTGTCAATCATTTGCCACACTGTGCTAGCTACCAGCTATCTGTCAATCATTTGCCACCCTGTGCTAGCTACCAGCTATCTGTCAATCATTTGCCACCCTGTGCTAGCTACCAGCTATCTGTCAATCATTTGCCACCCTATGCTAGCTACCAGCTATCTGTCAATCATTTGCCACACTGTGCTAGCTACCAGCTATCTGTCAATCATTTGCCACACTGTGCTAGCTACCAGCTATCTGTCAATCATTTGCCACCCTATGCTAGCTACCAGCTATCTGTCAATCATTTGCCACACTGTGCTAGCTACCAGCTATCTGTCAATCATTTGCCACACTGTGCTAGCTACCAGCTATCTGTCAATCATTTGCCACCCTATGCTAGCTACCAGCTATCTGTCAATCATTTGCCACCCTATGCTAGCTACCAGCTATCTGTCAATCATTTGCCACCCTATGCTAGCTACCAGCTATCTGTCAATCATTTGCCACACTGTGCTAGCTACCAGCTATCTGTCAATCATTTGCCACCCTGTGCTAGCTACCAGCTATCTGTCAATCATTTGCCACACTGTGCTAGCTACCAGCTATCTGTCAATCATTTGCCACCCTATGCTAGCTACCAGCTATCTGTCAATCATTTGCCACACTGTGCTAGCTACCAGCTATCTGTCAATCATTTGCCACACTGTGCTAGCTACCAGCTATCTGTCAATCATTTGCCACCCTATGCTAGCTACCAGCTATCTGTCAATCATTTGCCACACTGTGCTAGCTACCAGCTATCTGTCAATCATTTGCCACACTGTGCTAGCTACCAGCTATCTGTCAATCATTTGCCACCCTATGCTAGCTACCAGCTATCTGTCAATCATTTGCCACACTGTGCTAGCTACCAGCTATCTGTCAATCATTTGCCACCCTATGCTAGCTACCAGCTATCTGTCAATCATTTGCCACCCTATGCTAGCTACCAGCTGTCTGTCAATCATTTGCCACCTTATGCTAGCTACCAGCTGTCTGTCAATCATTTGCCACCCTATGCTAGCTACCAGCTATCTGTCAATCATTTGCCACCCTATGCTAGCTACCAGCTATCTGTCAATCATTTGCCACCCTATGCTAGCTACCAGCTATCTGTCAATCATTTGCCACCCTATGCTAGCTACCAGCTATCTGTCAATCATTTGCCACCCTATGCTAGCTACCAGCTATCTGTCAATCATTTGCCACCCTATGCTAGCTACCAGCTATCTGTCAATCATTTGCCACCCTATGCTAGCTACCAGCTATCTGTCAATCATTTGCCACCCTATGCTAGCTACCAGCTATCTGTCAATCATTTGCCACCCTATGCTAGCTACCAGCTATCTGTCAATCATTTGCCACCCTATGCTAGCTACCAGCTATCTGTCAATCATTTGCCACCCTATGCTAGCTACCAGCTATCTGTCAATCATTTGCCACCCTATGCTAGCTACCAGCTATCTGTCAATCATTTGCCACCCTATGCTAGCTACCAGCTATCTGTCAATCATTTGCCACCCTATGCTAGCTACCAGCTATCTGTCAATCATTTGCCACCCTATGCTAGCTACCAGCTATCTGTCAATCATTTGCCACCCTATGCTAGCTACCAGCTATCTGTCAATCATTTGCCACCCTATGCTAGCTACCAGCTATCTGTCAATCATTTGCCACCCTATGCTAGCTACCAGCTATCTGTCAATCATTTGCCACCCTATGCTAGCTACCAGCTATCTGTCAATCATTTGCCACCCTATGCTAGCTACCAGCTATCTGTCAATCATTTGCCACCCTATGCTAGCTACCAGCTATCTGTCAATCATTTGCCACCCTATGCTAGCTACCAGCTATCTGTCAATCATTTGCCACCCTATGCTAGCTACCAGCTGTCTGTCAATCATTTGCCACCTTATGCTAGCTACCAGCTATCTGTCAATCATTTGCCACCCTATGCTAGCTACCAGCTATCTGTCAATCATTTGCCACACTGTGCTAGCTACCAGCTATCTGTCAATCATTTGCCACCCTGTGCTAGCTACCAGCTATCTGTCAATCATTTGCCACACTGCTAGCTACCAGCTATCTGTCAATCATTTGCCACCCTATGCTAGCTACCAGCTATCTGTCAATCATTTGCCACACTGTGCTAGCTACCAGCTATCTGTCAATCATTTGCCACACTGTGCTAGCTACCAGCTATCTGTCAATCATTTGCCACCCTATGCTAGCTACCAGCTATCTGTCAATCATTTGCCACACTGTGCTAGCTACCAGCTATCTGTCAATCATTTGCCACACTGTGCTAGCTACCAGCTATCTGTCAATCATTTGCCACCCTATGCTAGCTACCAGCTATCTGTCAATCATTTGCCACCCTATGCTAGCTACCAGCTATCTGTCAATCATTTGCCACCCTATGCTAGCTACCAGCTATCTGTCAATCATTTGCCACCCTATGCTAGCTACCAGCTGTCTGTCAATCATTTGCCACCTTATGCTAGCTACCAGCTATCTGTCAATCATTTGCCACCCTATGCTAGCTACCAGCTATCTGTCAATCATTTGCCACACTGTGCTAGCTACCAGCTGTCTGTCAATCATTTGCCACCTTATGCTAGCTACCAGCTATCTGTCAATCATTTGCCACCCTATGCTAGCTACCAGCTATCTGTCAATCATTTGCCACACTGTGCTAGCTACCAGCTATCTGTCAATCATTTGCCACACTGTGCTAGCTACCAGCTATCTGTCAATCATTTGCCACACTATGCTAGCTACCAGCTATCTGTCAATCATTTGCCACACTGTGCTAGCTACCAGCTATCTGTCAATCATTTGCCACCCTATGCTAGCTACCAGCTATCTGTCAATCATTTGCCACACTGTGCTAGCTACCAGCTATCTGTCAATCATTTGCCACACTGTGCTAGCTACCAGCTATCTGTCAATCATTTGCCACACTGTGCTAGCTACCAGCTATCTGTCAATCATTTGCCACCCTATGCTAGCTACCAGCTATCTGTCAATCATTTGCCACCCTATGCTAGCTACCAGCTATCTGTCAATCATTTGCCACACTGTGCTAGCTACCAGCTATCTGTCAATCATTTGCCACACTGTGCTAGCTACCAGCTATCTGTCAATCATTTGCCACACTGTGCTAGCTACCAGCTATCTGTCAATCATTTGCCACACTGTGCTAGCTACCAGCTATCTGTCAATCATTTGCCACACTGTGCTAGCTACCAGCTATCTGTCAATCATTTGCCACCCTGTGCTAGCTACCAGCTATCTGTCAATCATTTGCCACCCTATGCTAGCTACCAGCTATCTGTCAATCATTTGCCACACTGTGCTAGCTACCAGCTATCTGTCAATCATTTGCCACCCTATGCTAGCTACCAGCTATCTGTCAATCATTTGCCACACTGTGCTAGCTACCAGCTATCTGTCAATCATTTGCCACCCTGTGCTAGCTACCAGCTATCTGTCAATCATTTGCCACACTGTGCTAGCTACCAGCTATCTGTCAATCATTTGCCACACTGTGCTAGCTACCAGCTATCTGTCAATCATTTGCCACACTGTGCTAGCTACCAGCTATCTGTCAATCATTTGCCACCCTATGCTAGCTACCAGCTATCTGTCAATCATTTGCCACCCTATGCTAGCTACCAGCTATCTGTCAATCATTTGCCACACTGTGCTAGCTACCAGCTATCTGTCAATCATTTGCCACCCTATGCTAGCTACCAGCTATCTGTCAATCATTTGCCACACTGTGCTAGCTACCAGCTATCTGTCAATCATTTGCCACACTGTGCTAGCTACCAGCTATCTGTCAATCATTTGCCACCCTGTGCTAGCTACCAGCTATCTGTCAATCATTTGCCACCCTATGCTAGCTACCAGCTATCTGTCAATCATTTGCCACACTGTGCTAGCTACCAGCTATCTGTCAATCATTTGCCACACTGTGCTAGCTACCAGCTATCTGTCAATCATTTGCCACACTGTGCTAGCTACCAGCTATCTGTCAATCATTTGCCACCCTATGCTAGCTACCAGCTATCTGTCAATCATTTGCCACACTGTGCTAGCTACCAGCTATCTGTCAATCATTTGCCACACTGTGCTAGCTACCAGCTATCTGTCAATCATTTGCCACACTGTGCTAGCTACCAGCTATCTGTCAATCATTTGCCACACTGTGCTAGCTACCAGCTATCTGTCAATCATTTGCCACACTGTGCTAGCTACCAGCTATCTGTCAATCATTTGCCACCCTATGCTAGCTACCAGCTATCTGTCAATCATTTGCCACCCTATGCTAGCTACCAGCTATCTGTCAATCATTTGCCACCCTGTGCTAGCTACCAGCTATCTGTCAATCATTTGCCACACTGTGCTAGCTACCAGCTATCTGTCAATCATTTGCCACACTGTGCTAGCTACCAGCTATCTGTCAATCATTTGCCACACTGTGCTAGCTACCAGCTATCTGTCAATCATTTGCCACCCTATGCTAGCTACCAGCTATCTGTCAATCATTTGCCACACTGTGCTAGCTACCAGCTATCTGTCAATCATTTGCCACCCTATGCTAGCTACCAGCTATCTGTCAATCATTTGCCACACTGTGCTAGCTACCAGCTATCTGTCAATCATTTGCCACACTGTGCTAGCTACCAGCTATCTGTCAATCATTTGCCACCCTATGCTAGCTACCAGCTATCTGTCAATCATTTGCCACACTGTGCTAGCTACCAGCTATCTGTCAATCATTTGCCACACTGTGCTAGCTACCAGCTATCTGTCAATCATTTGCCACACTGTGCTAGCTACCAGCTATCTGTCAATCATTTGCCACCCTATGCTAGCTACCAGCTATCTGTCAATCATTTGCCACCCTATGCTAGCTACCAGCTATCTGTCAATCATTTGCCACACTGTGCTAGCTACCAGCTATCTGTCAATCATTTGCCACCCTATGCTAGCTACCAGCTATCTGTCAATCATTTGCCACACTGTGCTAGCTACCAGCTATCTGTCAATCATTTGCCACACTGTGCTAGCTACCAGCTATCTGTCAATCATTTGCCACCCTATGCTAGCTACCAGCTATCTGTCAATCATTTGCCACCCTATGCTAGCTACCAGCTATCTGTCAATCATTTGCCACCCTATACTAGCTACCAGCTATCTGTCAATCATTTGCCACCCTATGCTAGCTACCAGCTATCTGTCAATCATTTGCCACCCTATGCTAGCTACCAGCTATCTGTCAATCATTTGCCACCCTATGCTAGCTACCAGCTATCTGTCAATCATTTGCCACCCTATGCTAGCTACCAGCTATCTGTCAATCATTTGCCACCCTATGCTAGCTACCAGCTATCTGTCAATCATTTGCCACCCTATGCTAGCTACCAGCTATCTGTCAATCATTTGCCACCCTATGCTAGCTACCAGCTATCTGTCAATCATTTGCCACCCTATGCTAGCTACCAGCTATCTGTCAATCATTTGCCACCCTATGCTAGCTACCAGCTGTCTGTCAATCATTTGCCACCCTATGCTAGCTACCAGCTATCTGTCAATCATTTGCCACCCTATGCTAGCTACCAGCTATCTGTCAATCATTTGCCACCCTATGCTAGCTACCAGCTATCTGTCAATCATTTGCCACCCTATGCTAGCTACCAGCTATCTGTCAATCATTTGCCACCCTATGCTAGCTACCAGCTATCTGTCAATCATTTGCCACCCTATGCTAGCTACCAGCTATCTGTCAATCATTTGCCACCCTATGCTAGCTACCAGCTATCTGTCAATCATTTGCCACCCTATGCTAGCTACCAGCTATCTGTCAATCATTTGCCACCCTATGCTAGCTACCAGCTGTCTGTCAATCATTTGCCACCCTATGCTAGCTACCAGCTATCTGTCAATCCATATAAAAAAGCGAGCATCATACTTTTTTATAAGAATATTCGATGTTTGAATGATCGGAATGTCAGTCAGTTATCCATACTATGGCTTGTACACAACAAAACCTCTACATGAGCTACGCCCACCCTTGAATAAAAGGAGTCAACTTCCAAATAAAACTTATTCAGACCAAGACATTCGATCATACAGACAAGACCTACCTAAACCCTAAAAAAAAACGCCTTACTTAACTCCGGGAAAAAGCTGACATAATGAGGTAGGTATCGTACTTGTAGGTACGGGCTTAGCTCTGGACAAACGAAACGCGAAAATCTAACACTATGTTGAGCACGAGTCCCTGGGTTCGTTTCCAGAGTCAGGCTGTTAGGCTGTTATTGGATTTTTCCACCAGGAATTTCTCTGATTTGTACCCAATTCATGGCGATACGCTCACCTATAGAAATATTAAAACACATAACCCTCCTTTTGGGCTTCGCCGCAGTCGGATAAGAAACAGGAGAAGCGGCAAGCGGGCGAATCTGTGTCCGCGCGACATGCTCAGTATGAGCCGTTCATAGTACAAATTCCGTCTTCGCGAACTAGTGCGCTTTCGACTGTGACCGTGACAATTTATAAGAATGCCGTGTTGTTCAGTGGCTTCTTGTAAAAACCGAAGCCATGTAAATCATGGAATCACTTTCCATATGTAAGTACAAGTATTTACCGTATTTGTCTTTAAAATCATGAAAGTGACAAAGGGATAAAGTGGAGACACAGGGTTCCGATACATTTTAATATACTGGGCGCCTAAAAAGATGGGTATAAGTACTATACAGGGTGTAAGTGTAAACAATGGCAATCTTTTAAGGGGTCATTATGCTCAACTTTTACTATGGGACCAAACCTGAAATCGCGAAAAAAAACTGCTGTTCCCTACATTTTGATGCAAACAGCAAATTTTTTTTCGCGATTTCTGGTCTTGGTCCCATAGTAAAAGTTGTTCATAATGATGATTACAATAACCCCTTAACCCATTGAATGCCGAAGTTAACCTTTATATTACAATCAGTGGCCACCATCCTGCTAATGGCCTGCTACGTAATACTTCGTAGTTGGCATCATGAATACCAATTTTTATGGGTACCTACGTAATATTGCGTACAAGAAGACCTACGTAATAATACGTAGTCGGCCTCTGCCATTATTACCATCAGCTACGTAATATGGCGTAGGTAGTAGGCATTCAATGTGTTAAAACTTACCCTGTATAGGATACCTACACCTCTGCCTAAAACTCTGCGGGAATTGCAGGCGTAATGATGTTATGTGGAATACTCGTAACTGTCATCAAACGTCGAAGTGTCACATACCACAGATAATACAATATTTTTGACCAACCCGCGTTCCTTCACGAAATATGTACAGACAGCAGGTAAAGATGAAAATTTATTTATTTTATTTTTATAGCCGACTGTTCTTCGAATCCATTTAATATCGTCAATAAACAAAGTATAGTACCACATAAATAATGCTTAATACGAAGATATTCACAAAAACATTAAAACTCAAGCAAACATATTTTGTTTTCGAAACGTAGATTTGTGACTCATGTCATTCATGAGCACACTTCACATAAAGGCCCAAAACAATAAAACAGGCCAAAAAGTTTGTTTTTAGAAATTACACATTTACATTAATTTCGAGTAAAATTAGGTCAGCCACTTTCTCGAATCTATAAAATTTTAATCCATCTATCATACATTTTTTTAATTATTACAACCCAAACTCTTAATAATAATTTAGTAGCATTTGCTGCTAATGTAAAAAACAATTTATATTCCAACATTTCCAAAAACTAGGTCGACAAATTGATTGTCTTGACAAATTCGTACAAGCCATGCATAAAACTGTTATTAAAAATCTATACAGCGTGCTCAAACTAAATAAAAAACCAAGACATAGAACTGAAGTATGCGCAAACACACTGCGTGCTTACATGCACACATTTGCACCGAACTACAGTTTTAAACTACACCTCATTACGTGCACGTGGTAATTACGAAACCCGAAACGTGAGGCCTCACATCACTGTTGAAATCTAAAAATCAAAATCAACAAGTCATTTATTCAAATTAGGCTGAGAGTCAGCACTTTTTGAACGTCGAAATTACAGTAAGACAGTCCCCACAAAACGCCCGCCCTTCACCACTTCCTAGTGCTTTAGCTGGGAAGAAGAAGTAGCGGAACAAACTGTCCAGCAGCACAGCTGTCTGTTCAGTTAGATATGACAGCGCGATGTCTTAGTTTTTTATTTAGTTTATTATTCTGCCCTGATAAGCCGAAAAGCGCTAACTCAATCAGAGTGTGATGTTTCTAAAAGGAATTACCCCTTTTCGCAGGTTTCATAAAAAACAACCTTTCCGTTTTCATTCATTTATTAGATCTGTCTCGTCACATAACCTACAAATTACATGCTGTCAAAAATCAGGGTGCGTTCACATAAGGCCGCGTTCTATTCCATAACACACTCCCGGGCCAGAATAAAAGGTCGAGAGTACGAGTTACATTCTAAGTTTACTTACATACTATAAGGTCAGTCTTAAAGATCAAAATGTACTGTACTAATCGACATACTTTACATTAATTAGTAGTCGGTATACTGCACACCAGAGAGCATCACACAATTGGAATAAAGCCCTGTGAAATAATAAAAGTTATTCCATAAATCTAAGTGGTAGTTTTATTGTACGTCCTAACCTAGTAGTCGCACCTAGAGGCACAGGTGTAATTGAGCTCTCAGAATTACCTGGCTGCTCCGGTGAATGGTGTGGGTCAGCAGTGCTGGATGCAGGGATGCTGTCTACCCAGTCTTGTGAGATAGAGAGTTCCAGAGGGTATAATCTCTGGTAGGGTCTTACCTTTATTCCTGAGGCAGTGTGTATTCTTGCCACTCGTGTAAAACCGTCTTTACCTGAGTAAACCTCCTGGATTATACCTACCGGCCAGTATAGTCTTTTCCCTTCCGTCTCTATTAATACTAAATCTCCTACTCTAGGTTCCTTTCTGTGTTGTTTTCCCTTGCTTATAAGAAGGGATAGGTACTCACTTTTGAATCGTGTTCTAAATTGTAGTCTAAGTTGTTGGAGGTAATGATAACGAACCTGTATGCTTTTGTCATCAATCTGGTCAAGATCAGGTGTCTCTCCAGTAGGTAAGTTCTGTAAAAACATTAACGATGTCAGTGGTTTAACATCTCCCATTTCCACATATGTAAGGGGTCTGCTGTTAATCACTGTTTCACAGTCACATAAAATAGTTGAAAGTTCTATCCAGTCCACTGATGCTTTGCCTAGAATTCTGCGCAGCATTTCTTTTACTACTCGGATCAATCGCTCCCACCATCCTCCAAACCACGGAGCTGCTGGTACGGAGAACTTCCATAGAATCTTACAAGAGTTGGTGGCTTCTTCTTCAACTTCCTGCCAGTTTACTTCTTGGAGCAGGTTAGCAGCACCCACAAAATTTGTTCCATTATCTGTATAAATAGTCTTTGGTCGGCCACGCCTTGCTATGAAACGCCTTAGGGTCATGAGAAAGCTATTTGTGGATAATGATTCTACAAGTTCCAGGTGTATTGCTCTATAAACAGAACAGGTAAAAAGAACGATCCAACATTTTTGATTATTTTTCAGGAATAATGGCCCTGCCAGATCTATGCCGGTCACTTCAAAGGCTGCTGTTGTTTTGATACGATCTGCTGGTAGAGGTGGTTCGGGAACTACATAATGTTTTGCTTTGTCTTTCTTGCAGGTAATACATTTTGACACTGTATTCTTTACTAGCTTTCTAACACCAGTAATCCAAAATGAATTCCTTGATGTAGTCATCAAAGTCTGTGTCCAAGCGTGATTCATCTTTCTATGTGTTTCTTGTACCATTCTCTGTACTATCTCGTTATTTCCTGGTAGTAAAATTGGGTGTATGAAATCTTTTTCTTCTCCACTGTATTCTAGTCTAGTTTTCACTTTAATCAATTCCTCTTCTTCTGTAGTTATAAGCTTCTTATCAATATTATTCTTGTCTGTATAGCATTCTTTTGTATTAGTTTAAATAAAGTTTCTTCAGCATGCTTGTACTCTTCAAAACCTATATATTTAGAGCTTATATTATACATTTTCCTAGTTGTAGGACACAGTCTTAGTATTCTTGCAACAAGCCTTATTATCTTGCTATATTGACTGAAGTACAATAATCTACTGCTGAAGTTGTCTGTAATTATCTCCACATTGACGGCTATGGTTTTATTCTGTTCACCGCTAATGATTTTTTCATATTTTCTATTATTATTACTGATCATAGATTTTGGCCAGTTTTCTTCTTTCAGGTACAACCATTGAGGACCTGTCCACCATCGTGTATCCCGTAGAGTCTTAGGGTTGCAGCCGCGTGAAGGTAAGTCTGCAGGATTATGAATACCAGGTAAGTGGTTCCAGTTACTTCTATCTGTGATAGCGCAGATTTCTTTTACTCTATTTGTTACAAATGCTTTCCAGGTATCTTGTCTCTGTAGCCACGCCAGCACCACTGCCGAGTCCGTCCAACAATACACTTTGTAGTGCTTGCTTGCCTTGAGCAGACCTGATGTTACAACTTCTTTGTATAATCTAGCAGCTATGAGTGCTCCCATTAGCTCTAGTCTTGGTAGCGTCATCTGCCTTTTGATAGGCGCAACTCTACTTTTAGCTATTATAAGTCGTACAGTTACCTGCTCTTCGTGTTCTGTTCGGAGAAATACACAGCCTTTTTTTTTTTTTTTTTTTTTTTTTTTTTTTTTTTTTTTTTTTTTGAGGGTGGGAAATCATCAAAAAACTTCTCCCGCTCTGGGTGGAGCGGGAGGGCGTGTCAGACTTTTACTGACTAAAACCCACCCGTGTTCCTTCAGTTGCCTATGCCAGGGCCGCGGTAACCCTTTCAGACAACCCGCGACCCTACTTTTAGCTATTATAAGTCGTACAGTTACCTGCTCTTCGTGTTCTGTTCGGAGAAATACACAGCCTGAATATGCATCTTTGCTAGCATCACAGAATACGTGCACTGTTGTTTTGCAGTCGTCTAGTGGAAATTCTGTAAGGCGTCTTGGTATTGTGCACTCTTGAAGACAATCGATGGTATGTATCCAATCCTTATATTCTTTCTCTAGCTCCTCAGGGATTGTTTCATCCCATCCTGTCTTTAATAACCATGCTTTCTGTATGATAAGTTTTGGAATTAGTGTAACTGGGCACAAGAAACCTATGGGATCGAATATCTGCTGTGACATTGATAATAAGTCTCTTTTTGTAATCTTTTCAGGTACAGTTTTTATGTTTAAATTGCAACACAAGTTATCTCTTTTTCTATCCCACTGTACTCCTAATACTGAGAGTGATTCTTCTTCTTGCATTGAATTTATCATCCATCCTCTTAAATCAAATTTACCTTTATTCATAAGTTCTGTGGCTTCTTTAACAAATTTTAGTTTGACGGTCTGTACCACACCCTTAAATAGTACCACATACAGGGTTACTGGTAACTCGACCACTTCCTTGCAGGACGTAATAGTAGGGTTCAAATGCAACAAATTAAGCCACCAAATGTTCTACCGAAATTTCGTTTTTTTTCGTAATTTTTATTTTTGTCAGACAAAAATTACGAAAAATAAAATGTTTAATTAGTGATTTTTGCCAAAGTTTTAGGCATTTTGGAACTTTTAATTATAAGCAAAAATCTGCTACGGCATCAGCTATATTACTAACTTAAATTCCAGTATAGTCGCGCCGTAAATCATTTTTAAATTGGATTTTTCATATTAAAACTAAAAATCTAAGTAACTCAAAAACTACTGAATTTCGGTAGAACATTTGGTGGCTTAATTTGTTGCATTTGAAACCTACTATGACGTCCTGCAAGGAAGTGGTCGAGTTACCAGTAACCCTGTATAACTGAAACACACTGTATACACATTATTATACTTCAGTGTTGCATCCTCAAGATTTAACGTACATTGTAGTCCGTTTCTCGTTGTACTACATTGCCACACTGTTCAAAGACTAGAAAAAAAATAAAAATAATTTGATAGTCTATGTCATCTGTCAGCTGTCACCTCATTCGTTCTTCGTGTGTTGCATTGCTACGCTGTTAATTTTTCAATTTAATTTTAAATCCATAAAAATCTTTCTAGTTTCATAGTGAAAAGTGTTATTTTAGCGAGAATTAGACATGAGAAAAGGAAAAACAAAAGTTATGAAGAATATTTTTAGACGCAAGATCAAACGTTACGGAAATAAATTAAGGGAAAATCGCAAAGAACGTGAGTAAGACGACATACTTATGGCACCCTTATTTTAAAAGTTAAGACTATTATGTTTTTTAAATATTGTAATGAGATAACACCTGATGTTATCCTGTTTACAAAATGGTATTTCTTAACGAGGTAACACGCGATGTTATCCAGAAATACAGTACTTTCTTGATGAGGTAGTACATGATACTATCCTGAAAGTAACTTTGCTTTTTTTTGTTTCGACTTTCAAAAAAGTTTATCATACCTATGCTTATTGCCATATGATGCATACCAAAGTTCTGTAACACCTGATGTTATCCTGTTAACAAAATGGTATTTCTTAGCGAGGTAACACGCGATGTTATCCAGAAATACAGTACTTTCTTGATGAGGTAGTACGTGATACTATCCTGAAAGTAACTTTGCTTGTTTTGTTTCAACTTTCAAAAAAGTTCATCATTGTGATCTATACCTATGCTTATTGCCATATGATACATACCAAAGTTCTGTAACACCTGATGTTATACTGTTAACAAAATGGTATTTCTTAGCGAGGTAACACGCGATGTTATCCAGAAATACAATAAGTTCTTTCTTAATGAGGTAGTACGTGATACTATTCTGAAAGTAACTTTGCTTTTTTTTGTTTCGACTTTCAAAAAAGCTCATCATTGCGATCTATAAGCTTATCGCCATATGATGCATACCAAAGTTCTGTTGAAACTTTTACTGCGGATGTGTCTACAGAAATTCTTGACTTACTTGGTCAAGCAAAGAAATTGGATCCTTCTCTCGGGGAAAAAATACCCAATGAAGTTGCTGAACGATGGGGAAATATACTGCTTGATGGATAAGACAAAGGCCACAAACTTGGTACTTGGAATCACCGGCCTCGTCAACCTAACAAAAGACCTCATACGGGCCCAATCGGTAGACACATTAGATATTCTGAAAAGTATATCAGATATCAGTCAATTGCTTCTTGATTGACATGAACTGACATTTAATAGACGAAAACTTGTCATACCTGTATTAGAACGGGCCTACAAATTAAAAAACCGACTCCAGTGAATACTGCAGGCAACCGGCGAACCGGTTTTCAGGCGTGAAATGTGCGGGGTCCTCTTCGACGAGCAAACAATGCGACTGTAGCGCCATCCACAGCCGACGCCTGACACCAACTTCTTCGGTGAGGAGGACCAACAACTCAATGCAGTCGGCAAATGGGACTATTAGAGGTACCTCACGCGCCGGTAGAAATAGATATTTTATAAAAATTAGATGCTGTTAACTGATGATCCTTGTTACGAATTAAGAAAATAGTTTAATCAATAATATTGGAACGCATCTACACTGATTAGAACTGTCAACTGTCACACTTGTCAAAAATAGAAGTTGACAGCCCGCCTTTTTACCAACTTACTTCTCTTGTAACCACGCTCTGCTAATGGTGTACTTATCTTGTACTTTATTATATTATAGCTGATTTACTTTGGAATCCGTTTTTCCTTTAATACGACATAACCCACAATAGGTTATGGGCCCAGGCATGGAAATCACACAGAAGTAAGACAAGACACCAACAGACGACAGAAGAAAGCGGCGATGACACCTATAGAGACAGGCTTAATACTATCAACAGAACCAGCCAAAGACAATGATATGGTGAAAAGATGCAGACAGGTAGTCGGAAGCCTTATGTATGCTATGTTGGGCACAAGGCCAGACATCTGTTTTGCTATTAGTTATCTGAGTAGATATCAAGTTTTTGCAGATGAAAACCTATGGAAGGCGTTAAAAAGAATACTAAGATACATCAAAGGAACATTAGACTACAAATTAATTTTCAGAAGAAATTCTAAGGATGTACTAGTAGGATATACAGATGCAGATTGGGCTGGAGATAAGCTGGAAAGAAAGTCCACTTCAGGGTACATAATGAAGCTCTTTGGTTGCACAGTATCTTGGTGCAGCTCAAAGCAACAATGTACTGCTCTATCATCAACAGAGTCAGAATATGTGGCATTAGCAAAAGGGGTAGCTGAAGGTTGTTGGATTTACAATCTAGTAAAAGAAATTGGCGTAGGTTGTAATAATTTTATTATTTATATTGATAATCAGTCAGCTATTCATGTTGCCAAAAACCCTGAAAAACATCAAAGAATAAAACATATTGATTTGAAATATCATTTTGTTAGAGATAAGGTAGAAAATAATATTGTAGAGTTAAGATATGTAGCAACGGGGAAACAAATAGCAGATATGTTTACTAAAGGTTTAAATAAAGAAGTATTTAACAAGTTGTGTAGTATGTTAAATAATTAAATTCATGGATAGATAATAGTATTACTTAATGTGTAGTGTAATTTCATATGATAGCTACAATAGAAGATATAAATAAATATAAGTTTGTAATTGTAAAGAATGCGTACCAATTTTATTGAGGAAGGGTGTTACGAATTAAGAAAATAGTTTAATCAATAATATTGGAACGCATCTACACTGATTAGAACTGTCAACTGTCACACTTGTCAAAAATAGAAGTTGACAGCCCGCCTTTTTACCAACTTACTTCTCTTGTAACCACGCTCTGCTAATGGTGTACTTATCTTGTACTTTATTATATTATAGCTGATTTACTTTGGAATCCGTTTTTCCTTTAATACGACATAACCCACAATAATCCTATCATATGAAGTTATGTTAGTGGTTATAAAATTTCGTTTATTGGGAAAGTGGTTCAAAACACTGAACCAAAAAACCCACCATCTCCTCTTGGAGAAATGGATCGTGCAATTTCCTAACTTATTGACTTAAGGGCGATTTCTAAATGTTCTGATCTACCACAACAGTTTATTTCGTCGGTATTCTTAACGCCTATAATCTATAACGTACAGGCGGTTATAGATTTATCTTAAACTGGCTGTGCCCCGCGGTTTCGCCCGCGTAGATGTGATAAAAGATGGCCTGTGTGTTGGTCTAGGGTGTGGGCTGTCTGCGTGCCAGATTTCATCCGTGACGGTCCGGCCGCGGCCGTTTGAGCGTGAGAAGGTGGCAAGCGTGCGGGTACGCGCACACACGCTCACAAACTTTCGCCTTTGTAATATTGGTGTGATTTGAAGAACCTTAATAAGTTATTCAATACTCAATATCTTTATTGCTTTACCATAATGTATACTTATGTGGTAACGTTCTAACCAGCCCGAAATTTTAAAATGGAAAATACCTATACGTCCCGTATCCAAAAATAATAATACATAATGCATTCATGGCAACAATAGATCTTATTTTTTCTAATGCCTATAAATATCTCACATAAAAAATATTTGGGTTTCTATTATAATAAAATTTTCAATGAATTCAATAGCTCAAGAATTCAATAGAGGCCATATGGCCTCAGCCTGGCGCACTAGTATTTACAAAATTACTCAAACCTCTGTAAAATTAGCTTTAGTTGTCTATTTAGGAAGAAGTTCTCTTATACCAAATCAGATTTGCAAATTCTTAGGATTTCTCATCAACTCGCAGTCTATGTGTTTACAGTTAAAACTATCGGTGCGTTATCAGCAGCGTGTTCAGCCATAACGTATGGTTGGGTATACACACCAAACAACTAGATTGGGAGAAATATTTAGCACTTTTGAAGTCAAATGACAATGCAAAAATGACTGTTAGTCCTCTCTACAAGAAGATTTCACTTGGTGGAGTCAAATATCGCACCGAAACATGAACAAACTTTTTTTTTACTCCTTTCGATTGGAAATATTCACTGACTCTTCACTCTCAGGATGGAGGGCAGCCTGTGAGGGAGAAATTACTAGAGGTAGTTGGTCAATGAAGGAAAGAAAACACCACATTAACTTTCTTACAGCGTTTATGGGCCTAAAAATTTTCTGTAAAAATAAAACCAATGTAGATGTTATATTTAGAACAGATATACCACTGCCACTGCCACTGCATATGTCAACAAAAGGAGTGGCACACAATTCCCGCATTTAAATCGTATCACTCGGCAAATGTGGCAGCAAATATTTATTTACTCTTTGTTTATTAAGCCCAGAGAAAACACTGATGCGGACCAAGCTTCTAGGTATACGAACATATGATCTGTGTATACTACTGTTGATACCAAATGGGAATTAGATTCACAATTATTTGAATCTATTACGAAAAAGTTCGGTAAACCTTTTATTCATTTGTTTGCGTCACGCCTTAACAAAAAATGCACTAAATATTTATCCTGGAAACGTGACCCAGACACCTATGATATAGACGCGTATACAATACCTTGGAACAATTACCTCTTCTATGCCTTTCTACCATTATTTTGGTCTTATAAATCATAAACGACAAAGTAATTAGCATAACTATAGTTCTATAATGGCCTAGCTAACCATGGTTGCCGTTATTCAGTAAACTAGTTGATTCTGAAATATTGTCAAGGAATCGTACATAAGGAGAAAACTTCAAATTGAAGCAATATAAATAATTATGATTAATTATTTTTCTAATAATGTCATTGGACAAATAATTAATCATTATTAGAGCCAGTATAATGTTGCTCTTAAACGTTGGTATTCCTTTTGTAAAACTAATAATATTGATTACTTCAATAGCTCAATAATATAATCCTAAAACTTTTAACTGAGGAATTTAACAAAGATGCATTATGGGACGATAAATTCATTTCGCTCTGCATTAAAAATTATTTTGACCAAAAAGACAAATAGAAAATCATTATATTCGAGATGTTTTAAAGGTGTTTTTAAAATTAAGCCTACTTTTATTAAGTATTATATATGTGCTACTTGGTATCCTAATCTGGTCCTAGACCATATATCCGAAAAAGAAATTTCTAAAAACTTGTTACTTTGCTTGCATTGTCCATTGGACAACGGATGCAAACGTTATCTTTGATCAAAATTAATTATATTCATGTAACTGAAACATTATTAAAACTTCAGCACCGAACAGATTTTGCCTGATTTTACCTTTCTATAATAATAAACAATCTCTATGTCCAGTAGAAACCCGAACTTCTTACATGGGGAAATTTTGTGATAAATCAATACAAACTTGTACCTCCTAGTCCATCAGCCGCTAGATCAAAAAAAAAAAAAAAACGCTTAGTGATAGTGACGTGAATGTGAATAAGTTCACTGCCTACAGCACTAGGCATGCACCGATGTCAGTGGCTTTCAGATCCTAATGGAAATAATAAAAAAGACTGCTGGCTGGACTGGACGGTACGTCAATACATTTTGCAAAATTTTACAACCAACAACCAACCAACCAACGTGTGATTGATTCTGAAAAAGACAAGGTTTTTGCTGATGGCATATTCAATTATTAAGTCTGTAAGAATAATCTTCTATTCATAATCCGCTCTGTTATGTGTTTGTTACCAAGTATTAGCTTTTTAATATAACACTGATTGTGATTACTGACCGGATTTGTTTTGTTTTAAAAACAAATGCCAAAACTAAGTACTCCATGGACATAATGTTAGTGTATACTAAATTTACGAAGTACTCACATGTGAACATGAACATTATAGGTTTTCCATTCCACAATAAACATGCTCTAAACATCTACAATGTACGTTAAATCTTGAGGATGCAACACTGAAGTATAATTTATGGTTAATTGAACTTACCTTAAGTGAACTTCAACCAAAATTATACGAAGTGTTGCATCCGAAGAGATTTAACACCCTACCCACCCATGTAATCATTACCCCCTTATTATTGTGGAATGGAATAGGCAGTGAGCTCTAAAACGAATGAGGTGACAGCTGACAGATGACATAGACTATCAAATTATTTTTATTTTTTTTCTAGTCTTTGAACAGTGTGGCAATGTAGTACAACGAGAAACGGACTACAATGTACGTTAAATCTCTTCGGATGCAACACTTCGTATAATTTTGGTTGAAGTTCACTTAAGGTAAGTTCAATTAACCATAAATTATTTTAATATTCGTAGCAACATCAATTAGTTTGCTGACGCTACTCTAGAGACAGAGCGTCCGGTATGCGCGGGCGCCGACAAATGTATTTATTATGATAATCACCGAACATTGTGCCTCCGAACGGATATATCGATAGATTTATTTACGAATTATTGATTATTAATGTGCTATCATTATTTTTTATGCGTTTGAAGCAGCTAATCGTATGATGGTACATACATTCATTCTGATCACTAGTTGAAAACCACGTTAAAAGTGTTACAATAGTTTTAAAATCGCTATGTTCCATAGTAATAATGTGGGTCATACATAATTTGATAGGTGTTGAAATCTGGTACTAAATTAAAAAGCGCTGATTTGAGTATGTATATTATAGAAATATAAAAAACCGGTCAAGAGCGAGTTGGATTCGCGCACCGAGGGTTCCGTTCCGATTTCTGAACAAGTGTACTATCTAGAGACATCGTTTTATTTTTCCTGTAATCTTTACATAAACATCTATCACATGTATAGAATAATTTCAGATTTTTCTCTTTGCAAACTTCGGAGATAAGGGGGGAGGAACGGTATTTTTTTTACATTTTTTATCAAAAGTCGATAACTATGCAGCGTATTAAAAAAAATCTAAAAATGTTTAAGAATGTGCAAACAACGTTCTTTCATATGATACACCACATGTCAGTATCACGGCTCAATATGAGCCGTTCATACTCGTAGTACAAATTCCGTCTCCGCGAACTAGTGCGCTTTCGACTGTGACCGTGACAATTTATAAGAATGCCGTGTTGTTCAGTGGTTTCTTGTAAAAACCGAAGCCATGTAAATCATGTATTCACTTTCCATATGTAAGTACAAGTATTTTACCGTATTTGTCTTTAAAATCATGAAAGTGACAAAGGGACAAAGTGGAGACACAGGGTTCCGATCATTGATATAAAAAGTATATAAGTCAATGGTTTCGATACATTTTAACATACTGGGCACATCTCCTCCTTTCTCATATCTATGGTATTTATTCACTGCATGTAGCCTCGCTCGTTTTCATTTCCTTTTCTCCTTAAAAAGAAAAAACGGAACCCTTATTATTGTTTGTCCGTCTGTCTGTCTGTCTGTCAGTCTGTCAAGACTGTTTTTCTCAGGAACGCGTGAAGGTGTCCAGCTGAAATTAATATCAAATACGTAGGTCTATGGTCCCTTGGAGTTCTAAAAAGATCAAACTTCTAAGTCAACGCAATAAAAAAATACGGCCATTTATGCGACATTTTTTGATGCTCGCAAGTAAATCAAAACCTATAGGGTACTTCCCGTCATCCTAGAATCATGAAATTTGGCAAGAAGCAAGGTCTCACAACACAAATATAGGAAAAAGTCCGAAAATTGTTAATTTGTAATTCTATCACATACAAAAATATTTTCAAAGTCGTCAGTGTGTCAAGACCTTTTTTCTGAGGAACGCATAGAGGTATCAAGTTGAAATTAATATTAAATGTGTAGGTCTACGGCAGTGGCGTAACTAGTTAACTACAGGGTGGCAAGTCGGCAAAATGCCACGGGCCCCCAGCCGGAAGGGGCCCCCGGTCAGAGGAGAATCCCAACTCCCAACATTTATTATTACACATTTAGTAAAAAAAAATCATCATCCGATGAATTTGCCACGGGCCTCGAACGGTGTAGTTACGCCACTGGTCTACGGTCTCTTGAAGTCCTAAAAAACTGAAGCTTCTAAGTAAACGCAATATAAAAATACGGCCATTTTGCGACACATTTTGATACTCGCAACTGTCGCAAGTAAATCAAAACCTACAGGGTACTTCCCGTTGACCTAGAATAATGAAATTTGGCAAGAAGCAAGGTCTCCCAGCACAAGCAAATGAAAAAGTCCGAAAATTGTGAATTTGTAATTTTATGACACAATTTTTTTTTTTTTTTGGTATCCAATGTTAAGTTTGTTTTTGGGATAAATTCTTTTCAACTACGGAACCCTTCGTTGTGCGTGGTCCGACACGCACTTGGCCGGTTTTTTTTTTATACCTACCTACGAGAATTTTAAAAGTTTCTATCAGAAAAATTTAGAACGAAACCTGTGTGGTGTGACTATGAATGTATGCTGAGGAATGATGATGGATGTGTAATGGTCAACGGTACGGTTTAAAAGATGAAAGAAAAGTAGGTGTGCTTAGATGGTTAGGTCATGTTAAGAGGATGAGTGAAAGGCGACTAACAAAAGCTATTTCCAAAGCAGATGTGAGTGGAAACGCCGGGAGGGGACGCCCTAGGGAGACATATAGTGACCTTATTGCTGATGTTCTCCAGAAAGGTCAGGTGCGTACAGTAGTACCCAAGTAATATGGCTTATCGATGTACCTGCGCAGAAGATGAATTTTCAAAGCGCGGGAAATGCTATTGACCAATCGGCACGCTCCACGCTTTTTCCTGTACCGCTATTGGTCGGTAGCTGCCGCCATGTTAGCGCGCGCCGCTTGACAGCCGCCATACTTGCGAGTGAGACGGAACTAACAGCTGCAGTGTATTATGAACCTTATAGTAGTGATCTAAGGTTGATTGTAAGTTTTAAGTATTCTCGTTGATCTTCGGGGCCATACTTTCTTTTCTGTGCGAACGAAGATTCACGACGCGCCTTATTAGTTGAGTACTACTGTAGTACTGGCAACCGGCGTGCGTGTGTGACCAGAGGGCTTAGTGCGAGTTTGTATACGTCTTACTCGATCGCGTTTACGTTATCGTTACCATATGTCAATTCGTATGGAATAATTGTGTTTCGCATTATAGTCACCAGGAGGCGCTTATTCATTTTCAGTACAAACTGACGTTTACGTTAACGTGATCGAGTAAGTATAAAAACTTGCACTAAGCCCTCATCGTAACCATTCTTCGCTTGTGAGTGTTCTTAAAACCATCCGTGGTCACTTACAAGTTGGGGTTTGGTTTACTCTTCGACGTACTAAGGAGAATATCCTATAGTTTTATACAAACCTAATATCTATACAAGGTGTAAAATAAATAACCCACAACCTCTTAAGGCGTCATTGTACTCATCATTATGAACAACTTTTACTATGGGACCAAACCTGGAATCGCGAAAAAAAAATCAGCTGCTCCCTACATTTTGACGAGTTTGATGTAGGTAAATGTACTGGTCAGCTGATTTTTTTTTCGCGATTTCAGGTTTGGTCCCATAGTAAAAGTTGTTCATAATGATGAGTACAATGACCCCTTAAGAGGTTGTGGGTTATTTATTTTACACCTTGTATAACACCTATTACAAATACTTCACTATTCTACACTCTTACACACATACAACTTTCGATGTGTCTCTGTCCCTTTCTTTTTGTTTGTGGTTATTTTTTAGTCTCATCATTAATTCGGACCCTCTAGAAGTCCTCTTAAACCCTCTGGGAGACCTCTTAAACCCTCTGGGAGACCTCTTAAACCCTCTGGGAGACCTCTTAAACCCTCTGGGAGACCTCTTAAACCATCTGGGAGACCTCTTAAACCATCTGGGAGACCTCTTTAAACCCTCTGGGAGACCTCTTAAACCCTCTGGGAGACCTCTTAAACCATCTGGGAGACCTCTTAAACCCTCTGGGAGACCTCTTAAACCCTCTGGGAGACCTCTTAAACCCTCTTGGAGACCTCTGATGTATGAACGTAAACGAGGCAAAAGCAGTTTAAGGATCGTAGCAGGTGCCGTTCTGTAATTTCTGCCTAAGAAGGCGTCAGTTATTTGTATTTCGGTGACGTCCTATTTCCATTTTTGCCGCGTCTGTCTGTCTGCCTGATTTGATTGTTTGATGGTTGACTTGACGTCTGGATGACACAGGAAATCCTTTACGTATGACTCAATACCATTAAAATCTGTCTGTCTTCGATTAAAATAGACAAAAAAAAGTTGACAAATTTTATTGCTTATTAAACAGGGATAAAATTTAACAATAAATAATTTTGTGTTGACTTTTATGTCAACACCTGTAAGCTATAAAAATAGAAGCCATTACAAAAGAAGACAATTTTTATGGTCATCATCCTGAATTTAAGGGGTTGGTCACACAACTAGATTGAAGGCATCATCATTGATTTTTTATTGACAAGCTGTGCATAAGGTTTCACTCATGTGTACCTACTTTAAATTTTCCGACACGAAAATACCTTTTCCCTAATGTTTTAATTTGCCATGCCTTGTCTGCCATATTACTTACATTAAAATTGGTTGCGTTTGGGTTAAAATGAAGTAAACGGATAGACAAACAAAGAGACAGTTTGGCTATTGCAATAAGCGTGTGGATAAGCCCTCAATTAACCACACACACATGAGAATATTTAATCAATATTCCTATGCCATAAACTCAGGCGCGAAGCGATAGAATTTCTCGAGGGCTGTGGTACACATTATTCTTTACTAGAAACTTACTAGAAAATTATATTGAAAGCTTTGGATTTTTCTACACGATCCAAGATTTCTTGAATTATTGATTGAATTGTTGAATTATGTATTAATTTCACTGTATTTTTATATTTTGACATTTTTATTAACTGAATTTGACATGTGAAATAAATGCTAAGACTTAAATTGTATGCCTATTAGGCAGGAAATATTTGAACTTTAATTTATTGTTAAGACCTGTACCTAACATATGCCCACAATAAAGATATTTTTTTTTTTTTTTAATTTTTAGATTAACAACTCGAATGTTAAATAGCTAGTATTTAACATTCGAGTTGTTGACGTCTGCCAATCTTGTCAACTGCGCCCTCCGTCATCTCACCACTCGTATACCTCAGGCGGTGACCATCACTTGGTCACACAAGGGTTGCAGTGACAGTTATCACATGAACATAATGGCAGCGGGATTTGACGTTACGGAGTTAAAAAAACGCTCTCTGTAATAAGAAAACATACCAACTTACTTTAAAATAAATTGCGGACGGTGTGTGTCGGCCACCGCTCCTAATAAAAATTCTACTTTCATATAAAAATTATAATCACCAGTGAAACCAACCTTAACCTACGATTTTTAATTGCGGCCCCTTCAATGTGCGTTAGTATTATGCGTCGCGCGTCCCGTCGGCAGCATAAAGGAGGCAACGCGACGCATTGCATTCGTAATGCACTTGAAATGAACGCGCCTTTAATTGATTTGTACGCGCCTGTCATGTTGGTAATGCTTATCATTTTTTGTGACGTCACTTGAATGTTTTGAAGTTTGATTTTGGAATTGTTTCTTTGTTTTGTTTCTACATGAGCTGCGCTGCTCGAGGGTTGGAAACAAAAGACGTTATTTTGGTTTTCATTTGTTGATTTTTGATCGTGGGGTATTTTAACCGTGTTACCCAGTTACTGGGTTGTGGAGGTCAGAAAGGCAGTCGCTCCATGTAAATTACTGGTATTCAGCTGCATCTGGCTAGACTGGAAGCTAATGCCAACATACCTAAGTAGTTGGGAAAAGGCTATAGGCAGATTAATTTAATTGGTTTGTTTTTTGATAGTTTCCTGTCATGGCTCATCTCGCAGAGTTTCCTGTAGTTATATGCTTCTGTGGCACATATATTCCCTAAAAAAGAATAACGTTTTGCCTTCTTTTCTCGTGTGAACTGGAGTAGAATTCCGCACAGACTTATTCTTGGTAATCTAATGCGTATTTTTCGCCAATAACTCATTTGAGTTATTGGCGAAAAGTAAGTCAAACTTATATCGACACAAAAAATCAGTAGATTCAAATCGAAACAACATTTTGACAGTGCAATACGGCGGGAAATCGTACAAAAACGTCTTCCCAAGACAATTCCATGAACGTAACGTGGAGTGATGTGAAAATTAAATTAAATCGAGCTACGTTTTATTTGATCGGCACAAAACTGCACTTTGTCGCACCGACGACCGCTCGATTCCAATTAATCAATTACCATAACATAAATACGCGCGCGGCGGCCATTTTAAGTGCGCCATCTTGCGTTGAGCTGTCAGTTTTGGCGCGATTTTTTTAGGAAAACATTGCAATGTGAAATCAGCGCACTTTCAGGAAAATTTAATTTTATGCTAGGTATCTACTAACAGTTTTTTTTTACGATAGCGTGGAAAAATAAATCTAAAAAGATTGGAATTGCATACTGAATTTGTCCCAGCAAAGCTTGACACAACTTTATTAGGTTGCATCCTATTTAACCAGACGCATCTGAATTTCTATTAGAATTTTCCTCTACCAGTAGGTAGACATTCTTCTGATTAGTAAACCAGAAGAATTTCTCACTTTCTCAGCTCAGAGCTCAATACAAACTGGCCATCTACTTTGTAGCAAAACGCCCATACCATAGACAATGAGCGCTAACTTTTTTCACGTCAAAGGCAAAAGGCATAAGGTTGTTATTCCTCAACTGTCACTTCACTGACGTTGCTATTAACTTTGTATGTGCATCAAAGACGGATGCTATCAGGCGCACGCGTATTAAATACTAAGGAGTATGGTAGCCCTTTTTAAATGGTTTTGTTTTCTTTAAACGATTTCTGCGTTTGAATGAGGGTTTGAGGTTTAAACTTAAACTTCCTGTTATGGAATAGTGATGGATGGACCTTTTGAGATGGCGTCAGTTCATAGATTTATTTAACTCTATCTAAGGGGTTGGATAAAACCTCTTTTGATGAGTATGAGAATGTTTCGGTTTCTAGAAGAGCGGTAGCGCCAAATAGCGTCTGCAATTTACCGGCGAATGACGTCATTGAAACATTATATTAGAAAGTAAATTGGTGTTTTCCTGGAGAGCGTTTTTTACACCGTAAAGTCAAAACCTGCCGTGCAAAGATTTAAATCGCTAAATTTACCCTCGCCGTACTTAGTTACTCGAAAAAGTGTCCATACTGAGAAGAGTGAGCTCACACATTATTAAATAGCGTTTCCATGAGAATCAAGTCAAGTCACTGCGTCAATGTGTGTCAGAGATGTCCAAACAAAACAAACACGCCACTATATTTTGACGCGATAAGTCGAATCTAACGATTTATATCTTTGCCTTAATTTTCATGACAGCTGTCACTGCCGCCGTTATGTCACCAGTTTTACTGTCAGTCTATCATCGAATGTTCCAGTAGATAAAAAATTTTGATAGTCCAGCCCTCACCAGATGTAATTTGGGTCCTGACTTGCAAGATTTATCTTCCGATAAAATATTGTTGCAATATTAATATACGGTTCCTTCTCGTCATTTAAAATTGTCTAAGGGACCTCCACGAGTTAGCTTTGGCCCCTCGTACGCCTTCCAAAGGCCCGAGATATGTCAAAGAAATTTTTTTTAAATTGATAAGTATAAAATTTACACACAAGTACAACTACAACATAAACATTCAAATCAACTAAAATTAAAACGGGAGTGATACGTAGGTTCGAATGACGTTTTTGCGAAGGTCGCCATTTCGAAAAATTTTGCGAGTGGTACGCCAGTTCGAAAACTCATTAGATCGAAAACCGCTATATCGAATGACGTTATCGCGAAGGTCGCCATTTCGAAAAATTTTGCGAGCAGTAGGTACGCCTGTTCGAAAGGCATGCTGGGCCGGCAGTCTCGACATTCTTTACGATTTTCGTTACGACATTCGTTAACTAATTACATGCTCTGTGGTCCTAATGGGCTCCCCTCGACCCTCGAGACGGGCAAATGGTAATAGTTCGATTTTATTAAAGACACACAGATGACACAGACACATCTTCGAGCCCGTTCCTTAAGATTTATCAGACCACAGAGCTACGTAACGATCGTTAGAGCAACGTTAATAATGTCGAGACTACCGGCCCAGGTATCGAAATCCGACGTTGATTTAATTTGTCTGGGAATCGAACTCACGACCCCAATGAGACGAGGCACAGAGAGCATGGTCTTTTGATTTGGTTTGCGAAAGAAAAACAAAAAGAAAAAAAACAAATTAACTCAACATCGGATTTCAATACCATGACTTTCGAACTGGCGTACCTACTGCTCGCAAAATTTTTCGAAATGGCGACCTTCGCGATAACGTGTTTCGATATAGCGGTTTTCGATCTAATGAGTTTTCGAACTGGCGTACCACTCGCAAAATTTTTCGAAATGGCGACCTTCGCAAAAACGTTATTCGAACCTACGTATCACTCCCAATTAAAACACATACATATGTCATTCAAGAAAAAAAGAAGAAGAAGAAACAAGTAACAAGAATATACAGAACTACTGGTTCAGATTTGCTGAACCAGTCAATCTTCAGCTGAACTATGTAGTCATCCTTCAAGCCCTCACCGTCGGCATCAGATTGTTTACAATTGTGGCTTATCGCACACGACGATCATAAAGAATGACAATAATATTAATGACTTTCTAAACTTTCCTGGGCTCGTGGCTTAGTGGCTCCTGAGTAGAATGACTGACTGAGAGGCAGCGGCGCCTGTTTTAATTCATTGAGAGGCTTTTAATCATACTGGAAGTCGCACCTAACTTAGTGAAGAAACACTATTTAGTGACTAAGCTGATTATGATCAGAGAGAAGACTTTTCTGTCTGATGTGTTATAGTGATCAATTGATCATAGTTAGTTTATGGTAGTGTTTAGGTTTAAGGATGATGCGCAGTGGTAGCCCGCGAAATTCAATTTTTTTTTGGGTTTTTTGCAATTTGCAGGTCCGTGTCAGGTTGTATCTTGATCAAAGTATGATACGCGGCAATAAAACATATGTATTTATATAATTTTAACCATAAAAATCATCAATACATCTCTCTAAGTTAGATTTCGTGCAGATTTCGTTCGTTTGACGAATCTGCACGAAATCTGCCGCAATTGTATTGCCGCGTATAAATAATCATCTAAAACTGTTCCAAATTTCAAGTTCATAGCAATAGTAGTTCTTGAGATATCCAGCTGTGACAGACAGACAGAGTGACAGACAGACAGACAAACGGAAGGACAGGCAGACAGACAGACAGACTGAGTCACACCATAAGGGTTCCTTTTTTACCATTTTGGTACGGAACCCTAATTATGTCGTGGGTGGCAACTTGAAATCGGTATCAATGAAGTAGACAGTTGTTGCAGCTTACCAGACTTTGGACCACACCAAAGCCGAAGGAATCCGAGAACATAAATCGATAGGTCCTAATATAATAAAGCTGAAGTGTTTGTATGATGTTTGAACGCGCTAATCTCCGGAACTACTATAATTTTTGCATTTAACAGCCCAATATTCTCAAGCAAAGTAGCGACCACAATGAAAAAAAGTCAGAAAGAACGCTAAGTGAAAACGAAGTAGACCGTGGGCGGGCGATACGATGCGACACGGTAGGTCAGGGGAACAAGTTTCACGCGGACAAAGTCGCGGGCAGAAGTTACTTGATAGATAATCGAAAAATTCAACATGGCCGATTTCCCTGCATAAGCCGAATCGATCAAAATGTACCTCACGCACTGTTGTCGATTATTCACAATATTCACCGAACGCATGATCGGCGGCGCTGTAAAGAAATTAAAAAGAAATAGGGGCATAGACAACACCGCATTGTCTATGGCGGCGGGCGTCTCAAAGAAGGTTCGTTGCAACACAGAATTTCTAATGAATTTGATTAGTTTATTACGCGTGACAAGATGGACGCTTTTGATTATTTTTGAAACAGTAATTGTTTGAATTTTAAGTCAATTGGTGATGCGTCGAAAATATTTAATTGGGCAGCTACTGGATTATGTTTTAACAGCTTGAGCCATTTCAACATTCTCTTCATACCTTTAAACCATGAACGAATTAACCACTGGATCCGACATAAAATATAAATGTATGAAAACTCGTTCAACCCACATTACATTTGATAAAAATTTGTGATAAATAACAATAAATGTAATAACATAATGTACTTACAAGTGAAAATGAATAGTGCTGCTTCCGCCGCTATAGTTTTTACACCATTTAACTGAACATTTAGTAATTTTTGGGAGATGTTTTGTTGACAAGTAAGTGTTTGAGACTGATGCAAAAACAAGCGACCAAGGCTAGAATTTCCTGGTTACTGAAAAGACCGGTAAAGGTACCTACTTACCGGGTAGGTATTTGAAAACATTGTAAAAGCCAATTGTTAGGATTCCTTACCTCAAAAGGAAAAGCGGAACCCTTATAGTATCACTCGTGTCTAACTGTCTATCCGTTTGTCACAGCCAATTTGCTTCAAATCTATTGGACCGATTAAGTTGATGAATTTCTTGACCCAAACTCGGACGGGTAAAGTAAATAAATGCATTTTGAATATGGGGGTCACTTTTGGGAGGCAAATAAGGAAATTAAAAAAAAAAAGTTTTGCAAACTGACATATCAAATGAAAGAACTTATTATGAGGGTATCAAATATTTATGTTTTTATAATTTCAAAATATTTTTTTTAAGTTAATTTTAAGAAAATAGACGAAAATTTATCATTACCCCTTATCTTCGAAACTACTGAGCCTAAAATTTTGAAAAAAAATACAGAAAAAAATAGTTATTTACCTGTAGAGTACAGGAAAACCTACCTATATGAAGTCTGTGGTCTTAAAATAAAATGGTAAATCTCTCAATTGGTACTGAGATTTACACAAGTAGCAAAAATTACCCATATTATGGTCATTAAAGCCAAAAAATAAATATAAAAAAATAATAATAATATAATATATAAATATTCCCTTTTATAGGCCATATTATCGCTAATAATGGTGGGTTTGGGCACAATTTATAAGGGGCATTATGCCTCATAGTTAGAATAATAATTAATATGATAAACATAACATCACACCTACAATCTCCGAAGAGTTAAGTAGAGGTGTACCTATATAGTACACACGGCTACACATCAAGCTATACATTTCTAATTTACACTGACCTCTCATTGTAAGGAAATCCTATACAATGCGAGATCAGCTTATACTGGAAATGTATAGCTTGTTTTGTAGCTGTGCGTACCTAATGTGCCAACAAGAACATGCAGATGAAGCCATTATAACAATACAATGATCATTCCGCATTACGTATGCAATAATCCTAATTCAATTTCCATTCTAAACACGTATTTCCCCGGCGCCATTGTTTTTTTAGGGTTCCGTAACCAAAGGGTGTCAATGCGACCCTATTAATACAACGTGTCGTTCTGCACCCTCGTCAAATTTCAGGGTGTGACACAGAACATCAAACCGAACAACTTTCTCCATGGGACCAACATCGTAATCGCGAAAAAATTTTCAACTGTCCCATAGACAACTTGTGGGACGCAAATGTATGGGACGACTGATTATTTTTTCGCGCTTACGATGTTGGGGCCATGGAAAAAGTGGTTCAAAGGTCTATATATACCACACCCTTAAATTTGACGAGGATGCAATATGACACGTTGTAGGTACTAAGACTTCGCTGTTCGTCCGTCCGTCCGGCTGGTGTCTAAACACACTATGCCGAAGTTACGCGACCGAAGTTCGGCATGGTTACGCCTGCAATGCTATTTGAATTACTGACGACACACTATGCCGAAATTACGTTGCGTTCTAGCGTACAGCCGAACTTCGGTCGGGCGTAAGTTCAGCGACAATTCGGCGGCAATGTATTCTGTAGAGCACACATTATACGCGACCGAAATTCGGTTCGATTGCCGAAGAAGATCCGGGGCGGGGAGTAGCGGGAGGCAGGCATGCCCGCGCCCCGCGTGTCCGCCCCACGGTGCTATAGCTTAAGCTGGGCACTCATGGCCAGTTCATTTGGATTAAATAAATGGATCAATCAATCTGCCTAGCCTTTTCCCAACTATGTTGGGGTCGGCTTCCAGTCTAACCGGATGCAGCTGAATACCAGTATTTTACATGGAGCGACTGCCTGTCTGACCTCCACAACCCAGTAACTGGGTAATACGATACCCCTTGGTAAGACTGGTTGTCAGACTTTCGGGCTTCTGACGACCCGTAACGACTGTCAAAGATCCACGAATGACAGCCGGGACCAACGGCTTAACGTGCTTTCCGAGGCACGGAGGAGTCTCGGTATGTAAAGATGGTCACCCATCCACTGACCAACACCGGCAAGCGTAGCTTAACCTCATGGATCGACCCGTGCGGCTGTTATTACTTAGCCACGAGCTCCTCCAGATTAAATAAATGGATGAACTACCAAAATACTAAAATAGTTGCATAGGAAATTGATTCGTGTTCCCTTGTAAATAAAGAGCATAATCGTATCAGCGAATAAATCCTTGGAAGTTCAAAGTATTTTATTTGCAAATACGAAAGTGCTTCTTATTTATGTAACGACATGGCTGTATTTTCTATGCAAGTATTTAAAAAAAGTAATAACGGAATCCTAACAGCATCACTTTCTTTTGCGGCTGTCTGTCCGCCTGTTTAGATAACACGACACGACGCCATGACAGCGTTCAAGACACTGAAGTTCCGCAACTGAATTTCCGCCGCGTAAGTCCGGCGCTTATGGTGTGTCATATCAGCCGAACACGTTGGAACGTAACATGAGCCGCGGAACTTAGGTCGCGTAACTTCGGCATAGTGTGTTTAGACACTACTGTTGAACCTTAAAACGCAGATATATGCCAATGGCCTTTAGTCGCATCCAGCCAGTAATAGGACTCACCCATCAACGAGCGCTGTCCCAAATTAGACTTTATTAGACGCATAATCGTGATCTTTAGTTCACTGATATGCTATAACAACAAATACTAGAACTACATAAAACAAAGTTAAAAATTAAAGGAACGCGTTTTTTCGGCGTTTTTTGCTCGATTTTGACGGTAGTACTTAATTACGTACGATCTTAACGTGGTACGGAACCCTTCGTGTGCGAGTCCGACTCACACTTGGCCACTTTTTTTATCAACATTTCTAAGAGATCCTTCTTTAATCCCGCCGGATTTGACAAAAAACTGTTACAATAACTTTTTAATATTAATTTTATTTAAAAAAAAGAACTTGGCGCCTTTGCTGCCAGCAGAGCGTTTAGAAAAAAAAATCGAACAATACGAATTATGTCAAAAAAATATTATGATTTATTTGGTCTATGGTACCTACTGCTGTTTAGTATTCAGAAAGGATAATAGATGGCGCCAAAAGGTATTTGAACATTGTACATGTTTCCAAAATCGTGAGAATAGTGCTTGTGTTTAAATTAAAATAATAAAATATGACTGGTAAGTTAAACTGTCGTGACCGTTGGTTACCAGTATGAGAAGAGTCGCTAATTTGACTTTATTAACTTTTTTTTTGAGTTTATTGCCTTTTTTTTTACTTTTTTTGCCTTTTTTTTTTGACCCGGCTCAAGACTTATCATAATTTACCGTCAAGGAACTCAAGGAACGAAAATGTGGCTACCTGCTCGAACTTTTAACGTGACAGTTGCGCCGACAGTGGGGCTTGTGGCTAAGTAATAACAGTCACACGGGTCGATCGATCAGGTTAAGCTACGCTTGCCGGGGTTGGTCCGTGGATGGGTGATCATCTTTAGGTAGCTACTGTAGAGGTTTATGTTAAGTCAACCCTTAGCGTAGTATACTGGCTGACATTTCGATCATTCAAACATAGAATTATTCTTAAAGAGAAGTGATGCTCGCTTTTCTTTAAGGATTCACAGATAGCTTTTACCTACGGCTCCGCTTAGGGCCTAGGCAGTGTGAACTATAATTTATTCTGATTATTAATATAGCGGGCTTCAGCCCTATTTCTCCTGTGCTCCACAGAACAGATAAATTATATATTCTGTGGTAGGTACTGTGAGGGCTCGAACCTCAACAGTGTGTGGCTATGTAGTAGAGCACAGGAGAAATGGGGCTGAAGCCTACCTACATTACCTACATTATACCAAGACCCCTCCGTGCCTCGGAAAGCACCCGGCTGTCATTCGTGGATCTTTGACAGTCGTTAGGGGTCGTCAGATGCCAAGACCAACCAACCAGACCAGACGAAGACACCTTCGTTTGGTCTGGTTGACTACCCAGTAACTGGGTTGTGGAGGTCAGATAGGCAATCGCTCCATGTAAAATACTGGTATTTAGCTGTATCCGGTTAGACTGGAAGCCGTTCCCAACATAGTTGAGAAAAGGCTAGGCAGATTTATGAGTTGCGCCGACACCAAATAACAAAAAACGATCAAGAGCGAGTCGGACTCGCGCACCGAGGTAGGGATGTGAAAAAATAATCGATTATGGAAAAAATCGATTAAAAATCGTTTTTTTTTCAATAAAAATCGATTATTATAATCGATTTACATAATACAAAAAATCGATTAATAAAAAATCGATTTATTTTTCACTGTCGATTTTTTTCATCCGCTACGGCCGCAACGTCCAGCGTTTTAGTCAGGAGCGCGAGGCCGCAAAGTGCCGCGAACCCGTACTTTGTAAGCGTTTCCCAAAACTTTTTTTCGCAAATTCATTTATTTTATGATTTACTTATGTACTTTTTTTCCAGCGAAAGGAGAAAAGAAAAAATCTTTTTGCCACTTTACGCCCTTGTAATTTGTTAGGAACAATGTATGACCTTTACCTTGATTAGTTAGTTTATTCCTCAAATGTCAATATTTCATGAAATAGTCATTCGATATGATTACTTGGGTCTTATAGAGTTGTATTGATGAATTTATTTATTATAATTTTGTAAATACATACTTTTTATGGTCACGAATCGTATTTTGGTCATCATAGAACCTAATTCTGAGTTGGAAATTGCAAAAAACGTAAGATTTGACTTTCGCGGGCTATTCGGGCGATTTCGCCTAAATCCATAAAAAAATAAGGAACAAAATCGATTATTTTTATTACAAAAATCGATTATTTTTTAATCGATTTTATTACTAGGCAAAATAATCGATTAATTAATAATCGATTTTTTGTGTATAATGTCACATCCCTACACCGAGGCGCGAGGGTTCCGTTCCGATTCCTGATAAAGTGTGCTATTTAGAGACATCGTTTTATTTTTCCTGTAATCTTTACTTCTAAACTTCTATCACATTCAGATTTTTCTCTATGCAAACTTCGGAGTTAAGGGTATTTTTTTTATATTTCATCAAAAGACGAAAAAAATATAAAAACGGTTAATTTTTACATTTACTTGCACCTTGAAAATTAACAATTAAGGCGCTTAATTATTGATTGTAAATAGTTATAAGTAGAGGCAATTAACACTACTCCGTCAGGACTTCAGGAGTAAGAAGTACCTAGGTACCAAGAAGACATAATAAAAGCGCTAAAATCAAAGCCTTTCATGTCTAAGCCTATAAATTAAATTAAATTAAATAAAACTTTAATTCAGACTAGGTCCATAAATATGTTAGTATTTTGATGTTAGTAACAAGCCTCTATTGTTTGCATTCATATTAATAATAATAATATTCTTCTCGTAAGTGACTTATATCACTTTATCAGTCATGTTTCAGATCTCGTCGGCGGCTGTCGCGGGAACACGGCTATGAATTTTATGCATCGGCTGCTCGCTTTATGGAGTAGTGATGTGACTGTGGGTCGATGTTATCGATATCGATAGTTAAAGCATCATTATTTTGCATCATCATTTATTACTTAATATGTCTTGATGGTCCGGGTTAAGAGCGTTAGCTCCGTACGGCATTTCATGCAAACTTTCAAGTCCGTTTTTATCGAAATGAATGAACCGATTTTAATAAAACTTCATACGGCGGGATACATACGTCAAAAAAAGATAATTAAGAACATTTTTGAAATGTCTTATTTAAAAAAAGATAATTGGAAATCTCTGTTTCTATAGAATATAAAAGACGAGGCCTTTAGAGCGTTGGCTCCGTACGGCATTTCATAAAAACTGTCTTTCTTTTCTATAGAATATTTATATATTCTATAGAAACAGAGAGAGAATCGGTCGAATTCAGCTGCAACACTATTTTTCGAAAATGTTCTTAACTAACTTTTTAGAACTATGTATCCTGCTTAAGCGTATGAAGTTTCATTAAAATCAGTTCATTCACTTCGATAAAAAAGGACTTGAAAGTTTTTATGAAATGCCGTACGGAGCCAACGCTCTAAAGGCCTCGTCTTTTATTTATAAACCTCTCTCATACGTTTTCAAATCCATACAAGTACCAATGTCATCCTCTGCCTAGCCTTCCCCCAACTTTGGGGTCCGCTTCCAGTCTAACAGGATGCAGCTGAATACCAGTATTTTACATGGAGCGCCTGCCTATTTGACCTCCGCAACCCAGTTACTGGGTAAGACGATACCCGTTGGTAATACTGGTTGTCAGACTTTCGTGCTCCTGACGACCGAAATTAAATAGATGTTAAGTTAAGAGGATGCCATACAGCCACTGACTAACAAAACTGTATTTCCGTTCTTTGATTGTATCTCAACAATTTGTACACTAAAGAAAAACTACAGAAAATTTTATACCTGCAGGCTATAAACCTATGCTTAAAATCGTGCCACACATCATTTTTTATTTTATTAAGAAGTATATTAATTAAACTTTTTAAACTTTCACGATTTATACACATTATAAAACAATATCCACAACAAGTACAACAAAACACACACACACACACACACACAGTACAAGTCTGTACCTGTTTACCTCGTAAAAAGGAATATCGCGATAAGACCCGTTCTCGATATTGTTGTTAACGTATTTGATGTTTATTATTGTCTGGGTCAAATTAATTAATTTTCTTTCTTTCTTTTTCAAAAAGTACACTATCGACAACTCGTCCCGTCCCTACAGGGGGATATCGTTTACACAAACGGGCATCTGCATAACAAATAAGACATGGAAATTGATTTAAACGCCGCGTGGATAACGCCGTGGCGTGGGGTGGATATAATGGTGAGCTATAGCTGTGAGCTGTGAGCTGTGGTGAGCTGAGGGGGATGTGGTTGATCGTTTTGTTATGTTGGTATCGCGATTATGGGTACTTATAAGATTATTATGGATTATTCAAAAGAGGTAGTGTAGCTCCACGTCCTGGCAGTAGCAAAGAATTGCGGTTAGTACTACGTCTTGTCGTGGGGCGTCTTTTAGGCCATGGCCATACCAAAGTACCAGATTTAAGGTGATAAAATTTATGTAAAAAGTGAACTGTACGCAAACTATAACTACGTCGATTCTGTAAAATTCAAACAATAACTCGCATCTCAAAACGCTATTCACTCTCACTTCGCATCACTTCGTCTCACTTGTTTTTTATTTGACACTTTGAATTTAGAACGCCAATTTTTTGAATCAAGAAACTCACAGCGAATTAAGCCGGTCGATTCTGTAAAAATCTCACCGTGAAAACTTAGGTGAAGTGAGTTTGTTTTTGCTAGGAATTGACACTATTGACAGCTCACTCTACGCTCACTTCACCTAAGTTTTCACAGTGAGATGGTTACAGAATCGCACTGCTGATTCGAAGTTTATAATGAAGTCTTACAGAATCACGGCTAGGCGGGAATGAAAGTGACAGGGTCAATTACTTCCACATGCGGAAAAAAGAGAGCGCAACAATTAGCGGGAAACAAAATAAACGCGACAAACCAAATAAAAATTGTTTAAACATAAATTACTTAAGTTAGCTACTTATTAAAAAAAATTTCAGCCAGTTTTCAATTACGTACCTACGCACATTTTAAATGCAATTTTGCAATGAAATTACTTAGGGTTTAGAATTACAGAAAAAATAAAATAAAAAGTAGAGGTCTTTTCGGAATTAAATTCAGGCTCATAAATAAGTAACAAAACTGCTTACCCTGAAAATTAAAACAGGCGTGAATATACAGCATTACAACACCTAATACCATTTGACAGTCAACTGTTTCACTTGACAGGGGTTTTTATAAAGTTCCCTCTAATTCGCCACCCCAGTAAACGGGAACAATTAATAAGGTCACAAAAGATGAATTAAAGTGCCAACGCCCCTAAACAGTTAGCCATTCTGTCAATTTAAAAGGGCGTGACAGTAAAATGACGTTTTGTATAGACAAACCGATGAGGGATGAAAGAAGGGGCTTTGTGAGATTACAAGCAGATCTAGCCAGATGGAGCAAACGGCCTTTCGAAGTGTACTTATCTGCCGTCTATTCTGTAAAAATCCCGACGTGAAGACTTCCGTAAAACTAGCTGCCATTCCACCAGCCGTGTGATTCTGTAAGACTTCATTCTAAACTTCGAATCTGAATCTGCTGTGATTTTATTGATTGGCATTCTTAAAACTCTGTTGATAATTCGAATTTACACTAGCGGTACCCTTGCGACCGTGTCAGCGAGAGTTGAACTAAATTGACCGTGAGATTTTGACAGATAAAGTATGAGATGCGGTAAGAAAAGTGGCATTCAGTAAGGTCCTGTCACTTCGACGCTCACATCGCACTCGAACCCGATTCAAAGTGTTAAATAAAAAAACCGGTCAAGAGCGAGTCGGACTCGCGCACCGAGGGTTCCGTACCATCATTTATATGTAATTTTTGTTGATGATTTCTGAAAAACTGTGCTATTTAAAGACATCATTTTATTTTTCCTGTAATCTTTACATAAACTTCTATCACATAGAATAATTTCAGATTTTTCGCTTCGCAAACTTCGGAGATAGGGGGGGGGGGGGGGATGGTATTTTTTTTACATTTTTCATCAATAGTCGAAAACTATGCGGGCTAAAAAAAAGAAAAAATATGTTTGATGAATGTGCAAACAGCGCTCTTTCATATGATACCCCACATGCCTTAATAGCCCCACTTTGAATTTTTAAGACCCGCTTTCAGTCCGTGTTGCAAAAAAAATTTAAATATTTTTATTTCTTTCTTGTTTGCAAAATAGTTGGGTAAGCATAATCTAAAACTGTTCTAAATTTCAAGTTGATAGCATTAGTGGTTCTTGAGATATCCCGCTGTGACAGACAGACAGACAGACAGACAGACTGAGTGTCACCATAAGGGTTCCTTTTTTACCATTTTGGTACGGAACCCTAAAAACAAGTGAGAAGAAGTGATGCGAAGTGAGATTGAGTGTGAGATGCGAGTTTTTGGTTGAATTTTACAGAATCGACGTACTTTAGCATCAGGTGAAATGACACTAAGTACTGCAGTGCGATTCTGTAACCATCTCACAGTGAAAACTTAGGTGAAGTGAGCGTGGAGTGAGCTGTCAGTGTCATTCCACCTATAGCTAGGGATGGACCAAGCACATTTTTACAGTCATAATCGAGATTTTAATAACATTTTTATGCTATTCTAGTGATCATTTTATATTATTTCAAAGCTAGTATTTAAGTGTCTAAATAATACTATTTAGGGGTTTTTTTTTAAATAAAATTGCAAAACAGAAATGGAGTTTTGTCTGAATTTCCATTTGACTATTTTATTTTAAAACCCCCTAAATAGTAATGTTCAGACACCCTCTAGCTTACAAATAATATAAAATGATTAAGTTATAAAATTAGCATAAAAATAAAGCTAAAATCTCGATTATGATTATAAATGTAATTTGGTCAATCCCTAGCATCTGTGGGTTGACACTGACAGCTCACTCCACGCAAGCTTTCACGGTGAGATTTTTACAGAATCGACCAGCTGATAGCTCACTTGAAACTCACTTCACATAAGGTGACTTTAATACCCCGTTTACATTCCGCCATTGTCATTCGCGCTGCCGGAAATATTTCCCTAAATATTGCTGTGGCAACGGCAAGTGAAATGAGTGTTTACAAATCCACGTTGTATGACAAGACAATGCTTAGCTTCTAGCCAAGGTAAAAGCTAATAGCTGTTTGGTCACGGAAAGTGTCAACCAGCCGTTTCAAGCTACCTATCCTTAAGGTTGATGCGCCAGGGTAGCCCGCGAAATTCAAAATTTCTTACGTTTTTTGCAATTTGTAGCTCAGTGTGAGCTTGTATTTTGATTAAAATATGATTCGCGGCCGTAGCTAATACGGCTTTACATAATTATAATCATTAGAATCAGCAATACAACTCCATAAGTTAGCATTTATCTCAAATCTTCATGAGGTTTGATGTAAATGCTAACTTCTGGAGTTGTATTGCTGATTCTAATGATTATAATTATGTAAAGCCATATTAGCTACGGCCGCGAATCATATTTTAATCAACATACAAGCTCACACTGACCTGCAAAATGCAAAAAACGTAAGAAATTTTGAATTTCGCGGGCTACCCTGGCGCTTTCACCTTAAAGTGACCATGAGAACTCCACCCCCATGGCCCGAGGGTTTCAACCCCATCTACCTATCAGTGATTATTGTATAGTACCACAAAGTGACGTCACTACCATTTTTGACTTCACAACAAGCAGCTGACAACTACAAATTATTCTACTGCTGCGGCTGCTGAGACCCTCAAGCGGCGCAAATACTGTAACCTTATACGTAACTACAGTTTTGAGCCGTTTGGGGTCGAAACACTCGGGTCATGGGGCCCGAGTGCGCGTCTACTTTTTAAAGAAATTTCTCGCCGACTGGTCGAGACTTCACGACACCAGTGGGCTGGCTCGTTATTTGGCCAAAGAATTAGCATTGCCATTCAACGTGGCACTGGCAATGCTGCACGGAGAAAAAAATCTAGTTTAGTTTACCAGAATTTTGCGACGTTCACTAGAAAGTATATTAGTATACGTGACAACTATTCATTTTGTAAACGTTAGTAAAAATATCTAGTTTCTGATAATACTAAGATATTGTTATGTTCAACCTAATTTTCGGTATACATTATTAGCAGATGTGTACTGTGTGCAAATAGCAATGGTTGAGCTTACTGACATGACGTGGTTTATTTAACACCACAAAGCAAGATTTAATATAAACCGGACGAATTGTTGTCATTACTTTATGTCTTGTGACATCCATACTAATATTATAAATTCGAAAGTAACTCTGTCTGTCTGTCTGTCTGTTACCTTTTCACGCCTAAACCACTAAACGGATTTCGATAAAATTTGGCAAGGCTATAGATGGTATCTTGGGCACGGACATAGGCTACTTTTTTTTTTCAAAAATAATCCTACGGGGATGAAAGTTTGTATGGGAAACTCAGTATTTCTTAAGTTAGGGATGTGAAAATTAAAATGTAAGCTTTTGATAGGAAATAAAGAAATATGCGGTTCAGGGTTTTTGAAAAATCATCCCCTAAGGAGGTAAAATATAGTAAAATAGGCGTTGATTTTAAAATTTACAAAACTGCACGGATTTCGACAAAAATTGGCAAGGCTGTATATAGCATCCTGGGGAAGGACATAGGATACTATTTTTTCAAAAATAATACTACGGGGGGTGATATAGGGGATGAAAGTTTGTAAGGGAAACCCAGTATTTCTTAAGTTAGGGATAACAAATTTATGATATTGGTAGAAAATTAAGAAATATGCGGTTCAGCGTTTTTGAAAAATCATCCCCTAAGGGGTTCAAATAGGGGTTGATTTTAAAATTTACAAAACTGCACGGATTTCGATAAAATTTGGCAAGGCTTTATATAGCATCCTGGGGTAGGACATAGGCTACTTTTGTCTTAAAAAATAATCATACATAGGGGGTGATATAGGGGATGAAAGTTTGTATGGGAAACTCAGTATTTCTTAAGTTAGGGATGTGAAAATTGAAATGTATGCTTTTGATAGGAAATAAAGAAATATGCGGTTCAGCGTTTTTGAAAAATCATCCCCTAAGGGGGTAAAATAGGGGTTGATTTTAAAATTTACAAAACTGCATGGATTTCGACAAAATTTGGCAAGGCTTTATATAGCATCCTGGGAAAGGACATAGGATACTTTCAAAAACAATACTACAGGGTGTGATATAGGGGATGAAAGTTTGTAAGGGAAACCCAGTATTTCTTAAGTTAGGGATAACAAATTTATACTATTGGTAGGAAATAAAGAAATATGCGGTTCAGCGTTTTTGAAAAATCATCCTCTAAGGGGGTAAAATAGGGGTTGATTTTAAAATTTACAAAACTGCACGGATGTCGATAAAATTTGGCAAGGCTTTATATAGCATCCTGGGGAAGGACATAGGCTACTTTTTGTCTTAAAAATAATCCTACAGGGGGTGATATAGGGGATGAAAGTTTGTATGGGAAACTCAGTATTTCTTCAGTTAGGGATGTGAAAATTAAAATGTATGCTTTTGATAGGAAATAAAGAAATATGCGGTTCAGCGTTTTTGAAAAATCATCCTCTAAGGTGGTAAAATAGGGGTTGATTTTAAAATTTACAAAACTGCACGGATGTCGATAAAATTTGGCAAGGCTTTATATAGCATCTTGGGAAAGGACATAGAATACTTTCAAAAACAATACTACAAAGGGTGATATAAGGGATGAAAGATGGGAAACCCAGCATTTCTTAAGTTAGGGATAACAAATTTATGCTTTTGGTAGGAAATAAAGAAATATGTGGTACAGCGTTTTTGAGGGGGTACAATAGGGGTTGACAAATGTTTGTGTACCTACCTCTTTTTAAGAGATTTAAGGTATTGGAAATGTAGTCATAGTTCGAATCTTGAGGTAACATTTAGTCTTTATTTCATTCGACGTTTTTACGAGGAAATTATTTGAACGAGTGGACACTCGGACAAAAGTTATTTGTTATTAGAGCGTGACTGGCATAATAAATTTTAAGTAATTAACAAAGTCCCCCCGCCGCGTAACTGTGTCTGTTTGAATGCGATAATGTCAAAAAGTACCGAACGGATTTTCTGTAAAGTTTCTGGAGTGATTCAGTGTAATTCATTATAGTTTTATGTAAATTGGCTGATATATGACGACGACTGTTGAAGATGTCGGAAAAAATCATGCCGACTGGTAGCTTTATGCCTACTATACACGGTAACGATATATCGTAGCGATTTGAGTTTGCACAGTTATATCGGACGGCCCTATGTTTTCCATATGTACGTTCCCATGGGATGTTTTCCGACATCCACGCGGGCGAAGCCGCGGGCAAAAGCTAGTTACAAAATATCTTTTAAGTGAGCAATATTTTTACTGTTTTATCTAAAATAGTGTATCGTAATTCGTACCGATCAGATTATATTATATTACTGGAAACCATTGTTTTTGTTCTAAATATGTTCTAACTTTTAGGGGCAAAAATATGCCTTGTACTAAAAACAATTATTTTGGTAGACGTAACCATAAAAAAAGTCTTGTCCAATACCAATTACCAAGTTTAGATTTTTTATAGCATTAATAATTATTAATGCTATAAAAAATCTGGTACGGAAGTTTAGGGTACAAAACCTGGTACGGAAGTTTAGTGTACAAAACCAGGTACGGAAGTTTAGTGTACAAAACCTGGTACGGAAGTTTAGTGTACAAAACCTGGTACGGAAGTTTAGTGTACAAAACCTGGTACGGAAGTTTAGTGTACAAAACCTGGTACGGAAGTTTAGTGTACAAAACCTGGTACGGAAGTTTAGTGTACAAAACCTGGTACGGAAGTTTAGTGTACAAAACATGTTAAACAGTATCAATTATATTTGATACCTACTGTTTGACATGTTTTGTACACTAAACTTCCGTACCAGATTTTTTCAGTAGATATTCCTTAAAATGCGATTAAATAACCATAACAATAATTCTGATAGACATGACCATACATTGTTTCCTTTTACTAGATTATTATTTACAAGTCGTTCTGGTAATTTAGTAGAATATTTTTTTCTTCGTGTGCCAGTGTTCTGGGCACGTTTACGGATGACATCGATGCGGACGAGTACTTCGACGCCTAGTGTCCTTTTGTTTTTGTATTCATTTGTATAGAGAATTAGTTAGTCATTTACTTTTGTACCTAATGTACATAGTATTAACTTGTATATTGTATATAAATAAACTACAATGATATCTGACTTGTTAAACTCCCGATCAAAAGCATAATGTCGCAGATTGTCGCATAATGTGTCATTGTTATTGTTAGTGAGCTCACTCCCTGCGCCCGCGCTGGTGCCACGCCCCCAGATTAGCGACGTATACAGCTATTAACTGCACATCTGTCGCCATGTTGCTATTATACCACCTATTAATAATTGTTGAAGGTTTGGATGTTGTAAATCTATAGATATAACTGTTAAGGCGCAGAATGGCGAGGCGATTTGGGAGATCGCGTTAAGTACTACCAAGGCTCGGAACCGGTTTAAAAAATATCGGTTGTTACCGGTTTATTTCGATTTTCCTCCGAACTTTTCTTAAGAACGTGAACATTTCAAGAACCTTATTTTAACCTAAATTGACCGGTTTATTAAACATGAATTGCAACCTGTGACTACTTGTAAGAATGCCGCGCATAGCATACTGAATAAAAACTGAACAGCACGCGACGTTTGCTTATCGTGCGTCCGTATTAACCGGTTTTTATTGCTCTAAACCGTTTAATCTGAAAAACCTTTATGTAAATGCTCTTTCAAATACCGGTTTAAAAAACCGGTTTATGTCAACGAAACCGAATGTAAATGTTTTGCTTCAAGTACTTAATAACGGTTTGAAAATTTTATCGGTATCCGAGCCCCGAGTAACACACTAAGTCAATCAATCTGCCTAGCCTTTTCCCAACTATGTTGGGGTCGGCTTCCAATCTAACCGGATGCAGATATATACCATTATTTTATATATGGAGCGATTGCCTGTCTGACCTCCACAGCCCAGTAACTGGGTAATACGATACCCCTTGGTAAGACTGGTTGTCAGACTTTCGGGCTTCTGACGACCCGTAACGACTGTCAAAGATCCACGAATGACAGCCGGGACCAACGGCTTAACGTGCTTTCCGAGGCACGGAGGAGTCTGGGTAATGTAAAGATGGTCACCCATCAACGGACCAACCCCGGCAAGCGTAGCTTAACCTGATGGATAGACCCGTGCGGCTGTTATTTAGCCACGAGTTCCTCACATTAGTTGCTTAAATGCTATAAATAAATCACTAATCTATTACCAATGTCAAAAGGCAATCGCATAGTCTGCTTAGGACAATATTGATAGCGCGATCAGCTCAAAATCAATGTAAAATAAACCTTACTAACTTGTAACAAAGTTTGATTTTGGTAGACGGAAGTAACTGGACTAGGTCGTACTTAAGACTGACGACTTTAGGTTGAGCTACATAGGGATCAGAATTGAATGTCATGTTCGGGATAGATTTTATCAGATCGAATTGTGAACATAATGCGTCAATTTCATTTATGTGTTTAATATACCTTATTCTGTTTCTATAAGGTTGAATGTGGATCGCAGGTGTTGTCTGATACAATAATATTTGCCAGACACGCCCCCGCGGTATAAATACCTACAGGGTGTTTCCACAATATGGTGTATTTTTAGAGATTTGTCCCAGTTTAACTAAATGTTTACACAAAAAGAATTTGGTAGAGTGAGGATAGAATGAGCATTCGCTCGTTTGGTCATCGACCTTTACGCAGTTACTTCGAGATGGAAAAATCCATTAACTCCTCAAGTGTCGAATGCACCCCATGTGTGCATAAGAGAAACCCTTTTTTTTTAGGGTATATTAACTTATTTATCTACACCCATGCTATAAATTCTCTATAAAAGTTTCTGAAACAGTTAGCTTATTGCCAACATTAAAACAGCCAGTGTCATAGTAACCATGGTAACCATAATAGCATCCAAACGGGTGCTTTAATATTGTACTGAATGTCATAATGCAACTCGTTTTCAAAAAAAGAACATTGTAATGCACGCGCGTTTCACTACAACAGCTCCGTAATTTAAAAAAAGAACTTTTTCGAATTCACGTCGTATACTATGACGCCGGCCGCCATGTTCGATACGAGTATTAGTATTGCAAAAAACTGTTTCAGAACCTTTTATAGAGGATTGATAACATGGATGTAGATAAAGTCTTGTATGCAACTGTACATAATTAGGTATTAAAACACTCATGTAATAAACCCACATTCGTGTTTTAATACCCCTTATTATACGTCAGTTGCATAAATAACTATTATATCACATACAGGGTGTAATGGACAGCCCTCCGCAAACTGATAGGGTGAATTCAGTATGTCATACTAAGATGACTAGTACATGAAATTTTTTCAGGAACGTTAAGGGAATCCAATAAACCTGATTTGTTTGTGTTTTTGTGCACAAATCGGAGCGTCTATTACTGGTTGGGAGGGGTAGGTAATAGGTATGCGGTGAGTTCGATGAACTCTGTAGCTAGACAGAAAGTGAACAGCTGATTTCACGCGTCGTTGGTTAGAGTATTTCAACATCGATTGCTGGTTTTTTTTTTGCAGTTTTTTTTACATAAATGGAGTGCTGCGAACACACAATGCAATTTTACATTGAAATAATGAAAATGTAACAGAAAAATTTTTTGAAAAAAATGAAAATTTTCCGGAGAAAATTTCCGGTGGAATATGATTCAAAATGAGGAGCTGAATGCACCCTACACCCTGTATATATAAATGTAAAAAAACATCATCCGATGGAAAACCAATCATCATCATTAGTTGTGAACCTATGGAGTTCGCAGCTAACCCCCCCTCCCCTCCCCCGCGTGTCAAATGCACCCCAAGTGTGCAAAAGGACAAAACTTTACATAATAGGTAGGTATATAAGCTTAGATCACATAATATACATATACAGGGTTATTTGTAAAACACCAGTAACCTCTTAAGGGGTGATTATACTCATCATTATGAACAACTTTTACTATGGGACCAAACCTGAAATCGCGAAAAAAAAATCAGCTGCTCCCTACATTTTGACGAGTTTGATGTAGATACCTAAATGAACTGAACAGCTGATTTTTTTTTCGCAATTTCAGGTTTGGTCCCATAGTAAAAGTTGTTCATAATAATGAGTATAATGACCCCTTAAGAGGTTACAGGTGTTTTACAAATAACCCTGTATAAACGTAAAAAAAACATCATCCGATGGAAAACATATCATCATCAGTAGTTGTGAACCTATGGGGTTCGCAACTAACCCCCAACCCTCCCCACTCGCTGGGGTGGGTTGGGTCTAAAATTAGCCAAACTCAGACACTTGAGGGGTTAAAACTGCCCGAAATGGGGTCCTAGACAAAATCCCCTTTCTGTAACCGTTAACGTCAGCGGAAAGATCAAATTCTATGCAGTTGACATTAGCTTCAGAGATGTCACGTGACTGCTGTTGTCAACTACATACTATTTGATCTTACCGTTGGCGTTAAGAGGAAATGTGGGTGCTCTTTTCTCCATACAAAAAGATACAAACGCTCTCGCCTGTTTTCTTTCTGGTTAATGACCATAAAGCAATGATTTTTTACAGAAATATAAATATCAGTTACTTGTATACCCCTATGTTTTCCTTTTTGATGATATATTATTTTTATAAGAACTAGAACCCTCCAAAAATGCTCAAAATTGCATATTCAGTCCGCTGTCAACAGACGCCTAGTGTACCAATTTGACAACTATTAACGAAAAAAGAAAAACATAGGGGCATAGTATATATCCTTCTTATTCAGTTTATGAAATATCTTTTAAATTGGTCCAATATTGGGGGAGGAAATAGGCGAGAGCCAAACCTCGAAATGTGACTTTTTACATCGGCTATTTAGTCGGATCTGCAGTTGTCCTTATCGCACGAATTCTAGGGCGGAGCCCTCGCAGAGCGACAGCAATACCTTCTTAAAATACCTAAGTTTCAAAAGTCTGGTCACCCGCCTTTCCTCTTAACGCTTACAGAAAAGGGGATTGTGTCTAGGACCCCTGGGAGTGGAACCCAGGACCTCATGCTCAGGTAGCGGTTGCAACCACTACACCAACGAGGCATTCTGCTACACGCTGCGCGGCTTTTTGCTCATCGACGACGATCGTTTTGTCATTGCATGCGCTGTTGCCTACACTTTGTGAGAGTACCTACTTACACTCTTTATTAGAAAGATAAGTAAGATAATTGGAATAAAAAAATCGGCCAAGTGCATGTCGCACGACGCACAATGAGGGGTTATAATAATAAAATATTTGGGTTGGTATCAGAATGACTGGATCGCAAATTGACCACGTCGCTCTTAGTCCAAATCTCAAAATGTCTAAATCTCAAAATACCTAACTCGCAAAATGACTACATCGCAAAAAATCCGAACAGTTGTGTTAATCTCTTTGGTTCTTAAGGTGACTTTTTTTCTAACTTTCCTTAGACTATAATGTGCTTCCCCAAAATTCACTCTTTACACCAAACTTGAACCAAATCTGTCCATTTTGATGCTTGAACAGACAAACCTACAAACAGACGCAAATGTTAAAATCACCTATTTTGGGTAATATAATACTGGTATTCAACTGCATCCGACCCTAACATAGCTGGGAAAAGGCTAGGCAGATGACGATGATGAATGATGATGTATCCAGTCATTCTGATATCAACCCTGTATAGGTGCCTACACAACTGTTCGGACTTTTTGCGATGTAGGCATTTTGCGACTTAGGTATTTTGAGATTTAGACATTTTGAGATGTGGACTAAGAGCGACGTGGTCAATTTGCGATCCAGTCATTCTGATACCAACCCAAATATTTGAAAAGAATTTATCCCAAAAATAAACTCATACAGGGTGTAAGTGTAAACAGTGGCTATATTTTAAGGGGTCATTGTACTTATCATTATGAACAACTTTTACTATGGGACCAAACTTGAAATCGCGAAAAAAATTTAGCTGTTCCCTAAATTTTGACGAATTATGCGAACATAAATGTACTGAACCGCTGATTTTTTTTTCGCGATTTCAGGTTTTGTCCCATAGAGTACAATGACCCCTTACAAGTTTGCCACTGTTTACACTTACATCCTGTATTTGAAAAAATCACTATTATACTCACTCTTTGTCCGAGACGGGATTTACGAGTAGTAGCGGCAGAGTTGCCACACTATGAAGTTTTACTTTTATTTTTAGGCTTTAAAAATGGTGACTTGCGCTGAATAAATTACGGCCGAAATGTCGTATCTCCTTCGGTAACTAAAATAGACGGCGATATAGACACGTTACAATAAACATCTATCTCGATATGGGCCAAAGTTATGCCCTAGAGTCAAAGTACAGTATTTATATTAGCGAAGATAATTATGTATATTTCACGTAGAGCAGTGGTAGTCAAAGGACTTACGAGTTGTAGATCGTGAGTTCGAACCCAGACAAGCGCTTTACTTTGTGTAAATAATTAATAATAAATAAATAATAAATATCCTTGGACATTTTACACAACGCCATCTAGTCCCAAGCCAAGCAATCTAATGCTTGTGTTATGGTAACGAGATGGCTGATAAACTACTTATATACATTTTTTTTTTTGTAAATACATACATATTATAGATAGAAAAACACCCAGACTCGGAACAAATACTTGTAGGTCGTACAAATATTTGTTCCGTGCGGGAATCGAACCCGCGACATGCTGCGCAGCAGTCAAGCGCTCAACCACTGCGCCAACCGTGTCGCCAATTTCATCACCACTGCTCTCAAAACGGTGAAGGAAAACATCGTGAGGAAACCGGCATGTCCTAGAACCAAAAATTCGAAGACATGTGACATCTACCAACCCGCACTGAGCCCGCGTGGTGGATTACAGACCACTCCCTCTCACTGAGAGGACGCCTGTGTCCCAGCAGTGGGTTACGAAGGCTGATTATGCATTTTATTTATTTTGTTGGCATCGAATTCTAGAAGATTATGGCCATGTTCTTCATCATCGGGTCGACGGCACGACGGTTGACCCAAAGCTTTGCCACTTCCAGGGTATCTTCGCCGTCGTCGGTGGCAGCGCGGGCGCAGAGGTCGCTATTTCATTCATCAGGTCATCCTGCACCCTAATTGCGTAACACATTATCAATCGGAGTTGGTTTCATTTTGAAAGCTCAACAACATTCATTTCGTTATTTACGTTGCCGTGCAGACTAATTTTTCGAACTTAGGAAGCAATGGATTAGCAATTTGTTTCAAAATGAAACCAACTCCGATTGATGATGTGTTACGCAATTGGGGTGCTTGATTCTGTTATTATGATGTTTGTTGTATGTAACAATATACTTTTACATAATCTACAATCGAGGATACTGCATTTTATATATCCGGCTCGAAGGACCAAAAAGATGTTGGGGATTTCTGCCGGTTTCGCCGCAACGCAGTATTCTCGATTGTAGATTACCTATGTAAAAGTATATTGTCAGTAACACCAAAACCACCGATATTCGTTCAAAGGCATTTAATTGAATCGCACGTTTCACAATCAAGCGTGACGTACGTTGCGTTACGACTAAAGTAGGTTAGGTATTAAAAGTTAGGTATAAGTCAAAATGCTTTACGAGCGATATTGGCTCGTACAATGTCATAAGAGATAAATAAAATCACAAAATCTTGATCACACATTCTTTAATATTGATAATAATTTGACATTATAGGCATTGCTTTTATATTTTAAATATTATACATGTTTATGTTACATCTAATGGGTGTTTTTATAGAGGTGGAGAACTTTAAATTGAAATAAAACACAGAAAAATATTTTTAATATCCATGAAAATGGCTTTGTCATTTTATGGCATTAACATTTGAATATGATTTCAAGCATGTGGCTCCCGCAGCTGACGCGAAGGCCTAATTTACTGTAAGCTTCATTATTTTATTATCCGAACGACTAATTTCTCGAAATCTGGCCACCTCGTTCGTGTGATTTGACGCAGATACCAACATTACTTTCTCTGGAGGTATGTTCACATGCCTACGCCGGGAAAAAACCAGAAACATAGAAATATAAAAAACAGGAGAAGTGGCAATGGGCGAATCTGTGTCTGCGCGACATGCTCAGTATGAGCCGTTCATAGTCAAATGGCCGTCTCCGCGAACTAGTGCGCTTTCGACTGTGACCGTGACAATATATAAGAATAAGAATGCCGTGTTGGTCAGTGGTTTCTTGTAAAAACTGAACTACGTAAATCATGGAATCACTTTTCATATGTAAGTAAGTACAAGTATTTTACCGTATTTGTCTTTAAAATCATGAAAGTGACAAAGGGACAAAGTGGAGACACAGGCTTCCGATACATTTTAACATACTGGGCGCACCTCCTTCTTTCTAGGACCAGAAACAATTGAGCACTTGGATCTAAGACTTGGATGCCAACATTCGACGCATTATTGCCGATATACACCCTGTTACTACGAATAGTTTGCGAAGATTTACCACCAGATTACGCCATGTTACCCACCAGCCGCGGTGACTACATGATCGAAATCATATTCTTATATGAATGCACTAAAATTATCTGTCAAATAAAGCCCATTTCATGGATATTTAAAATAGTTATCGGTGTTATATTTCAATTTAAAGTTCTCGGCCTCTAAAAAAACATATTTTATTTCTAATTGGTTCCTGGAGCTTCACTGAACAGACTGCGACTGGATTTAGATAAGTAATTAATCTGACATAATGACTTCATTGAACATTTTTGAGTTTAACAAAAGTGTTTTATCGTGGATCAATTTACAACTGACAGTTTTTGTATGGAAAAACTGTCAAAAATTCAAAATTTATTCGAAGATATGGGCCGATTTCACGATGTCCGAATGGCCACTACTCACCAAATAAATTCAAAAATGGAACAGAATAATTAAGATAATAGGAACTTAATCGTAAGTAGATGATGAAACAGCCTATAAAGTAGGGTATAAAAGTTTGGTCGAATTCACCCTTAAAGGTATAATTTTTACACTACAATCAAAAATAAAAGACCAAAAATCTCGCCACAATTCTAAGCCAGCAAGCTCCAAAGAAACCATGCTCCATAAACAAAAACATCCAACCGAAAATTAGCTAGGTCGGCCATTTTGAAAATGTCTCATATTCACTTGACTCATGGGCGCCATTCTTCCAGGCATAGACACATCAAACATAGAGTTGCGACCGTTCACAATCGGTTCCCGATCTAGTCGATTATTCGAATCGATTTTCGTTGCACTTAAAAAAGCTGATGTCTGTGATTGGAGCAGGCTCCCAGGTAGAGGCTGTTGTCTTTCTAGTCTGTATTGTAGATTCTGCTTCTCCATTTGGTGATGTTGAGTTCGGATCGCGAATCGGTTGACGTGGACTGGTATCGGTACGACTATTTTCGTGCCGGATCCGTTTTTGCTTGAGTGACTGCCGGATGCGAGGCCTGCTTTTACGCGTTTCCATTTCGCGCGACGATTTTGGAACCATATTTTCACCTGGGGAAGAGAATTTGATTTGAAATGATTTAATAATTTGTTTTGCTTATTCTGCTCACCAGAGATTCCTAACAGTATAAGTAAAAGAACTGGAAACGGTGATTGAGCATTACAAATAGGTATCAATTGTCTTTCCTTATTCAAATATTCATGCATCAATTTTCTTTTCACGGGGTAGAAACTAGAGAACAAGTTTAAAAAAAAAATGATAAAAGGCCACTGACTTTTACTGATCAATTTTTTTTTTTAACTTTTTCTGTCAATAAGGCACCTAACCATGGTTTTTTTTTTTAATAATCTTTACAAATATTTTATATTCAAAATTCATTCACCATTTTTCTTTTAACGGAGCAGAGAATAACTAAAAATATTGTATGTAAAAGTATAAAGAACTGAAAGCCTATGTCATTTCATTAGAAAAATCAATGACGAATAAAGGAGCTTATACGTTTTCCAAGTATTTGGAATGGTTATCGTTCACATTTAGGTCTAATTTGACCAAAGTCGGATTCTTTTATCCGTGGAATAAAATCGACAACTTACAGTTTTTTTATGGAAAAATTGTCAAAAATTTTAAAACTCGAAAGTTAAGACTTACACTGGGTTTATAAGTTTAGTTGTTTTCGATAATTAACCTTTCGTATACATATACAATCATATTTGATACGGTTGCGAATCATAATTTGATCAAACACGTTCCTGCAAATTGCAGAAAACTTTTGAAAATTTCAATTTCGTAGCTTACCTTAACGCATCCCTCTTAAACCCATTAAATAAAACAGTATCCTTACCTGTACTTCACTAAGCTTCAAAGCAGACGCGATCTGCGATCTCTCCGTGAGGCTCAAGTACTTCTTGGCATGGAACTCTCTCTCCAGCTCGAGCAGCTGCTCCGATGTGAAGGCGGTTCTTCTTCTGCGCGCTTTGCTCTCCCGCGCTGTCTCCGTACTTGAATCTTCAGGGTCAGGTTCTGAGTCGTTACCTGGGAATGGAGGAGTGGATTTAGTCTGACAATTCTTACAATGTGCGGAGCCTTCTACTTCCCTCACGTGGGTTTATACAGGTCGGCCTGGGCCCACACATTATACAACATATCCGGTAATTAACGTAAACCTTAGCTCTTAAGGTCAGTACAGCTATATCAAGTCAGGAGATAATGTAACTGAAGTTTCATAAGCTCACACATTTTTAGTCAGCTGTTGTAGCTTTTCTTTCTTTTTCAAAAAAATCAACACTAAACCTCCTGAACTAAGAAGTTCTGACTGACTGACTCATCAACGCCCATCCCAATCCTTTAAACCTAGAAAGCTGAAATGTTGCACAGAGGTTCCCTTTATAATGTAGACAAGGAATAAGGAAGAAATTCCCAGAAGTACATTCCCGTGGGATATTTTACGACATCCGAGTGCTAGTAGGTAATATGTAGCTCTATATACTTCGTAGCGGGCTTCAATCAAAACAAGCAATCTTTCAAAGTAAATTCATTGCAGCAAAAATCTCTCTACATACTCGATAAAACTATCATAGTATCGTATAAAAGCCATAATTTACGAAATCAATGACCGAGAAAAAAGCGAGAAACTATTAAAAAATAATACGTCTGTATCTGTCAACAGAACTATTAGTCATTGGTCCCCCATTTCCCGCGCTTTCTGCAGTAATGGCGGCGCGGCGGGAACTTTATGGTAGATCGTTTAGTCGATTTTATTGGTATGTCGTTTAGTTTCAGGCGATTATGAATTTTGATACAATTTCTTTGATGGGACAACGGTTTTTTTTTTATTACTTACCTATTATTATAATTATGTTAATAGGTACATCACATTTTCTAGACTGCAAAGCAAGTCACAAGTCACAACAAAAGATACTGCAGTACTGCTCATGTTTTACAAAATAAATATTTATAACTTTAGATCTAATCGCCTTAAAGTGCTTGGCAAGTTGATTAAAATTGCAATCGGAAGACGTTTATTTACCCATTTAATTGAAGTATGTTTTGGTTTCAGGCAAACATGGCCATTTTCTCTTGGCGCGGGTGAATGCTAGGTGTCATAAAAGGCAATTTCTTTTTGACTTAAATTGAATTAGATAGGTAAGTCAAGATAGATAAGATAAGAGATAAGACAGAATGGATACCTAGATAGAATATATAGTTAGATAATACATAGCCAGATAAGTATACCTAGATACTTTAGAAAAAATAATTTAACTGTCCCATACATTTGGGTCGAGAAGGTATTGATGGAAGTTTTATATGGGATAGTTGATAATTTTTTCGCGATTACGATGTTGTTCCCATGGAGAAATTTGTTCATTTTGATGGTCTGTACCACACCTTCTGGCATGCTGTATTTCATAGTCTCAAACCAGAAGCCGACGGCCTAACTGACGCGAAATGTTTTCCGCCGCCCTTCAAATCGAAACACGGAACAAAACATAGATCTAAACAAAAATAAATAAATAAATATATCCGAAAAATACTCTTAACTCTACAAATCTTTTGATTAAGTAAGTACCAAAAAAACTCGCAACTCAACAATACTAAAAATACGTCCTTATCCGACGCCAAATCATGTTTTTCGTCCATGTCAATCTCTCCCTAAGGTTTTGCGCAGTCATAACCCCGGGGCCGAATGGACGATAAAAAGCGACGGCCGAGAGCCGAAAGCCGCGAGAGCCGAGTCAGCGCCACGCCCCGTGGTGGACAAATGTAATGATTAGATTGTTGGGGTGAGGAACTGAGGAGCCGGGGTGAAATGGACTTGACGAGATTTGTAAGATTTTGTGAGGAATTTGTGAGGAGCGCGGTCACTGTCGGACTGCATAGAAAAGAAAGAGAAGCGCGATGACACAACTCTGGTAATTTATTGCAAATTATGAAGCAATCATCTATATTTCAAAAAATCTATTGACTGGGCTAAAAAATTAAAACACTATTACGTTAATAATTATGTTGCTTGTAGAATAATCTGACAAAATATCAGAATGATTGCATGTTTATTAGTATGGTTTTTAATCGTTAAAAGAAATGTTTAGAGGTACTTTCGTGATTTTTTTCTATCGTATCAAATTAGTTATTATGTTTTCAACACATTATGTAACTAACATATGTCTTGAAAAATATCATATATTTGTCTCAATCTGCCTGCCTTTTCCCAACTATGTTGGGGTCGGCTTCCAGTCTAACCGGATACAGCTGAATACTATATTTTACATGGAGCGACTGCCTATCTGACCTCCACAACCCAGTAACTGGGTAATACGATACACCTTGGTAAGACTGGTTGTCAGAGTTTCGGGCTTCTGACGACCCGTAACGACTGTCAAAGATCTACGAATGACAGCCGGGACCAACGGCTTAACGTGCTTTCCGAGGCACGGAGGAGTCTCGGTATGTAAAGATGGTCACCCATCCACTGACCAACCCCGGCAAGCGTAGCTGCTCGACCCGTGCAGCTGTTATTACCTACTTAGCAACGAGCTCCTCATATATTTGTCTGATTTTGTTTAATGCGGTACCTAGATCATTCGTTTTAGGCATGTGCGTGTGGATTGAGAGATCTTTTCGAAAAACACTTCCAATTCCAACCAAATTATAAGAGGATTTAGGAAATAATTGTGAAAACTTCACGGTAAGGTATAAAATTTGTGAAACCCAAACAAATAAAGTTAGAACTCATTACTGGATCTCTCAATCTGGACAACTGAAGAAAACGCCATAACGCGTATCCAAGAATATACTGCCTATGTGTTTATAATTTGCATTTTAATTAATTGTGAAGGATTTGTGAAAGCTGCTAAACAAAATTTGGATTCGTTTCAAGGCCACGTTTAAGATTTATAACGGTTTATATGGATCACTCAGAGTGGACAATTTTCAATTGAGTGATCTTGTAAAACACGACCTAATACTGATAAAGTATGAATAATTATCATGTTTATTGCAAATTATGCTTCTGGGAAAATTTGTGAAACAAAAATCGTGATTGAAATCTTACTGGTTCAAGAGAAAATGAAAATCTTGTTTTTTGTCGATCGTCGCAACTGAGAGATCATTATTTTGAACTATATTTAATAAACCAAAACTTATAGGTAGAAGGTAGATACATCAGAAATTGTGAAAAATGTTGTACTAAAATTTGACGAATCAGTTGTCCCTGTAAGTGTTATACCTACTTAAAAAGATAAATATTTTTTTACAATCCTTGAGGAAAACGTTGAGTAGGGTGACCATATCGCCGGTCGGAATCATTACCGGTACAATTCAAATTATGATGCACTTTAAACGTTTTTATACAAGTAATTTGTGTCTGGTTTCACTACATAATTTAAATAATATAAAATTACGTTTTTAAATGACAAGTTTCTGCAAAGTTAGGTACTGTATGTGTAGTGCTCTTACTAAGGAATTCTAAGTTCGTAATTCTAATTCTAAGTAATTCTTACACACAAAAAGTTCAGAAATTTTAAGGTAACAAAAAAATAACTTTTTCGTACCACTTGCTCAAAAAAGTGACATTATATGCCACAAAAAGCGAACATAACAATAGTAATTTTTAATCTGTTAAAAACAGGGAAAGAAAATTGTACTGAATTTCATTCATCCTCTAGGGGGAGAATGTGATTTAAATTTGGAATGCTTACCGACATTTATACTGAACTACATCTGTGTTTACACCATTGAGTTTGTACATAAATAAATAAATAAATAAATATCCTTGGACATTTCACACAACGCCATCTAGTACCAAGCTAAGCAACCTAATGCTTGTGTTATGGTAACGAGATGGCTGATAAACTACTTATATACATTTTTTTTTGTAAATACATACATATTATAGATAGAAAAACACCCAGACTCGGAACAAATACTTGTAGGTCGTACAAATATTTGTTCCGTGCGGGAATCGAACCCGCGACATGCTGCGCAGCAGTCAATCGCTCAACCACTGCGCCAACCGTGTCGTCAAAAAATATAAAGCATTATACATCTTTTTGAAAAAGGAATACGCATTTATTATGCAGTTATGATTATTAAATAGAATTACGAAAACCATAGAGCAACACGGCCCCGGCGCGCCGGGGCCGTGTTGCTCTATGACGAAAACCGACGAGGCCGCGTATGAGCTTGATGCCTTTGCTTTTCCGGCAAAAAAATATTAGTCTAGGAATTTGCCGCGTTTTTGTCTTCTTCAAATACATAAACGTTAAGTTTATTTTAATTTATTTTTATAAATAAGTTAATGTTCTAAATATTATTATTGTGTTAATTTTTTCGCAAATGGTACGAAAAGTAGAGTATTTTCCTCGGTGATAAAGCTGTCTTAGTCAGTAGTTCACCCAAGTGAACTTAAATCCCTCGCTACACTCAGGACTCGTCTTAAATCCCTCGCTTCGCTCGTGATTTAAGTTTTTGACACCCTCGCTACGCTCGGAAGTAAACCTCGAGTCCTTCGTTACGCTCGCGATTTAAATCGTCACCCGCGACAGAAGACACTGCTTTATCCCCTTGGTTAATAATCTACTATATCCATCGATATACATTGATTTGAACGGATGTGAAAAAGTTTATTTGAAAGATGTACCAAATACAATTTCTGTAAGAAACAGATGCTACAAATTGTTAGGCGGTGTTGAATTTATTCCTGCATTGAGTCCCGATAATATTGGCCACTACAGAGGACATGGTGTTCATAACTACCAAATAGTCTGTTATGACGATTTGATGGGAAAAATGTATAACAGCAAAGAAGAACTAGTTATTTTACATACTTTGTCCTACGGACTTATTGATTAGGTTACATCCTATTATGTAATATGAGTGAAATTTAAAAAAAAATAAAATAATAAAGTTATTTTTTTTTGGTTACATTAAAATTTCTGAACTTTTTGTGTGTAAGAATTACTTAGAATTAGAATTACGAACTTAGAATTCCTTAGTAAGAGCACTACACATACAGTACCTAACTTTGCAGAAACTTGTCATTTAAAAACGTAATTTTCTATTATTTAAATTATGTAGTGAAACCAGACACAAATTATTTGTATAAAAACGTTTAAAGTGCATCATAATTTGAATTGTACCGGTAATGATTCCGACCGGCGATATGGTCACCATACTCAACGTTTTCCTCAAGGATTGTAAAAAATTATTTATCTTTTTAAGTAGGTATAACACTTACAGGGACAACTGATTCGTCAAATTTTAGTACAAAATTTTTCACAATTTCTGATGCATCTACCTTCTACCTATAAGTTTTGGTTTGTTAAATATAGTTCAAAATAATGATCTCTCAGTTGCGACGATCGACAAAAAACAAGATTTTCATTTTCTCTTGAACCAGTAAGATTTCAATTACGATTTTTGTTTCACAAATTTTCCCAGAAGCATAATTTGCAATAAACATGATAATTATTCATACTTTATCAGTATTAGGTCGTGTTTTACAAGATCACTCAATTGAAAATTGTCCACTCTGAGTGATCCATATAAACCGTTGAATAACCCTCGACTTCGTGGGGTTAGTAACTGGGGGTTGGGATTCAAAAAAGTATTGAATTTTTACTTGGGTGTGTGGCGAAGCTGACCAGTATTACCGACACGACCTCAAGTCTGATTTATTCGTGGATGTAGTGGTTACACCTTAGAATATCAGTAGTGGTAGTTGTTAACAAGCATTCTTAATCCTAAACCTTATACTATATCGTCGGAGACTCTTAACACCGCGATGTAGAAATCGAACGAAATGGTACAACGCCATCTAGGGAAGAGTAAGTAAACAATTTTTAACAAATCATTTCTATATCGCGGCGATTTCAGATCTTGTCTCTGTGTGGCTAAACATTCCGCCCACCAAGGACATTTTGTGCAACATTATGTCCTTCCAATGGTAAATTTTACAAAGCTATTTATATTTTGCTAATCAAACAGTTTCAATTAACCTTACAATATACCAACAATATCTAACCTTAAACATTAACATTACTTACATGTCTAAACAAACAATGCTTAAAGTTATCACTTAAAAAAAATACTAACAACATTCTTAGGCAATAGGCAAGACACACAGTTTTGACGTTGGTCTTTTAAATATGGAATCTTTAGTGCGAAGGGTGACCACTCGTGTAAGATTGTCGGACCCCGGATGTTTTTCAACCACCCTGCCAAGAAGCCACCGACAAGGAGGTAAGTTGTCCTCTTTTATTAGAACTATATCCCCTACGTTTGGTTCAGGACTTTGCTTAGACCATTTATAACGATGGAGCAGTGTGGTCAAGTATTCGTCAGACCATCGACGCCAGAAATGTTGTGTCTTCTGTTGGACTAAATGCCACCTCTTCAAGCTAGAAATTTTCGCCTCTTCATAGTTATGGTCAGGCGCGTTTACAAGTGGTTCGCCCACAAGAAAATGCCCCGGCGTTAATGCGTCAAAGGTGTTCGAATCGGTCAGTCTACACAGGGGACGTGAGTTCAAGCAAGCTTCTACTTGGCTTAATAAAGTGGAGATCTCTTCAAAAGTCAAAGTAGAGCTACCTATTACCCTGTTTAAATGTTTCTTACAGGATTTTATTCCAGCCTCCCATAATCCGCCAAAGTTCGGAGCATGTGGTGGAATAAAATGCCATGTGGTACCCTCAGTAGCTAAAGCCGCAGCAATTTCCTTAGCTATACCTGAATTTTCTGAACGAAGTAATGTGTCTAGTTCCCTAGAAGCTCCCTGAAAATTTGTTCCGTTATCACTCCATACATCCCTACATTGACCACGTCTTGCCACAAACCTTTTAAAGGCGGCAAGAAAACCCATTGTTGTTAGGTCGCTTACGACCTCAATGTGGACAGCTTTAGTCGCCATGCATACAAATAAACAAATGTATCCTTTATACGCATGGTGACCTCTACCCTTTGATGTCCTTATCTGAATAGGACCAGCATAATCTACCCCACTGCTCCTAAATGGCCTATTTGGGGTAACCCGTGCAGGTGGTAACTGACCCATTAATTGAGGGTTTGTAGATGCTGCATAACGTAAACAAGTTACACATTTTCGCACGTATGCAGTAACCAACCGCTTAGCTCCCTGAATAAAATACTTCGTGCTTAAGTAGTTCAGCATTAGTTGCGGACCGCCATGAAGATTCTTATGATGTGCGTCGGCGATTAGAAGATTGGTAAAATTAGTATCACTTGGAATTAACATTGGATTTTTACGATCCATGTCAAGATCTGAACGTTCCAATCTACCGCCCACCCTCAGGATATTAACGGAATCGAGGTAAAGATTTAAAGACTTGAACATCTTTCTTTTAGGCCTTTCCATTTGCAGATCCAGAATTACCGCATCGAACCTTTGACCTTGACATACCCTAATGCATGTCTCCAACGATAATCTCAATTCTTCTGCAGTTATAATTTTATGACTTCTTCTTTCAGCTTTCGGTTTTCTCAACTCTAAAGGACGTCTTAAATATGCTACCATTCTAACTAGTTGGGTAAGTGATGAATATTTATCCCAAATAAAATTATCGTCTGTTACTACGTGTACCTTTATTTCTTCTACATTGGTGGATACCACTTTGCGTTTGCCAAATAGATTATTTTTATTCTTCAGAAACCCAGGACCTTCTACCCACAACTTAAAATTTACAAATTCCGACGCATATAAACCACGTGATGCGCAATCAGCAGGATTGCTTTTCGACTGAACATGATTCCATTGCTGAGGTTCACTGATGCTCAAAATTTCAGAAACGCGATTTGCCACGAATGTCTTCCATTTACTCGGATGACTATTTAACCACGCTAACACTATCTCTGAATCGGTCCAGTAATACAAATTAGATTTACCGATTCCCATCACTTCGGAGACTTCAGAAAGCAGCTTTGCTAGGAGGACTGCACCGCACAACTCTAACCGAGGCACTGATACCGTTTTTATTGGTGCAACATTAGTTTTCGCGGTGAGCAAAGTTACATAAACGCTACCGTCAGTATCGACTACCCGTACATAAACTACCGCCGCGTATGCTAATTTTGACGCGTCGCAAAATCCATGTAAGTCCACCTGCCTGCCACCGGGTTTCATGTTCAACCATCGAGGTATTGAGAATTCCGTTAAACCTTTCAACTCCTGCCGGTAAGTAAACCATTCCTTTTTTATTTCATCTGGAATTTCCTCATCCCAGCCAATTCCAGAAATCCACAATTTTTGAATTAAAATTTTAGCTAATACGATCACAGGAGCGGCCCATCCCAAAGGGTCAAATAGTCTTGCTATATCTGATAACATTTTCCTTTTAGTTACAGGTTCCTGCAGCAGAGGCAACTGAACAGAATACTGGAAGGTGTCGCAGCTTCGGTTCCAGGTAAGTCCCAACGTTTTAAATATCTCATCATGTTTTATGTTAATCTCCCTTTCTACACCATCTTGTCCTTTGTACGAGTGCCCCTCAACTATGATCTTTTCTAATAATTCACTGCTGTTGCTTGACCATTTCTGTAAAGTGAATCCTGCTTTTGCTAATAACTGATTCATTTGGCTATAGATCTGTATGCCTTCTTCTATCGAGTCACAACCAGTCATAAGATCATCCATGTAATAATCTTTAAGTACTCTTTCAGCCGCCAGTGGATAGTTGACTCCTTCATCGTACGCTACTTGCTGCATCGATCGAACTGCTAAATAGGGCGCTGAAGAGGTACCAAAAGTAACAGTAAGTAATTTATAATCCTTAATTGAAGATTGTTTGTTGTCTCTCCACACGATGCGTTGAAAATCTGTATGATGATCGGCCACGCGCACCATTCGGTACATTTTGATAATGTCTGAAACTAGACAAATGCGGTGAGTTCTCCAACGAATCAGTAAATGTCGCAAATCTGGTTGCAGCCCTGGACCGATCATTAGGTCATCGTTGAGCGATATTCCATTTTTTCCCTTGCAGGAAGCATCAAAGACAACACGAACCTTAGTTGTGTCTTTATCGTTGCGTATAACCGCATGATGAGGCAAGTACACCGCATATTGATTTTGTTCTTCTACCTTGGTTATTGGCCTCATGTGTCCCAGCTGCAAATATTCGTTAATAACTTCCTCATATTTTGTTTTTAAATCCGTGTTTTTACTAAGTTTAGCTTCTAATGCGTAAAATCTGTTAATTGCTACTTTTCTTGCTTCACCATATTTACAGCTCGGATCTTGACTTCTAAATGGTAAGTTAACTACGTAACGACCGTCATTGTCTCTTACAGTTGTAGCCTTAAATATCTCTTCGCATCTTGTTTCTTCTTCGGTAAGTATACGCTTCTTATTTTGTGGTTCCCTTTCTAATTCCCAGAATTTTTTCAGGACTTCATCATCACCAAGTTGAGCATGCATCACTGCAATATTCAAGGTACTCTGAGCAGCGGCAGCTACCGTTCCTGATAAAATCCATCCCAATGAGGTACACTGAGCTACAATGCTACCACCAGGAGCTTTCTTCAAACCGTTTTGTAAAACCTGACTATAGATATCTGCTCCTAATAACATATCCACTTTATCCGGTGTATTATATCTAGGATCCGCTAATTGTATATCGTTAGCTTGTGCCCAATCTAAATATACCGTTTCCCTACCAGGTAATAATGACGTAATCGATTTGAGAACGTATGCTTTGACTACAAGTTCAAACGATGGATCGACCCTAGACTGAATTTTAACCTCAACAACCGAATTTATGAATAATTTGTTACTAGCATCTATACCAGTTATTAAACCTTTAGCTGGTTTTTTCTGTAACCCCAAGCTCTGGACAGTATATTCTGTAACAAAAGACGCCTGTGAGCCTTGGTCTAACAAAGCCCTGATTGTGTAACTAGCCCCATTTTTCGATACAGCCCTCACTAGAGCCGTGGCTAACAGGACTTGGTTATTTGCTGTACCTTTCGAAAAACAAGCTACTACCTTGTTTTCGGCTTCTACTCCCACCTTGTGTGTTTGTTCTTTCGTCTGCGAAACACTCTCGCCAGACGAATTTCCCTTCTCAGACTCCTGCTCACCTTTAGGGTGCAACAAGGAGTGATGTCTCCTCTTACATACCTGACAACAGGCTGTACACTTACAAAACCTGGCAGAGTGGTTGTGCCCCAAACAATTAAAACATAACTTGTGATCTTGCACAAACTTACGTCGAGTATCCACATCCTGGCTAACGAATTGCTTGCAATTTCTTAATTTATGCTCATTACTACAAAGCGGACAAACCATGGCCGCATTGGTTGCCGTGTGAAAAACCTTTGCCTTATTAACATTTACATTATTTTTATTTGGCTTAGTTTCTAAGAATTCAAATGCCCTATAACGGCTTGTTAAAAATTCTTTGAACTGTTCAAACGTAGGCAGCTTATCTGAATCAGTGTTGCTAGTTACCTTTAGTTCCCAATCCTTTCTAGTGTCTGAATCTAGTTTTAACGTTATAATATGAATTATCAAAATATCCCATGAAGTTACATCAATATCTAAATTAGCAAGTGCATTTAGGCAATCTGATGTTGTATCCATTAATTCCTTTAAAGCACTAGCTGACTCTTGTACTATGTTCTTTTGACTAAGTAATCTTTTCAAAATACAGTGAGACAAATATTTTTTATTGTTATACCTAGTCTCCAATTGAGCCCAGCATCTGTCATAATTTGATTCCGAGATTGGTATATGACGTAAGAGCTGCTCGGCTTCCCCACTCAAATAACCTTTTAAATAGTGTAACTTTTGGACATTATCAATACTGCTATTTTTATGTATTGCCGATACAAACAAGTCTCGGAAAGTCGGCCATTCCGTATATTTCCCCGAAAATGTTGGAATACTGATTCTGGGCAACTTGATGTAGCTGCCTTTACCTTCAGAAACATTTGATGACGACCCCGCAACCGGAGAAATATCGCTACCCTTAATATTATTTAATGCAGTTTTTAATTCGCATTTTAAATCTAAATATATTTCTTCTGCATTAAAATAAACGTCGTTTACAGTGTAGGGTGAAGGCGACAAATCCTTAGGTTCGAAATCCTTGACAATTTGTGTATGTGTTAGAGTAAATTGCGCCCATAACTCTTCAATAGTTTCTAATCTGGTTTCTATGTATTGCTTAGTAATTCTATCCTTTGGCGACTTTTTGAAATTAGTTTTTGCTCTTAACAACCTATCGTGAATATCATCCTGTACTCTGATATGTGAATTTAAAGACATTTTGAAGTTAACAATCCAAACAATTTGCCAAGAATTAGTATTTTTTTACAAGTTCAAAAAATCGAAATTTTACAAGTCAATGTAGGTAAACAGCGAAATTTTTCTAAGTGTTTGACAATAACTTTCAAAAAAATTCTAAGTCCAAAAAGTTATCTAAAATTTTACAAGTCGATGTAAACAATGAAATTTTTCTAAGTGTTTGACAAAAAGTCTCGAAAAATTCTAAGTCCAAAAAGTTATCGAAATTTTTACAAGTCAATGTAAACAATGAAATTTTTCTAAGTGTTTGACACTTTAAAATTTCCTAAAATCGGACATAGGTTCCCCGTCTGGACACAATTGGCTTAAATCTAGCTAAGTCTAAACATGCACACTTGAAATTATTCTAAGTTCAAAATTTACTAGTCAAAAGTTAAAGTTTAAATCTTCTAGGCAATAATGTTCACTTTTGCTTGACACATAAGAAATCACAATGTACTCACGATTTTCGGCACTATCACTCACTTCCTTACGACCTTAGGTCGTCTGCAGCTTGTTTGCTGCTGATTGGTACTCCTTCCTCCGTACCTCCCGCAACTGGATCCGATATTGCTCTCTCCCTCTCTCACCATCCAAGATCACTCAGCAGGAGCGTATGGGGTTGATGCTTCTCCGTCCAAGTAGGAGAAAACACCTGAAATCGCTGAAACAGCCCTTGCCTGGCGTCCGGCACGAAGGACCATGAATAACCCTCGACTTCGTGGGGTTAGTAACTGGGGGTTGGGATTCAAAAAAGTATTGAATTTTTACTTGGGTGTGTGGCGAAGCTGACCAGTATTACCGACACGACCTCAAGTCTGATTTATTCGTGGATGTAGTGGTTACACCTTAGAATATCAGTAGTGGTAGTTGTTAACAAGCATTCTTAATCCTAAACCTTATACTATATCGTCGGAGACTCTTAACACCGCGATGTAGAAATCGAACGAAATGGTACAACGCCATCTAGGGAAGAGTAAGTAAACAATTTTTAACAAATCATTTCTATATCGCGGCGATTTCAGATCTTGTCTCTGTGTGGCTAAACAACCGTTATAAATCTTAAACGTGGCCTTGAAACGAATCCAAATTTTGTTTAGCAGCTTTCACAAATCCTTCACAATTAATTAAAATGCAAATTATAAACATATAGGCAGTATATTCTTGGATACGCGTTATGGCGTTTTCTTCAGTTGTCCAGATTGAGAGATCCAGTAATGAGTTCTAACTTTATTTGTTTGGGTTTCACAAATTTTATACCTTACCGTGAAGTTTTCACAATTATTTCCTAAATCCTCTTATAATTTGGTTGGGATTGGAAGAGTTTTTCGAAAAGATCTCTCAATCCACACGCACATGTTTTAGGCAAGTTAACTTAAGTGGCGGATAATTTGATAACTGAACAAAACAAACAGGAAGAGAAACCCTGTCCGTTTTACGTATTTACGTATATTTATGAGAATGATCTTCTCGGAAGTTACCACAGAGAAAAATAAGTAGGAAAACCTGTGCTTAACCGCAAGAAAAAAAGCAGCGGAATTATAAACGATGAATCATTTGAAAACATATTAATAACAAAGAAAAAACTATTATTATTAATGAACAATTGTTATACACACGATGCCCATTTAACTACGATCCCATTTTTGGATTACTGCCATAGTTAATACCTACTCAATGTTAGTACTTTTTTATCTACACCCATGCTATAAATCCTCTATAAAAGTTTCTGAAACAGTTAACTTATTGCCAACATTAAAACAACCAGTGTCATATTAACCATAATATCATCCAAACGGGTGTTATAATGTTGTAATGAGTTTCATAATGCAACTCGTTTTCAAAAAAAGAACAATGTAATGCACGCGCGTTTCACTACAACAGCGCCGTAATTTAAAAAAAGAACTTATTCGAATTCACGTCGTATACTATGACGCCGGCCGCCATGTTCGATACGAGTATTAGTATTGCAAAAAACTGTTTCAGAACCTTTTATAGAGGATTCATAACATGGATGTAGATAAAGTCTTGTATGCAACTAATTAGGTATTAAAACATTCATGTGATACTATAATCACACATAAACCCACGTTCGTGTTTTGATACCCCTTATTATACGTCAGTTGCATAAATAACTATTATAAAACTCATTATAAAGAAGATGACATAATAGTGAAAAGTTCCGTATTTGGGATGAATTTATCCCAGAAACAAACTTAACATTGTAGTTGAAAAACATGTTCTCCTATACGTCACGGTCAATTCTTCAACTGCAAATGAAAGTTTGTAATCACAAATAAACATTTTTTACGTTATAAATCTATGAATTATGACTATGAGAGATGACGACTAATAAATAAATAATAGAGGAGCTCGTGGCTGAGTAATAACAGCCGCACGGGTCGATCCATCACGTTAAGCTACGCTTCCCGGGGTTGGATGGGTGACCATTTTTACATACCCAGACTCCTCCGTGCCTCAGAAAGCACGTTAAGCCGTTGGTGCCGGCTGTCATTCGTGGATCTTTGACAGTCGTTACGGGTCGTCAGAAGCCTGAAAGTCTGACAACCAGTCTTACCAAGGGGTATCGTATTATCTACCCAGTTACTGGGTTGTGGAGGTCAGATAGGCAGTCGCTCCATATAAAATACTGGTATTCAGCTGCATCCGATTAGACTGGAAACCGACCCCAACATAGTTGGGAAAAGGCTAGGCAGATTGATTGATTGACCACTAATAGAGAAGTATGGAAGAAAAACCCTCAAATAAATTGGTATAAAGGCGGGAGAATGATGATAAAACTACAAATTAATATACGGACTGTTTCCTTTACTTGTGCTGTGAGACCTTGCTTCTTGCTAAACTTCATGATTCCAGCTCAACGAGAAGTACCCTTATTTGCGAGAGTCAAAATATGACGGACGGACAATGGAGTGATCCTTTAAGGGTTCCGTTGTTTCCTTTTGAGGTACGGAACCCTAAACATGTCGGATTGCCATCCCGTCGGACTATAAAACTGACGGAAAGGGATTGCCTGTGTCTGCGCACTTGTGCACTATAATATCTCCCGCGCTGATGGCTATTCGCCACTGCTACTGACCACCATGGCCTTAATTCAGTCTGGAAGACTATTTAAAGAAATAATAGGTCTTTACCTATGAAATTGCCGTTTTGTATGAAAAAATTTAAACGAATTTTTTTCATGTATTTTTTATTTGTATTAATCGAAGTAATCACCCATGCAATCAATGCATCTTTGCCAACGCAGTGGCAGTTTATTGATGCCCTTCGTAAAGAAATCAGCTGGTCGGGAGGCACCAAATTCTTCAAAGGCATTTTGTACTGCCTCTCGGGTATTGAATTTTTTTCCCGCCAAGAAGTTATCCAAATTCTGGAAAAAGTAGTAGTCTGTAGGCGCAAGGTCTGGTGAGTAGGGCGGATGACGGAGAGCTTCCAACCCCAGTTCTTGCAACTTGGAGACCGTCTGCTGTGCAGTATGAGGTCGCGCGTTGTCGTGCAGGAGCAGCGGAGACGAGCGATTGACCAATGCTGGTTGGAGATGTGCCAGCTTCTCCATCATTGTGTTCAGTTCTTCACAGTACACATCTGCAGTAATGCTCACCCCGTTTGGTAAGAAGCTGTGATGAATCACACCGGCGCTAGACCACCAAACAGTGACCATCACTTTTCTAGGGGTAAGTTTTCGTTTAGGGCATTGTTTAGGTGCTGAACCAGGATCCAACCAACTTGCTGAGCGCTTGCGGTTATCAAACAGAATCCATTTTTCATCGCAGGTAACAATGCGGTTCAAAATTCCTTCATCTGTGTGTCTGTTGAGCAGTGCAAGGCACGTCTCGACGCGTACTTCGCGCTGGCGATCATTGAGTTCGTGGGACACCCATTTGTCAAGCTTTTTTACCTTGCCAATTTGACGCAAATGGACCAATATTGTTTTGACGCTAACGTCGAAAGCTGCTGCTAATTCAGCCGTAGATTGTGTATCATCAGCTTCCACAATCGCCTTTAATTCGTAATTGTCGACCAAAGTCTTCGGACGACCGCGAGGTTCATTTTTCAGGTCGAAATTACCAGAACGGAAGCGAGCAAACCAATAACAGGTGGTGCGTTGGTTTGTAGTGTTAGCTCCGTAAACGTCGTTGATGTTGCGTGCCGCTTGTGCCGCGTTGCTGCCACGACGGTACTCATATTCCATAATTACTCGAATTTTTAACGTATCCATGATGACGAAAAAGATTGAAATGCGATGAAAATGTAACACTGATCAATAAACAAATGACTACTTTTGGAAAAAAAAATCCATGTTTTTTAAAATAAAATTAATTTGAAATTAGAATTCTTAGCCAAACAAAAATTATTTTGATTTGAAATGGCCAGTACTGCAGAACGGCAATTTCATAGGTAAAGACTAATATCTGCTCGCCCTAGAACAGAGGAGATATTCATGATGTATTTTTCGATATTCATGCCATCTAAAAGTCTGGTCGTGAAAGACCACTGGATGAAGGAGGCATATATAAGACCGGTCGATGTGTCGATCCTTTGCACTTGGTCCAGGCTAATGTCCAGAAGTTGTTTTTCGGCTGACGACTGATGATGATAATATTCCAGCCTATAATGTTCCCACTGTTTGGACACAAGCCTCCTATCGGTGAAAGAGAGTGGGCTGTAATCCACCACGTGGGCCCAGCGCGGGTTGGTTCATGTCACATGTCTTCGAATTTTTGGTTCTAGGAAATGCCGGTTTCCTCACGATGTTTTCCTAACGCTTTGAGAGCAGTGGTGAAGAAATTGTTTACACAAACCACCACCACTGCTCACAATGACGATGATGATTACGATAAAATGTCCAAGATCAATGGATTATATTTAACTCAGATTCAGCTGGTAAGATACGCTTTCTCGAACATTATTTCTCAATTATACACAAAGACACCGTGACTTCGATGCTTGCCTATGCGATTTTTTTGCAAAATGCATTATTCCTTCTTGGTGTGCTAACCGCGTAAACCCACGTCGTCTGCTTCTACAAAATTGACACAAGCATAAGCAGTATTTTTCTATGAAACGAGTAATAGGTACGTTCATCAAAATCACAATAAAATACCTATTACGATACTAAATACGTGCTAGCCAACATATAGCCACCGACCGCACTAACAGTTTCCATGAAAACCACGATAAAGGATCCCTTTAGCAAATAAATATATTTATTCCTTACGACCGAACAACGATTGACAGTTATCGAGAGCGCCAAATGAATTGTAAAATCCGCCATCTTTGATTTGCCGTCAAAAAAGAACGATTTGTACGGGGAATAGACAATACAACTGCATAAGCAAACTTTGTAGACGCATAAAGTCCCCGCGTGATCGCGTTCCGAATTTTAAATTATATTGTTCGAGCGGCGAGTTAAATCGATTGTGAAGTCGAATGCATTTTAGTCGAATCAGATGTATCGATTACGTTAAACAGTCCGTTTTAAATGGCGATCACGTTCTATTTCAGTTTAAATTTTCACTCTGTCACTTTGGCAGTTTTCCTCGAATGGGTGATGAATTGGGAATCAATGTGGCGTAAAACTGTTGATGTATTTGTTTACTTGGTTATTTTTTGGGTTAAGAGGGTTGTCACATTTTGTCACCTCTCTCGCTCACACGGGACCAAATTTTTAAGAATGTTAAATGAAAAGATGCTTTTTGAAAAATGTAATCAATATGCGAACTAGTAAATAATTTATTAAAAAAAAAAAGAATTTCGCGAGCTACCACAGCGCATCTCCTTAATCAAATGTCCATCTGGCTACGAAGAACAAACGAACAAACGAAGTGATCCTATGGGTTCCGTGTGTTCCTTTTGAGGTACGGAACCCTAAAAATGTAAAGAAAACGGTCAAGAACCTTTCTGATCGATAGAGTTACCTACTTGATAGATTGCATTGATGAACAAAAAGCAACAATGGATCAATAATTTACTTTTGCAAACACTATGTAAATAGACTTAACTAAAGCATTTGACTGCATAGATAATGCTCTTGTCTTCCCTAAATAAGTTTAAAAAAACAAGTGATTGACAGTTTAGCAGGAATAGGTAGGTAACATTGAATTAAAATATGGAGTACCTCAAGGCAATGCTTTGGGACCTGAAATAATTTGTAATATCATATAATACATTTATGTAGATGCTTACTTAGACTTTATTTTGTACTGTTTTTGCTACTCCATTAAAAAAGGCCTTTTAGACCATTCATGGATTTTATTTAGAAACGACTACTTCTTAGGTAGCCGCTATTACGGGGCGTACTACATTGCCAGTAGATTTTTCGATGTTTGAAAATTATAGTACAGGCAATACCTACAGTAAAATCTTCTATAGAGGAACAAGAAAAACCGTTTTTCTGTCGTATCATCAGTCTCTAAGTATAATAAAGAAGCATTTGAACGCACAAAGTCACACAGATATAAAAGAAAGTCGTGTTAGTTACACTATTTATAACTCACTAGCTTTTGCCCGCGGCTCCGCCCGAGTGGATGTCGGAAAATATCATACGGGAACCTACTACCGGGAATTCCTTCCTTATTCCTTGTCTACATTATAAAGGGAACCTCTGTGCAAAATTTCAGCTTTCTAGGTCCAAGGGTTTGGGCTGGGCGTTGATGAGTCAGTCGGTCAGTCAGTCAGGACTTCTCTTTTTATTTATACAGATAGATAGATGAACGGCTGTACCGATTTGGCTGAAAATTGGTGGGGAGGTAGCTTAGAACCAGGATACGGACACAGGATACTTTGAAAAAAAAAACGGATAAAACGTGGCATAACAAAGGCTGGACCAATTTAGATGGAATTTTGTGTGTATATTTGAATGGGTTCCTGGATGGTTTGAAAACACAATTGGACCCGGTAGGTGGCGCTGCAGTCGGGTTCTAGGATCGTTCAGACAGGACAGCGTCTGTCGGGTCCGCTAGTTGAAAATATAATGATGCCGCACACTACGGTTATGCCTGTGGTCCGGTCTATGAAAGATTATACGGCTATGAAAGTAATGTCTTCGTATATTATTTTTTAGTATTGCTATAAGCGCTACGGATTTATCAGTGGTCATAACTTGTATGGACAATTTTACTGTCATATCGCATAGTTTAAAAAAAAAACAGTATTGTCCCGTAACGTGTTACTAAGTTTTTGACCATAGTAAGAGTGAGGTAGCGATCCCTTTGCACAGAAAGTAAATACATTTTTTTGACACATAAATACTGAAACCCTTAGATAATATACAGAGATGTATAATTGTAATTTATTTTTTATTTATTATTTTCTCATTTAATATTTTGTTCATTCATTTTTGCCACTATGATTATTATTTTTTAATATTTTATTAAAATTTTTCTTTTAATTATGTACTAATTCTGAAATGAAATGTAATGTTGTATTTAGTCTAAGCCCATATTGATCCATGTAACTGCAGAAACCTCGACCCCCGTCATACAGGCTGTCCCAGTTCAGGGGTCGAGATCTCATTGATGTAACGTACACTGAAGTTTGGAAATAAATTACTATTACTATTAGTATTACTATAATGTCATTGCTAAAACCACTAATAATCTTCTAACACTGTGGCGATAATTAGGACGCCAATCTTCGGACTTGACATAACGTTTCGTTCGAAAAAAAATCAAAAAAAGAACCGTTTTGTCAACAAAAATCATCAAAAAAACAAAAAAGAAAAAAGTGACAGATGTCACCTGGACAATTCGCGCCAAAAGCTAAATAGTTCAGATGCGTTCGGTTACGCGTCAATTTCACGCTACAGATGCGTTCGAGTGGCGTGAAATAATCTTTGTAATGTCAAGCAGCCATTTCTAATTGGTTTATTTGTTGATTTTCTACGTTTAGGGGAATGTATGTGAAATGTTTCGAGTGCCAGTGAATTGTAGGGTCGAGTTGTTAGCTAAGGGCATTTAGTTTCAGTCAATTTGGATTGAAAATTGTGATAACCAAGTAGGATCATTTTGTGTCATTTGGCAAACGATCCGCATTATATGACACTAGCACTCCGGCAATTTTACTATTGCTATATTTTATCCCACCAAAAACATTTTCACGTAAAATGTTGCCAAGACGAGACCACATATAGCTCGCACTGACAAAAAGCTATCAGATCTCATGTAGAGCCAAGCTTCTAACTCTACACGCCCTAACTTCACAAACTCTACACCTTAGTCAAAATATGAGGCTTGGCCGTTTAACATAAAATTACAAATTAACTATTTTCGCACTTTTTCCTTTACTTGCTTCGTATATTTTTCTTATTTATATTTAATTTAACGGGAAAATACTAAAATGGAATAAAATAAATATTTATTATTATTTTTTATTTTTTTTCCCATACAACAGACATGATTTTTTTGCCGTTTTTATAGATAATGGTGCGGAACCCTTCTTGCGCAAGTCCGACTCGCACTTGGCTGGTTTTACTTGAAACAAACATAACTTTAACATAACGTACATAACTTTATGTTGGTCTCATAAAAATTAGGTGACAGTAATTTGTTTTTATTTCTAATTGATAAGACGTATTACTCTATTGAAGATTTTTTAAATGACAAATGATGACACAATTCCTTTAATATTATCTTCCTTTGACATGCATGTAAAATTTAATTTAATTGACATTTTTTCATATAATTGACATTTATTTAACTTACCTACTATTTAATCTCGAATACTATTTTTTTTAAATATATTATGTCATCATCTACTCATCTACCTAGCCTTTTCCCAACTATGTTGGGGTCGGCTTCCAGTCTAACCGGAGGCAGCTGAATACCAGTATTTTACATGGAGCGACTGCCTATCAGACCTCCACAATCCAGTAACTGAGTAATACGATACCCCTTGGTAAGACTGGTTGTCAGACTTTCGGGGTTTTGACGACCCGTAACGACTGTCAACGATCCACGAATGACGGCCGGGACTAATGGCTTAACGTGCTTTCCGAGGCACGGAGAAGTCTCGGTATGTAAAGATGGTCACCCATCCACGGACCAACCCCGGCAAGCGTAGCTTAACCTGATGGATCGACCCGTGCGGCTGTTATTACTTAGCCACAAGCTCCTCCTTTTATATATTATATGTATGATGCAAAAATTACTATTTGTACACCAATTTTATTGGTAGAACATAGAGCTCGACTACAATATGTCATGTATAGGTATTTACGACCTTTTATGTGTACCTATGTTCACAAATAAAGACCTTTCTCTATATAAGATTGTGCATATAATATCTAGTGCCTGTAATACTGAATGAGAAAAATAAAGATTTATGATTATTATGATTATGATTATGATTATGATTGATTGATTGATTGAAGATATGATGAAAAAAAAAACATGATAAATATCCCGTTTTTAACCGACTTCTAAAAAAGGAGGAGGTTCTCAATTCGGATGTTTGTATTTTTTTTTTTTATGTTTGTTCGCGCATAACTCCGTCGCTTGCCAACCGATTTCAAAAATTATTTTTTTGTTGAAAAGGGTGTACTTCCCAAATGGTCCCATTTTTGTCAAAATCCAGTTCTGATGATGGGATCCTGGAGAAATCGAAGGAACTCTTCAAATATTATAGGCACACCTGTAGCGATTTGGGTATTTTTTATAGTAGCTCGTGCATTTGCTCTCGGAAAGCACCACTTGGTGAAGTGGAACTGATGATGAAGACCACAGATGGCTACCGGAACTACTCAATGATAAATATTTCACGTGTTGCGATTCGATTACTTTAATATGGTTGCTAAGTAATATCCGCTCGTCACACAATGCGTGTGGTGAGTGGTTGTTGAGGAGTTCTCCTGGTTCTTACCAGCAGAACTCCTCAACAATTAACGTCCCAGCATCGGGAAAAGCAATATTTTGTAACATGTGATGAGCAATTGACATTAGACTATTGTAACTTATACAAATTATAAACAGACCCACTAAAAAGCGAGAAATAAAAACTTTTTAACAAAAAAAAAACCGACTTCCAAAAATCACTACAAAGTGAAAAATAAATTTGATTTCGGAAGTCGGTGGCAAAAAAAAAAGAAAGTAAATAAAAAACAAAAGACACCGACTTCCGAAATCAAATTTATTTTTCACTTTGTAGTGATTTTTGGAAGTCGGTTTTTTTTTAATATATGACTTTAGTGGTAGTGGTGGTGTTACCCTATTAATAGCTGCAAAAAACTTTGTGGTCGCGAGGTCTAAGTACTGCTCGCAGAACTACTCGTAATATCCAAGGTGTGTTGGTAATAGGCGAACTGCCGCGAGGAGTAGGCAATTTGTGTTATTTTATTTCACTTGAAATATCGCCAGGAAAAGGAGGTGGTTCCAAATCTATTAGATAGAGAAGTTTTAGGCAATTATTTCAAAGCATTTTGGGAAACCTAAGAGAATGTTAATTTTTTTTTTTCTATTAAATGCCTATTATTTAGCGAGGAGCTCGTGGCAAAGAAATAACAGACGCACGGGTCGATTCATCAGGTTAAGATACGCTTGCCGGGGTTGGTCAGTGGATGGGTGGCCCTTTTGGGGATCTTTACATACCGAGACTCCTCCGTGCCTCGGAAAGCATGTTAAGCCGTTGGTGGCGTTTGTGGATCTTTGACAGTCGTTACCGGTCGCCAGAAGCCAGAAAGTCTGACAACCAGTCTTACCAAGGGGTATCGTATTACCCAGTTACTGCGTTATGGAGGTCAGATAGCAGCGCTCCATGTAAAATACTGGTACAGCTGCATCCGGTTAGACTGGAAGCCGACCCCAACGTAGTTGGGAAAAGGCTAGGCAGATTGATTGCATAGCAATATAATATTGTAAGGTTAGATAAGTTAATTATTCATATAATGTATATCTATAATAATAATCTATAATGACTCTGACTCTGCAATCGTTGTACCGATAATCGTTACGGTTAATGGCCTAATAGCACAGAGCCTCGATCAACACCTCAGGAGGCTCTCATTGCGCGGCTGGATCAAGGGCTTGATTCAGAGAGCAGTACTCCTGGACACGGCACGCATAGTGAGGAGGTTCCTCTCTCTAGAGCCCTGACCACCGGTAGCTTGGACCCTGTTCCCGATATCAGTGGGCTACTATTTTTATATTTTTAAATGTTTTTTTTTATTTTTGTTTTTATAAAAATATTTAAAAATGTAAATGATATGTACATAGTCGCGGGTTGTTTGAAGAAGATACCGCGGCCCTGGCATAGGCAACTGAAGGAACACGGGTGGGTTTTAGTCAGTAAAAGTCTGACACGCCCTTCTGCTCCACCCAGAGCGGGAGAAGTTATTTGATGATTTCCCACCCTCAAAAAAAAAAAAAAAAATGTACCTACATAAATGAAATAAAGGAATATAATCTATAATATTTTTTTCAATAGGTACACTTCCTCGAAAACTGCTTCATATCGCACTACGATTAGGTTCACAATGCAATGTACTTCACACGCGTGCGATTTTTCATTTTCCCGCACGTGTGCGGGAATAAAAATTGCCACAGATGACTTATACCTGTACTTAGTCCAAATTGGTTCAATGCCTCTATTCACAACTCTCTATTCGGAGGTGAATGTTTTTTTTAAATCTCGGCAAAGAGGTAGGTACAATAAGTATGCGTCTTTACGGCGTAAATATTTTTTGAATATTTATATAATGTTTATAAATAGAATATCATCAAAGACTATTATTATTAAAATAAAAAAACGATTATGAACAAATTAACATTTATTTGTGTTCTAAACTCGAAAATATTTGAATTTTCTATTATTCATATTAGGCTGTTTATCGGCTTTAAACCTTTGCTTCTCCTTCAACCTGGCGAAAACTAAGCGCGAAAAAAAAAGAAAATTTAATTCATAGTTTCCTAATGACAAAAATATTTTCCGTTATTTTATTTTATTTCTTCAGAAGTGTATTGAAAAACATCGTTTGATACTCGTGGAGATTTGTTATTGCAGTTCTCGCCTTTTTAGGGTTCCGTACCATTTTGGTACGGAACCCTAAAAAGTCAGAAAGAACGTTAATCGGAAAAAAAAGTAGGTACCTAATACTAGGGCGGGCTAGCGATGCGATGCGAGTCGGGGGAAGAAGAAATTACACCCGGACGAAGTCGCGGGCAGCAGCTATAAGTAGTTCTTATTGCACGGAATAATTTTTACATTTATAATCGTTAACATAAACAAAATATCGTTAATAAATAATTGGTTACTGGAAATTCAGACCTTATATTCTACGTATCTTGGATGTCAAAACGGTTAACCCCGTAAGTGTCGAATGCACCCCATGTGTGCATAAGGAAAAACCTTTACATAATCTATATAAATAAAAAGAGAAGTCCTGACTGATTGACTGACTCATCGACGCCCAGCCCAAACCCTTGGACCTAAAAGCTGAAATTTTGCACAGAGGTTCCCTTTATAATGTAGACAAGGAAAAAGGAAGGAATTCCCGGTAGCAGGTTCCCTTGGGATATTTTCCGACATCCACGCGGGCGAAGCCGCGCGCAAAAGCTAGTGGTATATAAGCTTATATCACATATATATAAACGTAAAATAACATCATCCGATGGGAAACATATCCTCATCAGTACCTAGTTGTGAACCTATAGGGTTCCCAACCCCCCCCCCCCCCCCCGCGGGGGTTTTTGGTCTAAAATTAGCCCTACGCAGACATCTGAGGGATTAATCATCCGTCGGTTTACAGGGTGTTTCGTCGTTTCGCACCACGAGTGGTTCGGACCGCGGATCGTCCAAATTATTTGGATAAAATACGTCAAGAGAACGCTAAAAAGTTTTTTGTGATACTAAAGCTCATATTCATTCAAAATTAAAAATAAATGTACATAAATAACAGCTTATACCTAATTAAGTAATAAATAATAATCACAATATATAATATCCTAAGTTAAGGCGCAGATTTCCTGAAAACGATCAAAAAGGTGGTTTTTTAAAGCTGTGTATCTCATCAACCGTAAATAATTTTGACATGTAAAAAAAAGTCCTTTTCACATACAGTGATGGAAGCCAAAACATAATTAAACATACTTTAATGCACCAAAAAAATCTTTAAACATACCTCCTAATAATCTTTAAAAGCTGTTTATCCCTTCACTACCAATTATAATTTTAATTAAAAATATACCATGAAATGTCAAATTTCAAACTGAATCCAGTGATGGATTACTTTTTATTAAATAGTTAATTTCTAATTTTATACGATTTTATTTGCACTTTTACGACATAATTCCGGTGCGCGTGAGAATCTTTTATCTCGTGCATCAAACTAGACAGCCATAACGCCATTTCACTTACACACCGAGCTAAACCAAGCTTGGAACCAGGGGGCCTACTCTCTAAGTCCGTCCGTCTTTCCGTCCGTCCGTTCATACGTCCGTCTGACATTACGATCCATCAAAACAAGTGTAAAAGTTAAATTTTTCGGACGGGCAAAAACACATCGGGAGTAGGGACAACTGGCAAATCATGTTGTCATTCATACTTCGTTCGGGCCCCGAACCAATCATCCATCCGTAGGTGATACGGAGTAGGAAACGCCCGTAACGAAGGCCGAAACTACGGGCTTCGTGCTTAGGGAGTAGGCCCCCTGGCCCTTAACAAAAACTATTGACAAACTAAAATATGGCGTCGAAAAATTCCTCCGCATCGCTGTCGACTGGTAGAGTACCCAAGAGACTGGCGGCATTGCCACGTTGTATGGCAATGCTAATCCGCTGGCCAAGGTAAAAGCCAGCCCTTGGGTCACGGGAAGTGTCAACGAGCCGTTTGAAGAGACACACGGACCTCATGGTCCGTTAACAAAAGTGAATGTTCTTCGTCATACGAAGTCAGAGGGCTAAGTATGTTATGATTTTATGACAGACTCTCCTATCCACCTAAAACCGTTTAGTCCACTCTCGGCCCCTCGACCCCTAAAAAATGATTTGATTATTTGTTTCCCCTTAACCCTTAAACATAGTTTACACTCGACCCCCAGGGGATGAGACTGAATTTTCATAGGTACAATGGACAGGCATACCACATACCTCGTCCACTTTTATAAATCCCTAGTTCGGTAACTTCCTAAAATTATAGTTAAAAATAATATCCAACTATAGAGTAGACTTATCATCGTAACTGAAACTTTGACTTTGGGGGTCGAGAGTTAACTAAAACTTGGTTGGAAAATAAAATCCACTATCGACCCCCAAGGGTCGAGAATAAAATATACCTAGTTAGGGGTCCAGTGGACACATTATTTATTGAGGGTGAGGGGCCGAGAGTGGACTAAACGCCTAAAACCCCAAGGAGAACGCTCTCTGTTTTCACGGGGGAAACTTAATAGATCCGATATTCACCAGCAAGACAATAACGGCCTTAATACAAAAAGAGGTTTTTCTTCTGTCATGGTTTAAGCCATCGAGCCAGTTTTTGTAATAAGAACCTAGCTGTGATAGAAATACAGTTCTTTATACAAAACTGACAACTTAGTCGAAACCAACGGCTTAACGTGCTTTCCGAGGCACGGAGGAGTCTCGGTATGTGAAGATGGTCACCAATCCACGGACCAACCCCGGCAAGCGTAGCTTAATCTGATGGATCCGACCCATGCGGCTGTTATTACTTAGCCACGAGCTCCTTACTAAGTGCACACATGTTTACGAAACCGGCCTCACACGTCACTGTTGACAGCGCTAAGTCTTGGTTTTTTATTTAGTCTGAGATCACAAGGACTACGACTAGGCCATCAGATAGTGACAGTAATGAACTAATGACAGAGTATCCAGTAAAGAATAGAGGATTATATTTTTACAAGCCGTGTCCCCGATGGGTTTTAAAACGACAAAATTCCATACAAAATTTCATCCCCTATTTAACTTCTTCAGGGGAGAAGTTTTCCAAAGTCCTCCATTACCTAGTCTTTTGTTACACTTATAAGGAACTCTTGTGCAAAATTTCATGCTTCTGGATCCAGCGGTTTAAGGTTGATGCGCCAAGGTAGACCGCGAAATTCAAAATTTCTTACGTTTTTTGCAATTTCTAGGTCCGTCTGAGCTTGTATGTTGATTAAAATATGATTCGCGGCCGTAGCTAATATGGCTTTACAGAATTATAATTATTAGAATCAGCAATACAACTCCATAAGTTAGCATTTACCTCAAATCTAGCGATTTCATAAAATCATGAGGTTTGAGGTAGGTAAATGCTAACTTATGGAGTTGTATTGCTGATTCTAATGATTATAATTCTGTAAAGCCATATTAGCTACGGCCGCGAATCATATTTTATTCAACATACAAGCTCACACTGACCTACAAATTGCAAAAAACGTAAGAAATTTTGAATTTCGCGGTCTACCTTGGCGCTTTCGCCTTAAGCTGTGCGTTTTTCATCCGTCAATGAATTATAAAGATTTTCATTATGTAGAAGATTTAAATCTAAGTGACGTTTCGCGAATAGGACATTTGTTTTCACAGTGACATTTTGCGAATGGGACATTCTGCGTCAGATCCGCCTTATTGTCTATCTCCAGATAGGAGAATCAAATTGTGAAGGATAGTTCTAACGCAGACTTCAGTTTGCACTTTCTATTTAGAGTTTTAGATAGAGCCGAGAATGTTTACAAACCTGGATTAGTTTCTTCTCCACCCTCACTCTCTGCGTCACTCCCCACACTGACAGGACTCTCTCTCTTCTCCTCCTCTCTACTCTCCCTCACAGGAGCTGCTCCAGACCCGAGCACCCTTGACAACCACGGCTCAGGATATCCCAGTAAAAACGGGAACCCATTTTGTTGTAAAAATGGCGCATAATATCGCATCTGATTCAATCCATCCAATCTCTCATTTTCATCCTCTTCTGAATTTCGAGAACTTTCTGATATATTATTTTCTATATCGATTTCGGGTGACTTTCGGTCTCCGATTATTGATTCGATTGAAAATGGTTTTGGTACTTTCTTCTGGGTTTGGGTCTCGCCTAGTTCTATTTTTGATTCCATGATTATCACACACTATTTTTTTGCAGTCGTCACTTTTGTGTTAAAAATCACTAAGAAACAGTCTTTTTTTTCTAATACTTCGTTACGTAACGTTTCATTTTTTTTTTCTTTATTAATTATTTAATTTTCGAATTGTCTTGTTCTTCTCAGGTTTTAATTTAATACTGTCCTGCAGAATATTTTATTTAAATAACTATACCTACGACCGAAGTTCAATATTTTTGTATCTTAATATTGAATTTGACAATATCACTCATAATCATAATTCATTGGCAAAAAATACTGTTCAATTTTATTAAAATTAATATCAAAGTTCAATTTTAAAAGTTAAACTTTAAAATTAAAAAAATCACTAAACGTAAACGCAATGTCTATACGTCTGCACTCCGCGACAATCGCACGTAAACTCTCTCGCGGCACGCCACGCCTACATACGGGGTGTAGTCAAAACGTTATTTTATTTTATTAGTACTAACCACTGGACGAGGGAATGTAAGCTTTATTGCTACCGTCATAATACTTCTGTCATTATCTTCTAACTACATTGCTAACGAGCCTATTGTTTACTACTACAAACCTAAAAACCACATCTACTGCATTCACATTAAAGATCACTTTTGTTAAACAACGATAAAGTCTTGAATCAACCAATTAACATTGCAATTTAGAGCCTATCTACTTACGCACAACGTCCAACACTAAAAAGCCGTACATAAACATACGATCTTATGCTTCTGCCAAACAAATGATTAAGAACACTTTTGTGTGAAGCGCGAAAGGGATAGCTAGTTTATTTTTAATAGGTTAGAGGGAGATAGTGGTAGTGATATTTGTGGAGGCAGTGTGCAGTGGTAATTGGTGGTGATCACAATGTTTTGCCGGTGTCAGCACGGGGTATAAATTTCATCGTTTTGTGCCTCGTTTGGTGGCGGACAGATTACTTTACTTTTCACTTTTGATTTGACGTTTTTTTTTTTCTTAAAAGGGATTATGTTGTATGAGATATTCATTTTTAGGCTGTTTTGGAGGAAAATGTTGGTCAGCTGTAGAATGCTTGATGATATTTATAGGCTATAGTATAAAGTATGCAGGAGCTCTTTGCTAAGTAATAACAGCCGCACGGGTCGATCCATCAGGTTAAGCTACGCTTGGTTGACCATCTGGGTTGGTCAGTAGATCGGTGACCATCTTTACATACCGGGATTCCTCCGTGCCTCGGAAAGCACGCTAAGCCGTCGGTCCCGGCTGTCATTCGTGGATCATTGACAGTCGTTACGGATCGTCAGAAGCCCGAAAGTCTGACAACCAGTCTTAGCAAGGGGTATCGTATTCCCCAGTAACTGGGTTGAAGTCAGATAGGCAGTCGCTCCATGTAAAATACTGGTATTCAGTTGCATCTGGTTTGACTGGAAGCCGACCCCAAAATAGCTGGGAAAAGGCTAGGTAGGTACTAGGTAGATTGATTGATTTTTCGCAGTAGTTACTAACGGACAAAAGTCACATAGATAATAGATATGTATACTTATCATACCTACTAAATTATGATTGGTAGTTTTCTTATCATCCGTTTCATTGTAGGGAATTGTTCTATTTATTATTGCTGTCGATATAAATTATATATCATACCCACAATCATCTACATCGCTTATTGATGGTAGGTATACGTCTCATAAAAATTATCCGTTTGGGTCTTGAGGTTGAACCAACATGATATAGGTGATTCCATAAAATTCGGTCTAGCAACTCTATATGGTAATAATGTGAAGAGTCTGTTTATGTTCATGGCCCAAATATATCCGTAGCACTGTGTATTTAGGGTGCATCTACATCGCCACATACGAACTACGCATCAAACTGACCTCACGCAAAATCCTGCATCGCGCAATCAGAGTTTACCGCGCGACTAGCATATATACAACGTCCCGACATCAACCGTCGGGCAGTTCCCCACCAGACACAACACCCGTCTGGTCGGAGTATCTTCCCTTTTCTATGGAGGATGAGTGAACTTTACACCCTGTTCCTCATTCATTCATATTACCATTGCACTTATCATCATTATTTCAGCCGAAAGACGTCCACACTATCTACTAGACATAGGCCTCCCCCACATCCGTGGATTCCTGCAGCCTTCACCGTTCCACCTCATGAGAGGCCTTCTAACGGTACCTATACGTCTTCCATTACGCGGTCGCCACTCCAGAACCTTCCGGCAGCATCGGCCATCTTCTGTTCTGCCCTGTCATTTTATAAAAGTCGTGTGAAATAAAGAATATGGGAATACTTCTTAATTTTTCAGCTATCTACGAAAAGCGTTGTTCACGTTAATTATAGAAAAGTGTTGTTATACTCTTTAATCCCCAGTGTATAAGCAGCAGCACTTAATTCAGTGTCAATCACTGTCAGGAATTATTTGCGTACCTACAACATCTCTGCTTACGTAAATGCCTCGCGGGAATATAACCACGCGTTCTGTACCGCAAGCTATGTCAGCTTGGAAGCAGTGGTTTGGTGTGGTTCTTCTTGCAGTGCATTAATGTTTATGTATAATGTCATAGTCAAACCTTGAAACTCCGGCGCTCCTAAGTTTGACTAGTCAATCCTCAGGTCTGACTTAAAGTCTTACTCAAAGCCCAAAAAATGAAGTTTTTCGGCCTCTGACTATAGAATTTTCGTCAAACCTAGGAGAAACTACGTAATTTGGTCAGGCAAACGTTGAAACTCAATTTAATGAAATCGGGGTTTGACCAGTCAAACTAACTAACCTCACAACACCTGAAAACACGACCTGCTGGCGAAAACCCTAACTAACCCAAGCATAAGGGTTAGGCTTTTCGCAAGCAGGTCGACGGAGCCAGGGAGGCTTCCAGTCTGAAGCCAACCGCATGCAGCTGAATACCAATTTTCCATGGAGCGACTGCCTATCTGACCTCCACAACCCAGTTACCAGTTACTGGGTTAAGTGGTCAGGCTGTCGGCCTTCTGACGACCTGTAACGACTGTCAAAGATCCACGAATGACAGCTGGAATCAACGGTTTAACGCGCAGAATAGGTTTTGGTGGATTGGTGGTAAATGGGCCAGAATATTAAAGTCCTTACTCGCTCGCACAGTGTATGAGTTTTTCCTGTTAACAAGAGGAAAAGGAATGAAGATAGAGGATTAAATGTAACTGATCTCTGGGGGATATTGAAACGCAGTATAAGCAGGAGATCAAGACAGTCAATCTCGTTAGATCATCATAATCTCATGCCTAGCCTTTTTCCGACTATGTTGGGGTCAGCTTCCAGTCTAACCAGATGCAGCCGAATACCAGTATTTTACATGGAGCGCTTGCCTATCTGACCTCCACAACCCAGTAACTGGTAATACGATGACTGGTTGTCAGATTTTCGGGCTTCTGACGACCCGTAACGACTGTCAAAGATCTACGAATGACAGCCGGGACCCACGGCTTAACGTGCTTTCCGAGGCACGGAGGAGTCTCGCTATGTAAAGATGGTCCGCCATCTACGGGCAAGCCCAAGCAAGCTTAACCTGATGGATGGACCCGTGCGGCTGTTATTACTCGTATTTAGCCACGAGCTCCTCAATCTGGTTAGATATATTTTTTAAAAGAAAAGTGCAGTCTGCTATGTGACGAAAATTTATGAGTGCTTGCAAGTGAAATTTCTTGCAAATATTTATTAGAATACTCAATACTCAATACTCAATCATTTATTGCATTCCACAATGTTTATGCTTAGGTGGTAAGTAGACATTTGTAGTAACAATCGTGGACCCTGTCGGGCACAGCAAAAAAGTTAGAGAGAAGAGGACTTATTACATGCAAATTAACTTAATCTAAGTAAAATTAGGGTAACATTTTATTAATTTTTATCGACATAACCAGTGGACTAGATGAGTGCATTTTTAAACGGGATGTCGGTAGGTTTAAACGTGTTTTGTGTCGGAGTGTATATCTAGTTTGTATGTCTTCTCGTTTTGTGTACAAGTGTTGGTGTGTGTGTGCGAATTTACAGATCTCCAGTATGTATAAAGAGGGAAGAGTTAAAATGTTAAGCTTTATGAAATGGGGTTTGCAGCTATCCGTTTGTCTTAAATTAACTAAAATCCGAAGTAACTTTTTTTGAGTTGTGAACAGCGCCGGTGCGTCTGTGCTATTTCCCCACATTATTACGCCGTAGCTAAGCCAAGCATGAGCATAAGCATAGTATGTGACCAGAGCAGTTTGCAAGTTTGTGGTCTTTTTTAATTCTCGAAAAGCGTACAAAAATTTGGAAAGTTTGGATTTTATTTTCTGTACGTGTGGTTTCCAATTGATATTTAAATCTATAGTTACTAGCTTTTGCCAGCGGCTTCGTCCGCGTGGATATGGGAAAATATCCCACGGGAACGTACTAGCGGGAATTCTTTCCTTATTCCTTATCTACATTATAAAGGGAACCTCTGTGCAAAATTTCAGCTTTCTAGGTCCAAGGGTTTGGGTTTGGGTTGGGCGTTGATGAGTCAGTCAGTCAGTCAGTCAGTCAATCTGTCAGAACTTATTTATTTATTTATTTATTGAAATGCCTTAAACCTACCATTACAGGACTTATCCTAATGCGATAGCTAAGTCACACGCCTAAAATTAAAATTAAAGTACCTACAAAATATATCTAAAAATCATTGTTTAAATAACATAATCTATATAATAGTACTTTTGCGGATTCACTTCTCTTTTTATTTACATAGATAGATAGATAACTATCCTCGTTTTCACTCTCTACATCTCCAATCCACTCTCCCACATGTAAAGCCAGCACGGCCACTTGCCGGCGCGGTGGTCATTAGCGAGTAATTTGTCCCCTCCCCCCGCCACTTCAGCCCCCCCTCTAAATTGATTGTGGCTATTTGGTACACCGCTGATGTATACAAGATAATTTACGATTTGTGTGGGCAGTTTGATGGCTTCTTATGTCACTGAAGAAATTGCTTTGATTTTTCCGGATTTTGGTGATGGATGTGAATGACAAAGGAAGTCTGCTTCGGGCTATATCCGAAATGGATCAGTCGGTGGTTTTGTTAGGAACTGTAATGAAACTTGGACCAGAAATAGGTCATAATATCACGCCGTAAGCCCCGAAGCGTTGGGCAGAGGTGTGCCTTTTAGTATCTTAGGGTCTGTTTCTTCAGCTACGATGAAGTTCCTATTAACTTACTTGACAGATAATCTCATACATATTCTGTTCCATTTTTGAATTTATTCGGTTAATAGTGGCTATTCGGATATCGTGAAAATTAAAATAATAATACGAGTACTTATGTGGTATATAAAAAAACCGGCCAAGTGCGTGTCGGACCACGCACAATGAAGGATTCCGTAGTTGAAAAGAATTTATCCCAAAAACCAACTTAACATTGGATATCAAAAAAAAATATTTTTTCTGTCATAAAATTACAAATTCACAATTTTCGGAGTTTTTGCTTTACTTGTGCTGGGAGACCTTGCTTCTTGCCAAATTTCATTATTCTAGGTCAATGGGAAGTACCCTATGGGTTTTGATTTACTTGCGACAGTTGCGAGTATCAAAATGTGTCGCAAAATGGCCGTATTTTTTTATTTCAAGAGACCATAGACTTACGTAGGTATTTGATATCAATTTCAACTTGATACCTTTACGCGTTCCTGAGAAAAAGGGTCTTGACAGACTGACAACTTTGAAAATATTGTTTTACTGATAGAATTACAAATTAACAATTTTCGGACTTTTTCCTTTATTTGCGTTGTTAGACCTTGCTTCTTGCCAAATTTCATGATTCTAGGACGACGGGAAGTACTTACCTTATAGCTTTATTTACTTGCGAGTATCGAAAAATGTCGCATAAATGGCCCTATTTTTTTATTGCGTTGACTTAGAGGTTTGATCTTTTTGGAAATCCAAGGGACCATAGACTACGTATTTCATATTAATTTCAGCTTGATACCTTCACGCGTCCCTGAGAAAAATGGTCTTGACAGACTGACAGACAGACAGACAGACAGACAGACGGACAGACGGACAAACAAGTGATCCTATAAGGGTTCCGTTTTTTTCTTTTGAGGTACGGAACCCTAAAACTGAGAGGAAAGGATCATAGGGCATCAAAAAATTCGTCCGCATCCCTGTCAACAGGAAAAGTGACCAAAAAGTGTAAGGCAATGCCGATTCTTTGGCCAAGAAATAGGCCAGCCCTCTGGTCACGTGAGGAGTCGACCAACCGCTTAGCGATCTTGAAAAACCAAGTGGGCCTTCGGACCCCATGGCCCCATGACGACACGGTTGGCGCAGTGGTTGAGCGGTTGACTGCTGCGCAGCATGTCGCGGGTTCGATTCCCGCATGGAACAAATATTTGTATGACCTACAAGTATTTGTTCTGAGTCTGGGTGTTTTTCTATCTATAATAATTATGTATGTATTTACAAAAAAAATGTATACAAGTAGTTTATCAGCCATCTCGTTACCATAACACAAGCATTAGGTTGCTTAGCTTGGGACTAGATGGCGTTGTGTGAAAGGATATTTATTTTATTTATTTATTTATTATTTAGTGTTTCAACCCCAATCGGCTCGAAAATATAACTCCTAAAAATATTTGAATATTTTCGCCGTTTGAGGTTTTCTGCACCTGCAGCAGCATAAATACAATAAGTAGGTATATTACAAGGAAATGTCCATATAAAACTTAAGTGCCTTTGTTGCCATTTTAATTCTATCTTCCCTGATGCTAAGTAATTCATGCTGCATTTGCTACTTATGTCTATGTTGAGTATTGAGTATTGAGTATGTTCTTAGACCTCCCACAAGCTGGACCGAGTGAAGGCCGCAGGATTCCGCTGGATGTGGGAAGCACAAATTTGGACGAAGTAGCGGTGCTTGGGGGAGTCCTGTGTCCAGCAATGCTATTCTGTAATCATCTCACCGTGAAAACTTAAGTGAAGTGAGCGTAGAGTGACCTGTCAGTGTCATTCCACCTGATGCTAGGGATGGACCAAGCACATTAATGTAGTCATAATCGAGATTATAATAATATTTATTACGCTATTCTAGTGATCATTTTATATTATTTTAAAGCTAGTATTTAAGTTTCTAAACATTACTAAGTCCCTGTGTTTTTAAACAAAATTGTAAAAAAGAAATTCAGTCACAAAGTCAATTTTGTTTTTTATTAGGTATTTACGCACGAACAATAAATAAATCAAGAATTTCTATTTGACTATTTTATTTTAAAACCCCCTAAATAATAATGTTTAGACACCCTACTAGCTTACAAAAAATATAACATGATTATGTGATAAATCATAAAAATATAATTAAAATCTCGATTATGATTGTAAATGTAATTTGGTCAATCCCTAGCATCCGTGGGATGACATTGACAGATCACTCCACGCAAGTTTTCACGCTGAGATTTTTACAGAATCGACGTACTGTAGTGGACTTTCGGCTGAAATGATGATGTCTACGTTAAATTCATTTGCTTTTCTTTTAGTTAGACCCTTATTTTCTCAGACTAGGTATTCACTCTAGCTCTTTTTCAGTTGCCTATAAATCCTTTCCTTTCTGCAGACAGCGCTGGATGATGAAAATCTTCTCTTCGCGAATGAAAATTCGTCTATACAAGCGTAATACCAAAATCATTTGCAATTCGAGCATATTTTCACCATAGGTATTATGCTGTTATTCGAATTGAGACATAATTTATATAGTGTTTTGAATTATTTCCCAAAATACTTACACAAAATGAAGTGACGTCGAATTGCATTTTACACATATTTGAAGCGTAAATCATGCTTCGTTTGTATTTTTTTAAATTTTCTTTCGGTATCTATTATATCGACTAGTAATTTTCCTTTTTATTACGCTCTCACGGTACGGTAAAATTCTTATTATGTTCCTCATAGTGGCCATCTTCGTAACAATTACTGTCCTCTTCATTATTCAATAACTCCAAATCATTTTCGACCATCAAAAGCTTCCCAGTCGAGTCTCGTATAAAGTTCTCACAAACAAAACTATACCTAAGCTTTAAATTAGCTTCCCAAATATCTTCACGAACTGAATGCGTTATTGCAACGACTATAAATTTTATAACAATAGCTGATTTAGTCATATCGCCACATTAATGGCCGATGCTGGACTAAGGACATAAGGATTCTGAGGCCGATAGAGTCGTGAGGAAAATCATTAATTTATTGGGTTTTGATCGTAAAGAGAGGCGCAGTGAGTCATCAGCTGACGTTTTGATCGTAAAGAGATGCGCAGTGAGTCATCAGCTGACGTTTTGATCGTAAAAAGAGGCGCAGTGAGTCATAAGCTGACGTTTTGATCGTAAAGAGAGGCGCAGTGAGTCATCAGCTGACGTTTTGATCGTAAAGAGAGGCGCAGTGAGTCATCAGCTGACGTTTTGATCGTAAAGAGAGGCGCAGTGAGTCATCAGCTGACGTTTTGATCGTAAAGAGAGGCGCAGTGAGTCATCAGCTGACGTTTTGATCGTAAAGAGAGGCGCAGTGAGTCATCAGCTGACGTTTTGATCGTAAAGAGAGGCGCAGTGAGTCATCAGCTGACGTTTTGATCGTAAAGAGAGGCGCAGTGAGTCATCAGCTGACGTTTTGATCGTAAAGAGAGGCGCAGTGAGTCATCAGCTGACGTTTTGATCGTAAAGAGAGGCGCAGTGAGTCATCAGCTGACGTTTTGATCGTAAAGTGAGGCGCAGTGAGTCATCAGCTGTCGTTTTGATCGTAAAGAGAGACGCAGTGAGTCATCATCTGACGTTTTGATCGTAAAGAGAGGCGCAGTGAGTCATCAGCTGACGTTTTGATCGTAAAGAGAGGCGCAGTGAGTCATCAGCTGACGTTTTGATCGTAAAGAGAGACGCAGTGAGTCATCATCTGACGTTTTGATCGTAAAGAGAGGCGCAGTGAGTCATCAGCTGACGTTTTGATCGTAAAGAGAGACGCAGTGAGTCATCAGCTGACGTTTTGATCGTAAAGAGAGGCGCAGTGAGTCATCAGCTGTCGTTTTGATCGTAAAGAGAGACGCAGTGAGTCATCATCTGACGTTTTGATCGTAAAGAGAGGCGCAGTGAGTCATCAGCTGACGTTTTGATCGTAAAGAGAGGCGCAGTGAGTCATCAGCTGACGTTTTGATCGTAAAGAGAGGCGCAGTGAGTCATCAGCTGACGTTTTGATCGTAAAGAGAGGCGCAGTGAGTCATCAGCTGACGTTTTGATCGTAAAGAGAGGCGCAGTGAGTCATCAGCTGACGTTTTGATCGTAAAGAGAGACGCAGTGAGTCATCAGCTGACGTTTTGATCGTAAAGAGAGGCGCAGTGAGTCATCAGCTGTCGTTTTGATCGTAAAGAGAGACGCAGTGAGTCATCATCTGACGTTTTGATCGTAAAGAGAGGCGCAGTGAGTCATCAGCTGACGTTTTGATCGTAAAGAGAGACGCAGTGAGTCATCAGCTGACGTTTTGATCGTAAAGAGAGGCGCAGTGAGTCATCAGCTGTCGTTTTGATCGTAAAGAGAGACGCAGTGAGTCATCATCTGACGTTTTGATCGTAAAGAGAGGCGCAGTGAGTCATCAGCTGACGTTTTGATCGTAAAGAGAGGCGCAGTGAGTCATCAGCTGACGTTTTGATCGTAAAGAGAGGCGCAGTGAGTCATCAGCTGACGTTTTGATCGTAAAGAGAGGCGCAGTGAGTCATCAGCTGACGTTTTGATCGTAAAGAGAGGCGCAGTGAGTCATCAGCTGACGTTTTGATCGTAAAGAGAGACGCAGTGAGTCATCAGCTGACGTTTTGATCGTAAAGAGAGGCGCAGTGAGTCATCAGCTGTCGTTTTGATCGTAAAGAGAGACGCAGTGAGTCATCATCTGACGTTTTGATCGTAAAGAGAGGCGCAGTGAGTCATCAGCTGACGTTTTGATCGTAAAGAGAGGCGCAGTGAGTCATCAGCTGTCGTTTTGATCGTAAAGAGAGACGCAGTGAGTCATCATCTGACGTTTTGATCGTAAAGAGAGGCGCAGTGAGTCATCAGCTGACGTTTTGCTTACGACTCTGTCTGCAGTAGGTTACAGCCGGAAGATGTTGATTTGCAAGGTTCTGTTGTTCTGCATCCGTAATAGGAGTTTAATGAAAGTAGGTAGGTATGATATATCTGTCGCAGTAAGGTAGGTAAATGATATTTATTTCTGTAAATTGCTGGTTTAAAAAAATACTTTTGCACGTCAAAAATAACTTATGTTTTATAACTAAGTATTAGCTCATTATCTGGATGCGTTCTGTATTTCCTGTCCGACTATAAATACTTACTCTACGAACTCAGTTGATCTGAGTCTACGAAGAAAAAAGACTTGAAAAGAGTGTCTTTTCACACATCAGTAATAATCATAATCATGGTCAGGCCATATGAGGTTGATGGAGGAAGATGGAGATGTGGAGATAGTTGTAAAGACAAGGAACATATCACGACCATCCTGTCCCTGCCTATTCACTAAGATCATCGATTCATCAAACTAAATATTTTCACAAAGTCAAAATCGACTCCAAATCTCACAAGCATAGCTGCAAGTATCTAATTCCCAGAATAAACTATCCCCAGGGACTTCGTCACCCTAACGATTCCCAATAAATGACATTCGCTATCGCACCAAACTCAACCTCTAATTGAATCACAGCGACATCTAACGTGTATAATCCAAACAAATCACACTTCCAAGCACTAATACGAAACGGGAACGCGCCATTAACGCGCCCCCAACATAAATCCACGATAATATAATAAACTTATTCATAACAAACTTAATATGGCTATAAAATTAAATATTAAAACACGTTGTGTAGTGCTCAACGATCCACGCAAATTGCTTTCCGTATCCACCCATCTCTTTCTAATCCCAATACAAAAGACAGAGATAGATAGATATCTGTCAGTTCGTCGCTGCAGTTGTTCTGTAAGTAATGAGGACAGTCACGCCCCGCAATCAAATCCTGGCGCCATGATTGGTCGTTTAACAGGGTTCGAAGTTTGAAACGCTTTTTTTTTTGCTGTAATTTTCGTTCATTATCTGTGGACTATGTGTAAATGACGCGTTCAGCCGACGGTAATTTTTTAATCTCATTAGTGAGTTTCCGTTTCATTAAATTGTTTTGTAATTTGTTTATTGTGGGTAATTTAATTTTGGATAGTTAGTTCTTATTTTGTGTGTTTGTTTGTTTAGCTGTAAGCGTAAATTGGGGTGTAAAAGTGGCGATAACATGTTTTTTTTATAGTTTGTAGTTTTAGGTTCCTTCATAATTATGCAGTTACGGTACTGCCTCCCTTTACTGGCTTACAGGGCTTGCTTCTCTGTACCTAAAGGTTATTCATTATTTTCTTCCATTTTTCTTCACTCAAAGTTGTAACTCTTCCGAAGGCCTTCACTTCATTCTTTTTCCTTCCATGGGTTCGACTTCTTTCTAGTAGATTTCTTCGAGATTCTTAAACCGCTTCATAAGAGAGCGCTTAGAAAAACCAACTAACTTAGGTCTCGGTGGATCATTGCAGCATTAATTAGGGTTCGGTACCTCAAAAGGAAAAATGGAACCCTTAACCTTATAGGATCACTCGTGTGTCTGTCTGTCCGTCTGTCACAGCCAATTTGCTCCGAATCTAATGGACCGATTATGTTGAAATTTGGAACATATATTCTGTGACCCAAATACGGACGGGCAAAGTAAATAAATTAATTTTGAATAAGGGGTCACTTCTGAAGGCAAATAAGAATTATTATTACCTAAAGAAAAGTTTTGCAAACTACCTATACTGTGCCTATGTACCTGCCGCCTGTACCTACTTACCGTATGACATATCAAATGAAAGGGCTTAAGAGCGTCTCAAACATATTTTTGCTAAAATTTTAAAATAAATTGTTTTAAAGTTACATAAATAAGAAAATAGACGAAAATTGACCACAATTGACCACCCCGAAACTGACCTATCTCCGAAACTACTGAGCCTAAAATTTTGAAAAAATACAGAAAATAGTTCTTAGATTAGGTAGGTACCTACAGGAAAACCGCGAAGTCTGCGGTCTTAAACATGGTAAATCTCACAATATTGTGAGTAGGTACAAACTTACTTTTACAGTTGGAATGTAGATAAGGGAGAATATGTTTTTCAACTAGGAAAATGTTAAGTTTATTCTTGGAATAAATTCATACCAACTACGGAACCCTTCATTGTGCGTAGTCCGACACGCACTTGGGTGTTTTTTTTTTGTTTACCGACAATTCGACTGCCCTAATATAACTACCTATCTATTTTCCGTTTCAATACCAAAACTCACTCTCCCCAATAAAATCACTAGCACCAATAAAATATTCAAAACATCACAGAAAATATGAATTGCAAATGCTTTACAACAAACACTCTTGCATCCCTACGGATATTCGGATATTCTATAAAATTATAATAAAACATTTCGTTACGCGAATCCGAATGTCATCTCACATCACTATTTGAGTGCACTTAAAAACCGTTACTAATGTCACATTTTGATTGCAAACTTATTTTTACATCTAAATTGAAGGAAATTGAACCTTGGGGTAAAGAAATAAGTTTTATAGAGTAGAAAAATGATACTTGTATTTTATTGGCGGAATAGAAAAATAGGTGAAACATTTGATTTGTGAACCAAACGAAATTGAATTTTATAACATAAAGAATACGTAGCATTTTCTACTGAAATGTAGTTGTCATTTTACTGGTGCAAAACCGAAATAAACATGCGTTTTATAAATTAGTTGTAGAATTTTATTGCTTAGGAAATAGAGCACAAAATTGGTTAAACTTTACTTTTGTAATAACGATGCGATTTCGCGCGCTTTTCCCTCGAAAATGGCGGTCTTTTGACATGTTTGACAGTTGCTAAAGGGAAGTAGCATTTGTGATGAAATTAGTTATGCCTAGAGGGGTAGGTAGAGCTTGGAAGGGTTTAATTCAAGTGTACCTACTATGTAGACAGAACCACACAAAAATCCACTGTTAAGTCGAAAGCGCCAGGGTAACCCGCGAAATTAAAAATTTGTTACGTTTTTTGCAATTTGTTGGTCAGTGTGAGCTTGTATGTTGATTAAAATATGATTTGCGGCCGTAGCTAATATGGCTTTATAAAATTAATAATCATTAGAACCAGCAATACAACTCCATAAGTTAGCATTTACTTACCTCAAACCTCATGATTTCATGAAATCGCTAGATTTGAGGTAAATGCTAACTTATGGAGTTGTATTGTTGGTTCTAATGATTATTAATTCTATAAAGCCATATTAGCTACGGCCGCGAATCATATTTTAATCAACATACAAGCTCACACTGAGCTACAAATTGCAAAAAAAGTAAGAAATTTTGAATTTCGCGGGCTACCCTGTCGCATCATCCTCAAGGTGTCCCTTAAATTTCTGATAGATACTTACTTCATCAACATTCTCCTGCTCTTATCCCAATTTATTTGGAGTCGGCGCCAGGTCTTCCTCCATACCCCTCTATTAGTCATCATCTCACTAACCACCCCCTTTCTTTAACTCAGTCCATCCGTCATGATACCTAACTAATAATAGGACCTACATACATTGAAAACAAAAAAAAAACCGGCCAATTGCGTGTCGGACCACATACAATGAAGGGTTCTGTAGTTGGTATAAAATCCCGAGAACAAACTTAACATTGTAGTTGAAAACATGGTCTCCCATACATTCCAACTGTAAATGTAAGTTTGTACAGATATAATATTGTGAATATTGACAGATTTACCATGTTATTTTGATTTTCCTGTAATCTAAAGGTAAAGAACTATTTTCAGTATTTTTTTCAAATTTGTAGGCTCAGTAGTTTCGGAGGTAAAGGGGAATGGTCAATGTTCGTATATTTTCTTAAATAACTTTAAAACAATTTATTTTCAAATTATCAAAAATATATATTTGAGACCCTGATAGTAAGCCCATTCATTTGATATACTTAAGTACCACACACGGTATAGTTTGCAAAACTTTTTTTTTAATATTCTTATTTGCCCCCTAAAAGTGACCCCCATATTCAAAATTCATTTATTTACTTTAACCGTCCGTATTTGGGTCACAGAAGTTCATAGGTAGGTACCTATGTGTACCTACCAAATTTCAACTTAATCGGTCCATTAGATTCGGAGCAAATTGGCTGTGACACAGACGGACAGACAGATAGACGGACAACGAAGTGATCCTCTATGGGTTCCGTTTTTTCCTTTTGAGGTAGGTACCTAAGGAACCCTAAAAAAGAAAATATATAAAAAGTGTGTTTATTCTGTTAATTAGGTAAACAGGCTAAAAATAAGCTAATTACGATATACTTATCAACGACTCCGTTAACAAGACAGGTAGGTGTCTACTTCAAACTATGTAATTATATCTAATTGCCTATTTATAAAGCGCTGAGCAGACGATGGACAATTTGTCCGTAGACAATTTGGGATCTTATGGAAATCCTGGGACTTCATTTTGTCCTACGTGTGCTTGTATAAATTGTAAGTGTATTTATGCTACACCACTAACTACCTACAGTATTGTACTCCCCTTCTCCCCTTAAGGACCCTTTAAGGGTCATTTAGATGGAGAAAGTTTCTCGAACGTTTCTCGGCGAGAAATCGTACGCTACTATCGCAAGCAATAATCACCATAAGACTATCGTATCATAATGTATACATACAGGCAAGAACTAAATTCTCGTCTACGATTATGTCATACGAGATTCGCAAGGAATTTATAGCTAAGCGATAAATTACTGCGACTGTTTACACAGCGAAATTTAAAGTAAGAAGATTTTTGCTTACGAGTTCTCGACTTGGTCTATACACGATCTCGTATGACATTTTGTCAAGTCCATACGAGTATCGTACAAATCGGTTTGAACCGTTTTTGAGTGCGAGATTTGCCATACGAGTTCAGCGATGTACTACGGTATTGTTCCTTTTCAAAATTACACAAAAATCATTTAAATTTGGTACTGCTGATAATGTTAAGTTCATTGAAATATTTTTGAATGTCTCTTCATCTTCCATTTACCTATTGTAATTCAAGACACAAAGTATTAGATGCTCCGAAAGTGTTTCTTCTCGCTAGTTATCCATTTTTTAACCCAACATCTTTTTTCCGTTTTCGTTTTATTAATTCTTGTCTTAAAAGAGCAGATATAATTAAAACACTCGCGCACTGCATTCGTAGCGACTGGCAGAAAAACTCGAAATACAATTCTCGCTTTGTAGTTCTGTTTACACGGAGACAGATATATTTTGCGAGGCAATTGTCGCCCAAGGGGCGCGACGACAATCGTGAATGTTTTCACGAAGAGACTTTTTTAATGTTCTTTCGATAATCGTATCTTCGAGTCGAGAAACTCTCTCCATCTAAATGGCCATTTAGACGAGTTATGCCACGCACCATGATAAAAAAAACCGGTCAACAGCGAGTCGGACTCGCGCACCGAGGGTTCCGTTCCGATTTCTGAAAACGAGTCCTAGAGACACCGTTTTATTTTCCTGTAATCTTTACATAAACTTCTATCGATGGAATAATTTCAGATTTTTCTCTATGCAAACTTCGGATATAACGGTATTTTTTTTACATTTTCCTTCAACAGTCGAAAACTAAGCGGCCTAAAAAAATATTTGAGAATGTGCAAACAGCGATCTTATGATACCCCACATGCCCTAGTAGCCCCACGAGCCTTTCAGTCCCTGTTGTAAAAAAAAATATACTTAGGGTACATATTTTTATTTCTTTCTTATTTGCAAAATAGTTGGGCAAACGTCATCTAATACTGTTCCAAGCAAGTTGATAGCATTAGTTCTTGAGATATCCAGATGTGACAGACGGACAGACAGTCTGAGTCGCACCATAAGGGTTCCTTTTTACCATTTTGGTACGGAACCCTAAAAAACGAAATAAAATTACAAATCGTAGGTCGTATGTTGACTTCAGTCCTTTGGTTACCAGCAATACCAACTCACTAGAACTTTTAGTTACCTTTATACAGCGTGCTTCAGAAAGGTGTGGCCTTAAGAATGTGGTACAGACTACAGACCACCAAATTGAACTACATTTTCCAGGAGACAAACATCATTGGTCGCGAAAAAATAATCAGCCGTCCCACACATTTGGGTCGAGTAGGTACTGCAAGGAGTCGAACTTCACTGGGAGTAGCTACACTAAAAATCAAAGAGGTAGACAGGAGGTCAGAGGGCCGAGGGCCGCTCAGTTTCTACTTAAAATATATTACTGCCCTACTAGAATCTGACTGTTATCATTAGTGTATAGTCTATGGTTATCATTGAATAAAAGCAAGATTCGCTTTTCTTCAAAAGTAATTCGATGTTTGAATCATAGAATGTCTGCTGCCAGTAACATACTAAGGTTGACTTACGGTGATTGCGCTGTGTAGCCCGCGAAATTCATTTTTTTTTTTGGGTTTTTTGAAATTTGCAGGTCCGTGTGAAGTTGTATCTTGATCAAAGAATGATACGCGGCAATAAACATATGTATTTATATAATTTTAACCATAAAAATCATCAATATATCTCTCTATTTTACAAATGGTTTTATTAAACAATATACAAACTAACACTATACTAGTACTAAAGTAAATGACTAACTAAATATACAAATGAATACAAAAACAAAAGGACACTTAGGCGTCGAAGTACTCGTCCGCATCGATGTCATCCGGAAACGTGCCCAGGAGACTGGCAGCGTTGCCACGTTGAATGGCAATGCTAATTCTTTGGCCAAAGAACAAGCCAGCCCTCTGGTCACGTGATGTCTCGACCAGCCGCCGAGAAATTTCCTTAAAAAGAAAACGCGCACTTGGGCCCCATGACCCGAGCGTTTCGACCCCAAACGGCTCAAAACTGTAGTTACCTATAAGGTTACAGTATTTGCGCCGCTTGAGGGTCTCAGCAGCCGCAGCAGCGGCGCCAGCACAGCCCGCCGTGCTTGGAACATGAGATGGCGCAAGGGTGTCGACACACCCTACATCTTTCTGATGCATGCTGTAGATGTCGTAGGTAACTGGGTACCTATCAGCGGCGAAAGCACCTTACAACACGATTCCTATCGGGTTCCCTTCGGAAGTTCGCATCAGCAACTCTATACCGCTATTGAAAAATGCCACAGTCAGTATTGTCTACTATTGCCAAAAAATATACAAAAACGCCTATTAACTTTGAATTACAACAACAACAAAAAAAAAACCGGGCAAGAGCGAGTCGGACTCGCGGACCGAGGGTTCCGTTCCGATTTCTGAAAAAGTGTGCTATTTAGAGACATCGTTTTATGTTTCCTGTAATCTTTACATAAACTTCTATCACATAGAATAATTTCAGATTTTTATCTTTGCAAACTTCGGAGATAAAGGGGGGGGGAACGGTTTTTTTTTACATTTTTCATCAAAAGTCAAAAACTATGCGGCCTAAAAAAAAATAAAAAAAGTTTGAGAAGGTGCAAATAGCGCTCTTTTATATGATACCCCACATGCCCTAGTAGCCCCTCTTTGAATTTTTAAGACCCCCTTTCAGTCCCTGTTACAAAAAAAATATAAATATTTTTAATTCTTTCTTATTTGCAAAATAGTTGGTTAAATGTCATCTAAAACTATTCCAAATTTCAAGTTGATAGCATTAGTAGTTCTTGAGATATCCAGCTGTGACAGACAGACAGACAGACAGACTGAGTCACACCATAAGGGTTCCTTTTTTACCATTTTGGTACGCAACCCTAAAAATGTTCTACAATAACCCGGCGCCAAAACGTCATAATCGGGAACTAAAAATTCATACCAATAGCGATCCCGTCATGACGTCACTTTAGGTCACGTGGCACCGCTTGATATGGACGAGAGCAAGCCGTTATACAACGCGAGTTACGATAGACACAGATATAGAAAAAATGCGTCAGCGAGAACAAGATCAAATCAAAAATCAAATCAAATCAAATTCAAATCAAATTTATTCAGTAAATATGTATACTCACCTACGATTAGTATCTATTAATTTAAGAGTATTAAAATGTTTAGAAACTAAGAGTTGAGCTACTCAACATAATTATAATTCTTTTGCCTATTTTTAACTGTTAGAATATTTATTAATTTTATAAGATTATTTAACACTTTTCGCCTGAAACACAGGACTACCTAGTTCAGGCACGTAAGTTCTTAGGAATATAATTTACATTTCAGCAAAACTGTACAAATTTTTATGACTTGTAATTTATTGAATAAATTTGATTTGATTTGAGCGAGGACAAGATGGAGAAATATTGCACATTTTATTTAGTTTTCACCTATTCAACTGTATTGTATTCGATTCTTTATATTCCTATAATAATTTTAGAATGATAGTACCTACTTAATTTAGATGAGTTTAATTCTATAATAACTAAAACATTGAAAGTTTTGTTTTAAAGTTACCAAATTAATTTTTAATTTATTGATAAGTAAGTTATGACCGGCTTCTCTCTTACAAAAAATCACACCTCGCCACTGGTACCTATGGATATACAAAATATTTCTATTAGTAACATGGAGACTACTCTGCTGTTTCTTTCCTTGGTAACCATAGTAACCTACTCGTTAATTTTGATACGCTTTCAGCTTCTCTACTAATGGCAAAACAATGCATTTCTGACGACATACTACTGATCCGTTTAAAAGTGTTGGTGGTTGTAACCATAAAGTCGCATGTTTTGCCATTAGAGTCTGGCACACGAAACATGAGCCTGGAAAATAGCGGCAAATTCAATCAAGATCAAAATTGGTTGAGCCGTTAAAAATTGTATGATGTAAAAGGACAATAATATTTGTCCATTAATCCATGATGTATTTCAAGTATCAAAATGTATTTACCTATTATACGCAGTGATACCAGAGCTAGATTTTTGAATTTGCCGCTATTTTTCAGGATCATGTTTCGTGTGCCAGACTCTAGTAGAGAAGCTGTTATAGAGTATCAAAATTAAGGAGTAGGTTACTATGGTTACCAAGGAAAGAAACAGCAGAGTAATCTCCGTTTAACATGTTACTAATAGAAATATTTTGTATAAGCATAGGTAGGTACCTTTTAAACAGCCTGTATTTATAAAATGTGAAAAGCTAAACAGGTCATAACAGTTTATTGATTTATACATAGCCGTCTCGCCACTTAAGTGCGAGTACGACGGGGGGACTCATACTCCCCCAACTAACCACAATACACGTAGGGAGATGGGGGACCGTCGTCGGAGAAATGTTTGTAAAGGTAGAGCCATAATATAACCTTGCATGAGGAGTTTATTTGACAGAAATACTTGATCATAGCTGTTTTCGTCAAGATCGCTTTGCTAAAATCAGTGACCTGCCGATATAATGTGTAAAAAACTTTTTTACAAAAAAAATAAACTGGCTTCCAAAAAAAACACTACAAAGTGAAAAAAATATTTTAATTTAATTATTAATAATTAAATTCGTTATTTAAATTCATTATTTAATTATTAATAATTAAACTAATTAAATAATAAAAAAATAATTAATTATTAATTTTTTTAATTTTTTTTTTAAATGATTATTTTCATTTATTTTTCACTTTGTAGTAAGTATTTTTTTTTGAAGTCGGTTGTTTTTTTTTTTGTAAAAAGTTTTTATTTTTCATTTTTTAGTTGTGGTGGTGTACTACCCCACACAAATTTGAATACCACTACCTAAGAAATCCAAAAAGAAACTATAGAACATCATCGACATAAAAAGTAGGAAAAAAATAAAGTTGAAAAGTTTAACGAGCGTCTGGTTACAGTGACCCGTTACTGTCATGCATAACTTAGTAGATGTGGTCAATGTTAGCGTTAATAAAAAAAACCAGTCAAGAGCGAGTCGGACTCGCGCACCGAGGGTTCCGTTCCGATTTCTGAAAAAGTGTGCTATTTAGAGACATCGTTTTATTTTTCCTGTAATCTTTACATAAACTTCTATCATATTGAATAATTTCAGATTTTTCTCTTTGCAAACTTCGGAGATAAGGAGGGGGAACGGTATTTTTTTTACATTTCTCATCAGAAGTCGAATACTATGCGCCTTAAAAAAAAGAAAAAAATGTTTGAGAATTTGCAAACAGCGCTCTTTCATATGATACCCCACTTGCCCTAGTAGCCCCACTTTCAATTTTTAAGACCCCGTTCCAGTCCCTGTTGCAAAAAAATATATAAATATTTTTATTTTTTTCTTATTTTCAAAATAGTTGGGTAATCGTCATCTAAAATTGCTCCAAATTTCAAGTTGATAGCATCAGTAGTTCTTGAGATATCCAGCTGTGACAGACAGACAGACTGAGTCAAACTCAAACTCAAAGCTTTTATTTCAATAAAACCAATTACAGGCACTTTTGAATTGTCAAAGAGTCGGTCAGTAGGTAAGTCAGAAAGTTGAAGCTAGTTGTCCATTCCAAAAGGTAGATTCTCTATGGAGAAGAACGGGCAAGAAACTCCACGGACAGTCTTTTAAATCAAAATCACACCATAAGCGTTCCTTTTTTACCATTTTGGTACGGCACCCTAAAAACGATGTATTGCAGTAGTGTGGCTGAGCCCTTACACGGGAAGTTATGATGCTTTTTAACAAAAATATCCATTTATTAATAGTTTCCAAATGGAAAAGATGTCCGGTCGAATATTTTACATTAAACATGAAGAAAAGATACCTACCTTACCTACCTTAGGGTTAAATAAAATCATAAACTAGACTGTTCTTAGACTTGATCAAAATAGAGCAGCTACTCAAACCTCTATTCCACAAACTCGAAACCACAACATAATATAATCTGTGGCATGTAATTTGCCGCGCTGTCACGATGACAGCTCGGCGGAAGGGGCGTGGCTTCCGGCCGCGTTCCGTTTTACTTAACGCACGCTCGCAAAATGACACGACCCATTAAAATCGACCAGTGTTACTTGGACTACCCTCCGATTTGCTTTGATCTTAAATGTTGACAATCTTTGAGATTCAAGTGGTTGGGGAAGTGGATATTTTGAATTGTTATCTGATTACGTTTTTTGTATATTTTTATGCATGATTGGTGGTCGCTGGAGAATTTTAATGGAAACCCTTAAGTATTCAATTTATTACTTTATTTTTTGGCTTTTTGTTTTACACAATTTATTGTTAAAATAAAATTAGAAAGAAAAAAAGTATTTACTTATAAAAAAAAAATGTAAAACCTTTCGGTATTTATAGGTATATAAATAAATAAAAGCTCACTATCAAATCAAGCAGAATCAATTTGCCCAGCCTTTCCCAACTATGTTGGGCTCGGCTTCCAGTCTAACCGGATGCAGCTGAATACCAGTATTTTACATGGAGCGACTGCCTATCTGACCTCCACAACCCAGTTACTGGGTAATACGATACCCCTTGGTAAGACTGGTTGTCAGACTTTCGGGCTTCTGACGACCCGTAACGACTGTCAAAGATTCACGAATAACAGCCGGGACCAACGGCTTAACGTGCTTTCCGAGGCACGGAGGAATCTCGTTATGTAAAGATGGTCACCCATCCACTGACCAACCCCGGCAAGCGTAGCTTAACCTGACGGATCGACCCGTGCGGCTGTTATTACTTAGCCACGAGCTCCTCAAATCAAGCAGAATACCTATTATTTATAAGTCAGAGGTGTCACCGCGTACAGACTGTGGATGAGTTATTGTATAGAATCAAGATTTTTAACTGAACCGTCATCTGTTATGTGCTGCTGGGGAGTTTTTTTTGCTTCACTTCTTCTTCCCAGCTAAAGTACTAGGAAGTTGTAAAGGGCGGGCGTTTTGTGGTACTATCTTATGTAATTTTGACGATTTGAAAAGTGCTCATTCTTAGCCTACTTACTCTTCATAAATGACTTTAGATTCTGATTTGGAAGCTTTAAATTATATCCTCCTTCCCTAACTCCTAAACATTTGATATTCTAGTCCACTAATAAGGTTAAGGACATGAAATGACAGTCGTTCCGTATCCATTATTTATCAAAAGAAACTAATGCCTCAAATATTTTCCTTCAATAATCATACTTACCGAAATAACTCCCCATTAAGGGTGGTCTCCTATAAATAATCTTTAACAATATATCGAGAGCTCCGCTGAAACTGGCCATCTTCACTAATGGGATAATTAATAATGTCAAGATTTATCGCGTGGAACGGAACGACGCGACGCCATTTTAACGACAGCAAAAAAATTTAAATATTTTTGTTGAAGATGTGTTTACAAATTATTGGTGATACGGTCGAGATATTTTTACGCTAATTTAATTTAGTGTTGCGACGTGTGAAACTTAATTCTAAGGAATGTTCGGGATACTCAATGTTACAGGGAAATATTTTGACTGATTAGGTTATCCTACTAATTAATACTTCGTTGTCCGTCTGTCTGTCTGTCAGCTTATCAAGACCCTTTTTCTCAGGAACGCGTGGAGCCAGTTAACAAGTTAAAATTAATATCAAATACGTAAGCTAGGTCTACGGTACCTTAGAGCTTTGAAAAAATCAAGCTTCTAAGTCAACGCAATAAAAAAATATGCCCATTTAAGGCGCTACCAAAATAAATTGGAGGATTTTCCGTAACCATTTATTTCACTATTGCAGCATGTATGTATTTAATTTTTGGATATATGTTTATTGACTATTTGATTAATACTTTGACTGAAGGAAAACACGATTGTGTTAAATTTCCTCGATAGAATTTAATTCCGAAAAGACCTCTACTTTTTATGTTTTTTTCTATAATTCTAAAATCCTAAGTAGTTTCATTGCAAAATTGCATTTAAAATGTGCGTATTAGGTAATTGAAAATTCTGGCTGAACATAATTTTGATAGATAGCTTAATTTATTTTTAAAAAATTTTATTTCATTTGGCGCTTTTATTTTGGTTCCAGCGCGTTGTTGCGCTCTCGTTTTTTCTCTGTGGAAGTAATTGACTCTGTCACTTTCTTATTCCCGCCCAGTTCACTTTTTTTGTATCACCTTAAGAGCTAAATTTTGAATAGCTAGATAACTCTTATCTGAAGAATAAACATTTCAATTTGACATCTTTTGTATAGAAAATATGTCAATATGTCATATTTATTCTTCAGATAGGAGTTAAGTATCTGACTATTGAAAAATCAGCCTTATGAGACTTATTATTTCTTTGATACTCGCAAATAAACAAAACTTTTACTTGGTACTTGGCAAGAAGCAAGGTCTCACAGCACAAGTAAAGCAAAAAGTGCGAAAATTGTAAATTTGTAGTTTTATGACATATTTTTTTTTGCGATTACAAACTTATCTTTGCAGTTGGAGAATTTAAACAATTTTATTTAATTACAGTGACCTCATGAAAAAAGGCTGCCTTTGAGTCCGAAATACTTCAAGCAATATTCAGCATTCATATTCATGTTTCATATTCGGAGGAGCTCGTGGCTAAGTAATAGCAGCTACACGGGTCGATCCATCAGGTTAAGCTGCACTTGCCGGGGTTGGTCCGTGGATGGGTGACCATCTTTACATACCGAGACTCCTCCGTGCCTCGGAAAGCACGTTAAGCCGTTAGTCCCGGCTGTCATTCGTGGACCTATGACAGTCGTTCTTGTTACGGATCGTCGAAACCCCGAAAGTGTGACAACCAGTCTTACCAAGGGGTATCGTATTACCCAGTTACTGGGTTGTGGAGGTCAGATAGACAGTAGCTCCATGTAAAATACTGGTATTCAACTGCAGTTAGACTGGAAGTCGACCCCAACATAGTGGGGAAAAGGCTAGGCAGATTGATTGATTCATATTTTATATTCATAATCTTTTTGTGGATCTTATGTAGGTACACAATACATATAATGTTCTTATAAGTTAAAATAGGATCAGCTATGTCCCGCCGCTTAGGCATGTACCTACAATAACAAACTTAAGGCTTCTCCGCCGTAAAAAGCGCGGTCACTGTCGGACTGCATAGAAAAGAAAGAGAAGCGCGATGACACAACGCTTGCAAAATATGAAGTAAATACCGATTTACAAAAAATCTATTGATTAAACTAAAAAAGTAATCACATGAAATCATTCCTTATTACTTTGTAAAGAACCATATAAAGAAGAAGGGTCATCTGTGACCCAAGCCCGGCGCAAACCAAACATATCTCACTTTTTTTGTTATTTTATGTATTTAAATATATAGTTTTTTTTTTTCGATTTTAGTGGCTAACCTATTTAAATTGCCTTCGTAAGGCAAATTATTATTTTTTAACTAAACCCGCTTAAAATCTTTTTCAAAAATGTAAAATCAATTGAGACGAGTTATTACCTACCAATAACTACAGAATTCAATATAAGTAGCTACATTATACCTATAGCTAAGTTTTGGTTACAATAACAATGGAAAAAACCATTGTAGCGAGATATGGTCGTAAAATGATCGGCGATTCTACTTATCTCGCTAGTGTGACACACAAAAGAACTCGCACATGCTATCTCACTCCTGCACTCCCTAAAAGAGCGAGATGTCTATATTTGGGTTTTTTACCAGCACTATAGGTAAATCGCGAACGTTATGTACAACCCAGAGATTAAGAGCCGAAACGCTATTCTGGAGTAATAATGTACATGCAAACATGGAAGAGAAACATAATAGCTCATGCCATGCTCATGCTCATGTCATGTCTTAAGTGTGGTTTATTACTTAGGGTGGGCTAAACATCGAGATGACTTCCAGCATCCCGCACTGGGTATAGACACTATACTTATAGTAATCATGATTTGATTTAAATATGTTAGTATTTATGATTTACAGATTTATGTACAATCGCGTTACTTCCCGGTGATACACTTTTAAAACAAAGTGCTTTGAACAACTCTACGCTGCAAAATTGCGCGTGTGTGCGTGTGGCTCTGCTCACATTTAGAGCAAGAAAAATTATGCTATTTCAATCAGAACATAGAGCAGTAAAAAAAACTTCCAAATTCAAAAATTATGTAATTTGCTTCTTTTTTGACATGTATTCTCAAGTATAAACACAAAGATATATAGTTATTTACTTTTCAATAGCACTGCACAAGTAAAAGGTCCGTCTCATGCCGATTAAACACAAAAAATGTCAATATAAACATTTTGTGTATTTATACACATTACCTACTCACATACTAAGCTATGAGAAACACAAAAAGATGTGAGGCGCTCAAAACAGCATGAATTATAAAAAATATTAATATTAAGATATATTTTCTTGAGAACACTACGCGTACATTGATTCTCAAGCAGAAATAGAAATTAACTCTTAATAGCTTACCAAGATTTCAACTAACGCGCATTATGTTTTACGTAAAAACCAGTCTCAAAGGGGCGGGGCGCGGTCTGCGTACAGACGCCACCTGCGTTGGCCATGCAAGCGATTTTAACCTTATGGGTGGTCGACCGGAAAGTAACGCCACTGTACTTACATGATTATATAGTTTAAATATTATATAATTTCAACATCATGGACTCATGGTGGGCCATCACTTTTCGACCTTATTACTATAGGAATAAGGTTCATTATGATTTCATTGAAAATAAAAATATCTAAAGAAAAGCCTTTGTTTAATTTCCAGAAAAACATTATGTTTTGTCTTACACAGGCAATTTAACTAATCTAACTTAGTAAAAAACCAAAATATATAATTATATAATATAATATAATATATATAATATAATGTAATATAATACTCGCTCTTTTAGGGAGTGCAGGAGTGATATAGCATGTGCGAGTTCTTTTGTATCCCACACTAGCGAGATAAGCCGAAATGCCGATAATTTTACGACCATTATCTCGCTACAATGGTACCTAACTTGGTTTTTTCCATTGTAATTGTCTTCACTAAAACATAGCTATATAATGTAAAGCTTCTTATTTTGAATTCTGTCGTTATTGGTAGGTTTGATAAAAATAATATTTTGCCTTGTGAAGGCAATTTAAATAGGTTAGCCACTGAAATCGAAAAAAGAAATACCTGATAATTGATGTACTTAAAATAATGAAAAAACTAAAATATGTTCCGTTCGCGCCGGGCCTGGGTAAATTTTGTATGGAGCGTGACCATTCTTCTTTATGAACACTTTTAATGGAAATTGTAGGAGTAATATGGTAAAAACTTGAAAAAATTGACAGAAATAGACCTGGATTTAGTTATTTTTTTCCTTAGTTCTACAAACTAAAAAAGATTTCAGGACAAAATGAAATCACTTCTTATGTATTTTTTTTCAAAGTCAAAGTCATTTATTTGCTATAAATGCGGTAATACAAAGGTGGTATAAATATTCTTGTGCGATGACACATTTTGCCATATTTTGGCATGCAAATATTAATGGTAGGTAAAGTGCTTATTTATATAAGCAATCTAAACAAACAGTTGAATAAAATATTAATTCGGAACATGAAAATAAGTTTTCAAAGTACAACTTACACAACCAATAAAAAAAAAAGAAGAAAATACACGTTTGACACAACACAACATAAAAAATAACAATAAAATTTCGGATTTCAATAATAGGTAGGTATTCGAATTTCAATAATCTACGTCTAGTCTAGTACAATGCATTCCTGTAATGATAGGACCGACAAGAAGTTTTTTTTAGAAATTCACTTATTGAATAAAAACTATGTGAAATGAGCCATTTTTTTAGTACTACGCAGAATTTTCTGTAAGGAAGATCAGTAATAAAATTTGGAATTGAATTATAAATAAGTGGCGCCATATATACGCAACTGCGTCGGAATAGTTCGATCCTGGGAACTGGCATTTTTAATAGATATTGTGTGGCTTTTCGTTTACTTGTATTATTATTCGGTTCAAAAAGTGAATAATTTGTTTTAACAAACTTAGCGATTTCATATATATAAATGCAAGGAACTGTGAGAAGGTTGTGTGATTTATACACTGGCCTGCAGGAATCAGTCCAGTCCATATTGAAAATTGCTCTTATGCATTTTTTTGTGCTAACAGAACTCTAGAAATTTCAGAAGAGTTTCCCCAAACAATGATACCATATCGGATGACGGAGCAAACATAAGCGTGATAAACCATTAGCGCAGTTGGTCTGGATGTCTCATTTTTAACTTTCTTTAATGCAAAAACAAACCTATTGATTTTCATACATATTTCATCAATATGCTCCTTCCAGGTGAAATGTTCATCAAGTGTTATGCCAAGAAATTTTGTTTTATGTAATTGTTCTACTGTTTGATCTCTATGCGATATTTTAAAGTTGGTATATTTACTTTTCTGCGTTTTGAAATTGATTATTTTAGTTTTTTCTACGTTTACTTTTAAAGCATTGTTATCTAACCAAGTAATAATTTTATTCAAAGTGTTATTTATATCAGATTCATATGATTCCTCGTTTTTACAATCAAGGATAACCGTTGTGTCATCAGCAAATAGAACACAATCCTGTTCTATAGCTTGAGGGAGATCGTTAACATATATAAGGAACAATGGTGGCCCTAAGATGCTTCCTTGTGGAACTCCAAAGTAATTTTGTCGGGGTTGGGAGTTAAAGTCTGTGATAGTATTTACTTTGTCATCAAATTTTGTTATTCTTGTGACCTGAGTTCTATTTGATAAATAAGATTTAAACCAATCTAGGGCTGGACCTCTTATACCTATTTTACTCAGCTTATCAATGAGAATGGAGTGATTTACGAAATCGAAGGCTTTACTAAGATCTAAAAACAGAGCTGAAGTTGTAACTTTCGAGTTGATGTTATTTAGGATCGATTTCACCAAGTTAAAAGCTGCCAATGAGGTAGATTTGTTTTTTCTAAATCCATATTGCTGTTTTGCAAGCATATCAAACTTATCCAAGAAAGAGAGAACTCTCTTGTACATTACTCTTTCAAAGACCTTTGATAGAATTGGTATCAGCGCAATAGGTCGATAATTATTTTTGTCTGTTTTAGATCCTTTTTTGTGCATTGGTTTTATTATAGATATTTTGAGTTTTTCCGGGAAACAGCCTTGTTCTAATGATAAATTTATAATATATGAAAGAGGCTCTGCGATGTATTGAGCGATTTGTTTTAGAAGATCTGTAGATATATCATCATAGCCAGACGAACGAGTGTTTTTTAATGTTTTTAGGATGCTAAAAATTTCAGCAGCAACGTTTGGACCGTAAGTGTTGTTTTGTAAGTTTGCGTTGTTTTCAACAATATCTATAAAGAAATTGTTAAATAGGTTTGCGATATCCAAGCCTGATGTTGCAGTAATATCATCGTCAACTATACTGTTAATGAATTCTCGAGTCCTTTCGTTACCTGTACTATGTTTAACAATATCCCATGAAGCTTTACCCTTATTTTTTGAGTATGCAATGTGCTTCAAATTACACAAAGATTGCAAGTTATGAATACATTTTCTTAACATATTGGAGTATACCTTAAACCTAGTTTTATTTTCATTGGTTTTGTTTAGATAATATTTGTATCTTAATGTTCGTTTAGTGTTACTACTTTTTTTAACTCCTTTTGTTATCCATTTTAATTTACTATATTTGAACAGTTTTTTTACTTTTATGAAAGGGAAACATAATTTATAAAATAAAGTGATTGTGTCATGAAAGTTATCAAAAGCATTATTAGCGTCGGAAATATTGTAAACATCGGTAAAAGATAATTTACTTATGTGTTCAATGAATTTTTTGACATTGTCTTTACTCAGGTCATTTACGGTCATGAAGTAATAACCGGATATGGGTTTTTGATCGGATTATTGTAGATTACTGTGTATTTTTTTCTATCAAAAATATGCTATAATAGTTACTGTAAAGATGGTTACAAAGTTGCTTAGTTTCGCCGTATTTTGGGATGACAAGCCCTTACTAAAGTTGTATAAACTCCACTATAAAAGCAAATATCCATTGAAAAAGTAAACAATAGAAAGGTATAATGACGCTAATGGCTACCTCGTAGCAGTGGGGTGTACGTACCTATTACCGGCCAGCACAAATTGTAGCAAATTATCGAATTAATATTGATCTGGTATTATTGAGGCAATGTTTGGGCCATCGTTTTTGGGCCAATGTGTGGACAAAGGTTTAAAGTGAAGTGATGTTCATTGTTAGGGTTCCGTACCAAAATGGTAAAAAGGAACCCCTAAGGTGCAACTCAGTCTGTCTGTCTGTCTGCCTGTCACAGCTGGATATCTGAAGAACTACTTACGTCTTATAAATTGGAAGCGGGGCTCCTTGGGCATGTGGGGTATCAATTATGAAACAGCGCTGTTTGCATATTCTTAGACATTTTTTTAATATTTTTAGGCCACATAGTTTTCGACCCCCCCCCCCCCCCCCCTCCCCGTATCTCCGAAGTTTGCATAGAGAAAAATCAGAAATTATTCTATGTGATAGAAATATAGGTACTTACAGATTACAGGAACAATAAAACGACGTCTCTAAATAGCACATTTTTTTAGAAATCATCAACAAAAATTAAATATATGACGGTACGGATCCCTCCGGTTTTTTTTAATTTATGTTGTCTCGAATTTTAATTTTATATGGCGTAAAAGTATTTTTTTGCGATGGTAATCTGGTACGAGTTTCTGAAGAAACTGTCGGCGCCTAAAGGCTTCCGCAGACTGGCGCGACGAGACAGCGCGACGTCACTCTACCCAGTTACCGCTGAATGCCAGTATCTTACATGGAGTGACTGCCTATCTTACATCCACAACCCAGTTAGGTACTGGTTATCAAGAGACCCCTAATTAAGGGGATACATTTTATGTTTTCAAAATTCCTATAAAACCAAATGTTTATGCTTAAAGCATTTGGATTTTCTATAATATGTGTTATTTGACTATATTATCTACTGCTGTAGGTACCTAATAAAACCGAAACTTGACTACTTACTTGAAATTTTTTCATTACGTAAAAATCCCAAAGTAGCACCGTCTATTTTCTGTTTTATACGATTATACGTAAACAGTTCCTTATTGTGCAGTAAAATTTGCTTTAAATCGAAGGTATTTAAATATGCTAAGAACTTACTAAGCTAAAAATGTATTTAAGTATAGCAGTTTAGTTTAGTTGTAGTTTTAGTATAGTTTTTTGTCATAAATCTACATATAAACGAAACGCGTTTAGTTCCGGTGCGCGTGAGAGTCTTCTATCTCGCGCGTCAAACTAGACAGCCATAACGCCATTTCGCTCACACACTGAGCTACACCACGCTTCGATGTATCCTCTTAATACTAGCTTTAAAAGGAACCTGAAAACATTGGCCCAAATGTTCAGCAAACATTGGCGGCCAACACCCACAGTCCCCAGCTCCACTCGGTGGTACTCATAAAGCTATAATGGATGGGTGCTCATGGCTCATGGCTCAATACGTGTTATTTGTGCCGCAAACGGTGGGGTTCTGTTTGTTTTGTCATATATATAGACTATGCGGATTGATAGAAGTGGCATAATTTCTTTTTCTTTTCAGGCTGTCTTAAAATCTTTCATATTATTTTCCTTTCGACAGTTTGTTAGGTTTCAGTACCTAGATACTAAGAGCTCCGCGCCTTTATACTACCGGGTCGAATAAATTAAAAGCTTATTATTCATCTCGTTATTCATAGAGCTGTATCTACTTATTTTATACCATGACGTACACTATCTTCTCCCAGCTGATCCTTTATTAGTTTCTCTATCCTTCTAATTAGGATATATCATTATATGTACCTACATACCATCCGTATACGATTTTCGGGAAGATACATGGTAGGGCTATGAAGGTTAAAACCTCTACAGACCTAGGTATTACTTATTAATATTGATGTTGCCTTTACAATAGGTATGTTACCTTTGTACGGTATTTTTTATTTAATTTTTTTACTTGTGCATAAAGTTTTAATACTTAAATAAATAAATATGAAAAACCGAAAAGCTTATTGAGAAAAGCTGTATTCAAAAGGCTTCAGAATTATTTTCAAAAAACTGCAGAATTTAACCAACTGAGCCGACGCGACGTTCGCACTGACATAAAAATATCGGCGGGATTTTATCGCGCACTGGATTTTCAACTCTCGGTGTTGAGCCGAGCGTTGAGAATCCAACCTAACAACAACAGAGTGCATCCCAGCGCGTCGAAAAAACACACTGTTGGATTTTCTACTCTTGGCGCTAAGCAGAGCGTTGAAAATCCAGTGAGTGAAAAAAAATCGCCGCGTTTCTTTTACGTCCGTGCGTACGTCGGCTTATGGTGGAAAACCTTTCAGGTAGCATAGAATACAATCTACTTAACAAAAAATTAATTTACTTTAAACCAAAAACCAAAAACGAATAAAATAACTGTCATAAAAAATTAACAGCTTCTGAAGTCGGTACCAAACTAAGGTGCTTTGAAGAATTAAAGACACATACCTACATACGCGTCGAATACAGAACCTCATTGGTTAAAAAAAATACGTTACCAAGTCTAGAACCTCGAAGCTCTGTGGGCTCATTTGTGTAATCAATATATAATTTGATAATGAACGGGTGTGAGCTGCGCTTAAGCATCGATTCATTGTCAGTCACGCCACCAATAACATTTGAATTATTACGCGAGCATGCGGTGCCAAGCTTAGTGATCGATGCAAGTTCCATCTTTGTATAAGAATCCAGATATTTTAAATTTTGATGCAGTGTAGCAGTAAGAACCTATTACAACATTAATGATTTTTAGGGTTCCGTACCTCAAAAGGAAAACGGAACCCTTATAGGATCACTCGTGTGTCTGTCTGTCTGTCTGTCCGTCTGTCACAGCCAATTTGCTCCGAATCTAATGGACCGATGAAGTTGAAATTTGGTACACATTATGGATTTCTGTGACCCAAACACGTATGGCTAAAGTAAATAAATGAATTTTGAATATGGGGGTCACTTTTAGGGGCAAATAAGAAAATTAAAAAAAAATCTTTTGCAAACTGTACCGTGTGACATATCAAATGAAAGGACTTTGAGGAACTTTGAGGGTCTCAAATATTTTTTTTTTTATAATTTTAAAATAAATCGTTTTAAAGTTATTTAAGAAAATAGACGAAAATTGACCATTCCTTTTCTCCGAAACTGCTGAGCCGAAAATTTTGAAAAAAATATAAAATATAGTTTTTTTTTTTTTTTTCTTAAAAATTAATAGAGGGTTTTTATCCACATGGATACACCAACCCTATTGTACCTTATCACTACTCTTACACCACTAAAGTTAACATAAATAATAACACTATTCTTATTATCCTTATTCTATATCTGTAGATTACAGGAAATCCTATAAGAAGTTTGTGGTCTTAAAATAACATGGTAAATCTCTCAATATTGTGAGTACAAAATTATATTTACTGTTGCATGGCCCGTGCATGGGAGAACATGTTTTTCAACTATAATGTCTTGGGACAATTTCATCCCAACTACGGAACCCTTCATTGTGCGTAGTCCGACACGCACTTTTGTGCGTAGGCCGGTTTTTTTTATGTTAAAAATATTTTGAATGACTATTATAATTTTGATCTATTTATTTTGACTACTTTAATAGTTTTAATTTGGATAATTGAATTGTGGTTATATTAATATTTAAATAATTTCATTAGCTGTATAATTTTAATAACTAATTTTAAAAAATCATATTGGCAGAATATGATTTTTTAAAATTAGTTACTTAAATATTTGTATGCCATTGTTGATGGCTAGCATGACGTCCTCTCTATAATATTTTTTTAACAACTTGCATGCTGACTTTTTAGGGTTCCGTACCAAAATGGTAAAAAAGGAACCCTTATGGTGTGACTCAGTCTGTCTGTCTGTCTGTCTGTCTGTCACAGCTGGATATCTCAAGAACTACTAATGCTATCAACTTGAAATTTGGAACAGTTTTAGATGACGTTGACCCAACTATTTTGCAAATAAGAAAGAAATAAAAATATTTATATACTTTATTGTACACCACAAAAATAAATAACAAAAGAAAACATATACACTACAAAACATACAATGGGCGGAGAAATAAAAATATTTATATATTTTTTTGCAACTGGGACCGAAAGGGGGTCTTAAAAATTCAAAGTGGGGCTACTAGGGCATGTGGGGTATCATATATAATAAATAATGTAATAATAAATGTTATATTTAAACATGCATAGTTAATAAAAAAAAAAAAAGCTTAATACTTAACAATAAATCTTAACAGAAAAAAAAAAGAAAAGGCAAAATTTATTATTACTTAAAACATTTATAGTACTTTTAGGAACAACCTGTATCTTTCGTGGTCGCATTCCTCCATCACTTTTTGTTTAAAGACGGTCAGATCGGTCACCGCTGTTCGCTCGTTTGTTAGAATAGATAATTATTCTACATAGTACCCTCATTTTTGTTTTCATTTTTATTATTGTTTCATTCAACTATGAATGGTTGTTCTTTGATATAAGTATCTATATTATGTAGTCGATGATTTTGGTGCACGGTAAAACTCTAATGAGTTTATGTTTGCACCAACTTAAATATCTTTATAATGTAAGTTTACTACTGATTAAATAAATAAATAAATAAATAAATATAAAAGAGCGCTGTTTGCACATTCTCAAACATTTTTTTTCTTTTTTTTAGCCCGCATAGTTTTCGACTTTTGATGAAAAATGTAAAAAAAAATACCGTTCCCCCCTTATCTCCGAAGTTTGCAAAGCGAAAAATCTGAAATTATTCTATGTGATAGAAGTTTATGTAAAGATTACAGGAAAAATAAAACGATGTCTCTAAATAGCACAATTTTTCAGAAATCATCAACAAAAATTACATCTAAATGATGGTACGGAACCCTCGGTGCGCGAGTCCGACTCGCTCTTGACCGGTTTTTTGATTGTGTGTATACTCATGTTTGAACAAATAAAAATATCTTATCTTATCTTATCTTATCTTATCTTAGTGCCCACAGCAGTCCACTGTTGGACAATGTTAAGTTTGTTCTGGGGATAAAAAAAACAGAGTAGTTAACATATTCATCGTATCTCCTCACCACGTGAGTTTAACTTACACTAGTTTAACCGACCGTTTAGTTTAGTTTTTAGTGGTTTTAACCGACGAAAAAAAGGAGGAGGTTCTCAAGTCGACACGTAAGTATATATTTGTATGTAGGGCCGCGCATTACTTCCCTACATCATAACTTAATTAAATTACTTACTACTTTGTAAATGCTGTACTGTATAACTGTTTTTTGTCTAAAATAAATAAAATAAAATCACTTTTTACAGAGTAGTCCGATTTGATTTTTTTTTTGTTTTATTCTAGAGGTCCTCAAAGTTGGTCCCATATAAAATTTATTAACTTTGCTTGGGCAGGTTAGTTTCAATAATACCTACGTATTTTTTCTCCACTTTTTATATGGATGATTTTCTAATTTATTTTGCAGGTACTGGTACAAGAATTTGTGTGGGGTAGGTACCGCAACTAAAAAAAAAATATATAAACATTTTTACAAAAAAATACAACCGCGACTTCCAAAAACAACAAAGTGGAAGTCGGTGGCAAAAACGAAAATACATTAACCAGACACCGACTTCCGAAATTAAAGTTATTTTTCACATTGTAGTGTTGTTTTGGAAGTAAGTTGTACCTATTTTTTTGAATTAAAAATATTTTTATTTAACTTTAAATTACAAAAATCTTCAAAATATATATTTCTGTTCACTATTAATATTTTAAAGTTTGGTAAGTAATTTGATTTCCAATTATAAAACAACAAAGACCGAACTTTCTTCTATAGAACCAAGCAAAATCAAGTGCATTCAAAAGTGTGGCACTTTCAAGTGCAACAAAATTAGGGTCAACAAATAGGTGGTGTCACCCTTTTGCATTGTTTAAATTCATTCGATCATTCAAATCAAGCTTACTCAGTAATGTGGGGGTGAGTTTGTAAAGAATGATTATTTAAGGCGCAGATTTCCTGAAAACGATCAAAAAGGTGTTTTTTTAAAGCTGTGTATCTCATAAACCGTAAATAATTTTGACATGTAAAAAAAATATGCTATTTTCAAGTCCTTTTCGCATACAGTGATGGAAGCAAGATGGAAGCCAAAACATAATTAAACATACTTTAATGCACCAAAAAAATCTTTAAACATACCTCCTAATAATCTTTAAAGGCTGTTTATCGCTTCATTAGCAATTATAATTATAATTAAAAATATACCATGAAATGTCAAATTCCAAACTGCATCCAGTGATGGATTACTTTTTATTAAATAGGTAGTTAATTTCTAATTTTATACGATTTTATTTGCACTTTTACGACATAATTCCGGTGCGCGTGAGAATCTTCTATCTCGTGCGACAAACTAGACAGCCATAACGCCATTTCACTTACACACCGAGCTAAACCAAGCTTGGAACCAGGGCCTTAACTGTTTATATCAATGATATTGAACCTCTAGTCGTTGCGTTGTCATGATTACAGTGTTAAGTGTGGAACTTCCACAGTGGAAGTGAGACACATATACAACGTGTAATGCTAAATGCGCAAAACCTCTTAAGGGGTCATTGTACTCATCATTATGAACAACTTTTGCTATGGGACCAAACCTGAAATCGCGAAAAAAAAATCAGCTGTTCAGTACATTTTGACGAATTATGCGAACACAAATGTACTGAACAGCTGATTTTTTTTTCGCGATTTCTGGTTTGGTCCCATAGTAAAAGTTGTTCATAATGATGAGTACAATGACCCCTTAAGAGGTTTTGCGCATTTAACGTTACACGTTGTATACGAAATTAGTAGGAAAATTGAGACAAAGCATCGTATCTTCTGTCTCTTACGGCGTGCCGAATTTTTGCTTGGCGATCTTTTGAATGTTAGCCAAACAAAGTGCTTTCACTGTTACAAAATTTACGTTGCGTCGATTAATTTAACTTTTTTGGACAGTTTTTGCACTGTGCGTATGTATTGACATGGGTTTCAGTCCAAAATATGGAAGATTTCTTACGTTAAACTTCATTTTTCATACCACATAACCTAGAAAAAGTGTTATCTTGATGTCTCATGACCGGCCACGCGGTGGCTCGATCTAGATGTCTATTATCTAAGGTTTCTATGGGCATGATACTTCTAATTTAATTTTGAGACACGTTTTTTTACTGCGACAACATGCAAAAAGGGATTTATCTTGTAGAAGATTTCAATCAGTGGACTATTCTTGGAAGATTAAAAAACAAATCTGTTGGAGGAATAAACTTATTAAAAAACAAATCTGTTGGAGGAATAAACTTATTAAAAAACAAATCTGTTGGAGGAATAAACTTATTAAAAGAATAATGTTAGAAGAAATGAATTTAATATAATAGAACCGAACAGCTTTATAAAAGAACAAGGAATTAAAGATGACAAGAATAGAGTAAAGAGTACAAACCATAACTTTTTGTACATAGGTACACACCTAATAAGTATGAATAGGTATACCTACAACAAAATCAAAATTAAATCGATAACTACTCTTGACCAAGGTTTTTAATTTAAAAAAATCTGGTCAAGAGCGAGTCGGACTCGCGCACCGAGAGGGTTCCGTTCCGATTTCTGAAAAAGTGTGCTATTAAGATATCGTTTTATTTTTCCTGTACCTACCTGGTCTAATCTTTACATAAACTTCTGTTACATAGAATAATTTCAGAATTGTCTCTATTCGGAGAAAAGAGGGGGGGTCGTTATTTATTTAAAAGTTGAAAACTATGCGGCCCTAAGAACCCTTTCAGTCCCTGTTGCAAAAAAAAAAAAAATATTTCTAATTTGCAAAATAGTTGGTTTGCCCAACGTCATCTAAAACTATTCCAAGTTTCAAGTTGATAGCATTAGTAGTTCTTGAGATATCCAGCTGTGACAGACTGACTGAGCCGCACCATATAGGTTCGGAACCCTAAAAATAGGGCTAGGGGCTAGGAAAGCCTCTATATTTATCACCACCATCATTACAGGAATTTCTTAATTCAATAGTGTGGCAAATATTTGGCATGTCGCGACTTTGACGGTAGATGTATCCAGGTGGACAGGAGCTCGTGGCTAAGTAATAGGGAACAGCTGCATGGGTCGATCCATCAGGTTAAGCTACGCTTGCCGGGATTGGTCCGTGGATGGGTGACCATTTTACAAATACCGAGACTCCTCCGTGTCTCGGCAAGCACGTTTTTAAGCCGTTGGTCCCGGCTGTCATTCATGGACCTTTGACAGTCGTTACGGGTCGTCAGAAGCCCGAAAGTTTGACAACCATCTTACTAAGGGATCGTATTACCCAGTTACTGGGTTGTGGAGGTCAGATAGGCAGTCGCTCCATGTAAAATACTGGTATTCAGCTGCATCCGGTTAGACTGGAAGCCGACCCCAACATAAAAGAAGAAAAAAAAGGCAAGGCAGATTGATTTTGATATCCAGATGGACAGCAGGTTTTCAATTTTTGTGAATGTGAGTACCATGGGACCGTTTATTATTGTATCATGATGTAGATAAGTTTGAGTTGAAAGAGCATGGCAGTTGAGAGTTTGTCATGCTCACTTAAATGTCTCGCTGATGGTGGCGTGTGTGTTGGAGCATTCGGTTCCCTACAAAATGGTTGAGCTGGATGGTGCTGATCCACGCGTCATGTTCGTGAACGGGCGCCGTCAGTTGAGACTGGTCATCTCTTATCTGCCAGGCCTTATTTTTAATTTTATATTTTAACTTGGTTTTAAGTATTTTTTTACATTGTTCTCACCGTTCTCACATGTAGAAGCAACAAATTTAATGTACCCAGGATGTTATATTAAGTACTTAACTTGATTTAAAAGAGTGTGTGGAGTTTCTTGCCCGTTCTTCTCCATAGATCTACGTTTTGGAATGGGCAACTAGCTTTAAATTTCTGACTTACCTACTGACCGACTCTTTGACAATTCAAAAGTGCCTGTTATTGGTTTAATTGAAATAAATGCTTTGAGTAACAGAGTTTGAGTTTGAGCATCAAAGGCTCATACATACCCAACCCGACAGAGCAAATTAGGTAGGTACAGACGCCAGTAGGTCAAACCGCCCGAAACTGTAAAATTTTCCATATCAACCTTGAACCTAAAGCGATAAAGATGAAAATCTATTAAGGCTACTCTTTCGAAAAAAGCTTAAAAACAGTGTGCAGATGAAGCAGTTTTTCGCCGGAACCTACAAGAAATTACATCTGAAAAAAATTTTTAGTAATCTACATGATATGAATCGTAATTTGGTTTAGCCATAATTTTTCTATCGGTATCACATAATAAGAAAAAAAAACCCGAAATCACCTCCAATTTTACTCCTTCATTTTTAACCCCCGACGCAAAAAGAGGGGTGTTATAAGTTTGACCGCTATGTGTGTGTGTGTGTGTGTGTGTGTGTGTGTGTGTCTGTGTGTCTGTCTGTGGCACCGTAGCGCTTAAACGGGTGGACTGATTTGGATGCGGTTTTTTTTATTTGAAAGCAGGTTTTCCAGCGATGGTTCTTAGACATGTTTTATCAAAATCGGTTCAGCCGTTTCAAAGTTATACGCTCTTTTGTTAGCTGCGGTAGGGATCTTAGACACGTAATGGGTATTTACTTTACTTTCAAACCTTAGTGTGACCTAAAATTTGAAACATCCATGTAGGTATGCTATCTATCTATGCAAGATTATGGAATTCTTGGTTTGATGCTGCAGCCAGGATATCCAGCACACTAGTACACTCTTGAAAAAATAATAGCAGAAATGTCGTGTTTGGATTCATTTTATCAGTATTTGATTCTACATACAATGAAATGGTGGCAACACGATGAGCTGATACTGCAGCCAGGATGTCCAGCATACTAGAACACTCTTGAAAAAGTAAGAGCAGATATATCGTGTTTGGATTCGTTTTGATCAGTATTTTATTCTACATACAATGCAATGGTGGCAACATGATGAGCTGATGCTGCAGCCAGGATATCTTGCACTCTCTTGGTAAAATATAATATAATAGGACACTCTTGGTAAAATATTATAACAGATATGTCGTATTTGGATTCATTTTGATCAGTATTTGATTCTACATACAATGCAATGGTGGCTACACGATGAGCTAATGCTGCAGTCAGGATATGCAGCACACGAGTACACTCTTGAAAAAAAATAGCAGATAGTAGTATTTGTATTCGTTTTTTTATCAGTATTTAATTATATTTGCACTATGATGGTGGCATCAGGATAAGTTAATGTTATGTGCAGAGAAACTTAACATTCTGCAGTAATAACAATGCATTTCTATATTTTTAAATTGTTTAAAAAGTTTAAAAATGTTAAAATTAAAATTAAATTTAAAATTTAAAAAACCCCCAACGCAAAAAATAAAAGCAAACATTTAAAAAGTCAGAAATAATACCTATCGTTGAACCATCAAATTCGATTGAGTAATTCTTATATATATTTTAATTACAGAAATTGATGGATGGCACGATAAGGTTTGCTCATTGCAATGTCGCTATAATGTCACGGCGGGGTACCGCATAAGTAAGTCAGACCCTTCACTTGATTGACTATCTACATATGCGGTACCCCGCCGCGACATTATAGCGCCATTTCAATGAGCAAACCTTATCGTGCCATCCATCAATTTCTGTAATTAAAATATATATAAGAATTACTCAATCGAATTTGATGGCTCAACGATAGGTATTATTTCTGACTTTTTAAATGTTTGCTTTTATTTTTTGCGTTGGGGGTTTTTTAAATTTTAAATTTAATTTTTTTATCAAAAGAATATAAAAAAAATATCTACTACTTTGCAATACAAACGAAAATGATTTGGTTTTGTAACTTTTTGAAAACATGTATATTTTTTATTATAATAAATTAAAAATGCGTCTAATTTGGGACAGCGCTCCTGATGGGCGAGTCCTATTACTGGCTGGACGCACGACGCGTTGCGTGAGCTCAGGCCAGAATGCGCAAGCTAACCACTCAAGGTCATTGGCGTATAGTTCGGCCTTAAAGAAAGACAGATTGTAGTAGTTTGATGTGCTGGCGTCTGTACATTGGTAGTTACTACAATAATGAGCATTGTAATCTGGTCTGTCATTTTGCATTAGCAAGCATGCTCTCAAAACAGTGAAAAAAACCATCGTGAGGAAACCGGCATGTCGTTATAGAACCAAAAATTCGACGACATGTGACATCTACCAACCCTCACTGGGCCCGCGTGGTGGATTTTACAGCCCACTCCCTCTCACTGTGTCCCGGCAGTGGGAAGATTATAGGCTGATTATGCTAAGCATCTCTATTTGCTAAGAGGTAAGAGGGTAGCCACTAGTCTGTCTGGCATCCATTAAAACAAAGGAAACCTCGTTTGCAACAAAGCGGGAAGTTATTACCGTTAACTCTGTCACCAGCTCCTAAGCAGACAACAAAGTAATCAAGCGGCACCAGCTGTTCAAACAATATCCGTTTGTTTGTCCGAAGTGTATTACAGCCAGGTGCCAGAAACATACCCGGTAGCCATTCAAATAAGGTAAGTTCCTTATTGGTTCCTTAAGGTTGATGCGCCAGGGTAGCCCGCGAAATTCAAAATTTCTTACGTTTTTTGCAATTTGTAGATCAGTGTGAGCTTGTATGTTGATTAAAATATGATTCGCGGCCGTAGCGAATATGGCTTTACAGAATTATAATCATTTCATTCAAGTTAGCATTTACCTCAAACCTCATGATTTAATGAAATCGCTAGATTTGAGATAAATACTAACTTATGGAGTTGTATTGCTGATTCTAATGATTATAATTCTGTAAAGCCATATTAGCTACGGCCGCGAATCATATTTTAATCAACATACAAGCTCACACTGACCTACAAGTTGCAAAAAACGTAAGAAATTTTGAATTTCGCGGGCTACCCTGGCGCATCAACCTTAAGAAGTTATGGAGAGTAGTGCTACCAACTAGCACCAGCACTGAGAAAAAAAAACCGGTCAAGAGCGAGTCGGACTCCCGAGGGTTCCGTACCAATATTTATATGTAATTTTTGTTGACGATTTCTGAAAAACTTTTATTTAGACATCATTTTAATTTTCACCCATCCACGTATTAACCCCGGCAAGCGTAGCTCAACCTGATGGATCGGGCCGTGCAGCTGTTATTACTTAGCCACGAGCTCCTCGAGTCACTGGGTGGTCATGGTGGAAGCATAATGGGTAACTGAATGCCAAACTTTAACTCGTCCCACGCCAATTAGCAGACACAATAGATTTTTTATTGTTATCTGAACACCTGGGTGTGCAATCGACGTTTAAAGAGTTAATAACTCTAACATGCGAGAATAAACAATCTTCTAAAGGAAAAAAAACCTGTAACATATTAGCTCTGCCTAATGCCAACATTTTAAAATAAAAAGCGTAACGCTACCTGACTCACCTCCGCTCACCTCCCACCAAAAAAAAAAATACTCCATGACATAATTAAAAACTCTGTCAACTCACATTGTCAACAGCCCTAATTAGAAATCCACAATCTAATTTTAAACATAGCAATTAAACAATTTGTTTTCGACGCTGACAACACGCATCGCTTGCCGCAGTTTATTACTCTGGCAACATTTTACTTGCAAGTGTGAATTACGTTTTAAAATATCAGTGAGTCGTGAAATGGAGTGTTTTCGCGCCTTTGAATCTAAAAATGGCCGACGGCTGACAGCTGTGCCGCAGACGTTGTGGTTGAGTTGAGGTTGTTTTATTAGTTGTGTTTAACTTGCTAAGTACTTATACCTATAAGTGCTAAGGTGCTTTTGTTTTAGTTATGGTGGAGGTGGCACTGTAATTTAGACCATAAAATAATTTGAAAAAAAAAATTGATGTGCCTTTTAGTTTATTATTGACATGTAATTTGTATTTGATTGACATTTAATTTGCATTTAATCGACACTTAGTTTTGCATTTAATTGACTTTTAATTAATTTTGAACTGGAATTTAATTTACATTTAACTCTCTTTTACGCTACATGGAATAGACATGGTGGTTTTGAGCATATGTGGTTGGATAATTATGTAAATGGTAATTTAATTGGCATTTAATTTATATCTTTTTAGTATTTAATTTCCATTTCTTTAAATTTAGTTGACATTTAGCTTGCATTTATTAAGTTGACCTAACATGGAATGGACATGGTTGAGTTGTGCTTTTTATGGCTGGACATATAAACAGTAATTTAGTTGATATTTAATTCTCAGTTGATTTACGTGGAATGGAATAGACATGGTTGTTTGTGCTTTTTATGGTTTAACATGTAAACGGTTTTTGATTGATGACATAGTAATATATATATATATTTTATCATTTTTTAATATTTTGATTATTGCTTTTGTGATTTGAAATGTAATTATTTTATTATTGTTATTTGTATTATCTTTTAAAATTCGAACACAACGTAAATTGTTTTATGAATAAATAAATAAATAAATTGAAAAATAAAGAAGTAGCAATGGCCCAACAGCTAGGGCGACAGACTGGAAGTCGAATTGCCTAAAAAATGCTTGAAATGGACAAACTACTAATAGTCCTTAATTTAGGGTAAAAATATAACAATTATTAAAATATTTAAGAATGATGCGCAGTGGTAGCCCGCGAAATTATTTTTTTTTTTACTTTTTTGCAATTTGCAGCTCCGTGTCAGGTTGTATCTTGATCAAAGTATGATACGCGGCAATAAAACATATGTAAGTATTTATATAAGTTTACCCATAAAAATCATCAATCATCAGCATCACACTATCAAAAATTACAATGTCAATTTTGACATTTTAATTTTGAATTTTGACATTGTAATTAAAGATTAAATTTTGACATTTTAATTATAATTTAATTCAAATTGACATTCTTATCTCTTTCTTTGTTTGTCTAGTATGACTAATTTTGTATGCCAGAAATGGCAAAACATGGAGCTACCTCACTTTAATTATAAGACCTGTATAATTTTTACTCATGTTTTACGAAATAAATATAATATATTGTATCTTGTATCAAGTTAGATTTCGTGCAGATTCGTTACATTTCGTTCGTTTGAAGAATCTGCACGAAATCTAACTTAGAGAGATGTAGGTATTGATGATTTTTATGGTCATAATTATGTAAATACATATGTTTTATTTCCGCGTATCATACTTTGATCAAGATAAAACCTGACACGGACCTGCAAATTGCAAAAAACCCAAAAAAAAAAATTCGCGGGCTACACAACGCAATCACCTTATTGTTAGCCGTCTAATTCATTCTTATTTTTTATTGGAGGTCAGTGTTTATTTGTCATTAGTTAATACTAATGCAATATGCGAGTAAAGCCCGTTTACACTACCACTAACTCAATTTTATTATGAATGCCTATTTTTAGTAAAAACGGGAGAAAATAAAACCGGTCAAGAGCGAGTCGGACTCGCGCACTGAGGGTTCCGTTCCGATTTCTGAAAAAGTGTGCTATTTCCTCCCCCTTAGTCGTTCACTCTTGACAGAGTGGTCGTGGTTGATGACTGCATTATCTTTGGCCAAAGCAGCCCTCGCGATGCTCCTCCTCGCGGTGCTATTTAAAGACATCATTTTATTTTTCTTAAACATCATTTTATCTTTACTTAAACTTCTATAATATAGAATATTTGCAGATTTTTCGCTTTGCAAACTTCGGAGAAAAGGGGAGGGGGCCGGTATTTTTTTTTACATTTTTCATCAAAGTCGAAAACTATGCGGCCTAAAAATAAGAAAAATAAATGTTTGAGAATGTGCAAATAGCGCTCTTTCATATGATACCCCAAATGCCATAGTAGCCCAACTTTGAATTTTTAAGACCCCCTTTCAGTCAATGTTGCAAAAAAAATATAAATATTTCTATTTCTTTCTTATTTGTAAAAATAGTTGGGTAAACGTCATCTAAAACTGTTCCAAATTTCAAGTTGATAGCATTATTAGTAGTTCTTGAGATATCCAGCTGTGACAGACAGACAGACAGACAGACTGAGTCACACCATAAGGGTTCCTTTTTTACCATTTCGGTATGGAACCCTAAAAAGTAGGTACTTAATCTTTTAAAAAATACACCCGTTTTCTGAAATGATAATTAATAAGCCAAGCCGCACACCTGGGGACCTACTCCCTACGTCCGTCCGTCCGTCCGTTTATGCGTCCGTCTAACTTAAAGATATAATTATCAAAAGAAGTGTAAAAGTTTAATTTATCGGACGGGCAAAAACACATCGGGAGGAGGGACAACTGTCAAATCGTGTTGTCATTCATACTTCCGAAACAATTATCTGTCCGTAGGTGTTACGGAGTAGGAAACGCCCGTAACGAAGACCGAAACTACGGGCTTCGTGCTTGGAGTAGACCCCCTGAGCAGCAAGAATACAGCAAAAGCTTTAGGAAGTGTACGTATTTACGACGCAAATCCTTCAAGTGCTGAATGTTGAGAAGCAAACAAAATAGTAGGTACCTATACCTAGAGTTTGCTGTACGCTTGCTACTTGCTGTTCATAAGGCCGATTCTCGTACCTAAAAACGTTCAAATTCAAGTCAAATCTACAAAAATACGAGAATTGCCCCTCTGGTGTGCGGCAGGAGTAAATCTACAAAAAATTAGCTAGCAGTCAAATGAGCGATTAAGAGGAAAGGCGGGTGGCCAGTTAGGTATTTTAAGAAGGTATTGCTGTCGCTCTGCCAGCGCTCCGCCCTCGAGTTCATGCGATAAGGACAACTGCAGATCCGACTAAATAGCCTATGTAAAAAGTCACATTTCGAGGTTTGGCTCTCGCCTATTTCCTCCTCCAATATTGGACCAATTTGAAAGATATTTCATAAACGAAGACAGAGTTTATGAACAAGAATTGCGAGGGAAATTTCTTAGTGGGTCGGAGCGTTTTGGAGGTCTTTTGAGATTATTATTATTGTTAGACTAAGGAGTGAGATTTATTCATACATAACCTATAAACAACAAAATTATATCCTAACTAAACTATTAAAAAACTAAAATATGGCGTCGAAAAATTCCTCCGCATCGCTATCGACTGGTAGAGTACCCAAGAGACTGGCGGCATTGCCACGTTGTATGGCAATGCTAAGCCTCTGGCCAAAGTAAAAGCCAGCCCTCGGGTCACGGGAAGTGTCAACCAGCCGTTTGGAGATTTCGTTGAATAAAACAAGAGCACTTGGACCCCACGGCCCAAGGGTTTCAACCCCAAACGGCTCGAAAATATAATTACCGATAAGGTTACTATATTTCCGCCGCTTGAGGTTTTCCGCAGCCGCAGCAGCAGTGCCAGCACAGCACGCCGAGCCAGGAAGATGGGATGGCGCAAGAGTATCGACACACGTTGCGTCCCACACTAAAGGCCTTCCCACCTTCCATGGAAATAAAGACATCCCGTCCGGTCTCTTGCCATCGTCGCGTGCCAAGCCATTGGGTTCTAATACAGCTGGAACGCCGACGGTGACAAGGGCTCGTCGGATGATGTCATTGATGTTCGCGTGCCGTGCTAAGCGACCCGCACTTCGGCTGCAAGACAGGCCGTGGTGTCCGAGGCTGTTGAAAACTTCACCACAGTGACAGCGATGAGGAGAACAACATGGAGCTCCTAGTCGCAGTGAAGCAGCGAGGCGGAAAGTAGTGTCGTCGAACAAAGTGCCTATGTTCGACGACGGTAGTGCGTGAAGCCACAGACCCGACTCCCACTTACCCACAGCCAGCAGACGCGCACGCTCCGCAGTAGTAGCAGACGTGTCAAGTAAATTGTTCTGTACTACTCTGCAGAGCGGCTCATCCCACCGTCTCTGGGAAGATGGATTATCGGGTGGATCTGAATTCGGGCAAGCGAGTTTCCAGGCATCCATAGCCTCGGCGAAACAAGGCACATCAAAATTAACCAGTGTGGAGGCTAGGATTTTCCTGATTAACTTCTCTGTGCCGTGGACCGAGGATATGAATGCCGGTAAACTAATACTAGAAATTTTGCGGACGCCGAGGCCTCCCATACGGATGGGAAGAGTAGCTTGCGCCCATGCACGGTCGTCCATGGCCACATTTAAGATTAAAGTTAAAGTATGCCGGATAATTTTGTCCATTTTGTCTAAAAGGTGAGTGTGCTGCCATAAATGGGAAGCGCGAAGGAAATATATTAATTTAGGGCCGAAACAGTAGTAACGGATTAATGTTATGGCCGAATGCATGTTAATTTGGAACAATCTTTCCGAAACGTCATTGAAATTTTGAATTTTTTCTTCAATAAAAACAGGAAAAGAATTTTCATAGATTGGAGACCCAAGGAGACGAAGAGTGTTCTTTTCAATAATTTTGATTTCTGGGGCTATTGCGTTAAATTTAGGAAGTGTTAGATGTCTGTCAGTATCGTCCGCTAAGAATAGTTCACATTTCGAAAGGTTGAGATCAAGGCCAATGGAATGAAGTTCATTTTTTAAGAATTGTAGGTCATTTAAAACAGTATCTACATCGCCTCCCAAGGTTCCATCATCAAGATACCAAATGTTAAATTTGGAATTTAGCTGTCGAACGATTGGGTGAATGGCTAAACTAAAAATCACTGGCCCGAGGGGATCACCTTGCTGACAGCCAACAGCCGATTCCAGAAGGTTGTCCCGGTACAGTAATTTAGAAGGGTGTCTGTAACATTGCCAAAGGAAACTATAAATTTGGGGTATTTCTTTTCTAGTTTCTGCCAGCAAGGTGTCCCTATTAACAGAGTTGAAGGCATTTTTTATGTCAACCTTCAGGATGACCTCACCTTTGCCAGAATTTAGGTAGGTCGATAAAGCGTGTACGGCAGCCTCACAGCCCCCTTTTGAGCCGTAACCTAGCTGCAGGGGCTGCAATTTTTCCGAAACAACCTCACCAAAAAATTTACAGCAAATCTTGGCTGCCATACGACGGTAAGTAGTTCCCACGGCAATGGGACGAATGGCGCCATCCCTTTTACGCAGGGCGCATAGGTTGGCCCCGTATAGAACGTCGATGACGGCCTCGTTCACCTTGCCGGAGAGCATAAGGTTAATCAGAGCCGTAAGCTCCTTCAAGAGCAACTCACCAGCTGCCCCGGCGCCTGGACTGATAAGGTCCTTAAGGTGCTGAGGACTCAGGCCGTCGAGGCCACCAGCGGAGCCACTACGGAAGGAGCAAACGGCTGTGACCAACTCTCGACCTGTAATGGTGAGGGAGTGATTATCCAGATCAGGGGGGTCGGGAAAAGAAAGATCATCATCATCAAGACTATGGTGATTTAGATGCTATTTTTTTTAGTATTTGCTTTATTGAACTCTTGGCACTAAACCAACCAAATCTTACATGCATACGATGCTTTGTTATTATGAAACAAAACGTTTATTATGAGATAAAAACAGAGAATTTCGATGACATTGTGACATCTGAATTAAGAAAATGAAAGATAATTTAAAAAAAGGAATCAGCGCATTTTGAAGACAAGAATATGGAAACGATTATGCGCTGAACAGATTTTCTAAATAAAATTTGCATTGCCCAATGCAAGTGCACAAACATAACTCGAATCGTTGTTGGCGCGAAAGAGCTGTATTTAACGATTGATTTACCTAACATAATCCACCCAGATGAACTTAAAAAAAACTACCAGCTATTACTTATATTATGGTTATTCACGTACTATAATAATATTTCATGTTATTTCATTACTTTTGTTAAAAAAAAAACACAAAGTTGCGCAAATAATTCGCCGCGAGTGAATTTTGCAAGACTGCAGCCTTAAGTACCTACTTAACTGGTGACATTTTCAGCAGCAGCTGTGTTTGGATTTTCCTTTTTGATGATATCGCCGGGTTAGTGCAAATATGCACTAACCCGGCGATATCATCAAAAAGGAAAACATAGGGGCATACAATTAACTGATATTTATATTTCTGTAAAAAATCATTGCTTTATGGTCATTAACCAGAAAGAAAACAGGCGAGAGCGTTTGTATCTTTTTGTATGGAGAAAAGAGCCCACGTTTCCTCTTAATTTGATTAAGTACCTACTTAACTGGTGACATTTTACCAGCAGCAGCTGTGTTTGGATTTTACTAACTAAAAACGTACAACAGACTGTAAAACTCATGTTAGCCTGGTTGTTTGACTAGCGTTTCAGAAGCAGGGTGCTCAAATTATAGTTATGCACACACTACTAGGTAGGCACTAGCCAATTTTGCCAGCACAAGATCCTAAACGGTGACACACGATTTAAAATCACTAAAAATAAATTAGCCATCGATTGTACTAAATACTCGCATCATGAAACGAACGCGCCTCGATCTGTTCGCGCCAAAACAAACGTCAAAATTCCCGCCCATTTGTATCAATCACTTTGACAGCTCGGGAATAGGGTTGACAAATAATGATCGATGGGAAAATAAATTCACAAATTACTATTTTAATGTTATAAAATAAATTACTTACGGCTATTAGAATTATTTGCGATAGCAATAAATTGTTATGTAGATTATTTTGTTAAATTTTTTTGTCTAGCCAAATCTATATTTGTGCAGCAGGTAGAAAAGGTATGCTATGCTTATGCAATTCGATGTAGCACCAATTTTGAATAAGTTTGTGGAGCGAACTAATACAAAATCCGATGGCATTATCTTATCAACTAACAGACGCGAATCGCACGCGACCATTGACAAATTACTGCGTAGTTTTTATAGCAATGCACGCGACACAATAATATTAAAATTTGTGTAATTACCTCTATTATGAAAATTAGAGGAGCTCGTGGCTAAGTAATAACAGCCGCACGGGTCGATCCGTCAGGTTAAGCTACGCTTGCCGGGGTTGGTCCGTGGATGGGTGACCATCTTTACATACCGAGACTCCTCCGTGCCTCGGAAAGCACGTTAAGCCGTTGGTCCCGTCTGTGATTCGTGGATCTTTGACAGTCGTTACGGGTCGTCAGAAGCCCAAAAGTCTGACAACCAGTTTTACCAAGGGGTATCGTATTACCCAGTTACTGGGTTGTGGAGGTCAGATAGGCAGTCGCTCCATGTAGAATATTGGTATTTAGCTGCATCCGGTTAGATTGGAAGCCGACCCCAACATAGTTGTAGATTGACCTCTATAAATGATTGGAAATGTAGCCATAGTTCGTATCTTGAGGTAACATTTAGGTAGTGTTTATTTAATTCAACGTTTTTACGACGACAAATATCTTTTGAACAAGTGGACACTCTCGGTCAAAAGTTAGGTATTTGTTATTAGGAGTTATTAGAGTGACCGGCATAATTTGAACTAAACGAAGCCCTCCCGCCGCGGCTGTCAGTCTGAAACTACCGAATGGATTTTCATATGGTTTTCACAGTGGAGGTAGGGATTCATGAGGAAGGTTCTAATGTACCTACCTATAATTGTGTAAAATGGCTGAAATATGACGTTGATTGTTGAAGATGTCAGTGATGATTTTTCGTGCTGAATGGGAGCTTTGCACTAGAGTTAAGTACCTACTCGTATATGAAAACATATTAGGTCGGGGAAAAAGTTCCTTCGTATTTTATATACAAATTCAAGACATTTTTTTTTCATAGTTTATTATTTAGTTATGTGTCATTTGCCACATGGGTCAAAACTGTTTTGTGGTCAATCCCTAACTCTTCAGTGTCGTAACTACTAATATACCGACCTTGCTCCACTTTATCAAAAATGGCATCGGCTTTATCCGTAACAGGGTGAGACCAGAGACGACTAGAGCGAGCTGCATCTTTGACATCAAAATTCCCGGACTGAAAACGCTTAAACCAACTTTGTGCTACTCTTACTGACAATGCGTTAAGAGTTAAGTCCATAAACGTCTCAAATTTATTTCGTGGTTTGTGTTGCATTTTCCCTTTTTTGTAATAACACTCATTTTGGCGGGCAGAAAAACAATTGAAAAATGGCGGGAAATCGTTTTTACTTTTTATTTTTCTTTTCTAAAATGTCATCTATTTAATGGTATCAAAACCAGCCAGATACAAACAGTAGAGCCAAAGAGATTTTATTACAACTTTATACCTATAAAATACGAAAAAACTTTTTCTCCGACCTATTATATTACGGAATGAATACATTGATAACATCAACCTGCCTACCCTACCTAACCTAGATTAACACATAGGATACTTTTAATACCGGTAGTAGGTACCTACGGTCCCGTAGAATATTTTCCGACATCCACGCGGGCGAAGTCGCGGGTTTTGCCCGCGCAACAGCGAGTGGGATATATTTAACTGATCCTATATTTGGCGCTTCTAATAATGCACACTTTTTTAAATAATTGAGCCTCTTTTTAACTGTCTCGAATTTTCTCACAGTTGCTGGCAGTACCTAGGTACCTAATTATGCCAGGGCACCCGACCCCGAGTTAGGTAAGGTCTTAGGTTACAACTGTGACCAACCTACCTACATCTAAGCTAGTCGTAGTTATATAAAGGAGTGCAAATGGCCATTACTAAAGGTTCGATTAAATACATGCCTATATTAATATCACGTCAAAACACAGCCCTTAACTCCCCACAATTGCTCGTTAAGCATTGATGGCTTTGTTAATTGTAAACGGACACAGAATTAGATACTAATGAAACAAACTAACGTTCGAAAGACATCGGATTGATTGTCTTGCATGCCTTTTAACACAAGGCATGTTAATTTGAATTCTTTTGACAGGAATGAGTGTGGCTGTTTTTGTGAATGCCTTGTTGGATAGGAGGATTCCGATAGGAGGATGTGGACTTTTCGCTGTTTGTTATGGTGATTAAGTTACCTTGGTGTAAGTTTAACCCCTCAAGTGTCTGAGTTTGGCTGATTTTAGACCCAAAACCCCAGCGAGTGGGGAGGGTTGGGGGTTAGTTGCGAACCCCATAGGTTCACAACTACTGATAATAATATGTTTTCCATCGGATGACGTTTTTTTTACGTTTGTATATACGTGATCTAAGCTTATATACCTATTATGTAAAGTTTTGTCCTTTTGCACACTTGGGGTGCATTTGACACGCGGGGGGGAGGGGAGGTTAGCTGCGAACTCCATACGTTCACAACTAATGATTTGATTGGTTTTCCATCGGATGATGTTTTTTTACGTTTATATATATGTGATATAAGCTTATATACCTAACAAAAAAAGGGTTTTTCTTATGCACACATGGGGTGCATTCGACACTTGAGGGGTTAAACTAAACGATACCAAATACTTTTTAATTAAAACAAATTAAAACTTCTTTTTTCCAACAATCGAACTGACTCCAAATAAATTTTAAAAAAATGTTTTTGCTCTTTGACTGGCGATCTATGTGAATGTCTCCGGGAATTAAATCTAAACTGTATGCCAAAATTCTCTACGTTGATTAAATCTCGCGAAAAACCTCTGTGAAATTAGATTTAAAGATTCGGTATTTTTGTGCCTATTTGCTGAAATAAATAAATGCTAAGTAACTACTTATCTGATGTCTACCTTCTAAACAATTATTTCATCCATAATTTAGTTTTATAAAGTAAGAAACACATTATTAATTGAAATCATGTATCATCGACTTCAGAAACTCTCTTTTTTCTTTTCAAATTTGTTTATTTTGCGTCTTTCAGTAGCTACCTACCTAATCAATACTTTTTGAATCCCACAGTCAGATAGTGTTACTACTTTTTAAAAATAGCCTCCACGAGATACCTTTGTAGGCCTAATAATGCTTAAAGGATTGGTAAATTCTTAAAAAAATCAATAACTATTTTGCTCAGTCGGCGGCCTTTTTTTTTTTTTTTTTTTTTTTTTTTTTTTGAGGGTAATCATCAAATAACTTCTCCCGCTCTGGCCTGCAGGCCTAACATGAACACACGCGACAATTACTCGCTCTCGCGCGAGTAATTTTATGTCAGTTCAAAGCTTTTCTCGTTTTCTGACAGCGCTGCCATACAATGTTCTGTCAAACTTGTTGTCGAGAAAGACAAACCCTAACATGGCACCTCAGATAACTCGACTTTTGACAGAATTTTGACAATAAACACGAGAAAATCCCCGATTCGTCTCTCGTTTAGTCGTCCTCGATTTTGACGACGAGACGAGTAGACAAAATTATGATACAAAAAAAAAAACTAAAATGAACTAAAGTCTCATAATTTCACGTACTTTAGTCATAATTTTATTTTACACTAGCTGCGCCCCGCGGTTGCACCCGCGTAGACCGGGATAAAAAGTACCTAGCCTATGTGTGTGCCTACTAACAACATACAAATACACGCACACACGCACTCACAAACTTTCGCTTTTATAGTATTATATATAGTGTGATTATATTACTAATGAAAATTGTTGTGCCAACCCCAAGTTTTTTTGGGTTAAGGGCAGGAGAATGATATGATGATGATTATTAATGAAAATACTTAGTTTTAAACTATATTTATATTGGAATGATGTTCTTTTCGGCGGCCGCGAGAGAAACTGTGACGGAGGGGTACACTATAACGTAGTTGAGCATCCCTTTCAGTAGGTAATAACCAGTCACTTTGCCAATTATGGTGATTAACAAAATCGAGGGAGTTATGACAGTGCAATAACAAACCTTCGCAACATAATTACTAAAATCTCTAGTTCATTGTCATTTGTGGTGATTCTCAAGTGAGTGTAGTGTAGGTAGCAGTGGAGGCCCAGTGGTAACGGCCCTGACTTACGAGTTGTAGGTCATAGGTTCGAACCCCGACAGGCGCTTTACTTTGTGTAAATTATATCATCACCACTGCTCTCAAAACGGTGAAGGAAAACATCGTGAGGAAACCGGCATGCCTAGAGCAGTACCTACATTATAGGCTGATTATGTTAAGTTATCAAGTGAGTAGGTATGTGTATTATTTGCCACTTATTTTCATTTCCGTCATTTTGTATTTAAATTCGGCACCAATGAAAAACATTTATGAAAAACTAAACAAATAGGTCTTAAAAGAGGTGCACGTAAAATCATTATAGTACATACCAATTCCATGCAAAAAAATGAAAAATGAGTGAAATAAAACGGAACCTCAAGCCGATGTTGCTATGATATAAATGATTTGTTTTTAATAACTTGCTACATCGGTCTCTCGTCTCGAGATAGAAAAGTGTCAAAGTGCCTTTTTCGAATTTACTCGAGCTTAACGCTCATGTTAGGGATTATAATAACGTCAGAATCGACGACAAATTTCGATAAATCGTGATATCTCGTTTTCTCGTGCTTGCCATGTTAGCCCTGCTGGTCGACTCTGGCCTGGTCCTTACCGGACGGCGAGCTACCCGCTGCTCACCGTCCGCAGGCCCGCGCCTACGGTGGCCGGAAATCGCCCCGCGATTCCCGCCGCCCAGGGCGTCTCCTGCGGCGACTGAGGGCGTGAGGCTGCCTCTCCCTCACGCGTTCCGCCTCCTCCTTCGCGAGCATCACTGCTTCGCAGAAGGAGGTGACGGCCTCCCATGCATCAGTCGGCGGCCTGTGCCCTATAAGTAAAAGTACTCTGTGGGCTGAGGATCGACCTCACGACCTAATTCTAATCCCCCGTTCAGCAGCCGCGTTTGCAGTTTTTAGTTTATAGAAACTAAACTAGTGCTATCCAATAGCACTAGTTTAGTTTATAGAAACTAAACTAGTGCTATTGGATAATAGATGGCGTGGCTGGCTTGTAGTCTCAAAAAAACTGCAAACGCGGCTGCCACGCCACGCCATCTATTATCCAATAGCACTAGTTTAGTTTCTATAATGTAAAATTATAAAACGTGTAGCGCCATCTAGTATCAAGTAGCTTTTTTCCAAGGTCACATGGAGAGAATCATAGACAATATCGTAAATCATTCAATTCGCTTCAAGTATTACCCGGCTTATTTTCAAAGTTTTATTCTCGTTAGAAATATGATTACAAATATGGTTTTTTAATAGAGTCGGATATTAGCAATTTCACGGTCACGTTCAAAACATACAAAATAAACCTAGACCTTTATTAATTATAATTAATAAATTGCACAACTGTAATTTCTTTACAGATTGATCATTGAATAGAAAATAGAAATAATTTTTATTGCATTGCATTGTCATAATAAATTCAAATTTTCTTAAAAAGTTGTAATTTTTAAACGCACTTTTGCAGCAGCAAGAAAAAAGAACAAAAATAAACACGTCAGCTGTCAAAATTTGTTGTGTCATGTCGCTGTATATTTTTGTAGAAAGTAGAAAACCAAACACTGTGAATTCGTCTGAAATATAAATAATTAACACTCATAGTTTATAACTGAACTAGAAAACTACCGCATCGGTTTCACCACCATGCATTGGTACGGGGGCAGTATCGCGGAAGCGGTAAATCTATCAAAGCAAAAAAATGCCATTTTCGTGGTGTTCGTCGAAGGTAATTCTTTTTTTTCTTTTGTAGTTTGAGTTCAAGAATTGTACAACATGATTGATCGGAAAAATGCAGTATTTTAACTGTTTTTGTTTGTAGAAATGTAGGTCAAAGCCTATGTCAAGTTTGTGAGGTTAATGGCAAATATTTTGACGTCATAGAAAGAAAGAATGTCGTAATAATATTTATATAAAGGACTAATGTTCATAAACAGTGTGAAAACAATTGATTAGGCTTACGTATCATTCATCTGCTGCTAACTGTAAAAGATGAATCACCTTTTGTATGTGCATTGTTACTGAAAGTTTATAGGTAATGCAATCATGGAAGTAATTTCGGTAATTTTGTATAATGTAAATACACACATTTACTCACTTACCCATTCTTGTTAAACCTGGGTGGTAAAGTGTACAATCCTGTTTATGAAAGCTACTAACTCACAACATATTTATTATGTTTCTGGAAGAGTCCGGAATGTTATTAATTACCTATTACAATATTGTATAAACTAAGATGGTGTTTAATTCGTAGAGATCTTTGTGAAAGAGCCCATCCAGGGAAGTAACACTATATTATTTGTGTGCCATATTTTTTGTTCAGTATAGCTAGGTAATACGAGTTGGTATCTGCAACTCCACGTCAATGTGTGTATTTTGTGTATGGCTCAGTATAGCTATTCACAACCCTTAGATACGCTTCTGTGCCAAATCAAACATCAATCAATGTTATCAAAAGAGGAGGACTCTTTTGATAACATTGATTGATGTTTGATTTTAAAGGTTTTTCATAAATCCAAAACCAGAAAATTTTGACACTTTAAATCAAATAGACAACCACCATTCTTGCGACAGCTATTTGCTGTGGGGGACAAGGGATCCAGTCATTGATAAAGTGTCATTTTCGATTCAACACCCTGTCAAATGGTAGCTAGCCAGAGAGCCTAGACAAATGGCATTTGCTTCAGGGGCTGTACTGTGACATGAAAAAACATCATGGATCCATTGAGAAAAAAGGATGGTGCTATAGGTTGTATATAGCTCCATTTCTCTCTCACACTGGAACCGTTCAATTTCTGCTTTTATGACTGTTTATACGCTACGAGTAGTGTCCGAGTAATCATCCCAGTAAACTCGGTCTGAGAGTACTCCTATAGTGAAAACCCGACTTAAGCCCCCAGAGCGATTCTATTTCTACAATCACTACAGCTTCATTTCAATAGCTTATGTCGACCCCATAAATTCTTTGGATTTTCTACTAGAGTCATCGCTAATAAAATATCACTTTGTCTAGGCCGTCTGGTCTGTGTGCTGGTGTAATTACAAACATTTGTGCTTCTGTAATGCTGCATATGAAAATAATTTAAGCCTGTAGTGACCATCTATAGTCTGGTCATCGAGAGATTTCGTTCTTGACACTTGTCAGTTTCGTACTAATGAATATAATGTGTTTTGCGAATTAGATTCCTATTATTATTAAATTTTAAATTTTAACACAGATGTTATACTTTTAAGTGAGTGCAGGCTAAACCTTAATAAGAACATTCCTCAACTAAGTAATTACTCGGCTGGCTACACTACTAAACATTTAAACAAGGCTGACGGAGTTGTTGTCTTTGTTCATAACTCACACAAGTTTCAAATAAAAGAAATAGAATTAACTCACGCTTCTTGCTTACAAGTTAATACTAAACCCAACCTTATAGTCCTAGGTAGGTATATATCGCTCACCTTCTAAGACAAACGCAGAAGATTTCATAACCTCCTTATCTCTCCACCTAGCTACCATTCCTTCAAATAAATTTATATTGATGTCACCAGTTATTATTACATTTTGTAATAATAACTGGTGACATCAATATAAATTTAATACACAGGCAAGAAGAGCAATCGTACGAGAGATCGAATAGACTTAATTATTTAAATATGTTAGCAACGCACGGCCTACTCCCGGGACACTCGCATCCCACTAGAGACAAAAGTTGTCTAGACCACTTTATGCTTAAACTTAGACCTAACAAAATATCGGCTTTCATTGCAATTATCGACACAACTATCACCGATCACTCTATGATTTTCCTAAAACTATCTGAATTGACGAATACACATAAAACATTTAAAACGAAAACCACAATAAACGTAGAACAAGCTCTAGAACTTTTAACAACTAACAACTTTCACGACTTAACAAACCAAACTAACCCCAATATTCTTTTAGATAGTTTAATAAGCTTACTACAAAGATGTCTTTCTGCTAGTACTCTGGTTATTAGAATCCCCCTTAAAAATAGATTGATTAAACCCTGGATGACATTAGGTTTGCTTCGTTGCATTCATAATCGCAATAGTATGCAAAAAAAGTTAAAACTAGACCCTTATAACAAGACACTAAAAATTACTTACAAGAGATACAGGAACTACTGCAACAGCATCATTAAAAAACAAAAACGTAAACACGATCGTGAACTACTTTACAAGACACACAAAAACCCTAAAAAATTATGGCAAACAATTAACAATATTTCCCGACGTAAACCACCTAAAACACAAAATACAGCATTGCTGGAATCAGCCGCTACCCCTCTCGAGGCAGTAAACAGAGTTAACAAATACTTTTCTACGATAGGGAAGTGTCTTGCTGACGATATAATAAATAACCCACAGAAGAAACCTAACACTGACCCTAGATTACCTCAGAACGTCGCGGCTTCACCGGTCTCGTCCTTTGTTCTTCTTAACTCTGATCCTGATGAAGTTGCATCCGTAATAATGAACCTAAAATCCGACAGTGCTACTGGCAGGGACGATATCCCTATAAATTTCCTGAAAGCTGCCAAGTCCATTATTTCGCCAGTTATTTCACACCTTATTAACCTCTGCTTTGAACAAGGAACTTTTCCTACCGCCCTGAAACAAGCCGTAATAACACCTGTGCACAAGAGTGGTAACACAACTGATCCGTCTAACTACAGGCCGATATCAGTACTTCCGTCCTTGTCTAAAATAATAGAAAGATTAATAAATCATCGCTTGACTAGATATTTAACAAAAAATAATTTAATTTCACCCTCACAGTTTGGCTTTAGACAGGGTAAGTCTACAGAGGACGCAGTCCTAGCACTTACATCTATAGTCACCGAAATAGTGGACAGACGTGACAAGTGTCTGGCAGTATTTTTAGACCTAAAAAAAGCCTTCGACACAGTCTGTGTCCCTACTCTTTTGCACAGGCTAGAAGGCATTGGCGTAAGAGGAATACCACTTAATCTCTTTAAGGAATACCTGAGCGAACGCAGATATGTAGTAAAAATTGGATCAGTAACTAGTTCCGAAGAAATTGTTACATACGGAGTAGGACAAGGTAGTGTGCTGGGTCCGACGCTGTTTCTTATTTATATAAACAGCCTATGCAGTATGAGTATTGACGGAGCTCACATTTTCTCCTATGCTGACGATACAGCAATTGTTTTCTCGGGGAAAACATGGAACAGCGTTGGTAGTACCGCCGAGCGTGGCTTGTCTGCAATAGCTACTTGGCTCGAATGTAACCTATTAACTTTAAACGTCTCAAAGACAAACTACATTTGTTTCTCCATTTATAACAATACTCAGCCATCACATGATCTCCAGATCAAAATACATACTTGTTCTCACTTCCCTGACACCAACTGCTGTTGTTTAAAAATCAGCAAAGTTAGTAGCACTAAATACCTTGGAGTTATGCTCGACCAAAGGCTATCGTGGCACTTGCATTTAGAGCTGATAATGAACAGAGTCAGGAAGTTAATTTGGACTTTCAAATCTCTTCGTCACATAGCTACTAAAGATCTTATCCAACAAATTTACATGTCTTTGGGTCAGTCCATATTGACATACTGTTTACCAATTTGGGGTGGAGCATCAAAAACAAAGTTTTTAGAACTGGAGAGGGCGCAGAGAGCTTTACTAAAAGTCATGTACTTTAAACCACGATTATTCCCCACGGAAACCTTATACGTAACTTCGAACCTCTTGACAGTTAGAAAGCTCTATGTGCTGCTGATTACGCTGAAAAAACACAAATCACTTCCCTTCGTTACTCCCAGGACACAAACTAGGAGAAAGAACAATGTAGCTCCAGAAACCCCAGTCAAAACTGCATTTGCTACAAGACAATACACAAAGCAATCTTCTCGCTTATACAATTCCCTCAATAAAATACTGACCATATACCCTATGACATATCACGACTGCAAAAAGACACTCACTGAATGGTTGAAGAGCAAAAGTTACGAAGAAATCGAGGCTATGTTCCATACAATCACATGATTCCTAACATAATTATAACCTATACGTAATACAATTTTACTACGCAAATTAACACATTCCACGCCAATATACCCACATCACACACATCCACACCTCACACATCCTCCACATACACACACAAAACATAAAGCGCATTCCTTATTTAAATAATGTTTAGTATTGTTTTGAATTGTTAAAAAACCTTTGGCATTCTTTCAAAATTATTCTCTCAACTTATGTATTGTTAAAGTAAACTTAAATAACCTTTGGTATTCCTTCAAAATGATTCTCTCAACTTACGTATTGTTAAAGTAAACTTAAATAACCTTTGGTATTCCTTCAAAATGATTCTCTCAACTTATGTATTGTTAAAGTAAACTTAAATAACCTTTGGTATTCCTTCAAAATGATTCTCTCAACTTATGTATTGTTAAAGTAAACTTAAATAACCTTTGGTATTCCTTCAAAATGATTCTCTCAACTTATGTATTGTTAAAGTAAACTTAAATAACCTTTGGTATTCCTTCAAAATTATTCTCTCAACTTACGTATTGTTAAAGTAAACTTAAATAACCTTTGGTATTCCTTCAAAATGATTCTCTCAACTTATGTATTGTTAAAGTAAACTTAAATAACCTTTGGTATTCCTTCAAAATGATTCTCTCAACTTATGTATTGTTAAAGTAAACTTAAATAACCTTTGGTATTCCTTCAAAATGATTCTCTCAACTTATGTATTGTTAAAGTAAACTTAAATAACCTTTGGTATTCCTTCAAAATGATTCTCTCAACTTATGTATTGTTAAAGTAAACGCAAACTTAACCTTGTTATTGCTTCAAAATTATTCTCTCAACTTATGTATTGTTAAAGTAAACTTAAATAACCTTTGGTATTCCTTCAAAATTATTCTCTCAACTGATGTATTGTTAAAGTAAACTTAAATAACCTTTGGTATTCCTTCAAAATTATTTTCTCAACTTACGTATTGTTAAAGTAAACTTAAACTTAAATAACCTTGTTATTCCTTCAACACTATTCTCTCAACTTGTGTATTGTTAAAGTAAACTGGAAGAGCTGGACCACCTAATACAAACAAATCTTTGCTTAAAAGGTGCCTCCAAACTTAAAGCTATGTAAATTACAAAGTTGACAAAATAAACATATATTTTTTTTATTTTTTTTATTTATTATTGCTAGAAATTGTTCAACTGACAGGTGTCAGGAATGCATTCTCTAAATGGCTGGACTGCACCATCTGATGGGCCACCTGAGAAAGCAAAGTCGTAAAACATTAAACGTAAATCCTAAATGTGAGTCATACCATGACACACACAATAGAACATTAATCTTTGTGCCTTGCACTCAGTTCATATGCTTACATTATAGATTGTTATGATTACCTACCCTGCAATAGATATGATTTTATTGAGACTCCACAATCAATAATAATACTCCTAAAGTAAAGCTGCCAAGTAGATAGTTTCCGGGCACCGGTCAGTTGCATACAATCTGCCTAGCCTTTTCCCAACTATGTTGGTGTCGTCTTCCAGTCTAACCTGATGCAGCTGAATACCAGTATTTTACATGGAGCAACTGCCTATCTGACCTCCACAACCCAGTAACTGGGTAATACGATACCCCTTGGTAAGACTGGTTGTCAGACTTTTGGGCTTCTGATGACCCGTAACGACTGTCAAAGATCCACGAATGACAGCCGGGACTAACGACTTAACGTGCTTTCCGAGGCACGGAGGAGTCTCGATATGTAAAGATGGTCACCCATCCACGGACCAACCCCGGCAAGCGTAGCTTACCTGATGAATTTCATCTGTCAGTTTCATACAAACAAGTTTAATGTTTTTTTAATTGAATCATAATTAGTTAATAATATTATTGTCCAACTGTTAAGTGTCAGGATTCAGCTGCATCCGGTTAGACTGGAAGCTGACCCCAACATGTTGGAAAAATGCTAGGCAGATTGATAGTTAGGTGTCAGAAATGCAACTTATAATTTTTGATCTTGATTATTTAAGACCCTGATTCCAAGCGTGGTTTAGCTCGTTGTGTAAGTGAAATGTCGTTATGGCTCTCTAGTTTGACGCATGAGATAGAAGACTTTTGCGCGCACCGGAATTATGTCGTAAAAGTGTAAATAAAATCCTATAAAATTAGAAATTAACTATTTAATAATAAATAATCCATCACTGGATGCAGTTTGGCATTTGACATTTTATGGTATATTTTTAATTATAATTGTTAATGAAGGGATAAACAGCTTTTAAAGATTATTAAGAGGTATGTTTGAAGTTAAGTGCATTAAAGTATGTTTAACCCCTCAAGTGTCGAATGCACCCCATGTGTGCATAAGAAAAACCCTTTTTTTGTTAGGTATACAAGCTTATATCACGCGTGTCAAATGCACCCCAAGTGTGCAAAACGACAAAACTTTACATAATAGGTATATAAGCTTAGATCACATATATATAAACGTAAAAAAACATCATCCGATGGAAAACATATCATCATCAGTAGTTGTGAACCTATGGGGTTCGCAACTAACCTCCGACCCTCTCTAGTCGCTGGGGTTTTGGGTCTAAAATTAGCCAAACTCAGACACTTGAGGGATTAATAATGTTTTGAGTTCCATCACTGTATGCGAAAAGGACTTATTAATTGAAAAATATCATATTTTTTTTTTATATTTACGGTTTAATGAGATACACAGCTTTAAAAAACCACCTTTTTGATCGTTTTCAAGAAATCTCCGCCTTAATTCTTATATGCAAAGTAAACATTAACCTTATAAGTACAAACAACAACTAATCATAACAACGAGTTAACATCATCACAAATAAACAGCGTTCCCACCTGTTAGTGAGTCAACCCGTATGTCACACCCTACATTGCCAACTGTACACTCAACAGCAAAACTATGGAGAAACTGTGCAGATAAATATAAAATAAATAAATAAATATCCTTGGACATTTCACACAACGCCATCTAGTCCCAACCTAAGCAACCTAATGCTTGTGTTATGGTAACGAGATGGCTGATAAACTACTTATATACAATTTTTTTTTGTAAATACATACATATCATAGATAGAAAAACACCCAGACTCAGAACAAATACTTGTAGGTCGTACAAATATTTGTTCCGTGCGGGAATCGAACCCGCGACATGCTGAGCAGCAGTCAATCGCTCAACCACTGCGCCAACCGTGTCGTCAAGATAAGTAGATACTTAGATAAATTGTTTATTTGGTGCACAAAAAATACATAGCATAACATACAAACACAATTAAATACTTGATATCACAAATTACATGAATATTAAGAAAATACCTACAAGGTGCCAATATACAAAAAATAAGAAAAAAAACGACCAAGTGCGAGTGGGACTCGCCCACGAAGGGATCCCCGTACCATTATCTATAAAAACGGCAAAAAAAAACGCGTTTTTTGTATAGGAGCCCCCCTTAAATATTTGTTTTATTTTAATTTAATGATATTTTAAAGTAAATATTCTGTGAATACTTCAAGCGTCTACCTGTTGCCGTTATCAATATCGCGCTAAAACGAACAAAAAAATCACGTTTGTTGTATGGGAGCCACCTTAAATATTTATTTTTATTTTGTTGTTATAGTTATAGAGGATTGTTGTTATAGTTATAGTTATAGAGGAGCTCGTGGCTAAGTAATAACAGCCGCACGGGTCGATCCGTCAGGTTAAGCTACGCTTGCCGGGGTTGGTCAGTGGATGGGTGACCATCTTTACATATCGAGATTCCTCCGTGCCTCGGAAAGCACGTTAAGCCGTTGGTCCCGGCTGTTATTCGTGGATCTTTGACAGTCGTTACGGGTCGTCAGAAGCCCGAAAGTCTGACAACCAGTCTTACCAAGGGGTATCGTATTACCCAGTTACTGGGTTGTGGAGGTCAGATAGGCAGTCGCTTCATGTAAAATACTGGTATTCAGCTGCATCCGGTTAGACTGGAAGCCGACCCCAACATAGTTGGGAAAAGGCTAGGCAGATTGATTGATTTTGTTGTTATAGTGGCAACGGAAATACATCATCTGTGAAAATTTCAACTGTCTAACTATCACAGTTCATGAGATACAGCCTAGTGACAGACGGACAGACAGACGGACGGACAGCGGAGTCTTAGTAATAGGGTCCCGTTTTGGTACGGAACCAAAAAAAAAATATTTTGAAGACATTATTGGCTATGCTATGACACACTTTAAATGAAATTACTAACATACAAATTGCGGTGTGTGTCTCGAGGTGATATCTTTAACTACAATTTTCACACTGATGTATTGATTGAAGTTATAAGATGTTGTGCTTTATATTTATATTAGCACCTTAGCATACAGTATTTTATGAATTATCCCACATGTAAAAAAAAAAAACAAAAAAAAAATTAACCTTTTTATTTTTTTTTATTTTTTATTAAGTATTTCAACAAAACCAATAGCTACTGTATTAGAAGTTTTCCTTTGAATTTTCTTAAATGTGTACATATAATATTTTTGCTCTCAACTGTACTAGTCTGGCGACATGCCACGTTGCAGCATTATTATACGAGAATTGGCAATTGGCACCACTGGCCGTGACAAAAAACGTTTTTATTGGTTAAACTTGCAGTTAAAAATGAAATTTGTGATAATAATAACTTTGTATTTTTTATTATTAACAGATTACTTAGTAGTATTTTGAGTTAAAATTGTATGTGAATCCAGGAATAAGTAGGTATACGAAAAATAAGCTCAGGCGCAAAACGTCTCTTTCGCATAATGTCGCTTTCTCATAATTTCGCTTTCGCAGAATGACTCCTTCTCAATATCTCTTTCGCAAAATGTCGCATAGATTAGACAAAAAAATTGCCAAGTTAAAAAAAAAAGTTGTTTTTTTTTCCAATTTCTTATTAAATGTTTACAAGTTTTACAACATATAAGCTATGTTTGGAGATTCCGACTGCGACATTTTGCGAAAAAGATATTCTGCGAAAGAGGCATCGACCTTTTGAGAAGGAGTCATTCTGCGAAAGCGACATTATGAGAAAGCGACATTATGCGAAAGAGACGTTTTGCGCCTGAGCCGAAAAATAGTATACCTATTTTACATTGTCGAGTTTTGATCCTTTAGTTGTATTGACGAAAGTTTGCTTCTACTGTAACAATTTGATGGAGAACTTGGCTTCTGCATCAAATTCTCTAATCTATACGACAATGTTTTTCAAATATTGTGCGCTGGAAAGAAGCTCTCAATTCAAATCAATTCATTTATTCAAATAAGGCTGAGAATCAGCACTTTTTGAAAAAATATACATTCACCTATTAGTGCTAGTTGGGAAGAAGTGGAGCAACTAACTCCCCAGCATTCGCTACCAGAGGGCAGAGAGAGACAAAGCTATATACAGCCTATAGCACCGTCACTCTCTCTCACTGGAAACGTTCAACTTCTGCCCTGCTATAAGAGCTCATATCAAGCCCCGAGGTGATGTATTAGGTCTTACCAAGTGTTAAAGCCATTATTGTTGACACAAGAAATGTTTCAGAATGAAGACAGTACACGACAACTGTCATTCTGACAAGAACTTTATCCAATTGAGATAAAGTTTAATTTTCTTGAGATCATTTTGAACAGTCCCGATATTTTTGACGCTGACGGTACCTGATAACTTATTTTTAGGGTTCCGTACCAAAATCCGACTCAGTCTGTCTGTCTGTCTGTATGCCCGTCTGTCACAGCTGGATATCTCAAGAACTACTAATGCTATCAACTTGAAATTTGGAACAGTTTTAGATGACCTTTGCCCAACTATTTTGAAAATAAGAAAGAAATTTTATTTTTTTTCATCAGGGACTGAAAGGGTCTTTCCTGTTGTCTTTTATCCTTGGAATAAAATTGACGACTGACAGATTTTGTATGGAGAACAGAATAAGTCAAAAGGGGAACACAAACTAGCACTTCGCAAAATCATTGAAATAAAAAACCACTCTTGCTACGACACAATAAAGTGCAATTCAGGGCGCACTACGCTTACTACCTAAAATTATATTCAACTACAAGTTGCCTCTCTATCTATCGCGTAACTCTTATACCTTCTGACCTACTGAATCGGCCCCGTGGAGCGCCCGCCGCGTACGTGTATTAAGAGGAAACGTGGGTGCTCTTTTCTCCATACAAAAAGATACAAACGCTCTCGCCTGTTTTCTTTCTGGTTAATGACCATAAAGCAATGATTTTTTACAGAAATATAAATATCAGCTACTTGTATGCCCCTATGTTTTCCTTTTTGATGATATATTATTTTTATAAGAACTAGAACCCTCAAAAAATGCTCAAAATTGCCTTTTCAGACCGCTGTAAACAGACGCCTAGTGTACCAATTTGACAACTATTAACGAAAAAAGAAAAACATAGGGGCATAGTATATATTCTTCTTATTCAGTTTATGAAATATCTTTTAAATTGGTCCAATATTGGAGGAGGAAATAGGCGAGAGCCAAACCTCGAAATGTGACTTTTTACATAGGCTATTTATTCGGATCTGCAGTTGTCCTTATCGCACGAATTCGAGGGCGGAGCGCTTGCAGAGCGACAGCAATACCTTCTTAAAATACCTAATTTTCAAAAGTCTGGTCACCCCCATTTCCTCTTAATCTGTGACTAGGTATAAAACTTTGGTCAAGTTCACCCTAAGTGGATTTCTATAGTTACATTTTACTGATTCTGATCTCTTAAGTTAGGTATTGCATGCCGTCATTACCACCCACGGCTTCAAAATAACTTTGCGCGTCATTGAGAACACTGTGTCTTGCATGATATATTCAAGTAAAATCTAGATTAAATATAAAACAACATGTTATGCCAATTGCCTTGGCTGTAAATAAATCGATGAGAAAACCTACTGATCTAGAAAATTTTATAATAATAGTTCTATTGTCTCATTTCGATTTACATACAAAATATCACGCCAAGGCCTAGGCTGGGGTCGCGGGTTGTTCGAAAGAGATACCGTGACCCTGGCACAGGCAACTGAAGGAACACGGGTGGGTTTTAGTCAGTAAAAGTCTGACACGCCCTTCCGCTCCGCCCAGAGCGAGAGAAGTCATTTGATGATTTCCCCCCAAAAAAAAAAGGAGTTTGCAGACGTATGCGTCAAGCTTCTATGCTCCTAAGGCGCAAAATTGTGTAGTACACCCATAATAGCATAATCAGCTTATAATGTTCCCACTGCTGGCGTTCTACACAAGCCTCCTCTCTGGGAGCGGGCCGTAATCCACCACGCGGGCCCAGTGCGGGTTGGTAGATGTCACATGTCTTCGAGTTTTCGGTTCTAGAACATGCCGGTTTCCGCACGATGTTTTCATTCACCGTTATTGAGAGCAGTGGTGATTTCAGAAGCTGTTGTTATTTTATTCGTTTTAATATTTTGAAGTCAGTTTTTACTTTTTTAGGGTTCCGTACCTCAAAAGGAAAAAACGGAACTCTTATAGGATCACTCGTGTGTCTGTCTGTCAGTCTGTCACAGCCAATTTGCTCCGAATCTAATGGACCGATTAAGTTGAAATTTGGTACACATATGAAATTCTGTGATCCAAACACGGACAGCCGTCCGTGTTTTGGGTCTCACAACAAAGTAAATAAATGAATTTTGAATACTTATGGTACTCACTTTTGGGTGGCAAAACAGAAAATTTAAAAAAAAAGGTTTGCAAACTGTACCGTGTGACATATCAAATGGAAGGGCTTACTATGAGCTTCTCATATATATTTGAAAATTGACACCCCCCCCCCCTTATCTCCGAAACTACTTCCTAAAATTTTGAAAAAAGTTCTTTACCTGTAGATTACAGGAAATCCTATAAGAAGTCTGTGGTCTTAAAATAACATGGTAAATCTCTCAATATTGTGAGTACAAACTTACATTTACAGTTGGAATGTTAAGTTTGTTCTTGGGATAAATTTATCACAACTAGGGAACCTTTCATTGTGCGTGGTCCGACACGCACTTGGCCGGTTTTTTAAGTAATTTTTTATTTATAAAGATAGAAGATAAAAGTCGTAAGCTAGGATCGTCTCTGAACAAATTCTTTAACGGTTCCTAGTATACTTTGTTTTAATGAGTTCTCTCTTGCCCTCAGGTGACAACGAGATGTCATTGGAGATGGCGGCCACCATCGATGACACTGCAGTGCTAAGCCGCCTGTCCGACCAGGGCAACTTCCTCGCTGTCAAGCTGAAGAGTGGGTCCACCAACTACACACACTTCGCGCAGATTTGTATCCTTTATAACAATAGAGCCTGAAAGACAAATCATCATCTTCCTGCCCTTATCCCACGTTACGTGGGGTCGGCGCAACACGTTTTCTTTTTCCAATCTCCCCTGTCAACCGTCACGCTATCATTCACCCTCCTCTTTCATACCATTCCTCACACAATCCATCCATCTTTTCTTTGGCCTTCCTCTGCCTCTCCATCCATCAACATGTATATTCATCACTCTTTTAGTCACATGCGTTTCGTCTCTCCTCATCACATGCCCACACCAAGCCAAACGATTTCCTTTCAACTTTTCTGTCACTGGCGCCACTTTCAAACTTCCTCTTATATACTCATTTCATACTTTATCCATTCTTGTCACTGCTGCATGCAATCTTTTTTTATCCGTCTTCTTCACAGGCCAGCATTCCGGTCCATACAGCACGACAGGCTTTATCACGGACTTTTACATTTTCCCCTTTAACTTGAGGGGCATCCGTGGGTCGCAAGTTCCTGAAAAACAAATATGGCTAACAAATCAATAACAATCTAACATAGACGAGAAATGGGTCAGCCATATTATCCGTAGAAAATCTAGCAATCAGTGACGTCATGCCACATTTTAACTCAATGTGTCGCCGTAATCTTTCCATTACGTAAAAAAAGAACACTAATGAGATTTTCAGGAACCGAAAAGTTTCATGATAAATCATATTTATTTCTGTATATAGAGGCATGAGGAACAGGGTGTAAAGTTATGAGTGAACTTTAACCTCCATAGAAAAGGGAGGATCCTCCGACCAGACGGAATATGTCATGTGTGCTGGGCAACTGCCCGACGTTTGATGTCGGGATGTTGTACATATGCTAGTCGCGCGGTAAACTCTGATTGCGCGATGCAGGTTGCGTGACGTCATGTCATTGTGATGCGTAGTTCGTATGTGGCGATGTAGATTGTTTACAAAAACAGTTTTACACGTCAAAAAATTTTTTTTTAACTAGATGAGTATTATTCAACTACTCCGAGAAGAATGACCGAAACAAACTCAGAGGTCACAGACTCTTTTAAAGTCCAGACATAACCTTTGGTGTCAGGCCATATGAGGACCATAGGAGGACCATAGAACCATATAAGGTCTCTAGCGTGTCATGGCATATACTAAGTTCTACAATAAATTGTACACATTATCTCTTACGCAAACATTCCTTAACTCCACAAAACAGATCAATTCGTGCCAGTGCCCTCACTGTTCTTCATAGGTCGGAATGGCACGCCACTCGAGGTGGTGTGCGCTGGCGTGCAGCCCAGCAACCTGGCTACCAGGATAGATAGGATCATTGAGGAGCACTGTGAGTATCAACCTGTTCCTGCCAGTTCACAGGTCGGAATGGCACGCCACTCGAGGTGGTGTGCGCTGGCGTGCAGCCCAGCAACCTGACTACCAGGATAGATAGGATCATTGAGGAGCACTGTGAGTATCAACCTGTTCCTGCCAGTTCATAGGTCGGAATGGCATTCCATTCGAGGTGATGTGCGCTGGCGTGAACCCCAGCAACCTTGCTACCAGGATAGACAGGATCATTGAGGAGCACTGTGAGTATCAACCTGTTCCTGCCAGTTCACAGGTCGGAATGGCACGCCACTCGAGGTGGTATGCGCTGGCGTGCAGCCTAGTAACCTGGCTACCAGGATAGATAGGATCATTGAGGAGCACTGTGAGTATCAACCAGTTTCTGCCAGTTCATAGGTCGGGATAGCACGCCACTCGAGGTGGTGTGCGCTGGCGTGCAGCCCAGCAACCTGGCTACCAGGATAGATAGGATCATTGAGGAGCACTGTGAGTATCAACCTGTTCCTGCCAGTTCACTGGTCGGAATGGCACGCCACTCGAGGTGGTGTGCGCTGGCGTGCAGCCCAGCAACCTGGCTACCAGGATAGATAGGATCATTGAGGAGCACTGTGAGTATCAACCAGTTTCTGCCAGTTCACTGGTCGGAATGGCACGCCACTCGAGGTGGTGTGCGCTGGCGTGCTGCCCAGCAACCTGGCTACCAGGATAGATAGGATCATTGAGGAGCACTGTGAGTATCAACCTGTTCCTGCCAGTTCACAGGTCGGAATGGCACGCCACTCGTGGTGGTGTGCGCTGGCGTGCAGCCCAGCAACCTGGCTACCAGGATAGATAGGATCATTGAGGAGCACTGTGAGTATCAACCTGTTCCTGCCAGTTCACAGGTCGGAATGGCACGCCACTCGAGGTGGTGTGCGCTGGCGTGCAGCCTAGTAACCTGGCTACCAGGATAGATAGGATCATTGAGGAGCACTGTGAGTATCAACCTGTTCCTGTCAGTTCACAGGTCGGAATGGCACGCCACTCGAGGTGGTGTGCGCTGGCGTGCAGCCTAGTAACCTGGCTACCAGGATAGATATTTTCATTGAGGAGCACTGTGAGTATCAATCAACCTGTTCCTGCCAGTTCATAGGTCGGAATGGCACGCCACTCGAGGTGGTGTGCGCTGGCGTGCAGCCCAGCAATCTGGCTACCAGGATAGATAGGATCATTGAGGAGCACTGTGAGTATCAACCAGTTTCTGCCAGTTCATAGGTCGGGATAGCACGCCACTCGAGGTGGTGTGTGCTGGCGTGCAGCCCAGCAACCTGGCTACCAGGATAGATAGGATCATTGAGGAGTACTGTGAGTATCAACCTGTTTCTGCCAGTTCACAGGTCGGAATGGCACGCCATTAGAGGTGGTGTGCGCTGGCGTGCAGCCCAGCAACCTGGCTACCAGGATAGATAGGATCATTGAGGAGTACTGTGAGTATCAACCTGTTTCTGCCAGTTCACAGGTCGGAATGGCACGCCACTCGAGGTGGTGTGCGCTGGCGTGCAGCCCAGAAACCTGGCTACCAGGATAGATAGGATCATTGAGGAGTACTGTGAGTATCAACCTGTTTCTGCCAGTTCACAGGTCGGATGGCGTGCAGCCCAGCAACCTGCCTACCAGGATAGATAGGATCATTGAGGGGCACTGTGAGTATCAACCTGTTTCTGCCAGTTCACAGGTCGGGATGGCACGCCACTCGAGGTGGTGCCGCGTCGTAAAAGAAGACAACCCTAACGAGTCGGAACGTATAAGAGTTACGCGATAGAAAGAGAGACAACTTTTAGATGAATATAATTGCTGGTAATAAGCGTTGTGCGACCTGAATTACACTTTATTGTGTCGTAGCAAGAGTCGCTTTTTATTTAAATGATTTTGCGGAGTGTCCCATCTGTATTAATCTGTGGCCCCGGGCCAAAGCTAGTCTTTACATAAAATTAATAAAATAAAAATCCGCTCCTCTCCCAGTCAAAGGCAAGCAGCCATCCGAGTTATCATCCCAATCCCCCGGGGTGTCGGCTTCCACGTCATCCACCAGCACCGCGCTGCCCGCCACCCAGCCGCCCAGCACCCAGCCCAGTGGCTTCCAGCAGAACGTGCAGCAGACTGTCAGCTTCGTTCAGGCCGAGCAAGCTGCTATGCTGCAACAGACGGCTGCTGATGCAGCGAAGGTGGAGGCTGAGTCAGGTTAGTGATCTAAGAGCCTTATACTATACTACCTCAGGTTTTTATCTACTACTAGCTGACCCGACAGACGTTGTCCTGTCTCAATTTCAATAATTCAAAATTCCCATAGAAAATCTACTTTCAGTTTTTCCGAATTTTCCCTGCAACTTTTCCAATTTTTCTCACCGTTTAAACCTTCCTTCGGGTCAGCTGAATGATCCTATAACCCGACTGCAGCGCCACCTACCGGGTCCAATTGTGTTTTCAAACCATCCAGGAACCCATTGAAATACACACACAATTCGATTGGAGCCGAGTCTACCGTACCGAAGGGAGGAACGTCAAATGTTTGGCAGGAGAGTAGGTAGAACAGTTTATATGTAAAAATGAAATTGTTGTTTTTACTATCTTCCTCGTAATTTTTCCATATTTTTTCACCGTTTAAACCTTCCCTGGACTACGACAAACACTTCAAAGTCAAAATCAGCTAAATCGGACCAGCCGTTCTCGAGTTTTAGCCAGACAAACGCACAGCAATTGATTTTTAGGGTTCCGTACCTCAAAAGGAAAAAACGGAACCCTTATAGGATCACTCGTGTGTCTGTCTGTCCGTCTGTCACAGCCAATTTGCTCCGAATCTAATGCACCGATTAAGTTAAAATTTGGTACACATATGGATTTCTGTGACCCAAACACGTACAGCTAAAGTAAATATATGAATTTTGAATATGAGAGTCACTTTTAGGGGGAAAATAAGAAAATTAAAAAAAAAAGTTTTGTAAACTGTACCGAGTGACATATCAAATGAAAGGGCTTACTATGAGGGTCTCAAATATATTTTTTTTATAATTTTAAAATTTATTGTTTTAAAGTTATTTAAGAAAATAGACGAAAATTGACCATTCCTCCCCCCCCCCTTATCTCCGAAACTACTGAGCCTAAAATTTTGAAAAAAATATAGAAATTAGTTCTATACCTGTAGATTACAGGAAAACCTATAAGAAGTCTGTGGTCTTAACATAACATGGTAAATCTATATATATAAAAAAATCAAAGTCCTGACTGAGTCACTGACTAATATATCAACGCACAGCCCAAACCAATGGACCTAGAGACTTGAAATTTTGCACATAGATACCTTATATAGTGTAAACATCCACTAAGGAAGGATTTTTGGAAATTTCATCCCTAAGGGGGTAAAACAGGGAATGAAAGTTTGTATGAAAAATCCTATCCCTTGAGTTAATAGACTTGAAACTTAGCACGAATATTCATCTAAGTAAATTATAAAGTTTATCATTTTTAGTTTTCCTAAACTACCCCCTAAGGAGGGATTAGGGGTGTCAAAGTTTGTATGGAGGAACTTTAACACGCGGTCCGATTAACTCAAAACTCAGTTTTTATACTTGAGACCAAAAATTAAGACTAACGTGTATTAGGGTTTGCCAAAAATCTACCCCTAAGGGGTGAAAAGTTAATTTTATAGCGGAGGATTTTATTAGGGGCTTGATTAACTCTAAAATTGGTGTAAATAATGTTTGAGTCAAGTTATGGAAACATACCAGACGATTTTTGAAATTCTTTAGGTATCTGTGTTCGTGAAAACAGAGATACAGTTTATATGAAAAATGTTATTAATTTGGTTAATGAACTTGAAACTTAGCATAAATACTTGCATAAGTAAGTAATAATGTTTGTCATTATTAGTTTTTCAAAACTACGCCTCAAATGAGGTTTAGGGATGTTAAAGTTTGTATAGAAGAATTTTAAAGCGCAGTCCGATTAAAAAAAATGGTACTTTGAGTCAAGTTAGGAAACTTGGCAAACGAATTTTCACCGATTTTGACGGCATATAGCTGATGTTTTAAGGAGTAACTTAGGCTATTTTTATTTTAGAAAAATAATTAGGGTTCCGCGCAAGAAAATTAACGGCCCAGTACAAACTTACTAAGCCTCCGCTGTCTATTACGGCTATAGCAACAAATAATAAAAATAAAGCAAAGTTAAAAATTTAAGGGGTACCCGGTCCCCATACAATAAAAATTTCATTTTGAAAAAAAAATAAAAATTTTAATCTAGCATGTGGGGTGTCATGTCATTATTTCATCACCGCTGCTCTCAAAACGGTGAAGGAAAACATCTTGAGGAAACCGGCATGTCCTAGAACCAAAAATTCGAAGACATGTGACATCTACCAACCCGCACTGGGCCCGCGTGGTGGATTACGGCCCACTCCCTCTCACCGAGAGGAGGCCTGTGTCCCAGCAGTGGGAACATTACAGGCTGATTATGTGTTATGTGGGGTGTCATCGTCTCGAACTCATTGAGTAGAGTACAAACATATTTTTTTTATCTTTTAAAATTAAGAAATAGGGGGCCGTAAAAGTTGTAAATTTTAGACCATTTTTGTACGAGCTCTAGCGCAACAATTCAACAAATTAGGAATTTGAAACTTCTTTATACCATGTAAGTACCATGAATACTGTATTTAATCAACAATACTGAAAACGGCGATTCATAAGGTATTTTGTTTAAACATGGGTGATTTTCTGCAACTGCAAAAAATAACCTTGTAATTCACAGTATCATTATAAAATAAGTAAAAAGTTATCTTTGCGATTGTTAAACATATAATATGGTACGGAACCCTTCGTGCGCGAGTCCGAGTCGCACTTGACCGGTTTTTTTATATACAGGGTGGAAACTTTCAGCGGGGCAGTAAAGGGAAGAACCTTATCCGTTGCAGCTACGCGAAAATGGTCTTAGGAGACTATCCATAATTTTTTATGGAATTTTGATCTACATTCACAGATTTTCAAAAAAAAAATCCAGTTAGCAAGAAAATAGCCATTTTACGCAAAAACATTTTTTGATGCCAATCGATCCTGTTTCTAATACTGATCAAAAACTTCTATGGTACCAACCATCGTTGAAGTACTCAAAAAGTCACAAATTGCAAAAACCTTTTCCCTTACATTTTGTAAAGAATTTGTTTAAGTACCTAACTGAAATACAAAAAATAAAACAAAAGACAAATGATCACGTAGAATTTTTCACATATCAAAAAGGCGTATTAATTTTATTTTTTTATTATCTAACATAACTTGATGATGTTATTCTTATTTAAAATCTTGCTGTTTCTTACCCTACGATATCAAGTGCTCGAAAGTGACCGCCATTTTGACGAATACATACTTAAATTGATTCGTTTCTGTACCGACCTAGTGGCTGCTGACAATTTATTTGTATGAATTATTATTTTTTATTTTATTTAATAATAACGAGTTCGAAATTTGAATTGTTTTTAAACTTATATTTTTATTCAGTCAACAAAAAGATCTCAACCGTCACTAAAAAAGCTTTTGCGTAAAATTTTCATACAAAATGTACGGGAAAAGTTTTTTGCAATTTGTGACTTTTTGAGTACTGCAACGATGGTTGGTCCCATAGAAGATTTTGATCAGTAAGTATTAGAAACAGGATCGATTGGCATCAAAAAATGTTTTTATGTAAAATGGCTATGTTCTTGCTAACTGTAATTTTTTTTTGAAAATCTGTGAATGGGGATCAAAATTTCATAAAAAATTATGGATAGTCTCCTAAGACCATTTTCGTGTAGTTGCAACGGATAAGGTACTTGCCCTTACTGCCCCGCTGAAAGTTTCCACCCTGTGTATAGATGTATCGGATTACGATTTTGTTCGCTATGTCCCGACTATTGTTAGGTAATATTTAATGTCTTTGTTTTCATCAGTAATGATCAAAAGAACTCTAAATGAGGGATTAAATTGGCCAGTAAGATTTACTAAAAATGACTCACTTCTCATTCCTAGCATCCGGCTCCCCCCGAGCCAAGATCCCTAAGAAGGGCTCCGCAGACAAACCCCTACCTCCGACCGAGCTGGTCTGCGACGGCGATGTGTGCGTCCGTCGGCCCGCCAGGCTGGACGAGCCGGGGCCCAGCCAGGCCCGCACTCCCAACCAGCCCGATGAGCCAGAAAATGCACAGGTGGGCTTTCAAAAATAGGTCAATCAATCTGCCTAGCCTTTTCCCAACTATGTTGGGGTCGGCTTCCAGTCTAACCGGATGCAGCTGAATACCAGTATTTTATATGGAGCGACTGCCTATCTGACCTCCACAACCCAGTAACTGGCTAATACGATACCCCTTGGTGGCTCGCTCCATATAAAATACTGGTATTCAGCTGCATCCGGTTAGACTGAAGGCTGACCCCAACATAGATGGGAAAAGGCTAAGGAGATTGAGATTGATGGCTTCATATGGTTGGAAAATTCGTCTGTTTGACAACGTAAATGACGCAATGAATGTTGTTGAACTGTCATGTCAGCCATTGTCATTGTAAGTGTGTTATGCTTAGATAATATACATCTAGAATCTAGATGTATATTATCTAAGCATAACATGACCGGCCACGCGGTGGCTCCATCTAGATTCTAGATGGAGCCACCGCGTGGCCGGTCATGAGCAATATAGTACTTTTTGTAGGTTATGTGGTATGAGAAATGAAGTTTAACGTAAGAAATCTTCCACAGTTTGGACTGAAACCCATGTCAATACATACGCACAATGCAAAAACTGCCCAAAAAAGTAAAATTAATCGACTCAAGATAAATTTTGTAACAGTGAAAGCACTTTGTTTGGCTAACATTCAAAAGTTCGCCAAGCAAAAATACGGCACGCCGTAAGGGACAGAAGATACGATGCTTTGTCTCAATTTTCCTATTAATTTCGTATATATGTGTCTCACTTCCACACTTCACACTAATCATGGCAACGTCTAGAGGTTTAATCTCATGGGTGTTATGCAAAAAGGGTTTTTTGAAATGACGTTTACTAGGTGGCAGCACTGATACGTCAGGTCCAGGCACCTGTCAAAAGTGTCAAAGTGCCTATACCGGGTGTAAGTGTAAACAGTGGTAATATTTTAAGGGGCTTATTATACTCATCAATAAGAACAACTTTTACATAGGACCTTTCCTACATGCAAGTAGCAAAATTATAATTTACTGAATAATTTGCATTATTAAAATCATGTTCCCGTTGTAATGATTGAGTGACGAGTTTATGTTGTGCTGGTGGGGCTCCCACGCTGCTGTAGTGCATCTGCGATGTTTGCGCACGCGCACACAGACGGCTTTCACACTGTGCTGCGGCGCCGCATCGCTTCGCTGATGTTCCGCACGCGTGGGAGCGCCAACACCATCCTGAACGTGCTCAGCCACAAGCTGGACAGCCCCCTTCTGGGGCACTGGGTTCAAGCACAAGTGCGTGTGCCCGGAGCCCCAGTGGGCGGCAAATACTTAAATTAATTTTTTAAATCTAACATAGTTTTAAGTGTTACTAACAATGTATGGACCATGTCTGAATTAAAAGTATTTTATTTTTTTATTTATTTATTTATGTTGTAATCAGTTGTTTATGATCAAGTCTCGAAAACTTTGAAAGGCGAATCGTTAGCGTCATAAAGTGCTTCAATTTATGTGTTAATCTCAGACCAAGAAAAAAAGATAGACGGCGCGCCGCGAACATCAAAAGTGAAGCCATAAAACCGTGCTCCTGCAAGTAAACATACACGCTCACGCACACATCTACACTAAAACCATGCTCATCGCTCTTAGTACGTCACGAGTTGTCGTCAAGTAAACTTAAATGAAAAAAATAGAATTATGCCTTCCTGTGTAGTGAAAAGTTGCAAAAACAACAGCAAATCACATAAAAAGTCTCACGGAATCACTTTTCACTTGTAAGTACTTGAAATAACATCGTTTCTCTATTATTAAACTGTGAATTTTAGGTTTCTTGGAACAAAAAACCTCAACAAACGAAAGCAGTGACGTAAAGTATAGGTGTTGCCATAATACGATTTAAAATTTTCCCATTCGATTAATATATTTTAAATAAATATGATTTATTACTTCCAGTTATATTCCTATTTTCTTTTAATATTTTAAGTATTCTTTCTTTTGGTATTTTTATTTAATATTTTAGGTTTCCAACTAATTATAAAATAAAAAATAAATTGATAGTAGCTATAAGAAATAGTCGGAATGATCCGGAATGGTTGCCATCGAAAACCAGCGTGGTTTGTTCTGATCATTTTGATGATAACGATCTCTATAGGAAAGAGATAGATGTATGGATGAATAGGCAAATTTAGGCAGTTAATGGACAGTCCATCCTCTATGTCTATTGTCAAATTAGTATCTAAGTTCATTGTATACATGTCAATAGTTATTTTTCTCTCTTTCTAGATAGTGGACAATTTCATACAGATATCGCAGTCCATCCTCTATGTCTACTTTCCTACCCACACAAATATCCCCAAATTATAGGGAAAAAATTTAACAAATGACAACCCTTCGATGCACACATAGAAAAAAAAAGTGGCTTCAGTTTTAATGTTCGCGGCGCGCTGTCTATATTTTTTTCTTGGTCTGAGGTGTTAATGTAGCTTAGGTTAAGTGCAGTTATGTGTTATTTTTTTTATTACTTAAAGATAGTTGAAAATGACTACTAAGGGACCAAACCTGAAATCGTGAAAAAAAAAATCAGCTGTTCATTACATTTATGTTCGCATAATTCGCCAAAATGTAGGAAACAGCTGATTTTTTTTTTGGCGATTTCAGGTTTTAGTACAATAGTAAAAGTTGTTCATAATGATGAGTACAATGACCCCTTAAAATATTGCCACTGTTTACACTTTCACCCTGGATTTTCTTTACTCAACCTGAATGATGAACGTCATCATATATTTTATATTTATTGTCGAAATGGAAGACCTCTTGCCAACTGCTGCCGTGGATTTTCATCTGATGCTGCAGCCAGGATCGTCACTGCTCGGAACTCCTTGTTGGTACAGTAGTACCCAACTTATATGGCTTACCGAGGCACCTGCGCAGAAGATGAATTTTCAAAACGAGGGAAATGCTATTGACCAATCTGCACGCTCCACACACCGCGCTTCTTTTTCCTGTTCCGCTATTGGTCGGCAGCTGCCGCCATGATAGCGCGCGCCGCGTGACATGTTAGTCAGCCGCCATACTTGCAAGTGAGACGGAACTAACAGCTACAGTGTATTATGAACCTTATAGTAGTAGATCTAAGGTTGATTGTAAGTTTTAAGCATTCTCGTTAATCTTCGGGGCCATACTTTCTTTTCTCTGCGAACGAAGATTCACGACGTGCCTTATCAGTTGGGTACCACTGTACTCGGTATCGTCAAAATTTTATATGCATGTCCATTTTGTATAGTGTAATAGAAGCTTGTTTTTTAAAAAGGATTTTTTGTTCAATTAAACGGGTACGTTGTCCATTGATGTATAAAAAAAAACCCAAGATACGCAGTTCCTTCAAATTATCGCAATAAGTGTCATCGATTATCAAAATAAAATCCAAAAGCACACGGTGTTAAACTATATAAATAAACTAGCGGACCCGACAGACGCTGTCCTGTCTGAACGATCCTAGAACCCGACTGCAGCGCCACCTACCGGGTCCAATTGTGTTTTCAAACCATCCAGGAACCCACTGAAATATACAAACAAAATTTCATCCAAATCGGTACAGCCGTTTAGGAGGAGTTAGGTGACAAACACAAGTACAGAAGAATTATATACAGGGTGTTCGGCGCATGGACCGACACAATTTTTTGGGGGATTGGGGGGGTCATTTGCTAGGTTTCACCTAAAGACCTCCATGTCCTAAGTGTGACGGTAATTGAGATATGTTTTTTTTTGTTCTTTCTTTGAATTACCCAAAATCTCGCCTTTGAATCGATATATTTTTTTTGTTTATGGTTGCAATAGAACAAAATAAATTTTATAATAGTCTGCAATGTATTTTTATTCTAAATAAATTATTATTTGATGTAATTGATCAGTAGAAAATGACTTATGTGCTTCCAAAGTCTTAAAAATGTTTAAATGTATGAAAAATTACTACTCTTAAATTCATTTTTTTTTTAAATGAAGCCATTTTGACCTTATTTTTATCTCAAAAAGTTCTTTAGCTTGTATCCTTTCTAAGGGTATGCTACACGCTATGAAAAACAATTCAAATGTAGTCAAAATACTAGTTAGAGAGTCAGTTATGGAGTGTTTTAAGAAAACACTTATTACGGTAATTATATTTTTTTATTTTATTTCGAATAATAATACATTGTAGACTATAATAAAAATTATTTTATTCTTTTACAACCATAAACAAAAAAAATATATCGATTCAAAGGCGAGATTTTGGGTAATTCAAAGAAAGAACAAAAAAAAACATATCTCAATTACCGTCACACTTAGGACATGGAGGTCTTTAGGTGAAACCTAGCAAATGACCCCCCCAATCCCCCAAAAAATTGTGTCGGTCCATGCGCCGAACACCCTGTATATTAAGAAGAAGATATACATCACAAACTTAAGTTTTAAACCAATAGAAATAAAGCAGCTTTTAGGAAGATACCAAACAAACAAAAGTATAACAACACGACATTTGACTTGCAATCTGCCTAGCCTTTTCCCAACAAAATTGTGGTCGGCTTCCAGTCTAACCGGATGCAGCTGAATACCAGTATTTTAAATAGAGCGACTGCCTATCTGACCTCCACAACCCAGTTACTGATTTCACTTGATAAAGGCAATTCCAATTTCAAACCAGCCCACTAAAAGCGATTTTTGAACAATAGCGTCAAGCCTCAAAGTCTGAGAACCAGTCTTACCAAGGGGTATCGTGTTACCCAGTAACTGGGTTGCGGATGTTAGATAGGCAGTCGCTCCATGTAAAATACTGGTATTCTGCTGCATCCGGTTAGACTGGAAGCTGACCCCAACACGGTTGGGAAAAGGCTAGACAGATTATGATGATGATCACACTATCAAATTAATATTATCAAGGCGAAAGTTTGTGAGTGTATGTGTTTATATGTTTGTTACTTCTTTACGCTCAAACGGCTGAACCGATTTGGATGAAATGGCTTATACCCTGGATTAAAGCAGGGCGCAGCTAGTCGAAAACAAAAATGAGTGCCGTCTGCGTTATTTTTGTATCTATGGTTTTTTTATACATCAATGATCCAAACCCGCCACATTTTAGGAACTTTTTTTTTTATTTGCAACCATATTGCAGGAATCTCTCCTTCAAGCCACAGAGAGTGTAGGAAGCGTGGAAGAGAAGATGGAGCGAGCGAAGGAGCTGATAGAAGCTAGGAGAAGGGAGAAAGCTGATAAGGAGAAAGAGGTAGGGAGTCCTTATCACTAGTATTTTGAGGTGGAGGCGGCCGGGATGTTCAGCGTCATTATCACCCCGCTTATTTATTTATTTATTTATTTTATTTTACAGAAAGCTTACAGACTAATACCTAAAATTTACAATATTTCGTAGGTCAGAAAAATTGCTAATGACAAGCTTCCACATTTAGACGACTAGTTACACATACTATGCGTTGACTGTGTTCAGCGATACAAAAATAAAAGTTAAAAAAAAAAGGTTATATAAATTTAATAAAAGCTAATTATAGATAATTAGATAATTAGTCGAGTCGTGCAACATCAAACAGTTTAGACATGACTATCTCCAAAATATTCCTTGCTTAGGATCTTTCTAATACTATATGCGTTGGTGCAAAATAGATCGATCTCCAGGTGTGATGGTAAACTATTGAAGGCTTTTACACTACGAATGAGGAAGGCGTTGCGCCTGTAATTAGTCGATGCGCGGTGCCTGAAGCAGAGGTCGTCTGCGTAGGTTATTTTGGTTAGTGCGAAGAAGTATTTTGCTGAGTAGTTCCGGACAATCAATCGAGCCGTTTGCTATGCCTACCAAAAAACATACGTCACTAACATTACGTCTCATGTTCAACGGTAAGAAATGGTATCGCTTGCAACGGTGTTCATAGTCCACTGAGAATTGCTTTGCCTTAAAATCCAAGTAACGCAGAAATTTCTTCTGAACGGATTCAATACGAGATTTGTAAATCTCGTATTGAGGGTTCCAGACTTGGGAAGCGTACTCAAGATGGCTACGCACAAGGGAACAGTAGAGGACTTTTACTGGTTTTAGAGACCGAAAGCTAGAGCAAGCTCTAGTAATAAAGCCCAGGGCCTTGAAAGCTTTCTGGATAATGGTTTCTAAGCTAAAGTAGTTTAGTTTATAGTTAAAGTTCTAACGGTTTACCTTCTCTTTTCTTCTCACAGTTGGAGAAGGAGAAAGAGATAGAGCGTCGTCAGGCAGGAAAAGGTGTCGCAGAGCTTAAGAGATGGCAGGCGGACCAGGAGCTTAAACAGATACAGGTAAAAACTTAACTTTTTCCTATTAAGATATTAAGAATACAATTTTTATACCGAGTTTCATAATAATAAACTCGTGAAGTAAGATTTTACAAAAAAACAACAAATCAACCCTTTTCACGCCCTTTGGAGGTGTCGTCTCTCCACAATTCTATTGTCTACTTTAGGATGCACCACTACGCACTACGGACTTCGAGCTTAGGGAGTAGGGGCGTCTACTCCCTAAGCACGAAGTCCGTAGTTCCGGCCTTCGTTACGGGCGTTTCCTACTCCGTATCATTTAAGGATAAATGATTGGTTCGGGGCCCGAACGAAGTATGAATGACAACATGATTTGACAGTTGTCCCTACTCCCGATGTGTTTTTGCCCGTCCAACTTTTACACTTGTTTTGATGGATCGTTATGTCAGACGGACGGACTTAGGGAGTAGACCCCTAATAATCCTTCCATAACCTATGGGCACGTCTTTCCTACCATTACCGCGCCCCCCCCCTCTACTCCTTGATATGCAATGGTCTCTGTAGCCCCATGAAACATGAGGCAACAGGGGCTAGTGTGAATCTTTGGGTTTATTGAAGTAATCGAGTCTTGTCAAACCACGCTGGGGTCGCCGGTCGGTGCATTTCATTTATTCATTCCCTTTTCATTACCTTTGGAGTTGATAATTATCTTTAAGATTGCATACTTAAAATTTGCAATGTGCAACTTCGAATTTCCTTCAAAATTATAAAAAGATTTTAAAAAAAATACAATAATAAAATTATTATTAGGATTATTGATTTTAGGTAAAATTGTTAAAAAGCTGTGGATTTTGTGAATAAATAAATAAATAAATAAATTCCTTCGGATTGCGACTGCGAATGTGTTACACAACGAGAGTGCGGTCGTGTCGCCGCTTCTTCCTGCCCTTTTTACCTATTATTAACTATAAATATTTTCGACATCCACAGGAGGAACGGCGCCGCGAAAAGATGGAAAACAACTTAGCTCGGCAGCGCATCCTGGAGCAGATCGCGCAGGACCGAGCGGAGCGGCGCGCGCGCGACCTGCCGCAGGGTGCGCAGGCGCAGCCGGCCGCGCAGCCCACACCCAGTATGAGCATTCTTTATTTATTAATTATGTATTTATTTAAACTTTTCGTACTTTTGAGGAGCTCGTGGCTAAGTAATAACAGCCGCACGGGTCGATCCATTAGGTTAAGCTACGCTTGCCGGGGTTGGTCCGTGATGGGTGACGATCTTTACATACCGAGACTCCTCCGTGTCTCGGAAAGCACGCTAAGGTCGATGCGCAGTAATAGCCCGCGAAATTATTTTTTTTTGCAATTTGCAGGTCCGTTGTCAGGTTGTATCTTGGTCAAAGTATGATACGCGGCAATAAAACAATCTATATCAATATAAAGAGAAGTCCTGACTGACTGACTGACTGACTCATCAACGCCCAGCTCAAACCCTTGGAACTAGAAAGCTGAAATTTTGCACAGAGGTTCCCTTCATAATGTAGACAAGGAACAAGGAAGAAATTCCCACTAGTACGTTCCAGTGGGATATTTACCGACATCCACGTGGGCGAAGCCGCGGTCAAAAGCTAGTGTATTTATATAATTTTAACCATAAAAATCATCAATACATCTCTCTAAGTTAGATTTCGTGCAGATTCGTTAGATTTCGTACGTTTGACGAATCTGCACGAAATCTAACTTAGAGAGATGTATTGATGATTTTTATGGTTAAAATTATGTAAAGACATATGTTTAGGCACGCCACCACCAGCGAGACATTTGAGTGAGCATAACATAGTCTCAGCCGCCAGGACCAGAAATTATGTAAAGACATATGTTTAGGCACGCCACCACCAGCGAGACATTTGAGTGAGCATAACATAGTCTCAGCCGCCAGGACCAGAAAGAGTGGGCCGATCCACCACGCGGGCCAGTGTGGGTGGATGTAACATGTCCTCCTTCTTCCATATTTTCAGGAAATGTTGTTTAAATTTCATTTAGCAGTTGTCCTTTTTCCAGCATCAGGTGACGGCGGTGGGCGGGCTCGCATCCAGTTCAAGCTGCCGGACGGCACCTCGCACACGGCGCACTTCGACGCCGAGGGCACGCTGCGAGACGTGCAGCGCTATGTCGCTGATAATCTACGGGTAAGTAATACCCAGAATATTATAACCAGTGGTCGGAATAGGTAGAGCTGTTTTTGCTACTGGCGACATGCGGACATAACATGGATATGCAACCGTTCCGAAATGTAACCGTTTGAGACCAAATAAACCATTTTTATTTTTATTTTATATGCCAAATATTTCCCAGAATCCCGGGAATTCTCGGAATTAAAAAAAACATTGTTTAAGTAGTTTTTATAGGAGTAGGTAGAGGTATTTTTGTTATTTGCTACATGCGGACATAACATAGATATGCCAAGTATTTCCGAAAATCCCGGGAATTCTAGAAATTAAAAAAACTACTATTTAAGTAGTTTCTTTTGTCAGTGCTTTGTGGCGGCATCTACATCGCCACATATGAACTACGCATCAATGACATGACGTCACGCAAACCTGCATCGCGCAATTAGAGTTTACCACGCGATTAGCATATATGCAACGTCCCGACATCAACCGTCGGGCAGTGGCCCACCAGACACAACACCCGTCTGGTCGGAGGATCCTCCCTTTTCTATGGAGGATGAGTGAACTTTACACCCTGTTCCTCATACCTCTATACTGGTGACCCCGAGCATGATCGTCAGCGCAGCCTTCGTGCAACTACATCAGCGTGACGTTATCAGCATCCCTTCCTCAAGCTTTCGAGCGGCGAGTCACACAGCCAGCCAGCATCCACGGCTTCAACAGGTATCCTGACCACAGCATGCAGCGGACGCGCATTCCTGGTCATCACCTTCAGCCTCAACCCAGCGCTGTACACTCCGACTCACTGGAGCATAACGCAGCGCCACCCCGACTCACTGGGGTATCACCGCAGACAGTTCCGACTCACCGTGAACTATGCGGCACCCGGTTCCGACTCACTGGAACCACAACTGGCACTGGCAAGCATCGCAAGATACACGACTCAGCCCACTATCGACCTCCGGTCTCCGGAGGGGAGTGATGTGGCGGCATCTACATCGCCACATATGAACAACGCATCAATGACATGACGTCACGCAAAACCTGCATCGCGCAATTAGAGTTTACCACGCGATTAGCATATATACAACGTCCCGACATCAACCGTCGGGCAGTAGCCCACCAGACACAACACCCGTCTGGTCGGAGGATCCTCCCTTTTCTATGGAGGATGAGTGAGCTTTACACCCTGTTCCTCATGCCTCTATAAATAATCTCTCTAATTGGAACGTTATATTTAAATGAATAATCCACTTTTATCAGTTTACCAGTCTTTAGTCCAGTTTTTATCAGTTTTTGTTTTTTTATCAGTTTGGTTTTGTAAATTGAAGACATGGAATATAAATAAAATGCGATGATCGAGTTAGATATATAATTTAATTTACAAAACAGTACAACGATATATAATTATATTTAACTAAAGTAGTAAGTAGCAATTAAATTACAAAAATATGTATAAAGAGTACTATATTATTCGTAAAAATGTAATTATGACATTTTCGGCATTAATAACGCCGTCTTATTGAAAACATTGTGCTAACTTTTACTTATATCAATCGACAATTTCAAAATCCCGGGAGTTCAGAGGCATATCCATGTTAACATCAATGCTTGCGGTCATTCACCCCAAACAGCTCTACCTACTCCGACCACTGCTTATAACACACGGGAAGACATACAAACAAAACACTCAAAGCGCTATAAAAACTGATTAAATCCACCGCCCTGAGCCTTAAACTGCACTCTTCTAGCCCATACGATGTAGTAATAGATGGCGCTACGTCTTTCGAATCATGATTAAATTATATTATTACAAGCAGAGTACAACCCAAATTGATTGTTAAATTCTAAATTAACGCGAGCGAAGTCGCGGGCAAAAGCTAGTCCTTTAAAAGACAATAACAGCCAATCATACAAGTCGGCACGAAGTTTAACGACAGACTTTTAAACATACTTTTATCTTCAATCAACCTTTACTATTTCAGTTGTCAGCCTCATCTTTCGCCCTGTGGACAGCATTCCCTCGTCGTGAACTAACGGACACCGACGCAAGTCTGCGAGGCTTACAACTAGCGCCCTCTGCCGCCTTGCTAGTGCTACCACGTCGCACTGCGGCCGTAGTGGCCAGGCCTTCCGCTGTGTCCAGCCTCATCAGTGAGTATCACAGCCTTGTCAGTATCATAGGCTTACAACTAGCGCCCTCTGCCGCCTTGCTAGTGCTACCACGTCGCACTGCGGCCGTCGTGGCCAGGCCTTCTGCTGTGTCCAGCCTCATCAGTGAGTATCACAGCCTTGTCAGTATCATAGGCTTACAACTAGCGCCCTCTGCCGCCTTGCTAGTGCTACCATGTCGCACTGCGGCCGTCGTGGCCAGGCCTTCTGCTGTGTCCAGCCTCATCAGTGATTATCACAGCCTTGTCAGTGTCATAGGCTTACAACTAGCGCCCTCTGCCGCCTTGCTAGTGCTACCACGTCGCACTGCGGCCGTCGTGGCCAGGCCTTCTGCTGTGTCCAGCCTCATCAGTGATTATCACAGCCTTGTCAGTGTCATAGGCTTACAACTAGCGCCCTCTGCCGCCTTGCTAGTGCTACCACGTCGCACTGCGGCCGTCGTGGCCAGGCCTTCCGCTGTGTCCAGCCTCATCAGTGAGTATCACAGCCTTGTCAGTATCATAGGCTTACAACTAGCGCCCTCTGCCGCCTTGCTAGTGCTACCACGTCGCACTGCGGCCGTCGTGGCCAGGCCTTCCGCTGTGTCCAGCCTCATCAGTGAGTATCATAGCCTTGTCAGTGTCATAGGCTTACAACTAGCGCCCTCTGCCGCCTTGCTAGTGCTACCACGTCGCACTGCGGCCGTCGTGGCCAGGCCTTCCGCTGTGTCCAGCCTCATCAGTGAGTATCATAGCCTTGTCAGTGTCATAGGCTTACAACTAGCGCCCTCTGCCGCCTAAACGTAAGATAATTCTAATTTTGCGGGCTAACTTAGCATTTTTTCAGTTAAGGGGGATGCCCCTTAACTGAAAAAATAAAGGTTTGTGTCTCATAAAATGTCCAGGCTATTAAAATAGCTTTAGATTAATGTTCAAACTCAAACTCAAAGCACTTATTTCAAATAAACTAATTACAGGCATTTTTGAACTGACACGGGTCGGTCAGTCGGAAAGATGAAGCTAGTCGCCCATTCCAAAGCGTAGTAGGTTCATATGGAGAAAAACAGGCAAGAAACTCCACGGACACTCTTTTAATAAATCAAAATATTTTATAAATATTGTTTACATCGTTCATATTGAAAATATACATGTGAGAACAATGTAGAAAGACGTGCACGTTAAAAGCGTCCTTAATAAAAAAGATAAAAACTAAAAACAACTAAATTAAAATAAGCCGTGGCAGCTAAGAGACGACCAGTCCCAACTGACGGCGCCCGTTCACGAACATGACGCATGAATCAGCACCAATTAGCTCAACCATTTTGAAGGGAACTTGTCAACTCGACATTGGTCAATGGTGTATGGTATTTTGACCTTTGTGATCAAGTAATTAAACATAATTTTCTATGCAATAGTCTGCTCACTGCCGTAGCTTCAAAGACAGTGAATATACATTTATTACAGGAGGTCCTTAACAAATAAATAAACACAAAACTTTCTCCTCCACAGCGTTCTTCACACAACTCTTCACCACTATAATACTGGAACCATCCCAGAACCTTCTCACCTGGCTGCGCACGCGACTGTTCCCGCCCCCGGCGTCCCCGCCGCGAGCGCGTGCTCCCTCGCCCGCCCCCACCGCCGCACCCCCGACCGCGGCCGCCCCCGCGCCCCCGGCCCCGCGCCGGCGCGGCAACATTCACCGCCTGCCCTCCGACCGCGCCCCCGATGATGACAATAACACATGGAATGGTAATTCTACTCAGCAAATGTAATTGTCACAATGTGGGAAAAGTATAATATAAGAAAAAGAATTGACTTCGTCTATGAACGAAACTCTCTGTTTGTTGGTGAATTTCAGCTTAGTCTATGGGATGATAAGGTGTCTGCGATGCCTTTGGTTTTGCAGTTGACTGCAGACAGTGATGATTTAACATCAGGGCGTCGGCTGGTATGCTATCCAAATCACTTGAGTTATTATAATACAATAACACAGAAGTGGGCGTATTATACGCCTTGAAGCAGTACTTTTTTAAAGCAACCAGAGTTAGTTCCGTTTCTATACGAAGTGTTATTTCTTTTTTGTGGTTTAGCCTAGTCCGCACTAGGGTATATTATTATGTAAAATATATTTAGTTCCTAATGATTTTATTGCGTATTTCGGACTCAATCGTGGCTCTTACAAGCTCGTTAGTTAGTCATTTGCCTGTCTACTTTCGGATTGGAACGAGAATAAAATCGTGAACTTAGAGGTTTTTCGCGATAATTATAATTTTATGATATATTTTCGGCCATATTGAATTTTGTGCTGGGAATCTTGATGCTTTTAAATATTGTTCTAAGTAATGCGGGCATGGCTACTTACTATGAGCTTTGAGTCACTTAGTATGAACGCAAAATGGCGCTAGTTTTTGCACATTGACTTTGGAATAAGGTTGGCTACACATTGTCGATAGTCGTGCAAGTGGCTGGTTGATATGCTCGGTGCAAATTGCGACTGGCGATCGCGACTACAAGTTGCTAGACGAAGCGTTTGCGACTAATCTATGTGTGTATGAGAATGTTCTAGAAATAAATGATCTACAGTAGTTAAACATGAGTATAACTACAAATCAGGGATGGAGAAATGCGACAGCCCTCTCATTACTTCCGATAGACTAGTCTAAGCATTGTATACTTTCTGCTTATTGTTATGATGAGTACACTTTGGATTCCAAATTACCAAAAACGTCATAACTTTATTCTTAGTCCATTTTGTTATGTTACTCGATAGCCCGTTTGCTACGAAATGAACTAGAAAGCGAATGTGTAAACACTAGTTCGTCTCGCCACTCTTTTCCCTTGGCTTGTGTTTAAACGCCTACCAGAAAAGTACCTATTTTACTACCAAAAAAATTCGAAATACCTGCCAGAATGGATAAATGCTCACCAAAATGAAAACCATTTTATTGTGAAATTATATCTTTAGAAAACTGACAGCAGGTCGACGGAGCCCCGCAGCGGGGCTCCTATTTCAGTCTGCAGTATTTAAAGGTACCTAACCAACCAAACCTTGGGGTGCCCCTGACGTCGACCGTCTAGGGTTAGGGTTTTCGTCAGCAGGTCGACGCAGATTTGGTGAGCATTTAATTTTTTTTGGTAGTCATTAGATTTAATACCTTTTCCCTTTGACTCGAGTTCAAAAAACCGCTCCCGACGTCACTCGCGCTAATGTGTAAGGCATTGAACTACTGTCATGAAATAGTTATAAATGTGTACGTTAACTCTGCAACTGTGCATTCATATCACATATGACCATTACTCTGCATAAACACTTATTTCATGTGAAATACCACTGATTAAACTTAATATTACATTAGATATTAACGTTTGACCTAAACGAAATGTATAATCATTTATTGTCACTATAAACTAAATGTATGAATATTTTCTATGTATATATTGACCAATGTTTAAAAAAATAAATAAAAATTTACACTTTCGAGTTTAAAAAATGTGTATAATTAATTGTAAAATTTGTTGGAAACTATAATGTTTTTTTGCATTTTGTTTTCAGCTTTGAAAACGGGGACGATTCTTTTATTATTTATTTTACTATTTATGATTCGTATTGAAGAAGTTCATTGAAAAGTTTTGACCCGTACAGTGTTACATTTGACCTTTGTTACTTTCTACACTATCTACTTTCATCTAAAAAAATACTTTAAAAAAATGCATGTTATACCGTGATGCGTTCTCCTGGATAAGCAGAAACTATTGAGAACGTCACGTGTTAAAAATTCACACTTTTCGTTAGCGCGCCAAACATTTAGTTTTCAAAATGGCGGCCTTTACTATTTTTTTTTTTTCTAATCTCACATTAAATGGGTCAAGACTACAATAATTAAGTTTTCTAGATTAGTTATGAACTATTATCAAATTTTCGTTGTAATTTATAATTGAAATAAATATTTGTTAAATATGTACATTGGTTTTGTTTTATTTATTTTATTTTCTGTGTTTTTGTTCCTATAGAATGTACTTGTAGGTAAGTAGGTACCTTGTTCTAATATAAACTGGGTTTTTCTATCTATAATATGTATGTATTTACAAAAAAAAATGTATATAAGTAGTTTATCAGCCATCTCGTTACCATAACACAAGCATTAGGTTGCTTAGCTTGGGACTAGATGGCGTTGTGTGAAATGTCCAAGGATATTTATTTATTTATAAACGAATGTCGCGCGAACTATACGCACGGACGGACACGTTATTTAACGAACGACCGAGGTAATTAAATCAAGGTCACTGCTCAGATAAACTCAGTAGTTTATATAAGCTAGAGTTAGCTTTATTATCTGTGGTTCCACAACGAAATCAAAGAAATAGACATTGAATTCATAAGTTCGAATGACAACAGCTCACGACGAGTCACGAAAGAAGATTAATTACTGCGTGACTAAAATGCATTTAAATGGCAGTGTTACTTAAGAAAGTTTGTCGGTAACTAACGAGGAGAATAGAGTAATTAGTTGCATAACTGTTGGCTTGCAACGACTTGCTTTTTAAGTCGTACAAGCAGAGGACCTAGTATCGATCCCTGTGGGACTCTTTCAGGAATGGCTAGAGAAACAAATATTTAGAACTGGTTACGGATAAAAATGATATTTATGTAGGTCTGTTACATGATAAATTATGTAGGTAGGTAGGTACTTAGGTAAATAAGGTTTAAAAAAATATTCTGATTTTATTCCGTTTTAGGTACCTACCTACTGTCAATATTTGTTGCTTGATTGATACTTAGAGCTTATGTGGTACGCAAGCGTGACATCGAGTTATGGCTTTTACTTTTTATTATGTTTTACGGTAGCAGCACAAGTTCAAGCGAGGGAAATAAATTAGTGCCGCCTACGTGCGTAACCGTGTACTTTTTTTTATTTCGGTAAATTAAACTTAAAACTCTGCTTTGATTTTTTTTGTTTTGATAAAAATCTAAGAACATTACTAAGCTAAAATAACTTAAAAATATAATATCTTAAACTAAAACTAATAAAAAACTGAAATATGGCCAAGGTAAAAGCCAGCCCTTGGGTCACGGGAAGTGTCAACAAGCCGTTTGGAGATTTCCTTAAACAAACTATGAGCACTCGGACAGAACATTACTTATATCTGTAGGTACTACTAATTCATACGGTGCCTGGCTAAGCGCCTGCCTGGGTTCGAACCCAGACAGGCGCTTTACTTTGTGTAAATTATTTCATCAGCACTGCTCTCAAAACGGTGAAGGAAAACATCGTGAGGAAACCGGCATGTCCTAGAACCAAAAATTCGAAGACATGTGACATCTACCAACCCGCACTGGGCCCGCGTGCTGGATTACTTACAGCTCACTCCTCACAGAGAGGAGGCCTGTGTGCCCTCCCAGCAGTGGGAACGTTATATACTGATTGTGTTTAAGATTCATGCGTAGTAAATATACTACCTAAGTATATCTGTTCATCTATTCATACACGAAATCTGTTAAAGGGACATTATTGTACTCATCATTACGAACAACTTTTACTCCGTCATGAGCAAATCACCATATTCTCAACTCACCAGATTCGCAACTCACCAGATTCGCAACTCACCAGATTCGCAACTTATCAGCTTTTGTACTATCCAACACATAAATTATAATATACTTTACCTTCAAATAAATTAAGAGCGAAAATTTAAATTAATTTATTACCTATTCAATTAATTTCAAGAACGTAGTATTTAATTAACCATGTTGCGCATACCTGCATTAAAACCCAAAAAAATTGTATTGTATTTTGGCCTCATAATTATTTGTAAAACATTATTTTTTTTTTTTTTTTTATGAATGGATTTATTTATTTAATTTATTATATGTTGGAATAGAAATAATACAAAACTATTTATAATATGTACAAGTGGGTAAGTATAAAAAATAAAAAGTGGTGGAAGAGCTCATAGGGCATCAAAAAATTCGTCCGCATCGCTGTCAGTGGGAAAAGTGCCCAAAAGGCTGGCGGCATTGCCACGCTGGATGGCAATGCTAATTCTTTGGGCTAAAAATAGGCCAGCCCTCTGGTCCCGTGTGGAGTCGACCAACCGCTTGGCGATGTCCCGAAATACTCGATGAGCACTCGGACCCCAAGGCCCTAGTGTTTCAACCCCAAACGGCTCAAACATATAGCTCCCAACAAGGTTGTTATATTTGCGCCGTTTGAGGTTTTCTGCACCTGCAGCAGCCGCTCCAACGCAGCACGCCGTGCTAGGAAGATGGGATGGCGCGAGGGTGTCGACACAGGTTGCATCCCACACCAAAGGCCTGCCTAATGTGCACCCAGTGGAATAATATTTACGAAAAATATTGTTAAAAATATTAACCCAGGTGAATTAAGTATTTAAGTAAACTGCCTACATCAAGAACTCCGTGTTATTTTGGTTTTGTTTCGATTTACTTACATATATTTTTTTTTTGGTGAATAAAGTACCTATTCTGTTATTTTTTGTGATTTTGTGCTTCATTGTACCTACATCTGGTGAGTTGCGAATCTGGTGAGTTGCGAATATGGTGAGTTGCAAATCTGGGGAGTTGCTCATAAGCGCTTTTACTATGTGGGACCAACCCTAAAATCGCGAACAAAAAAATCTGCTTTTTGTCGAGTTATGCGAACATAATTGTAGGGAACAACTGATTTTTTTTTTAGATTGTGTTGGTCCCATAGTAAAAGTTGTTCATAATGATGAGTACAGTGACCCCTTAAGAGATTTAGTGTATGAACAGATAGACCTTATATTCTATTTTACAGGTATCGCCGCATTGATCTAAAAAGTACAGTAGGTAGGAAACATTACACTAGAAAGGTTTAGGTAAAAGTTAAACAATCTTGATGTGGCCTTTTACACAAACACATAAACTTAAACTAATGGTTCAATTGATTTAGTAATCATTACTGTTGTATTTACATTGGATTTTAGTTGCATTTTATTTTTAAACTGAGGTTTTAGACACATCAAGATTGTTTACCTTTATTTCACTACCTACCTAAACCTTTCTAGTAAGTACCTATAGGTAACTACAGCTTTTTTGAGGCCTTGTCCCATCGCCCTTACTTTTAAAAGAAACCACAGCCACTGTGGATGTTTTGTTCTCCTTTCATATTATCCATGCAAGAACTTGGCTGATGGGTTGTCTTCTTAAGAGGAAAGGCGGGTGGCCAGACTTTTGAAAATTAGGTATTTTAAGAAGGTATTGCTGTCGCTCTGCGAGCGCTCCGCCCTCGAATTCGTGCGATAAGGACAACTGCAGATCCGACTAAATAGCCTATGTAAAAAGTCACATTTCGAGGTTTGGCTCTCGCCTATTTCCTCCTCCAATATTGGACCAATTTAAAAGATATTTCATAAACTGAACAAGAAGGATATATACTATGCCCCCATGTTTTTCTTTTTTCGTTAATAGTTGTCAAATTGGTACACTAGGCGTCTGTTGACAGTGGTCTGAACAGGCAATTTTGAGCATTTTTGGAGGGTTCTAGTTCCTATAAAAATAATATATCATCAAAAAGGAAAACATAGGGGCATACAAGTAACTGATATTTATATTTCTGTAAAAAATCATTGCTTTATGGTCATTACCCACAGAAAGAAAACAGGCGAGAGCGTTTGTATCTTTTTGTATGGAGAAAAGAGCACCCACGTTTCCTCTTAAAGGTAAAAGCAAACGTAAACAGTAGGTAAATATTTATGAATTCATCAACCTCACACTCCAGGTAAATGAACTAATAAGTCTCATTATCAAGATCTTAAGACTGCACGTTGTAATAGTCAATCACGCGAAGCTGTCCGTTAGGTACATACCTACGTTTGCGGCAAGTTTGCGGTCCATTATTTTGTACTACCTAGATGGTTTTAACATAAAGGTGTTAAATCATGCTTAATGCAGTTTTGGGAGGTTCCTAAATACTTACAGTTTTAGTTTCGAGTGTGAGTTATTAGGTTAGGGTTCAGATTTACCTAGGTAGGTTCTGATTCTGATCAATTTGATCAGAAAAAAAATGAGAATTTGTTTTTTTTTTTTTCTGAAAGTCGATTAACACTTCAGTTTTTAAAATACAGTAAAAGTACCTAGTATCTGCAATAGTTTTTATTATTTTTACTCTTAAAATACAGTAATTGTTACTTAAGTTTCTCTCTTTTCTAAATTATCGTTCAAGTAAATGCATCGATTTTTCGGAACATCGATTTTATTCGGTCAAAAAACGACTCAGAACGGTCACAAGTCAACAATAAGGCAACGAACCCAAAGACATGACATTGTAATAACGTCCTGTCGGAATATTAATCAACGATTAATTAGCGTTTTTGAGTGCAGTTTTCCAATATAAATTGAAACTTGGTGCTTATTAAGGTTGATGCGCCAGGGTAGCCCGCGAAATTCAAAATTTCTTACGTTTTTTTGCAATTTGTAGGTCAGTGTGAGCTTGTATGTTGATTAAAATATGATTCGCGGCCGTAGCTAATATGGCTTTACAGAATTATAATCATTAGAATCAGCAATACAACTCCATAAGTTAGCATTTACCTCAATTTCATGAAGTCGCTAGATTTGAGGTACCTAAATGCTAACATAGGGCTATTTCGCGGGCTACCCTGGCGCATCATCCTTAAGCGTGCAAAATAAGAATAGGATCGCGCTTGCTTCAACTTCACACGATAGCTGTCAAATTAGTACGCATTAGTAATGAAGTTCGCGAGTATTGCGGAACAAAATGGCGTCTTGACAGTACTATGATGATACTTGGATGATACTCATTGTGTGTATGGTTAGAATAGGATTATGAATTAGATTTTTCGATTTCTTACGTAGACGACGTTTATAAAAAGTTGTATAATGAGAAACATCAAAAGGGACTTTTTAAATTGCGTTGATTATAGATCGCAAGCGCAACTCTTAGGTCCAATCCCCATGTTGAATAAAGTGTTATTGTGTTTTTTCTTGCAAGGATTCGCCTTCTACACAAACTTGGATCTTAAATCACTAACCCCCGTGGAGATCGGAAATTATCCCACGAGAACGTATCTACTACCGGGAAAAAAGTATCCTATGTTCTAATCCAGGTCATAGTCTACCCATTTGCCAAATTTCACCCAAATCCGTTCAGCCGTTTTAGCGTGAAAGCGGAACAAACAAACTCACTTTTGCATTATATTATTAGGTAGTTAGGATAACTGTCTTATTTTGGTTCACTAAACCCCTACTGGTTCCAAACAGCTGTCAAAGACATGTACGGAGCAATACTCTCATTCGTAGTCAACCGTGACCGCCGCACACGCAACACGGCGGCGACCAGCCGTTAATATTCACATCTTCGTGTGTGCAGAACATCACTTACGCTTTCCTCCTTCTCGGAGTAACAAACCTTTACTAATTTAAACTGAAAATAATTTCTGGGTGAAACTTGGGTAGGTAGGTCATGCAGATCGTGGGCCGTTAGGTATGTGGGTACATATCTACGGCCGATGATCTGCATGGCCGGTCCGAACTTTGCGCGGAAGGCTGCTACGGAAACCCAAGGGTGTAAATCGGCGTTTCCACGAGACGAGCGTAATAAAATCGCGGCGGGTTTTGGGAACGATAAATTCCCGCCGCGATTTTATTACGCTCGTGTGAACGCCGACTAAGTCGGCGTTCCCAAAATCGCGGCGGGATTTTATAGCGCACTGGATTTTCAGCTCTCGCTGTTGAGCCGAGCGTTGGGAATCGAGAGAAAACAGAGTGCATACCAGCGCGACGAAAAACACACTGTTGGATTTTCAACTCCCGGCGCTATAAGCAGAGAGTTGAAAATCCAGTGCGCGATAAAATCCCGCCGCGATTTTTTTATTACGCTCGTGGAAACGGGGGTTTACTCGTATATGTTTAACGTGTGTAGTCTGTAGCATCCACAGAGTACTTATACTTATAGGGCAGTAGCATCGTAGATCCCAAACGACTGCACCGATTTAGTTTTTTTTTTTTTGTTTTTGTTTGAAATCAAAAGTGTTCTTAGCTATGATTCAAGAAAATCTATTCAGCCGTTTGAAGATTATCAGCTCTTTTCTAGTTGTTGAATGGATGTGAGCATCTTCCACAGGTTATATTTTATTCGACCGGGTTAGGATTTTCGGGTTAGGTTCGGAATAATCCGTCTGATCGAGTCGGATTAAGCGCACAATGCCACATTCGCAAAATAACATTTTGGAAATTCGCAAAATGTCACATTCTCAAATTGTCATATTCCCAAAACGCCACATCGCAAAACGTCACATTAGCAAAATGCCATTTTCGTAAAATGCCTTTTCGCAAAATGCCATTTTCGCATAGTGTCAAAAACAAAAAAAAAAGAAAATTTTGAGAATGTGGTCATTTTGATAGTGTGGCATTTTGCTAGTGTGGCATTTTGAGAAATTTTGCGAATGTGGCATTGTGCGCCTAATCCATCGAGTCGATGCTACATGTAATTTGTGTCGTATTTACTGTACCTACTTACACATTTCGCTCATAGCCACACAAATTAGAAAGAATGTAATAAACACAAATGTAACTAAATAAACTGCGCTAAGTGAAGCTAAGCGACACTTTCGCTACTCGCAGCCATTTCTCCTGGCACATGTCATGATTTATTTATCTTTTGAATGAGGAAGTAGCGGAACTGGCGTATGTATGACCTGCGTGACGTTCGCAGGTTCGGTATCTCGCTTTTGACCAATAGCTTGTAGGTATTTAGTATTGTGTGCTAATTAATGCAGCTTCTTTAGAATGTCATTCTCGTCTTCAAATATATTTAGTTGTCTAATGAATTATTAGGTCAGCGACAAACTTTTAGCGTCTAATAAATGCTTTTCAAGCGACCATAACATATTGTAAAACAAGCTACTGTTTATGACGCAGCATGGTGATCATTCTTAAGTTCTTTAGCAACAAAATTTGTGATATGTCTACGCATTGACAGCTTCTATAATAAGTGTATCAACTGCATGATTTAAAAAATAATTTCAACGTAGATACTCTAATTTCATATAGTCACCTACTTATATTTTTCTCCTATGCTCCTATTTCTGTCTGCAGGGTTTATAGGAACCTAACCAAACTGAATCTCAGGGTGCCCCTGACGTCGACCGTCTTCAACCGGTTCTTGATCAAAAGCCTAGGTTTTTGATGAAAAACCTGATTTTGTCATAATATTGCGACATTTCCAAATACAAACAAACAGAGTTGCAGATGTTTGTTTTTGATAACAATATTTTTTGCGAGCGTTAGGACAGCCCCGCTCTTGTGTTGCTAATTTTTATGAAAAAAGAATATGATTTAATAATTTTGTTGTTGAATCAAAAGGTTTCATGGCTAATTTTGAGCCTGCAATTTGATTTAAAAAAAAAAAAAACGTTAGGTTGCAGGTGCTAAAGAAAACTTTTGTTGCTGCACTTAAAATTTACCTTTATTATTCAATGAAAGCAACTCCAACCTCATCTCTCCATCTGGGCCGAATAGAGTCCTTCCAGGCGCGACCAGACAAAGAAGTTGTTCGACACTCCGAGAGCGCCTGGAGGAACTATTGGTCAATGAAAGTTCTTCTAAACGAATAGACCGAGAGGTGACAGGATTTTTCGTAACGATCATGGATACGGTTAGATTTACTCCGATGGGTTGTAGAGTAGTCCCCTAATGCGAATGACGTCGGTCTGCCTGCTCTGAGTGGTTGCAACTTCGAGTTATAGCGCTTACAAGAGGCGTCATTGTTACGAAAAAAAAAACGATCAGGGAAATGGTCAGTTTTGGTACACATTCAAAGTATGGCGTCTCCGCAGATGAAAAAAGTTGGTCTGCCGGCTCTCACTGGTTGCATTTCAGAGCTATGATGCGCGCAACATTGTTGCAAAAATAAAACGATAAGAGAAATGGTCAGTTTTAGTACCCATTCGAAGTATGGTGTCTCCACAGGTGAAACGAGTTGGTCTGCCAGCTCTCAGTGGTAGTATTTCAGAGCAATCGTTGTGTATGCAAGACGCTTATTTTTGGAGAAAGCCTAAAAAATACATCAAAAAACGGGACAATAGGCGAATTTTTCAAGTGCACGCCGGTCGGTGTCGTACCCCCACCCTACACCTGCGCCCGCTGCGTGACCGTTCCCCCTGTAAAGGAATAGGGAAAAAGCTAGAGGTGTCAAGAGGTGTCAATAAGAGAAATGGTCAGTTTTAGTTCCTATTCAAAGTATGGTGTCTCCACAGGTGAAACGAGTTGGTCTGCCGGCTCTTAGTCGTTGTATTTCAGAGCATTGTTATATGCAGGCGCTCAGTTATAGAAAAATTCAACTTAACGGTAATCAGTCAAATAAAGAATGAAATCGAACAAATCCAATTTTTAATAATTCAGCTTATTGCTTTGGGTAAATCACAGATAAATAATTTAGAGAGACAGAATTTTTTGTGTCCAAAAAATCAACACTAAACCTTCTAGGTTCTCTATCTAGGTTCCAGGTTAAAATAGCAGTTAACGTAATTTTTTTTTAACTGTCTAGACTTTTTTTTTACATGTGCATGTGAATTTCACAGTTATAAACAAAATTTAAAAAATGATGTCATTTATAGAAAATACAGCCGAATTAGTAAAGCAAGGTGTCAATTTTTCAAATAATAATGTCAAAATATTTTATTCTGTGCCTGGAACAAAATGGTTCAAAATGTTCCAATAAAAGGTGGCTTCACTTTTGATGTTCGCGACGCTCCATCTTCCTTTTTTTGCTGATCTGAAGTACTTACATATTAAGGCGCTGACTGACTACGATTTTAAACGTCACACAACCGCGTAATCTATTGTCATCATTAGCTGCCTTGAAATAAGGTTGAAAATTGAAAATAATATTTGTGTTGCCGAGATGTGACCAAGCTGCGAATGTGCATTTATTTTCCCAGTTTTCTTTAGATTATTTAGAATATACACAATAAATTAACGCGGTTAAAGTTTAAAAAAAATGCTAATTCTATTAAATTCTTTAAAAAAAGAATGTCGTTATCGCTGAAAATATAGAGATGTTCGACGTCAAAGTGTATTTTTGCGGAGCAACTTCCAAATTTTTTACTGGGAATATTAAACTATTTTTTACTATTCTATTCGGTTAAAGTTTTTCTTTAAACCCTTCTCTGTCCACTGTATTTTTTTCGTCGGATAGTTTCATTGCGTTACGTCATACTCGACAATACAAGAAACTAATGTTGAGCTAACACCGCGCCTTAAGTCGTAAACAGAAGTTCGTCTTACTTAGTTTTTAGATTCGGTGATTTTTTAGCTTGCTCTACTTCTCTAGTGCCTGATAATATAACTCTACCTAAATTACAAATGTTTTACCTTTCTTAATTAAGTAGGTATGTTCTTCACGGTTACTGGTGTGAAGATGAATGTCCGCAGATAATGTCAAGATGTCTGATCAACAAGATACATAAGTTAGATACTTTTTTATTAGAATTGTTCTTGATTATCCATGGAAGCGAAATTAGTTTAATTAATGTTGGCGTTGGGTTATCAATATCTATCACATCTGTGGAGTTTAACCACAGATAACGTAGTTATACGTAATCTGTGGTTAAACTAATTTGACACTTTCACATTGCGTGGTGTGGTATTTCTTTTGTTGACAAAGTTATCACTATCGATAAATAAATATTGTATTACTTCTGTAAGTAATGTGCTTTTTAGGGTTCCGTACCAAAATGGTAAAAAAGGAACCCATATGGTGTCACTCAGTCTGTCTGTCTGTCTGTCACTGCTGAATATCTCACGAACAGCTAATGCTATCAACTTGAAATTTGGAACAGTTTTAGATGACGTTTGCCCAACTATTTTGCTAATAAGAAAGAAATAAAAATATTTATATATTTTTTTGTAACAGGTGCTGAAAGGGGGTCTTAAAAATTCAAAGTGGGGCTACTAGGGCATGTGGGGTATCATATGAAAGAGCACTGTTTGCACATTTTTAAACATTTCTTTTATTTTTTTTAAGCCGCATAGTTTTCGACTTTTGATGAAAAATTAAAAAAAAATAACGTTCCCCCCCCGTTTATCTCCGAAGTTTGCAAAGGGAAAAATCTGGAAGTATTCTGTGTGATAGAAGTTTATGTAAAGATTACAGGAGAAATAAAACGATATCTCTAAATAGCACACTTTTTCAGAAATCGGAACAGAACCCTCGGTGCGCGAGTCCGACTCGCTCTTGACCGGTTCTTTTTTTCGGAAGAAAAAAGATTGCATGCAGCGGAGATGAGAATGTTGAGATGGATGTGTGGAGTGACGAGAATGGATAAAGTAAGTATATAAGAGGAAGTTTGAAAGTGGCGCCAGTGACAGAAAAGTTGAAAGGAAATCGTTTGGGTTGGTATGGGCATGTGATGAGGAGAGACGAAACGCATGTGAGTAAAAACAAAACCGACTTCCAAAAAATACTACAAAGTGAAAAATAACTTTAATTTCGGAAGTCGGTGTCTTTGGACCTGTATTTTAGGTTTTTGCCCCCGACTTCCGAAATCAAAGTTATTTTTCACTTTGTTGTGTTTTTTGGAAGTCGGTTTTGTTTTTTGTACAAAAGTTTTTATTTTTTACTTTTTAGTGGGTCAGTTTGTAATTATCTAAGTTACAATAACCCAATGTGAACTGCTCATCACGTTTCACAAAATATTGCTTTTCCCGATGCAGGGACGTTAATTGTTGAGTTCTCCTAGTAAAAACCAGGAGAACTGGAGCTTATGGTGAAGTCACCATCACCATTATGCATTTTGCATTTTGACGAGCATAAACCATATTAAAGTAATGGAATCGCAACCTGTGATTTGAGTATTTCCGATGGCCCTCTGTGGTCTTCATCATCAGTTCCAGTTCACCAAATGGTACTTTCCGAGAGCAAATGCACGAGTTACTATAAAAAATACCGAAATCGATATAAGTGTGCCCATAAAATTTGAGGGTTTCCCTCGATTTCCATGGGATCCCATCATCAGATCCTGACTTGATGATTATGGGACCACTTGGGAAGTAAGTACTCTTTCGAAAAAAAAAAGAAAAATCCAAATCGGTCCAGCCATTTTCAAGTAATCGGGGAACATACATAAAAAAAAAGAAAACAAAAAAAGTTGAAGTCGCTTAAAAAGGGTGATGAATATACATGTTGATGGATGGAGAGGCAGAGGAAGGCCAAAGAAAAGATGGATGGATTGTGTGAGGAATGATATGAAAGAGAAGGGAGTGAATGATAGCGTGACGGTTGACAGGGGAGAATGGAGGAAGAAAACGTGTTGCGCCGACCCCACGTAACAGAGGGTAATGCTGTGGTCTCTTATAAATAAATAAATGAATAAAAAAAAATCTTTATTGATACAAGTAGGAGTGAAGGAGTACACCTACCTATTACCTGCTGTTGTCCATTATTATTTATGTGTCATGTATTGTTTATATCTTCTGTTGGAGATCTCAAATAAATAAATACAACGTGTAACGTTAAATGCGCAAAACCTCTTAAGGGGTCATTGTACTCATCATTATGAACAACTTTTACTATGGGACCGATACTGAAATCGCAAAAAAAAAATCAGCTGTTCAGTACATTTTTGTTCGCATAATTCGTCAAAATGTACTGAACAGCTGATTTTTTTTTTGCGACTTCAGGTTTGCTCCTATACTAAAAGTTGTTCATAATAATGAGTACAATGACCCCTTAAGAGGTTTTGCGCATTTAACGTTACACGTTGTCTAAGTGTCGGAAGAAAACTTTAATACCGAAAAACAATCTTTTGACTTGGCTTTAAATGCATAATGAGTTGATTTAAGAAGGATGTAGGAAGTGTCAATTAGCCCAACCAACGTCATCAACTCTCGTTTAATTCGTATTGAAAGTATGGCCCCTTCTATTATGCCTAGACCATACTGTCATCCTAAACTATTAATGAGCAATATTTGTATATACAACATTAGTTTTTGTATAAGTACACTAAACCCGAAAAGGGGTCATTGTACTCATCATTATGAACAACTTTTACTATGGGACCAAAACTGAAATCGCAAAAAAAAAAATCAGCTGTTCAGTACATTTTTGTTCGCATAATTCGTCAAAATGTACTGAACAGCTGATTTTTTTTCGCGATTTCAGGTTTGCTCCCATACTAAAAGTTGTTCATAATAATGAGTACAATGACCCCTTAAGAGGTTTTGCGCATTTAACGTTACACGTTGTCTAAGTGTCGGAAGAAAACTTTAATACCGAAAAACAATCTTTTGACTTGGCTTTAAATGCATAATGAGTTGATTTAAGAAGGATGTAGGAAGTGTCAATTAGCCCAACCAACGTCATCAACTCTCGTTTAATTCGTATTGAAAGTATGGCCCCTTCTATTAAGCCTAGACCATACTGTCATCCTAAACTATTAATGAGCAATATTTGTATATACAACATTAGTTTTTGTATAAGTACACTAAACCCGAAAAGGGGTCATTGTACTCATCATTATGAACAACTTTTACTATGGGACCAAAACTGAAATCGCAAAAAAAAAAATCAGCTGTTCAGTACATTTTTGTTCGCATAATTCGTCAAAATGTACTGAACAGCTGATTTTTTTTCGCGATTTCAGGTTTGCTCCCATACTAAAAGTTGTTCATAATAATGAGTACAATGACCCCTTAAGAGGTTTTGCGCATTTAACGTTACACGTTGTCTAAGTGTCGGAAGAAAACTTTAATACCGAAAAACAATCTTTTGACTTGGCTTTAAATGCATAATGAGTTGATTTAAGAAGGATGTAGGAAGTGTCAATTAGCCCAACCAACGTCATCAACTCTCGTTTAATTCGTATTGAAAGTATGGCCCCTTCTATTAAGCCTAGACCATACTGTTATCCTAAACTAATAATGAGCAATATTTGTATACAACGTGTAACGTTAAATGCGCAAAACCTCTTAAGGCGTCATTGTACTCATCATTATGAACAACTTTTACTATGGGACCAAACCTGAAATCGCGGAAAAAAAAATCAGCTGTTCAGTACATTTTGACGAATTATGCGAACATAAATGTACTGAACAGCTGATTTTTTTTCGCGATTTCAGGTTTGGTCCCATAGTAAAAGTTGTTCATAATGATGAGTACAATGACCCCTTAAGAGGTTTTGCGCATTTAACGTTACACGTTGTATACAACATTAGTTTTTGTATAAGTACAATAATCCCGAAAAGGGGTCATTGTACTCATCATTTTGAACAACTTTTACTATGGGACCAAACCTGAAATCGCGAAAAAAAAATCAGCTGTTCAGTACATTTATCTACATCAAACTCTTCAAAATGTACTGAACAGCAGATTTTTTTTCGCGATTGCAAGGTTGGTCCCATAGAAAAAATTGTTCAAAATGATGAGTACAATGGCCCCTTTTCGGGTTTAGTGTAAACACAAACTACATGTTGTATATTAAGTACCTACCTCATATAGTATATTTTAATCACGTTCATGAAAATGGCTCTAACGATTTCGATGAACGTTGCAATAAGGTTTTACGGGGGCGAAAAATCGATAGGTCTCATAATCTGGGAAAATTTTTGTTTTCTGAACTCTATTTTCACACACGAGCAGAGCTCCGTCACAATACAAATATGGACAGTAGGGAAACTACGAACAAACGTACGAAACTGTACACATACGGACGCGCGAATCGACGAGACCCCTAAGCCACAGTAAATATACTGAGAGCACTGCGACAATCGCCTGGGGCCTCAACGCGTCTGAGTGTGCCGTTACGATTACGACCGTTTGTCCGTAGTTTCTTTACTGTCCATATATTTACTGTGGCTCGGTCGACCAGGTATAACTAGGGTTGCCAGATTGGAACTTACGGAGTCCGGGACAATTCCATGTCGCGCCGTGGCTATAGCTATAAAAAAATATAAATTACGAGATATCTAATTTTATATTTACAGTTAAAATAAGTTTGGTAGAAAATCACCATACCTATAAAAGATATAAAATTGAGAGCTTTGCTTTTTTAGTAGGCAATCATCAACAAGTACATTATGATGTACTATCTTATTACTATTTTTTTTTATTATTAAATTTTTCGGAATCCGGGACAATAGATAGAATTACTGGATACGGGACAAGACGTAAAATTCCGGGACAATCCCGGAAATCCCGGACATCTGGCAACCTTAGGTATAACTGTATATTGTTATGCAAAACTGAAATATTTTCGCCTTAGAAAGTGGTTACGCTAATAATAGGTAGGTATTTCGTAATTATTCTTCAAAATTGTGTAACAAAATAACTACCTACAATGATTGACAGATTGAGACATAAAAGCTAAGTAAAAACAATAGACTTCCGTCTTCGCCATTGATAAAACAATGCTAAAAGCGAACGCGACCCAAATAAAAAAAAACTTTCTCAAATTCTTGCATTTTCTCCCGTTTTCATAAAATCGCTCGTTGGTTGCACATTTTAAAAGGTAAAATCGGACAGGACATGAATTTTAATGTTGAAAAAAGCGAAAGTCGTGACGGAGTTGTTTTATTTTCTTGTGCCGCAGTGTGCAGACGTCTTTAGGTGAAAGAAGAAATGGGTTACCGACCTCTTCGCGCGTTTAGTTCGGACCAAGCGTTTGGCGCGAAATGTCGCTTGACGGCTTGACGTACTTTTTAATTCGCCGCGCGTGTATTTTAACAAAAGACGTTCCTAAACACATTAAATAAATAAATAATGGATTTAAAAGAAATAATAAAGTGGTTTATACCGTGTTTTCACATTTTCTTATTAAAAAAATTGAAAATGTACGGTCGTTTGACTTACATTTGTTTGTTTTTACTTTTTATTTTGCGACCTAGTTATGGCGCGGATGCAAACAGCCTAGTTAGTGATGATAATAATATAAATACCAAAAATGTAGTTAATTTTAGTTATTTAGACAATAAAAATAACCAAAGTGATTATTTTGATGTGAAAATGCAAAGGAATGAAGGGAGAAGTCTCGACACATCTGTCGGTAAGTTATTTTTTTTATAACACATTTGCTAGTAAAGGGTCTCTTATTTCACGAATTTCAATATCGTAATGTATGTCATTACGTACTTGTGCGTAATTGTAATGTAAAACGCACAGTTTTCTTTTTAATAAGGTATAACGTAAGGTTTATCAAGATGCTCCGTCTAAAACGAAAGGTACTTTTTAAATCTTAGCAAAGAGTTTTTATGTCAGAAAAGTGGTCAACATTTTATGAAGAAAATTAACTTTGGGAGATAAAAAAAAAAATAAACATTTAAACATAATTTTGACAATAAATTGCAACAACAACAAACAAAAACAAAAAAATATTAATTTACTTTATTAGTAATACTGGCTGTTTTTGAGCCTTTGCTTAAAAAAAAAAAGCGCTGATGCGCGCGCATCGCTAATTTGTGAAATGTGAACAAGTAAAAATTATTCCGCGCGCTTTTTCTTTTCGCTACATTGTTTTTATTTGAAAATGTCGTCAAGTAATGATGAATTTATTAATTTGACAACCGCCAGAAGTCTCAGAGGCAGCGAAAAAGGCTACTCTAAGCCTCTTGCCTGAAAAATCGACCGATAGATACTTACAAGCATTGAGTTATATAACTAGAGAAGCAAACCCCATTAAAATGTGTAAAAAAAGTCTAGCCACTATTTCAACGCGACGACGTAGCTTTGAAACCACTAAACATTTAAAAGTAAACATATATCTTTCTCACTTACACAAGTCGCAAGAACAATACTGTCGCTTAGATTAGACAAAGATCGCAATATAAACATGCAATGGCGGTGAATGGCGGGATGGGGTTGCCTACCCATGCGAAATTTTACCCAAGTTTTTAAACGTTGAAAAAAAAACGTAACGTTTAAACGTTAAACGTTAAGTTATTTTTTAAATATGTGAATTATGTATTTCTTATTGGATGTGTATTAAAAGTTTATAACTAATGAAAATAATCAAGACATTTTGATTTTGAACATTTTTTATTTCCTTTAGTACATTTCCATACATATAATTTACATTTATAAATATTAGAATATAAAAACATTTAAGAATATAAAAAATAGTAGCCCACCGGCATCGGGAACAGGGTCCAGGGTACCGGTGGTCAGGGCTGCTGAGAGAGGAACCTCCTAACGATACGCGCCGTGTCCAGAAGTACCGCTTTCTGGAGCAATCTTCCTTAATCCAGCTGCCTAACGAGAGCCTCTTCAGGTGTTGATCGAGGCTCTTGGCTATTATGGCATTGGCCGTCACGACTATCGGCACAACGATTGCTGTATCGACATCCCACATGTCGACAACCTCGCGAGCCAGGTCAAGATACTTAATCTGCTTATCTTTTTCAGCTTTCACGAGGTTCTCGTCATGCGGGACCGCTATTTCAATAATCATTGGGCGACGCTCTAATCGATCTATCACCACTATGTTTGTCTTATTGGCAACAATAGTCCTGTCAGTGATGATAGATCGATACCAATACAACGTGATATTGCCATTTTCGAGAACTGGGTCAGGCATATACCTATAGTACGGTACTTCCAATTCCACAAGACTGTATTTCAGAGTAAGTTGCTGGTGGATAATCCTGGCTACAAGGTTGTGCCTCTGCAAGTAGTCTCCGTTAGCCAGACGAGAACAGCCAGAAATAATTGACGGACTGATTCCCTCGGACGGTGGAATGCCCGACAGATGTCAACCGTGCCGTCCTTCACAATATATTTCCAGTAGTTGTTCGTCATCATAACTTCGTCCATAATCGCAAAGACAAAACCTTCGGTTTCCCCAGAGTCAGTTTTCTATAAGTCCTTTTCTTTTTGAAGGTTTTTTAATTATTCCATGAATTGCACTGTTTTATCATTTACATTTAGCTGCATTTCGTCTTCTTCGCTCAACTCAGTTCCTCTAATAACATCGTTTATTTTTTTTATTTCTAGTCTTTTATTTTTTTGTGATATTTTTTTTTTGTTAGTCTTTTAGCCGATACATTTTTCAACCGGTGAATTATTTTCCTCATTTTGTGCTTTCGGGGCGTTTCAGTTAATTCGTCTATCTCTTCGTCGGTTTCCACAGCATCCACATCCATATTTTCTTCTTCTGAAAGCTCCACCTGCTATTAGAATAACGGTTGTCCTGAAAAATATACAATTTACTGTAGGCAAAACAACTCTTTATAAACTAAAAACTAAGTTGAAAAAAACATTCAACAATGTAGTTTGGGTCGATATAAACTAATTTGTTGCTGTGGGAGTTTAATGAGAAGTCATTTTTTGTTGACATTACCTATAATTTGATAATATTAATTGCCGCAAAAAATCATTACTTTTACAATAAGCATTAGAATTCCTTGATTGCACAAATAAACACGGCCACATTCGCTTTTTGGTCCTATTTTATCTTGATCACGGAAGTGCTTCGAACAAATGACAGTAGATTTAGTAGGTAGCCAGTCAGTATCTTTTCTCAGCAATCGGATTATTGATTGAGAAGCATCTTTAGGTAGTCTGGAACATTGTTAATCATTATTAAAAAATATTTAAAATCGCTTATTCCATAAATTAAAAACTCCCACAAATGTGGGAAACTAAAACATAGTTTTTAGTTGTAACACTGATCATAATTAAAAAAAAATCTACATTTTATTTATTTTCCTGCGTTTTTACGATGATATAAACACAGAAACAATAAACTTACGTGTGGAAAGTAATTCCGGTAGTTTTTGTGATCTAGAATCGCATTCTTTCATTACGCATTTACCCATTTTGGCGATATTTTTTGTCGCGTGTCACCATTGATATATATGTTACACTAGATTAGCAATTGCCGCGCCAAGGCGTTGCCACTGAACATACGGCCACGGCCGTATGCGTAACTAACGTCAGTTCAGTGCTCTTTACGACGGCAGCCGAAGTGAACCGAGTGACACGCGACAAAAAATATCGCCAAAATGGGTAAATGCGTAATGAAAGAATGCGATTCTAGATCACAAAAACTACCGGAATTACTTTCCACACGTAAGTTTATTGTTTCTGTGTTTATATCATCGTAAAAACGCAGGAAAATAAATAAAATGTAGATTTTTTTTTAATTATGATCAGTGTTACAACTAAAAACTATGTTTTAGTTTCCCACATTTGTGGGAGTTTTTAATTTATGGAATAAGTGCTTTTAAATATTTTTTAATAATGATTAACAATGTTCCAGACTACCTAAAGATGCTTCTCGATCAATAATCCGATTGCTGAGAAAAGATACTGACTGGCTACCTACTAAATCTACTGTCATTTGTTCGAAGCACTTCCGTGATCAAGATAAAATAGGACCAAAAAGCGAATGTGGCCGTGTTTATTTGTGCAATCAAGGAATTCTAATGCTTATTGTAAAAGTAATGATTTTTTGCGGCAATTAATATTATCAAATTATAGGTAATGTCAACAAAAAATGCCTTCTCATTAAACTCCCACAGCAACAAATTAGTTTATATCGACTCAAACTACATTGTTGAATGTTTTTTTCAACTTAGTTTTTAGTTTATAAAGAGTTGTTTTGCCTACAGTAAATTGTATATTTTTCAGGACAACCGTTATTCTAATAGCAGGTGGAGCTTTCAGAAGAAGAAAATATGGATGTGGATGCTGTGGAAACCGACGAAGAGATAGACGAATTAACTGAAACGCCCCGAAAGCACAAAATGAGGAAAATAATTCACCGGTTGAAAAATGTATCGGCTAAAAGACTAACAAAAAAAAAAATATCACAAAAAAATAAAAGACTAGAAATAAAAAAAATAAACGATGTTATTAGAGGAACTGAGTTGAGCGAAGAAGACGAAATGCAGCTAAATGTAAATGATAAAACAGTGCAATTCATGGAATAATTAAAAAACCTTCAAAAAGAAAAGGACTTATAGAAAACTGACTCTTTGGGGAAACCGAAGGTTTTGTCTTTGCGATTATGGACGAAGTTATGATGACGAACAACTACTGGAAATATATTGTGAAGGACGGCACGGTTGACATCTGTCGGGCATTCCACCGTCCGAGGGAATCAGTCCGTCAATTATTTCTGGCTGTTCTCGTCTGGCTAACGGAGACTACTTGCAGAGGCACAACCTTGTAGCCAGGATTATCCACCAGCAACTTACTCTGAAATACAGTCTTGTGGAATTGGAAGTACCGTACTATAGGTATATGCCCGACCCAGTTCTCGAAAATGGCAATATCACGTTGTATTGGTATCGATCTATCATCACTGACAGGACTATTGTTGCCAATAAGACAAACATAGTGGTGATAGATCGATTAGAGCGTCGCCCAATGATTATTGAAATAGCGGTCCCGCATGACGAGAATCTCGTGAAAGCTGAAAAAGATAAGCAGATTAAGTATCTTGACCTGGCTCGCGAGGTTGTCGACATGTGGGATGTCGATACAGCAATCGTTGTGCCGATAGTCGTGACGGCCAATGCCATAATAGCCAAGAGCCTCGATCAACACCTGAAGAGGCTCTCGTTAGGCAGCTGGATTAAGGAAGATTGCTCCAGAAAGCGGTACTTCTGGACACGGCGCGTATCGTTAGGAGGTTCCTCTCTCAGCAGCCCTGACCACCGGTACCCTGGACCCTGTTCCCGATGCCGGTGGGCTACTATTTTTTATATTCTTAAATGTTTTTATATTCTAATATTTATAAATGTAAATTATATGTATGGAAATGTACTAAAGGAAATAAAAAATGTTCAAAATGAAAATGTCTTGATTATTTTCATTAGTTATAAACTTTTAATACACATCCAATAAGAAATACATAATTCACATATTTAAAAAATAACTTAACGTTTAAAGTTTAAACGTTACGTTTTTTTTCAACGTTTAAAAACTTGGGTAAAATTTCGCATGGGTAGGCAACCCCATCCCGCCATTCACCGCCATTGCATGTTTATATTGCGATCTTTGTCTAATCTAAGCGACAGTATTGTTCTTGCGACTTGTGTAAGTGAGAAAGATATATGTTTACTTTTAAATGTTTAGTGGTTTCAAAGCTACGTCGTCGCGTTGAAATAGTGGCTAGACTTTTTTTACACATTTTAATGAGGTTTGCTTCTCTAGTTATATAACTCAATGCGTGTCACTCGGTTCACTTCGGCTGCCGTCGTAAAGAGCACTGAACTGACGTTAGTTACGCATACGGCCGTGGCCGTATGTTCAGTGGCAACGCCTTGGCGCGGCAATTGCTAATCTAGTGTAACATATATATCAATGCTTACAAGCGTATCAAAATTTCGTCTTATGGAAAACAAGCAAAGATCCAAATTCATTTTCAGAAAGTGTGTTTTAAAGATTTATTCGTTTATGAAAGTCCGAGTTTCATTTATTTCCTCGCAAATATGTTATAAAACGTCGTATGACATACGTGCGCTTTGATAATTACAGCCTCTGCTTTCTTGTAGCCCTCGCCTACGGCTCGGGCTAGCAATATCGCCTCGGTTGTAATTTTCAACTTACCGCTCTTATATCATAATGTACTATTAAATGTTAAACCGATTACTTATTTATTTTTAAGATCTTTGGTAATTTATTAAAAAGACTTACCTAGCTGCTTCGATCAATAGTGCTATTATTGATCGAAGCCTAGCTGTCAGCTTTATATAAAATTAATATTTACCTACTACATAGTCATATAGGTACCTATTTTTAAATTTTCTTGCTTCTGCCCACGACTTCGTTCACGTGGAAGTCGTAATTAAGACATTACTAAAAAAAATCAAAGATCCACGAATGACAGCCGGGAGCAACGGCTTAACGTGCTTTCCGAGGCACGGCGGAGTCTCGGTAAGTATGTAAAGATGGTCACCCATCCACGGACCAGCCCCGGCGAGCGTAGGCGTAGATTAACCTGATGGATCGACCTGTGCCGCTGTGCGACTGTTATTACTTAGCCACGAGCATGGATTCAAAAAACTAGTAACATTTTTGAATTCGCATCGTATCGCGGAACAACAAGCCAACCTCCAAAGAATCCAGCAGCATCCATCTCTTTCTTATTGTTAATTGAAGGCTCTATCACGGCATAGTAAGGTTCAAAAGCTTATCACGTCGAGATAGACCTGATGCCGACAAGAAAAAGAAAGATAGTCCTATGACATATACAGTGCGTTTCAACTAAGAATAGGAATGACCTTGCGCCATATTGTGAAGATTTAGCAAAATAGCATCTCGTTTACACATTTGCAAAGTCAGTGACATATTTTAACAAAAACAAATTCCAAAAACAGAACTAAAATGGATAAGGATAACACTACAAAACTTTGCAAGATTTCTAGCTTCAATTGACAGTTAGAGGTCATTGACTTTCCTATTCTTAGTTTAAACGCATTGTACATAATTATTATGTATGTAGTCATATATATTTATACATACTCGGGCATTTTTTTTTTAAACTGCTACCTACTTTGAAAACAGCTTACTAATATTGTTTTGGATATTTTAGCAAATTCTTGATTTAGTCGAATCATAAATTTTACGAATTTTGCTAGGTATGTATTTTTTTTATTATATGGAGCTTATTTCAAATAATATATGTAAATAAATAGTAACTTAGATACGTTTTGGTCATGACCGTTACCAAATAATAAGGACAGTACTGCAAGACGTAAGATGCCACATTTCAGGATTTAATTTTGTTACTTTTTTTTTTAATTTCTGTTGGCAATTTAAGTAAAAAAGAAAACTAGTCTTTTGGAATTATTTAATAATTACTCGACACTTCTATGTTATAAAAATGTTAATTATTTGCAACTTGTATGTATGGGACATCCCATAAGTGGGTTGGTAGACATTTTGACGAAAATGCCCACTCACGCTTCTTCCCAAGGGGATAGACAGAAACTACAGAACGCCACCTGCTAAGATCCTCACATACTGCTTTTGCCTCGTTTACGTTCATACATCTGGTCATCACGCACGTCGGTTGCTAGTACTACGCACCTGACCTTCCTGAAGAACATCACCAATAAGGTCACTATATGTCTTCCTAGGGCGTCCCCTCCCGGCGTTTCCACTCACATCTGCCTTGTAAATAGCTTTTGTTAGTCGCCTTTCATTCAGTGTCATTTATTAGACTTTTATTTGCAAAATAAATACATTTGTATGTGCCATTGAACATGTATTGGAACCATGTTCGCTGAATGAAGCACACTAAGTGTCAAATTAGAACTTAATTATCATATTTCCGCTAAAACTCACACTGTACAATGTATATTCTTGATGGTAAGAATTTCAATTACTTTGTTATCCCCTAAAATACTGGTGTGAATGGTTATAAACTTTGATTTGTCTGATCTTCTCATCTTTTTATGGTAAATAAAAATGAACCTAAGGTACCTGCTGCTCTAAACATAGTTCTATTAGGTATTGTAGTGTTCGTTTATTAGAAAACAGGGATATTGTCACGGTTATTCACAGGCTCACCAGCACATCCAAGTCATACTTCCCGGTACGCTTCACGTCTGTCTTCCCGCCATTCCTCGTGACTGACAGTTGACATTAGTGACAGCTACCTGACACTTGCGTGTGAGACAGTGTTTACATATCTATTAAATAGATACACTATAGGTATTGTAAATTGTAGTAGGTGGTAACCGGCGAAGAGAAACGATAAGGTAGCTCAGACAACTTATATTTTGGAAAAGACACGGAAATAAAATGACAAACTAGGTAACAGGTAGGTGTAAGTACAAGCGCAACCGCCTGCATTGCTCGCACGAACTCAACTGCCGGCGTGTTGGTGGGGGTCCAGCGACCCATACATCTACACTAGATATAGGTACATATTATAAAGTAAGTACATGTTATTACTACTACTTAACTAAGAATCTAAAAGTATGAGCGCGTCGCTAACAGGTATCCTGCAAAAATTCATGACCTAATTTGAAATCTCCAAAGAAATCCATTTATTGTACGGTTTAGAGGTAATACTTTCAGATTTCTTTGTATCGAAAAAATTGTATGGAATCGTGAGTTCGCAACGTATGATGCTTAGCAGTAGTCCTCATCTTTACTGTATATTAATTACAAAGTCAATACTGCATAACTGGTGAAACTACAGCCATTCATGCTCAGACAATTTTCGCAATCTGAGGTACCTAATGTATTCTTTTTTTATCGTACTGGAACAACTCATTTCGTGCTATGATTTCGTGATCAAGTATTAGCCAGTTATATCTAGGTGTTATCGTAGGTAGCAGTGGCGTAACTATACCGTTCGAGGCCCGTGGCAAATTCATCGGTTTTTTTACTAAATGTGTAATAATAAATGTTGGGAGTTGGGATTCTCCTCTTATCGGGGGCCCCTTCCAGCTGGGGGCCCGTGGCATTTTGCCGACTTGCCACCCTGTAGTTACGCCACTGGTAGGTAGGCTAATCGTTGACCCAAAGGAACCCATTAGCTGATTGGAATCGTCAGGTGAAGGACCGAAGTTTATGACGTCAATTACCGAAATAATAATATTAACAATTTAAACCTGTTATTGGCCCAGATCCCAAAATCCCAAGGAAAAGACGTCACAGAGAAGGCATGGGTCACTAAATGGAGAGAGAGCGAATGTGTGAATGAACTGTAATTTTGACGTTCAAAAAGTGCTGATTCTCAGCCTAATTTGAATAAAGGACTTTTGATTTTGATTTTGATTTTGATTTTAATGCACGAGTTACCTACGATAAAAAAATGTGTGTGTCAGGAGGTCTACTCCCTAAGCACGAACCCCGTAGTTTCGCCTTTCGTTACGGGCGTTTCCTACTACGTATCACATACGGACGAATGATTGGTTCGGGGCCCGAACGAAGTATGAATGACAACACGATTTGACAGTTGTCCCTACTCCCGATGTGTTTTTGCCCGTCCGAAAAATTTAACTTTTACACTTGTTTTGATGGATCGTTATTTCAGACGGACGAATGGACGGACTTAGGGAGTAGACCTCCAGCTCCGATGCACGACGGGAGTTTACTCCTGTTTTTGTGCCGTTCCGACTTTCTATTGTTGGACGAAAACAAAGGACCATAGGGGCAGGGTTTCTTCAAAGAATCAGTGCTATACAAAACTTTAAGATACAAAAGACTTTCGTTTTGTTTTGCGTTACGTAGAAAAACGTAACAACACGTTTGAGTTTCCCTCGATTTCCATGGGATCCCCTCATGGCAATGAGACCACACTTTCAAACAAAAAACAAATTAATTTTGCAATAATTTTCGTTCGAAAAACTCATCATCTACCTGCCTTTTCCCAACTATGTTGGGGTCGGCTTCCAGTCTAACCGGATGCAGCTGAATACCAATATTTTACATGGAGCGACTGCCTATCTGACTTCCACAACCCAGTTACTGGGTAACACGAGACCCCTGGTAAGACTGGTTGTCAGACTTTCGGGCGTCTGACGACCCGTAACGACTGTCAAAGATCCACGAATGACAGCCGGGACCAACGGCTTAACGTGCTTTCCGAGGCACGGAGGGGTCTTGGTATGTAAAGATGGTGGACCCACGGACCAGCAACCGCGACAAGCGTAGCTTAACCTGATCGATCGACCCGGAGCGGTTGTTATTACTTAGCCACGAGCTCTTCCTCATCGTTCGAGAAACTGACCCTGAAAAATTAAAACCTAGGATAAGTACACGATGGCCAAAAATAATGAAATGTTGAATTTCAAACTGTGTAGAATACTTATTATATAGAATACTTATTATAATTTCTCTGGACTGTATTGGTTAGGAAAAGTTATCGAAGATGATGATGCAATATCCATACTAATATTATAAATTCGAAAGTAACTCTGTCTGTCTGTCTGTCTGTCTGTCTGTCTGTCTGTCTGTCTGTTACCTTTTCACACCTAAACCACTGAACGGATTTCGATAAAATTTGGCAAGGCTATATATGGTATCCTGGGGACGGACATAGGCTACTTTTTTTTTCAAAAATAATCCTACAGGGGGGGATATAGGGGATGAAAGTTTGTATGGGAAACTCAGTATTTCTTAAGTTAGGGATGTGAAAATTAAAATGTATGCTTTTGATAGGAAATAAAGAAATATGCGGTTCAGCGTTTTTGAAAAATCATCCCCTAAGGGGGTAAAATAGGGGTTGATTTTAAAATTTACAAAACTGCATGGATTTCTACAAAATTTGGCAAGGCTTTATAAAGCATCCAGGGGAAGGCCATAGGATACTATTTTTTTCAAAAATAATACTCGGGGGGGTGATATAGGGGATGAAAGTTTGTAAGGGAAACCCAGTATTTCTTAAGTTAGGGATAACAAATTTATGCTATTGGTAGGAAATTAAGAAATATGCGGTTCAGCGTTTTTGAAAAATCATCCCCTAAGGGGGTAAAATAGGGGTTGATTTTAAAATTTACAAAACTGCAGGGATTTCGATAAAATTTGGCAAGGCTTTATATAGCATCCTGGGAAAGGACATAGGATACTATTTTTTTCAAAAATAATACTACAGGGGGCGATGTAGGGGATGAAAGTTTGTAAGGGAAACCCAGTATTTCTTAAGTTAGGATAACAAATTTATGCTATTGGTAAGAAGTTAAGAAATATGCGGGTCAGCGTTTCTTTAAAATCATCCCCTAAGGGGGTAAAATAGGGGTTGATTTTAAAATTTACAAAACTGCAAGGATTTCGACAAGATTTGGCAAGGCTTTATATAGCATCCTGGGAAAGGATATTTAGGATACTATTTTTTTCAAAAATAATACTACAGGGGGCGATGTAGGGGATGAAAGTTTGTAAGGGAAACCCAGTATTTCTTAAGTTAGGATAACAAATTTATGCTATTGGTAAGAAGTTAAGAAATATGCGGGTCAGCGTTTCTTTAAAATCATCCCCTATGTGGGTAAAATAGGGGTTGATTTTAAAATTTACAAAACTGCACGGATTTCGATAAAATTTGGCAAGGCTATAGATAGCATCCTGGGAAAGGACATGGGCTACTTTTTGTCTAAAAACATAATCCTACAAGGGGTGATAAAAGGGATGAAATTTGTACGGGAAACCCAGCATTTCTTAAGTTAGGGATATGCCCTATGTTTTCCACACGAACGTTCCCATGGGATATTTTCCGACTTCCACGCGGGCGAAGCCGCGGGCAAAAGCTAGTTGTTCATAAACCGAATCAAAATAAATCAATCACTGAATCATTAAATTGATTGTAATGGAGGCAAATTTCTCCAACGATAAAACCGACTGAATTGTTTTGAGTGAGAGCTGAAACCAATTTAAAGATTATTAGATACCAACAATAGATTATTAATTATTCTCTTGCTTGGAGGCCTTTAAGTTGTAGTCAGCTGAAATGAAGTAGAATGTTTAAATACAAAACCTGAAACCATAGAGAAAAAACGCAATTTTGTGCTTTTGTTTTTTCTCCTTTTTGTAAAAATTAAAGTCATAAGTTATTTTGGACATTTGCAATACTAGACGAATCTTAGTTGCATATATTCCATCCGCCAACGACAAAGCTGCAAAGATCACTTGCCTTATTTCATAAAAAAAAAGTTGTATCAACAAATAAATAAAAAGTTTCCGAATACGTAACTAGATGGCGCTGTCGTCGAATTAGAAGTCGCTATGGTTTCGTTACCGCGGTGTGTACAAGACGCGTCGATAATTTTTTACCATTGACTGGCAAAAAGCCGGAGTCTGGATTAATAGGCTTATATTTTTATTTTTGTTAGCGAAATTGTCATTTGCTGTGACGTAATCGCTTGAATAATAATATGGAAATAACGTAAATTAAATAAAATACCTCACCTAGTCAGGGTTGCCAGAACCAGAATGTTACTTTTGTAACATTTTACGTTACTTTCTACCCTCTCATGTTTTGTTACCTCCATGTTACACGACTCAAAATGTTACTTTTAGGACTTATTAAGGTTGCTAAGCAATTTATGCTTGTCACAACGCATAATAAGTGGTGCCATCAGCTCCAGTTTTTCTGGTTCTTACCAGATCTCTACAATTAACGTCCCTGTATCGGGAAAAGCAATATTTTGTAATAGGTGATGAGCAGTTGACTTAAGACTATTGTAACTTAGTTATAAATTACAAACTGACCCACTAAAAAGTGAAAAATAAAAAACTTTTTTACAAAAAAAACTTCCAAAATAAACTACAAAGTGAAAAATAACTCTAATTTCAGTGGCAAAAAACTAAAATTTTTTTTGGAAGTCGATTCTTTTTTTTTTTTTTTGTAAAAAAGTTTTATATCCACATAAAATAAGGTGATGTTACTGCTGCGTCTGACTCTGCGGTGCGGTCTAGTCTGCTTACCCTTTCTTCGGGAAATGTAGGCGTGATGTGATAATTAATCCTGGATTCCCCGAAAGCAGAGTTGTAAGAGTAATACATAGACAGAGTGAATTTTTCAAGGGGCGTGGGATAGCCAAATCCGAAACTATGAGGAATAGCGAAAAGTATTCAAAGAAGTCTCGGGCTCCATTTTGATGAAAACTAAAACTGCACCGTTGAATTTTTGAAAAATCATTATTTCTAGCCAGAAATCAAACCCGTTGAAATAAAACCGGTCAAGAGCGAGTCCGACTCACGCACCGAGGGCTCGAGTGTTCCGTTCCGATTTCTGAAAAAGTGTTGTTTTGCTGGATTTTTTTCTCCTCTAGCTATCGTCCGTTCTCCTGACAAAGTTTACAATCCGTGGTTTACATACATATGTATTTATTCTTTTTCGAGTTATCTATCCCTTGTGTTGCATCTACCATCTATCAACTTGAAATTTAGAATAATTTTAGATGACATTTACCCAACTATCTTGCAAATAAGAAAGAAGTAAAAATATTTATATTTATTTTGTAACAGGTACTGAAAGGGAGTCTTAAAAATTCAAAGTGGAGCTACTAGGGCATGTGGGGTATCATATGAAAGAACGCTGTTTGCACATTCTTAAATATTTTTTTATTTTTTTTTAGGCCGCATAGTTTTTGACTTTTGATGAAAAATGTAAAAAAAAATACCGTTCCCCCCCTTAGCTCGGAAGTTTGCAAAGAGAAAAATCTGAAAATATTCTATGTGATAGAAGTTTATGTAAAGATTACAGGAAAAATAAAACGATGTCTCTAAATAGCACACTTTTTCAGAAATCGGAACGGAACCCTCGGTGCGCGAGTCTGACTCGCTCTTGACCGGTTTTTTTTTTTTGTAAATAAATTTTAGTCTAAGAAAAATATAAATTACGAAAAATAGTAAGTAAGTAAGTAAAATTTTATTTGTTTAAACATGGTGTACATGATACATTGCATGCAGGATAATAACAGATAGAGGTAAAGAAATAGTTCTAACATGTTCAGCCGCATATCGTGGCGTACAAATTGGTAGGATAATAAAATGTTAAATTAGTGATATTTGCCAAAGTTTTAGGCATTTTTCAACTTTTATTTTTTAACAAAGATCTGGTACGACATCGGCTGTGATAATAACTTAAATTCCAGTAAAATTGCTCCGTAAATCATTTTTGAATAGTATTTTTCATAAAAAAATAAAAATCTAACTAACTCAAAAACTATTGAATTTCGGTAGAACATTTTTGTTAACCCTACTATGACGACCTAGGAATACGTCGAATTACAAGCAGCCCTGTATAATTGACATCAGTATGGACCCTGTAGGGCACAGCAAAAGGGTATGAGAGAGGAAGCCCTGTTTTAGGAGATCATGAAGAATTATTATTGCTATATTATTTAATTTAATTTTTATTTCATTTATGTACAACATATCATTTACATTTTTAAATATTTTTATAAAAACAAAAATAAAAAAAACATTTAAAAATATAAAAAATAGTAGCCCACCGGTATCGGGAACAGGGTCCAAGCTACCGGCGGTCAGGGCTGCTGAGAGAGGAACCTCCTAACGATACGCGCCGTGTCCAGAAGTACCGCTTTCTGGATCAAGCCCTTGATCCAGCCGCCTAACGAGAGCCTCCTCAGGTGTTGATCGAGGCTCTTGGCTATTATGCCATTGGCCGTCACGACTATCGGCACAATGATTGCTGTATCCACATCCCACATGTCGACAACCTCGCGAGCCAGGTCAAGATACTTAATTTGCTTATCTTTTTCGGCTTTCACGAGGTTCTCGTCATGCGGTACCGCTATATCAACAATCATCGTGCGACGCTCTAATCGATCTATCACCACTATGTCAGGTTTATTGGCAACAATAGTCCTGTCAGTGATGATAGACCGATCCCAATACAACGTGATATTGCCATTTTCGAGAACTGGGTCGGGCACATACCTATAGTATGGCACTTCTGATTCAACAAGACTGTATTTCAGAGCAAGTTGCTGATGGATAATCCTGGCTACAAGGTTGTGCCTATGCAAGTAGTCTCCGTTAGCCAGACGAGAACAGCCAGAAATAATGTGACGGATTGATTCCCCCGGACGGTGGCATGCCCGACAGATGTCAACCGTGCCGTCCTTCACAATATATTTCCGGTAGTTGTTCGTCATCATAACTTCGTCCATAATCGCAAAGACAAAACCTTCGGTTTCCCCAAACAGATCACCGAATCGCAACCAGGATACGGACGCTAAGAAGTCTACATCGGGCCCATGTAGGACCCGATAAAAGCGCCCGTGAAGCTCTTTGCTCTGCCATACCTCCCTGCGGTCATTAGTATCTAATACTACAGGTTTGCGCCAGTTCTCGTTAGCTAAGGAGAGCGGGGTGAGGCCCTTATCTACTGAGACCACATCTCGCTGCATCCCCACGTCGGCTTCTAGGAAGTATTCCCTGAGACTGCATACCTCACGGTTGTGCAGGGTCTTAGCATTTAAGAAGCCACGACCTCCGCATTTCCGCGGGATATACAGTCTCATCACCGATGACCGTGGGTGATGCATCCGATTTGCGGTCAGCAGTGTGCGGACCCTCCTATCCAGGGCGTCAAGTTCCGTCTGAGTCCATTTGAGTATGCCGAAAGAGTACATCAAAACCGGCATGACCCAACCGTTGAAGGCACGCACCTTGTTTCCGCCTGATAAAAGACTATTTAAAACTTTATTCAGGCGGCCAAAGAAACGTTCCCTCAACGATTGTTTCATGTCAGCAGCGTTGATGCCTAACGCTTCCGACATACCCAAATACTTGTAGGTTTCGAGTGAGGAGAGAGATCTTAGGTGTATGGAATCCGAGAGTTGGGTTCTCACGGATTCCACAATCTCCCCTCGCTTTACATGCATGACCGCACATTTGTCCACACCAAATTCCATCCTGATGGCGCTACTGAAAGTTTCCGTTACCTTCAGTAGCTCCATCAGTTGCAAATTGTTGGGGGCAAAAAGTTTTAAGTCATCCATGTAAAGGAGGTGAGATATAACCTGACCACCTCTCCTCAATCGGTAGCCTAGACCTGAATCCTCCAGCAGTGTGCTTAGAGGATTCAAGGCTAAGCAGAACCAAAGTGGACTCAAACTGTCGCCCTGAAATATACCTCGCTCGATCCTTATCGGTTCGTTATTCCTCTGGATATTTCGACATCCTGGATAGCGAAGGACCGTCCTCCATTGCCCCATACACGACATCAGGAAGGTGCGTAAAGTTGCATCTATTTTATACAACTCCAGCACCCTCATGAGCCATGTATGTGGCACCGAGTCATAGGCCTTCTTATAATCTATCCAACATGTCGACAGATCCTTTCGGGAACGACGAACCTGCTGGTTAATGGTCATATCGATGAGGAGCAGCTCCTTAGTACCGCGGGACCCGTTCCCACATCCATTTTGAGAGGCAGACATGATGGAGTTGGTGTCTATGTGTTTGTTAATTTTAGCTCTCAAAATGGATGTAAGAACCTTATAGACCGTCGGTAGACAAGTGATCGGTCTGTCTTAAATTAATTAATTACGGGTGCGCGGGCGCAGGGCGTGAGAACCGGCGCGAGTGAGTGCGGAACAACGCCGCGATCTATGATCCATTGGATATTTAATAACATTGCTGACTTGCTGCTGAAATTGCACGGGTACTTCTACTTATCTGACTTTTTATAGTGGATTATGCAGGAGCAGATGTAGATTGATATTGAATTACAGACTTTGTTAAAACTCTGGCATACTTATGTATAATAATAATGTTATACATATCATGATGATATCTTCCACAGATAAAGCAACGTTTCAAGGATTTTTAAATTTAAAGAAAGGTCACCCTGTATAACTTAAACATAACTTTTGCGTAAAAGTCCGGGGATTTTTTCAGGTTTTCAGTAGGAATGCATGGTTTCATAATCCTATGAAACTATACAGTACAGGTTTCATAGTTTAGTCTTCTGTATTTTTTCGATAAATAATTCATAAGCTGACTGACAGCTTCATAGAACTAGAAAATTCTGTGAAGTTTAAATCTCAGGAAATTTTTAAGCAATTAAGAGATCTGTCGTATTTTGTCACGTCTCCCGCTCACACGGGACCAAATTTTGAAGAGTGTTAAATGAAAAGTTATTTAATTTATTATTATTGCTAAGTATTTTAATTGCATTATTATTTTTTCCTTTATTTCATTAAGGCGACGCTATCAGACTTTTGATGATTTTAAACTGAAGATCACTTCTAAACGAGTAGTGTTAATGATTTGGAAAAAATATATGTTAAATTAAAGCATTTTCTTAATAACTTAATATGTGAATATTTTAGATTACCTATGTTTATATTAAATAGTGTAATTAATTTGTAAAATTATGTCTAACGCAGATAAAAAACTGAGAATCACGCAAAAACTGTCAAGCGTATTTTTATGAAACCTTCACCATTTTAAAGGTAATTTTATTATTTATCTTTTAGTATACGTGTTTTATTAAAATGCCTTTTGTTTTATGTATAATAAATTAATAATGCGTCTAAAATGGGACAGCGCTCCTTGATGGGCGAGACCTATTACTGGCTGGACGTACGACGCGTTGCGTGAGCTCAGCACAGCACAGAACGCGCAAGCTAACCACTCAAGGTCATTGGCGTATAGTTGCGCCTTAAATATACATATAATATTACTGCTATAGCTGATGACGATGCACGAAACGTAGCTTTTAGCTCGCGTGTTAAATAAAAGTAATAGTTGGATGGATGGTGAGGTGTAGAAAGCGATAATTTTTAATCTGTCTCGTTATTTAAAAGTTATAAAAACTAAACCAATCTTAATTGCATCAGATAAAAGATGTTAATTATCATTGTTTACGCTTTTACTCTCATTTATATTGTGGAGTGAAAAGTAACCTTATTCATAATAACGCCAAAAATCGGACAAGTGCGTGTCGGACTACACACAATGAAGGGTTCTGTACTTGGGATTAACTTCATTATACCAAGAATAAACTTAACATTATAGTTGAAAAACATGTTCTCCTATACATTCCAACATTAAATGTAAGTTTGTACTCACACTATTGACAGATTTACCATGTTATTTTTAGACCACAAACTTCTTATAGGTTTTCCTGTAATCTACAGGTATAGAACTATATTCTGAATTTTTTCAAAATCTTAGGCTCAGTACTTTCGCAGATAAGGGAGGGGGGAACGGTCAATTTTCGTCTATTTTCTTAAATAACTTTAAAACTATTTATTTTGAAATTATAAAAAAAAAATATTTGAGACCCTCATATTAAGTCCTTTCGTTTGATATGTCACACGGTAAAGTTTGCAAAAATTGTTTTTTAATTTTCTTATTTGCCACCTAAAAGTGACCCCCATAGTCAAAATTCATTTATTTGCTTTAACGTTACATGTTTGGGTCACAGAAATCCGTATGTACTTATACCAAATTTCAACTTAATCTGTCCATTAGATTCGGAGCAAATTGCCTGTGACAGACGGACAGACGGACATACAGACAGATAGACACACGAGTGATCCTATAAAGGTTCCGTTTTTTCCTTTTGAGGTACGGAACCCTAAATACTAAAACGCTCTATAGACCATGTACTATAAACCTATCTTAGTTATGTTATGTTCAATCATCAAAATCACAATGGCTACTACGAAATTTGTTTGATATGTAACTGGATTTACATCGATCCATGTTTATTTACATCGATCCATGTTTATTTACATCGATCCATGTTTATTTACATCGATCCATGTTTGTTTACATCGATCCATGTTTATTTACATCGATCCATGTTTATTTACATCGATCCATGTTTATTTACATCGATCCATGTTTGTTTACATCGATCCATGTTTATTTACATCGATCCATGTTTATTTACATCGATCCATGTTTATTTACTATCATTTCAGCCGAAAGGCGTCCACTGCTGGACATCGGCCTCGCCCAAGCACCGCCACTTCCACTGGTTCTGTACTTCTCATCTTCACAAGGTCATCGGTCCACCGGTCTTCCAACGCTTCGTCTTCCGGTACGCGGTCGCCACTCCAGAACCTTTCGGCCACATCGGCCATCTGTTCTGCGAGCAATGTGCCCTGCTCAATATTCTTCGGTCTATTATGTCGGTTACCTTGGTTCTCCTGCGAATCTCTTCATTTCTTATTCGATCACGTAGGGAAACTCCAAGAATAGCCCTCTCCATTGCCCTTTGGGTGACTTTTATCCTTCTAAGGGCGAGCGCGCATTGCGGTGCGTTTTTCTACCGCATAATCTGTGAAGTATAGAATGTCTTTGAAGTGCGCGCACTGCGGTCATGCGTTTTGTTACTGTAGGCCCCGCCCAGTGCGGCAGAACTACCGGAAACGCACCGCAGTGCGCGCTCGCTCTAATAAAGCTATGTTGTCATCCAAATGTTTACATTCTTCCAACCATGTTATCTTTCACACATCCATCCAAGTTTTCTATCATCTTAACTCGGAACAAAAAACATCATAATAATAGCGATTACCTTTAATTTCCTCTGAGCTAACGTTTTTACTGCATTAGGGTCAGTGGATCGAAGCATTTCCTGGTCATTTTATGTTTGTGGAAAGCTGGCTGCTATTATTGTAAATTGTCTTTAGAGGGATAGTGCTATTTGCTTTTTTAACCGACTTCCAAAAGGAGGAGGTTCTCAATTCGTCGGAACCTTTTTTTTTTTTTTTTTTTTTTATTTTTTTTATTTTTTTTTTTTATGTATGTTCCCCGCTTACTCGAAAATGGCTAGACCGATTTGGATTTTTCTTTTTTTGTTCGAAAGGGTATACGTCCCAAGTGGTCCCATGATCATCAAGTCAGGATCTGATGATGGGATCCCATGGAAATCGAGGGAAACCCTCAAATTTTATGGGCACACCTATATCGATTTCGGTATTTTTATAGTAACTCGTGCATTTGCTTTCGGAAAGTACCATTCGGTGAACTGGAACTGATGATGAAGACCACAGAGGGCCATCGGAAATACTCAATTATATCTAAGTATATAACCGGTTAGGTTGCGATTCGATTACTTTAATATGGTTTATGCTCGTTAAAATAATGGTAATGGTGACTTCACCATGAGCTCCATTTCTCCTGGTTCTTACTAGGAGAACTCCTCAACAATTAACGTCCCTGCATCGGGAAAAGCAACATTTTGTAAAACGTGATGAGCAGTTGACATTGGGTTATTGTAACTTAGATAAATTACAAACTGAACCACTAAAAAGTGAAAAATAAAAACTTTTTTACAAAAACAAAAACCGACTTCCAAAAAAAAACACTACAAAGTGAAAAATAACTTTAATTTCGGAAGTCGGTGGCAAAAAACTAAAATACAGATCCAAAGACACCGACTTCCGAAATTAAAGTTATTTTTCACTTTGTAGTGTTTTTTTTTGGAAGTCGGTTTTTGTTTTTGTAAAAAAGTTTTTTAGTCGATTACAAAAAGAAGAAGGTTCATCAGCCTATAATGTTCCCACTGCTGGGAAACACAGGCCTCCTCTCTGTGAGAGGGAGTGGGCCGTGATCCGCCACGCGGGCCCAGTGCGGGTTGGTGTATGTCAGAAATCTTCGATTTTTTTTTGTTTTAGGCAAAGAAAGCGCCAGGGTAGCCCGCGAAATTCAAAATTTGTTACGTTTTTTTGCAATTTGTAGGTCAGTGTGAGCTTGTATGTTGATTAAAATATGATTCGCGGCCGTAGCTAATATGGCTTTACAGAATTATAATCATTAGAATCAGCAATATAACTCCATATGTTAGCATTTATCTCAAATCTAGCGATTTCATGAAATCATGAGGTTTGAGGTAAATGCTAACTTATGGAGCTGTATTGCTGATTCTAATGATTATAATTCTGTAAATCCATATTAGCTACGGCCGCGAATTATATTCTAATCAACATACAAGCTCACACTGACCTACAAATTGCAAAAAACGTAAGAAATTTTGAATTTTGCGGGCTACCCTGGCGCATCAACCTTAAATATCAATAATATCGTCCTAAGTATTGTTTTTGCTTATTATAAACGTCAAGAAGCAGGTATGAAACATCAAGTGTTGAGCAAATACGCCAGTCTTAATGATTTCTTGCATTTTTTGTAGGTTTTGAACAAGTGCCGTGTGGTTAAGTAAAGATGAAGCCAGACCCTCCTTAAGGCGAAGATTTCCTGAAAACGATCAAAAATGTGGGTTTTTAAAGCTTTGTATCTCATAAACCGTAAACAATTTTGACATGTAAAAAAAATATGATATTTTCAAGTCCTTTTCGCGTACAGTGATGGAAGCCAAAACACAATTAAAATACTTTAATGTACCAAAAAAATCTTTAAACATACCTCCTAATAATCTTTAAAAGCTGTTTATCCATTCATTAGCAATTATAATTATAATTAAAAATATACCATGAAATGTCAAATTCCAAACTGCATCCAGTGAAGGATTACTTTTTATTAAATAGTTAATTTCTAATTTTATACGATTTTATTTGCACTTTTACGACATAATTCCGGTGCGCGTGAGAGTCTTCTATCTCGTGAGTCAAACTAGACAGCCATAACGCCATTTCACTTACACACCGAGCTAAACCAAGCTTGGAACCAGGGCCCTAAATGCTTGTAACAAAAATGCTGCAGGCAGTTGTCCTGTATGTCAAACACGTTCGTGGTTTGCAAACATAAATTAAATATGCTCAAAACAAAACCCCGGACCCGGAACAAACTATGCTCTTGTAGGTTGTAGGCCACACACATAGACTTATAAAAAAAGATGGACTCCGCGCCACGCATATCGAAAGTGAAGCACCGTACCGATCTATGTGTGCATGATTTGAGTACCTGCAAAGACGGCGTCGCTCGTGTCACGTAATGGCGGCCGGTCGGCATACTATGATGTAAATGTGTGCGCGAGGCGTGTTTGTACAAACGGTCCGGCATACTTACTGTGCTTCACTTTCGATATGCGTGGCGCGGAGTCCATCTTTTTTTATAAGTCTATGGCCACACAAAATATTTGTTTTCCTTCGGAAATCGAGCCCATCACACGTTACGTAGAAGCCTATCAGCCTATGCCATTGCAACTACCGTTAAGAGGATTTATCGAAACGAGGTTTAGCTCGGCGTGTAAGTGAAATGGCGTTATGGATGTCTGACGCGCGAGATAGAAGTCTTTCACGCGCACCGGAACTAAACGTGCTTCGTACAAATGTAGATTTATGACAAAATGTATTTTTAACCGACTTCTGAAAAAAGGAGGAGGTTATCAATTCGGATGTTTCTATTTTTTATTTATGTTCGGGCATAACTTCGTCATAATACAGGGTGTAAGGGACAGCCCTCCGCAAACTAACAGGGTGCATTCAGCTCCTCATTTTGAATCATATTCTACCGGATATTTTCTCAGGAAAATTTTCATTTTTAACCGACTTCCAAAAAAAAAAAAAAAAAAAGATTCCGACGAATTGAGAACCTCCTCTGGTTCTCAATTCGTCGGATTTTTTTTTTTTTTTTTTTTTTTTTTTTTTTTTTTTTTTATGTATGTTCCCCGATTACTCGAAAATGGCTGGACCGATTTGGATTTTTCTTTTTTTGTTCGAAAGGGTATACTTCCCAAGTGGTCCCATGATCATCAAGTCAGGATCTGATGATGGGATCCCATGGAAATCGAGGGAAACCCTCAAATTTTATGGGCACACCTACATCGATTTCGGTATTTTTTTATAGTAACTCGTGCATTTGCTCTCGGAAAGTACCATTCGGTGAACTGGAACTGATGATGAAGACCACAGAGGGCCATCGGAAATACTCAATTATATCTAAGTATATCACAGGTTGCGATTCGATTACTTTATTATGGTTTATGCTCGTCAAAATGCATAATGGTAATGGTGACTTCACCATGAGCTCCAGTTCTCGTGGTTCTAACTAAGAGAACTCCTCAACAATTTACGTCCCTGCATCGGGAAAAGCAATATTTTGTAAAACGTGATGAGCAGTTGACATTGGGTTATTATAACTTAGATAAATTACAAACTGAACCACTAAAAAGTGAAAAATAAAAACTTTTTTACAAAAAAAAAAACCGACTTCCAAAAAAAACACTACAAAGTGAAAAATAACTTTAATTTCGGAAGTCGGTGGCAAAAAACTAAAATACAGATCCAAAGACACCGACTTCCGAAATTAAAGTTATTTTTCACTTTGTAGTGTTTTTTTTGGAAGTCGGTTTTTTTTCAATTTTTTTTTCAGTTACATTTTCATTATTTCAATGTAAAATTGCATTGTGTGTTCGCAGCATTCCATTTATGTAAAAGAAACTGCAAAAAAAAACAGCAGAGAAAAAAACCAGCAATGGATGTTGAAATACTCTAGAAATCAGCTGTTCACTTTCTGTCTAGCTACAGAGTTCATCGAACTCACCACATACCTATTACCTACCCCTCCCAACCAGTAATAGACGTTCCGATTTGTGCACAAAAACACAAACAAATCAGGTTTATTGGATTCCCTTAACGTTCCTGAAAAAATTTCATGTACCAGTCATCTTAGTAAGACATACTGAATTCACCCTATCAGTTTGCGGAGGGCTGTCCCTTACCCCCTGTATAGGTATTGACGAATTTGCAAAATTCTTTTTTTGTTTGAAAGCGTATACTCTCGAGGTGGTCCAATTGTCACCAAGTCAGATTCAGATGAGGGGATCCCATGGAAATCGAGGGAAACCCTCAAATTTTATAGGCACACCTATAGTGATTTGGGTATTTTTTATAGTAACTTGTACATTTGCTCTCCGAAAGCACCATTTGGTGAAGTGGAACTGATGATGAAGACCACAGATGGCCATCGGAACTACTCAATTACTATAAGTACTTAAGTATTTCACGGATTGCGATTCGATTACTTTAATATGGTTGCCAAGTAATTTATGCTCGACAAAATGCATAATGGTGATGATGACTTCACCATGGAGCTCCAGTTCTCCTGGTTCTTACTAGGAGAACTCCCCAACAATTAACGTTCCTGCATCGGGAAAAGCAATAATTTGTTAAAGGTGATGAGCAGTTGACATTGGGCTATTGTAACTTAGATAAATTACAAACCGACCCACTAAAAAGTGAAAAATAAAAACTTTATTACAAAAAAAAAACAACCGACTTCCAAAAAAAAAACACTACAAAGTGAAAAATAACTTTTAATTTTTAAGTCGGTGGCAAAAAACTAAAATACAGATTCAAAGACACCGCTTGTTTCTTTTTTGTAAAAAAGTTTTTGTAGCTTAGTAAGTTCTTAACATATTTGAATACCTTCGTTTTAAAGCAAATTTTACTGCACAATAAGGAACTGTTTACGTATAATCGTATAAAATAGAAAATACACGGTGCTACTTTGGACTTTTTCTAACGAAAAAAAATTTATAGTACCTAATCATGTTTCGGTTTTAGTACAGCAGTAGAAAATATAGTCAAATAACACATGGAAAATCCAAATGTTTTAACCATATAGGTACCATACAATCATACATACCATACCACCACCACCATTATAAATTTAACCATTTTATTTTGGTTTTACTTAAGTACCATATATTTTTTATTTTTTTTGGTTTTATATAAATTTTAAAAACACAAAATTGATCGATGTATCCCCTTAATATGACTGACCAGATATTCGAACTAATGACCTCGAAAGCAGATTCTATTATCATGGTCAAAAACTTGCAAATAATAGTCACATAATATTTATTTTCCATCGAAGATTGTTGAGATTCTTCACCTTGTCATATTGACTAAGTGCAACCTCTAAATTATAGTCAAATGTTTTGTTAATATGTACATGTAAATCTAAGGACATCGACCCTTCAAGGTCTACAGCCGAAGATCATTCAGCATCATAAAGTTGATGCTGGAATGTGAGATACAGGCACTGCAACGTCACATTTCAGTTTTGTGTCTAGGATGGCAATGCGTCTGGTGTTGCAGACGTCAATACGGCAGTAATCACCAACCTAAGTCAAGAAATAACTATGTCCTTTACTATTAAATGAGCAATATTTGTATATCGGCCCTGCTTCGCACGGTTCTCTCGCGACTGCAGGTTTTTCTATATTATACGTATAAGGTTCGATTAAAATAGATGGACAAATGTTCACAGTGTGTTCTACCCATGAATATGAACAACTTTCACTATGGGACTGACTCTGAAATCGCGAAATAAAAATCAGCTGTTCAGTACATGCCGCTGGGGTCGCGGGTTGTTTGAAAAGATACCGTGGCCCTGGCATAGGCAACTGAAGGAACACGGGTGGGTTTTAGTCATTAAAAGTCTGACACGCCCTTCCGCTCCACCCAGAGCGGGAGAAGTCATTTTGTGGCGGCATCTACATCGCCACATATGAACAACGCATCAATGACATGACGTCACGCAAAACCTGCATCGCGCAATTAGAGTTTACCACGCGACGCGATTAGCATATATACAACGTCCCGACATCAACCGTCGGGCAGTAGCCCACCAGACACAACACCCGTCTGGTCGGAGGATCCTCCCTTTTCTATGGAGGATGAGTGAACTTTCCACCCTGTTCCTCATCGCTCTAAACTGGTGACCCCGAGCATGAACGTCAGCGCAGCCTTCGTGCAACTACATCAGCGTGACGTCATCAGCATCGTCACTTCCTCAAGCTTTCGAGCGGCGAGTCACACAGCCAGCCAGCATCCACGGCTTCAACGGGTATCCTGACCACCAGCATGCAGCGGACGCGCATTCCTGGTCATCACCTTCAGCCTCAACCCAGCGCTGCACACTCCGACTCATTGGAGCACAACGCAGCGCCACCCCGACTCACTGGGGTATCACCGCAGACAGTTCCGACTCACCGTGAACTATGCGGCACCCGGTTCCGACTCACTGGAACCACAACTGGCACTGGCAAGCATCGCAAGATACACGACTCAGCCCACTATCGACCTCCGGTCTCCGGAGGGGAGTGATGTGGCGGCATCTACATCGCCACATATGAACAACGCATCAATGACATGACGTCACGCAAAACCTGCATCGCGCAATTAGAGTTTACCACGCGACGCGATTAGCATAAATATAGGGTGACTGGTAATTAGTGACCGATATCTAAACACATGATTGTGCTCATGATAACAAACAACTTTTACTATGGGACCAAACCTGAAATCGCGAAAAAAAAATCAGCTGCCCCATACATTCATGTTCGCGTAAAGGCTCTTACAGACAGAGGCGATATCGCGTCGCGACGCGATATTTTTCTACGGATATAATATCGAAATATCGCGTCGCGACCGCGATATCGCCTCTGTCTGTAAGAGCCTTAACTCGTCAAAATGTAGGGAGCAGCTGATTTTTTTTTCGCGATTTCAGGTTTGGTCCCATAGTAAAAGTTGTTTGTTATCATGAGCACAATCATGTGTTTAGGTATCGGTCACTAATTACCAGTCACCCTATATACAACGTCCCGACATCAACCGTCGGGCAGTAGCCCACCAGACACAACACCCGTCTGGTCGGAGGATTTTACACGCTGTTCCTCATGTCTCTAAAATTTGATGATTTCCCATCCACAAAAAAAAAGCTGTTCAGTACATTTACACCAAACTCGTGAAAATGTAGAGAGCAGCTGATTTTTAGGGTTCCGTACCAAAATGGTAAAAAAGGAACCCTTATGGTGTGACTCAGTCTGTCTGTCTGTCTGTCTGTCTGGCTGTCTGTCCGTCTGTCTATCTGTCTGTCTGTCTGTCTGTCACAGCTGGATATCTCAAGAACTACTAATGCAATTGGAACAGTTTTAGATGACGTTTACCCAACTATTTTGCAAATAAGAAAGAAATAGAAATATTTATATTTTTTTTGCAACATTGATTGAAACGGGGTCTTAAAAATTCAAAGTGGCAAATTAAGAACCAAAGAGATTAATGTAGGTATAGGTGCCTACACAACTGTTTGGACTTTTTGCGATGTAGTCATTTTGCGACTTAGGTATTTAGAGATTTAGACATTTTGAGATTTGGACTATTTATTTATTTATTTTTTATTTATTTATTATATTATATTTATTATTATATTTTTATTTACTAAGAGCGACGTGGTCAACTTGCGATTCAGTCATTCTGATACCAACCCGGTATATCAATCAACACACCACACGACGAACGACGAACACCCGACGATCGATGTCGTAGACGCTACGGTAGAGATACTGACATTCATAAAATATCGTGTCGACCGGTTCCTATCTGTTACAGCATGCGGCCGGACCACTTTCCCACACCTGTCTCTATTTACGATATTCTGAATCAAGACAGCCAACTACACAAATAATTAAACATAGAATCAAAAGCGTATCCATAGACTTATAAAAAAAGATGGACTCCGCGCCACGCATATCGAAAGTGAAGCACAGTAAGTATGTACAAACACGCCTCGCGCACACATTTACATCATAGTATGCCGACCGGCCGCCATTACGTGACACGAGCGACGCCGTCTTTGCAGGTACTCAAATCATGCACACATAGATCGGTACGGTGCTTCACTTTCGATATTCATGGCGCGGAGTCCATCTTTTTTATAAGTCTATGAGCGTATCTTACGTTCCGGAGAATTAGAGCGCGGTTCCGAAAGATGAAAAGTGTTCCGTACCAAAATGGTAAAAAGGAACGCCCAAAGTGTGACTCAGGCTGTCTGTTTGTCACAGCTGGATATCTCAATAACTACTAATGCTATCAACTTGCGTTTTAGATGACGTTTATCCAAATATTTTGCAAATAAGAAAGAAATAAAAATGTGTTTTTTTTTGCAACAGAGACTGAAAGGGGTATTAAAAATTCAAAGTGGGGCTACTAAGCCATGTGGGGTATCATATGAAAAAGCGCTGTTTGCACATTCTCAAACTATGTTTATTTATTTTTTTTGGCCGCATAGTTTTCGACTTTTGATGAACAATCTATAAAATAATACCGTTCCGCGGGGGAATGGTACCTTTTTTAAGTTTGCATAGAGAAAAATCTGAAATTATTCTGTGATACCTAGAAGTTTATGTAAAGATTACAGGAAAAATAAAACGATGTCTATAAATAGCACAGTGTTTTAGAAATCGGAACGGAACCCTCGGTGCGAGAGTCCGACTCACTCTTGACCGGTTTTTTTTTTTAGAAATCGTAAATGACTTCTCCCGCTCTGGGCGGAGCGGGAGGGCGTGTCAGACTTTTACTGACTAAAACCCACCCGTGTTCCTTCAGTTGCCTATGCCAGGGCCGCGGTATCTCTTTCGAACAACCCGCGACCCTGGCAGGGAAAGATTTCAAGGGTAAAACGGACCCTATAAGACTCCGCTGTCCGTCTGTCTGTCTGTCCGTCTGTCACCAGGCTGTATCTCATGAACCGTGATAGTTAGACAGTTGAAATTTTCACAGATGGTACCTACTTATTTCTGTTGCCGTTATAATAACAAATACTAATAAACAGAATAAAATAAATATTTAAGGGGCGGCAAAAAAATGACGTTTGTTGTATGGAAGCCCATACATATTTTTTGCCGTTTTTATAGATAAATGGTACGGAACCCTCGTGCGCGAGTCGACCCGCACTTGGCCCGTTTTTTTAATCAAGTATTTGACATGGGAAGTGTCGGAATTTAAAACTTTAAATATTTCCTCCATTTAATCACTTTCTTCAAAATGTTTCGAAATATGTTTACTTATATTTTTTTTAAATCATTACGAATAGCTTTAATCCACAATCATCTACTGGAACACCGTTAAGGTGTCTACTTCCTTCCAAAATTAATAGAGCACGGCCCTTTAGGTATGGTTCGCTCGTTTAATAACATAAGGTTAGTGTTATTCTTATTGAATTAGTTATGGTTTAGTGAATATGGGTGCCAGATAGCATGGTTTCATTATACTGTGCGGCAATACCCCAATATGCACTCATTGGGGGAATATTTTGGGTATATCAATAATAATAATACTAAGATTAGGGATTTAATTAGTGACCGATACTTAAACACATGATTGTACTCATGATAACAAACAACTTTTACTATGGGACCAAACCTGAAATCGCGAAAAAAAATCAGTTGTTCCCTACATTTTGACGAATTATGTGAACATAAATGTACTGAACAGCAGATTTTTTTTTCGCGATTTCAGGTTTGGTCCCATAGTAAAAGTTGTTCATAATGATGTAGTAGGTAGTACAAGTACCCCTTGGTACGTAGTAGGTACAAGGACCCCTTGAAATATTGCCACTGTTTACACTTACAGCCTGTATGTGATGATAAGTGATTCCATGATTTATAAAGTTGTTAATTTGACTTCGGTTTTTACAAGAAACTACAACACGGCATTTTTAAATGTTGTCACGATCGCGGTCGAAAGCGTAGCGTCGCAGAAACGGCCATTTGCCTGTAACATAAGCAGTGTGATCACGACGCGTGGACACAGACACGCCCCCTAGCCACTTCTCCTGTTTTTTTTTTATATTTCTATCTTAATTCTCAATTCTCAATTCTTTATCTTCATGGGGGTGAATGTATAGAGGCATGAGGACAGGGTGTAAAGTTCACTCATCCTCCATAGAAAAGGGAGGATCCTCCGACCAGACGGATGCTGATGCTGGATTTGTGCCCAGGCATTGGCTATTATTGGTTATTGACTATTTGGCTTTTTGTCAGTGTACAAGTACTTACATACAAAATAAAAAGTATCATTTTGTAAAAAGGGCGGACACCTGGTGTCCTGAGATACAGGCCTAGAGCTTAGCTTAGGCACCAGTCTCCCACAATATTCAAATGTACCTATTCATGGTGTATTGTATAATATAATATTGTGGTGAGAAAATACACATAAACTTATCTTATCTTATTGGCTATGGGCTAGCCCCCCCTTGTATGCAACGAAATTATTGTGTTTCATACCTCTCTATACCAAATAAATCAATCTGCCTAGCCTTTTCCCAACTATGTTGGGGTCGGCTTCCAGTCTAACCGGATGCAGCTGAATACCAGTATTTTACATGGAGCGACTGCCTATCTGGCCTCCACAACCCAGTTACTGGGTAATACGATACCCCTTGGTAAGACTGGTTGTCAGACTTTCGGGCTTCTGACGACCCGTAACGACTGTCAAAGATCCACGAATAACAGCCGGGACCAACGGCTTAACGTGCTTTCCGAGGCACGGAGGAATCTCGGTATGTAAAGATGGTCACCCATCCACTGACCAACCCCGGCAAGCGTAGCTTAACCTGACGGATCGACCCGTGCGGCTGTTATTATTTAGCCACGAGCTCCTCTCTATACCAAATAAATCATCTTATTTTTTTAAAATCATTCTTTTCTTATAATTTCCAGGCCGTACCTTTGGTCGTCCAGTCAAGAAGATGATGCAGGCGCTTATTCCGCTAGCGTTCCAAATCGGCGCAGCGTCCACGTGGGCAGTAGTCGCCGCGCTGGTCGGAGTCAAGACGCTGATCGTCGCGCTGGTTATACTGAAGCTACTGCTGGTCGCTGGCGCTGCTAAGGTGACATTACTTTATATTATCTAACTCGCCAGTTGTATTGAAGCTAAGTATAAGTGTCTCAACACACTATGCGGAAGATCCGCGACGGAAATTCGGCATGAATACGCCTGCGATGCTATTTGAACTTCTGACGACACATTACGACCGAAATTACATTGCCAAATTACGTTGTTGTTGAATCAGACGCGGAACTTCCGTATGTGTGTTTAGACACTAAGTGTCTCTTAAGTGTATTACAGTGTTTGTAATTTCCCCGACCCTAGGATCAAACATGACTCCACTCAGCAGGTTAGTTTGCGACAGCTTTAGCAAAAAGGCAGACAATTTTTTTAAAATTTACTTGTTAGATAAATATAAATTAGCCTGTGTCCCTGCAGGGCAAATTCCTATGCCTCCCTTTCCTTTTTCCACTCAACTCGAACCTACGCCAACATGGACCAATCCCCCTATAGGGCCCTGCATCCAAGCGTGGTTTGGCTCGGTGTGTAAGTGAAATGGCGTTATGACTGTCTAGTTTGACGCACGAGATAGAAGACTCTCACGCGCACCGGAATTATGTCGTAAAAGTGCAAATAAAATCGTATAAAATTAGAAACTGACTATAATAATTAATAAATCCATCACTGGATGCAGTTTGGCATTTGACATTTTATGGTATATTTTTGATTATAATTACAATAATGAAGGGATAAACAGCTTTTAAAGATTATTAAGAGGTATATTTCAAAATTTTTTGGTGCATTAAAGTACCTATGTTTAATTATGTTTTGAGTTCTATCACTGTATGCGAAAAGGACTTGAAAATATTATATTTTTTTTATTTGTCAATTTTTTTTACGGTTTTTTAAGGTCAAAAAGGTGGTTTTCAAGAAATCTCCGGCCAAAGTGTGCCTATATATGCCTAGGTCTGCGAGATGAACGTTGGACGTTTTCACAACATGATGTAGTGGTCTTTGCCCACAATGCATGCGACATGCGGTAAACATGTCCGGTCCAGGGGTCTACTCCCTAAGCACGAAGTCCGTAGTTTCGGCCTTCGTTACGGCCGTTTCCTACTCCGTATCACCTACGGACAGATGATTGGTTCGGGGCCTGAACGAAGTATAAATGTCAACACGATACGACAGTAATTGTCCCTACTCCCGATGTGTTTTAGCCCGTCCGAAAAATTTAACTTTTACACTTGTTTTGATGGATCGTTATGTCAGACGGACGGACGGACTTAGTAGACCTCCAGTCCCACTTGAGCTTGAATGAAGTTATTTATTTAAATTACGTTTGAAGCATTCGTTATTATTGTTGGCACACACACACACACTTTGAAGTCTACATATTTGTAAAGTGAACCCAACAAATAAACTGCAGACTGATCACAAGGTCATTGCACTTGACGCTGTCCCACCTAGGGTTACCACCTTTTTTTTGAAGAAATATAGTATTTTTCTCAGAACCTTGCCAAAATATAGTATATTATATTATTAATACCTTGCCAAAGTATAGTACTTTTGGGAAATTTCGGAAAAAAAAAATAGTACACATTCATTCATTCATCAAATCATCATGTTTAAAACATTATAATACAAATTACAATCCTATATCACTTTATTGCACACCAGTTTAAGTAGGTACAAAAGATACACACAAACACAGAATAACATTATTTATTTTTCCAGGTATATTTATTGTTACTCTGCGCTTTGGATAATAACAGTTTATTGTTTTTAAAATAATTATACGAATCACAGCAATTTACTTCCATATTAATAAAAATCAGCAATTCATTTTTAATGAGCTTAATTAAACTTCTGTTTCTTTCTTCCCTCCATTTAATATTCATCACTGAGAAGACTCTCTCGGTGAAAGCAGAAGTTGCTGGGATTGACAGGAAAAAGCCAATGACTTTTAATATATTTGTTAAATTTGAATCACTTTTGAAAATCAATTGCCACTTTTCTGCAGTTGTTTTTGATTTAAAGGCTTAAGGTTATCTTTGAAATCATTAGCCGTAACGAGGCTTCGTGAGTGCGTTTCGTTCTAAAATTCACAACGCGTCACTACAGGTAAAAAGTGCAGCAGTGGAGTTAGCAATGAAAATATAGTATTTTTCGTACTATATTATATTTCTATAATGTACAGTACAATTGACCGCAATATAGTACGATACTATATAATATAGTACAGGTGGCAACCCTAGTCCCACCGTCCAACTGTACGCAAGGTCAAAGTCACTTCTCTGATCTTGAACGGATTTTGTAGTAGTGAGTCTATGGGTCCAATAAACGCAGCGATTGTACGGGTCTAACGCGTTTAAGGTGTTGTTTGGGCTGCCTCGTTATAACAGCGTATCGACTTATGTTTGCTGAGGCTTACTCTGATTGCTTATAAGCAATCATCCGTACAACAGAGCCGTCAGCATAATTTGAGTACAGAATCCTAACAATTAATTTTTCTTTACGAGATTTTCACAGCACGGCGACGATATGAGAACAGCACAAGCTGTACCCAGTCAGCAAGACTGGCTAGGCTGACTACCCTACCTGCCGCCGGGGTCGCGGGTTGTTCGAATGAGATACCGCGGCCCTGGCACAGGCAACTGAAGGAACACGGATGGGTTTTAGTCAGTAGAAGTCTGACACGAAGAGCGGGAGAAGTCATTTGATGATTTCCCGTCCACAAAAAAAAGGCTGACTACCCTGTGTTCATAATCGCCTAAAAAGCGGTAAAGAAAAACATCTGAGGTAACCGGCATGTCCTAGAACCAAAAATCTAAGAACATTACTTATATCTGCAGGTACTACTAATTCATACGGCGCCTGCCTGTGTTCGAACCCCGACAGGCGCTTTACTTTGTGTAAATTATTTCATCACCACTGCTCTCAAAACGGTGAAGGAAAACATCGTGAGGGAACCGGCATGTCCTAGAACCAACAATTCGAAGACATGTGACATCTACCAACCCGCACTGGGCCCGCGTGGTAGATTACAGCCCACTGCCTCTCACTGAGAGGAAGCCTGTGTCCCAGCAGTGGGAACATTATAGGCTGATTAGATTATACCTAGAATGAATTGTCTTTGACCCACACTCCAAGGTCATGTCAAAATAAATAAAAACAGATTATTATAACATAGCTCACATATTTGCACATTTTAAACGAGAGAAAGTTACTTTTACAACCGGATTGAAGAAAGGGATGCAGATATTACTTTAGGACTAGTTTGAAAGAGATAGGTGTAGCAGTATTGGGTGGCACGCTTTGCTGATTTCGAAGAAACAATTGGATTGATGTCACTATTATTTTAGAATTAGTTTAGAAGAAAGCCCTGAGATATTTATTTTGGCTGTTATAAAGTTGCTGGTTTGCTATTAGAGAATAGATGATTGAAGGGGGGGTGAGGGGGGGGAGTCAAAATGGGGAATTATGACCGTAATTGTGGATTGAACAAGACTGATGATGATTTCAACCATTAACTTAATCAGACCATTTTTAATACCTACACGCAAATAAATGAGTTCTAAGATTTGTACTGCAACCAAAAGCACAAGTCCCTTAGATTCAGTTTTTCTTTCTTTTTTTTTTATTAAAAAGGAAGCTACAACATAAAACTTAAAAACAAGAAATACACAAAACTTTATACAATACTGCAGCCCACAACGCTGTTCACAAACAGTGAAAAGTTTTTTTTTTGTAACTAAATTACATTACGTATCGTGTGTATGATAAGTATAATAATGTTTAATATACTCAAAAAATGGCACAAAAAAGAAAAATATAAAATAAAAAGTATTCAAGAAACCTTTGATTTGATTTGATTTCGGTTATTAGAACTCTCGTTCATAAAATAAAACAACTGAAATAATGAATCTTTTAAAACAACCTAAATCTCGCATTAGAAAGTCAACGCAAAATAAAAAAGTAGCTCATTCATTAGATAGCTATAGTAGGTATTTTAATATTTTAACTGTAAAATCACATAAAGCGAGATCGGCAAAATTTCGTGTACGGTCTCATAAGTAGGTAATCGGAAGTATACATGTAAAACTATCTCATCATTAATCATTCTCCTGCCCTTATCCCAATCTATTTGGGGTCGGCGCAACATGTCCTTTTTTAGGGTTCCGTACCAAAATGGTAAAAAAGGAACCCTTATGGTGCGACTCAGTCTGTCTGTCTGTCTGTCACAGCTGGATATCTCAAGAACTACTAATGCTATCAACTTGAAATTTGGAACAGTTTTAGATAACGTTTACCCAACTATTTTGCAAATAAGAAAGAAATAAAAATATTTATGTTTTTTTTGCAACAGGGACTGAAAGGGGGTCTTAAAAATTCAAAGTAGGGATACTAGGGCATGTGGGGTATCATATATGAAAGAGCGCTGTTAGCACATTCTCAAACATTTTTTTTCTTTTTTTTAAGCCACATAGTTTTCGACTTTTGACGAAAAATGTAAAAAAAAATACCGTTCCCCCCCTTATCTCCGAAGTTTCAAAAGCGAAAAATCTGAAATTATTCTATGTGATAGAAGTTTATATAAAGATTACAGGAAAAATAAAATAATGTCTCTAAATAGCACACTTTTTCAGAAATCGGAACGGAACCCTCGGTGCGCGAGTCCGACTCGCTCTTGACCGGTTTTTTTCCACACTTCTCTATCAGTCGTCATCTCGGTAGTCACCCCCTTTCTAGCCATGTCATCTTTCACACAGTCCATCCATCGTTTCTTTGGTCTTCCCCTACTCTTGTAGCTATCGACATTCATACTCAAAACTTTCCTCACGACATTTTCCTCATTCTTCTGCATCACATGCCCATACCATGACAACCGATTTTAAAACTATCTATTATGTTGAAAAGCCCTATTGTAGACACAAGGCACAGCACAGCACAGAACAGCTTTACATCACAGTATCATTGAATTGAATAATATTACTTACTAACCCCCTTATTTATTCATAAAAAACCGTTCAAGAGCGAGTCGGACTCGCGCACCGAGGGTTCCGTTCCGATTTCTGAAAAAGTGTGATATTTAGAGACATCGTTTTATTTTTCCTGTAATCTTTACATAAACTTCTATCACATAGAATAATTTCAGATTTTTCTCTTTGCAAACTTCGAAGATAAGGGGGGGAGGGGGGGGGAACGGTATTTTTTTTACATTTTTCATCGAAAGTCGAAAACTATGGGGGCTAAAAAAATTAAAAAAATGTTTGAGAATGTGCAAACAGCGTTCTTTCATATGATACCCCACATGCCACAGTAGCTCTACTTTGAATTTTTAAGACCCCCTTTCAGTCCCTGTTGCAAAAAAAATATAAATATTTTTATTTCTTTTTTATTTGCAAAATAGTTGCGTAAATGTCATCTAAAACTGTTCCAAATTTCAAGTTGATAGCATTAGTAGTTCTCGAGATATCCAGCTGTGACAGACAGACAGACAGACTTAGTCACACCATAAGGGTTCCTTTTTTACCATTTTGGTACGGAACCCTAAAAACGAAAACGCTGTAAGTACAAACCTATTTTAGATAAAACAGTGTTTTGTCAATTTCTTTCTAATTATGATTTGAGTTTGAAAGAAGAAGACAAAATACTATTTTAATTAAAATAGTATTATAGAGCGTTTTAGTTTTTTTATGAATAAGGGGCTTAAAGTTTAATATTTCGGAATGTAGGTCACCAAGAATCATTCCAATAGAGAGAGTTGCAAATGCCTTCCCATTTATTTAAATTGGCTTTGTATAATAAGTTTTTACGTCTCAAATAATAACAGTAGGTACTACTTATACACAAATAGCTTTCTTCGCAATAGAAAATGAAAGCGACATTGATATGCTATTGTACATTGCGATGACAGCCTCAGGCCCTTTATGTTGGACAGATGTTGACGAACGGTATTCTGACTGTAACACAGGTGGACATTATAATGTATACAACATGAGTACGTGCTTTATAAATTACGGTTTTTGGTTTTTCTTTTCTTTTCTACACTTTTATGTATTCTAGTATTTGTATTTTATTTTATTTTATTAGGTACGCTTGAGATTTATAGATATCCGGGGTGTATCCGAGGCATCACACAGTAGGCCCTTTCAGAATACCAGCGTTGCGGTATTTATTAGGGTTCCGTACCAAAATGGTAAAAAAGGAACCCTTATGGTGTGACTCAGTCTGTCTGTCTGTCTGTCACAGCTGGATATCTCAAGAACTACTAATGCTATCAACTTGAATTTGGAACAGTTAAATGACGTTTACCCAACTATCTTGCAAATAAGAAAGAAATAAAAACATTTATATTTTTTTGCAACAGGGACTGAAAGGGGTCTTAAAAATTCAAAGTGAAGCTACTAGGGCATGTGGGGTATCATATGAAAGAGCGCTGTTTGCAAATTCTCAAACATTTTTTTTCTTTTTTTTAAGCCACATAGTTTTCGACTTTTGATGAAAAATGTAAAAAAATACCGTTCTCCCCCCCCCCCCCCCCCTTATCTCCGCAGTTTGCAAAGAGAAAAATCTGAAATTATTCTATGTGATAGAAGTTTATATAAAGATTACAGGAAAAATAAAACGATGTCTCTAAATAGCACACTTTTTCAGAAATCGGAAATTCGGAACGGAACCCTCGGTGCGCGAGTCCGACTCGCTCTTGACCGGTTTTTTTTTTAGTTTGAATTTTTATTAATTTTTTACTTTTTTTTTGTTTTTTAATGTTTACTTTGTTACTTTTATATGTTTCTTCTAAACTGTACTTCCTGTACGTGTCCCGAATAAAATATTTTTCTTTTTCTTTCTTTCTTTATTTCTTTAGAGGCGGAAGAGATCATGGTATAAATTGAAGGAGGCCTTTCACCTATTTAGATTTATGTTGATGAAGGGCTTCGTAAGCTTTCGCTTAGATCGATCGACGGTAATTTAGTTACGCAACAAACCTCCATAGTGACATTTTTGTTGCTTGGATTTCGAATTTGATTAAACGTGTTTGGTACAAACCGGTGCTACGGATATTATAATTAATTTTGCACTGGTATATGATCTTCCTGACCTTATTGGATATCCAACAGAGGCTACACAATTCCATATAAACAGGAAGGAACAAATATAGGTAGGAGACAGTGTGATCGTTTCTAATTGTATAAACTTACTTACTTAGTTTCCTTTTCAGCTGTTGCCAGGTGAATATACCAAAACCGGCCAAGTGCGAGTCGGACTCGAACACGAAGGGTTCCGTACCATATGCGTTTAACAATCGCAAAGATAACTTTGTATTTCATAATGATACTGTGAATTACAAGTTGTTTTTTGCAGTTGCATAAAATCGCCCATATACCTTAAAAAAACACCTTTACAAATACAGTATACTATTAAGATGATATTACAGAAGTTTCAAATTCCTAATTTCTTGAATTTTTGCGATAGAGCTTGTACTAAAATGATCTAAAATTGACAACATATCCTCCCTATTTCTTCATTTTATAAGATAAAAAAAATATATTTTTGTACTCTACTCGATGAGTTCTAGACAATAACACCCCACATGCTAGGTTAAAATTTGTTTTTCTTTTTTCACGTCCACACGGGGGGGATTCCATAACTTAACTCAATGATTACCTATTTAAACCAATTTTCGAGTTAATCCAGGCCCCCCAAAATTTACTACCCCTTCTTACCCCTTAGGGGTACATTTTTGGAAAACCCTGATACGTACCTACATTTTTGATCTCAAGTATAAAAACTTAGTTTTGAGTTAATCGGACCGCGCGTTAAAATTCCTCCATACAAACTTTGAAACCCCCCAATCCCTCCTTAGGGGATAGTTTAGGAAAACTAAAAATGTTGAACTTTATAATTTGTTTAGATAAATATTCGTGCTAAGTTTCAAGTATATTAACTCAAGGGCTAAGATTTTTCATACAAACTTTCATCCCCTATTTTATCCCCTTAGGTATGAAATTTACAAAAAACCTTCCTTAGTAGATGTTCACACTGTATAAGTCAATTCTCTAGGTCTAGCGGTTTGGGCTGTGCGTTGATATTTAGTCAGTGACTCAGTCAAGACTTTGAATTTTTTATTTAGATAGATTTACCATGTTATTTTAAGACCATAGACTTCTTATAGGTTTTCCTGCAATCTATAAGTAAATAACTATTTTCTGTATTTTTTTTCAAAATTTTTGGCTCAGTAGTTTTGGAGATAAGGGGGTGGGAATGGTCAATTTTCGTCTATTTTCTTAAATAACTTCAAAACAATTTATTTAAAAATTATAAAAAAAAAATTTTTGAGATCCTCACACTCACAGTAAGCCCTTTTATTTGATATGTCACACGGTACAGTTTGCCAAACTTTTTTTTTTGTTTTACTTATTTTCCCCCAAAAAGGTACCCCATATTCAAAATTCATTCATTTACGTTACACGTCCGTGTTTGGCTCACCAACATTCATATGTGTACCAAATTTCAACTTAATCGGTTCATTACATTCGGAGCAAATTGGCTGTGACAGACGGACAGACGGACAGACAGACAGACAGACACACGAGTGATCCTATAAGGGTTCCGTTTTTTCCTTTTGAGGTACGGAACCCTAAAAAGTACCATGACAGTTGAAATTGTACCAATATTATACCGATATTTAATTTTAGTCTACTAACAATATGCTATCGTCATTCTTCGGAGCCTTAAATATACTAATTTAGTATTAAAAATACCAAAAACGGTCACACTGGTAGGAGACCACATCAAACTCTAGTCTATTTAAGTAATTATAGTAAGTTTGATAAAGGGAAAATAATAGCATAAATCAAAACATACAACACGAAAAACGTAGAAAGGAAACAAAATTAAATACAAAACAAATGAATAAAAAACAATAACCACAAAAGACAACAGACAAAAGCAACAATAATTTTGAGTTGGAGATACAGCAGACTTGTCCAAATCCTCTGGTTATATAATATCATCAATTATTGTTCTAGGTACAAAAAAGTAACAAATTAAAAAAAAAATCAACAAAAGTCTAAACATGATTACTTGTTTTCGTTAGAAAAAAATTCCAAAGTAGCACCGTCTATTTTCTGTTCTAGACGATTATACGTAAACAGTTCCATAATGTACAGTAAAATTTGTTTTAAATCGAATATATTTAAATATTTTATGAACTTAATAAGCTAAAAATTGATTTAATTATAGCATTTTGTCATAAATCTACATTTAAACAAAGCGCGTTTAAATTCCGGTGCCCATGAGTCTTCATCTCGCGCGTCAAACTATACCGTTAGGCCCCATTCACATAGGAAGCGCGGGCGCGGTGGCGGGCGCGGTCGCGAAATATCAAACATATGGCGTAATATCCAAGTGTTCACATACGAAACGCACGTAGCGGGCAAGCTATGCTAAGCTAAAGTCACCGCGCCCGCACCCGCCGCTGCGCCCGCGCTTCCTATGTGAATGGGGCCTAATGTCCGGGACTCCGGGTATACGCTGTCGCGATAATGGACGTAGGCCGTAGGTGTAGCCACAAGTTATCGCGATAATTTTGCAACAGCATTCACATTGCCGATTGACGTGGCGATAACTCGGTGGCGGTGTTCAAGTGTGGCCATCTGTAGCGATAGTTCTCGCAATAATTACCGCGATTTTTATGGCGATCATGGGCATTGACGTTAACATTGGTATGGCCCCGAAATAACGCTATTTCACATACACACCGAGCTAAACCACGCTTCTATTTATATATCTTCTTAAAATGAAATGAATTCAAAACTTTTCTAGATTTCCAACGACCACTTCAAAACCGAAGTGGTTTAAAAGAAATACATATCTTTTGTGTATATCATCAATCCATCAGATTCTAACTCTCATTCATTGCAATTTCAGGTTGGTGCCCTCTTCGGCCAGAAGACGCACGGCAGCAGCCACGGCTGGGAGACTCCTCACCAGAAAGAGATACACCTTCACATCCACAACGGAGGGCATCCGGAGGTGCATGATGAACATGGAGCTATTTGTAAGATTATTTCTATAATTTATTGCATCTGAGACTTATAACATTGCCTGAAGTGATTGCTTGCATAATGAAGCGGGTTTAAGGTTCGCATTCGATCCAAAGAGGAGCTCGTGGCTTGCCGGGGTTGGGTGACCATCTTTACATACCGAGACTCCTCCGTGCCTCGGAAAGCACGCTAAGCCGTTGGTCCCGGCTGTCATTCGTGGATCTTTGACAGTCGTTACGGGTCTTCAGAATCAGAAGCCCAAAAGTCTGGCAACCAGTCTTACCAAGGGGTATCGTATTATCCAGTTCCACATTAAAAACCCTAGTGCAATTTTATTGTCTGAAATATCTTGTTTTATCTAGTGTCAGATTGGAAGCAAGTACCCATACCCCCTGTAGGGGTAACACCCGTAGCCCCTGTGGCCTCTGTGGGTCACGGTTACTATTTCGGGGCCCAGCCCTATCAAACACCTGCAGGGGTCAAAACGGTGGGTAACGGGTTCTTCATCGGCGCTGCCCCCACGGAAGCTACCAGAAGAATACTAAATATTAAGTTTTAGAAGACTCAGTAAGTGGTTACTTGCGGGATTGTTACCACTGGAGCTTATCTTTTTCACTCTGCGATATATTCTGTTCAACAAAGAACTGGTTCTTCTCAATATTTTTCTGTTCTTGGCCTGTTTCACCACATGACAAATTCTAGTTCTTCTATTTAGTATCTGGAGATTTATCCAATCCTCGCACTGAAACAGGTTCTTTTCCTTCCTTGGGTTTTATTACCAGCACCAGAATCTTCTGTAAGCACAAATATTTTTTTTTTCTGTAAGGTTTTTTTATTCTCATTTGTATTGATATCTTTGCCTTTCGGTATGAGCAAAGTCCACCCACAGCTTGCAAATCGCATGCTTTGATCGTATGCTATACGGCGTACTTCGTTCTGACTTGCAAATCGTGTTTCTCTGTCTTTGAAATATCTTCAACATTACAAGTCATAGGACTGCCATCTTCATTGTTGTTTGCATATTGTTTTTTTTGTGTTTTTCTTCTCTTTTTTTTTATTGGCACCTTGTTAATTGTATTTTACCATTTATTTGTATTTTTGTGTGTTGTGCTAGGTCTTTTGTGTGCACTAAATAAATGTTTTATCTATCTATCTATATAAAGTTAAGCATCATCAAAGCCGTATTACTCTGATTCAGCTCATTCAGTGTAATTCAGATTCATCGACACATTGTTTTGACTGCCACCTTGACACCTTCTCGCATTACCACACGTCTCCTTGTCTTTTATCTTTTCTTCGGAGATATTTTCTTTGAAAAACCATATTAAGTAAACAAGTTTTTTTCTGTTTACATCTCAGAGGCCACAGACGGCAGAAGGCATTTGGGGTTTTGTTACTTATCAGCAACCTTCTGCATTCGTAGTAGGTAGGTATTACGGTAATAAACCGCGAAAGTGATTCTTCAAAACAAAAGTAGGTTTTTACGATGACGCATGATGACTCACGCTAGATGCCTAGATAGGTATGGGAAAAATGGAATTAGTGAAAGTTTAGATAAGATTGTGTGTGGGAAACGTTAATTAGGTATTTTTTGAAAAATGGTTAAGCTTTGTTAATATTCTTCGTGTACATCTATAAGCATAATTTCAGTACTTAGGTGTGCATGTTTAGCTTTGCCTTGCTTGCCATAACTTATTTTAAAACGGGTTTCTGGTTCCTTTTTTTTAAATTATTATAAAAATTTTAAAATAATTTTAATATTTGGCAGATTATTTTTGGCAAAGTTAAAAGCTCAGTGACATCTGTGATCAAATAGCAGAACTTTTTAAACTACAATGTACTGCTTGCGACATCTATGATCGAATAGCGCAACTATTAAAACGTACAAAAACTGCAAAAGCTTTGTAGTTTCAATATTATAAACTAGGTGGCGCTACAGAAGCCGTTTATTTATTTTTTAATCCATGGAATAATAATTCTCTAAAAAAAATGCTGAATAATCACAATACCTTTAATATTTATTAATCTTCTTGTAAAGCACAGACTTTTTCAGTTCATTTAATTGTCTTGGTTCTGTATCGCTAGATGGCGTTACTTACATTTTTTTAGTTCAGCTACTCACTACTAGATGGTGTTGTAACCAATTTCATTTTTTACAGCCGGTTGGAACAGAGATGGCACAGCAGCAGCAACTTCGTCGTCAGATAATAAGAATATCAACTTGGTTATTAACCCTTACGCAGCAGCCGCAGGTCCTCAAACTATCAGCACGCCTTATGGGAACTATGTGAGGGTTGACAATACTAATGCCTTGTCTTCAATATCCAGTCTTAACACGTAAAATAAATTATTATGAATGTGGTTCCAAAATGATTTGGTATTGAAGAAAACTGTTGTCTGCCGTACAGTGTGTTGTAAGATACAATACAAATAATATAAGTTCCTACCTACTCTGTCCATTTTAAGATTAATGAGAATGTAGGTACAGTCAACTAAATTAATTGTCAAGCAATTTGACACCGATTAAGATTGCCGTTTCATACAACTGTCAAAGAATGATAATTGTGCTTTGAATACCCGGACCATACCCGGACAATTTAAGTTTGTTCCTAGTAATTTTGATAAGCAATTAAATTCCCTGGCTTTACCCGGATTTATAATGCGTGCCACGAAAGATGAGACTTTCGTGTCCCTTCCCGTCTCCAGACCTCATACCGCTAAAGAGACATATAAATCAGAATAATCAGAATCAGAGAATTATAATCTACTACAGCGCAAGTCAAACTACGTGCTGTGTCAAGTATCATCTTTCGTGGCGCGCATTGTACCACTGTCACATTTTTATAAGTTAGCATTTATTTAGATTGTGGCCTCTCAATTATCATAGGTACAGTCAACGGCACATCACTGGTATCAATTTGACATTGACCTTTATGTCGTAGCAGTAAAGACTGATTTTCGTAGTGAAAGTATTCACCTATGTGCGGTCAGTTGACTGTACAATAACATATTACTTAGCCACGAGCTCTTTATTACTTATTTGCGTATCAATAACGTTTAAATCAAAGTAAAAAAAGACATCAAAAAATTATTCATGTATAGGCATTTAGAGGCATGAGGAACAGGGAGTAAAGTTCACTCATCCTCCATAGAAAAGGGAGGATCCTCCGACCAGACGGGTGTTGTGTCTGGTGGGCTACTGCCCGACGGTTGATGTCGGGACGTTGTAATGCTAGTCGCGCGGTAAACTCTAATTGCGCGATGCAGGTTTGCGTGACGTCATGTTATTGATGCGTAGTTCATAATATGTGGCGATGTAGATGCCGCCTATCACATATAATTAGTATTTTATAAATTATACTTCTTTCTTTCATATTTTCATTGTTGGCAACAATTTTTTTCATGTTTTTCAAATTCTTCGTTAATGATTCGTAAATACCTAAATGTTATTTAAAAAATATCTTGTTTTGCTCACCCTACCCAATTTATTCGATTTGACAGCTATGACGTCACAACATGGCGCTAAGTCGATCCTATTCTTATTTGAAACGCATTGTATCTATGGTTTTAACGTCCCAATTTCTAAGACAGATTAAACAAAAGAACACGAACGAACGAAAGTGACATAAGGACCGATAGAATTATAATATTGTCTATCATCAGTAGCGATCTGTCTCTTACTGACAGTAGGTTATTGGGTTCAGCTGTTAGTAGTATTGGCCGTTGACTAATCATTTTGTCTGTTTGCTTAACCTAGCGACTGCTAGCATTTCCTCATTTTGATGACGCCATGTTTATCAGTTATCTATGTTGGAACGAACAGCTATTTTGACGACACGTTTGGCGCAGTGGTTGAGCGATTGACTGCTGCGCAGCATGTCGCGGGTTCGATTCCCGCGCGGAACAAATATTTGTACGACCTACAAGTGTTTGTTCCGAGTCTGGGTGTTTTTCTATCTATAATATGTATGTATTTACAAAAAAAAAAAAAAAAAAAATGTATAAAAGTAGTTTATCAGCCATCTCGTTACCATAACACAAGCATTAGGTTGCTTAGCTTGGGACTAGATGGCGTTGTGTGAAATGTCCAAGGATATTTATTTATTTATTTATTATTTTAATAATACCAGTCTTATGACAGTCCCACAGCTGGGCAAAGGGCTCTTCTCAGACACAGAAGGCACGAGGATTGATCACCACGCTAGTTCAAGAAGGGTGATTTCAGCCTTATATTAAGGCTTGTCCGCCGTAAAAAGCGCGGTCACTGTCGGACTGCATAGAAAAGAAAGAGAAGCGCGATGACACAACGCTTGCAAAATATGAAGTAATTATCGATTTACACAAAATCTATTGATTGGACTAAAAAAGTAATGACATGAAATCATCCTTATTATTTTGTAGAGAACTTTACTGTACTTATAAATTTATGAACACTTTTAATGAAAATTGTAAGAGTACTATGATAAAAACTAGAAAAAATAGACAGAAATAGACCTGGGTTTAGATTTTTTTTCCCTTAGTTCTACAAATTAAAATAGATTTTAGGCAGGACAAGCCTTAAAGTTACTAATAATAGCTTTTGTGCTATTTCCAACTCAGGAATCAAAATGGTCGGCATCGTTGTCCATTTTGATTATAAAGCCAACTCCCGACAGTATTCTGGGATCGAATCCTTGAAAGCGCAGTGTCTTTTTTTACGTTTTTTTTTTAAATTCCTAGTATTTGGAGGAGATGTGTTGTATCTCCCAGAATTTGGCTGAAATAGCCACGCCCCTGGGCTTAAAATTTTATAGAACAAAAAATATTTAAGTATGACTGTTGTAACAAAACTAAATCTGCTTATAGGTAGTCTGCTCCAATATTATCTGTTGGAAATGTAAACAAATGGATCAGAAAACTTACTGTGGATTCCTATTTGTAGTGCTACTTATAAATTGAGTGCTTTGATTTGTTTACTCGAATACTTGAAACCAGAATTTCTGATTTTTTTAGATTGTTGTTGACTTTATAACCTCAATTTTCGTTGATAATTTTGAATTACAATTTAATCATGCAATGCATCCGGGTAGACTGGAAGCTGACCCTAACATATTTGGGAAAGGGTAGGCAGATTGATTTTTCTATTCAAACAATAATTATTGGAAAAAGTAAGAATTTAGTCTGAACAGGGTTTGTTTACAGTGTTATTAGAAACTTTTGGGATAGACTATAATATCATAATCTAACAGTAATAACCAATTGTATGGTATGGAAGACTATTAGTGGTATAATCTATACCTATTTCCCTTGGTCATCGCATCACGCGTGAACGGATGGAACAATTTCGCTAATTCTTTTTTTGTTGTGTTAATTATTGTCAGGAGAAGGTTCATAAGAAGAGAAAAAATAGAATAGTAGCCGGGAAAATTAGAAAATTCGGGAAAACTGAAAGTGCATGAATTATTGAAATTGGAACAAGGGTGCTAAAACGGCCACTTTGACAGAATCATATTAGGATAATAGTAAGGTACCTATTATGAATCATTTTTGAAATCGTAAAACGGTCACAAACTGACAATTCTTTATCTGCGTACAATTCATAGCACGCAATTCATCTGTTTGACAGTTTTGTATGGAGATTCGTAAAATGGTCCACAAATTATGAATTGCTTTATTGAAGTTTAATGTCAAATACGTCAATCATAATAAATTGCTGGGAATTCAGGAAATGAATTGCTTTTAGAGGAATTGCTTAATGTGGCCGTTTTAGGCCCCAAGGACAACGTCTGTCAGGTCAGCTAGTATTATTATAATGAATCCCTATTTCTCTTCGTCACGACACATATCTTGAGAACGGCTTGACCGATTTGAATAATTATTTTTTTTGTTTTATTCTCATCTTTACTGGGGTGGTTTAAAAGAAAAAAAAATAGGAAAAAAAAAGAAATTGTAATTTTGACAGGACAACATCTAGCGGGTCAGCTAATTATTAATTATTATTAGGTAAGTATTTAAGTAATTTCTATTGTCAATCGTCAGTGCTTGATTTTAGAAATACTTTCGCTCTTTCTTTGCTTTGAAAGCTTTGTCAGCTTTGAGTATGTTACCAAGAAATACTAATTTAAAAAGTGTAGTAAAAAACCCAAAAAACCAATGTTAAAATAGAAGTAACTTTTATTTATTTTGTATACCTAATACATATTATAAGGCTTAATGTTTAACTGTTTATAATAAATATTATTTCTACAATATTTTGGGAGTTTCTTTTGGATATTCTCATTAGTCCGACAGTTTTAAAAAAGAAAACTTTGTTGTTCAAGAAATCATTAGGTAGGTATACAACATTCAAATACTATCCTTCACCTAGGATTCCTCATGTCGTGGAGACCTTCCTCCCCCTCCCCCTCCTCCACTGCCTCCCTTCTCCTCCTCCTCCCCCTCCTCCTCCTCCTCCCCCACCTCCTCCATCGCCTCCCTTCTCCTCCTCCTCCCCCTCCTCCTACACCGCCTCCCTTTTCCTCCTCCTCCCCCTCCTCCTCCACCGCCTCCCTTCTCCTACTCCTCCCCCTCCTCCTCCTCTTTCTTCTCCTCCTTCGTATTAAGGCGAGTAGTGATCCCAACTAGTGCCACCATTGTGAAAAAAATACCTTAAGGCGCGGACTGACTACGTTTTTAAACGTCACACAACCGCGTAATCTATTGTCACCATTAGCTGGCTTGAAATAAGGTTGAAAATTAAAAATAATATTTGCGTTGCCGTTAGATTATTCAGAATATACACAATAAATTAAATAATTGTACGGTTAAAGTTTTATAAAAATGCTAATTCTATTAAATTCTATAAAAAAATAATGTCGTCATCGCTGAAAATACAGAGATGTTCGACGCCAAAGTTTATTTTTGTGGAGCAACTTCCAATTTTTTTTATTTGGAATATCAAACAAATTTTTACTATTCTATTCGGTTAAAATTTTTCTTTAAACCCTTCTCTATCCACTGTATTTTTTGCGTCGCATAGTTTCATTGCGTTACTATGCAAGAAACCAATTTTTGTGAATATTGAGCTAATACCGCGCCTTAAGTTACGCTAACTGCTAAGGCTTCGAACCTAGGACGTTAAAGCCCCGTATTCATGGTAAACAATTGTTTAGGAACAGTTGATCAACATTGTTGGTGAGCGGCGAGAATGTTGCTAGCAACTATGTTTAAATCAATACAGGTTGTCCACACGCCAGTCTGCGTTAAAATGTTGCCCGAGGAGGTAGTGTTGTTGTGTTCTCTGTATCTGATGTTTTTTTTTTGCCGACAACTTTTTTTTTCTCTCTAGTAAATTGAGTACGCAGTACATGTATTTTAGTTTCCACATCTTTTTAGAAATTTCTTCGAATGCATCGTTCTTTTTGTTTCTATCTTTGTATTCTTTTATAGAAGAATCCCATAATAATCGTTTTGATTGAAATAATTCTATTAGTTGCATTATTTTATCATTACTCCACACTACTGCCATGTTTATAAACTGTTGCAAACACGTTCACACACGTCAACAATTTTCGCTAAACTGATGTTTACGCTTGTCGGGCGAGAGCTTGTCAACATGACGCTATCAACTCTGCAACACGCAGTGTTGCCAGCAACATCTTGACAGCAACTCCGCAACACGTTGATTCAACTTTGTTGCTAAACAAATGTTTATCATGAATACGGGGCTTTAGTGTTGATTTTTTTGATACAAAAAATGACTAAAATGTGATCATAGGAAATTTCAAAATGTTCCATATCCAGACTTATTTTTTTTTTTTGTCAATGGTGGCGCTCTAAAATTGGCGACAATTAAGTACACAGTTAGATGACAATTCCCATGGCTTTTACCTTGGCCAGAGCCTAAGCATTGCCACACAACGTGGCAATGCCGCTAGTCTCTTGGGTACTTTACCAGTCGACAGCGATGCGGAGGAATTTTTCGCCATATTGTAATTAGTTTTTTAATCGTTTTTCCTTTATTTTACCCCCTTAAGGGGTGACTTTATAAAAATGCTGAAACATTTAACTCTATTTCATTCATACCAAAAGCATTTTGAATAATCACATCCGTAACTTCAGAAATAATGGGTTTTCCATACAAACTTTCATGCCATCAGGATTATTTTTAAGAAAAAATGTAGTATAAGTCCGTCCTCCGAATGCCAGCTATCTCCTTGTCAAATTTTATTGAAATCCGCTCAGCGGTTTAGGCGTGAAAAGGTAACAGACAGACAGACCGACAGACAGAGTTACTTTCGAATTTATAATATTAATATCTACACTACATAGTATAAAACCAAGTCGCTTTCCGCTGTCTGTCCCTATGTATGCTTAGATCTTTAAAACTACGCAACGAATTTTGATGCGGTTTTTTTAAGGCCCAGATTTCCTGAAAACGATCAAAAAGGTGGTTTTTTAAAGCAGTGTATCTCATAAACCGTAAATAATTTTGACATGTAAAAAAAATATGATATTTTCAAGTCTTTTTCGCATACAGTGATGGAAGCCAAAACATAATTATACATATTCTAATGCACGAAAAAAATCTTTAAACATACCTCCTAATAATCTTTAAAAGCAGTTTATCCCTTCATTAACAATTATAATTATAATTACAAATATACCATGAAATGTCAAATTCCAAACTGCATCCAGTGATGGATTACTTTTTATTAAATAGTTAATTTCTAATTTTATACGATTTTATTTGCATTTTTACGACATAATTCCGGTGCGCGTGAGAATCTTCTATCTCGTGCGTCAAACTAGACAGCCATAACGCCATTTCACTTACACACCGAGCTAAACCAATCTTGGAACCTGGGCCTTAATAGATAGAGTGATTCAAGAGGAAGGTTTATATGTATAACACATGCGCGGGCGAAGCCGAGGGCAAAACTAGTATATATATAATTCTTCTGTACGTGTGTTCGTCACCTAACTCCTCCTAAACGGCTGAACCGATGTAGATGAAATTGTGTGTGTATATTTCAACGGGTTCCTGGAAGGTTTGAAAACACAGTTGGACCCGGTAGGTGGTGCTGCAGTCGTGTTCTAGGATCTTTCAGACAGGACAACGTCTGTCGGGTCCGCTAGTACATAATATTTTTACACCCATGCTATAAATCCTCTATAAAAGTTTCTAACTATCAGAAAAACTCACCTTGTCAACGTCTAAGCACGTCTGCGCTAGAATCTGTCGGCGACTCGCTACCCTTGACACGACGTTACCTTGCGGACTGGTTCCAGCGATCAAAATGTTAGAATTCACTTCTAACCAGTATATTTCCACCTTTGTATGTTTATTAATTATGACTAGCTGTGGCTTGTGGGTCTGCCTGGACCTATGGACTTTACTTTCTGAAAGAAACTACATGTATTCAAGAGTTGCATACTATACTTTATACCATGACTACGAGAAAAAGAAAGATTTAAGCGAAAATAGACATTTAATGAAGAAAAAGGAAAGTTAAATTGTCTTTGATGTAAACCAGCCGTGATTTGTTGGGTAGCAAGTTTTCTACTATATCGGCCGCCTTCTCTTTTCTACTAATATCGGCCGCCCAGGTAAACTCAGGTGTTAAGACATCTTCATCATTTGATTGCATTTTTAATCGATTTATTATTAAGTAACACTAAACTTTGTGTTCGTACCTACACTTACAGTATTCAAAATAGCGCCAATTTACTAATGACAGCAAAGAACACAAAACAGTTTTTATTCTAATGCTAAACTCCTTGTCAAAAATATCGACCAATCAAATTAAATTTAGAACACACAGAATTTAGGTTGAATATACAGATTTAGAGTAGACTAGATACCGCAAGCCATCCGACCAAGCGTGCCCTGCATGTTTGTACTAAAAAAAGTCTGTTAGCTCAGTGACGCTTAGCGATTGAAACGATTCTGTTTACGTTGAGCACATCGCTAAATGTCTGGGGTGAATTATCATAGGTTTAAAAAAGATGACATGCTCGGTTTTCATACTATCTAATGAACATGCGGTATCTAGTCTACTCAATACGAATATATTGGTGTGTTCTAAATTCAAACATCAAAACAGTGAGTAAAAGTGCTTTTTATTCAGTGAATATAATAAGCTTTTTAAAGGGTGAATAGTATAAAGACAATTTATTCAACAGAAATTATTGCTTATTTCTATATAAGTACAGTCCCTGGGCGACCGAGCTCGGTTCTGATGAAAATGGAGAAAACCGATTTTTTTCCAGGTATCAGACCTAGCTAGATAGATTTTTCGCCCCCGTAAACTGATATTGTCACTTTCAGGTAGTTATACCTATAATATACGTATATACAGGGCGCCATGGTAGCATTAAAATGCCACAAATGAAGCCACCAAATGTTCTACCGAAATTCAATAGTTTTTGAGTTAGTTAGATTTTTAGTTTTTTTGTGACAAATACAATTCTAAAATGATTTATAACACATTTGCTCGTAAAGGGTCTCTTATTTCACCAATTTCAATACCGTAATGTATGTCATTACGTACTTGTGCGTTATCGTAAAGTAAACCGCACGAGTTTCTTTAATAAGGTAACCCGTACGGTTTATCATGATGCTCCGTCTAAAACGAACGGTACTTTTTTAAATCTTAGCAAAGAGTTTTTATGTCAGAAAAGTGGTCAACATTTTATGAATAAAATTAACTTTGGGATATAATTAAATTAAATGTTTAATTCTTTAATTTAATTAATTTTGACAATAAATTACAACCATTGTTTTAATTACACCATCTGTAACAAAAACAAAAAATATTAATTTACTTTAATAATACTGGCTGTTTTTGTGCCTTTGCCTTAAAAAAAAGCGCTAATGCGTGCGCATCGGTAATTTGTGAACAAGTAAAAATTATTCCGCGCGCTTTTTCTTTTCGCTGTATTGTTTTTATTTGAAAATGTTGTCAAGTAATTATGAATTTATTCATTCGACACCGCCAGAAGTCTCAGAGGCAGCGAAATAGGCTACTCTAAGCCTCTTGCCCGAAAAATTGACCGATAGATACTTACAAGCAAGCGTATCAAAATTTCATCGTATGGAAAACAAGCAAAGATGCAAATTCATTTTCAGAAAGTGTGTTTTTAAAGATTTATTCGTTTAAGAAAGTCCGAGTTTTATTTATTTCCTCGCAAATATGTTATAAAACGTCGTATGACATACGTGCGCTTTGATAATTACAGCCTCTGCTTTTTTGTAGCCCTCGCCTACGGCTCGGGCTAGCAATATCGCCTCGGCTGTAATTTTCAACTTACCGCACTTATATCATAATGTACTATTACGGCACGACTTTACTGGAATTTAAGTTATTATTAGCAGATCTTTGTTAAATATTAAAATTTGAAAAATGCCTAAATCTTTGGCAAAGATCACTAAATAAACGTTTTATTTATCGTAATTTTGAAAACTTGCAAACCAATTGAACCAAGAAGCAAGCCAGAAACGTAAGTAATTTAAAGAAACTTGTATGTAGTATTTTGTCATATAAATATTCAGTTGTATCACTCACCCAGCATCATCTACCTCATCATCTGCCTGCCTTTTCTACAACTATGTTGGGGTCGGCTGCCAGTCTAACCGGATGCAGCTGAATACCAGTATTTTACATGGAGCGACTGCTTTTCCAGACCCAGTAAGTGGGAAACCTCTTGGTAAGACTGGTTGTTACATTTTCGGCCTTCTGACGACCCGTAACTACTGTCAAAGATCCACGAGTGACAGCCGGGAACAACAGCTTAACGTGCTTGCCGCCGGGGTCGCGGGGTTCATTAGGCCGATGCCGCCGCAGTCGCGGGTTGTTCGAAAGAGATACCGCGGCCCTGGCACAGGCAACTGAAGGAACACGGGTGGATTTTAGTCAGTAAAAGTCTGACACGCCTTTCCGCTCCGCCCCGAGCGGGAAAAAAAAAGTGCTTTCCGAGGCACGGAGGAGTCTCAGTATGTAAAGATGACCACCCATCCACGGACCAACCCGTCCGGCTGTTAAGCAACGAGGCCATATCATCAGTCATAGGTACTTAATTTCTAACATATCTGCATAAAAGTGTCACAATTGTAACATTTCTAAGAACCCATATGAGCTCATAGATGACGTCATTTTAATGATGTGATCTGTGAACATTTAGTTAACACTGATGACTGCATGATTTCACCCACTCACCGTGTTGGTATGCATTATTATTCTGTTAGAAGGGCCCTTGTTTACCAGTTAAAGACAGATTTCCATTGATCATCATTCTCCCGCCCTTATCCCAATCTATTTGCGGTCGGCGCAACATGTCCTTTTTTTCCATACTTCTCTATCAGTCGTCATCTCGGTAGTCAGCCCCTTTCTAGCCATGTCATCTTTCACACAGTCCATCCATCGTTTCTTTGTCTTCCTCTACTCTTATAACCATCGACATTCATACTCAAAACTTTCCTCACGACATTTTCCTCATTCATCCGCATCACATGTAATGCCCATACCATGACAACCGATTTTTCGCACAACTTGGTACCACTTTCAGACTTCCTCTTATGTACTCATATCTTATTCTATCTATTCGTAATAGCAGAGAAAGAGATGTGTTGATGGCCGAATTAAATATAAATAGGCTAGATCTGGGTGCTTTTCAAAGTCTCATAGCGAAACCTTGCAGCATTGAAGCTATTAAAATTTACAAGTTTGTTTATAACTCTTACCTAAAATAGTCTGTAGTAGTAGTTTTAAAGTGTACCTATAACCTATGCATGTGTTATTATGGGGCTGACATGGTTATAATATGTATTACCAAAAGCCTCTAAATTAAATATCTAAAGATTAAAAAAAAAAAAAACTTTTATGTCACCGGTGCCACTTTGAAATTCCATTGATGCAGTATTTCAATCCAGTAGCACGGGGCCGATAGCTCTATTCTAATCTGGCATACTCTGGATGCTGGACAGCACGCGCTAGCGTAGCCAAATATATCTATATTATAAGCCCCCAAGATCACACACACACACACACAAACTTTCCCCTTTTTAATATTAGTGTGATGTGACCCGAAACTCTGACAACCAGTCTTACCAAAGGCTATCCTGCTACCCAGTAACTGGGTTGTGGAGGTCAGAAAGCCAGTCACTATACAGGGTGAAATTGAATAGATGCGACAAAATTTAAGGGGGTGTTCTACGCATCAATATGAACAACTTTTACTATGGGACCAAACCTGAAATCGCGAAAAAAAAATCAGCTGTTCAGTACATTTTGACGAATTATGCGAACATTAAATGTACTGAACAGCTGATTTTTTTTTCGCGATTTCAGGTTTGGTCCCATAGTAAAAGTTGTTCATATTGATGCGTAGAACACCCCCTTAAATTTTGTCGCATCTATTCAATTTCACCCTGTATGTAAAGCAGGCGCGGATCTAGGTTTTCGCTAAACAGTGGGGAAATGTTTCTCTGTTTCTGGACGGGGTCGGGAGAGGGGTGCATTTCTGGTGAAAGTCCCTATAAAAAACATAATAGGAACTTAATCGTAGAACGTGAAACAGGCTCTTAGTAATTTACAAAGTAAACAGGTTAGAAAACTATTAGATCCTGTATTAAGTTCCTATTAACCTACTTGGCAGATAATTTCATACAAGTTCTGTTCAATATTTGAATTTTTTCGGTAAGTTGTGTCTATCGTGAAATAGGTCCTTAGAGTTTAAGAGTCGATCTGGTCGAAGCCTATAGTCATGGGGCAACTGCACCCGTTGTCTTCACCTCGTATCCGTGCATCACGGCACTGATGGTAGTACTGGCATTCAGCTGTATCCAGTTAGACTGGAAGCCAACCCCAACATATTTGGGAAAAGGCTAGGTAGATGAGATGACAACTCAATAACTCATAAACGCTATTTTAATTTTAGGGTTCTTTAAAATAGACTGTATTGTTGGGGCAGGTGACAGGTCACATAGGCAGTCGCTCCATGTAAAATACTGGTGTTCAGCTGCATCCGGTTAGACTGGAAGCCAACCCCAACATATTTGGGAAAAGGCTAGGTAGATGAGATGACAACTCAATAACTCATAAACGCTATTTTAATTTTAGGGTTCTTTAAAATAGACTGTATTGTTGGGGCAGGTGACAGGTCACATAGGCAGTCGCTCCATGTAAAATACTGGTGTTCAGCTGCATCCAGTTAGACTGGAAGCCGACCCCAACATAGTTGGGAAAAGGCTAGGCAGATTGATTTTTTGTTGGGGCCACACCAATTCCCATCATTGCCATAAACATCGCGGTAATTAATCCGATAAATTGAGTGGCCACGCTTGAACGCCGCCACCGAGTAATCGCCACGTCAATGCCGTTGTAAAATTATCGCGATAAGTTGTGGCTACACCTACGGCCTACTTCCATCATCGCGATAATCAACGGCGTTTCACGTTGGTGTAGCCCGGACATGAATGTACGTTAAACACTTAACAGACTTGAAAACTACACACAGTCAATACAGGCCCACTCAAGTTGTCTAAAAATGTTGCAACATGTTCCAAATAAGCTGAGACATCTTTTTAGTATTTATCGTCAAATTGTTGCTTCATTTACTAATTTACTAACATCCTTATAAGTGAGCTGTTTATCGATATTTGTGAAGCAAAAATCTTAGAATCCTGTAAGACTTTTGTTTTTATCTTGTACTAGCCCTTGCTCGCGGCTTTGATGTCGGAAATTATATTATATCCCACGGGAACCTTAGTAGGTATCCGGTATAAAAAGTATCCTATGTGTTAATACAGGTTATCTATCTGTATGCCAAATTTCATCCAAATACGGTCAACCGCTTTTGCGTGATTGAGTAACAAACATACAAACATCTTCACAAACTTTATAATATTATTACTAGCTGCGCCCCGCGGTTTCGCCCGCGTAGACCGGGATAAAAAGTAGCTTATGTGTTAATCCAGGGTGTCAGCTACCACCATACCAAATTTTATCAAAATTGGTCTAGCCGTTTGAGAGTGAAGAAGTAACAAACATACACTCACACTCGCAAACTTTTGCCTTTATAATTTATTACCTACCTGTGATCTTTTATTACCTCTACGCGTTTTATTACCTCTACGCGTTTTATTACCTCTACGCGTTTTATTACCTCTACGCGTTTTTTGGATGGACTGTGTGCCGTTTGTTAATTTGTTTCCGTATAATTTGGGAAATAATATTATTGTATCGATAAGATATCATATTTTTTAGGGTTCCGTACCAAAATGGTAAAAAAGGAACCCATAAGGTGTCACTCAGTCTGTCTGTCTATCTGTCTGTCTGTCACAGCTGGATATCTCAAGAACTACTAAACCTATCAACTTGAAATTTGGAATAGTTTTAGATGATGTTTACCCAACTATTTTGCAAATAAGAAAGAAATAAAAACATTTATATTTTTTTTGCAACAGGGACTGAAAGGGGGTCTTAAAAATTAAAAGTGGGGCTACTAGGGCATGAGGGGTATCATATAAAAGAACGCTGTTTGCACGTTCACAAACTTTTTTTTAATTTTTTTAGGCCGCATAGTTTTGGACTTTTGATGAAAAATGTAAAAAAAATACCGTCCCCCCCCCTTATCTCCGAAGTTTGCAAAGAGTAAAATCTGAAATTATTCTATGTGATAGAAGTTTATGTAAAGATTACAGGAAAAATAAAACGATGTCTCTAAATGGCACACTTTTTCAGAAATCGGAACGAAACCCTCGGTGCGCGAGTCCGACTCGCTCTTGACCGGTTTTGTTTAATCGAATAGGTATGATCGCAGAAGCAGGCGCGGGCAACTGGCGACAGAAATAAGTATTTACTTACCCAGACGAACGACACACGAGAAACTATCTGTTTGTCGTAATAACTGTCGCTGTTGTGGACTTGAGTGTCCACTGGTCCTGTAAGATCCGTGTGAGCTGATGCCCGTCACCAATATGTGCGCCTTCTCAACTTGACTGGGGAGGTCCGCTTGTGGAAGGCCAGCCAAGCCGATTCGCTATTGATGAAGACACCTTCCCTCACACTTCACTTGTAGGCTCGAAGGACCAAAAATATGTGGAGTCCAACCGCTGTGGTGCGATGTGCGCCGGGAATTCTAATGTGTTATGTGTAAGAAAACACCGACATGTGTGTATGCACCGAGCAGATTTATTGAACTAACAGTAATTACAGTAATGTGGATGAAACAATGTACAAACGTAAGTAGGTAGGTATATGTGATCGCGGGCGTCAGCATTAAACTGTCGAGCGTGCTCGTACAAACTCCTTACCTCCTCTTCCTCCTCTTCCACGACGAACGAAGACGAACTCCTTTTAGAGCTCAAGAGCTCGCACGAGCTTTTGAGCTCTTTGTAGACTACAAAGCGTGTATCTTTGTACGAGTATATATCCGTCTGCGTGGCATATTGGCGCCACATTAAAATGCCAGCCTTCACATCTAAAATATTGCTAATTTTAAACCTGCAACTGAATTGCGAACCGATTGGTTGTTAGATAACTATGGTTGAGCAACCGACAACCATACGTGCTAAGAACATGTTGCCAATGAATTAATTTGCAAACTAATGTGATATTTAGGTGTGTTAGACTTTATACTTGTCTGTCTGGCTAGATAATTCGCAACCGTGTCTCGGACAGTACGGTCGCGACTCTCGGCTGTCATTCGATAAGAGTGATTGTACTTTGAAGGATCTACTTCAAAGTACAATCAGTCTTATCAAGAGGTATTGTGTTACCCAGTAACGTGGTTCTGGAGGTCAGATAGGCAGTCGCTCCATGTAAAATACTGGTTATTCAGCCGCATCTCGTTAGACTGGAAGTCGACCCCATATTTTTGTGAAAAGGCTAAGCAGATTAGGTAAGAAAATTCGATAGATGTCTGATAGACAAGTTCATAAGCTACCTATACCTGTGAGTAGAGAAGTGATAGAAGAACTGTGTAGAAGAATAGATTAGGTATCTATATTTAATAGAGACTTTTTTAAGAAACGCTTGACAGGGGAGAATGGAAGAAGAAAACGTTTTGGGCCGACACCAAGTGAGGGCTCTTACAGACAGAGGCGATATCGCGTCGCGTAGCGGTGTTGCGACGCGATAATATCGCAATATCGCTCGCGATATCGCCTCTGTCTGTAAGAGCCTTAACACGATGGGATAAGGGCAGTAAGATGAGTTTTTAGATAAAAAGGGATAGAAAATAAATATCCGATAAATAATCGGATGTTTAATTTCTTTCCCTTTCTTGCAAAACATAGCCATACATTCACATTAATACAATTGAGGGACTTGTGGCTAAGTAATAACAGCCGCACGAGAAGCTACGCTTGCCGGGGTTGCTCCATCGATGGGTGACCAGTACCCTGTGAATCCAAAACACTGTATTGAATTATTGTTATTTCAAGTTATCGCATGTATCTTTACACACCGAGGCTCGTCCGTGCCTCGCTGGTCCCGGCTGTCGTTCTTAGATCTTTGACTGTCGTTATGGGTTGTCAGAAGCCTAAAAGTCCTGACAGTCAGCCTTCCCAAGGGGTATCCTGTTACCCAGGGAGGTGAAGATAGATAGATAGATAGAGATAAAACATTTATTCAATCAATCTGCCTAGCCTTTTCCCAACTATGTTGGGGTCGGCTTCCAGTCTAACCGGATACAGCTGAATACAAGTATTTTACATGGAGCGACTGCCCTCCACAACCCAGTAACTGGGTAATACGATACCCCTTGGTAAGACTGGTTGTCAGACTTTCGGGCTTCTGACGACCCGTAACGACTGTCAAAGATCCACGAATGACAGCCGGGACCAACGGCTTAACGTGCTTTCCGAGGCACGGAGGAATCTCGATATGTAAAGATGGTCACCCGTCTACTGACCAACCCCGGCAAGCGTAGCTTAACCTGACGGATCGACCCGTGCGGCTGTTATTACTTAGCCACGAGCTCCTCATAAAACATCTCCATAAAACATTTATTCGATGCACACAAAAGACAGCACAACACACAAAAGTACAATTAAATTATTACAATTCAGATGAATAAATATAAAAATTTAAAAACAAGGTGCCAACATACAAAAAATAAATAAAGAAAAAGATACATAAAACATGGAAATGAATGTGGCAACAGGACATAACATACATAACTTCAAATAACGATTATAGGTAAGTTACATAGTGCGGTGTGCGTCTGAAGGTTGCATCAAATGGGAGCCCAGCTCAGCATGTGTCAGGCAAGAAGGTCAGATAGGCAGTCGCTCCATGAAAAACACTGGTTATTCACCCGCGACAGCCGCATCTCGTTAGACTGGAAGCCGCCCCAACATCGTTGGGAAAAGCTAGCCTTTTCCCAACGATGTTGGGGCGGCTTCCAGTGATGGGTGAACGGGGTTTGCTCACATTTTTTTTTTGTTAGATTTGCTTACGTAGGTAATATGGTTATTCAGTATGTTTTTTCTTTTATAATTATGTTTTTCTGTGCAGCATCTGGCCTAACTGTTCCAGCATCTCTGCTAATATGACGATGTCATCGGCAAAGCGAAGGTGTGAGATGTACTCGCCATTCACGTTAATACCCTGTCCAGTCCAGTCCATCGTCTTGAAGACGTCCTCCAACGCATTGGTGAACAGTTTCGGGGATATCACATCCCCCTGTCTCACCCCTCTTAGCAGTTGGATGGGGCTGGTTTTCTGATCTTGGATCTGGACAGTCATCGTGACAGCGTCATACAGACACCTCAACACTTCAATGTAGCGCCGGTCAAAAATATATAGCTTTCATTTTTACTAAGGCGATTAACACACGGCACCGCAAACCGCCGCGGTAGGCGACGAAGCGGATCTCAGGTCGCATTGGCCTCTACTAAATCCGTAGATGCCTAACACATGTAGGTACAACGCCCAACCGTGCGGTCGAGCGCGGTATTAAGAGGAAACGTGGGTGCTCTTTTCTCCATACAAAAAGATACAAACGCTCTAGCCTGTTTTCTTTCTGGTTAATGACCATAAAGCAATGATTTTTTACAGAAATATAAATATCAGTTAATTGTATGCCCCTATGTTTTCCTTTTTGATGATATATTATTTTTATAGGAACTAGAACCCTCCAAAAATGCTCAAAATTGCCTATTCAGACCGCTGTCAACAGACGCCTAGTGTACCAATTTGACAACTATTAACGAAAAAAGAAAAACATAGGGGCATAGTATATATCCTTCTTATTCAGTTTATCAAATATCTCTTAAATTGGTCCAATATTGGAGGAGGAAATAGGCGAGAGCCAAAACTCGAAATGTGACTTTTTACATAGGCTATTTAGTCGGATCTGCAGTTGTCCTTATCGCACGAATTCGAGGGCGGAGCGCTCCCAGAGCGACAGCAATACCTTCTTAAAATACCTAATTATCAAAAGTCTGGCCTTTCCTCTTACCACACGGCACCGCGGCGGTGCGCGGTGCCGTGTGTTAATCGCCTAACCAGTTTAAAAGCTAACATTCTCTCTAATCTATGCTTAATAAAAATTAACGAGTAACGGTTACTATATTAATCACATGTAGGTACCTACCACTACTAAAAGTTTACCATAGCAACAAACACCACAAAAATACCTTCAACATTTTATTAAGCTAATAATATTTAAAAACAGGTAAATAATTTGACTTTTAAATTTTAATAGTCAACGCGTGTTCCAAGGGCGTCAAGGTGTGACGTCACAGCATTAGTCGCCCGCGCAGCGTGGATCTATTCAGATTTAGAAGATTTGAAAATGGAATGAAATGTTAAAGATTTGCTTTTAAAAGGACTTATTAAATGTGTTGTTCAAAGGTTAATTAAGTAAGTTTTCATTTTAAACAAGCGCCCCGCCTCACACGTGGTTTTATCACATAAACCTTTCGGAATAAATTCCACCAAATTATAGTGAAATCAAAATTAGTTGCGCAGTTTAGAAGAACACCGCGGTCACACAGACAGACATGAAAAACAATTTTATTATTTTACTAGAACTGCCCCGTGGTTTCATACACTTAAGTCTCGAACCCGTATGAATATCGGGATTAAAAGTATTTTAAGGGTTAATCCAGGTTATAAACTATCTGTGTCCAAAATTTCATCAAAATTCGTTAGATTTTTAACAGTTAATCATCCTCGGTCTTATTACAAAACGAGGTTTTTCTTCCGTCATGGTTTAAACCATCGAGCCAGTTTTTGTAATAAGAACCTAGCTGTGATAGAAATACAGGTCTTTATACAAAACTGACAACTTAGTCCGGTACTAAGTTGTCAGTTTTGTGAAACTGACAACTTAATCGGCCTTATTACAAAACGAGGTTTTTCTTCTGCCATGGTTTAAACCATCGACCCAGTTTTTGTAATAAGAACCTAGCTGTGATAGAAATACAGGTCTTTATACAAAACTGACAACTTAGTCCGGTACTAAGTTGTCAGTTTTGTAAAACTGACATCTTCATGTGTCGGAATAAAGTTCGAAATTCAAAGAAGGGTCCATGGTTTAAACCTGTATTTGAAGATGAACCTTGTTTTGTAATAAGACGGCCTAAGTTTAAGAGACCTGGCTATAACGGAAAACAGGCTATCCTAGATTTGTAGGCAGAAGTAATTAAGTACATGTGGAAACACTACATTATTCAGATATGTCAACAGTAGCGCCACCTGATGACATTATCGAGAAGCTTCTCGTGCACTGCTCATTATTGTGTCCTCACAATATTTTCTTTCGATATTTCCTAGAACTTATATTATGATAATAATTGATGATGACGTCTGTGTTAGAAATTACAACAAAGAACATAACTGTAGGGTCAAATTAAATAGTTAGCAAGACTCTGCGGACGTGGTGGGTATAGATATTGAAACATGATAAAACAAAATAGTACATTTTGATAATCAAAAATCGCACGCGTGTGAAATACATTGCATTGTGAACCTAATCCTAGTGCGATATGAACCAGTTTTCGAGGAAAAGTATTGAAATAGTACATTTTGAAATTCTTTTATTCATGAGTATAATTAAGTTAAAAATATGATATCCTAAACTAAAACTATTAAAAAAACTGAAAAATGGCGTCGAAAAATTGCTCGGCATCGCTGTCGACTGGTAAAGTACCCAAGAGACTGTCGGCATTGACACGTTGTATGGCAATGCTAATCCTCTGGCCAAGGTAAAAGCCAGCCCTTGGGTCACGGGAAGTGTCAACAAGCCGTTTGGAGATTTCCTTAAACAAACTATGAGCACTCGGACCTCACGGCCCAAGGGTTTCAACACCAAACGGCTCAAAAATATAATTACCGATAAGGTTATTACATTTCCGCCGCTTGAGGTTTTCCGCAGCCGCAGCAGCAGTGCCAGCACAGCACGCCGAGCCAGGAAGATGGGATGGCGTACATTTTGATACAAGTGGAGAACGTTTGTTATTGCATTCGAGGCGGAATTAACACCTGAGCAATAGGCGACGTTGTTTTGAGCCGAGAACTGCAATAACAAATGTCCACGAGTATCAAACGACGTTTTTCAATACACTTTTGAAGAAATAAAATAAAATAACGAAAAATATTTTTGTCATGAATTATTAGGAAACTATGATTTAAATTCTCTTTTTTTTTCCGCGCTTTGCTTTCGCCAGGTTGAAGGAGAAGCAAAGGTATAAAGCCGATAAACAGCCTAATATGAAAAATAGAAAATTCATGAAAATATTTTTGAGTTTAGAACACAAATAAATATTACTTTGTTCATAAACGTTTTTTCTATTGTAATGATCATGGTTTTTGATGATATTCTATTGATAAATATTTTTAAATATTCAAAAAAATATTAACGCCGTAAAGAAGCATATCTCTTTGCCGAGATTGAAAAAAAAACATTCACTTCCGAATAGAGAGGACCGTCTCTGGCACGAACCGGTGTGAATAGAGTCATTGAACCAATTTGAACCGAGCATAGGTATAAGTTATCTGTGGCAATTTTTATTCCCGCACACGTGTTGGAAAATAAAAAATCGCACGCGTGTGAAATACATTGCATTGTGAACCTAATCGTAGTGCGATATAAACAGTTTTCGAGGAAGTGTATTGAAAGAGAAATTAATTTAATGGTTTTTTTTTTGGGATGACCCCAAAAAAAAACCATCAAATTAAATCACCGCCAGTAGTTTCAAAATCAGTTTTTTTTGTGTAAACTTCACAACACTACCAGCGGTAGCTGACCCCAAAAAAAAAATATCATATAATTTTTATTTTGTCGTGTTTAGTTTCTCTAGCTACTTTAATTTGTCCCTGTATAGTATGACCAATGTGATTGATGTCTGACTGAATTGATTGATGGAGCAAAACCATCTCATTTAACATAGAATACATTTGCCAAAGTTATAAGATACAAATACTTAATTTGATCAATATAAAGACAAAGGTTTTTAATCAATTTGGTTAGTCAGACTAAACCTAAAATAAATAACGATAAGCCGCATAAGATTCAACAAACATACACGCACCTAAATTATACAGGGTGGTCAAAAAATCGTAGATCAAACGAAATTGGGAGATAAAGGAGGTCATTTCCAACATAAAATCTTTCTACAGCATGGCTATAATAATTCAATTGCCCTAAAAATTAATTGCTCTTGAAATTTGGTACCCAGAGCTGCAATTACACTAATAAAAAAAATGTGATATAAAATAATAAAACAAACGGTGTTGTATTATTACTAGACAATGTATCAGCATTAGAAAAGTTATATTGCGGTTCTGGGTACCAAATTTCAAGAGCAATTCATTTTTAGGGGAATTATGGCCATGCTTTAGAAAGTTTTAATCATCCTCATCTAGTTTAAAAAAAAAATATGATTTACGTGTAAAAGTGTTTGTACAAACCTACTTACAGAAATAAATCATTTATCATTTATTTAAAGATTTCAGACTCAGACAAAATGTGGACCAAATAATAGAAAGATTTTTTGTTGGAAAATACCTTTTTCGTTTGCTCCACGACTTTTTGACCACCCTGTATATTAAATTCATTACATTTTACACTCCAAATTAATCAATCTGCCTAGCCTGCCCCCAACTATGTTGGGGTCGGCTTTAGTATAACCGGATGCAGCTGAATACAAGTATTTTACATTTTACACTATTTATAATAAATATATGACCAATAAAGTGTTAAAAATAAAACAAAAAGCACACACACAGACACACAAAATAATGACTAAAAGAGTTAAGAAAAATCTTCATCTTCGAAATACTACATTCTTCTGTTGTCTTCATAATCTTCTTTAATCTTCTGGTCCATCGCAGAAACGAAGGGATAAAACGTAACCTCTATCAGGCTATGTCTGAAATATCTTTAAGATACAGACAAAGCCAAGGAGAGGCTAGGTCAAGATCCCTGTGACGAGGTGAAGCTGGAAATAGGCTGGTCCAAAATGAGGCTGGTCTTCGGCGGTGGCAATGTTGAGATGAAGCCGGTTTTGAGAACACTACACGTTGAAAATGGTGTAGCTGGCTCGGATAAATGTTACCTTGTCCATACCTGTTTTAACGTATTGTATTTCGGCCTGGGGCGGTGCTGGAAAATGTCTTTTGCTGCGTTTGGAGAGGGCGCAGAGGGCTATCCTTAAGAGGAAACGTGGGTGCTCTTTTCTCCATACAAAAAGATACAAACGCTCTCGCCTGTTTTCTTTCTGGTTAATGACCATAAAGCAATGATTTTTTACAGAAATATAAATATCAGTTAACTGTATGCCCCTATGTTTTCCTTTTTGATGATATATTATTTTTATAGGAACTAGAACCCTCCAAAAATGCTCAAAATTGCCTATTCAGACCGCTGTCAACAGACGCCTAGTGTACCAATTTGACAACTATTAACGAAAAAAGAAAAACATATGGGCATAGTATATATCCTTCTTATTCAGTTTATGAAATATCTTTTAAATTGGTCCAATATTGGAGGAGGAAATAGGCGAGAGCCAAACCTCGAAATGTGACTTTTTACATAGGCTATTTAGTCGGATCTGCAGTTGTCCTTATCGCACGAATTCGACAGCAATACCTTCTTAAAATACCTAACTGGCCACCCGCCTTTCCTCTTAAGGTAATGGCCTTCAAACCCTATCGCTTCCCTACCAGTGAACTGTATACGCTATGGAAGCTACCTACAGTAAGGCATTCTTTTGTGTTAAGTACAGTGTTGCGGAAGCACTCAAACTTGTCTTTTGACCCGGAGTTTGGAAGACAAAAACGTAGAACTGACAGAGTCTGCCCGACATCGAGTGTAAAATTAGAAATTGTCCGCCGGCAGTTCATTTTTTGCAGTCCCGTGCTTTATAACAGAATAAATAAAGTGCTTACTATTTATCCACGCACTCTCCGGGATTGCAAAAGACTGATTGATCAATGGCTTCATACTCTCTCATACGAAGAATTGGAGATGTTTGTCAAACACTAAAGATCTTTCTTCCAGACATGAACACCAAATACACGTGGCGTAGAGTGTGCTCGTGGAGGAGTTCCACGAGCACACTCATACTTACACCCCTCAGACATGCACTACACTCACATACAACACTCAACATGCACAACATTAAACACTTACTTTTTAATTTGTTACTATTACTTATAATTTTGTACCTACTATTTTCATTTGTTCCTTGTTTAAATTTTACTTTTCTATTTTTAATATTTTAAATACTATTTTAATTTTAATTTATTTGGGAACGCTGTTGTCTCCCTCTTGGAGGTGGCCGTTAATAGCTGCGACACAGTTTGTAACTATAGCGGTTATTTACGTACATAATAAATTTGTTAATATTATTCTGTTCCAATAATGATTATTTGATTTGATTTGATACACGTCGTTAATGCTTGTCCGCCATAAAAAGCGCGGTCACTGTCGGACTGCATAGAAAAGAAAGAGAAGCGCGATGACACAACACTTGCAAAATATGAAGTAATTATCGATTTACAAAAAATCTATTGATTGGATTAAAAAAGTAATGACATGAAATCATTCCTTATTATTTTGTAAAGAACTGTATAATTTTATTATTGTAATATGGTAAAAACTAGAAAAAATAGACAGAAATAGACATGGGTTTAGTTATTTTTTTCCTTAGTTGACACATGAGATCACTGCTGATGTATTGTAGATTGCTGTGTATTTTTTCCTATCAAAAGTTACTGTAAAAGATGGACACAAAGTTACTTAGTTTCGCCGTATTTTAGGAAGGAGGAAAAAAAATTTTTTATTTGGTCAACTTTGTAATTTACATAGCTTTAAGTTTGGAGGCACCTTTTAAGCAAAGATTTGCTTGTATTAGGTGGTCCAGCTCTTCCAGTTTACTTTAACAATACACAAGTTGAGAGAATAGTTTTGAAAGAATGCCAAAGGAGGAGCCTTAGTATTGCGTGCTGTCTGTGCTGCGTTGGTGCCACGACGGAACTCGTATTTGAAAATGGTTACAGTAACATTTTCCCATGGTTACAGAATCATCGATATCAAAGAAAAATCGAACGGCGGGAAAACAAATGAACAACTGATTTTTTTTAAAAATATCATTCTATAATTATAAAATAAATTTGAATTTGGAATTCTAAATAGAATGAAAGATATTGATCTTCACACTAGCCGGTATCAAAAACCTATTATTATTTTAAAATGGTTTTCTAACCATTTATTTCACTTATGAAAATATACGAAAGTTCTGTAGTTCAAAAGATATCAACGCGCACAAACTTTTTTCAATCAATCTGCCTAGCCTTTTCCCAACTATGTTGGGGTCGGCTTCCAGTCTAACCGGATGCAGCTGAATACCAGTATTTTACATGGAGCGACTGCCTATCTGACCTCCACAACCCAGTTACTGGGTAATACGATACCCCTTGGTAAGACTGGTTGTCAGACTTTCGGGCTTCTGACGACCCGTAACGACTGTCAAAGATCCACGAATAACAGCCGGGACCAACGGCTTAACGTGCTTTCTGAGGCACGGAGGAGTCTCGGTATGTAAAGATGGTCACCCATCCACTGACCAACCCCGGCAAGCGTAGCTTAACCTGACGGATCGACCCGTGCGGCTGTTATTACTTAGCCACAAGCTCCTTTCCACAAACTTTTTTCAATGTATTGTGTTTTTGTTAATTTATAATAATTAGTTTTTGTTAATGTATTAAATACTATTATTTCTTCATTGGTGTTTATTTTAAGTTTGTTAATTCACATATCACTGACACTGTGTAGCGTTAAACACTTCACTTACTAAACTGCCGGCGCCACATCGACCTTACGGCTAAGTAGGTAATATCAGCCGCTCGGGTCGATCGACAGGTTAAGCTACGCTTGCCGCGGTTATGTCATGAATGGGTGACCATCTTTATATACCGAGACCCCTCCGTACCTCGGAAAACACGTTAAGCCGTTAGTCCCGGCTGTCATTCGTGGATCTTTGATAGTCGTTAATTACGGATCGTCAGAAACCCCGAAAGTCTGACAACCAGTATTACCCAGTAACTGGGTTGTGGAGGTCAGATAGGCAGTTGCTCCATGTAAAATACTGGTATTCAACTGGGAAAAGGTTAGGCAGATTGATTGATTGGTAATGCATGAACAGTATTTAACTCGTCAAACCGTGGCACTGTATTTTGACGGACATAGTTTGTAATTGGTTTCGTGTAGGAATCGTATTTACTTTTTATCTGTAAAACAGAAACTTCTCAGCCACTGATCAAACCTTTCCCAATATATTAGCTGTATGGTAGCCATACAGTAGGTAGTGTCAGTAAATAACTTACAAAATAAGTACTCGTGAAGTGTTTGAGAATATTATTAGAAACACTTGTACAAATAAATATTCTAGTGGCGCACGATATTTGTACGGTATATAGAGGAAGGTACGGCGTCTGATGTAAATGGCGGATAGCGCTATGAGATCTCGGTTTGTTAGAGATCGTCATACATCCTCGGCAAGCGATGTTTATCCTTGAAGATCGACCCTGTGGCTATTATTACTTAGCCCCCTACGACGAGCCTCCCTATAAGGGGCTATCAATTATTGAGGTTCACAATTCCACGATCTGATTCTGCAAAATGTAATAAAACATTTTTCAATACACTTCCTCGAAAACTGGTTCATATCGCACTACGATTATGTTCACAATGCAATGTATGTCGCACATAGTTTCATAATAATTCATGACAAAAATATTGTTCGTTGTTTTATTTTATTTCTTCAAAAGTGTATTGAAAAACGTCGTTTGATACTCGTGGACATTTGTTATTGCAGTTCTCGGCTCAAAAACAACCTCGCCTACGGCTCGGGTGTTAAGGCCCTGGTTCCAAGCTTGGTTTAGCTCGGTGTGTAAGTGAAATGGCTTTATGGCTGTCTAGTTTGACTCACGAGATAGAAGATTCTCACGCGCACCGGAATTATGTCGTAAAAGTGCAAATAAAATCGTATAAAATTAGAAATGAACTAATTAATAAAAAGTAATCCTTCACTGGATGCAGTTTGGAATTTGCCATTTCATGGTATATTTTAAATAAAAATTATAATTGCTAATGAAGGGATAAACAGATTTTAAAGATTATTAGTAGGTATGTTTAAAGATTTTTTTGGTGCATTAAAGTATGTTTAATTATGAAGCCAATAGGCTTCCATCACTGTATGCGAAAAGAACTTGAAAATATCATATTTTTTTTACATGTCAAAATTATTTACGGTTTATGAGATACACAGCTTTAAAAACCACCTTTTTGATCGTTTTCAGGAAATCTGCGCCTTAATTCCGCCTCGAATGCAATAACAAACGTTCTGCACTTGTATCAAAATGTACTATTATTGGTTATATTTTATTTTATTTTATTTATTAGGGACAAAAAACACCATTTATATATATACCTAGATGTATATATTATGTATGTGATGTGTATGTGTGTGTTGTATCTATGTATATATCTACATGTGGTTGAATGAACTTCCATGCAGCGTTGCCATGGATTATGATACCTACCTACTAGTTGTAAGGTCACTGGAATAATAAAATGTGTATTCTAAAAATTATGATACGTGCGAAGACGTCTGAATTTAAAATACTTAAATCTTTTTTAGGGTTCCGTAGTCAACAAGGAACCCTTTTAGTTTCGCTATGTCCGTCCGTATGTCCGACCGCACCTTAGCTCTTAGTAATAGAAAGCTATAACTTGGTAAAGTGGTAAAATAAAATCATGAAAAAAAAAAATTAAGGTTCCGTACCTCAAAAGGACAACGAAGTGATCCTATAAAGGTTCCGCCCTTATAGGATCACTTCATTGTCCGTCTGTCTGTATGTCAAGACCCTTTTTCTCAGGAACGCGTGGAGGTTGAAATTACCGTCAAATACGTCTATGGTTTTATTTGTGCAGAATAAACAATTTTTCTTTCGCTTTCTTTTCTCTTTCCTAGGAGTTCTAAAAAAATCAAGCTTCTAAGACACTCAACTTTTCAGTCACCGGTGCCATTTTCAGACTACCTGCATCAAATACCCGTTGCGGAGGAAAAAGCTGAAATTTTGCACAGAGGTTCCCTTTATAATGTAGGATTTCCCAATAGTACGTTCCCGTGGGATATTTTACGACATCCACGCGGGCGAAGCTGCGGGCAAAAGCTACTCTTTAATAAAATTACTAGTGATGGGCTTTGAACATAATATTTTGTCTTTGCAGCAAAGGAATAATCACGTATATTGGATCTGCAGTTCTATAACGAGCACCTCTTCATCGCCTTTACGTATAATAACACGTATTTTATGAAACTGGATATATTTTAAACTTTTTAAACTTTCGCGATATTTTTTTATATTTTTTTTTGTATTATTTTTTTATTTTTTTTTATTTTGGATATATTTTCTCACTAAAAGTAATTGGCTAAGAAAAATGGCTCTTGATTATTTTGTCTGGTGAGGTGATAATGATAATCTTAGTAATACAGCATTATTGTGACAGCAACTATTATTTTGTTTTTTTTTTTGTAGGAAATCTAGGTTCTAACACTTAAATAAAACGAGTTATGGGCTTTTTAAAATCTAAAGATTTATTATTAGCCAACTAAAAGTCACTAGGATGGTTATATACGTCCGTCTTGATCAAAGCGCAAACGAGAAGTGAAGTAAGGGCGAGAGCGCACTGCGGTGCGTTTTTCTAACGCATAATCTGTGAAGTATGGAATGTCTTTGAAGTGCGCGCACTGCGGTCATGCGTTTTGTTACTGTAGGCCCCGCACAGTGCGGCAGAACGGCGAACGCACGGCAGTGCGCACTCGCCCTAATAGTGGGTAGGAATGGCGGGCTACCGTTTTACTTTTTAAATAAGTAGGTACCTACAATACAATATATCGATTAGTACAGAATCGACTAAAGATTGATTTTTTGTAAAATAAGAAAATCAAATTCATCAACATTTTTTTTCACTTATCTTCAACACTTCTTGTAGTTAAGATATGGACAATGGTGTAGGTTATTTTATTAAGGCGCAGATTTCCTGAAAACGATCAAAAAGGTGGTTTTTGAAAGCTGTGTATCTCTTAAACTGTAAATAATTTTGACATGTAAAAAAAAATATGATATTTTCAAGTCCTTTTCGCATACAGTGATGGAAGCCAAAACATAATTAAACATATTTTAATGCACCAAAAAAATCTTTAAACATACCTCCTAATAATCTTACAAAGCTGTTTATCCCTTCATTAGCAATTATAATTTTAATTTAAAATATACCATGAAATGTCAAATTCCAAACTGCATCCAGTGATGGATTACTTTTTATTAAATAGTTAATTTCTAATTTTATACGATTTTATTTGCACTTTTACGACATAATTCCGGTGCGCGTTAGAATCTTCTACCTCGCGCGTCGAACAAGCCATAACGCTATTTCACTTACACACCGAGCTAAACCAAGCTTGGAACCAGGGCCTTAAATCTTAGTTAACAGTACATGCTGCAGAATACAGGGAAATACTCCCTGTATTCTGCATCATGTACTGAACTGTTTTTGTACATAATAAATAAAATGAATAAAATATAGTTAAAAGAGTAGAAACAGCCAGAGAATGAGACTGGAGATATATTATAAGGAAGAATAATCGTTAAAGCGAATTTATCTTGTGGTTTAGCTGACGATAATAGATTTGTGAAAATATTTTATCTCTTTTAGATACTTTAGTTATTTACTTTACTTGGTACTTGTTGACTGTGATTAAGTTTAAGTCTTTTTCTTTTTAACACGTGACATTTTTGTATTATATTAATTATTATATTATTACTTTTTTTCTCACTTTTTGTTTACATTGATTATTGATGTAGTAAACTTATTTTTTTTAATATTTTGCCTTTTGACATTTATATTTTCTTATTTTTTTTTTATTTAGAGAAATTAAATTATTTTAATTATGTTACTTATTAATAAATTATGTTCAATTAAAATCCCATTTAATATTTGTACGCCTTCTGGTATAGCATAGAGCGCTTGTATTTTTTTTTAACAACTATTCATTGTACCTATGTTAACAAATGATTAATGACTTATGACTTAGATACTTAGTCAAAAACCAAATACGGAATGCTAACCTCGAAGACAAAAAAAAAAAACCAGTGTCATCTATAACCAAGACTCACTTAAAACCTGTATAAAAATCTAATAAAACACAATAATTAAATCAATTCAAGATTCGCCCGTCTCTGATTCTACTTGATTATCATACATTAATAATAACCATTTTAAGTTGACATTTCCAGCAGCCGGTTTCTCCCCGAGAGGCCCCTAGTTACTATGGAAAGAGGAGGGCAGGGCATGTCTAGAAGAACTGGTCGATTGTGTGATAACAACAATTCAAGGTTTTCTTGTATTTTTCCATGCAAACCGCGTTTTTTTTTTCCTTTACATTCTAAGTATTATTCTTGATTTTATGTTAGATTTATTTTATAGTGGGATGGTTGGACGAACTCGAGGAGCTCTTGGTTAAGTAATAACAGCCGCACGGGTTGATCCATCAGGTTAAGCTATGCTTGCCACGGTCAGTCCGTGGATGGGTGACCATCTTTAGTATCGAGACTCCTCCGTGCGTCGGAAAGCACGTTAAGCCGTTGGTCCCGGCTGTCATTCGTGGATCTTTGACAGTCGTTACGGGTCGTCAGAAGCCCGAAAGTCTGACAACCAGACTTATCATGGCGTATCATATTACCTAACATATACACAGTAACTGGGTTGTGGAGGTCAGATAGGCAGTCGCTCCATTTAAAATACTGGTATTCAGCTGCATCCGGTTAGACTGGAAGCCGACCCCAACATAGTTGGAAAAAGGCTAGGCGGATGTATGTGTAGTGCATGAAGTTGACTAACACACAAACTACTGCAGAGAGTAGAGTTCTAGGTTCGATACTCGGTTCGCGCAAAGAAAGAAAGAAAGAAAGAAAAATCGTTTATTTTGCACAAATAAAACGCACATTAGAAACTAAAAAATAACAAAGTACACACATTATGCAAAGTAAGCAAAAGCCTCGTATCCAAGTTGCAAAGGGTTATTGAGTTTAATAAAATTACTTAGCAGTCCAAATCCCGAATTTGCGACCATTTCTTGGCAATGGTAGAGGTGTACATATAATATTTAATAGCCCAAAATTATGTTTTATACAAGGTATAACTTAAATAACGAACAACACCACATCACCGCGCATGCGCTAAAGCAGGTGCTGCCACAGATAAGTAAAAATTGGAATAAAAACTTTTTGTACTGCTATAAAAATGGCGCACCCCCCTTAGTCATTCCACTAAAAAAAAAACCGGTCAAGAGCGAGTCGGACTCGCGCACCGGGGGTTCCGTTCCGATTCCTGAAAAAGTGTGCTATTTAGAGACATCTTTTTATTTTTCCTGTAATCTTTACTTAAACTTCTATCACATAGAATAATTTCAGATTTTTATCTTTGCAAACTTCGGAGATAAGGGGAAGGAACGGTATTTTTTTTACATTTTTCATCAAAAGTCGAAAACTATGCGTCCTAAAAAAACATAAAAAAAATTTTGAGAATGTGCGAGCAACGATCTTTCATATGATACCCCACATGCCCTAGTAGCCCCACTTTGAATTTTTAAGACCCCCTTTCAGTACCTGTTACAAAAAAAAATATAAATGTTTTTAATCCTTTCTTATTTGCAAAATAGTTGGGTAAACGTCATCTAAAACTGTTCCAAATTTCAAGTTAATAGCATTAGTAGTTCCTGAGATATCCAGCTTTGACAGACAGACAGACAGACTGAGTCACACCATAAGGGTTCCATTTTTACCATTTTGGTACGGAACCCTAAAAATAATGGAAACTCCTTGGTCATATTAATTTGTATCGTAAGGGTAATATAGCTTTAATTCGTTAGAGAAAAACCGTCTTATTACATCAAAGTTCATCTTCAAATCCAAGTTTGGACCCTTTTTTGAATTTCAAACTTTATTCTGACACATTAAGTTGTCAGTTTTGTCTATAGAACTGTATTTATATCACAGCTAGATTCTTATTCCAAAAACTGGCTCGATGACAGAACCATGACACAAACCAAACAACCAAAAAACCAAACAAAACCACCACCATGACAGAAGAAAAACCTCGTTTTGTAAAGACCTAAAGTGTTATAATATGATTCTTTCGGTATTGTGTTTATAAAGTATGTCAATATAAACTCGTTTTGAAGTTTATAATTTGAATTTTACGATATGAGAGTAAGTAGATAAAATATGTTTACTATCTTAGAGGCAACTCACAATAGCTTAGGTACTCAAAGTTTAAAGTCTAAGTTCTAGACGTAAGGTCGTCAACTCAAACCTGACCTCGTTAATCCAACATGGCGGGCCCCGCCCAAGACAGGTATTAGTTTAGTCTAGAACTGTTCATTTTATCTAGTCTACAATCTAACATCCATTTATATTCATAGATAATATTATAAATAAGAAAGTAACTCTGACAGTCTATATCTATTTGCCAATGTTAAGGGAATATATCGATAAATTTTGTGTTTTTTAAATTAATTTATAACCAAATGTATATACTTAGTTAAATCATTTGGATTTTTCATATAAGTGTTATTTGACTATATTATCTACTGTTGTACTAAAACCAAAACATTTTCGATAGAAAAAAAATCCAAAGTAGCGCCGTCTATTTTGTGTGTTATATGATTATACGTAAACAGTTCCTTATTGTGCAGTAAAATTTGCATCCAATCGAAGGTATTTAATAGTTATTTATGCAACTGACGTATAATAAGGGGTATTAAAACACGAGTGTGGGTTTATCACACGAGGCGAAGCCGAGTGTGATAATAGTATCACATGAGTGTTTTAATACCTAATTATGTACAGTTGCATACAAGACTTTATCTACATCCCTGTTATGAATGCTCTAAAAAAGGTTCTGAAACAGTTTTTGCAATACTAATAATCGTATCGAACATGGCGGCCGGCGTCATAGTATATGACGTGAATTCGAATAAGTTCTTTTTTTAAATTACGGCGCTGTTGTAGTGAAACGCGCGTGCATTACAATGTTCTTTTTTTGAAAACGAGTTGCATTATGAAATTCAGTACAACATTAAAGCACCCGTTTGGATGCTATTATGGTTACCATGGTTACTATGACACTGGCTGTTTTAATGTTGGCAGTAAGCCAACTGTTTCAGGAACTTTTATAAAGGATTTATAGCATGGGTGTAGATAAATATGTTAAGAACTTACTAAGCTAAAAATTTATTTAAGTATAGCATTTTCTCAATAATCTACATTAAAAAGTCCCTTCGGGGGATATTACTAGAAAAGTGCTATTACAGCGTAGATGAATTTGTAAATGATAGTTTAGTTGTATAGTATTCTCAAAATAAATTTTAAATTTTGACATTTTAATTTTGAATTTTGACATTGTAATTAAAGATTAAATTTTGACATTTTAATTATAATTTAATTCAAATTGACATTCTTATCTCTTTCTTTGTTTGCCTAGTATGACATATGTCTAGTATGATAATTTTGTATGCCAGAAATGGCAAAACATGGAGCTACCTCACTCTAATTATAAGACCTGTATGATTTTTACTCATGTTTTACGAAATAAATATATCTTGTATCTTGTATCTTGTATCTTGTAAACGAAGCGCGTTTAACTCCGGTGCGCGTGAGAGTCTGCTATCTCGCGCGTCAAATTAGACAGTCATAACGCCTTTAACTTACACACCGAGCTAATCCATGCTTCGATGTATCCTCTTAACTTGGTTTGGGACCATGACCTTTTATCCCGGTAGTACGTTCCCGTGGGATAATTTCCGACTAAAAGCTACAAGATAATAATCTAAATAACAAACACTTCCAACGCAATCTAAGAAGAACATCACCAGATGGCAGGAACTGTTCATGACTTTTTTCAATATATTCAAACGTTTTTAGGATTCTGTACCAGAATGGTAAAAAAAGGAACCCTTATAGTGTGTCTGTCTGTCACAGCTGGCTATCTCAAGAACTACTAATGTTATTGTGGCGGCTTCTACATCGCCACATATGGACTACGCGTCAATGACATGACGTCACGCAAACCTGCATCGCGCAATTAGAGTTTACCACGCGATTAGCATATATACAACGTCCCGACATCAACCGTCGGGCAGTGGCCCACCAGACACAACACCCGTCTGGTCGGAGGATCCTCCCTTTTCTATGGAGGATGAGTGAACTTTACACCCTGTTCCTCATTCCCCTAAATTTTATCAACTTGAAATTTGGAACAGTTTTAGATGACGTTTACCCAACTATTTTGCAAATAAGAAAGAATTTTTTTTTTTTTTTTTTTTTGCAACAGGGACTGAAAGAGGGCCTTAAAATTCTACTAGGGCATGTGGGGTATCATATGAAAGAGCACTGTTTGCACATTCTCAAAAATTTTTTCGACCGACCAAACATTTTTTAGGTCGCATAGTTTTCGATTTTTGATGAAAAATTAAAAAAAAAATACTGTTCCCGCCCCTTATCTTTGAAGTTTGCAGAGAAAAAAATCTGAAATTATTCTATGTAATTGAAGTTTATGTATAGATTACGGGAAAAATAAAACAATGTCTCTAAATAGCACACTTTTTCAGAAATCATCAACAAAAATTAAATATAAATGATGGTACGGAACCCTAAAAAAAAAAAGTTTTATTTGACTGAAAGAGTTACATTATATGAGCTGATGATTTTAAAATGACTCAATTAATCAATTACAAACAAAACCTTAAGCTAAGAACTATGCCCCTCTAAGCTTATAACCATACCGAGTATACTAGCCTTAGAATAAAAGACACCATGTTTAAATCGGCTCATCTGTTTGGCAGTAATAATGGTACAGACAGACAGACAGACAAAAATGTGATAATATACTCAAAATCACAAAAATACTTAATATTCCAAAAAATAAGTGTCCATGAAACACAAATTCAAGAATCGATTTCAACAAAATCGTTATAAATAACTCGATACCTAAGATTCGAATCCGGATTGTCTATGACATCATAAGCCACGTAGGAAGATCATCTCAAAGTCACTTTAGTCAACTACAGGTCAAATACATTAAACCTTTTTTAGAATGGTAAGGACAAACCGTTCTCCGGACCAAGGATATTTTGTCGACTTGTTTGATTTTAAATTAAGAATATTATGCTAGCAATATATTTATGTTTTGGCTTCGATATTTGAAATTTGAATGGTGTGACGTAAAGTGACAGAAAATATAAGATGGCCGCCTTGAAATGTCAATGTCAAGTTGGTTTCGAAATTTGAACGGATTTTGGAAGGTAAAAGATCTATCATCATCTACATTACAATTTAGAATTATTTTTTTTTTCTTTTATTTCATTTTATATGTGTAACATCATATCTCTACGCCAAGCCTGGGGAGATTTACCTAAACCTAGCGTAGTTCTCATTCAAACCAGTCAAAACAAAAGGCTATGTGGGTACCTATGTGGGCACAGATGTTGAACGAAGTATGTATATCTGCCTAAACCAAAGATATTGAACCTCTGAGTCTAGACGTTGTCATGATTACAGTGTGAAGTGTGGAAGTGAGACACATATATAGCGTGACTGGTAATTAGTGACCGATACCTAAACACATGATTGTACTCATCAATATGAACAATTTTTAGTATGGGACCAAACCTGAAATCGCGAAAAAAAATCAGCTGTTCAGTACATCGATGTTCGCACAATTCGTCAAAATGTACTGAACAGCTGATTTTTTTTTCGCGATTTCAGGTTTGGTCCCATACTAAAAGTTGTTCATAATGATGAGTACAATCATGTGTTTAGGTATCGGTCACTAATTACCAGTCACCCTATATATACGAAATTAATAGGACAATTGAGACAAAGCATCGTATCTTCTGTCTCTTACGGCGGCCCGTATTTTTGCTTGGCAAACTTTTGAATGTTAGCCAAACAAAGTGCTTTCACTGTTACAAAATTAATCTTGCGTCGAATAATTAAACTTTTTTGACAGTTTTGCATTGTGCGAATGTATTGACATGGGTTTCAGTCCAAAATATGGAAGACTTCTTACGTTAAACTTCATTTCTCATAAGTACCTACCACATAACCTAGAAAAAGTATTATATTGCTGTCTCATGACCGGGCACGCGGTGGCTCGATCTAGATGTATATTATCTAAGTATAGGAACTATGGAGGCCAGTTCATAGAAACTATATTTAATCAAATATTTGCAAAAACATATTGTTTTTTACATTCTGTGTCTGTCGGTTATTGTCACTTGTATGTTGGCTATATGTTACTTGGTTGAACAGTGTAACTATTGTAGATAAACCAATAAATAAATCTATATATTTATGTATGAAATAAAATTGTAACGAAATCAAAACTGTACATTGAATATTTTTGAAAAAAAGAAGTAATTGCAACGAGGTGTGGGAACGAGTATTTTTGTCCGTTTGTCTGGATGTATGTTCATGTTTAGCGCAAAAACGGGTAAACGGATTTGTATGTTTGGCGCACAGATAGTTTATAACCTGGATTAACACATAATCCCGGTAGTACATTCCCGTGAGATATTTTAAAAGCTGGTATATAAATAAATATTAGTATTTTAATTTATGTGGTTTAGTTTATATTTATTCGTTTTGATTTTTGTAATAACATGTCTTGCTATGGAAGAGCGGACTCTCCTCATACAGGCTCTATTTGTCCAATCAAGAATTTAAACTTGTTTTAGCAATAAACTATTTTTATTTTTTTATTCTTTTTACATTTTTATAGCACAAATGATGAAAAAGTGGATTTATCACTGCCAAAAAGCGTGAATGAGACAATATTGAAAATGCAAACAAATTACTCATGTCTACGTATGTCTACGTAGATGTACTCGTATAAATTCTGTTCATCGGAGAATTTTAGTTAAAAATAGAAATAGGTAAGTACAGTCAGCAACAAAAGTCGATTATCACTTGTGTTTTCTAAACTTAATTATTGAGAAAAATACTTCATTAAAATCGGAACAGACGTTAAAAAAATTAACTCTTATCTATACTGGCCTGCAAAAATAAGTACTACACTTTTTTTTTTTTTTCTAAAATGTAGAAGTTAGATTTAAAATAAAAAACATTTTATAGTAACATTTTTAAGTCTAAAAAAGATAAAACAATAAAAATAGCCATTTTTAGCTTAATGTCATAAAACTCAATTAACATTTACAAGTATGTTTTACATGTTATTTATTTTTTAATAACTGGTATTGCCTCCTCGGGCTCTGTTTACAGCTTCGAGTCAGTTTGGCTACTGAACACGAGGCTTCGGAGCCGATGTTAGCGAATATTCTACCATTCTTCTATCAGTGCATGTTTTATTGCCCTGAGGGTGGTAGGTGGTGGTCTGCGTTTTCTGACTAGCCTTCCTAGCTCATCCTAGGCGCGCCAGTTTTTATGTACAAAATTAAACTCTTTTTCGAGTCCTTTTTGTTTCGAAAGTATATCTTGTGTACTTAAAAAGTTATTGCAATTTTAAAAGTGTGATAGTTATTTTTGCAGGCCAGTATATTTTATGAAATGATAAAAAGCAGGTTATTGTATCATTTTGTGTTAATTTAGATGATGTCAAAAAGTACCAGTGTTAAACGACTTCTGTTGCTGACCTTACCATAAAACCACGTGTCATGATGATGTAAGAAGACTACAGGTCTATGTAATCAGCAAACAGTAATTAATTAGCACTTTATAAAGAAAACAATTGCCACATAAGAAATAAGACTACAAAAAGCTACCTTCGTCCGTCTATATCCGTGTTTTTCTCAGTAACGGCTGAACCTACACGAATGATTTCATCACAGTGAATAAAGATGAAAATTACCTACATTTTGTTATAAGAATACTAATAAAGAGTAGCATTACGAGGTTCTTTTATTCAATTTATTAAACAGGAAAAAATGGAAATTACGAATCTGTGGTTGCAATGAAAATGGCGGTAAAACAAAGTACCATCGAGACGCGGGATTAGCAAAGGAATGTCAGTATAATGCCAAATCATGTTTTAAATTCTTGGCGCTGGAGATACAGCCTACTCTGTTATTTTAATAAGAAGCATAGGAATTTGACATTTAAAAGAGTTTATAATGGTTGCAAAATACGATGATGAAACGTCATGATTATGCATCAAGATAGATCAATTAAAAGTTAAATGAACACTTAGCTGAGTGCGTTATTATTATGGTAATAAAAACAATTTACAAACGGTGTTTTACCAAACAAATTAGAAAAATAAATAAAATACTTCAACACTACCCATTTGAAATTAGAATAATACATTCGAAAATTCACAAAAATAAACTACAGACAAAATAATAAACTTTATAAAAAATAAATATTGAAACTCACCGCCAACCAACCATTTTGGGCGAAGGCAACACAAAATTAAAAAATATATATATTAGAAAACTAATCCTACAGACCTTCAATACGTCCGTACACACAGGCACACAAACCAAACTGAACGATAATCGCTACGGAGCGAGATATCGATATGAGAATCGATTAAAAATCGACAAAACAGGTTGTAAGTTTAATTATCTGGCATTATGATGAGACTGTTAGGTTAGACTCTTGCCTCTTGGCGGATTTTAAAACGATGTTCGAAAAAATATGACGCGGATTCGTAGACATTTATTTTTATCTTTTGGAGGGAAACTTCTGAATGGGTTCTGTAGGTGATGAATGTTACATATTAAGAGGAAAGGCGGGTGGCCAGACTTTTGAAAATTTGGTATTTTAAGAAGGTATTGCTGTCGCTCTGCGAGTGCTCCGCCCTCGAATTTGTGCGATAAGGACAACTGCAGATCCGACTAAATAGCCTATGTAAAAAGTCACATTTCGAGGTTTGGCTCTCGCCTATTTCCTCCTCCAATATTGGACCAATTTATAAGATATTTCATAAACTGAATAAGAAGGATATATACTATGATATATTACCTTTAGATGCGTTACCCGGGCTCAAAAATGGGAAATTAAATGAAGGGTAATTGCCCGGCGTGATATCAGTCACGCACGCGCGCCAGTGAACATGCAGCAGCTAGTGACGTAATTAAATAAGTATATTCATCTCTTTCTTACAACAGGTATCGGCATGCGTCTTTCCTTTTCTTTGCGGCCAGTATATACTGGTATGTTGGTACATCATGGCTTACGCTGTTTTTGAAAGCACTGATGTTCGTGTATGACGCGTCTATCTATAATACGTCATTGACTATGCCCCTATGTTTTTCTTTTTTCGTTAATAGTTGTCAAATTGGTACACTAGGCGTCTGTAGACAGCGGTCTGAATAGGCAATTTTGAGCATTTTTGGAGGGTTCCAGTTCTTATAAAAATAATATATCATTAAAAAGGAAAACATAGGGGCATACAAGTAACTGTTATTTATATTTCTGTAAAAAATCATTGCTTTATGGTCATTAACCAGAAAGAAAACAGGCGAGAGCGTTTGTATCTTTTTGTATGGAGAAAAGAGCACCCACGTTTCCTCTTAAATGTGAAATGGGGCTTCTCCAATAGATTAAACGATATGTGTGTGTATTGTAGTCGTTAATTTTATTAATATGAAAAACATCCTCACGTATGGTTCTCAAACATGGTCGTTGACAATTTAGCGGCTCGCTCGAAGTTTGCCAGAGAGCTATGAAACGGAGTATTCTGAGTATCAAACTTGTCGACCGGGTTAAGAATACAACAATCCGTTCCATCACCAAAACAACTGACGTCACTCGGAAAGCTGAATTGGGCTGGACACATCTGCCGCAAGTCAGACTATCAATGGGCCAAACTTACGACCCCGTGGGTCCCGCTTAACCCCTTAAGTGTCTGGGTTTTGCTAATTTTAGACCCAAAACCCCAGCAAGTTTTGTCCTTTGGAAACCTTGGGGTGCATTTGACACGCGGGGGGGGGGGGTAGGGGGGGGTTAGCTGCGAACTCCATAGGTTCACTACTAATGATGATGATTGGTTTTCCATCGGATGATGTTTTTTTACGTTTATATATATGTGATATAAGCTTAAATACCTTTAAATAGCTTTTAATGGTTTTTCTTATGCACACATGGGGTGCATTCGACACTTGAGGGTTTAATGGCAAACGACATCGCGGCGGGCTCAGACGGAGATGGCGGTATGAGCTGGACTCCTTTGATAAAGATTGGTCCTTGGCAGCTCTGGACAGAGAGAGGGGGAAAGAGAGTAGGCAGGCCTTTGCCCAGCAGAGGGACAATTATAACTTATTACTAAAAAAAAATAATATAAAAACTATTTCTACATATTTCTGAATGTTGTGGCCATCAGAAGGCCGAGTTGTCTGATACAGCTCTGAATCAATCAATCTGCCTAGCCTTTTCCCAACTATGTTGGGGTCCGCTTCCAGTCTAACCGGATGCAGCTGAATACCAGTATTTTACATGGAGTGACTGCCTATCTGACCTCCACAACCCAGTAACTGGGTAATACGATACCCTTTGGTAAGACTGGTTGTCAGACTTTCGGGCTTCTGACGACCCGTAACGACTGTCAAAGATCCACGAATGACAGCCGGGACCAACGGCTTAACGTGCTTTCCGAGGCACATCCACGGACCAACCGCGGCAAGCGTAGCTTAACCTGATGGATCGACCCGTGCGGCTGTTATTACTTAGCCACGAGCTCCTCTGAATGTGGAAAATTAAAGAAAGTTTTTCTTTTTAAATGAATGAATGAATGAACTTCGGCTGCCACAAATAAAACTAAAATTATTTAAGAAAAATGTATACTGCATGTCGATTATTATTTACAATCATTTACCTAATACTATTCAAGATTTACCGCTGACAATGTTTAAAAAAATGCTTTTCAAATTTTTACTATTTAAACGATATTACACCATTAGGGAATATTTAGAAGACAAGTCAATAGACTCTATAATTTGTAACATAGATTAATTTTGACATCGCATGATTTTTTTTTTTTAATACATTTGCACGCCATGTTATGGCAGGATATGCTGAACTAAACAAATTAACACCTTATGTACCATATTCTAGCAAATAAATATTATGATTTGATTTGATTTTGATTTGAACGGGAGATGAAACTATAATAAACTTAAACCAAATATCTCTTTAACTTGTCTATTTTTCTGTGCTTCTAAAGCACGAACTGCAGTTCTCAAAGCTAGCTCGAAGGAAGGGACAAGATATAAACAACACAAGGCTAAAAATGACTTGTCCCATAAAAACTCAAAGCATTTATTTCAATTTAAACATTTATAGGCAGTTTTGAATTTTCAAAGGGTCGTGTAGGAAATCTATGTTGTAACACTTTAATAATTTAAATGTATAGAATATTATTAGTCAATTAAAAGTCACTAGGAAGGTTATACGTCCGTCTTGATCAAAGTGCAAACGATAAGTGAAGTAATACTTGTGGGTAGGATTGGCGGGCTACAGTTTTAATTTTTTAAATACCTAAGTACCTACAATACATCGATTAGTACAGAATCGACTAAAGATTGATTTTTGTAAATAAGTAAATGAAATAAATCATCAGGTCGGAAAGTTAAAATCGTAAGCACGTCGTTGGTTGGTCGGTCGGTTGGTCGTTGGTTGGTTGGTTGGTTGTCGTTGGTCGTTGTGAGTTGTTCGTGGTATAGTATAGTTAAAATCTCGCTGCAGACTTGGTCATAAATCATAATCGGAGTAGGGATGTGCGCTAGTTGCGCGCGCTCAAGGCCATTATCGATAACAGATGATGACGATGACTCAGACGAAGAATTTTAATTTTCTATTTTTAGTTTTATATATACGTTCTTTTGTTTATATATTTAATATGTTTTGTAGTAAATTTGGTAATAAAATAAAAAAAAATGTGTTTTTATTTCTGTCACCCATTTATAAATATATAAAACTATCGATATCACTCATCGACTGCAGTAATGCACAGGACTACGTGTGGGCGTGGCCTGCCCATAAGGCCCGTGAGTGGGAAAGAGAGCGAAACACTCGAATGATTTATGACCGAGTCTAAGGCGTGATTTTAACTATACTATAGTTGTCCATTCCAAAACGAAGAACGGGTAAGAAACTCCAAGGACACTCTTTTAAGAGGACACATGAACGTTGGTTTAGCTCGGTGTGTAAGTGAAAGCGTTACGGCTGTCTAGTTTGACGTGCGAGATAGAAGACTCTCACGCGCACCAGAGTTAAACGTGCTTCGTTTAAATGTAGATTTATGAGAACATGCTATACTTAAATCAATTTGTATCTTAGTAAGTTCTTAACAAATTCAAATCACCCGTTTAGACTGGACGCCGACTCCAGCATAGTTGAGAAAAGGCTAGGCAGGTGATGATGATATTTGTAAAGGTAGCTCGACAAGTATGTTGCCTCGTGTCGTTTTCTAACCCGCCCACGGATCGCCAAGCCCGTTCTCTAAAATGTCAATGTTCAAGGACAAGCGCCGAGCCGAAATGTCAAACTGTTTATTATTATGTGAATAGATATTAGGTACAGACGCTTATGTCGCTGAATTGGCCGCCATTACGCTAATATATTATAATAATCTTGTTGGATGAGGTCGCATTTGTAAATTAAAAGATGGAGGCTTATAATAAAGTCACATTCTACCGAGTTACCAATCTTTTGGAAGGAGAAGCGTTGCCCAAACCATAGATATAAGAAAACCGGCCAAGTGCGTGTCGGGCCACGCGCAGTAATAGGGTTCCGTAGTTGCACAATAATGCGGACTAAGAAGAGGGCTTTTTGTTGTTTCATGAATATTTGACTATTACTCGTAAACTTGAAAAGCCTACTTAGCTGTGACAGTTTTCTTTTTAACTTCGTTATATACAACGTGTTAATGAAATAACCCAAAACCTCTTAAGGGGTCATTGTACTCATTATTATGAACAACTTTTACTATGGGACCAAACCTGAAATCGCGAAAAAAAAATCAGCTGTTCAGTACATTTTGACGAATTATGCGAACATAAATGTATTGAACAGCTGATTTTTTTTTCGCGATTCCAGATTTGGTCCGATAGTAAAAGTTGTTCATAATGATGAGTACAATGACCCCTTAAGAGGTTGTGGGTTATTTATTTTACACCTTGTATACTACTACCGTGAATTTTTTCACCCCTCCAAAACTAACCATTTACCTGGCATGGGGGGGGGGACACTTGACTCTAACATTAGCACTTTAAAGCTTTATATTTCAGAAACGGATACCTAAATCGAATAATTGTTTCCACAAACCCGCAATATTTTTGAAAGACCCATCCAATGATACCCCACACTATATGGAGTAGACGAGTAAAAAAAACATCCCACTTTACGTGTAAGTACAGAAGGTACCCTAAAAAAACTTTTTTTCATGATTTTATTTTACCACTTTGTCGGCGTGATGAATATGTATATCCATGTCAAATTTCAGCTTTCTAGTACTAAGAGTCTGAGCTAAGCTGCGGACGTACAGACGAAAGGACATAGCGAAACTATAAGGGTTCCTTGTTGACTACGGAACCCTAAAAAATGGAGATAAAATGAGTTAATAGTGTATCTTGCTTGCTACTTCCACGCGGACGAAGTCGCGGGGCACAGCTAGTCAAAAATATCATGATGTAGTCCGCTAGCGCAGTTTACATAATCTAACAATGACTAATAATATTGTGAACTACAGCTGTTCCTATTATCAGATAGTGCTTTCCCCTGAGGAAATCCCCCAGCTGCCATACATACATGCAATTGAAGTAAATTCTATATGTAAGAAACCATATGAAGTAGCTACGTTCAGCAGCACCATTTAAACTACGAGAACGGACTTACAGCTACGAAATGAAGGCAGTCCCTGTTAAATTATTACCAAAGATATGCAAATGTCTGCACTTCTCAATGGTTTCCATAACATAAATATAATAACAGCCACTCGGGTCGATCGATCAACCTGATCGATCGACCCGAGTGCTACGCTTGCCGGGGTTGATCCGTGGATGGGTGACCATCTTTACATACCATGCCACGGAAACAGCTGTCATTCGTGGATCTTTGACAGTCGTTACGAGTCGTCAGAAGCCCGAAAGTCTGACCAGGGGTATCGTATTATCCAGTTACTGGGTTGTGGAGGTCAGATAGGCAGTCGCTCCATGTAAAATACTGGTATTCAGCTGCATCTGGTTAGACTGGAAGCTGACCGCAACATAGTTGGGAAAAGGCTAGGCTGATGAAAGTAAAGAGTACATTATAAAGGGAACCTCTGTGTCAGTCAGTCAGTCAGTCAGTCAGTCAGTCAGTCAGTCAGTCAGTCAGTCAGTCAGCCAGTCAGTCAGGACTTCTCTTTTTATTTATTATACATAGATGTAGCTATTATAGAAGAAACACAATTTTGTTATTTGTTATTTGACACACGTATTGGGTTTTCCAAACATATATTCTAATGTAGAAACGGTTTTTAAAGTTAGCGAAATAAGGAAGGAAAAAGTGTCGTGACTCGTGAGGAACCCGCATGTTATGAAATACATATAATCTGCAAATTGAGAAACTACAATAAGTAATGGGTTGGGTACAACAGAGAATTTGTATTATCTTGATTTAAAAGAGTGTCCGTGGAAATCTTGCCCGTTCTTCTCCATAGAGATCTACGTTTTGGAATGGGCAACTAGCTTCAATTTTCTGACTAACTGACCGACTCTTTGACAATTCAAAAGTAATAAATAATAATAAATATAAATAATAAATATCCTTGGACATTTCACACAACGCCATCTAGTCCCAAGCTAAGCAACCTAATGCTTGTGTTATGGTAACGAGATGGCTGATAAACTACTTATATAATTTTTTTTTTTGTAAATACATACATATTATAGATAGAAAAACACCCAGACTCGGAACAAATACTTGTAGGCCATACAAATATTTGCTCCGTGCGGGAATCGAACCCGCGACATGCTGCTCAGCAGTCAATCGCTCAACCACTGCGCCAACCGTGTCGTCAAAGTGTAATTGTTATAAACGGTTTAAGTTTGAATTCAACGTCAAAGTCAAATCATTAATTTATTTATTTCAAGCACAAATGTACAGAGGCGGACTTAATGCCATATGCATTTTCTACCAGTCAACCAATAAATTAATTTCCATTAGAGATTAGACCATTAAACAATTATTGGCACTTTTGAAAAACAACAGTTAAAAATAAATTACCAAATCCAAAATAGTTTCCCTACAGAAAAATGAAAAGAAGAAGAAACTCTATGGTTACTCTTTAAAAAACAAACTATCCTCCGACCTACACGGGCCCGCGTGGTGGGTTACGGCCCACTCCCTCTCATAAGACATTGTATCCTGCCACCCGCACTGGGCCCGCGTGGTGTCTTACGGCCCACTCCCTCTCATAAGACGTTGTATCCTGCCACCCGCACTGGGCCCGCGTGGTGTCTTACGGCCCACTCCCTCTCATAAGACATTGTATCCTGCCACCCGCACTGGGCCCGCGTGGTGTCTTACGGCCCACTCCTTCTCATAAGACATTGTATCCTGCCACCCGCACTGGGCCCGCGTGGTGTCTTACGGCCCACTCCTTCTCATAAGACATTGTAACCTGCCACCCGCACTGGGCCCGCGTGGTGGATTACGGCCCACTGCCTCTCATAAGACATTGTATCCTGCCACCCGCACTGGGCCCGCGTGGTGAATTACGGCCCACTCCCTCTCATAAGACATTGTATCCTGCCACCGGCACTGGGCCCGCGTGGTGGATTACGGCCCACTCCCCCTCATAAGACATTGTATCCTGCCACCCGCACTGGGCCCGCGTGGTGGATTACGGCCCACTCCCCCTCATAAGACATTGTATCCTGCCACCCGCACTGGGCCCGCGTGGTGGATTACGCCCCACTCTCTCTCATAAGACATTATATCCTGCGACCCGCACTTGTTTCCTAGTGGCGGATTACGGCCCACTCCCTCTCATAAAGAAAGAAAGAAAATACGTTTATTTGCGGTAAACAAGACGCAAAGAAATAACACACAAAATAAAATAAATAAAGGAACAAGTTGGTTCTGTCCCAGCAGTGGGAACATTATACTGAATGAATATCTTATTTTCCTCATATGGCACCTTTGAAGACGGATCAATGAAGTTCAAATTAAAATTAATACACACATGTGACCATAGACTATGATTGTTTAAGTCACCATAGAACAGGCTTCAGGCGCCGGCGCCATTTTTGTTGGCACCACTTTTTGTGGCGGCGCTATGGTAACTGGTTAAAATTACCGGTTGTGTGGTGTTTCTGATGTCATCACCACATTCTTCATGTAACGTGTCCGTTTGAGAAGTAACATAAGCGTCATCACTTATGTTTGTGTTCGTCGGAAACATTAGCCATTACATTACTTTAACAGAACCTTTTTAGGGTTCCGTACCAAAATGGTAAAAAGCAACCCTTATGGTGTGAGTCAGTCTGTCTGTCTGTATGTCTGTCTGTCTGTCTGTCACAGCTGGATATCTTAAGAACTACTAGTGCTATCAACTTGAAATTTGGAACAGTTTTAGATGACGTTTACCCAACTATTTTGCAAATAAGAAAGAAATAAAAATATATGTAGGTATTTTTTTTGCAACATGGGGTGAAAGGGGGTCTTAAAAATTCAAAGTGGAGCTACTAGGTCATGTGGGGTATCATATGAAAGAGCGCTGTTTGCACATTCTCAAACATATTTTTATTTTTTTTAGGCCGCACAGTGTTCGACTTTTGATGAAAAATGTAAAAAAAATACCGTTCCCCCCCCCTTATCTCCGAAGTTTGCAAAGAGAAAAATCTGAAAATATTCTATGTGATAGAAGTTTATGTAAAGATTACAGGAAAAATAAAACGATGTCTCTAAATAGCACACTTTTTCAGAAATCGGAACGGAACCCTCGGTGCGCGAGTCCGACTCGCTCTTGACCGGTTTTTTTTTTGTGGATGGGAAATCGTCAAATGACTTCTCCCGCTCGGGTCGGAGCGGGCGGCCGCGTGTCAGACTTTTACGGACTAAAACCCCCCCGTGTTCCTTCAGTTGCCTGTGCCAGGCCACGGTATCTCTTTCGAACAACCCGCGACCCTGGCGGCACTTAAGTGAACCTACTTAAGAGCGTTTACGCCGTACGGCACTTCATACAATCTTCCAAGTCCTTGTTTTTCGAAATGAATGAACCGGTTTTAATGAAACTTCATATTATTATGCATTTAAAGCAAGATACAATTTAAAGAAATCTCTGTTTTTATGGAATAGGTATTTAAAATCGGTCGAATGTAGCTGCAACACTGTTTTTCGAAAATGTTCTTTAGACCTAAGTATCCTACCAACTCTCTGTACTTATTGTTTATTTTTCTGTGTACTTAATAATTGTGGTAATGTTTGGATAATAATTTTGCTATACTTACTACAGCTGTGTAGCTATCATAATCTATACTAAGGCTGCCTGTCCACCGGAGCGGAGTGAGGCTGCGGAGCGGAGAAACGGAGAAATATTAACCAATAGAATCTTAAGTCCGCTCCACTCCGCCGTCCGCTCGCGCTCCTATTGGTTAATATTTCTCCGTTTCTCCGCTCCGCAGCCTCACTCCGCTCCGGTGGACAGGCAGCCTTATGCGGGTGAAGCCGCGGGCAAAAGCTAGTGCTTTTGCCCGCGGCTTCACCCGCGTGGAAGTCGGAAAATATCCCACAAACTCGCATCGCATTGCCTGCCCGCGCTATTACTTCGTTTTTTACTTTCTGACTTTTTTTCTTATTGCTCGGCACCTAAAGCTCCTAGAGTGATGTTAAATATGCTTATAGTCTTCCATAGCAATTGGGCATAAGCCCCAAATGCAAAAATAATTATTAAGTCCGACTAGTAGTAGTAGTAGTTCTAGAGATTAGGGCGTTCAAACAAACAAAAAAAAGTGTATGTCAGCTCCGACGCACGACTGGAGTTTACTCCTGTTTTTGTGCCGTTTCGAGTTTCCGACTTTCTATTTTTCGGTTATTTCTGTCGGTCTGGGTTTCTTCAATGAATCAGTGCTATACAAATAGCAACTTTAAGGTGTAAAGGCACTCGTCCTCTACCTCTTACCTCTCCTCCTCTCACTCTAACCCCCATCTCACCCCCTCCCCTTCCAACCCCTCTCACCCTCCCCTGTCATACCCCTCACTGCTCCCTCTCCCCATTCCCAACCCCTCTCCCTCTCATACCCCTCACCACATCCCTTTCCCGCTAACCTCCCCTTCCACACCTCACCCTCTCCCATACTCCCGTCACCAATTTCCCCTCTCCCTCTACCCACACTAACTCCTACCCTCCCCCCTTTCTTTCTACACACCCACTACACCCTCCTCTCTCACTACACCCTCCCATCACTCTCCCCTTCCCTCCATCATCCTTCTCGTCTCCCTCCTCACCACCCCTCCCCTCCCTCTCACCACACCCTCCCCTTCCCCTTTTCTTCCTCATGGTAGCTACGACATTCGTCAAATTCCTCATCACCCCCTCCCCTTCCCCTTTCACTCCTCTCCACCCCCTCCCCTTCTCCCCTTCCCCTGTACCCTTTTCTCTGGGGGAAAAACTATAAATGATAAACTTTATTACTTGCTTAGGCAAATATTTGTGCCAAGTTTCAAGTTATTTAACCAAATGAATAAGATTTCATATAAACTATATTCCCTGTTTTCACCCCCACAGGGAATGGAATTTTAAAAATCGTTTTAGGGTATTTCCGTAACTTGACTGAAAGATTAGAAAAGTTTGTTAGGGTTCCGTGCCAAAATGGTAAAAAAGGAACCCTTATGGTGAGACTCAGTCTGTCTGTCTGTCTGTCTGTCTGTCACAGCTGGATATCTCAAGAACTACTAATGCTATAAACTTGAAATTTAGAACAGTTTTAGATGACGTTTATTCAACTATTTTGCAAATAAGAAAGAAGTAAAAATATTTATATTTTTTTTGTAACAGGGACTGAAAGGCGGTCTTAAGAAATCAAAGTGGGGCTACTACGGCATGTGGGATATCATATGAAAGAGCGCTGTTTGCACGTTCTTAAACAATTTTTTATTTTTTTTAGGCCGCATAATTTTCGACTTTTGATGAAAAATGTAAAAAAAAATACCGTTCCCCCCGCCTTATCTCCGAAGTTTGCAAAGATAAAAATCTGAAATTATTCTATGTGATACAAGTTTATGTAAAGATTACAGGAAAAATAAAACGATGTCTCTAAATAGCACACTTTCAGAAACCGGGACGGAACCCTCGGTGCGCGAGTCCGACTCGCTCTTGACCGGTTTTTTAGTTATAAATTGGGAACAGAACCCTTCATTGTGCGTGGTCCTCCAACACGCACTTGGACCGTTTTTTTCCACCAATAGAAAGCTAAATTATGAGGAAATAACTGAGGCTATAATTTATTTCCAAAAAACCTTAGGAGCCGAGCAAAAATCAAATAAAAAAGGCAAAAAGAACGCTAAACGAAAACGAAGTAACGTAACACGAGGTATAGGATATATTTTATGAAATATCACGCGAACGAAGTCGTGGGCATGTTTACTTATAAAAAGTTTTTCTAGCTATACTAGGGCTCGTATTTATAATCAAAGTAATTACTTGAGTAATTACTTGCTACTAAGTAATTTCATACTTGAGGGTAGACTTCTTAAGTAAAGAAAATGGTGACTATTACTTGGCTAAGAATTCTAAGCTTTGACACTTACTAAACTATAGAAAGAAAATCATTGCTTAAGCCATAGACTTATAAAATAAGTCTATGGCTTAAGCAATTACTTTTACTAAAGTAATTACTTTAACTTGACTATAAATACAAGTGTTAGTATGTAGGTACTTAGAAAAATGCACAACAAATGCTAAGAAACACGGAAAGGTCAGACACAGATTTACGACAGATGATCTCCAACAAAAGTCATCTTCCTCAACTCAGGGTGACGTTAAGGCCTCTAAGCACAATTTTCCTGGTTTTCTCGTGACTCTATATAAGTAATAATTGCTGGCAACTGGTAGTCTCGCCATCGATTGAAAAACTAACAAGGTTTGTTTTAATTGATCAGCAATTAATGTTTATTATTGTTTCTTTGTCATTTTGCCTTCAAGTTGTGGTAGGCAGCCATTTTTACTATTATCTTTTGTACTAAGTACTAAATCCACTGTAGCCATGAGCTCCTCCGTAGGTCCTATAATGTTAAGTGTTAACTTCAATAATAGCAGTCATCTGTACTTATACGTTATTGTATTACCTGCAAATATATACCTACCGAATGACTTTTTTTACCGTCTCGAAAAAAATAGGGTATGGCAAAAGCCTATGGCAGACATAATTAAAAAAAAAAAAATTCAAATCTGCAGGTTGCATATTATGATATAAATTTCGATATTTTTAAACGATTCATTTTTTTTTCAAAATTTCTGTTTTTATTGTTCTAAAATGAAAAGTTTACATTGAATTTGTAGTATTTATTGATACTTAGATCATTTTTTCTAAGCTATTAAAAAAAAAAAACTAGGTATGCTTTTACTCCGTTCACCCTATTTTTTTCGAGACGGTAAAAAAGTCTTTCGGTATAATGTTAAATGTTATGTCTATTTCTACCAAAGACTTTTCTTTCGCTGAAGGAAAACACCTACAAGAAACCTGGACAAGAGTCCCAAATTGCTCAAACGCAGTTAAGCGTGGTGTTCCACGCTCGTTCCGTCTCATATCCATCCTTTCTCATTCGCAAATAATAATATCACAAATCAGCTGTTACCGGTCCGCCATGTTAGGTATGTTTTTTTTTTATATTACAATCAAACGGCAAAGGAATGCAAGGTTATGCCTGTCACGGAATATTTAATACACATTAATGATGTCTGCTGAACGTGTGTTCGTTTTAATTTAGAAATAGATGGAAAAGGGGCATCGTGTTACCGTGTTGCTAGGTTGTGGAGGTCAGATAGGCAGTCGCTTCATCTAAAACTGTGTTATATAGTTTATTTTATTGGAAGAAGGCTCTAACATAGTTGGGGAAGGTTCAGGCAGTTTTAACTTTGTTCCTATAAAGACATACCAAGACTTTTTACGTTTTTTGGGAAATAATTAGCAAATAAAGTATTTAAAAAAAAAAATGAATGAAAATGAAGTTCTAAATCTTGCAGACAAAATAATAATCACGCATATTTTCCTGAGAAGAATAGCAAGAAATGTATTATTATAATAAGCCCATATTTAGCCAGATTATGTTTAAAGTTTCATTTATTAGGGGGCAATTCTACTTAAGTCGACAACTAGTCTTAATTTTTGCAGTAGTAAATTTGTAAGAGTGAAAAAGAAAATTTCCGAACTTTTTACGCGAAAAACAAGTAATGTTAAAAATAGGTGGTGAACAAAATAGGAAATTAGGTGATTTCTTATTTACGCCAAAGTTATCAAAATACTAATATTAATTATTTTTTTAAGGAGGATGTGCTGTGGTAGCCCGCGAAAAAAATACATCTCTCCAAGTTAGATTTCGTGCAGATTCGTTAGATTTCGTTCGTTCGAAGAATCTACACGAAATCTAACTTAGATGTGTTGATGATTTTTATGGTTAAAATGATGTACATATATGTTTTATTTTCGCGTATCATTATGTAGATCAAGACCTGACACGGACCTGCAAAATGAAAAAAAAAAAAAATTAATTTCGCGGGCTACCACAGAGCATCACCCTTACCAAACATCTACAAGGTTTATCCTCAATTCGATTTTTTAACTCACTGGTGAAACTCTTGAACTGGCCAGATGTTTTTTTTTCGTGGCTACTTTAAGTTTTCTACACAGGGTGACTTTGAAAACATGCGACAAAATTTAAGGGGGTGTTCTACGCATCAATATGAACAACTTTTACTATGTGAACAATTTCGAATTCGCAAAAAAAAGTCCGACTTTCTTTTATAAAAGTGTCCAATACCTTTAATAAATATGGGAAGGTATTTTTTTTTTGCGAATTCGATGTTGGTCCCTTAGTAAAAGTTGTTCATATTGATGCGTAGAACACCCCCTTAAATTTTGTCGCATGTTTTCAAAGTCACCCTGTACAAACTTATCCAAAACCCATTATAATAAACACTACCTATTTCCTGGATGCTTTGAGTTACAGTTTGAATAGGCCCGTTTTCCTTGAAATATTAACATCCATCCATCCATCTTGAAATAGTAACAAATTTTAAGATCCATCCATCCATCTAAACTTTCGCATATATAGTATTGCGCCCAGCGGTTTCAACCGCGTAGATCGGGATAAAAAGTAGCCTATGTGTTAATCCAGGGTATAAGCTATCTACATACCAAATTTCATACAAATCGGTCTAGCCATTTGAGCGTGAAGAAGTAACAAACATACACAAACACTCACAAACTTTCGCCTTTAAAATATTAGTGTGATAACATCAATATGATACTAAACACTGATACTAAACACTGATACTAAACACTGATACTAAACACTGATACTAAACACTGTAGGTAGTAGACGGCAGTTACTTTAAAATTGACATTTATAATTGACATCAATAGGAATCTCAGATACATGTATTAATTATGATTATGACTAAATACCCATTTTTTTTCATTAGATTAATTTTTTAATTAAGTATTATTATTACATAATAAAACTTCACATGCCATAACTAAGGCTAAATAGATTTAATGACCAGATAATGTAACATGTGAAACCACCGACTGTACCTACTCTATTTAAATGTGAATAAATGATTTTTTTTTTAAATTTTATGCTACCCAAATCAACTTCAACGTTATAATTAAAAGTAAGGCAGGGCTACAGCCTAGGTCTCGTCTAGACTTCGTGTAAAGGTCACTTGCAAGTCTAGGTCATTCGGCCGCTGTGGGCCGCACACCTACATTGTAAAAGATGTTTTAAATGTTTTGTGATATTAAAAGTACTAATGACAATACAAACCAAGAACAAGTTGACCAAAATGGTAAAAAAGGAACCCTTATTGTGTGACTCAATCTGTCTGGCTGTCACAGCTGGATATCTCAAGAACTGCTAATGCTATCAACTTGAAATTTGGAACAGTTTTAGATGACTTTTACCCAACTATTTTGCAAATAAGAAAGAAATAAAAATAAATGTATTTTTTTTGCAACAGAGACTGAAAAGGGGTCTTAAAAATTCAAAGTGGGGCTACTAGGGCATGTGGGTATCATATGAAAGAGCGCTGTTTGCACATTCTCAAACATGTTTTTATTTTTTTTTAGCCCGCACAGTGTTCGACTTTTGATGAAAAATGTAAAAAAAAAATACCGTTCCCCCCCTTATCTCCGAAGTTTGCAAAGAGAAAAATCTGAAATTATTCTATGTGATAGAAGTTTATGTAAAGATTACAGGAAAAATAAAAGGATGTCTCTAAATAGCACACTTTTTCAGAAATCGGAACGGAACCCTCAGTGCGCGAGTCCGACTCGCTCTTGACCGGTTTTTTCAATATTATGCATGCAAAGTAAAGATTGTATACATCGCCAAAAATGTTTGTATTTCATATAATCATCATCAAAAATGTTTGTATTTCATATAATATTTGACGACACGGTTGGCGCAGTGGTTGAGCGATTGACTGCTGCGCAGCATGTCGCGGGTTCGATTCCCGCACGGAACAAATATTTGTACGACCTACAAGTATTTGTTCCGAGTCTGGGTGTTTTTCTATCTATAATATGTATGTATTTACAAAAAAAAAAAAAAAAAAAAATGTATATAAGTAGTTTATCAGCCATCTAGTTACCATAACACAAGCATTAGGTTGCTTAGCTTGGGACTAGATGGCGTTGTGTGAAATGTCCAAGGATATTTATTTTATTTATTTATTTATTTATTTATAATCATCATCAAAAATGTTTGTATTTCATATATAGATGAAGCAGTGGTGGCCCCGACTTACGAGTCTACTCTTTAACTCCGTCCGTCCGTCCGTCCGTCCATCAGTCCGTCCGTCTGACATAACGATCCATCAAAACAAATGTAAAAGTTAAATTTTTCGGACGGGCAAAAACACATCGGGAGTAGGAACAACTGTCAAATCGTGTTGTAATTCATACTTCGTTCGGGCCCCGAACCAATCATCCATTCGTAGGTGATACGGAATAGGAAACGCCAGTAACGAAGGCCGAAACTACGGGCTTCGTGCTTAGGGAGTAGACCCCGAGATACGTCGGAGGTGAGTTCGAACCCTGACAGGCGCTTTACTTTGTGTAAATATTTTCATTACCGCTGCTCTCAAAACGGTGAAAAAAAAAATCGTGAGGAAACCAAAAATTCGAAGACATGTGACATCTACCAACCCACCAAGCCAGCATTTTACGTAGAGCGACTGCCTATCTGACCTCCACAACCGGGAACCGGGTTACTGGGTAATACCATACCCCTTGGTAAGAAAGTTGTTTCCCGGGAGTGTTGGAAGTGCACACCAGGTTTTTAGTCAGTAAGCGTCTGACAGACCCCTCCACCCGCTCCAAGATTTTCCACCACGGAACAAAAAAAAAAGTCAAAAGCGTTCACATTCGCCAGATATGTTTTAGTCTTAGGAGCCAGATATGTTTAAGTCTTAGGAGCCAGATATGTTTAAGTCTTAGGAGCCAGATATGTTTAAGTCTTAGGAGCCAGATATGTTTAAGTCTTAGGAGCCAGAGATGTTTAAGTCTTAGGAGCCAGATATGTTTAAGTCTTAGGAGCCAGATATGTTTAAGTCTTAGGAGCCAGATATGTTTAAGTCTTAGGAGCCAGATATGTTTAAGTCTCATGCGAGCCTATTGCGATCAAACGGATACAGACATTATAGAAAGAACCATGTTTAATTTATTAATAGCTACCAAATAATAAATAATTAATGTTTCATATATGATTTTTCGTCTATTTTTGTCTCCGGCGATAATTCTTCAATTGACATTTTACAACTTTTATTTGAATGTCAGTTTGGTGTTTTATTTATCGAATTTCGATAGTTTCGTAATTTGACATTCACATGTTATTTTGTAATGTCAGAAGTTAGATTTGTTGTTATTTGACGCAAATTATTATTAAGACCGCCCATTGTGTCACCCTATGTAAAATTTCAACATTTATATCTGTAATTTTTATGGTGTGCATAATAAAGAGTATTCTATCTTCTATCTATCTATCTATTATTTCCTGAGACCCAATTTTACCTATATATTATTTTGAATGTCTTAGCAAATAATAATGTTGAATTCTGTTCTTTGCAACTTAACTCCACTCGCTCTTTCCATTTTCTTCTTAAATTCCAACCCGTTTTTAATTGGCCTCTTGCACATTAAATGGTGATGCCGTTTTCATTAGATTTGCTTAAGTAATTGAGGATATCCGGATTAAGTAAGTACTCGCTGAGAATCTTCCGCTATTTTCTCTAATTTCAGCAAAAATAAGCCATTAATGTCAGCTACAGTAAGTATATATTTATATAAGTATCTGTATTTATGTATGTATGTATAAACTGTATGTATATATGGTACACCACAGACTACCTACAGTATTCTCTCCTTTCTCCCCATAATCCATCCAAAGGTTGTCTGTAAAAGATCGCTTTTAGCGATAAGACCGCCCATTGTGTCACCCTATGTAAAATTTCAACATTTATATCTGTAATTTTTATGGTGTGCATAATAAAGAGTATTCTATCTATCTATCTACAGTAAAAAAACCCTTGTCTGGTTTTGTACCAAGATTTTTGTGTAACAATAAATCTAAAATCATACACAAAACGTTTATTAGTTTTATTATTTTACTGTACAAATATTGGTGGAGGAGCTCGTGGCTAAGTAATAACAGCCGCACGGGTCGATCCATCGGGTTAAGCTACGCTTGCCGGGGTTGGTCTGTGGATGGGTGACCATCTTTACATACCGAGATTCCTCGGAGCCTCCGTTGGTCCCGGTTGTCATTCGTGGATCTTTGACAGTCGTTACGGGATCGTCAGAAGCCCGAAATTCTGACAACCAGTCTTACCTTATCGTATTACCAGTAAGGGTTGTGGAGGTCTGATAGGCAGTCGCTCCATGTAAAATACTGGTATTCAGCTGCATCCGGTTAGACTGGAAGCCGACCCCAACATAGCTGGGAAAAGGTTAGGCAGATTGAGTGTACAAATATTGGTGATTATTGCAATGTTGGGTCAAATGGAATAATTTCGGACTCTTGACTCCATGAAAGATAATTGTACCCACATATTTAATTTATCACTTTTTTTTCTAGATCAAGTTTTTGTTAATATTAACAGATCTAACAAAATATCCTCTCAAACAGGCTCAAGCACGTAAATATCGTTTGATATTCAAAATGTTGCGCCGGCGCTGGGCGGATGTGGACGAATACCACAGTATCAAACTCAGTAGGGATCCTTGAGATGAATCGTAAAACCATTGTATTTGCATAACGTTGGGACGTTCCCGCCACACTCTTCTTAATCACATCATTTCTCCTGTGAGCTATGTTTTGTGGGTAAAGGTAAGTTTAAATTTTCAGTCATGACTTCAAATTGCTGGTTTTCCATCATATCATCTGCCTAGCCTGTTCCCAACTATGTTGGGGTCGGCTTCCAGTCTAACCGGATGCAGCTGAATACCAGTACTTTACATGGAGCGACTGCCTATCTGACCTTCACAACACACTTACCGGGTTATACGATACCCCTTGGTAAGACTGGTTATCAGACTTTCAGGATTCTAACGACCCGTAACGACTGTCAAAGATCCACGAATGACAGCTGGGACTATATTTCTATGGCCGGGACCAACAGCTTAACGTTCCGAGGCACGGAGGGGTATTGGTGTGGTGTAAAGATGGTCACCCATCCACAGACCAAGCGCGGCAAGCGTAGCTTAACCTGATCGATCAACCCGTGCGGTTGTTATTACTTAGCCACGAGCTCCTCTATACCTACCTATATTTAACTTCAGGATCGTTGCTAAGTAACATCAGCCGCACGGGCCTTACCACGGTGAATTCGTGGACCATCCATTAGACCCCTCCGTGCCTCGGACAGCATGTTAATCCTTTAGTCTCGGCTGTCCTTCGTTGTAATTCGTAGATCTTCGTCAGTCGTTACAGGTAGTCAGTAGCGCGAAAGCCTGACAACCAGGAACTTGATATCGTGTTACCCAGTATCTAGGGCCTAGGGGTTGTGGAGCTCAGAGAGGCTGCAGCCCTATGTAAAATACTGGTATTCAGTTGCATCCGGTTAGACTGGAAGCCGATGCCAACATAGTTGGGAAAAGGCTAGGCAGATGATGACTTTACTAAGTATATAGAGGCATGAGGAACAGGGTGTAAAGTTCACTCATCCTCCATAGAAAAGGGAGGATCCTCCGACCAGACGGGTGTTGTGTCTGGCGGGCTACTGCCGGACGGTTGATGTCGGGACGTTGTATATATGCTAGTCGCGCGGTAAACTCTGATTGCGCGATGCAGGTTGCGTGACGTCATGTCATTGTAATGCGTAGTTCGTATGTGGCGATGTAGATGCCGCCACAAGTATATACAGGGTTACTGGTAACTCGAGCACTTCCTTGCAGGACGTCATAGTAGGGTTAAAATACAACAAATTAAGCCACCAAATGTTCTACCGAAATTCAGTAGTTTTTGAGTTAGTTAGATTTTTAGTTTTAATATGAAAAATCCAATTTAAAAATGAATTACGGCGCGACTATACTGGAATTTAAGTTAGTAATATAGCTGATGCCGTAGAAGATTTTTGCTTATAATTAAAAGTTCAAAAATGCCTAAAACTTTGGCAAAAATCACTAATTAAACATTTTATTTTTCGTAATTTTTGTCTGACAAAAATAAAAATTAGGAAAAAAAACTGAATTTCGGTAGAACATTTGGTGGCTTAATTTGTTGCATTTGAACCCTACTATTACGTTCTGCAAGGAAGTGGTCGAGTTATCAGTAACCCTGTATAGATAGATAGGCCCTAGGTAGGAGGGGGGGTCGGCCCCAGTCGTTGATTGGCCTCATAGTAATCTACAACTAACGCCTAACTGGAAGCTTTTAGCAATTAGTTTAGCGTTTTAAGCGGAAAATTTAATAGTTAATTGCTAAAACGTTAAAAACTTGTAGCGCTCTGTGTGTTTGCGAAAAAAAAAACCGACAATGACGCGGGAACCGTTTGATGTAAAGGCACAGATTAATACAGATGGTACACTCCGCAAAATCATTTAACCCCTCAAGTGTCTGAGTTTGGCTAATTTAAGGCCCAAAACCCAGCGAGTGGGGAGGGTTGGGGGTTAGTTACGTACCCCATAGGTTCACAACTACTGATGATGATATGTTTTCCGTCGGATGATGTTTTTTTACGTTTATATATATGTGATCTAAGTTTATATACCCATTATGTAAAGTTTTGTCCTTTTGCACACTTGGGGTGCATTTGAAACACAGGGGGGGGAGGGGTGGTTAGCTGCGAAGTCCATAGGTTCACAACTAATGATGATGATTGGTTTTCCATCGGATGATGTTTTTTTACGTTTATATATATGTGATATAAGCTTATATACCTAATTAAAAAAGGGTTTTTCTTATGCACACATGGGGTGCATTCGACACATGAGGGGTTAAATAAAAAACGACTCTTGCTACGACAAAACAAAGTGCAATTCAGGTCGCACAACGCTTATTACCTACAGTTATATTCAACTACAAGTTGCTTCTCTTTCTATCGCGTAACTCTTATGCCTTCTGACCTACTGAATTAGCCCCGCGGACGGGGCCCGCCGCGTACTTGTAGCTTCATACCTAAACTGCGGAGTGTCCCATCTGTATTAATCTGTGGTAAAGACTAAGTAATAGATTATAGCAACGCCTGTAATACGCCAAAGGGATAGGCATTATAATAGCTTCATTATACCTTTCAAGTGTTTTCCATTTTGTAGAGTTTATAATACTTTTTATGGTTCTGTACCTCAAAAGGAAAAACGGAACCCTTTAGGATCACTTCGTTGTTCGTCGTCTGCCAGTCTGTCAAGACCCTTTTTCTCAGGAACGCGTAGAAGTCAATCAATCTACCTAGCATTTTCCCAACTATGTTGGGGTCGGCTTCCAGTCAACTGGATGCAGCTGAATACCAGTATTTTACGTGGAGCGACTGCCTATCTGACTTCCACAACCCAGTAACGGGGTAATACGATACCCCTTGGTAAGACTGGTTGTCAGACTTTCGGGCCCGTAACGACTGTCAAAGATCCACGAATAACAGCCGGGACCAACGGCTTAACGTGCTTTCCGAGGCACGGAGTAATCTCGGTATGTAAAGATGGTCACACATCCACTGACCAACCCTGGCAAGCGTAGCTTAACCTGACGGATCGACCCGTGCGGCTGTTATTAATTAGCCACGAGCTCCTCCGAGAGAGGTATCAAGTTGAAATTAATATCAAATACCTACGTATAGACCTACGTATTTGGTCTTTTAGAACTCTGAAAAAACCAAGCTTCTAAAGAAACCCACTAAAAAAGTACAGCCTTATAAGCGACATATTTTGATGCTCGCAAGTAAATCAAAACGTATAGGGTTACTTGCCGTTGACCTAGAATCATGAAATAAAAAAAATCATCATCATCATAGAATAACAATATAAGAAACATAGATGTTCCGTCAAAACGAACAGACGAAGAAGGACAGGACTTATGGATGGATAGTTGCACACATGTTTTTAGGCTGCACAGGTTTATATTTTTCAATACACTTCCTCGAAAACTGGTTCATATCGTACTACGATTATTTCACACGCGTGCGATTTTTAATTTTCCCGCACATGTGCGGGGAAATTGCCACAGATAACTTATACCTATACTTAGTCTAAATTGGTTCAATGCCTCTATTCACAACTCTCTATTCGGAGGTGAATGTTTTTTTTTAATCTCGGCAAAGAGGTATGCGTCTTTACGGCGTTAATATTTTTTGAATATTTAAATAATGTTTATATATAGAATATCATCAAAAACTATGATTATTACAATAAAAAAAACGTTTATGAACAAATTAACATTTATTTGTGTTCTAAACTCGAAAATATTTGAATTTTCTATTTTTCATATTAGGCTGTTTATCGGCGTTATACCTTACCTGGCGAAAGCAAAGCGCATAAAAAAAGAAAATTTAAATCATAGTTTCTTAATAATTCATGTCAAAAATATTTTTCGTTATTTTATTTTATTTCTTCAAAAGTGTATTGAAAAACGTCGTTTGATACTCGTGGACATTTGTTATTGCAGTTCTCGGCTCAAAAACAACCTCGCCTACGGCTCGGGTGTTAATTCCGCCTCGAATGCAATAACAAACGTTCTCCACTTGTATCAAAATGTACTATTGTATTTGTAAATCTTCAGCTCAGTAGGTGCCAAGTTCCTCTGTGCTATATTTCGTTAAATCAGTTCTTAAGTAAATATTTGAAACTAAAAGACAGACGAACATTTTTGCGTATCTTATATGCGAATATATTACGGAACCTTCAAAATTATAGCAAGCCATCGCACTTCACCGTTTTTTTTTTGGTTTATCCAGAAACCCAGGAATCTTAATGGTTCTACAGTATGCATAAAATAAAACTACAACATTTTGAGCATAAAATATAATGTGCCACACTTATATAATAATTTAAACAGTATAGTATAATATTGTGTAGGAGAAGTGGTGGTGTTAGCGCGATAGAGTTTTGGGCATAGAGAAAGCACGTCTTTTCTTATGGCCTGCAATAGAAAACCTGTGTAAGCGTAGTGATAATACTTCTCACTTTAAGAAGAGGCCATGGTCTGCAAAGGGACAGTCAAAAATTTGGAAAATCCAAATGTGCACGGCTCACAGGCAGAACATGTTGACGATTTTTCGGAAAAACATATTTTTGTAATTTTTTGAATGAGTGTGATAACAAAAATCAATCGGGCTCATCCGAAGGATAAAAGAAAACTTATAGAAGAACTCAAAGCATTTATCTTCTTTAGAAATAATGAAAAAGAGAAGTCCTGACTGACTGATTGACTGACTCATTAACGCCCAGCCCAAACCCTTGGACCTAGAAAGCTGAAATTTTGCACAGAAGTTCCCTTTATAATGTAGACAAGGATAAGGAAGGATTTCCCGGTAGCACGTGTTCCCGTGGGATATTTTCCGACATCCACGCGGGCGAAGCCGCGGGCAAAAGCTAGTTTCAAATAAACCAATTACAGGCACTTTTGAATTGTCAAAGGGTAAATCGTAAGTATTAATCCGTTAACTGAGTAGGTATCCCGTGAATAGCAAGGTTGTGTTGTGACGTCACTACGACCGGCGCGCGCGCAGCTGAGAGTTTTTATCGTGAAGAAACACCGTTGTGATCACATGAGTTAGGTTCAGGAGCTAGGGAACGTCTTTGTAAAGTTATGTTGCCTTTATAATAAACGGAATTTGAGCAGTATTTATTTCTTGGACCTTTCTTCTATAATAAGTTTAATAAAATTGCTTAAGATATAGTCGGCTTCCAGTCTCACCGGATGCAGCTGAATACCAGTATTTTACATGGAGCGACTGCCTATCGGTCAGATAGGCAGTCCACAAGCCAGTAACTGGGTAATACGATACCCCCCTTGGTAAGACTGGTAGTCAGACTTTCGGGCTTCTGACGACCCGTAACGACTGTCTTGTTTGCTTAAGATATACAATGTAAATTATAATAGGTGTAGTATAATTTTATCCGATTATTTAGCAAAACTAAATTACTCAGACATGGAAAACTACTAGAAGTGCTGAATTAAAGTAGCGGACTTAACTGTATTTACGTAGCCACAGATTATAATAATTTTAATTATAAATTTAGATATATCATAAATTCATAATATAGTTCATAATAAGGGCGCAAAAGATTTTTCCTGCTTAGACAGTGAAAATATATGTTAATACTATTTGATAAGTACTGTCGTAGAGATATGGCCTGAAACACAGGTTTAAATAAACCAACATTTCTTTCTTCAATTATTATCTTTTTGCAAATGTAATTTTATATTTGTCATACCATAGTTTTATCCAGATTATTGTAATACTATGATAGGCCTAGATTAATATTTACTACTGAACCATATACTGTACATTTTTTGGAAACTTATTATTATTATTTTGATTTTAAAAGAGTGTCCGTGGAGTTTCTTGCCCGTTCTTCTCCATAGGATCTACGTTTTGGAATGGGCAATCTAGCTTCATTTTCCTGACTGGCCGACCCAAGACCGACCCTTTGACAATTCAAAAGTGCCTGTAATTGGTTTATTTGAAATAAATGCTTTGAGTTTGAGTTTATTATTTTTTTGTAGTTTTTGTAGTTTTTTGTAGTTTATGATGTAGATAACATCGTGAGGAAACCGGCATGTCCTAGAACCAAAAATACGAAGACATGTGACATTACCAAGTCGCTCTGGGCCCGCGTGGTGGATTAAGGACCAATACCTCCGGGGAAATATCTCCCTTTGTCACCCGTTAATATTTTTTTTTATTTTTTAGATTTTTTGAAATGAAAACTTATATGAGTATAGGCGCGTTGAGTGATTTTTAGTAGGGGGAAATCTTACGGGTTCGCAATTCTGTATGGAATAGCACCTATGCTACTTTTTATCCCGGAATAATGTACAGTTCCCGTGGGATAATTTCTGACATCCACGCGGGCGAAGCCGCTGGCAAAACCTAGTATAAAACAAAAATCAAAATATTTTATTTCACATAAACCTACATGGGCACTTCTGAAACGTCAAAAGCTAGGTGCAATTCCAATTGGTCGTTTCCTATGGAGAAGAGCCGGCAAGAAACTCCATGGTTACTCTATTAAAAATAATTTGCTTTTATAGTATTTTCAAATCATCATCATCTGCCTAGCCTTACCCCAACTATGTTGGGGTCGGCTTCCAGTCTAACCGGATGCAGCTGAATACCAGTATTTTACATAGAGCGACTGCCTATCTGACCTCCACAACCCAGTAACTGGGTAACACGATACCCCTTGATAAGACTGGCTGTCTGCCTTTTGGGCTTCTGACGACCCGTAACGACTGCCAAAGATCCACGAATGACAGCCGGGACCAACGGCGAGGCACGGAGGAGTCTCGGTATGTATAGATGGAAAAACCCCGGAAAGCGTAGCATAACCTGATCGATCGACCCGTGCGGCTGTTATAACTTAGCCACGAGCCCCTCCTACGTATAATGTCTAAGAAATAAAACAACATTGCCAACAGAACTCCGTCTCTGTCTCCTAGACTAGAACATCCGGGTCATCTCATGCATAAAACATGACTGTATATATCAGCTGTTAGACTGAGATCGCCAAACCTCGCAGTGAGAGGTACGAGTAGAATACTGATACAAAATATCATCACGACGCCTGGGCCTCAAGTCTGCTATTACAATAGTGTCAGAATGGTCTATCATTTATTTATTTATTTATTTATTTATTGAGCAAGGCACACCAACGATATATTTACAAGGGTAAATAACAATAGGTAATTCAGTCTTCAGTACTGTGTAAATACATCACTTATAGGCGTGCACAACATTCATAATAATTTAAATAATTTCAATTAATTTTTGAATCATTACAATAAAAATTTGATACTAATAAAATTTCCAAATAAGATTAGATTATAAAATAAAATAACATAAAAAAAAAACATATACAATTTCGTCACATTGCGTGGGAGCAATACAACCGTACAAAATCACAATAAAGTAAAATAAAATAAAATATTGGCACATATCGTTACAAAACTAATTAAGGAATAAAATAAAATAACGGTAAGTATTTAAATGACGTCATAAAAGTAAAAGAATAAAAAAGAAAAAAATATATAATAAGAATAACAATTAACGTAAGTCCAATTAAACTAAATTAAATTATTATTATTGAATTCGATAAAATTATTAAATTAATATTCAATACAATTAAATTAAAATTACATTATTTATTAAATTAGAATAAGTATAAGTAGGCAGTTACAGGTCAATTTTAATCATTTTAGTTTTAAATGTTGGCAGACTGTCAAAGAAAATATCGACATTGCTGTCAACTGAACACGCTCTGTTGTAGAAAGTCAACATTCTGTTTAGGGGAGCATGCTGGCCCGTTGGTGCGACATGCCTTAGTGGCAAACGTTCTAGTGGCACGCTTGGACCGGAGGTGGGAATGACGAGGTACATCTAGGTTGATTTTGTTAAGGATTCAATCATTGATTTCATAATTGTTGATTTTGACAAGTTTGGTAATCTACTAATATAATGGCGTCATAATGGCGTCATTATGACTTTCCAATGGTCAACCACTGACACGACTCCATTGTATGAAATTATGAATTTAGCAGATTACGAACTTTTAGCAAAATGACAATGCTGATGGTGGCGCGTGTGTTGGATCATTTAACGAATCCATACGTCAGGTTCGTGAACGGGCGGAATTGGTGGAGGCTGGTCATACCTTAGCTGCCACGGCTTATTTTAATTTTAATTATGAATTATTTTTTTTTGTTTTTTTAATACGGACGCTTTTAACGTTCATCGTTCTCACATGTATAATTTCAACATGAATGTGAAATGATAAACCTCTTCATTGGTATATTTATATTTTATCTTCTTGCACACATACAAACTTGGTACAGGGTAACAATATTTAACAAACTATTTAACTAGGCAGTCAATAAGTATCAGTATAGACTAGATTTCTAGACAACTTTTAGGTTTCGAAGATCCAAGAGAATTAACTTAGAAACTAGGTGACGCTCCAAACATCACGATTTTTTTACCAACTTTGAGCCATACTTTTTGGCGGTAAATGTCAAATGAGATACCTTTTAACTACCAGCTAGAAAATACCAATACTTTTGGCGGTAAACGTCAAATGAGTCACTTTTTAACTACTCGAAAACACAGATACAAAATCATCTGAGTCAAATCACATACTTTCAACTCTAAATTCAGTATTTTAAATCAACAAAATTTATTATTATTTGGAAATCATGACATTCGGCCATCCGACACTGTGTTGCCTCCTGGCACACACAAAACAATCATAATTTTTAAATTTTTGAATAAATCATGACATTCTTGTGATAATTAGACAATTATTAACTTTAATAGCATTAAGAGTTAGATTAAACCTTTTAACTAGAAGGTGCGTGTTCGTCAACCACGACTCGATACAATGTCCAAGAATTAGTGATAAATACAAATCTGTATAAATGTTACCAGCGAACACATTTATATTGAAACAGTATAAAGTATTCAATTTAGCTATTACGTATCAACATAATTTATGAAAATAAACCAGATTTATAATATTGGTTGGTATTATTTGACACAAGCGTCAACGATGCAACCAGCATCGCGCACCACGCGTAACCAGCATCGCGCACCACGCGCAACCAACATCGCGCACCACGCGCAACCAGTATCGCGCACCACGCGCAACCAGCATCGCGCACCATGCGCAACCAATATCGTGCACCACGCGCAACCAGTATCGCGCACCACGCGCAACCAGTATCGCGCACCACGCGCAACCACCATCGCGCACCACGCGCAACCAGCCTCGCGCACAACGCGCAACCAGCCTCGCGCACCACGCGCAACCAGCCTCGCGCACCAAGCGCAACCAGCCTCGCGCACCAAGCGCAACCAGCCTCGCGCACCACGCGCAACCAGCATCGCGCACCACGCGCAACCACAATCGCGCACCGTGCGCAACCAGCACCGCGCACCACGCTTAACCAGTATCGCGCACCATGCGCTACCCGTATCGCGTATATACTCGTACAACATGAAAATAGAAAAACAAAAAACAAACATGTTTAACACAAAAATTTACAATAAACCTTATGTATCCTAAGCGCAGATTGCGCTAGCATTTATCAGTTTACATTATCTTTGAATACAATAGACTACCATTCATTTGCCTGCATTTCATTTAACTATTCATTCTCACTTCATTTTCTGACGATTCGTCAGTTTGATCCGTTCTAAGATAACCACGGATAAATACCATCCACTGCATATAAAAACAAACATGTATAACACAAAAATGTACAATAGACCTTATGTATCCTAAGCGCAGATTGCGCTAGCTTTTATCAATTTACATTACCTTTGAATACAATAGACGTATACCATTCATTTGCCTGCATTTCATTTAACTGTTCATTCTCACTTCATTTTCTGACGATTCGTCAGTCTGATCCGTTCCAAAATAACCAGGGATAAAATCCATCCACTGCATATACCTCTTTCCAAAATTCGAACCTTTCTTACTTAACGCAACATACTCATATCATCATTGTGAAATACCTTTGTAACTCGATACGGATCAGATATAACTTCGGCAACAATTTCTTAATTTTATCTACACTATTGAGTTTCTCTTGATAACAAGTTGACCATTTTGAATTTTTGCGCTTCCTTCTAATACTATCCTGTTCAATATTTTTATTTGTAACGTCTTCCACGTCCAACTCCATCTCGAATATGATATGACCCTTATTGATAGGTACTAGTGAGTTTAAGACCAAACAATATTTGTCTGGTCGCAACAAAACAAATCGGTTGATCAAACCATTTTAGGGGTCTTCAAAAAATGGTTTAGAAATAAAATCATTAGCTGATGCACAATTCAGAATCAGTATTAGGAAGATCTTGCCTAAATATAACGCAATATGTCACACACTGGACCCTATATCTAATTTAACCAAAATAATTAAAAATCTCAAATGTATACAAAATAAAGTACAATTCATTTAGCAATATCGCTATCGACTACTACGGAGACTCATTTGTTCAGATGATCAACCCATAGTTATGAATACAATAAACAATCGACAACTAGCCTCATTTAAAACATTCGGGTTTTGGGCATTGCGTCCGGCCCACAATTTGCGTCGTCTAAAGCTACAAATAACACAATTCTAAACTTTTAACACAAATACTGCTCCAGAAGTAGAGAAATATTAGGTGTATTAGCATAAAATATCACATAATCTTTATGTTTCAAATTACTCAACTATTGTAAATGTGATTAAACGTTTGTTTGTTTGCTATCCCTTCACGGCCCAACCACCAAACCGATCATCCCGAAATCTAAAAGTACTGTTCCCGAGGAAAACAACAATAACGTTCATATCATAATAGATTGCGCCACGTGTCTTTCGAATCATGATTGAATTATATTACTACAAAGAATATGGAAAGATTTCCCGGTAGCACGTTCCTGTGGGATATTTACCGACATTCACGCGGGCGATATAAATATATTTAGAAAGAGAACAAGTACTATATTAATGAATGTTAAGATATTATCTTGAAGGTATGCAACAATTATACATGTTAACTTAAAGAATAATCTAGCTTTAAGTAAAGCCAGTATTACTACTTCATTATGTACCTACTCAGTTTTATCCTGAATAGCATGTAACTGTTCATTCTGCCAATAAATAAATAAAATCCATCTGAGACGAGACAGGCGTTACTGTCTAATTGTCTAAAACCAAAATCAATACTGGTGTTAAACAAGAAAATACCCGGAAGCACTAAACACTGGTGTAGTGCACTCAATAGGTATATTAAAAAAATCAGTTCTATTGACTATGGAAACTATAGACCGTTTAGGTACTATTTTACCCCCTTTTTTATCGATTAAGTAATAGAAAAATATGTTTGTAACCAGATACAAGACCTTTACGTTCGATACGCTTAGACACGACACGCTGCTAACAAAATTTTATAACTTTGGAGTTCGTGGAGCAATAACAAAACCGATTTGAGGAGATGAACGCCATTAAAATCACTGAAGGAGCAACCCACAGTACTTGGACGTTTATACTATCTGACATATATATAGCCGAGCCGAGCGCGGGCGACACGCGCCCACCAACCGCGTACTCCGCACTATCGGGGACATACTTGCTCAGCACCACGAACTGGACTTATTTGCCGATGGGTTGGGACATTTGTATAATAAATTTCGTATAATTTTAAATGACATATTATAGTCATACATAATAACTGAGTTGAATTGATCACTATTAGTTGGCACTAAACTGACATTATATTAATTGACACTAAACTGACATTATATTTATTGACACTAAACTTACATTATATTAATTGACACTAAACTGACATTATATTCTGCTGCTGTATTAATTCGTCGTTGTAATCTAATTTTTATTATTATTTATAGACATGGGCATTATTGCTATTTTATAAAATCTATTGTTTAGTAAGGAGACGAGTGTGTGTAGCCACAATTGAATTGTAAAATTGTTGAATTGGAAATTAATCATATGAGCGTTTTGGATGGTATGTCTGTTAGCTCGTAAGACCAATTGAAATAAATAAATAAATAAATAAATAAATAAATAAATAAAAAAAAATCCTTCATTCTTTTAATCCTCAACAATAAAATGATCAGATCACATCGCTTACTAGTGAATTAACAAACTTCCTCGTCACTGTTTATACTCTATCATTCCAAAATGCATATTATTATTTTTTTTAAATTAACCTCTTTGTTATCTAGTGCAAAATTCCCGTTTAAAATTCTGCTCAAATAACTTCCTTTAGCGAAAAAAAAATATATAGCATACAAAATTACGAGTTATCAAATTCAAATTCAAAATTTTTATTTCGAGCAAAGACTCATATAGGGTTAGTAACATTTTCCCTTAAAACTAAGTGTTAGTAAACAACACGAAACGATGGCACATGTAACTGACAGCAGTGGATTATATACGGACAGTCCACTCTGTCAGCAATCATTTTCAGAACCCTGTTAGGGCTAGCCATGACTCGAGCTACCAGCGATGCTGCGCGCTTGCGCATTATTGTGTAAAAACAATCTACACGCGCCGCCGCAAACATCCCTGATGCACTACAACGCCATGGCAGCCCCAACAGTTTTCTGAACGCGTTATTAAATTGGACACGAAGGGCTCCATACGATGCCCGCGAATACTTTTCCCACAAGCTGCACGTGTAGAAGGTTGTACAGAATGCTCTAAAGAGCGTCACCTTTACGTCTGCAGTACAACGTGCAAACCTGCGGGCCATCATATTCGCACGCACGGAAAGAGCCCTCCGTTCCCTTTCTATGTCAGCATTGTCTCTAAGGTCAGTGGTTACCAAGTGACCAAGGTACTTAAATTGTTCCACTCGCTCAAGAGAAACACCGTTTAACCATATGGGAGGCACATCAAGATGGTACTTGGTCCCCCCCGCCTCAAAAACAATATACTAGTTATAGGTAAACGTTTTCATTTTAAAAACTGCGAGTTATGTCCGGTTTCTGAGACACTTTTAATTAACTTTGGTTTATCTATCCAATAGCGCTAGTGGCTCCATAACTTGTGAAAGTGAGTTTCTAAAAAGCTCAACTAGACAACTTATCTGACCAATGTTGGCCGTTTAATCGTTCCATAATTCATTCACGTAGTAATCATGGAAACAACATCACTTATTTTTAAAATGTCATAGACAAATTAGGTCCAAGCATTATCTATAACAGTATTAACTAAGACAGTGTTAAGCCACTTTTTTTACCCTCGAAAGAAATATTATTATGAATAAAACTATCAATTTTAGACGCGATCTCTTGTACAGACCAACTAGCGGCAAATATGGAACTAGTTGTCGGTGTCATAGTTGTTGAATGGCTTGTTACGTATTCAGAAACGCGCTGACAGTTAACCGATGTTTATCGTTACGCATAACTCTCAATATCTATTGAGAGTTTATCTGAGGATGTCAGCAACAGGGCATTAATCTTTTAAAACTCATCATACCTAACCTATCCAGAAAGATAAAACCAATTTATGGGTAACGTCATCGAACTTTTAAAAATTAAACATCGAATATGGCCTTCTTCAATCACAATCACAATATCACGAACAAACTAACAGTAACTCAGGTTAGAATTCACTATGGCAAGCGAAAAGTAACATTTTTAATTCCCGCAATAATTTTTGCAATATCAAAACTTATAAACAAAATGAAACCCAAAACCTAATTTAGCTTAGTAAAATTTATAGTTTTATTGCCAGGCTCGACATCAGATGTCATTGTTATAACTCACTGAAATATGGAAATATTACATACTATCTGATCCGATAGACGTTGAATCATAATCTCAATATGGTCTTTAGTTCATAGAAAATGGAGGTTCAGTTATTCCAAAATTAACCTAATTCGGGTTAACGAATATTTAGCAAAAACAAAATATAACCAAATAGGTCCAGCAGTTATCAAGTGATGCCCTTACCAACGAACAGCATTTAAGTTTTATTTATGCAGATTACTTGGGGCGTAATCCATTCACAATCTTTACACATGAGTCGAACTTAGACATTTTTATTTCCATAAAACCCAATTAGGGTTAACGAACATTTAGCAAAAACAAAATATAACCAAATCGGTCCAGCATTTATCAAGTGATGCGCTCACGAACGAACAGCATTTAAGTTTTATGCAGAATACTTGGGGCGTAATCCATTCACAACCTTAAAACATGAATCTAACTAAAATCCATCATCGTCAGAATTCAAGGCTAGATATACTCAATGTCCCAATGATTCAAGCACAAAAGCATTAAGCATCATAATTATCATAAAATAATACGGTATCAAAAACCATCATCATCATCAAGCTTAGACTATATCAGAATTCAAGGCTAGATATACTTAATGTCCCAATGATTCAGCACAAAAAGCATTATGCATCATAATTATCTTTAAATAATACGGTATCATAAAATCTATCATCATCATCAAGCTCAGAGAGCTATATAAGAATTCAAGGCTAGATATACTCAATGTCCCAATGATTCAGCACAAAAAGCATTAAGCATCATAATTATCATTAAATAATACGGTATCAAAAACCATCATCATCATCAAGCTTAAAGAACTTTATCAGACTTCAAGGCTACATATACTTAATGTCCCAATGATTCATATCAAAAAATCTATCATCATCAAGCTCAGAGAACTATATCAGAATTCAAGGCTAGAAATAAATGATTCAGCACAAAAAGCATTATGCATCATAATCATCGTAAAATAACATGTTATAATAAAATCCGTCATCATCAGAATATAAGGCTAACAAAAAGCAAAAAGGGAAACAAAAGCATTACGCATCATAATTATCATAAAATAATACAGTATCATAAAGTCCCTCATCATCAAGTTTAAAGAACTATATCAGGATTCAAGGCTCAATATCCCAATGATTTAGCACAATAAGCATTAAGCATCATAATTTTCATAAAATAACATGGTATCATAAAATCCATCATAGTATCATAAGATCAATAAGCATCATTATAGCTAATTGACGTGTAAAAGTGCTCGTACAAACCCAACCATTGAAACAAATCCATTTATCGTTAGCACAATCAGTATCATTTATCATTTGCCTACCCACAACTTCAATTCATTTGGTAATTGGTACTTAACCGCTCACGCGAGCGCGGTATAGGCTGTTCCCGAGTTGTTCGTGTGAGTGGCTAAAATTCATGTAAATAAATCCAAGCAAAAATAAAGTGTTGGCCAAGTTCGTTAATTCAATCAATTAAAATAGGTAATAGATTATGTCCAGCTACTATACACACTTAGAACAATTTAACCGACGACTAGTGATTCACTGGTAAATCACAAAGTACGCCCATTATCACAATCCGACGACTAGTGACTCACTCATCCATCAAAATCCATAAAATCCAGTGAAATCACAAAGTACCTACTCACCTTCCAGTATTTATTTATTTATTTATGGAAAACAAACGTAAGTAAGTAGGTACCATATCCATCCATAAATATCCATAATCCATAAAAATCCAGTGAAAATCATATCCACTCAAAATCCAGTGAAGTCACAAAGTACGCCCAACATAATACCACTGAACAACTACAGTTCACTTATGCCGGAGCAACACCAACGTCAATGCCCATAAACGCTTTAAACATCGCGATAGACTACGCGATAGATAAACTCGGTCAAATTATGCAAGTGGTGGCTACACCTACGGTTATCGCCCATCAAAGCGATAATCAACGGCAATGTCCGTATAGTGTGGCTGCGGCATTATCATTTATCATTTGTCATTTATCATTTATCATATTGTTCTTCATGGCAATTACTAAGGTAGGAATAGTCATAACCAACAATTTATTTATGCTAACCTCGTGTTGCTTGTAAATTATCATAAAATAAAATTGCTCATAATCCGAGTGAACAATCTCATATTATTATCATGGCAATAATTGCTAAGCTAGAAATAGTCATAACTCGCAACCAACAATTTATTAATGCTTACCTAATGTTGCTTGTAAATTATCATAAAATAAAATAAATACTCATAATCTGAGTGAACAACCATGGTTCATTTATCATATTCATCATGGCAATAATTACTAAGGTAGAGATAGTCATAACTCATAACCAATAATATATTCATGCTTACCTCGTGTTGCTTGTAAATTATCATAAAATAAAATAAATAGGTACTCATAATCCGAGTTAACCATAGTATACTTATCATTTATCATATTATAGTTTAATATGTTCAACTGTTGTTCATTAATATCATAGAGAGGCTTATGGGATAGCCATAATTAAGTTACAACGGTAGCAACAATAAAAACATGGAATCATGATCAAATTAGAAATATTGTTTCATTTAAATTATCCAGAAATCATAAACCTAAGGCACCATCCTGGCTGAGATATATCCCGCGCTTTCAGAGAGTGGCCCTGATCAAAGCGCGTGATAAGTCCAGTCAGCAGTGTACTTCACCGCACATCATCAGAGTGTTGCCCTGACATAATGTGCGGCACCCACACCAGTACGCCAAAATCACGCTCATGGATTTCATTTAGGCAACCAACAAAATGATAGCAATATAAAATAAAATACAATAATCCATAAAGGAACAGGTAAGTACCTAGTTCTCATATGCCTCTGGTAAGTTTATCAAAAATTAACGTTTATCAATTGTTTTAAATATCATTAATTACAAGCAATTCATTATTATCATTTTCAAGACAAAAATTAACGTTTATCAATTGTTTTAAATATCATTAATTACAAGCAATTCATTATTATCATTTTCAAGATTATCTACGTACCTTTTTGGGTTTACCCCGCTTCTGAAGTGAAATGATAAACCTCTTCATTGGTATATTTATATTTTATCTTCTTGCACACATACAAACTTGGTACAGGGTAACAATATTTAACAAACTATTTAACTAGGCAGTCAATAAGTATCAGTATAGACTAGATTTCTAGACAACTTTTAGGTTTCGAAGATCCAAGAGAATTAACTTAGAAACTAGGTGACGCTCCAAACATCACGATTTTTTTACCAACTTTGAGCCATACTTTTTGGCGGTAAATGTCAAATGAGATACCTTTTAACTACCAGCTAGAAAATACCAATACTTTTGGCGGTAAACGTCAAATGAGTCACTTTTTAACTACTCGAAAACACAGATACAAAATCATCTGAGTCAAATCACATACTTTCAACTCTAAATTCAGTATTTTAAATCAACAAAATTTATTATTATTTGGAAATCATGACATTCGGCCATCCGACACTGTGTTGCCTCCTGGCACACACAAAACAATCATAATTTTTAAATTTTTGAATAAATCATGACATTCTTGTGATAATTAGACAATTATTAACTTTAATAGCATTAAGAGTTAGATTAAACCTTTTAACTAGAAGGTGCGTGTTCGTCAACCACGACTCGATACAATGTCCAAGAATTAGTGATAAATACAAATCTGTATAAATGTTACCAGCGAACACATTTATATTGAAACAGTATAAAGTATTCAATTTAGCTATTACGTATCAACATAATTTATGAAAATAAACCAGATTTATAATATTGGTTGGTATTATTTGACACAAGCGTCAACGATGCAACCAGCATCGCGCACCACGCGTAACCAGCATCGCGCACCACGCGCAACCAACATCGCGCACCACGCGCAACCAGTATCGCGCACCACGCGCAACCAGCATCGCGCACCATGCGCAACCAATATCGTGCACCACGCGCAACCAGTATCGCGCACCACGCGCAACCAGTATCGCGCACCACGCGCAACCACCATCGCGCACCACGCGCAACCAGCCTCGCGCACAACGCGCAACCAGCCTCGCGCACCACGCGCAACCAGCCTCGCGCACCAAGCGCAACCAGCCTCGCGCACCAAGCGCAACCAGCCTCGCGCACCACGCGCAACCAGCATCGCGCACCACGCGCAACCACAATCGCGCACCGTGCGCAACCAGCACCGCGCACCACGCTTAACCAGTATCGCGCACCATGCGCTACCCGTATCGCGTATATACTCGTACAACATGAAAATAGAAAAACAAAAAACAAACATGTTTAACACAAAAATTTACAATAAACCTTATGTATCCTAAGCGCAGATTGCGCTAGCATTTATCAGTTTACATTATCTTTGAATACAATAGACTACCATTCATTTGCCTGCATTTCATTTAACTATTCATTCTCACTTCATTTTCTGACGATTCGTCAGTTTGATCCGTTCTAAGATAACCACGGATAAATACCATCCACTGCATATAAAAACAAACATGTATAACACAAAAATGTACAATAGACCTTATGTATCCTAAGCGCAGATTGCGCTAGCTTTTATCAATTTACATTACCTTTGAATACAATAGACGTATACCATTCATTTGCCTGCATTTCATTTAACTGTTCATTCTCACTTCATTTTCTGACGATTCGTCAGTCTGATCCGTTCCAAAATAACCAGGGATAAAATCCATCCACTGCATATACCTCTTTCCAAAATTCGAACCTTTCTTACTTAACGCAACATACTCATATCATCATTGTGAAATACCTTTGTAACTCGATACGGATCAGATATAACTTCGGCAACAATTTCTTAATTTTATCTACACTATTGAGTTTCTCTTGATAACAAGTTGACCATTTTGAATTTTTGCGCTTCCTTCTAATACTATCCTGTTCAATATTTTTATTTGTAACGTCTTCCACGTCCAACTCCATCTCGAATATGATATGACCCTTATTGATAGGTACTAGTGAGTTTAAGACCAAACAATATTTGTCTGGTCGCAACAAAACAAATCGGTTGATCAAACCATTTTAGGGGTCTTCAAAAAATGGTTTAGAAATAAAATCATTAGCTGATGCACAATTCAGAATCAGTATTAGGAAGATCTTGCCTAAATATAACGCAATATGTCACACACTGGACCCTATATCTAATTTAACCAAAATAATTAAAAATCTCAAATGTATACAAAATAAAGTACAATTCATTTAGCAATATCGCTATCGACTACTACGGAGACTCATTTGTTCAGATGATCAACCCATAGTTATGAATACAATAAACAATCGACAACTAGCCTCATTTAAAACATTCGGGTTTTGGGCATTGCGTCCGGCCCACAATTTGCGTCGTCTAAAGCTACAAATAACACAATTCTAAACTTTTAACACAAATACTGCTCCAGAAGTAGAGAAATATTAGGTGTATTAGCATAAAATATCACATAATCTTTATGTTTCAAATTACTCAACTATTGTAAATGTGATTAAACGTTTGTTTGTTTGCTATCCCTTCACGGCCCAACCACCAAACCGATCATCCCGAAATCTAAAAGTACTTGTACGAGCTACGCTGTACATTGACCTGTGTGGTAGTTTGTATGTCACACTCAGTTATGCACACCAATAATGCTTACCTGTGCATCTCTAACATATTATTTAAGTGTACTACTTTTGTAATTATATTCAGTAGCAATAAATCCATCAAGGGAAACATTCGTCTACTCATTTACATAACATTCAACATAACATAACAAGTACATAACAATTTCACTGTTGGGAGTTACGCCCCAACATTTGGTCCTTCGAGCAATTTAGTGTTGTGTGATTAAACATCTTTTACGGCCAACCACCAAACCGATCATCCCGAAATCTAAAAGTACTGTTCCCGAGGAAAACAACAATAACGTTCATATCATAATAGATTGCGCCACGTGTCTTTCGAATCATGATTGAATTATATTACTACAAAGAATATGGAAAGATTTCCCGGTAGCACGTTCCTGTGGGATATTTACCGACATTCACGCGGGCGATATAAATATATTTAGAAAGAGAACAAGTACTATATTAATGAATGTTAAGATATTATCTTGAAGGTATGCAACAATTATACATGTTAACTTAAAGAATAATCTAGCTTTAAGTAAAGCCAGTATTACTACTTCATTATGTACCTACTCAGTTTTATCCTGAATAGCATGTAACTGTTCATTCTGCCAATAAATAAATAAAATCCATCTGAGACGAGACAGGCGTTACTGTCTAATTGTCTAAAACCAAAATCAATACTGGTGTTAAACAAGAAAATACCCGGAAGCACTAAACACTGGTGTAGTGCACTCAATAGGTATATTAAAAAAATCAGTTCTATTGACTATGGAAACTATAGACCGTTTAGGTACTATTTTACCCCCTTTTTTATCGATTAAGTAATAGAAAAATATGTTTGTAACCAGATACAAGACCTTTACGTTCGATACGCTTAGACACGACACGCTGCTAACAAAATTTTATAACTTTGGAGTTCGTGGAGCAATAACAAAACCGATTTGAGGAGATGAACGCCATTAAAATCACTGAAGGAGCAACCCACAGTACTTGGACGTTTATACTATCTGACATATATATAGCCGAGCCGAGCGCGGGCGACACGCGCCCACCAACCGCGTACTCCGCACTATCGGGGACATACTTGCTCAGCACCACGAACTGGACTTATTTGCCGATGGGTTGGGACATTTGTATAATAAATTTCGTATAATTTTAAATGACATATTATAGTCATACATAATAACTGAGTTGAATTGATCACTATTAGTTGGCACTAAACTGACATTATATTAATTGACACTAAACTGACATTATATTTATTGACACTAAACTTACATTATATTAATTGACACTAAACTGACATTATATTCTGCTGCTGTATTAATTCGTCGTTGTAATCTAATTTTTATTATTATTTATAGACATGGGCATTATTGCTATTTTATAAAATCTATTGTTTAGTAAGGAGACGAGTGTGTGTAGCCACAATTGAATTGTAAAATTGTTGAATTGGAAATTAATCATATGAGCGTTTTGGATGGTATGTCTGTTAGCTCGTAAGACCAATTGAAATAAATAAATAAATAAATAAATAAATAAATAAATAAAAAAAAATCCTTCATTCTTTTAATCCTCAACAATAAAATGATCAGATCACATCGCTTACTAGTGAATTAACAAACTTCCTCGTCACTGTTTATACTCTATCATTCCAAAATGCATATTATTATTTTTTTTAAATTAACCTCTTTGTTATCTAGTGCAAAATTCCCGTTTAAAATTCTGCTCAAATAACTTCCTTTAGCGAAAAAAAAATATATAGCATACAAAATTACGAGTTATCAAATTCAAATTCAAAATTTTTATTTCGAGCAAAGACTCATATAGGGTTAGTAACATTTTCCCTTAAAACTAAGTGTTAGTAAACAACACGAAACGATGGCACATGTAACTGACAGCAGTGGATTATATACGGACAGTCCACTCTGTCAGCAATCATTTTCAGAACCCTGTTAGGGCTAGCCATGACTCGAGCTACCAGCGATGCTGCGCGCTTGCGCATTATTGTGTAAAAACAATCTACACGCGCCGCCGCAAACATCCCTGATGCACTACAACGCCATGGCAGCCCCAACAGTTTTCTGAACGCGTTATTAAATTGGACACGAAGGGCTCCATACGATGCCCGCGAATACTTTTCCCACAAGCTGCACGTGTAGAAGGTTGTACAGAATGCTCTAAAGAGCGTCACCTTTACGTCTGCAGTACAACGTGCAAACCTGCGGGCCATCATATTCGCACGCACGGAAAGAGCCCTCCGTTCCCTTTCTATGTCAGCATTGTCTCTAAGGTCAGTGGTTACCAAGTGACCAAGGTACTTAAATTGTTCCACTCGCTCAAGAGAAACACCGTTTAACCATATGGGAGGCACATCAAGATGGTACTTGGTCCCCCCCGCCTCAAAAACAATATACTAGTTATAGGTAAACGTTTTCATTTTAAAAACTGCGAGTTATGTCCGGTTTCTGAGACACTTTTAATTAACTTTGGTTTATCTATCCAATAGCGCTAGTGGCTCCATAACTTGTGAAAGTGAGTTTCTAAAAAGCTCAACTAGACAACTTATCTGACCAATGTTGGCCGTTTAATCGTTCCATAATTCATTCACGTAGTAATCATGGAAACAACATCACTTATTTTTAAAATGTCATAGACAAATTAGGTCCAAGCATTATCTATAACAGTATTAACTAAGACAGTGTTAAGCCACTTTTTTTACCCTCGAAAGAAATATTATTATGAATAAAACTATCAATTTTAGACGCGATCTCTTGTACAGACCAACTAGCGGCAAATATGGAACTAGTTGTCGGTGTCATAGTTGTTGAATGGCTTGTTACGTATTCAGAAACGCGCTGACAGTTAACCGATGTTTATCGTTACGCATAACTCTCAATATCTATTGAGAGTTTATCTGAGGATGTCAGCAACAGGGCATTAATCTTTTAAAACTCATCATACCTAACCTATCCAGAAAGATAAAACCAATTTATGGGTAACGTCATCGAACTTTTAAAAATTAAACATCGAATATGGCCTTCTTCAATCACAATCACAATATCACGAACAAACTAACAGTAACTCAGGTTAGAATTCACTATGGCAAGCGAAAAGTAACATTTTTAATTCCCGCAATAATTTTTGCAATATCAAAACTTATAAACAAAATGAAACCCAAAACCTAATTTAGCTTAGTAAAATTTATAGTTTTATTGCCAGGCTCGACATCAGATGTCATTGTTATAACTCACTGAAATATGGAAATATTACATACTATCTGATCCGATAGACGTTGAATCATAATCTCAATATGGTCTTTAGTTCATAGAAAATGGAGGTTCAGTTATTCCAAAATTAACCTAATTCGGGTTAACGAATATTTAGCAAAAACAAAATATAACCAAATAGGTCCAGCAGTTATCAAGTGATGCCCTTACCAACGAACAGCATTTAAGTTTTATTTATGCAGATTACTTGGGGCGTAATCCATTCACAATCTTTACACATGAGTCGAACTTAGACATTTTTATTTCCATAAAACCCAATTAGGGTTAACGAACATTTAGCAAAAACAAAATATAACCAAATCGGTCCAGCATTTATCAAGTGATGCGCTCACGAACGAACAGCATTTAAGTTTTATGCAGAATACTTGGGGCGTAATCCATTCACAACCTTAAAACATGAATCTAACTAAAATCCATCATCGTCAGAATTCAAGGCTAGATATACTCAATGTCCCAATGATTCAAGCACAAAAGCATTAAGCATCATAATTATCATAAAATAATACGGTATCAAAAACCATCATCATCATCAAGCTTAGACTATATCAGAATTCAAGGCTAGATATACTTAATGTCCCAATGATTCAGCACAAAAAGCATTATGCATCATAATTATCTTTAAATAATACGGTATCATAAAATCTATCATCATCATCAAGCTCAGAGAGCTATATAAGAATTCAAGGCTAGATATACTCAATGTCCCAATGATTCAGCACAAAAAGCATTAAGCATCATAATTATCATTAAATAATACGGTATCAAAAACCATCATCATCATCAAGCTTAAAGAACTTTATCAGACTTCAAGGCTACATATACTTAATGTCCCAATGATTCATATCAAAAAATCTATCATCATCAAGCTCAGAGAACTATATCAGAATTCAAGGCTAGAAATAAATGATTCAGCACAAAAAGCATTATGCATCATAATCATCGTAAAATAACATGTTATAATAAAATCCGTCATCATCAGAATATAAGGCTAACAAAAAGCAAAAAGGGAAACAAAAGCATTACGCATCATAATTATCATAAAATAATACAGTATCATAAAGTCCCTCATCATCAAGTTTAAAGAACTATATCAGGATTCAAGGCTCAATATCCCAATGATTTAGCACAATAAGCATTAAGCATCATAATTTTCATAAAATAACATGGTATCATAAAATCCATCATAGTATCATAAGATCAATAAGCATCATTATAGCTAATTGACGTGTAAAAGTGCTCGTACAAACCCAACCATTGAAACAAATCCATTTATCGTTAGCACAATCAGTATCATTTATCATTTGCCTACCCACAACTTCAATTCATTTGGTAATTGGTACTTAACCGCTCACGCGAGCGCGGTATAGGCTGTTCCCGAGTTGTTCGTGTGAGTGGCTAAAATTCATGTAAATAAATCCAAGCAAAAATAAAGTGTTGGCCAAGTTCGTTAATTCAATCAATTAAAATAGGTAATAGATTATGTCCAGCTACTATACACACTTAGAACAATTTAACCGACGACTAGTGATTCACTGGTAAATCACAAAGTACGCCCATTATCACAATCCGACGACTAGTGACTCACTCATCCATCAAAATCCATAAAATCCAGTGAAATCACAAAGTACCTACTCACCTTCCAGTATTTATTTATTTATTTATGGAAAACAAACGTAAGTAAGTAGGTACCATATCCATCCATAAATATCCATAATCCATAAAAATCCAGTGAAAATCATATCCACTCAAAATCCAGTGAAGTCACAAAGTACGCCCAACATAATACCACTGAACAACTACAGTTCACTTATGCCGGAGCAACACCAACGTCAATGCCCATAAACGCTTTAAACATCGCGATAGACTACGCGATAGATAAATTCGGTCAAATTATGCAAGTGGTGGCTACACCTACGGTTATCGCCCATCAAAGCGATAATCAACGGCAATGTCCGTATAGTGTGGCTGCGGCATTATCATTTATCATTTGTCATTTATCATTTATCATATTGTTCTTCATGGCAATTACTAAGGTAGGAATAGTCATAACCAACAATTTATTTATGCTAACCTCGTGTTGCTTGTAAATTATCATAAAATAAAATTGCTCATAATCCGAGTGAACAATCTCATATTATTATCATGGCAATAATTGCTAAGCTAGAAATAGTCATAACTCGCAACCAACAATTTATTAATGCTTACCTAATGTTGCTTGTAAATTATCATAAAATAAAATAAATACTCATAATCTGAGTGAACAACCATGGTTCATTTATCATTTATCATATTCATCATGGCAATAATTACTAAGGTAGAGATAGTCATAACTCATAACCAATAATATATTCATGCTTACCTCGTGTTGCTTGTAAATTATCATAAAATAAAATAAATAGGTACTCATAATCCGAGTTAACCATAGTATACTTATCATTTATCATATTATAGTTTAATATGTTCAACTGTTGTTCATTAATATCATAGAGAGGCTTATGGGATAGCCATAATTAAGTTACAACGGTAGCAACAATAAAAACATGGAATCATGATCAAATTAGAAATATTGTTTCATTTAAATTATCCAGAAATCATAAACCTAAGGCACCATCCTGGCTGAGATATATCCCGCGCTTTCAGAGAGTGGCCCTGATCAAAGCGCGTGATAAGTCCAGTCAGCAGTGTACTTCACCGCACATCATCAGAGTGTTGCCCTGACATAATGTGCGGCACCCACACCAGTACGCCAAAATCACGCTCATGGATTTCATTTAGGCAACCAACAAAATGATAGCAATATAAAATAAAATACAATAATCCATAAAGGAACAGGTAAGTACCTAGTTCTCATATGCCTCTGGTAAGTTTATCAAAAATTAACGTTTATCAATTGTTTTAAATATCATTAATTACAAGCAATTCATTATTATCATTTTCAAGACAAAAATTAACGTTTATCAATTGTTTTAAATATCATTAATTACAAGCAATTCATTATTATCATTTTCAAGATTATCTACGTACCTTTTTGGGTTTACCCCGCTTCTGAAGTGAAATGATAAACCTCTTCATTGGTATATTTATATTTTATCTTCTTGCACACATACAAACTTGGTACAGGGTAACAATATTTAACAAACTATTTAACTAGGCAGTCAATAAGTATCAGTATAGACTAGATTTCTAGACAACTTTTAGGTTTCGAAGATCCAAGAGAATTAACTTAGAAACTAGGTGACGCTCCAAACATCACGATTTTTTTACCAACTTTGAGCCATACTTTTTGGCGGTAAATGTCAAATGAGATACCTTTTAACTACCAGCTAGAAAATACCAATACTTTTGGCGGTAAACGTCAAATGAGTCACTTTTTAACTACTCGAAAACACAGATACAAAATCATCTGAGTCAAATCACATACTTTCAACTCTAAATTCAGTATTTTAAATCAACAAAATTTATTATTATTTGGAAATCATGACAAATGATGTAACCAATATTTTGTAACCATATTTTGATTTAAAAGAGTGTCCGTGGAGTTTCTTGCCCGTTCTTCTCCATAGATCTACGTTTTGGAATGGGCAACTAGCTTCAACTTTCTGACTTACCTACTGACCGACTCTTTGACAATTCAAAAGTGCCTGTAATTGGTTTAATTGAAATAAATGCTTTGAGTTTGAGTTTGACAATGCAGTGACAATGGGATCGTGTTGGAATGTAAAAAATAGCAGACTTGGGGCCCTGAAGGGTGGGCAGGGACGTAAGTACCTATAGTACACAGACATTTCACTCTTGTACTCCCCCGTACTTAAAATGTCCACTAAACATAACATACGTTAATTTAACGTATACAGCATAATCAGCTTAGAAGGTTCCCACTGCTGGGATACAGGCCTCCTCTCTTTGAGAGGGAATGCGGGCCCAGTGCGGGCTGGTAGATGTCACGTCTTCGATTTTTAGGGTTCCGTACCAAAATGGTAAAAAAGGAACCCTTATGTTGTGACTAAGTCTGTCTGTCTGTCACAGCTGGATATCTCGAGAACTACTAATGCTATCAACTTGAAATTTGGAACAGTTTTAGGTGACGTTTACCCAATTATTTTGCAAATAAGAAAGAAATAAAAATATTTATGTTTTTTTTTGCAACAGGGACTGAAAGGGGTTCTTAAAAAATCAAAGTGGAGCTACTAGGGCAAGCGGGGTATCATATGAAAGAGCGCTATTTGCACCTTAGATTTTCATAATCTAAGATTTGCACATTCTCAAACATTTTTTTCTTTTTTTTAGGCCTTATAGTTTTCGACTTTTGATGAAAAATGTTTAAAAAAATACCGTTCCCCCTTATCTCCGAAGTTTGCAAAGACAAAAATCTGAAATTATTCTATGTGATAGAAGTTTATGTAAAGATTACTGGAAAAATATAAGGATGTCTCTAAATAGCATACCTTTTCAGAAATCGGAACGGAACCTTGGTGCGCGAGTCCGACTCGCTCTTGATCGGTTTTTTTTTTTGGTTCTAGGACATGCCGGTTTCCTCACGATGTTTTCCTTCACCGTTTTTGAGAGCAGTGGTGATGAAATAATTTACACATAGTAAAGCGCCTGCCTGGGTTCGAACACACGACCTGCAACTCGTAAGTCATGTAAAACAGGAGGGGGCGATCAACAACTTCCCACACACGTGTGGTTATCCGCCATGTAGTGAAAGCTCAGGAGGAAAAACAGCAGGTATCAGTGCTCTTTTGCGACCTCTCAAAAGCTTTAAAAACAGCAGGTATCAGTGCTCTTCTGCGACCTCTCAAAAGCTTTAAAAACAGCAGGTATCAGTGCTCTTCTGCGACCTCTCAAAAGCTTTAAAAACAGCAGGTATCAGTGCTCTTCTGCGACCTCTCAAAAGCTTTAAAAACAGCAGGTATCAGTGCTCTTCTGCGACCTCTCAAAAGCTTTAAAAACAGCAGGTATCAGTGCTCTTCTGCGACCTCTCAAAAGCTTTAAAAACAGCAGGTATCAGTGCTCTTCTGCGACCTCTCAAAAGCTTTAAAAACAGCAGGTATCAGTGCTCTTCTGCGACCTCTCAAAAGCTTTAAAAACAGCAGGTATCAGTGCTCTTCTGCGACCTCTCAAAAGCTTTAAAAACAGCAGGTATCAGTGCTCTTCTGCGACCTCTCAAAAGCTTTAAAAACAGCAGGTATCAGTGCTCTTCTGCGACCTCTCAAAAGCTTTAAAAACAGCAGGTATCAGTGCTCTTCTGCGACCTCTCAAAAGCTTTAAAAGAAAACTTATCATAAATCGAATTAACGCCGTTATCCTAACTGACAATTAAAGGTTCCTCCCGTTAAGATATTAAAATGGCAGTCAGATCAAATTTTAGGGGGCCTAAAACGGCCACATTAAGCAATTCCTCTAAAAGCGATTCATTTCCTGAATTCCCTGCAATTATTTATTATGATTGATGACATTAAACTTCAATAAAGCAATTCATAATTTGTGGACCATTTTACGAATCTCCATACAAAACTGTCAATAATTGTGTGCTATGAATTGGACGCAGATAAATTATGAATTGTCAGTTTGTGACCGTTTTACGATTTCAAATATGATTCATAATACCTATTATCCTATTATGATTCTGGCAAAAGTGGCCGTTTTAGACACCCATGGGGGCTAAGGAGCTCGTGGCTAAGTAATAACAGCCGCACGGGTCGATCCGTCAGGTTAAGCTACGCTTGCCGGGGTTGGTCAGTGGATGGGTGACCATCTTTACATATCGAGATTCCTCCGTGCCTCGGAAAGCACGTTAAGCCGTTGGTCCCGTCTGTTATTCGTGGATCTTTGACAGTCGTTACGGGTCGTCAGAAGCCCGAAAGTCTGACAACCAGTCTTACCAAGGGGTATCGTATTACCCAGCGACTGCCTGTCTGACCTCCACAACCCAGTAAGGTTGTGGAGGTCAGACAGGCAGTCGCTCCATGTAAAATACTGGTATTCAGCTGCATCCGGTTAGACTGGAAGCCGACCCCAACATAGTTGGGAAAAGGCTAGGCAGATTGATTGGGGGCTAAAACGGCCACTTTCTACAACACTCACACACACTCACTACAACGTACAATTCATAGCATGCAATTCATCTGCGATTTCGCAACAAATGACACGCAATTAATTTTGACAGTTTTGTATGGAGATTCGTAAAATGGTCCACAAATTATGAAGTTTAATGTCAAATCCGTCAAATACGTCAATCATAATAAATTGCTGGAAATTCAGTAAATTAATCGCTTTTAGAGGATGGCCGTTTTAGAGGATGGCCGTTTTAGGCCCCGAGGTCATTGCGCTGATTCCAAATCTATGTTTAACTCAATTCTGTCAAAACCGGTCAAGAGCGAGTCGGACTCGCGCACCGAGGGTTCCGTTCCGATTCCTGAAAAAGTATGCTATTTAGAGACATCGTTTTATTTTTCCTGTAATCTTTACATAAACTTCTATCACATAGAATAATTTCAGGTTTTTATCTTTGCAAACTTCGGAGGTAAGGGGGGGAACGGTATTTTTTTTACATTTTTCATCAAAAGTCGAAAACTATGTGGCCTAAAAAAATTAAAAAAATGTTTTAGAATGTGCAAGCAGCGTTATTTCATGATACCCCACATGCCCTAGTAGCCCCACTTTGAATTTTTAAGACCCCCTTTCAGTCCTTGTTACAAAAAAAAAATATATATTTTTACTTCTTTCTTATTTGCAAAATAGTTGGTTAAATGTCATCTAAAACTGTTCTAAATTTCAAGTTGATAGCATTAGTAGTTCTTGAGATATCCAGCTGTGACAGACAGACAGACAGACAGACAGACAGACAGACAGACAGACTGAGTCACACCATAAGGGTTCCTTATTTACCATTTTGGTACGGAACCCTAATTATAACTGTAAGATACTGTTATCACATGCGCAGTAGAGTTGTTATCGTCATTGTTTAAATACTTATTCTTGAAAAAACTATACAAAAAGTTTGATACGTCAATCACTACTTTAAATTAAGATTCATTAGAGTTTTTACTCGCATTGAAGATACATCGTTAACCAGTAGTTGATAAGAATTTGTGTGTGTTAATTATAGTTGAAACTCATCATCAAGATGGCCTTTCAAGATAAGTTGCCGCTGATTGTGTTGGTGGTTATCATTACAAAGTTATCAATAAACTTTGCATCTCCAGTCAAACCGAGTATAAAATTAGAGTTGTCGGTTGAACTCACAGAAATTAAATATTTTGCTGGTATAGCCATGGATAGATTAAGAAAAGTAAAATATGGATGAGAGAGCGCTTATTCTGGTTGAAATTGAAAAAGCGACGGGGTTTTTTATTGGTGGAAACCCCCAGTATTCGAAAGTGATTCTTCAACTGAAAGTCGGTGCGAGTCATTGTCTAAAGAGCAGTTACACTTCAAAATGTAAGTTGGATGCTGATCAGCCATTTAAAACATGTGATGTTGAACTGGTTACTGGACGTCAGGACTTTTTCATTCAGTGCTATACAGCATTCAATTAGTTTTTTAAAGTGATTTTGTGTTCTTTACACATAGACTTATAAAAAAAGATGGACTCCGCGCCACGCATATCGAAAGTGAAGCACCCTACCGATCTATGTGTGCGTGATTTGGGTACCTGCAAAGACGCCGTCGCTCGTGTCACGTAATGGCGGCCGGTCGGCATACTATGATGTAAATGTGTGCGCGAGGCGTGTTTGTACAAACGGACCCGGCATACTTACTGTGCTTCACTTTCGATATGCGCAGCGCGGAGTCCATCTTTTTTTATAAGTCTATGTCTTTACATGTCGATGTTATTTCTGTTTAAAGAAAAAACGTAATCGAAATGTCGAAGTTAAACTGACATGAATTTTGGGATTACTGTTTTTTTAACTGTGTTTATGTTAATTGTTAATTTTTTTCAGAATTGACAGTTAATTTCCGACTATAAACACCCTTTAAACATTCATTTCAGACGACTAAAATATTAGTTATTAATTTTTTATTTTTTTTTAAATATTGAGTTTGTAAATTTATATCTCGGGTGCTAGTTATTGAACATACGCTTATTATGTGTTTTAAGGCGCATATTTTCTGAAAACGGTCAAAAAGGTGGTTTTTTAAAGCTGTGTATCTCATAAACCGTAAATAATTTTGACATGTAAAAAAAATATGATATTTTCAAGTCCTTTTCGACTACAGTGATGGAAGCCAAAACATAATTAAACATACTTTAATGCACCAAAAAAATCTTTAAACATACCTCCTAATAATCTTTAAAAGCTGTTTATCCCTTCATTAGCAATTATAATTATAATTCAAAATATACCATGAAATGTCAAATTCCAATCTGCATCCAGTGATGGATTACTTTTTATTAAATAGTTAATTTCTAATTTTATACGATTTTATTTGCACTTTTACGACATAATCCCGGTGCGCGTGAGAGTCTTCTATCTCGTGCGTCAAACTAGACAGCCATAAAGCCATTTCACTTACACACCGAGCTAAACCACGCTTGGAACCAGCAGTGCGATTCTGTAACCATCTCACCGTGAAAACTTAGGTGAAGTGAGCGTGGAGTGAGCTGTCAGTGTCATTCCACCTATAGCTAGGGATGGACCAAGCACATTTTCACAGTCATAATCGAGATTCTAATAACATTTTTATGCTATTCTAGTGATCATTTTATATTATTTCAAAGCTAGTATTTAAGTGTCTAAATAATACTATTTAGGCGGTTTTTAAATAAAATTGCAAAACAGAAATTGAGTTTTTTCTGAATTTCTATTTGACTATTTTATTTTAAAACCCCCTAAATAGTAATGTTTAGACACCCTCTAGCTTACAAATAATATAAAATGATTATGTTATAAAATTAGCATAAAAATAAAGATAAAATCTCGATTATGATTATAAATGTAATTTGGTCAATCCCTAGCATCTGTGGGTTGACACTGACAGCTCACTCCACGCAAGCTTTCACGGTGAGATTTTTACAGAATCGACCAGCTGGGCCTTAAATAGGAAGTTTCTTAAGCTATAATTTAGAGACATTGAAATTCAAGCCAGTGCCCAATGTAAGTTAAATAATTAATTGACTTAAATCTCAATTGAGTTTTTAATCTTAATCTATATTTAAGTATTCAATATAAAAAAATAATCAATATTTCCCTTGGTTAAACCATAACTTGAGAACGACTTTAGCGATTTCATTCATCTTTTTTTAGTTTTCTAATACTTTGTAGAAGGTTCTTACGGATAGAAAAATTGAGAAAATTGCGCAGAAAATTTAACGACTATTTCACCTTCGCGCGTTTACATTAGAATATTTATAGCTAAGACAGGGCAACGTCTGTCGGGTCAGCTAGTAATATAGAAAAATGTGAAAGATAATTTTATTATTGCTACCAAAGTTCATTCCAAATTGTGATTTTTGTTTATGATTAAATTTAGATTTAGGTTTACTGTTGATTATTTTTAATCTGTGGTTAGACTTTAATTAAAGGTTAGTACTGAGTTGTGAAAATAAGTTAAATTATTATTTTAATTTATAGCTGATGTTTTTTAAAAATACATAAGTAGTTATATCAATGTAAAATCATCAAAACAAATATTTTATCATGATCTGAAGTGCTTAATAGGCTAGTTTACAGTAAGAAAAATACCTTATGAATTTTACAATAAAGAATGGTCGTCGTAAGTATCAAAAATCAACTTAATTTTTTATATTTTAGATTAATTAATATGTTTGAGAAATAATTACGTTAAAATATAGCCATTGGTCACGTGACATTGAACGCCAATCAGAGCGCGACACGTCACACTTTCAGTCATGTCACTTTGACAAAATAACATTGTTTCAGGGTTCCCACTCACCTCAGGATATTTTCTCGAGACCTCAAATTGTATGTCAGGTATGGTGACGACTGATAAGATACAAAGTTTATTGATAACTTTGCAATGATAACCATCAATGCAAGCAGCAGCAACTTATCGTGAAACGCCATCTTGATGATGAGTTTTCTCTTCTTCTCTTCCGTACTTTATATTTTTTTATTGTAGAATTGTAGAATTATCCATTCTACGATAATCGTTTTAAAATTTTTCGTATCGAAACTTATTCAATTTGGAGAAGTATATGTATAAACTCGTTTAAAACTTTATGTTGGCTGGTTTTTTCTCACAATTTTTTTTCTTGATTTTGATTTTGGATGACATAACATTCCATTTGATTTGTCAGATTTTTTCAATTTCACTTCCGAACTTTCCTTCTGATCAGAAAGACGTGATATTTTTTTTCCATATTTTTTTCATATAATGAAACAACATTCTTGGCACAACAAAACAATCTTGTGAATTGCCTTTTTAATAACCGTTCTACATGATAATGGTTTGTATTGAAGATTTGTATAAGTATATTCTTTTGGTACTCATCTTGTGTTTTGGTCATAATCGCGGTTCTTCTTTCCCATATATTCCGACTTTAAGTATGAAGATTCTCCGAATCTGAAAATTTAAAATAGGTTAATTTCTAGTGTGTTCAGTATGTATATTTTTCTAATTATTTTTAACCGACTTCCAAAAGGAGGAGGTTCTCAATTCGTCGGAACCTTTTTTTTTTTTATGTATGTTCCCCGATTACTCGAAAATGGCTTGACCGATTTGGATTTTTCTTTTTTTGTTCGAAAGGGTATACTTTCCAAGTAGTCCCATGATCATCAAGTCAGGATCTGATGATGGGATCCCATGGAAATCGAGGGAAACCCTCAAATTTTATGGGCACACCTATATCGATTTCGATATTTTTTATAGTAACTCGTGCATTTGCTCTCGGGAAGTACCATTCGGTGAACTGGGACTGATGATGAAGACCACAGAGGGCCATCGGAAATACTCAATTATATCTAAGACACTATCAATTATATCTAACCACAGGTTGCGATTCGATTACTTGAATATGGTTTATGCTCGTCAAAATGCATAATGGTGATCTACAGTTCTCCTGGTTCTTACTAGGAGAACTCCTCAACAATTAACGTCCCTGCATCGGGAAAAGCAATATTTTGTAAAACGTGATGAGCAGTTGACATTGCGTTATTGTAACTTAGATAAATTACAAACTGAACCACTAAAAAGTGAAAAATAAAAACTTTTTTACAAAAAAAAAAAACCGACTTCCAAAAAAAACACTACAAAGTGAAAAATAACTTTAATTTCGGAAGTCGGTGGCAAAAAACTAAAATACAGATCCAAAGACACCGACTTCCGAAATTAAAGTTATTTTTCACTTTGTAGTGTTTTTTTGGAAGTCGGTTTTTTTTTTTTGTAAAAAAGTTTTTTATACAGTATAGAGTCTTGGAACCTTATCCGCCATTTTTTTAATTAGGATATTACCAAGCCAGTTCTGTAGCTCCACCCATACGGCCTGAACTATTCGCGGCAGAAGAATTCCAAAGGGATACAAATACAATATGTGATTCGTTTTTTTTGGTTTTTTTTAATCTAAAAAAAATTAAATCATCGATTATTACTGTGGAATCAAATCGATTAAGTAATTGTGATTTCAAAATAAAGAAATGATGACATAGATCTTACTATCTAAAACAGTAGCTCGTTTTTCAAAACGTGACGTTTTCGTTTTGGTATTTCTAAAAATCATACACTTCAATCATATTTTTCCGACTATTTCTTATATAAACATGCGAATGCTATTTAATTTTTCTAAAAAATAGGGGAAAACATCTTGAGTTGGGAACCCTGAAACAATGTTAGTTTGTCAAAATGACATGAGTCACATGACTGAAAAGTGTGACGCGTGTCGCGCTCTGATTGACGTTCACTATCACGTGACCAATGGCTATATTTTTATGTAACTATTTCTCAAAAATATTAATGAATCTAAAATCATTTACAAAACCAAGTTGAATTTTCATACTTTTAGCTCACAACCATTTTACTGAAAAAAAGAAAATTAAAAGATATTTATCTTACTGTCCACTAGCGTAGTGTATAATACTCATTAAATTCTAATTTTTAATATTATTTTCCAATTAACTACCGAATATGTTATATTTTTTTTTTTTTTGTAATTTCTTTAAGACGGTTAATTTAATTTAATTTTTTTAATCCTATTTTTCCAATTTCATTACTGAGTTTTAATTTTTATTTAAATACTTTGTTAGCTTAGTTATATATTATTGTATGTGCTGTGGTCTCCTGTAAGTGAAGGAGTACACCAACGTGATACTTTTGTCGTTATTACTTTTTTCTTATGTTTGTGTTCATCCTTTGTTGGAGATCCTAAATAAATAAATAAATAAAATTATGATCAATACTTTTAAACATTGGCCTTTGGCGTTACCGAGGGGGCAAAGGCGTCTGACTTAAGGTGATTGCTCTGTGGTAGCGAAATTCAAATCTTCTTGCGTTTTTTGCAATTTGCAAGTCAGTGTAAAGTTGTATCTTGATCAAAATATGATTCGTGACAGTAAGAAATATGTTACATAATTTTAAATGTAGGCTTAGAAATATTTATCTTGGTCGGGTCTATGTACTTATTAAGGAATAAACCTTTTTTAATACAATTGATGTTTTATTTAGTTTTTAAATCCCAGTTTCACATTTGTATTCCGAAAATGTCGTGATAAATCCGTCGTATTTTATTTTTATATAAATCTAATACAAATAAACACTAAAGATTTTTAACTTTTAACACCATGCACCACCACCATGACACCCATAACGGAAAATTTGAAAATTTTCGCAGCCGCCATCTTGGGATTTATATTTTGACCAAAGAATAAAGACCAAAGAATATGCACCCTCCGCATAACATCTAAGAACGCTTTTTCGCTTAACAACTCCGACTGCAAACGGCATTAAAGAACATCGTTCCAATAAAACACTTTTGAATTTTACAAACATTAAGAGTGACAACCGTACCAATGGAGCGAAGGTAATTATTTCAACAAATAGGCCTAGTTTGCCTACTGTCCATATATTTATTGTGGTAATCAAACATTTTACGAACCGAGGTCCGATAACAGTACTATAATTAGTTTTTTGGCTTAATAACGTAACCTCAACTGATAATGGAATCAACGCTCTCAAAAGCTTTAAAAGAAAACTTATCATAAATCGACTTAATACCGTTATCCTAATTCAAACTCAAAACTCAAAATCAAAGCATTTATTTCAAATAAACCAATTACAGGCACTTTTGAATTATCAAAGGGTCGGTCAGTCAGAAAAATGAAGCTAGATTGCCCATTCCAAAGCGTAGATCCTATGGAGAAGAACGGGCAAGAAACTCCACGGACACTCTTTTAAAATCAAATATTTTACAAAATATTGGTTACATCGTTCATATTGAAAATATCGTTCCTTCCTCGTGGTCAAACTGAATGGTCAAACTGATTTGACCACGAGGAATTCTGTTCCCGATAGTCAAACTACTTAGTTTAACGAAAAATATCCACCCTTTGTATACAGAACTGACAATTGACAAATAAAGGTTCCTCCCGTTAAGATATTAAAACGGCAGTCGGATCAAATTGTACAGCACCCTTACGTAACTAATTATCAATCGGAATCGGTTTCATTTTGACAGTGCAACAACATTCATTGCGTTATTTACGTTGTCGAGCAGACAAATTTTTCGAACATATGAAGCAATGGATTAGCAATTCCGATAAATGATAAATGATTTAATTTCTGTAAGTAGGTTTGTACAAACACTTTTACACGTCAATTATATTTTTTAAAAGCTAGATGAGGTCGGCATTTCCTATCTGACTACTCTGAGAAGAAAGGCCGAAACAAACTCAGAGGTCACAGTCTCTTTTAAAGTCCAGACATAATCTTGGTCACATCATGTGAAGACCATGTAGATTGCTGTCTGAAATGGTCTTTTGAGGAAAGAACCACACAGATTGAGTGGACCCGATTGATAATGTGTAACGCAATTAGGATCCTGATGGTCATAATAATAAGTGTAGGTCAGCTACTGTTATCGCACGTGCGGAAGAGCTGTTATCGTAGGTTGTTCGTCATTGTTTATAATACTTATTATAAACAATGACGAAATTATTTTGTCATTGTGTAATATTCTGGAAGAACTAAGCATAAAGTTTGATAGGTACGTCAATCACTCGTATATAATAAAACCCCTCTCTAAGTTAAGATTCATTAGAGTTTTAACTCGCATTGAAGATACATCGATAATAATATCCAGTAGTTGATAAGAAATAGTTTTGTGTGTTAATAATATAGTTGAAACTCGTCATCAAGATGGCGTCTCACAATAAGTTGCTGCTGATTGTACTGGTGGTTATCATTGCAAAGTTATCAATAAGCTTTGCATCTCCAGTCGTCTACAAACCTAATATAAGATTCGGGGTCTCGGTTGAACGTACAGAAATTAAGTATTATGCTGGTTTGGCCATGAATGAAATAAGAAAACTAAACATGGATGAGAGAGCGCTTGTTCTGGTTGAAATTCAAAAAGCGACGGCGGTTTTAATTGAAGGAAACCCCCTGAATTCGAAAATGATTCTGCAATTGAAAGTCGGTGCGAGTAATTGTCTAAATAACAGTTACACTTCAGAATGTAAGTTGGATCCAAGTCAGCCATATTTTAAAACATGTGATGTTGAAATGGCTGATGGAAGTCAGGAAAATTCTATGAACCTTATCATTCAGTGCTTCTACGGAGCAAATTAATTTTTTTAAATTATTTTGTGTTGTTTAGTTGGCGATGTTATTTTTATTTTTAACATTTATTTATTGAAAAAAATATATTATAAGTAGGCATTAATCAAAATGTCGGAATTATTTGACAAGAATTTTGGGATTACTGTTTTTTTAACTGTGTTTATGTTAAATGTTATTTTTTTTTCAGAATTGAAACATTCATTTTAAACGACTGAAATCTTAGTTATATTTTTTTTAATTTTTTAATGTTTAAAAAAATACATTTTGTTGAAAATTTATGTCTCGGGTTCTTGTTATTGAAAATGGACGCTTAATAAGTCTTTTAAATAGAAAGTTTCTCTTATGAAAAAAATATTTCATAGCTCTTAAGATATAATTTAATGACATTGAAATTAAAGCCAGTGTCCAATTATTTAAATTAAATCTCAATTGAGTTTTCAATCTTATCTATATTTATATAAAAAATAATCCCTATTTCCCTTGGTCACGCCATAACTTGAGAACGACTTTACCGATTTCATTCATCTTTTTTTTAAGTTTTCTAATACTTTGTAGAAGGTTCTTACGAAAAGAAAAATTGAGAAAATTGTTCAGAAATTTGAAAAATTTCCGAAAACTAAGACTATTTTAACTTCGCGCGTTTACCATTAGAATATTCATAGAGCTAAGACATGAAGTCTGTAGGGTCAGCAAGTAATTTATAGAAATGCCAAAAATGATTTTATTATTGTTATCAAAGTTCATTCCAAATTGTGATTTTTTTATGTTTAAATTTAGATTTACTGTTGATTATTTTGTGTTAGACTTTAATTAATCCATACTAATATTATAAATTCGAAAGTAACTCTGTCTGTCTGTCTGTCTGTCTGTCTGTCTGTCTGTCTGTCTGTCTGTCTGTCTGTCTGTCTGTTACCTTTTCACGCCTAAACCACTGAACGGATTTCGATAAAATTTGGCAAGGCTATAGATGATACCCTGGGGACGGACATAGGCTACCTTTTTTTTTCAAAAATAATCCTACAGGGGGTGATATAGGGGATGAAAGTTTGTATGGGAAACTCAGTATTTCTTAAGTTAGGGATGTGAAAATTAAAATGTATGCTTTTGATAGGAAATAAAGAAATATGTGGTTCAGCGTTTTCGAAAAATCATCCCCTACGGGGATAAAATAGGGGTTGATTTTAAAATTTACAAAACTGCATGGATTTCGACAAAATTTGGCAAGGCTTTATAAAGCATCCAGAGGAAGGCCATAGGATACTATTTTTTTCAAAAATAATACTAGGGGGGGTGATATAGGGGATGAAAGTTTGTAAGGGAAACCCAGTATTCCTTAAGTTAGGGATAACAAATTTATGCTATTGGTAGGAAATTAAGAAATATGCGATTCAGCATTTTTGAAAAATCATCCCCTAAGGGGTAAAATAGGGGTTGATTTTAAAATTTACAAAACTGCACGGATTTCGATAAAATTTGTCAAGGCTTTATATAACATCCTGGGGAAGGACACAGGCTACTTTTGGTCTTAAAAAATAATCTTACAGGGGGTGATATAGGGGATGAAAGTTTGTATGGGAAACTCAGTATTTCTTAAGTTAGGGATGTGAAAATTAAAATGTATGCTTTTGATAGGAAATAAAGAAATATGCGGTTCAGCGTTTTTGAAAAATCATCCCCTAAGGGGGTAAAATCGGGGTTGATTTTAAAATTTACAAAACTGCACGGATTTCGACAAAATTTGGCAAGGCTTTATATAGCATCCTGGGAAAGGACATAGGATACATTCAAAAACAATACTACAGGGGTGATATAGGGGATGAAAGTTTGTAAGGAAACCCAGTATTTCTTAAGTTAGGGATAAAAAATTTATGCTATTGGTAGGAAATTAAGAAATATGCGATTCAGCATTTTTGAGAAATCATCCCCTAAGGGGTAAAATAGGGGTTGATTTTAAAATTTACAAAACTACACGGATTTCGATAAAATTTGTCAAGGCTTTATATAACATCCTGGGGAAGGACACAGGCTACTTTTGGTCTTAAAAAATTATCTTACAGGGGGTGATATAGAGGATGAAAGTTTGTATGGGAAACTCAGTATTAAGTTAGGGATGTGAAAATTAAAATGTATGCTTTTGATAGGAAATAAAGAAACATTCGGTTCAGCGTTTTTGAAAAATCATCCCCTAAGGGGGTAAAATCGGGGTTGATTTTAAAATTTACAAAACTGCACGGATTTCGACAAAATTTGGCAAGGCTTTATATAGCATCCTGGGAAAGGACATAGGATACTTTCAAAAACAATACTACGGGGTTGATATAGGGGATGAAAGTTTGTAAGGAAACCCAGTATTTCTTAAGTTAGGGATAAAAAAATTATGCTATTGGTAGGAAATTAAGAAATATGCGATTCAGCATTTTTGAAAAATCATCCCCTAAGGGGTAAAATAGGGGTTGATTTTAAAATTTACAAAACTGCACGGATTTCGATAAAATTTGGCAAGGCTTTATATAACATCCTAGGGAAGGACACAGGCTACTTATGGTCTTAAAAAATAATCTTACAGGGGGTGATATAGGGGATGAAAGTTTGTATGGGAAACTCAGTATTTATTAAGTTAGGGATGTGAAAATTAAAATGTATGCTTTTGATAGGAAATAAAGAAATATGCGGTTCAGCGTTTTTGAAAAATCATCCCCTAAGGGGGTAAAATCGGGGTTGATTTTAAAATTTACAAAACTGCACGGATTTCGACAAAATTTGGCAAGGCTTTATATAGCATCCTGGGAAAGGACATAGGATACATTCAAAAACAATACTACAGGGGTGATATAGGGGATGAAAGTTTGTAAGGAAACCCAGTATTTCTTAAGTTAGGTATAAAAAATTTATGCTATTGGTAGGAAATTAAGAAATATGCGATTCAGCATTTTTGAGAAATCATCCCCTAAGGGGTAAAATAGGGGTTGATTTTAAAATTTACAAAACTACACGGATTTCGATAAAATTTGTCAAGGCTTTATATAACATCCTGGGGAAGGACACAGGCTACTTTTGGTCTTAAAAAATTATCTTACAGGGGGTGATATAGAGGATGAAAGTTTGTATGGGAAACTCAGTATTAAGTTAGGGATGTGAAAATTAAAATGTATGCTTTTGATAGGAAATAAAGAAACATTCGGTTCAGCGTTTTTGAAAAATCATCCCCTAAGGGGGTAAAATCGGGGTTGATTTTAAAATTTACAAAACTGCACGGATTTCGACAAAATTTGGCAAGGCTTTATATAGCATCCTGGGAAAGGACATAGGATACTTTCAAAAACAATACTACGGGGTTGATATAGGGGATGAAAGTTTGTAAGGAAACCCAGTATTTCTTAAGTTAGGGATAAAAAAATTATGCTATTGGTAGGAAATTAAGAAATATGCGATTCAGCATTTTTGAAAAATCATCCCCTAAGGGGTAAAATAGGGGTTGATTTTAAAATTTACAAAACTGCACGGATTTCGATAAAATTTGGCAAGGCTTTATATAACATCCTAGGGAAGGACACAGGCTACTTATGGTCTTAAAAAATAATCTTACAGGGGGTGATATAGGGGATGAAAGTTTGTATGGGAAACTCAGTATTTATTAAGTTAGGGATGTGAAAATTAAAATGTATGCTTTTGATAGGAAATAAAGAAATATGCGGTTCAGCGTTTTTGAAAAATCATCCCCTAAGGGGGTAAAATCGGGGTTGATTTTAAAATTTACAAAACTGCACGGATTTCGACAAAATTTGGCAAGGCTTTATATAGCATCCTGGGAAAGGACATAGGATACATTCAAAAACAATACTACAGGGGTGATATAGGGGATGAAAGTTTGTAAGGAAACCCAGTATTTCTTAAGTTAGGTATAAAAAATTTATGCTATTGGTAGGAAATTAAGAAATATGCGATTCAGCATTTTTGAGAAATCATCCCCTAAGGGGTAAAATAGGGGTTGATTTTAAAATTTACAAAACTACACGGATTTCGATAAAATTTGTCAAGGCTTTATATAACATCCTGGGGAAGGACACAGGCTACTTTTGGTCTTAAAAAATTATCTTACAGGGGGTGATATAGAGGATGAAAGTTTGTATGGGAAACTCAGTATTAAGTTAGGGATGTGAAAATTAAAATGTATGCTTTTGATAGGAAATAAAGAAACATTCGGTTCAGCGTTTTTGAAAAATCATCCCCTAAGGGGGTAAAATCGGGGTTGATTTTAAAATTTACAAAACTGCACGGATTTCGACAAAATTTGGCAAGGCTTTATATAGCATCCTGGGAAAGGACATAGGATACTTTCAAAAACAATACTACGGGGTTGATATAGGGGATGAAAGTTTGTAAGGAAACCCAGTATTTCTTAAGTTAGGGATAAAAAAATTATGCTATTGGTAGGAAATTAAGAAATATGCGATTCAGCATTTTTGAAAAATCATCCCCTAAGGGGTAAAATAGGGGTTGATTTTAAAATTTACAAAACTGCACGGATTTCGATAAAATTTGGCAAGGCTTTATATAACATCCTAGGGAAGGACACAGGCTACTTATGGTCTTAAAAAATAATCTTACAGGGGGTGATATAGGGGATGAAAGTTTGTATGGGAAACTCAGTATTTCTTAAGTTAGGGATGTGAAAATTAAAATGTATGCTTTTGATAGGAAATAAAGAAATATGCGGTTCAGCGTTTATATAGCATCCTGGGAAAGGACATAGGATACTTTCAAAAACAATACTACGGGGTTGATATAGGGGATGAAAGTTTGTAAGGAAACCCAGTATTTCTTAAGTTAGGGATAAAAAAATTATGCTATTGGTAGGAAATTAAGAAATATGCGATTCAGCATTTTTGAAAAATCATCCCCTAAGGGGTAAAATAGGGGTTGATTTTAAAATTTACAAAACTACACGGATTTCGATAAAATTTGTCAAGGCTTTATATAACATCCTGGGGAAGGACACAGGCTACTTTTGGTCTTAAAAAATTATCTTACAGGGGGTGATATAGAGGATGAAAGTTTGTATGGGAAACTCAGTATTAAGTTAGGGATGTGAAAATTAAAATGTATGCTTTTGATAGGAAATAAAGAAACATTCGGTTCAGCGTTTTTGAAAAATCATCCCCTAAGGGGGTAAAATCGGGGTTGATTTTAAAATTTACAAAACTGCACGGATTTCGACAAAATTTGGCAAGGCTTTATATAGCATCCTGGGAAAGGACATAGGATACTTTCAAAAACAATACTACAGGGGTGATATAGGGGATGAAAGTTTGTAAGGAAACCCAGTATTTCTTAAGTTAGGGATAAAAAATTTATGCTATTGGTAGGAAATTAAGAAATATGCGATTCAGCATTTTTGAGAAATCATCGCCTAAGGGATAAAATAGGGGTTGATTTTAAAATTTACAAAACTAAACGGATTTCGATAAAATTTGGCAAGGCTTTATATAACATCCTGGGGAAGGACACAGGCTACTTTTGGTCTTAAAAAATTATCTTACAGGGGGTGATATAGAGGATGAAAGTTTGTATGGGAAACTCAGTATTTATTAAGTTAGGGATGTGAAAATTAAAATGTATGCTTTTGATAGGAAATAAAGAAATATGCGGTTCAGCGTTTTTGAAAAATCATCCCCTAAGGGGGTAAAATCGGGGTTGATTTTAAAATTTACAAAACTGCACGGATTTCGACAAAATTTGGCAAGGCTTTATATAGCATCCTGGGAAAGGACATAGGATACATTCAAAAACAATACTACAGGGGTGATATAGGGGATGAAAGTTTGTAAGGAAACCCAGTATTTCTTAAGTTAGGTATAAAAAATTTATGCTATTGGTAGGAAATTAAGAAATATGCGATTCAGCATTTTTGAGAAATCATCCCCTAAGGGGTAAAATAGGGGTTGATTTTAAAATTTACAAAACTACACGGATTTCGATAAAATTTGTCAAGGCTTTATATAACATCCTGGGGAAGGACACAGGCTACTTTTGGTCTTAAAAAATTATCTTACAGGGGGTGATATAGAGGATGAAAGTTTGTATGGGAAACTCAGTATTAAGTTAGGGATGTGAAAATTAAAATGTATGCTTTTGATAGGAAATAAAGAAACATTCGGTTCAGCGTTTTTGAAAAATCATCCCCTAAGGGGGTAAAATCGGGGTTGATTTTAAAATTTACAAAACTGCACGGATTTCGACAAAATTTGGCAAGGCTTTATATAGCATCCTGGGAAAGGACATAGGATACTTTCAAAAACAATACTACGGGGTTGATATAGGGGATGAAAGTTTGTAAGGAAACCCAGTATTTCTTAAGTTAGGGATAAAAAAATTATGCTATTGGTAGGAAATTAAGAAATATGCGATTCAGCATTTTTGAAAAATCATCCCCTAAGGGGTAAAATAGGGGTTGATTTTAAAATTTACAAAACTGCACGGATTTCGATAAAATTTGGCAAGGCTTTATATAACATCCTAGGGAAGGACACAGGCTACTTATGGTCTTAAAAAATAATCTTACAGGGGGTGATATAGGGGATGAAAGTTTGTATGGGAAACTCAGTATTTCTTAAGTTAGGGATGTGAAAATTAAAATGTATGCTTTTGATAGGAAATAAAGAAATATGCGGTTCAGCGTTTATATAGCATCCTGGGAAAGGACATAGGATACTTTCAAAAACAATACTACGGGGTTGATATAGGGGATGAAAGTTTGTAAGGAAACCCAGTATTTCTTAAGTTAGGGATAAAAAAATTATGCTATTGGTAGGAAATTAAGAAATATGCGATTCAGCATTTTTGAAAAATCATCCCCTAAGGGGTAAAATAGGGGTTGATTTTAAAATTTACAAAACTACACGGATTTCGATAAAATTTGTCAAGGCTTTATATAACATCCTGGGGAAGGACACAGGCTACTTTTGGTCTTAAAAAATTATCTTACAGGGGGTGATATAGAGGATGAAAGTTTGTATGGGAAACTCAGTATTAAGTTAGGGATGTGAAAATTAAAATGTATGCTTTTGATAGGAAATAAAGAAACATTCGGTTCAGCGTTTTTGAAAAATCATCCCCTAAGGGGGTAAAATCGGGGTTGATTTTAAAATTTACAAAACTGCACGGATTTCGACAAAATTTGGCAAGGCTTTATATAGCATCCTGGGAAAGGACATAGGATACTTTCAAAAACAATACTACAGGGGTGATATAGGGGATGAAAGTTTGTAAGGAAACCCAGTATTTCTTAAGTTAGGGATAAAAAATTTATGCTATTGGTAGGAAATTAAGAAATATGCGATTCAGCATTTTTGAGAAATCATCGCCTAAGGGATAAAATAGGGGTTGATTTTAAAATTTACAAAACTAAACGGATTTCGATAAAATTTGGCAAGGCTTTATATAACATCCTGGGGAAGGACACAGGCTACTTTTGGTCTTAAAAAATTATCTTACAGGGGGTGATATAGAGGATGAAAGTTTGTATGGGAAACTCAGTATTAAGTTAGGAATGTGAAAATTAAAATGTATGATTTTGATAGGAAATAAAGAAATATGCGGTTCAGTGTTTTTGAAAAATCATCCCCTAAGGGGTAAAATAGGGGTTGATTTTAAAATTTACAAAACTGCAAGGATTTCGACAAAATTTGGCAAGGCTTTATATAGCATCCTGGGAAAGGACATAGGATACTATTTTTTTCAAAAATAATACTAGGGGGGGGGTGATATAGGGGATGAAAGTTTGTAAGGCAAACCCAGTATTTCTTAAGTTAGGGATAACAAATTTATGCTATTATAAAAATATATAAATTGGCAAGAATTGAATAAAAGGGATGAAATTTTGTATGGGAAACCCAGCATTTCTTAAGTTAGGGATATGCCCTATGTTTTCCACATGAACGTTCCCATGGGATATTTTCCGACATCCACGCGGGCGAAGCCGCGGGCAAAAGCTAGTGGTTACATATGTAAGTACTGAGTTGTGAAATAAAGTTAAATTATTATTTTAATTTATAGCTGATGTTTTTATTAAACATATTAATGTAAAATCATTTATCAAAACAAATACCTATGTTACCATGATCTGAAGTGCTTATTAGGCTATTGTTTACAGTAAGAAAAATACCCTATGAATTAAATATTATGTACAATGGTCGTCAGATAGAAGTATCAAAAATCAACTTAGTTTTGTAAATGATTTTAGATTAATTAATATTTTTAATAGCCTTTGGTCAAGTGACATTGAACGTCACTTTCAGTTATGTGACTTTGACAAAATAACATTGTTCGGTGTTCAGGATATTTTCCCGAGACTTTAAATTGTATATCGTGTGTGGTGACGACTGCTATGATACAAAGTTCATTGATAACTCTGCAATGACAACCACCAATAAAATCAGCAGCAACTTATTGTGAAATGACATCTTGATGATGAGTTTTCTCTTCTCTTCCTTACCTTATATCTCTTTGTTGGAAAGTGGGTATAATAGAATTATCCATTCTACGATAATCGTTTTTTAATTTTTCGCATCAAAACTTATTCAATTGACTGGGTGGCTGGTTTTTTTTTACAATTTTTTCTCTTGATTTTAAATGCGGATGACAGAACATTCCGTTTAGTTTAGTCAGATTTTTTCAATTTCACTTCCGAATTTTCCTTCTGATCAGAAAGACGTGATATTTTTTGACCATATTTTTCACATGAACTAGTTAATTTTCTTGGCGTAACAATGTTGTGAAACTGCCTTTTAGGGTTCCGTACCAAAATGGTAAAAAGGAACCCTTAAGGTGTGACTCTGTCTGTCTGTCTTTCTGTGACCCATGTCTACATCTTTACGTAGGTAGGTAATTATTTCTCAAAAATATTAATTAATACTTAATCTAAAATCATTTACAAAACTAAGTTTATAACGCGAACCTTTTTCTAACCGCTCCCGCCACAATCCGCTCGTCCAATAAGGTCGAGTCGAAGCTTCTAGAAGGTTCTAGAAGCTTCGAAATAAATGACGCGCAGCCTTGTCGTTGACTTTTCAGAGAGACGTATGTCAACAGTCAACTAGGCTGCGCACATTTATTTTAGATACTATTAGATTTTACAAAATTAGGTCTTCGCCCCCGACTATTTATGTTAAACTGGCGCCCAACGAGTGGGAAACGCGCGCGCGCGCGCGTTTTGTGGAAGAACTGTTTTGTGAATCTGTTGTGGTGTGTGCAGTGATTACATACGCATACGTGTGATAAAATGCCACGTATGACGAAGCGCAACAAACAAAAATCCAACTCTTACGACGTGGAGTCTGAACAAGAGCAGATGGAGACGCCAAGGTCAACGGGGCCCAGCGCGCCCGCGGCTGAGGCGACGGCACCCATCACGGCAAGCGACCTGACCGCCATGATGGCGTCCCTTCAGCAGGCGCAAACCGATAACTTCGAGCGGCTCCTCGCTTTAGTCCTCGAAGCCCGGCCGCCAACTCGTTCGCCCGCGGTGGCTCACGCCATCGCGCCGGCCACACCCACGCCGTCGTCGTCTGCTCAACTTGCAGCGGGTAACTTCGCTTCGTGCAAGGCTCGTTATAGTGGAACAACGAGCGAGTCTCTCGAAGGATTCATTGATGCTGTAGAGGCATACAAAGATTGCGCCAATGTTAATGAAACCAACTGTTTACGAGGTCTGTCAATGCTGCTTACGCATGATGCAGCTACGTGGTGGCAAGGTGTAAAGGCCACTGTCAATTCTTGGGATGAAGCTCTGCAATACTTGCGCTGTGCTTTCGGTGACAGCCGCCCACCACATCGTGTATACATCGAGCTGTTCTCCAGGCCACAGGAACCTCAAGAGCGTACGGAGCTCTACGTCGCCTCAGCGCGCGCTCAACTAGCGCGGCTCCCAACCGGCGACATCAATGAAAAGGTGCAGTTGTGTTGATGACAACACAAGAAAACTAAAAATTCATTGTCTATGTTTGTTTGACATAAGTCTTTTTGTCTTGTCTGTGCTTTCTCTCTCTGCCTGTCTGCCATTAAAAAGGATACGTGTTTTTTATAACATTATAAGGTAAAATATTTAAATATTGTTCTTCTGTGTTTGGGGTAAAATAAAACATTCTACAACTGTATCCAAGGACTTTCCATTTATTTCTCAATAGGTTATGGGCCCAGACCCTCCTATTACAAAGATTAACGTGGATACAGATTGTACTTGGAAAATAAAACTCGGGGCGAAGCGAAGCCATCATGGATTCTACTTCGGCTTCTGGGGTTACAGTAGTGAAGCTTACTGGGGGTGAAAATTGGTTGTTATGGAAGTTCCAGACCAAGATTTTGTTAAATGGTCTCGGCCTGTTAGGGGTCGTTGACGGGTCGGTAAAGAAAAACGATGCCGGCTTAAAACCAAACGAATGGGAGCAACAAGACGCTAAAGCACAAACACATATTGTGTCGAGGGTTACAGAAAACGTAATGCAACATTTGGTAACATGTTGCTCGGCGGCAGAAATGTGGAACAAATTATCGAGCATTTACGAACTTAAAAGCTCAACGAGCGTTCACCTGGTGCATGAAAGGTTCATGAAATATAAATATGAAGATGGTGGTATTGCCAAGTTATTTAGTACAGTAGAACAAATGGCAAATCAACTAAAACAGCTAGGCGAATCTATGTCTGACAAGATGATTATTACTAAGATATTAATGGCACTACCACCTCAATACAAATACTTTATTTCGGCATGGGAAAGTGTTCCTCAAGAATCCCAAACATTAAATGACTTGCAAGCAAGGTTACTCATTGAAGAAGAACGCATGAAAGAAATGGAGGAACCCGTTGCCTTATCGGTGAAAAATATGAAGTGTTATAAATGTGGTAAAACTGGCCACAAAAAGAGTAACTGTAGATATAATAGTACATGTTCTTACTGCAAAAAGGCTGGACATACAATAGAACAGTGTTACTTTAAGAAGAACAAAGAAAAAGGAAATAGCTCAAAAGAAAATAAAGGAAATAATTGCAAAGAAAATAAATGTAATAATTCAAGGGAAAATAAAGGAAATAGTTCAAAGGATACAAAAGGGAATGCTTACATCTCAAGCACTTTTATTGGACATAACTCCAACAAACATGAATGGATAGTGGACAGTGGTGCGAGTGACCACATGACCCATAATCAATCTCTCTTTTCTAGCTTTTCAGGTATCAATACCGATAGATATGTCATAGTCGGAGATGGAAGGAAATTAAAAGTTGAAGGTATTGGACTAATACTCTTGAAGGCTTATGATGGTAATGAATATGTTGTGTCTTCACTAAATAGCGTACTATATGTTCCTGAACTTAAGGTAAATTTATTCTCTGTTACTAAAGCTGTGAAAAATGGTTACATGTTTAACATTAAGGGTAAAAAATGTGAATTTATTAAAAATAATGTAGTGTGTTCAATTGGTAAATGTGTAGATAAGTTATATGTAATGCAGTTTATCTTTGACTCTCCAGGCAACGTAAATGTCACTCAGGTTAAAACTTATAATACCCTTAATGATTGGCCTGAGAAGTTGGTTCATCAAAATTATGATTATTGTCGGTCAGTGCTAAAAAACAATAACATAGAATTTATTGATTCTGATGATTCATGTATTGCATGTATAGAAGGAAAATGTCATCGCTTACCTTTCCCTCAGAGTATAACTAAAACAAGTATGTGTTGTGAAATCTTACATGCTGATGTTTGTGGACCGTTGGAAGTGCCTTCTGTTGGTGGTTCAAGGTACATATTGGTTATTAAAGATGATTTCTCTAAATATAGGAAAGTTTATTTTATGCAACATAAATCCGAAGTGTCAAGTAAAATAAAAGATTTCATTAATCATGCTGAAGTAACAACTAATAATAAAGTAAAGGTTTTAAGGACAGATAATGGGACAGAATTTTTAAATAAAACATTAGAGTCATTTTTAAATAATAAAGGCATACAACATCAAACTACAGTAGTCTATACACCGGAACAAAACGGTAAGGTCGAAAGGGAAATGCGAACTATTATAGAAGCTGCTAGAACAATGTTGATTCAGTCTAACCTAGATAAAAGCTTATGGGCTGAAGCTGTTAGCACAGCCGTGTATACTCTAAATAGAACTTATGTTAAAAATAAAAATACTGGTAAAACACCTTATGAATGTTGGTGGGATAAGAAGTTTGACATAAATAATTTACATAAATTTGGTAGTATGGTAGTCTGTCATGTGCCTAAAGAGATAAGAAGAAAATTAGACCCGAAAGGAAAGAAGGGATATTTTGTTGGTTACAGCGAGGAAACAAAAGGTTATAGGATTTATTACAAAGAGGAAAATAAAATAAAAATTAGAAGAGATGTAGTTTTTATTAAAGATAGTGATAGTAACTCTAAACATAAAATACCTGATAGTGAAATAGAAATATTAGTAGAAAATAATAATGAAAAACCATTGGTAGAAATTAATGATGTTGATAGGGTTGCACAGGATGAAAATAGTATGGATAGGTCAATACAAAGTGAGGTATCAGTTATTGATGAAGTGTCAAGTCAAAACTTAAGTAATACTCCAAGTGTCGAGTCAAATAATGAATCCGAAGAAGAGTTTCATGATACAAATACTGAAGTTCAAACTCAGGTAGAACAAATAAGAAATTTAAGACCAAGAAACCAGATTAAACAGCCTGAATGGCATAAGTATTACAGTACAGATTATACGTGCTTATTAGGTTACATTGAAGATAATCCTAAAACATATGAAGAAGCCATGAATAGTGCAGACAGAATGAATTGGAAAAGAGCTATAGACGAGGAGATAGATAGTTTAAATCAAAACAATACATGGGAATTAGTGCCAAAACCAGTAGATTGTAAAGTTATTGAAAGCAAATGGGTTTTTAAAAGAAAACTTGATGATCAAGGTATTATTACTAGTTACAAGGCTAGACTTGTGGCTAGGGGCTTTCAGCAAACTGATTTTATTGATGATGATCTATTTGCACCAGTAGCTAAACTTCCAACTGTCCGTACTCTATTGGCAATATGTAATCAAAAGGGTATGTCAGTACACCAAATGGATGTCAAAAGTGCTTTTCTTCATGGCGATATTAAAGATGAGATATATTTGTCATTACCAGAAGGATGTTCTAATGGTGATATGATATGTAAACTTAAAAAATCTTTGTATGGGCTAAAGAGCTCACCCAAAAACTGGAATGACAAATTTAACTCAGTCATATTGTCTGAAGGTTTCAAACAATGTAAAACAGATTATGGTCTTTATGTAAAACAATATAATGGACAGATGGTTTATTTATTACTGTATGTCGATGACTTATTGCTTGCAGGGACGGATATTGAATGTGTGAATAATACTAAGAACTTGTTAAAGAAACATTTTTGTATGAAAGACTTGGGTTTAGCAACTTACTTTTTAGGTATTGCTATCAAACAGGATGTAATTAATGGTGTCTTAAAAATTAATCAAGAAGCATTCTTAAAACAGATTTTACAAAAATATAATATGTCAGATTGTAATAGTATTGCTACACCCATGGATTCAAAATTTAAAACTGATAGTCTTAAAAGAGAAAAGTCAGAAACCCAAGAGTTAGAAACACGATGCAGACAATTAATTGGTTGTTTATTGTATGCAGTATTAGGTAGTACACCTGATTTATGCGTTCCTTCCTCGTGGTCAAACTTAATGGTCAAACTGATTTAACCACGAGGAATTCTGTTCCGGATAGTCAAACTACTTAGTTTTATGAAAAATATACACCCTTTGTTATAGTTCGTAAATATACTTGTACAGTCATTAACAGAAATAATTATCTTAGTTTATTTAAAAAGTACCCAGCACTTATACCGGCATGCATTAATTGCAGCTGACACTTCATTATGAAATCCTTTTAAAAGAGATACTTTTTCATTACAACATTTTTCTTTTTGTAGTTTCACGTAAACTGTAAACGTAACTGTGATTGGATTCTGACATTTCATGGATTTGTTTAGTTAGCCGTTCCAACTTGGGACCACATTGTTTGTGCGTTGTCTCTGGCCATAAACAGACCATTATTTTCGGAATAATTTGTTGTTATTTATTAATTTTCTTTCTTATTCTATTTAAATTTTTAAATATTTCTTAAAAAAGCATATTAAAAAAAAACATTTTAAAATATAAAAAAATTGCGGTCCGCCGGTGTCGGGAGCGGGGTCCAAGCTACCGGTAGTTAGGACTGCAGAGATAGGAACCTCTTCACAATACGAGCCGTATCGAGGAGTACTGCCTTCTGAATCTGGCCCTTGATCCAACCGCCTAACGAGAGCCGCGAAAGATGTTGGTCGAGGCTTTTGGCTATCATGCCGTTGGCCGTTACTACAATCGGCACAATGACAGCCGAGCTCACACTCCACATGTCAACAACCTCGTAAGCTAAGTCGAGATATTTTTTTTGTTTTTTTTTTTGCAGCGAGAGTTTCGAGAACTGGGTCGGGCACATACTTGTTTTGTAGGATGGAAGAATTGGTTGGTTTAGCAGAAATAAACACCTTCTAATTTAAATAAATCAGCTTTTATTTTTGCACACTTTTCATCTTTACTACCGCCTTTTATTTCTGCTAAACCAACCAATTCTTCAATCCTACAACTTATTGTTATTATTATTATTTATTTATTTTTTTTTAAATAATATTTCTATTTATTTATGTAAACACTTGATAAAAAGTTTAAATAGCCACCATTAACTTTGACCACGAGGAAGGAAAGTACTTTTGTTAATGACTGCACAAGTAAACAAAGGGTGGATATTTTTCGTGAAACTAATAAAGTTTGACTATCGGGAACAGAATTCCTCGTGGTCAAATTAGTTTGACCATTCAGTTTGACCACGAGGAAGGAACGGATTTATGTGCAAGTGTTTCAATATTAAGTCGTTTTCAAAAATGTGCTAGTGAAGAGTTGTGGAATATGTTAAAAAGGATTCTTAGGTATATTAAGGGTACATTAGATTTAAGTTTAGTCTTTGAAAGAAATAATACTAATGATGCTATCATTGTTGGCTATGTAGATTCTGACTGGGGAGGTGATTTAGTTGACAGCCGGTCAACAGCTGGATTTATTTTTAAAGTATTTGGTTGTCCTGTTTCATGGTGTACGAGAAAACAACCTTCTGTAGCCATGTCTTCAACTGAAGCAGAGTACATGGCACTCAGCATGGCTACTGCAGAAGCTTGTTGGCTCAAAAAACTTTTAAGGGATTTTTCATTTGATATTGATTATGTATTAATGTATGAGGATAACCAAAGTTCCATTAGGGTAGCTAAAAATCCAGTTCTGCACAAAAGAATGAAACATATTGACATTAAACACCACTTTATTCGTGAAAAAATTGTAGATGGTACAATAATGTTAAATTATATAGGAACGTCGGAACAAATAGCTGATTTGCTAACCAAACCTTTGTCAGGCCCTACATTTATTAAATTAAGGGGTTACATGAAGTTAATATAGATATATAACTTTTTAATTATAAGTTTTTGATTGAATTCTAAGAAATTGTATAGGATTAAGTTAAATAAATGAAAGTGAGCACAGTTCATAGGTGTAGAGTATAACATTGTTATTATCTTGTAAAAATTAAGATGTAAAACTGTATACAACATAAATTCATAATATTTTTGGTAGATGTATGAGTTAAAAATTGATATTTTTCTTTGTATGTAAGTACAGGCAATAAAGTAGTATAGTGTGTCTTGTTTTGAGTAAGTAATTCAAAGTTTTTTTAATATGTTTCTTGTGTTGAGGGACGGTGTTGATGACAACACAAGAAAACTAAAAATTCATTGTCTATGTTTGTTTGACATAAGTCTTTTTGTCTTGTCTGTGCTTTCTCTCTCTGCCTGTCTGCCATTAAAAAGGATACGTGTTTTTTATAACATTATAAGGTAAAATATTTAAATATTGTTCTTCTGTGTTTGGGGTAAAATAAAACATTCTACAACTGTATCCAAGGACTTTCCATTTATTTCTCAATAAGTTGGATATGATATACGGTCTCCTCAAACAAAAGATTAGAAAACGTTTACGAAGAGAGGAATTCTCTGATTTTAATACCCTTCTGCGTAAAACTCGGAGTATCGAGGATTCCTTAAAGGAATCTCCAAACGTCGGCGTCGACACTTTAAAGGGCACCGCCGCTGCTACACGCGCACGAGCCAAGTCGCCTCCAAAGGGCGCGCAGGCTGCAGCGCGTATGTCAACACAGCGAACGTCGAGTTCTACGGAGTCTACCCTGCGTCAAGGCACGCCAAGCATCGACGCCAACAAAAATCCAGACGCCGAGAAGAAGAAACGTTTTTGTGTATATTGCAAACATTACGGACATAACCGCGAGCAGTGTCGTAAACTTAATGCAAAAGACAATAATAGTGTACATTCTAATAAGATATTGTCATGTTTCGGATGCGGCGAGAGCGGGGTGATACGTTCTAATTGTCCAAAATGCAATTCAAAGTTTAGCGCGGTCGATTTTATTCCTATGCCACGATCGCGTAATTCGCGTACCATGTACGCATCAGCAGACGGTAAACCGGCTGCACAGGTGAGTAATATTGATGTTTCTCCTGTGATTTCTACTAGTACAGGTAATGTTTATGATTCGTTTAATTCAAAACCGAATCGTAAACATCGAAAAATTTGGAGAAATATTTTTGATCGCTCTGGTCAAAAAAGTACTTTGTGCTCTTGTCAGTGTCAAACACAAAGTAGGGTGACCATGAATTTTCCGGTGCAAAATCCAGAAATTGGTATACCGTGTAGGGCGACCATGTTTTTCACAGGACAAAATCCGAAAAGTAGTTTACCGGGTACCGTTGTGATTACAAATGTTGAATGTCCTGAGCCTGTAGTTCTTAAGCGACGCAGGGGTCGTCCTCGTAAAGTCCGCTAGTGGATTAGGATTGTTTTTGTTTGACCGGTCATGGGGACATAGCCCGATCAAAAGGGGGAGGATGCGGTTCTTACTTTGTTTAACCAGGCATGGGGTCATAACCTGGTCAAAAGGGGGAGGATATAACGCGAACCTTTTTCTAACCGCTCCCGCCACAATCCGCTCGTCCAATAAGGTCGAGTCGAAGCTTCTAGAAGGTTCTAGAAGCTTCGAAATAAATGACGCGCAGCCTTGTCGTTGACTTTTCAGAGAGACGTATGTCAACAGTCAACTAGGCTGCGCACATTTATTTTAGATACTATTAGATTTTACAAAATTAGGTCTTCGCCCCCGACTATTTATGTTAAAAGTTGAATTTTCAAACTTTTAGCTCACAACCATTCTAGATAATAAAATTCAAAAGGTATTTATCTTACTGTCAACTAGCGTAGTATATAATACTCATTAAAATTAAGATAAAATTTTGGCCGTTGGCGTTGCCAAAGGGGTAAAGGCGGTGATTGCGCTGTGGTAGCGAAATTCAAATTGTCTTGAGTTTTTTGCAATTTACAAGTCAGTGTAAGGTTGTATCTTGATCAAAATATGATTCGTGACAGTAAGAAATACGAATATGTATTTACATAATTGCAACCATATAAATCGTCAATACATCTAACTTAGATTTGCTCCGTATTCGGCTGATTTTGGAAATAATATTTCTTATTGTCACGAATCATATTTTGATCAAGAATTCAAGATACAACCTTACCTACACTGACCTGTAAATTGCAAAAAAGGACATTTGAATTTCGCGGGCTACCACAGCGAATCAATACAGCCTGTATTGACTGAGGTTTTCTGTGCTTTCCCACAGCCTTCAACAAATGTGATACAGCATAGGATAAGTCGGGCAAGTAAGTATAATTACTTTACTCTTTGAGTCGGGCACAGCCGCAGTAAGAGATTACCAGGTTTAGGAGATGCTGAGAGGCTAAATGTAGGCTTAGAAATATTTATCATAATCAGGTTTATGTAAGTACTATGCATATGTGCAATAAACTTTGTTGTTTTATTTAGTTTTTAAATTCCAATTTCACATTTGTGTTCCAAAAGTGTCGTGTCGTGTGTGTAGTGACTATTTCCTTTTTATATAAATCTAATACAAATAAACACTAAAGATTATTAACTTTTAACACCACCACAAAATTGAAAAATTTCGCAGCCGCCATCTTGGGATTTACATTTTGACCAAAGAATAAAGTCGCCTGGAGGGTGCAGAACATCTAAGAACGCTTTTTCGCATAATGATTTCTACCAGTCAACTCCGACTGCAAGCCGTGTTTAACACGTTAAGTGCGAAACGAGGCCTAAATCACCCCTCATGCAACTTCCTTGTGGTGCGGCAAGGAAAAACGTGAACATCTCTGTCGTGCGAAGGGCATAGCTTTGGTTTGGTCCAGTATAGAAAAGAGATAAATGTATATTTGAGACGCGCTAATGGTCCCGGACTCGGTGGTATACCTACCTTGGTACAGGATGTCTTAGGCCTCGTACCGCACTGAATTAATATAATTTTAATGCAGTGCGGAACGAGGCTAAAACGTCCCGTATCCCCCCGGACCTCGTACCGCACCCAACGCGAGCTTCCCGCGACTAGTGTTGTGCATCACGTCGATTGGAGAGCACGTCCTTTTACATCGCCAAACATGTCTAAACGTTGTCGGAAGAAGTTAATTTTAAAAAATACAGAAACAGAACGAAAACTGTATGTATTGCGATTTTTTATAAAAAAAAGTATATTGTTACTGAGTTTTTTTATGTTAATTCAAGTTCTAATAAGTGTATTTTTAAAGCCCGAGGCAGAATACATAGGATATTTTCTTTTCTACTTCTGGTTTTCTTTTTTTTCTATTCTGTGAACTGCATTAAGATTTTCTCACAAAAATAGATAAACGTCGTTGCGTCAATATTATTTTTCCCATCACTAATCTTAGCGAAAATTTACCCTATTTCAGTGCGTTACGAGGTGTATAAGATCCCATATTTTGTTTTGCCAATAATTCCTAAACTAGCTATCAGATCCCGGGGCGACGGTAGATTAGGGTTCATCAATTCACTGTCTATATCGATAAGGACCAAAATTTTTCATTTATCTTTGATTTCGCGCCAGAAAATGGATTTTAGTCTGTTAAAGGAGGTGGGGTCTAATAGACCTTGTGTCGCCCTAACGTCTGGTCACTGTGCGGGCCGATAATACCTCGTGCCGCAGGAACGGAAAGTTTGCAAAAATTGGTGCCGCAGCTAACGTGTTAAAGAACTTCGTTCCAATTTTACAAACATTATGAGTAACAACCGTAATGCTATAATAGAGCGTAGGTAATTATTTTAACATTTGCCTACTGTCCATATATTTACTGTGGTAATACTGTTTCTACATGCTTTGATTTTTGCTAATGGACAAACATTTTACGAATCGAGTTCCGTTAACAGTACTTTAAATAGTTTTTGGCTTGATAATGTTATCAAGCCAAAAACTTTTTAAAGTACTCAACCTAATAACCTCAACTGATAATAGAATCATTCCAGCGAATTACAATAACAATACGCATGTGACTACGAAATAATGAATACTCGTAAGTATCTCATTTTATTTCGATCGAATCTGGAATTTCCTATTCTTTATTCTAATAATTAAGTATAGTAAAGTAAAAAAAGTAAAAGTAAAATAATGCGCATAGTCAATAGGGATAAATCATGCTCATAGGTTTGTTTGAGAATCGTATGACTTTATATCAGTAAAAAATAGTTTATTTATCATCATTTTTTAAGACCCCCTTTCAGTCTCTGTTGCAAAAAAAAACATAAATATTTCTATTTCTTTCTTATTTGCAAAATAGTTGGGTAGACGTCATATAAACTGTTCTAAATTTCAAGTTGATAGCATTAGTAGTTCTTGCGATATCCTGCTGTGACAGACAGACAGACAGACTGAGTCACACCATAGGGGTTCCTTTTTTACCATTTTTTTACCAGCAATGGGTAGCTCGCCGTCCGGTAAGGACCCGGGGGGGTCTACTCCTTAAGCACGACGTTCGTAGTTTCGGCTTTCGAACCTATGAACGTATGATTGGTTCGGGTCCCGAACGAAGTATAATATGACAAAACGATTGACAGTTGTCCCTACTCCCGATGTGTTTTTGCCCGTCCGAAAAATTTAACTTTTACACCTGTTTTGATGGATCTAGTCAGACGGATGGACGGACCGTTGGTCCCGGCTGTCATTCGTGAATCTTTGACAGTTGTTACGGGTCGTCAGAAGCCCGACAGTCTGACAACCAGTCTTACCAGGGCGGAGCTCCGTCCAAGGGCTACGCACAAATATTTATCGCAACCCACGCTCGATAAGGGTTCCGATAAATATTTGTGCGTTCTGTTTCATAAAAAAAAATGTAGGTACCTATAGATATTTCCAAGAATAATTTCTCATTCAATAACATTATACGGTATACATACCTGCCTAGTTTGAACTCAGAACATCATGAGGCTTAGCTAACCTTGGACATACTAGACCATGAAGTAGTGACCCCTTAACCAAACTAATAATACCTGCTGCATTCTTAGGTATCTGTATGTGTGTATGTTTGTATGACGTCAGTCTACCTGAACACGTTCTAAGAACTAACAACTTAGACCAGTCCTGAGTTTGAGGAGCTACGAAGATTTTGGAGGAGGTGGTTTAATATTTCAAATGGCGACTGATGAAACTTCATGTAACTTTATCTTTTTTAACCGACTTCCAAAAGGAGGAGGTTCTCAATTCATCGGAACCTTTTTTTCCCCGATTACTCGAAAATGGCTAGACCGATTTGGATTTTTCTTTTTTTTTTCGAAAGGGTATACGTCCCAAGTGGTACCATGATCATCAAGTCAGGATCTGATGATGGGAGCCCATGGAAATCGAGGGAAACCCTCAAATTTTATGGGCACACCTATATCGATTTCGGTATTTTTTATAGTAACTCGTGCATTTGCTCTCGGAAAGTACCATTCGGTGAACTGGAACTGATGATGAAGACCACAGAGGGCCATCGGAAATACTCAATTATATCTAAGCATATAACAGGTTAGGTTGCGATTCGATTACTTTAATATGGTTTATGCTCGTCAAAATAATAGTAATGGTGACTTCACCATGAGCTCCATTTCTCCTGGTTCTTACTAGGAGAACTCCTCAACAATTAACGTCCCTGCATCGGGAAAAGCAACATTTTGTAAAACGTGATGAGCAGTTGACATTGGGTTATTGTAACTTAGATAAATTACAAACTGAACCACTAAAAAGTGAAAAATAAAAACTTTTTTACAAAAACAAAAACCGAAACTTTTTCACTTTGTAGTGTTTTTTTTGGAAGTCGGTTTTTGTTTTTTTTAGGGTCCCGTACCTCAACAGGAAAAAACGGAACTCTTATAGGATCACTTCGTTGTCCGTCTATCTATCTGTCTGCCTGTCGGCCAGTCTGTCAAGAACTCAATAACCTTTTTCTAAGGAACGCTTGAAGGTATCAAGTTGAAATTAATATTAAATACGTAGGTCTATAGTCCCATTGGAGCTCTAAAAAATCAAGCTTCTAAGTCAACGCAGTAATAAAAACTTTTTACAAAAAAAAAACAACCGACTTCCAAAAAAACACTACAAAGTGAAAAATAACTTTAATTTCGGAAGTCGGTGTCTTTGGCTTTTTATTTACTTTCGTTTTTTTTTGCCACCGACTTCCGAAATTAAAGTTATTTTTCAATTTGTAGTGTTTTTTCGGAAGTCGGTTGTTTTTTTTTTGTAAAAAGGTTTTATTTTTCACTTTTTAGTGGTGCCTACCCTACACAAATGTGAATACCACTCTGCAATATAAATTAGAGGAGCATCATCCACATAGACTAAAACAACTCAAGTACCTAGCGCAATTTGAAGCGCCATATAGTAAGCATTACATTTATAGCCAGAGTGCACCTCATGACAATTCCAATAAGCCCAAACACGGCTAGGATACATTGTTTTATTACTGAGTACCGATGCCTACCTTCCGGCTTCTTCATCAGATCGGTTCGATGGTACCATTTTCATCAGAACCATTTATTTAAAGCTTCGTCAAGTCGCTTAACTATTAATCGAGATATCTTATCGCCACCCGTGAAATACTTATCATCGTTGAGGAGTTACCGTGGCTTTCTGTGGTCTTCTTCCTCAGTTCCACTTCACCAGATGATACTTTCTGAATGCAAACGCTTGATTTGTTGATGAAAATACCAAAATAGCTATATGTATGCCTATAATATTTGATGAGTTCTCTCTCGATTCCTCATGGATCCCATCATCAGAACTGGATTTTGATAAAAATGGGACCAATTTGGAAGTATACCCTTTCAAATAAAAAAAAGAATTTTCCGAATCGGTTCATAAATGACGGAATACTGAGGTAACAAACATACAAAAAAAAAAAAAAAAAAAAAAAAAAAAAAAAAAAAAAAAAAAACAACCGAATTGAGAACCTCCTCCTTTTTTTGAAGTCGGTTAAAAAATACTGCCATTTATGCGACATATTTTGACACTCGCAAGTAAATCAAAACCCAGAAATGGACTTTTTAGGGTACTTCCCGTTGTGCTAGAATCATGAAATTTGGCAAGAAGCAAGGTCTTCAAGCACAAGTAAAGGAAAATTGTTAATTTGTAGTTTTATCAAAGAACTCTTATTTTTGTTTTTGCGATTACAAACTTACATTTGCATTTCGAGAATAGACCATGAGATCGATGTATGGGAGAACATGTTTTTCAACTGCAATGTTAAGTTTGTTTTTGGGATAAATTCATCCCAACTACGGAACTCTTCATTGGGCGTGGTCCGACACGCACTTGGCCGGTTTTTTATCACAATAACAGTTAATGCCACATCTATTTTTCACACATCCTTGTATCCGACCACGCGTTCTTGGGTCATTCGTATTTTTGGGACAAATATGCGCGTTTGATCCGCCCTAATGATATGTGAGGCCACAGGTTTGTCAACGCGTCAACAATACCTAAGACTTTTAAAAGAAACACCGAAACACGTTGAAATTAAACAGAGAAACGTATAAAATACATTAATAACTGGATATAAAGCCGAAGCAAGTAATTAACGGATTAATTATAATTGAATTACCCTTTTTTATGCTTTATTGGATGTTAATATTCGTAGAATATTAATTGATACGAGATGTTGTGATGTAACTGAGAGTTTGACATTGAACTGAGTGGTTGATTTGTAATGCCAATATTATCGGCAGGTTCTGTTTTGTAACGTCATCTAGGGACAGTCAAATAAAAGCAAACTTAATAGCGACATCTATCAGCGAGTAGCGGCGCTTTTTCAATGTTTAGAACATCGGGTTACAAAATTTCGCACGTGTTAAAACTAGATGTCGCTAGATAAACATAATGGAGTGCGCATGTCAAAAATTCATGTCATTCACACATCATTTTATTTAGTGATATCGTGAAAACGAGTTGAATTTGTGAAAATATAAGGACGTGGTGTCTTCGGGCATGACTGCCATATATAAACGAACGATTGTGTTAAATAGAATAACCTAGACAATGTACTAGTGGACGATAAAACGGGAGTGTATCATGGTGGTCAAATCCTGAAAGGAAAATCGACTTTATTGCAGTTTCCCCCTGAATTTCCTTGTGGTGCGTTCTTCTCATTAAATATCTTGTTTTGTTTCACATTCCGAAGATGATGTGACTGTATTACAACTGGTGTGTATAGTGGTTAACTTGTTATCTATTTTTGACTACGTTTTCGATCTATATTTAACGACAGTGATTCCATTTTATTGAATTACTTGTATGAAGACTCGCAAATTGCGTAAGTTGCACATTTGTTTTCTATATTTCAGCGTCCGTACGATAATTACTCCAGTGGCTGCAGTTGCTAATGCAAAGGAACATGAATTTCTGCTAAAAAGATACCTCTATGAATGTTTACATACTTAGTACACAAAGGCAGACTGAATTTCAGCTAGCTACAGCTGAAATTCAGTCTACGTACGTACGTAGGTACAGCTATTAGGATTACTAACTAACAAAACGTTAAAATACCAACCATTTACAGCTTTAGAATTCCAGAAAAATACTGAATGTTGGCAAATCTTAGTTGGCCGTGCAGAAAATTATAAAACAAAACGTTAAAATACCAACCAATTACAACTTTATAATTACAAAAAATAATCTGTTTTGACAGTTTACTGTTTGCAAATTTTAGTTGGCCGTGCTTTATCCAATAGGAATGTTTCTTAATATATATTGACGATAAAGTTCCGCTATCAATAAAATTATTGGTTTTTCTAGCATGATTCCTATGTCAATTTGTTTCAACTATGTTTAGCAACAGATTAACTACCATTAGTAGAGTATTTTGTTTACTATTTATCCTACATTATCTAATTATTGCTTGTTGTTGTCTTTTTGCTAGTGTATACCGTCCCACTCCCTCTACACCTTTCATCTTTTGTGATTCCTCGCTTCCTCCTTGTAGTTTTGATGGAATCTATCCAGTTTGTCCAACAATCTCCTTCGTATTCTATAGCTCTGGGCTATTTGGGTCCAAAGTGTGTCTGGCATGCGGCAAACATGTTCTGCCCAGTTCTATTTAAGTTGGACATCCTATTGAGCCACATCAGCTATCTCTTAGCAAAAATTATAATATATTATTACAAATTTTTTTAAATTAAAAAATATTTCATTTCATTTATTGTATAATCAATAACAATTTGCATAATGAATAATTAAAATTATTTATTCATTATGCAAATAATAATTTAATAAATCAAATAATTAAAATAAAATAAAAAAAATAATTATAATAATTAGGTAATTATTTAATTTTTTTTGTTAATTATTTTTTGTATTTTTTTTATTTTTTTTTTTATTATTATTATTATTTTGTCCTATCTAAAAGAGCCGGGTGATCTGTAACTCAGGGCCCTCCTACTTCAGTCACCTTTCTTTATTTAATTTAAGATTGTGCGTTTAATAACTAGTCTCTGTAATACTGATGTTGAGATAAATAAAGATTTATGATTATTATGATTATGAAATCTAGAAAAGTGGCCAATTGCGGGTTGGACGTGTACACGAAGTGTTCCGTACGACCACACAATATGAACACTACATTTTTTTTTGTATGGGGATCCCTTTTAATTTTTTACAGCATGTAATGTAGTACACATACTGAAAATTTCAAGTGTCTACTTAAAGACTACTTATTTTGGTTCAAAACGGAGACGGATGGTCAGCAGAGCCATAGTAATAGTCCCGTTAGTTTAAACTGATTCAAAATCATGTGATTTGAAACTATTACCTATATCTCTAATTCAACTGAAATGTTGTTAATTAAAACTAATTAACATAGAATCTGGTCCGGACTACATTTTTCATTGATTTCATGATAGAAGGTTATTGTAGTGTGAAAATAATTAGTGTAGCCTTGTTAGCAAGCTAACGGCATTGATAACAGGATTGATAAGTTGCAATCATAGGTAACCATATTATGTTAATACAATTCCGAGCTATTTGTTCAGTTTTGCCAACTGAACCGGCCTAGCCTTTTCCCAACTATGTTGGAGTCGGCTTCCAGTCTAACCAGATGCAGCTGAATACCAATATTCTACATGGAGCGACTGCCTATCAGACTGGTAAGACTGGTTGTCAGACTTTCGGGCTTTGACGACCCATAACAACATTCAAAGATATACAAATGACAGCAGGGACCAATGGCTTAACGTGCTTTCCGCGGCATGGAGGGGGTCTTGGTATGTAAAAATGGTCACCCATCCACGGACCAACCGTGGCAAGTGTAGCTTAAACCTGATTGACCCGTGCGGCTGTTATTACTTAGCCACAAGCGAATCCACACCATTCATAATTAAAAAACAAATAAATTGTAAAATCCCTTTTGCAATAAAAATAAACTCCTAGCACTTACTAATTAAACCCTCAAGTGTCGAATGCACCCCATGTGTGCATAAGAAAAACCCTTTTTTTTTGTTTGGTACATAAGCTTATATCACATATATATAAATGTAAAAAAACATCATCCGATGGAAAACCAATCATGATCATTAGTTGTGAACCTATGGAGTTCGTAGCTAAATGCCTGTGAAATGCACCCTAAGTGCAAAAGGACAAAACTTTACATAATAGATATATAATATAAGCTTAGAACACATAATGTAAAAAAACATCATCCGACGGAAAACATATCATCATCAGTAGTTGTGAACCTATGGGGTTCGCAACTAACCCCCAACCCTCCCCACTCGCTGGGGTTTTGGGTCTAAAATTAGCCAAACTCAGACACTTGAGGGGTTAAGTATAATACTTAAGAGATGAAATGACCTCATTCTAAGTAATATTATAAACTAGCGAACCGGCCCTGCTTCGAGTCCAGGTATAATGGTTGCGATGTTAGCGCGTCAGATATCTTCCTTCTAGCTAACATCTGAATAAAGCAATAATTTTATAAGAATCTGTCAACATTAAAGATTAAAAAAAGAATTAAATATTGCCTGTTTTAAGTACCCATTTTTAATAAAAATTACACTTTAAAGTTAAGAAAGTGTTGAAACTAGAAGAAAGCAAAAAAAATTTTTTTTTAAATATCCAGTGGGCCATGGCCAAATAAATTAGGGCTGACTAAGTAGCAGATGACCCCACCTATCCACCATTTTCGTATGTTCAAGGTTCTGCCAAACAACCTGATCAATGAGTAATAAGGATAACTCGCAAAACATCTAATTGTTATAGTATGAAACTGACATGGTGTAAAAGAACGCATTCTGGATACGGCCAGATTAAAAATAAAGTAGGTATGACCACTCGTAAAGGCTATTTTTAATATAAGGGTGGCCTATTTATTACTGACCTCATGTAGGTACCAAGAATTTGTAACTACCTACCTTAATTTCTAGAAACCTTTAAGCATTAATACATAATCCACTTTTCTAGAAACCATCACACTATACAGGATGTTTCTTTTAAGGTGTCAAGCCAGTGAGAGCTGAAAGCAGAGTACCATACCTATCGCTTTAATCCCCATGTATGTTCTACGATTTTTTGTAGTTTTCGAGTTATTTTGGATCCCTCATTTCATTATCAATGGTAGTTAAGGATAGTAGTAGGTATAAAATGTATGTTTTTATTATCAACTGAGCTCTGCTTAAACGTAGAGGAATAGTAAATATCAGGATTGACAAAAATATGCAAAGATAAAATTATAAAATATGAAAATCACAAGATTTTAGATACACCACTTTCACCGACCGATTTCAGCAAATAATGCTCTATTTAGTACATTCTTGTTCGAAGTTGACCCAAAAAAAAGATATAATTGAATCTCATTGAATCAGAAAAAAAATATCGAAATGACAGCCGGCACCAACGGCTTAACGTGCTTTCCGAGGCACGGAGGAGTCTCGGTATGTAAAGATGGTCACCCATCCACTGACCAACCCTGGCAAGCGTAGCTTAACCCGATGGATCGACCCGTGCGGCTGTTATTACTTAGCCACGAGCATCGTAGAACATAATGGGGGTTAAATCGATATTGTATAGTACTCTGCTATCAGACTGCGTATAGCCTGCCCAGAGCTCCATGGCCTTTTCTGTCGACTATTTGTGCCCGACAAATACATCGGGCACCGTCCGAGCCGCCGGCACAATCTGTTTGCGCAACCTTCGGCCAAAACTGTCGCCAGAGCTGAATCCCCCGTGTGTCGTACTTTGAAGATTCTCAACGACCTTCTGACTGCCAACCCTGAATGTGATATTTTTGCGGATGAATGGAGTAAAATTATGCGTATATGTCTGGTGTTCTGTGAGAGAAAGTATGCAAGGGAGTCTACTGTACCATGTTAGTTTTTAAGTAAAGTATGTTTCTACGTTAATTAATGTAATTGGTGTTGTACCGTTTTAATTAACTATAAATAAATAAATAAATCAGCTCGAGCTGGCTTGACACCTTAAAAGAGACACCCTGTATAGGTTTGTAAACTTTAGGCAATAAATAATGTCTTATCAGCTGATCTTGCTTGAACCTTTACCACGCCCACTCGTAGTGTTACCAAGTAGTTGAAGAGAGGGGAGCCCCAAGTGAATCAGATGCAATGAGTCAACTGACCCTGACATTATGTTGTGGTTGGAAGGCCGTTTGTGTTGATATTAGGTAGGTTGGAGTATGATAATGGGCCATGACTGACTGATTGATTGATTGAATAGGCTTTCATAATGTACAGTAATGTTTTCCAGACTAGAATGGGGGTTGATAGCAATCAATCTGCCTAGCCTTTTCCCAACTATGTTGGGGTCGGCTTCCAGTCTAACCGGATGCAGCTGAATACCAGTATTTTACATGGAGCAGCTGCCTGTCTGACCTCCACAACTCAGTAACTGGGTAACACGATACCCCTTGGTAAGACTGGTTGTCAGACTTTCGGGTTTCTGACGACGCGTAACGACTGTCAAAGATCCACGAATGGCAGCCGGAACCAACGGCTTAACGTGCTTTCCGAGGCACGGAGGAGTCCCGGTATGTAAAGATGGTCACCCATCCATGAACCTGATGGATCGACCCTTGCGGCTGTTATTACCTAGCCACGAGCTCCTCAGGTTGATAGCAGTACAACAATTTTAATATTTTCTCTAATGCAATGCTCGAAGTAGGAGTTGATGCACTGTCGAAATTTTTTTCTCTAATGCACCAAGTAGGAGTTGATGCACTGTCGAAATTTTTTTCTCTAATGCACCAAGTAGGAGTTGATGCATTGTCGAAATTTTTTTCTCTAATGCACCAAGTAGGAGTTGATGCACTGTCGAAATTTTTTTCTCTAATGCACCAAGTAGGAGTTGATGCATTGTCGAAATTTTTTTCTCTAATGCACCAAGTAGGAGTTGATGCATTGTCGAAATTTTTTTCTCTAATGCACCAAGTAGGAGTTGATGCATTGTCGAAATTTTTTTCTCTAATGCACCAAGTAGGAGTTGATGCACTGTCGAAATTTTTTTCTCTAATGCACCAAGTAGGAGTTGATGCATTGTCGAAATTTTTTTCTCTAATGCACCAAGTAGGAGTTGATGCATTGTCGAAATTTTTTTCTCTAATGCACCAAGTAGGAGTTGATGCATTGTCGAAATTTTTTTCTCTAATGCACCAAGTAGGAGTTGATGCACTGTCGAAATTTTTTTCTCTAATGCACCAAGTAGGAGTTGATGCATTGTCGAAATTTTTTTCTCTAATGCACCAAGTAGGAGTTGATGCATTGTCGAAATTTTTTTCTCTAATGCACCAAGTAGGAGTTGATGCATTGTCGAAATTTTTTTCTCTAATGCACCAAGTAGGAGTTGATGCATTGTCGAAATTTTTTTCTCTAATGCACCAAGTAGGAGTTGATGCATTGTCGAAATTTTTTTCTCTAATGCACCAAGTAGGAGTTGATGCATTGTCGAAATTTTTTTCTCTAATGCACCAAGTAGGAGTTGATGCATTGTCGAAATTTTTTTCTCTAATGCACCAAGTAGGAGTTGATGCATTGTCGAAATTTTTTTCTCTAATGCACCAAGTACGAGTTGATGCATTGGCGAAAAATTTTCCTAAGGGGGTGCGCTAGCTAAGGTAGCCCGCGAAATTAAAATTTTCTTTTTGCAATTTGCAAGTCAGTAAGTATTAGGTTGTATGTTGATTAAAGGAGGTATGATTCGCGACCAACGTTGGTATTCAAAAAATACTTTAAATGTGATCATGAAACTTTGCATAAGTACTAACTTTATAGCAGGTCTTATGTTTTTTTTTATTTTTTTCAAATTACCATTATTTTCACCGTAAAAAGCAATAACCTAAACTAGAGCGACACTGAGTGCGGTGCTGGGCGCCGACGCCCAGCACCGCACTCAGTGTCGCTCTCACTCAGTCCGCGACCAGTATCGTGCGAGCGAGATAAAAAGCTGAGGTAGTATAGGCTCTTAATTAAAATTGTTCTACCGGAGTCGCGTCGCGTCTGTCTACACGAGCCTTTATACCAAAAGGAGGCTTATCTCCTTTCGACTGCATCAATAGCCCCCTATCCCAAATCGGTTTTATTAGGCCAAGTACTGATCCTACAGCTCGTAATTTTTGTATTAGGTGAAGTTTTCATAATTTTCGAGTATTTTCAGTCCAATATCTCCTGTCTTGGGCCTGGGCCTTATCCCAAAATGACGTTAAGGTAGGTCCTTTTGTCTGCAGCGACAGTTTCTGTCTCATATTAATTGTATCCAGTTTCTTCGCTATTATTCTGAAAGCAAGCCAAACATACTGCTCCTACCTGATCGTCTTAGGTCAAGTTTTCATATATTTTGGGTATTTTAAATGTGCAGTCTTGCCATTTAGTCTAAGACCAGTGTAACATGTACCTTGTTCTCACAAAAAGGAGGCCGGAGTTCCAGCAATGGGAACATATGGGTGCTTTTCCACCAGAGATGTGCTATGCAACGTTGTTATAGATGCGTTTGATATCCACCAATCATATTCATTGGTTTGGTCCACATAGGATAGCACTGGTGGAGACTGATTCAACTAAGCTACGTGTTTTATATGGAAGGATGAGTGCTATGGATAGTCGTGACTGGTGTAGCTCTGTGCAGTGTACCTCACTCGATACGCCGCATAGCTCGAGCTCATCTTCCTCACACACACAGCTACCTCGCAGCGGCACATCTTCATACCACATCTTACTCGCTCCGCTACACAGCATAGCGTTAGAGCGAGCGCGCACTGCGGTGCGTTTCCGGTAGTTCTGCCGCACTGGGCGGAGCCTACAGTAACAAAACGCATGACCGCAGTGCGCGCACTTCAAAGACATTCCATACTTCACAGATTATGCGGTAGAAAAACGCACCGCAATGCGCGCTCGCCCTTAGTGGAAACGGTCACATAGTTTCGTAGCTTAGCTTTCACATCCTCGCAGTATAGATGCATAGCATATCTCTGGCGGAAAAGCAGCTAAGCTAATGTTGTTGAAAATACTGTTATTCAGCTACACCTGATGACGAGCTGACCCCAAATACCTCGTTGGAAAAGACTAGCTTGGCAGATGTTGATGATAAAAGACCAGCAGTCCCAGAATGTTGTTCACGAACTCTCAAATCAACTCGTAAATTACTCCAGTTCAATGAATTGTATGGTGTAAAAAGTCATTAGTTTAAGTCTAGTGTTTTGTAGATCCGGGTGTTGTGACGTCATTGCTAATCTTGGACTTATTATTGTACATTAACTATGCGTCTATGCGTCTATGCGCGTCAGTTATCGATGGTATGTTCTCCTCAGAATTTAGCAAACTTTATTGGCAGCCTGAAGTCTTAAGCCTTTTTCTATTGCTATCCTCTCGTGGCTTCGTGAAAGTGGCGCCAGTGACAGAAAAGTTGAAAGGAAATCATTTGGCGTGGTATGGGTATGTGATGAGGAGGGAGGAAACGCTAAAAGAGTGATGGATATACATGTCGATGGATGGAGAGGGAGAGGAAGGCCAAAGAAAACGTGTGAGGAATGACATGAAAGAGAAGGGAGTGAATGATAGCGTGACGGTTGACAGGGGAGAATGGAAGAAGAAAACGTGTAGCGCCGACCCCAAGTAACATGGGATGAGGGCAGGAAGATGATGATCCTCTCGTGGCTTCTTTTCGGCCAGGCAGATACCTATATCGTTCTACTGCCGAAGTGCCGACACATTATGCTGAGGGCACTATGAAGCTCCAATCTTGCGATACACCTTTTTGGGCAGCTATTCGAACAGAGTGTTCAAATCAATGCACAACAGCTGCCGACTACCAGGGGACCAATAGCGCTCAAACCGCAGTTGGTCTGCGTAAATACATATATGCTTTGCTACTGCTTCGCAAAATACCAGCTCTTTCGTCTGTGTCATGTCTGAAAATTTATCTAAGCGCGTTTTCTAAAAAGTCTTATGCTGGATTGAGATCTCCGTAGCGTTCTGCTCGTGTAACAAATCTTCCACAATTGGTTGTGACGGCATTTCTCTGGGATCTGAGTCTACATAATGCTTCTACCTGTTTATCGTAACCTGTCGTAAAGTTTTTTTAAAGTCAGTGTTACAGTAGATTTATCATTTGTAGGGTTGCCAACATGTTGCCAGTAAATAAATAAAAGTAAAAAGGTTAGGTAAGGGTAGGTTTATTTGGAACAAAAACAAATTGAGATACTTACTTAACAACAATGGAAACGATGATAGCTGCAAAAGTTAAAAACTGAGTCGCAGCCATCAACGCCCGTCTAAACGTAAGAAACACAAATGTTCCAGACTTAATTATAAAATGCTATCTATAACACACAAATGCTACAAAAAAACTATAAGTAACAGTATAGCTAACTGGTATTTAAAAATAAAAATCAAAATCGTAAACTTGCAAAAGAAATAAAATAAAAAGTAAAAAGGCATGCAAACTGTGTGTGTTGGTAGGTGAGGTGCAGTGTGGAGTGGTAGTGTGAGTGAGGGTGAGTGTGTGTATGTGTGAGAGTAATAATGAGTGAGTTAGTGAGTGACGGTGTGAGAGTGAGGGTGTGTGTGAGTGAAATAAATTGAAACGTTTATTTCGACCAACAAAGGTTCATGTATGGTCATCATAATCAGTCTATAACGTTCCCACTGCTGGGACACAGGACTCCTCTCAGTGAGAGTGAGTGGGCTGTAATCCACCACGCGGGCCCAGTGCGGGTTGGTAGATGTCACATGTCTTCGAGTTTTTGGTTCTAGGACATGCCGGTTTCCTCACCATGTTTTCCGTGATGATGAAATTATTTACACAAACTAAAGTGCCTGTCTGGGTTCGAACCTACGACCTACAATTCGTAAGTCTCTTAGCGCGCATCATAGTTAAAGAGTACTATTTTTAAAAACACTCCTTTTTTGGGCAGCCGTGTAAAAAGACTTCACATAAACAGTATGTATTACAAACTTCGATTGCTCAGTACGTGAACCATACAGCAATGCTTCAGGTACTGACAATGGATCCTTTGCGCGAATGCCCTCAGGATGCCGTTGGATCTAGCCCGAACTCTGCGTACCAGGGGGCCTACTCCCACAAGTCCATCCGTCTTTCCGTCCGTCTGTTCACCCGTCCGTCTGACATTACGATACATCAAAACAAGTGTAAAAGTTAAATTTTTCGGACGGGCAAAAACACATCGGGAGTAGAGACAACTGTCAAATCATGTTGTCATTCATACTTCGTTCGGGCCCCGAACCAATCATCCATCCGTAAGTGATACGGAGTAGGAAACGCCCGTAACGAAGGCCGAAACTACGGTCTTCGTGCTTAGGAAGTAGGCCCCCAGGCTTTGTATCAAGAGGCCTTCTGCTCGCCCTTGTCTCATGTAGCTTGGGATCGGCGAAAAATGTTTTTCTCTTCAATTGTCTTCCGTCAACCGTCAAGCTAGCGTCCTGCAAATGGTCATCGTTGTATGGATGGACATATGGATGGGCTGCTGGATCGACCAGTGCGGCTGTTATTACTTAGCCACGAGCTCCGCCTCCTTGTAACTACTTAAATATGTTGATTATAATATTATTCACGGCCGTAACTAAACAGAATTATAATCATTAGAATCAGCAATACAGCTCCTTAAGTTAGAATTGAGCTCAAACCTCATGATTTCATGAAATCGCTAGATTTGAAGTCAATTCTAACTTATGGAGTTGTATTGCTGATTCTAATAATTATAATTCTGTAAAGCCATATTAGTTACGGCCGCGAATCATATTTTAAGCCACATACAACCTGACACTGACCTGCAAATTGCAAAAAACGTAAGCAAATTTGAATTTCGCGGGCTACCTTCGCGCATCCCTCATCAGGAAAATTACAGGTTTTTTGACAGATTCAGACAGATTAGAAAATATGGGAATTGCCCCTAAGATCTTCCAAATGTCCATAAAATTCTACCAAAACAGAAAAAGTGCCATCCCTATCTTCTTATTTTCAATTGTAACCAAGTAAAACAATGTTTACGCCACACACAGATTTAATTATAAACTCATGTACAATTTGTTTATAAAATATCTTTTATTATCGACATAATATTATTTTGACTTTCATTATAATGCAGTTGATGTGATTCAGTCAAGGTTGAAAGGTTTTTGGTCTGATGTCATCGATATTGTTATATATTTGTGTTATGTGGTCCGCTGCCAAGATTGGGTTATCCTCTGCTCATGTAGGTGTGCTTAAAAGTTGATTAGAGCATGCGAGGACCACCTTACATTTATAAACTTACATTTGCAGTTGAAAAACATGTTCTCCCATATATTCCAACTGCAAATGTAAGTTTGTACGCACAATATTACAAAGGGCTTACTGTGAGGGTCTCAAATACATTTTTTATATTAATTATAGTTTTTTTAAAGTTATTTAAGAAAATAGACGAAAATTGACCATTGCCCCTTTTATCTCCAAAACTACTGACCCTATTATTTTGAAAAAAAAAATGTAGAAAATAGTTCTATACCTATAGATTACAGGAAAACCTATAAGAAATCTATGGTCTTAAAATAACATGGTAAATCTCTCAATATTGTGCGTACAAACTTACATTTGCAGTTGGAATATATGGGAGAACATGTTTTTCAACTACAATGTTATGTTTGTTCTTGGGATCAATTTATCCCAACTACGGAACCCTTCATTGTGCGTGGTCCAACACGCACTTGCCCGGTTTTTTTTTAACACAATCCAAACGGGAAAAGACAGACGAAAACTCCAAGCTTCCCCAAAATCTGCTAATGAATTTACTAGTACTGTGTTTTACAGGCAAATCTTATCCGGGCCTATACCACAAAACTTTAAAAGCACACTTGTAACACCCGACGCCACACCACGCGTGTTCATTGGCCAAATGACGAAGCTGTGCTGGATGAGATGAATGTGCCCGATGAGCAGATAATATTACCATCGCGTGGCGTGAAGTGTTAAATAAGTCTGTTTCCGCTCTAACTGTCTCACTACAAAAGATTTAAACATATTCAACGCGTGGCTTACGTTTTCAATGTATGGAGTTTGACGTATGAGTATAGGGTTGCCAATTTTTTCTAGAAGAAGTAGAGTATATTTGATTTTATCTACACCCATGCTATTAATTCTCTATAAAAGTTTCTGAAACAGTTAGCTTATTGCCAACAATAAAACAGCCAGTGTCATAGTAACCATGGTAACCATAATAGCATCCAAACGGGTGCTTTAATGTTGTACTGAATTTCATAATGCAACTCGTTTTCAAAAAAAGAACAATGTAATGCACGCGCGTTTCACTACAACAGCAGCACCGTAATTTAAAAAAAGAACTTATTCGAATTCATGTCGTATACTATGTTCGATACGAGTGTTAGTATTGCAAAAAACTGTTTCAGAACCTTTTATAGAGGATTGATAACATGGATGTAGATAAAGTCTTGTATGCACCTGTACATAATTAGGTATTAAAACACTCATGTGATACTACCCACATTCGTGTTTTAATACCCCTTATTATACGTCAGTGGCATAAATAACTAAGTATTAGAGAAGGTCAATAAAGACAACACATACAGATTATTAAAAAGAGTACCTACCATTTATTGAACCCTAAGACGACCCACTGGCCAATAAAATAAAAATGTATTTTTTAGCACTTTTCATAACAATTCTTTACTTGTTTTTAAAAGAATTTTATGACTCCAAACATCCCAATTCTAAGTTAATATAGGATCAGGAGCTCATTTTTAATCAATTTTAATGAAGCCCTTGTTCAGCTCTTCTTGCCACTTCTCTTTCATGGCTGGCATCAGTGAAGATTATGCCAAAAAGGTCAATTTATGTTAAAAGAGTATTTTAGCGTACTCTATTAGTGTTACCTATAGATTCTAGAGTAGGTACACCTACAAGAAAAAGAGTACAATACTCTATTTTAGAGTACGGTTGGCAACCCTCTATGATGAGTATGACGCGTTGAACATGAATGTGTTTAAATCTTTTGTAGTAAGACCGTAAAAGCACAGAATAATAATACTGCAGTGGTTTATCTGAGCAGTGGCCTTGAATTAAGGCGATCCCCCGACCAAAACCTTGCGATAGGGCGTTATTCAGAGGCTATTAACTCATTAATTAAGAGTAATAAATTACATCTAAAAGCACATTATTAATGTTCGATATTCTATCATCACATTGCACGTTCACTTTTGTTTTTATGTGAAATAATATACATTTAAAATCTCCTTGTAAAAGTGTCTAAAATTATTGATTTCATGCATCTTTTGCTAAAGGTGACGTTCTAATCATTTGAGGATTACACTAATGAATAGATAATTTAAAAATCTAAATTATCCACGTTTTTTTTTTTTTTAAAGTTTGCTATTCTTTTTGTATTTAAATAATTCCAGAAAAAATGTGTTTTTTTTTTAATGAAAGGGCGTGCGCAGTGAGCGGGACAGAGCGAGGCTGAGCGGCGGGACAGAGAAGGACCGAACGCTCAAGGTCGTTTGGTCGGGGTATGGCCCGTAAGGTATGGTCGTAATTACCTACGGCCGCTCTGTAGATAAATACGCGTCCTTCCTGCCGCGCGCTCGAAGTTGCGTACGGGCAAGAAATTTCGAAGTGCGTCGTTTCGGCCGTTTTGTATAAAGGTGTAATACTGCTTACTTTATTATATCGTCGCTAATCTAACTAAGTGACGTAACAGTGGGCCTACTCCCTAAGTCCGTCCGTCTTTCCGTCCGTCCGTTTATCCGTCCGTCTGACATTACGATCCATCAAAACATGTGTAAAAATTAAATTTTTCGGACGGGCAAAAACACATCGGGAGTAGGGACAACTGGCAAATCATGTTGTCATTCATACTTCGTTCGGGCCCCGAACCAATCATCCATCCGTAGGTGATACGGAGTAAGAAACGCCCGTAACGAAGTCCGAAACTACGGGCTTCGTGCTTAGGGAGTAGGCCCCCGGATTCGAAGAAAATTTTACAGGGCAAGCTACCTATTTTACTTTTTTTTTTGTAAACTGTAGATATATCGGTCTCGATTTTTGCATTATCATGGGGACCGTAAGGCATAGGTACAGATTCGCCGATTAGACAGATCGATTCGACTTGGAAAATGTATCAAATTACTATAGTTAGGTCGGCTATCGGCTTAGTCCAAAATGTCAGATGCGTCAGTTAGTTATATTAGCGACGATATGTGGTACAATTCTACAAAATTGTTAAATTGTAGACCAAATTGCGTAACATAGAAATTACAAATAGGTATGTAATGTGTTACATTACAATATTGTAGACTTGTCACTACAATTTACATACATATTTGTAAGGTTTTCCGTTACAATTGTGTGGCTTAGAGTTTTGTGGTAGGTACACGCACTTGTATCTTGTTAACTAAATTGTAAAGTTTTGTGGTCTTTAAACAATTGTAAAGCCATATTAGCTACGGCCGCGAATCATATTTTAATCACTAAACAAGCTCACACTGACCTACGAATTGAAAAAAACGTAAGAAATTTTGAATTTCGCGGGCTACCTGGCGCTTTCGCCTTAAGATTTAAGGTTTATTTTGAGATTTATTTTTGTAAGTACCTACTGTTAGCAAAATTTTTTCAATGTTTTGTGTAAACAATTGTTGGCTAACCTAAATAAATAAATAAATAAATCTGAGTAGGGTAGTTGCGCCGGTTGGCGACCACTTAGCTGAGTTGCTAACTTTAGACGAGTCAAAATATTAGACATTTACACGTAAAATAGTTGGCGACCATGTAAATTGGTCCTAAATATAGTCAAGTTGTGAAACAAACATAAAATATCACACTTCCATTCATAAATTATGAAAAATTAAGAAGTAACTATTCAAATAATATAAAAGGCATACTCTTTATTTTTATTTCCTAAAGAAACGTTATTATCTTTCATTAAAGAAACCTAGTCAGACAAGTGGTCGCTTACCGGAGGTGGTCGAGAAACCGGCGCAACTACCCTATGTTGTGCCGGTTGTGCGTGTTTCGTCAAAAACAACCATAGGCACATATTTTATAGTTTGAAATATATTTTATGCCATTATCTGCGAGTCTGTGACAGACTGGCATCTGTTGATAGGTCGCTTTTACGCGATATTTCCGGCGTTTATAGTGTAGTGCTGTGCCGTGATTTATCGATACTATCGATAGTCATGAAATTCGTTCACGTGGTACGGGAAATCGTCTCATAACATTTTGGCTTTCCCAAGCAGCTTAAACATTAGGAAGTACTGAAAAGGCCGTGTCAAGGGCTATCTTGTAACTTTAACGTCCAAAAAGTGCTGATGCTCTGCTTGATGCTGCTTTTTTTTCATTCTCGTAATATCTCGTGCGCGATGTCGCCTAGCATTTAAGAACCTTACTACCTCAAATGGCTCAGCATGATCCTCCGTTATGTCGAAAATACTGCAGTATTAATTTTGAAATAAACAATATGGTATGGTTGAGGATTAATGTGAAGTACTATGTTTGACGAAAACACTACTCCATAAAATTTTCTTGATAGAAAAAGAAACGAAAGTTACATCCAAACCGAACAATAAACCGCTGGTATTAAAAAAATACTTCAAATTAGATCATGAAACTTTGCATACTAACTGAACTAAGCTATAAAGCAGGTCTTAAGTTTTTTTTTTTTTCAAATTACTATTATTTTCACCATAAAGAGCAATTACCTAAACTATCAGCACCCAGCACCGCACTCAGTCTCGCTCTCACTCACTCCGAGAGCAGTATCGTGCGAGCGAGATAAAAAGTTGAGTTGAGTTGAGTCGGACGCAATCAGTGGGAAGATGAAGGTATGAATTTGACTCTTACCGAAGGTAAGGTTTTTCCAACTTATGTTGGGGTCGGCTTCCAGTCTAACCGGATACAGCTGAATACCAGTATTTTATATCCATGGATCGACTGCCTATCTGTCCTCCACAACCCAGTTACTGGGTAATACGATACCCCTTAGTAAGACTGGTTGTCAGACTTTCGGGCTTCGAAACAATTTCGTAGTTTCTTATTTATTGATTGAACTGCTGTTTTTCTATACTTAAGTACATTTTTCTTTAAAATAAAATATCAATGTGTTTTAAATCGATTAAAACTTCTCATAAATAAAGTCGATCGCTATAAGAAATCGAATCGGTAACGCATTAGAACATCACTAATTGTTACTCGAGCTGTCAAAAGTAAAATAAATGTTTGGAAAGATTATAATTTCAACACAAAACCGTCACAAACGTGAAAGTATCGATAATAATTCCAACCAACGACGTTTTCCCCTCACTAGCACATAGCTCGACATTGACCGCTGTAGATGCTCCCATTCCTGCTAGTGATGCAAAGCTAACGATATTCAGTTTCTAATAGACTACAATGCTACTAGTTTTTCATGCTAAGTTGCGAACTGCACTAACCTTATTGAAGATTGCATTGCATAGCTTTGCAGTTTGTAGTTTTTTAGGGTTCCGTACCTCAAAAGGAAAAAAACGGTGCCCTTATAGGATCACTTCGTTGTCCGTCTGTCTCTCCAGTCTGTCAAGACCCTATTACTCAGGAACGCGTGGAGGTATCAAGTTGAAATTAATATCAAATACGTAAGTCTATGGTCTCTTGGAGCTCTAAAAAAATCAAGCTTCTAAGTCAACGCAGTAAAAAAATACGGACATTTATGTGACATATTTTGATGGTCGCAAGTAAATCAAACCCTATAGGGTAGGTACTTCCCGTTCACCTAGAATCAAGTTTGGCATGAAAAAAGGTCTCACAGCACAAGTAAAGGAAAAAGTCTGAAAATCGTTAATTTGTAATTGTACCACAGAATTTTTTTTTTTTTGGAATTACAATGTTTTAAGTTTTTTATTGGGATAAATTATTTTCAACTACGGAACTACACTTGGCCGGTTTTTTTTTTGGAAGTCGGTTGTATTTTTTTGTAAAAAAGTTTTTATTTTTCACTTTTTAGTTGTGGTACCCCACACAAATTCTAATACTCGTACCTGCAAAAGAAATCAGAACATCATCCACATAAAAAGTGGGGAAAAAATACGTATTATTGAAGCTAACTCAAAAACTACCTAAGCAACGTTAATACATTTTATATGGGCCCAACTTTGAGGTATATCCTCTCGAATAAAACAATTTTTTTTTCAAATCGGACTCTGTAAAAAGTTATGGCCAAACATTAAAAAAAAAAACAAATATAGGTGTCGACTTCCCCACCTCTTTTCTTTTCGGTTAAAAATCACCAGCAGACTTCTAAATAACACGTGCAAGATACATGGTAAAAGTACATACTTATACATATTAGTAATACACATAGTATTACTAATATACATGTATAAGATTCTAACAACGCTATCTGATGAGTTCTTGGAAGGAAGCCATACTACGTTGTCCAATATTCGTTGTACCTTTCATACAATTTTATTGAGGTGGTGGCGTCAATATAGACCTAGCCTTTTCCCAACTATGTTGGGGTCGGCTTCCCGTCTAGCCGAATGCAGCTAAATACCAGTATTTTACATGGAGCGACTGCCTATCTGACCTCTACAACCCAGTTACTAGGTAACACAATACCCCTTGGTAAGATTGGTTGTCAGACTTGGGCTTCTGACGACACGTGACAGTCGGCACCAACGGCTTAACGTGCTTTCCAGCTTAACTTTCATCGACCCATGCGGCTATTATTATTTAGCCACGAAATGTCTTCATTGGTGCATTAGAGGAGCAAGTTTTGAGTATGAATGTCGATGGCTATAAGAGTAGGGGAAGACCAAAGAAACGATGGATGGACTGTGTGAAAGATGACATGGCTAGAAAGAGGGTGACTACCGAGATGACGACTGATAGAGAAGTATGTGGAAGAAAGGGACATGTTCCGCCGATCTCAAATAGAGAGTGATGATAAAGTAGCCTGGATCCTGCGCATTTTACGCGTATTTTTTGCGGTCATTCCCGCTGGTGTTCTACTGATTGGCAAGACTTTTTTCTCCACGATTTGAGGTCATGGTCAGTCTTTCCCATCATATTACCTGCTTTTATTATAACTGCATCGAAAAACCTTCGATAGGGTTTCCCTTTCAATGGTTAACCAATATGGTCCCTGGATGCAACATCAGAAAAAGAATTTGCATGACAGTTGAAGCTGGCTTTAAGTGCTATTTTAGAAACTAATGAACCTTGATTACACAATATTCACCCTTAGAAATCCTGGCCTCGTTAACCTCGAAGCTCGGTCTTCCCAGCACGTGTAAAATGGCATGAAAGGCGCGTGCTTCAACGACATGTTTAAAAAAAAAATTAAAACGCGCATAAAGTGTCAGTTTTCTGGTAGTTTGCCAGCGTATGACTAATTACTATCGTCATATTTCCTTGTATTTATTTATTACATGTTAGTTTAGCCCTTAAAGAACTGTTCCATGCAGCATTTCCGGGCTCGACAGTTTAAAACCTAGAAGCGTTTAAATTAGGCTTTTTGGAACGCGAAGTTCCTTATCGGACGGTACGAGCTTGGCAGATGGGGATTGGGGGCTCACGAAATTTCGTTATGAAATTCCGTCACGACTCACGACCCTTTCTTGATTTTAAAGAAGAAAAAAATGTTGTTTAGTTTTTAATTTTTATTATTTTAAAACGATAATGAGGTCAAAATGAAAATCCAAGATGGCGGATGCCAAATTTTCAAATTTTTCGGTATGAGTGTAATTTTCATGGTTTTTGAGGTCTTTCTTCGTTTTATTTGTCTCTGTCACTTTGGATGATTTTGATTAGTTAAATGGTGGTGATAGTGGTCTCCAATAATCGTAGGGTATTTTATCCATAGCAATGAGATTCTGTTGACTCTCAGCTCAGCCCATCAGCATCTATCCTTCAATAGATTTCAAAACTACATTTCAATTAAATGCATTTCAGTGTTCTATCTTCTTCAAAGTATCCATATGACTTGACATGTGACGGTATGCCATCCTTGTTTTTTTCCCTACACTTTGTGCAAGTGAGAGCAGTAAAGATACAGTTTATGGTCGTGGTCCCTCTCGCAGTTAAAAGGAATAGGCATGTTCATACTTTCTTTCTCTAAACTACCATATTAGGCCTGATTATGATTATAGGAAAGCACGTTTAGCCGTTGGCCGCCATTCGTGGATGTTTGACAGTTACGGGTCGTCAGAAGCCTGAAAGTAACAACCAGTCTTACCAAGAGGTATCGTATTACCCAGTAACTGGGTTGTGGAAGTCAGATAGGCAGTCGCTCCATGTAAAATACTGGTATTCAGCAGCATCTGGAACGACCCCGACCCCAACTTAGGTAGGAAGGTAATATACAAAGTTTCGTATCCATACCAATCGTAGACCATCTTGATGAGCTGGACTCCTTTTTAAGGTATTGACAGAAGGACGGGAGGCATTTCAAACTCAAACTCAAAGCATTTATTTCAATTAAACCAATTACTGGCACTTTTGAATTGTCAAAGAATCGGTCAGTTAGTCAGAAAGTTGAAGCTAGTTGCCCATTCCAAAACGTAGATCTATGGAGAAGAACGGGCAAGAAACTCCACGGACACTCTTTTGAATCAAGATAAGTATTACAACGTCATGGGTACATTATATTTGTTGCTTCTACATGTGAGAACAATGTAAAGAATACTTAAAACCAAGTTAAAATATAAAATTAAAAATAAGGCCTGGCAGATAAGAGATGACAAGTCTCAACTGACGGCGCCCGTTCACGAACATGACGCGTGGATCAGCACCATCCAGCTCAACCATTTTGTAGGGAACCGAATGCTCCAACACACACGCCACCATCAGCGAGACATTTAAGTGAGAATGACAAACTCTCAACTGCCATGCTCTTTCAAGTCAAACTTACCTACATCATAATACAATAATAAACGGTCCCATGGTACACACATTCACAAAAATTGAAAAAAAAATTGCCCTGCATTAGGACAGCCTAGGCTCACAATTTTTGCTAAAAGCGCGACCAAATTGCTTCTTTCAGACTCCTAGCATCTTCTCTTTATCATAAGACGTTTTCCTTCCAACCATACTCTGCACAAGTAGGCCTGATATGATTCATAATTCATCATTCTTTATTGACATAATTTTTACATAAACTTGTTTTCATTGAAGCCTCTGACTCCTGAACTAGGTGTACCTGTATGTCAGGAGTCAGCGCACTCTCCCATTATATTTGACTTAGGTACTAATGTCAACAGAGGAATAAACAAACATTTGTGCCACAAAAAACAATTCTAAAAGAAGTTACAATTAAATTAAATTAAATACAACAACAGAAATGAAAATTATATAAATCAGAATCACGGAAAAATGGAATAACATCAAAAATATAATTAATTCTTAAATTATTATATGTGTATGTGTGTGTGTGAGGTGTGTATGTGTGCGTGTGGGTGGGTTCTTGTTCGTGTTTTTGTGTATGAGTAGGTGTACGAAAGAAAGGTATGTTTATGTATGTGTTCCTTTATTGAATGAGATTAATTATTATTGATTATTTTCTCTACATCCTCATAATCAAGTGTAAAGAGCCAGTTTTTTACTTATATGAAGGAATACAACACTAATTTCGTATCCATATTTCCATCTTGCTAATAAAAAAACTGGCCAAGTGCGTGTCGGATCACGCACAATGAAGGGTTCCGTATTTGAAAAGAATTTATCCCAAAAACAAACTTAACATTAAAATCCCAAAAACATATTTTTTTATGTGATCAAATTATAAATTAACAATTTTCGGACTTTTTCCTTTACTTATACTGTGAGACTTTGCTTCTTGCCAAATTTCATAATTCTAGGTCAACGGGAAGTACCCTGTAGGTTTTGATTTACTTGCGAGTATCAAAATATCAAACCATGTCGCTGAAATGGCCGTATTTTTTTATTACATTGACAGAGAAGCATGATTTTTTTAGATCTCCAAGAAACCATAGACCTACGTATTTGGTATTAATTTCAACTTAATACCTGTACGCGTTCTTGAGAAAAAGGGTCTTGACAGACTGACAGACGGACAGACAGACAGAAGGACAACAAAGTGATCCTATAAGGGTTCCGTTTTTTCCTTTTGAGGTACGGAACCCTAAAAATAAGTTTAATAAAAACTATTACCCGATTAGGTAAAAAATCACGCTCTATAAAGTATGAAACAAGAAAATATTCTCATCTGACATTACAAAAAGACAGACAAATTAAAAATCCGGAGTCACACGTCATGTTAAATCGAACAGGCATCATTAATAAAAAAAAATTATGACTTTATGTCCTCTAGAGGGCGCCATATTCAATTTAATGTGACTTCACATAGCCTATAACCAGCGGACGATCTAGACGCTTCCAACAATACCCCATTTGTCAAATTATGATATTGAAGTAGTTTAGAAGTTATGAGAGAACAGATGAACATACATACCTACCGGTCGATATCATAACCCTCCTTTTTGCTTCGCCGTAGTCGGGTAAAGAGAAGCCAATTATTCCTTCACTCCTGCCTCCTACCAGAAGAAGAGAAGATTTTCTTTACCATAGGGCGTTTTCCTTTCAACCATAAAGCTAATTACCCATCGTAACTCGTCTTGTTATACATGTAGCGCACGCGCGCGTGACGTCACGTTACATTTGGTCTTCTATTAATAATTCGCGTTCACCGGCCCGAGCAGCGTGCCAACTATGTATACATGTTTACAAATACCACGCTTTGGTGCGAAGCTATCGGTTTATAGGGAGATGGATTAGTGTTTTCTTTCTTCATAGAAACCACAACTAAATGATAAATAAATGATAAATGATTTATTTCTGTAAGTAGGTTTGTACAAACACACGACACGACTTTTACACTTTTACATGAGATCGACGTTTCCTAACTGACTACTCTGAGAAGAAACGCCGAAACAAACTCAGAGGTCACAGTCTCTGTTAAAGTCCAGACATAATCTTGGTCAGATCATGTGAAGACCATGTAGATTGCTGTCTGAAATGGTCTTTGGAGGAAAGAACCACACAGATTGAGTGGACCTGTCCAGTCAGTGCACGCATTTGTCAGTAATCGTGCAGCTCAACTCAAAACTTAAGGAGTTCAACGATTCGACGAACAATATATACCAAAGAGCATTGGGGTAGGCCGCATAAATTACTCAAACTGCCAGACTATGACTAAAACTGAGAAAAAGATAAAATAAAATAAATAAAAAACAATGATCCACGTAGTAACTGAAAGTTGTTACCCGGCTCTTGACATTCTCGGGTTGTACGGTCCCTGTACAACTTCTGGGCTTCCAGTCTAACCGGATGCAGCTGAATACCAGTATTTTACATGGAGCGACTGCGTATCTGACCTCCACAACCCAGTTAAGTACTGGGTAACACGGATACCCCTTGGTAAGACTGGTTGTCTGACTTTCGGGATTCTGATTACCCGTTATGACTGTCAAAGATCTACGAATGACAGCCGGGACGTTTTAACGTGCTTTCCGAGGCACGGAGGGGTCTCGAATCTCCATAATGTAAAGGATAGTCACCCATCCACGAACCGACCAAGGCAAGCGTAGCTTAACCTTCGATGGACCCTCACGGCCCTTATCATGTAGCCAGGAGCCCCTCTTATTACTAGAAATCTCTTAAAGAAGTCCACAGTAACATGTGTATTTCTTTCCTTCACTTTTTAAAGGAGCTCGTGGCTAAGTAATAACAGCCGCACGGGTCGATCCATCAGGTTAAGCTACGCTTGCCGGGGTCGGTCAGTGTATGGGTGACCATCTTTGCATACCGAGATTCCTCCGTGCCTCAGAAAGCACGTTAAGCCGTCGGTCCCGGCTGTCATTCGTGGATCTTTGACAGTCGTTACGGGTCGTCGGAAGCCCGAAAGTCTGACAACCAGTCTTACCCGGGGGGTATCGTATTACCCAGTTACTGGGTTGTGGTGGTCAGATAGGCTGTCGCTCCATGTAAGATACTGGTATTCAGCTGCATCCGGTCAGACTGGAAGCCGACCCCAACATAGTTGGAAAAAGGCTAGGCAGATCACTTTTGAATGGTTCTTCCTCTTTAAATTCTACAGGTATCATCTCACTCTGCGCTCCATCATCATAATGATCTGGAAAGCCTGTATCATCATCAAAATTTAGGTTTATCTTTTTATTGACCGGTTCTCATGATTTTCAGGTACTCTAAAGTCGGTGAGCTTGCAATGACTAGTGTCGGCGATTGGATGTATTAAAGTATCATGAATTAAAACATTTTTCTTATCAAAACTGTCTTGGGAACTGTAATTTGCAACATTCAAAATCTCAAAACTAATATAGTTGCTTAATTTCTCAGTTAAATCCCCATTTTCATCTTTAATTGAGCATTTTTAGGGTTCCGTAGCTCAAAAGGAAAAACTGAACCCTTATAGGATCACTTGTTTGTCCGTCTGTCTGTCTGTCAGACTGTCAAGACCCTTTTTCTCAGGAACGCGTGGAGGTATCAAGTTGAAATTAATATCAAATACGTAGGTCTGTGGTCTCTTGAAGTCCTAAAAAATTCAAGCTTCTAAGTCAATGCAATAAAAACATACGGCCATATAAGCGACATATTTTGATACTCGCAAGTAAATCAAAACCTATAGGGTACTTCCCGTTGTTCTAGAATCATAAAATTTGGCAAGAAGCAAGTACAACACAAATAAAGGAAAAAGTCCGAAAATTGTTAATTTGTAATTCTATCACTTAAAAAAATGTTCAAGTCTGTCAGTCTGTCAAGACTCTTTTTCTCAAGGACGCGTGGAGATATCAAGTTGAAATTAATATTGAAATAGGTAAGTCTATGATCCCTTAGAGTACTAAAAAAATCAAGCTTCTAAGTCAACGCAATAAAAAAATACGGTCATTTTGCGACACATTTTGATACTCGCAACTTTCGCAAGTAAATCGAAACCTATGGGGTACTTCTCGTTGACCTAGAATAATGAAATTTGGCAAGAAGCAAGCTCTCCCAGCACAAGTAAAGGAAAAAGTCCGAAAATTGTGAATTTGTAATTTTATGACATCAATTTTTTTTTTTTTGGAATCCAATGTTAAGTTTGTTTTTGGGATAAATTCTTTTCAACTACGGAACCCTTCATTGTGCGTGGTCCGACACGCACTTGGTCGGTTTTTTTTGTCAATATTCGACGTTTCACCCTTATCACTAGAGGAAAATGAGAGCTAAAATTGTATTACATTTAAAGCACTCATCTCGTATGCTATTCAGTGGTTTATTTTCGGCACGTGTATTGATTTTTAGCTAACAGGGCTCGGGCTATGCACAAAGTGAATGTAATTTTAACTTGATGTACAGTACGACACAACTTAGATGTAGCAAATATTTAAAATTAAAGTAAAATCCAATCTTTGTTGAAAGGCATACTATTCTATCAACGATTTAAGTAATCGTCGTTAAGGATAGTTGGTCGCTGTGATTAACTCAAGACAATGTTTATGTTATGTTCTTTCTCCAGAATTAGCTTACATAATGACAGGTTATATGAGTTACTAAAATTGTTTATTTTATTTGACAAATAATATTATAATTTAATGTATTGTGTTGCGTAAATAGTTTTGCATACTATTGTATAGAATCAAGTTCTTCTAACTGAACAGACAGCTGTGCTGCTGGGGAGTTTGTTGCGCCCCTTCTTCTTCCCAGCTAAAGCATCAGGAAGTGGTGAAGGGCGGGCGTTTTGTGGGGACTGTCTTATGTAATTGCGACGTTCAAAATGTGCTGATTCTAAGCCTAATTTGAATAAATGACTTTTGATTTGATTTGAAAATTTGCAATCATTAATTTCAATTTTACGAATGTAAGTATTTGATTATAATTATCACTTTACAAGTTATTGCGTATGCGTAAAGTTTATTTTCGCCTAAAGCAGTAATAAACATTGGTGATGTTGAAGGCGCACTCAGTTCGGATCGTGATCGGTTTTACGAATTTTACCGATGCTACATCTAAGTTGTGTCGTACTGTAGAATTTTGTGTTTTTCCTCCTAATTAAAACTATAATAAAGATACCTCTGGTGACTGAAACGATTACTTTTTAGCTTCCTTTTTTAGGGTTACTATCCGGCCGGATTTATTCGGCTTTTTGGCCCTCTGAAGATTTTTTTTAAACAACATAGTTATATCGTCGCTAATTTAACTAACTGACATATCATCATTTTGAACTAAGCCGATAGCCGACATAACTATAGTAATTTGATACATGTTCCAAGTCGAATCGATCTGTCTAATCGGCGAATCTGTACCTATGCCTTACGGTTTCCATGATAATGCAAAAAACGAGACCGATCTATCTACAGTTTACAAAAAAAAAAAGATAAATAGCTTGCCCTGTAAAATGTTCTTCGAATCAGTTACGTCACTTACTTAGATTAACGACGATATGAATCCTGAAAAAAGTAAGATTTAAAAGTAAAAAGTCCGTTTTGTCAGGACCTTTAAACTTTCGTAACACTTCTGAATGTGGCCCGCGAAATTCTTTTTTTTTACGTTTTTTCCAATCTGCTGGTAAAAAAGTTAGACGCGCCAGCAATATGCGAGCAGCATAGCGCGTTAACAATATGCTAGTATTTATCGAAATATAAACGTTAAAATTATCAATACAACTCGGCAACGCCAAGAACATGTAATTCGTCTTAAAACTTACATTTAATCAATCTGATCTCAAATTACCAAAACACCGTCTTTCATAAACGAAAAATAGACAAAACAATTTTCTTTAATAATCTTTCAAACATAAAACAAGAACGGAATTATGTACATAAACATGAAAAAAAAAACTTCAAAAAGTTCTTTCAATGTTTACAGACATAATAATGAAAATAAAAATAAAACAGATGTCTGTACTATTAAATCAAAATACGAATTAGTAACAGTAGAGAAATTCATTCAGAAAATGACGTACCTACTCCCATATGTACTGATTGTCTGGCTGTGTGTGTGCGTACATAAATGCAGGCATGACGTAACTAACCCGACCATAGATAAGTTGACACTTCGGGGTGGCGCCACTTTCTAAGGCAGCGTATTAAAATTCAGAACGTTTTGACTTTAGTTCCAATTTCCGCCGCGTGTTACAAAAATTGGCACAGTATGTGTATGTTTTGTCTATGTGTGTATGTTTGATGACGTTTTTTGTGGTTGACGTGTATATGGTGACCTTGTGTGGGTGTTAGTATGTAATACACTGCTGGCATTTCCTGTTGGCGGATGTTTTAAATAACTGTGGTTTGTAGTTGAGAAATTGATGGGTTGGTCACGATTTTTGCCGTGTTCATGTCTTGAAAGGTTTTGCCGTGAATATAGAACTGTTCTAAAAATAAAATAGTAATAGTCTTTTTATGGTATTTCCAGTCCACTTATGCCTACTACGGTTTGCTACTAAACAAATGTCAAAAAACCGGCTAAGTGCGTGTCGGACCACGCACAATGAAGGGTTCCGTAAGTAGTTGAAAAGAATTTATCCCAAAAACATACTTAACAATGTACTACTTAGTTGAAAAACATGTGCTCCCATACATTGATATACTTACGTCACAGTCAAGTTTGAAATCACAAAAAAAATAAGTACCTGTGTGATAAAATTAAAAATGAACGATTTTCGAACTTTTTGCTTTACTTGTGCTGTGAGGCCTTGCTTATTGCCAAATTTCTTGATTCTAGGTCAACGCGCGGGAAGTACCTTAAAGGTTTTGATTTACTTGCGAGTATCAAAATATAGGTATCACATAAATGTCAGTATTTTTTTATTGCGTTGATTTAGGAGCTAGAATTGTTTAGAGCTCCAAGGGACACCTAGGTATTTGATACTAATTTGAACTTGATACTTCCATGCGTTCCTGAGAAAAACGGTATTGACAGACTGACAGACAGACCCTATAAGGGTAAATCTCCAGTCATGGGTGGGATTTAATATTTTAGTCTCAGACTAAACGCCATCTACTGCAAGTTTTTAAAAAGGTTTATCGTTAATAACGGTCAACGGAGGAGCTCGTGGCTAAGTAATAACAGCCGTACGGCTTGATTTATCAGGTTAAGCTACGCTTGTCGGGGTTGGTCCGTGGATGTGTGACCACCTTTACATACCGAGACTACTCCGTGCCTCGGAAAGCACGTTAAGCCGTTGGTCCCGGCTGTCATTCGTGGATCTTTGACAGTCGTTACGGGTCGTCAGAAGCCCGAAAGTCTGACAACCAGTCTTACCAAGGGGTATCGTATTACCCAGTTACTGGGTTGTGGAGGTCAGATAGGCAGTCGCTCCATGTAAATACTGGTATTCAGGTGCTTCCGGTTAGACTGGAAGCCGACCCCAACATAGTTGGGAAAAGGCTAGGTGGATTGTTATTAACGGTCATCAAATAACCGTTCTGCTAATCTTCCTGTTACAATCAAACCGGGTCCATCTGTGTACCTAACTATAAATAGATTGTGTGGCACCCTCCATGCTGCATCTGTACAGAGGGTAGATTTATAACGGTCACTGTCTGGTTTTAAATGAACTATAACTTGTTATTTTTAGGGTTCCGTACCTCAAAAGGAAAAAACGGACCCGTATAAAATAATAAATAAATATCCTTGGACATTTCACACAACGCCATCTAGTCCCAAGCTAAGCAACCTAATGCTTGTGTTATGGTAACGAGATGGCTGATAAACTACTTATATACATTTTTTTTTTGTAAATACATGTATGTATATGTATACATATTATAGATAGAAAAACACCCAGACTCGAAACAAATACTTGTAGGTCGTACAAATATTTGTTCCGTGCGGGAATCGAACCCGCGACATGCTGCGCAGCAGTCAATCGCTCAACCACTGCGCCAACCGTGTCGTCAAGGATCACTCGTGTGTTTGTCTTCTGTCACAGCCACTTTACTCCGAATCTAATGAACCGATTAAGTTGAAATTTGGTACACACATGGATTTCTGTGACCCAAATACGTTTACGCTAAAGTAAATAAATGAATTTTGAATATGAAGTCACTTTTAGGCAAATAAGAAAATTTTAAAAAAAAGTTTTGCAAACTATACCGTGTAACATATCAAATGAAAGGGCTTACTATGGGGGTCTCAAATATATATTTTTTATAATTTTAAAATAAATTGTTTTAAAATTATTTAAGAAAATTGACCATTCCCCCCTCCTTATCTCCGAAACGAATGAGCCTAAAATTTTGGAAAAAATACAGAAAATAGTTCTCTACCTGTAGATTAAAGGAAAACCTATAAGAAGTCTGTGGTCTCAAAATAACATGATAAATCTCTCAATATTGTAAGTACAAACTTACATTTACAGTTGGAATGTATGAAAGAACATGTATTTCAGCTACAATGTTAAGTTTGTTCTTGGGATAAATTCATACCAACTACGGAACCCTTCATAGTGCGTGGTCCGACACGCACTTGGCCGGTTTTGTTTTTGTTTGTTTTTTTTTTTTCAAAATGAAGAAATAGGGGCCGTAAAAGTTGTCAATTTTAGACCATTTTTTACGAGCTCTATCGCAATAATTAAACGAGTTAGAAATTTGAAACTTCTGTATATCACGTACCATAACTTCTTTCTCTTTTTTTTGTTTCTTTTTTTCTTTTTCGTGTGACCACCTGACACGAGTTTTTATTACTGTATTTAATTAACTAATACTAAAAACGCCGATTCATTTTCATTTCTTCATACAAACAATTGCGTGCGTGGTATTCAGCTGCATCCGGTTAGACTGGAAGCCGACCCCAACATAGTTGGGAAAAAGGCTAGGCAGATTGATTGACTTTAGGGAAAAATTGCTTTTGTATCTTGCGTACCTAGGTCAGGGTAAAGTATTTATGCTCGTGATTGTACCCAGTAATGTGATATTCATGAATAACTGTAATCTACGTCCAAACTCTAACCGTCTTATTACAAAACAAGGTTCATCTTCAAACCAAGGTTAAACCATGGACCCTTTTTTGAATTTTGAACTTTTCCGACACATTCAGTTGTCAGTTTTGTATAAAGAACTGTATTTATATCACATCTAGGTTCTTATTACAAAAACTGGCTCGATGGTTATGATAAGACCGTAAAGACTCAAGGCACCGCTCGCGACACGCGACCTTTGTGTGGCATGCGATTCGCGTCGCATGTCGGGCCTGTTTGAAGGAAAGTCAATAGTCACCTCTACCATTGCTAATTTTGCACCTTTTTCCAGACTTAGCCTAAACATACCTACCTACCTTTCAATAAACATGTGTACCCCTATCAATATCAGCCCCTGCCCTTGGGACCAAAAATAAAAGTTAACGCCGTGCTGGCGTCCGACGACTCAGTATAAACAACCCTTTATGCCCTTTACAACCCCTTTCAACCCCATCCAGTGTTTCTGATGTGCTCTAAAATGAAGGTTTCTAAATTCACAAAATGGTTGACGTGTAATTTTTAATGAAGTTCAATGCTGTTGTAAGATTTTTCTTTGTAAAAACTGCTGTCTCTTGTGTTATTTAGGTTAAGCCAATGATATTATAGGTAAAAAGACGTAGATAGGTTAGCTACCCAACAGCACATTTTTCGATAAATTTTAATCTAGCATTAGGCTTGATGTTCAGCTGAATTTGATAAATGATAAATGATTTATTTCTGTAAGTAGGTTTGTACAAACACTTTTACACGTCAATCATATTTTAAAGAAGAGGTCGGCGTTTCCTATCTGACTACTCGGAGAAGAAAGGCCGAAACAAACTCAGAGGTCACAGTCTCTTTTAAAGTCCAGACATAATCTTGGTCAGATCATGTGAAGACCATGTAGATTGCAGTCTGAAATGGTCTTTTGAGGAAAAAACCTCACTGATTCAGTGGACCTGTCCAGTCAGTGCACGCATTTGTCAGTAATCGTGCAGCTCTACTCAGAACTTAAGGAGCTCAACGGTTCGACGAACAATACCAAATACACATTTGGGTAGGCCGCATAAATTACTCAAACTTCCAGGCTATGTGAGTGACAGTGGTAGTGGTACTGAGCGCAAAAAACGAACAAGAAAGAGGGTAAACCGATTTGTCTGCTCATAAAACACCCACCCGCAATAACTTCAGTTTATCCGTGATCATGGTGCTTGCAACAGTGCGGAACTCAAATACGATAACAGATAACATGCTAAATATCCCGTTTGTGTTAATATTATAATGTTAGTGACCATGATAGTTTAAAAACTTATATTGCCAGGCTATGATTAAAACTAACTGAGAAAAGGATAAAAAGAAAACAATTACCCACGTAGTCTTCACATTCACAATAATTAAAAATAATATAATACTTTACAAAGACTGAACGCTGAAGACTGAATGAGACTGAAATCCAAGAGAAGGTTAAGCTCATGAGTGATTCCATTAATGCGTGTAAGAAAAAATGTAATGCAACCAAAACTTTGCATCTAGCGACTTCATAACAAAGACTTCCGCTTCACTTGAAAGTTTTGCCCTGAGTTTTGACCTATTTTCTGACCCAGCACCCAGCCATTTTGATTACATCCAAACTCTTAATTATCTCTCTACAAACATTGCATCATTAAAATGAAGCGACACTAAATCCGCTAATTTGTATCCAATAAAGTGCCCTCTTGTTCGGGAGACTTCGGGGACGCTCGGGAGAGCCGAACGATCCGGTCCAAACCGGTTACCAGGTTATTGGGACAACGCACACGCGCGGTACATCCTTCCAGCCCTTTGTCCTTTATGCAGTTTCTGTGCAATACCTAGGTCCTAGGGATGTTAGATATTCATAACATTACGCCTCTAATACTTAAAATGTAGGCAGAAGTGTCAAGTATTGAGGAGTTAAGATATTCGTTCTTCTAGAGTGTAGGTACCTTTTTATGTTGAATTGAATAGGGTATCTAACTTCCTTCGATATAAACCTGGATTGTACTTATAATTAAAATTAAGAAAATATAATACAATTCATTTAATTCAGATCCATAGATACAAACCGATTTAAAATTAAAAACATTAAAATTAAATTAACACACACACACCAATCAATCTGCCCAGCCTTTTCCCAACTATGTTGGGGTCGGCTTCCAGTCTAACCGGATGCAGCTGAATACCAGTATTTTACATGGAGCGACTGCCTATCTGACCTCCACAACCCAGTTACTGGGTAATACGATACCCCTTGGTAAGACTGGTTGTCAGACTTTCGGGCTTCTGACGACCCGTAACGACTGTCAAAGATCTACGAATAACAGCCGGGACCAACGGCTTAACGTGCTTTCCGAGGCACGGAGGAATCTCGTTATGTAAAGATGGTCACCCATCCACTGACCAACCCCGGCAAGTGTAGCTTAACCTGACGGATCGACCCGTGCGGCTGTTATTACTTAGCCACGAGCTCCTTAACAGACACACACCCTCACAATAAAGTTCACACAATCAATTAAATTAAAATAATTAATTCACTAAATGCAAATTAAATAACGCTGATTTAGTTATATCTTTATAATCAGTCTCTATATATCTTCATGTCAAAAATAACAATGAAAAATATGTTTGAGAATGTGCAAACAGCGCCCCTTCATATGATGCCCCACATACCCTAGTCGCCCCAGTTCGAATTTTAAAGACCTTTCAATCCCTGTTGCAAAAAAAATATTTTTATTTCTTTCTTATTTGAAAAACAGATGGGCAAACGTCATTTAAAACTGACCCAAATTTCAAGTTGATAGCATTAGTAGTTCTTGAGATATCCAGCTGTGACAGACGGACAGACAGACAGACTGAGTCGCAACATAAGGGTTCTTTTTTACCATTTTGGTACGGAACCCTAAAAAGTATCTTCAAATGTGCTCTACAAAAACATGAACAAAAAAAATTACTTATCTAAGCCATCACTTCGTTATCAATTTCACATTTCCATCGATCACCTCTGAGTCATATGCTAACTTACCTTCCTAACCTACATAGATTTCACCGTAATCTACAAATCTAACAAGCCATTATTAAAAAAAAAATATTACAGCACCAGTCACGACCTCATTTCTACCCCAAAAACCTTATTTCTCGGAACCTCCGCAGTTTACCCTCGAAACCATGACTAATCTTCCACCAAAAGTCTATAATTTGTGACCTAAGACATGCCGCACACTATGCGATGACGCAACTACAGAATTTTCATACATCTTGTTCAAAGCTGCCACAGAATACATAATAGTGCAAGTATAGAAGATGCCGCAAAATCATTTAAATAAAAACCGGTCAACAGCGAGTCGGACTCGCGCACCGAGGGTTCCGTTCCGATTTCTGAAAAAGTGTGCTACTTAGAGACATCGTTTTATTTTTCCTGTAATCTTTACATAAACTTCTATCACATAGAATAATTTCAGATTTTTCGCTTTGCAAACTTTGGAGATAAGGGGGGGAACGGTATTTTTTTTTTACATTTTACGTCAAAAGTCGAAAACTATGCGGCCTAAAAAAAAAATAAAAAATAGTTTGAGAATGTGCAAACAGCGCTCTTTCATATGATACCCCACATGCCCTAGTAGCCCCATTTTAAATTTTTAAGACACCCTTTCAGTCCCAATTGCAAAAAAATATAATTATTTTTATTTCTTTCTTATTTGCAAAGTAGTTGAGTCAACGTCATATAAAACTATTCTAAATTTCAAGTTGATAGCATTAGTAGTTCTTGAGATATCCAGCTGTGACAGACAGACAGACAGACTGAGTCACACCATAAGGGTTCCTTTTTTACCATTTTGGTACGGAACCCTAATAGCGAGTCTTGCTACGACACAATAAAGTGCAATTCAGGTCGCACAGCGTTAATTACCTACAGTTATATTCACCTGGAAGTTGCCTCTCTTTCTATCGTTAGGGTTGTCTTCTTTTACGACGCGGCGCGTGAGCGAGTATCGAACTAACTTGCGAGCCGCGTGACAGCTAGTGGTGGTTAATATAACGTCTAGCGTCAAAAAATAACACGCTATGTATTTATAGCATCTAGCGTTTGTTGTACCGACTCTGACTTCGCGCTAGAAATATAACGTTTCAACAAACTAGGCATCTCAAATTCTAAACTTACACAACGTGGCTAGAGCGGGATAGCATTATAGCTTTATAACTTTTATAGTCTCACTAGTCTCACTCATAGCGTCACAGCGCCGACAGCGCGTTGGGGCACTCGGGCGAAATCGTGTGAACTCGGGCGGCAGTCGGCCGGTCGGCCCGCGGTATCTGTTATTATTACGTAATAAGGTCTGAATTTAGACCTTACTGACATTCATGTTTTTTTGTTAAATTCAGCTTCCAGATCATTTACCAAGTATCTTGGACCAAAAAAACAAATGGTTTGTAAAATGTCAATAAGGTCGAAATTAGCTTGACACCCTAGAAATGATGTGCATAATAATCTAGACACTTTCTGAGGTGTCAAGCGAATTTAGACCTTATTGACATTCATGTTTTTTTGTTAAATTCAGCTTCCAGATCATTTACCAAGTATCTTGGACCAAAAAAACAAAGGGTTTGTAAAATGTCAATAAGGTTGAAATTAGCTTGACACCCTAGAAATGATGTGCATAATAATCTAGACACTTTCTGAGGTGTCAAGCGAATTTAGACTTTATTGACATTCATGTTTTTTGTTAAATTCAGCTTCCAGATCATTTACCAAGTATCCTGGGCCAAAAAAACAAAGGGTTTGTAAAATGTCAATAAGGTCGAAATTAACTTGAGACCTTAGAAATGATGTGTATAATAAAATTTAATCAATTTTATTAAAGACAGTCCTAAGCCTGGAAAGTATGAAGGAAAGTTCATTGATCTATAACGCTACATGAGATATTATTATATTCTTTCGTGCACAGCGCGTTGCGAGTACTTGCGAAGTTGCGAGATAACTAGCGTATTGCCAGATAAAATGATAATGTCTCCGCGTTCAGACTGCGGCCAAGTTTTGTAACAACGCGTTATAATGATAGCGTATAAAATAGCGCGCTAGAAAAATATAGTTTATAGTCTATAACACGTTTTTAGTTTAAAGTCGATTTGAACATCACTAGTGACAGCGATAAATATCCGGAGATATGCCTTCACTCTATATTTGTTCAAGTGCATGTGTCGCCACCTCACACAAAAATAAAAGAAATAGATACGGCACACATGATGAGTTTTTCGACGCGAAACGGATATCCGGTAACTATCCGGTATCCGCCCTATCCGGCGGTGTAAATACTATCCGGCCGAATACAAGATTTAAAAAAAACATTTTAGGAACTTAATTAATTTCTTTACTTAGTTAGTATCACTTAACAAATACAATCAGTAACCAAAAATATAATTCTACAACTTAGAAAATGAATTAGTAGGTAATGCAGTAGGTCTAATGCACTAAGGTCAAATTATGGTGAATGGATACTAATTTCTCTTCATTAAGGGGTTGCAAGTGGTTCCGCCTTTCTTCGTGAATAAGGCCCGCTTCAGAAAAAAGTCTTTCGCTGTACGTACACACTGCGCAAGGTGTTGAAAGATAGATTTTTGCAAACTTTGTTTTTGGGTATTGTTTAACATTAGCTGCCCACCAAGAAGAAACAATTGTTAACTTCTCTTATCAACGAAAATACCCGAGTTGGACCGAGTCCACCCGATCGTTTGCGCGGCGCCTACGCAAGCGTGCTTCGTGCGATGCACCAAACGGCAACGTTCCGCCGGATATTCGGTTGCCGAATATCCGGCTATCCGTTTCATCTCTAGCCTAGACAACAGGTTAACAATCATATAAACTCTAGACTCACGGTGTTCGCGCCAGACCCGACGACAGTCGCATCCGACAGGTCAGCGTCTTGTCGTCAGGCTTCGCAGTCGCATATCGCATAGTGTGCGAGGAGATTAAAAGCCTGTTACAACCCGCATTGGTTGAAGTCAAGGTTAACGCCGCATGAGTCAGCTCATCCAAGGCGAACCAAGGTGAAATGGGTCTATCGTGCGTCTGAAATTGAAGTTCAAGATAGTTGTGCTTCACAACACAATGGGTGGCTTGGATGTGTTTTTTGCATGTCTTGGCGCCTTATAATGTGGATTTTATGAGGTTAATAGTTGTGGTTTTCAATGTATCCAACAGTAGCTTCTTGTCCGCGTGGAAGTCACACATAATCAGCCTATAATGTTCCCACTGCTGGGACACAGGCCTCCTCTCAGTGAGAGGGAGTGGGCTGTAAGCTGTAATCCACCACGCGGGCCCAGTGCGGATTGGTAGATGTCACATGTCTTCGAATGTTTGGTTCTAGGACATGCCGGTTTCCTCACGATGTTTTCCTTCACCGTTTTTGAGAGCAGTGGTGATGAAATTATTTACACAAAGTAAAGCGCCTGTCTGGGTTCGAACCCACGACCTGCAACTCGTATCTCGGGGCCGTTATACTTGAAAACATATCCTATGACACTTGGCTATATTGTAGCTTTCCATCAGTGAAATAATTATTGAAATCGGATGAGTTGTTTCGGAGATGGTACTTACCTCCTACATCCAAACTTACAAACTAAGTATACCTCTTTATAATATTAGTGTAGGTAGATATATGTATATTTGACGACACGTTTGGCGCAGTGGTTGAGCGATTGACTGCTGCGCAGCATGTCGCGGGTCCTATTCCCGCACGGAACAAATATTTGTACGACCTACAAGTATTTGTTCCGAGTCTGGGTGTTTTTCTATCTATAATATTTTTTATTATTTATTTATTATTTCCAATACACTTAACCTTATACAATTTTGGTTATAGCCACACACGAAAACCTCTCAGGGCTTATCTGTATGTATTTACAAAAAAATATATATATAAGTAGTTTATCAGCCATCTCGTTACCATAACACAAGTATTAGGTTGCTTAGCTTGGGACTAGATGGCGTTGTGTGAAATGTCCAAGGATATTTATTATTTATTTATATTTATAATACAGCTTATCCTCTAACTTCTAATAATTCCCATTTTGTGCTTCTAAATTTTTTATTGGACACTCTAATATAATGATGGCGCCTCTTTTTGTGAACCTCGAATAATTCCTATTTTGAGGTCCTATCAATCTGCCTAGCCTTTTCCCAACTATGTTGGGGTCGGCTTCCAGTCTAACCGGATGCAGCTGAATACCAGTATTTTACATGGAGCGACTGCCTATCTGACCTCCACAACCCAGTTTATACTGGGTAATACGATACCCCTTGGTAAGACTGGTTGTCAGACTTTCGGGCTTCTGACGACCCGTAACGACTGTCAAAGATCCACGAATGACAGCCGGGACCAACGGCTTAACGTGCTTTCCGAGGTACGGAGGAATCTCGGTATGTAAAGATGGTCACCCATCCACGGACCAACCCCGGCAAGCGTAGCTTAACCTGACGGATCGACCCGTGCGGCTGTTATTACTTGGCCACGAGCTCCTCCGAGCTCTATTTTGAGGTCCTAAAAATACTAAATAGCTAAGTAACTTCGACCAGCTATGTATGGCCAGAAAGTTAATAAGACACTCAATTATTTAAAAAAGTGCCCATCATTAGAAGGTTAATCAATTTTTATCATAATCAGCCTATAATGTTCCCACAGCTGGGACCCAGGCCTCCTCTCAGTTAGAGGGAGTGAGCTGTAATCCACCACGCGGGCCCAGTGCGGGTTGGTAGATGTCACATGTCTTCAAATTTTTGGTTGGTATTTTGGGGTCCTAAAAATACTAAATAAGCAAGTAACTTCGACCAAAAAGTTAAAAAGACGCTTAATTATTTAAAAAAAAACCATTATAGAATGTCAATAAGGTTTTAGAGGATCATTTAAATATTTCCCATATATCTCGCGCCACTCATAGAAACTATTATTTTAAATCTCACTCAAATAAATCAATTCAAACAAAGAATTCCACTATGACGTCATAAAAATCCTGAATGTATGATAGGATAGCTCACCTACATAACCTAGATGGGTTGGATCCTGTATCTAGGTCACCTGTAACCCCCTCCCTGCCCCCCCGTGCCCCTCGCATCGACTATAGACTCACGCCCTATAATAGAGATGTGCCCTGTTCATAGTGCAGTTATATTCGCGGGGTTTTCAATGCTAGGCTGAAATGTTTTACTTTACAGAAAAGGAACAGACTTTGGTGAATGGATCTTGATGATAACAGTCAGTTCGGAAAGTTTCTGAATGTTTGACATAGTATCTACTTAATTTGTACGGAGATTTCGGGTGTGAAATTTTTTAAAAAATCCGTACTTTTTATGCTAAAGCTAAACATAAGTAATGTTATGGAAAATAGGAAAAGTTTGTGGTGGAAAAAACAGGAAATTAGGTGTTAATTTTTTTTTTAATCAAAATACGACAGTGCTTTTTGCACGTTTTTAGTGATATTCAATTTTTTTTAACAAACATCTAAGTACAAGTTTTATTTATCCTCAATTCGATTTTTTCACTGGTTGGTGAAACTCTTGAGCTAGCTAGGCGATATTTTTTCAATTCCTATTTATATAAACTTATACAACACCACGATTTTCAGGTTTCCATATTGTTTGTAGAAAAATAACGCGTTGATCCTGTATGCAATCCCCAGAATATTTAATGGTGATTCTAATTTGACAGAACTAAATCGTGTCTGTGGTCTTTGAAATGAGGGTTTAATAAAGAAGGAAAGGAAATACGTTTATTTGCGTATAAACACGTCTACTTACCCTTACGTAGAATACAGGCACGATATGTTATCCTAACTAATATTACAGATGCTTATGTAAGTTTCTTAGTTTGTTTGTTACCTTTTCACGCCTAAACCACTGAACCGTTCATCCTGAAATTTTGCAGATACGTTGTCAGGTGTACAGAAACGGACATAGGGTACCTTTCATCCCGAAAAAAGTACTGTTCGCGAGGAAAACAATAATAAATTTCTTATGTCTTCAATTTACAAATTCCCTCAGAGACAAATTTAATGAAATTAATGTAATGACTGTGCCTTCTCAGTATATTTATGAAAATCTTTTGTATGTTCATAAAAATATCAATTTGTTTAAAAAATACAGTGACGTCCATAATGTAAATACCAGGAACAAACACAAATTTGTTGTTCCTACAACCAGGCTTAAGAAAATAAGTGGTTCGTTTAGATGCCAATGTATACGTTTTTATAATAAACTACCTAGCCACATTCTAGAACTAAGCCTTAATAAATTCAAAAAATGTATAAAGCGGAAACTTAGGATAACATATCGTGCCTGTATTCTATACAGGCACGATATGTTATCCTAACTAATATTATAGATGCTTATGTAAGTTTCTTAGTTTGTTTGTTACCTTTTCACGCCTAAACCACTGAACCGTTCATCCTGAAATTTTGCAGATACGTTGTCAGGTGTACAGAAACGGACATAGGGTACCTTTCATCCCGAAAAAAGTACTGTTCGCGAGGAAAACAATAATAAATTTCTTATGTCTTCAATTTACAAATTCCCTCAGAGACAAATTTAAAGAAATTAATGTAATGACTGTGCCTTCTCAGTATATTTATGAAAATCTTTTGTATGTTCATAAAAATATCAATTTGTTTAAAAAATACAGTGACGTCCATAATGTAAATACCAGGAACAAACACAAATTTGTTGTTCCTACAACCAGGCTTAAGAAAATAAGTGGTTCGTTTAGATGCCAATGTATACGTTTTTATAATAAACTACCTAGCCACATTCTAGAACTAAGCCTTAATAAATTCAAAAAATGTATAAAGCGGAAACTTTGTCAGAAAGCCTTTTATACTGTCAAAGACTATATTGAGGACAAAAAGGCTTGGGATTGAGCTGCTCCAATAAATTTAAACAATTAATGTTGATTTAAATACCTTTTTTATATATTTTATACAATAACATGAATATTTACTTTGTAAAGTATTACTTATATTATTGTGAATGTGAAGACTACGTGGCCGCGTGGATCATTGTTTTTTATTTATTTTATTTTATCCTTTTCTCAGTTTTAGTCATAGTCTGGCAGTTTGAGTAATTTATGCGGCCTACCCTAATGTCTTTTCTTTGGTATTGTTCGTCGAATCGTTAAGCTCCTTAAGTTTTGAGTTGAGCTGCACGATTACTGACAAATGCGTGCACTGACTGGACAGGTCCACTCAATCTGTGTGGTTCTTTCCTCCAAAGACCATTTCAAACTGCAATCTACATGGTCTTCACATGATCTGACCAAGATTATGTCTGGACTTTAAAAGAGACTATGACCTCTGAGTTTGTTTCGGCCTTTCTTCTCAGAGTAATCAGATAGGAAACGTCGACCTCATCTAGTTTTAAAAAATATGTTTGAAGTGTAAAAGTGTTTGTACAAACCTACTTACAGAAAATAAATCATTTATCATCGTCTTTCGAATCATGATTGAATTATATTATTACAAGCAGAGTACAACCCGAATTGATTGTCATATCCTAAATTAATGCGAGCGAAGCTGCGGGCAAAAGCTAGTGTCATTTAAATTCATCTCTTGATTAAAGTTAAAAGATTAGGCAGTTCGCAAATAAATCCATACTTCCATAATAATATTATTAATTCGAAAGTCCGTCTGTGTCTGTTACTTTTTCACTCCTAAACCACTGAATGAATTTCGACAAAATTTGGCTAGGAGATAGATGGTATCCTGGGGAAGAACATAGGCTACTTTTTGTTTCAAAAATAATCCTATAGTGGATGAAATTTGGAAATATAGTCATAATCCGTATCTTGAGATAACATTTAGTCTTTATTTCAATCGGTCCACCTGGGTAAAAAGTTATTACAATTTATGACCCTGTTACCTTTACACTCCTTATAACGGCTGAACGGATTTGGATGATAGGCATACGGATAGGCCATGATTTGGGTTAGGACATAAGATATTTTTATTCCGGTACCTACGTTCCCGTGGGATAATATCCGATATTCGCGCGGGCAAAAGATAAAACCAGTGTTATAAACACAGCTTGGGTTCAAGATCAGCCAATCATCTAAGTTAAGGCTTGTCCGCCGTAAAAAGCGCGGTCACTGTCGGACTGCATAGGAAAGAAAGAGAAGCGCGATGACACAACGCTTGCAAAATATGAAGTAATTATCGATTTACAAAAAATCTATTGATTGGACTAAAAAAGTAATGACATGAAACCATTCCTTATTATTTTGTAGAGAACTGTATAAATTTATGAACACTTTTAATGAAAATTGTAGGAGTAATATGGTAAAAACTCGAAAAAATAGACAGAAATAGACCTGGATTTAGTTATTTTTTTCCTTAGTTCTACAAACTAAAATAGATTTCAACAACAAATGAAATCACTTCTTATGTGTTGTAGATTACTGTGTATTTTTTCCTATAAAAAAGATGCTATAGTTACTGTAAAAGATGGTCACAAAGTTACATAGTTTCGCCGTATTTTAGGAAGGAGGAGCCTTAATAGAAGGCATTGCATATTATACCATTATCACAATTTCGCCAGTAGCCCACATCCCATAGTTCAGTAGGTTATCCCGGTTGGTCCCGGGCAAGGCGGTGACCTCTTCAAGTAGGTCAGCATGCATCCCGCCCCGGTGCAATGTAGCTGGTGACCTGGTTGGAGGATGAGGTTGTATTTAGGATGTTGCTGATTGGCTGTATTTTGTAAAGTGAAAAAATAATAAAAGAGGCTTTGATTTTATAGAACAGTTTTTTTTTTTTTTTTTTGAATGGTAAACAGAAAGAATATTACGTTTATTTGCGCCTAAAAATACACACGTACATACATAAAGAGCGCTGTTTGCACATTGTCAAACATTTTTTTCTTTTTTTTAGGCCGCATGGTTTCCGACTTTTGATGAAAAATGTTAAAAATATACTTTTCCCCCCATCCTTGTCTCCGAAGTTTGTTTTGAAAAATCTGAAATTATTCTATGTGATAGAAGTTTATTGTAAAGATTACGGGAAAAATAGAACGATGTCTTCAAATGCACACTTTTTCAGAAATCGGAACGGAACCCTCAGTGCGCGAGTCCGACTCACTCTTGACCGGTTTTTTTATTTTTATTAGCCTATTTTTATTTTTATTAGCCTATTTTTATTTTTATTAGCCTATTTTCTGCCCCACTGGTGGACAAAGGCCTCTCCTTTTTCCTTCAGACAGTTTTACTAGTTAATATTTAGTGTAGACTTTCGATCTTTGAGAAGAAAAGAAATGCCAAAACAAACACAAAGGTCAGGGATTGTTTATGTCCATATATATGTTGTGATACAAAATAATGTTATAACTCAACAACCATAGAGTTTCTTGCCGGCTCTTCTCCATAGGAAACGACCATTTGGAACCGTGCACCTAGCTTCTGACGTTTCATAAGTGCCCATGTAGGTTTATGTGAAATAAAATTTATCTACCAAGTAGTATAGCACACTTTTTCAGAAATCATCAACAAAAATTACATAATATGTATTATAATGGTACGGAACCCTCGGTGCTCGAGGCCGACTAGATCTTGACCGGTTTTTTTTTTACCACAACCGTAGTTCGTTCTGATGCGAGAGAAGTATCATAAGCAGTAAGGCTGCCGTTTCCCCGAAATCTCTTAAATATTCATAAATCAGGTTAAGCTACGCTTGCCGGAGCTGCTCCGTGGATAGGTGACCATCTTTACATACCGAGACTCCTCCGTGCCTCGGAAAGCACGTTAAGCCGTTGGTCCCGGCTGTCTTTCGTGGATCTTTGACAGTCGTTACGGGTTGTCAGAAGCCCGAAAGTCTGACAACCAGTCTTACCAAGGGGTAATCGTACTAGAGATAGTGCAATGCGTGAAGACGCGCCCCACTCCTCCTAACCATTGCACACTTTTGCTATATACGGTTAGAAGGAGTAGTGGGGCGCGTCTTCGTGGATTACACTATCTATACCCAGTTACTGGGTTGTGGAGGTCAGATAAGCAGTCGCTCCATGTAAAATACTGGTATTCAGCTGCATCCGGTTAGACTGGAAGCCGACCCCAACATAGTTGGGAAAAGGCTAGGCAGATTGATTCATAAAGAACCGTAGCAAATCCTAACTATAATATCAAAAGTGCCTACCAATTCCAAACCCTTTCTTGGGACAATAGGCTCGTCCCATATTACATGTGGTGTACATAGTACAATGTCGGTGTACCTATAAGGGCCCTCGCCCACGGCTACTTTTTGTAGCGATGCTGTCGCGCGTTTACGAAATGCGCGACTGCATCGCTACTAACGCGCGTTAGTCGCATTTCCAACGCGCTACAGAGGCGATGCCAACGCGCTACAGTATCGCGACTGTATCGATGCAAACGCGCGACCGTGTCGGACGACATCGGGGAGAGAACGGAGGGAGGGTGGCGCGTGAGTGGAGAACTGAGCTTTCGTTGCCTACGCTTCGGCTGCTTACGTAAAAGCAGCACCAAAGACAACGATGATTCGATTAATGATTCTGTTATCGATAATGGCCTTGAGCGCGCGCAACTAGCGCACATCCCTACTCCGATTATGATTTATGACCAAGTCTGCAGCGAGATTTTAACTATACTATAGTAGTTTTTGACATACATACAGACAGACAGACTGAGTCACACCATAAGGGTTCCTTTTTACGATTATGGTACGGAACCCTAAAAATTAATATTTACCAAATTAATATATTTGTTTTCCCTTTAAATGTCCTTCCCTTCTGTAACTTCCCTTCGCTTTAAATGTCCCGACGGTGTCTCGGGAAAATAGGGCAACCCTAACGTACACCTCTGCCTATCTCGTGGGGGAACAGTCGTGATGCTATATGTTATGTCCTTTTCACACCACCTGCTCGAAAATGTCAAATTATATGTCAAGCAACCTTAACCTAAAGTGAGTCATTAGTGGCCGGGGGCACAGCCGGTCAATAATGTTGTACTGGATTTCATTATGACCCGCTGGTCAATAATGTGATTTGAATTTAGAATCTCACATGCTCAGCTAAATTGGCAGTATAGTACTATCAAACACCCTTTGGTGCCAGAAAGAGGAAAGCTATTCTCGAAACCCTTACTACGCGTGGATGATATTCTCGATTTCCTACAAAATCATAACGACTGCTTCTTCATATCGTTGCCATGTTTTCGAAGACATAATATTGTTAGAATAATTAGTTAACTACGAACCATTTTTTTTGGAACGAAGTTCCTTATCGCGCGTTGTGAAAGGGGGCTAGACGGAAAAAAGTCTCACGAAAAGTTGTCACGACACTTTTTGCTATAGGTAGCTATTGTAAGCCGTGCGGCGGCGGCGTGCGCATGTTTCTCTGTCTGTCTCTCTCTCTCTCTCTCTCTTATAGAAAGCAAGCCAGATATTTTCATTTCTATTTCGCATTGAACAGAGTGGTGTCGCGATGATGATGATGATGATGATGATGATGATGATGATGATGATGATGATGATGATGATGATGATGATGATGATGATGATGATGATGATGATGATGATGATGATGATGATGATGATGATGATGATGATGATGATGATGATGATGATGATGATGATGATGATGATGATGATGATGATGATGATGATGATGATGATGATGATGATGATGATGATGATGATATTTTGTTACAATTCCTTCACTAATTAATCGAAAGGAACTTCGTTCCATCCGGGTGTCCCTTGACACCTCTAAGTTTTTTTTTTTCTTTAATTTCACATCAACATCTATAAACGTACCAAATAAAAACTTAACTTTATCTTTGCACAACTGGACTAATGTCTCAAATGTTACCATTAACTTCAATTAATATGTAAGTGCATACAACTAACTAGTTCTAAATATGTTATTCTTACTGTTTGTTTATTTAATAAATACTTTGTTTTTCGTACTATGGCTATTATTTTCTCACAGTAGGTGTAAAAAGTAGAGTATCCTCCTCTGGGCTAAAGGTGTCTTTGCCTTGGGCTAGCTTGAATCCCTCGCTGCATTCAGGATTCTTGTATTAACTCCCTCGCTTCGCTCGTGAGTTAAACTATTAACTCCCTCGCTGCGCTCGGGAGTTAAATCCCGAATCCTTCATTGCGCTCGAGATTCAATATGACGCCCGTGACATAAGACACAACTTTAGCCCCTCGGTGCATAATCTACTATTCCTTATAAACCTCATAATTTGAAGGTACTATTGATGAGTCACGGGCGCTCTGAACTTGCTTCAAGGGCATTAGGTCACGGCTCTATGTTGTAGGGGCTGTTTTCACTACACGTACGTGTGTCCTACATGTATCTTGGTAGTATTGGGTAAAAAAAACCGGTCAAGAGCGAGTTGTACTCGCGCACCGAGGGTTCCGTTCCGATTTCTAAAAAAGTATGCTATTTAGAGACATCGTTTTATTTTTTCTGTAATCTTTACATGAATTTCTATCACATAGAATAATTTCAGATTTTTCTCTTTGCAAACTTCGGAGTTTGGGGGGGGGGGGGTATTTTTTACATTTTTCATTAAAAGTCGAAAACTATGCAACCTAAAAAAACAATAAAAAAACGTATGAGAACAGCGTTCTTTCATATGATACCCCACATGCCCTAGGAGCCCCACTTTGAATTTTTAAGACCCCCTTTCAGAACCTGTTAAAAAAAATATATATAAATATTTTTATTTCTTTCTTATTTGCAAAATGGTTGGGTAAACGTCATCTAAAACTGTTCCAAATTTCAAGTTGATAGCATTAGTAGTTCTTGAGATATCCAGCTGTGACAGACAGACAGACAGACTGAGTGACACCATAAGGGTTCCTTTTTTACCATTTTGGTACGGAACCCTAAAAACCGGTCAAGAGCGAGTCGGACTCGCGCACCGAGGGTTCCGTACCATCATGTATACTTATGTAATTTTTGTTGATGATTTCTGAAAAACTGCTATTTAGAGACTTCGTTTTATTTTTCCTGTAATCTATACATAAACTTCTATCACATAGAATAATTTCAGATTTTTCTCTATGCAAACTTTATTATGTCGTATCAAGAGTCGCTGTTTATTTAAATGATTTTGCGGAGTGAATCTTCTGTACTTGTATATTCTGTGGTAGTGCTCTAAAAATTCACATACATACGTAAATTTTTACGTGTACAGTTTATTGTAATAGCCCGGTTCTCTCGCATTCTTCACGTCTCGTGGCATATAAAAATAAAAATAATGACTTATTTTGTAATATTTTCGAACTAAAGAATTCTGGGGAATTATACTGTCTTAAGGGTCGGCTATAGGAAATCGCGTTATGGGTTTTTGATCCTAACTTAATATTCTAAATGCGAAAATGAGTTCGTTTGTTTGTTTGTAACGCTTTCACACTAAAACGGCTGAACAGATTTGGATGATATTTGGCACACAGGTATACCATGACCTGGATTGGGACATAGTATACTTTTTATCCCGGTAGGTTAATTTCCGACATGTACGCGGGCGAAGTCGTTGGCTAAAGCCAGTAAGTTTATAATAATAGAAAACAAGTCACGAAAAAAAAATCTGGCTAGTTCAAGAGGGTCAGTGAAGAAATCGGATTGAGGAGAAACCTTGTCATCATCATCCTCCTGCCCGTATCCCAATCTATTCGCGGTCGGCGCAACATGTCCTTTTCTTCCACACTTCTCTATCAGTCGTCATCTCGGTAGTCACCCCCTTTCTAGCCATGTCATCTTTCACACAGTCCATCCATCGTTTCTTTAATAAACCTTGTATTCATTATAAAACACTATCAAAAACGGGAAAGACGTCGCTGAGCTGTCATCAGTCCTCCCGTGACCACGATCGCTGCAAGGCGGTCGAAACGTCGGGAAACAAGTAGGTACCTGTTTACCTCGTTAAAACGAATATCGCGATAAGACCCGTTTTTGATAGTGTTTTATAATGTGTGCAAATCGCGAAAGTTTAAAAAGTTTAAACCTTGTATTGTTTAAAAAAAATAATATTACATAAAAACGTGCAAAAAGCACTACCGTTTTTTGATAAATTTTGCGTAAATAAGAAGTTTTAGAGGCATGAGGAACAGGGTGTAAAGTTCACTCATCCTCTATTGAAAAGGGAGGATCCTCCGACCAGACGGGTGTTGTGTCTGGTGGGCTACTGCCCGACGGTTGATGTCGGGACGTTGTATATGCTATATCGCGTGGTAAACTCTAATTGCGCGATGCAGGTTTGCGTGACGTCATGTTATATAGATGCGTAGTTCGTATGTGGAGATGTAGATGCCGCCACAAAGTCAATTTCCTGTTTTTTCTAACCACCAATTTTTTCTCTTACAAAATAGTAAAGTAGTTTAATATTTTCAGTTGTAATCTGTGGAAAATGTACTGGGTAGTACTTATATTTGTTAAGTTATTTCTGTTTATTTTTAACTAGCTGCGCCCCGCGGTTTCACCCGCGTAGACCGGGATAAAAAGTAGCCTATGTGTTAATCCAGGGTGTCAGCTATCTACATACCAAATTTCATCCAAATCAGTTCAGCCGTTTGAGCTTGAAGAAGTAACAAACATACACACTCACAAACTTTCGCCTTTATAATATTAGTGTATTTGCCTTTATATCTACTGTTTGTTTTTCCATATAAAATAAAATAACATACATACCGAGACTCCTCCGTGCCTCGGAAAGCACGTTAAGCCGTTGGTCCCGGCTGTCATTCGTGGGTCTTTGACAGTCGTTACGGGTCGTCAGAAGCCCGAAAGTCTGACAACCAGTCTTACCAAGGGGTATCGTATTGCCCAGTTACTGGGTTGTGGAGGTCAGATAGGCAGTCGCTCCATGTAAAATACTGGTATTCAGCTGCATGCAGACTGGAAGCCGACCCCAACATAGTTGGGAAAAGGCTAGGCAGATTGATTTTTTTCCCATATAAAATAAAATTAAATAAATAATAGCTCTTCCACTTACCCTGAAACTGAACCGCTACGAAACTACACAATGAGTCACACAAGACTGCTACAGCAGCTACGCGCCTGAACTTGCTACGATTAGGTCACGGCTCTACGCCGTAGCGACGTAGCTCGTAGCCGTAGACTTATTTTTTCATAATGTGTTATCCGTCACATCACAACATTAAGGTGTATAGATGCCTCGATGACCTTGCGCATCTGGGCGGAGCTTAACCACCACCCCCGTTCATACGTAAAGCGAGCGCGGTGGCGCGCTACACTAAAACGAATGTCAAAGAATATGCAGGGTCGCAGAGATGCGCACGTAGGGCGGCATTTTTGCCTACGATTCCAGAAGGGAATGCAGGGCTGATATTTGTTACGCAACTACTTTAAGTTTTAACGGGACATTATTTTTAGCATGTAGGTATGTGGTTATAGTAAAATTAGAATAGAGCTACTTGAATTAGCACTAGCCATTAGGATGTACAGTGGGCTGCGTCAATTGGGTATTAAAATTTTAATACAACTGGGGTACCTAATTGATAAAGCCCCATTGTACACACGGCTATATATCAAGCTATCTATACATTTCCAGTATAAGCTGATCTTGCATTATTTCCGTACAATGAGAGGTCAGCTTATACTGGAAATGTACAGCTTGATACGTAGCCGTGTGCAGCCGTTTTGTATAATAATCTATTTAACTTTTTTTTCAAATTTTACCATGATCGGTTCATCAAAACTTTAGAAGTGATGTGTAACTTTTTTTTTTGAAAAAAATAAAATTATATTTGCACAAACTGTAGGTACTTACATACAAATTAATGTTTTACAGAAAGAGTGATATTTTCACCAATTTGAGTAATAAAAGTAAAGTAAGAGGCGCAGTGACCCTATATTTTTGGTAATATTTTTTTTACATAAATACTCCCTGACAACGCTGGTGTATCGGACATCTTCACATTGCCTCTGACGGGACAGGACTGGTACGATAGCCAACGTGTGGACGCCTCACGAAATTAACCGACTGACGTTGGTACGAGTGTTGCTGGCAACCTGTGGCACCGGTGTTAGGGCCTATTTCACGATGTCCGGATAGCCACTACTCACCGATTAATTCAAAAATGGAACAGAATTTGTATGAAATTATCTGCCAAGTAAGTTAATAGGAACTTAACCGTAGGTGGTGAGACAGGCTTCAACTTTTTTTTACGCGATGCTATTATTCGAATTAATGTTTCTGAATTTAAATTTTGATATTCTAATAAACTGGGTACGGTTCTTTTAAACTGTTTTTACCTCTTTTAAATCTAATCAGCCTTCTTATATAGATCTGCTAATAATTTTACTGCCAAGTGGGCCACGGTTGTGTTTATGTATACTTTGTAAAATTATTTATTACCTAACTACAAGGTCTTGTTTTACCACCTTTCAATGAAAACTCAAGATGGCGGCCGCAAAATTTTCAAATTTTTGAAAACCATGAAAACGATATGCATGACGAAAAATTTTGCGGCTGCCATCTTAGATTTTCATTCCAAACACCCTAGAAAAAAAAACTCATCAGTTTATCAAAAGTTATTAAAATATAGATGATATTGGATTTATATTTATTATATATTTGAAGTTCACAAAAAGAATCGCAAATATTATATTTGAGTGTTAAATAATATTTTTGGGAGCGAAAAATGGGAATTGTTCCACATAATTCATTTAAGATTTTGTGATGAAAGATACTTATAGTAAATTCAAATTCAAATTCTTTATTTGCTTAAAACATGGTGTTTATAGGTCTTACAATTGAAACAGAAGTACAAACATGTTTAGCTATTGGAACTATAGCATGCAAAATCGAGTCTTAGCTTAAACCGAGTCATAACTTATTTTCAAGGAATGTTTTAAGGGAGTAGAAGTTGTGGGCTTTCAGCCATTCCAACAATTTATTCTTAAACAATATATTATTTTGAGTTTTAAGTTCTCTAGGTATTTTATTATAAATTCTTACACACATAGTTAGACAACTTTTGCTGTATTTGGACAATCTGGGAGTGTCAAAAAAAACTAATCTATTTTGGTCTCTGCGATTTCGAGAGCTTACGTCAGACACTTTTACAAAATATTCTTTATATTTCCATACAAACATGCAAATTTCATATATATATAGAGATGGTAGCGGTAACAAACGAAGTTTTTTGAATATTGGCTCGCAGGACTCATAAATAAAAAGTAGTAATTTCCTGTGGATTGCATTTTTATCTCTACACTGGTGCCGATTCTCTTGTACAAGAGAATCGGCACCAGTGTAGATACACCAACTAAACTAACTAAACTATATCACTAAAACTTACTTTTAGCTATGAGAATCTTAGAACTATTCTGCAAAAAAAAAATCTCTAAAAAAACAATTTTGACGCAACTAAAATCGAGTTTGACAATCGCGATTCCGCGTGGTACTTGTTTGCCCTACCCCGAGAATGTTTTGTAGAGCCCGAGGCGCCCAGGGAGGGCAGCTTAAACGTGTTTTATATGGAACGTAGGTTTTTGGTACCTACGTAGGTACCTGGTAGGTAGTTGGGAAAAGGTTAGGCAGATTGATTTTTTACATTGTAACAATTTTAAAATATAAACAAAAAAAAAATATTTCAGTAGTAAATATGAAATACGAGTACTAGCACTTCCCGTGCGGCTTCGCCCGCGTGTATGTCGGAAAATATTCCACGGGTTTATCATTTTGACCTCATTATCATTTTCAGCTACCTCAAAAATCATGAAAATGACACCCATGACGGAGAAATTTGAAAATTGTTGAAGCCGCCATCTTAGATTTTCATTTTGACTCCATTATCATTTTCAGCGCCCCCAAAAACCACGGAAACGACACCCATGACGAAAAATTTAAAAATTTTCTCAGCCGCCATCTTGGATTTTCATTTTGACCTCATTATCGTTTTCAGTGACCTCAAATACCATGGAAATGACACCCATGACGAAAAATTTGAGAATTTTTGCAGCCGCCATCTTGGATTTTCATTTTGACCCCATTATCGTTTTCAATGACCTCAATACCATGAAAATGACACCCATGACGAAAAATTTGAAAATTTTTGCATCCGCCATCTTGGACTCAAAAACCATGAAAATGACACCCATGTCATTATTATTATTGCCTTTATTTCATTTTATATATCTGTAGGATTGGCCTTGGAAACATCAGAAATAGAACTCAGATATGGCAATACACAAATTAATTAAATTGAACAATCAGTTATCAATTTAGAAAATGTAGAAATATAGAAATGATATAAAATTAATTAAATAACTAATAATGGTAGTGTATTGTTTGTTGTTGCATGTTGTTGTAGTTGTTTGTTGTTTTGTATTACTGTTTGTTATTAATGATAAATAAAAATAATTAAAGACAAAACAACATTTTTTTTTTCTTCAAAATATTTTTTTTTTCGCCTATACTATTCGGCCATCCGTCAAGCTCGTACCGGCCGTTAGGGAACTTCGTTCCAAAAAAAAAAAAGTTGTTTTGCACTTGAAGTCAAGGTGTTGGTTGGGTGTTGGTGTGAATTTTAGTTCTAAACTAACTAACTAACTAATTTTATTCCAAATCTTTTTAATAGCGATTAAAAACAGTACTGTATATTTTTTTCTTTTTTTGCTTATATCTCGAAAACGGTGTGTCCTATCGCAAAAATAATAAAAATTTTGCCCCCCTTTATAAAACCCATAAACCCCTATGACTGAACATGTAGGTAACAAAAAAAAAAAAAAAGGATTTTTGTTCCCGTGGAATATTTTCTGACATCCACGCGGTCAAAGCCGCGCAGGAAGTGCTAGTATTTCATATTTACTACTGAAATATTTTTTTTGTTTATATTTTAAAATTGCTACAATGTAAAAAATCAATCTGCCTAGCCTTTTCCCAACTATGTTGGGGTCGGCTTTCAGTCTAACCGGATGCAGCTGAATATCAGTATTACATGGAGCGACTGCTATCTGACCTCCACAACCCAGTTACTGCGTAATACGATACCCCTTGGTAAGACTGGTTGTCAGACTTTCGGGCTTCTGACGACTCGTAACGACTGTCAAAGATCCACGAATAACAGCCGGGACCAACGGCTTAACGTGCTTTCCGAGGCACGGGGGAATCTCGGTATGTAAAGATGGTCACCCATCCACTGACCAACCCCGGCAAGCGTAGCTTAAGCTGACGGATCGACCCGTGCGGCTGTCATTACTTAGCCACGAGCTCCTCTCTAGAATTGTTACAATGTAAAAAAAGTATTTATAAATGCACATCAAAAATAGTCAACAATCAAGCGCCCACGCGCGCAATCGAATTGGGACCTCTGCAGCGAGCTAATCTATAAACGCACACTACTACAATAAGTTCGTAAATATTATGCCCTAACACATACGTATGAGCATGTCGAACGATAGCCGGTGCGGAGTAGCGAGCGACACAACCCTCCCGTCTCAATGCCAAAGCAAGACTGCCGCCCGCGCCCGCGCAGAGCTCCTCTGAACCTGTATCTCAAAATGGGAACATTTTCTTTGCAAATGTTGATTGATTTACAAAAGCTGTAGACCATTTGTAGCACTTCTAACCATCAATTTTTTAGTGTAAAAATATTTCCAAACACCAAAGCTGTTTAGGAGAAGTAGGGATATTAGCCAAAAAATAGCGTTTTGGTAAATATTTTTTTAAGGCAAAAGTATCAGCCATATGAAAAAATCCTGTAGCTCAAATGTTGTTTATGAATCTATATCAAACATATATTTTTTTCAAATCTTCTAAACAAGCCGTTAATGAGAAGTAGGCTTATAAAGTGACCGTGTTACGGTACTAAACGGGAGTAAGGCCCTTAATTACTAAGCTACAATCCTACAGTTTCATTGCTCCGATTTCAACAATAAATAAACATTCTGAGGACAGAACGTATTGTTTTTTAACCGGCGAAAAAAAAAGGAGGAGGTTCTCAAGTCGACACATATTATTTTTTTTTAATGTGTAACCACGCGTAACTTTTTACAGAGTTGTCCAATTTGAAATATTCTTGTCCCCTAGAGTGTTTTCTGCACCCCATGTGTGCATAAGGAAAAACCCTTTATACAACGTGCAACGTTAAATGCGCAAAACCTCTTAAGGGGTCATTGTACTCATCATCTTGAACAACTTTTACTATGGGACCAAACCTGAAATATATAAATAAAAATGAATCCCTATTTCCCTTGGTCATCGCATTACGCGTGAACGGATGGAACAATTTCGCTAATTCTTTTTTTGCTGTGTTTATTATTGTCAGGAGAACGTTTTTACGTAGAGAAAAAATGGAAAAGTTGCCGGGAAAATTGGAAAATTCGGGAAAACTTAAAGTGGATTTTCTATGGGAATTTTGAATTATTGAAATTGGAACAGGACAACGTCTGTTGGGTCAGCTAGTCGTATATAAACGTAAAAAAACATCATCCGATGGAAAAAAAATCATCATCAGTAGTTGTGAACCTATGGGGTTCGCAACTAACCCCCCTTACCCCCCCGCTGGGGTTGTCGGTTTATAAATTAGTACATAAAAAACACTTGAGGGCTTAATTCGGGAGGGTATACCTGGAAGCTGGTCCCATGTAAAATATGTTTACTTTGTTTGGGTAGTTTTTGAGTTAGCTTCAATAATACGTATTTTTTTTCTTCTTTTTATGTCGATGATATTCTCATTTCTTTTGCAGGTAGTGATAGTCGAATTTGTGTGGGGTAGTACCTACCATAACTAAAAAATGAAAAAAAAAAAAAACTTTTTTTACAAAAAAAAAACAATAGAAAATGAAATATTGTCAATTATTTTCTAAGAGTAAATACCAAAATAATTGCTTTCTTATAAGATTGGGGAAGACCTGTTGGAAAAAAAAAGAAACATGGTAAATATTCCGTTTTAAATAACTAGTGTTGCAATACAGTTTTAGCTCGCGAGGTCTACTGTTCTCAGAAGTACTAGTTAATGAGTACTGGTAGCTAGTGAGTCATTCTCGTGGTTCAGCTGTAGCACCAAAGCCTCCTACGCAATCCACGTAAACGGTGACTCACTGTCGTAGCTCGTAGCAGCTGAACTTGCTACGAGTCTACGTAGACGGTGACTCACTGTCGTAGCTCGTAGCAGCTGAACTTGCTACGAGTCTACGTAGACGGTGACTCACTGTCGTAGCTCGTAGCAGCTGAACTTGCTACGAGTCTACGTAGACGGTGACTCACTGTCGTAGCTCGTAGCAGCTGAACTTGCTACGAGTCTACGTAGACGGTGACTCACTGTCGTAGCTCGTAGCAGCTGAACTTGCTACGAGTCTACGTAGACGGTGACTCACTGTCGTAGCTCGTAGCAGCTGAACTTGCTACGAGTCTACGTAGACGGTGACTCACTGTCGTAGCTCGTAGCAGCAGAACTTGCTACGAGTCTACGACCATGGCATTAGGTCATGGCTTTAAAGCGATTGGGATACACCGTTTCCATTGGTATACGGTACGAGATTAGTAAAGTTTTTCTGTGTTTTAGAAATAAAAATGGATTGTGTCAAATTTGAAACGCCGATGATTTTTTTGAAAAATTCTTCTATCTATTCAATACTATTAGGGTTCCGTACCAAAATGGTAAAAAAGGAACCCTTATGGTGTCACTCAGTCTGTCTGTCTGTCTGTCACAGCTGGATATCTCACGAACTACTAATGCTATCAACTTGAAATTTAGAATAGTTTTAGATGACATTGATACAACTATTTTTCAAATAAGAAAGAAATTAAAATATTTATATTTTTTTTGCAACAGGGACTGAAAGGGGGTCTTAAAAAATCAAAGTGAGGCTGTGAGTGAGGTGTGGAAGTGTGAGTGAGGCATGTGGAGTATCATATGAAAGAGCGCTGTTTGCACATTCTCAAACATTTTTTTTTCTTTTTTTAAGCCGCATAGTTTTCGACTTCTGATGAAAAATGTAAAAAAAAATATCTCCGAAGTTTGCAAAGAGTAAAATCTGAAATTATTCTATGTGATAGAAGTTTATGTAAAGATTACAGGAAAATAAAACGATGTCTCTAAATAGCACACTTTTTCAGAAATCGGAACGAAACCCTCGGTGCGCGAGTCCGACTCGCTCTTGACCGTTTTTTTTTAAACAGTTTGATCTTGATATTTTATCTTGTTATATATATTTTAATCTAATCTTGTGAGGATGTTGTGATGAGAAAATAAATAAAAAACATTAAGTATTATTGTTTGTTTGAAAAAAAAAAATATTTTGATAGTAAGTATTTATATTCAGGGGCTTTTGTGGCTAAGTAATAACAGCCACACGGATCGATCAAACAGGTTAAGCTACGCTTGCCGCGGTTGGTCTATGGATGGGTGACCATCTATACATACCAAGACACCTCCGTCCCTCGGAAAGCACGTTAAGCCGTTGGTCTCGGCAGTCATTCGTGGATCTTTGACAGTCGTTCCGGGTCGTCAGAAGCCCGAAAATCTTACAAACAGTCTTACCAAAGGGTCTTATCGTATTACCTAATAACTGGGTTGTGGACATAGAAATATAAAAAAACAGGAGAAGTGGCAAGCGGGCGGATCTGTGTCCGCGCGACATGCTCAGTATGAGCCGTTCATAGTACTAATTTCGTCTCCGCGAACTAGTGCGCTTTCGACTGTGACCGTGACAATTTATAGGAATGCCGTGTTGTTCAGTGGTTTCTTGTAAAAACCGAAGCCATGATTTACAATCATGGAATCACTTTCCATTTGTAAGTACAAGTATTTTACCGTATTTGTCTTTAAAATCATGAAAGTGACAAAGGGAAAAAGTGGAGACACAGGCTTCCGATACATTTTAACATACTGGGCACATCTCCTTCCTAGGGTAGTGGAGGTCAGATAGGCAGTCGCTTCATGTAAAATACTGGTATTCAGCTGCATGCAGTTAGACTGGAAGCCGACCCCAACATGTAGGGAAAAGGGCTATAGTATAGTTAAAATCTCGCTGCAGACTTGGTCATAAATCATAATCGGAGTAGGGATGTGCGCTAGTTGCGCGCGCTCAAGGCCATTATCGATAGCAGAATCATTAAGGTCACGTAAACATACTGCATTCATTAAGTATTCATTTTTGAATTATTAAAGTATTCATTCATTTATTATTCTTTTGTTTATATATTTAATATGCTTTGTAGTAAATTGGTAATAAAATAAAAAAAAATGTGTATTTATTTCTATCACCCATTTATAAATATATAAAACTATCGATATCACTCATCGACTGCAGTAATGCACAGGACTACGTGTGGTCGTGGCCTGCCCATAAGGCCGGTGAGTGGGAAAGAGAGCGAAACACTCGAATGATTTATGACCGAGTCTGCAGCGAGATTTTAACTATACTATAGGCAGATTGACTTACCTAAAGCCAATAAATCACATTACCGTGTCGTGCGACAATGCACACAAGCCGCCGATCGTTCGATAGCGCTGACTGATTGCCGCGTTTCGTTCCGCCTTACATAACTTATAGCGATAGCGCGTTGTTAAATACTGTTCATACTCTTACTGTGACGTCATTGTCTGCGGGTTATAAATTATATTTGAGTTAGGAGTTGCTGTGCTGGGTAAATGTGCTTAACTTCTAAGGCATCCGGTAGAGGGTTCGAATTCCGACAAAAATACCGATGCGTTATTTTTAGGGTTCCGTACCTCAAAAGGAAAAACGGAACCCTTACAGTATGCTGCGGGTTATAAATTATATTTGAGTTAGTAGTTGCTGTGCTGGGTAAATGTGCCTAACTTCTAAGGCGTCTGGGTTCGAATTCTGACAAAAATACCAATGCGTTATTTTTAGGGTTCCTTACCTCAAAAGGAAAAACGGAACCCTTACAGTATGCTGCGGGTTATAAATTATATTTGAGTTAGTAGTTGCTGTGCTGGGTAAATGTGCCTAACTTCTAAGGCGTCTGGGTTCGAATTCTGACAAAAATACCAATGCGTTATTTTTAGGGTTCCTTACCTCAAAAGGAAAAACGGAACTCTTACAGTATGCTGCGGGTTATAAATTATATTTGAGTTAGTAGTTGCTGTGCTGGGTAAATGTGCTTAACTTCTAAGGCATCTGGGTTCGTATTTTGCGGATGCCATAGCAAAAACAAAAGCAAACAGAAGGTGCCAAGAGAAGCGGCTTAAAGGGTACAGTCTAACACTGTAATTATTTGGCTTCTGTCTACCGCAATTAAGTACTATAAGTACTCCATTTACGTTACGTGATGTTAAATAGCATATACCTTTCCTCAAGAATTGGGATTTCAAATGCAAATAATGTCGGATGCGGTCAATAGTACGATCAGGAAACGAATCGCAAGCGCGCCACTGGCGACATCACGTGATCTACCCACACCAACAGCGCGCTTCTACAGAGTCGTGATGTTTTAAGCTCATCGCATCGGGGTTGCTACGTCGCGGAACTGTATTCGATTCGTTGTGCTCAGTAGTTGTGTTAATTTTAATATGGAGTGAGTGTTAGATTGTGATTTTAATAATCACCGAGTATATCACCCAGTGTGTTTTCATTGCATGAAACCCATCTTCTGCCCACATGGTGTCTGAATCTATCCGAGTAAATCCTGAAGTTCCGACATATTTTTTTTTTTTAAACTAATTTTACCTCTTTATAATATTAGTATAGAGAAGCATACACTCATTTATAATTTGCTAATAATATATTTCTATTTGTTACAGACACATGGCGTCCGTGGAACCGAAGAAGCATCAGCTAAACTCCGCTCTCTCTCTCTTTTCCGCCATCTTGCAATAACGAATTTACAAAAAAAAATGCGCTCCGTCAACAGCCGTCCACGTACTCACAGAACGAAAGTCATAAAAAAACTAAAAATAAAAAAGAAATACGAGCTTACCAACATAAAAATAAAACTGTGTTCTAAACTATAGTTACCAACTTAAGCGCGCGATTTTTTTTTGTTTGAAAAAAAAAAGTTTTTTGACTAAAGAGGCTTTAACTCTGTAGTTTATGGATGTAATATTAAATAGTTGCCTTCTCTTAGTAGTAGACAGTGTTGGTCCAATCTCTTTAATAAATAATAAGTAATAATTTTTCCCCCTTTATATAAACAAACTGTGTTTTAGAGGTGTTATAGAGTGAGTGAAGGTTAGTATATATTATCATTTTTGTAATTAAAAATAAAGTTAAGAAATAGTCTTTTGAGGAAAGAACCACACAGATTGAGTGGACCTGTCCAGTCAGTGCACGCATTTGTCAGTAATCGTGCAGCTCAACGATTCGACGACCAATTCCCGAACTTAAGGAGCTCCACGGTTCGACGACCAATACCAAAGAAAGGACATTTAGGTCAAATAGCTTTAATTAACTTCCATCAAGGTCCAAAACCAACGTTACCTCCTTGAGAATGATCTAAATCCCTTGTCATTTATTTCCAGTGTGAATTCATAAGCAATGGAGACTACAGAAGTGGAGAAGAATGTTCCTGCCGGCTCCGAAGATACCAGCCAACTTAGCAGGAACAGGGTGAGTGGGACTACCTCGGGCTCCAGTCAATCAATTTGCCTAGCCTTTTCCCAACTATGTTGGAGTCAGCTTCCCGTCTTAACCGGATGCAGCTGAATATCTGTATTTTACGTGGAGCGACTTCCTATCTGCCCTAAAATAATCTTAAATTAAAATAATTATTAAAAACACATTTTTACTGTGGCATTTATTTAACTCGTCTCAAAAATAGATAATACTTTTTGAGCTGAGTTCATTACATAAAACAATAGGAATGTGTTTTTAATAACTAAGCACCAGATTTACATTTTTCAAAAAAGCATCTTTTCATTTAACAATCTTAAAAATTTGGTGCCGTGTGAGCGAGAGAGGTGACAAAATGCGACAAGCCCTCTTAAGTTCTAACTTTTCTGTTTCTGCTTTACTGTTTGGAATTCATTTTTATCTAAACATAAAAAGTAATTTCCATGCCTGCAATACATACAAACTAATCGTGGAATATCGTCAAAATCTGTAGACGATCAGAATATTTCCAGCATACACTCGGCACTACTTGTCTAGATTAAAAACGGGTAGTATCTATTTAAACGCACATCAAAAATTACCAATTTTTCCCAACAAAATACGTACATAAAAATACTGTTTCCACGTCAAAATTTGCATGTCTAAATAAATTAAAGTTAACGTCAGATCGACGGAGCCCCGTGGCGGGGCTCCTATTTTTGTATGCAGGGTTTAAAGGAACCTAACCAAACCGGTTCGGGGTGCCCAATAATTATAATTTATACGAGTTTTGATATTCAATTAAGTAGGTTTATTAGATGCGCATTTGTTATTTTTGATGAACAGTTAGTGTTTTTGATATATAATTAATATTTTTGTTGTGACTTTGGACAAGAATTGATGTACAAAATGATTATTATTTGTACTAGGTTTAATATTCAATTACCTAGCTAATTAGTGCAATCAATGATTTGGTGTACATGTAGATTATTTGATGTAAGAATATTTTTATGGTGTGCGATTAATAATTTCCCATTAAAAACTTCCTAACGTCAGAGTTTATATTACCCTGCAGCCTACACTCATTATAAAACACCATAGCACCCTCATTCTCAATGCCAAGGCGAAGGCCCAAGGTCTAAGAGAAAGGTCTAGAGCATAATTAATGTTTCGTGTTATCTGACAAGGCTGTAAGGCTATGTTGGTGTTACCCCTTGCTAATGAGCGAGTTCTAGGTCTTGAAAGTGATTAAGGGGATCCGTAGTAAAAGTAAAAAGTGCCCAAAAGGCTGACAGCATTGCCACGTATACAACGTGGCAATGCTGTCAGCCTTTTGGGCACTTTTGTTGTTGTTTTGTTGTTGTTGTTTTTGTTGTTGTTGGTATCAAAGTAACCCCATTTGACGGTACACACTGCAGTTTAACAGTGCAAAAGCATCCATTGCTGATCTATGGTACCTATTTATGTAAGGACTTTCTATCATGTTTATTTATATTATTTTTGTCATCTTTCCAGAGTTTCAAATCAAAACAACTGGTACGCAGTCAAGCAATACGCGAAACGCATTCACCGCCGCGCGCGTTATCACCCGCGCAACCAACCACTCCTACAGTCACAATCTCTCCTACTACCGTCAACTCGACTCCTAGCGTCGGTAACTCATCGTCTAGCGTTGGTAAAACTGCGCCCAGCTTCGGTAACGCGGTGAATAATGTAGGTAACGCCGCGAGTAACATCGAAAACAGAGCGATTGACGTTGGAAACGCCACGAGTAATATCACAACCTCGCTTGGCATTGGAAACTCTCCGCCTAGCGTAGGAAACTCACCGCCTACCGTGGCAAACTCGTTAAATAGCGTAGTAAACTCCGGCCCTTTATCAGAGAAAACGAGTAATGAACGAACTGTGAGTGTGAGTGACGATTCTAGTCATGTTAGTGTTAGGTGTAGTGATGTGGTTAACAGTAGTGATGTGAAACATAGTGATAGTGATGATTTTAAGAAGAAGTTGCCCGTTGAGATTCAGGTGAGTTCTTACATTGCTTAAATTTTTGTTAAATATAAATGGTCCCCTCCCTGTTTCCACTCACATCTTTCTTGTGAATACCTTTTGTTAGTCGCCTTTTATTCATCCTTTCAACATGACCAAACCATATAAGCGAAAATCAATCTGCTTAGGCTTTTACCAACTATGTTGGGGTCGGCTTCCAGTCTAACCGGATGCAGCTGAATACCAGTATTTTACATGGAGCGACTGCCTATCTGACCTCCACAATCTAATAACTGGGTAATACGATACCCCTTGGTAAGACTGGTTGTCAGACTTTCGGACTTCTGTAACGATTGTCAAAGGTCCACGAATGACAGCCGGAACCAACGGCTTAACGTGTTTTCCGAGGAGTCTCGGTATATAAAGATGGTCACCCATCCACTGACCAATCCCGGCAACGTAGCTTAACCTGATGGATCGACCCGTGCGGCTTACTTGCCACGAGCTCCATTTAAGCATACTTTTTTAAATTTTTGTCACTACATCTTAAAGCTGAGATCTGTATCGCTATGCCCTGATGTCCATTAGTCCATCCCAGGTTTTCTCCATCTCTTTTTAACAGCAGTTCTCTTTCATAGATAACATCAGGCGGCTGGGACGACTCGTACCACGAGCGTCACCGCACTCGTCGCTGGCACTCGGACGCGTCGCGTGACCTACTATCAAACAACCCGCGCGTGAGCTGCGTATGCGGCTACTGCGCCGCTTGCGTCCACTGCAGGTACTATCGAAAGTCGAAGAATGCTTCACCCTTTTCAAAACTTTTTCGGTTGCACGTTGAAATCGTAGTTTGCAACGCCCTTTTTTAGTTTGACCAATGAATGAAGGATGAGCCTTTTTTTTTTTCAAAGTTAATTATTTTTGTTTGACCAATGAACGATGAATGTCGCCTAAGAAGGATGACCCTAAAATTGAAATGTGTCGAACCTTTTTTTTTATGATGTGTGCCGAAGCGCTATTGGTGGACGAAAACAATGTAGGCCACTAGCCACTGTCCCGTGCATACGAGAAGCGCCCTTATGGGGTGACGGACAAAAGTCGTTGATAATACGTCATCATCTGCCTAGCATAATCAGCCTATGAAGTTCCCATTGCTGAAAACACAGGCCTTCTCTCGGTGAGACTCCTGTGGCCATGAGCTACACGCGGCTGCGGAGAAAACAAATGAAAGAAGTTGTTTAGAGCATGCCACGAGTAAGCCGACGTTCGCACGGACGTAAAATATCGCGGCGATATTTGACGACAAGGTTGGCGCAGTGGTTGAGCGATTGACTGCTGCGCAGCATGTCGCGGGTTCGATTCCCGCACGAAACAAATATTTGTACGACCTACAAGTATTTGTTCCGAGTCTGGGTGGTTTTGTATGTATTTACAAAAAAAAAAAAAAAATGTATATAAGTAGTTTATCAGCCATCTCGTTACCATAACACAAGCATTAGGTTGCTTAGCTTGGGACTAGATGGCGTTGTGTGAAATGTCCAAGGATATTATTTTTTTTTTTTCGCGCACTGGATTTTCAACGCTCTGCTTAGCGCCAAGAGTTGAAAATCCAACAGTGTGTTTTATCGTCGCGCTGGGATGCACTCTGTTGTTGTTAGGTTGGATTCTCAATGCTCGGCTCAACACCGAGAGTTGAAAATCCAGTGCGCGATAAAATCCCGCCGCGATATTTTTACGTGCGTGCGAACGCCGGCTAACAGGTAGGGTTGCCAACCCTACTATACAGGGTGAAGTGTAAACAGTGGCAATCTTTTAAAGGATCACACAAAAAAATCAGCTGTTACATCATACTCGCATAATTCGTCAAAATGTAGGGAACAGCTGATTTTTTTTTCGCGATTTCAGGTTTAGTCCCTTAATAAGAGTTGTTCATAATGATGAGCACAATGATCCCTTAACGAAACCCCTTGGTTTAATAAAAGTTGTTCATAATGATGAGCACAATGATCCCTTAACGAAACCCCTTGGTAAGACTGGTTGTCAGAGTTTCGGGCTTCTGACGACGACGACTGTCTTTGCTTTCTGAGGCACGGAGAAGTCTCGGTATGTAAAAATGGTCACCCATCCACTGACCAACCCCGGCAAGCGTAGCTTAACCTTATGGATCGACCCGTGCGGCTGTTATTACTTAGCCACGAAATTATTAAAATAATGCTTTTAATAATGTTTGTATTTCAGAGGACGTCGTCGCCGGCACTACTGCACGACGAAGCAGGATTCCGGCATCGTGTGCCCCGACGACTGTCCTGACTCCTCCGATATTGATATAAGTAAGTAACAACAAAAATAAAGTTAAATAATGTTATGACATTTCGCAGAAAAAATAAATGGTCAGAAAAGACTAACACTCGCGGAATGAAAAAACTTGAGAGGTGTCAAGGGACACCCGGATGGAACGAAGTTCCTTTCGATTAATTAGTGAAGGAATTGTAACAAAATTTTATTTTTATACTTATCATCATCATCATCATCATCATCATCATCATCATCATCATCACCATCATCATCATCATCATCATCATCACCATCATCATCATCACCATCATCATCACCATCATCATCATCATCATCATCATCGCGACACCACACTGTTCAATGCGAAATAGAAATGAAAATATCTGGCTTGCTTTCTATAAGAGAGAGAGAGAGAGAGACAGACAGAGAAACATGCGCACGTCGCACGGCTTACAATAGCTACCTATAGCAAAAAGTGTCGTGACAACTTTTCGTGAGACTTTTTTCCGTCTAGCCCCCTTTCACAACGCGCGATAAGGAACTTCGTTCCAAAAGTTTAGCACCGGCGATGTTCTGCCAACATCTATCTATCTATCTATATAAATAAAAAGAAAAGTCCTGACTGATTAACTGACTCATCAACGCCCAGCCCAAATCCTTGAACCTAGAAAGCTGAAATTTTGCGCAGAGGTTCCCTTTATAATGTAGACAAAGAATAAGGAAGGAATTCCCGATAGTACGTTCCCGTGGTGGGATACTTCCGACATCCACGCGGTTGAAGCCGCGGGCAAAAGTTAGTTATGAATAAAATCAGGCAAGTGTCTACGCTCAATAAAGGGTTCCGTAGTTGGGATTAATATTTACGCATATTGCAGCTTTATGCTGATATAGGAGCCTTTTTGGTGTCGCACAGGTTTTTTAGTTTCATTTTTTTTCTTATGTATTTTTTTTTATTTTGTTAGTTTTATATGCTCCTTCTTTACTGTATTTCCTGTGCGTGTCCCAAATAAAATATTTTTCTTTCCTTTTCATAGACAGTATTGATTTTATCGACCGCAAAAATTACTTCGTATTTCATACTATTTTATGAAAAACTTTTTTACAAAAAACAAAACCGACTTCCAAAAAAACACTACAAAGTGAAAAATAACTTTAATTTCGGAAGTCGGTGTCTTTGGATCTGCATTTTAAGTTTTTGCCCCCGACTTCCGAAATTAAAGTTATTTTTCACTTTGTAGTGTTTTTCTGGAAGTCGGTTTTGTTTTATGTAAAAAAGTTTTTATTTTTCACTTATTAGTGGGTCAGTTTGTAATTTATCTAAGTTACAATAACCCAATGTCAACTGCTTATCACGTTTTACAAAATATTGCTTTTCCCGATGCAGGGACGTTAATTGTTGAGGAGTTCTCTTAGTAAGAACCAGGAGAACTGGAGCTCATGGTAAAGTCACCATCACCATTATGCATTTTGACGAGCATAAACCATATTAAAGTAATCGAATCGCAACCTGTGATATACTTAGATATAATTGAGTATTTCCGATGGCCATCTGTGGTCTTCATCATCAGTTCCAGTTCACCAAATGGTACCTACTTTCCGAGAGCAAATGCACGAGTTACTATAAAAAATACCGAAATCGAAAATTTGAGGGTTTCCCTCGATTTCCATGGGATCCCATCATCAGATCTTGACTTGATGATCATGGGACCACTTGGGAAGTATACCCTTTCGAACAAAAAAAGAAAAATCCAAATCGGTCCTGCCATTTTCGAGTAATCGGGGAACATACATAAAAAAAAAGGTTCCGACGAATTGAGAACCTCCTCCTTTTTGAAGTCGGTTAAAAATTTATGAAAAACTATTTTATTCTGCAAATGACCTCTTTTACAAGGAGTTTCACTACTTGTATTGTCAATTACATTTTACATAACATTTTTAACAAATACTGTTTTTTTTTATTTCAAAGGCACATCTAATAACAACGACTCCATGAGAAAATCGAGCAGTCTCGATGTTGACGACCAACCTTACTACTGTAGGTAAGTCCAACTCCTTTGTCACCATGATTTTGTTCACAGTCATGTTACTGGTTTGATTTTGAAGTCTTACCTCTCACAGTATAATAGAATATTAAAATGATAATATACGAGCAATAATTTGAACAGTGGTGGTATAATGGCCTCGACTTACGAGTCGTGGGTTCGTTACCAAATAGGCACTTTACTTTGTGTAAATTATTTTATCGCCATTTCTCTCAAAACGGTGAAGGAAAACGTCGTGATCTGACGAGGCGGACAGTCAGCAACAAAAGTCGATTAACACTTGCAATTTTTTAATCGTAATTATTAAGCGTAATATTTAATCCAAATTGGAACAGAAGTAATTAAAATTTTAACTCTTTAACAGTTAAACTATTAAACGACAAAAAAGCAGTATTTCTAATCATTTTCAGATGATGTCAAAAGTAGCAGTGTTAACCGACTTCTCTTGCAGACCGTACAATGAGAGCATTTGACGAATTATGAAACTCACATTGTTATATTTATTTTCAGATGCCCAGAACGTAAAGAGATCAGACCAAAGATGCTAACTAGAAATGATTCCGGTAAGACTTCATTTTACTTTATTTCATTATTAGGGTTCCGTACCAAAATCAAAGGAACCCTTATGATGCGACTCAGTCTGTCTGTCTGTCACAGCTGGATATCTCAAACTACTAATGCTATCAATTTGAAATTTGGAACAGTTTTAGATGACGTTTGCCTAACTATTTTGCAAATAAGAAAGAAATAAAAATATGTCTACATATTTTTTTTTTTGCAACAGGGACTGAAAGGGGTCTTAAAATTTCGAAGTGGGGCTACTACGGCATGTGGGGTATCATATGAAAGAGCGCTGTTTGCATATTCTCAAACATTTTCTTTTTAGTCCGCATAGTTTTCGACTTTTGAGGAGCTCGTGGCTACGTAATAACAGCCGCACGGGTCGATCTGTCAGGTTAAGCTACGCTTGCCGGGGTTGGTCAGTGGATGGGTGACCATCTTTACATACCGAGATTCCTCCGTGCCTCGGAAAGCACGTTAAGCCGTTGGTCCCGGCTGTTATTCGAGGATCTTTGACAGTCGTTACGGGTCGTCAGAAGCCCGAAAGTCTGACAACCAGTCTTACCAAGGGGTATCGTATTACCCAGTAACTGGGTTGTGGAGGTCAGATAGGCAGTCGCTCCATGTAAAATACTGGTATTCAGCTGCATCCGGTTAGACTGGAAGCCGACCCCAACATAGTTGGGAAAAGGCTAGGCAGATGATGATAGTTTTCGACTTTTGATGAAAAATGTAAAAAAAATACCGTTCCCGGCTTCCAGTCTAACCGGATATAGCAGAATACCAGTATTTTACATGGAGCGACTGCCTATCTGACCTCCACAACCCACTTACTACCCTTTGGTAAGACTGGTTGGCAGACTTTCGGCCTTCTGACGACCCGTAACGACTGTCAAAGATCCACGAATGACAGCCGGGACCAACGGCTTAACGTGCTTTCCGAGGCACGGAGGGGTCTACGTATGTAAAGATGGTCACCCATCCACTGACTAACCCCGGTAAGCGTAGCTTAACCTGATCGATGGACCCGTGCGGCTGTTATTACTTAGCCACGAGCTCCTCGACTTGGAACAGTCGAACATAAATAAGAATCAATATTATCAATATTTATCAGCTGCGCCCCGCGGTTTCACCCGCGTAGACCGGGATAAAAAGTAGCTTATGTGTAAATCCAGGGTGTCAGCTACCTCCATACCAAATTTTATCAAAATTGGTCCCGCCGTTAAGAAGTAACAAACATACACACTCACCATACTTTGGCCTTTATAACTTTTTTTTTCTACTTCTTTACTTTTTAACTTTCCTTTTTTTTCCAGACGACCGCTACGAGCCAACGGGACCGGAGCTGGTGCACTTCATAAGGGACACTCTCAACAAGAACATGCGCGACAGGATGGCGCTCCTCAAGATAGAGAGAGAGTTGCATGCGCTTGTCAACGATACGGGGTAAGCAGACACAGTAGTGGTTTTATAATATGTGCATTCAAATTACCGGTTAACCCCTCAAGTGTCTGAGTTTGGCTAATTTTAGACCCAAAACCCCAGCGAGTGGGAGGGTTGGGGGTTAGTTGCGAACCCCATAGGTTCACAACTACTGATAATGATATGTTTTCTATCGGATGATGTTTTTTTACGTTTATATATATGTGATCTAAGCTTATATACCTATTATGTAAAGTTTTGTACTTTTGCACACTTCGGGTGCATTAACGCCGGGGGGAAGGGGGTTTTAGCTGCGAACTCTATAGGTTCACAACTAACGATGATGATTGGTTTCCATCGTATGATGTTTTTTTACATTTATATATTATATGTGATATAAGCTTATATACGTAACAAAAAAAAGGTTTTTCTTATGCACACATGGGGTGCATTCGACACTTGAGGGGTTAAGAGCCAGACCTTGGTTATGAGCTCATACTACCTCAGCTTTTTATCTCGCTCGCACGATATTGCTCGCGGACTGCGTGAGAGCGAGACTGAGTGCGGTGCTGGGCGCCGATAGTTTAGATAATTGCTTTTTATGGTGAAAATAATGCTAATTTGAAAAAAATAAAAAATATAAGACCTGCTTTATAGTTAGTTCAGTTAGTATGCAAAGTTTCATGATCTAATTTGAAGTATTTTTTGAATACCAGCGGTTTATTGTTCGGTTCGGAGGTCACTTTGGATTTTTTTTCTATCAAGAAAATTTTATGGAGTCGTGTTTTCGTCAAACATAGTACTTCACATTAATCCCCAACTTTACCATGTATTTATTTCAAAATTAATGCTGCAGTACTTTGTAGTATAGGCTCTTAAGCGGGAATGGAAATTCTTGAAATTCTCTGCTGGAAGATTTCTGCCTCTTTCTAGGAAAAAGGAGGGTCACTTTATTCCGCAAATCCGGTGTAAATATACACAAAAAATACGGGGGTCTTGCGGTAAGGGGAATGGGGGCAAACTAATTTGTATGACAAGTGTAATAAGTAGTAAAAAAAAAAAACTTTTACTAGTCTGGATATCATCTAGGAGCAGAGTCCTTGTCGAGACGAATCAAACGAGTCCAAACTCGATAGAGTTGCGTCGTTTAATTACTGAGTTCCTGTTGCCACCTTCCGGTTCCATCATCAGATCAGCTCCATGTCATAATAATATTGCATTGTCATCCGATTTACATATGCATGTAGAATTTCAGCTCAATCGGAAGCCGGGAATTGTGTCAAATTTAACTTGCAAGATTCGATCACAGACAGACACCGGGACAGGTGAAACTAAATAAATGCTTGTAATACAATGTCCCGGATGAAATGATATTATTAGTCCCATCCTCGGTTTCAAAATGCCAATTAATCACTTTCAAAATGTAATTTGAACTCAAATAGTTAAGGTTGATGCGCCAGGGTAGCCCGCGAAATTCAAAATTTCTTAAGTTTTTTGCAATTTGTAGGTCAGTGTGAGCTTGTATGTTGATTAAAATGTGATTCGCGGCCGTAGCTATTATGGCTTTACAGAATTATAATCATTAGAATCAGCAATACAACTCCATAAGTTAGCATTTACCTCAAATCTAGATGAGGTTTGAGGTAAATGCTAACTTATGGAGTTGTATTGCTGATTCTAATGATTATAATTCTGTAAAGCCATATTAGCTACGGCCGCGAATCATATTTTAATCAACATACAAGCTCACACTGACCTACAAATTGCAAAAAACGTAAGAAATTTTGAATTTCGCGGGCTACCCTGGAGCTTTCGCCTTAATTATTTATCTTTACAGCTGATTTACTAGTCAGACCTTTGATTCGACTTCCAGATATCAATGGTATTTTCTGAATTTAAATGTTTCCTATACAGGGTTATTGGTAAAACACCAGCAACCTCTTAAGGGGTCATTATACTCATCATTATGAACAAATTTCACTAAGGGACCAAACCTGAAATCGCGAAAAATAAACAGCGGTTCAGTACATTTATCTACATCAAACTCATCAAAATGTAGGGAGCAGATGATTTTTTTTCGCGATTTCAGGTTTGGTCCCATAGTAAAAGTTGTTCATATTGATGAGTACAATGACCCCCTAAGAGGTTGCTGGTATTTTACCAATAACCCTGTATAAAGGGTGTCCCAAAATTTACGCAAGATTTAAATTAAATAGAAAACACAGTTTTTTTTCTTTTATTATAATTTCTTTATTGAATCATAAAGTACATATTCTAGGGTTAGGTATGGAATACATAGCCTTATGGGACCTTGTATACTTTATGGTTCATTAGAGAAATTGTAATTAAAGAAAATTATAAGTACTGTTTTCTATTTAATTCAAATCTTGCGTAAATTTTGGAACACCCGCTAAAAACGAATCGTTCCGTTTTACTAATGGTTTTTTTTTCTGTTACAGCCGCTGCATAGTCCGCTTCCCGGTGATGACGTCATACGGTCGTATGCTGGTGCACCGCTGCGCAGCGCTGTTCCAACTGTCGCATCATCTCGACATGACCAATAAGACTTCAGTTTTGGTGTCTAAAAGTGGTAAGTTATAATAACTGAATTGCAATTAGAATTTAAAAAAATTACTTCCTGTTTTGAAAAAACGACACCCTGTATAAAAATACCACACTCTGTATAAAAATACCACACTCTGTATAAATACCACACTCTGTATAAATACCACACTCTGTATAAAAGTACAAACAAACACAAAAACAAATGATTAAATATACGGGGTTGTAAAAACATCAGTGTATCGCACTTTACTGAAGATTTTTAACATCTTTGGAAATATTTTTAACATAAAAATAAAAAGAGTTAAAAGAAACTACACAGCATGATCATCAAACTGAACAACTTTCTCCATAGAACCAACATCGTTATCGAGAAAAAGCCGAAACGGTTAACATAAAGTAACGTCGTACAAGTAGTACTCAACTAATAAGGCTTATCGATATACCTGCGCAGAAGATGAATTTTCAAAGCGCGGGAAATGCTATTGACCAATCAGCACGCTCCACGCTTTTTCCTGTACCGCTATTGGTCGCAGCTGCCGCCATTTTAGCGCGCGCCGCTTGACAGCCGCCATACTTGCGAGTGAGATGGAACTAACAGCTGCAGTGTATTATGAACCTTATAGTAGTGACGTAAGGTTGATTGTAAGTTTTAAGCAATCTCGTTAATCTTCGGGGCCATACTTTCTTTTCTGCGCGAACGAAGATTCACGACGCGCCTTATTAGTTGAGTACTACTGTAATAAAATTGAATAAATCATGATTTTTTTTTCAGGAACCTCTGGCGGAAGGATCCCTTGCACCAGCTTCAAAGAGTGGTGCACGGCTACATTTCCTCCCAGTCCGCTGCGCCACCAGCCCGACGTCCCACATGCCAAGTAAGTATGCTCACTCAAATGTCTCGCTGGTGGTGGCGCGTGTGTTGGATCATGAAGTTCCCTTGTGCTGATCCATGCGTCATGTTCGTGAACGGGTGCCGTCAGTTGGGACTGGTCGTCTCTTAGCTGCCACGGCTTATTTTTATTATAATTGTTTTTGGTTTTTATCTTTTTCATTACGGACGCTTTTAACATTCTGTATCGTTCTCACATGTGTAATTTCAACATTAACGATGTAACCAATATATCAATCTGCCTAGCCTTTGCCCAACTATGTTGGGGTCGGCTTCCAGTCTAACTGGATGCAGCTGAATACCAGTATTTTACATGGAGCGACTGCCTATCTGACCTCCACAACCCAGTTACTGGGTAATACGATACCCCTTGGTAAGACTGGTTGTCAGATTTTCTGGCTTCTGACGACCCGTAACGACTGTCAAAGATCCACGAATTACAGCCGGGACCAACGGCTTAACGTGCTTTCCGAGGCACGGAGGAATCTCGGTATGTAAAGATGGTCACCCATCCACTGACCAACGCCGGCAAGCGTAGCTTAACCTGACGGATCGACCCGTGCTGCTGTTATTACTTAGCCACGAGCTCCTCCTTAGCACGAATGATCTAACCAATATTTTGTAAAAAATATTTTTTTCTAAAAGAGTGTCCGTGGAGTTTCTTGCCCGTTCTTCTCCATAGGAACCTACTATGCTTTGGAATGGGCGACTAGCTTCATCTTTCTGACTGACCGACCCCTTGACAGTTCAAAAGTGCCTGTAATTAGTTTATCTATACTTATAATAAATCTGTAGAGAGGTCAATTCTGTACATGATATATATTTTCAAAATAACTATCGGGGGGTAATTAGTGATCGATACTGATGCCAAAAATGCAATCAGTAAAATTTTTGTCTGTCTGTCTGTCTGTCTGTCTGTCTGTCTGTCTGTATGTTCCTTATAGAAACAAAAACTACTCGACGGATTTTAACGAAACTTGGTACAATTACTCTTCATACTCCTGGGGAGGTTATAGTATACTTTTCATCACGCTACAGTCAATAGGAACAGAGCAGTAAAGGCAAATGTTGGGAAAACGGGAGAAGTTGCTCCATTTTTTAAGCTTCCGTCGCGTGTGCAGCCTTAATGGTTAAAGCTACATAGAAATCATTTATGACGAAAATGTTCTACATAAAATTATCTAAAAAATATCCCACAACAGCAAATATTCTGCGGTTCCTTATTGCGATATTTTTCAACAGTATTGTGGATTGACATATTATATTTCCCTACTAAAATACGAAAGTTAATCTGTCTGTTACATCAAAACCACTGAACCGTGAGGAAGGACATATGGTACTTTTTTACGAAAAACGACGGAAACGCGGACGCAGTCGCGGGCAAAAGCTAGTTTGAAATAAATGCTTTGAGTTTGAGTCTTCCCTCACTCTCATAGTCCGATGGGACGGCACTCCGAGACACGACCGGAGAGAGATCAGGGGGTCTACTCCCTAAGCACGAAGTCCGTAGTCTCAGCCTTCGTTACGGGCGTTTCCTACTCCGTATCACCTACGGACAGATGATTGGTTCGGGGCCTAAGGAAGTATGAATGACAACACCCCTCCGAAAAATTTAACTTTTACACTTTTTTTGATGGGTCGTTATGTCAGACGGACGAACGGAGGGACGGGCTTAGGGAGTAGGCCCTCAGGTGCGGGGCTAACGGCTTAACGTGTTTTCCGAGGCCCGGGGTTATCACACCGCCAACTTCCAAACTCCGGGCTGTTATTAAAATTATTATTATTACTATTATTTGTGTGAAATGTCCAAGGATATATGGTCGCTTTTTATAAGGATTGTCAGATAGCGGATAGCTAGGGCTCCGCGTAGGACCTAGGGAGTGTATTATAATTTGATTCTGATTTAATATAGCGGGCTTCAGCCCCATTTCTTCAGTACACTACTGTCTTTTATTATAAAGTAGTTAGCCTCCCGCTGCGAGGTTCGAGCCCTCACATTTTATTATTAAGAAACTCCTTATGGGAAAACCATCTTAACACTGCCGTGGTGGCAGTGGCAATCTTTTAAGGGGTTAATATACTCATCATTACGAACAACTTTTACTGTGGGACCAGTTAAACCTCTCCCAGGCGCTGGTAAGGATACCACAGCTCTAATCAATCACCAACCGAACTCAATGTTTCTATCCCCAAGTCTTCCTTATCATATGCAGAAGATTATATCAAGTCTTAAAAACACGAGTAGTGTAGGGTATGACGGTATTTCAACGATCGTGATCAAAGCAGTGAGTGAAGATATTTCTCGACACTTAAGCCATATTATGAACCTTTGTATACTGAGTGGGTCATTTCCGAAAGATCTCAAGCTGTCAATAATTAAACCCTTATTTAAAAAAGGAGATAAATATTTAATGGAGAACTATAGACCCATAGCATTAATTTCCGTATTCTCAAAAGTTTTTGAGAAATATTTATATAATGAACTCAACAGGTACTTAGAACAACATAAAATCCTATGTGATGAACAGAAAGGTTTCAGAAAAAGTAGAAACATTAATATGGCTATTTACGACTTTATATACACTGTCTCAACTCATGTTGACAAATCGTTACCGGTTTGTTCTATTTACTGTGACATGTCCCAAGCTTTCGACTATGTAGACCACAAGATTCTGCTAGATAAACTTGAAGCCTACGGGATAAGAGGTAATGTCTTAGAATTGTTAAAATCATATCTAACTGACCGTCAACATATAACTCAAATATCAAAATTCAATATTAAAACTAAAAAGCTTCAGATCATCTCTTCTCAAAAGCGTCTTATTACGTATGGTGTGCCCCAGGGAAGTGTATTGGGCCCTCCCCTGTTCTTATTATATATTAATGACATACCAAAGGCAACTAAGGAACCTATGACATTATTCGCTGATGACAGTACTGTAACCATAGCATCCAAAAATTTATCTGACTATAATTTTGACGCAAATAATTCATTAAATTATATAATTACCTGGCTTAGCAACAATAATTTGAAAATTAATCTTAATAAAACTAATATAATGCATTTTAGTCAACGGGAAAAATCACATAATTTGTCAAAATTTAATTTATCTTACAATGACAATAACATAGAAGAAGCAGAGACAGCCCGATTTCTGGGATTAATCATTGATCGGCAATTAAATTGGAAAAAACAGATTAATGAACTACGTAAAAAAATCAGCAGCTCGTCGTTTGCTCTCTATAAACTTACTCCTACTGTCAATACAAACACCTTACTAACGGCCTATTATGGACTTGTTGAATCCTTATTGAGATTTGGGATAATTTTCTGGGGCAATTCAACGAATAAAGACACAGTGTTCAAAGCACAAAAGCGTTGTGTACGGGCTATGTTTGGGTTACAAACTATGGACAGTTGCAGACCAATGTTCATGAAGCACAGAATTTTAACACTCCCGTCACTCTACATATTGGAAATGGCTGTATTTGTAAAAAGTAATCCTCAATGGTTTCCGCTTTTGTCAAATAATTACGACAGAAATAGACGTGAGAAGTATAGACTTTGGGTGCGGTCATACGCTGCCAAAACAGCACTTCTAAGGAAAAGTGTTGTATGCATGGCCCCATTAATATACAATAAAATTCCGAATGATATTAAGCAATTGAATTTTAATTTATTTAAGAAAACACTCAAAAAGTTGCTTACTGATAAGTGCTACTACAACATTGCTGATTTTTTAAATGATGAATTTTGAATTTTATTGTGGATTTAATTGTATTTTTAATTGGACATATTTTGTAACATTGAATTATTGACTATATTTAACAATGAATCTAATTTTATTTAAGAAACTGACATTAAATAATTTATAATTGCCAATTTAATTACTACATAATAATAAAAACATTTTGTACGCCGAGTGAGGCAAAACATGTTGGTCCAATAACAATATTTTCCATCAATATGTGCATTCATGTATCATGTTACACGTGTTTTAACAAATAAATTTATCTTTATCTTTATCTTTATCTTTACCAAACCTGAAATCGCGAATTCGCAATGTTCGCATAATTCGTCAAAATGTACTGAACAGCTGATTTTTTTTTCGCGATTTCAGGTTTGGTCCCATAGTAAAAGTTGTTCATAATGATGAGTACAATGACCCCTTAAGAGGTTTTGCGCATTTAACGTTACACGTTGTATACATAAATCTTCAACAGGTCCATACTAAAACGCGACACCCACTCCCTGGACGAGCCGGGCGCGGGCTCGCTCGCTAACAACAGAAGCAAGTCGCTGGAGCAGAGAGAGAGGGAGTACGAGAAAGTGAGACGGAGGATATTCAGCTCGGTAACTATAGTATATAATTATCATAGTTATCGTTGACCAATCGGCACGCTCCACGCACCGCGCTTGTTTTTCCTGTACCGCTATTGGTCGGCAGCTGCCGCCATGTTAGCGCGCGCTGCGTATGGTATGTTAGTCAGCTGCCATACTTGCGAGTGAGACGGAACTAACAGCTGCAGTGTATTATGAACCTTATAATAGTGATCTAAGGTTGATTGTAAGTTTTAAGCATTCTTCCGTTAACCACTGTACGTCTCGATTAGCCGTCATTTCAGCAGTTTCTGTGACGTATATTTATTTGTTTACAGCAAGATGAGTCGCAGTGGCCCTGGCTTGCATCAGGACCTATCAAGGTGCTGACACCTGAAGGTGGCGGAAGGAATAAATTGCTGAAGGTATGTGGTGTCTCCTGGTTTTATTCTCAGATCAACAAAAAAAAGGTAGATGGAGCGACGAACATCTAAAGTGAAGCCCGTGAAACCGTGCTCCTGTAAGTAAAATACACGCTTATCGCTCTTGGTACTTGACGAGTCGTCGTCTAGTTGACATACTTACAAAAAATAGAATTGTGCCTTCCTGTGTAGTGAAAAGTTATAAAAACAATAGAAAATCGCATAAAAAGTCTGAAGGAATCACTTTTCATTCGTAAATACTTGAAGTAACATCGTTTTTTTATTAGGGTTCCGTACCCAAAGGGTAAAACGGAACCTGCTAAGATTCCGCTGGCCGTCTGTCTGTCTGTATGTACCTCTGTCACTAGTCTGTATCTCATGAACCGTGATAGTTAGACAGTTGAAATTTTCACAGATGATGTATTTCTGTTGCCGCTACAACAACAAATACTAAAAAACAGAATAAAATAAATATTTAAGAGGACTCCCATATAACAAACGTGATTTTTTTTGCCGTTTTTACAGATAATGGTACGGAACCCTTCGTGCGCGAGTCCGACTCGCACTTGGCCGGTTTTTAAATAAATTATGAGTTTTAGATTACTTGGAACAAAAAACTTCATCGAACGAACGCAGTGACATAAAGTGCGAGGGTTGCCATAATTCGATTTAAAATGTCCCCATTCTATTAAACAAATTAAATATGATATTTACCCATACAATATTATTCTTCGACACACACATGGATAAAGAGGTGGCGTCACTTTTGAATTTCGCGGCACTCCGTCTTCCTTTTTTTGTTGATCTGCGGTTTTATTGTACAGAAAGTGGTTTACCTCATTGTATTATTAGAAATTGTTGGTGGGTTGGCTCTGATTTATGCAAGAATAGGCTCTAGTTCTTTGTTTGATCGTCATCTGGGCTTCAAATTAAAAACATCAGAGAGCTAAAGTCCGCGAGGTTTAGGCTGAGCTTTCCATTTGTGTGAGTGATCACCAAAATGGTACGAGAGCCCATGGCCAAAATGTTTGTGTTATCGTTTTACGTAAGACAAAATCTTCAATCGTCTTATCGTTTTAAGTTTTACAAATATGCGACATGGTTTTGGTCATGACCTCTCGTACTAAAAGAACAAAATCCGATTGCCAAAAACTTTTTTACAAAAAAAAACCGACTTCCAAAAAAACACTACAAAGTGAAAAATAACTTTAATTTCGGAAGTCGGTGTCTTTGGATCTGTATTTTAGTTTTTTGCCACCGACTTCCGAAATTAAAGTTATTTTTCACTTTGTAGTGTTTTTTTGGAAGTCGGTTTTTTTTTGTAAAAAAGTTTTTATTTTTCACTTTTTAGTGGTTCAGTTTGTAATTTATCTAAGTTACAATAACCCAATGTCAACTGCTCATCACGTTTTACAAAATATTGCTTTTCCCGATGCAGGGACGTTAATTGTTGAGGAGTTCTCCTAGTAAGAACCAGGAGAACTGGAGCTCATGGTGAAGTCACCATTACCATTATGCATTTTGACGAGCATAAACCATATTAAAATAATCGAATCGCAACCTGTGATATACTTAGATATAATTGAGTATTTCCGATGGCCCTCTGTGGTCTTCATCATCAGTTCCAGTTCACCGAATGGTACTTTCCGAGAGCAAATGCACGAGTTACTATAAAAAATACCGAAATCGATATAGGTGTGCCAATTAAATTTGAGGGTTTCCCTCGATTTCCATGGGATCCCATCATCATATCCTGACTTGATGATCATGGGACTACTTGCCTACCCTTTCGAACAAAAAAAGAAAAATCCAAATCGGTCCAGCCATTTTCGAGTAATCGGGGAACATACATAAAAAAAAATAAAAAAAAAATAAAAAGGTTCCGACGAATTGAGAACCTCCTCCTTTTGGAAGTCGGTTAAAAAGCAAAATAAACCGGTTTTAAACCAAGCAAAGGACGTCACACCTACACTATCTAATGTGCACTAACACAAGTGCAAAACTCAGCTTAGACCTCGCGGACTCTGACTTAGGAGCCGCCTCCACGAGCGAGAGAATCGCGGCGATAGTCACGCTGTGCCTACAAATTATCGCCGCGATTATATCGCCGTGTGGAGACACGTTCTAAGAGAGTGTATAGAAATACGTGGCACGACGATAATATCGTCACGATTCTCTCGCTCGTGGAGGCGGCCCTAAACCTTTTTACTTCATGATTTTGACTTCGTTTTAACCCGTCGCACGCCAATTAGCAGACACAATAGATTTTCTTAGATTTTCTATTGTTATCTGAACACCTGGGTGTGCAATCGACGTTTAAAGAGTTAAAACAATGTTTTACCCCTCCCTCAGGTGCAATCCCTCGAAGGCAGTGTTCCAGGGTCGAGTGGTTCCTGGCGCGGTGCCCGGGGTCCTGTCTCCAAGAGTCACAGCTTCGGAGGATACGCTGCAGCAGAGCCGCATACTCCCAGGCTGCTTAGTAGACAAGGTATGAGGTGAATTTAGGTCACTGCGACTGTTAGCTACTTTCAACGATACTCTCAACAATGAGGGAAGGTCACTCACAGTCACTCACGTGACGTGTCAACTGGTATCACTCCGTGTCAACTGTTCTGTCACTCTCGGGTCAAATACTTTCACTCTCGTGTCAACTACTCTCACTCTCGTTCCATATTTGGTTCTAGTGAATCACTCTCGGATCAACTACTCTCACACTCGTGCCATAGTTGGTTCTAGTGAATCACTCTCGGATCAACTACTCTCACACTCGTGCCATAGTTGGTTCTAGTGAATCACTCTCGGATCAACTACTCTCACACTCGTGCCATAGTTGGTTCTAGTGAATCACTCTCGGATCAACTACTCTCACGCTCGTGCCATTGTTGGTTCTAGTGAATCACTTTCGGGTCAACTACTCTCACACTCGTGCCATAGTTGGTTCTAGTGAATCACTCTCGGATCAACTACTCTCACACTCGTGCCATAGTTGGTTCTAGTGAATCACTCTCGGATCAACTACTCTCACACTCGTGCCATTGTTGGTTCTAGTGAATCACTTTCGGGTCAACTACTCTCACACTCGTGCCATAGTTGGTTCTAGTGAATCACTCTCGGATCAACTACTCTCACACTCGTGCCATTGTTGGTTCTAGTGAATCACTTTCGGGTCAACTACTCTCACACTCGTGCCATTGTTGGTTCTAGTGAATCACTTTCGGGTCAACTACTCTCACACTCGTGCCATTGTTGGTTCTAGTGAATCACTTTCGGGTCAACTACTCTCACACTCGTGCCATTGTTGGTTCTAGTGAATCACTCTCGGATCAACTACTCTCACACTCGTGCCATAGTTGGTTCTAGTGAATCACTCTCGGATCAACTACTCTCACACTCGTGCCATAGTTGGTTATAGTGAACCACTCTTGGGTCAATTATCTAAGTAGTTGCTACTAGTGGTAGTTTGGTTAATATGTCGTCAAACTAAAAACAATTTTATTTTTCTTTTTTTTTCAAATTGCTGATATAAACACGTTACCGAGTTATTTACGCTTTACACTCACACATCATTGTATAATGTTGTTACAGGTGACCTGGCGTCCAGCAGTTGGCGCCTGTCTCCATCCAGCTCGGGATACAAGACCCTCAGTCTTCGCAGTACTGATTCTATCACTCCTTCGCCGACCGGTAAGTCCTATAATAAACATACATACATAATTAAAGATTTTTGAAAATAGTTCTTCCTCATATCGACTCTTTCCGCTACAAAGAGCGTAAAGAAGGGCGAAATTCACTTTTTGATGCAGTCTTACTTGATTGAGAGATAGAAGACTGCATCAAAAGGTGAATTTCTGCTGTAATTGCTGTAATTTTTGCTGTAATGGTAGATGTAAGTAGATAAATAAATAAATAAATAAATACATTTTGGCCCTTTGTAGCGAAAGAGTCGATATGTAAGTACCTATAATACAAATATACAGCACATATAATATGTAAGTACCTATAAATACTCTTTGAAATGGGCGACTAGCTTCATCTTTCTTACTGACCAAACCCTTGACAATATTCAAAAGTGTCTGTAATTGGTTTATCTTAATGTATAAAAAGAAAAGTCCTGACTGACTGACTCATCAACGCCCAGCCGAAACCATTGGACCTAGAAAGCTGAAATTTTGTACAGAGGTTCCCTTTATAATGAAGACAAAGAATAAGGAAGGATTTTTGTTCCCGTAGGATATTTTTGGACATCCACGCGGGAAGTGTTGGTTTGAAATAAATGCTGGAATTTGACTGTCTTTTAACATTTTTTTTTTTTTTATAGGAGGCGCCAGCCCCGAGCCAGCTGTAAACGCGAACATACCAGTGACAAGTAATGTAGAGAACTCAGGCGTGGTCTGGTGTGTCACTGACATGTCTGCCGTGCCACCTGGGGCCATGGTTATACATCCACATGTAAGTAATGTAGAATTACCCCGTGCTCTTATACAACGTGCCGCCGCTATTGCGACATTAATTAAAGACACAGGTAGACCTAGTGGTCAGTATAATTTCATACAAGCTAAATAATAAAATAATAACGACTCATGCTAATGACTCATTCATGAAGCTACTGTTCTATGTCAGCTGGTAAAAGGTTATTGACCGATGCCTTTTTTTCAGTCTGGGTTGCAAAAAAATATATATATCTTTTTATTTCTTTCTTATTTGCAAAATAGTTGTGTAAACGTCATCTAAAACTGTTCCGAATTTCAAGCTAAACATTTTTAACTCTCGCGATTTGTACACAGACGGACGACGAGAGCGGGTCTTATCGCGATTAGACCCGTTCTCTATGTTAATAGCATTAGTAGTTCTTGAGATATCCCGCTGTGACAGACAGACTGAGTCGCACTATAAGGGTTCCTTTTTACCATTTTGGTACGGAACCCTAAAAAGAAAAAAAAAGTGAAACAAATGAAAACGTTTTCTCTGTATCTTGCAGACCGGACGTCCGCTCACCAACCCGGACGGCACGGTGTACCAGTTCGACCCCGCCAACCCGCCCGTGTTGTACGACCCGGCTGTCGCACAGAGCGAGCAGCAGACTGATCAACAGACAGTGAGTGTTTGGCGATAACTTTTTTTTTAATAATTTTTTTTTTGAAATGAAACTTCTTAGGCGGCGATTGGATAAATTGGAAGAGAATTCAATCTACCTAGCCTTTTCCCAACCATGTTGAGTTCGACTTCCAGTCTAATCGGATGCAGCTGAATACCAGTATTTTACATGGAGCAACTGCCTATCTGACCTCCACAACCCAGTAACTGGGTAATACGATAAGGGTAAGACTGGTTGTCAGACTTTTGGGCTTCTGACGACCCGTAACGACTGTCAAAGATCCACGAATGACAGCCGACACCAACGGCTTAACTTGCTTTCCGAGGCACGGTGGAGTCTTGGTATGTAAAGATGATCACCCATCCACAGATCAACCCCGGCAAGCGTAGCTTAACCTGATGGATCGACCCGTGCGGCTGTTATTACTTAGACACAAGCTCTGTATTAATACATATGTCGGATCGTCAGGATTTACTCAGATAGATTCAGACACCATGTGGGAAGAAGATGGGTTTCGTGCAATGAAAACGCACTGGGTGCTATACACGATGCTTAGTAAAATCACAATCTAACACAATCACTCCAAATTAAAATTAACGCAATCACTGAGCACAAAGTAACAATCGAATACAGTTCCGCGACGTAGTAACCTCATTGCGATCAGACACTAGACTGTCCTCCTCGCCATGAGTTTAAAACATCACGACTCTGTAGAAGTGCGCTGTTGGTGTGGGTAGATCACGTGATGTCGCCAGTGGCGCGCTTGCGATTCGTTTCGTATCCGTACTATTGACCGGATCCGACACATATAATATACAGCGAAAGGAACTTCGTTTCATCCAGGTATCCCTCGACAGCTGCCGACTTTTTTACTAATATTATTTTAGTGAAATCATCAATAAATACATTATTTTTGTGTTTCTAGGTACAATTGGATCCGTGCAGTGAAAAACGGCGCGGCAGGTTGGAGAAACAGCATTCGTTCATTGATAATGGTAAGAACCTTTCATTCAGGAATCAAACATTATTCTAGGATTCTGGCCACTATCTGCCTGCCACAATATGATCAAATGTATAAGGCTAGGCAGATTGATTGGTCACGTTAGCACATTTCATAATCATAGTCATAAAGTTTATTTGTGAAACATAGGTACAGTAGTACCCAACTTAAATGTACCTGCGCAGAAGATGAATTTTCAAAGCGCGGGAAATGCTATTGACCAATCGGCACGCTCCACGCACCGCGCTTCTTTTTCCTGTACCGCTATTGGTCGGCAGCTGCTGACAAAAATACAAACAAATCAGGTTTATTGGATTCCCATATCCAATAAACCTGATTTGTTTGTGTTTTTGTGCACAAATCGGAGCGTCTGTTACTGGTTGGGAGGGATAGGTAATAGATATGCGGTGAGTTCGATGAACTCTGTAGCTAGACAGAAAGTGAACAGCTGATTTCACGCGTCGTTCGAGTATTTCAACATCCACTGCTGGTTTTTTTTTACGTTCCTAAAATAATTTCAAGTACCGGTCATCTTAGTATGGTATACTGAATTCAACCCATCAGTCTGCGGAGGGCTTTCCCTTACACCCTGTATAGCCTATGTGTTAATCCAGGGTGTCAGCTAAGTCCACGCCAATTTTCATCCAAATCGATCGAGCCGTTTGAGTTTGAAAGTGTAGCAAATATATTTAAATTCCTTGCTCATCCTACAGGAACACTACATTTTTTCCGCATAAAAGTAACATGTTTAATGAGCACAGATTAATATAGATGGGACACTCGCAAACTCACTTAAATAAAAAGCGACTCTTGCTACGACTCAATAAAGTGCAATTCAGGTCGCAGAACGCTTATTACCTAAAGTTGTATTCAATCACAAGTTGCCTCTCTTTCTATCGCGTAACTCCTATACCTTCTGACCTACTGAATTAGCCCCGCGGACGGGCCCGCTGCGTACTTGTAGCTTCATACCTAAACTGCGGAGTGTCCCATCTGTATTAATATTTTGTATAAGCCATCTATATACCAAATTTCATCCTAATCGGTCTAGCCGTTTGAGCGTGAAGAAGTAACAAACATACAAATCACTCACAAACTTTCGCCTTTATAATATAGTGTGATAAATTACAGAAAGCGAGTGTCAGCCATCTGAAGAGTGCCGCAACAAATGCTGCTGCGACTGTCGGAGGGAGGAGGGATGTGCGCTGAAGGATGCGGCTGATAAGGTACAGTAGAAATACAAGCATAGAAGAAATAAAACAAAATCATAATCTGTCTAGCCAACAAAAGTTCAAAATATTTATTTACAATATTTATTGTAACATAAACATAACCTATAAATAACAAAATTATATCCTAACTAAAACTATAAAATATGGCGTCGAAAAATTCCTCCGCATTCCTCCCAACAAAATAATTTAAATAATAAAATAAAGTAATTAAAAAAACTAAAAAACCCGACTGCAGTAAAAAACTTAAGTTAAAAAAAACTGAGTACCTAAAAACAAGCCCACTTTAAATTAAATAAAAGTTGGAGACAGGCGGGACCCATTTTAGTTTGAAAATATAAAAAAAAAACCAGTCAAGAGCGAGTTGGACTCGCGTGTTCCGTTCCGATTTCTGAAAAAGTGTGCTATTTAGAGACATCGTTTTATTTCCTGTAATCTTTACATAAACTTCTATCACATAGAGTAATTTCAGAATTTTCTCTATGCAAACTTCGGAGATAAGGGGAACGGTTTTTTTTTTGTACATTTTTCATCAAAAGTTGAAAACTATGTGGCCTAAAAAAAAATTTAAAAAAAATGTTTGAGGATGTGCAAACAGCGCTCTTTTATATGATACCCCACATGCCCTAGTAGCCCCACTTTGAATTTTTAAGACCCTTCAGTCCCTATTGCAAAAAAAAAAAAGTATTTCATTTATTTCTTATTTGCAAAATAGTTGGGTAAACGTCATCTAAAACTGTTCCAAATTTCAAGTTGGTAGCATTAGTAGTTCTTGAGATATCTAGCTGTTACAGACACAGACTGAGTCGCACCATATGGGTTCCTTTTTACCATTTTGGTACGGAACGTTAAAAGTAAGTTAGTAAAACTATAAAATAAATAAATTTATTGAAGTATAAAGTAAAAGTAAGATTTAAATTAATTACAATTGAGGAAAATTTAATTCTAACTGTAATATAGACCTGCCTGATCTAGGTTTATGAAAACCTGTGTTTCAGGCCATCAATTTACATCAAACATTTAAAAAGAAGACAACAGTAAAATTAGAAGCTAAATTAAAAAGAAGTTACAATATTTTCAGTGAAGAGTAGGTAAATTATTTTAAAACTAGATTATGTAAGCTAAATATTATGTTCAAATAAAATTAACGAATAATATTAAAGTAAATAAAGTAGAGACTATTATTAATTGGGTTAAGGAAGAGACTTATATTAGAGTTGGTAGAAATAAATTTTATTTTAAGATTTCTAGTAGTTTTTCCGTGTCTGCGTAATTGAGTTTTGCCAAATATTCCTGTACTAATAAACTACACCTATTATAACTTAAACTATAAATCTTTAGCACTCTGTTAAACTGGTTATACAAGTAGGGTCCTAAAAATAAATAAAACCGATTAGCAAAAGCATGTTTAGTCTGAGAGGTAGCACAAACCAAATCTTTTCTTCTCCTATCTGAAGGTACTGGGTTAAAATAAACTTCAGTGTGTTGCAATAAAACTACATTCAAAACAAATAACTAAAACCCGACTACTGAGAAATCACGCTCTATAAAGTATGAAACGAGAAAATATTCTCATCTGAAATTAGAAAAAGACAGACAAATTAAAAATCCAGAGTCACACGTCATGTTAGGGTGTGGCGGCATCTACATCGCCACGTACGAACTACGCATCACAGTGACATGACGTCACGCAATCCTGCATCGCGCAATCAGAGTTTACCGCGCGACTAGCATATATACAACGTCCCGACATCAACCGTCGGGCAGTAGCCCACCAGACACAACACCCGTCTGGTCGGAGGATCCTCCCTTTTCGATGGAGGATGAGTGAACTTTACACCCTGTTCCTCATGCCTCTAAAAGGACATAAATCGAACAGATTAATGTGACTCCGGATTTTTAATTTGTCTATCACAAAGCAAACCGAAATCCGTTGCGTTCAGCTTAAAAAAAAATGTTTTAATTTGTATTATTATAATTTGCAGGAAATCAACACAAAACCACCAAGCCCCTTCGAAACGAACACACAAATAATCGCACAAGAAGAAACAACACAACTACATCAACAACCAGAATTCAAACAACCGACCAATGAGCAACCAGAACAATACGAGCCAACCAATCAGCAAGCAGAACGATACGAAGTACCCAATCAGCAAGTAGAACGATACGAAGTACCCAGTCAACAACCAGTATACGAACCACCGACCAATCAGAAGCCGTATGAGCCTCCGCGGAGTTTTGAACCGGCCAATCAGAACGTTGTGAATAACGGTTTGAATAACCGACCAGTGAAATTGACCAATGAGGGAGCGGAGATTCAGTATCAGCCTTATCAGCAAGGATATAGGACGGAAGAGGTATATTTTTTTGTTGAATATTTAAACGAACCCCGAATAATTCCCATTTTGATGTTCTTAAAATATTAATAAAATTAACACTGTAATATAATCAGCTTATAATGTCCCACTGCTGGGACACAGGCCTCCTTTCGAGAGTGGGCTGTAATCCACCACGCGGCCCCAGTGCGGGTTGGTAGATGTCACATGTCTTCGAATTTTTGGTTCTAGGACATGCCGGTTTCCTCACGATGTTTTTCTTCACCGTTTTAAGAGCAGTGGTGATGAAATAATTTATGCAAAGTAAAGCCTGTCAGGGTTCGAACCTACGACCTACAAGTCGGTAAGTCGCGGTCGTTACTACTGGGCCACCACTGCTCTCATAAACGGCATAAAATAATAATATGTAGGATTATCAGGATTTACTCGATTCAGACATCATGTGGGCAAAAACACTGGGTGCTATACACGTTGTTTATTAAAATCATAATCGAACACAATCACTCCAAATAAAAAATAACACAATAACTGAACACAACGAATCGAGTACAGTTCCGCGACGTCTTAACTCCGATGCGATCAGACACTGGAATGCCCTCCTTACCGTGGGCTTAAAACATCACGACTCTGTAGAAGCGCGCCGTTGGTGTGGGTAGATCACGTGGTGTCGCCAATGACCGGATCCGACAAATATATTTAATCACCAAAATAACGGTTGATCACCAGGTGACGTCACCGCCTCAGATGGTGAACCACTTCGTGCCACATGAAGTGAACATGCAGGTCCTCTCACAGCAGAAAGTGCCGCAGTTGCCCCTGCCCGACCCGAATATACGTGAGTCATTAGTATCTAGTGTACATATAAAACAGTTGACCCAGGAATCCGGGAAATTTGAATGGAATGAATAAAATCTATCTGTAATTAAATAAATTTATTTACTAACCGCTTGAGTGCTCCCAAAACTACCAAGAATCTATAGAAATAATAATTAACTTTCTTTTTAACTGTCTACTGGTTATAATAAAAACGTTGCTTTTGCAGGACAAATGCCTGTGGCGAACATGACGAACATGGTGTATCAAGCTCCCATGGCGCAGGGCTACAACCCCTATCAATGCAGAGTTGTGAGTATTCTACATTTAATATTATTACATAGCTCATGTGGAGGAGCTCGTGGCTAAGTAATAACAGCCGCACGGGTCTATCCAACAGGTTAAGCTACGCTTGCCGGGGTTGGTCAGTGGCTAGGTGACCATCTTCACATACCGAGACTCGGTATGTGAAGAATACGGAAATATACGGGAATATCAAACTATATTTTAACCTGCCTGAAATACTTAATGATTTTGTTAGTATGTATTAAGATTGCTTAAAAGTGTTTCAACATCCGGACAAACCTATTGAGGTTTTTGTGATGTTTCTGTTTAAATTCAGTTTTGTTTCTTATTTAATAAACAATTAAAAAAAAAAAAAAAAAATGTCAAAGATGCACGTCGCTCTGGTCGCCCTATTACGGATAAAACAGATGCCATTTTTGAAAAAGTGGAGCAAAATCGTCATATCAGTAGTTACGACGTAGCTGAAGAACTGGGAATTGACCACAAAACAGTTTTGACCCATTTGGCAAATGACACATAACTAAATAGTAAACTATGAAAAAAAAATGTCTTGAATTTGCAATGATATATTACCTTTAGATGCGTTACCCGGGCTCAAAAATGGCAAATTAAATGAAGGGCAATTGCCCGGCGTGATATCAGTCACGCACGCGCGCCAGTGAACATGCAGCAGCTAGTGACGTACTTAAATAAGTATATTCATCTCTTTCTTACAACAGGTATCGGCATGCGTCTTTCCTTTTCTTTGCGGCCAGTATATACTGGTATGTTGGTACATCATGGCTTACGCTGTTTTTGAAAGCACTGATGTTCGTGTATGACGCGTCTATCTATAATACGTCATTGTGAATTTGTATATAAAATACGAAGGAACTTTTTCCCCGACCTAATATAATGACAAGTAGTGTTACAGTCCGTGAGGTTTAAGCTGAGCTTTACATTTATGTGAGTGCACATAGATAGTGTAAGTGTGACGTCCGGCATAGAGCGCGATTCGCCCTTTGCTTGGTTTAAAACCGGTTTATACTGCTTTTTGGCAATCGACTTTTGTTCTTTTAGTACGAGAAGCCATGACCGAATCCATGTCGCATTGTTGTAAATGATAAGATAAGATAATATTTATTTTGTTACAGGTCTTATAATATTAATTTTAGGTAGGCTACATGTTTTCTTATAATATTAATTTTAGATATGCTACATGTTTTGCCATTTATGGCGTACAAAATTAGTCATATTGGACCAACAAATACAAAAAGAAAGAGCAGAGAAAGAGATTACAATCATTTGAATTAAATTTTGATTAAATAATAATAATCAGCAGCTAGTTAAAAGTCCGTAACAAATGAATTAAAATCATGTCAAAGCTCAATAGATCATGTTTAATACAATGTCAGAATAAATAAGTAATTGTAAATTGTAATAATAATAACATAATGTCATAACCATTGATACTATTATAATGTCAAGTGTTGAGTAAAATTCTAACAATAATTAATTATCATTAAACCAATATTACTGTCAGTTTTCTTTATATGACATGTATTCGTTAAGGTCATAAAAGCATTTTTCTTTTAACCATTGTGTTACCTTTTTTTTAAACATCGGCAAAGGTAAATCTTTGAAAGCGTCAGGTAATTTATTATATACCTTTACAGCATTTAAATACGAGTTCCTTTTATGCAATTCGAGCCTGCATTGCGGTACACAGAGCTCATGTTTAAATTTATTTTTATTTCTAGGAACTACATTTCGTTTGGTTACATCTTTGCGTTTAGTAAAATATTCCGGATGTTGTTGCACAAATAGACATAATTCTCTAATGTACATACACTGTAATGGCAGAATATTGTACTTTTTAAACAAGGGCTTACAACTGTCCGTATACCAGGCTGCCTGATAAGACGCCTGATAAGACGGTTGAAGTTTTTGTCTTACGTAAAACGATAAGACAAACATTTTGGTCATGCGCTCTCGTACCATTTTGGTGATCACTCACAGAAATGCAAAGCTCAACTTACGCCTCAAGGACTGTACAATATGTACACACATATTCATGTGGCGTTCGATCCACAACTAAAAAGTGATTTTATGAAAAAAAAAACAAACGTCTTCCAACTTTTTTTTCTTGGAAGTCGGTTGTTTTTTTGTAAAAACGTTTTTACAGGGTGTAATTTTAATCACCGTTATCCTCTTAAGGGGTAATTGTACTCATCATTATAAACAACTTTTACTATGGGAACAAACCTGAAATCGCGAAAAAAAAATCAGCTGTTCAGTACATTTTGATGAATTATGCGAACATAAATGTACTGAACAGCTGATTTTTTTTTCGCGATTTCAGGTTTGGTCCCATAGTAAAAGTTGTTCATAATGATGAGTACAATGACCCCTTAGGAGGATAACGGTGATTAAAATTACACCCTGTATAACAAAACATACATATTTCAGCTTTTATTTTTATAAATAATTCCTATTCTCATCAATGAATACCATTCTCTCGCCAGGAGCCGTCTCTTCAGGTGTACCAGCAAGTACTCCAGACAGAGGAACACAAGCTCGCCCCCTCGCCGCACCCCAGTGAAACTGCTTTCAGGATCGGTGAGTCATACCACAGATTATAGTATAGTTAAAATCTCGCTGCAGACTCGGTCATAAATCATTCGAGTGTTTCGCTCTCTTTCCCACTCACGGGCCTTATGGGCAGGCCACGCCCACACGTAGTCCTATGCATTACTGCAGTCGATGAGTGATATCGATAGTTTTATATATTTATAAATGGGTGATAGAAATAAATACACATTTTTTTTTTTTTATTACCAAATTTACTACAAAGCATATTAAATATATAAACAAAAGAACGTATATATAAAACTAAAAATAGAAAATTAAAATTCTTCGTCTGAGTCATCGTCATCATCTGTTATCGATAATAGCCTTGAGCGCGCGCAACCAGCGCACATCCCTACTCCGATTATGATTTATGACCAAGTCTGCAGCGAGATTTTAACCATACTATAATACAGATGGAACACTCCGCAAATTCATGTAAATAAAAAGCGACTCTTGCTGTGACACAATAAAGTACAATTCAGGTCGCACAATGCTTATTACCTACAGTTATATTAACCTACAAGTTGCCTCTCTTTCTATCGCGTAACTCTTATGCCTTCTGACTCGTTGGGGTTGTCTTCTTTTACGACGCGGCGCGTGAGTGAGAATCGAGTGAGACGAGCCCGCCGCGTACTTGTAGCTTCATACCTAAACTGCGGAGTGTCCCATCTGTATTAACGGACGAAGGTTCGTGTCGCGTTGGTGCGCTAAAAACATCTCTCCTATCTCTCTCTCTCTCTCTTGTCTGTTCTGTAACTGTGACGTATATCGATGTACAATGCGTTTCAAATAAGAATAGGATCGACTTAGCGCCATGTTGTGACGTCATAGCTGTCAAATCGAATAAATTGGGTAGGGTGAGCAAAACAAGGTATTTTTAAATAATATTTCTATTTGTTTACGAACTTTCTTCTTTACTTTCTAGTAAATTGTTGCCAACAATGAAAATATGAAAGAAAGTAGTATAATTTTTATCGAGTTATTTAGAGATCGGATAATCGGATGCATATTAACCTAAAGTTAATATTTCGCTAACAAAGTATGGAAGCGGCTTCTTAGCATTTTTTTACTTACTATAAATCCCGGGATTCCAGAAAATGTGGGAATGCACAACTAATCGGATACATGGTATGGAAACGACTTCATAAATAACGTGGTTTTATTTATTTGGAAATACCGGGAAATCGGGATCACATAAATATTCCGTTTGTTACACGTGCGTGATCCCCGCGAGAAATACAAAGTTGCCGAATTAAAATGGTTGTCTCTGGAAGGTACCGACACTATATCGGTGGGCTTGTTTTCATGGGTTTCGAGAATGTTAAAGCCGATAGTGACGTGAAAATGTAAATCCAAGATGGCGGCTGCGATCATTTTAAAATTTTTCGTCATGGGTGTCGTTTTCATGGTTTCCGAGGGTTTTAAAGCCGATAGTCATGTTAAAATGTAAATCCAAGATGGCGGCTGCTAACATTTTCACATTTTTCGTCATGGGTGTCGTTTTTATGGTTTTCTAGGGTTTTAAAGCCGATAGTGATGTTTAAATGTAAATCCAAGATGGCGGCTGCGAACATTTTCAAATTTTTCGTCATGGGTGTCGTTTTCATGCTTTTCGAGGGTGTTAAAGCCGATAGTGATGTTAAAATGTAAATCCAAGATGGCGGCTGCCAACATTTTATTTTTTTTATCATGGGTGACTTTTCACGGTTTTCGAGGGTTGTGAAACCGATAGTGGCGTTAAAATGTAAATCCAAGATGGCCGCTGCTCAATTTTCTAACTTTTCGCCATGGGTGTCGTTTTCATAGTTTTTGTGAGTTTTAAAGCCGATAGTGGCGTTAAAATGTAAATCCAAGATGGCGGCTGCGAAAATTTTCTAATTTTTCGTCATTTGGTTTTCGAGGGTGTTAAAGCCGATAGTGACACTAAAATGTAAATCCAAGATGGCGGCTGCCAACATTTTAATTTTTTTTATCATGGGTGACGTTTTCACGGTTTTCGAGGCTTGTGAAACCGATAGTGGCGTTAAAATGTAAATCCAAGATGGCGGCTGCTCAATTTTCTAACTTTTCATCATGGGTGTCGTTTTCATAGTTTTTGTGAGTTTTAAAGCCGATAGTGGCGTTAAAATGTAAATCCAAGATGGCGGCTGCGAAAATTTTCTAATTTTTCGTCATGGTTGTCGTTTTATTGGTTTTCGAGGGTGTTAAAGCCGATAGTGACACTAAAATGTAAATCCCAAGATTGCGGATGCGACAATATTTTAATTTTTCGTCATGGGTGTCGTTTTCATGGTTTTTGAGAGTTTCAAGGCCGATAATGGCGTTAAAATGTAAATCCAAGATGGCAGCTGCGAAAATTTTCTAATTTTTCGTCATGGGTGTCGTTTCATTGGTTTTCGAGGGTGTTAAAGCCGATAGTGACACTAAAATGTAAATCCAAGATGGCGGATGCGACAATATTTTAATTTTTCGTCATGGGTGTCGTTTTCATGGTTTTTGAGAGTTTCAAGGCCGATAATGGCGTTAAAATGTAAATCCAAGATGGCGGATGCAAATATTTTTTAATTTTGCGTCATGGGTGTCGTTTTCATGGTTTTTGGCGGTGTTAAAGCTGATAGTGACATTAAAATGTAAATCCAAGATGGTGACTGCAAAAAATTTCAAATTTTTTGTCATGGGTGCCGTTTTCATGGTTTCCGAGGGTTTAAAGCCAATACTGGCGTTTAAATGTAAATTCAAGATGGTGAAATTTAAAAAAAAAATGTGATGTGTATCGTTTTCATGGTTTTGGGGGGTATTAAAGCTGATAGTGACATTAATATTGTATGTATGTATGTATGTATTTATTGGTATTTATTCTTTTTCCAGTTATCTATCCCTTGTGTTGCACCTACCATGTTTTATCTCTGCATCACCCTAAGGTTGACTGGTAGAAAATGCCTCAGGCATTAAGTCCGCCTTTGTACAGTATTTTTTTACTTGTGCATAAAGTTTTAATAAATAAATAAAATGTAAATCCAAGATGGCGGCTGCGAACATTTCGGTCGGTTTTACAACCCTCGACAACCATGAAAACGACACCCATGACGAAAAATTAGAAAATGTTCACAGCCGCCATCTTGGATTTATATTTTAATGTCACTTTCAGCTTTAATACCCCCGAAAACCATGAAAACGACACCCATGACGAAAAATAAAAAAATATTTGCATCCGCCATCTTGGATTTACAATTTAGTGTCACTATCGGTTTTAGCACCCTCGAAAACCAATAAAACAATACCCATGACGAAAATTAGAAAATGTTCGCAGCCGCCATCTTGGATTTACATTTTAATGTTACTATCAGCTTTAACACTCTCGAAAACCAATAAAACGACACCCATGACGAAAAATTAGAAAATGTTCGCAGCCGCCATCTTGGATTTACATTTTAATGTCACTATCGGCTTTAACACCCTCGAAAACCAATAAAACGACACCCATGACGAAAAATTAGAAAATTTTCGCAGCCGCCATCTTGGATTTACATTTTAATGTCACTATCAGCTTTAACACCCTCGAAAACCAATAAAACGACACCCATGACGAAAAATTAAAAAATGTTCGCAGCCGCCATCTTGGATTTACATTTTAATGTCACTATCAGCTTTAACACCCCCGAAAACCATGAAAACGATACCCATGACGAAAAATTAAAAAATATTCGCATCCGCCATCTTGGATTTATATTTTAGTGTCACTATCGGCTTTAACACCCTCGAAAACCAATAAAACGACACCCATGACGAAAAATTAGAAAAATTTCGCAGCCGCCATCTTGGATTTACATTTTAATGTCACTATCAGCTGTAACATCCTCGAAAACCATGAATAGTACCCATGACGAAAAATTTTTAAATATTTGAAGCCGCCATCTGGGATTTACATTTTCAGCAGCTTTCACTATGAGACCAACTCGGAAGTCACAAAAAAAGTTACGATGTTTGAAACAAAAGTTCAATACCTACTCGACCAAAATGTATGAAACAGCTGACTTATGTTTCGTGATTTACGGGTTGATCCCATAGTGAAAGTTGCTCATGAGTAGAACACCCTATGAAAATTTAGTGATAAAAAAGTTACCCTTTGAAAAAATACTTATAATATCAATTCCGGAATTGCGACATTTTGACGATCGACACTAAAGTGCATTCCTTAATAGCCAAAACCTAAACGTAAGTAAATATACATTCGATTCTATAATCAGAACTATAAATTTGTGAATCCCGGAATCCCGGGATTTTTTTAATACAAAAGTACAATTCATATTAGCCAACACCTGAACGCAAGTACCTAACTAAAACATTCGATTCCAAAATCAGAACTTAAAAATTTTCATTCCGGAATCCCGGGATTTTTTTTTTTTTAAGTGCAATCCATATTAACTAACATCTGAACTAAAGTAAATTATACATTCGATTCTATAATCAGAAGTCAAAATTGGCCGATACCGGAATTCTGGGATTTATTAATCCGAAAGCCCACTCCATACTTAGCCAACACCTCAACTTTAGGTTAATATGCATCCGATTATCCGATCTCTATATTACTGAGAAAAAGCAGTCACATATTAATGAATCTAAATCTTGACCACAATTTAATGATGATGACAACAGCTATAGTTGTCGTGGAGGAGCTCGTGGCTAAGTAATTACAGCCGTACGGGTCGATCCACCAGGTTAAGCTACGCTTGCCGGGGTTGGTCAGTGGATGGGTGACCATCTTTACACACTGAGACTGCTCTGTGCCTCGAAAAGCACGTTAAGCCGTTGGTCCCGGCTGTCATTCGTGGATCTTTGACAGTCGTTACGGGTCGTCAGAAGCCCGAAAGTCTGACAACCAGTCTTACCAAGGGGTATCGTATTACCCAGTTACTGGGTTATGGAGGTCAGATAGGCAGTCGCTCCATGTAAAATACTGGTATTCAGCTGCATCCGGTTAGACTGGAAGCCGACCCCAACATAGTTGGGAAAAGGCTAAAGGCAGATTGATTGAATTTTTGACAACAGCTTTATTTGGCACAATATTATGAACTTTTTTTACGTTCATATATTTTTGAAGCCTTAATGTATTAATGAACTCGACTGTACCTTGGTGTAAACATTAGGTTAGCACCATGTCTAATTAGCTACGTTAATATTGCAGACCCCAGCTACCCGTACGCGGCGGTAGACTACACCGCGGCGTGCGGCGCATGCGCGGACACCGGCAGCCTGCAGGCCATGCAGCAGCACACGCAGAGAAGGTAGGCATTGCTAAAGCCAACGAGCGAGCTGGCCAAGTCTCTTCTGAGGCGGGTGTCACACCTCCGCCGCGAAACAGCGAAACCGCATGATGTTGCACTACTCGATTGAATAGCAGCATTTCTCGCAATTTATCCCGCTTGGGGGCGCTGTTGTAGATGTATTGTATTTTATTTTATTCCCCTTGAGATTTATATATCTCCGTGGTGTGTCCGTGGCATCACACAGTAGGCCCTGTCAGAATACCAACGTTGCGGTATTTATTTTTAAATATCGCAGCTTTATGCTGAGATAGGAGCTTTTTGGCCTCGCACAGGTCTTTTTTTTTGTTTTTTAATGTTTATTTTGTTACTTTTATATGCTCCTTCTAAACTGTACTTCCTGTGCGTGTCCCAAATAAAATATTTTTCTTTCTTTCTTTCTATGTAGACCTGTCAAATACTTTTCGTGTCAAATTATCATGTCATCATCGTCAATCAATAAACTAAATCTCCATGGAAACCAAATACGTAGTTTCCATTGAGATTTAGTATAAATACGATGAAAATGAAATGTCATGTTATAAAATTCAAAGACAAGAAAGTATTATGTATCTTAAGGTAGAGTAAAAGAGATGGTACACAATTTCCGTTCATTCATAACGGATTACGATTCTCGTAATTTATCTTGCTTGGGGGCGCTGTTGTATACGTAGATGTAGACCTGTCAAATTATCCTGCCATTGAACTACTGCGGTTTCGCTGCGGATGTGTAATAACCGCCTTAAAGTGGGAGTGAGGGGGGGCAAAGGTCTCCATTCAAGCCGGCCAAAAAAGGCAAGCCATAGGTGAGGAATAAGACTTCACTGCCCAACAGCTCGTCACATGCTGCCCTGCGGGTTTTTGTAGCTCTCTTGGTCTGGCTCCTCACCCTAGACCTGTTCCGGCAAAGTGAACTTTATTGGTACAGACCTTTTTTTTTTTGTGGATGGGAATTCATCAAATAACTTCACCGGCTCTGGGTGGAGCGGGAGGGCGTGTCAGACTTTTGCTGACTAAAACCCACTCGTGTTACTACAGTTGCCTGTGCCAGGGCCGCGGTATCTCTTTCGAACAACCCGCGACCCCGGCGGCATCGGCCCTATCGGACCCCATCAGTGCTGACATCTGTTTGAGCCGCGCGTGGAACACAACGCGCCGTCTATCCGGGACTTGGGGCCTACTCCCTAAGTCCGTCCGTCTTTCCGTCCGTCCGTTCATCCGTCCGTCTGACATTACGATCCATCAACACAAGTGTAAAAGTTAATTTTTTCGGACGGGAAAATACACATCGGGAGTAGGGACAACGGGCAAATCATGTTGTCATTCATACTTCGTTCGGGCCCCGAACCAATCATCCATCCGTAGGTGATACGGAGTAGGAACGAAGGCCAAAACTACGGGATTCGTGCTTAGGGAGTAGGCCCCCTGGTCCTTACCGGACGGCGAGCTACCCATTGCTCACCGTCCGCACTGGTAGACGTAGAGTTCGGAGCGCTTAAGCCCCACCACGACGTCAACATAGAGATACGGCGGTGGGGATACATTATTATGGTTCTGATTCCAGCTACAGCGTGCCATACGGTCAGATGGAGGTACCACAACAGGTGCTGCCACCCTACCCGGTCGGCAACGTGCTCCTGCCACAGCAGCACTTACAGCAATTACCACCTTACCCGGTAAGTCATCATCGATGATCGGAGTAGGTAGATTGAATTGGGGTCATTGATCCGAAACGTATATATTAATATGGACTTCCTCCGGAATTTCGGAATTATGGTTGATTGTAAAAAAAACCGGAACGTATGTAGAAATTGTATTAATTTTATTTTTGATAAATATTCGATGTAAAATGTACATATTTAACAATAAACAATGTTGATTTTTTATCCTTATTGTTATTTATTCAATCCTTAATGTCAATGACCATGACTAATAAGAAAACAATTTATAACAATTTGTGGACATAATTAAAGGCTAAAAATAAAATATTAAAAATGTGTTCATGCTTGGATCGGAATTCAATTGTTTCATTATTCAACAGATAAATAAAACATATTTAGTTTTGATACCTTCCTTTAAATTTTGAATTGAGTAGTAATAATAATATCACTACCAACACTAACAATATTTAATTGGATCCGGAAATACCGGAATTATCGGGATTACTTTCCGGGAAAACTTTCTGTGGGCATTTATGATACAAGTACCAAAAATCAATCTACCTACTCCGATCACTGGTCATCATAGACAGATACTCTTTATAATAATATCTTCATTATCTGCCACCACAATATCGTCGGCGTCAGTGCAGGACGTTGTAAATGCAATAATACATTATTGCAAAGGCCGTGAAATAAGCAATTACAGGTCGAGTATGAGTTTGAAGGCCGAGCCGTAGGCGAGGACTTCACTAATACGAGACAGGCAATTGCCATTTCCGCCGAGGCTTATATAGTGCTTTTCTCAAAAGAATGCAGGGAAATAAAATTTCCATAATTTTTCAAGTTAATGCCGTTTTTAACATGAACTGTACATTTCAGCATGGAATAAATTGCCCATAATACAGATAGCTTTTTAGTTTTAGCAATCTTATTAAAATACGCCAAAAATACTGTTTCGGAGAAAATGTTCACTTTTTTCTCGTTTTTCCAAATCATAAAATTTTCATATACTTTCATGTATTTTTCTTTTGACTTCGCTGGAAGCAGGTTTTCCATTGCCAATTTGGCTTCTGATCTTAAATCTGGTGGAGTACAATCAATCTCCATTTCACTCTCTTAACCGTTGGAACCCATTTTAATAATTACTTATTAAATTTATATTTATTATGTACCTATGTAAATAATAAATCAAGACGAATTTTCAGCTTTGCCGCCAATTTTCTATTTATCATCTGTGCCGAAAGGCAAATGCATTTATGGCTATACAACCACGTGAACGCAATTTGTATTATGCAAAGAGACTTAAGCTTTGGAATGCCAAGAATGATAAAAGAGATCCAATCAAAGAGTATCTAATAACCCCAGCACGCCGTTTCATACAACATTGCTGGAGCGGTGTAATGTTCCAAATTCAAAAAACGCTCCTGCAATGGATTTGATTTTCTTTGACCGTAAATTCGTTACTTCGCGTGTTCGTTTTTCGAAAATAATGACAACATTTCCATGCATGTTTGAGAAATAGTACATTATTGCAAAGGCCGTGAAATAGGCAATTGCAGGTCGAGTATGAGTTTGAAGGCCGAGCCGTAGGCGAGGACTTCACTAATACGAGACAGGCAATTGCTATTTCCGCCGAGGCATATATAGTGCTTTTCTCAAAAGAATGCAGGGAAATAAAAGTAGGTAGTTAAGTTTCCATAATTTTTCAAGTTAGTGCCGTTTTTAATATGAACTGTACATTTCAGCATGGAATAAATTGTCCATAATGTAGATGGGTTTTTAGTTTTAGCAATCTCATTAAAATACGACAAAAATACTGTTTCAGAGAAAATGTTCACTTTTTTCTCGTTTTTCCAAATCATAAAATTATCAAATACTTACTTAGTTTCATGTATTTTTCTTTTGACTTCGCTGGAAGCAGGTTTTCCATTGCCAATTTGGCTTCTGATCTTAAATCTGTGGAGTACCTACAGTCAATCTTCATTTCACTTTATATTTATTATGAATGTAAATTTGTTATTTACATACATAATACTTAAATATAAATTTTCAAATCAAGATGAATTTTCAGCTTTGCCGCCAATTTTCTATCTAACATCTGTGCCGAAAGGCATTTGTGGCTATCTATACAGCCACGTGAACGCAATTTATACTAAGCAAAGAGACTGCCATTAGTATGCCAAGAATGATAAAAGAGATCCAATGAAAGAGTATTTAACCCAGCACGCCGTTTCATACAACATTGCTGGAGCGCTCCAGCAATGTTGACATTGCTGGAGCGCTGTAATGTTCCAAATTCAAAAAACGCTCCTGCAATGGATTTGATTTTCTTTGACCGTAAATTCGATACTTCGCGTGTTCTTTATTCGAAAATAATGACAACATTTCCATGCATGTTTGAGAAAAACTCTTTTATATATTTATCACAAATTTAATTGCCTATCCATGGGTTACGAATTCAATTTTTTTTTTTTTTTTACAAAACTGCACTTACAAGGAAACGCACATAATAAACAAAACCGGTCAAGAGCGAGTCGGACTCGCGCACCGAGGGTTCCGTTTCGATTTCTGAAAAAGTGTGCTATTTAGAGACATCGTTTTATTTTTCCTGTAATCTTTACTTAAACTTCTATTGCATAGAATAATTTCACATTTTTCTCTTTGCAAACTTTGGAGATAAGGGGGGGAACGGTATTTTTTTTTTTACATTTTTCACCAGAAGTCGAAAACTATGCGGCCTAAAAAAAAGACTAAAAATGTTTGAGAATGTGCAAACGGCGTTCTTTCATATGATACCCCACATGCCCTAGTAGCCCCACTTTGATTTTTAAGACCCCCTTTCAGTCCCTTTTACAAAAAAAATATATAAATATATTAAATTTCTTTCTTATTTGCAAAATAGTTGGGTCAACGTCATCTAAAACTATTCTAAATTTCAAGTTGATAGCATTAGTAGTTCTTGAGATATCCAGCTGTGACGACGGTCTGATGACGTCAGGGCCTAGTTGAGAATCACAGTGCACAGTTGCTTATAGTATAGTTAAAATCTCGCTGCAGACTTGGTCATAAATCATAATCGGAGTAGGGATGTGCGCGCTCAAGGCCATTATCGATAACAGATGCTGACGATGACTCAGACGAAGAATTTTAGTTTTCTATTTTTAGTTTTATATATACGTTCTTTTGTTTATATATTTAATATGCTTTGTAGTAAATGTGGTAATAAAATTAAAAAAAAATGTGTATTTATTTCTATCACCCATTTATAAATATATAAAACTATCGATAGCACTCATCGACTGCAGTAATGCACAGGACTACGTGTGGGCGTGGCCTGCCCATAAGGCAGGAGTGGAAAAGAGAGCGAAACACTCGAATGACTTATGACCGAGTCTGCAGCGAGATTTTAACTATACTATAGGCCGTCTCCTCTTTGTATTTGCTCTGTGCTTACAACTAACAGAAACAGCAACTCAAGAAACTTGTATTTCTGTTTTCAGCAATACCAGGAACAGCTCCCCTGGGCGGTGCCGTCCCACGGCATGGCGCCACAGAAGCTGATGCTGCCGGAGCTGTACCCCATCATGCAGTACCAGCAGCCCACCTACCAGCATTACAATATTGTGTACCCGCAAGTAAGTATTTCTGCAAAAAAACGTTGATTTACATACATACATACATAAATTCATGCCACCTGCTAAGATCCTCACATACTCCTTTTGCCTCGTTTACGTTCATACATCTGGTTACACACGCACGCCAGTTGCCAGTACTACACACTAGTGATGGATTAATTAGCATTCGCATTCATTGTTAGCATGCGAATGCTTAGTTAGCATTTAGCAAATGAAATGTAGTTGCGAATTTCTGTGAAATGTGAAATGAATTATTATTCATCCCTTCGTACTTCATAGATCGACAGCGCGTGCATTGCGCGCTCTCTGTCGCACCCACGAAAAGTCGGAACTACTAAATCTATCTGTTTCACGTGATCCTGACCTCGTTCGCAAGTGAAATTATTAGCAATTTAGGTGGTGCGAATAATGAAGTCAAGCAATTATTATCTTCGATTAAGTCGTACTTAGGATCGTATATTGAATGAATGCGTATGATTGTATTGTTAATAATAATTTGTGATTTTGTGTGGCACGTGCGTGGTGCGCGATTATTTTTTAAATTGTTAAAAACGCGCTAAGACGCTAGCCCGCGAACGCGCTCACATACTAAAAAAATTCACATACTTGACTATTATTAATTATCGTCATATTAGCAAATAGCATAGCAATAGCATTTAGATAGATAGATAGATAGATAGAATACTCTTTATTATGCACACCATAAAAATTACAGATATAAATGTTGAAATTTTACATAGGGTGACACAATGGGCGGTCTTATCGCTAAAAGCGATCTTTTACAGACAACCTTTGGATGGATTATGGGGAGAAAGGAGAGAATACTGTAGGTAGACTGTGGTGTACCATATATACATACAATTTATATATACATAAATACAGATACTTATATAAATATATACTTATATATCCTACTTGAAATAGAGCAAGGAACTATACACGTAATGACGATGTTTAAAGAGAGAGGAAATGTTTTTTCACCAAAATTTTAAAAGTTGACAAAGATTGTGCACGCCTTATCGACACGGGCAAGTCATTCCACAATCGTACTGCTTGAACAGTGAATGACCGGTCATAAAAACTGGTGGAATGTAGCGGCATCTCTAGCCTCAAGTTTTCCGATGACCTCAGATATCTATTATGTGTGTCATGAAGGAACTTGAAACGCTCTTTAAGATAAGAAGGGGTTTTAGGATTGAACAGAATACTGTAGAGCTGAAACAAGATATGAGAATTCCGGCGAAGACGTATGGGAAGCCACTTGAGCTTTGTACGAAATTCAGAAATGTGATCATATTTGCGCAGGCCAAATATAAATCTTATGCAAAAGTTTTGAAGTCGCTCAAGTTTATCTAGTTGTGCCTCAGTGAGATCGAGATAACTGACATCAGCGTAGTCAAGGATGGGAAGTAAAAGGGATTGCGCAAGCGCAGTTTTAGTGGCAGTTGGAAGAAAGTTCCGCAATCGCCTCAGGGACTTACCAGATGCAAAAATTAAGCATATTATTTTATTTAGCGTGCTAAGACTCAAGAATTTGCATGCTAATGAAATTTATTCTAAATCGCATTAATTGCCATCACTACTACACACCTGACCTTTCTGAAGAACATCACCAATAAGCTCACTAGAGTCTGTCAAGCGAGTCGTGTCCAATGAAAAAGGAGGCCAAAAATAAAAATCTTACATGTGTCAACACTGACATAGTACGCTGAAAACATGTTTGATACTTGAATTTTTGTAGATAAAAAAATTCTTAAAAAAGTGCATTTCAATGTGGGTATTTATTAGTCACCATTAGAACTAAAATCAGAATCTAGAAATTCAATGCCTTCTTATGAGAAATCACTGTCAGTATCATGACTAGTGATCGGATAATCGGATGCATATTCACCTAAAGTTGAGGTGTTGGTATGGAGTGGACTTTTGGATTGAAAAATCCCAGAATTCCGGAATATTGTGACGGTATCTTTTATTTTATTTTTTATTTTTTATTTATTTATTTATTTTTATTTATTTATTTATTGGATCGCCAACAGAGGCTACACAGTTACATGCCTGTTAACATACATACGGACAATACAAGTGTGCGCTTCCAATTATAGGCGACCACATCATTCAATTAATAACTAGGTAAATCCAAGAAGTTTGATAAACAAGAAATCATTAAAATATAAATTATTAAAGTTAAAATTTTCAAAATTGAAATCATTAAAACTAATCAAAATGCAATGTCAAAAATCAATGTCAAATGTCAATGTCGAAAGTCATACAAAATTATACAGGTACAAAATAATACAAACAAATATTAACAAATTGAGATTCAAAAATAAAATTCAAATATAAATATAAAATAAATCAAATTAAATTCAAATAAAATTAAATAATAATAATAATCAAGGAATAATAGTAGAACCCAACAAAAAATACAAAATATTATGACTTGGTTATTAAGACTTTTACATCTTTTTTAAACTTTAGTAATTTGCATGTAATATCCAAATCATTATGCTTCGATATTACGTTAAACTGCCTACATAGCCTTGGCAAAACGGCGAAGTGTCCGAGGTTTGTTTTGGATCCCGGCACATAGAAAAGGTTGTAGTTACATTTTCGCGGCAAGCGAGATGGTGCGCTTATTTGCAGCCTTCCAAGAAGCTCGCTACAGTCGACAGTGCCGTTAAACAGTTTGTGAAGAAATGTGAGATCTAGAACTTTTCTTCTATCTAACAACGAGGACATTTTATAATGTTGCAATCTTAGGTCGTAGCTCCTAATTTTTTTCGCCAGACGATCTTTATAGCAAAGATGGTATAGAAAACGTCTTTGTACACTTTCCAAGCGTTTAATATAAATATCATAGTGCGGATTCCATACGGTGCTATTATATTCAAGCAGTGGGCGAACCAATGTGTTATATAATAGCACCGTATGGAATCTTCCAGGGACAACCATTTTATTTCAGCAGCTTTGTATTTCTTGCGGGAACCACGTGTAACAAACGGAATATTTATGTGATCCCGATTTCCCTGGTTTTTTTAAATAAATAAAACCACATATTTATGAATTCGTTTCCATACCATGTATCCTATAGTTAAGTATTCCCGTATTTTCTGGAATCCCGGGAATTATATTAAGAAAAAAAAATATCAAGAAGCTGCTTCCATAATTTGCTAGCCAAATATTAACTTTAGGTAAATATGCATCCGATTATCCGATCACTAATCATGACGCACAAAAATGATGAAGGGTTCCAACTCCGTATCGGTTATCCTTTGTTTTCTACATGAATAGTGTGATCTGTGCATTTATCCATTAAATATATTTCTTTTCCATTCTTCTTTAAATTTCCATTAATACAAATTAAATAATTGAGCTAAAAGTATCAAAATGCTGTAGCTTAGTACAACAGAAGTTGTGACAATCCGTTTGACAGATAAATAGTATTGCCATTATAAGAAATCAGCTAAATGGTCGTGGACACGACTCGCTTGACAGACTCCATGACTTCCCAGGGCGTCCCCTGCGGCGTTTCCACTCACATCTGCCTTGTGAATACCTCCGTCTAAGCATACTTTTTAAATTCTTGTCACTACACCTTCTTTTAAACCGCACCGCTGCCTCATCACATCATTGCTCAGCCTGTCATTCATAGCCCCACCACACATGCTTCGCAAGTGTGGCGGCATCTACATCGCCACATATGAACTACGCATCAATGACATGACGTCACGCAAACCTGCATCGCGCAATTAGAGTTTACCGCGCAACTAGCATATATACAACGTCCCGACATCAACCGTCGGGCAGTGGCCCACCAGACACAACACCCGTCTGGTCGGAGGATCCTCCCTTTTCAATGGAGGATGAGTGAACTTTACACCCTGTTCCTCATGCTTCTAAACTATTGCATTACCACAGCATTTATTCTACTTTCATGCTTAATACTATAAAAAATTTCATGCAGTCGGAGGCATCTTAATAACATCCGTTCGGGTCGATCCATCAGTTTAAGCTACGCTTGCCGGAGTTGGTCCGTGGATGGGTGACCATCTTTACATACCGAGACTCCTCCGTGCCTCGGAAAGCACGTTAAGCCGTTGGTCCCATCTGTCATTCGTGGATTTTTGACAGTCGTTACGGGTCGTCAGAAACCTGAAAGTCTGACAACCAGTCTTACCAAGGGGTCTTATCAACCAGTCTTATCGTATTACTCAGTAATTGTGTTATGGTGGTCAGATAGGCAGTCGCTCCATGTAAATTACTGTATTCAGCTGCATCCGGTTAGACTGGAAGCCGACAGTCTAAAAGGCTAGGCAGATATAGCAGTCGGAGGCATCTTCTTTAACAATAAATACTTATTGCCTCTTTCCTTCTGGGCAGTCGGGTAAAAACCAATACCTACATTTGTACTCAAAAGTTGAATGAATAGAAAAAAAAAACCGGTCAAAGAGCGAGTCAGACTCGCGCACCTAGGGTTTCGTTCCGATTCCTGAAAAAGTGTGCTATTTAGAGACATCGTTTTATTTTTCCTGTAATCTTTACATAAACTTCTATCACGTAGAATAATTTCAGATTTTTATCTTTGCAAACTTCGGAGATAGGGGGGGGGAACGGTATTTTTTTTTTACATTTTTCATCAAAAGTCGAAAACTATGCGGTCTAAAAAAAAAAAAAAAATGTTTGAGAATGTGCAAGCTTTCATATGATACCCCACATACCCTAGTAGCCCCACTTTGAATTTTTAAGACCCCCTTTCAGTCCCTGTTACAAAAAAAAAATATATATTTTTGCTTGTTTCTTATTTGCAAAATAGTTGGGTAAACGTCATTTAAAACTGTTCTAAATTTCAAGTTGATAGCATTAGTAGTTCTTGAGATATCCAGCTGTGACAGACAGACAGACTGAGTCACACCATAAGGGTTCCTTTTTTACCATTTTGGTACGGAACCCTAATAAAAAAATTGTTGCTTTTTCCTTTGGTTTTTTAGAAAATTGAAGGTGCAGTAACCAACATGACTTCAATCACTGGTTTTATTTATCTGGAATAAACTCACGCTCCTGAACAAAAAATAATCCTTCAGAAATATTAACCTCCTTTTCCAACTTTTCAGGTAATCCAACAGCCATACCCAATCTGCCAGCCAGTCTACCCAGTCATAGACAAGCAACCAGACCAAAGACGAAACAGTCTATCGAACCGGGCGTCAAAACGGAACTCCGTATCCGGTTCCGCTCGAGCCACGCCATCTAACGAAGAAAAAGTTAACTACGAAGATAGCAATAGACAGAATAATGAGATAGCCGCGAAGATACAACAGATTAAGTCTCAGATGGCTCAGCTGGATACCAGAGACTATAGATTTGATAAGGATAAGAGAGGGGAGTGGCGCAGGCGCAACAGTGGCAGCGGGATACTGGGGAACTGTCCTGTTAATAACTTTAATACTAGAGTTATGGGGTGAGTTCTATTTTACTATTCCAATAGGGATGATGCCTGGGTAAAAAAAAAGAAATTATATTTAGTCCGTCAGTCAGATAATAAAAAAATATTAGACACGTATTTTTTGCTTTATCATATTAATAAAAGAATACTTAGCTATCACGCATTAAAGTTGGGGAGTGGGGGCTCGCTACGTCACTTGTACGTATAAAACCTAGCTACGCGTGACGTCATGCCATATTTTAACTCAATGTATCGCCGTAATTTTTTGATTACGTAAAAAAAGAAAAAATACGTGTCCAATATTTTTTAATAATCTCTATGACGGACAAAAAATAAATTTTTAGTCATCATCCCTATTATACTACTAGAAAAAACCGGCCAAGTGCGTGTCGGACCACGCACAACGCAGTGTTCCGTAGTTGGGATGAATTTATCCCAAGAACAAACTTAACACTGCAGTTGAAAAACATGGTCTCCCCAATACATTCCAACAGCAAAAGTAAATTGGTTGCCTATTACTCGTAAACTTGAAAAACCTACTTAGCTGTGATAGTTTTCCTTTTATCTCCGTTATATTATACAACGTGTAACGTTAAATGCGCAAAACCTCTTAAGGGGTCATTGTACTCATCATTATGAACAACTTTTACTATGGGACCAAACCTGAAATCGCGAAAAAAAATCTGCTGTTCAGTACATTTAGCTACATCAAACTCGTCAAAATGTACTGAACAGCAGATTTTTTACAATGACCCCTTAAGAGCGTAGACGGGCTGCGCGGGAATTGAAAAATAGGTATTTGAAGAAACTATTGCCGTCGCGCTGCGCTCTAGCAACCGGGCGGTATCAATATGTGAGTGAAGTCTGTATTTGTGTGCGTAGCTCAGTAGCGCGCATCTCCCGCCCGCTCGCGCCAACCAAACTACCTACGTTGCGTTCGTTTCTGTCTCAGTCGGATTGAAAATATCGGCGTGCGCAGTGTTTCGTGTGATCGTGCTATTTATACTAAATTTTTCCATGAATGCCTTCTCCCTGAAATAATTGACGGTCGGATACCAAGAAATTTACCTGTAAGAGAAAGGATGGAAATGACGACAGAATAAATGTACATTATAACGCGAACCTTTTTCTAACCGCTCCCGCCACAATCCGCTCGTCCAATAAGGTCGAGTCGAAGCTTCTAGAAGGTTCTAGAAGCTTCGAAATAAATGACGCGCAGCCTTGTCATTGACTTTTCAGAGAGACGTATGTCAACTAGGCTGCGCAGATATTTTAGATATTTCTATCAGTTTTACAAAATTAGGTCTTCGCCCCCGACTATTTATGTTAAAACATATTATTATATAACTTTTGTATTATTTAAAATACCCACAAGCACCTTTTCTGCCTATTCTGCATAAATATTAAGAACTAGCTTTTGCCCACGGCTTCGCTCCCGACAACTGACTACTACCCTACTTACCTAAAAAAATAATTTAAAAAAACTTATTATCCTATTTCGGACGACGGCGACGGCTAATCCAAAAACGCAAAAATATAAAAATCGGTGTAATTAACACGATTGTCGACTTCCTTTTATATAATAGGTCTTTACCTATGAAATTGCCGTTTTGTATGAAATATTTAAACGAATTTTTTTCATGTATATTTTATTTGTATTAATAGAAGTAATCACCCATGCAATCAATGCATCTTTGCCAACGCAGTGGCAGTTTATTGATGCCCTTCTTAAAGAAATCAGCTGGTCGGGAGGCAACAAATTCTTCAAAGGCATTTTGTACTGCCTCTCGGGTATTGAATTTTTTTCCCGCCAAGAAGTTATCCAAATTCTGGAAAAAGTAGTAGTCTGTAGGCGCAAGGTCTGGTGAGTAGGGCGGATGACGGAGAGCTTCCAACCCCAGTTCTTGCAACTTGGAGACCGTCTGCTGTGCAGTATGAGGTCGCGCGTTGTCGTGCAGGAGCAGCGGAGACGAGCGATTGACCAATGCTGGTTGGAGATGTGCCAGCTTCTCCATCATTGTGTTTAGTTCTTCACAGTATACATCTGCAGTAATGCTCACCCCGTTTGGTAAGAAGCTGTGATGAATCACACCGGCGCTAGACCACCAAACAGTGACCATCACTTTTCTAGGGGTAAGTTTTCGTTTAGGGCATTGTTTAGGTGCTGAACCAGGATCCAACCAACTTGCTGAGCGCTTGCGGTTATCGAACAGAATCCATTTTTCATCGCAGGTAACAATGCGGTTCAAAATTCCTTCATTTGTGTGTCTGTTGAGCAGTGCAAGGCACGTCTCGACGCGTACTTCGCGCTGGCGATCATTGAGTTCGTGGGGCACCCATTTGTCAAGCTTTTTTACCTTGCCAATTTGACGCAAATGGACCAAGATTGTTTTGACGCTAACGTCGAAAGCTGCTGCTAATTCAGCCGTAGATTGTGTATCATCAGCTTCCACAATCGCCTTTAATTCGTAATTGTCGACCAAAGTCTTCGGACGACCGCGAGGTTCATTTTTCAGGTCTAAATTTCTAGAACGGAAGCGAGCAAACCAATAACAGGTGGTGCGTTGGTTTGTAGTGTTAGCTCCGTAAACGTCGTTGATGTTGCGTGCCGCTTGTGTCGCGTTGCTGCCACGACGGTACTCATATTCCATAATTACTCGAATTTTTAACGTATCCATGATGACGAAAAAGATTGAAATGCGATGAAAATGTAACACTAATCAATAAACAAATGACTACTTTTGGAAAAAAAAATCCATGTTTTTAAAATAAAATTAATTTGAAATTAGAATTCTTAGCCAAACAAAAATTATTTTGATTTGAAATGGCCAGTACTGCAGAACGGCAATTTCATAGGTAAAGACCTAATATATAGATTTACTTGATAAGAGCAGTCATTATTTTATAAACTCCCCTGTAAATATTTATGTCAAGTCAAAAGCAGAATTATCACACCAAGCAGTATAGTGCAAACTTTAGTTACGTATTATACCTAAAGCTTACGGTTTGTATTTTTGTAAGAGACACTTCGCTAAAGTTCATTTCAATTATTAGTTAATTATAAACCCTAAAAATGTCATTGAATTGTTACTTCGTTGTCTCTTAAAAAAAAACAAAATGAGCATCAAACACTATTCAGTAAATCAGTATAGGATAAACGTCGATATCGACTGACATCACTATGATTTCGATAAAAACTTCGACACTTGTCACTTCCCTAATTGTGTACGTATTAGTCTAACCCTCCCTCACCTCTCGTCTCCCCCCGTAGAGTGCGATAGAGACAACTGCAGCTCAGAACGATTTTACCTATACAAAACCTTGACCGATCGACGTTTCGTATTCTCCTGTTTTCTCCTCGAAACCTAAGCCAATTAAATTATATTTGGTATCAAAATTTAAAGGAAGAATAGATCTATGCCCCTATTACTTGTTTTTATTTTAAAAACTTTTCAATTTTCTTTGGTAGTCGTCTGATTACGTAGGTAAAAACGGGGTATTTTTTTAGGTTTTTGGTAAGTCATATTTATTTTTGTAATAAATTTTTTGAAAAAAAAAAATGACAGGGGCATGCCTTCAATAGACCTGGATTTTTATAAATAAAAACGATTACTCTAGAGGCATTATCCAGGAAGAGAATAGGGGAATACATTTGTATGGAAAAATGCAGCCCGTCTACGCTCTTAAGAGGTTTTGCGCATTTAACGTTACACGTTGTATACTACTACACCGTGAATTTTTTCACACATCCAAAACTAACCGTTTAGCTGGCAGGGGGGGGGGGGACACTTGACTAACAAAAATGAGCACTTTAAAGCTTAATATTTCAGAAACAAATTCCCTAAATCGAAAAACTGTTTTCACAAACCCAGAATATTTTTGAAAGACCCATCCAACAACACCCCACACCATGGGGTAGACGAGAAAATAAAACATCCCCACTTTACGTGTTAATATAAAGAAACAAAAAATTTTAGGGCGGTACCCTAAAATTTTTTTTTTTTATTATTTTTGTTCATGACAAAAATATTTTTCGTAATTTTATTTTATTTCTTCAAAAGTGTATTGAAAAACGTCGTTTGATACTCGTGGACATTTGTTATTGCAGTTCTCGGCTCAAAAACAACCTCGCCTACGGCTCGGGTGTTAATTCCGCCTCGAATGCAATAACAAACGTTCTCCACTTGTGTCAAAATGTACTATTGTTCCCGCAGCCGCGGCCCCAGCGACGACAGACACCTAACGACGGCCGCGCGCGCCATCGTCGATACCATAAGGAATATGCAGGCCAAAAGTACATGTAAGTATAGCATAGTTATGTAGGAATAATATGGTTAAATCCTATGCATAATTGTGTATACAGGGTGTAAGGGACAGCCCTCCGCAAACTGATAGGGTGAATTCAGTATGTCATACTAAGATGACCGGTACATGAAATTTTTTCAGGAACGTTAAGGGACTCCAATAAACCTGATTTGTTTGTGTTTTTGTGCACAAATCGGAGCGTCTATTACTGGTTGGGAGGGGTAGGTAATAGGTATGCGGTGAGTTCGATGAACTCTGTAGCTAGACTGAAAGTGAACAGCTGATTTCACGCGTCGTTGGTTAGAGTATTTCAACATCCATTGCTGTTTTTTTTTGCTGTTTTTTTTGCAGTTTTTTTTACATAAATGGAATGCTGCGAACACACAATGCAATTTTACATTGAAATAATGAAAATGTAACTGAAAAAAAAAATGAAAAAATTAAACTTTTCCTGACAAAATTTCCGGTGGAATATGATTCAAAATGAGGAGCTGAATGCACCCTGTTAGTTTGCGGAGGGCTGTCCCTTACACCCTGTATGTATGTAAATTATATGTATATGTGTATATGCCGCTACAGTTAAACATCAGCTTTGCCGCTCACGTGTAGGTTGGGAATCATCTCATGGGAACGTACAATGCGTTTCAAATAAGAATAGGATCGACTTAGCGCCATATTGTGACGTCATAACTGTCAAATCGAATAAATTGGGTAGGGTGATCAAAACAAGATATTTTTTAAATAAAATTTGTTTACGAATCATAAACGAAGAATTAAAAAAAAATTAAAAAATTGTTGCCAACAATGAAAATATGAAAGAAAGTAGTATAATTTTTTTTAAACTAATTATGACTAACTTTTTATGTTTTTTTTTTTTTTTTCACTTTAATTAAAACCCGGTTTTTTTTATTTGTTTAAACAAATAAAAAAAACGTTATTAATACGCAAATAAGTTTTCTTTGCAAACCGTACTTTTCAATCAACATTTGACAGATAGAGGTCATTGACGTTCCTATTCTTATTTGAATCGCATTATACTCATCATTCCCTTATCCCAATTTATCTGTAGTCGGCGCAACATGTCTTTTTACCCGACTGCCCCAGAAGGAGGATATATGTTTTTCGAGAGTATGTATGTATGTAGAAGAAGAAGAAATTAGTTTATAATAGTAGTGATCAGTAAATCTGATATCATAATTATAATTAATTATTATTAATTATTTTATCATGTGAGCGGTTGTGATTGTTTGGGGCTCGTGGCTAAGTAATAACAGCCGCACGGGTGGATCCATCAGGTTAAGCTACGCTTGCCGGGGTTGATCCGTAGATGGGTGACCATCTTTACATACCGAGACTCCTCCGTGCCTCGGAAAAAGTCTGACAACCAGTCTTACCAAGGGGTATCGTATTACCCAGCTACTGGGTTGTGGAGGTCAGATAGGCAGTCGCTCTATGTAAAATACTGGTATTCAGCTGCACCCCGACCCCAACATAGTTGGGAAAAGGTTAGGCAGATGATGATGAGGATCTCTTATTCATACAATAAGTCCATATATTAAGGTGCATTTTTCAAAGCTATAAAAAGAAAAAAGAAACATAAAACAAAAGAAAGAAAAATCGTTAATTCTGCACAAATAAAACGCACATCACACTAATATTATAAAGGCGAAAGTTTGTGAGTGTGTGTGTGTGTGTGTGTGTGTGTATGTTTGTTACTTCTTCACGCTCAAACGGCTTTACCGATTTGGATGAAATTTGGTATGTAGACAGCTTATACCCTGGATTAACACATGGGCTACTTTTTATCCCGAAAAAATGTAGTGCTCCCGTGGGAAGAGCAAGGAATTCAAATACATATTATGCCACTCTTTCAAACTCAAACGGCTCGACCGATTTCGATGAAATTTTGGTGTAAAAGTAGCTGACACTTTGGATTAACACATATACTACTTTATATCCCGAAAAAATGTAGTGTTCCCGTGGGATGAGCAAGGAATTCAAATACATATTATGCTACTCTTTCAAACTCAAACGGCTCGACCGATTTCGATGCAATTTGGTGTAAAAGTAGCTGACACTTTGGATTAACACATATACTACTTTATATCCCGAAAAAATGTAGTGTTCCCGTGGGATTAGCAAGGAATTCAAATATATTTGCTTCTCTTTCAAACACAAACGGCTCAACTGACTTTGATGAAATTTGGTGAGAGAGTAGCTAACACCCTGGATTAACACATATGGTACTTTATATCCCGAAAAAATATAGTGTTCCCGTGGGATGAGCAAGGAATTCAAATATATTTGCTACTCTTTCAAACTCTAACGGCACAACCGATTTTGATGAAATTTAGTAAGGAAGTAGCTGACACCTTAGAGTAATACATAGGCTACTTTATATCCCGAAAAATATTATAGTGTTCCCGTGGGATGAGCACGGAATTCACATATAGTTTTAGCTACTCTTTCGAACTCAAACAGCTCAACCGATTTTAATGAAATTTGGTAAAAGAGTAGCTGACACCCTGGATTAATACAGAGGCCACTTTATATCCCGAAAAAATATAGTGGTCCCGTGGGATGAGCAAGGAATTCAAATATATCTGCTACTCTTTCAAACTCAAACGGCTCGACCGATTTTGATGAAATTTGGGGTGGAAGTAGCTGACACCCTGGATTAATACATGGCTTACTTTATATCCCCAAAAATGTAGTGTTCCAGTGGGATGAGCAAGGAATTCAAATACATATTATGCTACTCTTTCAAACTCAAACGGCTCTACCGATTTCGATGAAATTTGGTGTAAAAGTAGCTGACACCCTGGATTAACACATAGTCTACTTTATACCCCGAAAAATGTAGTGTTCCCGAGGTATGAGCAATGAATTCAAATATATTTGCTACTCTTTCAAACTCAAACGGCTCGACCGACTTTGATGAAATTTGGTGAGAGAGGAGCTGTCACCCTGGATGAATACATAGGCTACTTTATATCCCGAAAAAATATAGTGTTCCCGTGGGATGAGCAAGGAATTCAAATATATTTGCTACTCTTTCAAACTCAAACGGCTCAACCGATTTTGATGAAATTTGGTAAAGGAGTAGCTAACACCCTGGATGAATACATAGGCTACTTTATATCCCAAAAAAATATAGTGTCCCCGTGGGATGAGCAAGGAATTAAAATAAATAAATAAATAAATAAATAAATATATTTGCTACTCTTTCAAACTCAAACGGCTCTACCGATTGTTATGAAATTTAGCGTGGTAGTAGCTGACTCTTTGGATTAACACATAAGTCACTTTATACTCTGAAAAATGTTGTATTCCCGAGGGATGAGCAAGGAATTCCCATATATTTTTAGCTACTCTTTCGAACTCAAACAGCTCAACCGATTTTAATGAAATTTGGTATAAGAGTAGCTGACACCCTGGATTAATACAGAGGCCACTTTATATCCCGAAAAAATATAGTGGTCCCGTGGGATGAGCAAGGAATTCAAATATACTTGCTACTCTTTCAAACTCAAACGGCTCGACCGATTTTGATGAAATTTGGTGTGGAAGTAGCTGACACCCTGGATTAATACATGGTTTACTTTATATTCCCAAAAATGTAGTGTTCCAGTGGGATGAGCAAGGAATTCAAATATATTTGCTACTCTTTCAAACTCAAACGGCTCTACCGATTGTTATGAAATTTAGCGTGGTAGTAGCTGACTCCTTGGATTAGCACATAAGTCACTTTATACTCTGAAAAATGTAGTGTTCCCGAGGGATGAGCAAGAAATTCAAATACATATTATGCTACTCTTTCAAACTCAAACGGCTCGACCGATTTTTTGTGCGAAATTTGGTGTGAACGTAGCTGACACTTTGGATTAACACATATACTACTTTATATCCCGAAAAAATTTAGTGTTCCAGTGGGATGAGCAAGGAATTCAAATATATTTGCTTCTCTTTCAAACTCAAACGGCTCGACCGACTTTGATGAAATTTGGTGAGAGAGGAGCTGACACCCTGGATTAACACATAGTCCACTTTATATCCCGAAAAAATATAGTGTTCCCGTGGGATGAGCAAGGAATTCAAATATATTTGCTACTCTTTCAAACTCTAACGGCTCAACCGATTTTGATGAAATTTAGTAAGGAAGTAGCTGACACCTTGGATTAATACATAAGTCACTTTATAGTCTGAAAAATGTAGTGTTCCCGAGGGATGATCAAGGAATTCAAATATATTTGCTACTCTTTCAAACTCAAACGGAAGGACCGATTTTGATGAAATTTGATGTGAAAGTAGCTGACATCCTGGATTAACACATAGGCTACTTTATATACCGAAAAAGTGCAGTATTGCAGTAGATGAGCAATTTTTTTGTGAATACTTTTTTCACCGATTAAATAATACACGTTTTAGTGTATCTCATAAACCGCGGGTAACACCGCGGGGCGCAGCTAGTTAGAAAATAAAAAAATAACAAAGTACACACATTATCCAAAGTAAGCAAAAGCCTCGTATCCAAGTTGTCTTTTGTTATCAGACCAAAGACAACAATTTAAAACAGTAATTCTACAATACTACTTAGTCTATGAACTCTATATTGCCTCTGCTATTATATTCTCCTACCAATTTCTTCCATACTTACTCCCATAGTCACTCTCTTTCTAGCCATATCAACTTTGTCAAAGCTAACACACATAATTAGCCTATAACGTTCCCACTGCTGGGACACAGCCCACCTATCGGCGAGAGAGAGTGGGCCCACTACTCGCATCCACCACGCGGGCCCACTTCGGGTTGGTAGATGTCACATGTCTTCGAATTTTTGGTTCTAGGACATGCCGGTTTCCTCACCATGTTTTCCTTTTGAGAGCAGTGGTGACGAAATAATTTACACAAAGTAAAGCGCCTGTCTGGGTTCGAACTCACGACCTACAACTAGTAAGTCGGGGCCGTTACCACCTGGCCACCACTGCAGTCAAAGCTATCAATAAAATAAAAAAACTCAACTACTCTTCGTATGATTAATTAATTCATAGAACAGTTACCTATGTTTGACAAGAGTGCATTTGGTATGGGCCCTAGAATATATAATAAATTACCTAATAATATAAAGGAAGCAACGAATTTTATATCATTTAAAAACAAATTAAAGATTTTTTTGATTAATAAAGCATATTATAAAGTTAATGATAAATGTAATTAAATTTTAAAATTAAACAATGATAATAAAATTATATAATTAGTAAATGTCAATGAATACTCTAATATTAATATTTGTAATAGATAATGTTTGCTGTTGTTTTTATTGAGGATTACATAATGTAAGAAATATTTCTCACAACGGGCGTTTGAGTTGTGGTGTTCAGTTTGCGTAATTATGTTTATTTTAATTATATTAAATATTTGCACACCTATTGAGGTAGGATATGGTTAAAAGGACATTAATGTAACGTGTATCACCTTATACACCCATATTCAGGCAAATAAATTATTTGATTTGATTTGATTTGATTCCACAGATCATGACACCCGTCGCGACTACCCACGCTACGAGCACAAGTACGACAGACCCGACAGAGCCGAGTACCGGCGTCGCGACAGAGACGACACTAAAGACACCCCGCGCGCCAGCGACGCGCCGCCCGAGCGCTACGACGCGCGGCACCGGGGCCTCAACGTGCCCGTCTACAGGCAGCCTTATCTAATTAGACAAGTAAGCAATTCATTAGATTATTTTAATTTTATTCTCAAAGTATCCTACAGTCCGCGAGGTCTAAGCTGAGCTTTGGATTTGTGTGAGTGATTATCAAAATGGTACGAGAGCCCATGACCAAAATTTTTGTCTTTGGAGGCATGAGGAACAGGGTGTAAAGTTCACTCATCCTCCATAGAATAGGGAGGATCCTCCGACCAGACGGGTGTCGTGTCCGGTGGGCTACTGCTCGACGGTTGATGTCGGGACGTTGTATGTATGCTAGTCGCGCGGTAAACTCTGATTGCGCGATGCAGGTTGCGTGACGTCATGTCATTGTGACGCGTAGTTCGTATGTGGCGATGTAGATGTCACATGTCTTATAGTTTTACGTAACACAAAATCTTCAACCGTCTTATCGTTTTACGTTTTACAACGGTGCGACATGGTTTCTGACTGACTGCTTTTTGGCAATAGGCTTTTGTTCTTAGTACGAGAGGCCATGACCAAAACCATGTCGCATTGTTGTAAAACGTAAAATGATAAGACGATTGAAGATTTTGTCTTACGTAAAACGTATAAGACAAAATTTTGGTCGTGGTCTCTCGTATTATTTTGGTGATCACTCACACAGATGCAAAGCTCAGCTTAGACCTCGCGGATTGTACAACCCGAATTGATTGTCAAATTAAATAAATAAATAAATAAATAAAATCTTTATTTTCAAAACTTTGAGTACAGGTTAACTTAAATACTACATCACGAGTGAGAGTTAGGAACGTCATAATGGATAGCGAAGCAAAACCCAGTTCCGTGCTAGGAATTAACCTGTGTTACGGACACTAGGGCCGCTCCATCATCTCACTAAAACATTACCTGAAACGTCCGCAGTAAGAAAATTCTTGTATTACTGGATTCCCAATTTAGGCATGCCTGTATATAGGGAATCCAAATAAAATTTGGTACTAAACTACACTACACAAGTATGGATGTGCCACATTCACGACGTGCAAGGGTGTGTATTTGTATGTGCTATGTGTGAGAGAGTGAGTGCTCGTGAGTGAGTAATAATATGAGTGTATTTGTGTTATGTTATGATGACGCATGATGATTAATTAAAATAGGCTATTATTAAAGGTGAGGGGCAAAGGGGGCTTTTTTATGGTTTATTTTATTTTATTAAATATTTATTCTTAATAAGTATTATTACAGTTACTTAGCGATTTAATTCTTAAAATTTTATTCGTGATGATTAAGGAGGTTCTCAGTATCTGTGTAATTTAGTTTTAGAAGCCAAGATTTTAATTTCCTTTTTGACTCCATTTTTCTTAAAGGGTACAGGTTTAGAATTCTGTTAATCTTATTGTACAGGAAACAGCTAATAACTTTGTAATGCCGTTTAGCCATTGTCGTTCTGTGTCTGATCGGGGGGCAGACTCTATTCGACCGACGTTTGCATCTAGAGATTGAAGGGTCAAAAGTTAGCGTTGTGTGTTTCCTAATTATTGTTTGCTGAATAAAAAGCTGTCTCACGGTTAGAGAAGCTGTGTCACTATAAAGCTGAGCTGTTGGGTATCGAAAAGTCTTTTTAGCCATAACCTTAAGAACAGCTCTTTGTGCCCTTTCCAAAGGTAAGAGTATAGTCTTCGCTGCCCCACCCCATGTCGTGATGCAATAAGATAGTATTGATTGGCATAGAGCAAGGTAGGTCAACATAAGGGTTTTTAAATCGGCTGCATTACGGAGCAATTTGAACACGTAGATTAGCTTTCTTACACGTGAAGTTAGGGCATCAATATGACATCGCCATTTTAAAAATTGATCAATATAGATTCCAAGGTATTTAATAGAGGTGGCTCGTTATATTGTTACACAATCACAGTTAGAAGACGGCACATGACATACATGGGATTTAATAAAGAACGCATTTAGAGGTGGGAGAGCAGAGGTTTTTAATGCGAAAGTTATGTAGTTGGTCTTATCAATGTTGAGCGTTAGCAGGTTACATGACAACCAACACATGGTCTTACCCAAAGCAGTTTCTGCATCAGCTTTCACATCAGTCCACGTGGAACCTTGAATAAAAAGTGCAGTATCATCCGCATAAGCAAATACTTGGCAGTTAGGAGATTTTAGTTCACAGAGGTCATTTATATAGATTGTGAACAATGGAGGACCCAAAATGCTCCCCTGAGGAACTCCAAAATCCAACCTCTCGTCCCCACTGATGCAATCTCCAATCTTCACCGCTTGTGTCCTGTTAGTCAGGTAATCCTTAAATAATTTGAGAGCCATTCCTCTTACCCCAATTCTCTCCAACTTAGAGACCAGAATCGGGATGGAGACGGAATCGAACGCCTTTGTGAGGTCCAAAAACAAACCCAGGCACTTTTCCTTCTTGTCCAGGCTGTCCACTATTCTGTTAACCAATGATAACACAGCATCATCTGTCGATTTGTTTTTCCGAAATCCAAATTGATTAGGTGAGATAATGCCCTTTGCTTCAAGATAGTTCGTCAGTCGGTTATTAAGCAATTTTTCAAGGACTTTGGACATAGCTGGCAATACCGATATAGGCCTATAATTGCTGACAACATCCCCATCACCGTTCTTATGGATTGGGTGTACAATCGCTTTCTTAAAAACATCAGGAAAGACTCCAGTAGAAAGAGATAGTTGGCAAATGTGTGTCAAAATAGGGACAAATACATCAAGTGAAGACTGTAGAATAAATGCAGAGATATTGTCAAAACCAACAGCACAATCCCTACGCAGATTTTTTATGAGAAGCTCAACTTCTTCAGCATCGGTTTGGATCAGAACCAGAGAGTCACACTGCGTACCGACGGGTAAGTTATTGCAGGATGTGGTGGAATATGGTTTCTGTTGAATTCGAGTAGCTAGCTCCCTGCCTATGTTAGTGAAGTAATGATTTACCGCATTTACTGATAATGTCGGGGTTTCCTTAATACTAAGAAGCGTAACAGCGGGTGAGGATTTTGTATTAGAGTTCGTTATAGTTTTAATAGCGTCCCAGGTATCCTTTGAATTATTTTTTGCGTCTAGAAGTAAGTTTTCCTGAAATTGTCTTTTGAGTTTTTTAAGTAGTTTATTAATAAAATTCCTATATCTAATGTATGATAGTTTAAGTGTAACATTTGTGGGGTCCCTTTTTAGTGCTTTGTGCATTCTATCACGATTTCGAATACATCGTATCAGACCCGGCGTGATCCATGGTTTAATATTCCTTTTACTTCGCGGTACTTTATAAGTACTAGTGTTGTTTTTAATTATTTCCGAAACTGTACTAACCAAAAAATTTGCAGCCAAGTTTGCGTCAGGTAAATTTAGCGCAGGCGTAAAGTCTACTCGGACTAAAGCATCACGTATTGCACTGTGGTTAACTCTATTGCGATAGACAACTGGTGATATAAGCTTTTTCTTTACGGATATTGTAAAAAGCGTAGGACAGTGGTCAGTGATAAAACAGTCAAGGACTAATGTGACAGAATCAAGCTGAGACTTCAACAAAACATGGTCCAGACAGTTTTCACCTCTTGTTGGAAATAGGTGCGTCGGCAAGAGACCGTGAGACGCTAACAGATTCAAATAGTCCCCAGCTCTACGGTCAGAGCTGTTTGCCTTTATGTCAATGTTCATGTCCCCCAAAATACATACATTAGCATACGTATTAAGCGTTGCCAAGACATCATTTAGCCCGTTAAGAAAAGTATCGATACTATGCACTGAGGGTGATCTATAGACTGTAATAAGAGCCAACTCATTACCAATTTGACATATTAAACAGTTGAAATGTTTAACATAATTAGGTTCACCAACAATGCAGTGAATCCCTGCCCTAATGTATATTACGATGCCATCATTTTGGTTAGATGTACAATGGGTAAAGTGCGACACATAACCATTAATGGAAGGAACACTTGAGACTTTAAAGAGCCAACTTCTGAGAGTACTATTATATCACAGTCCACATCGATTGAAGAAAGCAAGGCTTGTAGTTGATCAATGTTTTTACTAATACTGCGAATATGAACATGAAATATTGAAAAAGGACTATTAATTTTACGTGCAAAACTCCCACATCTATCTGACGCGCAGCTATACGATTGCATTGAATGGAGTGCTTCAAGTTCCGACGATATTCTACTAATATTACTGTCAATTGTAATTATGTTATATGATTCAGATACAAATAGTTAGATGAGCAGAACATTGAACACTCCACCGCTCTCGTACAATGCACTAATGAGACAGAAGTGGGGATATTGTTACACGTTTGTTTATCATACAGGGGAAGGGTAAACTTACTTAGTGAGAGAATTATTGGTAAAAGGAGAAGTGTGTGTAATGTGAAATTTGTGACTGTGTGAATTATGTGTAAGTCGTAAATGTGTGGCAAATACAAATATATCATGCTAAAAAAATATCGAAATAAGTACAAATATAAGTTTAAAAATTGACATAGCGTTAATACAAGGATGACTACTTTACGGTAAACAACGAAGGTTAGTCAAATTGACCTTAAAGAAGCAAAATCTTCCTCTGAGTAAATCCGTATGCGTTTGCTATCTTCATCCTTGCGTAGAAAGATCTTTTGGTTCGAGGTCCAACAGAATTTGAAGTTGTTGCTACTTGCAAACTGCCTGGCTTGGTAGAAAAGCTTTCTGCCATTCCCCGGCAAGTACTCGGATACATATATTGGCTGAGGTTTTCCCTCTATACCTGCGGTCATGCGGTCTCATTTTCTTTTGACGGGATATTGCGTACTTCTATACACGATGACCTGGAGCCAAACTCTAAATCCTCAATTCGGTTTTGCAGCTTTTGTATATAATTATAGCATTCTAGGCGTTCTTTTTCAAGCTTCCCCAATTTTTCTTTTAAATCTACGTAGTTGTTTTTTATAGTTTCTATCGATTTTTCAATCTCAGTGTTACTTTTTTGAATTGTTAAGTTTTGCACCTTAATCTCATTAACATCTTCAACCAACTTGTTCAGTAAAGCTGCTTGGCCCGACTTCAGAGATTCAAACATTTGTCTCATTTCATTTTGAAAAGCGGCGAACTCATTTCTTGGCGACGAAGATAGAGGTTGAGGTTGGGGTTTCTTAGAGCGAACCGTAATATTACTAACAGCTTCCTTTCCCTTTAAATTCTAAATGATAAAGTTGACTTGTATTACAGATGACACCAGGAACGTGGTGCCGCCGCTCGCCGGGACCAGTACATCCAGGTCAGTACCTCATCAATCTTCCACCACCAGCCAGAGTAAATGCTGATCTATCCCTTGACTCGGTCTACCGGCAGTCTTACTAAGCTCCTGAACATAGGACATTCGTCACCGAATCCCACAATTACCGGACTTCTATACAAGATTAGTTTTTGTTTACACTATACCCGAAAAGGGGTCATTGTACTCATCCTTTTGAACAATTTTTTCTATGGGACCAACCTTGAAATCGCGAAAAAAAATCAGCTGTTCCATACATTTGTGGTCACTTAAATCGACAAAATGTATGGAACAGCTGATTTTTTTTTTCGCGATTTCAAGGTTGGTCCCATAGAAAAAGTTGTTCAAAATTATGTGTACAATGACCCCTTTTCGGGTTTAGTGTAAACAAAAACTAATGTTGTATAAATAAAAAGAGAAGTCCTGACTGACTGACTCATCAACGCCCACTCAAACCCTTGGACCTAGAAAGCTGATGCACAGAGGTTCCCTTTATAATGTAGACAAAGACCGACATCGACGCGGCCGAAGCCGCGGGAAAAAGCGAGTGGTTATGAAAGTATGAGCTAAGCGCGGCTAAAATTTTTGATATCTATGAGGTTGGCCTAGTATTCAACAAGCCAAAAGATAGTCTTGAAAACCGGAAGGGTTCCGTACTTCTGTACAATATTTAACAATATATATTTTTTTTTAATACTTTATTTTAAAAAAAAAACACGTTTGAAACCACCAAATTTGAACTTCGTGTGCTACCTTAGCGCATCCATAACTGGCAGTATGCACTGGTTGAAGACCTTCAAACACTGCGGGATTGGCGACGAAAAAACGAATTTTTCCAAATGCAACTGAATACTCCTGTCGGCTTCTTTCTCAAAGCAGTCCTTACCGAGCTGGATGACTTGCCCTAGGTAGACTGTACGGTATGGAACTCACATATATGCAATAAACCACATACTTGTTATCGCCTTTGCTAACCATATACATAAAATTAACGAAATCGGTCCAGTAATTAGGTCAAAAAGTAGAGTTTTAATTTTAGGCAAATTTGAACACTGTAGAATTGGATCACTTGGTCAATGAACTTAAATCCTTTCACATTTGTGCAAACCTAAACCATGTTCGGCGAACAGTGGATTGGGCAGTATGGTGCACCGCAAGTGGCCAGCTCGGTTGTCTAAACAGAGTGATTACTTCTACCTACTGAATTTATCTTGATATTTATTTTGTTTGAAAAATTAACTTTTTTAATTTTTTTTTTTTTTTTAATATTATTTAATTCTCTCTTCAATATTTAATTTTGCTTTACTTGTATGGTCGGTTCCATACCGTATGGTAGTAGTATTTCCCTTCGAATTTCTTCACAAAGTGCTTACCACGTGTAAATAATGTATAATTATTGTTTCAGTACAGTACCAGCCCCGGCGACCGCACCCAGACACCCGCAACCCCCGTCGTTAAATAAGCAGACACATATTCACAAGCAATAATACATGTACATACTCGTATCGTGAGAGGTAGGCAGATATATAACTTTAGACGCAAAAATATCGGACTTTGGAAACACTTGCACTACGAAAATCACCTTTATTGCTACGAAATAATGGTGTTTTCAATGTCAAATTAGTACCTCTGATGTGCGATTGATCGTACGTCCCTTAAAATGGTTGTCATTTGTGAAGAATGTTTGTGTATCTCGAGATCGATTATTAAAATATTTAAATACGTTTAATCATAAATATCTTCACAATTATGAATGATAACCAAATATACTGGGTCAAATAAAATTAGGTAGCGAAACTAAGACAATACCGGGTGTAAAAAGACACTTTCCGAAGCGATAACCACGTATTCTACCCATTATTTGGATCGTTTTTTTTCCACTAGACCATACCTGGGAATCCACTGGTTCTGGAGATATTGAAGGTCAAAGTAACATTTTTTTTTTACTAAAACGTATTCCAAGTGTTATTACTAAACTTTTTCCGCCAAGTACCTACGCGTACCGTAGAGCGAAGGGGCGGGGCTTAACTCCGTGTGCCTGGGTTTGCGTTACATTGCGCGTAATGAAAAAATTGTTTTTTTTTATACCTGAAAATAAAAGTATTTTGCGCAAAGCTACTTAGGGCCCTCGCCCACGGCGACTTTTTGTAGCGATGCAGTAGCGATGCTGTCGCGCGTCCGCATCGATACAGTCGCGAAGCGGTCGTTAGCTGTGTGCCCTCGCCCACGGGCCCAGATTCAGTCGTGATGCAAACGCGATACTAGCGCGCTTCTGTCGCGATGCAAACGCGATTCAGTAACGGCACAAAAATACCTGCGATCGCTACAGTTGCAAGATGGACTCCGTTGAGGCAACATTAGTCACGTTGTCTTTGGTGCTGCTTTTACGTAAGCAGCCGAAGCGTAGTCAACGAAAGCTTGGTTCTCCACTCACGCGCCCTCTGTTCTCTCCCCGATGTCGTCCGACACGGTCGCGCGTTTGCATCGATACAGTCGCGATACTGTAGCGCGTTAGTAGCGCGTTGGCATCGCTTCTGTAGCGCGTTGCAAATGCGACTAACGCGCGTTAGTAGCGATGCAGTCGCGCATTTCGTAAACGCGCGACAGCATCGCTACAAAAAGTCGCCGTGGGCGAGGGCCCTTAGTTAGATGTACAGTATGCATAGTTGACGGCTTTGTGATGTCTTTTTATACCCTGTATGAAAATGATTTGATGATGTTTTTGGAGTCAATGACCTCTGATAGTATAGTGAGAGTTGAGAAATCTTCATCGTGTTTAGATTACACGACAAAATAAGAATAATAACAGTTATGATGATTTTTCTGGGGTCAACGACCGCTGGTAGTATTGTTAAAATCTGTTTTATCGTGTTGAGATATCGATATCCTTCCCGTCTGTGAAAATTACTAATAAAACAGATTTTTAATAACCTAAGGCGGGTACAGACTGCTGTAATGTAACATGCAATGTAACATAAAAGGAGCATTTCATAAGTGTGGATGCAGCGCGCACACGAACCGAGCATGTACCTACTCGCGTCTGTTTCCCGCATGCGCGCAGCGTACATAGCTCAGTCTGCCGATAAGACACGAAGAGAATGGAATGAAAAACAACCCGTCCACACTGACACTCGACAAATGGCGGATCGCGGTGCGCACGAGTTGAAATGCTCTGTTCGTGCGCGTAGTGTGCACGGTTCGTGCGCGCAAGTCGTCCACACTATGGGAATTCTGTTATATTGCATGATACATTCCGACAATGTGGACGGCAAATTCTTTCATTGATTGTTTCATTTCGTAAGTCTGTACCCGGCTCTACATTTTAAGTGTCTACACCACCGGCGGTTGATGACCTCAAAAGCATCATCAAATCAATTTATTTTAGGTTTTATATCATGTTTAGATTTCGATATCCATCACATCTACAGTTTCACTAGATAATTTCATTTGACCCTGTTTATTGTACTTTTTAAAGAACAGTACAAAATGTTTGTACTTTGTGAAGGACGTTGAAAAAAATTACGCTTAGAGAAGGTTGTGCTGTATAAAGGACGTTTAATAAAAAAGGGTTGTGCTTTCGATAAAATATTTATGGAAAAAGAGAAAAAATTATCTAGGGAACATTATCAGCCTATAATGTTCCCACTGCTGGGACACAGGCCTCCTCTCAGTGAGAGGGAGTGGGCGTAATCCACCACGCGGGCCCAGTGCGGGTTGGTAGATGTCACATGTCTTCGAATGTTTGGTTCTAGGACATGCCGGTTCCCTCACGATGTTTTCCTTCACCGTTTTGAGGGCAGTGGTGATGAAATAATTTACACTAAGTAAAGCGCCTGTCTTGGTTCGAACCTACGACCTACAACTCGTAAGTCGAGACCGATACCACTGGGCTACCACTACTCCACATATGCAGGGTGTAAGGGACAGCCCTCCGCAAACTAACAGGGTGCATTCAGCTCCTCATTTTGAATCATATACCAACGGAAACTTTCTCAAGAAATTTTCATTTTTTTAATAGTTTTTTCAGTTACATCCTTATTTCAATGTAAAATTACATTGTGTGTTCGTAGCACTCCATTTATGTAAAAAAAAACCAGCAATAGATGTTGAAATACTCTAACGAACGACGCGTGAAATCAGCTGTTCACTTTCTGTCTAGCTACAGAGTTCATCGAACTCATCGCATACCTATTACCTACCCCTCCCAACCAGTAACAGACGCTCCGATTTGTACACAAAAACACAAACAAATCAGGTTTATTGGATTCCCATAACGTTCCTGAAATAATTTCATGTACCGGTCATCTTAGTATGATATACTGAATTCACCCTATCAGTCTGCGGAGGGCTGTCCCTTACACCCTTTATACTGGATGACTTTTTTTACCGTCTCGAAAAAAATTGGGTATATTAGGTGAACGGAGTAGAAGCCTATGGCATACCTAACTTTTTTTTTTTTTTTTTAATTAAAAATTCTAATCATATGCAGGCTGCATATGATTTGAATTTCAATATTTTTAAACGATTTTTTTTTGTTTTTTTCAAAATTTCTGTTTTTATGGTACAAAAATGAAAAGTTATCGAATTTGTAGTATTTATTGGCACTTTGATAATTATTTCTGTCTAAGCTATTAATAAAAAAAAAAAACTAGGTATGGCATAGGCTTCTACTTTGTTCACCTAATACACCCAATTTTTTTCGAGAAGGTAAAAAAAGTCATCCGGTATATATAGGTAGACCTCTGCCTAACCCGTCTTGGGGAGTACAGCCGTGATGTTACGATGATAAAGCTACATATGTCTGCCTACCCTCCTATATAGTGATACAAAAGTCAAAGGAATCTACGTAGTCTTAAAGATCTCACGCATAAACCGGATCTAGTCATTTTTTTAATTAAAACAATCATAGATTAGTCATTTAATTAAACTTTGTTTTTTTTAAAGGTTTTTTTTTTAATAACTACGAAATATCCTTTGACTATAGCTAGTGTACAATAAGTATAACTTATTTAAAAGTTTAGGTTTCTTCCTTATTTAGTTTATTTTCGCTTGGGATTGAGTTTTGTGAACGAGAACTACATTATCTAAAATAGATCATGGTTTAAAAACATTAAAACTGTACTTTTAAATTGAAATATTCAAAGCATAATTTTATTCTCTAAGAAAACTCTCAAAAAAGCCTTCAAAATGCAACGATTTAATTATACAGCATGTCCCAGAATTTAATGCAAATCTCCTTAAGGGGTCATTGTATTCTTCTTTATGAAGGACTTTTACTATGGGACCAAACTTGAAATCGCGAAAAAAAAAATCAGCTGTTCCGTACATTTATTTACAACATCATAACTCTTGAAAATGTAGGAAGCAGCAGATTTTTTTTACGGTTTCATCGCGGTTTGGTCCTATAGTAAAAGTTGTTCACAATGATGAGTACAATGACCCCTTAAGCGATTTTCCATTCAATTCTAGGGCATGCTGTATTAAATATCCGTTATTTTAGTCTAATAATCTGATTAAATAATGATTTCCGTCTTACAAAATCGTTCACAATATTCAATTCCACGTTAAATCACTTTAATTTCTAAGTTACAGATAAGTTAATAACTTAATACACATGTTACATTTTATTTAGTGTACACTTAAAATAAGATGAGACGGTTGTCAAAAACACACTTATCTTGAATTAAAAAAAATCTGGCACTTCGTATAGCATCACAATGCAATCGGTTCATTCGTTTGGGAGATACAGTGACATAAACACACGAACACATAAATTGTAACAATTCTCTCTTTACTTTGTTCACTAAATAAAATCTAACTTTATGACAATGTAAATCAAACTGTTGAAAGTAAGCAGAGTTTTTAAAAACAAGATAAACAAGGAGAAAATTATACGTCAATGTACTGAAAAGTATACATTTATACCTCAGACATAATGTAACCCTAATAACATCGTCTGCCTAGCCTTTCGCCATTTAAAGGGTGACTGGTTTATACTTCAACACATGAGTGTACTCATGATAACAAACAACTTTTACTACGGGACCAAAACTAAAATCGCGAAAAAAAAATCAGCTGCTCCCTACATTTTGACGAGTTGTGCTATATGTAGGGAACAGCAGTTTTTTTTCGCGATTTTACGTTCGGCCCCATAGTAAAAGTTGTTTGTTATCATGAGCACAATCATGTGTTTAGATATCGGTCACTAATTACCAGTCACCCTATAAATTGGGGTCGGCTTCCAGTCTAACCGGATGCAGCTGAATACCAGTATTTTACATGCAGTGACTGCCTATCTGACCTCCACAACCAAGTTACTGGGTAACACGATACCCCTTGGTAAGACTGGTTGTCATAATTTAATATACTCGCTACTTTTTTAGCTGCCACGATAGTGTTGTGCTCATAATTATGAATAACTTTTAATATGGGACCAAACCTGAAATGAGGGAAAAAAATCTGCTGTTTTTTATATACAAACATAAGTGTAGGGAACAGCAGATTTTTTTGTCAAAATTTCAGCATTGGTCCCATAGTAAAAGTTGTTCATAATGATGAGTACAAGATCGTAGCAGCTCCCTAGCCAATAAAAAAGCAGCGTGTACAGAACTCTAATAAGTAAATCCCGGAAAATAAAGGGTATCACAGAATAGGCAAATTAATAAATAAATGTTAGATAAAGTTGATTTTGGTGTCATGAAATAATGTATAGAACTCAATACCTCTTTCTTCCAACCTTGAACTGTTTTGCAGTCTTTTAGGATTTTAATGGAAATTCATAATGTTTTCTTTAATTAGTACTTAATTATTAAAAACACATTTCTATTGTGTTATAAACTCAACTAAAAAATTCAGTTTTTGAGATGAGATGGATAAATGCCACAATAAAAATGTGTTTTTAATAATTATTAAATTAATATTATTTTACATTTTTCATAAAAGCATCTTTTCTTTTAATGTTCTTAAAAAATTGGTCCCGTGTGAGCGAGAGAGGTGACAAAATGCAACAGCCCTCTTAACAACATGTCCAAACACGCTGTAAATGTGTGCGTGAAGACGAGTAGCGTCAGCACACAACACACACACGCACTTCCAACTTCGCCATTGTCTCGGACGGTACTGAGAGCTCCTGCGCTTACGCACACATTCACATCGTGTTTGTACACTTGGTAAACACGAGTAAAGCACGAGCCACTGCTTAAAAATACTGTAGGAGAAAATGTTTTGATTAAAGTAATAATTTCAAATGACCCTCAAATTATCACTTCTATAAACATACGATTTTTAATCTCTTCTGTGATTTTAATTTTATCACTCTGCTTATCTTTCTGTAGTTAACACGAAATTAATGAAAATAATTAAATAAAAAAAAAAAACAATAATTATTCAATTTTGAATGTACCAAGCAAATACAGGCGGTTGTTTTTTGTTAAAACGGTCTTAGTAATAATAAGAAATTATCACTAAAACTTTGTAAAAGAATAATTATTCTTTTCACATAAAATAATCGTCTGTATTTAAAAATCCCATTCGTAAATTTTGGAAATAATAGGATTCAACCGCATAATGATGATATGTATGACATACGCCGTCAAATGGTACACACCTGACAGAGCCCCTTTGCACTGCCAAGCAAATATCAACACTGCGCTAATTGAAATAAAGTCAAAAATAAATCCGCGAGAGCATAGTTTACTATCAATGTTTGAAAAAGTTGATTTTCGTTCTGTGCTTTGTCGTACATCATAAAAATGTTCAAAGTCGTGTCCGGAATAGTTTTAAAAATAGGTACTACAGCTAAGTAGTCTAGGACTTTTATTTATCTGCATTAAAATGACACTTCTTATCTGTCATTTGGTTTAAAAATGTTCCCATTTCATAGACAAATGACAGTAGAAATGTCATTTTACTACAGATAATTAAAAGTCCTACCATAATCTCGAACTGACGTCGTCTGTCATCACAATGCGTTATTGAATACCAACAAAATTATAAATACCGTTCGATTTAGCGGTATTGATAACAATGATTGATTTGAAATTGTAATTGATAAAAGATAACTCCTATATTTAGTAGCAACTTTTAATAATTAGGAGTTTCTGAGTAGCAGTCCGGTCCGGAGATTTGTGCTCGGTTGATGGCAATAGGTTTGCCTCCTATTACATGGGATTTACATACAACTCGCGATATGTGGATGCACCTCTCCCTTCGGGGATTTCAGGCGTGCAGTTATACGTATGTGTGTTTTAATAATATTGAACCGAACTTACCGAGTAAGTTGTGGTCGGCCTCGCCCCTCCAGTCTATCCGGATGTAGCTGAATGTCAGTATTTTTTTTTATTTGAGCTCAAAAAGTCAGTATAGAAGTTCTGAATTGTTACATAACTCAATTTCAAGACATGACAGCAGACTGCTGGAACTCTCACAAAAAATAATTAAAGGGAATGCAGATGGCAATGAAAGTTGTCATGAAGCTAACTGGTTTCTGGCATACGCCTGTTTTGACTAAGGACACCTAAATGCCTACATATTATTGCACGTTGGATTTTGAACTCTCGGTGCTCAGCCAAGCGTTGAAAATCTAACAATGCACTTTGGTTTAGGCATTACTGTACCATCTGAACTTTCTACTTGTGAATAGTCGTTAATTTACGTCCAGTTATTGCAAAATTGCTACTAAATATAGAAAAAAATATCTTTGGAAATCATCAAAATAATAAATATCTTTCAGTTTACCGCCAAAAATTGTCCTGTCATAATAATGATTACGTAACAACAACTTTGACAGTTAAACTGTCATGGCGTAAGATCGTAGGACGCTATTTGTAAGAAAGTTTATTGTAACATGTAGAGTATATTATTGTTAATAATAAAGATTTTAGCGTATATCTGGTGTGTTTAATTTACTTGTTGTAATTACCCACAGCTGGGCAAAGGGGCCTTTTTTGATTCAGTTCTCAAGTTATGGGCAATTATCCTGAAAAGTTGTTAATATGCATATTCTCATATTATAATAAGGCGACTGATACTATAAAAAACTACATTGCAGGGCATATTTCACGATCTCCGAATAGCCACTACCTACTTACCTAATTTTACAAATTGAACAGAATTTATTTATTTATCTAAATGCCTTAAAACTATCATTATCTGCCAAGTTGATAGGAACTTAATCGTAGGTGGTGGAACAGTGGGCACGCCACAATTGCGGCGATAAGTCCCCTCTTTGAGGAGTGGTTAGAGAGGCGCCACGGCGTCCTCACCTTCCGCCTGACGGAGGTCCTCACCGGACACGGTTGTTTCAGGAGGTTCCTGTTTCGCATAAGGCGGGAGGAAACGCCCGGGTGTTACCATTGTGTGGATCGCCCGGAGGACACGGTGGAGCATACAGTGGAGGTCTGCCCGGCTTGGGCAGAGCACCGCCGTGTTCGCATAGGCAACTGAAGGAACACGGGTGGGTTTTAGTCAGTAAAAGTCTGACACGCCCTTCCGCTCCACCCAGAGCGGGAGAAGTTATTTGATGATTTCCCAACCTCAAAAAAAAAAAAAAAAGGTGGTGGAACAGGTCCTTAATGTGGTAAACAATCAATACAAGACACCCGAATCTACTGTTCGGTGGACTCATAGGCCGCCGGGGGCGCGGGTTGTTCGAAAGAGATACCGTGGCCCTGGCACAGGCAACTGAAGAAACACGGGTGGGTTTTAGTCAGTAAAAGTCTGACACGCCCTTCCGCTCCGCCCTGAGCGGGAGAAGTCATTTGCTGATTTCCCATCCACAAAAAGGGGCATCCCCCTGTGTGGGGTACGGACCTCTGCTTAAGGCATCGCTGGGGGAGGACAGCAAGGGACAGGCTGGATCGGATTAAGTATACTCAGATTTAGTATATCATACTAAAAATAAGGGTAGACTGGCTCGATAACAGTTGTTTTTTGCAAACAAAATAAGGCAACACCGAATTAGAAAGAAGCAAAAATAACATTTATTTAAGGAAATAATGACGAACAAGTTGTGCTTAGGAACAACTACTGCGGCCTTTATACAGGATGAAATTTTAATCGTTTTAATCCTCTTAAGGGGTCATTGTACTCATCATTATGAACAACTTTTACTATGGGACCAAACCTGAAATCGCGAAAAAAAAATCAGCTGCTCCCTACTTTTTGACGAGTTTGATTTTGATGTAGATAAATGTACTGAACAGCTGTTTTTTTTTTTCGCGATTTCAGGTTTGGTCCCATAGTTAAAGTTGTGCATAATGATGAGTACAATGACCCCTTAAGAGGATTAAAACGATTAAAATTTCACCCTGTATAGTGTATTATCTATAACTGCGGCAACTGGGTAACTGGTGGTGATTGGTGGTACGCACGGCTACACATCAAGCTATACATTTCCAGTTTACACTGACCTCTCATTGTAAGGAAATCCTATACAATGCGAGTTCAGCTTATACTGGAAATGTATAGCTTGATCTGTAGCCGTGCGTACGGCTAAAGCAAAGTATTAAATCACACTGCCATCTGTTAGGTCAAAGCAGAACTACAAGAAAACTTACAATAGCGACATCTAGCGGCCCACAAAAATTACTGCCATCTAACGGTTAATAGCTGTACCAACATTTAACTATTTTAAATAGTGACATCTAGTGGTGAAAAGCTTGACTATTATTTAATTTAATATACAACCAACAGGTGGCAGCTTAGGTTTGAAACAACTATCTATAAATATTTTCAACAGGGGGGTTCAAATTCAAACTGACAATATATTATTAAATTGTCAGATTGTGACCGTTTTACGATTTCAAATATTATTCATAATATTATCCTAATAAGATTCTGCCAAAGCCGTTGGCAGTTTTAGCCCCCAGATCATTTGTAATTTTTGTTTAGATTACGAAAAATAAAATGTTTAATTAGTGATCTTTACCAAAGTTTTAGGCATTTTTCAACTTGAAATTTTTAAGGCCGGGAGAGCCGTAAAAACGTCGTTTTGTTTAGTGTTTTATTCGTAGATAACACGTATTTAAATTTTGAAAAAAATATATTGCTTAGTTCAGACTTCGATCTAGAAATTTCGGCCGTCCGATACACGATTACTTGTACTTTACTGCATCCAATTAAATCGCAAAGACAAGTCTAATTGTGATCTTTAATCTTATTTAATTTGAGTTACATTAGGCTTTGAACAATAAAACTTATACCATAATAAAGGTCGTAAAAAATTCGAGATATAACGGCCGTCATAATGTGAAATATTAAATACCTGTACCACTAATTCCAGCATCAATTGTTTTCAGCTTCGCAAACGCTCGCCCTGAGCCGTTTAGTCCCGAGCGGAACGTGACGGAGGTCGGACGTGTGCCAATTTTTCGAACCCGCCACCCCCGCTAACTTCTGTCACCGGCTGCGACCGGCACAAATTAGCATGTGTTGAAAACAGTTGAATTTGAACGCTATGCCTATGTAAATAAAGACGTCACGCGCGCAAAAGCTTTATTGGTATTTATTTTTATCACGGCCTATGTTTACCAATCGCATCAAGTGTGTAAAACAGTTGAATTTGAACCCTACACTGGAGCTTATAAAGCCGCCTGACGCGCAAATTTTTGGTTCACTATTTTCAAATCTCAAATAGGTAGGTGCCACAGAATAAAGTTAGTACAGGTTTTATAATGAATATCGGATAGGAAATGAGATTTCTTCATAACATCACGCCTGAATTTAATGAAAATTAGGTATCTTCTTATTTTTTTTTGTATTTCAAGGTCAAAATGAAAATCCAAGATGGCGGCTGCAAAAATTTCCAATTTTTCGTCATGGGTGTCGTTTTCGTGATATTTTAGGTCGCTGAAAATGATAGTGGGGTCAAAATGAAAATCCAAGATGGCGGCTGCGAAAATTTCCTAATTTTTCGTCATGGGTGTCATTTTCGTGATATTTTAGGTCGCTGAAAACGATAGTGGGGTCAAAATGAAAATCCAAGATGGCGGCTGCGAAAATTTCTTAATTTTTCGTCATGGGTGTCATTTTCGTGATATTTTAGGTCGCTGAAAACGATAGTGGGGTCAAAATGAAAATCCAAGATGGCGGCTGCGAAAATTTCCAAATTTTTCGACATGGGTGTCATTTTCGTGATATTTGAGGTCGCTGAAACCGATAGTGGGGTCAAAATGAAAATCCAAGATGGCGGCTGCGAAAATTTCCTAATTTTTCGTCATTGGTGTCATTTTCGTGATATTTTAGGTCGCTGAAAACGATAGTGGGGTCAAAATGAAAATCCAAGATGGCGGCTGCGAAAATTTCCTAATTTTTCGTCATGGGTGTCATTTTCATGATATTTTAGGTCGCTGAAAACGATAGTGGGGTCAAAATGAAAATCCAAGATGGCGGCTGCGAAAATTTCCAAATTTTTCGACATGGGTGTCATTTTCGTGATATTTGAGGTCGCTGAAACCGATAGTGGGGTCAAAATGAAAATCCAAGATGGCGGCTGCGAAAATTTCCAAATTTTTCGTCGTGGGTGTCATTTTTGTGATATTTTAGGTCGCTAAAAACGATAGTGGGGTCAAAATGAAAATCCAAGATGGCGGCTGCAAAAATTTCCTAATTTTTCGTCATGGGTGTCGTTTTCGTGATATTTTAGGTCGCTGAAAACGATAGTGGGGTCAAAATGAAAATCCAAGATGGCGGCTGCGAAAATTTCCTAATTTTTCGTCATGGGTGTCATTTTCGTAATATTTTAGGTCGCTGAAAACGATAGTGGGGTCAAAATGAAAATCCAAGATGGCGGCTGCGAAAATTTTTAAATTTTTCGACATGGGTGTCATTTTCGTGATATTTGAGGTCGCTGAAACCGATAGTGGGGTCAAAATGAAAATCCAAGATGGCGGCTGCGAAAATTTCCAAATTTTTCGTCATGGGTGTCATTTTCGTGATATTTTAGGTCGCTGAAAACGATAGTGGGGTCAAAATGAAAATCCAAGATGGCGGCTGCAAAAATTTCCTAATTTTTCGTCATGGGTGTCGTTTTCGTGATATTTTAGGTCGCTGAAAACGATAGTGGGGTCAAAATGAAAATCCAAGATGGCGGCTGCGAAAATTTCCTAATTTTTCGTCATGGGTGTCATTTTCGTGATATTTTAGGTCGCTGAAAACGATAGTGGGGTCAAAATGAAAATCCAAGATGGCGGCTGCGAAAATTTTAAAATTTTTCGTCATGGGTGTCATTTTCGTGATATTTTAGGTCGCTGAAAACGATAGCGGGGTCAAAATGAAAATCCAAGATGGCGGCTGTGAAAATTTCCAAATTTTTCGTCATGGGTGTCATTTTCGTGATATTTGAGGTCGCTGAAAACGATAGTGGGGTCAAAATGAAAATCCAAGATGGCGGCTGCGAAAATTTTAAAATTTTTCGACATGGGTGTCATTTTCGTGAAATTTGAGGTCGCTGAAAACGATAGTGGGGCCAAAATGAAAATCCAAGATGGCGGCTGCGAAAATTTCCTAATTTTCGGTCATGGGTATCATTTTCGTGATATTTGAGGTCGCTGAAAACGATAGTGGGGTCAAAATGAGAATCCAAGATGGTGGCTGCGAAAATTTCCTAATTTTTCGTCATGGGTGTCATTTTCGTGATATTTTAGGTCACTGAAAGCGATAGTGGGATCAAAATGAAAATCCAAGATGGCGGCTGCGAAAATTTCCTAATTTTTCGTCATGGGTGTCATTTTCGTGATATTTGAGGTCGCTGAAAACGATAGTGGGGTCAAAATGAAAATCCAAGATAGCGGCTGCGAAAATTTTCAAATTTTTCGACATGGGTGTCATTTTCGTGATATTTGAGGTCGCTGCAAACGATAATGGGGTCAAAATGAATGACTATCGTTTTCAGCGACCTAAAATATCACGAAAATGACACCCATGACGAAAAGTTAGGAAATTTTCATAGCCGCCATCTTGGATTTTCATTTTGACCCCACTATCGTTTTCAGCGACCTAAAATAACACGAAAATGACACCCATGACGAAAAATTTGGAAATTTTCGTAGCCGCTATCTTGTATTTTCATTTTGACCCCACAATCGTTTTCTGCGACCTAAAATATCACGAAAATGACACCCATGACGAAAAGTTAGGGAATTTTCGCAGCCGCCATCTTGGATTTTCATTTTGACCCCACTATCGTTTTCAGCGACCTAAAATATCACGAAAATGACACCCATGACGAAAAATTAGGAAATTTTCGCAGCCGCCATCTTGGATTTTCCTTTTTACCCGACTATCGTTTTCAGCGACTTAAAATATCACGAAAATGTCACCCATGACGAAAAGTTAGGGAATTTTCGCAGCCGCCATCTTGGATTTTCATTTTGACCCCACTATCGTTTTCAGCGACCTAAAATATCACGAAAATGACACCCATGACGAAAAATTAGGAAATTTTCGCAGCCGCCATCTTGGATTTTCCTTTTTACCCGACTATCGTTTTCAGCGACCTAAAATATCACGAAAATGACACCCATGACGAAAAGTTAGGAAATTTTCGCAGCCGCCATCTTGGATTTTCATTTTGACCCCACTATCGTTTTCAGCGACCTAAAATAACACGAAAATGACACCCATGACGAAAAATTTGGAAATTTTCGTAGCCGCCATCTTGGATTTTCATTTTGACCCCACTATCGTTTTCAGCGACCTCAAATATCACGAAAATGACACCCATGACGAAAAATTAGAAAATTTTCGCAGCCGCCATCTTGGATTTTCATTTTGACCCCATTATCGTTTTCAGCGACCTCAAATATCACGAAATTGACGCCCATGTCGAAAAATTCGAAAATTTTTGCAGCCGCCATCTTGGATTTTCATTTTGACCGTAATCACGTCCTCTCAAGAAAAAAAAACTAGAGCATAAGAAGTTATGCCCCTCCGTTTTTTTTTTTTGTGTTGACATAACGAATAAAATAAAAAAAGAACTTTCCAAATCGGCTTCTAAATGACGGAGTACTGCAGTAACAAACATAAAAAAAAAAAAAAAAATACAACTGAATTGATATTCTCCTCCGTTTTTAAGTCGTTTAAAAATAACACATCATTGTTACGTTTAAAAATTAGCTGGACATCACTCACAATGCAGTCATTGGTGTCGTGGGGAATACTAGTTTCTGTCATTCCCGACGACACCAACAGTGGTGTCGTGGGGAATGAACGGTCATTTCGTAGTATTTAAGTTCGCTGAAAACGATAAAGGTCTCCAGCTAATTTCGAGCTTATTGACATTTTACAAACCCTTTGTTTTTTTGGTCCAGAATACTCGGTAAATGATCTGGAAGCTGAATTTAACACAAAAACATGAATGTCAATAAGGTCTAAATTCGCTTGACACCTCAGAAAGTGTCTAGATTATTATGCACATCATTTTTAGGGTGTCAAGCTAATTTCGACCTTATTGATATTTTACAAACCCTTTGTTTTTTTGGCCCAAGATACTTGGTAAATGATCTGGAAGCTGAATTTAACAAAAAAACATGAATGTCAATAAGGTCTAAATTCGCTTGCCACCTCAGAAAGTGTCTAGATTATTATGCACATCATTTCTAGGGTGTCAAGCTAATTTCGACCTTATAGACATTTTACAAACCATTTGTTTTTTTGGTCCAAGATACTTGGTAAATGGTCTGGAAGCTAAATTTAACAAGAAAACATGAATGTCAATAAGGTCTAAATTGTTATGTAACACATCATTGTTATGTAGCTGGACATCACTAACAGCACAATACAGTCGGTGGTGTCGCATGGCGTGGGGAATAGTAGTTTATGTCATTCCCCACGATACCACACCAGTGGTATCGTTTTCAGTGGTGTCGCTGTCGTGGGGAATGAACGTAAAGTAAAATGGTGCGCGGCGCTTAGTTTTGAATCGTACGGGTAAAGGTCTTCGTGTCAGTCAGATTTTAAATCCACCTTATTCACAAAAATAAATAAGTATAAGTAGTTATTTTTATTTATTTTAACTGTTCAAGTTTACAATGAAATAATAATCTGTCTAAAACTTTCAAAAATACTTACTAGAAAAATAAAACAAAATAAACTTGTATACTAATCAGTTCAAGTTTATCTACTGCATTGCTCTATTCTGTGACGCAACATAGTACCTACTCGAGTTCATGAACTCATGAGCGGTGCGCTTGGCGCGCGTTTCCCGCGCATCGTAATTTATTACGTATCGCTACTCCTTGCGGGGGCTGCGGTAAGCATTTAATACCTACGGCGCTTGCTTGCACCCCGCCTTAACAAAGCTAAACAATCCAGTAAAGTCGCGCCGTAAATCTTGTGTGAATTGTATTTTTCATAAAAAAAAACTAAAATCTAACTAACTCAAAAACTATTGAATTTAGGTAGAATATTTTGGTTGCGTAAGTAATTTGTTGCATTTTAACCGTATTAAGACGTCCTGCAAGGACTAAGTAGGTAGAGTCATGGGCGTACCCAGCTTTTGGCCCAGGGGGGAGGCAAATCAGAAATTTCTTAAGCCGGGTTTTTTTTTTCGCCTCATCAGACTGCTCAATGTCCTCGGCAAAATCTTAGAATGGAGACTTATTTATAAGCGCCTCAAAGATTATGCCGATACAAAGGGCCTAATTCCTAACGAGCAGTATGGTTTTCGAACCCAACACACTTGCGTCTTGGTCCACCATATCGACGAACACATAAGCGTTGGTTTCCAACGTGGTTCGATGACGGGTGTTGTTTTCTTCGATATATAGCAAAAGCGTTTGACAAAGTCTGGCACAACGGTTTATTATACTTTACAAACTCGGTGTGCCAGACCGTCTCGTGCTCATCTTACGAAACTTTTTGTCTTTCCGAACTTTTCGCTTTCGTATCAAAGGAGCGCTATCCTCTCCCCACCCCATTCACGCAGGTTTCCGTTAGGTTCTGTGCTTTCTCCACTCATTTCCACGTTATTTACCAGCGATATCCCGAAAAATAAAAAAAGGCACAGTTGGCTCTGTTCGCAGACGATACGATTATATTATCATTATACTTAGTATCATTTACTATTCCGGCCAACGCCAAGACCCGATGTCTCGCACTCTCCAAACCGCAGTCGATAAACTCGGTGCGTGGTTTCGAAAGTGGAGAATCGAAGTCAATCCCGACAAAAGTCAAGCGGTTCTCTTTTTGAAACCGCGTCTCAATCCATCTCCCCCCACCGACCGATCACCATGTTTGGCAAGCCGATCCCTTTGGAGAAGCGAGCAAAATATAGGTGTAACCCTCGATGAGCACCTCTAAGCACATAAAGCAGTCTCGTTCTGAATGCACGTAGCAAATTGTCACTTAAGTGCAAGTTGAACTTCTATACAGCGTGTATTCTCCCAATCATGACCTATGCAGGTTAAGTATTTGCACACTCAAAGTCCCGAAACATCCATAAGATATTAAGATGCAGACCCTTGGTTCGTGAAATCCTCCACCTAGACCTTAAAATCCCAATATCCATCAATTCCAAGCGTTTCTTCGATACCCCCGCGAAACATCGCAACCCCTCTGGTTGTCAAATCCGCTAGTTATATCCCTTCTGAAATCAGTAAAGTCCGCCGTCCAAGGCATGTTTTCACCGACTCGCCGAAATCTACATTACGACCTCGCCGCCCAGGTCCCTTGCGACGACGACCCCTACGTACCCAATTCCCCCCGACCCTTAATCGGTGAAGCCAGCTGGTGGCGTACCTGAGCCTGTAGCAGATAATAATTATCCAGATATGAACCAGCCTGTCCCTGCTTGCTGTACTCCCCCCAGCGACGCCCTAAGCCGAGGTACACCACGCCGCCCTTAGCATGCAGTCGCTTAATTCATAGACTAAAAGCCGGGGTCATGGCAGCGCAGCGCGGTTTTTTCTTAAAATCATGCATAATAAGTATATTGTACTTAATCGTAAAGTAAGTACAAGACGACAACGTGACGTATGGCTCTAACATAACTTTTTTCGGCAACATTACTCAGGCATACAAGATCCAGGGGGGGGCAGCGGCCCCCCCCTGCCCCCCCCTGGGTACGCCCATGGGTAGAGTACCTCCTACCTACGCCCCTGTAGTGTGAATTTTCTTCACAGTTTACCTACGGGATATTGATCCATGGATTTCACATTAGGAATACTTAATGAGAAGAAAATTTACAATTATTCCTACTGGTAAGAATTCATGATAAGAATACTTAGTGGGAACAACCCCTGTTACTATTAGACTCCCTGGGATGATTGTCTACAGATTAATGGCGGACTTGTAATTTTACTCTAGTAGGTACTCTAATAGTCAGCGTCAAAAATATCGGAACGAACAGACTGTTCAAAATGATCTCAACAACCTAAGTCAACAACTAAGAAACATCAACTTTATCTCAATTGGATAAAGTTCTTGTCAGAATGACAGTTGTCGTGTACAGTCATCATTCTGAAACATTCCTTGTGTCATTGAGTTAATATTTCATTTTCATAGTTGTTTAGATCATTTTGAACAGTCTGTTCGTCCCGATATTATTGACGCTGACTGGAGGTACCTACCTAGGTTCTGTACTCAGCTATTTTAAAGCCTATCAGGCTTCGATTCATAGCGAGAGTTCCTCATAGATCCGAAATGCCGGAATTCTGAAGCTGAAAAGGCAACCAGAGAGGTTTTATCACCTAAATTAGAATCTCAAATAACACTGTCTGTCCAGAAAGTCGAATTATTTTTTTCTTTTGGACTAAGCCAACGTCCGCACGGACGTAAAAATATCGCGGCGGGATTTTATCGCGCACTGGATTTTCAACTCTCGGTATTGAGCTGAGCTTCGAGAATCCAACCTTCAACAACAGAGTGCATTCTAGCGCGTCGAAAAAACACACTGTTGGATTTTCAACTCTTGGCGCTAAGCAGAGCGTTGAAAATCCAGTTTTTTGTTTTTTTTTTAGTAGCCATAACTGTCCCACTCTGGGCAAAGGCCTCGCTACTCTCTTCCCCCCTCTCTCTGTCCAGAGCTGCCAAGGACCAATCTTTATCAAAGGAGTCCAGCTCATACCGCCATCTCCGTCTGGGCCTGCCGCGATGTCGTTTGCCATTAAGGCGCAGATTTCCTGAAAACGATCAAAAAGGTGGTTTTTTAAAGCTGTGTATCTCATAAACCGTAAATAATTTTGACATGTAAAAAAAATATGATATTTTCAAGTCCTTTTCACATACAGTGATGGAAGCCAAAACATAATTAAACATACTTTAATGCACCAAAAAAATCTTTAAACATACCTCCTAATAATCTTTAAAAGCTGTTTATCCTGTTTATATTAAATAGTTAATTTCTAATTTTATACGATTTTATTTGCACTTTTACGACATAATTCCGGTGCGCGTGAGAATCTTCTATCTCGTGCGTCAAACTAGACAGCCATAACGCCATTTCACTTACACACCGAGCTAAACCAAGCTTCGAACCTGGGCCTTAAGCGGGACCCACTGTGTCGTAAGTTTGGCCCATTGATCGTCTGACATGCGGCAGATGTGTCCAGCCCAATTCCATTTAAACGTGGTAGCTTTTCGAGTGACGTCAGTTGTTTTGGTGGTGGAACGGATTGTTGTATTCTTATCCAGTGCGCGAAATCCGAAAATCCAGTGTGCGAAAAAAAATCGCCGCGATATTTTTTCCTCCGTGGGAACGTCGGCTAAAACAAGCACAGAACCCTCCTCTCCTGCAGTCGGTTAACTCCGCACTCCCGAGTCCGTCCACTTTGACTCGCAACAACAAGTCACTTGATTAACGCTACCACTGCACCCGTCCCGCTCACTCATAGACACGCATCGTGGTCTGTCTCGCTCGCACAGGAGTAGCTTCACTTCAATTGTATAAAGTATTTTTAAGGGAATTAAGGTCCTACATTGCTCTAGTCAGTGTTTGAGTGGTGAACGAATGTACCAATGCCTACCTAAAATCAATGAAAATATTTTTGAATTCAGAAAAAAAAATTCAGAGGCGATCACTTCATCATAAAAATAATAAATATCATCTGCCTTTTCCCAACTATTTTAGAGTGAGCTTCCAGTCTAACCGGCTACAGTTATTGGAAGCTATTTGTTTGAGCCGTTTGGGGTTGAAACACTAGGGCCTTGGGGTCCGAGTGCTCATCGAGTATTTCGGGACATCGCCAAGCGGTTGGTCGACTCCTCACGGGACCAGAGAGCTGGCCTATTTTTAGCAATTAGCATTGCCATCCAGCGTGGCAATGCCCCCAGCCAGTCTTTTGGGCACTTTTCCCACTGACAGCGATGCGGACGAATTTTTTGATGCCCTATGAGCTCTTTTTTATTTTTTATACCTACTTGTACATAGTATAAGTGACATCCATAATTATAGACCAATAGCTGTTTTATCCATATTTGGCAAGGTTTTTGAATCAGTCCTTCATAACATAATATGCAATAAGCTACAGCGGTGGTTTGCGGAGGAACAACACGGTTTCCTGCCAAAGCGCTCAACCACTTCAAACCTTCTTAACATTACAGCTCTTCTAGCTAAAAATGTTAATGACAAAAAACAGGTCGATGTAGCTTATTTTGACTTTCGAAAAGCTTTTGATCGGGTTGATAATGACATATTGTTAACTAAACTGGCAGTAGCTGGTTTCTCAGAACCACTGCTGAAATTCTTTGCTAACTACCTGTGTGACCGCAAGCAATATGTCACCTATATGAATGTCAATTCGGATGTTTACTTAGTTACATCGGGCATAGGACAGGGTACTAACCTCGGCCCCCTATTTTTTCTTATAGTAGTCAATGATCTTCCAACATGCGTAGAGCACTCCACCGTTCTGATGTTTGCAGATGATGTCAAAGTTGCTCTCCCAATAACTAGCCGTACTGACACAGTCACACTCCAGCATGATATCGACAACATTCACACTTGGAGCACTATTAATAATCTCAGTCTAAATATCAGTAAATGCTCAGTCATGTCCTACACTAAAATCAAAGAACCCATACAGAACACCTACACATTAAACAATGAGACTCTGAAACGTGTTTCCACCGTATGTGATCTTGGCACGTACTTTGATCCACACATCACTTTCAATCAACACATAATAAAGATTTGCAATAAAGCCCGAAAAAATCTTGGATTTGTCCTGCGACAAGCGAAAGTATTTAACAATAGGCAGTCCATTACTATACTGTACAACTCTTTTATCCGTAGTCTGCTAGAAACGAATGGTGTTATTTGGAACCCTCATGAAAAAGCTTACACTCTACTTATTGAACAAGTACAGAAGTCGTTTGTTCGCTATTTATATTTAAAGCTATATGGATATTACCCATATATGTACCCAACACCATTCGTGCTAGGAATGGTTACTTATCAAAGTTTAGAGGTTAGGAGAAATCTTACGCTTGTGAAATATTTTATCCGCCTTATTCGTGGTTCCCTAATCAATTCTTCATTGCTAGAATACGTCTCCATCAACGTTCCTTTACCTATCAGGCATATACTTCGCCCTCGCCAGCGTCCTCTATTTTCAGTTCCTCCAGCTGGTTCCGTAACTCTAAAAACCAGTCCCTTATACTTGGCCCTTACCCTCATCAATCATATATTACAGTATGATGAGTCGCTCGATGCCTTTGCAAGTACCGAACTGAGGTTCCTGCAAACTGCTAATGCTTACCTGGAGTCTATTGCCACTCCTAGTACTATCTCTGCGTCGTAGATATTACTTATGTTTTTTTTTTTCTAATGTGTATTAATTTTGTGGTGTGTTTCATCTTGTTTTAAATGTATGTTATAATATTGTATTAGTTTATATCTGTACCTATATATGACCTATAACTTGTATGTGTAGTATTTTACTGTTAGTGTAAGTTGGTCAGTTAAATAAATAAATAAAAAAAGTATAAATAATTTAATATCACCTTTTAATCATGTAAATTGGCTACAGTTGATTATTACCAGTATTTTACATGAAGCGATTGCTTATCTGACCTCCACAACCCGTTACTGGGTAATACGATACTCCTTATTGGTAAGACTGGTTGTCAGACTTTCGGGCTTCTGTCGACCCGTAACGACTGTCAAAGATCCACGAATGACAGCCGGGACCAACGGCTTAACGTGCTTTCCGAGGCACGGATGGGACTCGCTATGTAAAGATGGTCACCCATCCACGGACCAACCACGGCAAGCGTAGCTTAATCTGATCGATCGACCCGTGTGGCTGTTATTACTTAGCCACGAGCACCTCGGTTGATTTTCCAACAGTAAAAAGTTTGTAATCCCAAAAAAGATTTTTGTACCTGTGGTACTTACATGTTTGATGGCCATCCAAAAGAAAAAACCGGTCAAGAGCGAGTCGAACTCGCCCGCCGAGGGTTCCTATAAGGAGTGATCCTATAAGGGTTCCGTTTTTTTCCTTTTGAGGTGCGGAACCCTAATTTTTAGGGTTCCGCACCTCAAAAGGAAAAACACGGAACCCTTATAGGATCACTCGTGTGTCTGTCTGTCTGTTCGTCTGTCACAGCCGATTTGCTCCGAATCTAATGGACAAATGTTGAATTTTTTTTACATATATGGATTTGTGTGACCCAAACACGTACGGCTAAAGTAAATAAATTAATTTTGAATATGGGGGTCACTTTTAGGGGGCAAATAAGAAAATTAAAAAAAAAGTTATGCAAACTGTACCGTGTGACATATCAAATGGAAGGGCTTACTATGAGGGTCTCAAATATATTTTTTTATTAATTTTAAAATAAACCGTTTTAAATTTATTTAAAAAAATAGACGAAAATTTACCATTCCCCCCCTCCCCCCTTATATCCGAAACCTCTGAGCCTAAAATTTTGAAAAAAATACAAAAAATAGTTCTATATCTGTAGATTACAGGAAAACCTATAAGAAGTTCGTGGTCTTAAAATAACATGGTAAATCTCTCAAAATTGTGAGTACAAACTTACATTACCTGTGGGAATGTATGGGAGAACATGTTTTTCAACTACAATGTTAAGTTTGTTTTTAGGATAAATTCATCCCAACTACGGAACCCTGCATTGTGCGTAGTCCCACACGCACTTGACCAGTTTTTGTTGACGATTTCTGAAAAAGTGTGCTATTTAGAGACATCGTTTTATTTTTCTTGTAATCTTTACATAAACTTCTATCACAGAAAAATTTCAGATTTTTCTCTATGCAAACTTCGGAGATACGGGGGGACGGTATTTTTTTTACATTTTCATCAAAAGACGAAAACTATGCGGCCTAAAAAAAAAAAAAAAAATGTTTGAGAATGTGCAAACAGCGCTCTTTCATGTGATACCCCAGTAGTAGCGCCCCACTTAGAATTTTAACACCTTTTCAGTCCCTATTGCAAAAAAAAACATAAGTATTGTTATTTCTTTCTTATTTGTAAGAGCGAGCGCGCACTGCGGTGCGTTTCCGGTAGTTCTGCCGCACTGGGCGGGGCCTACAGTAACAAAACGCATGACCGCAGTGCGCGCACTTCAAAGACATTCCATACTTCACAGATTATGCGGTAGAAAAACGCACCGCAATGCGCGCTCGCCCTAAAATAGTTGGGTAAACATAATCTAAAACTGTTCCAAAGGATCATGGGCAAAAATATATGAAGCCTGGCACTCGGTCCAATAGCCATAATATATCATTGGAAAGGTCTTTTTACAAGGATTAATGATAACCGAGTCGCTTGTCTCCATTTGCTGTCGGAACGGAGTTATTTTGTGTTAAGTATTTAATTTTTTTTGTTTGATTTTGTTAAGATAATGGTGATATTATATAATTTTCTTCTATACAATCATGTGTGTGTTGATTAATAGATACTAAAATGAATAAACACTCAGGAATAAAAAAAAATAGAAAAAGTAAGAAACGTTATTTATTTTTTTAAACATTATTATCAACAATAATGACATCGTTGAGGAACGCTGCAGGAGCAGTGAAGCCTACGTGTTCTTGAGCTCTTGACCGTACGTGACGCGACTGTATGCGTCCGGGTAAAAGCCAGGCATCTTCGTTTATACCATATTCATTTAAATCTTGGAGTGCGCTTTCTCTATATACTTGTAGAATGTATAGTTCATTTGATAAATGCTCGCTGCAGTAGGATCGGGCTAGCTTCAGTTGATAGGTGCCCAATGAAAGTAAAATAATCGGTTCTTCTGTCAGTAGTGGGAAGTTCTGTATTTCGTGACTTTCTATTCTTTGAAAATCCGCTCTGCGGTTATTCAAATGTTTTCTTTCTACATAATAATAAAGTAGATTCGGGGAATCTATTTTCTCCCTGATTATGTTTAGGAAGTCCTCTGCGTGAATGTTGTCATCGATGGGTATGTGGAAGTTATTTAACATAGCTGCGGCGATTTTAAAATCATTGAACATTGTTGGTAGTGTTTTATTAAAATATTTTTGCCGCAAAAGCTTAAAATCTCGTTTGAACCTCCCGTTCACCACTTCCACTACCCACCGGCATAGTGTAACTAATCGAGCTTCATTACCTTGCTCAGTAGTTAGCTGTGTCTCCCATCTGTCTTTAGATGGTGGAACGTAGGATTCATATCCCCATGCTTCGATAGCATCTAAGCTGTCCCGGAAGCCGCGATCTAATATGAAGACATCGTTTGGTTGAAGAAAGCAATGTAATGGGTTTTCTCCATCATTCATTATATCGTTCATGATGTTCGCATCGGTCTTAGTGGCAGCGTATGGTCCCAAAACATCAATTATATAGCCATTGGAACACACAATTAAAAACGGCTTCAGCAAGTTCTGGAACTTATGCAGGGTATAAGATAGACGCTGGAACAAAAAGTTCGAGCTTTTATTGATATATATATAAGTCCCATCGCATATAACGATAGCTTTATTGTTTTCTTCATTGCAAAATAACCCTCTTGGTATAGTGAGGTTCTTTTCTAAAACGTCGTTTCTATTCATATGGTCCACTCCCAAGTGTAATATTACATATTCATTCATAAGGCATTCGCGCACAATAGTTAGTAAACGTTCCAGCTTTCTTCGTGACATATTAAATAACGTCGCTAGTCTTTCATCTGAGTCTCCGGTACGTAGTTTCGTCAGATATATGCCTAACGCAGTTAGAGGCTCCTTGCACCTCCCACTTAGTGAGGGTGTTTGTTCTAATATGGAATCAAGCTGTTCGCATTTGCATCCTGTCCAAAAGTATATATCCTCGTTGCTTTACAGCACCTCTTGTGTTGAAATCTAGCCTAGGTCCACGATTTAAAGCCATTCTCAACATGTCACAAACGTCACTAAACTGTTGCGCATTGAAGTTATGTGTGACATTGCAGAATTGAGGCAGCTCTTCCCAAGCATTGCTCTCAAGGTGTTGTCCACATACTCTAGCACCGTCAGGAATATATTACTTATATTCACAGAAAATGTGAATCTTGATCGTCTCTGGTATTCGATGGCGGGTTGCGTTTTGGCAAGTGTTAAAAATACAATGCCCTGGAGTGTTTGGAGCTCGAGTGTAGTCTGGAACCTGAAGCTCTCGTACATTCTGTTTACTTCTGGTATGACAGGTGGTCTTCCTACAACGTTGTCAATTCTCTGCCAACATCGGTGACACACACGTCGTGTGTTGTCGAACTCTACCTGAAAATGGTAGAATACGATCTTGTTGATGTTATGTTGTATTTTTATGAAAACATTTAAAACAATTCGGTATGTAAGTATTCAGGTCTAAAGTCATGGCATACTTGTATTGTTTTCACATTTTAAGTAATGCAAGTAAAAATATATATTATGTATAGCCGAAGCGACGGCTTAGTGAATAGATAACAATAACAAACACACAATAGGTGGTCAGAGAAGTGTTTTAATAAGAAGAACTATAAACGTGAGAACTGAGTCATAAAAGTATTAAAGGATTGTGAGAAAGCTGCACAAGTCATTACTGATATAAAGGGATGCCGCTCGGAAGCAGGTAGCTAGAACAGCACGTGTTTTTTTTCCTATGAAGCGGACACCCTTAGCTACGGTCCATACAGCCGCGCTACATAGAAAATAAACACGTGCAGTTGGTAGTTTACAGCTCGGTTCGGAAACGCACTTTTACACACAACACTGTTCAATAAGACCTGTAAGTGCGAGCAAGAGGTCCGATTAAAATGATTTAGGGCTCAATTCGCACGTTTGTAATGGCACAGGTATAAAAATATAACAGACAATAATTAATATAAACAAACCGCTTCTAAAAAGAAAAATTGAAGCTGGTGAAGTTCGAAATAGTTTAATGAAGTATGTACTAACCTCCAAAACGGCATGTTCTCGTATATAAGCCACAAACTCGGGGTGCATTCTTGGAAGATCATCAGTTAAAACATGCTGTTGGTATCTAGCATGATGTAGGCCTCGCCGACACATCACACAGTTGCGATTTTCTTCCATAACGATGTTCCAAATCGATAAGCACAACAATAGTCCACAACACTAGCCAAGATAAACGTTTATAGCGGGTAACAATGTCCAACAGGGGCGCCGGGGTCAGTGATGAAAACGGTATAACAAAGTACTAGGTAGAATAAACAGCTGAGGCACGTCGTTTCACGCACAGAACGATACAACGACTAGTGAATGTCGCGGCACAAAAGGCTGTCCCTGGCACCACGCACCACCTACCCCACCCCGCGGCTGGTTTCCTATCCCCGAGGTCTATAGTCACTGTAGTAACAAAAACCAGAAATATTAAAGATAATACTACTTTTTTTATATAAAAAAACATATTTTCAAAAGTCTTCACTATTATCATATCATATCACGATATAATTCATGAATAGTAACACAATAGACGTATAAAAAAGAAGGACTCCGCGCCACACATATCGAAAGTGAAGCACCGTACCGATCTATGTGTGCGTGATATGAGTACCTGCAAAGACGCCGTCGCTTGTGTCACGTAATGGCGTCCGGTTGGCATACTATGATGTAAATGTGTGCGTGAGCCGTGTTTGTACAAACGGTCCCGGCCATACTCACTGTGCTTCACTTTCGATATGCGTAGCGCGGAGTCCTCCTTTTATTATGAGTCTATGAGTAACACAATACATTTCTCGTTTTAAATAATGTTGTTTTGGATTGTTTTTTTCGTATTTCAACCATGATAGGTGTGTAATATTATCGTACTTGCAATTATGACATTAACTAAAACTGGAACTTTGGGGGCTTGCCGTGGTTTTCGGACAAGGATTTGGGACAAGTCGCCATAGTAAATATTTTTCATGATTAAAAGACCTATCCACCACAATGATTGCTATTGGAGCGAGTACCAAAATGCCCATTCTCCTTTCAAGTTGATAGCATTAGTAGTTCTTGAGATATCCAGCTGGGACCAGACAGACAGACTGGGTCGCATCTTAAGAGGAAACGTGGGTGCTCTTTTCTCCATACAAACGGATACAAACGCTCTCGCCTGTTTTCTTTCTGGTTAATGACCATAAAGCAATGATTTTTTACAGAAATATAAATAAGAGCTACTTGTATGCCCCTATGTTTTCCTTTTTGATGATATATTATTTTTATAAGAACTAGAACCCTCAAAAAATGCTCAAAATTGCCTATTCAGACCGTTGTGAACAGACGCCCAGTGTATCAATTTGACAACTATTAACGAAAAAAGAAAAACATAGGGGCATAGTATATATCCTTCTTATTCAGTTTATGAAATACCTTTTAAATTGGTCCAATATTGGAGGAGGAAATAGGCGAGAGCCAAACCTCGAAATGTGACTTTTTACATAGGCTATTTAGTCGGATCTGCAGTTGCCCTTATCGCACGAATGCGAGGGCTGAGCGCTCGCAGAGCGACAGCAATACCTTCTTAAAATACCTAATTTTCAAAAGTCTAGTCACCCCCATTTCCTCTTACAAACCCTACTATCGATCAAACTGAAACATCAGCCAGTAATCGAACCGGCACTCCATGGAATCTCTTTCCCCCCTCAGCCACGGTAGCAGTGGGTAACATCGCCTATTCGTTGCGTCTCATCTTTAATTTGTTCGTTCTGTCGGCCGCGACACTCGCTGTACCGGGAGCCTGGATCTCTGATTGCAAGACAATAGTACATTTTAATACAAATAATAAATAAATAAATAAATAAATATCCTTGGACATTTCACACAACGCCATCTAGTCCCAAGCTAAGCAACTTAATGCTTGTGTTATGGTAACGAGATGGCTGATAAACTATCTACTAATATACATTTTTTTTTTGTAAATACATACATATTATAGATAGAAAAACACCCAGACTCGTAACAAATACTTGTAGGTCGTACAAATATTTGTTCCGTTCGGGAATCGAACCCGCGACATGCTGCGCAGCAGTCAATCGCTCAACCACTGCGCTAACAAGTGGAGAATGTTCGTAAATTTAAATTTAAATAATGTTTATAAATAGAATATCATCAAAAACCATGATTATTACAATAAAAACAACGGTTATGAACAAATTAACATTTATTTGTGTTCTAAACTCAAAAACATTTGAATTTTCTATTTTTCGTACTAAGCTGTTTATCGGCTTTATACCTTTGCTTCTCCTTTAAATCCTAGTTTCATAATAATTCATTACAAAAATATTTTTCGTTATTTATTTTATTTCTTTAAAAGTGCATTGAAAAACGTCGATTAATACTCGTGGACATTTTTTATTGCAGTTCTCGGCTCAAAAACAACCTCGCCTACGGCTCGGGTGTTAATTCCGCCTCGAATGCAATAACAAACGTTCTCCACTTGTATCAAAATGTACTTATTCTTGTAAACCTGAAGTTGACTGAAACAAATCGACTGACAAAAGTCAATTAACACTTGACTTTTCTAAATCTTAATTATTGAGAAAAATACTTCATTAAAATCGAAACTGATGTAAATTTTAAAGAAAATTGACGATACTACTACTAGCTTTTGCCCTCGGCTTCACCCGCACATGTATTATACATATAAACCTTCCTCTTGAATCACTCTATCAATCTGCCTAGCCTTTTCCCAACTATGTAGGGGTCGGCTTCGAGCCTAACCGGATGCAGCTGAATACCAGTATTATACTAGTATCATGAATCACTCTTATCTATTAAAAAAACCGCATCAAAATCCGTTGCGTAGTTTTAAAGATCTAAGCATACATAGGGACAGATAGACAGCGGGAAACGACTTTGTTTTATACTATGTAGTGATGATGAAATACTAAAAAGCAGGTTATCGTATCATTTTGTGTTAATTTGGATGATGTCAAAAAGTAGCAGTGTTAAGCGACTTCTGTTGCTGACCTTACCTACCCGTACACTAAGCATATCTTAGTTTTAATCAGAAAACTGGTTCCCGTCTCCCGTTCCTCGCCGTACCCACGTAGCTCACCAGTCTGCTAATTATCGCAATTACTGAAAATGCTCTCTCATTGCTGTGAAACTCGTCGGCTGCCCCCCTCTCCCCCCTCCCCCACCCCCGACGGGGGATTTAGGCAATAATGTCACATTACATAGACTTATGGACACTACAATCGCTAGATCTGTGCGGTTGAAGCAAGGTTTGGATTCGGATGGGTGGGCGGTGTAATAGTGATTTGTTAGCGTTATTTGGGACTTTAAAATTATTATTTGGGATTAAGGTTCGTTGGAAACGTTGGGGATATATTTTTGTAACTAATAGGTAAAAGTTCTTTTATAACCGACGAAAAAAAAGGGGAATGTATGACCACACATTTCTTTTTGCAAAGGATTCCGATTCTGTTTTCAATATTATTTTTAAGATATGTTTTTTCTAACCCTTGGGATATGTTTTAAACTGTTTTAACTAATATCTATACAACATGTCGCCGAATTGAATGCACAACAGCTTTAGGGGTCATTGTACTCATCATTACAAACAACTTTTACTACGGGAACAAACCTGAAATCGCAAAAAAAAATCACTCGTCAAAATGTAGGGAGCAGCTGATTTTTTTCGCGATTTCAGACTTGGTCCCATAGTAAAAGTTGTTTGCAATGACCCCCATTCAACTCTGGGACATGTTGTATATTGCTCAATTTATTATTATGAGTACCTACTGCGTCTTCTAAATAGGTATGGCAATTAACTCCCCCTATATTGCTACGACTCGAGTCAGGGGATAAACTTTACTCATACCTACTTAGTGCATTTCACTAAGTGAATTGATCATCGCTGTAGGTATAATTAACACTCACTCATATTTTCTTCATAAATCAGCCACGACTCTCATCTCTAAGAACTGATAAAAATAATCGAGTTTTATTTAATAAACCATGTAAGTAGGTATCTAAAATGATTAAAAACACATATTTATTGATACAAAAGATTTTATTCTATACCTCAATCAATCTGCCTAGCCTTTTCCCAAAAATGTTGGGGTCGGCTTCCAGTCTAACCGGATGCAGCTGAATACCTGTATTTTACATGGAGCGACTGCCTTTCTGACCTTCACAACCCAAGAACTTGGTAACACGATACTATACCCCTTGGTAAAACTGGTTGTCAGGCTTTCGGGCTTCTGACGACCCGTAACGACTATCAAAGATCCACGAATGACAGCCGGGACTAACGGCTTAACGTGCTTTCCGAGGCACGGAGGAATCTCGGTATGTAAAGATGGTCACCTATCCACTGACCAACCCCGGCAAGCGTAGCTTAACCTGGAGGATCGACCCGTGCTGCTGTTATTACTTAGTGTTGATTTATTTGATTTAATTATTTACAAAAATCAATCTTTAGTCGATTTTATAATAATCGATATATCGTAGGTACCTACTTATTACATAAATACTACCCACCATTAGTAGTACTTAACTTCATGTTTGAGCCTTGATAAAGACGGACGTATAACCTTCCTAGTGACTTATAATTGGCTAATAATAATCTATACATTTTAAAAAGCCAGTAACTCGTTTTATTGAAGTGTTAGAACCTAGATTTCCAACAGGTTATGGGACCAGGTTACGTTTTTACTGCAATATAAGTGGTTAAAATTTAAATAAAAAAATACGGGCATTGTTAAGTGAAATGGACGTGATAAAAAAAAAATTCCAATGTTATCGTCGAGTAGGTGACGGCATACTCTTAAAAAATAAAAATTAACAATTTTTGATGATTTGATCATCGAATTGTTAGCCAGCACGCCGCCGCCAAACCACGCCACGCGAGGTAGCTCATTTGTTGCTCAACCTACCCCCATCTTATGATGGCGTGATAACTGCGATCGAAACTTTATCGGAGGATAAGTTAATGCCAACATTTGTTAAACCAAGGCTTTTGGATCATGAAGTCAAGTTTAAAAATGAGTCCAGTGATACCAGTGTCAAAAGTTTTGCAATTTGAAGGGAAAAATGGACAGGAATTTCGTAAAACAAAATTCGGTAATTCTCAAAATAATAAAGGGAATAATAGCTTCAACTAGAAGGTTAACAAACACAAGAATAAGTCTCAGTTCATGAAGTCAAATAATTGTCATTGTGGCCGCAAGGAGCATGTGAAAAACGACAGCAGCAGCAAATACGGATATGAGAAGGACGGTCCAGGCAGTTGAGATCAGTGAAACATCCACGTCGAGCAATTTATCTGGCTTTGCTTTTATGATGGCAGCGGATCATGATGGAAGCAAAGTTACTTTTCTGGAGCATCAGACCATATTATAAACAGGGAAGATCTTTTCATTAGTCACACCGTCTTGCAAACGCCATTAAAATTTCTATTGCTAAAAATGGTGAATTTATTTCAGGGAACGATGTATGTGACCAGCAACATGAGCGTTCAAGAAGTTTTGGAGGACGTGCTCTTCTGTGCTGCGGTACCACCTGTTGTTCTTAACGAAAATGCAAGGAGCAGGGTTGACAGTCATTGTCGACCAGCGAGGAGCCCAAATACGTAAGGTTAATAAAACTATCATGCAAGGTATGTTGAAAAATAATTTAATTGCTGTAGACTTAATGGCATCTGTAAATAAGTGTCAATGTGTTTCTCAAGTGTGCAGTATGTACAAATTATGGCTTTGGTCATAATTACTAAAAATTAATTCATCGAAATTAAAAAAAAAATAATAAAATAGTTGATGACATCAGCCAAATTGAAACTGTTATGCGAGCCTGGATGATAAATTGTGTGAGACCCATGGAGTTGAGGCCTGTATAAATAGGAAACAAAGTCGATTTCCGTTCATATCAGGTCAAAAATAAAAGTCATGTTAAACAGCTATTATTTATTGTGCACTCAGATATTTGTGGACTATTGTTACTGTTTATACCCCAACTAACTAATGGTAATGGCGCTGCTTACTATGATCCTTTGAATTCGGATAATACTAATACTTGCTTTAAAATAAATAATTATGTGTCAGTTATGTCTTTGGAGCTTGTTGCAATTTCAGAGGCGCTCACTTATATTCTATCCATTGAAAATTATAGAAAGATATTAATTTGTGTAGACAGCAAAAGTGCACTTCAGCATATAGCTCGATGCGCCTCTGGTTACAGAGGTGCACCGATAGCTTATGAAATTCTTTCTAAAATACACAAGTTATCCAAAAGACATATAGATCTGAAGTTGCAATGGATTCCCTCACATATAGGTATAAAGGGTAATGAGGAGGCTGACCGTTTAGCAAAATTGGGTATTGTTGGGGGAAGGGAAAAAAACATTGAAACTAATTATGTAGAAATTTTGCCTAGGTATAAAAATAAATGTCATGAAGTTTGGAAAGAATATTTTAATCAAAGATCAAAAGAAAAAGGAATTTGGTATAGGTCTATAGTTTCGGAGCCTCCTCATGTTCCGTGGTTTTGTAATACTAGGTTTAGCAGAAAAATTATAGTTACAGCTCACAGACTGAGATCTGGCCACATGCCGCTCAATAATTTTGGATTTTTAATGAAAAAAATTGATTCACCTAATTGTGAGGTATGTGGCACACTGGAAGATGTTATACATTTATTGACGGAGTGTGTCAGATTTCAGTCTGCAAGAGAAAAGTTACTTAGAGAGCTTGAGGTAAATATGTACGATGTTTGCATGTTCCATCATGTTTTGTCGTCACCTAACTCCGGAGCTGCTTACAGTTTAATTAAGTTTGTGCTATTACGTTTTACATCATAAGTTCCGATGGGACTGGCATGTACAATTGTATAAAAGTCCCTAATAATAAATAAAGAGGAAAAAAAAAAAAAAAAAATACCCCAACTAACGACAAACAAAAAAAAAAAGTACTTTGTACTTTTTGTTAATGAGTATACGCATTAGGTACTTTGTTACGTACTGTTTAACCCACCTATAAATCAGACGTGTTTGCTGTTTTTAAAGATTTCGTGGCTAAAAGCGAGGCTAAGTTTAATTTAAAATTAGTCAACTTATGCTGCGATAATGGTGGCGAATATCTATCGACTGAAATGAAAGGTTATTGTGTAGAGAGAGGGATATCATAACATTTAAAAATTCCGAGAATACCACAATTGAATGGCGTTTCTGAACGTATGGTCGGAACCATTACTTAATGGAAAAGCTCGTTTAAGCGGTGCTAAATTAGACAAAGTGTTTTGGGGCGATAGGCAGTACCAACTGCTGTTTATTTGATTAATTTGACCGCAATTAAAACTTTGAAAGATTTCAAAAACACCATTCGAAATGTGGCATGATACATAACCTCAAATTAAAAAAAAAAATTTTGAAGGTTGGTTCAACTGTTTACGTTCATAATAAAAGCAGTAAGACCAAGTTTGATGAAAAATCATGGAAAGGGATACTTGTGGGTTATGAACCAAACGCTATAAAGTTTGGAACCCAGAGTGCGAAAAATTACATAGTAGTCAGGGATGTTATTATTAATGAGACTGGATTTCTTCAATCCAGGCTAGACCTCAAGTCTGAAGGGAATATTAAAAAAATTCTCACGGCAAAGCTGATGATGTAATATCCAAGTCAGTGCCGGTCAAGTCTCATAACTCTGACAGTTCTAAATCAGATACGTCTATGGTCTAAATCTGATGAGTACGAGTGTCCTAGTAAAGTTCGCAAATTAAACCATGATAATATAAAATTGAATCGGAGGAAATAAATGATAAACTTTATGATAACCCATCTTCACCAAAAGAAAACACAAATAAAATCCTGACGTTAGATGATGCAATAGGTTCAAAAATCGTCCACCTATGTCGTATAATGAAGACGATGATTATGATCGCCATTTTGTGTGCTCAATCTATTCTATGTAAAATACCAAATTCATTAGAAGAGATCAAAACAGATCTCAGTGGGAAAGTGCAGTAGGGACGAACTAAATTCTCTAAAGCTAAATAACACTTAGACTTTAATACCAACACCTGAAAATAAAAACATTGTCAATTTATTGTGAATGGATGTTTCATAGAAGAAATGATGAATTTAGAAAACCTTTATGATAAAAAAAAACTTGTTGCAAGGTCGGACGGACACGGACTATACCTAATGAAACTTTCGCACTAGTATTAGCATGAATAGCTAGTTTCAGATGTATCTTACTTTTGCGAATCAATTTAATTTGCTAGTTCGTCTTAGGGATGTCAAAACTACCTTCCTAAATGACGAAATAAAGGAAGATATTTATATAAAAGTACCTCTTGTTTAGATAATTATGTGTGTAAATTAAATAAAGTATAAGCTAAATGTTGGTTTGAAGTTTTCGATCTATCTCATAAAGAAGAAGGTTTTCAAAATTCTTCACATAAATAGGTGTCAAGATATGCTAGACAATGGAGATGTACATAAAAATATTTGTCGTTTTATATATAGGTGATTTAGTTATAGTATGCGCTGATATTGAAATAATTAAAAAAAAAAATTAAAAGGTATTTAATGAGGACATTTAAAATGACTATTAATTAAATGAATGATGATGATGTAATAATTTTAATTTTATTAAATAACATTAGACCAAAGTGCGTAATACATATAAACGGTATTAAATATTAAATAAATTTAATATGCACGATTGTAAACCAATGGAAAATAAACTTAATTATGACGCATTAAACTCTGAAGAAAAATATAATGATCCATGTTGAAACGTTATAGAATGTTTAATGTATGTCATGTTATGCACTCGTCCAGATTTAATTACTTACAAGCGTTAATATACTGAGTAGGTATATGAACAAAAATAGTAAAGAACTCTGGCAGTGTCTAAAGAGAGTGCTTCGGTAGGTACATGAATGGTACTGTTGATTTAAAATTAAGTTATAGGTAAAAAAAATGTGCCTACACTAACATTATATGTGGCTACGTAGATTCAGATTGGGGTGGCAGTGATTCAAATGACAGGAAAAGTACAACTGGGTATTTCAAGCTGCAAGCAAACCTGGAGTACAAAGAAACAAATGTCAGTTGCTGCCTCTTCAACTGAGGCAGATTGTATGGCATTGTATGAAACTGTCATGGGAGGCTTTAGGGCTTAAATCACTAGCAGTTACTATTAAGATAGATATAATTAAATCTATCATATTCTATGAGGATAAAAATAGCTGCATAAGCATTGCAAATAATCCAACCCATCACAAACGTACAATACACATAGAAATAAAGTATCATTTTTCTAAGGAACAGATTGAGAAAAATGTAATAAAATAAAATTACATTCCAAAAGTTCAGCAGTTGGCAGATGTTCTGACCAAGGCATTAACCGCTATCACTTTTCAAGCGATGAGAAGTAAAATGGGCTTCGAATAAGATACTCATTGAATGTTTAGTGATTCTACATAATAATATGATTTATGATTAATTTAATTATTACTAAGAATAATTTAATGAAGTGGTTTGATTAAGGTTTTCTGGGTTTTCCTTAATCCTTGGCAGCAAATGTTGGACCATGATGTATTCCCAGCAAACACTAGGAAGTGAATATGTTCCGGTCAATTAGGTATTACCTACTTTGATTTAAGTTTTTTTTTTTTGTATAATTGGTAGATTAATTTTTGAGGGGGCGTGTTGATTTATTTGATTTAATTATTTACAAAAATCAATCTTTAGTCGATTTTATAATAATCGATATATCGTAGGTACCTACTTATTACATAAATACTACCCACCATTAGTAGTACTTAACTTCATGTTTGAGCCTTGATAAAGACGGACGTATAACCTTCCTAGTGACTTATAATTGGCTAATAATAATCTATACATTTTAAAAAGCCAGTAACTCGTTTTATTGAAGTGTTAGAACCTAGATTTCCAACACTTAGCCACGAGGTTCTCTTCCTAAATACCTACCAAACAGAAAAAAATATAATTAAAAAAAATACTTAAGTGCTTACACGTAATTTTCTAAAAAAAACAACACTAGCCAAGAACAATATTATATGAATCACCTTTTGACAAAAAAACTAAACAACTACCTACCTATCAAAACTTGAAATAACATCACAAAACAATTCATTCTAACTTTAATTCAATTAATCCCCCGATCCCCCCGCTCAGAGTCCGTCCCTGGCTGCCATCCAATTAGCGATGAGATTAAAGATATGCCGGGGGAGCTATTACCTAACAAATTACCTCTCGACGGTGGAACAGCCGCGCCCGGCCGCTCCCCCGCCCGCAACCGCGCAGGGCATAAGCGGTAGCGGGGGGGTATTTTACATGGAACCAAAGTCGAAGTAAGGTATAATACGTTACCACTCCCGAATAAAATAAGAATCGTTCAAATAGGACTAGTAATCTGTAAAAAAGTTATCCGTGGCCATCCATAAAAAAATCCTTGATCTAGGATTTTTACATTATTTATTACATTTTCGGTCTAAATTACAGTTAGAATTAAATTTTCCTCGATCGATCTTTCTTTTTACTTTATACATCAATAAATTTTATTTTATTTTATTTATTTTAAAAGTCTAAACCTTCCGGAATAAATACCCTTAGGGGCCGCCTCCACGAGCGAGAGAATCGCGGCGATTGTCACGCTGTGCCTACAAATTATCGCCGCGAAGATATCGCCGTGTGGAGATTGATTCATAGAGTTTCTATTGAATTTGGTGGCACGACGAGATTATCGCCGCGATTTTCACGCCCGTGGAGGCGGCCCCTTAATGATAGTGAAAGCCGCAGTTTTATACAATAAAAAGTACCTAATCTATATAATCAACAACATTTGCTAAGCAGAAAAAAATATGGTAAAAAATATTCTAATGCGATAACGTCTTATTTTGTATGTGAAACCACTATGATCGTAAATGTTGCCAGTAACGCGATACACCCGTAACATGTTACGCGTAGCAATCTCCTGTAGCATGTTGCACAATTCCCTCAATAAAATACTCACCATATACCCTCTGACACATCACGACCGCAAAAAGACACTCACTCAATGGTTGAAGAGCAAAAGTTACGAAGAAATCGAGGCTATGATCCATACAATGACATGATTCCTAAAATACATAATTATAATCTATATTTAATACAATTTTGTCGCTAGACTATAACTTATGCAAATCAACACATTCCACGCCAACATACACACCCCTACATCAAACACACCCACACCCACACACACATTATATAAATAATGTTTAGTATTGTTTTACATTGTTAAAAAACCTTTGGCATTCTTTCAAAATTATTCTCTCAACTTATGTATTGTTAAAGTAAACTGGAAGAGCTGGATCACGTAATAAAGCTACTCTTATGTAAATTACAAAGTTGACGAAATAAACATTTTTTTTTTTTATGTTGCTCGTAACCATAGCCGTACCTACTTCGCAGCCCGTTGTACGCGTTGCCTTATCTCGCAGAAAGTTGCACTGGTTGCACATAGCCATGAAAACATGAAAACTTTTTTATATTCGCTCATCGCCCCTCCTGTGCGCCAGCTCCCAAACGCTGTACGCTTCATTCACTGTTAATTGTTTTAATCGCACTCACCTACCGTTATATACGACGCTACATAGCGACATTGTATACATAGATATATAGAGATGACTCTACATATACGTGACGCGTTGCACGTTGTCGACATTATCAGACACCCATATGTCAATCTACCTAGCCTTTTCCCAACTATGTTGGGGTCGGCTTCCAGTCCAACCGGATGCAGCTGAATACCAGTATTTTACATGGAGCGACTGCCTATCTGACCTCCACAACCCAGTTATTGGATAAGCCCTTGGTAAGACTGGTTGTCAGATTTTCGGGCTTCTGACTACCCCGCAACGACTGTCAAAGATCCACGAATAACAGCCGGGACCAAGGGCTTAGCGTGCTTTCGCACGGAGGAGTCTCGTTATGATACTCATCCACGGACCAACCCCGGCAATCGTAGCTTAACCTGATGGATCGATCCGTGCGGCTGTTATTACTTAGCCACGAACTCCTACAGTCGCACGTATGTATTTTTGTTAAAAAGTAAATAACATTAGGACCATTCATATAAAAAGCATATACAACGTGTAACGTTAAATGCGCAAAACCTCTTAAGGGGTCATTGTACTCATCATTATGAACAACTTTTACTATGGGACCAACATGAAATCGCGAAAAAAAATCAGCTGTTCAGTACATTTATGTTAACTTAATTCGTCAAAATGTACTGAACAGCTGATTTTTTTTCGCGATTTCATGTTGGTCCCATAGTAAAAGTTGTTCATAATGATGAGTACAATGACCCCTTAAGAGGTTTTGCGCATTTAACGTTACACGTTGTTGAAGTCAATGATTAGGACAATTATTTTCCCATTAAACATGGAATAAACAGTTTTTGGGAAATGGTTTAATGCAGTAAAAGGTCAAGGGATACCACATTAAAAACAATTTTTCGTTGGTCAATGTTTCGTTGGTCAGCTCTTCACTCGTACCGCCAAAACTACTTGTTATAGCTGCAGCCATTTTCTGACTCCTAAGTCACAGGATCACCTAGTTTAGGAGTCAGGATTTACGTTATCCGTATGACCTTTATTTAGTTAACCAAATTATCAGTTATTATCCTAGTTTTAAGGCGCGATGTTAGCTCAATAATCACAAAAATTGGTTTCCTGGATTGTCGAGTATGACGTTACCTAACGCAGTGAAACTGTGGCGGCATCTACATCGCCACATATGAACTACGCATCAGAGACATGACGTCACGCAAACCTGCATCGCGCAATTGGAGTTTACCACGCGATTAGCATATATGTATACAAGGTCCCGACATCAACCGTCGGGCAGTGGCCCACCAGACACAACACCCGTCTGGTCGGAGGATCCTCCCTTTTCTATGGAGGATGAGTGAACTTTACACCCTGTTCCTCATGCCTCTAAAAAACTATCCGACGCAAAAAATACAGTGGACAGTACAGAAGGGTTTAAAGAAAAATGTTAACCGAATAGAATAGTTACAAAATAGTTTGCAATTCCCAATAATTTTGGAAGTTGCTTCACAAAAATAAACTTTGGCGTCGAACATCTCTGCATTTTCAGGGATTTCAGACATTCATTTTTTTAAGAATTTAATAGAATTAGCATTTTTTTAAACTTTAACCGGATAACTATTTAATTTAAATTGTGTATATTCTGAATAATCTAAAGAAAACCCGGAAAATAAATGCACATTCGCAGCTTAGTCACATTTCGGCAACACAAAATATTGTTTTCAGTTTTCAACCTTAGTTCAAGCCAGATAATGGTGACAATAGATTACGCGGTTGTGTGCCGTTTAAAATCGTAGTCAGTCGCAATGTCAAAGGTTTTTGTATCATTCAAGATTTTTATTGTTAGGTATTTTTTTTATTATTGCATTTTGGAACGAAGTTGTTTAGCACGACTTGCAGTAGGAGCTGACTGTTATAAATCGTCACATAACGAAAAAGCGTTATGCGATTTTCTAAAAGTGAGAGTGATTAATTGTGATTGAGTAATTTGGTTACAATAAAAATCCAAGATGGCGGCTGCAAAAAAAAAAAAAAAAATGGGTGTTGTTTTCATGATTTTCGAGGGAGTTAATGCAAGTAGAGCTGCTAACGGCAGTGCTACCATTGAAAAATTAAGAAGAACTGCTTTCCATCAGGTGTGTCGCGTCGGCTTGCTCGCCAACTCTATAGAATTATTAACATCATGTGTACATTGCTACATTACTTATTGCCTCAGATAATACGCTGAATGGAAGTCCATTGCATCCATATCAGAGTATTTCATTATTATTATTTTATCTTGATTACTTACATAAAAAGCTTTATTTTTTCGACATATACTCGTCCACCGTGGATCAACGCTGTTTAAATATTAACGTGGGTGTTGCGAAGCTGATTGTAAAGCAAAGGGTTCTGTACCTACCTATAAAATATTTATGTGCTCTTTGTGAAGGAGCTCAACTTGAGAAGTACAGTAGGTAAGTCAGGACTCAAAGATTCCATCGTTTACCTTCGGAAAAACCGAACTTTGCCGAATTATGTGACTGGTCTAATAGTGACGGAATTACTGCGTTGTCACCTCTCTCGCTCATAATTTTTAAGAATTTTAAATGAAAAGATGCTTTTTTGACAAATGTATCATTTAGACGAACTAGTAAATAATATTAATTTAAGTATTAAATTATTTATTTATTTATTTATTTAAGTCAGACATAATTATTATCCATATTTTTGTTAGTAGATATACTTAAGAATTATGTTAGTAAATATTAAATTATAAATATTAAATTATATTATTAAATTATATATCATGCAGAAGTTTTTTAAATTCATTATAATATTAAAATTCATTAAATTCATTAAAATAATCAAAAAAAAAAAAGTGTTGTCGTATTACCCAGTTACTGGGATGTGGAGGTCAGACAGGCAGTCGCTCCATGTAAAATACTGGTATTCAGCTGCATCCGGTTAGAGTGGACGCTGACCCCAACATAGTTGGGAAAAGGCTAGGCAGATTGATGTGTCATCCACCAATCCGTACTGGGTCTGCGTGGTGGAATACAGCCCACTCCCTGTCACAGAAACGAGGCCTTTGTCCCAGCAGTGGGAACGTTATAGACTGATTATGTGTTTTTTAAGGATCCCCAATACCTTTCAGTGTTTTATCCGTATCAGTAGTTATCAGTGCTCTGCTAATTGACAGTAAGTGACGGCAAGTGCCGGAGTGATGGCAAACAATGGTGGCTACCGTTCGGACATAACATGTGTTTGTGTGTCAACAGCTTTAGCCTGGGGGGCTTAATGGCTATTAAGCAGATCGATAACGTTGAGCTGTGTGCTCGAAAATGCATTGTTTTCATTTCGGGAACTATAAAAAAAACAACCGACTTCCAAAAAACTTTAATTTTGGAAGTTGGTGTCTTTGGATCTGTATTTTAGTTTGTTGCCACTGAAATAAATATGTAATATCGAAGCTAACTCAAAAACTACCCAAACAAAGTTAATATATTTTATAATTTTTAATAATTTAGCCCTGTAAGCACCCACGGACAACCCCGGTTGGTGCAGGACTATTGCAGAACATGGAAACAAAACATATCGGACTATTGGTTTGGGTGGCTATAGTGGATCGGGTACCTTGAACTATGGAAGAACTATGTCCCCTGCCTGACCAATGTTATATAATATACACAGTTAAAATGGCAGGGGGTGACTTGCACACTCAATAATGGGCCCCAGAAACGGTTGCTAGCACATAGTGACGTAGCGATAAGGGGGCAATATGTCCTGAGGTACTTGTGAGGAGTGGAGAGGTATTCCACGGCTCTCAGAACAATCCCAGAGCTCGGAAGATGGTCAAAATCCCTACAAACACTTACTGGAACACTTCCTTCTTTCGAGCACGTTGCTCTTGCGAATCTCCACTCAAGCCCGCCAATAAAGGCAAGAATGAGGTGGGAGCTCTGTTCCTGTCATTGTTTACTTCAGCCGGTCAATAAAGGCAAGCCAGAGATGAGAAACAAGACCTGTCCCGGGAGATAGGGTCCGTGGGGTCGCTACTGCCCAACAGCTCGCCACATGCTGCCCTGCGGGTTCAGGTCTCTCTCTTTCTCTGGCTCGTCACCCTAGACCTAGACCTGTTTCGGCAAAGTAAACTCTACCAGTACTGAGCACAGACTCAGAGTTCGGAGCGCGCAAGACCCACCACGACGTCAACGTAGAGATACGGCGGTGGGGTTATTATTATGACATAGAAACTCTCTCTACGTTGTGAGAAGAGATTCCATATTTCACTTTTTTATATCCCAAATACTCAACAGTTACCATTATTTTCCTACGGCAAGGTGGAAGTCTGAAAGTGGCACCGGTGACTGAAAAGTTGTGCGGAAATCGGTAGTCATGGTATGGGCATGTGATGGCCATTTTTTTTTTTTTGTGGATGGGAAATCATCAAATAACTTCTCCCGTTCTGGGTGGAGCGGAAGGGCGTGTCACACTTGTACTGACTAAAACCCACCCGTGTTCCTTTAGTTACCTATGCCAGGGCCACCATGCTATGCCCATACCATGACCCGTCAGGAAAGTTTTGAGTATGAATGTCGATAGCTACAAGAGGACTGGATGGACTGTGTGAAAGATGATGTGGATAGAAAGGGGGTGACTACCGAGATAACGACTAATAGAAAAAGACATGTTGCGCTTACCCCAAATAAATTAGGATAAGGGCAGGAGAATGATGATCAGGGCAAGGCATCTTCTCAAAGAGAGAAGGAACGAGACACAATATGGCGATTTTAGAACATTGGAATGCCGCGAGGCGGAGATTTCTTTAAAACGGTCAAAAAGGTGGTTTTTTAAAGCTGTGTATCTCATAAACCGTAAATAATTTTGACAAATAAAAAAACTATGATATTTTCAAGTCTTTTTCGCATACAGTGATGGAACTCAAAATATAATCTATACTAATATTATAAAGAGGTAAAATTTGTATGTAAGTTTGTATGTAGGGGGTAATCTCCGGAACTAATGATCCAATTATAAAAATTTTTTCACTGGTAGAAAGATACATTATTCCTGAGTGCTATAGGCTATAAATTATATTTATATCATGCATATTAGCCGAGCTATCACAAGTTTTGTCTAACAAGTCGGAAAGAAATACCTCTTTAAACAGACTTTTTTGCATGCGCTGCCTAAACGGTTGTTTATATTTGATAACAATGTATGGCAGTTTGGTCCGTCTTAAATAATTCTACAAAAAAGTCCGGGACACCATATTTCTATCTTTTATATTTTAACTTTTATACATCTTTTATTGTTTTAAAAAAGTATTTTTTAGACATACTTACGTTTGGATGATTATTTAAACAACAAAACATTAATCATTATCAAAATAAGATATTTTATGATCACAAGGACATCATGGAGATAAGATTTGGCCTTTACAGTATGGCAATTGGTCATACAGTTTCGGAGATAATATAAAATTACTAAAACGCAAAATAACTTTAATTCATACCGGTTCCTCTTGAGCAAACATGTTTAGAGCGGACGTTTTATCAATTTACCCATAGATGGCGTTGTGCAAAATGTCGGTGGAATACAGCGGAAGAGTTTGTTTTTAGGGTTCCGTACCAAAATGGTAAAAAAGGTACCCTTATGGTGTGACTCAGTCTGTCTGTCTGTCTCTCTGTCTGTCACAGCTGGATATCTCAAGAACTACTAATGCTATCAACTTGAAATTTGGAACAGTTTTAGATAATATTTACCCAACTATTTTGCAAATAAGAAACAAATAAAACGATATGTATTTTTTTTGCAACATGGGCTGAAAATTCAAAGTTGGGCTACTAGGTCATGTGGGGTATCATATGAAAGAGCGCTGTAAAATGTAAAAAAAAATACCGTTCCCCCCCCCCCCTTATCTCCGAAGTTTGCAAAGAGAAAAATCTGAAATTATTCTATGTGATGCAAGTTTATGTAAAGATAACAGGAAAAAAAAAACTATGTCTCTAAATAGCACACTTTTTCAGAAATCGGAACGGAACCCTCGGTGCGCGAGTCCGACTCGCTCTTGACCGGTTTTTTTTGTTAGTTTGTTTGAACGCGCTATCTCTGGAACTACCCCAGTCGGATTTGAAAAAATCTTTTTGCATTTTATAACCCAGTTCTTGAGGAGGGCTATAGGCTATTTAACATCATGCTAGGGCCCTTAGGAGCCGAGCGCGAAGTAATAGCGCGGGCAGGCGATGCGGAAGGATATAGGCTATTTAACATCACGCTAGGTCCCTTAGGAGCCGAGCGCGAAGTAATAGCGCGGGCAGGCGATGGGGAAGGATATAGGCTATTTAAAATCACGCTAGGGCCCTTAGGAGCCGAGCGCGAAGTAATAGCGCGGGCAGGCGATGCGGAAGGATATAGGCTATTTAACATCACGCTAAGACCCTTAGGAGCCGAGCGCGAAGTAATAGCGCGGGCAGGCGATGCGGAAGGTTATAGGCTATTTAACATCACGCTAGGGCCCTTAGGAGCCGAGCGCGAAGTGATAGCGCGGGCAGGCGATGCGGAAGGATATAGTATATTTAACATCACGCTAGGGCCCTTAGGAGCCGAGCGCGAAGTAATAGCACGGGCAGGCATTGCGATGCGATGCGTCGGGGTTGGTGGGTGGGGGGTACAAGAAATTTAACGCGGACGAAGTCGCGGGCAGAAGCTAGTTATACATACTTTAATGCACCAAAAAATTTTCAAACATACCTCTTAATAATCTTTAAAAGCTGTTTATCCCTTAATTAACAAATTATAATTATAATTAAAAATATACCATAAAATGTCAAATGCCAAACTGCATCCAGTGATGGATTATTTATTATTAAATAGTTAATTTCTAATTTTATACGATTTTATTTTCACTTTCACGACATAATTCCGGCGCGCGTGAGAGTCTTCTATCTCGTGCGTCAAACTAGACAGCCATAAAGCCATTTCACTTACACACGGAGCTAAACCATAACATAACATAAATGTTTATTTTCTCACCACAATATTATAGAAAATACTCAATACACCATGTACATCATTTGAATATTGTGGCAGACAGAGCTCTAGGCCTGTATTTCAGGAAAGCTGGAGGGGCAATTCCCGTATTTTTAACAACGCGACGTTCGCAATTTTATGTCAGTGTCAATATGTCTATTCTATTCTATTTTTATAACATGGCAAGCGAAGCCGATGTCGACTATTCTGCCAATGTCTAAAGTGAGCTAGAGAAACACTTGTTTCTCTTTGCTTGCCATGTTATAAAAATAGAATAGAATAGACATATTGAGACTGACATAAAAATTGTATAGCGTTTACCTACATTTTTGACAGTTGATTGTCGCTGGCATGAGATTGCGACTAGAATTTGAACGTTTAGTACAAATTAGGCACGAGAATTGGCCCTCTGGTCTCCGCCCTTTTACAAAATGACACCTTTGTATGTACTTGTACACTGACAAAAATTTAAAAGATAAAAAAGAAAAATCAACATTTTATAAATATTTGTGGCTCGAATGGAAATTTCAAACCACGCTTGTATGCAGGGCCTTAAGCACCACTCGATGGGTAAGCTATCTACACATGTATCACAAATATTTAAGAGTGTGGTCTGAACAACTTTCTCCACGAAAAAATGATCAGCCGTCCCCTAGGTACATTTCGGTAGAGAAGGTATTGAAGTTTTGAGTCATTCTGATACATGCAAACTAAGTACTTACTTAGAACACTTCGTCTTAGATGAAGAGGTGCTTAAGACTGTAGAATCAGCAGTTTTTCTGGGTATAACGGTAGATGCTAAACTTCAGTGGGGCCCACATATATCAAGCCTAGCGGGAAGGCTCAGTTCAGCCGCCTACGCCGTCAGGAAAGTAAGACAATACACTGACGTTGATACAGCTCGGTTAGTCTATTTTAGTTATTTCCATAGCGTTATGTCCTACGGTATCCTGCTATGGGGCAAAGCGGCTGATATTCAAAATATTTTTGTTCTTCAAAAACGAGCTGTTCGAGCAATTTACCAGCTAGGTGCTAGAGTTTCTCTGAGAGAATTATTTAAGGATATTGGTATTCTCACGGTGGCATCACAGTTCATCTTCGCCAATATCTTATACATTAGGCAAAATATACATTTGTACAGTAAAAACAGCGATATTCACAATATTAACACCAGAAATAAGGACAAATTACGTGCTCCATTTCATCGGCTTCATAAGGTTCATAACTCATTTGTTGGTCTAGGTATAACTTTTTATAACAAGCTACCTTCTTCTTTGCGTTTAAAATTAAAGTTAAATCCAATCTTTGTTCAAAGGCATACTATTCTATCAACGATTACTTAAACGATAAGAATAGTTGGTCGCTGTGATTAACTCAAGACAATGTTTATGTTATGTTCTTTCTCCAGGATCAGCTTACATAATGACAGGTTACATGAGTTAAGTAGGTACTAAAATTGTTTATTTTATTTGACAAAAATATAATTTAATGTATTGTGTTGCGTCAATTATTTTGCATAGGTACTATTGTATAGAATCTAGTTCTTCTAACTGAACAGACAGCTGTGCTGCTGGGGAGTTTGTTCCGCTACTTCTTCTTCCCAGCTAAAGCACTAGGAAGTGGTGAAGGGCGGGCGTTTTGTGGGGACTGTCTTACTGTAATTTCGACGTTCAAAAAGTGCTGATTCTCAGCCTAATTTGAATAAAGGACTTTTGATTTTGATTTTGATTTTTGACTTAAATTGTGGAAACAAAAATGTATAGTTGGATTTATGGTTTATACAAAAGAATTCATGGATCTAATTACGATGATTTTATGTATTAACTAGTAGCGTCCCGCGGTTTCACCCGAACCCGTAAGGATAAAAAGTATTCTGTGTTAATCCAGGTTAATAAACTATCTATGTGCCAAATTTCATGAAAATCCGTTAAGTATTTTTTGCGTGAAAGAGTAATTAATATCCATCCATCCTTCCTCACAAACTTTTACTTTTATAACAGTACTAGCTGCGCCCCGCGGTTTCACCCGCGTACACCGGGATAAAAAGTAGCCTATGTGTTAATACAGGGTATAATAAGCTATCTACATAACAAATCGGGCCAGCTGTTTGAGCGTAAAGAAGTAACAAACACACACACAAACTCACAAACTTTCGCCTTTATAATATTTGTGTGATTAGTAGGATTAGTAGGATTACGATCCTTTTTACAAAAAGAAAACAAGAAGTGTTAAGTAATCATATAATGACGTTATATAATAGGAATTGAATCAAGAAAATCATGACATGCCATACACCTTAACATAACCAGCCTATAACGTTCCCACTGCTGGGACACAGGCCTCCTCTCAGTGAGAGGGAGTGGGCTGTAATCCACCACGAGGGCCCAGTGCGGGTTGGTAGATGTCACATGTCTTCCAATTTTTAGGATTCCGTACCAAAATGGTAAAAAGGAACCCTTACACAAGATTTTTCGCTTTGCTAACTTCGGAGATAAGGGGGGGGGACGGTATTTTTTTGTACATTTTTCATCAAAAGTCGAAAACTATGCATCTTAAAAACAATAAAAAAAATGTTTGAGAATGTGCAAAAAGCGCTCTTTTATATGATACCCCACATGCCCCAGTAACCCCACTTTGAATTTTTAAGACCCCCTTTCAGTCTCTGTTGCAAAAAAAATATAAATATTTGTATTTCTTTCTTATTTGCAAAATAGTTGGGTAAACGTCATATAAAACGGTTCCAAAATTCAAGTTGATAGCATTAGTAGTTCTTGAGATATCCAGCTGTGACAGACAGACAGACAGACAGACTGAGTCACACCATAAGGGTTCCTTTTTTACCATTTTGGTACGGAACCCTAGCCCAGGGGGTAGTAGTTTCGCCCTTCGTTACGGGCATTTCCTACTCCGTATCACATAAGGATGGATGATTGGTTCGGCGCCCGAACGAAGTATGAATGACAACATGATTTGACAGTTGTCCCTATGTGTTTTTGCCCGTTCGAAAAATTTAACTTTTTGACTTGTTTTGATAGATCGTAATGTCAGACGGACGGACGAACGGAATTAGGGAGTAGACCCCTGCAGTGCGATTCTGTAACCATCTCACCGTGAAAACTTAGGTGAAGTGAGCGTGGAGTAAGCTGTCAATAGTGTCAATTTCTAGCAAAAACAAACTCACTTCACCTAAGTTTTCACGGTGAGATTTTTACAGAATCGACCGGCTGCACGCTTAGCATGACGTTTTGTCGACGGAAGAATAGACAAAACTACACATTGCCATGCTTAGACGCGTAGAATACGTACAAATATTTCTACTATCTTCCATTTTGTCTATTCTTCCGTCGACAAAACCCGTTTATAAGGCGGTCATGCTAAGCATGCTGTTCAGCAAAAAAAAATCAATAAATAGTTCTATGGTTTGTCATGGTCTACCAAACCAATTTTTACGACTAAAAAACTGCCATAACCGACTCCAAACACCCCCCACCCACTAAATATTGCCTGAATTTGTGTGCCATAGACCACAGAGTGGCTAATGACTTTCCCACCGCGATACCACCACATAATGTGTGTGCGCTGTATGTTTGAGTTGCAGAGATAAGCGCCGCACGGCAAACATGGCGCGACCGATGTTTTACGATTTAGATTTATTAAAATATGATTATGGGAATCGGGCCGTGGGATATGTGTGAGATAATAGTTTTGCAGGTTTACAAATAATATAAAATACCAACCTTTTAAGGGGTCATTGTACTCAGCATTATGAACAACTTTTACTATGGGATCAAACCTGAAATCGAAAAAAAAAAATCAGCTGCTCTGTTACTGTTCGCATAATTCGTCAAAATGTAGGTACTGAGCAGCTGATTTTTTTGTCGCGATTTCAGGTTCGGTCCCGTAGTAAAAGTTGTTCATAATGCTGAGAACAATGACCCTTAAAAGTTTGCCACTGTTTACACTTACACCCTCTGTATTTGTAATCACGTTCTCGAAAACGGCTCTCATTTCGATGAAAGTTGTAAATAATTATAGGGGTTTACGGGGGCGAAAAATCGATCTAGCTAGATCTCATGTCTGGGAAAATTCGTTTTCTCTATTTTCACCCGAGCTGAGCTCGGTCGACCAGGTAATATTGATTATAAGTCCAGGTTTCTTCACGCTGGTCTTTTCACCGAACTCAAGTAATGTCCAAGATAAACCCAGAAGCCAGAAAGTATGTACATAATAATATGAATGGAAAAAGTCACATTAGTACATACTTGCCTGGATTTGATCCCACAATCGCGTCCATGAGAGACCAGGCCTTAAGCCCTGCCGCCATAACATTATGCAGGTTAAACTGACCTCTAAATATGAATACTAGCTGCACGGGTCGATCCAGCAGGTTAAGCTACACTTGGTTGGGTTGGGTGACCATCTTTACATACCAAGACATCTTTACATACCCTCCGTGTCTCGGAAAGCACGCTAAATCGTTGGTCCCGACTATCATTCGTGGATCTTTGACAGTCGTTACGGGTCGTCAGAAGCCCGAAAGTCTGACAACCAGTCTTACCAAGCGGTATCGTATTACCCAGTTTCTAGGTTGTGGAGGTCAGACAGGCGCTCCATGTAAAATACTGGTAGGTATATAACTGCATTCGGTTAGACTGGAAGCCGACCCCAACATAGTTGAGAAAAAGGCTAGGCAGATGATAATGCGGTGAAATATGAAAGTAGTTTCTGTACATTTCTGCATTATAAATCTTTGTGTCTTTGTGTTTTGTCTTTGTGTATCTTTGTGTAGTTGTCGTTATTTTTTTACTAATCTGCGAAAATCAACGAAATTCTGTGCTCTATCTCACTAAAGTAGAGATAAATGTCTCGAAAATCATCATCATCTGTCTAACTCAAATATGTTATAGATATTCACACGCAGATAATCTCTTGAAAAATAAAAAGTTTATCGATGGAGCATTTCGTCAACAAATCGTGGAGATAAAGAGCGACACTAAAATGTAAATAATTCATACTTATGTTGACGTTATCTGTGACACCTGTCAATTTGCCCGCCTTAACTGACATGTGGTGGGGTTGCCAGTTCTCGGAACGATTTTCGAATAAAATATTTTTGAGCTAGCTAATGAAGAGTATTTGTGTTTGTTTCATCACCGCTGCTCTCATAACGGTGAAGGAAAATATTGTGAGGTAACCGGGATGTCATAAAACTAGTGTCCGACCGAAGGTGCAATTCTGGCCGAAGCCGAAGCCGAAGCCGATTAATCGGTATTCACCAAAACCTTCGGCCGAAGCCGAAGCCGAAGCCGAAGGTGTCATTGACCTTGAGAAATACGATAGTTACTTTGATCTCAGAATATACTAGATACATATTGTGAGAGCTTTAGAGATTTAGCCCAATAACGAGCCGAGTGACCAACATATACAAGTAGGTAATAAAATATTGTCTAAAATAAAAGTTTCAAATATACAATGTTAATTAAATATTTATTTACTTAAAGTAATTTTAACAAAAATAAACCTTCGGCTTCGGCCAAACCTTCGGCAAATTTTTGGCCGAAGCCGAAGATTTGGCCGAAGGTGCTTTTTTGGCCGAAGGTGGCCGAAGCCGAAGCCGAAGCCGAAGCTTCGGTCGGACACTACATAAAACCAACAATTCGAAGACATGTGACATGTACCAACCCGCACTGGGCCCGCGTGGTGGATTACAGCTCACTCCCTCTCACAGAGAGGAGGCCTGTGTCCCAGCAGTGGGAACATTATAGGCTGGTTAGGTTATTGTATGTTTAGTTGTGATGGGCTAGTAGTTAAGACTTCGCCTCTCATGAGGTTGTGGGTTCAAATCCAGGCAAGTACCAATTTTTCAATTCATTATGTACTTTCTGAGTTTATCTTGGACATTACTGATGGAAAAACATCGTGAGGAAACCTGGACTTGTAGTTAATATAAGTCTGAAATCGCCAACCCATCTTGAGCAAGCGTGGAGATTCTGATTATGTGTATGAGAAAAGGCCTTTGCCCAGCAAAGGCAATAAAAAATAAAATAAAATTTAAATATTTTTATTATTAAATACATTAATTAATTATTATTATTTTATATTTGTATTTTTATTTTGCCTTAAATAGTAGAGTAATACGGCTGGTATTATTAAGTACAAGCACTTCCCGCGCGGCTTCGCCCGCGTGGATGTCGGATAATATCCCACGGGAACGTGATACCGGAAATTCCTTCCTTATTCCTTGTCTACATTATAGATAGATAGATAGATAGATAGATAGATAGAATACTCTTTATTATGCACACCATAAAAATTACAGATATAAATGTAATAAAAAAAAAACAACATAAAAAACATACAAAACAAAACATACAAAACATTACAAAACATTATAAAGGAAACCTCTGTGCAAAATTTCAGTATTCTAGGTCCAAGGGTTTAGGCTGGGCGTCGTTGATGAGTCAGTCAATCAGTCAGTCAGGACTTCTCTTTTTATTATTTATATATAAACTCCTTTGCAAAAAAAAAACGGGCACCTTACAGTCATTGGCTTTTCTATGGATAATGTTAATATTTTTAGTATGTCATTAGCGTAAATGACTAGAAATTTCTTATTATCATTGAGAATATACGTTTTAACCCTTAAATCCTGGAAACGGTGTTTTAGTCAATGTAAACAGAGAGTCGTGTTAAAATGAAAATTTTTAGGGTATAATTAAATTAACACTACGAGTATTTTTATGGTATTTTAATAAAAAAAAGACATTAAAAAATAAAAATTAATAACGAGTATGACCTCCCCTTGCAGCGATTACGGCATGTAATCGTCTTGGCATGCTTTCCACCTGGCTTTTCATGGTGTCCTGTGGAATGTGTTCCCACTCAGCCGAAATCACACGTTTAAGCTCCCTGATGTTTTGTGGAAGGGGTTGGACAGATCGTACTCGCCTCTTTAGAAGGTCCCAGACGTGCTCAATGGGGTTAAGGTCGGGGCTCCGCGCTAGCCAATCCAAACGATGAATACCGACCTCTTGCATATAAGCATCTACGTCGCCAGGACGGTGGTCCCGAGCATTATCGTCCATGTGAATGGCATATTCACCAATTACAGTCAGTGCGGGCTGTGCATGTTGACAAATTATTCCTGTTATGTACCTTTGTGCATTTAGTGAGCCATTTTCAATGAACTCTATCTCACGCCCGCCCAAAACATAACGGACCTTCCACCATAAGGGGTGATTTCTTTGAAAACACACGTCGGCATAGCGTTCCCCTGGTCTTCGTAACACTCGCCGACGTCGGTCCTCACCATTCAGACAAATTGGAGCCTCATCGGAGAAGAGTACGCTACTCCAGTTACCTAGTGTCTAAGATAGACAATTTCTAGTGAACCTTAGTCGAGCAATCCGGTGCTCACGGAGTAACTTGGGGGCCCGTGCTGTTCATCGATTGCGTATATCAACCGCTAAAAGCCTCCTCCTCACTGTCCATAGGCTAACTTGTGCTCCTCGTACTTCTTCAAGGTTTCTTTTGAGGTCTATGTAACTGCATTTGCGGTTCCTCAGCGCCTGAGTCACTAAAAAGCGGTCGTCTCGTGGTTGTGTGCAACGTTTTCTCCCAGAACCTTGCCTTCTTTGAACGGAACCTGTCTCTTGGTATCGAGTCCAGGTTCTTTGGACGGTGGAACGACTCACGTTTAACCGCTGTGAGCCGTAACATTGGCTGCACCCCACTTTCAGCAGCGCTATAATTTTACTAGCTCTTATTGCTTTTTCTGCCATTACAATCGACACAAAGATATTCTGTTTTAAGTCACAATAAAGCAGGATTATGCGACAAACATAAATTATTCTAATAAAAATAACGAGAAGTTAGTTTTAGTTGTCTAATAACCTTTTAACCGCAAACCCGCGAGTAGTAAGTAAAAAGTCATAAACTGAGAAAGGGCCTTTTATTTTTAAAAACAACAATTTCGAATTTGAAGTTAACTTTTTTTTCATACCCAGACTCTTTATTAAGTGCCAGTAACATAGTTTGGCTATTCAAACCTCTTTAGAACTAAATGATTACCAATAATGTAGAAAAATCCAAACCGCCCGTTTTTTTTGCAAAGTAGTGTAGATAGATTGATTTTTAGCGAATAGATCGTGTACATAAGAAAAAACAAAGAAATATAGCTTCCGCTCACCATCAGTATGAATATGATGAATTAATCACTGGTTTTAAAAGCAGTATATTTCTAGTTCTAACCCCAAATTCTATGTCCTGTCCTGACGGCTTTGCTCATGTCAAATTACTAACAAACAAAGTAGGTTAATCGACTTTTGTTGCTGACTGTACCTATACTTACTAGAAAGGTATAAGTAGTTAAATAAAGGTAAACAATCTTTATGTGACTTTTTACACAAAAAATATTAAACAAATAAACTACTGCTTAATTAAACTAATAGTTCAATTGATTTAGTAATCATTATTGTTGTATTTACATTGGCTTTTAGTTGCATTTTATTTTTAAACTGAGTTATTAAAATAAAAATATAAAAGACACATCAAGATTGTTTGCATTTATTTAACTACCTAAAACTTTCTAGTTTAAGGTAGCATTTTCTTTTTTCATGCCAAAAAAAAAAATGAAAATATCACAATTTCTAGACATCACAAAACCTGGCAACACTACATGTCTCAAGAAAACCCAAAAACGATTCGGAAATTACATTGTGATTCATTGCATCTGACAAGAGATGTCGTTATCTTTATCTTTAGAAGATAACAGATATCAGCCGTGTTGCGACATGCTGAACAAGTTAACATGTTTAAATAGGCTAACTTGTTTGTTAGTAACAATTTGATGTCGTTTAGACGATGGGAATTAGGAAGTCTGATGCACGCTTGTCAATATGTCGTATCCTGCGGAAAAACATAAATTTATTAAAGAGATAGAAGATAGAATACTCTTTATTATACACACTAAAAAAATTACAGATATAAATGTTGAAATTTTACATAGGCTGACACAATGGGCGGTCTTATCGCTAAAAGCGATCTTTTACAGACAACCTTTGTATGGAGAAACAATACTGATATAATAAAAACCGGTCAAAAGCGAGTCGGACTCGCGCACCGAGGGTTCCGTTCCGATTTCTGAAAAAGTGTGCTATTTAGAGAAATCGTTTTATTTTTCCTGTAATCTTTACATAAACTTCTATCACATAGAATAATTTCAGATTTTTCGCTTTGCAAACTTTGGAGATAAGGGGGGGAACGGTATTTTTTTTTACATTTTTCATCAGAAATCGAACACTATGCGGCCTAAAAAAAGAAAAAAAATGTTTGAGAATGTGCAAACAGCGTTCTTTCATATGATACCCCACATACCCTAGTAGCCCCACTTTGATTTTTAAGACCCCCTTTCAGTCCCTGTTGCAAAAAAAATATCAATATTTTAATTTCTTTCTTATTTGCAAAATAGTTGGGTCAACATCATCTAAAACTATTCTTGGTAGCATTAGTAGTTTTTGAGATATCCAGCTGTGACAGACAGACAGACAGACTGAGTCACACCATAAGGGTTCCTTTTTTACCATTTTGGTACGGAATCCTAAAAAGAGAACTCAAACTCAAAGCATTTATTTCAAGTCAACCATTAACAACCACTTTGTTTGGGGGCGTTCATTAATTATGTCAGGAGATTTTGGCGATGTTTCCCCCTCCCCCCTTGATGAGATGTCCCCGCTCTAATCTCACATGAGATTTTTCAAAATGCGTATTTTTAGTTTAAAATACGTTAATCGTGCTTGATTGCGTTTGATTTATTTAAATAAACATAATTTGCTCATCAATTATTTTTTTCATGTGAAAAAAAAGTTAAGTGATATTTGCCGAGACCCTCCCTCCCCACGTGAGATTGGGTGAGATTAGGCTCGACCCTTAAACGCCTCACGTAATTGATGAACGCCCTTGAGTAACTGACCGACTCTTTGACAGTTCAAAATTTGAAGTGTCAAAGAGTCGGTCAGTTAGTCAGAAAGTTGAAGCTAGTTGCGCATTCCAAAACGTAGATCTCTATGCAGAAGAACGGGCAAGAAACTCCAATGACACTCTTTTAAATCAAGATATTACAAAATACTGCGTACATTATTCTTATTGCTTCTTTAATTGTGAGAAAACATTAAAACAATTCAAAATATAAGATTAAAGATAAGTAAGGCAATTAAGAGATGTCGACCGTTCACGAACATGGGTAGGTATCAGACAGGTTCCAATACCTATGTGCTTATTCTGAAACAAACTGAGTCCTGAAAGGCTTACACAAACAATCCTGAAAGATGCTACCCCCTATGAAATATTAAAATTTATCTGTTCATGAAAAACCAAAAACATTTTCTAAATAAAAATTCGCCACCCCTATCTTAATTACCCACTCTAAAACATACAAATATCAAAACTCGAATACATTAAATACATTTATATCAAACCTTCTTACCTCCACACCTATAACGAGCTACGATTGTCTATGGCAATCCCCCTAATGGCGCCAATTTAAGTTGAAATGAAATTTTCATGTATATTTCTCATCCCCCTCCATCCCTTGCTCCCTCGCTAACTGCCGTTTATTAATTATTAGCCCGAGCAGAGTAATTTCGGCGACATTATATAATTTTATGTAGATTGCAATTTGCGCGCGAAACGAGTTTTGAAAGGTCCGCCATATTTGTTTTTTGGATATCATTTTTTATGACACATTTGGTGAATTTTTCGTTGCAAATGCAGGCGAGATTTTACCACAGTATTTTACAATCTTACCTATACTATTAATCTGTGCATATAACAATTCAAAGGGTTTTAGTGTCTTCTGCTAGAAAAATGTACTAAAGCTTGTGTTTCCTAAGAAAACGTTGAACGGTCACACAATAACGGCTGGCCAAATACAGATAAAAGAAAGAAAGAAAGAAAGATAAAGTATTTATTGGGACCCGCACAGGAAGATCACCAACTAAACTAAAAAAAACAATGATAAAAGTTTAAAAACAAAAAAAAAATATACTTACGGGGTGTAAGTTTAAACAGTGGCAATCTTTTAAGGGGTCATTGTACTCATCATTATGAACAACTTTTACTATGGGACCAAACCTGAAATCCCGAAAAAAAATCAGCTGTTCCCTACATTTTGACGAATTATGCGAACATAAATATGCTGAACAGCTGATTTTTTTCTCGCGATTTCAGCTTTAGTCTCATAATAAAAGTTGTTCATAATGATGAGTACAATGACCCTTTAAAAGTTTGCTACTGTTTACACTTACATCCTGTATAAATTTTTTTTATAAAAATCAAAGTTCTCGAAGATCGTTTTTTCGCACCATAATGTCAAATACTGGTGAAAATGGTAGATTTTCATGACGGTCGATATAACAACATTGTTATCCACTAAAGGATTCGGCGCACAATGCCGCATTCGCAAAATGACATATTAACGGAAAATGACACATACGCAAAATGACACATTCTCAAAAAGTCATAACACATACCTAATGTGCGATTTACTTTAATGACAATAAAAGATTGCTAGTCTCTTAGTGACTTCTTGCAGTAAGCCGATGCTATAAGAATAAAAAATAATACTAACTTAATTATTTCAGTATTTAACCACATTATTTATTAACTTCATAGAAAATTGAGATATTCAGCTGTGACAGACGGACAGACAAATAGATTAAGTCGCACCTTCCAAGGGTTCCTTTTTACCATTTTGGTACGGAACGGAACGATCCAAGAAAAAAATCGCTGTTAAGATATCAATACATGGTTAAAACGTAATACTTTTATCCCTTCAATCTGCCTAGCCTTTTCCCAACTATGTTGGGGTCGGCTTCCAGTCTAACCGGATGCAGCTGAATACCAGTATTTTACATGGAGCGACTGCCTGTCTGACCTCCACAACCCAGTAACTGGGTAATACGATACCCCTTGGTAAGACTGGTTGTCAGACTTTCGGGCTTCTGACGACCCGTAACGACTGTCAAAGATCCACGAATGACAGCCGGGACCAACGGCTTAACGTGCTTTCCGAGGCACGGAGAAGTCTCGGTATGTAAAGATGGTCACCCATCCACTGACCAACCCCGGCAAGCGTAGCTTAACCTCATGGATCAACCCGTGCGGCTGTTATTACTTAGCCACGAGCTCCTCTAATAATTAGTAATACTTTATCCCTTATTAGTCCAAAAACAGCCTAAGATTTACTCATTTCAGTATTTTAGACCTTGTCTAAGCTGAAATGACGCGACCACTACTTAAATTAGTACCTACCTACTCTTTACCTACTCATACGTACAATACGTTTCAACTAATAATAGGAAAGTCAATGACCTCTAACTGTCAACTGAAGAAAAATACGGCTTGCAAAGTTTTGTAGTGTTATCCTTATCCATTTTAGTTCTGTTTTTGGAATTTGTTTTTGTTAAAATATGTCACTGACTTTACAAATGTGTCGTGATGCTATTTTGCTAAATCTTCACAATGCCATATTGTGAAGATTTAGCAAAATAGCATCACAGCAAGGTCATTCCTATTCTTAGTTGAAACGCATGCAACGGTAGCGCGGTAGGAGCGTCATCTATAGACAGAAAAAAATAAACAATAATGTTCTACGCTTCATTTTTCAGAAGCCGACAACTCAACCCGCGGTCAAAGCCAACACAACACAGCGCATTCAAAATCCAGTTCCTAAGAACCTAAGACACTATCTTACTCTTTCTTTAATTCAAATAAAACTATCCGTCCGTCTCTGTCTCGCACATTGCGATTGGATTGAAAAGTTCCCGCCTTACGTCAAAAACAATGGTTGGAAGAAAGGAAAAAAGAATCGCGGCGTCTCCCTCGCACAGCGTTCGGATATTTTAGATTTTAGTGAAGGAAGATTGTGAGATTATTTTTGATTTTGTTTTGTTTTTTTTTCTTACTGTTTGTTTATTTATTATTGACTTTTAATAAAATGGCAGCGGTTAAGTGCATTTACAGAGCGATTTGTTTAGTTTCTTAAAGATCCTTTGTCTACTGGTAAGTATACATGTATTTTTAAGAAATATACTTAATTTACTTAACTGTTTCTACAAAGGTTTTGTCAAAAAATAATAGCTGACCCACCTAATAGCAGCAGCACGGGTCGATCCATCAGGTTAAGCTACGCTTGCCGTATTTGGTCCGTGGATGGGTGACCATCTTTACATACCGAGACTCCTCCGTGTCTCGGAAAGCACGTTAAGCCGTTGGTCCCGGCTGTCATTCGTGGATCTTTGACAGTCGTTACGGGTCGTCAGAAGCCCGAAAGTGTGACAACCAGTCTTACCACTTAAAAACTTATCAAATTTAACTTGCGCGGTATTGTTACCTAAACGAAAAAATGCAGTTTATATGTTGCAAAATTTTTGCTCAGCATTTGACTGCATTTAACTCATAAAAACCGGCCAAGTGCGAATCGGACTCGCGCACGAAGGGTTCCGTACCATTATCTATAAAAACGGCAAAAAAAATCACGTTTGTTATAGGAGCCCGTCTTAAATATTTGTTTTATATTAATTTAATTATTTATTTTTAAAGTGAATAACTAAATATTCTGTGAATATTTCAAGCGTCTAGCTGTTGCCATTATCAATATCGAGCAAAAACGAGCAAAAGAATCACGTTTGTTGTATGGAGCCCCCTTAAATATTTATTTTATTCTGTTTTTTAGTATTTTTTGTTATAGCGGCAACAGAAATACATCATCTGTGAAAATTTCAACTGTCTAACTATCACGGTTCATGAGACATAGCCTGGTGACAGACGGACGGACAGCGGAGTCTTAGTAATAGGGTCCGTTTTACCTTTGGGTAACATTCAAAAATGTCATTAATTTTATCAGTACACACATTAGGGTATCAATTATTGTTATCAACAGTTCGTGACTTTTTGGCTTTTGCAGGCAAAAGTTTAGACTCGGCACTTAAGCAGTTTACAACGACGTACTTATTCAATCATTAACTGAATTCTGAGTCTAAGACATGGCGCACACCAGCAGACACAAGCCGCATACAATGCGTTTCAAATAAGAATAAGATCGACTTAGCGCCATGTTGTGACGTCATAGCTGTCCAATTGAATAAAGCCGCGCTGGTCGATCCATCAGGTTAAGCTATGCTTGTCGGGGTTGGTCCGTGGATGAGTGACCATCTTTACATACCGAGACTCCTCCGTGCCTCGGAAAGCACGTTAAGCCGTTGGTCCCGGCTGTCATTCGTGGATCTTTGACAGTCGTTACGGGTCGTCAGAAGCCCGAAAGTCTGACAACCAGTCTTTTACCAAGGGGTATCGTATTACCCAGTTAGTGGGTTGTGGAGGTCAGATAGGCAGTCGCTCCATGTAAAGTACTGGTATTCAGCTGTATCCGGTTAGACTGGAAGCCGACCCCAACATAGTTGGGAAAAGGCTAGGCAGATTGATTAATCGCTGGTAGTTTTGTTACCAGCGCGCGGCGGTTGATGACCCTGAAAAAAAACGATCAAATTAAATCCGCCAGACGACACGGTTGGCGCAGTGGTTGAGCGATTGACTGCTGCGCAGCATGTCGCGGGTTCGATTCCCGCACGGAACAAATATTTGTACGACCTACAAGTATTTGTTCCGAGTCTGGGTGTTTTTCTATCTATAATATGTATCTATTTACAAAAAAAAAATGTATACCTATAAGTAGTTTATCAGCCATCTCGTTACCATAACACAAGCATTAGGTTGCTTAGCTTGGGACTAGATGGCGTTGTGTGAAATGTCCAAGGATATTTATTTGTTTATTTATTTAAATGATTAACTAACTATACAAATAGATACAAAATAAAAGGACACTTACTTAGGCGGCGAAGTACTCATCCGCATCGCTGTTTATCGGGAAACGTGCCCAGAAGCCTGGCAGCATTGCCACGGTGTATGGCAATGATAATTCAATGGCAATGCTAATTCAATGGCAATGATAATTCAATGGCAATGATAATTCAACTGGCAGCATTGCCACGTTGAATGGCAATGATAATTCAATGGCAATGACAATTCAACTGGCAGCATTGCCACGTTGAATGGCAATGATAATTCAACTGGCAGCATTGCCACGTTGTATGGCAATGATAATTCAACTGGCAGCATTGCCACGTTGAATGGCAATGATAATTCAATGGCAATGATAATTCAATGGCAATGATAATTCAATGGCAATGATAATTCAACTGGCAGCATTGCCACGTTGTATGGCAATGATAATTCAATGGCAATGATAATTCAATGGCAATGATAATTCAACTGGCAGCATTGCCACGTTGAATGGCAATGATAATTCAATGGCAATGATAATTCAACTGGCAGCATTGCCACGTTGTATGGCAATGATAATTCAATGGCAATGATAATTCAACTGGCAGCATTGCCACGTTGAATAGCAATGCTAATTCAATGACCAAATAACGAGCCAGCCCTCTGGTCATGTAAAGCGTCGACCAGTCGGCAAGATCCTTAAAAAGAAGCCGCGCACTTGGGCCCCTCCCGGGTTACCTCTCGCTCACTCGATTTGACCTTGAGATCACGGACTGGCCTCCCACGGAGCATGTCCGGCCGATACCTGTCGATGCAGGCCAGGGGGCCTACTCCCTAAGCACGAAGCCCGTAGTTTCGGACTTAGTTACGGGCATTTCTTACTCCGTATCACCTACGGATGGATGATTGGTTCGGGGCCCGAACGAAGTATGAATGACAACATGATTTGCCAGTTGACCCTACTCCCGATGTGTTTTTGTCCGTCCGAAAAATTTCACTTTTACACTTGTTTTGATGGATCGTAATGTCATACGGACGGATACACGGACGGACGGAAAGACGGACGCACTTAGGGAGTAGACCCCCTGTACCGGCCACACACTCGGCGATCGCATTGGCTGGCATTGGTCGTCAATCCAAAACTTTAGAAGGAACTGTGAGTCTGTGATCTGTAGCGCTTAAAGCCTCTTACAGACAGAGGCGATATCGCGTCGGCGACGCGATATTGCGATATTATATCCGTAGAACAATAACGCGTCGCAAACTCGCAACGCGATATCGCCTCTGTCTGTAAGAGCCTTAAGGCGGAGATTTCTTGAAAACGGTCAAAAAGGTGTTTTTTTTTTATTTAGACCGTAAATAATTTTGACAAATTAAAAAAAACATGATATTTTCAAGTCCTTTTCGCATACAGTGATGGAACTCAAAAAATAATTAAACATATTTTAAAGCACTAAAAAAAATCTTCAAACGTACTCGTACCTCTTAATAATCTTTAAAAGCTGTTCATCCCTTCATTAACAATTATAATTATAACTAATTAAAAATATACCATGAAATGTCAAATGCCAAACTGCATCCAGTGATGGATTATTTTTTAAATATTTAATTTCTATTTTGATTCATTTTATGTGCACTTTTACGACATAATTTCGGTGCGCGTGAGTCTTCTATCTCGTGCGTCAAACTAAGATAGCCATATAACGCCATTTCACTTACACACTGAGCTAAACTAAGATAGCCATATAACGCCATTTCACTTACACACTGAGCTAAACCACGCTTGGATGCACGGCCTTAATTGTCAGGCTAATATCCGCTGGCACGGCGGAATGTAAATGTGTGGGGCCTTTACAGTCGCATCCAACAGGTCAGCGTCAGTTGTCGCCAAAGACACGAACGACAGAACCTCTTTACGTTGCCATGATTACAGTGTGAATAGTGTGGAAGTGAGACACATGTATACGAAATTAATAGGAAAATTGAGACAAAGCATCGAATCATCTGTCTCTTTCGGCGTGCAGTATTTTTGCTTGGCGAACTATTTTGAATGTTAGTCAAACAAAGTGCTTTCACTGTTACAAAATGTATCTTGCGTTGATTCATTTAACTTTTTTGGATAGTTTTTGCATTGTGCGAACGTATTGACATGGGTTTCAGTCCAAAATATGGAAGATTTCTTACGTTAAACCTCATTTCTCATACCACATAACCTAGAAAAAGTATTATATTGCTGTCCACCACCAGCCACGCGGTGGCTCGATCTAGATGTATATTATGTAAGGTTGTCGCAGTCGCATGTCGCATAGTGTGCGAGGTGGCTAAAGGACAAATAGTTGGAAAAGTGTCACATTATACACTATTATTGAGTAATAACTTTATATCTGTGTAAATATTTGTATTTGTGTACATACTTTAGGCTTATCTGATGGTTAGGCGCCACTTCTTGGTTGTGAGAGCCGAAATGTAGCGTTTCTTTGAATAACCAACGCCTAAAGAATCGGTTCCCTTGAATTCCCGAGTAGTCTTTGTAGTAGTCAGGCTTTAGTTCTCAATCTTGCTGACCCTGATTCTACTTTTATTAGGGTTCCGTACCAAAATGATAAGAAAGGAACCCTTATGGTGCGACTCAGTCTGTCTGTCTGTCTGTCACAGCTGGATATCTCAAGAACTACGTTAATAATGTTATTAACTTGTTTGGAACAGTTTTACATGACGTTTACCCAACTATTTTGCAAATAAGAAAAATATTAATGTTTTTTTTGCAACAGGGACTGAAAGGGGGTCTTAAAAAATCAAAGTGGGGCTACTAGGGCATGTGGGGTATCATAGAAATAACGCTGTTTGCACATTCTCAAAAATATTTTTATTTTTTTTTAGGCCGCATAGTTTTCGACTTTTGATGAAATATGTAAAAAAAAATACCGTCCCTGCCCCCCCTTATCTCCGAAGTTTGCAAAGAGAAATATCTGAAAATATTCTATGTGATAGAAGTTTATGTGTAAAGATTACAGGAAAAATAAAACGATGTCTCTAAATAGCATACTTTTTCAGAAATCGGAACGGAACCCTCGGTGAGCGAGTCCGACACCGAGCTCGTGACCAGTTTTTTATTTTAAAAGTCAGTAGTTTTCTGCTTCAGACCCAATACATACATACATACATCACGCCTTCTCCCCACGGCGGTAGGCAGAAACTACAGAACGCCTCCTGCTGCGATCGAACATACTGCTTTTGCCTCATACATCTCATACATCATACATCATATCTCATGTTTTGTTCATAACTACATCTGGTCACACGCGCACGCCGGTAGCGAGTACTCCGCACCTGACCTTTCTGAAGAACATCAGCAATAAGGTCACTATTTCATAGGTAGAACACACTGTGAACATTACAGAACATCTATTTTAATGGGACCTTATACCGGATGACTCTTTTTACCGTCTCGAAAAAAATTGGGTATTTAGGTGAACGGAGTAGAAACCTATTATGGCATACCTAACTTTTTTTTTTATAAAAAAAATTTAAATCATAATTATGCAGGTTGCATATGATTTGAATTTCGATATTTTTAAACTATTTATTATTTGTTTTCAAAATTTCTGTTTTTATGGTTCAAATATAAAAAGTTTACATCGAATTTGTAGTATTTATTGGTACTTAAATATTTTTTTCAGTCTAAGGTATTAAAAAAAAAACTAGGTATGCCATATTAGGCTTCTACTCCGTTCACCTAATATACCTACTTACCCAATTTTTTTGAAGACGGTAAAAAAAGTCATCCGGTATACAGGGTGTTTTTTTAATGACCAGCCAAATTTTCACAGGGTGTTCTACACATGAATATGAACAACTTTCACTATGGGACCAACTTTGAAATCGCAAAAAAAATATCAGCTGTTTCATACATTTTGATCGAGTAGGTATTGAACTTTTGTAGGAAACCGCTGGTTTTTTTTTTCGTGATTTCAAAGTTGGTCCCATAGTGAAAGTTGTTCATACTCATGGGTAGAACACCCTGTGAAAATTTGGCTGGTCATTAAAAAATCACCCTGTATAGCAGACTTCTTATGCAGCTTCTATTAATGATCGTCTTCTGTATAATTGTTAACATAATAAATCGTCCATAATCTTTTCTCTTGCTAAGTATTTGCAAACGTGTGTCAATAATAGAAATCAGAACTTCAACAGCAATTTTCGAGTGTCATAACAAACCAATTAGCCATCGGAGAACTATTTGATGAACTTATTTATCTACGAAAGCTAAATTCAATTACGAATACTCAAATTAACTCGATCATGACTCATCGGAACCTCATTAAATACAATCTCTGCATTTACATTAACTAAGAGTTGAAAAAGTAAACACATAACCTGCTGTTCATTTAAAAAAAAAAACGACACCTTTTCATTGTAAAAAAAAAAAAAACAAAAAAAAAACTACCGTTCAAATACGTCGTTAAGAGAAAATAAGCGAGCTAAAGAACATTATTTTGGTTGTACAAACATAAAATCTGCTGCGGTCTGGATAAACGGGTAGAATAAGACGATTCATGCGTGAATCCCTTCGTGTTAGAGCGAGAAATACAATATAAAAGAGAGATGGCGCACAATGGGGGTGGGGCGTACGAAAAACCAGTCTAAACTGAACTTTGGTAGTCTAAAAATTTGTAGGTTATGAATAGAAATGTAGGTGTCAAAGTATTTTGGGTGTAACGCCCAGTCGTTCTGTCCACACACGGCACAATATGACGATAATCGGTGCTACTCGTCGCCTTAATAAAATAATTCAGTTGTTTGTAACTACTGCTCTCGGGTGGATATCCGAACGCGTTCGACATTTAAATTTTATTATTTCGTTTTATTGCGCGGCCGCTAAACTGTTTCGGTGTGTGCCAGTTTTTTTGGTTGATTAAAAAAAAAGTGTGAAGTGAACTTTTTTGTCTGTGCATTTTTTTGTTGTAGAAACTTTTTTTTTTTCTAGTTGCTAGGTGAGTGTTGCTTTTTTTTATTTTTAGCACTAGTATTTTAAATGAAATAAAAGGTTCATATTTTTAATAATTTTTAGGTAACATATAATGTTCTCTGGAGTCTCTATTAGATTATTACAAGAATATATTGGCCATCTACATGTTTGAAATCGACGCAGATTTATTCACAAGCTTTTTCTAGCTAGACCTATAAAACTTAAACTCAAAGCATTTATTACATTATCAATTTATCACATTAATAATAATAAAAAGGCGAAAGTTTGTGAGTGTGTGTTCGTATGTTCGTTATTTCTTCACGCTCAAATAGCTGGACCGATTTGGATAACATTTTATATGTAGATAGCTTAGGTTACTTTTTATCCCGGTGTACGCGGGTGAAATCGCGGGGTGCAGCTAGTTTCAAATAAACCAATTACAGGCACTTTTTAACCGACTTCCAAAAGGAGGTGGTTCTCAATTCGTCGGAACCTTTTTTTTTTAATTGTCAAGGGGTTGGTCAGTCAGAAATATGAAGCTAGTCGCACATTCCAAGGCGTATTAGGTACCTTTGGAGAAGAACGGGCAAGAAACTCCACGGACACTCTTTTAAATCAAAATATTGTTACATCATTCATGTTGTATAAATGTGAGAATATATAAGTAAGTACTAGCTTTTTCTTGCGCCTTCGTCTGCGTCAATCTTCTTGTTTAATATATCCCATAACTCTCGGCTTCGCATTATTAAAAGAATTTTCAGAATCGGATCAATAGTTCCGAAGATTACCCCCTACAGACGAACTCACAAATTTTTACTTCATAATAATATCACCTAGACAATACCTAGACAATAACTAAGCATTTTTTTGTTCAACGCTATAGAGTTTAATTAAGTTAAAAATATAATATCCCAACCTAACTAAAACTATTAAAAAAATGGCGTCGAAAAATTCCTCCGCATCGCTGTCGACTGGTAAAGTACCCAAGAGACTGTCGGCGGTGCCACGTTGGCATGGCAATGTTAATCCTCTGGCCAAGGTAAAAGCCAGCCCTTGGGTCACGGGAAGTGTCAACCAGCCGTTTGGAGATTTCATTGAACAAAAAGGGACTAGATAAGGCTTGAGAAATTTTTATACTTGATGAAACAAATCGTCGCTAATCTAACTAAGTGACGTAACTGATTTGAAGAAAATTTTACAGGGCAAACTATTTTTCTTTCTTTTTTTTTGTAAACTGAAGATTTATCGGTCTCGATTTTTGCATTATCATGGGAACTGTAAGGCATACGTACAGATACGCCGATTAAACATTCCACTTGGAAAATGTATCAAATTACTATAGTTAGGTCGGCTATCGGCTTAGTCCAAAATGTCAGATACGTCAGTTAGTTAGCGACGAAATAATAGGCATACGTAGATACCTACCGTATAATACCTATATACTTAAAATCCTTAAAACACACTAATGTATAATGAAGATTATTTACATAGACGAGACTTTCTGTAGATACATACTTAAGTACTTACATAAGTGTTCAAGAAAAGTCCTATTGACATAGTATCTTTAACCAAAGACAATTTTAAGGGCTTGATAAACAGACTTCACATTCCTAACCACACTCTAGCATACCGTTTGGCTACCGATGCATATATAACAGCAAGAAATATCTGTAGGACATGCAAATATTTGACTCGATGCGGGAAATGAACCCGCAATCCTGAGTTGACTTCTAAACTAAATGGTTGGATATTTAATTACGGTTTTCCAGCTTGTAGAACTCGTGAAAACAGTAGCTAAGTCCGTCTTAGTCGTAATATATGTTAAATGTTTAAAAGAAACATTGACACTGTGACATATATTATTATAAAAGAAAGATTTTTTTACCATAGTCTTTTCGGAATTGAATTCTGTCGAGGAAATTTAACCCAATTGTGTTTTCCTTCAGTCAGAGTATTAATAAAATATTCAATAAACATATCGTCGCTAATCTAAGTGACGTAACTGATTCGAAGAAAATTTTACAGAGCGAGCCATTTTTCTTTTTTCTTTTGTAAACTATAGATATATCGGTCTCGATTTTTGCATTATCATGGGGACCGTAAGGCATAGGTACAGATACGCCGATTAGACAGATCGATTCGACTTGGAAAATGTAACAAATTACTATAGTTAGGTCGGCTATCGGCTTAGTCCAAAATGTCAGATACGTCAGTTAGTTAAATTAGCGACGATTTAACCAAAAATTAAATCCAATCATGCTGTAATAGTGAAATAAATGGTTACGGAAAACACCCCAATTTATTCTGGTATGGCCTTAAGGTTGATGCGCCACGGTAGCCCGCGAAATTCAAAATTTCTTACGTTTTTTGCAATTGATAGGTCAGTGTGAGCTTGTATGTTGATTAAAATATGATTCGTGGCCGTAGCTAATATGGCTTTACAGAATTATAATCATTAGAATCAGCAAAACAACTCCATAAGTTAGCATTTACCTCAAATCTGAAGATTTCATGAAATCATGAGGTTTGAGATAAATGCTAACTTTAGGAGCTGTATTGCTGATTCTAATGATTATAATTCTGTAAACCCATATTAGCTACGGCCGCGAATCATATTTTAATCAACATACAAGCTCACACTGACCTACAAATTGCAAAAAACGTAAGAAATTTAGAATTTCGCGGGCTACCCTGTCGCTTTCGCCTTAACTTTGCTTATAAAGACATCAACGCGTGTGAAGATCTTTCAGTCCACAACAGAAGGCCAATTCTCGTAATTAAAAAACGTTCAAATTCAAGTCGCAGTGTCATCTCAGCGACAATCAATGTCAAATATGTAGGGAAATTAGAGGGTTTTTTGACAGATTGCGACTGAGATTAGAATGCGAACGTTCTTAAAATTACCAGAACTGCCCCTCTGCTCACCTCCATCGCTTGTTGCATACTATTAGGACTTTTAATATGAAAGGAAAGCAGGTTTTTTGTACCATATAGGTACTTACAATGAATTAGGGTCACATCAAGATACCTACCTGAAAGTCTCGGAAACGCTAGCAAATGCGAAATAAATTGTGTCGAATAGACAATTAAATGTTCTAAATGTTACCTCAAAATACGAACTATGACTACATTTCCAATCCCTTAAATCTCTTGAAAAGGGGTAGGTACACAAACACTTTAAAATATTATTTTAAAATTTTCAATTTTTTTTTTTCGATTTTTCAAAAACGCTGATCCGCATACTTATTTCTTTATTTCCTACCAAAAGCATAAATTTGAATTTTCATATCTCTAGTAACTTAAGAAATGCTGGGTTTCCCATACAAACTTTCATCCCTTAAATCACCCGGTGTAGGATTATTTTTGAGAAAAAAGCAGCCTATGCACACACAACAGGGCTTGCACATGAAATGTAAATACTTGTTGTTGCAATAAAGATTTTGTATTTTTGTAATTTGTATTTGTATGTCCTTCCCCAGGATGCCATAAAAACACAATTTATTTCATTAAGCTAGCATTCTTAGTTTCCGACACTTTCTATCTGTGACCCTAATTCATTGCTCTCGAGTGTATAATGGAAAGAAATCAAGAAACAGGATATAGAGGAGGTTGCACAACACCGGCAGAAGCCATGTTTTTTTGAGTCACCAAACAGTGTTCTTAGCGCTTTCTTCTAGAACAATACAATGTTACCACCATAAAATATTATTATTGTTACTCTAACAAAAGTTGCCTAGTGGACACCAGGCAATCCTATACTACTCTCCTACTTAACATTATAAAAAAGCTAAAAGTTTGTAAGGATGGATGGATGTTTGTCACTCTTTCACGCAAAAACTACTAAACGAATTTTAATGAAATTTTACACACAGATAGTTTATAACCTGGATTAATAAATAAAATATTTGTTATCTCAATATTCTTACGGGTTTGAGACTTACGCGGGAGTTACTAAATAAAACTAAACAAAATAATCAATCACAAACTTCCAACTAAGTTAGTCTTCAAACAAAAGTAGCTTTTAATTAACAGATAAGCGTTGAGTGCTTAATTAAGTATATTAAAAGCTCCTCAGCGGTGATCGAGCACATTATCACTGTATTAATAAACCGTTATCTAGCATTTAGTTGCGTGTTAGCGGTTATCAGAGCGCTAATTTTATTAATAAGCCCTATTTATTCTAGAATCGATAAATTATGGAAAGTTTACTGTTATCATCATCTGCCTAGCCTTTTCCCAACTATATTGAGGTCGGCTTCCAGTCTAACCAGATGTCCGTGGATGAGTGATTACATAACAAGACTCCTCCGTGCCTCGGAAAGCACGTTAAGCCGTTGGTCCCGGCTGTCATTCGTGGATCTTTGACAGTCGTTACGGGTCGTCAGAAGCCCGAAAGTCTGACAATCAGTCTTACCAATCGTATTACCTGTACGGTTGTGGAGGTCAGATTGGCAGACGCTCCATGTAAAATACTGGTATAATTGAAGCGAACTCAATAACTACCAAAGCAAATTTAGTAAATTTTACATCAGACCAACTTCGAGGTATATACCTTCCCGAATAAAACACGCATCGTTCAAATCAGACTACTCTATACTATACATAAATCAGACTACTCTATACTATACATAAATCAGACTACTCTATACTATACATAAATCAGACTAAACTTTTTAAACTTTCGCGATTTGTACACATTATAAAACACTATCGAAAACGGGTTCCGGGAAACGGGTTCGGGAGCGGGTCCCGTTTTCGATAGTGTTTTATAATAAATCAGACTACTCTATACTATACATAAATCAGACTACTCTATACCATACATAAAAATTCACTTGAGAAACTCCTCCTTTTTTTTCATCGTCGGTTAAAAATAAAAGAACCCCTTTACTTTTATAACAGTGTAGCCACTGTTAAGCCTGACACGCGACAAAACCAAACATTATACTCATTTAATAGATCAAATAGATAACGAATTATTAATAATGATAATATGGTTAATATTGATTAATGGTGGGGACAGAATAATCGATTCTTTTCATGGTGTTTATAACTGACAACAGTAATAGCTTACGTTCTTTGAAAACCTTACAGTGATTTAAACTTGGTTACCTATTATCCTAGTCGTGGAGGAGCTCGTGGCTAAGTAATAACAGCCGCACTTGTCGATCCATCAGGTTAAGCTACGCTTGCCGGGGTTGGTCCGTGGATGTGTGAGACTCCTCTGTGCCTCCGAAAGTATGTTAAGCCGTTGGTCCGGCTGTCATTCGTGGATCTTTGACAGTCGTTACGGGTCGTCAGAAGCCCGAAAGTCTGACAACCTGTCTTACCAAAGGGCATCGTATTACTCAGTTACTGGGTTGTGGAGGTCAGATAGCCAGTCGCAACAAGTAAAATACTGGTATTCAGGTGCATCCGGTTAGACTGGAAGCGGATTCCAACATAGTTGGGAAAGGGCTAAGCAGATTCACCTGTTATCCTACTCGGTGAAACGTAGATGTTTACGAAAACTGTATTTTCCCAAATACAATATTTACCAGTAATTTAAGGTTACACTGGTTTTCGTGTTTTCGAGCTTCTAATCACTCTAGTGCAATCAAACTCAAAGCATTTATTTCAAATTAGCTTTTGCTAGCGGTTTCGCCCGCGTGGATGTCGCAAAATTATCCCACGGAAACCGTACATTTTTCCATGATAAAAAGTAGCCTATGTGATTCCAAACTATAATCTATATCTGTGGCAAATTTCATACAGCTCTATTTAGACTTTCTCATAAATGTGAATATTATTTAGGATTGTAGGAAGTAAGTAGGATAGGATCAACAAATTAGAGGCACTTTTGAATTGTCAAGGGGTCGGTCATTCAGAGAGATGAAGCTAGTTGCCCATTCCAAAGCGTAGCAGGTCCCTATGGAGAAGAACGGCCAAGAAACTCCACGGACACTCATTTAAATCAAAATATTGTAACAATATATTGGTTACATCGTTCATGTTGAAAATATACATGTCAGAACAATGTAATGAAAGACGTGCACGTTAAAGCGTCCGTAATAAAAAAGTAAAAACAATTGAAAAAATAAAATAAGCCGTGGTGGAGAGATGTCCAATCCCCACTGACGGCGTCCATTCACGAACATGACGCATGGATCAGCACCAATTAGCTCAACCATTTTAAAGGGAGTAATGATCCAACACACACGCCACCACCAGCGAGACATTTGAGTGAGCATGACATACTCTCAACCGCCAGGGCACATTCAAGTCAGTGAAAGACGAACCCAATAAACGGTAGCTTTATAGGAGCTACATAGTGCTCACAAAATACAACGATAGAAAGAGTGTTATTCGTATGAATAGGGATGATGACTAAAATTTATTTTTTGTCCGTCATAGAGATTATTAAAAAATATTGGACACGTATTTTTTGCCATAACAATAATGAATTTTGTGTTAATACTGAAGTTAATAACTTCAGAGGAGCTCGTCGCTAAGTAATAATAGCCGCAGGGGTTGATCCATCAGGTTAAGCTACGCTTGCCGGGGATGGTACGTGGATGGGTGATCATCTTTACATTTTTTTTTATTTAACGTTTACACAAAATAATACAGGATTATTCCTATGAAATAGCAACCAAAAACCACTAAGGTTTAAACTTGTGCTATCTTGAGTCAATATGGAACTATACAATGATGCATTTCGTTACTGTACAATACCGAGACTCCTCCGTGCCTCAGAAAGCAAATTAAGCCGTTGGTCCCGGCTATAAATCGTGGATCTTTGATAGTCATTACGGGTCGTCAGAAGCCTGAAAGTCTGACAACCAGTTTTACCAACGGGTATCGTATTACCCAGTTACTGGGTTGTGGAGGTCAGACAGGCAGTCGCTCCATGTAAAATACTGGTATTCAACTGCATCCGGTTAGACTGGAAGCCGACCCCAACATAGTTGGGAAAAGACTAGGCCTCAGATTCAGAGCTGCATCATTGCTAAGTCGTGCCCGCGGCAGTAGCAACAGCATTCAGCGTTGTTGCTGCCAGAATTGACTGCCCAATATTGTGGCATTGTGTGCAGTTGCATATAAAATTTCTTCCATATGAATAATATTGTTGATTTTACAATATTTATAATGAATTTAAAGTACTTCTGCATGATATATAATTTAATAATATAATTTAATATTAATAATTTAATATTTACTAACATAATTCTTAAGACTGTGGTCGCCTATTTTCGCGCTCAGATTTTAAACATCTGACGCTCGACGCCGCGTAGCGAGTGCGCGTGTGTGCGTTTTTCCTCATGTACGGCACACAGTTGCGATGCTGCGACGACTAAACGATCTTGATCTGTAGCTATGGCGTACCTATATTTTTTTGAAGTAAAAGCTAGAGGTTTACGGAGAAAATAAAAAGACTGTCCACAATACATTATTAGTGTATTTTAATTAAATTTATACAAATATGGATGAAGAAAATAATATTATGTAGGTACTTATAAAAACTAAACTCATTTTACTTATTTGCTTAAGTATTTGTATACTTATAAGTAATTGAAGTTTTATAAAAGTATTTGTATTTGACGACACGGTTGGCGCAGTGGCTGAGCAATTGACTGCTGCGCAGCATGTTGTGGGTTCGATTCCCGCACGGAACAAATATTTGTACGACCTACAAGTATTTGTTTCCGAGTCTGGGTGTTTTTCTATCTATAATATGTATGTATTTACAAAAAAAAAATGTATATAAGAAGTTTATCAGCCATCTCGTTACCATAACACAAGCATTAGGTTGCTTAGCTTGGGACTAGATGGCGTTCTGTGAAATGTCCAAGGATGTTTATTTATTATTTATTTTATTTATTTGTCTAAGGGGATTGATCGACTTTTCCTTGGATCTATAATTTCTGGGAGAACACAATCAGAATAAAATTTTGTTAACAGCGGAGCCATCTTTTGTCCAAAATCATCGTTTTTTTGTGTAAAACAGTTCAATTTAAGCCCAATTTCAATATAGATAAAGACGCCACGCGCTAGCTATAATTATTTATTTTTCTTGCGGCATTATAGGTTTAGCAACCGCATCAAGTTCATAAAACAGTTGAATTTGAACCAACAATAATACATAAATACATAAAGCCGCCTCATGCGCAAATGTTTGGTTTACTGTTTTCAAATTTCAAATAGGTAGGTCACCCCGCTGCCACAGAATAAATAATAGTACTGCTGCGTTCGTGTGGGGTTGGTTTTATAATGTTTATTAGCCTAGGCAGGTATTGTACGTGCCCAGTCGACCTAATGACTATACAGTCGACCACACGTCGCACGTCAGTGGTAAGTGATAAGGATTTGTATAGGTATCGTTTTCATAGTTTTCGATTTCGACTATAGCCAATAGTGAAGTCAAAATTAAAATCCAAGATGGCGGCTGCGAAAATTTTAAAATTTTTCGTCATGGATGTCGTTTTCATAGTTCTCGAGGATGAAGCCGATAGTGAAGTCAATCATCCTAGAAGGGATGATTGGCTGCACTATGCGGCCCAAGAGAGCAATGCAATGGTGGCCCAATGGTAACGATCCCGACATACGAGTAGGTCATGGTTTCGAACTCAGGCAGGCACTTTGTGTAAATAATTTCATCACCACTACTCTCAAATCAGTGAAGGAAAATATCGTGAGGAAACCGCCTAGAACCAAAAATTCGAAGACATGTGACATCTACCAACCCGCACTGGGTCCTCGTGGTGTATTACGGCCCTGTGTCCCAGCAGTGGGAATATTATAGGCTGATTATGATTGAGACCCATTATGTTGTGAGCGAGCACGTTTCAGTGCCAGAGGTCATCACTGATGTGAGACGAGAAGATATATTACGCTCAACACCGCCGCGCGCGGCCCTTGTCCGATCAGAGCGCGGCTAGCCGCGCGTGGCAGCCGCGCTCAAATGCCGCTCTATATTTGGACACACCTTTATATAGTGCCTTTATCTATGCCTCACTCGTTTCGTATCGTTTAGTGCGGTCGCGATTTGAGTATATTTCCCACAGTTTTATTGATGTTTTCCTCGACCAATGTTTTCTTTCTGCGGACTTCTGATCTTGCTTCTTGTACGAACCTTGCTACCACACCGGACACGGTACGGAGAACCCCGCATAAACGTTGGACTTGAACTTGTTATTTTGTATATTACGACCAGCCTACTGATTTCATATTGGCACCATGGATCGTTGTGTAAATTGTGGCAAAGTGACTAGAGGCTGTAGTTTACGCGGTCGTCGAGCTGAAGAACTTCAAAAATCAGCTGTTAAGTACCTATATGTAGATCGTTATGTAACCTCACTTTTATTACATCTCTTTTAACTCGGAACTCAGACCGCGAAAATCCGCAAAATGTTCAGTGATGGTTTGATAATATAGTAGCTATAAATTGACACCAATTTCATCTTTTTACAACCCAGGCCCAGGCCCAAGTTTATATGACATGGTTTCCGTCTCCTTTGTCACGGATCCACAATAGAGATTGTGGCAGTAGAGATTTCAACTAAAAATCTGATATAAATTTTTTCTCCATATTCATCCTCCAAAATTCTTGTAGCCATCTTGGATTTACATTTTGACTACACTATCGACGTTAGCACCCACAAGAACCATGAAAACGATAACCATGATGAAAAATTTGAAAATGTTCGCAGCCGCCATCTTGGATTTACATTTTAACGTCACTATCGGCTTTAGCATCCTCGAGAACAATGGGAACGATCCCCATGACGAAAAATTTAAAAATTTTCGCAGCCACCATCTTGGATTTACATTTTGACCAAATTATATTGTATTATTGATATTGTAATTACAATATCAATATTACAAGTAATACAACATAATTCAAGAATTGTAACATAATTCTCCTAAAGTAAGTGTGCCTACCACATTAGCTTCTTAAAATATAACTTAAATGAAAGGATTAAAAATATTTAGTCGCACTACAATTGACTATATATCACGCGAGGCGCATGCGCGGCGGCGGGAGGTCAACTGACATAGGTCCTGCGTCGAAGAGCGCCAGAGCGCGACTGACTTAGGCCGTTCGATGCACCCGATTTTATACTCACTTTAAAAAATTATTTTCGTAAATGATTGAAGACAGATATGTTTTATTTTTTACACATATATAGTACAATCTTTCTTCTTACGTATAAAATGATTTGTGTTGCCAAATGACTTTTAGATTCTGAGAAATGACGTGTTTTTTTGTAGTCGATTTCTCGATTTTTGATTATCTTAGACGTGATTAAAATACAAGTTAATGAATTAAAAATCAAACTTTTCTCAATGCATTTTAAATTTCAGGATATGCCTCTTCGAATGAATACCACTTTACCTTCTTAATTAGTAGTAATAATTGGTGTAAGATTAGTTCAAAGTTGAGCCTTCGCGCGTCATCTGGAAATCGCGCCTTCGAAATCGACTGTTTTCGTAGTCAATAATTCAATTTGAACAAGTTTTTTTTAATAGACTTTAAATAAAAATATATGATAATTACGATGATTGAAGTCAAAAGAAGCTAAAAAAATAAATTATGTGACCAAAATCACTTCAAAATCTCCCAAGTTCTCGATTTACGTATGAAAAATGCAACAACGCTCTTAAGTATATCTACTAACAAAAATATGGATAATAATTATGTCTGACTTAAATAAATAAATCAATTTGACTGAAATGAATAACTTGCCTACGTTAACATATTCATAAAATAAACAATTTAATAGGTACACAGATCTATGATGTTCAACATTTGTTTTCACGTGTAGAATAGTGTTAGAAGTTTACTCGAACTATCAAAACGTTCGTACAGTGGGCTGCATTAATCTGCGCCCCCAAAAGACATGTGGGTTCGAATCCGTGATAGGCCGAAGTTAGTTTTTATATTTTGCAAAAACATTTTAATGTATTTTTTTAGTGAATAAATAAGTTTATGTTAGTATTTATTTTTATCAGACGGTAACTTCATTATGGATTAGTAAAATGTATGCATAACTACCCTCTAATAACAAACTATTCATTCACTGCGATTTCATAGACAGAGACAGAGTTATAACGCCAAGTAGATTGATAAAATTCATTGAGTTATTAACTACCTAACTGGCTTGGTTGATAAGAGCTCGCAGTAATCATTGGATCAATGATTCGATGGCTCGAATCTCGTCCGGGCTAAGAAACACTTTTTGTATTATTCTTAAGGATGTATTGTTTGAATTGCAAAGTTGTAGAAAAGTTAATTTTAATACAAATGGGGTACACAATTGATGCAGCCGACTGTACTTTAGCAGTTGTACGGATATTCAGATCGCACCTAAATAGAAATACGATCGGAATATCCCTAAAAACCAACCCAACCATCCAACCTATTCTCAAGATAATAATCTTGAGATTTAGTAGTACTCCGTACTCAGCAAAAATACTATGAATAAATGTGAAATTAGAAAAATAACAAAAGTAACATGAAATACATGATACTTCGCCTCTTTGCGAGAAAAACTTGAAGTTTATTTTTATTCGATATTTTAGTATTCGATTGTAGAATCTTTGTGTGTATTTTTTTTAAGTTTTATAGATAACACATTTAACGTAAAAACACATTTATTAACTTGTGATGATTTTTTTAAAGATTACATTTATATCGCTTCATGTAAAATTGCATTTTTCGAGATAGCACCGATATTCTTAAGAGGAAATGGGGGCGAAAAATTAGTTATTTTAAGAAGTTATTGTTGTCTCTCTGCGAGCGCTTCACCCTCGAATTCGTGCGATAAGGACAACTGCAGATTCGACTAAATAGCCTGTGTAAAAAGTCACATTTCGAGGTTTGGCTCTCGCCTATTTCCTCCTCCAATATTAGACCAATTTAAAAGATATTTCATAAACTGAATAAGAAGGATATATACTATGCCCCTATGTTTTTCTTTTTTCGTTAATAGTTGTCAAATTGGTACACTAGGCGTCTGTTGACAGCGGTCTGAATAGGCAATTTTGAGCATTTTTTGAGGGTTCTAGTTCTTATAAAAATAATATATCATCAAAAAGGAAAACATAGGGGCATACAAGTAGCTGATATTTATATTTCTGTAAAAAATCATTGCTTTATGGTCATTAACCAGAAAGAAAACAGGCGAGAGCGTTTGTATCTTTTTGTATGGAGAAAAGAGCACCCACGTTTCCTCTTAATGATAAATGATTTTATTTCTGCTATTAGGTTTATATACAAACACTTTCAAGTCAATCATAATTTAAAAAAACCGGTCAAGAGCGAGTCGGACTCGCGCACCGAGGGTTCCGTTCCGATTTCTGAAAGTGTGCGTGTGTGTGAAAAGTGTGCTATTTAGAGACAACCTATTATTTTTCCTGAATTTTTTACATAAACTTCTAAGTATCACATAAAATAATTTCAGATTTTTATCTTTGCAAACTTCGGAGATAAGGGGGGGGAACGGTATTTTTTTTTACATTTTTCAACAAAACACGAAAACTATGGACCCTAAAAAAAATAAAAAATATTTGAGAATGTGCAAACAGCGTTCTTTTAAATGATACTCCACATGCCCTAGTAGCTTCACTTTGAATGTGCAAACAGCGTTCTTTTAAATGATACCCCACATGCCCTAGTAGCTTCACTTTGAATGTGCAAACAGCGTTCTTTTAAATGATACCCCACATGCCCTAGTAGCTTCACTTTGAATGTGCAAACAGCGTTCTTTTAAATGATACCCCACATGCCCTAGTAGCTTCACTTTGAATGTGCAAACAGCGTTCTTTTAAATGATACCCCACATGCCCTAGTAGCTTCACTTTGAATGTGCAAACAGCGTTCTTTTAAATGATACCCCACATGCCCTAGTAGCTTCACTTTGAATGTGCAAACAGCGTTCTTTTAAATGATACTCCACATGCCCTAGTAGCTTCACTTTGAATGTGCAAACAGCGTTCTTTTAAATGATACTCCACATGCCCTAGTAGCTTCACTTTGAATGTGCAAACAGCGTTCTTTTAAATGATACCCCACATGCCCTAGTAGCTTCACTTTGAATGTGCAAACAGCGTTCTTTTAAATGATACCCCACATGCCCTAGCAGCTTCACTTTGAATGTGCAAACAGCGTTCATTTAAATGATACCCCACATGCCCTAGTAGCTTCACTTTGAATGTGCAAACAGCGTTCTTTTAAATGATACCCCACATGCCCTAGTAGCTTCACTTTGAATGTGCAAACAGCGTTCTTTTAAATGATACCCCACATGCCCTAGCAGCTTCACTTTGAATGTGCAAACAGCGTTCTTTTAAATGATACCCCACATGCCCTAGTAGCTTCACTTTGAATGTGCAAACAGCGTTCTTTTAAATGATACCCCACATGCCCTAGTAGCTTCACTTTGAATGTGCAAACAGCGTTCTTTTAAATGATACTCCACATGCCCTAGTAGCTTCACTTTGAATGTGCAAACAGCGTTCTTTTAAATGATACTCCACATGCCCTAGTAGCTTCACTTTGAATGTGCAAACAGCGTTCTTTTAAATGATACTCCACATGCCCTAGTAGCTTCACTTTGAATGTGCAAACAGCGTTCTTTTAAATGATACTCCACATGCCCTAGTAGCTTCACTTTGAATGTGCAAACAGCGTTCTTTTAAATGATACCCCACATGCCCTAGTAGCTTCACTTTGAATGTGCAAACAGCGTTCTTTTAAATGATACTCCACATGCCCTAGTAGCTTCACTTTGAATGTGCAAACAGCGTTCTTTTAAATGATACCCCACATGCCCTAGTAGCTTCACTTTGAATTTTTAAGACCCCCTTTCAGTCCCTGTTACAAAAAAAATGTAAATATTTTTACTTTTTTCTTATTTGTAAAATAGTTGGCTAAATGTCATCTAAAACTATTCCAAATTTCAAGTTGATAGCATCAGTAGTTCTTGAGATATCCAGCTGTGACAGACAGACAGACTGAGTCACACCATAAGGGTTCCTTTTTTTACCATTTTGGTACGGAACCCTAAAACTAGACGAGGTCGGCGTTTCCTATCTGACTGAGAAGAAAGGCCGAAACAAACTCAGAGGTCACAGTCTCTTTTAAATCCATGTAGATTGGTGTCTGAAATCTGAAATGATCTGAAATAATTGACAATCATATTACGCATGAGCCTCTTCAATTTTAACGTTTGCAACGCATCGGCAAACCCTTGGTTTCCTAGTTGCCTGCATTTAAAAATCATTGACGACACGGTTGGCGCAGTGGTTGAGTGATTGACTGCTGCGCAGCATGTCACGGGTTCGATTCCCGCACGGAACAAATATTTGTACGACCTACAAGTATTTGTTCCGAGTCTGGGTGTTTTTCTATCTATAATATGTATGTATTTACAAAAAAAAAATGTATATAAGTAGTTTATCAGCCATCTCGTTACCATAACACAAGCATTAGGTTGCTTAGCTTGGGACTAGATGGCGTTGTGTGAAATGTCCAAGGATATTTATTTATTTTATTTATTTATTGAAGTCGGTTACAAAAAATCTCAAGTCAACATTCCCGCGTTTTCCTAATGAAAAGATATAGTTAATACTACAATAATACAACAATGCCTTTAGGGTGCTGATGCGGCTGGCGAGACACTGCAGCGCGTCGGGCATGTTTGCCGACGCTCGTATTGATGGCTTCCATGCGATCCTCAGAAAGAGAGCTGCATCATTGCTAAGTCGTGCCCGCGGCAGTGGCAACAGCATTCTCAGCGTTGTTGCTGCCAGAATTGACTGCCCAATATTGTGGCATTATGTGCAGTTGCATATAAAAAAGAACAGCAACTGATGGACGAATATTGTTTTTACTTGTTTTATTTTTTGATTATTTTGTTGTGTTAATAATAAATAAATAAATATCCTTGGACATTTCACACAACGCCATGTAGTCCCAATGTGTTATTATTTTAATGAATTTTAATATTATAATTAATTTCTTCCTTATGAATAATATTGTTGATTTTACACTATATAATGAATTTAATGTACTTCTGCATGATATATAATATAATTTAATATTTACTAACATAATTCTTAAGTATATCTACTAACAAAAATATGGATAATAATTTAAATAAATAAATGAAAAAATATCTTGTATACAACGTGTAATGCTAAATGCGCAAAACCTCTTAAGGGGTCATTGTACTCATCATTATGAACAACTTTTACTATGGGACCAAACCTGAAATCGCGAAAAAAAAAATCTGCTGTTCAGTACATTTTGACGAATTATGCGAACATAAATGTACTGAACAGCTGATTTTTTTTTCGCGATTTCAGGTTTGGTCCCATAGTAAAAGTTGTTCATAATGATGAGTACAATGACCCCTTAAGAGGTTTTGCGCATTTAGCATTACACGTTGTATACGAGTATATAAAAGTCAAAAGTGATTGACTCATGTATCAACGCACAGCCCAAACCGCTTGGTCTAGAGATTCCAATTTTGGCACTTAGGTTCCTTATGAGGTCTAGGGGTGTACTAAGAAAGGATTTTTCAAAATTCACGCCCTAAAGGGGTGAAAGGGGGTCCAAAGTTTGTATGAAAAATCTTATAGACTTGAAACTTCCACGCGGTCGCCCGCGTGGAAGTTTAGCAAGTGTAGCCGCGGTAAAAAGCTAGTAAGTGTCAGTGAAAAAGTTCCTTCGTATTTTATATACAAATTCAAGACATTTTTTTTTTTCATAGTTTATTATTTAGTTGTGTCATTTGCCAAATGGGTCAAAACTGTTTTGTGGTCAATTCCCAGTTCTTCAGCTACGTCGTAACTACTGATATGCCGATTTTGCTCCACTTTTTCAAAAATGGCATCCATTTTATCCGTAATAGGGCGACCAGAGCGACGTGCATGTTTGACATCAAAATTTCCGGATTGAAAACGCTTAAACCAAATTTCTGCTACTCTCACAGACACTGCACTAGGTCCATAAACATCGCAAATTTTTTTCGCGGCTTGCGTTGCAATTTTACATTTTTGTAGTAAAATTTTAAAATTTATCGAATTTCTTCATTAGATTCACTCATCTTGACAGTACGAAAAACAAATGAAAATCACACATTTTCCTAATTTGAATTTGGAATTACCTATGTTCTTTAAAATTTAAACTTTCAATGAAACCAGCCAGATACAAATAGTATAGCCAAAGAGATTCAATTACAAGTTCATACATACTATAATACGAAAAAACTTTTTCCCTGACCTATTATTATAAAACAATATCGAGAAAGGGTCATAGCGCGATATTCGTTTTTAAGAGGTAAACAGATACCTACTTGTTTCCCAACGAGTGAAAAGATATAATCGGAAAATGGAAATGAATCACAGATCGAAGGTTCCTTTATAAATATTTGTGTTGGATTCAACCGGCTATCGAGCTTGCTAATATTTTTATGATATTTATTTAGCTAGATGATTTGTGAACGTTACGAAATAAATTATTTAAATTGGTTATTGAAATGGGGATCATAATTATATCGTCAATTGTTATTTATTAGTGAGTCCATTTTATCTGTTTATTTTATAACGTCATCATGGGTAACACTTTTGTTTTTAAGAAAGCGGTTCCATCATATAATGGCCGTCATGAAAATCTGTCAATTTCATCAGTATTTGACATTAAGGTGTCAAAAAACTCTTTGTATTTGGTCAGCCGTTATTTTGTGATCGTTCACCGTTTACTTATAGAAACCAAAGCCTAAACTACCGACTGTTTAGTGGAGAAAAATAAAGTTATCTAAAGTTCCAATATACTTTTTAAATCAAAACATATAAAAACTAGCATTTGGTTTCGCTCGATTTCAGCTGTTCTCTGGTTGTAAAATATAATTCAATCATGATTCGAAAGACACGTGGCGCCATCTATTATCATAAGAACGTATTATTGTTGTTTTCCTCAGGAACAGTACTTTTTTCGGGATGAAAGGTTCACTATGTCCGTTTCTGTACACCTGACAACGTATATGCAAAATTTCAGGATGATCGGTTCAGTGGTTTAGGTGTGAAAACGTAACAAACAAACTTACTTTCGCATTTATAATATTATAGTTAGGATTAGCACGTGGGCGCGTTCAATCCTAACTAGTTCTATTGTTACAATTAAAAAATATTGGACACGCATTTTTTCTTTTTTTACGTACTTAATTTAAAGTTTACGGCGATACATTGGTGTGGCTGACACTGGCTTGGCCACCATCAGGGATTTTACTTTTGATAACACAAAGATTTAGTCGTTAATTAGTCGAAATTTGTCGCCAAATATCAGAATTTGTCGGTCACTGGTTCAAAAGTTATAAGGGGTCATTGGTGGCCGATCTGGAGAGAGTCTCCCCAGCTTGGCCACCTTTATAAAAACTAGGGCACCTAGCGAAGATCTGTTTTCTCCCAGATTTAGTCGCTAATTAGTCGCAAGTTTTCACCAAGTCACAGATTTAGTCGGGTCTTAGTTTAGAAGATAGAATGAGTTCAATTTTTAAGTATAGACCAAGAGCTAGATCAAAGATTTTATCGTAAACTCTTCAATCTAGCTCTTGAACTATACTTAAAAATTTTATACGTAGTTATGACAGAGCAAGCCACCACTCTCAACTTTAATGAGTGTTATCTAAGTAATTTTATCTGACTGACGAATTATATGTATAGAATTTCTTTTTTTACCCACGCATCATCCCTATTTCCGACCTCCACGCGGGTGTAGCCGCGGGCAACAACTAGTTTACCATAAAGAAGAGTTACTTTAATATAAACCTTAATTTTAACTGCAGTAGCCCCATTGGAAGTTCGTGTTTTTGTCCAGATACACAAATAATGGTCCCTGTGCTCACTATCAAATCTCGTAGGCGTAGCGTAACGGCCGGCGTAGACTCGTAGACCGTCTACGAAATCCGTAGACCTGCGCCATAATTACGTAGCACTCTCAAAATCAAATTAAGAGTGGCAAAGTAATAACAGGTTAAGCTACGCTTGCCACGGTTGGTCCGTGGATGGGTGACCATCTTTACATACGCACACTCCTCCGTGCCTCGGAAAAGCATGTTAAGCCGTTGGTCCCGGCTGTCATTCGTGGATCTTTGACAGTCGTTACGGGTCGTCAGAAGCCCGAAAGTCTGACAACCAGTCTTACCAACTGGGTTGTGGAGGTCAGATAGGCAGTCGCTCCATGTAAAATACTGGTATCCAGCTGCATCCGGTTAGACTGGAAGCCGACCCCAACATAGTTGGGAAAAGGCTAGGCAGATTGATTGTCAAAATCAAATTAGATTTAGTAGCAACAGTTCAAAAACAGTTATTGCGTTGTTTCTAGGTATTGTTTTTAATTAAATTGAAAAAGTTGTTTGTCTGTGCATTCGTTTCTATCTACTTTATGGAATTTGATGCCGTTTTCATCATCATTTAGAACTTTTTTTAGGGATTACAGTTTTTAAATTTTGTACTAAAGAAAGAAAGAAAGAAAGAAAAAGTATTTATTGTGACTCGCACAGAACTAAAACTAAAACAAAAATTATATTTTAAAAAAATAAAAATAAGTAAATAAAAAACAAAAAAGTCCTGCACGAGGCCAAAAGGTCCCTATCTCAGCATGATGCTGCGGCACTTAACATGAGTGTCGCAGCGCTGGTATTCTGATAGGGCCCGCTGTGACGTCACGGGCAGATATACTAAAATACATAAATAATTATAAATAGATACAAATAGATAAAATGTCAAACGTTACAAACACAAATAATAAATATTGTATAAAAAAAAACAACTTAATTCAGTCCGCGTGTGAGCGCCCCGCGTTACCACATTACTTGTCTACCCACAAAGTATCTGTGGTTACAAATACTACTTATAATCTACTTGTAGTCGTGCCGAACCTCGTGGGTAGGTGGGTGGGTGGTGCTAAAAATACCGGCCAAGTGCGAGTCGGACCACGCACAATGATTCCGTAGTTGGGATGAATTTATCCCAAAAACAAACATAACTAACATTGTAGTAATTTCTAATTTTATTTTAATTCATTATAATACATGGTGTAAGGGACAGCCCTCCGCAAACTAACAGGGTGCATTCAGCTCCTTATTCTGAAGTATATTCCACCGGAAATTTTCTCAGGAAAATTTTCATTATTTTTATCGTTTTTCAGTTACTTTTCCTTTATTTCAATGTAATAATACATTGTGTGTACGCAGCACTCCATTTATGTAAAAAAAACAGCAAAAAAAAAAACCAGCAATGGATGTTGAAATACTCTAACGACCGACGCGTGAAATCAGCTGTCCACCTTCTACCTAGGTTACAGAGTTCATCGAACTGACCGCATACCTATTACCTACCCCTCCCAACCAATAACAGACGCTCCGATTTGTGCACAAAAACACAAACAAATCAGGTTTATTGGATTCCCATAACGTTCCTGAAATAATTTCATGTACCGGTCATCTTAGTATGACATACTGAATTCAGCCTATCAGTCTGCGGAGGGCTGTCCCTTACACCCTGTATATAAACTAACACAGATTTAAAATAATAATATGTACATTGTATAAAAAAAAGGAGGGGAAAGGATCATAGTGCATCAAAAAGTTCGTCCGCATCGCTGTCAATAGGAAAAGTGCCCAAAAGGCTGGCAGCATTGCCACGTTGTATGGCAATGCTGATTCTTTGGCCAAAAAATAGGCCAGCCCTCTGGTCACGTGAAGAGTCGACCAATCGCTTAGCGATGTCTTGGAAAACTAAGTGATGGGCACTCGGACCCCATGGCCCTAGTGTTTCAACCCCAAACGGCTCGAAAATATAACTCCCAAAAATATTTGAATATTTTCGCCGTTTGAGGTTTTCCGCACCTGCAGCAGCCGCACCAGCACAGCCCACTGTGCTAGGAAGGTGGGATGGCGCGAGGGTATCGACACACGTTGCGTCCCATACCAAAGGCTGACCTAACTTCCAAGGCATTATTAACATTGTAATTGAAAAACATGTTCTCCCATACATCAGTATACGTCATGGTTAATTCTCCAGCAAATGTAAAAACAAATGAAAAAATTTTAATGTTATGTGTGTAAGTGTAATCAATCAATCTGTCTAGCCTTTCCCAACTATGTTGGGGTCGGCTTCCAGTCTAACAGGATGCAGCTGAATACCAGTATTTTACATGGAGCGACTGCCTATCTGACCTCCAGAACCCAGTTACTGGGTAATACGATACCCCTTGGTAAGACTGGTTGTCAGACTTTCGGGTTTCTGACGACCCGTAACGACTGTCAAAGATTCACGAATAAAAGTCGGAACCAACGGCTTAACGTGCTTTCCGAGGCACGGAGGAGTCTCGGTATGTAAAGATGGTCACCCATCCACTGACTAACCCCGGCAAGCGTAGCTTAACCTGACGGATCGACCCGTGCGGCTGTTATTACTTAGCCACGAGCTCCTCGAGTGTGTAAGTGTAAACGTAATCGCAAAAAAAAAATATATGATAAAACTACAAATTAACAAATTTAGGAGATGTTCCTTTACTTGTGCTGTAAGACTTTGCTTCTTGCCAAATTTCATGATTCTAGGTCAAAGGGTACCCTATAGGTTTTGATTTACTTGCGAATATCAAAATATATCGCATAAATGGCCGTATTTTTTTATTGCGTTGACTTAGAAGCTTGATTTTAGAACTCTAAGGGATACCTACGTATATTTGATACCTCCACGCATTCCTGAGAAAAAGGGTCTTGACAGACTTACAGATAGGCAGACAGACGGACAACGAAGTGATCGTATAAGAGAGAGGGTTCTGTTTTTTTTCCTTTTGAGGTACGGAACCGTAAAACTAGTGTATTACCGTTGTAGTAAGTAGCTACAGTAGTCATCTGAAAGACACACTTTCAGCCTACAATAAATACTTAATAACTTATGTTTAACAACAATTTCTTTTCTCCCACAGGTACATAATGTAAGACCCGCAACAACACAACAATGTCTTCTCAAATACTACCACACGGTATTTACCGCCGAGACTCAAGTGACATCCAAGAAAAACCTTTAGAAATCGACACGGAATCCAACCCAGACCGCAGCCGATCCAACAGCCCTAAAAACATGAAATACTATAAACAAATCGACGAAGAAAAAACTACACTTCTAAACCAAGGAAAAAAATCCTTCTGCATAGATGCGTTACTCTCAAGACAATTACCAGAGAGTAGTTTGCAAGACAAAATGGCGCAGCAAAAATATCTGACCATCATTCATAATAAGAATTATATAGGGAGGTATCAAGAGAATTATGATTCTCAAATCGAGCAGAATATGATCAATAAGTGCGAAGGCCGGGAGAGTCCGAGGTCTGGGCAGAGTAGTCGGTCTGCGAGTCCGGGGTCTGATGATGGGAACCGGTCTGGGAGTTATAGTCCTCCGATTTCGCCGGGGGTTGAGGGGGGCAATGAGGAGTATGAGAGTTATAGACCGGGTGAGTTGAAAGTTTATTGTTTTTCTGTTTTGTGGAAAGTTGTTTGCTATGAAAATGAGGATTGTACTGGCTTTTAACTTTACTTACTTTTAACTTTACTTACTTTTTACTTTACTTACTTTTTACTTTACTTACTTTTTACTTTACGTACTTTTTACTTTACTTACTTTTTACTTTACTTACTTTTTACTTTACTTACTTTTTAATTTACTTTCTTTTTACTTTTAACTTTACTTGTATTATGCCACGAGTCAGCACGCATTCCTTAAATCATCATCTGCCTAGCTTTATCCCAACTATGTTGGGGTCGGCTTCCAGTCTAACCGAATGCAGCTGAATACCAGTATTTTACATGGAGCGACTGCCTATCTGACCTCCACAACCCCAGTTACTGGGTATTACGATACCCCTTGGTAAGACTGGTTGTCAGACTTTCGGGCTTCTGATGACCCGTAACGACTGCCATAGATCGACGAATGACAGCCGGGACCAACGGCTTAACATGCTTTCCGCCGAGGCACGGAGGAGTCTCGTTATGTAAAGATGGTTACTCATCCACGGATCAACCCCGGCAAGCGTAGCTTAACCTGATGGATCGACCCGTGCGGCTGTTATAACTTAGCCACGAGCTCCTAGAATTAGTGTCACATAGGTACTAAACCTATTTAATTATTCATATGCCAGGTATGCAATGCATTTATATTTTTCCTGTTGAAACAAAGTTGTACTAAACGCGGATTTTCAATCCCACAGGTATAATCCCAAAACCCGGCCTCCTACCCCAAAACCCAGCCCTCGTCGCAGCGCAATCAGCAGCCCTATTCAACTACCCCCAGCTATCACAGCCGGGAGCTCTGCCCCCCGGGACCCCGCTGCCGTCTGCCTTCCACCACCCCGGCGACAGGGTGCTGCATCACATGCAGCTGGAGTGGCTGGCGAGGACCGGCATGTTCTACCACAGGATACCAGAGCTCGGAGGTACGTGGTTATGTATGTGAAATTATAGATTCTTTTGTGTGGCTGATAGTGTTTTTTGTGTATGATAAGAAATCTATTCGCAGGTTTTCTTGGATCGACATCTAGCTTATACCGGATGACTTTTTTTACTGTCTTGAGAAAAATATGGTATAATAGGTTAACGAAATAGAAGCCTATGACCTAACTAGTTTTTTTTTTAAACGACTGCCCAAAAAAAGGATTGTTATGTTTTCAGGGTTCATGTATGTTTGTGAGTTTCTTTATTCCACGATAACTTTTGAATGCCGGGACAAATTTTGATGTATGTGGTATCGTTAGAATCCTTACATCATCCCGAGTGACACAAGCTATATTTTTTTAAAAAGAAAATAGCATGGCGGCAGTATGACTACATTTTCAAATGTAAAAAAAATAATTATTGCAATATGGGTAGCTATCAAATGGAAGATCTCGATTCCAAACAAGCTATATAATTTATTGGCATAAGTTTTACTTAAGTAGGATGTTCATGCAAAACATTAGTAAGGCTGCGAATGTCTGAACTGCTACTAAAATGTATAAAATAAAAATAAAAAAATTAAAAACCAAAAGCCAAAAGCGAACTAAAAAGTAAAAAATAAGTTGAATTCCTGACTAAACAGATTTAAATAAAATGATCATTGCAGTCAGTGGACCTCTTAGATTTAAAAGTGTTCCACAGAACGGCCCCCCGACAGCAATGACAATTTTATTTATCTGTTTAGTCAGGAATACAACTTATTTTTTACATTTTTAGCTCGCTTTTGGCATGGCAGTCGTGTTTTTAAATTTTTTAAATTATTTATTTTTTTATTTACTTAATAGCTTAGACAGAAACTTTTTATACTAGAACAATAAAAACATAAATTTGGAAAAAAATTTATAAATCGTTGACGATTTCGATTTTTTTGTTGCCTTCTACCCGTTCGCCTATTATAGCCAATTTTTTTCAAGACGGTAAAAAATGTCATTAACCTAGATACCTATACGAGTCAATTTACATAAAAGAATGTTACAAATACTTACGCAATAATAAATTAGGAAATATAACAACATAGCATATTCATTATCATCTGCCCAGCTTTTTCCCAACTATGTTGGGGTCGGCTTCCAGTCTAACCGGATGCAGCTGAATACCAGTATCTTACATGGAGCGACTGCCTATCTGACCTCCATCAGGTTAAGCTACGCTTGCCGAGGTTGGTCAGTGGATGGGTGACCGTCTTTACATACCGAGACTCCTCCGTGCCTCGGAAAGCACGTTAAGCCGTTGTTCCGGCTGTCATGACAGTCGTTACGGGTCGTCAGAAGCCCGAAAGTCTGACAACCAGTCTTACCAAGGGGTATCGTATTACCCAGTAATTGCGTTGTGGAGGTCAGATAGGCAGTCGCTCCATGTAAAATACTGGTCTTCAGCTGCATCTGGTTAGACTGAAAGCCAACCCCAACATAGTTGGAAAAAAGGCTAAGCAAATTGATTTATTACATTAAAAATACTCCTAAAACTAAAAACTCTCAAAAGATAACATAGATTTAGCAACAGCATACCATTCATCTTTTTACCTAATCTAATCTTTCTCGATACAAATGGTGGTACTTACAATATGTGATCTGTGGGCGAGCTGAACTTAATCTGTCATCCTGATAAATGTGATCGATCAAGCCTGAGACGAAATGGTAATACAATCATAATGTTTTAAAGAATTGGTTTGTTCGTTGGACTGTCCATTTATAGTATAATCTATCTATCTATACAGGCTGTAAGTGTAAACAGCGGCAATATTTTAAGGGGTCATTGTACTCAAAAGACCATTTCAGACAGCAATCTACATGGTCTTCACGGGTCACATGATCTCACCAAGCTATGTCTGGACTTTAAAAGAGACTGTGACCTCTGAGTTTGTTTCGGCCTTTCTTCTCAGAGTAGTCAGATAGGAAACGTCGATCTCATCTAGTTTTAAAAAATATGATTGACGTGTAAAAGTGTTTGTACAGACCTACTTATAGAAAATAAATCACTTATCATTTATCATCATTATGAACAACTTTTCCAAACCTTAATTCGCGAAAAAAAATCAGCTGTTCCCTACATCTTGACGAATTATGCAAACATAAATGTACTGAAAAGCTGATTTTTTTTCGCGATTTCAGTTTTGGTCCCATAGTAAAAGTTGCTCATAATGATGAGTACAATGACCCCTTAAAATATTTCCACTGTTTACCCCGTTCATATAAAAAGAGAAGTCCTGATTGACTGACTCATCAGCGCCCAGCCCAAACCCTTGGACCTAGAAAGCTGAAATTTAGCACAGAGATTCCCTTTATAATGTAAACAAGGAATAAGGAAGGAATTTCCGGTAGTACGTCCGAAATGAAATGAAATGAAATGAAATGAAATGAAATGAAATTGTTTATTCTGTAAATAGGATATCGAAATCACTTTTACACGTCATATTTTTTTTAATAAGCTAGATGAAGTCGACATTTCCTATCTGACTACCCTGAGAAGAAATGGCGAAACAAACTCAGGGGTCAAAGTCTCTTTTAAAGTCCAGACATAATCTTGGTCAGATCATGTGAGGACCATGTAGATCAATGTCTGGAATGGTCTTTTGAGGAAAGAACCATACAAATTTGAGTGGACCTGTCCAGTCAGTGCAAGCATTTGTCAACAATCGTGTAGCTCAACTCAAGGATTTAAGGAGCTCAATAACTCGACGAACAATACCAAAGAAAGGACATTTGGGGAGGTCGCATAAAGTACTTACTCAAAAAATGTAAGACCATCAATAAAACTAAAAAAGAAAAAAAAAAAGATCCACATAGTGCTCACATTTACAATAATTAAAGAAAAAAATATATTTTTATTTTAAACAAAGGTTTGTCATTTTGCATAATATAATGATTTTGGTATTACATATAGGTAATACAAGGTTGAGCGAATAGCTCAAACCCAAGCTTTTTTGTCTTCTAAATAATCGGAAATTTTATAGTAGCCCTTTTTACAAAGTTTGGTTTTAATACAGCTTTTAAATCGTTTAATGGGCAAGTTTCGAATTTCAACGGGAAGTTTGTTGTAAAAGCATATACATTGACCCATGAACGAGTTGCCTACTCTGTGGAGACGAGTGCGATGGACAGCAAGATTGTGTTTATTCCTAGTATTTAAACCATGAATATCGGACATCTTCTTAAAATTGTTCCCGTGGGATATTATCCGATATCCACGTGGGATATTATCCGATATCCACGTGGGCGAAACCACTCGCAAAAGCTAGTTTAGTTTAGTTTAAAAAATCTGCTGTTCCCTACATTATGTTCGCATAACTCGTCAAAATGTAGGGGAACCGCAGATTTTTTTTTCGTGATTTCATGTTCGGATATTGTTGTATTGCCGATTTTGCATAATGAGTCTGACAACCAGTCTTACCTAGAACTGTACTTATCGTATTACCCAATAACTGGGTTGTGGAGGTCAGATAGGCAGTCGCTCCCAAACTCAAAGCATTTATTTCAAATAAACCAATTACAAAAGCATTTATTTCAAATAAACCAATTACAAAAGCATTTACTTCAAATAAACCAATTTCAAAAGCATTTACTTCAAATAAACCAATTGCAAAAGCATTTATTTCAAATAAACCAATTACAAAAGCATTTACTTCAAATAAACCAATTGCAAAAGCATTTACTTCAAATAAACCAATTGCAAAAGCATTTACTTCAAATAAACCAATTGCAAAAGCATTTATTTCAAATAAACCAATTACAAAAGCATTTACTTCAAATAAACCAATTGCAAAAGCATTTACTTCAAATAAACCAATTACAAAAGCATTTACTTCAAATAAACCAATTGCAAAAGCATTTACTTCAAATAAACCAATTGCAAAAGCATTTACTTCAAATAAACCAATTGCAAAAGCATTTACTTCAAATAAACCAATTGCAAAAGCATTTATTTCAAATAAATCAATTACAAAAGCATTTACTTCAAATAAACCAATTGCAAAAGCATTTATTTCAAATAAACCAATTGCAAAAGCATTTACTTCAAATAAACCAATTGCAAAAGCATTTACTTCAAATAAACCAATTGCAAAAGCATTTACTTCAAATAAACCAATTGCAAAAGCATTTACTTCAAATAAACCAATTGCAAAAGCATTTATTTCAAATAAACCAATTACAAAAGCATTTACTTCAAATAAACCAATTGCAAAAGCATTTATTTCAAATAAACCAATTGCAAAAGCATTTATTTCAAATAAACCAATTACAAAAGCATTTACTTCAAATAAACCAATTGCAAAAGCATTTACTTCAAATAAACCAATTACAAAAGCATTTACTTCAAATAAACCAATTGCAAAAGCATTTACTTCAAATAAACCAATTGCAAAAGCATTTATTTCAAATAAACCAATTACAAGCACTTTTGAATTGTCAAGGGGTTGGTCAATCAGAAAGACGAAGCTAGTTGCCCATTCCAAAGCGTAGTAGATCCCTATGGAGAAGAACGGGCAAGAAACTCCACGGACACTCTTTTAAATCAAAATATTGGTTACATCGACCTTATATAAATGCACAGACAAGCATATCCACACGTAACAACTACTATCAAATAACTATATTAATCATATTGTCATACTTATAAGAAAAATACAATTTTTATCATTTTATCACCACAATCAGAGACCTTATTTGAGAAATAACATATCAATCGTGATATCGATGTTGAAACAAATATTATTTTCATCTTAACTATTGAAGATACATTATATTCTTATCACCTATTCATATATATTCTTTATTTTAATTCAATATATAACAATATAGGCTGTTTTATTTTAAACTCAATGTCCCATATTTACCGACGGGATCTGCAAAAGGTAGAGATTATGCATTTTACTAAGATTTTACATCAATTGGACCATATGTGAACTTCGTCACTCAAATAACAAATAAACAAAAACCATTCGAATAATCTAATTCTTATCGATTTAATTCGTAAAAACGATGACATATGTGTCAAACATGATTAGCAGTACTAAACGACCCCTAAGGTAAATAATGTTTAGCGGGGGTTAAAGTTGACATGGGGTAACATTAGTTATGGGTAAATAAAATTAAATAAATTAGCCGGCACTTATTTTTATTGGGTCATTTGTGTTTATTGATAGATTTGAAGTAAGTAATTTCGATGATTTGGAAAGAGATTGATTGATTCTCAAACTCATTGTCAAAGAGTCGGTCAGTTATTTCGGAAAGTTGAGTTGCCCATTCCAAAACGTAGATCTCTACGGAGAAGAACGGGCAAGAAACTCCTTGGATTTTCTTTTAATAATAGCATAAACATAATCAGCGTCAGAAGTCCGAAAGTAGGGGTATCGTATTACCCAGTTACTGTGTTGTGGAGGTCAGATAGGAGAGGAAGTCGCTCCATGTAAAATACTGGTATTCAGCTGCATCCGGTATAACTGGAAGCCGACCCCAACATAGTTGGGAAAAGGCTAGACAGTTTGCTCGCTTTACCCCATACTCGATAAAGTGTCCATTGGACAGTCAAACGAGCTACCAATCTTAATAACTACCAAAGCTTTTCACCAATCTATTGCTCGCATATCAACTTGCCAACCCATCCAAACTCCGAACCTGTCGACATGACAGCTTAACTGCACTATACTCAATCAACCCCTGTTTGTAGACTACCCTCACTATTTGCCGTCAACATTGCCACCTGCGATGACACCTACCCTTTATATTCACCCCTGTTGAAAAAGAACTGGCAGGGAAAAAATTGTGTGAAATAAAATTTTTGTCTGTGGTGATTTTGAATGGTCATAGTTTTAAGAAAGCGTGTGGAAATTATGTTTTTGTTTAATCGAATTCACACAATTTTATGTCAAGAATGAAATTATGACTAACTAGCACTTCCCGCGTGGATGTCGGGAAATATCCCACGGACACAAAAATCCTTCCTTATTCTGTGTTTATTGTAAAGGAAACCTCTGTGCAACATTTCAGCTTTCTAGGTCCAATGGTTTGGGCTGGGCGTTGATGAGTCAGTCAATCAGTCAGTCAGTCAGGACTTCTCTTTTTATTTATATAGATAAATAGATTTATAGATTTATTTCGGGTTGAATGTTTTTTTTACGATTTTAAAGAAAAGATGAGAAATTCTGTTACATCAACACGTTTTCTTCTTCCATTCTCCCCTGTCAACCGTCACGCTATCATTCACTCGAATAGTGACTAGTACGCTTAGTACTAGTGTATAGGTTTACTTTAATTTATATATAGGTGGGTAGGACAGGGATAGAGATATTTTTGTTTTTGTTTTTCTTTTGTTTTTTAAGGTTCCGTACCAAAATGGTAAAAAGGAACCCTGTTTTAGATGACGTTTGCCCAACTATTTTGCAAAACAGAAAGATTTCTTTTTTTGCAACAGGGACTGAAGAAGGAGACCCCCTGTCTTAATAATTTGAAGTGGAGCCCCACTTCAAATTTTTAAGACACTAGGACATGTGGGGTATCATATGAAAGAGCGCTGTTTGCATAGACAAAAATCTGAAATTATTCTATATGATAGTTTTTTTAAGTGTATATAAAGATTACAGGAAAAATAAAACGATGTCTTTAAATAGCACATTTTTTCAGAAATCACCAACAAAATTAAATATAAATGATGCTACAGAACCCTCGGCGCGCGAGTCCGACTCGCTCTTAGCCGGTTTTTTTTTTTTTATAGCGATGTAAAAGTAAATCATTTTTTTTCTCTAACATTAGCTTTCCGCATGAAATAAAGTCTGGAACCATGATTCGTTTCGGATATTATGTAGAGATAAAATACGTTTTCACATTTTTCACGACATATGTTTCTCAAAAATAAAACACCCATTTAAATATTTTAAATCTAACATACCGTTACAAATTCTCAATTACAATATTCAAAATCCAGTGCTGGGCAACCCCCACAATTTAAACCGTACATTTAACGCAAGATTAGTCCAGCATCCCAACATTGCCCAGCAATAAAAATCATTCAATTATGTGATTGCTAACAGGTGCCGCTACCCGACGGCCCCGACATATGGGGCGGCAATAAACCAACCACCCTACTTAGTTAGGGTCACCCCTGCTTAACCTTTTTAGTTGGAAAGATAAATTGAGATAGATTATTATCTTTTTAGCAGTAATGTGTGATTTTTTGGGGGTAATGTGAAATTTGCAAGTGTGTAATATGGTAATATAATATTCTTTGGCATGCATAGCATTTACCCTTTTATTCTATAAACTAGTAGCGACTTCGCATACGTATTTACGACTTGACAAAAAAGAAAGTTTCTACAGGGTGTAAGTGTAAACAGTGGCAATATTTTAAGGGGTCACTGTACTCATCATTATGATCAACTTTTACTATGGGACCAAACCTGAAATCGCGAAAAAAAAATCAGCAGTTCAGTACATTTATGTTCGCATAATTCGTCAAAATGTAGGGAACAGCTGATTTTTTTTCTAAATGATAGTGAAAACCGCATCAAAAGCAGTTGCGTAGTTTAGTTAAAAAAATAACGCGGCCATACAGACACGAAAAGCGACTAGGTACCTATAGTTTATAATAAGTATAATATAGATGATATCTACACATGATATTGGTCATCAGCTGCAGTGTAGTTGAAATATCTGTCAATAAGATCTTTTTTTTTTGTGTAAACTTCATAGACTTGATGGATATCAATATCTAATCACGGTAAAACAAAAAAAAAACAGATCACTCTATTCATACTTCAAGTATCTACCTAACAACAATAACTACTAGAGGTCATTGCCCCAAAAAAAATCGACAAATCTTTTATTTTTTTATTTTGTCGTGTATCGATAACGTCAAGTCATGTCGCGCGTCGCCGTCGCCGCCGCCATCGTTTCACGTCTGCAGAGTTTTGCTAGATAATTTTATTTGACCCTGTATTTCTCCAGTTACGTTGGAGGCGATCCTATTCCTTGTAACTGGGCACAAATTCAGAATTCAGACTGCTACTGAGAAAACTCAAAAACACTTTACCTGACTCGGGCATCGAATTATTCTAATCCCAACAGTCGACCACTATACCAATGATGGTCATCATATGTCATAATCATCTGCCTAGCCTTTTCCCAACTATATTGGGGCGACTTCCAGTCTAACCTGGATGCAGCTGAATACCAGTATTTTACATGGAGCGACTGCCTATCCGACCTACACAACCCCGTAACTGGATAATACGATACTCCTTGGTAAGACTGGTTGTCAGACTTTCGGGCTTCGGACGACCCGTAACGACTGTCAAAGATCCACGAATGACAGCCGGGACCAACGGCTTAACGTGCTTTCCGAGGCACGGAGGAGTCTCGGTATCTAAAGATGGTCACCCAACCACGGACCAACCTTGCAAGCGTAGCTTAACCTGATGGATCGACCCGTGTGGCTGTTACTACTTAGCCACGAGCTCATTATTTTGTAATTGGCGTTGCCTGTAGGGTTCTCAACTGGAGTAAAACATAATTGGTCAATCAGCGAGTATAAGAAATACTCGCTGATTAAATGCAGATAAAATATACTGGCCTGCAAAAAATCTGAGTACTACACTTTTAAAATATATTTTTTTTCCAATATATAGAAGTTAGAGATTTAAAATAAAAAGCGTTTTATAGTAACATTCTCAAGTCTAAAAAAAGATAAAACAATTAAAATAGCCATTTTTAGCTTCGTGTCATAAAACTCAATTAACATTTACAAACTGTATGTTTTACATGTTATTTATTTTTTAATAACTGGTATTGCCTCCTCGGGCTCTGTTCACAGCTTCGAGTCGGTTTGTCATACTGAACACGAGGTTTCGGAGCCGATGTTGGGGAATATCCCATTCTTCTATCAGGGCCTGTTTTAGTGCCCTGAGGGTGGTAGGTGGTGGTCTGCGGCTTCTGACTAGCCTCCCTAGCTCATCCCAGGCGTGCCAGTTTATGTACAAAATGAAACTCTTTTTCGAGTCCTTTTTGTTTCGATATAAACTGATATACACTGGCCTGCACTTTTAAAATTGCATTAACTTTTTAAGATAGTATATCTTGTGTACTTAAAAAGTTATTGCAATTTTAAAAGTGTGATACTTATTTTTGCAGGTCAGTGTATAATCTTGAACTAAAAGAAATACACAAAACCACCTGAAAAAGGTTTAAGTACCTTAAATAAACCACCTCTCTCGTTAAATAAAATAATCACATAAAAGCCCACAGCGCCGTAAACAACACATAAGTAGTTACTTTATTTAACTGTTTGATTATGTGATTAAATAATTAGTAGATAAATCTTAACATGGCCGCTTCAGAAGTTCATTTAAAAATCAACAGAGTCCCGACTAGAACGTAATTTGTTGATGGTGTGCGGCTCCAGTTGTAGCGGCCATCTTGTATTTATTTTGTAAGTTTTTGGAGAATACACTTATCATAAGGGCATTTTTTTTTAAACTGCTACCTACTTTGAAAACAGCTTACTAATATTGTTTTGGATATTTTAGCAAATTCTTGATTTAGTCGAATGATAAATTTTACGAATTTTGCTAGGTATGTTTTTAATTTTATTATATGGAGCTTATTTCAAATAATATATGTAAATAAATAGTAACTTAGATACGTTTTGGTCATGACCGTTACCAAATAATAAGGACAGTACTGCAAGACGTAAGATGCCACATTTCAGGATTTCATTTTGTTACTTTTTTTTTTAAATTTCAGTTGGCAATTTAAGTAAAAACGAAAACTAGTCTTTTGAAACTATTTAATAATTACTCGACACTTCTATGTTATAAAAATGTTAATTATTTGCAACTTGTATGTATGGGACATCCCATAAGTGGGTTGGTAGACATTTTGACGAAAATGCCCATAACGCATTTCTTTTTTCGAAGGGGTATGCAAGCAGAGGTGTATCATAGTCAGTACACCTACAATAGGGATGACTAAAAATGTTTTTTTTTTTGTCCGTCATAGATTATTAAAAAATATTGGGAATGTATTTTTTTCATTTTTTATTTAGAGGAACTCGTGGCTAAGTAATAACAGCCGTAAGGGTCGATACATCAGGTTAAGCTACGCTTGCCGGGGCTTGTCAGTGGATGGCTGACCATCTTTACATACCTACCAAGACTCCTCTGTGCCTCGGAAAGCACGTTAAGCCGTTGGTCCCGGCTGTCATTCGTGGATCTTTGACAGTCGTTACGGGTCGTCAGAAGCCCGAAAGTCTGACAACCAGTCTTACCAAGGGGTAGCGCATTACCCAGTAACTGGGTTGTGGAGGCCAGATAGGCAGTCGCTCCATGTAAAATACTGGTATTCAGCTGCATCCGGTTAGACTGGAAGCCGACCCCAACATAGTTGGGAAAAGGCTAGGCAGATGATGATACGGCTGGTCGGCTGAGGACCATTTACCATTAATCAGTTGGCCTAGATCTTAATTGCTTAGAATAAATATAATGATGATTACTTTAAAACTTAAATATCTTTTTAAAAACGAACTAATCATCCCAAGCGTGTGTCCCCCGCCGGCACTCAGCCCCCCATTGCCCCATCCCTCGGGGACTTTAAGCCAATTATCTGGCACCAATTTGTTCTCACAAACAAAGCCCAGCCCTTGCCAAATTAGATCCCCGTATGTGCGTGAGGGGACGGTATCGATGTTTGACATTATCGATAGATTTTGGTTTAAATATCATTAGATTTTTTGTCGATTAAAAAAAATAGATTTTTTATGAGGAAACAATACAATATCTATTTTGTTATTTTTGACCAATCATACAAAAATGAGCTGAGAAAAAAGCAACTGAACCATTTTTATTTCTGCAATTTCCGTAAGAAAATTCTGGGTCTATGCTTAAATTAAGACCATAATAATACATTTGGATGAATAAATTACATCCAAAAGCAAATCGCATGTTTGGCCACAAGATTACATCCATCCGTTTCACGCCTAAAAAACTGAATTGATCGTTATGAAATTTTACATAATATATAGATAATTTGGGGCCTCGAGAAGGACATGAGTTACTTTTCAGCCTGCATAGCGTGTCAGACTTTTACTGACTAAAAACCCACCCGTGTTCCTTCAGTTGCCTATGCCAGGGCCACGGTAACTGAAGGAACACGAGTGGGTTCACCTGCTACGATCCTTACATACTCCTTTTGGTTACATAAGCCAATTCTCGTACATAAAAACGTTAAAATTCAAGTCGCTATTTCATGCCAGCGACAATCAAATCGTCGCTAATCTAACTGACGTATCTGACATTTGGCCTCAGCCGATAGCCGACTTAACGATAGTAATTTGGTACATTTTCCAAGTCGAATCGATCTGTCTAATCGGGCTATGCCTTACGGTCTCCATGACAATGCAAAAATCGAGACCGATGTACCTACAGTTTACAAAAAAAAAAGAAAAATAGCTTGCCCTGTAAAATGTGCTTCTAATCAGTTACGTCACTTGTTTAAATTAGAGATGAAATGTCAAAAATATAGATAAACGCTATACCATTTTTCGATAGATTGAGATTGAGATGAGAACGTTTTTAAAAATACGAGAACTGTCCCTCTGGTCATACACACGCCGGTTGCGAGACTTAACATTTAAAAAAATATGTGTCATCGACAGTTTCACATCACTAACAAAGCCCGTCGGGCGGCTCGCGGGCCGTTAAATTCACAGTTTCAGTAAAGAAACTATTTAGTTGGCTCTTTTGTTAGTTACCATATTGGATAAGGGTTTTAAATGTTTAAAAGGCTTGCTTGATTTTGTACTGATTGAATTGAAAAATGGTTGATAATTATTATTTATACCATTCCCTATAAAAAGCTTATTTATACCATTCCCCCTCTAAAAAGCTTATTTTATTCACTGAAAACAGTGAATAAAAAGCACTTTTACTCACTGTTTTGATGTTTGAAAATGGAACACACCAATGTTTCGACCACAGATTTAGAGAACCTAGGCTAGATGCGGCATGTTATTAGATAGTATGAAAACCGAACGTGTCATCTTTTTTATACCTACGATAACTTCACCACAGCCATTTAGTGATGTGCTCGTAAACAGAATTGTTTCAATCACTAAGCGTCACTGAGCTAACAGACTTTTTTTAGTACGAACAGTCGAATATGCAGGGCACGCTTGGTCGTGGCTTGCCGTATCTAGTGTAAGTGTAATCTGTGTATTCGACCTATATTGATGTGTTCTAAATTCAATTTGATTGGTCGACATTTTCGACAAGGAGTTTAGCATTAGAATAAAAACTGTTTTGTGTTCTTTGCTGTCCTTAGTAAAATGGCGCTATTTTGAATACTGTAAGTTGTACGAACACAAAGTTTAGTGTTACTTTAATCTTTAATTTTGTGTTTGTTTAGTGTTGTTCTAATCGATTAAAAATGCATTCTAGTGATGAAGATGTGTTAACACCTGAGTTTGTGAAAGAGAGGGCGGCCGATATAGTGGAAAGCTTGCTACCCAAAAAATCAAAGCCAATTTAACTTTCCTTTTCCTTCATTATATGTATATTTTCACTTAAATCTTTCTTTTTCTCGTAGTCATGGTATAAAGTATAGTATGCAACTCTTGAATAAAACGGATTTATATCGAGGGCCATGAATCACTCGCGTCGCTCAGGATTCTAACACTTGAATCACTCGCTACGCTCGTGATTCAATCATCATGAATCACTCCCTACGGTCGTGATTCAATCGTTAGAATCCTTCACTAGCTCGTGATTCATCTATGCCCCTCGCTTTAAATCCGTCCTTTATTCACTAATTGCATAATATACTATTTGTTAACAGAAAACAGTGAATAAAAAACACTTAAAATCACTATTTTGGTGATTTAATTTAGAACACACCAATATAAGTTGACATATACTGGTGTGTTCTAAATTCAATTTGATTGGTCGACATTTTCGACAAGGAGAATAAAAACTGTTTTGTGTTCTTTGCTGTCATTAGTAAATTGGCGCTATTTTGAATACTGTAAGTTGTACGAACACAAAGTTTAGTGTTAGGTACTTAATAATAAATCGATTAAAAATGTATTCAAGTGATGAAGAAGATGGATTTTATGAAAGAGAAGGCGGCCGATTACAGTAGAAAACTTGCTACCCAACATATAGCGCCTGGTTTACACCAAATCCAATTTAACTTTCCTTTTTCTTCATTAAATGTCTATTTTCGCTTAAATCTTTCTTCTTCTCGTAGTCATGGTATAAAGTATAGTATGCAACTCTGAATAAAACGGATTTATATCGAAGGGCATGAATCACTCGCGTCGCTCAGGATTCTAACACTTGGATCACGAGCGTAGCTGTGCGTATTAACTATCGGCACTCGTGCAGGCTAGAGCAGTGGTGGCCCCGTGGTAACTGCCGTAATTTACGAGTTGTAGGTCGTAGATTCGAACCCAGACAGGCGCTTTACTTTGTGTAAATTCATCACCACTGCTCTCAAAACGGTGAAGGAAAACATCGTGAGGAAACCGGCATGTCCTAGAACCAAAAACTCGAAGACATGTGACATCTACCAACCCGCACTGGGCCCGCGTGGTGGATTACAGCCCACTGCCTCTCACAGAGAGGAGGCCTGTGTCCCAGCAGTGGGAACATTATAGGCTGATAATGCTATGCTTATGCTACTCATGTAGGCTATTTGAGTGCTCTACTTAGTTATGACATAATCTCACGCCATGAATCCACCGGAGGGTTAGGGAGATAAGTAGTTATGAATCAATGTTGAACTCTACTTACCTTCCATTTTTAGGATTCCGTACCAAAATGGTAAAAAAGGAACCCTTATGGTGGGACTCACTCTGTCTGTCTGTCTGTCTGTCACAGCTGGATATCTCAAGAACTGGTAAATAACGAACAGTTTTAGATGACATAAGTTTTTTAACTGTCATGGTCACTAACATTGTTATTAACACAAACGGGATATTTACCATGTTTACTGTTTTTGAGTTCCCGATATTTCGGCACTGTTGCAAGCACCATGATCACGGATAAACTGAAGTTATTGCGGGTGGGTGTTTTATGAGCAGACAAATCGGTCTACCCTCTTTCTTGTTCGTTTTTTGCACTAACTGAGTGCAAAAAACGAACAAGAAAGACTGTTACTCAGCACCACTACCACTGTCACTCAGCAAACATGGTAAATATCCCGTTTGTGTTAATAACAGTAATCATCCCGTTTGTGTTAATAACAGTAAATATCCCGTTTGTGTTAATAACAGTTTTAGATGACGTTTGCCCAACTATTTTACAAATAAGAAAGACACAAAAATACATTTAAGTATGTTTTTTCTGAAAGGGGGTCTTAAAAATTCGAAGTGGGGCTACTAGGGCATGTGGGGTATCATATGAAAGAACGCTGTTTGCGCATTCTCAAATATATTTTTTTTCTTTTTTTTAGACCGCATAGTTTTCGAGTTTTTATGAAAAATGTTTAAAAAAAATACCGTTCCCCCCTCTTATCTCCGAAGTTTGCAAAGAGAAAAATCTGAAATTATTCTATGTGATAGAAGTTTATGTATAGATTACAGGAAAAATAAAACGATGTCTCTCTCACACTTTTCAGAAATCGGAACGGAACTCTCGGTGCGCGAGTCTGACTCGCTCTTGACCGGTTCTTTAAGAAAGGACAACGCTACTACATTTAGCATAACATACAGGGGGTGGATATTAAGTAGGCGTGGTTAGGTCACGCATGCGCAGTAGTGTCGGTCCCTACTCTTGTGAAAATCTTTTGTGTTAAGCAGATTTTATTTCATGTAAATAATTTTATGCGGTCTCAGGTTTTTTGATGGGTTATTTTATGTTTTAAACGTGTGTTTCAAGGGGTTGTATAAGGATTGTCTTTATATGTATCTTTAAACTCTATGTCAGGAGCTCGTGGCTAAGTAATAACAGCCGCACGGGTCGATCCATCAGGGTAAGCTACGCTTGTCGGGGTTGGTCCGTGGATGGGTGACCATCTTTACATACCGACACTCCCCCGTGCCTCGGAAAGCACGTTAAGCCGTTGGTCCCGGCTGTCATTCGTGGATCTTTGACAGTCGTTACGGGTCGTCAGAAGCCCGAAAGTCTGACAATCAGTCTTACCAAGGGGTATCGTATAACCCAGTAACTGGGTTGTGGAAGTCAGATAGGCAGTATCTGTATGTAAAATACTGGTAGGTATTCAGCTGCATCCGGTTAGACTGGAAGCTGACCCCAACATAGTTGGCGCTTTTATTTTGGTTCCAGCGCATTGTTGCTCTCTCTTTTTTTCGCATGTGGAAGTAATTGACTCTGTCACTTACTTATTCCCACCTAGTTCGCTTTTGACATACACCTTTTAATGATCGTGAATTACGAATACTTGAAGAAGATGGAAACGGCGTTGGCACTATACTGTCAACTCCTATCATATCTGCCGTCCTGGTACTCGCGCAGGTCTCCTACTTCTGGTAGGCCTTCGCGACCAATCCATCTGCCTAGCCTTTTAATAACAATAATAATATATTATTTCGGGTAACTATGACCCATAACATAAATACCTTACAGACTATCATACATATTTATAAAAAACCGGTCAAGAGCGAGTCGGACTCGCGCACCGAGGATTCCGTTCCGATTTCTGAAAGTGTGCGTGTGTGTGAAAAGTGTGCTATTTAGAGACATCGTTTTATTTTTCCTGTAATCTTTACATACACTTCTATCACATACAATAATTTCAGATTTTTATCTTTGCAAACTTCGGAGATAAGGGGTATTTTTTTTTTACATTTTTCATCAAAACACGAAAACTATGGAGCCTAAAAAAAATAAAAAAAAATTTGAGAATGTGCAAACAGCGTTCTTTTATATGATACCCCACATGCCCTAGTAGCGCCACTTTGAATTTTTAAGACCCCCTTTCAGTCCCGGTTACAAAAAAAATGTAATACTTTTACTTTTTTCTTATTTGTAGAATAGTTAATAAATAATTAATAATAATAAATATCCTTGGACATTTCACACAACGCCATCTAGTCCCAAGCTAAGCAACCTAATGCTTGTGTTATGGTAACGAGATGGCTGATAAACTACTTATATACATTTTTTTTTTTTGTAAATACATACATATTATAGATAGAACGGGTACACGTCAAGTTGGTTTGGTCAAGTTGGGTACACGTCATCTAAAAACTGTTCCAAATTTCAAGTTGATAGCATCAGTAGTTCTTGAGATATCCAGCTGTGACAGACAGACAGACAGACAGACTGAGTCACACCATAAGGGTTCCTTTTTTTACTATTTGGTACGGAACCCTAAAACCACAAAAATAAACTATTGCATACGAAGTGACGGCGTCGTATTCTTCCGCGGAATCGCCAATACACGACACCCTTCGGCCAAAACTCTTCCTTGAGTACGGTCTCAATATATTGAGTCGGAATCGGAACTCGCACCACGAACGACTTGAAATTCGTATTGTGGCGCGATGCCAACTTCTCGACCCTTAAGGTCCAGCTGGTCTTCCCTCGAACATACTCCACGATCTCCTCAACCTTCCCAACTCCAACCTATCCTTCCCAACTATGTTGGGGTCGGCTTCCAGTCTTACCGGATGGAGCTGAATACCAGTATTTTACATGGAGCGACTGCCTATCTGACCTCCACAACCATTACTGGGTAATACGATACCCCTTGGTAAGACTGGTTGTCAGACTTTCGGGCTTCTGACGACCCGTAACGACTGTCAAAGATCCACGAATGACAGCTTAACGTGCTTTCCGAGGCACGGAAGAGTCTCGCTATCTAAAGATGGTCACACATTCACGGACGAACACCGGCAAGCGTAGCTTAACCTGATGTATCGACCCGTGCGGCTGTTATTACTTAGCCTTGGTACTAAACTTTAATAATAAAAGGAACTTAAGTATACAATATTAAAACAAGGATCAAATTAGATTGCCCGCGTAGAGCTTATACAGGGTTGCTTGTGATTCGACGTATTCCTTGCAGGACATCACAGTAGGGTTAAAATTCAATAAATTAAGCCATTAAATGTTCTACCGAAATTCAGTTTTTTTTTTTTGTAATTTTTGTCTAAGAAAAATATAAATTACGAAAAATAAAATGTTAAATTAGTGATATTTGCCAAAGTTTTAGGCATTTTTCAACTTTTATTTTTTAAAGAAAGATCTGCTACGGCATCAGCTGTGATAATAACTTAAATTCTAATAAAGTCGCGCCGTAAATCATTTTTGAATTGTATTTTTCATAAAAAAAAACTAAAAATCTAACTAACTCAAAAACTACTGAATTTCGGTAGAACATTTGGTGGCTTAATTTGTTGCATTTTAACCCTACTATGACGACCTGCAAGGAATACGTCGAATTACAAGTAACCCTGTAGACAAATGCTCCACTGCGCTATAAATAAAATAATTATCGCCCCAATCACAATTTAAAACTCAACACATTTAAATCACTAATCACCAGCTTAACAATCACCGAAATATCACCATTTATGATTGTGAGCATAAAAATAAACAAATTAAATTACTATAGTACTAATTGTAATCACCCTATAGATGCAACCCCTAGTAATACGATGCTATTGTAAATTGAACTTTACCGTTAAGAAAATAAGATTCAAAATTCTCTACGACATCTTAAGGTAGTATAAATCGAAGAGTGCTTCGGTAAAATGAAACTTATTTCTTGAGGGATAAGGTTGTTTTATTAAGTAACGGAGAACAAGTGATGACTGGTGACATATGATTAGTTTGTTGCAATTAATTTTATTTATATTCATGTTTGTTTTAATTTGGGGGTGGGCAGAGGAAATCTCGAATAAGATTACAATAAAAATGTGATTATTTCAATGCCTATTACATACTGGGACTGGGACTTAAATAGGTACTATCGAAAGCCGTTGCGCCTCACCCTTTTACAAAACTTTTTCGGTTGCACATTGAAATCGTAGTTTGCAACGACCTATTTTAGTTTGACCAATGAATGAAGGATGAGCCTTTTTTTTTTCAAAGTTAATTGTTTTTGTTTGACCAATGAACGATGAATGTCGCCTAAGAAGGATGACCCTAAAATAAACCAATGTCCCTTTTCTTAAACTTTTCGTACAAAAAATGGTTTTAACCTTGTTTTTATGATGTGCGCCGAAGCGTTTTTGGTGGACGAAAACAATATAGGCCACTAGCCACTGGCCCGTGCAAACGAAAAGCACCCCTATGGGGGTGACGGACAAAAGTAGTTGACTGTACGTACGTAGGTACTGTATGTACTGATGTTTCTTTCATAAACGTGATCTAAGGAAGGTTTTAGTATAGGTATCTATATAATACATTAGCTATTCTTATGTTCGTAGTAATATGCATAGGTACCTAAATGTACTGTATCGCCGGCATTTCACAGCGGATTTTGATATTTCTAATTTCGTTCGTCTTGGGCTTATGTAATTATGTATTCAACTAACAAAAATGGAAAAAAAATACTTTAAAAAAAGGAAAAAGATCTGATTTCTGAAATCAGACAAAAAAAAAATAATTTACATAGCTTTAAGTTTGGAGGCACCTTTTAAGCAAAGATTTGCTTGTATTAGGTGGTCCAGCTCTTCCAGTTTACTTTAACAATACACAAGTTGAGAGAATAGTTTTGAAATAAAGATGACAAATCCGGAGAAAATCTAACTCACAAATTGCAAAAAAACGCAAGAAAATTTCGCGGGCTACCTTAGCGCAACCCCCTTAATGCCTAATATTCAACATCACTTTTTAAGCTTAAAACTAAAAATAAAAAAAAAATACGAACTCAAACTTTTTCATTCAACTCACCCTACATCGCTATTGTCACTTGCCCAAGCGCGAAAGTGCCAAAATAACACTATAATAATAGGATCAATTTGGTACCGAATTAGGGTCGACATGGACTCCACATGCCGATATTATGATCGACCCTATCTATTTGATGGGGTGCCCCATAAAAATAAAGTGGTACATTCAAATCATATGTTATGGTGTTTTGAGGGCCATGGCAGACACCCATGGCGCACAAAACTCTTACGCTAGTTTTTAATATCCTTATAACCTTGAAAGACATTTAATTCAAAGTAATTTCGAGAATCAAGTTGAGCTCTTGAAAGCTGGTGCTAAATTGTGAAAAAAAATATATTTCTACTTAAATTGCTTGTATATTAAAGTTTAATAAATAGAGGCATACATATCTTAATGTAACTGTAATAATATACAGGGTGTCAGGTTAAACGAGGGACATATTTTAACGGAGTGTAGTACTCATCATTATGAACAACTTTTGCTATGGGACCAAACCTGAAATCGCGAAAAAAAAATCAGCTGTTCAGTACATTTATGATTAGATTAGATTAGATTAGATTAGATTAGATTTATTTATTTGTATAAACATGGTACATACACACAAGAGCATGCAAGATGATAATAATTACATTATGTCCAATCATGTTTAGCCTTATAATATATTGGCGTACAAATATTTTAGTCATATTATACTTTTAATGAATATAAATCAATATAAAATAAATAAATTGTAACTATTTGCATAAGTACCTACATCAAAGAAATTAATCAAACTGCTATGTCAAACTTACAACTAAGTATATTATAATAAAATTAAAAATTAATGTCAAACAAGTTTTTCGATTAAAAATTCAGACACACTATAGTACGCTTTTTGCGATAAAAACTCTATCAACTGACGTTTGAACTCACTGATACTCAGCTCCTTCCAACGTTTAGGTAGCTTGTTAAACAGAGTTGGAGCCATGCAGATGATACTTTTGTTCGCATAATTCGTCAAAATGAACTGAATGTACTGTCCCATAGTAAAAGTTGTTCATAATGATGAGTACTACACTCCGTTAAAGTATGTCCCTCGTTTAACCTAACACCCTGTATTAATAGATTTTTTTCTTCTTTAATTATTGTGAATGTGAGCACTATGTGGATCTTTTTTTCCTTTTTTAGTTTTATTGATGGTCTGACATTTTTGAGTACTTTATGCGACCTACCCAAAAGTCCTTTCTTTGGTATTGTTGGTCGAGTTATTGAGCTCCTTAAATCCTGAGTTGAGCTACACGATTGTTGACAAATGCTTGCACTGACTGGACAGGTCCACTCAAATTTTTATGATTCTTTCCTCAAAAGAGCATTTCAGACATGGATCTACATGGTCCTCACATGATCTGACCAAGATTATGTCTGGACTTTAAAAGAGACTTTGACCCCTGAGTTTGTTTCGCCATTTCTTCTCAGGGCAGGGTAGTCAGATAGGAAATGTCGACTTCATCTAGATTACCTATTTAAAAAAAAATAATTATGACGTGTAAAGTGATTTCGATATCCTTTTACAGAATAAACAATTTAATTTCATTTCAGAACAGACAAATAAAATTATAAATCAAAAGTGACACCACCATTTTCTTATGATATTTCTCTATTTATTAAACTTTAATTACCTACTGATTTTAGAAACTGGTAAAGCATGTTTATATTTTTTAACCGACTTCAAAAAAGGAGGATCTGTATTTTACCCGTATGTATGTACGATTATGTGTGCTTGTATGTCCGCGAATTTCTCAAAAACTTATGAACCAATTTTGATGATTCTTTCATTAAAGTGATCTACATACTTTCAGGAAGGTTTTAGTCTAAAATGCATTATCAATATCTAAATCGAATTTATAAATATCTTTAAATTCACTTGACAACCTAGGTATACTCACCGGGCGAGAATCAAATATCTTTAAATTCCCTTGACAACCTAGATATACTCAACGGGCGAGAATCAAATAATTTTTAAATTCCCTTGACAACCTAGGTATACTCACCAGGCGAGAATCAAATATCTTTAAATTCCCTTGACAACCTACGAGGTATACTCACTGGGTGAGAATCAAATATCTTTAAATTCCCTTGAAAACCTAGGAATACTCACCGGCCGAGAATCAAATATCTTAAAATTCCCTTGACAACCTACGAGGTATACTCACCGGTCGAGAATCAAATATGTTTAAATTCCCTTAACAACCTAGGTATACTCACCGGGCGAGAATAAAATATCTTTAAGGATGATGCGCCACGGTAGCCCGCGAAATTCAAAATTTCTTACGTTTTTTGCAATTGCGGTCAGTGTGAGCTTGTATGTTGATTAAAATATGATTCACGGTCGTAGCTAATATGGCTTTACAGAATTATAATCATTAGAATCAGCAATACAACTCCATAAGTTAGCATTTACCTCAAACCTCATGATTTCATTAAATCGCTAGATTTGAGGTAAATGCTAACTTATGGAGTTGTATTGCTGATTCTAATGATTATAATTCTGTAAAGCCATATTAGCTTTCGCCTTAAATTCCCTTGACAAAAAAATCTGCGACTAATAACCAAAAAAGTTCGCTTTAAGTAAACAGTATTTTAAATCAAGACTGACCAAAGCGATCTCCTCCTTCAGCAATCTCAAACACCATCATATTTTACAGTCCCCTAAAGTTATTGACACAAGAGATATACCGCACATACATAGCTATACCCGCCATAGCTCGGGGGGCGAGAATCAAATTACCCTGATTGGCGTCTTGCGCTCGACGGAGCGACTTAACGCTATTGTGTTGATATCCGAATTGTGCTAGACTGTGCGATTTGACGAACGTAGGTATATTATTGTGTTTTGGAGAAGTGTGTTTATGTATTGGATACAGTTTGACACGGAATGAAAGTAAGAAGATACAATAGGGTTAGGAAAAACAACGTTCCAAAAAAGGATCCAATAAGTTAGTCCGTTTTATGTACCTATAGTCAACGACCTATAGTACTGCTTCGCACAACTTTTATCTGGATCTTGAAGAATAACTTTAAATTAAAAAAAACTTAACAGCTTCTGAAGTCAGTGCCAAGCTAATCATTGAAGAATTGAAGACATACATGAATAAAACTATTGAAACTATAAAATAAACATGGTCGCATTTCGATCAATGGACCACAAGTATTTATAAATGCGAAAATTTGTGAGGATGGATGTTTGTTAGTCTTTCACGCAAAAACTACTGAACGGATTTTTATGAAATTTGGCACACAGATAGTTTATAACCTGGACTAACACATATAACACTTTTTATCCCCATATTCTTACGGGTTCGAAACTTACGCGGGTGAAACCTCGGCGCACTGCTAGTACGAATATATGTATAAGTAGATTGAATTGCCTTTAAGTCCGGAAAACAACTTGCTGGGTTTACTAAAAAAATCATCACAAGATTCAATAAAACAGTTCATCAGAATTCTTACAGTGATATTTCAGCATTAGCTTATATAAACAAGAAAGACAACACTAAAATAAACTAACATTTTGCTAAATTTTTCACCGCCAAAATTCAAACAGAAAACCCGCCATCTTTTCCATAGAGCAGAGACCAAAGCCGTTTACCCATAGACAATAAATGTAACCTCCTCCCGTTAGATTAGAAGCACACGTATTCATTGCTCAGGCTATAAATCTGCCAAGGGTGCGTTGCACTCTGAAAGTTGCTCTACTTACGATATACGATTTATATTGTTTTGTGTTGCGTATACGTAGTTCTGAATTCATAAGCTTAGCTGAAGTTTTACCGATATGTTCAGCATGCGAATGTGTTATTTTAGAATTATGTAATGGAAAAAACAAATGGAAGTCTTTCAGCTGAAATGATGATGATGATGATATCATACAAGTTGATTCATAAATAATAAGTATTTTATTTTTCAAACTTCAATCCACAGGAAATTTAAGAAAAAATAAGGATTTAAAACTATATTTTGCTTGTAGAACAAATTATTATTATTATTGTATTATCTTATTTTCCGTTTGTAACTTTTGTGGCGTCTTTCGTAACTTTCGTGGAAACCGAAATTTCAAAATACTCGTAGAATATCACTGTAGTTTATGCACCGATTTCATATAATCAAAATTGGACTTATTATTTTTACAGCGTCTTAAATGCGTGTCGATTTATTTGAAGATTACTCTAAACAAAAATCATTCGCCATGAAAGCTACGCGGAGAATGAGAAAACTTTTTACTCATAAGTCCCAATAAGATTGCAGAATTTGCGCCGTTTGAGGTTTTCCGCACCCGCAGCAGCCGCCCCAGCCCACACACCATAAACTTATTAGATTCACACATTAGAATTATAGTTTTACATCACAGGACACTGCTCATTAAACAAACACTTCCATACAATAGGAATAACGGACAGTCCTCTGTGCAGGGCTCGCATGGAGGCCGAGGAGACCGTTGCGCATGTGCTCTTTGAATGCACAGGCGTCACCCAGATTAGAACAGAAACTCTTGGAATCCCCCGATCTTTCACAGATATTCTTAACAGACCCAGAGATTTGATTAACTTCTGGAGGAGGTGGGCTGGTTGGAATAACCCACGAAGGCCGCCATGGCTCATGCACAATGGTCCACATAAAGGACTAAATGCGGAAACCAAATCCTAGCAAACACGAAGTAGAGCCACTATCCATTCAGCTGGCTGTCCTAACTTTCGGTATAAATAACACAAGACGTTCAGTAGTCTAGAGGGGAATGTCGGACGACAAAATATACGGATTTATTGTATACTAGCTCCTTACTGCGGAGTCGGTCGATGTTTGTACTGGATTCTACGTCCATAACGCAGGTTTTAGGGCTTGAAATCACTGAAACTTGAAACGATGTCTAAATGCCTATCCAATTAATTTATCTGTTGTTTCGATAAGATGTTCATCTCTTGGTATTTTTCATTGGCTGATGTTATTTCCGACAACCATTGACGACACAACACAATATGAGACTTAGCAGTAGATTAAAAGTCGGGAGAATGCGTTGCTAAGCCTGTCAGCCTGTCAGTTTCTATTATGAATCAAATTCACAAAACACATAATTATCCGATAGTATGAGATTGATAGGTTTCAAGAACGTATTCTGCCGACGACTGGACAAGGGACGTGAAAAAAGATCATGGCTCCATCATGGTTCCGTTGAGAAAAAGATCATGGCTCCATCATGGTTCCGTTGAGAAAAAGATCATGGCTCCATCATGGTTCCGTTGAGAAAAAGATCCTGGCTCCATCATGGTTCCGTTGAGAAAAAGATCATGGCTCCATCATGGTTCCGTTGAGAAAAAGATCATGGCTCCATCATGGTTCCGTTGAGAAAAAGATCATGGCTCCATCATGGTTCCGTTGAGAAAAAGATCATGGCTCCATCATGGTTCCGTTGAGAAAAAGCATGGTGCTAGGTCGTATACAGGGTGTAAGGGACAGCCCTCCGCAAACTGATAGGGTGCATTCAGTACGTCATACTAAGATGACCGGTACATGAATTTTTTCAGGAACGTTAAGGGAATCTAATAAACCTGATTTGTTTGTGTTTTTGAGCAAAAATCGGAGCGTCTATTACTGGTTGGGAGGGGTAGGTAATAGGTATGCGGTGAGTTCGATGAACTCTGTAGCTAGACAGAAAGTGAACAGCTGATTTCACGCTTCGTTGGTTAGAGTATTTCAACATCCATTGCTAGTTTTTTTTTTTTCGTTTTTTTTTTTGCAGTATTTTTTACATAAATGGAGTGCTGCGAACACACAATGCAATTTTACATTGAAATAATGAAAATGTAACTGAAAAAAATTTTGAAAAAATGAAAATTTTCCTGAGAAAATTTCCGGTGGAATATGATTCAAAATGAGGATCTGAATGCACCCTGTTAGTTTGCGGAGGGCTGTCCCTTACACCCTGTATAGCTCCGTCCCGCTCTCACACTGTAATTCACCATGATGGATCCATGATCTTTTTCACTTCATAGTACGGCCCCTGGTACGCTTTGGAATGGGCAACTAACTAACTTATCTTTCTGATTGACCGACTCCTTGACAATTTAAAAGTGCCTGTAATTAGTTTATTTGAAATAAATTATCAAATTAGAGATATAAAAAGCCTGAAACAGGTTATAAAAATCAAAACTAGAAAAAAGTTCTCTTAAACTTTTCTAAAAATATGTAGAGTATGAGGAACAGGGTGTAAAGTTCACTCATCCTCCATAGAAAAGGGAGGATCCTCCGACCAGACGTGTTTCGTGTCTGGTGGGCTACTGCCCGACGGTTGATGTCGGGACGTTGTATATATGCCAGTCGCGCGGTAAACTCTGATTGCGCGATGCAGGATTTTGCGTGACGTCAGTGTGATACCCCTGATGTCCCTCAATTACGACGAAACAGAGCAAATTCTAAAAACTCTTTCGTAATATCAATTCTAGCCAAGGAGAGGCACTCAACTTTATCCTTTACTCGCGACCCCAGTAAATTTTTCCTGTACGTTAAATTCAATTTACACACACACACACACATATACTTCAAGCACACATCCACACACCCCCCCACTCACACACACACCACACACATTACACACACAATCACCACTACAGGCTCATTCTAAACAATTTTCATTTTTTTTTTTTGTATTAGTTTAGTCTTTTTAGTCTTTTCATTTTTCATTGTTAATCTTATTGCATAAGTTTTTCAATAGTATTTACTCCCGCGAGAGGGCACTGGCTCTTGTAACACAGGTTAACCACCTAGCAGAAGTGTCAGGGCTTCACATTAATTGTAACCACTTCCTTAAGTAATAAAGATTATTTATTATATTTATTATTTATACGTAGTTCGCGTGTGGCGATGTTTGCCGCCTCATTTAAAAATCATTAAAAGCAGAGGTGTACCTTTATTACACTCACATTTCACCAGACTCCAGTTATGTCTAAGCCCCATGTAATAGGGGGCGAGCCTATTGCCATCACCCGGGCACTAATCCAGACTGCGGGCTGCTGCTGAGAAATTATATATAACTATGCCCACTTTGCCCACGACCAGTAGACCAAGGATGCAGTCAAAAATCAAAATATCATAAGTTAAGAGTTTATTCATAAAAAAAAAACCTTCTCCCATCACACGTAAAGGCAATGCTTGTACAGTCCCTAATCTTTCCCATAATTGACTATGGTGATGTGTGTTACTACGACCTGAATGCAGATCTCCTCAATAAACTGGACCGCCTTCTCAATAATTGCATTCGATTCGTTTTCAATCTTCGTAAGTATGACCATGTATCCGCGCACCGTTTGCTTTTAAAATGGTTACCTATTCGTCAGCGCAGAGAGCTGAGGGCTCTGTCTATGTTGTTTTCTATTCTTAACAAACCCACTTCTCCTTCGTACCTGACTTCTCATATTCAATACTTGTGCTCTGCCCATAGTATAAACCTTCGCTCCACCAATAATCGTCTTTTACGATGTCCTTCTCACCGCTCTGGTTTCATTCAGTCTTCTTTCTTTGTACAGGCGGTCTTTCTTTGGAACGCGCTCCCTCTGAACATCAGGATGGCAACCAATCGGTTGTCTTTTAAAGTGAAGACACGTGAGTATATACGTGAGAAGTTGGCAAAAACATCACAGCGCTAATTTGGTGGTTCATTTTCTCCTCTACTGATCGTTATTTCTCCTCTACCGATCGTTATTTCTCCTTACAAAGTTTATTCCATTTATATATATGTATGTATGTAGGTATATAATATGTATGTATTTAATCTTGTATTTTATAGTTATTTTCGTGTTATCTATCCTTTATGTTGCACCTGCCATGTTTTCTCTCTGCATCACCCTAAGGTTGACTGGTACAAAATGCCTCAGGCATTAAGTCCGCCTTTGTACGGTATTTTTTTTACTTGTGCATAAAGATTTAATAAATAAATAAATTCTACGAACAAGAAAAATATCATAAGTTAAGAGTTTATTCATAAATTCTACGAACAAGAAAACCCAATAATACTTTGCCCACGACCAGTAGACCAAGGATGCAGTCAAAAATCAAAATATCATAAGTTAAGAGTTTATTCATAAATTCTACGAACAAGAAAACCCAATAATACTTTGCCCACGACCAGTAGACCAAGGATGCAGTCAAAAATCAAAATATCATAAGTTAAGAGTTTATTCATAAATTCTACGAACAAGAAAACCCAATAATACTTTGCCTACGACCAGTAGACCAAGGATGCAGTCAAAAATCAAAATATCATAAGTTAAGAGTTTTATTCATAAATTCTACGAACAGGTACCGCTATTGAAAATTACCGTTGACGTACCAATAAATTATAGTAATTTACAATTCCAATTATAAATAAATAACAAATAAAAGAAGTCGTTAGACTTTTATTATACGAGAACAAACATATTTACCAGGATGGGACCAAACATTATTTTTAAACTTAAACCAAAGCTGTGCACGGGAAAGTCACGTACTGCCAACATGACTAAACTATTTATTTATCATATCGACACTTGAGCACGATTTTCTATTTATTTTCTGTACCTACATGTAGGTTTTAATGCATTTATAAGTTATTGAAAGTTTAATTTTGGCTGTATGAGTGTTGACTTTTGTCCTTTGTGTGGGAGAAAAAAAGTTGAAAGGGTTCTTTTTGGTTGAGCGTTGTGTGGGCGTGAAATGGGCGCACAAATGGGAATGGATTATTTCCTGATTTATTGATTCTTTATGTTCATTGATACAATGACAGAATTAAATTGATTGTCTCATAAATATACCTACCTACTTTATTTTTATTGGTGTTTTATACTCTAGAGTTCTAGACCGACGGAAGCTAACTGTTTTTTATTTAATTATCAACTTAAGATTGCTAGAACGTATTCAAGCTAAAATATAAAATAGCTTGTAAAAAGGAACTTAAAATTGTATCTGAATTTCAATAGTTTTAGCCTAGAAATAGAATTTTAACATCGCGTAGGAGAAAAAAACCTAAAGATGTTAGTTTTTTATAAAATAATAAAACTAAGTGGTACAAACCATCGTGTTACCACCACTTCTAATCCCATTCACCCCAAAAGACCACCAATAAAAATAATACAATAGTCAAACAACCGGAAAAAAACATGGCGATTCGCGCCAAAATTTGACAGATGCGTTCATGACATTATCGTGTTGGACAAACAACGCCAAATGTCGCGTTCGTGTTATAGTAATTGTTAATTATCATTTTTATAAGCTTAGCGGCGGGACTTTGATGCGATAAATTAGTTATATTAACGTTCGGTTAAATAAATAGTGGTAAAGTGGTTCGTGTTTTTATTATTGATTTGTTTAATTGAGATTGGCTAGGAATAGATTGATTCAATTACGTGTACGCGTAGGATACATTATCAGCTTTATCCTTTTTGTGTTACAATACCTATTAGTAAATTGTTTTTGTTTTCCTACAAAAAAAGGCGGGCCGTCGGCTTATTAGCCAACCATTATCACAAAAAGCCCAGTGCAAATACAAAATATTCTTTAAGATCTTGTAGACCAGACCAGATTTTCAATTTGTGTACTGAAAATAATTTACCAAGGCCCAAGACGTCTCTCTGACCCATTAAATTATTGCCTAATCAGTCATGGTCAAGTAAAGTAAAGCCAAACCGCTAAGAGACCACAATCAATAGAAAAAACTTAAACATACAGAAAACTAAGCCAAATAAATATCACACTAATATTATAAAGGCGAAAGTTTGTGAGTGTGTGTGTTTGTATGTTTGTTACTTCGTCACGCCCAAACGGCTGGACCGATTTGGATGAAATTTGGTACATAGATAGCTTATACACTGGATTAACATATAGGCTACTATAACGCGAACCGTTTTCTAACCGCTCCCGCCACAATCCGCTCGTCCAATAAGGTCGAGTCGAAGCTTCTAGAAGGTTCTAGAAGCTTCGAAATAAATGACGCGCAGCCTTGCCGTTGACATGCTGAGAGAGACGTATGTCAACCGTCAACTAGTCTGCGCACATTTTTAGAATTATTTTATTTATTTATTTATTTATTACAGCATGGAAGACTTACAGCTAAAAAAAAACTTAACAACAAAAAGGGAAACGATAGTCAACAGAAAACCAAAACAAAACAAACAAAACTAGATCTTTCCCCCGAACCAAACTGTTTATGTTAAACTACTTTTTATTCCGGCCTACGCGGGTGAAACCGCGGGGCGCAACTAGTAATATACAATTTTATTATGATTTCATATTTAAATAAACTTTCTCCAATCAACGCTAACTATTATCCTTCTTCCTCAGGTGCCCCACACGCTCTCCTTGGCAAGACTCGAAGACCTCGAACAGCCTTCACTTCGCAGCAACTCCTGGAGCTGGAGAAGCAGTTCAGGATGAACAAGTACCTCTCCAGGCCCAAGAGGTTTGAGGTAGCCACCAGTCTGATGCTAACGGAGACTCAGGTGAGGAGAACTGATGGAGATTAACTTACTCATAAAACTAACACTCCTTCTTTCTTCTACCGAATTTGGATCTGCAAGGATTTCTACCAGCCCATATCATTTTATTTAACAGGGTACAGACAACAGCACATCAAACTGTAAAATTTCGGCAAATGATTTTAAACCTTAAAATGTTGTTGGTGAAGTTCAAATCGAATGAGAAAATTTGAGTTTGTGTTCAAATTCAAGTTTCAAGTCAAGGGTCAAGTTACTACAAACTGTAAAATTTTCTGTGTGTGCTTAAATCTTTAAACGTCGATTGCACACCCAGGTGTTCAGATAACAATAGAAAATCTATTGTGTCTGCTAATGGGGTTGGCTTCTTAAAACTTTTGACAGATGACGCTAGCATAGCTTTCACCTGTCACATTTGTTTACTCAATTTGTGTGTTCGGTTTTGTAAATTTTTTCATCAAAATACCAGGATGGATGCTAAAATAAACATGTACTCAACATGGAGAATAAGCGAGCTAAATGCTGAACTGAAAAAAACGAGGTGCTTCTTTACAAGGAAGAAAAGCAGACCTTATTGAAAGGTATACTCTTAAAATTATACATCAAGCTATTTTATTTATGAAATAGTTTTGTTTGTAGGAAGTATACATTTCATAATACTTTTCGCCAATTACATTACTACAAAAAGCCAAATTAGACCACTTTTTTTTAATTACTTTTTCTAACCACTTTTTTTTAATTCTACAGCTATCGGAAATTGGTGTGCACCTATTTCTTTGCAATAAGGCACTTCACATTTCTTAGGCATTTTGTAAAATCAAACCAAATCAAAAAATTCATACAAATGAATATAATTTTGGTTAAAGCTATGCTAGCGCCACTTTGACAGTAGCCAACCCCATTGTCGTGCGACGGGATAAGTACTTACTGTCAACAATCATGCAAAAAAAAAATGGCAGCCATAGAATGGACTGCCGATAGAAGTGAAAACTTTAACATAAAACTATGCACAGCATGTCGTGGTGTCACGGTGACGCGAACCCGTAAGATTTCCCCTGCCAAAAATCTCTCAACGCGCCAGAAGTTTTCACTTGACAAAATGTACTAAATCTTTTTAATTCAATTAACACTCAGCACGCGTAGCATGACGACGTTTTGTCGACGGAAGAATAGACAAAATTACACATTGCCATGCTTAGACGCGTAGAATGCGTACAAATATTTCTACTATCTTCCATTTTGTCTATTCTTCTGTCTGTGCAGTGGTGTAATGTGACTATTCTAATTCTCTGTAATGTAAAATTCTAATATTCATATCACATTCAAATGCTTTCCATGAAAACATAATCCAACGGACTAACGGCCATTTTTATCTCGATAAACAAATTGAAGGTGGAAATTGGCTCATATTATACTGTTAGGCCTGTTATCGATATCACTGGGATTGATTGAATAGCCTATTTTATACATTACTCGCGTTACTGTTAATGCAGGTTTTTGTTAAAAATAACAAGTGTCAAAAAACATATTTTGAATTAAGTAGTAGTACCAACTTGCACTTACGTTTTTAACATTCAATAACAAAAATTAGAAAAACTACACGCCCTACAAGATATTCTAATACTTATTTAAATATCATAAACTGCTCACCGACACTACAAACAGCCCAATTTTGACATTTGTTTTGGCGCCAACACCTGTCAACATGGCGGATTTGTGCTTACAAATGTATGTTAAGATTACAAGGGTGGAATCGTAAACGTTACGGCTTTGCAGGTTTACGAAGGTTTAAAGATTAATCTCACACCCTCGGGGTGGGTCTTAGAAATTTATACGATATTTACACCTGTTTGGATTTATACGAGTAGGCACTTGTATGGTTTTATAGGCTAGGGGGTGGAAATATGGGTTTTAAATGGGACAAATATTTCTATGATGTAGCATGGTTTGTAGTTTAAAAGAGTTGGTTTGGCAAAGTGGGGCTGACAAAAGTCATGACATTATGAATTTAAAAACTTTCGACAGTGTTTTTCTGTAGGTACCTACTTCGATGTTTCGAAATCATCTAGTATTTATTAAATTATAATGCTAAAAGAATAAGCTGTCACGTGACTGAAGCCGCGGGCATAACTAGTACCCTTATAATATTTTTATTTACTCATTCTAACCAAGGTTTATTTTGTTCACAGGTAAAAATCTGGTTCCAAAACAGAAGAATGAAATGGAAACGTTCTAAAAAAGCCCAACAAGACTCCAAAAACAAGGACACACCACAGACTGAAGAAAAAAAACCAAAAGAAATACAAAACGAACAAGAGAAACCGTCCCCAATGACCGGAGATTTGACAGCTGTCAAACCTATGTTAGACAGGGATAGAATTATCGCGTTAGAGAGAGAAAGGGCGATGGCTGCCGCGAATTTTAATTCGAATATGGAAAATAGGCGCGGTATGGTCGTTATGAATCAAGATGGCGGACGACCTATGGATATGTTTAGGCCGTACGTGGTATGAGAGTAAATTAACTTTTCGTTTTTTATTAATTTCTTAGTTGTTTGAGTATTGAAAATCTTTTACGGACTTTTCCAAGCAATAAGTAGATGATTGTTTTTTTAAACCATAAACACATTTTTACCGCAAAGTAATAATCATATTAACACACAAAAAAGTTCCTTATTAAAAAGCGAGAATGTCAAAATGATCAGCAGAGCGTATACTACTTATACCTAATTAAATAGAATTAAGTAATAGTCTAAAACTAAGTTAGCATACCCTTCCTAGTCAAGCACAGTGTATATTTCTACATTTATTGTCAAATAATAGTTAATAATGTAAATAATAATTATTATTGTAATGTGTAATCTAATAATGTAAGCATTAGTTTAACTTTCCCATTGACTTTCAACAATTTTTTGACTGAACAACTGTACCGAAGCAAGTTATTACTTCTGAGAGACGTTTTCAAGTTAAAAAAACCGGGCAAGAGCGAGTCGGACTCGCGCACCTAGGGTTCCGTTCCGATTTCTGAAAAAGTGTGCTATTTAGAGACATCGTTTTATTTTTCCTGTAATCTTTACATAAACTTCTATCACATAGAATATTTTCAGATTTTTTTCTTTGCAAACTTCGGAGATAAGGGGGGGAACGGTATTTTTTTTTACATTTTTCATCAAAAGTCACAGTGCGGCCTAAAAAATAAAAATAAAATGTTTGAGAATGTGCAAACAGCGCTCGTTCATATGATACCCCACATGCCCTAGTAGTCCCACTTTGATTTTTTAAGACCCCCTTTCAGTCCCTGTTACTAAAAAAATATAAATATTTTTACTTTTTTCTTATTTGTAAAATAGTTGGGTAAACGTCATCTAAAACTGATCCAAATTTCAAGTTGGTAGCATTAGTAGTTCTTGAGATATCCAGCTGTGACAGACAGACAGACAGACGGACAGACAGACAGACAGACAGACTGAGTCACACCATAAGGGTTCCTTTTTTACCATTTTGGTACGGAACCCTAAAAACCGGCCAAGCGCATGTCAGACTACGCACAATGAAGGGTTCCGTAGTTGGGATGAATTTATCCCAAAAACAAACTTAACGTTTTAGTTGAAAAACATGTTCGGGGATACATCCGATATACTTACCTCACGGTCAATTTTCCAACAGGAAATGTTAGTTTGTAATCGCAATTTATATTTTTTATGTTATTTGGCCTACTTCATGACATCCGAATAGCCACTACTTACCGAATAAATTCAAAATGGAACACTGGAATTTGTATGAAACAGGCCCTTAGTCTTTAGGCTCTGTGGAATACGCGACAAGAAGACTTGACGAAGCTTCCCAAAACGCTACCCAACGAACCCATTTTTGTCAATTTTTTTTTTGGAAGAAAGTCCAGTAAGTATACTTATAGGTTAATGTCCTATTAGATTACATAATATTTTAACATTATTATTAAGGACTGATGCAGGCCAAATCTAGTTTTATTGTAAGGGTTGGTGCATAATATTGTAGAATGTTTTTTCGTTTATAATTTCTTTAATAAAATTTTGATTGCTACAAAACACTTTATTTAATTTTAAAAAACTTAGTAGGATGTCCAAAATGTAGCTACAAAGTTCACGATAATTGTGCACCATTATTTATAAATAAAAAATACAATAGATAATGCACTAAACACTTCTGTCAAAACGATGGCCGCGCTAAAGCTTCGGTTTCTTAAAAGAGCGGTGGCCGCCACATACCGTCCGTAATTTACCGGTGAATGACGTCACAGACCCGTTAAGTATTTATGAAAGCAAGTTGGTGTTTTCCTAGAGATCGTTTTTAGCGTTCCGTACCCAAAGGGTAAAACGCCTTAAAGACCCTATTACTCCGCTGTCCGTCCGTCCGTCTGTCTGTCACCAGGCAATAGTTAGACAGTTGACATTTTCGCAGATGATGTATTTCTGTTGCCGCTATAACAACAAATACTAAAAAACAGAATAAAATAAATATTTAAGGGGGCTCCATACAACAAACGTGATTTTTTTGCTCGTTTTTGCTCGATATTGATAACGGCAACAGGTAGACGCTTGAAATATTCGCAGAATATTTAATTATATATTCACTTTAAAAATAAATAATTAAATTAAAATAAAACAAATATTTAAGGGGGCTCCCATACAACAGACTTGATTTTTTTGTCGTTTTTATAGGTACGGAACCCTTCGTGCGCGAGTCCGATTTGCACTTAGACGGTTTTTTGACATCGTTAACCGCTGCCATTTTTTTCATGACAGCCGTCATTGCGGCCTTTATGTGGCGGCCACCGCTCTTCTAGAAAACTGTAGCTTGGTAAGCTCATTATTTGCCAAATGAGTTACTATAAAAAAAACTAGTACCTACAACTTTTATTTTCTATTAAAACTTTTAATTCACGAATTTTCTTTATTTATTTGTAAGAAAACAAGTCAGTATTTAAGTATTATTAATTAAAATGTAAAACTAACAATTAAGACATCTTTCCAACCAGTATTATTGTTTTAAGTTACTAACAAAAACGCCATTTTGTAAAAATGTAATTATAAATAGTTTTAAGATTAGCTATTGGCCATGCTTTTGTGCAATATTATATAGACATTAATTCATATTTATACGGCAATAATCTACCATTTACATACCAAGACCCCTCCGTGCCTCGGAAAGCACGTTAAGCCGTTGGTCCCGTCTGTCATTCGTGGATCTTTAACAGTCGTTACGGGTCGCCATAAGCCCGAAAGTCTTACAACCAATCTTACCAAGGGGTAACCAGTAACCAGTAACTGGGTTGTGGAGGTCAGATAACCAGTCACTCCATGTAAAATACTGGTATTCAGCTTCATCCGGTGGACAAGCCGACTTCAAAAATAGTTGGGAGAAGTCTAGGTAGATGACGGTGACCTATACTAGAATGGTTTAGGTAGTAATATAAAGGTAAACAATTTTGATGTGTCTTTTTACACAAACACATATTAAACAAATAAACTACTGCTTAAACTAATGGTTCAATTGATTTAGTAATCATTATTGTTGTATTTACATTTCGAAATGTCTTATTTAAAAAAAGATAATTGAAAATCTCTGTTTCTATGTAATATTTAAAATCGGTCGAATTCAGTTGCAATACTATTTTTCGAAAATGTTCTTAACTAACTTTTTAGACCTATGTATCCTGCTTATGCATATGAAGTTTCATTAAAATCGGTTCATTCATTTCGATAAAAAAGGACTTGAAAGTTTGTATGAAATGCCGTACGGAGCCAACGCTCTTAAATAGTATACTGCACACTTCATTGCATGCCACACTTGAAAAACAGTTCGAGGGTTACGAAGGATATTCCTAATACATTGGTTCATATGTATGAAAACATTGTCGGCTCAGCAACGAAAATAACGCAATGGACGTGACCTAAATGTCAAAATAAAAGGCACTGTGATTGATTGATATGTCATGTGTGTTACGCAATTACTAAGCAGGAATAATATTAAATTGAGTAGCAACAATGAATTCGAGGCTAATTATTTATTAAGTTTCTTTAGGTTCCCATAAAAAGTTAAAGGTAATCGCATGTTTTTTGGAAGAAAATTAAAATCATGTAATAAACATGCAAGTGTGGCCGCACCTTTAGTTACTATATTAAATAATAATATAAACGTAGCATTAAAAAAATACTTTAGTCAGTGACAAGAAGTACAATTCAGGACTAATAAATATGCAATAATAATTATAATATGCTGGTTTTTTAATAACTAGTCTGTCATTTCTAAAAAGTCTATGCCAGCTTTCCCTGCAAGATTTTTCTAAGAAGACAGCATCTTTCTTTCTGTTCCAAGAAGACAGCATTTTCATCAGCTGTTAAAATGCCAGCTCCTGGTTTGTGTCAAAAAGCACACACAGTTGTCTCGGCTCTCCGTACTTATTAAAAGCGATTTTGTATCTGTATCTACACGCACAATGGTTCAATTGGGCTTTCGAAATTATGACCTTAACCTCAAGGTCAATGACCCTGAGGTCAAGGTCAGTGACCTTAATAGAAAGGTCTAAGTGTGGAAACCAAATCCTTTAACATAGAACATCTGTATTCCTATATCTTTACTGCTCTAACTTACATAAGTGTAGGACAAAAGGAAAAGGATGTAGCATTCCTGATGCCGTTTACGAGGACAGCCTGCAGAAGCTATTAACTTAAAAGATGTGTCTTGTAGTATTTTGTCCTGAACTGTACGTCTTTCACAATTATTTATAAAAAAAAACTGTATATGTTTATAAGTGGAGTCTTGTACCATACTAATAATAATACCTAATCGTAAATAATAATAAATTATATGCAAATTATAAATAAAGATATAGTTGATATGTTGGATGTTGCTGTTTTATTCCTCTCACAAAATTGCCTTTTCTTCAATGGCCTGATTGTTTTCCGAACGGTACCAAGCGTGTGTATCAAAAATGTGAGGTCATATATAAGGGTGTATTGTCTATGAAACTGAACAACTTTCTCCATGGGATGAACATCGTAATCGCGAAAAAATTATAAACTGTCCCATGCAAAACTTCAATCCCGACCTAAATGTATGGGAGGCTGAAAACTTTTTCGCGACGACGATGTTGGTCCAATAATAGAGAGAAATGGAGGAGAAACTTGTATAGTTTGGGGTCTGTACCATATCCTTAAATATGACCACATATTTTTAATACACGCTGAATATCCTAACTAATATTATAAATGCAAAAGTATGTTTGTTTGTTTCACGACAAAACCACGGAACCGATCATTCTGAAATTTTGCATATACGTTGTCAGGTGTACAGAAACGGAAATAGGGTACCCGAAAATAAGTACTGTTCCTGAGGAAATCAACAATAACGTTCTTATGATAATAGATCGCCTTGTGCCCAGAAGCAGCGGCGTCTAATCTGTCGACGATGACGCGAAATAAGAAGAAAAATAGTACAGAAATCGATTGATGGCGATGGCATACGATTGACATTCCATAGTATGTTGGAATGCTATGGAATGGCACACGATTGACTCTAGTGGCAGCACTAGTTCTTACGATGATGTTTTTCAAAACATTGCGAATCTAAGATGGCTAGGACACAAGATTTTATGTAATCTATACTTAGTCTATCTATATCTATATAAATAAGAAAAGCAGTCCTGACTGACTGACTGATTGACAGACTCATCAAAGCCCAGCCCAAACTATTGAACCTAGAAAGCTGAAATTTTGCACAGAGGTTCCCTTTATAATGTAGAGAAGGAATAAGGAACGGTGCGGTTGTACGGTAGTCTTATTCAAAATGGTGGCCATACAAGAGCAATTATGAACGGAAGACGATCAAAATCAAAATATTAAAATATCACATACGGGCAGTATGGGCACATAAGAAACGTTGGAAGATAAGTACACGGTTCCAATTGGTCGTTTCTTATGGAGAAGAGCCGGCAAAAAACTCTTACAAAGAAGTAATGGAACAGTTAGGGGCGGGTTATTTGAAAATTGGTAGGTAATTTTGTAAAATGTTTGTATTTTCTATTTAATCATTATTTTAACGTTTTTTAATTTTATGGTGACTTTAAATACTTACGATAGGATAGTTACATAGATAGGTAGTTATTTAGTTATATTTATTATTAAATGTGTCACACTTTTGTATTCTCAAAGATATAAAATACATTCTATTGTAATAATTATTGTGATTTTGGGTGTGATATTAACATAAAGAATATAAAGAAGTAATTGGCTTTTACAATGTTTTAAAATTACCAGTGTTAATAGGTATGGGAGGACAGTGTAGGCCTATCAACAAGTACCAGATACTTAACAAAATAGAAAATGGTTTACAACACGAAATATAAAAGAATCTATACATTTCCATTACAAACTGTAACAAATCTGAATTAATATCCTGTCTACAAAAGGGATTAATACCATTATCAATATATCTGGATTTCTGTGAGACAAGCAGGATTTTTTTGTCAAATGTAATTGGCAGCTTGCCATTTAAAGATAAACTATAAATAAATTTAAATACATAAATCTCGGAGGACAGAAAGATGATGATTTTATAAACTGACCACGGCCAGGATCGAGCCAATACTAGCGACATTTTGTGAGTTTTATGACTCATTAGCAATACTAAAGTGATGGTCGGTGTTATTTTTTTTTTTTAACAATTTATGTACACACAAATAAACAGAGCTTCTGCTGGGGAGTTTGTTCCGCTACTTCTTCTTCCCAGCTAAAGCACTAGGAAGTGGTGAAGGGCGGGCGTTTTGTGGGGACTGTCTTACTGTAATTTCGACGTTCAAAAAGTGCTGATTCTCAGCCTAATTTGAATAAAGGACTTTTGATTTTGATTTTGAGACAAACTTATAGGAACAGAAAATACGTACAAAGGTGATGCTTATTTCAAAAGAAATCTCTTCCAGCATACCTGCGATAGGACAGAGGATAAAAAGAGATGTAGACAAAGTGTGTAAGAGTAGAAGAGAAAATAAGATACATAAAATCCAAAATAAAACATATAATATATACTTAAATACGGGAGTGATACGTAGGTTCGAATGACGTTTTTGCGAAGGTCGCCATTTCGAAAAATTATGCGAGTGGTACGCCAGTTCGAAAACTCATTAAATCGAAAACCGCTATATCGAATGACGTTATTGCGAAGGTCGCCATTTCGAAAAATTTTGCGAGCAGTACCAGTTCGGAAGTCATGGTATCGAAGTCCGATGTTGAGTTAATTTGTCTTTTTTTTTTTTCCAAACTAAATCAAAAGACCATGCTCTCTGTATCTCGTCTCATTGGGGCCGTGAGTTCGATTCCCAGACAAATTAACTCGACAACTGATTTCGACCACCATGACTTCCGAACTGGTGTGCTGCTCGCAAAATTTTTCGAAATGGCGACCTTCGCGATAACGTTATTCGATGTAGCGGTTTTCGATCTAATGAGTTTTCGAACTGGCGTACCACTCGCAAAATTTTTCGAAATGGCGACCTTCGCAAAAACGTCATTCGAACCTACGTATCACTCCCCTTAAATACATACATACTTCTAAAATAACTAATAACTATGTTGGTGTTTTGTAGGTCTCGTGGCTAACTGATAACAGCCTCACGGGTCGGTCGAACCAATCTTACCAAGGAGCATAGTAGTGTTACCCAGTATCTGGGTTTGTGAAGGTCAGATAGGCAGTCGCTCCATGTAAAATACTAAATGAAATTGTTTATTCTGAAAATCGGATATCGGAATCACTTTTACACATATAGACATTTCCTATCTCACTACCCTGAGAAGAAATGGCGAAACAAACTCAGGGGTCAAAGTCTCTTTTAAAGTCCAGACATAATCTTGGTCAGATCATGTGAGGACCATGTAGATCCATGTAGATCATGTGCAGATTGACTCGTCAACGTTTCAGCGCTCCTGAAGTCCTGCCCTGCGATTCTGTAAGACCTCATTCTAAACTTCGAATCTGCAGTGCGATTCTGTAACCATCGCACCGTGAAAACTTAGGTGAAGTGAGCGTGGAGTGAGCTGTCAATAGTGTCAATTCCTAGCAAAAACAAACTCACTTCACCTAAGTTTACACGGTGAGATATTTACAGAATCGACCGGCTGTAGTGCTACTCTGTAAACATCTCACCGTGAAAACTTAGGTGAAGTGAGCTGTCAATAGTGTCAATTCCTAGCAAAAACAAACTCACTTCACCTAAGTTTTCACGGTGAGATTTTTACAGAATCGACCGGCTGAATCCGCTATGAGTTTCTTGATTGGCGTTCTAAATTAAAAGTGTCAAATAAAAAACAAGTGAGCAGAAGTGATGCGAAGTGAGAGTGAATAGCGATGTGAGATGCGAGTTGTTGCTTGAATTTTACAGAATCGACGTACAGTTGGGTGAAGCCGATTACGTAAGTTTTGAGTCGGCAGACAACTCATTTTGCGTCGCCGTGTGAACGAAACAGGATTTTTGTATGAAACCGAATGTAGCAGAAATTACGCGACTCACAACTCAAAATAATTACGCTCGTCTGGCTTCACTCATAGTGTAGCAACTCCCTCTGGAGTTTCCGACGATACGACAACCTCTTTCAAAGTCCACAGATATAAACGTAAAATGCCATCGTCCAATGGCGACCTCGGGCTTACACTAGTTGTGAACCTGCGGGGTTCCGTTGACAATCGAGCACTCATTGACAAATCTATGTGGTCACGAGTAAGGCGACGCTCAAGAGGTTAAAAGTAAGGTCTTATGGACTCTAAACACAGGACGACAAATTAGTCAAATTAAGAGGAAACGTGGGTGCTCTTTTCTCCATACAAAAAGATACAAACGCTCTCGCCTGTTTTCTTTCTGGTTAATGACCATAAAGCAATGATTTTTTACAGAAATATAAATATCAGCTACTTGTATGCCCCTATGTTTTCCTTTTTGATGATATATTATTTTTATAAGAACTAGAACCCTCCAAAAATGCTCAACATTGCCTATTCAGACCGCAGTCAACAGACGCCTAGTGTACCAATTTGACAACTATTAACGAAAAAAGAAAAACATAGGGGCATAGTATATATCCTTCTTATTCAGTTTATGAAATATCTTTTAAATTGGTCCAATATTGGAGGAGGAAATAGGCGAGAGCCAAACCTCGAAATGTGACTTTTTACATAGGCTATTTAGTCGGATCTGCAGTTGTCCTTATCGCACGAATTCGAGGGCGGACCGCTCGCAGAGCGACAGCAATACCTTCTTAAAATACCTAATTTTCAAAAGTCTGGCCACCCGCCTTTCCTCTTAACACTACCTATTACAGTGACTGAGTAGACCAGTGGTGGGCCAGTGGTAACGGCCGCGACTTACGAGTCGTAGGTTCGAACCCTTTTTTTTGTGGATGCGAAATCATCAAATGACTTCTTCCACTCTGGGCGGAGCAGGAGGGCGGGTCAGACTTTTACTGACTAAAAGCCAACCGTGTTCCTTCAGTTGCCTGTGCCAGGGCCACGGTATCTCTTTCGAACAACCCGCGACCCCGACGGCATCGGCCCTAACGGACCCCAACTCTGCTGACATCTCTTTGAAGCGCGCGTGGAACACAACGTGCCGTCGACCCGGGCCTGGTCCTTACCGGACGGCGAGCTACCCATTGCTCGGAACAGGAACCTCCCGAAACAACCGTGTCCGGTGAGGACCTGCGTCAGGCGGAAAGTGAGGACGCCATGGCGCTTCTCCAACCCCTACTCAAAGAGGGGACTTATCGCCGCAATTGTGGCGTGCCCTAGGTTCGAGCCCTGACAGGCGCTTTTCTTTCTGTAAAATAATTTCATCACCGCTGCTATCAAAACGGTGAAGGAAAACATCGTCAGGAAACCGGCATGTCCTAGAACCAAGAATTCGAAGACATGTGACATCTAGCAACCCGCACTGGGCCCGCGTGGGATTACGGCCCACTCCCTCTCACTGCGAGGAGGCCTGTGTCCCAGCAGTGGGAACATTATAGGCTGATTATTATTATTACTAACTACTTTGAGGACCCATTCTGTTACTTTTTGTATAAACCTATATCTACACAAACTACATATATCTACTGGTAGAAACTGTTAAATAACATGCGACTGGTAACGGTTCGCTTACAACACTAAATTAAGCCGAAGGGGGGAAGGGGGAGGTGTAGCGTGACAGTGAAGTAAGGGAAAAAAATGAGGATAAAAATGTGAGGAAGAATTTGACGACGTCATAGACTCACAATGTCGAGTGGGTAAGTAAAACTGAGAGTGACAAATCTTATCCTTTAGTGTAGGGATGCACAGACTGCGGCCCGCCGGCAATATGACAGTCAAGTGGCTCGCCAGCAAAAATATTTCAGCTTATTTGGTTCTACTTAAAAAATGTGAACAAACTTTTTCGGTATTGAATAATATTAAAACAAACAATCGAAACCGCCTTGCAAATAAGCAATTTTACGTGTGCAACAATGCAGTGCCACGCTTCAAACTACTACTTATTTTTTTTATTAAATTTTTGGCTATTTTTATGTTTTTATTTTGTGCCGGTGGCCCGCCATTAGTTCAACATTTGCCCAAGTGTCCCATGGTCTCAATAAGTCTGTGCATCCCTGTTAGTGCTATGACAAAGCAAATTTTTGACAATTTGCACCCACATCTCGACAGTAAATAATTAGTGACATACATACATGATTGTACTCATGATAACAAAAAACTTTTACTAACAAAAAAAACTGCTGTTCCCTACATTTATGTTCGCATAACTCGTCAAAATGTAGGGAACAGCAGATTATTTTTTTCGCGATATTAGGTTTGGTCCCATAGTAAAAGTTGTTTGTTATCATGAGTACAATCCTGTGTGTCACTAATTACCAAGTCAGGGTGATGTTTAATTTCTATGTTATTGGGGGACAGCATAATCCAATAAACCGAGCACAATTCCAGACTGATAATGAGAATTTCTCAAGGAAGCGTAACAAACATGGATATATTAACAATGCCTGATCTAGATATCGAATCTGTGTCAGTAGCTGTGCTTCCAACCACTCGACCATGAGACAGTCAATCTGCCTAGCCTTTTCGCAACTATGTTGGGGTCGGCTTCCAGTCTAACCGGATGCAGCTGATTACCAGTATTTTACATGGAGCGACTGCCTGTCTGACCTCCACAACCCAGTAACTGGGTAATTCGATAGCCCTTGGTAAGACTGATTGTCAGACTTTCGGGCTTCTGACGACCCGTAACGACTGTCAGATCCACGAATGACAGCCGGGACCAATGGCTTAACGTGCTTTCCGAGGCACGGAGGAGTCTCGGTATGTAAAGATGGTCACCCATCCACTGACCAACCCCGGTAAGCGTAGCTTAACCTGATAGATCGACCCGTGTGGCTGTTATTACTTAGCCACGAGCTCCTCGTCCATGAGAGAGTAAACAGGCTAAATTATCATCATCATCATTTCAGCCGAAAGACGTCCACACCTGGACATAGGCCTCCCCAAGCACCGCCACTTCGACCGGTTCTGTGCTTCCCGCATCCAGAGGATTCCTGCGGCCTTTACAAGGTCATCGGTCCATCTTGTGGGAGGTTTTTAACGCTACGTCTTCCGGTATGCGGTCGCCACTCCAGAACCTTTTGGCTTCATCAGCCATCTGCTCAGCGAGCAATGTGCCCTGTCCACTGCCACTTAAGTTTGGTAATTACCTTGGTTCTCCTGCGGAGCTCTCCATTTGCGATTCGGAAACTCCAAGCATAGTCCTCTCCATTGCCCTTTGGGTGACTTTTAGCCTTCTAATAACGCCCATTGTGAGCGACCACGTTTCAGTACCAGTCATCACTGGCAACACGCACTGGTCAAAGACTTTCGCTAAATGATACAACCAAATGATAAAACCAAAAAACGAGTCACCAAAAGATACGAGACTTTCCCAAATTTTCCATTCACCACAGCCACCCTATATTCTGAAGTGATGTTGGCAGTATAAATTGGTTTGGAAAACTCAGCTGCTCTGTATTCTGTACCCGTCGGAGAGCGAGAGGGAAGTAGTACCGTCTCGCTCTGAAGGTGCCTGTTATGGATAGCGGGGGGTATTTATAGTGCGGCCAGGACGATTGGAATTTCCAATTTGGAAAAGGATATGTTACTGTTGACATGGTGAGGCAATTTTTACACTTTTGTGATGAGTGTATAAATGTAGACGAAACAAAAAGTTTTAAGAATTATTGGCTATCAAAACCTGGAAATTATGTATCAATTAAAAATATTCACATGATTCACGTAGCGTGCAGCTAGATGCGCGAAGTATCAGTGTGTAGCAGAAGTTCGTAGCACGTAGCGCGTAGCATGTAGCGCAGCTTGTAGCTGTAGCACGTAGCGCGTAGCGCGTAGTTTATAGCTGTAGCGCATAACATGAGTTCGTAGCACATAGCCCGTAGCATGTAGCGTAGCTTGTAGCTGTAGCAACGAGTGTAGCTTATAGTTGTAGCGCCCAAAATGAAGTTCGTAGCGCATAGCCCGTAGCATGTAGCGTAGCTTGTAGCTGTAGCAAGAAGTGTAGCTTATAGCTGTAGCGCATAGCATGTAGCGTAGCTTGTAGCTGTAGCAAGAAGTGTAGCTTATAGCTGTAGCGCATAGCATGTAGCGTTGCTTGTAGCTGTAGCAAGAAGTGTAGCTTATAGCTGTAGCGCATAGCATGTAGCGTAGCTTGTAGCTGTAGCTAGAAGTGTAGCTTATAGCTGTAGCGCATAGCATGTAGCGTAGCTTGTAGCTGTAGCTAGAAGTATAACTTATAGCTGTAGCGCATAGCATGTAGCGTAGCTTGTAGCTGTAGCAAGAAGTGTAGCTTATAGCTGTAGCGCATAGCATGTAGCGTAGCTTGTAGCTGTAGCAAGAAGTGTAGCTTATAGCTGTAGCGCATAGCATGTAGCGTAGCTTGTAGCTGTAGCAAGAAGTGTAGCTTATAGCTGTAGCGCATAGCATGTAGCGTAGCTTGTAGCTGTAGCTAGAAGTATAACTTATAGCTGTAGCGCATAGCATGTAGCGTAGCTTGTAGCTGTAGCAAGAAGTGTAGCTTATAGCTGTAGCGCATAGCATGTAGCGTAGCTTGTAGCTGTAGCAAGAAGTGTAGCTTATAGCTGTAGCGCATAGCATGTAGCGTAGCTTGTAGCTGTAGCAAGAAGTGTAGCTTATAGCTGTAGCGCATAGCATGTAGCGTAGCTTGTAGCTGTAGCAAGAAGTGTAGCTTATAGCTGTAGCGCATAGCATGTAGCGTTGCTTGTAGCTGTAGCAAGAAGTGTAGCTTATAGCTGTAGCGCATAGCATGTAGCGTAGCTTGTAGCTGTAGCTAGAAGTGTAACTTATAGCTGTAGCGCATAGCATGTAGCGTAGCTTGTAGCTGTAGCAAGAAGTGTAGCTTATAGCTGTAGCGCATAGCATGTAGCGTAGCTTGTAGCTGTAGCAAGAAGTGTAGCTTATAGCTGTAGCGCATAGCATGTAGCGTAGCTTGTAGCTGTAGCAAGAAGTGTAGCTTATAGCTGTAGGGCATAGCACGTAGCGTAGCTTGCAGCTGTAGCAAGAAGTGTAGCTTATAGCTGTAGCGCATAGCATGTAGCGTAGCTTGTAGCTGTAGCAAGAAGTGTAGCTTATAGCGTGGATGGTTTTCATGCCGTCATGCGGAAGCGTTGTGCGTTTCTTATGAAGCGCATGCGGGCCAGCTCGAACAGCCTTCTGAGCGTGTTCGTGGGCCGCTGGGACTCGCCGATGTGGAGGCACTGGATGCGACTGCACACTGTGGGTGGTCGCGTCCAGGGCTTGCCATAAACTAACACTCCTGTGCGGTACCAGTTTATGATTTTTATTTCTTTCTGTGGCTTTGTTTTGTATGTTAGTACATATAGCACAATAGCATTAAGGTTTTTTGTGTTACTAACAATTTATGGACTACATTATAAAACACTATCGAAACGGGTCTTATCGCGATATTCTTTTTAACGAGGTAAACAGGTACCAAGGTGCAAGGCGGTCGAAACGTCGGGAAACAAGTAGGTACCTGTTTACCTCGTTAAAAAGAATATCGCGATAAGACCCGTTTCGATAGTGTTTTATAATGTGTACAAATCGCGAAAGTTTAAAAAGTTTAATTTATGGACTACTTATGTCTGAAATAAATCTCTTATTCTATATTATTATTCTATTGCTGTAGCGCGTAGCATGAAGTTCGTAGCACGTAGTGCGTAGCCCGGACCATAGCACGAAACGTAGCTTGTAGCTGTAGCGCGTAGCACGAAGTTCGTACCACGTAGCTCGTAGCATGATGTAGCGTAGCATGTTGCGTAGCCTGCAGCTGTAGCGCGTAGCACAGTGAGCGTAGCAATTAGTTGGCTGCAAGTAACCGTAGTCTACTGTAACTGTAGCTTGTAGACTATTTCTAAGGATAATTAATGAATTAATATTTCGTTATCTAAGCTTTTGCGAATATGACTTTAATCAAACAAAATGGCAAAATGATCGCTTTACAAGTAAAATTAAAGTAAGTCAAAAAAAAATTCTCTCCTCAACTTTCCAGCCAGACTATAGCTACCGCCAGGGGGCGTGTCCGCAGTGATTGATGCCTTTTGTTTAAACAACTTACCGCTGTTTGCAGCCACCGATACTAACGTCGATAACTTGAGGCTGTTTCAGGGTTTTTTTTAACTTCTGTTCTAAGAGAACGGCTGATTATAGGCCTGGGTGCCCTAAATGTTGAGCAAGCTGCAAAGCCGGTCCTCTTTCTGTCCTGATTTTAATTCACACATAAGATAAGAAGAGTAAGTAATTAACAGCCGCACGGGTCGATCCATCAGGTTGAGCTACGCTTGCCGGTGTTGGTCCATGGATGGGTGACCATCTTTACATACCGAGACTCCTCCGTGCCTCGGAAAGCACGTTAAGCCGTTCGTCCCGGTTGTTATTTGTGGATCTTTGACAGTCATTACGGGTCGTCAGAAGCCCGAAAGTCTGACAACCAGTCTTACCAAGGGGTATCGTATTGCCCAGTTACTGGGTTGTGGAGGACAGATAGGCAGTCGCTCCATGTAAAATACTGGTATACAGCTGCATCTGGTAAGACTGGAAGCCGACCCCAACGTAGTTGGGAAAAGGCTAGGCAGATTGAAGAAGATAAGATAAGATAAAATGTTTATTTTCTCACCACAATATTATAGAAAATACATAATACACCATGAATACCTACATCATTTGAATTTGTGGCAGACTGGGGCCTGAGCTAAGCTCTAGGCCTGTATTTCAGGACACCAGGTCTCCGCCCTTTTACAAAATGACACCTTTTATGTATGTACTTGTACACTGACAAAAATCTAAAAGATAAAAAAGAAGAAAAATCAACATTTCATAAAGATTGGTGGCTCGAATGGAAATTTTAAACTTTACATATACTTGAATTAAACTTTTGTTAATTAGGTTATTTAATCAGCCTATAATGTTCCCACTGTTGAGGGAGTGGGCAATAATCCACCACGCGGGCCCAATGAGGGTTGGTAGATGTCACATGTCTTCGAATTTTTGGTTCTAGGTTATGCCGGTTTCCTCTCGATGTTTTCCTTCACCGTTTTGATAGCAGTGGTGATGAAATAATTTACACAAAGTAAAGCGCCTGTCTGGGTTCGAAGTCACGACCTACAACTTGTAAGTCCCCGTTATCAGAGGGCCATCACTGCTCTCTGTTTATGATTTTAATTGAATAGGCAGTAATTGATTCTTTTCTCTGATGAAAATATTATTTAAGTAGTGACCTTTTTAAAAGTACTTAATTGTTTTCTAATTAATTCATCATCTTAATTATATTGGGGTCGGCTTCCAGTCTAACCGGATGCACCTGAATACCAGTATTTTACATGGAGCGACTGCTTATCTGACCTCCACAACCCAGTAACTGGGTAATACGATAACCCCTTGATAAGACTGGTTGTCAGACTTTCGGGATTCTCACAACCTGTAACGACTGTCAAAGATGACAGCCGGAGACAGCCGGACCAACGGCTTAACGTGCTTTCCGAGGCACGGAGGAGTCTCGGTATGTAAAGATGGTCCCCATCCATGGACCAACCCCGGCAAGCGTAGCTTAACCTGATGGATCGACCGTTCGGTTGTTATTACTTAGCCACGAGGTCCTCAATTTATTCAATAGTGGTTTAGATAATCACTGCAACTGTTCCTAACTAATGTAGTTAGTTTGAAAACAAATTGTAAAATTTTCCAATGAGGATTATTATTGCAATCATTATTGTTTCTGAAATTCCATCTAGAAATAGCTAGAAATAGTCACCACAATATCTCTATCTTATCTATACCTACACCTCTATAATCTGTGGCACCCACAGATCTATAGAACCACAAACACTGATGACAGACGCAAAATTGTAGCAAGTAGAAGTGCAAATAGTATCTACGAATTCAAACAGAATACAAAATCGAGGAGCGAATATCAATATTTGATATTTGGTATTGTAACGACACCCCGCCTGTCGGCTGCGGCCATTTTCGGTACGCGTTCGCGCGCTTTTTGACTTTTAAATGACAGTTGTTTTTTTTTATAACCGTATTTTTTTTATATTTTTAGGATTCCGTACCTCAAAGGAAAAAACGGAACCCTTATAGGATCACTTCGTTGTCTGTCTGTCTGTCAAGACCCTGCTTCTCAGGAACGCATGGAGGTACCAAGTTGAAATTAATATCAACTACGGTCTATGCCCCATACGGCCTATTTCACGATGTCCGAATATAGCTACTATTTACCGAATAAATTCAAAAATGGAACAGAATTTGTATGAAATTATCTGCCAAGCAGATTAATAGGAACTTAATCGTAGGTTCCTTACCTTAGAGTAGGTAGGTAGTACCTTAGAGTTCTAAAAAAACCGGTCAAGAGCGAGTCGGACTCGCGCATCGAGGGTTCCGTTCCGATTTCTGAAAAAGTGTGCTATTTAGAGACATCGTTTTATTTTTCCTGTAATCTTTACATAAACTTCTATCACATAGAATAATTTCAGATTTTTCTGTTTGCAAGCTTCGGAGATAAGGGGGGGAACGGTATTTTTTTTTTTACATTTTTCATCAGAAGTCGAAAACTATGCGGCCTAAAAAAAGAAAAAAATTGTTTGAGAATGTGCAAACAGCGTTCTTTCATATGATACCCCACATGCTCTAGTAGCCCCACTTTGATTTTTTAAGACACCCTTTCAGTCCCTGTTGCAAAAAAAATATAAATATTTTAATTTCTTTCTTATTTGCAAAATAGTTGGGTCAACGTCATCTAAAACTATTCTTAATTTCAAGTTGATAGCTTTAGTAGTTCTTGAGATATCCAGCTGTGACAAACAGACAGACAGACAGACAGACTGAGTGACACCATAAGGGTTCCTTTTTTAACATTTTAGTACGGAACCCTAAAAATCAAGCTTCTAAGTCAACGCAATAAAAAAATACGGCCACTTATGCGACATATTTTGATACTCGCAAGTAAATCAAAACCTATGGGATACTTTCCGTTGACCTAGAATCATGTTTGGCAAGAAGCAAGGTCCCACAGCGCAAGTAGGTACTTAAAGGAAAAAGTCCGAAAATTGTTAATTTGTAATTTTATGACATAAAAAAAAATAGTTTTCAATTTTTTTTAATTCTGGCAAAATGTGGGTGAGGGGGGTATAGGTACACCTCTGCCCAACCCTTCGGGGAAACAAGGCGTGATGATATTTTTAAGAATAGTTTTTGCGAATACAAGCTTAATATGCAGTTGGAGAATTGTCCGTGACGTATATCGATGTATGTGAGAACATGTTTTTCAACTCAATGAAGTTTGTGTTTGGGATAAATTCTTTTCAATTACGGAACCCTTCATTGTGCTTCAGTTTTTTTTTAAAGTAATCTGGTGTTTAGGTCTCAAATGGAGTTGGGCAGGACACCTAGCTTGTATGAGAAGTGGAGTAAGGCTGTGACCGGGAGGCATCCAAAGACTGGACAATGAAGTGTGGGTCGCCCGGTGGCGAGATGGACAGACGACATTGTCAAAACCTTGACGACTCTGACACAGGGGCAAGAATTGGCACAAGGAAAGTGAGACTCATGCGCAGCAGTGGGTGAGGTCGTGCTGTGGATGATGATGACGATGAAACTGGTCATCTTTAGATTTCAGTTTGTAATTTACCTATTTTTACGTTTTTTGCCCGCGACTTCACCCGCGTTGAGGTCGGAAATTATCCCAAAGGAACTTACTACCGAGATAAATAGTATTCTATGTCCTAATCCAGGTCCTGTTCTACCCATGTGCCAAATTTCATTCAAATCCGTTCAGCCGTTTTAGCGTGAAAGCGTAACAAGCAAACAAACTCACTTTCGCATTTATAATATTACTAGCTGCGCCCCGCTGTTTTACCCACGTAGAACGGGATAAAAAGTATCCTTTGTTATCCAGCTATCTACATACCAAATTTCATCTAAATCAGTTCAGCCGTTTGAGCGTGAAGAAGTAACAAACACACACTCACGAACTTTCGCCTTTTTTTTGTAGCTTGGATTGTTTTTTGTGCTTGCGTATTCAGTGCAAAAAGATTTTTATTTAAAAGAAACGCTGACACAAATTCCTGAATTGCAAATTACCTGAGATTTGTTCATATTTTTACCTCACCACTAATTGGATCTACTGAAAATGCAACGTTTTCCACGTGAAAATTAAAAATGTAAAAAAAAAACATTCTTTGTGCTGATAAATTTCAACCTCTCCCTCATATTTTATTTTTACACTGCTCTTTTTTAGCTCGACTGCCAAAAAAAAACGTGTTGAAACCTCTATTTCCCACCCTACAAATCCCCATTAGCTTTAAAGAACATCATTAACTCGCACAAACATCCTTTCACTGATTTCTAAAAACAAAATGGCGTTTTCCAAGCTTTAGTTTTCCTTAAGAAAAAGTTTTTCAAAGTTACATTCATATTTACATTGTTTTTTGTATTTAATTATTAGATATTTTTAATTTTTAACGTTAACCGAAAGTGTGCCTTTTTGATTTTTTACCGACGATAAAAAAGGAGGAAGTTCTCAATTCGACACGATATTTTTTTTTTATGTACGACCACGCATAACTTTTTAAAGAGTCGTCTGATTTGAAAATTGTTTATTTTATTCGAGAGGGTACCTATATCTCAAAGTTGGTCCCATATAAAATTGATTAACTTTGCTGTGGCAGTTTTTGAGTTAGCTTCAATAATACGTATTTTTTCCCCACTTTTATGTGGATGATGTTCTAGAAGAAAGAAAGAAAGAAAAATGCGTTTATTTGGCATTACAGCAGAATATAAATAGGTACACCTTAAAAGTATAAAAACATAAAACAATTATTGTAATGCCAAAAGGGCCTCAGGTCAGCATAATGTCAGATGACAACACAAGGTCTACCACCTGACGCTGATTTTCAGCTGCAACCCACGAGTGCCATACGCTAAAATAATCTGAATTAACTCAAGAAAGTGTGTGTTCGATTTATAATAAATGAAAATGAAATGATGTGACATGCTGCATGCGTGTGTGTGTTGTGATTAATAAATAACTAAAATAAATACCCAATATCAATATTAATCTACATTAAAATAATAATAAATCTATCTTCTAGTTTCTTTTGCAGGTATTGGTATTAGAATTTGTGTGGGGTAGGTACCACAACTAAAAACTTGTGAAAAATAAAAACTTTAAAAAAAAAAATACCAACCTCCAAAAATAACACTACAAAGTGAAAAATAACTTTAATTTCGGAAGTCGGTGGCAAAAAACGAAAATACATTGAACCAGCCACCGACTTCCGAAATTAAAGTTAATTTTCACTTTGTAGTGTTGTTGTAAAAAAGTTTTTATGAATTAACTATCTTCGTTCTACGAAACAAAAACATAATTTACCTCAAGCCACCATCATAAAAAAATAACATTCGTCCAAAAATGGACCAAAAACAACAAAAGACAAAAGACATTACACCAACCGCAAACAATCAAAGACAATAGGGAGGATATTTAAAAAAAAAAAACAACAGCTCGTCACGTTCGCGGGAAGGCGGGAAGACGGCGGCCGTTGATTGGTGCAAATTGAATTTGGAATCAAGGAGCGCCGGCGGGTGAACGGGGCGGGGAGGGGTGTTGTCGTGTTGGCGATCGCTCGCTGATTGCCCGTTTGCGGTGCGACTATACTAGTGTGGATAAGACGCATTGTTTTAAATGTTTTGTATGTTTTGTTGTTTGTATGTATTTACAAAAAAAAAAATGTATATAAGTAGTTTATCAGCCATCTCTTTACCATAACACAAGCATTAGGTTGCTTAGCTTGGGACTAGATGGCGTTGTGTGAAATGTCCAACGATATTTATTTATTTAAATAAAAATAAAATAAAAATAAATAAAATTTATTTATTTCATATTTTTCTATGAAAAGGGGTGGTCAATAAATTGTTGGAATTTGATAGATTAGTCCACTCAACAAATGACCAAAAAGGGGATGTAGAGTGCGTGAGCTGGGACGTAAGCGATTTCTTCAGAAAGTGGTTACTATTACTATTACTATACTAAAAGTCCCCGCGTCTAGGAGGTGCGCCGGAGTGGGGAGTGGGGGATAGAAGTTCCCACTTTTGAGTTTTTCGCTAATATCTTTATAACAGTGCGTCGTAGAGAAAAATGTATGCTATATAATGAAAGCTCATAAAATTTTTTACAACTTTTATCTTATATACTTTTTCGAATTCCTTCCTACCCATTTTCGAACTACACGTAACACGTTCCAGAAAAGTAAAAATTCTCGAAAAAACGACCGTTCCCTGCCAAAGTAAACCACCAAAACCTACCTAACAGCCGTTCGTGGTCGTTCCGTTCAGCCGTTGAGTTATCGAAACTTTTATCTATGTAATATATCGCCCGCGTGGATGTCGAATATTATCCCACGGGAACCTACTACCGGGATAAAAGTTTCCTATATGTTAATCCAGGTTATAAACTATCTGTGTGCCAAATTTTATCTAAATCCGTTCAGCTGTTTTGGCGTGATTGAATAACAAACATACAAACATCTTCACAAACTTTCACATTTATAATATTAGTAGGATTGTACCATTTAAGTCTTCATCCATTTAGGCCATGAAAAAGTCTGAAAACCCGCCCCTTCAGCATTCCCTCCACTGAGGATTATAGTGCCTTGGAAAAAGAACCCTTGTCAGGACCTTCACGACCAAAACGGATGAAGACTTAAATGGTATAATGCTACTAATATTAAAATGTGAAAGTTTGTGAAGATGTTTGTTATTCAATCACGCAAAAACGGCTGCCACTGAATTAGCCCCGCGGACGGCGCCCGCCGCGTACTTGTAGCTTCATACCTAAATTGCGGAGTGTCCCATCTGTATTAATCTGTGACACGAGTAAAGCCCGCGTAGCTTCGTGAGTAAAAAAAATACTAAAATAACGTTGCGTAGCTATTTACTACGACTTTCGTAGCACCGTAGCATGTCGTAGACTGCGCGCTACGAGAAAGATATAAGTCGCTTTGTATGTACGACTACGTGTGACTTTGTTGAGCAAACCCGTTGCTGAAGAACAAAATAGGTACCTGTGCTGTGGGGCTAAAACGGCCACTTTGGCAGAATCATAATAGCATAATATTATGAATAATATTTGAAATAGTAAAACGGTCACAAACTGTGACAATATATTATGAATTGTCAGTCACACAAACTGTCAAGTTTCACAAACTTTACGTTTTACGTTTTATTATTCATAATATTATCCTATTATGATTCTGCCAAAGTGGCCGTTTTAGCCCCCCTGATGTAGTTCATCCGTCTGCACTACCTACTTAAATAGAGAAACTATCTCTTATCAGCCGGAACGAAAACGAAATTCAGTAAGATTGCTATCGGTGCTGACCGTCCAGGGTGCTTCATCACAAGGGGCTATTTTTGTGTAAATAAGTACCAGAAATAAATACAAACAATGGATGGAATATCTACATTATGATAGCGAGTTGTGTCCTCGTGCATACTCCACTCTGCTCCAAGCATTCAACATTCACACTTCAGTTGGCTATGGTATGTTATGTGGGCATGAAACACCGAAAAGGAATTTCCTTTGTAGTATACCTACTTAGTCAATCGTGCACTACCGAAATTGTAAAAAGATTTCACACATCTAATCTCACTAACTATGAATAAAAATATAGTTATTCATTACGAATATCTACGAATCTTTGCCATTGTGCACTTATAACACTAATAACTCGGGAGATGACATTATAGTAGACTAGCACTTCCCACGCGGCTTCGGCCGCGTGGATGTCGGAAAATATCCCACGGGAACGTACTGCCGGGAATTCATTCATTATTCCTTGTCTACATTATAAAGGGAACCTCTGTGCAAAATTTCAGCTTTCTACGTCCAAGGGTTTGGGCTGGGCGTTGATGAGTCAGCCAGTCAGTCAGGACTTCTATTTTTATTTATAATATAGATAGATAGATACATAGACTGACATCCAATACTAGGACTGAAAATGACTGACCAAATATGCGACAGGAATAAATTGAAATCATTATAGGTAAAACTGGAAATTAAAAAAATGCCCGTCATGATTTATTTTATGCATCACGTTAGTTGCACATTGTAATTTGTAAGAGACATTCATGCACGAAAACTACACTGCATTGTATAACTCCCTAAAACCCAACCATCTTGTAAATAAAGCAATAAAAATATATACAAGCACTAAACAAAACACGATATAATAAATTAATCCCCCGCTCCATTTCACTTAAAAAGGCTGGACAGAATTAAATCACGACTAACGCCATCTAGCGACGGCCCTCATGAATACAACATGAACTAGTGACTGCTAGATGGCGGTGTTACAAATTTATCGCCACTTTTATTGTTACGACCACTTTGGCCGCGTTTCGCGGGCTTTTAGCTAAATTACTCTCATTACTTACATACTACGTTAACATATTGCTGTTTGTGGACTGTGCAGCGATTTTAGCGCTGCTTTACTTTGTCTGATATTTTTGGAAGGGAGAGGAAAGTTGCGCCGAAAGTGAGCAAGCAATGCCAAAGTAAAATAATGGCCCAGCGAGATTCTTACAAAGAACTCTAGAAAACAAAACGTTTGAAATAAAAATAATGACCTTGATTAATACCAAGGCTTTACAGGTCCACTTCGAATTCAAATTTCGAATTATTGTGTTGTAGGTACCTATAGCTATTTTGGTACCTATCTCCTAAGATCGTATCAAATGATTTTTACCTACTAAAACTACAAAACAAATCCCAAAACAACCCGAATATTGTGTCGTGCATAATAATTACTGCCACATCGCTTCAGCAGCTAAAAACTCCAAACTCACGTGATAAACACAAACAAATCGCACAGATAACATTTGCCGTCGTAATTTGGCTAATGTATCATAAACATTTTTGCTTCATCTGTTTCACTAGGCTGAGTGGGCAGTTACCGTTGCCTGGTGGAGCGGAAGAAAATATACCCTTTGTTTGTGATATTCGTTGATATTCAAAGCGCGTAATTTGTGGGGGTAAGCAGACTTATGAGCTTCGACGCATGATAGGTTACGAATAATTGAATTATGTGATAAAGACAATAAGTATGACAGAAAATGAGGAAAATTAAAAGTTTTACTGCTTAAGAGCCTTTATACTACTTATCTCAAATGTTGTGTTACCCACTAACTATGTAAGGATGTCAGACTTTTGGGCACTACCCATAAGGACTGTCAAAGATCTACGAATGACATAAGAGACGAAAAGTTCTTGCTTTCCGAGGCATGCTCTGTGTTCCGAGGCACGGAGGGTCTGGCGACATGTATGGGCCCATCCACGAAACGACCGCGGCAAGCAAAACTTAATGAAATCCGAGCGGCTGTTATCATATAGCCACGAGCCGGTCGTAGAATACAATATCCGAATTAATCATCAATCAACAAGATCATCTTATAAAATTTTCAGTAACATTTAATTGATTTAATTCACCGAGCGACCCACTCAGCCATCTCGTTCACAGACAATTTGACAAACTTTTAACCGGTCCATATGTTGATGGTATGGTGTTTTTATGTAAATCTGCCGTTGTACGAGTGCGGCGGTCGATACGGATTTCTTTAGCCACTGAATTAAGTGTATTTGTAGATTTTATAGAGATGTTTATACCACCAATGAGAATTTCCAGTTGTGCAAGGGTTGTATTAAAAATTCGTAGGTGGTTTGCAGTATCTTTGATTAGAGTGCACTTCATGTTGACTAATATCCCGCCTAGACATGAGTTGCCTTGGGTAACCTGGAAGTCTTTAAATAGACTCCGGACCCAGTTTAGCCTTATAGAGGTATGAAGAACAGGGTGTAAAGTTCACTCATCCTCTATAGAAAAGGGAAGATCCTCCGACCAGATGTCTGGTGGGTAGGCAACTGCCCGACGTTGGTGTTAACTGCAGAGTTTACCATGTGAGCATATATAGAGTGGAAGAGACATCGACGCGAAAACGGTTAGCACGTATTCAGTACATCATTTTGAGCCCCCCCCCCCCCCCCCCCAAATAGAAATTTTATATAAACTGAATACGTGGTAACCGTTTTCGCGTCGATCCACCCCGTATACAACATCCCGTGTTGTCTATATGCCCGTCACGCGTTAAACTCAGCTTGCGCGATACAGAATTTTTGTGACGTCACGTCTTTAATGCGTAGTTTGCATGTGGCGTTGTAGACGCCACCACAACCGAAGCAAGGGAAACCTGCTCAGGTGGAGATTCACAAATGAGGCCCTGGAGTATAAATGTTTGTATGTTTATGCTTTTCCACAAACTATGGGACACTTTAATATCGTGTCCAGGGTGTCCTGTTGTTTGCACTACAGGAACTGACCCTACTGAAGGTGACATCCTCGCCAAATTCTGGGCCGACTTTATTTAGATTGCCATGATACCCTAAAGCCATAGATAATACACTATATAAAGTAATACCTAAAGCTACGGCTGAGAGCTACGGTTTCCTAGAAACGGTAGTGACGGCTGTCATGAAAATGATGACAGCGGCAAAGATTTAAATCGTTAGATTCGCTCTACCGTGTCAAAAGATAGTCGCATTTCTGTTTCGTTTTCACACCTCTGACACGCAATGACGGAGTGACTATACTTGATTATCATGGAAATGCTATTTAATATCTGTGAGAACTGTGCAGACTATTTTCAGTATGGACCTTTTCCTTGTGACTAAAGTACGGTGCGGGCCATTTAAATCTTTGAGGGGCAGGGTTTGACTTAATCTCAAATACTGGTGAAAACAATGACATTATACATCTAGACGTTGCCATGATTACAGTGTGAAGTGTGGAAGTGAGACACATATATACGAAATAATTAGGAAAATTGAGACAAAGCATCGTATCTTCTGTCCCTTACGGCGTGCCGTATTTTTGCTTTAAAAATGCTGCCAAACAAAGTACTTTGCATGGCAAAATTTAAAAATGTTGCCAAACACTTTCACTGTTAATATTGCTGTTTCATGACCGGCCACGCGGTGGCTCGATCTAGATGTATATTATCTAAGGGTGAAAATGACAGATTTTCATGATGGCTTACGAAGAAACAATGTTGACTAGCGGTAGGAGCAGTTGTATTTAGTGTAAGTTGTGTGTAGGGAAAAAGAATAATGAAACCATAGTGAAACACACATAATACCGAACAAGACTGAATTCATGCAGTCCAGCTCTCCGATCTTGAGAACCATTAATCTGGTGGAACCCTAAGCAGAAGTTCTAGAAAAATATCCCAATATCAGCAAGCCAATCATGACTGCTCTCGTCGAACCAAAGCACAGTGTCACAAGTCACACACGAAATTATCACGTCGGGGTCACCAATTGTAGCGGTAGGAGCAGTTGTATTTAATGTAAGTTGTGTGTAGGGAAAAATAATAATGAAACACACAGAACACCGAACAAGTCTGATTAATTTATTTTGCAGATTGCTTATAAATCATTGTACTATTTACGTAGCTAACCTACACCTACACCTACACTACACCTACACTAGTAAAGACCTTGAAGAAACTTGTATAGTCAAAAGACTGCCTTGCTGTTTAGCTGATCGGCTTATCTTCCACGATGTACCACGCACGAGTCGCACGACAGATGGCTTACGTTTTTGTTAATCTCTGGAGGAACAGATTCAACTGAACAGTTTACTCCATCTATCTCACCGAGCGTTTGCACTGGCGAAACATCACATAAAAACATATTGATATCTCTATTTCTGTCAATGTATCTGTCAGAGATATCGACATGTTTTTAACTGAATGTTTCGCCAGTGCAAACGCACGGTCACACTATCTCATAGTATTTAATTGGACTTGGATCATCAAATAATACGATTATTCATAGACTATTCAGTAACTCTATACACTTCCGGCTAAATTTAATCTGTATAATGTTTTCCGATTTCCGACTTGACTTGTGGCAGCCACTTACATAAAGCACATATATATTTACCGTTTAAACAAGCCAAATTAGACCTTATTTCAGGCCAGATTGGTACATAAATAACAATTGTTGCTGGAAAAAATAAGATTGTAAACGATCTTACTCAAATATTTTAATGGCGGTCGAAAGCGCTCGCAAATCGGCCATATTGGATTGGTTTTCCCGCTTCTTTTGTATTGATTTGAATTCGTTATCTTGTTATTTTCACTGTGGTGATTTTCTTCAGATTTGTTTGGAAAAAATGTGTTTTTCTCCAGGTAGTGTAAATTAACACTCATTGAATACTCTTGCTGGAAGAATGTTGTTTGTGGTCGTTTCGTAAAAGCTATTTTGAAAAAGCGTCTTCCTTGTGGGCCCGTATTTAGGTACAGTAGTACTCAACTAATAAGGCGCGTCGTGAATCTTCGTTCGCACAGAAAAGAAAGTATGGCCCCGAAGATTAACGAGAATACTTAAAACTTACAATCAACCTTAGATCACTACTATAAGGTTCATAGTACACTGCAGCTGTTAGTTCCGTCTCACTCGCAAGTATGGCGGCTGTCAAGCGGCGCGCGCTAACATGGCGGCAGCTACCGACCAATAGCGGTACAGGAAAAAGTGTGGTGCGTGCCGATTGGTCAATAGCATTTCCCGCGCTTTGAAAATTCATCTTCTGCGCAGGTACATCGATAAGCCATATTACTTGGGTACTCCTGTAATATTGTGCAACACAATGAAATGTTTGTCAATCAAATTCAACCTTCTCATTACTTAAGTTATAAATATAAATTCAATGTCTTTTGAATGTTAATAAAAATACTTCTCATTAAATATAGTACCTACTTTGCGTTTTAATTGTTCTCATCTTAGTTCTCATTGAAACATTCTTCTATATAGGTACCTACTCAAAAATAGGATAGGGGTCTTATCCTAACTTACGATTACACGTTTAATCATAGTTTATCGTGTAACCGTGGCAATAGCTGTTTATGATTCGTGACAGACGGTAGGTAAGTAAAAAATAGGGGGACTCTTGGGGGCTCTAGAAAAAAAAAATCAAAGCGGTGGCCAAAATAAGGCGGGTATGGTCTAGTCTAGATAGTGCTGACACAAGAGAAAGAGAAGAATAATCTTTAGATAATAGGACCCTCTACATAAAAGATAGATTAAAGACCAATTTGATAGTACCTCGTAAATTATAACCTACTCTCGTCTACTTTTGTAGCGTATAAAATAATATTTTACGGCGCCAATCTCAGTACCCTTATCCATCTTATAGCAATCACTATAAAATAAAACTCGTAAACTATTAACTCGATATCGATAGAACGCTGCGCTATTATGTGGGTAATCATTGCATTTATGTCAGAAAAGACTATAGTTACGTAGGTACACTACGTAGGTACTATGATACTTCACATTTTATAGCCACATAAAGTCAACCATTAATCAGCTATCATGATATTTTTGGTAAGCCAAGATAAAGTGGGTTATCTTGGATTGAAAGACCTTTCAAGTGAAGTTGACATTCAGCCGACTCAGAACTATGGTCGGACTTTTAATTAGCCGCAGTAAAATGACACTTCTAACGTCATTTCTACTGTCATTTCGCTATCCAATGGGAACAGTTTTTAACGAAATGACAGATAAAGTGTCATTTTACTGCTGAACCCTACGGTACGGAACCCTAAAAACAGCGCCAACTGTCATAAGGGCTAATCATAAACTTGTTGTTTTAGTGTTCCGTACCAAAATGGTAAAAAGGAACCCATGGTGCGACTCAGTGTGTCTGTCTGTGGGGTCTTAAAATTTCGAAGTGGGGCTACTAGGGCATGTCATATCATAAGAAAGACCGCTGTTTGCACATTCTCAAAAAATTTTTTTAGGATTTTGATTCTATGTGATAGAAGTTACCGAACAAAAAAGAATAACCCCCCCCTCCTAATATCTGCGAACTTTGCATACACAAAAATCTAAAATTATGCTATGTGATAGAAGTTTAAGTAAAAATTACAGGAAAAATAAAACGATATCTCTAAATAGCACACTTTTTCAGAAATCAGCGGAAAGCGATGGATAATAAAATTAATGATACTTATTTTACTAATTTTAATACCACCAGCGCCATCTATATTTATTGCATAATAAAATTACCAACATAGTGAAAGCGCCATCTACTTTGAGATACAAACTACAACAACGTCGTTTCAAGAACCTGTTACCATAGACACCTAAATACTTAACAATGTAACCTCCAGATGTCGCTACAAATGGAACCTGTATTGTAACTTGTAAAACTACAGATAAAACCCGACTAAATTAAAACTGTCATTGCTACACGAACAAAATCACTTCTGTTGACTCATGTAGAAAGTATTCTTGATTTAGTTACCTTATCTTCTAACTTCAGTTCACGGTGGTATAGCTTAGAACAAAAGTAAGGGAAGCATAACCGGTCAGTTTAGGTGGGCTTCTGCTTTTGGAGATACACTACTCAAATAGATAGATTTTTAATTTACTCGAATAGTAATATCAAAAGTTAAACTTACTTATTGACAGATAGCGCTGTTCTCAAAATGTTCATGGGTTTAGTCTAAACTTATGTTCCATTTTACTCAGATTTTCTTATAATAACAACTATTTTTTTTCACAAATAAAAACAATTAAGGGGTTTTAAATTAATTGTGTTAACATACAGCGTTTGTTTTTATGGCTAAAATCATCCATTAACGCAACATTATTTTTTTAAACTGTTTTCATTAAGTGGAAAAAAAGGATCACAACTCGCGTAAACGTCAAATTTGTTTTTAAACAAAAATATTCCGTTGTCCGTTTTTCTCTTTCCGAGTGAATGGATGCGCTTCGATATATTTGTGGATTTTTCTTGACGACTTGGCTTGTATGGACATTGACGATTCTGCTTTTAAACGTTGACCTGGAAAAGTATTGGATACCGACGACATCGCTATATCTGATTGACCGTTGCATGAAAATCTGGACTGTTTACTTGTTTGCGAAACGCACTGATATTGTGTTGTCTAAAAACATGAACGCGAGCAAATGTTGTGTGCTGAACTGCAAAAACACTCGTAAGTACAAATAGTTACCTACCATAAACAACATCACTACGTCCTGTACGGCAGTATGATAACATGTGGAACAACATTCAGCATGTGGGTATACTTTAAAATAAAAGCACGCTGCCTCCTTCTACCTCAAGTAAGCAGAACAGCAACAAGGAAGAGATTGTGGTGGCGCCATATGTGAACTATATGGGTACCTATTAACAACTGCACACTGAATTAACTACATTACCAATTGAATATCAACATAGAGGAAAGCTACAGCTACTAGCTAAAGCTTGTACCTACCTAGCAGGAAATAATATAACCTTTGGTCTATTTTCAGGTCCAGATACTACTTTGCATAAGTTCCCCGATCCAGAAAAGGAGTTGGATAGATTCAATAGGTGGATATATGCAATTGGTGGGAATATATTAGTGATAGACCCCAAGTCTGTCTTTAAGAATGGAAGAGTCTGCCACTCACATTTTAATCCAAAATTCAACACTGCAAGCAAAAGACTCAGCAAAAATGCAGTTCCATCATTGTTTTTATCAGGTATGATAATCATTTTATGCAGTATGAAACTGTTTCTAGATAAACTGTTAGCAGAAACCCGCTAATGGTTTAAAACTTAAATTGCTCATAAAATATTAAACTCTTCTTGTAGGCCCGTAGTCTTTCATGTATGCCTAGTGCACATCAGCTGCCCCCTCACATATTCACATTCACAAACTAAAACTATAAGACAACCCTACTACTAATTATATAGGGTGACTGGTAATTAGTGACCGATATCTAAACACATGATTGTGCTCATGATAACAGACAACTTTTACTATGGGACCAAACCTGAAATCGCGAAAAAAAAATCAGCTGCCCCATACATTCATGTTCGCGTAACTCGTCAAAATGTAGGGAGCAGCTGATTTTTTTTTCGCGATTTCAGGTTTGGTCCCATAGTAAAAGTTGTTTGTTATCATGAGCACAATCATGTGTTTAGGTATCGGTCACTAATTACCAGTCACCCTATATATATATATATATAATTAGTAGTATGTTTTTTAATAATTATACTCAATTCTATTTCAGGTATCCGCTCTTCTTTGCAGTTACAAAATATAACAACTAACCCGGAAAATATCTTTTCGGGTCAGGGATGTGTAAAAGTGTTGCAGCCAGCTGTTCTATCTCAAAATCAGCCTACTCCTTCAATACTTGAGCAACCTGCCCCATCAACATCTAAAGGTACACATTAGAATTATTTTATTGTTACAATAGATAGATGATTATTTTTCGCTATTTCAGTGTAAGTTCCATAGTAACAGCTGTTAACAGTAACTATTTTATTAGGGTTCCATACCAAAATGGTAAAAACCCTTATGATGCGACTCAGTCTATGTGTCTGTCTGTCACAGCTGGATATCTCAAGAACTACTAATGCTATCAACTTTTTTTTTAAATCTTTATAAATTTATAGAGGGTTTGATCAGTATGACCATGTCACCCTCATAGGGGCATCCTATGTCTATCTACGCTTAAATCCTAGATGCACAATTTGGACAAGGGAGCAGCCAAGATACTATGTATTATACATACCAACATTAATAGAATTAAAACCATTTTCTATGAAATAGCTACTCCTCTCAACCTCGTTCCGGACACATTCCGCTAAAATATGAGTAGTATTCTCTACCTTACCACACTCAGAACAATTGGGCGAATCACTCTTTTTCATTAGAAAAGCGAAGCTATTCAACGGAATATTCCTGAACGTAGTCTGAAAGCAGTCACAGTCTCATTTCTATGCATATCTGCACCCACAAACCAAGGAAGTCTGGACAGGCTATGTTGAATGGTTCTATACCAAATTCCCTTACTTAGCGACCTCTCATCAAAGTATTCTTTCCATAATTCTAAACACTGTATTGCGGGTGTGTGTTTTATGAGCAGACAAATATCGGTCTACCCTCTTTATTGTTCGTTTTTTGCACTCAGTGCCACTACTACTACTACTTTGTTTGTTTGGTTGAACGCGCTAGTCTCAGCAACTACTGGTTCTTTTTGAAAAACTTTTAGTGTTAGGCGATGCGATGCGACGGGGTGGGTCGGGGGAACAAAAAATTTCACGCGGACGAAGTCACGGGCAGAAGCTAATATTTTAATAATTATACTCAATTCTATTTCAGGTATCCGCTCTTCTTTGCAGTTACAAAATGTTACCAATATAACAACCAATCCGGAAAATATCTTTTCGGGTCAGGGATGTGTAAAAGTGTTGCAGCCAGCTGTTCTATCTCAAAATCAGCCTACTCCTTCAATACATGAGCAACCTGCCCCATCAACATCTAAAGGTACACATTAGAATTATTTTATTGTTACTATAGATAGATAGATGATTATTTTTCGCTATTTCAGTGTAAGTTCCATACTAACAGCTGTTAGCAGTAACTATTTTACTAGGGGTCCATTCCAAAATGCTAAAAAGGAACCCTTATGGTGCGACTCAGTCTGTCTATCACAGCTGGATATCTCAAGAACTACTAATGCTATCAACTTGAAATTTGGAATAGTTTTAGATGATGCCCAACTATTTTGCAATTATGAAAGAAATATTTATTTTTTTTTACAACAGGGACTGAAAGGGGGTCTTAAAAATACTCTTCTTCTTCCTGTTCTTGTCCCATGTTACTTGGTTGGCGCAAAATGTTTTTCTCTTCCACTCTTCCCTGTTAACCATCACACTATCATTCAGTTTATTACAAACAGTTCAGTTTAGTTTCAGTTTTTTTTTATTGTTGTTTTTGGTTGTTTAGTTTGTTTATGGCCTGTGTCGCCTGAAATAAATAGTTTATTTATTTATTTATTATTACCATCACTACTATTCAGTTATACTATACTTATAGTAGAATTAAGTCATAATTTTGTATTTCCAGGCAAACAAAATGTCAAGAGAACGATCTTCAGAACTTTTGATTCCGACACTATTATGCTGAAGAATAAGATTAAAAAATTGCAAGGACAAAAGGATTCTGCAATGACAAGATTAAAGAAAGCTTTAAAACTATCAGAAAATGTTACATTCAAGAAAGCACTCAGCAAATTTTCGTCAGCAGCAAATATATTCACAATGCTACAATTCCGGGAGGCAGGGAAACATAAATTAGGTTGCAGATTCACGAAGAATGAAAAAATTATGTCCTTAGCCCTATATAAGCAGGGACCTAGAGCCTACAGATGGCTAAGAAAATTTTTTGTACTACCTTCCCCACTAACACTTACCAGGATGATATCACGGGCTTCATTACACCCAGGTATCAACGAAAATTTATTTAACCAGTTAGAAAAAAAAGTAAAAAAAATGAAAGCAGCAGAAAAGCTATGCATATTACTTTTTGACGAAGTTGCACTTACCCCACACTTCGACTATAATAGAAGAACCGATTATGTGAGTGGTTTCGTTAATAATGGCACTAGAACATATGAAAAAATTGCAGACCATGCCCTGGTGTTCATGGTGAGAGGTGTTCAAAGGAATTATAAGCAGCCAATTTCGTACACATTTTGTGCAAGCACCACACCAGCTTTGGAGTTGGCAACACAAATAAAGCTTGTAATAAGAAGATTGCATGCAATTGGGCTAAAAGTTATAGCAACTGTATGTGACCAGGGTGCTACAAATGTAAGTGCAATTAATTGGCTTATCAGAGACACAATGGAAGGATACCTTAGACAAGAAAAAGTGCAGAAAAATAAAATATTTGAGGTAGACGGAGAAGAAGTGATTCCTCTTTATGATCCTCCTCACCTTATTAAAGGAATAAGAAACAATTTAATTACTAAAAATTTAAAATTTAAAATAGATGGCCAAGAAAAGACTGCTAAATGGGATCATGTTATACAACTATATAATGAAAATCCTGCTTATAAGGGGATAAGGCTGATGCCTAAATTGACCGACAGACATGTTGTCCCAAACAAAATTTCTAAGATGAAAGTCAAATGCGCCACACAGGTTTTCAGTCGCTCTGTTGCAGCAAATATGGGATATCTCGCAAGTCAGTACACATTAAAATTTATATTTCTTATATATGTTAATTTAAATAGCACTAAATGACTCCTTGACAAATTTTAAAATTAAATTATAAAAATAAAATATTGTCATTTAGATTCAATAAGAGCCTATTTCACTTTGTTATACATAATTATGTTAATTTAAATAGCACTAAATGACTCCTTGACAAATTTTAAAATTAAATTATAAAAATAAAATATTGTCATTTAGATTCAATAAGAGCCTATTTCACTTTGTCCGAATAGATACTACTCACCAAATAAATTCAAAAATGGAACATAATTTGTATGAAATTATTTGCCAAGTAAGTTAATAGGAACTTAATCGTAGGTGGTGAAACAGGCCCGTAATGTAATCATTTATAGTTAACTAATTTATAAATGTAAATAAAAAATAATGTAATTATAATTTAACAAATTGATTAATTAAGTTGATGATGATGAATTTATCTTTCTTTTCCAGGTATGGGAATTCTGCCAAATGAATGCCAAGAAACAGCAGATTTACTTTTATTTTTCGACGATTTGTTCGACTCCGTTAACGGGAGCTACGAAAATTCAAAAAAAAGGGCAGGGAAACCTCTGCTTGGACCAGTAACTCCTAATTCAACTCACAAAACAGTGTGGGCTGAAGCAAAGAAAATTATAAGTAGTATGAAATATTGCGGTAATGGCAAATCTGGTACTGTACCATCAATTACCAATTGGTTGCAGACAATTGAAAATATTGAATATCTTGTCAATGTTTTATCTAAAAAGTATAACCTGACGTCTATATGGATGAGACATTTCAACCAAGACCCCCTAGAAAATTTTTTTGGCTGCATTCGAAGCCATGGTTATCGTAATACGTCGCCTTCGTGTGTTGGCTTCGAAGCAGCCTATGCTTCCTTATTAATTAATAATTTTAGTAGTACGCATTCGCCGGGGGCCAACTGTGAAGTTGATAACTGCATAAATTTTAAATCCCTCAAAAACCTCTTTTTTAAGAAACCTGAGACGTCAAGTTATATTATGGAAGTTGATTTTGATGATGTGAATAGTGACAATATCTTTGTAGATCTTGAAACAAAGACCCAAGACCCAAAGATAAAAGCACAATTAGAGTTTGTTACAGGATATGTATTGCGTAAATTAAAAGTAAAAAAATGCAAAAATTGCAAGGATTCATTTTATAATGAAAATAAAGAACATAGTTACCTTCGTTTTAGAGAATATTTTAGAAATAAAACGTGCCTTACATATCCTTCCATCTCACTTATCAAATGCTTCTCAAATATACAAGATGTTGTCACTAGTTTATTAAAAAAAGATTGTAAAAAGAAAAACATCCGACAATATATGAAAACAATATTTTCAGTTATATTAGATTATAGTTTTATTAAATGCAACGACCACAAAATGCAATTAATTTCAAAAATTGAAGATTTGTGTATTAATTTCTTCATTTATAATTGGTGTAAAGACACAAATAAATTATTAAGTGGATCACGTAAAGATTACGATGTAGAAGACAGAATTCAGGAGTTGGCCTTCAATTATTGTACAAAAAGATTGAAATAAAGTATTCGACATTGTATCTAATGTTTTATTTTTAGTAACTAGGTATCACGTCTAATAAAAGGAAAGAAAATAGCACAATATAAATATATATTATATATATACCCATATTGCTTCACGGAATGTTGTATTTACTTGTTGCTAGAGGGCGCTATGAAATGTTCGAGTGACGTCTCTATCCTCCTATATAAATGTACTCTGTGCTTCAGTTTCGAGAAAGTTGGCGAGAAGAAAACATGTATCACGTCAACTGATATTTTTATAAATTGTTTATTTACACGTATTATAATGCTAAGAAAACAATGTAAAGTGTAAATTATATCGTGGTTTTGTTATGTTACTGTGTTTGTGTACAAAATGAAAGTTATTGAAGCTAAAATTGTAGTTTTAGGATCGCAAGGTAAGTTGATTACGGTTTCATTTCAAAGTTTTTCTCATGATGTCGTAATTTGTATTTCAATTAATTCGGATATCGTATTGCTATCAGTTATTTCGTCATAATTTGTGGAATCTGAAGAATTCTTGTTTTCAACTTCTTACCAGTCGTCAATGATTTCAAAAGTACAATGGTCCTAGTTGATTGTTTATATTGTTTTATAGCGATTAGATAATAGTAAGCATTTATCTTATAGATCATTGTTCTAATAGAAAAGTAGCTTGTGTGTGTGTGTAGATAGCTTAATTATTTTTCATCAAAAAACCGTACAAATAGAAACCAATTTGAATTTCGAATACAGTAGGTACCGCGCGGATTTCGACTTTGAAAACTTTAAAAAATGTCAACAATTTTATTTATATTTATTTATAGCAAATGATCAAAATGTAAGTAAGTACTTATTTATGTACATTATTAAAAGTAGGTTTAGGGAATTAACTACTTTTTTTGATCATAATTATAAGAAAAAGTATTTATTTAAATAAGGATTAAGCTGAAGAAAATTTATCCTGTTTTAGATATTTTTGACTGAGTTATTGTAGTATGGGTGGGCATCGCATTTACTATTGCCATCTTTCAAGTTGTCATCTGTCTAGTCTTCAAAGTTTGTACAAGAAAATAAGAAAATATTGTAAGTATGTACATCACACTGAGTTAACCATAAACAAATATGATTTTAACACTCCAAATAGCAAATAGAAGCATAGAATAATGTATATAAAATGAGATTATAAGTTTCTAACAGACCAAAACGATTCATAGGTTGTTAAAATCAATAAATAATCATGTTTTATTGAACAGTTCCTGTGCTGTGGTAATGCAATTATGTAATATTCATATCTTCTGTCAATCTGCCTAGCCTTTTCCCAACTATGTTGGGGTCTTCCAGTCTAACCGGATGCAGCTGAATACCAGTATTTTACATGGAACGACTGCCTATCTGACCTCTACAACCCAGTTACTGGGTAATACGATACCCCTTGGTTACACTGGTTTCTGACTTTCGGGCTTCTGACGACCCGTAACGACTGTCAAAGATCCACGAATGACTGCCGGGACCAACGGCTTAACATGATTTCCTAGGCATGGAGGACCCTCGGTATAAAGATGTTCACACATCCACAGACCAACCCCGGCAAGCGTAGCTTATCCTAATGGATCGACCCATATGGCTGTTATTACTTAGCCACGAGCTCCTCTTATCCTCCTCTCCTAGAGAAAAAATTATCAACTGGCCATACAAGACTTCAATACCTACTCAAACCAAATGTATGGGATGGCTGATTATTTTTTGGTCCCATGAAAGTTGTCCATTTTGATAATCTATACAGACGGCTACACATCAAGCTATACATTTCCAGTTTACACTGACCTCTTGTTGTAAGAAAATCCTATACAATGCGAGATCAGCTTATACTGGAAATGTATAGATTGATCTGTAGCCATGCGTATATATGGCCACGCCTTTCTGATACTTGATGTATTATTACAGTCAATAGGTTTATGTATGTATTCCAATCATAAATGTGTGTTTATCACTTATCAGGCTCTGTTTTCCTTCCAGGATGATAACTACATATAACTTTTTCCTGGACATACTTTAACAGTGTGTAGTACTCGTGAAAATGTACAACTTTTCCCATTGAACTAACCCTGAAATATGAAAAAGAAATGTATGAGACTGCAGATTTTTATTTTTTCAATTTTCAGCGTTAGTTCCATGGTAAAAGTTGTCCCTCGTTTGACCTAACACCCTGTATATCGTATCAGTACCTACAATAAAACAAAGTCATATATGTTTTATCTATAATAGGAAATAAAAGTATTTAGCATTGATAGCAAAATTATTAATTATGGAATAAAAAAATTATCAGTCAGATTAAGATCAAAATAAGTACCAAACTTATCATTAAAATTAAATCATAATTTAAATATTATACTTTGCTGCATTATTTTATGATTCATGATAATATTACATAAATTATTATGAGGAGAAAAAACAAAAAAAAGTTTAAGGGGCCTAAAACGGCCACATTAAGCAATTCCTCGAAAAGCGATTCATTTCCTGAATTCCCAGCAATTTATTAAGATTGCGCTATTTGACGTATTTGACATTAAACTTCGCTAAAGCAAATCATAATTTGTGGATCATTTTACGAATCTCCATACAAAACTGTCAAACAGATGAATTGCGTGCTATGTATTGTACGCAGATAAATTATGAACTGTCAGTTTGTGACCGTTTTACGATTTCAAATATGATTCATAATACCTATTATCCCATTATGATTCTGCGAAAATGGCCGTTTTAGCCGCCCAGTACAGTCGACATTGACATTTATAAAAGTAATTTAAAAGTCAATGACAGTCTTCGATCAATAATAATTGATCGAAGATCTTCGATCAATTATTATTTATGACAGTCGACCACATGTCAGTAGAAAGACTTGAAACAGTTTAAACATAAACCACTACACGAAATAAAGCCGCTATCGAATTCAAACTGTTATGAAATAGACAGGACACCTAGTTATCATCTGCCTAGCCTTTTCACAACTATGCTGGGGTCGGCTTCCAGTCTAACTGGATGCAGCTGAATAGAATACCTACTTGAAGCGCCTGCCTATGTAACCTCCATAACCCAGTTACTGGGTAACATTATACCCCTTGGCATCTTGGTAAGACTTGTTTTTTTGTTTAATTAAAATCGAATGTTGCAAGAAAAAGTTATCGTCATTTTAAAAAAAAATTAATTTACTTTTATATTGTTACACATTTTCTTAACAGTACCTAACAAAAATTATTAGGCTTGCATGAATTCAAGAAGCATTTAAATCCCGACATCCACGCGGGCGAAGCCGCTGTCCCCAATAAATTGAACGTATCTCCATACAAATCTGGAGTTTTTCTATGGACAAAAGCTGAATTGAGCGGAATAAGTGAAGTTACAGCCGCACGGGTCGATCTTAACCTGACGAGGTTAAGCTACGCTTGCCGGGGTTGGTCAGTGGATGGGTGATCATCTTTACATACCGAGATTCCTCCATGCGTCGGAAAGCACGTTAAGCTGTTGGTTCCGGCTGTTATTCGTGGATCTTTGACAGTCGTTACGGGTCGTCAGAAGCCCGAAAGTCTGACTACCAGTCTTACCAAGGGGTCTCGTATTACCCAGTTACTGGGTTGTGGAGGTCAGATAGGTAGTAGCTCCATGTATAATACTGGTATTCAGCTGCATCCGGTTAGACTGGAAGCCGACCCCAACATAGTTGGGAAAAGGCTAGATGATGATGACATTTTCTGAACAGTAAACCTAACAAAAAGTACTAGGTTTGCATGAATTCAAGAAGAATTTAAATTCCGATTACCACGGGAAACCGCTGGCAACAGCTACTTAGTCCCCCATAAATAGAACGTATCTCCATACAAAACAGGGGTTTTTTAAGGACAAAAGCTGAATTGAGCGGAATAAGTGAAGTTAGTCCCTAAGACTACATTGCACTCAATTTAGCCTAACGTTTAGTCTATACTAGAAAGGTTTAGGTAGTGAAATAAAGGTAAACAATGTTGATGTGTCTTTTATCGTTTAAAAAAAAACCGGTCAAGAGCGAGTCGGACTCGCGCACCGAGGGTTCCGTTCTGAATCCTGAAAAACTGTGCTATTTAGAGACATCGTTTTATTTTTCCTGTAATCTTTACATAAACTTCTATCACAAAGAATAATTAACGGCATTTTTCATCAAAAGTCGAAAACTATGCGGCCTAAAAAAAGAAAAAAATAAATGTTTGAGAATGTGCAAACAGCGCTCTTTCATATGATACCCCACATGCCCTAGTAGTCCCACTTTTAATTTTTAAGACCCCCTTTTAGTTACTGTTGCAAAAAAAAAATATTTTTTTTTAATTCTTTCTTATTTGCAAAATAGTTGGGTTAACGTCATCTAAAACTGTTCCAAATTTCAAGTTGATAGCATTAGTAGTTCTTGAGATATCCAGCTGTGACAGACAGAGAGACAGACTGAGTGACACCAAAAGGGTTCCTTTTTTACCATTTTGATACGGAACCCTAATAAAATGCAACTAAAAACCAATGTAGGTAAATACAACAATAATGATTATTAAATCAATTTAACCATTAGTTTAATTGTGTGTTTGTGTAAAAAGTCACATCAAGATTAACCATTTTCTTTTTTTTTTTTTTAGATTTAATTTAGATTTTTTTTTTATTAACTTTATTTTACTACGTAAACCTTTCTGGTATACTTACGTTTTCAGCTGCATCCGGTTAGGCTGGAAACCGACCCCAACATACTCGTAGTTGGTAAAAGGCTAGGCAGATTGATGTGACAAATTCTTAGATAAAGGCAGAATTTTATCAGATAAACAGCTGATTCTTATCATAATATGCAGCTTCACATGGCAAGGTCGACAGTAAAATAATTGAATTACCTACTTACGATAAACTTGAATAAATTACGCAACAAATGATTTAAGATTTGTTTGTTTTTCTGCATTTTTAATCGACTTCAAAAAAGGATGTTCTGTATTCGACCCTTATGTATGTATGGGTAATTTTCATTTACAAATTCCGAGCGTGTGTATGTATCCACTGCCAGGTTGCGCCCCAACACCATGTCCTGCGCCTTCCGCATCCAGTCTGTCCCAGCCACTTTCTTCAGGTCGTCGCCGCGTCGGTCCATCTAAAGTACCCGTCACGAGAAGCTATAAATTATGTAAACAAACATCTTTTACTAAGTAAACATTTTATACTGCGAGATAATAATAAATTGACCATATTCAATCGACATGAAATATAGACGGGTTATATGAAAGTAACAACCTATTTAATTTTGGTCGGATCATATTTTAACTACGCAAAGCGCTATCGTTTGTGTTTCTTGGTACCGGAACGCGTCCGTCGCAGGGATTGTAAAGTATCGGGAGTCTAGGCTTACCAGATAAAAAAAATAAAATTCCGGAGTAAATTCCGGACATTTCAAGAAAATTCCTGACTTTTTTGTAAATAAGTACCTACTTAGGTATAATAAGTTAACGTCGAGTTGTTTCATGCTGGTTTTCGTTATATTTATGTGAGAGTGAACTAAGCAATTCACGTTTTCGCGAATATTCTCGATGAGGGGCGAGCGGGGGAGAGGTAAGTGACCCTTCTCCGCCCACGCTCGATGACAGTTAATATTGAATTAATATTTTTATTTTTATTTTTACACAAATAAAATTATAGAAATTCCGGACGGCTTAGAATTCCCCCCACATGCCGGACATAGACTTATATTACCGGACATGTCCGGAAAATTCCGGACGTATGGCAACCCTAATCGGGACGCCATTTTGAAATAAACGCGTCATTCGAGTTTCGTGATACATGTCACTGATTCTGACACAGAAATGGAAACATCTGAATCTGACGAATAATTATTCTTAAATAATATATGTTAATTAATATTTGTTACTTAATAATTTATTAAATCTTAAACAAATTAATTTTTTTTGTTGGTCCAAATGTTGTGAACTCCTGAACACTTGTTTACAAAATTTATAGCTTCTCATGACGGTTACTTTAGCTGGGGGGCGTCCCACACTACGCTTACTGATACGCGGTCTCCACTCCACAACTCGTCTGCTCCACCGGCCATCGATCCTTCGACAAACATGGCCAGCCCACTGCCACTTCAGTTTGCTTACTCCGCAAGCTATATCGGTTACTCCGGTTCTTTTCCGGATAACTTCATTCCTGATTTTATCCTTCAAAGAAACTCCGAGCATAGCCCGCTCCATAGCGCGCTGAGCGACCTTGAATTTGTGGACCAGCCCGACTGTCAGTGACCACGTTTCAGCACCGTGTGTTATAACGGGCAGGACTAGCGTTGCAAAACTTCGCAAGTTTTCGCAAGTATTCGGAATAATTGCGAAATATTCAAAGGAATACTTCGATTTGAAGGAATACTACTAGTAAGAATGTAGTAGGTAACCTACTTTTTATTATCTATTAAGAATGAAATTATTGCCAGTAGGTACCTAGTTACGAATGTATGCGTACTTGCGTAGGTTGCTTGATGAGACTCGACTCGCCGAATATATTACGCCGTACCGTTACTTGAATTAACGCCATCTAGCGGGCAATGGTAGAATTGTAAATGAACACCTGCTCTCGTTAGTCGCTCGGCGACGCCAGCGCTCGCCTGGCATTGGCTTGATAGTAAAGTGGCACACCACCGAGCTTCGCAGCCATTCATTCATGAGTCAACGAAGTATTAGCGCTCCTGTACACGTTTTTATGGCGAATCCAGTGCCGGACAAGTGGGGGTTCAAGGGCAAAAATGCAGTGCGCCGACTATTCTATTGTTATCCCAAGAATCCGCAAGATGGTGCCACAGAAGCGTAGCATTAACTAGCGTGATTAGTCGTGTTAATGCGACGCTTTCTGCTACTGCAGTGACCAAGGTTTGCTGATTAGCTTATGAATGGTGGAAGATTGATTCGTGGGTATTAATGAATGCACTATCACCAATGCGGGACATAATATATGTAATTTGCAATGAGAACTGCGCCCCCATCTAGCGGTCAATAGTCGCATTTAAAAGATAATCCAATAAGTACCCGAAGTTGGTCGGCGCGCGGTGCCAGCAGCGAGCCGGCGTTCACTTACACACGTGATTTATGAAGCTCGAGCCCGTTCATTCATAAAATCAACGAGTATTATTCGATGCCTACGTACTAGCGCGAATATTTCCGCGTAAGTAGTTATCTACTAGCGGGAATAATTCCCTGTAAGTAGTTATCTACCAGTGACTCGGTAATTATTGTTTTATTTTTGTATGGTTGAGTTTAAAATGTCTATTTTGTGCCGATATTAGTGTCGATTCTCTTGTACATGGAGGGGCGCTAGGAGGGGGCAGCTTCAACGTGTTCTTTATGGTTTTTTTTTGGTACCTACATGTAGAGGTTTAGGGGTTTATGGGTTTTATAAAGGGGGGCCAAATTTTCATTATTTTTGCGATAGGACACACCGTTTTCGAGATATAAGCAAAAGAAAAAAAAATGTACTGTATTTTATATCTCGAAAACGGTGTGTTTTTGCACTTGAAGTCAAACCTTGACTTCTTTCTTGATACTTACTTTAAACTATTTTATAAACTCAGTAATCTACCTATGTATTTACCTCTCTACCACTTTCACACCTAAACCGCATACAAAAACTTATTACGTAAGTACTTATCTAAGTAGATGTAAAGAAATATTCGGAAGTATTGCGAAGTTTTCAAATCGAATATTACTCGGAGTCATGAATGAACGCAACATACTCAAACGACAACAGCACACACGACACACACACGACGTAATGTTAGTTTGACTATTGACCGCTAGATGGCGTTAATTAACGCCATCTAGCGGTCAATAGTCAAACTTTAATAGATAAACTTGCGTGACCGCACATGTACTTAGCTCGGGGAATACTTGCGAAAACTACTCAAAACTTGCGAATACTTCCGAAGGGAATACTTCGGAATATTACTCTCCGGCAACGCTAGGCAGGACGCACTGGTTGAACCTTAGTCTTCAAACATTGCGGGATAGGTGACGAAAAGACCTGACGAAGTTTTCCAAACGCTGCCCAACCCAACTGGATCCTTCTGGCGGCTTCTGTCTCAATATTTTTATATGTATTCTAGTCTATTCTGACCCCACATAGTTGGAAAAAGGCTAGGCAGAAGATGATGTTAAACAAGATTTTAACACTAAGATAAACAAAGAAAGTTTTCTACTCAAACTAAATGAAACGGACTCACTTTCTGATTATAATATTACCTAGATAGAACAGTCTTAGAAATCAGCCCGGCAGAGCGTTAAACCGTAACGCGCGAGCTTGCTATATGATATATGATACCAACCTTCTTGCTTACCTCTGCGTATGTCGGTCAAGGGAGGTATTGAGGGAGAGATTGACTGTTGGTGCAATATTGTATTCAATACCAACGGAAAAAAAGGGCCGGTAATTATAATCCAACATTGCAAGTTCGTCGAATATGAAACGAGGGATGGTATAGAGGCATGAAGAACTTTACACGAAGAACATAATTATTACATCTTTATCTCCCTGCCCCTGCCCCACGTTACGTGGGGTTGGCGAACACGTTTTCTTCTTCCATTCTCCCCTGTCAACCGTCACGCTATCATTCACTCCCTTCTCTTTCATGTCACACCTCACACAATTCATCCATTGCTTCTTTGCCCTTCCTCTCCCGCTTCATCCATCGACATGTATATTCATCACTCTTTTTAGTCACATGCGTTTCGTCCATCATCGAGAGACCATAATTACATTTCTCCGAGTCGGAATGTTACGCAACGCTGTTATCGTTTTAAAGAGAGTTGAAGCTTAACCCTTTTGAACGGCTTAATTTAAGCCGTTCAAAAGGGTTAGTATGGGTTACCAAAATGCTCCCTTAAAGCCATTCAAAAGGTTTACCCACATCGTATGGGTTTTTTAATTAACTGCTTAGAAAAACCCTATCGAAAACCCTTTCAATGGGTACCCAAAATGGTACCTGGATCCAACACACGCCACCACCAGCGAAATTTGGCGCATCGCCGTCTGATCGTCCAATGATAAAGATAGCTACATACAGAGTCTTTGCAATTCCATCGCACATTTTTATCAAACAAAAGACTCCTTACTCTGTCTACCCTCTCCGCCGCAATCTTATCTGATAAGAGATAACACACAGTAGTCATACACAGTAATAAATCCTCTTGATTATAATGTCAATAATGTCTATCTTCAGTATTGCATGCTTGCGAATTGCGTCAGGATATTGACCGACTTATGTGAGGTTATTTGTTGAGATAAGACGGTTTTAATAACTTTCGGTTTCAGTAATTATCTTAATTATCACTCTCTGGTGGCTGGAATGTTGAATACAGCCGATCAATCAATCTGCCTAGCCTTTTCCCAACTATGTTGGGGTCGGCTTCCAGTCTAATCGGATGCAGCTGAATACCAGTATTTTATATGGAGCGACTGCCTATCTGACCTCCACAACCCAATTACTAGGTAATACGAGGGCTGCTATTTAAGTATCCGGAACTGGCCAGTTACAGAACAATGTTAAAAAAGTAATTATAACATTTAAAAATAGAACTCTTTGGCTGAAGAATACAATTTGATTCATGTAGCTGTCATTTGTTTTTACTTTGTGGCGTCATTTTGAAAATTGCGTGTCTTTATCACCATGGATTTAACTCGTGAAAATTTTCGTGCTATGCTCGATTTTCGCCGAGAGCTAACTCAAAAAAAGTGCATCGATCAACTCACTTCGACGATCGAAAACTACTGTGTATCACTGGTTTAGTGAGTTTAATCGTGGGCGGTTTGTGCTCACGGACGATTTTTTTACATTTAGTTGTAAAAAAAATGTTGCAAAAGTACAATCAGGGTGCGTCAAATGCTGTCTAGTTTTGGAAATACCTCAATCCGAATGAAAAAGTGCTACGAAAATTGGTTCCAATTCCAACGTATGCAAAAGTGCATCGATCATCATAACGAATATTTTGAAAAGCAATAAAACCATAATAAATGATAAATATTTGTTTCACTTTGTTATTCCGGATACATAAATAGCAGCCCTCGTACGATACCCCTTGGTGAAAAAGCCCGAAAGTCTTGACAACCAGTGTCAAGACTTTCGGGTTTCTGACGACCCGTAACGACTGTCAAAGATCCACGAATGACAGCCGGGACCAACGGCTTAGGCTGCCTGTCCACCGGAGCGGAGTGAGGCTGCGGAGCGGAGAAACGGAGAAATATTAACCAATAGAATCTTAAGTCCGCTCCACTCCGCCGTCCGCTCGCGCTCCTATTGGTTAATATTTCTCCGTTTCTCCGCTCCGCAGAACATTAGACGGACGGTGTATTTAGTTTTTTTTTTTTTTTTTTTTCATTTTAATTACTAACAATAGTTATAAGCAAAATTTTTGATAACTACTAACAACCTTGCCTTTTTTGTCTGAAATATTTTTTTATTTTTTTTATTTATTATTCTTCCACAACTCAGGAAAGTACTGGTATTTAGCTGCTTGCGGTTAGACTGAAAGCTGACCTCAACATAGTTGGGAAAAGGCTAGGCTGATTACAATGACCTCAGGTCAGTAGTGTCATGATTTCCAAATAATAATACATTTTGTTGATTTAAAATACTGAATTTAGAGTTGAAAGTATGTGATTTGACTCAGATGATTTTGTATCTGTGTTTTCGAGTAGTTAAAAAGTGTCTCATTTGACGTTTACCGCCAAAAGTATTGGTATTTTCTAGCTGGTAGTTAAAAAGTATCTCATTTGACATTTACCGCCAAAAAGTATGGCTGAAAGTTGGTAAAAAAAACGTGATGTTTGGAGCGTCACCTAGTTTCTAAATTAATTCTCTTGGATCTTCGAAACCTAAAGGTTGTCTAGAAATCTAGTCTATACTGATACTTATTGAGTGCCTAGTTAAATAGTTTGTTAAATATTGTTACCCTGTACCAAGTTTGTATGTGTGCAAGAAGATAAAATATAAATATTATATCAATAAAGAAGTTTATCATTTCACTTCAGAAGCGGGGTAAACCCAAAAAGGTACGTAGATAATCTTGAAAATGATAATAATGAATTGCTTGTAATTAATGATATTTAAAACAATTGATAAACGTTAATTTTTGATAAACTTACCAGAGGCGTATGAGAACTAGGTACTTACCTGTTCCTTTATGGATTATTGTATTTTATTTTATATTGCTATCATTTTGTTGGTTGCCTAAATGAAATTCATGAGCGTGATTTTGGCGTACTGGTGTGGGTGCCGCACATTATGTCAGGGCAACACTCTGATGATGTGCGGTGAAGTACACTGCTGACTGGACTTATCACGCGCTTTGATCAGGGCTACCCTCTGATAGCGCGGGATATATCTCAGCCAGGATGGTGCCTTAGGTTTATGATTTCTGGATAATTTAAATGAAGCAATATTTCTAATTTGATCATGATTCCATGTTTTTATTGTTGCTACCATTGTAACTTAATTATGGCTATCTCATAAGCCTCTCTATGATATTAATGAACAACAGTTGAACATATTAAACTATTGTATGATAATTTACAAGCAGTTATGTTATGACTCTTAGTAATCATTGCCATGATGATGATAATATGATAAATAATAAGTAAACCATGGTTAACTCGGATTATGAGTACCTATTTATTTTATTTTATGATAATTTACAAACAACACGAGGTAAGCATGCATAAATTATTGGTTATGAGTTATGACTATCTCTACCTTAGTAATTATTGCCATGATGAATATGATAAATGAACCATGGTTGTTCACTCAGATTATGAGTATTTATTTTATTTTATGATAATTTACAAGCAACATGAGGTAAGCATTAATAAATTATTGGTTGCGAGTTTTATTGCCATGATAATAATATGAGATTGTTCACTCGGATTATGAGCAATTTTATTTTATGATAATTTACACGCAACACGAGGTTAGCATAAATAAATTGTTGGTTATGACTATTCCTACCTTAGTAATTGCCATGAAGAACAATATGATAAATGATAAATGATAATGCCGCGGCCACACTATACGGACATTGCCGTTGATTATCGCTTTGATGGGCGATAACCATAGGTGTAGCCACCACTTGCTGCGATAATTTGACCGAATTTATCTATCGCGTAGTCTATCGCGATGTTTAAAGCGTTTATGGGCATTGACGTTGGTGTTGCTCCGGCATAAGTGAACTGTAGTTGTTCAGTGGGATTATGTTGGGCGTACTTTGTGACTTCACTGGATTTTGAGTGGATATGATTTTCACTGGATTTTTATGGATTATGGATATTTATGGATGGATATGGTACCTACTTTCTGTTACTTATTTTGTACAATTGTTTGTTTTCCATAAATAAATAAATAAATACTGGAACGTTAGTAGGTACTTTGTGATTTCACTGGATTTTATGGATTTTGATGGATGAGTGAGTCACTAGTCGTCGGATTGTGATAATGGTCGTACTTTGTGATTTACCAGTGAATCACTAGTCGTCGGTTAAATTGTTCTAAGTGTGTATAGTAGCTGGACATAATCTATTACCTATTTTAATTGATTGAATGAACGAACTTGGCCAACACTTTATTTTTGCTTGGATTTATTTACATGAATTTTAGCCACTCACACGAACAACTCGGGAACAGCCTATACCGCGCTCGCGTGAGCGGTTAAGTACCAAATAAATTGAAGTTGTGGGTAGGCAAATGATAAATGATACTGATTGTGCTAACGATAAATGGATTTGTTTCAATGGTTGGGTTTGTACGAGCACTTTTACACGTCAATTAGCTATAATGATGCTTATTGATCTTATGATACTATGATGGATTTTATGATACCATGTTATTTTATGAAAATTATGATGCTTAATGCTTATTGTGCTAAATCATTGGGACATTGAGTACATCTAGCCTTGAATTCTGATATAGTTCTCTAAACTTGATGATGATGGATTTTATGATACTGTATTATTTTATGATAATGCGTAATGCTTTTTGTTTCCCTTTTTGCTTCTTGCTAGCCTTGTATTCTGATGATGATGGATTTTATTATAACATGTTATTTTACGATAATTATGATGCATAATGCTTTTTGTGCTGAATCATTGGGACATAAGTATATCTAGCCTTGAATTCTGATATAGTTCTCTGAGCTTGATGATGATGATAGATTTTTTTATATGAATCATTGGGACATTAAGTATATCTAGCCTTGAAGTCTAATAAAGTTCTTTAAGCTTGATGATGATGGTTTTTGACACCGTATTATTTAATGATAATTATGATGCTTAATGCTTTTTGTGCTGAATCATTGGGACATTGAGTATATCTAGCCTTGAATTCTGATATAGCTCTCTGAGCTTGATGATGATGATAGCTTTTATGATCCCGTATTATTTAAAGATAATTATGATGCATAATGCTTTTTGTGCTGAATCATTGGGACATTAAGTATATCTAGCCTTGAATTCTGATATAGTTCTCTGAGCTTGATGATGATGATAGATTTTTTTATATGAATCATTGGGACATTAAGTATATCTAGCCTTGAAGTCTAATAAAGTTCTTTAAGCTTGATGATGATGGTTTTTGATACCGTATTATTTAATGATAATTATGATGCTTAATGCTTTTTGTGCTGAATCATTGGGACATTGAGTATATCTAGCCTTGAATTCTGATATAGCTCTCTGAGCTTGATGATGATGATAGCTTTTATGATCCCGTATTATTTAAAGATAATTATGATGCATAATGCTTTTTGTGCTGAATCATTGGGACATTAAGTATATCTAGCCTTGAATTCTGATATAGTCTAAGCTTGATGATGATGATGGTTTTGATACCGTATTATTTTATGATAATTATGATGCTTAATGCTTTTTGTGCTTGAATCATTGGGACATTGAGTATATCTAGCCTTGAATTCTGACGATGATGGATTTTAGTTAGATTCATGTTTTAAGGTTGTGAATGGATTACGCCCCAAGTATTCTGCATAAAACTTAAATGCTGTTCGTTCGTGAGCGCATCACTTGATAACTGCTGGACCGATTTGGTCATATTTTGTTTTTGCTAAATGTTCATTAACCCTAATTGGGTTTTATGGGAATAAAAATCTCTCTAAGCTCGACTCATGTGTAAAGATTGTGAATGGATTACGCCCCAAGTAATCTGCATAAATAAAACTTAAATGCTGTTCGTTGGTAAGGGCATCACTTGATAACTGCTGGACCTATTTGGTTATATTTTGTTTTTGCTAAATGTTCGTTAACCTGAATTAGGTTAATTTTGGAATAACTGAACCTCCATTTTCTATGAACTAAAGACCATATTGAGATTTTGATTCAACGTCTATCGGATCGGATAGTATGTAATATTTCCATATTTCAGTGAGGTATAACAATGACATCTGATGTCGAGCCTGGCAATAAAATTATAAATTTTACTAATCTAAATTAGGTTTTTGGTTTCATTTTGTTTATAAGTTTTGATATTGCAATAATTACTGCGGGAATTAAAAATGTTACTTTACGCTTGCCATAGTGAATTTTAACCTGAGTTACTGTTAGTTTGTTGATGATATTTCTTGTGATTGAAGAAGGCCATATTGGATGTTTAATTTTTAAAACTTCGATGACGTTACCCATAAATTGGTTTTATCTTTCTGGATAGGTTAGGTATGATGAGTTTTAAAAGATTAATGCCCTGTTGCTGTCATCCTCAGATAAACTCTCAATAGCTATTGAGAGTTATGCGTAAAGATAAACATCGGTTAACTGTAAGCGCGTTTCTGAATACGTAACAAGCCATTCAACAACTATGACACCGACAACTAGTTCCATATTTGCCGCTAGATGGGTCTGTACAAGAGATCGCGTCTAAAATTGATAGTTTTATTCATAACAATATTTCTTTCGAGGGTAAAAAAGTGGCTTAACACTGTCTTAGTTAATACTGTTATAGATAATGCTTGGACCTAATTTGTCTATGACATTTTAAAAATAAGAGATGTTGTTTCCATGATTACTACGTCAATTAATTATGTAACGATTAAACGGCCAACATTGGTCAGATAAGTTATCTAGTTGAGCTTTTTGGGAACTCACTTTCACAAGTTATAGAACCACTAGGGCTATTGGATAGATAAACCAAAGTTAATTAAAAGTGTCTCAGAAACCGGACATAACTCGCAGTTTTTAAAACGAAAACGTTTACCTATACCTCGTAATTTTGTATGCTATATATTTTTTTTCGCTAAAGGAAGTTATTTGAGCAGAATTTTAAACGGGATTTTTGCACTAGATAACAAAGAGGTTAATTTAAAAAAAATAATAATAATATGCATTTTGGAATGATATAGTATAAACAGTGACGAGGAAGATTGTTAATTCACTAGTAAGGGATGTGATCTGGTCATTTTATTGTTGAGGATTAAAAGAATGAAGGATTTTTTTTATATATATGTCAGATAGTATAAACGTCCAAGTACTGTGGGTTGCTCCTTCAGTGACTTTAATGGCGTTCATCTCCTCAAATCGGTTTTTTTATTGCTCCACGAAATCCAAAGTTATAAAATTTTGTTAGCAGCGTGTCGTGTCTAAGCGTATCGAACGTAAAGGTCTTGTATCTGGTTACAAATATATTTTTCTATTACTTTATCGATAAAAAAGGGGGTAAAATAGTACCTAAACGGTCTATAGTTTCCATAGTCAATAGAACTGATTTTTTTATATACCTATTGAGTGCACTACACCAGTGTTTAGTGCTTCCGGGTATTTTCTTGTTTAACACTAGTATTGATTTTGGTTTTAGACAATTAGACAGTAACGCCTGTCTCGTCTCAGATGGATTTTATTTATTTATTGGCAGAATGAACAGTTACATGCTATTCAGGATAAAACTGAGTAGGTACATAATGAAGTAGTAATACTTGCTTTACTTAAAGCTAGATTATTCTTTAAGTTAACATGTATAATTGTTGCATACCTTCAAGATAATATCTTAACATTCATTAATATAGTACTTGTTCTCTTTCTAATTATTTTTATATCGCCCGCGTGAATGTCGGTAAATATCCTAGGGAACGTGCTACCGGGAAATCTTTCCTTATTCTTTGTAATAATATAATTCAATCATGATTCGAAAGACACGTGGCACAATCTAATATGATAAGAACGTTATTGTTGTTTTCCTCGGGAACAGTACTTTTAGATTTCGGGATGATCGGTTTGGTGGTTTGGGCGTGAAGGGATAGCAAACAAACAAACGTTTAATCACATTTACAATAGTTGAGTAATTTGAAACATAAAGATTATGTGATATTTTATGCTAATACACCTAATATTTCTCTACTTCTGGAGCAGTATTTGTGTTAAAAGTTTAGAATTGTGTTATTTGTAGCTTTAGACGACGCAAATTGTGGGCCGGACGCAATGCCCAAAACCCGAATGTTTTAAATGATGCTAGTTGTCGATTGTTTGTTGTATTCATAACTGTGGGGTGATCATCTGAACAAATGAGTATCCGTAGTAGTCGATAGCGATATTGCTAAATGAATTGTACTTTCTTTTGTATACATTTGAGATTTTTAATTATTTTGGTTAAATTAGATATAGGGTCCAATGTGTGACATATTGCGTTATATTTAGGCAAGATCTTCCTAATACTGATTCTGAATTGTGCATCAGCTAATGATTTTATTTCTAAACTATTTTTTTGAAGACCCCTAAAATGTTTTGATCAACCTATTTGTTTTGTTGCGACCAGACAAATATTGTTTGGTCTTAAACTCACTAGTACCTATCAATAAGGATCATATCATATTCGAGATGGAGTTGGACGTGGAAGACGTTACAAATAAAAATATTGAACAGGATAGTATTAGAAGGAAGCGCAAAAATTCAAAATGGTCAACTTGTTATCAAGAGAAACTCATAGTGTAGATAAAATTTAGAAATTGTTGCCGAAGTTACATATCTGGTTCGTATCGAGTTACAAAGGTATTTAACAATGATGATATGAGTATGTTGCGTTAAGTAAGAAAGGTTAGAATTTTGGAAAGCGGTATATATATACGCAGTGGATGGATTTTATCCCTGCTTATTTTGGAACGGATCAGACTGACGAAACGTCAGAAAATGAAGTGAGAATGAACCGTTAAATTAAATGCAGGCAAATGAATGGTATACGTCTATTGTATTCAAAGGTAATGTAAATTGATAAAAGCTAGCGCAATCTGCGCTTAGGATACATAAGGTCTATTGTACATTTTTGTGTTATACATGTTTGTTTTTATACGCAGTGGATGGGATTTATCCGTGGTTATCTTGGAACGGATCAGACTGACGAATCGTCAGAAAATGAAGTGAGAATGAATAGTTAAATGAAATGCAGGCAAATGAATGGTTGTCTATTGTATTCAAAGATAATGTAAACTGATAAATGCTAGCGCAATCTGCGCTTGGGATACATAAGGTTTATTGTAAATTTTTGTGTTAAACATGTTTGTTTTTTGTTTTTCTGTTTTCATGTTGTAATGTACGAGTATATACGCGATACGGGTTGCGCATGGTGCGCGATACTGGTTACGCGTGGTGCGCGATGCTAGTTGCGCGTGGTGCGTGATGCTGGTTGCGCATAGTGCGCGATTGTGGTTGCGCGTGGTGCGCGATGCTGGTTGCACGTGCTGCGCGATGCTGGTTGCGCGTGGTGCGCGAGGCTGGTTGCGCTTGGTGCGCGAGGCTGGTTGCGCTTGGTGCGCGGGGCTGGTTGCGCGTGGTGCGCGAGGCTGGTTGCGCTTGGTGCGCGAGGCTGGTTGCGCTTGGTGCGCGAGGCTGGTTGCGCGTTGTGCGCGACGCTGGTTGCGCGATGGTGGTTGCGCGTGGTGCGCGATACTGGTTGCGCGTGTTGCGCGATACTGGTTGCGCGTGGTGCGCGATACTGGTTGCGCGTGGTGCGCGATGCTGGTTGCGCGTGGTGCGCGATACTGGTTGCGCGTGGTGCGCGATGTTGGTTGCGCGTGGTGCGCGATGCTGGTTACGCGTGGTGCGCGATGCTGGTTGCATCGTTGACGCTTATGTCAAATAATACCAACCAATATTATAAATCTGGTTTATTTTCATAAATTATGTTGATACGTAATAGCTAAATTGAATACTTTATACTGTTTCAATATAAATGTGTTCGCTGGTAACATTTATATAGATTTATATTTATCACTAATTCTTGGACATTGTATCGAGTCGTGGTTGACGAACACGCACCTTCTAGTTAAAAGGTTTAATCTAACTCTTAATGCTATTAAAGTTAATAATTGTCTAACTAGCACAAGAATGTCATGATTTATTTAAAAATTTGTTTTGTGTGTGCCAGGAGGCAACACAGTGTCGGATGGCCGAATGTCATGATTTCCAAATAATAATACATTTTGTTGATTTAAAATACTGAATTTAGAGTTGAAAGTATGTGATTTGACTCAGATGATTTTGTATCTGTGTTTTCGAGTAGTTAAAAAGTGTCTCATTTGACGTTTACCGCCAAAAGTATTGGTATTTTCTAGCTGGTAGTTAAAAAGTATCTCATTTGACATTTACCGCCAAAAAGTATGGCTGAAAGTTGGTAAAAAAAACGTGATGTTTGGAGCGTCACCTAGTTTCTAAATTAATTCTCTTGGATCTTCGAAACCTAAAGGTTGTCTAGAAATCTAGTCTATACTGATACTTATTGAGTGCCTAGTTAAATAGTTTGTTAAATATTGTTACCCTGTACCAAGTTTGTATGTGTGCAAGAAGATCATTTCAGTAGTGAATAGATAACTGAAAATATTTAATCACTAAGTTCATATCAGTTTATTATACTATAATGGGAGGTCTATAAACCTCTAAACCCAGACACACACTCAGATAATTAAGTTTTGAACTAGCAACCGCCGAAACTGATAAATGATAAATATGATAATGCACCAAAATTGATGAAATAGTTTCTGTGATCAAACAGAAAGGCAGTCAGCGAGCCTCCTCTGATTCCTGATCTAGTCTAAAATAACACAGATCCTATTACAAAAAAAAAACGGCCAAGTGCGTGTCGGACCACGCACAATGAAGGGTTCCGTAATTGAAAATAATGTATCCCAAAAACAAACTTAACATTAGATCCCAAAAAATTTTTTTTATGTCAAAATTACAAATTCGCAATTTTCGGACTTTTTCCTTTACTTTTGCTGGGAGACCTTGCTTCTTGCCAAATTTCATTATTCTAGGTCAACGGGAAGTACCCTATAGGTTTTGATTTACTTGCGACAGTTGCGAGTATCAAAATGTGTCGCAAAATGGCTGTATTTTTTATTGCGTTGACTTAGAAGCTTGAGTTTTTTAGGACTTCAAGAGACCACAGACTTACGTATTTGATATTAATTTCAACTTGATACCTCTACGCGTTCCTGAGAAAAACAATATTGACAGACTGACAGACAGACAGACAGACAGACGGACAAACAAGTGATCCTATAAGGGTTCCGTTTTTTCCTTTTGAGGTACGGAACCCTAAAAAAAACGGCCAAGTGCGTGTCGGACCTCGCACAATGAAGGGTTCCGTAATTGAAAATAATGTATCCCAAAAACAAACTTAACATTGTAATTGAAATCTAGAAATCCCAAAAAAAAAAAAAATATGCGATAAAATTACAAATTAACGGTCTTCGGACTTTTTCCTTTACTTGTGCTGTGGCTGTGAGACCTTGCTTCGTGCCTTTCATGATTCATGGTCAACGGAAAGTACCCAATTATAGGTTTTGATTTACTCGCATAAATGGCCGTATTTTTTTATTGCGTTAACTTAAAAGCTTGATTTTTTTTAGAACTCCAAGGGACCATAGACCCACGTATTTTTGATATTAATTTCAACTTGATACCTCCACGCGTTTCTGAGAAAAAGGCTAGACAGACGGACAACGAAGTGATCCTATGGCTATAAGGGTTCTGTATTTTCCTTTTGAGGTACGGAACCCTAAAATAGCTATTTTATTTATTGTTTTTTTATGAAATCATCACAATAGTATTTTATTATAACTAGTAATGCTAATGTTTCCGTCTTACGTCACTCCAGCTCCATAATGAGCTTACAAACCAGTTTTATAGAAATACCACTAATGCACAGCGACCAATTTATCTTGAGATTTCATATCGATTTAACCGCGTCGTTACTTGTATTGAATAAAAATATTTAGATCGTTTGGTCTGCATTTACACCATATAGTAGTTTTTATATAAAAACTACGCAGTAAATATATAAGCCAATGATTTACACATATAAACTCACGCCCCAATCTATGCGACCAGTTTTCCTTCAAATCGTTTAAAAATATACTTAGGTAAGTACAGTCGTTACAATTTTATAATTCTTTTTTATTTAATGAGCTTACAAACCAGTTTTATAGAAATACCACTAATGCACAGCGACCAATTTATCTTGAGATTTCATATCGATTTAACCGCGTCGTTACTTGTATTGAATAAAAATATTTAGATCGTTTGGTCTGCATTTACACCATATAGTAGTTTTTATATAAAAACTACGCAGTAAATATATAAGCCAATGATTTACACATATAAACTCACGCCCCAATCTATGCGACCAGTTTTCCTTCAAATCGTTTAAAAATATACTTAGGTAAGTACAGTCGTTACAATTTTATAATTCTTTTTTGTTTTATAAAATGTAAAAGATTTATAAAATTCTATCGATTCGTATTCTAAAAAATCTCAACCAGAATACGAATCGATAGAATTTTATGAGTAATTCTTTCATATTTTTTATAATATAGAAGAATTATAAAATTGTAACGACTCGTATTCTAAAAAATCTCAACCATTTATGTAAGGGTGGGTCAGCTAATGCTATAGGTGACTGGTCAGTAGGTACCTGACCAAATTATATAGGTAGTAGCATAGAATATGTCTTACTCGTCGAAGATAAACCAAACCAGTTTTTCTTTTTTGTCATTATTTAAATCGTTTGTATTATTATTAGTTAAAACTGGTCGCTGTTAACGTCCATTTTTGCTGCTGACCCACTTCTTTGGCATCAGGTATAAAATACCGCGTGGGGTTCGGCTGTTCTTGCGTTCATTGGGTTGGTATCAGAATGACTGGATCGCAAATTGACCACGTCGCTCTTAGTCCAAATCTCAAAATGTCTAAATCTCAAAATGCCTAAAGAACTCGCAAAATCGCAAAAAGTCCGAACAGTTGTGTAGGCACTATACATTAATCTCTTTGGTTCTTAAGGTGACTTTTTTTCTAACTTTCCCTAGACTATGTGCTTCCCCAAAATTCACTCTTTACACCAAACTTGAACCAAATCGATCCATTTTGATGCTTGAACAAACAGACAAACCTACAAACAGACAAAAATGTTATAAAATCACCTATTTTGGGTAATGTATTATACTTACTTAAAAAAAAAAAATTAAAGGGCTTGTGGCTAAGTAACAGCCGGACGGGTCAATGGATCAGGTTAAGCTACGCTTGCCGCGGTTGGTCCGTGGATGGGTGGTCCGGATCTTTAAATACCAACACCCCTCCGTGCTTCGGAAAGCACGTTAAGCCGTTGGTCCCGGGCTCCCGGCTATCATTCGTGGATCTTTGACAGTCGTTACGGGTCGTCAGAAGCCCGTAGGTAGGTCTGACAACCAGTCTTACCAAGGGGTATCGTGTTACCCAGTTACTGGGTTCTAGAGGTTAGATAGGCAGTCGCTCCATGTACTGTTATTCAGCTGCATCCGGTTAGACTGGAAGCCGACCCCAACATAGCTGGGAAAAGGCAGGGCAGATGATGATGAATTATGATGTATCCAGTCATTCTGATATCAACCCTGTGTATAGGTTCCTACACAACTGTTCGGACTGTTTGCGATATGATATAGTCATTTTGCAAGTTAGGTATTTTGAGATTTAGACATTTTGAGATTTGGACTAAGAGCGACGTGGTCAATTTGCGATCCAGTCATTCTGATACCAACCCTGTTCATTCCGCGGATCGGTGGTCATTTTTAAGGTTCTGCACCCGTAAGGTGCTAAACGGAACCGGTGCTCTTAAGGGGGACTACAGGACCTAAACGCAAGTTTTATAATGCCTAAAAGTATATGATCTACTGCAGTAAACAAAATCAGAAATATATATGATGTTCTTCACGATATATGCTAGTTAGATAGTGTGTTGAAAACATAATACAACTAATTACATGCTGTAAGCTAACATGCAAAAAGCGGATTACTGAATTTCTTTGTACCAAAAACTATGATGATACCGAGTCCCTTCTTACAACAATGAAGTAATTCATTACACACACTCACCCCGACACACTCACACTCACACAGACACACTCACGCGCACACAATCACACACAACACACACGCGCGCGCACCACACATTCTTGTACTGGACTTTTGTTAATTTGTTCTTTTTGATAATAATTATGTAACAGTCTAATCAATATTTTTGTCTTATTTTCGGGAAATGAGCGCTGATTGTCCTTAATACAGGCTACTAAGTAACCTAGCTAGGACGTCAGTTCGTAAACTTGTATTGTTACCTACTCATCTCAGATGTATACTTATCCTAAGTTGTCAACCTACTTGTAACAGACTGTACCTCTTGTTTATTAAATAAAATTATTATTTATTTATTTAATTTGATACGATAGAAAAAAATCACGAAGATACCTCATCCCTGAATTTGAACAGAACTGATGTAGTTTGTGTAAACAACATTAGTTATGCGGACGACATGGTGCTGCTGAGCGCCTCGGTCTGTGGCCTGTCTAAGCTCCTCGGCATTTGTGAGGAATATGCTCTCAGTCATGGCTTGCTCTATAACACCAAAAAAAGTGAGTGTATGGTTTTCCGGGCCAGGGGTAAATGTCCAGATAGTATCCCTAGCATTAAATTAAATAATGTACCGCTAAATAGGGTTGACACCTTCAAATACCTTGGGCATCTGGTGACCACTGACCTGAAAGACGACTCAGACATAGAGCGGGAACGTAGGGCGTTGTCTGTTAGAGCGAACATGATAGCCCGCAGGTTTGCACGATGCTCGAAGGAAGTAAAAAACACTCTTTTCAGAGCGTATTGCACCTGCTTTTATTCGGGCGCCCTGTGGGCTAACTATACTCAAAAACAGTACGGCGCCCTACGAGTCCAATTCAACAATGCCTACAGGGTGTTGTTGGGGCTGCCTCGGTACTGCAGTGCGTCGGGGATGTTCGCTGAGTCGCGCATTGACTGCTTCTATGCGTCAATGCGGAAACAGTGCACATCCTTGGTGCGCAGGGTCCGCGCCAGCTCCAACACCATCTTGAGGATGATGGCTGAGAGGTTCGACTGTCACTACATTAACCATTGCTGTATACTTAATGTAGTGACAGTAAAAAATGAAATAATCTTGTGTGTTGTGTTTTTGTCTGATTTTTATTTTATAGTTCTAGTAATTTTTATTTTAATGTACCTAATGCTATGATCCAGTTGCTGATTGAAATAAATGATTTGAATTTGAATTTGAATTTGAATAATGTGTAGTGATAGTGAAGTTGCCAATAAATTATCATCAAGTTCAACAACGGGGATTTATTTTCACAACCAGCAACCCTACAATGCTAATTACTATAATATTTATTTCCAGGTGTAGGCAAGACCAGCCTGGTCGTCCGGTACATAGGCAAGATGTTTTCAAAGCACATATCCCCCACGATAGGCGCTTCCTTCTTCACCTGCAATATTAACCTGGAGAATGCCAGGGTCAAACTACAGGTAATTATTTTTTTTTTATTAAATAGGTACAGTCAGCAGCAAAAGTCGATTAACACTTTTTAATCAGTTTTTTAATCTTAATTATTAAGGCGCGGTATTAGCTCAATATTCACAAAAAATGGTTTCGTGGATTGTCGAGTATGACGTAATGCAATGAAACTATCCGACGCAAAAAATACAGTGGACAGAGAAGGGTTTAAAGAAAAATGTTAACCGAATAATAATAATATAAATAATAATAATAACCCCACCGCAGTATCTCTACGTTGACGTCGTGGTGGGGCTTGCGTGCTCCGAACTCTAGGCCTGTGCCAGTAGAGTTCACTTTGCCGAAACAGGTCTAGGGTGAGGAGCCATACCAAGAGAGATACAGAAACCCGCAGGGCAGCATGTAGCGAGCTGTTGGGCAGTAGCGACCCCACGGACCCTATCTCCCGGGAGTAGTCTTGTTCCTCATCTCTGGCTTGCCTTTATTGGCCGGCTGGAGTGAAAACTAACGGGAACAGAGCTCCCACCTCATTCTTGCCTTTATTGGCTGGCTTGAGTGGAGATTCGCAAGAGCAAACGTGCTCGGAGGAAGGAAGTATTCCAGTAAGTGTTTGTAGGGATCTTGACCATCTTCCGGGCTCTGGGATTGTTTTGAGAACCGTGGGATACCTCTCCACTCCTCACAAGCACCTCAGAACATGTTGCTCCCTTGCCACTACGACACTAAGTGCTAGCGACCGTTTTCGGGGGCCCATTATTGAGTGTGCAAGTCACCCCCTGCCATTATAGCTGTGTATTGTATTGTATACAAAACATTAGTCAGGCAGGGGCCATAGTGTTTCCATAGTTCTAGGTAACCAGTCCACAACCACCCAAATCCATAGCCCAATATGTTTTGTTTCCATGTTCTGCAATGGTCCTGCACCGGCCGGGGGTTGTCCTTGGGTGCACCTGCATACAGGGATAATCGTCGGTTGGTGCCTCATCATAATTTAAAATTGTCTAAGGGGCCTCTGCGAGTTGGCTTCGGACCCTCGTATGCCTTCCAAAGGTCCGGGACCCTCGGGTCCCGAGATATGTTAACATATAAATAATAATAAAATGGCCGAAAGCCTCGATCAACATCTCTTGAGGCTCTCGTTAGGCGGTTGGATCAAGGGCCAGATTCAGAAGGCAGTACTCCTCGATACGGCTCGTATTGTGAGGAGGTTCCTATCTCTGCAGCCCTAACCACTGGTAGCTTGGACCCTGCTCCCGACACCGGCGGACTTCTATTTTTTTATATTTTTAAATGTTTTTTTTTTCTACATCTTTTTGTTTAAGAAATATTTAAAAATGTAACTAAATAAGATAAGAAATGAATAAACGAATAAATAATAATAATAAAATAATATGATTTTAAAAAATAATTTGATATTCCCAATAAAAAAATTGGAAGTTGCTCTACAAAAATAAACTTTGGCGTCGAACATCTCTGTATTTTCAGCGATAACGATATTTTTTTTTTTTAAGAATAATAGAATTAGCATTTTTTTTTTAAATTTAACCGGACAATTATTTAATTTATTTTGTATATTCTGAATAATCTAGAATATCCGGAAAATAAATGCGAATTCGCAGCTTAGTCACATCTCGGCAACACAAATATTATTTTCAATTTTCAACCTTATTTCAAGCCAGCTAATGGTGGCAATAGATTACGCGGTTGTGTGCCGTTTAAAATCGTAGTCAGTCCGCGCCTTAAGCGAAATATTTAATTGAAATCGGAACAGAAGTACTTAAAATTTTAAGAACATTATCTCATAATAGTTAAACGAAAAAAAAGCAGTTTATCGAATAATTTTGTGTTAATTTAGATGATGTCAAAAAGTAACAGTGTTAACCGACTTCTGTTGCTGACCTTATTAGCTTTCGCCCAAGGTTCGTTTCGCCAAAAGTATCCTATGTCTTAAGCCAGGTCATGGCCTAGTTACAGTAGTACTCAACTAATATGGCTTATCGATGTACCTGCGCAGAAGATGAATTTTCAAAGCGCGGGAAATGCTATTGACCAATCGGCACGCTCCACGCTTTTTCCTGTACCGCTATTGGTAGCAGCTGCCGCCATTTTAGCGCCCGCCGCCATACTTGCGAGTGAGATGGAACTAACAGCAGTAGTGATATAAGGTTGATTGTAAGTTTTAAGCAATCTCGTTAATCTTCGGGGCCAAACTTTCTTTTCTGCGCGAACGAAAATTCACGACGCGCCTTATTAGTTGAGTACTACTGTACGCAGATGTATTTTTTATTATGTACCTATGTTCTTCGAAAATGTTATAACCTCCTCCTTTTTTGAAGTCGGGTAAAAATCGTCAACACGCGGAGAGTGAGCGAGTATCAACGCTCGTCCCTTCTCTGCAGTGGTGGATTTGCCCAAAGGCCCAGTAGGCCCGGGCCTAGGGCGGCTAGATATTAGGGGCGGCCAATCTTACAAAATATTCACTGATGATTACAAGAAAATAACTGAAAGTACTTATCTAAATATTATAAAGGCTCGCGCACATTATGGCGGGCCGCACTGCACCGTATCGTATAACAATACTCTTCCTAAATCATTTTCGTACATCGAAATATACAGTGTTACTGGTTATTAACCAATATCTTCTTAAGGCGTCACTGTACTCATCATTATGAACAACTTTTACTATTGGATCAAACCTGAAATCGCGAAAAAAAATCAGTAACTACTAATTTTGGAATGGATTTCGATAAAAGTTGGCAATAAAGTAAATTTATTATGTAGTCTATATTTATGATGGGTGCTGAGAAAGGGGTGGCTGGTACTTACCTACTACATGGCCTAGGGCGGCCAAGACTGCAAATCCGCCACTGCTTCTGTGTCTGAGAAAAGTCTGCAGTACGACAATAACTGACCAACTTATTACTAATGCCTGTTTATGTTACTAAAACAGTGCAGTGGTGGTCCAGTGCTGTAGGTCGTAGGCTCGAACCCCGGCAGGCGCTTTACTTTGTGTAAGTTATTTTATCACCACTACTCTCAAAACGGCGAAGGAAAACATCGTCAGGAAACCGGCATGTCCTAGAACCAAAAATTCAAAGACATGTGACATCTACCAACCCGCACTGGGCCCGCGTGGTGGATTACGGCCCGCTGCCTCTCACAGAGAGGAGGCCTGTGTCCCAGCAGTGGGAACATTATAGGCTGATTATGTCAAACTCAAACTCAAAGCATTTATTTCAAACAAACCAATTACAGGCACTTTTGAATTGTCAAGGGGTCGGTCAGTCAGAAAGATGAAGCTAGTTGCCCATTCCAAAGCGTACCTTACCTATGGAGAAGAACGGGCAAGAAATTCCACGGACACTTAAATCAATATATCGTTACAAAATATTGGTATATTTATCGATTTAACCCCCATGTATGTTCTACGATTTTCTGTAGTTTTCGAGTTATTTTGGATCCCTCATTTCATATCAATGGTAGTGGTTAAGGATAGTAGTAGGTATAAAATTTATGTTTTTATTATCAACTAAGCTCTGCCTATACGTAGAGGAATAGTAAATATCAGGATTGACAAAAATATGCAAAGATAATAATAAATTATAAAATATGAAAATCACAAGATTTTAGATACACCACTTTCAACGACTGATTTCAGCAAATAATGCCTTATTTAGTACATTCTTGTTCAAAGTTGATCCAAAAAAAAGATATAATTTTTTAAAGCCATCATCTCGTTGAATCAGGAAAAATATCGAAAAAGAATTATAACTGAGTGGTTGAGCGATTGACTGCTGCGCAGCATGCCGCGGGTTCGATTCCCACACGGAACAAATATTTGTACGACCTACAAGTATTTGTTCAGAGTCTGGGTGTTTTTCTATCTATAGTATGTATGTATTTACAAAAAAAAAATGTATATTAGTAGTTTATCAGCCATCTCGCTACCATAACACAAGCATTAGGTTGCTTAGCTTGGGACTAGATGGCGTTGTGTGAAATGTCCAAGGATATTTTATTTATATTTTATATTTATCAGCTCGCACTGGCTTGACACCTTAAGAGAAACACCCTGTATGTCGTGGTATTTTATTGTAATATTGTAAACAATACTACGACAACAAACAATATACGTGATACTTTTGTTGTTAGTACTTTTTCTTGTGTCTGTGTACATTCTTTGTTGGAGATCCTAAATATAAAAAATACCCCATGAACGATGAGTCTACTTTATCCATGTTACTGAAAGAATATACAACGTGTAACGTTAAATGCGCAAAACCTCTTAAGGGGTCATTGTACTCATCATTATGAACAACTTTTACTATGGGACCAAACATGAAATAGCGAAAAAAAAATCAGCTGTTGCTGCAGTACATTTTGACAAATTATACGAACATAAATGTACTGAACAGCTGATTTTTTTTTTCGCTATTTCAGGTTTGGTCCCATAGTAAAAGTTGTTCATAATTTATTTATTTATTTATTTAAAACTCTTATACTATCATTACAGGTTACAAACCTAATGCGACAGCTAAGACTACTTGTAATAATTATTAACTATTTAAAATAACCTTACATTACTAACAATTACACACTAGTACATTAATACAAAATTACTGATAACTAAAACGATACCAGTAACCTTATACAAAATTAACTTAAATATGTTTAACAGTCAAAAATTAAAAAGTAAACAATAAAAGAATCATTAAACACAAAATGAACAATAAACCTAAAATTACACTAATTAATGCTTTCGTAACATATTATATTTAATGTTACCTTTGCAAGTTCACTAAAGTAACACGAAAAAAATGTCCAATAATGATGAGTACAACGACCCCTTAAGAGGTTTTGCGCATTTAACGTTACACGTTGTATATCTTCATAATATTCCAGGTATGGGACACGGCCGGCCAGGAGCGGTTTCGTTCAATGGCGCCCATGTACTACAGAAACGCGAACGCTGCCTTACTAGTATTTGATATTACTAGTGTCAACAGCTTTGCAGCCATAAAAGGATGGGTTAAAGAGTTACAGAGGTATGTTGAGACAAACAAGTCTATTATAAAAAAAAAAAACAATCTTTTATTAGTCTGGATATCATCTAGGAGGAGCTCGTGGCTAAGTAATAACAGCCGTACGGGTCGAACCATCAGGTTAAGCTACACTTGCCGAGGTTGGTCCGTGATGGGGGTGACCATCTTCACATACCGAGACTCCTCCGTGTCTCGGAAAGCACGTTAAGCCGTTGGTCCCGGCTGTCATTCGTGGATCTTTGGCAGCCGTTACGGGTTGTCAGAAGCCCGAAAGTTTGACAACCAGTCTTACCAACGGGTATCGTATTACCCAGTTACTGGGTTGTGGAAGTCAGACCAGACAGGCATTCGCTCCATGTAAAATACTGGTATTCAGCTGCATCCGGTTAGACTGGAAGCCAACCCCAACATAGTTGGGAAAAGGCTAGGCAGATTGTTTGAAGTGTATTATTTAAAAAAAAAAGCTTTTATTAGTCTGGATATCATCTAGGAGCAGAGTCCTTGTCAAGACGAATCAAACGAGCCCAAACTCGATAGGGTTGTGTCGTTTTATTACTGAGTTCCCATGACCACCTTCCGGCTCTAATGATGGAGCCGGAAGGTGGGGATCATTTATTAGTCTGGATATCATCTAAGAGCAGAGTCCTTGTCAAGACGAATCAAACGAGCCCAAACTCGATAGGGTTGTGTCGTTTTATTACTGAGTTCCCATGACCACCTTCCGGCTCTAATGATGGAGCCGGAAGGTGGGGATCATTTATTAGTCTGGATATCATCTAGGAGCAGAGTCCTTGTCAAGACGAATCAAACGAGCCCAAACTCGATAGGGTTGTGTCGTTTTATTACTGAGTTCCCATGACCACCTTCCGGCTCTAATGATGGAGCCGGAAGGTGGGGATCATTTATTAGTCTGGATATCATCTAAGAGCAGAGTCCTTGTCAAGACGAATCAAACGAGCCCAAACTCGATAGGGTTGTGTCGTTTTATTACTGAGTTCCCATGACCACCTTCCGGCTCTAATGATGGAGCCGGAAGGTGGGGATCATTTATTAGTCTGGATATCATCTAGGAGCAGAGTCCTTGTCAAGACGAATCAAACGAGCCCAAACTCGATAGGGTTGTGTCGTTTTATTACTGAGTTCCCATGACCACCTTCCGGCTCTAATGATGGAGCCGGAAGGTGGGGATCATTTATTAGTCTGGATATCATCTAAGAGCAGAGTCCTTGTCAAGACGAATCAAACGAGCCCAAACTCGATAGGGTTGTGTCGTTTTATTACTGAGTTCCCATGACCACCTTCCGGCTCTAATGATGGAGCCGGAAGGTGGGGATCATTTATTAGTCTGGATATCATCTAGGAGCAGAGTCCTTGTCAAGACGAATCAAACGAGCCCAAACTCGATAGGGTTGTGTCGTTTTATTACTGAGTTCCCATGACCACCTTCTGGCTCTAATGATGGAGCCGGAAGGTGGGGATCATTTATTAGTCTGGATATCATCTAGGAGCAGAGTCCTTGTCAAGACGAATCAAACGAGCCCAAACTCGATAGGGTTGTGTCGTTTTATTACTGAGTTCCCATGACCACCTTAATAATAATAATAATAGTGCCGATAGTCGTATCAGCCAATGGCTTAATTGCCAAGAGCCTCGACCAACACCTAAGGAGGCTCTCGTTGGGCAGCTGGATCAAGGGCTTGATTCAGAAAGCGGTGCTTCTGGACACGGCCCGCATTGTTAGGAGGTTCCTCTCTCTGGAGCCCTGACCGCCGGTAGCTTGGACCCTGTTCCCGATATCGGTGGGCTACTATTTTTATATTTTTAAATGTTTTTATATTCTTTTTATTCTAATATTTAAAAATGTAAACAGTATGTGTAAAATGAAATAAAAGAAATAATAATAATAATAATAATTTATTTCATAAACAAGAGGTACAGTCTGTTACAAGTAGGTTGACAACTTAGGATAAGTATACATCTGAGATGAGTTAGTAACAAAACAAGTTTACGAACTGATGTCCTAGCTAGGTTACTTAGTAGCCTGTATTAAGGACAATCAGCGCTCATTTCCCGAAAATAAGACAAAAATATTGATTAGACTGTTACATAATTATTATCAAAAAGAACAAATTAACAAAAGTCCAATACAAGAATGTGTGCTGCGCGCGCGTGTGTGTTGTGTGTGCTTGTGTGCGCGTGAGTGTGTCTGTGTGAGTGTGAGTGTGTCGGGGTGAGTGTGTGAGTGTGTGTAATGAATTACTTCATTGTTGTAAGAAGGGATTCGGTATCATCATAGTTTTTGGTACAAAGAAATTCAGTAATCCGCTTTTTGCATGTTAGCTTACAACATGTTTGCAGTGGAATTATTGCGTTTATTCTATTATATAGAAATGGTCCTTGATAAAGAAAGAATCTTTTTGTAAAAGCAAAGTATGGATGAGGCACAGTACATACCCTGTTTCTTCTTCTGGGTATTGTCGGTCGACATGCAATTGGAGTGTTTGTGTGCTGTTGTAAGATTGTGCAGAGTATGTACAACTGGCGAACGGTAAGGACCTCGCATTTCTGATAGAGGTCAAAGGTAGGATAAAGTATTGGTCGAAAAGTGGCTACCTTCAGGACTGCTCGCTGTGCTATCTCAAGAGGCTTGAGAATTGACTTAGCAGCACCACCCCAACTTGTAATACAGTAAGAGATTACAGACTGGCACATTGCAAAATATACGGTCCGTATCACATGTACGTTGGCAATGTGTCTAAGAGTTTTAAAAAAATAAATAAGTTTGCGGACACGGCCAGTCAGAAGAGTAATATGTGCTTTAAAGTTGAGGTGCTTGTCTAAAGTGATACCAAGGTATTTAATTGTATCAGTAGATGTAATATGTGGACAGTTACAGTTTGGTGTATTTAATTGACAGGTGTGAGCTTGCAAGCTTACGGGAGTGGAAGGTTGTGATGTGATTTTGAGAGAGAAAGTAATGAGTTTTGTTTTAGAGGTATTTAAGGTGAGAGAGTGAGACATAAGCCAGCTATGTACGTCATCAAACCCTTTCTGAGCGATAGTTTGGAGACCTGACCACGAGTTGTCAGAGAAAGTGATGGCAGTGTCATCGGCAAAAGAAACAATATTTCCGGAATTTAAGTTCATGTTACAGAGATCATTGATGAAGACCAAAAACAACGTGGGACCTAAGACACTGCCCTGTGGTACTCCGTAGGCAATAGGCAGTTCGTCACTTAGATACTTGTCGATTTTGACCCTCTGTGAGCGGCCTGTGAGATAAGAATGAAAGAGTCGTAGTTGCAAATCTCTGACACCTAAATGTTCGAGTTTGGATAGTAAGCAAGAGAGAGGAACGGTATCGAAAGCCTTTGCAAGATCAATAAACACAGTAAGACATTTTTTGTGGTGATTGAGTTTGTCAACAATACCGGTTATCAATTCCAAGGCTGCATCAGAAGTCGATTTATTTTTCCTAAATCCGAACTGGTTTGTTGAGAGCAGGTTATTAGTCTCAAGGTAATTGATGAGCCTTTTATTTATAAGTCTCTCCATGAGCTTAGATAGGGCAGATAGTACCGCGATAGGGCGATAGTTATTTATTGCACCACGGTCACCCCCTTTGAATATAGGATGAATGATAGCCAATTTGAAGGAGGAAGGAAAAGTACCGGAGTCAAAACAGAGATTAAAAATGTGGCATAAGGTGGGTGACAGAAGCATGCAATACCTATTCAAAAATGTAGTGGAGATACCATCGTGTCCTATTGCAGCATTAGGTTTGAGAGACTTTATAACGGAAATTATCTCATCAGGGCTTGTTCCCAACATACCGAAAGAGTTAGGGCTACTAGTGTTCGGAGAGCACGTGTGTGGACCCAGAAGGCGCGATGACGGTTGGGTTTTAACAATAGAATCAGCAAGATTCTTACCAATATTTGCAAAGTAAGCATTAACATCATTAACAGATTGGTGAGGGGATGTGGAAGCGGAAAATAATTCTGTGGGAATGTGAGTAGTGATGTTGGTGTTCGTGGTACGCTTAATTGTCTGCCATAAAAGTTTGGTGTTACGTCCAGCTTTGGCCAATTCTTCAGAGTCGAACTGTCTCTTAACTTTTTTGAGGATTTTATTACAGAAATTTCTGTATCTGACATAGGTAATCTTATTCAGTTCATTATCAGGAGATTGTTTTTGCTTTTTATGCAGGGCATCCCTGTTTCTCATGCACCTCAGAAGCCCTGGGGTAATCCAGGGCTTTAGGATCCTATTACGCTTTGGAACAATATAGGTTTTTGTACACATGGTAATTTTTTGGGAAAGAGATTGTACAAGGGAATTTGTTGCTGCGTCGGGATCAGTCATAGATAATATATTTGAAAAATCTGTTTCTTCCATAGCCAGATCCAGGGCAGTATAGTCGATCTTTGAAATTGTGGTCATGTGGAAGTTATGGCGAGGCTTTGAATTTATACAAAGAAGAGTTGAGCAGTGATCGCTAATGGTGGAATCAAAAATGAAGGTAGAGGACGGTAGTCTAGTATGGAGAACAGTGTGGTCAAGACAATTGTCTCCTCTTGTTGGTAGACAGTGTGTCGGTAAAAATCCATGGAATGCGAGACAGTTAAGATAGTCATGAGAGCGATTTTCTAAAGGAGAATTAGAGCTATCTATGTTTATGTTCAGGGGATCATTTATTAGTCTGGATATCATCTAGGAGCAGAGTCCTTGTCAAGACGAATCAAACGAGCCCAAACTCGATAGGGTTGTGTCGTTTTATTACTGAGTTCCCATGACCACCTTCCGGCTCTAATGATGGAGCCGGAAGGTGGGGATCATTTTGAACAGTCTGTTCGTCCCGATATTTTTGACGCTGACTGTACAAGCGATTGAGCCTTAGAGGAGTTCAAAAAATCATCTAAAACAATATTTCTCCCATTCCAGCAACGTCCCCGAAGCAATGGTCCTATCAGTAGTTGGCAACAAGAGTGACCTAGAAGACTTGCGCGCAGTACAGTCGAGCGAAGCGGCTCAGTTCGCCGCGTCTATCGGCGCGCAGTACTGTGAAACATCCGCCTTACATGATCAGGTAACTATCATTGCGAACAAGACTGATCAGAAGACTTGCGCGCAGTATAGTCCAATGAAGCGGCTCAATTCACCGCGTCCATCGGCGCGCAGTACTGCCAGACGCCCGCACTACATGATCAGGTAACTATCAGTGCGAACAAGAGTGATCAGAAGACTTGCGCGCAGTCCAGTCAAGCGAGGCGGCTCAGTTCGCCACTTCCATCGACACACAGTACTGTGAAACGTCCGCCTTACATGATCAGGTAACTATCAGTGCGAACAAGAGTGATCGGAAGACTTGCGCGCAGTCCAGTCGAGGGAGGCGGCTCAGATCGGCGCGCAGCACTGCGAGACGTCCGCACTACATGATCAGGTAACTATCATTGCGAACATGAGTGATCAGAAGACTTGCGCGCAGTATTGCGAGACGTCCGCACTACATGATCAAGTAACTATCAGTGCGAACAAGAGTGATCAGAAGACTTGCGCGCAGTACATTCTAGCGAAGCGTCTCAGTTCGCCACTTCCATAGACGCACAGTACTGTAAAACGTCCGCCTTACACGATCAGGTAACTATCAGTGCGAACAAAGTGATCAGAGGACTTGGCCGTAGTACAGGCCAGTGAACGGCGGCGAACTCGGCGTTCGCCGCGTCCATTGGCACGCAGTACTGTGAAGCATTCGAACTACATGATCAGGTAACTAGATACGAACAACAGTGATCAAACACTTGGGTGCGGTACAGTTCAGAGAAACGGATCATCATCCACAGCCCGACTTCACCCAGTCCTGAGCGTATGCCCCTCCATTTCTAACCGACTTAAAAAAAAGGATGAGGTTCCTAATTCGCCCCGTTTGTCTGTTGGGAATGACTATAGTATAGTTAAAATCTCGCTGCAGACTTGGTCATAAATCATAATCGGAGTAGGGATGTGCGCTAGTTGCGCGCGCTCAAGGCCATTATCGATAACAGAATCATTAAGGTTATCACGTAAACATACTGCATTCATTAAGTATGCAGGGTAACTAATGAGTACTAATGTGTTTTTACGAGACTTCCTTCTCGTAAGAACACAGTAGTATCCATTAGTTAATTCTATAAACGTAATTATATAAAAACTAATATGTTTTTATTATGACTCAGACGAAGAATTTTAATTTTCTATTTTTAGTTTTATATTTAATATGCTTTGTAGTAAATTTGGTAATAAAATAAAAAAAAAATGTGTATTTATTTCTATCACCCATTTATAAATACATAAAACTATCGATATCACTCATCGACTGCAGTAATGCACAGGACTACGTGTGGGCGTGGCCTGCCCATAAGGCTCGTGAGTGGGAAAGAGAGCGAAACACTTGAATGATTTATGACCGAGTCTGCAGCGAGATTTTAACTATACTATAACTTAGTTATTATTTCCCAGCAGGGAATCGACCAAGTGTTTCTGAACACGGCGGCAGCCCTCCTCAAGCTGTCCAGCTCCAACCTGGTGTCGTCTCTCAGGTCGTACGACTCCGCCGACGTGGACACCAGTAAAATACCCACAGGTAAGTGCTGATGAGCTGGTGGGGATAAAGGTGAAAATCATTCTTAAGAGGGCTGTCGCATTTTGTCACCTCTCTCGCTCACACGGGACCAAATTTTTAAGATAGTTAAATTAAAAGATGCGTTTTTAACCGACTTCACAGAAAGGAGGTTCTGTATTCGACCCGTATGTATGTTTGTTGGTCCGCGATTTTCTCAAAATCTGATGAACCAATTTTGATGATTCTATCACTGACGTGATCTACATATTTTCAGGAAGGTTTTAGTAAAGATTAATTGATTACATTTTTCAAAAAAGCATCTTTTCATATAATATTCTTAAAAATTTGGTTCCGTGTGAGTGAGAGAGGTTACAAAATTCGACAGCCCTCATAACTCAATTTTGATCTCAGATTTTGATACTTATGGAGGCCGATTTTAAAATCGGATAATTTGTTTCGAAATGACTACTACATGGTGAGTCGTTTAAAATTACATGGTGATCATTAGAAATAAGTTTTTATACACATAAATGTTATTCTTTATTTTTTTCGAGGATCAATTAATATGTAGGTATATTTGATTTGTGTCAAATATTCACACAATACCTGATAGTGTCAAGTTTGACAGTCGTTACGGGTCGTCAGAAGCCCGAATGTCTGACAACCAGTCTTACCAAGGGGTATCGTATTACCCAGTAACTTGGTTGTGGAGGTCAGATAGGCAGTCGCTCCATGTGAAATACTGGTATTCAGCTGCATCCGGTTAGACTGGAAGCCGACCCCAACATAGTAACAGTAGAAGTAGTTTTGTTTCTTGTTTTTAGGGTTCCGTACCAAAATGGTAAAAAAGGAACCCATAGGAGTGAGTCTCTATCTGTCTATTGTCTGTCACAGCTGGATATCTCAAGAGCTACTAATGCTATCAACTTGAAATTTAGAATAGTTTTAGATGACGTTGACCCAACTATTTTGCAAATAAGAAAGAAATAAAATATTTATATTTTTTTTTGCAACAGGGACTATAAAATATTTATATTTTTCTTGCAACAGGGATTTTTTAAGACCCCCTTCAAGGGGTCTTAAAAAATCAAAGTGGGGCTACTAGGGCATGTGGGGTATCATATGAAAGAGCGCTGTTTGCACATCCTCAAACATTTTTTTTTCTTTTTTAGGCCGCATAGTTTTCGACTTCTGATTAAAAATGTAAAAAAAAATACCGTTCCTCCCCCTTATCTCCGAAGTTTGAGAAAGAGAAGAGAAAAACCTGAAATTATTCTATGTGATAGAAGTTTATGTAAAGATTCCAGGAAAAATAAAACGATGTCTCTATATAGCACACTTTTTCAGAAATCGGAACGGAACCCTCGGTGCGCGAGTCCGACTCGCTCTTGACCGGTTTTTAACTTAGTTTTAATTAAAGACACAATAAATATAATACTGTATCCGGCTTATTACAAAACAAGGTTCATCTTCAAACTCAGGTTTAAACCATGGACCCTTTTTTGAATTTCTAACTTTGTTCCGACACATTAAGTAAAACTGACATCTTAGTACCGGACTAAGTTGTCAGTTTTGTATAAAGAACTGTATTTCTATCACAGCTATGTTTTTATTTTAAGTCTTGAACAATTTTTTTTTTTTTATAGTTGGGAAAAGACTGATGAATTAATATGTATTGCTCTTCTTACTTCTTATTCAAATAAGTATTTCCTCAATTACAGGCACACCTACAGAAGAAGACGCGACGCACACAGGGAAGGTAGAACTGCCCGCGTGGAGCATAGACAGCATCGCGCACGGCGACGTGCAGAAGAACATGTGTTGTTGACTGTGGCGTAACTATACCCTTCGAGGCCCGTGGCAAATTCGACGAATGCCCCCCCCCCCCCCCCCATATCCGACCCCGTTCCGACTCACCATTTGCTGACCTTCCTCAAGGAAGAGTTTTGGCCGGAAGGTGTGCTGTATCGGCGTTTCCGCGGCCAGCTACGCGACACCTCGCAGCGTAACACGACGCCGTCACTTCGTGTGCAGTAGTTTTTATGTTTTTGATATGTATTAGTTTATTATTTTATTATTTTGTAATTTGTGTATTTTATCTATGGGCCTTAGTTGCCTGACAATAAAGGAATTATTATTATTATATAAAGAAGCTGAACCGCCGCGCAGCCACCCAAACCCATAGTCTAATATGTTTTGTTTCCATGTTCTGCAATAGTCCTGCACCAACCGGGGGTTGTCCTTGGGTGCACTTGCATAGTGCATGCAGGGATAATCGTCGGTTGGTGCCTCCTCATAATTTAAAATTATTGTCTAAGGGGCCTCTGCGAGTTGGCTTCGGCCCCTCGTACGCCTTCCAAAGGTCCACGACCCCGGGGTCCCGAGATATGTCAAAGTACAATAATAAGTAATAATAAATGTTGGGAGTTGGGATTCTCCTCTGAGGGGGGGCCCCTTCCGGCTGGGGGCCCGTGGCATTTTGCCGACTTGCCACCCTGTAGTTACGCCACTGGTTGTTGACTGTTGTGTAGTACGAGCTGTACCCACAGCTTCGCTAAAACCTGCCCACAGAACACTTATCATAACAACCGGACAAGTGCGTGTTGCGCCACGCGCAGTAATAGGGTTCCGTAGTGCACGCCGCCGCCCCTCGTTATTCGAGCGTAAATATTATTAATTTAGAAATAATTATTAATAAGAATGTCATGATTTTATTTTTGTATATTTGTACATGGTTCATAAACTTATATTTACTACCTGTTTTACATGACTAACAACGTTACATAAGTGATTTTTAATGGAATTTGTACGAAATTTTTACGGGGGGCTAAAACGGTCAGTTTGGCAGAATCATAATAGGTATTATGAATCATATTTGAAATCCTAACACGGTCACAGACTGACATTGCATAATTTATCTGCGTACAATTCATAGCACGCAATTCATCTGTTTGACAGTTTTGTATGGAGATTCGTAAAATGGTACACAAATTATGAATTGCTTTATTGAAGTTTAATGTCAAATACGTCAAATAGCACAAACATAATAAATTGATGGGAATTCAGGAAATGAATCGCTTTTAGAGGAATTGCTTAATGTGGCCGTTTTAGGCCCTCTGTTCTAAGTACATTTTACAAGTTGGTTGACTATTACTCGTAAACTTGAAAAGCCTACTTACCTGTGATAGTTCTCCTTTTAACTTCGTTATATATAAATACTACTACCGTGAATTTTTTTTTTTCTCCCCTCCAAAAAAAACCATTTAACTGGCAGGTGGGGGGGACAGTGACTCTAACAAAAATTATCACTTAAACGCTTAATATTTCAGAAACTGATCCCTAAATTGATGAACAATATAATCAAAATGAAGTAATTGATGTGAGGATAATGGATTCTTGACTTATTCGTTGATGCCTTGCAAGATTGTATGTTTAAAAAAAGATTTAGATTAAAGATGGCTTATTCTTGCCAGGAATAACACTTAATATACAAGCTTAGTTTTAAGTTATCCTAAACCTGAAAAGGGATCATTGTACTCATAATTTTGAACAACTTTTACTAAAGCAACGGTTTGCTAGATGGACGGTGGCCGCCACATACCCTCCGCTATTTACCGGCGAATGACGTCACTGGAAACGTTAAATATGAAAGCAAGTTGGTGTGTTTTTTTAGAGGCATGAGGAACAGGGTGTAAAGTTCACTCATCCTCCATTGAAAAGGGAGTATCCGTCGACCAGACGGGTGTCGTGTCTGGTGGGCTACTGCCCGACGGTTGATGTCGGGACGTTGTATATATGCTAGTCGCGCGGTAAACTCTAATTGCGCGATGCAGGATTTCGTGACGTCATGTCATTGATGCGTAGTTCGTATGTGGCGATGTAGATGCCGCCACATGTTTTCCTAGGAAGCGTTTTTTGACACCGTTAAGGCGAAAGCGTCAGGGTAGCCCGCGAAATTAAAATTTTCTTACGTTTTTTGCAATTTGCAAGTCAGTATTATGTTGTATGTTGATCTATATATGATTCGCGACAGTGACAAGTATGTATTTACATAATTATAATCATTAAAGTCATCAATACAACTCTATATGACCAGGGGGCTTACTATGAGCTCTCTTATAGCAGGGCAGAAATGAAACGTTTCCAGTGAGAGAGAGAGAGACGGTGTTAAATACAACCTATAGCACCATCACTCTCTCTCACTGGAAACGTTCAACTATAAGAGCTCATAGTAAGCCCTCAGGTCCAGATCACGCGAGGTCAGATCCTATTGAATGACTATTTTTTCGTATTTTTGAAGTCTTGACCTTTGAGGACTATACTAACTTAAAGAGTTGTGTTACTGATTCTAATGATTATAATTCTGTAAATACATATTTATTACGGTCAATATTTTAATTAACATAAAACCACGCATATATACGTATTGCCGCAATCGCGACATTCCTTCAACACGCTTGTAGGGCTAGTGGTCAGTAATCATAAAAATTATAATAAGATAAAATAATTCGTAAATTGAAAAAAAAAAATTCAAACAAACTAAATAATAAAATAATACCCAAAATTAGGATCACTCTATGCAATAGACTCATTCATGAAGCTACTTATTGTTCTTTGAAATCTGGTAAAAGGCCATTGACCAACACCGCTTTTTTTTTGTTCATCGTTTGTCTATTGTTTTGACCTAGCTGTTATGTAGCCTCATGAAAAAAAAACGCAAGTGGCGTGGCCTTTTTAGATGATAAAAGTTGGTCATAATGATGAGAAAAATTACCCTTTTTCGGGATCAGGGTAGACGAAAATCTAAGGCTATAAGTATAATGTAGTTTTCGAAAACAAACTTTATGTATATAACCCTTATACAGGGTGTAAGGGACAGCCCTCCGCAAACTGATAAGGTGAATTCAGTATGTCATACTAAGATGACCGGTACATGAAATTATTTCAGGAAATTTAAGGGACTCCAATAAATCTGATTTGTTTGTGTTTTTGTGCACAAATCGGAGCGTCTATTACTGGTTGGGAGTGGTAGGTAATAGGTATGCGGTGAGTTCGATGAACTCTGTAGCTAGACAGAAAGTGAACAGCTGATTTCGCGCGTCGTTGGTTAGAGTATTTCAACATCCATTGCTGGTTTTTTTTTTGCAGTTTTTTTTACATAAATGGAGTGCTGCGAACACACAATGCAATTTTACATTGAAATAATGAAAATGTAACTGAAAAAAAATTTGAAAAAATTTTCCTGAGAAAATTTCCGGTGGAATATGATTCAGAATGAGGAGCTGAATGCACCCTGTTAGTTTGCGGAGGGCTGTCCCTTACACCCTGTATAACCCTTTTATTGTGACACATTATACATTCCATTATTTTTTAATTAAGTATAAGAACACAGGTCTGTATTATATTAGTTAATCTAAGTTAAGTTTTTTACTTAAAATCACACAATTTAATATTATAGTGTGCGCGCAAGTGATAGTCACCGCCTAGGTGTGTGAGCGGTGAGACGGTGGAGGTAGACAAAGGCCAAGCTAGTCAATCGGGCCCTCCCCAGTCTCACCGCCCACTGACCTCAGGTGGTGAATAGCACTTGCGCGCTCACTCATAGCTTAAGGACGCTGTTACAAATGGGTAGTCAAATCATTACTCTTTTACATAAAAGTGTGTTTATTAAATAAAATGCTTTGCATTCTTAACATGTTTTTTGCCTAAACTGTTGATAGATGCGCATGTTACGATTCTGAACCATAAATATAATTTTAGATAGGTAGTTTCACAATAATGGTACCGAAGTGAATTTGTTTACTTCGGTACCATTATTAAGAAGCTGTACATATCTAAAATTACGTTTATAGTACAGAATCGTATCATGCACATTTATCAACAATTTGGCCAAAAAACATTTTAAGAATGCAAAACATTTTATTTAATAAACACACTTTTATGTAAAAAAGTAATGATTTGACTACCCATTTGTAACAGTGTCCTTAATATGTTTAATTTACCGTAAACATTTACCAAAATAAAAGCAAAGTAATCTTTTTCATTTTCCAGATGAATTTTTTCATGGCTCAGAGATACTTACGAAACAATTTTGTATGTCACCGTTTTAGTCTCTGTTATCACTATAATGCCACAGATTAATACAGATGGGACACTCCGCAGTTTAGGTATGAAGCTACAAGTACGCGGCGGGCCCCGTCTGCGGGGCCTATTCAGTAGGTCAGAAGGTATAAGAGTTACGCGATAGAAAGAGAGGCAACTTGTAGTTGAATATAACTGTAGGTAATAAGCGTTGTGCGAACTGAATTGCACTTTATTGTGTCGTAGCAAGAGTCGCTTTTTATTTAAATGATTTTGCGGAGTGTCCCATCTGTATTAATCTGTGGTAACGTTATATTTCTTGCCACATAAATTATCACAAATGCTCAATTTAGATATTATGTTACTACATACATACCTACTTACTACCTTTTAATAGTCTTACGCTAGAAACAGGGTCTTGTAACATTGTTCACAGCAAAAATAACTAAGATTATTATATAATTTAGAAATAAGATGATATTTGTAAAATACAGTTATATTTTTGATAATAATTGCAATTTTAATGAAACTTTAAGATTGTATTGAATTTATTGTGTAGGTACAGATAATTGTGTACATACATATTGAGTTTATTAATAAATCAATTTATGAATAATGTTATTTGGTCTTTTTTTTGTCTGAGACTGCCTAACAGAGACACCAATGAGGTATAGAAACCATAGACATATATGGACTGGAAATACCTACAAAAAAGGTGCATACTACACCCAAAAACTAACTACAACTCTAAACTCATTCATAATGTCTCAAAAAAAAATAAAAACCGACTTCAAAATCTAAAACGAATAAAAAAACTTTCATAAAAAAACATATCAGCTTCTGATGTCGGTGTCAAGCTAATGCATTGAAGAATGGAAGACACCGACTTCAGATACTGTTAAGTTTTTTTAAAGAATCACCAAAATTGGTTCATTAGTTTTTGAGAAAATCGCGGACAAACATACATACAAGTCGAAGTGTGGCTGACACTGGCTTGGCCACCATCAGGGATTTTACTTTTGATAACACAAAGATTTAGTCGTTAATTAGTCGAAATTTGCCAAATATCAGAATTTGTCGGTCACTGGTTCAAAAGTTATAAGGGGTCATTGGTGGCCGATCTGGAGAGAGTCTCCCCAGCTTGGCCACCTTTATATCTCAAAAACTAGGGCACCTAGCGAAGATCTGTTTTCTCCCAGATTTAGTCGCTAATTAGTCGAAATTAGTCGCCAAGTCACAGATTTAGTCGGGTCTTAGTTTAGAAGATATAATGAGTTCAATTTTTAAGTATAGTTCAAGAGCTAGATTGAAGAGTTTACGATAAAATTTTTGATCTAGCTCTTGGTCCACATATACTAATGGGAAAAATACGTACTTATTAAATTATTGAAGCTAACTCAAAAGCCACTCATCAGAACTTGAAGATATGTTTATGCGAGCATCTCAGAAGTATGTATACCATTTCAAAATAAAAACTTTTCAACAAGGCAAATACGTCGCGCAAAGTTGTGTCAGTTTGGTAGGCGTAGTTTTAGTTGAAGGAGAGATAACGAGGCTACGAAATCTGTCTTCTGATTGTCAAATCAAGGCCACACATAACATAGGTACAACTCAAGTACCGCCATTTGAAGCGGCATATAGTTACCATTAAATCATTTAAAGAACATAGGTACAACTCAAGTACCGCCATTTGAAGCGGCATATAGTTACCATTAAATCATTTAAAGAACATAGGTACAACTCAAGTACCGCCATTTGAAGCGGCATATAGTTACCATTAAATCATTTAAAGCCGGAGTGCACCTCATGACAATTCCAATAAGCCCAAACACGGCTAGGATACAGTGTTTTATTACTGAGTTCCGATGCCTACCTTCCGGCTTCTTCATCAGATCGGTTCGATGGTACCATTTTCATCAGAACCATTTATTTAAAGCTTCGTCATAGTCGTTTAACTATTTTAATCGAGATATCTTATCGCCACCCGTGAAATACTTATCGTTGAGGAGTTCCCGTGGCCATTCTGTGGTCTTCTTCATCATTTCCACTTCACCAGATGATACTTTTTGAATGCAAACGCTTGATTTGTTGATGAAAATACCAAAATCGCTATATATTTGAGGAGCCTATAATATTTGAGGAGTTCCCTCGATTCCTCATGGATCCCATCATCAGAACTGGATTTTGAAAACAATGGGACCAATCTGGAAGTATATACCCTTTTAAATAAAAAAAGAATTTTCCGAATCGGTTCATAAATGACGGAGTACTGAGGTAACAAACATAAAAAAAAAATACAACCGAATTGATAACCTCCTCCTTTTTTGAAGTCGGTTAAAAACCACCAAGATTTCGTTTAATTGAAGAAGCACCCGTAAAGAAACCCAACAGAAACTAAGTAACTTTGTGTCCATCTTTTACAGTAACTATAGCATCTTTTTAATAGGAAAAAATACACAGTAATCTACAGTAGGTACCTACATAAGCAGTGATTTCATCTGTCCTGAAATCTATTTTAGTTTGTAGAACGAAGGGAAAAAAATCTAAATCCAGGTGTATTTCTGTCAATTTTTTCTAGTTTTTACCATATTACTCCTACAATTTTCATTAAAAGTGTTCATTTTATACAGTTCTCTACAAAATAATAAAGAATGATTTCATGTCATTACTTTTTTAGTCCAATCAATAGATTTTTTGTAGATCGATAATTACTTCATATTTTGCAAGCGTTGTGTCATCGCGCTTCTCTTTCTTTTCTATGCAGTCCGACAGTGACCGCGCTTTTTACGGCGGACAAGCCAACTCTGCAACGGATTTTGATATGGTTTTCACTATCATTTAGAGAATTTATTCTGGAAGGTTTATATGTCATTAATATTTAACGTATAGGTTTAAAACATAGAAACCTCCATGTTTTGGCAATTCGTAAAAACCGTGCGAAGCAGGTCCGGGTTGCTAGTAAAAAATAAAAACACAATTTTATCAAACAATATATTTAATACCCTTTTAAAAATCACTCTTATAATCACGACATACATAGTAATGAAACATAAACTCATTGTAGGTAACTGTACCTTAGATATAAATTACAATATTTGTATTTGAATGTGAAATATGCCCGATTTATTTATTAAATTATTAACTTCACTCATATTATAAAGTAATTCGAAGACATTGTGACATCTACCAACCCACTCTGTGCCCGCGTGCTCACAGAGAGGCCTGTGTCCCAGCAGTGGGAACATTATAGGCTGAATTTGCTAAGCAATAATATATTTACCAATCAATCTGCCTAGCCTTTTCCCAACTATATTGGGGTCGGCTTCCAGTATAACCGGATGCAGCTGAATACCAGTATTTTACACAACCCACTAACTGGGTAATACTATACCCCTTGGTAAGACTGGTTGTCAGACTTTCGGGCTTCTGACGACCCGTAACGACTGTCAAAGATCCACGAATGACAGCCGGGACCAACGGCTTAACGTGCTTTCCGAGACACGGATGAGTCTCGGTATGTAAATATAGTCACCCATCCACGGACCAACCGCAGCCGTAGCTTAACCTGATGGCGGCTGTCATTCCTCAGCCACAATCTCCTCAGGGCATATAAGGAGTATTGATACAAATAAGTTTTCATATAATACAAACATAATTTATTAATGGAAGTTTATTTATGAAAGTAACTAATAATTTTATAACATTCATACAATAACTCTCACATTAGACTACTGTGTAGTCAATTTAACACAACTCCGAAATATTAGTTTACTTGCATTACTATTCTATGGCAATGTATATCGTCGCTAAAATCTATATAGACGCTACCGATCTTACAAGGCACTTTCTTTAGATATTATTATAATAAGGCACTCTTACACGCAAAATACGCGCATTGACGTGGAGTTGTGGATACCAGCCCGTATTACCTAATAATGCACTCGATAGTTAAACCATAAACAATATGGTTTATATAGATTTAGGCCCACTTACAGAACAAATCAAGTTTAGCGCTAAATGTATCTATACTAGAAAGATTTATGTAGTGAAATAAAGGTAAACAGTCTTGATTTGTCTTTTATCTTTTTTTTATTTTAAAATAAAATGCAACTAAAAACCAATGTAAACACAACAATAATGATTACTAAATCAAATGAACCATTACTTTAAGGATTAGTTATGTTTGTGTAAAAAAGTCACATCAAGATTGTTTACCTTTATTTTACTACCTAAGCCTTTCTAGTATAGATATTTGGAGGCATGAGGAACAGGGTGTAAAGTTCACTCATCCTCCATTGAAAAGGGAGGATCCTCCGACCAGACGGGTGTCGTGTCTGGTGGGCTACTGCCCGACGGTTTTTTTGTTTTTGTGAATGGCTTCTCGCAGTTGACCACGGGGGGTCGAGACTGTTTAACCGGACTTTCCTGTGGCTGCTTTAAGCGAGAGAAACTAGGGGTTTGAGCGACTCTGCACGTCGCTGCGTTAAGGGTAGGGAGGACAGCCAGAGGGTTCAGGCTGGGTCGTGACGCGATAACATCCAAGGTACGAGGTACGAGAATGATCGGTGGGAGCCCGACGGTCGGGACGTTGTATATATGCTAGTCGCGTAGTAAACTCTAATTGCGCGATGCAGGATTGCGTGACGTCATGTCATTGATGCGTAGTTCATATGTGGAGATGTAGATGCCGCCACAGCTACATTTAGCACTAAACTGATTTAAAACATCGTTCTATTTCTCTCAATTATTTGAAAATGACTGAGACAGAAAGAATGATGTTAATTAATGAAATTGTTTTAATCATAACTAATATTATAAATGCGAAAGTGAGTTTGTTACGCTAAAACGGCTGAACGGATTTGTATGAAATTTGGCACACGGGAAAACCATGACCTGGAATAGGGGATAGGATACTTTTTATTCCGGTAGTACGTTCCCGTGGGATAACTTACGACCGCGGGAAAATGCTAGTTAACTATAATTTAATAAATATGTTAATGGTGCGTACATTTGTACTGCAAGCGGGCCATAATAATAATATTTTTTTTATTTATTGCACATAAATATTCTATAAGATAGCAGAATATGTAGAAATGGATTGTATAGCTCTCAGACTTGAATATTTATACAAATACTCTTTTTCTACGTACTTGGTACTGAATATAAATTAATTAAAATAAGTACTAATGCCAACCTTTAAATAAAACTTTACAAAATTTTGAATAAAAATTATCTCCTAAGTCTTTGCGCATCGTATGAACCTCTTAGGTACACAATGGCTTTTTAATTGCTTATGTAAATACGACATGCGACGGATTATTAAGTACAATGCGTTTCAACTAAGAATAGGAAAGTCAATGACCTTTAACTGTCAACTGAAGCTAGAAATCTACGGCTTGCAAAGTTTTGTAGTGTTATCCTTATCCATTTTAGTTCTGTTTTTGGAATTTGTTTTTGTTAAAATATGTCACTGACTTTGCAAATGTGTAAACGAGATGCTATTTTGCTAAATCTTCACAATATGGCGCAAGGTCATTACTATTCTTAGTTGAAACGCACTGTAAGTAATTTTACACTATACCGCTATTTCTTTGCAGTATTTTTTTACCAATTGATAGTCTCTCATTTGACCACTACCTCACCTGACGATAAAGCTACGGTTTCCTAGGGAAGCGGCCTCTACCGTCATGTAAATCTGTCATTTTCACCAGTATTTGACATTAGGTCAAACTCCGCCCCCCAAAGATTTAAATCACTATAGTATAGTTCAAATCTCGCTGCAGACTTGGTCATAAATCATAATCGGAGTAGGGATGTGCGCTAGTTGCGCACGCTCAAGGCCATTATCGAGAACAGATGATGACGATGACTCAGACGAAGAATTTTAATTTTCTATTTTTAGTTTTATACGTTCTTTTGTTTATATATTCAATATGCTTTGTAGTAAATTTGGTAATAAAAAAAAATGTGTATTTATTTCTATCACCCATTTATAAATATATAAAACTATCGATATCACTCATCGACTGCAGTAATGCACAGGACTACGTGTGGGCGTGGCCTGCCCATAAGGCCCGTGAGTGGGAAAGAGAGCGAAACACTCGAATGATTTATGAACGAGTCTGCAGCGAGATTTTAACTATACTATAGATTTGCCCTCACCGTACTTAGTCAAGGGAAAAAGTCAAAGACGCGTATTAAATAGTGTTTCCATGACAATCAAGTCAAGTCACTGCGTCATTCTGTGTCAGAGGTGGCAAAACGAAATAGAAACGCGACTATCTTTTGACGAGGTAAGGCGAATCTAACGATTTAAATCTTTGCCGCTGTCATCATTTTCATGACAGCGCAGCGGTCACTGCGGCCGTTGTGCGGCCACCGGTTTTTTAGGAAACCGTAGTTCAAGCGATGATGCGGTCGACGATGGAGCACTCGCCTAGTACTCGAGACTATTATAAAATATGTTTTTTTTTTGTTATATTTGTATTAAAATAGATGCCATACCATCTAAGGCAGAATGAGCAAGTATTGGACGAAATCTTAACACTATAAACCTGTGTAAGGTATGCAGAAATTAATAGTAGGTAAGTTTGTACAGATAGGGTAAATATTATAAATCTATTGGAAGACTTTTCAAGGACAAGAAGGCACATCTTTTTTTATTTTTAAGTATAAAAAAAGCAATTTTTTATTACGCGCAATGTAACGCGAACCCAGGCAAACGGAGTCAAGCCCCGCCCCTTCGCTCTACGGTACGCGTAGGTACTTGTCGGAAAAACTTTAGTAATAATACTTGGAATACGTTTTAGTAAAAAAAAAATGTTACTTTGACCTTCAGTATCTCCAGAACCAGTGGATTCCCAGGTATGGTCTAGTGGAAAAAAACGATCCAAATAATGGGTAGAATATGTGGCATTCGGCTTCGGCAAGTGTCTTTAAACACTCGGTATGTAATTGTATGAACCTTGGTATTTTTAGACATCTAGTAATTTATCTGTATTTTGCGACCACTTATTGCACTATTATGAATTAGTTTACTAAAACTATCTACAACTCATCCTTCTCAGGTTCTGCAGGGATGTCAAAGTCGTCAGATTGCGCGGCTGTGTCGTCATAGTCTTCGCTGAAGTCTGGCATTTGGGACTGCGGTGGGAGGCCGCCGAAGCCGTACGGGTCAGGACCGTGCACCTGGAGTAGATACCAAGAATAATGTAGTAAACACATAGTTTAAAGGGTAAAATCACTTATGAGTATGCAGCTATAAAGGCTGTCCCATAAATAATGGATACCCTTGAAATCCTAATCGTAATTAATATTATACAGAGTGTAAGGGACAGCCCTCCGCAAACTGATAGGGTGAATTCAGTATGTCTTACTAAGAGGACTGGTACATGAAATTTTTTCAGGAACGTTAAGGGAATCCAATAAACCTGATTTGTTTGTGTTTTTGTGCACAAATCGGAGCGTCTATTACTGGTTGGGAGGGGTAGGTAATAGGTATGCGGTGAGTTCGATGAACTCTGTAGCTAGACAGAAAGTGAACAGCTGATTTCACGCGTCGTTGGTTAGAGTATTTCAACATCCATTGCTGGTTTTTTTTTGCTGTTTTTTTTTGCAGTTTTTTTTTACATAAATGGAACGCTGCGAACACACAATGCAATTTTACATTGAAATAATGAAAATGTAACTGAAAAAAAATTGAAAAAATGAAAATTTTCCTGAGAGAATTTCCGGTGGAATATGATTCAAAATGAGGAGCTGAATGCACCCTGTTAGTTTGCGGAGGGCTGTCCCTTACACCCTGTATAGGCCGTTCTAAAAAATGCTTACCTTAACATAGGCAGCTTCCATCTCATGCGTCCACGTTGTATCTTCCTCGTCAGGTAACATCCATTCTTCGCAGTAATTGGCGTGGTTGAAGCAGATCTGTAAACAGACATATATTAATAGTAACAAAACATTACATCACCCCTTGCTTCTTCAAAAAATTAACTTGAAATAACGTTACCTCTCTCTCCGCATCAGGCATGATATCATCATCAGGTCTGTTCTTGTACAGCGATGTGATCTCGTCTTCGTTCTCCTCGAACATGCGCTCGCACTGGAAATTACATTAATTAATAATTTATATTAGTTGAAATATGAATAGGTAAGTACAGTACCCGGCGACAAATATTGCACATCGACCTTTGGAAAGAGACAATCGGCTAATTTCGGCTTCGTAGAGCGTTATCTCTGTCGCACACTACCTATGTGACGTTTTGTCAGTCGTTGCTCAAGTGCGATAGAGTGTTAGTTCAAAATATATATTTAGAGTTGTTAACACCCCCAAATTTAAATAATTTAAAGTTGTACTATGGCATCTTTAGGAAAAAGAGGGAAACCTTTACGAGGTCAGTCACGCGAAATTATCTACAATGTTTATAAATATTTTGTAACCGAAGCTGACAGATTTAAAAACAGCTGTAATTTTCCAAAATAATTAAATACGTAAACATAATGTGAACATGTTTTTTTTATTTTATTTTACCCCAACCTAAAGCCATCACTTATAGAAAAATTGGTGTATTTTATACAAAGAATAAAAATAATTATCAAAAGAAGCAAATCATAATTGTTTTAACAGCTCCTAATAGATACCGGACTGTTTGTATTTCGTGCGACAGAGATAACGCTCTACGAAGCCGAAATTAGCCGATTGTCTCTTTCCAAAGGTCGATGTGCAATATTTATCGCCGGGTACTGTAGATACTTATTTATAGTAAACTAGCTGAGCCGACAGACGTTGTCCTGTCTTAAGGTTGAACTAGTCGCGGGCTCGAACTCACTGGTGGGGTTGGCCAATAAGCACGTTATCTCATCTGGCATCGTTACCGACAGAGATAGTATCATTGATGAGCAGTTAGACGCTAGTAAAATAATAAATAGTTAGTAGTAGTAAAGTAAAACTACTATTAGTGAAACGAGCACGTAAAAATTTACGAAAAGTAATTTGGAAGATCGAGTTTTATGAAAAAACCTCTGCATAAATCAATTGCAAATAAAGGTTATTGAACTGTTCGATAACTGAGCTTTGTTGGTACCGACTTCGTTTTGGAGTTTTTACACTTCTTTTGTTACTTACTTAAGACCAAAGTTGCATTAAATTAACAAGAAAAACGAATCTTTGTTGGCTCATAACTTTGTAATGGCTTTTTATGTTACTATTCTGTTTCCGCACAGACAACATTAATAATGAGACAAAATGATATCATGTTTAACTTTGGATACACAATGTCAAACAGTGGAGTAATACACCCCCGAAATTTGTATGGAAAAAATATCGACTAGTTCCACCTTAAATAAGTATATTCTAATGTAAACGCGTGAAGTTAAAATAGTCGTTAAGTTTTCTGAAATTTTCCAATTTTCTGTGAAATTTTCTTGATTTTTTCTTTCTTATGAACCTTCTCATGACAATAATAAACAGAACAAAAAAACAATTAGCGAAATTGTTGCATCTGTTCACGAGTGATGCGATCCGATGACCAATAACATAATCAGTTTGTAATGTTCCCATTGCTGAGGGAGTGGGCTGTAATCTACCACGCGGGCCCATTGCGGGTTAGTGTCTTCGAATTTTTGGTTCTAGGACATTCCGGTTTCCTCACGATGTTTTCCTTCACCGTTTTGAGAGCAGTGGTGATGAAATAATTTACAAAAATGTAACCTTTTTTTTTTATTGCCTTGACTCTTTACATTCGTGATAGACGTGATAGAAAAACAGACAAAACTCACATAGTACTCCAAACTCTTGTTCAAGTCATCGTCAGTGACGAACTTGGTCTTGGAGAACTCGGGGTTCATGCCTCCCTCCTTCGTGATGAGCTGCATGATGGCCAGCTTGTTGGTAGCCTTGTAGTACACGCGGACGTAGTCATCCATTTTCTTACCTGGAAAATATCAAGAAAGGTATCGCTAAAAATGTTCCACAAGACAATATTCATAGGTGTACATACACAAATCAAATCAAATGTATTCGTAAATGTAGGTTTCAATACAATATGATGTTATAAGATGGTCTGTTCGCTACATTTTGCTCGAAAGCATACAAATACTAAAGTTTGTTGTGTCGAAACAGCAGACACACATTTAAAAAGAAATAACTCAATTACATAATAACACACAATTATCAATGTCAAAATAATAATAAATTACCAATTTCAAAATAATATAATATATCTATCTAAATGTCAGTGGTGTCCTCCATAAATTCAGTTGTGGAGTAATAACATTTAAGAATGAAAAATTGTTTGTTTCTTTTTAAACATATTATTATTAAGATCCTTTATCTGTCGTGGAATTTTATTGTAAATAACTGGAGCCATTCGATATATACTTTTACGTAAGGGGGCTGTTTTACTGCGATCAACACAAAGAATGTTCGAATCCCTTTTTCTTAAGCGTGGATCAGCCGGAGCTCTTATTTTGAAAAGCTGTGGGTTTGTCTTTACAAACACTGCCACCTCAAAGATGTATAATGACGGCAATGTGAGAAGCTTCAAGGATTTAAAATATCACAAATATTGTCAACATCTTCCTGCCCTTACCCCATGGTACGTGGGGTCGGCGCAACCCGTTTTCTCTTTCCTTTTTCCCCTGGCAACCGTCACGCTATCATGATAGCGGATAGATGAATGAATAGGGGAATGATATGAAAGAGAAGGAAGTGAATGCATTCACTCCCTTCTCTTTCATATCATTCCCCTCACACAATCCATCCATCTTTTCTTTGGCCTTCCTCTCTCTCTCTATCCATCAACATTAATATTCATCACTCTTTTAGTCACATGCGTTCCCTCCCCATCACATGCACACGTTACACGTTAAGTATCCAGTTGATAGTGTAAGTTACACCAGTTGATAGTGTAAGTTACACCAGCCCGGCGAGCACGGCCTACTGTGACATGGCTTGAGTCACACATTTTATCATAGTTTGGGCGATAAAACTGTTTTGTCTTATATGCTAGCACGGCGGCGTGAGATAACTTCTTGAATGTGACATAAATTCTTGACGTTTAGTTGGGACTCATTATGTCTTATTTGCTAATATGGGCGCACCAATTATATCACAAATGTCACATTTTGACGGTGACTAAGAAAAATTTTATCACGTTCGTTCGGAGGTGGTGATAAGATTTGAAAATTGAAAAAAATAATGTTTTCCTGCTAATTACTCTGCACCAAATGGCAATAAATTATTTTTTCATTGTGTGGTGGTGGTTTATTTGTGTGAAGAATTGCGCGCAATAACAAAAAAAAATTTTAATAAGTAAATAAATAAATGACTATTTTTTATATATCTAAACGGTTTTTTTTTTTATTTTTAAAAATACATATTTAGACATGTAAATAATGCGCGTCGAAAACAACAAAAAAATAATAATTTAAGTAAATACATAGGTACCTACTTAAATACTACTATATTTTTTTTTGGTACCTACATGTTCAGAATAATAGGTTTATGGGTTTCATAAAGGAGGGCCAAATTTTCATTATTTTTGCGATAGGACACACCGTTTTCGAGTTCTATGCAAAAGAAAAGAAAAAAAAAAAGATTTAATTTGGCCGCATATTCAGATAGTCTTAAGCATTTTATTTTTTTTAATTTACTGTCACACTATGAATTTAGCAACAAGAAAGGCATGTCGCGGCTCTAGATTATGTCACATGGTTGACCCGTGCTAGCATTTAAGACAAATTCTAAGACATGACATAATTTATCATGTCTTGTCACAAACGTCTTGAGTACGCCCGTGCTCGCCCCGCAGTAAGTTGCTTGGACTGACTTGCGCACTATTTGCGTCTCGTGAGTCCTGATTTCCATAGACTTATAAGAAGATTTTGGTCTCGTAGACATTATACTAGTCTTTTGAATCTTAAGAAACTATAGTTTCTATAAGTTCTTTTTATAATATACGGGGTGTAAGGGACAGCCCTCCGCAGACTGATAGGGTGAATTCAGTATATAATACTAAGATGACCGGTACCTACATGAAATTATTTCAGGAATGTTATGGGAATCCAATAAACCTGATTTGTTTGTGTTTTTGTGCACAAATCGGAGCGTCGGTTACTGGTTGGGAGGGGTAGGTAATAAGTATGCGGTGAGTTCGATGAACTCTAAAATGAAAAGCTAGACAGAAAGTGAACAGCTTATTACACGCGTCGTTCGTTAGAGTATTTCAACATCCATTGCTGGTTTTTTTTGCTGTTTTTTTTTACATAAATGGAGTGCTGTGAACACACAATGTAATTTTACATTGAAATAAAGAAAATGTACTTAACTGAAAAAAACTATTAAAACATGAAAATTTTCCTGAGAAAATTTCCGGTGGAATATGATTCAAAATGAAGAGCTGAATGCACCCTGTTAGTTTGCGGAGGGCTGTCCCTTACACCCTGTAATATCTATAAACTCACGCCAACAAAGTGGTAAAAAAAGATCTTGAAAAAAAAATTGTAGAGTAAAGTCCCTTGCACGTAAAGTGGGTATGTTATTTTTTTTTCTCGTCACTCCCATGGTGACCACAACATCATCAAAGGCTACTCACAGATCTCATCAATCACTTCGGAGATGTAGACAGCTGAGCGATGCGCAGGAACCTTCTCTTGCATGGTGTTGCCACTCGCGTCCATCCTGAAGTTGCCAACCTGAAATAATCAATTTATTTCTGTTAATTTGTTGATTGTAATTAAGCTAAGTGTTGACTTCCCCCTATGGATGAACCTGTATTTCTTTATTGCCGACTATCAGACCAACATGTCTGTCTGTCTATGCACCTTTTATTTCAAAGCAGAACAAAGGTTTATAACCTCAAGTTTTTCTAGCTTCTATAGAAGTAGCATTTTTAGGGTTCCGTACCAAAATGGTAAAAAAGGAACCCTTATGGCGTGACTCGGTCTGTCTGTCTGTCTGTCACAGCTGGACATCTCAAGAACTACTACTGCTATCAACTAGCTCGGCTTCTTCTAGTTTTGTTCCAACTATGCTCACTGTTTTTTTTTTGTTTTATTGTTTGTATAATTTGTAACTTGTGTTTGTCAATAAATTGATTTATTTATTTATATTTTAATTTGAAATTTGGAACGGTTTTAGATGACGTTTGCCCAACTATTTTACAAATAAGAAAGAAACAAAAATACATGTTTTTTTTGTAATGGGGGCTGATAGGGGTCTTAAAAATTCAAAGTGGGGTTACGGGCAGGTGGGGTATCATATGAAAGACCGTTGTTTGCACATTCTCTAACATTTTTTTTCTCTTTTTAGGCCGTAACTTTTTGGGGGTTAAATTAGACAAGTTTAAAAATATTTTTGCTTTTTGCTAACTGTACAGTAGTACTCAACTAATAAGGCGCGTCGTGAATCTTCGTTCGCACAGAAAAGAAAGTATGGCCCCGAAGATTAACGAGAATACTTAAAAATTACAATCAACCTTAGATCACTACTATAAAGTTCATAATACACTGCAGCTGTTAGTTCCGTCTCACTCGCAAGTATGGCGGCTGTCAAGCGGCGCGCGCTAACATGGCGGCAGCTACCGACCAATAGCGGTACAGGAAAAAGCATGGAGCGTGCCGATTGGTCAATAGCATTTCCCGCGCTTTGAAAATTCATCTTCTGCGCAGGTACATCGATAAGCCATATTACTTGGGTACTACTGTACCTACCTTGTAAAGTTGTGACTTATCAAATAAAAGGGCTTGTTATGAGAATCACAAATATATATTTTTTATAATTTTAAAATAAATAGTTATTAAAGAATTGATCATTCGCCCCCCCCCCCCCTTATCTCCGAAACAGGTTAGCATAAAATTTTGGAAAAAAAATACAGAAAAATACATAGTTCTATACCGACTTACTTAAAGGATACAGGAAAACCTATATGAAGTTTAAGGACTTAAAATAACATGGTAAATCACTCAATAAACGCAATATTGTGTGTACGAACTTACATTTGCAGTCGGAATGTAGGGAACATGTTTTTGAACTACAATATTAAACAAGTGCTCGGGATAAAACTCAAACTCAAAGCATTTATTTCAAATAAACCAATTACAGGCACTTTTGAATTGTCAAAGGGTCGGTCTTGGGTCGGTCAGTCAGAAAAATGAAGCTAGTTGCCCATTCCAAAGCGTAGATCCTGGAGAAGAACGGGCAAGAAACTCCACGGACACTCTTTTAAATCAAATATTTTACATAATATTGGTTACATCGTTCATATTGAAAATATAGATGTGAGAACAATGTAGAAAGACGTGCACGTAAATTCATCCCAAATACGGAATCTTTCATTTATTGCGCGTGGTCCGACACGCACTTGTCCGGTTTTTTAATGATATCCAGCAGCAAAATGCCTACTGATTAAAAAACATATTATAAGATAATTCTTAAAAAAACCCGCAACTGTAAAATGATTATACTATCAATATTTCTACAGCATATAGAGAAAGATAAGGCGTTATTAATCTCATAACTTTATAAATTTGATTGTTATTTTAAGAGCGTTGTTGCATTTTTCATACGTAAATCGAGAACTTGGGAGATTTTGAAGTGATTTTGGTCACATAATTTATTTTTTTAGCTTCTTTTGACTTCAATCATCGTAATTATCATATATTTTTATTTAAAGTCTATTAAAAAAAACTTGTTCAAATTGAATTATTGACTACGAAAACAGTCGATTTCGAAGGCGCGATTTCCAGATGACGCGCGAAGGCTCAACTTTGAACTAATCTTACACCAATTATTACTACTAATTAAGAAGGTAAAGTGGTATTCATTCGAAGAGGCATATCCTGAAATTTAAAATGCATTGAGAAAAGTTTGATTTTTAATTCATTAACTTGTATTTTAATCACGTCTAAGATAATCAAAAATCGAGAAATCGACTACAAAAAAACACGTCATTTCTCAGAATCTAAAAGTCATTTGGCAACACAAATCATTTTATACGTAAGAAGAAAGATTGTACTATATATGTGTAAAAAATAAAACATATCTGTCTTCAATCATTTACGAAAATAATTTTTTAAAGTGAGTATAAAATCGGGTGCATCGAACGGCCTAAGTCAGTCGCGCTCTGGCGCTCTTCGACGCAGGACCTATGTCGGTTGACCTCCCGCCGCCGCGCATGCGCCTCGCGTGTTATATAGTCAATTGTAGTGCGACTAAATATTTTTAATCCTTTCATTTAAGTAATATTTTAAGAAGCTAATGTGGTAGGCACACTTACTTTAGGAGAATTATGTTACAATTCTTGAATTATGTTGTATTACTTGTAATATTGATATTGTAATTACAATATCAATAATACAATATAATTTGGTCAAAATGTAAATCCAAGATGGTGGCTGCGAAAATTTTTAAATTTTTCGTCATGGGGATCGTTCCCATTGTTCTCGAGGATGCTAAAGCCGATAGTGACGTTAAAATGTAAATCCAAGATGGCGGCTGCGAACATTTTCAAATTTTTCATCATGGGTATCGTTTTCATGGTTCTTGTGGGTGCTAACGTCGATAGTGTAGTCAAAATGTAAATCCAAGATGGCTACAAGAATTTTGGAGGATGAATATGGAGAAAAAATTTATATCAGATTTTTATTTGAAATCTCTACTGCCACAATCTCTATTGTGGATCCGTGACAAAGGAGACGGAAACCATGTCATATAAACTTGGGCCTGGGCCTGGGTTGTAAAAAGATGAAATTGGTGTCAATTTATAGCTACTATATTATCAAACCATCACTGAACATTTTGCGGATTTTCGCGGTCTGAGTTCCGAGTTAAAAGAGATGTAATAAAAGTGAGGTTACATAACGATCTACATATAGGTACTGTGAGGGCTCGAACCTCACAGCGGGAGGCTAACTACTTTATAATAAAAGACAGTAGTGTACTGAAGAAATGGGGCTGAAGCCCGCTATATTAAAATAGAAATAAAATTATAATTCACTCCCTTAGGTGCTACGCGGAGCCCTAGCTATTTTTATCTGACAATCTTATAAAAAAAGCCATCACTTTTTTTATAAGAGTATTCGATGTTTGAATGATCGTCAGCCAGTTATTCATACTATGGCTTGTACACATCAAAACCTCTACAGTACTTAACAGCTGATTTTTGAAGTTCTTCAGCTCGACGACCACGTAAACTACAGCCTCTAGTCACTTTGCCACAATTTACACAACGATCCATGGTGCCAATATGAAATCAGTAGGCTGGTCGTAATATACAAAATAACAAGTTCAAGTCCAACGTTTATGCGGGGTTCTCCGTACCGTGTCCGGTGTGGTAGCAAGGTTCGTACAAGAAGCAAGATCAGAAGTCCGCAGAAAGAAAACATTGGTCGAGGAAAACATCAATAAAACTGTGGGAAATATACTCAAATCGCGACCGCACTAAACGATACGAAACGAGTGAGGCATAGATAAAGGCACTATATAAAGGTGTGTCCAAATATAGAGCGGCATTTGAGCGCGGCTGCCACGCGCGGCTAGCCGCGCTCTGATCGGACAAGGGCCGCGCGCGGCGGTGTTGAGCGTAATATATCTTCTCGTCTCACATCAGTGATGACCTCTGGCACTGAAACGTGCTCGCTCACAACATAATGGGTCTCAATCATAATCAGCCTATAATATTCCCACTGCTGGGACACAGGGCTCCTCTCGGTGAGAGGGAGTGGGCCGTAATACACCACGAGGACCCAGTGCGGGTTGGTAGATGTCACATGTCTTCGAATTTTTGGTTCTAGGCGGTTTCCTCACGATATTTTCCTTCACTGATTTGAGAGTAGTGGTGATGAAATTATTTACACAAAGTGCCTGCCTGAGTTCGAAACCATGACCTACTCGTATGTCGGGATCGTTACCATTGGGTCACCATTGCATTGCTCTCTTGGCCCGCATAGTGCAGTCAATCATCCCTTCTAGGATGATTGACTTCACTATCGGCTTCATCCTCGAGAACTATGAAAACGACATCCATGACGAAAAATTTTAAAATTTTCGCAGCCGCCATCTTGGATTTTAATTTTGACTTCACTATCGGCTATAGTCGAAATCGAAAACTATGAAAACGATACCTATACAAATCCTTATCACTTACCACTGACGTGCGACGTGTGGTCAACTGTATAGTCATTAGGTCGACTGGGCACGTACAATACCTGCCTAGGCTAATAAACATTATAAAACCAACCCCACACGAACGCAGCAGTACTATTATTTATTCTGTGGCAGCGGGGTGACCTACCTATTTGAAATTTGAAAACAGTAAACCAAACATTTGCGCATGAGGCGGCTTTATGTATTTATGTATTATTGTTGGTTCAAATTCAACTGTTTTATGAACTTGATGCGGTTGCTAAACCTATAATGCCGCAAGAAAAATAAATAATTATAGCTAGCGCGTGGCGTCTTTATCTATATTGAAATTGGGCTTAAATTGAACTGTTTTACACAAAAAAACGATGATTTTGGACAAAAGATGGCTCCGCTGTTAACAAAATTTTATTCTGATTGTGTTCTCCCAGAAATTATAGATCCAAGGAAAAGTCGATCAATCCCCTTAGACAAATAAATAAAATAAATAATAAATAAACATCCTTGGACATTTCACACAACGCCATCTAGTCCCAAGCTAAGCAACCTAATGCTTGTGTTATGGTAACGAGATGGCTGATAAACTTCTTATATACATTTTTTTTTGTAAATACATACATATTATAAATAGAAAAACACCCAGACTCGGAAACAAATACTTGTAGGTCGTACAAATATTTGTTCCGTGCGGGAATCGAACCCACAACATGCTGCGCAGCAGTCAATTGCTCAGCCACTGCGCCAACCGTGTCGTCAAATACAAATACTTTTATAAAACTTCAATTACTTATAAGTATACAAATACTTAAGCAAATAAGTAAAATGAGTTTAGTTTTTATAAGTACCTACATAATATTATTTTCTTCATCCATATTTGTATAAATTTAATTAAAATACACTAATAATGTTTTGTGGACAGTCTTTTTATTTTCTCCGTAAACCTCTAGCTTTTACTTCAAAAAAATATAGGTACGCCATAGCTACAGATCAAGATCGTTTAGTCGTCGCAGCATCGCAACTGTGTGCCGTACATGAGGAAAAACGCACACACGCGCACTCGCTACGCGGGGCGTCGAGCGTCAGATGTTTAAAATCCGAGTGCGAAAATAGGCGACCACAGTCTTAACTCAAATAATATTGAGAATAATGTTATAAAGTCAAACTGAAGTTTTTAAAGTGAAAACTTCTTTAAGCGCGTTGAGCGATTTTTGCTAGCGGGAACGGGTTCGCGTCACAGGACATGCGTCACCGACATGCGACATACTAAGTACTATGCATAGTTTTAAGGGCCCCACACATTAGGGCACCCACACCAAATTATTTGATTTTGGAGGAGATTGTGGCTAAGTAACAGTGTGACCATTTCTAATTGTATAAACCTACATATTTTCCGTTTCAAATGTTGCCAGGTGAATTTACCAAAAAAAAAAATACCATGACAGTTGAAATTCATGTGTAAATTCAGATATAATTTATTTGTTTATGAATAAATGACTATGACTATGAAATTGTACCAATATTTAGTCTACTAAAAATATGCTATTGTCATTCTTCGGAGCCTCAAATATACCAATTTAGTACTAAAAATACCAAAAATGGTCACACTGCTAAGTAATAACAGCCGCACGGTCCACCAGGTTAACCTATGCTTGCCAGGATTGATCCGTGACCATCTGTACATATTGACTCCTCCGTGCCTTGAAAAGCATGTTAAGCTGTTAGTCCCGGCTGTCATTTGTGGATCTTTCACAGTTGTTACAGGGCATCAGAAGCCCGAAAGTCTACCATCCAGGCTTACCAAGGGGTAATAACTTTGTTGTGGTGGTCAGGTAGCAGTGGCGTAACTACAGGGTGGCAAGTCGGGAAAATGCCAGGAGCCCCCAGCCGGAAGGGGACCCTGTCAGACGAGAATCCCAACTCCCAACATTTATTATTACACATTTAGTAATAATAGTTTTGTCTTTAATTTATTTAAGTTACCTACTTAGTTGCATACGCAAGTAAACAAATTTATTAAAATTTCAATGCATTTGTAAAAAAAAAGTTGTAACCTAGTTTTAGAAAGAATGGTCGAAATCCAATTAATAATTTGCCTACATACAACTCCAAAAATGTGTATATTGGTTTACATTTATATTCACTCGGCATGTCTCGGCAGATAGGTAGGCAGAATGATCTGATTTTGGCTAAGAAAGCCAGCAGATGTAGAGAAAAAAAAAATTAAACTCATCAAATTTTGACATAACATGTGGCTCTACAAATGTTTAAATGAATTAATAACATCACTAATAAATACACTACTGTTGTTCAACACCAGAATAATAAAAATTTACAAATTGGTCAATTAGTTTTAATTGCATACTTAAAACTTTCACATAAGATGAATTAAATATATCTCTGGCTAACTGCAAGAGACCACAGTAGTGATAAGAAAGTTATAAATAAGTTATTTATTTATAAATCATTGTAGTTTTGTCTGTTAGCAGAGGAATTTACTAATAGATTGTCATGTTGTATCTGATGTAACCCTAGCTCTTGACAAAAGACTAGAAGTAGATGCCGTGTACATGGATTTCAGCAGTGCGTTTGACAGAGTTGACCATTCTCTGTTGCTGGCCAAGTTAGAATATAATGGTATACATGGCTCACTTTTAAACTGGTTCTCATCTTATTTATTCCATAGATCGCAAATTCTTGTTGTTAATGGTTACGAATCTTACCCATACTATGCCGACTCAGGAGTTCCTCAGGGTTCACATCTTGCACCAGTTTTGTTTTTACTCTACATTAACGATATTACTATCCAAATCCATCATTGTAAATACCTAATGTTTGCCGATGATCTCAAAATTTATAAAACTATAACTTCAAATGAAGATACTACCCTAATTCAGGATGATTTGGATAGAATCGAGCAGTGGTGCAACCTTAACCACATGAAACTTAATGTACAAAAATGTAGCCATATACGATTCACGAGAAAAAAACAGTCCTGTATGTTGCATATGTGGGTAATTATAAGTGAGCGCCACTTGTATCGATATCTGATGGTAGTTCAATATGCGTCTCGGTTCGAACGCACGTCTTTTATTTAGCAGTGGCGACGAGGATTAAAAATCATACTTTGTTCGGTGCAGATTAGTTTTTAAAATTGTGTCGTGTAATCGTGGACAAACGTTACAATGTCTGTGGGCAAAATCAAAGACTTTGATGTGAAAACCGGTAACTGGTCAGCATATGTGGAGCGACTAGAAATGTATTTTCTAGTTAACAAAATAACGGACGATTTAAAGTTGCCAACTTTAATTGCGATAATCGGGGAACAGGCTTACGAGTTGTTGTCTACATTAGCGAGTCCTAGGAAGCCAGCAAGCTTATCATATACGGTCGCGGTGGAACTACTGCGTGCACATCTGCAACCGACACCCTCAATCTTGGCAGAAAGATATAGATTTCGTCAAAGACGGCAAGTGGCAGGCGAATCGATAGCGGACTACGTGGCTGACTTGAAAAAGATGACTAGGTACTGTGCGTTTGAAACGAACTTAGAAGAAAACCTACGGGATCAGTTTGTGTGCGGTCTGCGGAGCGATTTTATTCGGCAGAGGTTATTCGCAGAAAATAATCTAGACTACAACAAAGCGCTACAGTTAGCCAACACTCTGGAGGCAGCCGAGCGGGACGCCGGAGCTGTCGAGAGCTCGCGGGAACAAGTTCCGGACCGGGAACTTAGCGAGAAGATGCATAAGTTAGGAATCGGAAATTGTTCAGCGTGCGGGGGCAATGGACACAGCCCGCAAAACTGCAGGTACAAAGATTTTGAATGCAGTTACTGTGGAAAAATGGGCCATTTACGAAGAGTATGCATGAAGAAGGAATTCGATCGCCGTATGACGTCGTCTAATTCAAACTCCAACGGCACGCGAGGAAGGGCACGCAGAGGTCGCGCGCTCGGTCTGAGCGGCCATAGCGCGAGCGAGGGCGGCGGGGAGCGACGAAGGGGCGCGGCGGCGGCGGCGCGCGGACGCGGTACACGCGACCGAGGGAACGCCGCCGACGCAGCCTGCGACGCTGCCGGTGCAGCGCACTGGCTACGCGAACCAGCAGCGGGTGACAGCTCCGGGGAGGAACGGGTAGTCTCAGGGGATGATGAAGAGGCAATGTACCAGATGTCATTAACGAAGTATAGACCGGTGTGTATGACAGTTAATATAAACAATAAACCCATAAAAATGGAAGTCGATACGGGGTCGGCGTTATCTTGCATAAGCTATTCAACATACACTGAATTGTTTAAAGATTTACCTCTGGAAACATGTAGATTAAAGTTAAAATTTTACGATGGCTCAGCTGTTTATCCGATAGGGTACTTGGAGACAAATGTTCAGTATAAAAACAAGGTGAAAAGGTTGGATTTATATGTAATAGATAAAGGTAGTACTAGTTTATTAGGAAGACAGTGGTTGTCTGAATTGAGCATAGAAATACCTAAACTAAGTAAGTGTACAGAAATACATAATGTAGTAATAAGTAAAAATAACTTGTTAAATGATATTATCTCCAGGCATGAGGAACTATTTGACGGCACATTGGGCAAGTACACTGGGGAAGAGGTCAAGCTGTACGTGCGGCCCGGGACGCAGCCGATTTACTGCCGCGCGCGCCCGGTGCCGTACGCGCTGCTCCCGCGAGTGGATGCGGAGTTGGACGCAATGCTGCGGGCCGGCGTCATCGAGCCCGTTGACCGGTCCGACTGGGCCACGCCGTTGGTCATAGCGAGGAAAGCGGATGGCGGAATACGACTGTGCGCGGATTATAAGGTGACACTTAACAAGGCTTTGTTGGTTGATAGGTATCCGGTTCCAAAGATAGAAGATTTATTTAGTGGGCTGAGTGGTAATCATTATTTTACTAAGTTAGACCTATCACAAGCTTATAATCAGCTAGTTTTAAATGAAACGTCTAGGAATTACACTGTCATTACCACACATAGAGGACTGTTTAAATACAACCGATTAGTTTACGGTCTCTCTTCTAGTCCTGGAATTTTTCAAAAATTTATGACAAATCTTTTTAAAAATGTCCCCGACGTAGTAGTGTTTTATGATGATATTTTAATAAAAAGTAAATCGTTGGATGCACATTTAAAAAGTGTAGAACAAGTATTTCGTATTTTGGAAACGAACGGCTTAAAAATTAAAAAAGAAAAATGTGAGTTTATAGCTGACCAAGTGAAGTATTTAGGGTTTATAATAAATAAAAAGGGAGTTCGAGTGAATCCGGAAAAGTTAAAACCAATACTAGATATGCCCCATCCAACTAATATATCCGAATTAAAATCGTTTTTGGGCATGGTTAATTTCTATGGGAAATTTATAAAAAATTTAAACTCGCATGTAAGCCCCCTTTATGACTTGCTAAAAAAAGGAAGACACTGGAAATGGACAATGTCACATACTAAGGTTTTTAATTCAATAAAAAACCTTCTGTGTAGTGCGGACGTTTTGACACATTTCGATATGTCGTTAGAGAGCATAGTAACGTGCGACGCGAGCTCACGGGGGCTGGGCGCGGTGCTGGCGCAGCGCGCGCCCGGAGCCAGCGAGCGCGTGGTGGCGTACGCGTCGCGCGCGCTCACCTCCGCCGAGCAACACTATAGTCAGATTCATAAAGAAGCTCTCGCGATAATATTTGCAATGGACAAATTTCACCAATATCTGTTTGGGAGAAAATTCACTTTACGTACGGACCATAAACCGCTGGTAACAATCTTTGGACCGCATGCCGGTATTCCCAACACGGCGGCTAGTCGACTGCAGAGATGGGCAATTAAATTATCAGCTTATGACTTCAACATAGAGTATATTCGCACGGACAAGAATACAGCGGATGTTTTGTCTAGGTTGATTAGTAAGCATAAGGAGGGGGTCTGCAGAGAGGAATTAGACACCCCAGAACAAACTTATTTACATTTTGCTGCAGAAGCATTACTCTTAGACTCTCATAAATTAAAAAAAGAAACGGCTTCAGATAATATATTAAACAGAGTAGCTAGATATATTAACGACGGATGGCCGGATGAGGTCGAAATGAGAGAACTAAAACCTTATGCTAATAGGAAAAATGAGTTATATTTAGAATTAGGTTGTGTGATGTGGGGACATAGGGTTATTATTCCAAACTCGTGCAGAGACAAAGTAATTACGGAGCTTCATGAGGGTCATATGGGGGTAGTGAAAACAAAGGCGTTGGCCCGGAGCTATGTGTGGTGGCCGGGCATAGACGAGGCGGTAGAAGCAGCGTGTCGTGCCTGCACCATTTGCGCCGCGGTAGCTGACGCCCCTCCGGCGCATGCACCGCGCGCCTGGCCTTGGCCGGACCGCCCATGGTCCAGGATACACATTGATTTTTTGGGTCCGATAGCGGGGCAAACTTATCTTATTGTAGTGGACGCTCATTCGAAGTGGATAGAGGCAATTAAAATGAGTAGCACTACAGCGAAAGCTGTAATAAAGGAATTGCGGGAAATGTGGGCGAGATTCGGTTTGCCGAAACAAGTGGTTAGTGACAATGGTCCACCATTTTTCAGTACTGAGTTCAAACAATTTCTAAGCACCAATGGAATTGAACAAATTTTTTCAGCCCCTTATCACCCAGCTTCGAATGGGGCGGCGGAAAACGCCGTTAAAATATGTAAACGCAATATTAAAAAAGCAATTAAGTCTAAAACAGACATACACGCTTCCTTGTGTAGATTCCTGCTGGCTTATAGAAATACACCACACTATACAACCGGCGAAAGTCCGGCAAAGATGTGCATAGGTCGCAATTTGCGCATGCGCCTAGATTGTTTAAAGCCTGATCAGAAAAAATTAGTGAAGGCTCGCCAGGAACAGGCGGAAAAGTCAGCTGGGGAAACGGTTAGACAATTTACATCGGGGGACGAGGTCTGGTTTAGAGACTATCGGGGCTTCGATAAGTGGACGGCGGGGACAGTTTTAGAGAGGACAGGTAGTACGGATTACAAAGTTAGATCTATCAATGGAACCGAAGAACACAGACATGTCGACCAACTAAAGCTTCGAGTGTCAAGAGATGTAAATAAGTTAGTAAAATTAACACGAACTATTGGTGACAGTCACCCGGTACGCGAAAGATCTTTAAAACGATTCCGCCCTTCGCTGATTTATCCAGTAGATAATGACCAACAGGCCGGTACGCCGGTCCGGGCCCAGAACTCGCCCGCGCCATTGGTAGCCGAGGGCGCATCACCAAAATCAACCGACGATACGGACCTTGCGTTAACAGCAACCCCACTAAAAATGTCTAGCGAGCCCAATGTGCGGGAAATAGATAATCATGGCTCGAACAATAATGTACCTACTGCATCGCCTAAGGTTCGGCGTGTACGTAAACCAGTCAGACGATATGGTATCGAGGACTGTTACACGTAGATTAGGAAAGTATATTAATGTTATATTTAATGAAGTTTAAAATATTTGTTTGTTTTGGTTTATTTCGGATATATGTAAGTTAGTATAAGTAATTAGTTACAGCTGTTGTTATTCTGTTAGTAATAATTATTGTAGTAAATAAGGGTGGAGGTGTTGCATATGTGGGTAATTATAAGTGAGCGCCACTTGTATCGATATCTGATGGTAGTTCAATATACGTCTCGGTTCGAACGCACGTCTTTTATTTAGCACTGTACTATCTCATATAACATAAAAGGAGCATTATTGGAAACTGTGAATGAGGTTCGTGATCTTGGCATCATCATGGACAGTAAAGTTAACTTCAGAAGCCATATTGATAGCATTGTTACGAAATCGGCGCGGGTTCTAGGGTTTCTTAAGAGAAGCACTAAAGGGTTTAAGCTGGCAAGAACAAAAATTGTCCTTTATAACACCTTAGTTCGGAGCCGCCTTGAGTTTGCCAGTGTGGTGTGGAGCCCGCACTATGCTGTGCACTCACAAAGAGTAGAAAGTATCCAAAGGGCCTTCACAAAACACCTAGCCTATGCCTATGGTGACATATCTCCCCGGAGTCCATACGAACAACGTACTCAATGTTACAAAATGATTACTCTGCGCGACCGCCGACTGGTACAAGATCTCATGTTCTTTTTCAAATTGGTTAACAATAAATTGGACTGCGATAAATTAACTGAACAAATTGGACTAAAAGTCCCCTATAATTTACCCAGATATCCTACTACCCATTTATTCTACACTAAAGCATCCAAAACAAATCTAGGACTAAACTCACCTCTCAATAGGCTCAGCCGAGAGATGAATTCTTATATAAAATCCTATCCTGATGTTGACATATATCATGACTCCGTAAATATCTTTAAAACCAAAATCTTGGGGTCCCTAAGCACACAACCTACGCCATCTAAAGATTAATTGTGTTTAGTATGTAGGTAGGTATTTCGTGCAACCTCTGTAACTTAGCTCTTTTATCATTTTGTTATTTCTGTTTATTACCACTTAATTTTTATACTTTTCGTTTTTACCTGTTATCATTGTATTTGAGAATGTTGGTTCACCTGTTATTGGCAACTGTATAAGACTATTACTTTTTAGCTACTATTATTTGATGTATTGTATACAGAAGCTGTTGGTGTACCTTTTTAAATAAAATAAAATAAAATAAAAAATAAATGTTGTAATTAAAAAGGCATTTCTAAGACATCCAATAAATGGACATAATATCTAGTACTTTACACGACCAAAGAACTTGCAGTGATTGAGAATTATGTAGGAAACTGAAGAATGCAATAGTAATAAAACTTTGAACTGAAGTTGGGTCAATAAAATGTATTACTTACATCGACTTTTTTCCATTTATCTACTTTTTTTATCACATCGTTAAGCTCCTCGAAGGTCGTCCGGCACACTGAAATTACAAGATAACTTCAATTAACCATCAATTTTATAAAAATTAAGTTTAAACATTTCGCCAAATATACACACCTAAACACTTCAAGTTTTTGGGGTCTATTCGCGCAGTTACCACGACAAACAAAATTGTAAACGCAAAGAAAAGGGTTGCTGGACGCATCTTTAACTCCTTATTATCTAACTAGCACAAATAAGTGTTTAATTTACAAGAAAATCCTGATAAATGTCGGGAAATTTTCAATACGTGTTGTAGAAGTTTATCTTTTTTCTGTCATACACGATCTCTATTCTGATTGGTCGAGAACAAGTAATATAATTTTCATTGGTTGGTTTCTGACAGCGATAGACCGACTAAATTATAATGGTTCCAGCGCTGGTACATCTCACCTGCATTATTAGGTCTATTTTTTTTGTTGGATAACGTGAATTATGATTAGAAAAGAAGATCCTTCTTTGGAATTTTTTAGCTGAAAATTAATTATGGTGTTCCAAAGATGAGTAGAATTTAGAGCTTTAAACCGCTATTAATTCTTCTTTAGCCGGCATTACACGTTTTTATTGGAAAAAGTCGTAAACTTTCAAAAAGAAACATAAAATAAATGGTACTGTAAACACCACAGTATTTTTTCATTTGGCAACACTGTGGTAATAAATCATTGTGTTTTTGGTTTTTATCTATGTGTGTGTAGTTCCGAAGAGTTCGAAACAGGAAAAACATCAATGTCAAGACAATCACTTATCACATTTTTATCACATGAGCTGAATTTATTTTTGAATGTAACGTTTCTTAAAAACATTTTATTATTTTTAACGGGGTGCTGGTTACTCATTTAACCATGTAAATCACTTAAAAATTATAAAAAAATTGCCCTTTCTGACTCCCTCGATTGCCCGTTCTCCGGTTTTCCGCCCGCCGCCCCGCACCTATCAACCGACCCAACCAAACCAAACTTACCAACAGTTCGCATTCGGTCTCTATGCGCGCGGGACGTTTGCTCAACGGCATGTATAATTTTTTTATGCACATCAAATTGTTTAAAAACCTTAAAATACCTTGAATATTACTATTGCATCGTCTCGGAGTGACGTTCCAGTGAGTTTTGTGAAGAAATACGCACGTTTCGTGTAAAAATTCAGGTAAGTGACTGCTTGACAGATTGCGTCTTTTCCTATTCCAAGCTTATTATCTGGTCTTTTTAGTTGATTTTGATTGCTTTCATTTGTATAATACGCGTAGTGGCGAAATAGGGATATGATGGATAATGCCATATTGCCTGTTACAACTTGTCCGCCGCACTTGTGCCATGACCATACGCTACTCACTCAGTCCAGAGTAGTATTGCATATTTTATGTAACCTTTCAAAAAAATCATCTTATCAATCGACTGCGTCATGTGCAGTTAGAAAATCCCAATTTCATAATGAGAGAGCGCGCGATCGGCGCAACCTGACGACTTGGCAACGCGCTGCCACCCGATAAAAACTTGTTATAAAGTTAATTTATCAAACAAAAAATGTGTTATTATCCGTGAACCGGCATTTCCCTTTGTTTTCCGTGTGAAATCGTCCCTTTGTCCTTCGGTAGGGCGCGCTGGGCGCGACGCGGCACAGGAATTTCGACTCTAGAAAAGTGCCATAATACAATGATGGTATACATTGGTAGGTCGCGCAGCTCGTCGCTTGCTCGCGTCGTTTTCACAACGCCTGTGTTCGTGCGTATCTACGTGGACGACGTCAGTGTGCTCGTGCGGTAGTTTGTTTATAGTCACTACCGAAGTAATACGACATCTATTATTATAGCAGTAAGGCTCAGTATCGTATGTAGGTCGGCGTCCTCGTCGGTGTTTGTCTATCGATCTCTGCGGTGGCCAATGGCACATGTCGGCGCGGTCCTGCGCGGCCGCGCCTCGCTTCGCTCTTTGGTGAAAGCCGGGCGCTCGGACGATATATTACAATTCATGTACATCTATACGATGTCTATAAGTACTATCTTATCATTGGAAACGCTGTTATAACACCCCCCCCCCTTCCCCTTCACTCCGCCGCCCCTCCCCCGCCCGCGCCTGCCGGATCCGAAGGCCTACTAGATCATGACTTTTTCAAATAAGAACCCGCGAAGTTGATGTATAAATTGAAATCGTGAATGTTTTGTCGAGCGCTGTTTGGCGACCTCCGGCGGGCGTCACGGTGTGCGGGGGGAGGGCGACAGAAATAGAAGTGCGGATTGGAAACGTGCGACGTGGCAACGTCGCGCGCTCGTCCGAGCTCAGTGTCGGTTCAAAATGGCGTCTGTGCGTGATCGATACCGCGGAATTTGCGTTGAAAATGACCGTATTTGTGATGTATCTGGTTGTGAGTCGGCCGGAGGGCTACCCTGGCAGCACGGGGCGAACGCCCCGCACCCGGCACTGGCTCACGAACCTCTCAAAGTACGTATTTCAACCATATTGCGCCGACACTTTGCCCCCTACATAAATACCTAGGTATGGCTAGGGTACGCTTGCAATCTCGATGATCTAGACATCTACAGCATATCCGATATTCGCTATTGAGATATCTTGAACTTTTAGCCTGCAGTTTACTCCATGCGAGAGCTAACCTCGTGCATTTTACATCGTTAGACCAACTTCATATGGTTACGTAACATGCGTGTTTTTTAATTTGGGAAAGTGTGGTTACTAGCTAACTAGCTTTCTTTCAATGTGTTTTATCTATGAATCTGTTGGCCTTAACAAAAAGAGAATAAATCGAGTCTCATCATTCGCAAGTTGCATCTGATAAATGGAAACAAAATGGCGGCGGACTTGTAAAATTAAGACGCAGTAGCGCGCTGAATGTTGGCAACGTCGCGCTTCACAGGTCGTAATTGTGTGTAGTCGTCAGTCGACTCACTTGTTCGATAAGAAGTTTCAAGGCTATACGTTTTGTATCCTCCGCTTTAACAATGGGATAAATTTAATACAAACGATAAACGAGTTTAATACTTAATGCCAGAGTATTGGTGTTGTAATTAAATTTTAGTAATAACTTGAGCTGGTGTGTGGCACTCACACATGGATGAGCTAATTGAGGTTAATACTTGGCGTGCTTGTGTTGTCTGTTGATACCTGTTTACTGCGCACACATACACATGAACCAACAAACAAACTAGGTTGTTATTGAGTGGACGAGAGCCTTAGATAGATAGAATAAATGGTGTGGTCATAATCTGTATATACCTATGTTTACATCACTCTGAGCCTCAACTGATATAAATATTCATGATGGATATAGTTAAATTGAGAAATGGGTATGTTTTCTACATATTTTGCGTGTCGTTTCATCATCAGAGTGTTTAATCGGTTAATTGTTACCTATTAGAATGGATGGAATTCCAAATTGAGATCCTCGAACTGTACTTGCATTCATGACTAAGACTTGAAATAGATTCAACAAATAGTACGAATTTAAAAATAAACATCTGCGATGATAAATAGATTAGCATGCTACGGTTGTCTTTAAACATTGGGAAAGGTCTTGTTTTGGGCTACAAGCGTCATGTATCAGCTGATTGTTGCCCTGCCAAAATTTTATTCATCTTGCACCTTACTCCAAAATCTTACTTCAGAAATCTTATTCAATCTCTTTTCTTCTACTTCCTTTGTGTTAAATTCTGGGGAAAATTGAATGTTATTAGTCTTGCATTATCTTTTCGACACTTCGCCAGGTTTTCTCTTGTTTCTCTTAATATGTCATAAGCCCTCATAACCTTTTCGAGTTGATTTGGCGACTCATTTCCCTTGGCTTACAATTATACCTGAAGGTGATAATAACGTGCAAAACTCTCGTTTCGATTAATGTCTACCACCTTTTTCCTTTGCGTGATCTTGATGTAGGTCTTTGACATCTAATTGAATGCCGAGTTTCAATGCAGCTATCTTTAATTCAGGGCATAATATGGCTTCTCTAATTGCTGACTGGAATTATTATTATTTTTTATCCATGGATGCAATAAAAATTCCTTTGGTCTCCCCTTTCTATGAATAAAGTTTAGGGTGACCCATGATGGACTTTGAAGATGGCACAATGGAGCTATTCAGATATTGAAAAGGACCCGAAAGAGTAGCTAAATGCAAATAGGTCACTACGACGCCAACGTTGGGAAGCGGTTCGATGGGGGGAACTTTTGCATCTTGGTTTTTGCACTTATTAACTTATGAATCAAAATTATTAGGATATACTACATAGATTGGTATTAAAGTAGATTGTAAAAAATCTGTGGACTTTCATGAACTTTTGGGCTAGTCGGTCCAAATTTCTTGTGACCAAGTTCAGTATTTTTCAAGCTTAGAAAAACTAAAGGCACGTTCCTACGTGCAAAAATAGGGGAAATCTATAATAAATAACTTAAACCTACTTCAAGATAAGATAAATATATCCGGACAAACAAATGTAACAGTAACAATCAAAGTTAAGGGGCCTTTTGATGTCCAGTATTCTTAAACCAACAAAACAAGCTAGCTAGTTTGTTTGCTAGCTTCCTCAAAAGATACTGATAGATATAAACTCCAGTCTCCAAGGATGAAAATCTAGCATGCGATTGAAAAGTTTGTAGGTTACTTTGAAAATGGTTTAGAATTAGAACCAGTCTTCAATGCACTTACTTATTGTGGGTTACAGAACTGGTAGTCATAATCGTAACGGTGTATGCTGCGTTTCTAATTAATTGGTATTTGCATACGAAATAGGATTCATAGGCTATCAAAACGAATGACAGTAAATCGAAAAGAAACACAAAACACATTCACAAATATGTAGTTTCCTAATTTAGATCTGAGAAAACTTAGTCTATCATTCCCTCAAATCACCTGTAATTTTCTTGGCAAAGGTACCACCTTCTGACCTTTATGTTCTGTCTAAAACGTGGCATTTGCCATTTAATCACCTCACAAACGCAATGACTTCGCAAAATTATTTGTAGCAGTCATGGTGAATTTGAGAAATCGTGCTAAATAAGAACAGGCTTTGAAAAAAGGAAAACAGGAGTTGAAATGATAAGTGTGATGTTTGTTTGTTTAATTGTATTCCTTTGATTTAGATTAGTCCATCATTTCACTTTATATTTCCAAAACAGTTGTACCTTTACCAATATCGATTCAGGGTGCATTGTTCTAATTTTGACTCCCATGTTTTGCTGTAATATCAGCTCATCATTAGTTCACACTTAACAACTAAATTCCATTAAGTACATGTTTTTACATGTACTTTGAATGTACAAGTTTATTAGCAGTATTTCAAGCGTATAATAATTTTCAAGTAACATACCTTGTTGCTTTGGTTGGTTTACCTCCATTTAGTTCTTTTCTTCGTTGTTTAGGACCCTAATGTCCTTTTTGCCATGTTTATTCATCAGGATTTGTTTGTTTCAAAACTTAGATATTCATATCTTGACTTGACGGACTTTATTTTGTCATTTAAATAATTAGATAAACAGCTCAAAATTTAAGCTTATAAATAATTTTGCTTATTTTGATTTATTTTGTAATTTTAGTGGTAGTTGTAGTATCCATTTCCAATTTTTTGTAGTTAGATATTTAACTGTGTAGATTTTTTAAAATATTTTTTAATACACTTTGACCAAATATTTTTAGGTTTTGCTGAACCATAGGACAGGCAGCTAAAGTGAATAGAAAACAATTTAATAAAAATAAAACAACAATCTGAATTTGTTTCTTTTCTGTTTTGACCTAATTTTCCCATATGAACCCTCCTAGGTAATTTTAAAAACAAAATTAAACGACAACTGTTTCAAGTTTTCTCATTTCTCTATCTAAAGAGTTGTATTTTTACAAGCTTTGCCTTTTTAGTTACTATACATATTGGTCAAATCTTGCAAGCTGAATTTTATTCAAACCACTTCATCTTATTCTATTAAATTGTTTTGAATGTTGATTCTGTTTCGAAGACGATGCATTTTTTTAACAACCTGGGCCATTCGTTGCAGCTCAGCTGCTGCTGTAATTTTCATGAACTTTGTAACAATTATAATTTGGTCCGACATCTAGAGCAATCTGACAACCTTTATCCATGACATCTAGCACATCAAATGGCAAGACTAAAAAGCTATTTAAATTCTTTGCCTTATGCCTTCTCTCGTTTTATTGAATTTTTAGCGTATCAATCAAGAAACGTCTTCACATTACAAATGTCTCACTAGCTTCCATTTTCTGATTCACTGCAGTGATTTTATTATTCCCCTCACCAATACCCCCCGCTTGTTGTCAAGCTATATACCTACGGCTTGAAGCATCCTTATATAGACGGTAACTATATATATAGGAAGCACAAAAATCCATACTTACTTCAATAAGCCTATGAAATTGATCTGGAACTAGGTATGTCCCAACAAATTGCAATCCTTTGTGCAATTCCGCCAACAATTTTTATTTAATCAGTGCATTGTTTTTGGCGGGAAATAAACGCCGAGTGGACCGGGTGTGCTCTCAATGCAGACTGTTGTATAATTTTAGAGAAAGGAGATTTTGTTTTGGTCCGTCAGTGCCGCGGCGGTGGTTCGTGGCATTTCATATCGTTGCAAGTCCGTTTCGCTCGCTATTATTTCTATGGCGGCGTTGCCGTTCCGTCTAGTGGCTCGGGCTCGATTCTCGGTCGGGCCGCCGCGGTTGGAGGCGCTGTTGAGCAGTCAGTCGGCCGCGCAGCTCGGTGCGCGACGTTTGTCCGAGGAAGGGCTCCGCTTGCGTCCCTCCAGTCCCAGCGCGGCAGTATCGCGAGTGCGAAAGAGATAGCATACAGCGCGAGCGAGATAGCGCAATGGCAGTGTCGCAACCTCGCCCACCTGACCGTGTTGACGCCGCGCTCGAAAAAGTTGCGCCGTTGCGCTATTTGGAGGCGCACGAATGTGCTCGCTCCGAGCAAGCCGTGACGCGCTATTATCTTTATTCATTGTCTCGAAACAGTTTTTTGACTTATAAAAGGCGTTTTCTACATGTAATTGAAGATACCGACGTGTCAGCATTTAATATTCAACGGTATGTACTCTTTTTGTTAGTTTTTGACATGGATGCGTTCCGAGGCCAATCGTTATCTGAGTTGCAACAGATAGATAGGAGCTCACATCTCCTCGTCCAGTAAACTGGGTTGACTTCTGTTCTCCTTCGTGTAACATTGATTCTCATTGACGTTCGGTGAGTCGCGCTGTGTAATTGTTGGTATTTAGTCGCCATTTTCTACGTCGGTGACGAATACCACCGCGCCGTCCTCGTTTCCCCCGGCCCGATGCAAACCGGACTTTACCGCTCTATTCTGAAAGATGATTATCCTTAACCACCTTTAACTTTTTCTTCAAACGAGATCCGCTCGCTATGATTCATTGTAGAAATAATAATACCTAAATATTTTCGTGAGTGACTGTACCGTGAAAGAGGCGAGTCCGATATCTAAATAGAAAATTTCAGAACGTGGCCACGTAAAAAAGGCGGGACTTATTAAAAAAGTAATTCTCTTTTATGTACTCGATATTGTTTAGTGAGTGGCCTGCGCTGCAGACTTGAAAGTTTGAGCGAGTAGGTATTTTGCGCCGGCCCGGTCGCTGTTGTGCAGCTAGCTAGGGTGTTATCGATTTGTGTACGTTTTCCGCTATAAATAAGTACGAGTTTGTGTCATCGTCGTCGCTGCCGGACCGGTTTCTGAACGAAACCTGTGTGGGTGCTGTGACCGGAGATTCGAAATTCCAAATTCGAATGCGCCTCGCCTTCTAGCTTTCGAGTACCTTATGTTCGTGTTTAAGTTGCGTAATATTTTTATAAATGCTATCTATATTCACCGTAGTACGTTGTGTTGTTAGTCACGTTTGTTTCGTTTCTTTATTGGCGTTATCCAATCCAGTTATTTGATAAATTCATGTTATTTGCGAAATATTCAGTGTCATTTACTTTGACCCTGAACGGCATGCTAAAAATGCTAAAGTTGTAAGAAAGTGGAACGATGTTGAACGATTTAAATTCAGGACGTGACGTCATTTCACAATTTTTTTTTTCAATTTCGATTTTTGAAATCATTTCAATAAACAATACTGACTGTTCACTGCAGTTGTGCCCCAACAAGATTACTACTTAGTCTGTGGCCCCAACTGAAGAGTATGTTCTGTGCCCAACTGAGCCCCCACCCACTGCGCGGGCCACTGCCCTTACCTTACTGAGTGCCTGTCAAATCCACAACAGCAACACAATATTCCACAACCAAGTCAATCAGGTCTATAAAATAACCGCTATTTTTATGAATAAAGTAATAAAAATTATTCATTCACAAAATCAGATGGTGAGTTACGTAATCCTTTTGTCATTATCAACAATTAATTGCATACGTTGACAGTACTGTAGTTAAATAATTAAAACAAAACAACTCCCGAGTCCGCATGTGAAAATGGCGGGCGCGGTTATTATCACTTGTTATTTATTCAGCAACTAACGGATCGATGAACTAGATTCGTCAAAGTGAGCTGTACTGTCTGTACTATGTAATAAGTCGAGTACTGAGAACTTGTAAGTACTGTTGAAGTTAGTTTACGTATTGAAAAAAGTATTTATCGCTGAAAAATGGTTTTTTGTTATTTCCACATGCAAGTAATGAGCCTAACCTATACGGACGCGGTTTTCATTAATTTTATCAGTGTTTCATGACGCGTGTTGTTTCCGTGTAAGTACAGAACTGTAAATTAATCATTAGTTTCCACGTTTTCGGCCACATCAGTTCCTAATTTACGGTTTTTTATAGTAAAAAGTAGTAATGTTTAGTCTTCATTAAAATGGAGTAGGCGCGGAAGTTTATCAATGTCATTAGTTTATCAGCCTTTTTGGTTAGGTACCTACTCGTGATCGTGCCCGGCCCGACCGACATACGTTACGACAACCTTGGTTATGTCAAGAAAATAACTGAGCGACGAATGGCGACGAAAACATTTAAATTATGGGCTCTTGATCAATATGACTGCTTTAGTGCTTATTCTGTCAAATATTCGTACTTAGCTGGACGGACGCGTAAGTGAAGTTCACTGTGAGTAAGAAAGATTCACTCATGTGACTTCAATCCAAGTCTTGCTTGAGTGGTTAGGTATTTATAGGCAAGCATGCTGTATGCGGTGCCCTATCTTCTGCTTCTTCGCATATCTTGGGAGACAGTGATCAGAAAAGAGCCCAAAGTAAATAACAATTTGCCAAGTTTAGTTTTAAATACCTACATAAAAATTAAACAATAAACTACTATACTTTAATTTAATAAAGTATCCTCATAAAAAAAAGTTAGGTTAGAACAGTTACAGCCATAGGTACCTAGTTTATGGTTGACCCATATCCCCCCCATCCCGTTGCTAACCTCAATAGGTTTGACAACTGCGTACAAGGGGGTATATCAAGTTAGCATTGGAAGCATTGTACAGTACTACACGACTTGCAGTGTGCCGAAAATGTTAAAACAAATGAAACAAAACACTGGCCACCAGTTTCTGAAGCCATGACTAACCCGAAAAAAAAAACTTGAATGCTGTTAACTTCACCGATTGGCTGAAAAATTAACAAAAGCCAATCAAAGCACTTGTCACAAGTTTGACAGTTACTTTGATACTTTTTGTGTTATATAACCTTCCAGAAAGCATGTGCTTAGGTAGAAACCACTTGGATTTGTACAAAAAGCATGCTAGATTAGGTTATTACAATATTGATTTTATTATCAGCTGAAGACACTTGTATAGGTAGTCCTATAGATTATGAAACCATTAATTAGATTAACATGTTTTTAAGTAATGAGACTACTTTATTGACATGTGGTTTGCCACATGGTCATAAATAATCCTTAAATAGGCTAACGATGATTAACAAAGTCACTTCAATGTTTCTTATTTTGTTGATTACAGCTTTTATTTAACAAGAATCCTATAATACAATGACTTTGGAAATCAAAAAATCTTTTATTGGACTTAAAGTATTTAAGGATCGTAACAGGCGGTATTTTGTAGTTTCTGCCTACCCTTATTCGAAGAAGGCGTGAATTGATGGATGGACTAAAAATTACTTAATCTTTTTCACCACCAGCACCTCCAGTTTAGTTAAAATCTAACAGAAAAATACACAAATTCTGTTTCAGTGTAACATATTTAACTAATTGAATGCCATAATTACAGACACAATTAAAAAGCCATTGTATCTCGTGTGGATTCACATTCCAGCATACAAAGGGTTAAACCTATCTTATGACTAACTAGCTAACATATTTGCAAACTTAAACATAGACAAAACCACAGCATGACTACAAAAAATCGAATAAACTATACCACTAAAAAGGTTTCATAAAATTTTTGTACTTATTAAAAATTATAAAAATTAACAAACGTATCTGTTGACGAAAAGCATAATTATAATATCTCTCTCTGTAATTCCAGGTGATCGTGTGATGGGAAATCGCTGATCATCAAAGATGATGAAACGGACAGGTGTCCCGAGGCTCGGGCCTGATGAGCCCTCGCCCATGCCTCCCCAGAATCAATCGCAGGTAAGAATTATTGAAATTAATAATATCATGTAACCAGAATAAACTGGTCTTGTTGTCAAAGTAGTTTGGCATCATAGTCTTAAGAACAAGGGAATGCGATAATCAAAGGAAGGGAATGGAAAATGGAATGGAAGGGAATGTGATGCAATATTAAATCTAGCTGTACCTGCAAATATGTTGCTGTGCCCTAGCAGGGTTCATGTTTGAAACAGAAACTATGTAATTACCTAACATCTTGTAGACAACATGAATGCAATAAATAAATAAATAATCATGTCATTACTTAGCTTAGTTTCTGAAATTAAAATATATAGTATAATTACAATATATACAATCCTTCATTGATCCAGTACCATGACCATTTCCTGGCCTGGCCATGGTCAGTTTAAATTAATAAAAACTAAACAAAAAGTAATCCCTTCCTTGGTGAAATTCATAAATAGAACTAACAAAAGGGGATGATCAGTATAATTTTTACACAACTGTATGTACTTACTGAAAAGGAAGTGTATTGATTTGTGTCTAACATGGCGGCACTGATAGTAAATGTCACCGAAATGTCGAATTCTGGACATTTTTACTTCGTTATTAATTTTTATCTTGATCAAAATATTCTTAACATGTTACTTTACCTGTAACTATACGCGTATCTAATTGTATTACAAAAAAAAAACTACGTCAACACTTTAATTATATTTTTTCTTCACCAGTACAATAGAAAAACAAAATGGCGGATGTTTAGAACGAAGTATTATTTTTTATTTCCTTTGCGTCGTTGATGTAATGTTTCCTTTACTTTAAACGACGGAAGATGGGACTTAAGTAATCTCTAGAAAATAATAACTGCGTGATCTTTTGCAGTAGGAGACTAAGTACTTCAATCTGCCTAGCATTTTCCCAACAATGTTGGGGTCGGCTTCCAGTCTAACCGGATGCAGCTGCCTATCTGACAGTTACTGGGTAACACAATACCTTGGTAAGACTGGTTGTCAGACTTTCAGGCTTCTTATGACAAGTAAAGACTGTCAAAGATCCACGAATGACAGCCGGAACCAACGGCTTAACGTGCTTTCCGAGGCACAGGGTAGCCTCGGTATGTAAAGATGGTCACCCATTTCACGGACCAACCCCGGCAAGCGTAGCTAAACCTGATGAATCGACCCGTGCGGCTGTTATTACTACTTAGCCATGAAAACAGTTGATGGATTGTGTGAGAGATGACATGAAAGAGAAGGGAGTGAATGACAGCGTGACGGTTGACAGGGGAGAATGGAAGAAGAAAACGTGGTCGCCAACCCCACGTAACGTAGGGCAAGGGCAGGAAGGAAAATTCAAGTAATTATGTTTAGCCCAAAATTCTGCCACTCGGAACTCCGTTCACTGACGCAATCATAACATCCTCAAATGCACAGGTGATGCAATCATAAGATCCTCAAATGCACAGGTGATGCAATCATAAGATCCTGAAATGCGGCACAAGATGGAAAGTGGTACATTATCTGCGGAGTATCGTCGCATATACATTCAAGTGTCCGAGTCGTTCATAAACCCCCATCTGTGGAGATTCTCTTTGCTACGACAGACTTGAGTTCGTAGTATATTTAGGGATTTGCATGTCGGCCATGGTAACGCGTGCCCAGGTGGAAAATAAGACGATGATGTCCGAAAACGGATCATTTGCCCCACCAACACCTGAAGATGGCCTAAACAAAATATTACCCGTTTTTCTGAAAGATGAAAGGTATATGAAGACTACTATAATTTTGTCAAAATACAAGTTTAGAGCGACAGCGATCCGTTAACAGGAATCGAGAATCATTAACGTGACGTTTATAGTTTGATTTATATTTTACAGTTGTATGTTAGTGTAACGGTTGGTAGCATCTAGGTCGCGTATAAATACAGAACAAACGTAAAATGAATTATGGGAGAGAGATTTCTTATTCTAATCATTATAATGTCTACCATGCTGGATTTAGACCTCGCCTATCACCAGAGAATAAAGGCCAATCAATCTGCCTAGCCTTTCCAAACTGTGTTGGGGTCGGCTTCCAATCTAACCGAATGCAGCTGAATACATGGAGCGCCTGCCTATCTGACGTACGTCCACAACCAAGTTACTGGGTAAGACTGGCTGGGTCAGACTTTCGGGCTTCTGACGACCCGTAACGACTGTCATAAATCTACGAATGACAGCCGGGACCAACGGCTTAACGTGCTTTCCGAGGAGTGGAGTCTCGGTATGTGGAGATGGTCACCCATTCCACGGAACCAACCCCGGCAGAGCGTAGCTTAACCGTATGGATCGATCCGTGCGGCTGTTATTACTTAGCCACGAAAAAAGATGATTGTGTGAGGGATGACAATAAAGAGAAGGGAGTGAATGATAGCATGACGGTTGACAGGGGAGAATGTTGCGCCGATACCAAGTTACGTGGGACAAGGGCAGGAAGATCATGATCTTACTGCATCGATGGCAAATAATATGGTTGTGAAAATTCAAATAATTCTATGGATAGCCCAAAATTCTGCCACTCGAAACTCCGTTCACTGACGCAGTCATAAGATCCTGAAATGCACAGGTGACAAGGTTTTTATTTAGAAATACAAAATTAATCATGACTTCGATAATAATTTTAATCTTTCTTTTAATGTTTTTGTATTGTTGTGTGTTTAAAATGATGTTATCAGTTCCACGCTAATAGTCGTCGTACCTATTTTGATAGCGATCAGCGTTTTGTATAAGTTGAATGCTCTCTTGAATGTTGTCGGCCCGACTGACGGTTATTCGCCAATGAGGAAAAGGAATATGGGTTTTTCTGGCGAAGATTTTGGCTTAGGGGAGATGAAGTGGTAGGGAAAGAGAGCTTCTATATAAAAAAAAAACTGACGACCGCAGAATAAGATTTCCACATGGAAGAAGTGTCGGAACCCTCAAGGTTTTTGTTATCGCAGTCCACTGCTGGATATGGCCAAGCTGGGCACAGAGCAGTGGTGGCCCAATGGTAATGGCCCCGACTTACGAGTTGGGTTGTGTGTTCGAACCCAGGCAGGCGAATTACTTTGTGTAATTTATTTCGTCACTGCTACTCTCAAAACGGTGAAGGAAAATATCGTGAGGAAACCGGCATGTCCTAGAACCAAAAATTCGAAGACGTGACGATATACCAACCCGCACTGGGCGGATTATGGCCCACTCCCTGTCACTGAGAGGAGGCCTGTGTCCCAGCAGTGGGAACGGTATAGGCTGATTATAAGCTGGGCACATTCAGCCTTTAGCTTTCTGCATGTAGTTTTTTTTTCTTGTACAAAATTCCACTCTGACGAACCACTTCTCAAATCTGTTCTCGAAGACCTACAATGCTCAAAATTTATTTGCATCCCAGAATGTGAACCTAGGTGGTAGGTTTTACAAGACATGGTCTTTGTGGTCCCTGTCGGGCACCGCAAAGTAGGACCTAGTATTCATCAAGTCGAAAAGCACCATTCGAGCGGTGCGACCTTCGTGTTTGTCTCAAACCTTGAGCAGAGTTCTATCTCAGACTCCGTTACACAAATCATTCTTAAATACATCTCTCCTATAATGATCTTATTGCTGGGACACAAACTTTTTTTTTTCTGTGGGGTTATCCTCGAGTATCCCCTCCGTCTGGGATAAACGGAGGCTTATGTCGGGAGTCCTACCGACTAAAACCCCACTGTTCTTTCTAGTACCATGAGTCGGGGCCCGGGAGATACTTGTACATTCGCCGCTCCCCTGACTGGTATCAGACCGTCATGCCTAGCGGCCTCCATCACCAAGTGCGGCCGATCCTACGACCGCACTCCTCGCATTAAGGTGCGCATGTAATACTGCGTGCCAGTTCTTTGAGCCTGACAGCTCGAGCGACGACGCAGCCCCAATTTCGCCGACCGCAGGCAACTCGCGGAGATCGTTAAGCGCCCTTCGACGCCCGGCTACTCTTCTGGTGCGAATGGAATGAGAGGTATGCTCTCTCCCTCAGCCATCTCCTTTGCATGCATCACCTCCTCGTAAAGAGAGGCGACAGCATGCCATGCGTTTTTGCTTCCGACCATGGTCTGAACCACGTTGAAAGCGAGATGGGACACAGGCCTCCTTTCTGTGCGAGCGAGTGGTCCTTTAAGTGCGTGTAGACTTTAATAATGTTTGTAAGGAGCTCAATGACTTCCATTTAAACAACTCGTTAGTAATACTAAAATGCGACAAACTTGATTTTCTTCATGTGTATCTAAATTGGAAACTTACCAAAACGTTTTCTATTCTGTCCGCACCGTATGGGTGCTATCCTTGGCGACAACTCAATAGGGTGCAATGACACTGAAAATACTGACTTTAGGTTCGTTGGAAACGTCATATGTGACGAAAAATCAAAATCAGGGTAAAGACCTCCAGCTAACAGCCTAACTCGTTCCTCGTCACCATGCAGCTGCTACACTGCAAAGATAGCCACACCACCTAGATTCATGAACGACCTACCATATGCTTACCGATTTGCGGTCTGCGTTTAAATATAATTCAGCTGTTAACAAGGGGAAAGGGCCTTTTCTCCTACAGAGTAGGAACAAGTATTAATCATCAGGTTTGATCATTACATATTGGCGATTTTCTATAGCGGAATATTGGTTTCAATAAGGCCTCTCATATACATGGTGTAACTCAAATAACGCACAGCCTCATAAGGGGTCACTGTACTCATTATTATGAACAACTTTTAATATGGGACCGAACATGAAATCACGAAAAAAAACAGCTGTTCCCTACATAGTGTTCGAATAACTCGTCAAAATGTTGGGAAGCTGATTTTTTTTCGACGTTTCAGGTTTTGGTCCCATTGTAAAAGTTGTTCATAATTGACGTTACGTCTTGTTGAAAGGCAAGTGTTGTTCACCACACTTTCGTGATGACGACATTCACCAATCAAGTCCTACATTCCTAGCAGTGTTTTCCTTCACTATGAATCAGCGGTTTCCAAGATATAAAAAAAAAGAGAAAGGAAAAAAAAAAAAAAAAGGATAAAAAGAAAAAAGAAAAGAAAAAAAGGATAAAAAGAAAAGAGAAGAAAGGATAAAAAGGATTGCCAGCAACGTTATTCTGACTTTATTCTTTTCGATTAAGTTAGGTGAGTTGACGTTAATAAGGCGGAAATTTCTTGAAAACTGTCTAAAAGGTGTTTTTTTTAAAGCAGTGTATCTCATAAACCGTAAATAATTTTGAAAAATAAAAAAAAAACATATTTTCATTTCATTTTCGCATACAGTGATGGAACTCAAAACATAATTAAACATACTTTAATGCATCAAAAAAATCTTCAAACATACCTCTTACTAATCTTTAAAAGCAGTACTTTTATGTAACCCTTCATTAATAATTATAATTAAAAAAATACCATAAAATTTTAAATGCCTAACTGCATTCAGTGATGGAATAAAGTACATTTCTAATTTTATACGATTTTATTTGCGACGACATATTTCCGGTGCGCCTGAGAGTCTTCTATCTCACGCTTAACCTAGACAGCCATAACGCCATTTCACTTACACACCGAGTTAAACCACGCTTGGATGTAGGGCCTTATGGTCCTCAGAAGTGCAGGTGTATAGGCACTTTGGACACTCCCAACATAATTTGAATTGAACATGGTTTGAACGTTAACATCGTGATTTAGTTCAATATCCCATAAGTTTGTTCAACATAACAATTTTATTTCAATATCCCATAAGTTTGTTCAACATAACAATTTTATTTCAATATCCCATAAGTTTGTTCAACATAACAATTTTATTATGGACGTTTATTGGCTTATTGCGATGTAAGTAATTAGCGTTGTAACTCCACGATGTAGCCGTAATTGAAATAACTACATGTCGTAGTTATTTTAATTAAAAAATGTTAGTTCTCTTTAATTAACGTCCCTAAGGCATGTGACCTTTTTATTAATTGAAACTTTTTTTAAATACAATATCGAAAAAAATAGGATTAAGTAAGTACTTAATTTGTTCTGGGTTGATGGACTTGTTTGCAGGTTCAAAACCTAGCTAAATTCAATATAACTTAATTAGAACCTATTGACTATGTTGGGGTCTGCTTCTAGTCTAACCGGGTGCAGCTGAATACCAGTATTTTATATGGAGCCACTGCCTATCTGACCTCCACAACCCAATTGCTGGGTAATACGATACCACTTGGTAAGACTGGTTGTGACAATATCTGGCTTCTGACAACACGTAACGACTATCAAAGATCCACGAATGACAGCCGGGACCAACGGCTTAACGTGCTTTCCGAGGCACGGAGGAGTCTCGGTATGTAAAGATGGTCAAGCATCCACGGACCAACCCCGGCAAGTGTAGCTTAACCTGATGGATCGACCCGTGCGGCTGTTATTACTTAGCCACAAGCTCCTCAAATGCGGTTTCATGAAGGGTAAAGGTTTATTCGCCTTAAGCCTCTACGACTTTCAAAGGTCCACAAATGACAGCCTAATAACCCCAGTTGTATGTAGGTAAGGATCGTATCTGGTGGCGTTTTGTAGTTTCTGCCTACCCCATAGGAAGAAGGTGTGTGTTTATGTATACAGGGTTATTGGTAAAACACCAGCAACCTCTAAGGGGTCATTTTACTCATCATTATAAACAACTTTTAGTATGGGACCAAAAATGAAATCGTAAAAAAAAAATCAGCTGTTCCCTACATTTTGACAAGTTAGATAAATGTACTGAACAGCTGATTTTTTTTTTCGACATTTCGTGTTTGGTCCCTTAATAAAAGTTGTTCATAATGATGAGTACAATGACCCCTTAAGAGGTTGTCGATGTTCTACCAATAACCCTGTAAATAATGCCTGAAAAAAAAAATAAAGTCACATACCTACTCAAAATTTACGATCGAATCACGTGGGAATTTTCGTAAATTCATCGCAAAATTCCTTTTCAAGCATCATAAGCTCCACAATTACCGAGAAACGGTAACTTGATTATTTCTATTGACGTTTTATGTAATTAGAGTCATGTATTGTCTGAATTTGTTTGACGCAATCGCACGGCAACTTTTTTTTTGTCAAATAAACGAAATTAAAACTTCAACGTAAGGTTTTTATGTAACACTCAAATTACTAACTAAAATTAAGGTTTTGAAATAGAACAGTGCGTCATAACTACACGTGAAGCCGTTGGTCCCGGCTGTCATTTGTACAACTTTGACAGTTATTATTGGTCGTCAGAAGCCCGAACGTCTGACAACCAGTCTCACCAAGGGGTATCGTATTATCCAGTTACTGGATTGTGTAGGTCAGATGGGCATTCGCTCCATGTAAAATACTGGTATTCAGTTCGTCCGGTTAGACCGAAAGCCGACCCCAACATAGTTGGGAAAAGGCTAGGCAGATGATGTAGTAGATTAAGGTTGATGCGCCAGGCTACCCCGCGAAATTCAAAATTTCTTACGTTTTTTGCAATTTGTAGGTCAGTGTGAGCTTGTATGTTGATTAAAATATGATTCGCGGTTGTAGCTAATATGGCTTTAGGTTAAGCATTTATATCAAATCTAGCGATTTCATGAAATCATGAGGTTTGAGGTAAATGCTAACTTATGGAGTTGTATTGCTGATTCTAATGATTATAATTATGTAAAGCCATATTGGCTACAACCGCGAATCATATTTTAATCAACATACAAGCTCACACTGACCTACAAATTGCAAAAAACGTAAGAAATTTTGAATTTCGCGGGCTACCCTGGCGCTTTCGCCATAAGAAGCAAAACTCAATTCCATATAGGTGAATCAAATTTAGAATCAACGAATATTTTAGGTTTTATCCCCCCCATCCCGTTGCTAACCTCAATAGGTTTGACAACTGCGTACAAGGGGGTATATCAAGTTAGCATTGGAAGCATTGCACAGTCCTACACGACTTGCAGTGTGCCGAAAATGTTAATACAAGTAATCTAAACGAATAAAAATGAATGGCTAAATGTGTTGCTAAGCTCACAACTTTAGAACGGCTGGACCCATCCCAGGAAGGTTCTTATGGAGAGAAAAAATGAAAAATTCGGGAAAACTAAAAGTGCATTTTTTATGGGAATTTTGTATGAATTAATGAAATTTGGACTGGAAAATGTCTGTCGGGTCAGCTAGTATCTAAATAAATATCATCTTTTATGATCAATCAATCAATCTGCGTAGCCTTTTCCCAACTATGTTGGGGTCGGCTTCCAGTCTAACCGGATGAAGCTGAATACCAGTATTTTACATGGAGCGACTGCCTATCTGACCTCCACAACCCAGGTACTGGGTAATACGATACGCCTTGGACTGGTTGTCAGACTTTCGGGCTTCTGACGACCCGTAAAGACTGTCAAAGATGACAGCCGGGACCAACGGCTTAACGTGCTTTCCGAGGCATGGAGGAGTCTCGATATGTACAGATGGTCACGGATCAACCCCGGCAAGCGTAACCAGACGGATCGACCCTTGCGGCTGTTATTACTTAGCCACGAGCTCCTCTAATAAATATCATCTTTTATGATATGATGACACAAAAACTAGGTAGATTACGAGCCTGTATATTATCCTATTGCAGCACAAAGCCTTTTCTGTACAAAGGAAATAAGCATTGATTTTATCACTGTAGGGAAATTATCTGCTGGGCATCGGCAATGCCCTTGGTATTGCAGAACAGTTGTATAGAAGTGGCGATAACCACTTTCTCCGCAGGTCATTGACTTGTATACCAAATCTATAAGTGTCTGCTTGTAATGTCAAAAGAAAAGCTTTTTAATAAAAGCATATTATGAAAGTACTATACGCATACGGTTCTTACTTAGGATAACAAAAAACTTTTTTTTTAAATTTTGTCAGTGTGTTTGTTTCGACTAATCTCCGAAGCGGCTGGACCAATTTTGACGGCACTTTCACCGGCAGATAACTGATGTTATAATGAGTAACTGAGGCTTACTTTATTTTAGAAAAATAATTAGGGTTCGGCGCAAAAAAAAGAACAAAAGCCATGAAATTGTGAATAAAATCTGGTTCAAATAGGGGAGTGTTCACATCCACGCGGGCGAACATGTCGCACACCTAAATCTAAACAGAGACAACTCAGAAATCGTTAATTTTGAGTTGTATTTGAAAAACAGTGATTATCGATAAAAATTATTGAATTTTAGCCCCAGTTTGTATACAGTGACATTTTACAAGCTATTTATTATCTAGAATCAAATTAAATTGTATAACTTCCCTAACAAAAAATGCAGATATACATACGTTTTTATCGTCTCCTGAAAAATAACCTATTTTGAGTTGTCTCAGTTTAGATCCAGGTGTGCCATATGCATTTAGTAAAAATCTGTTATTTTGTCATTATAAACGTAGCGTCTGGTATCTTTTCACGCCTAAACGGATCGTTATGAAATAAACGACACAGTTAGGTAACCTGGAGAAGGACATAGGCTACTTCTCATCCTGGATATTTGCAGAATAGACACAAACGACGTCAATAAAACGACGACACGGTTGGCGCAGTGGTTGAGCGATTGACTGCTGCGCAGCATGTCGCGGGTCCGATTCCCGCTCGGAACAAATATTTGTGCGACCTACAAGTATTTGTTCCGAGTCTGGGTGTTTTTCTATATATAATATGTATGTATTTACAAAAAAAAAAAATGTATATAAGTAGTTTATCAGCCATCTCGTTACCATAACACAAGCATTAGGTTGCTTAGCTTGGGACTAGATGGCGTTGTGTGAAATGTCCAAGGATATTATTATTATAAGTTGGTAGGACTGTAACAACGAGTGTCATTACTTCATTAGATAATCTGTGGTATTTTAATTATTATTACAGAGAAGGCTAGCATTAAATTTTTATACTACTTCAAAAAATCGCCAAAAACAAACAAAACAACAAACACAAGTAACACAACATTGAAAGAAGACAGAAATATTGGCCAAGTGCGAGTTGGACACACAGTTTTTTTTATAAACGCGAAAGTTTGGATGGGTGTTCGTTACTCAATCACGGCTGAACGGATTTGGATGTAGATTATAGTCTGGAATAGCACATTAATGCTACTTTTCATACCGATATTACGGGTTCGAGACTTACGCGGGTAAAACCGCGGGGCGCTGATAGCAAATGAATATATTGTTTACCTTTAAGGCAGTTTTTACAACGTAGCATTTAAAAAAAAAAATAAAAAAAAAGAAGAACAAAGAAAAGGAAGGAAGGAAGATTTATAATAATAAAGACAATTTTTTTCTCGAGCATAAATATAACGTTACTCAGCTTGACCCAGATACCGTACTTTTAAATTGGCACAGATTCTTTTAACTATAAAGAAAACGTGTCCAACTGCCAAAATATTTCATTCTGACTCTGTTACTTGTTTTTCCCAATGTTTTATTATGATACACATTCATTGACACGAACTGTTTACGGAGAAGTCCCTTTTCCTGTAGGGTGAGTAACCTTTACTGTCATTGAAAACTACGGTATTTTACTCTATAGGAGAAAAAATCGAAAAATATATTATTTAGATAGCTTATGCAAAAAGCATTCGGAAAATGTTAACATGGCGGCTACTTTTATGGTGTTAGAAAACAGATTAAAAAAACTACAGTAAATTAAAAAGTGTCAACTGTCAACTGATTGACTGTTTTCGCGCGAAAATTGACAATGTAAAAATTAAATGCATTTTTATGGCACTTATCGATTGAATAAAAATGTTGTTTTTTTTTTTAGTGGCTTATTAACACTATAGAATCTAATTGAGACACTTTTCAAAAATGGGTTTAATACCCTATTATACCGGAAAATATCGTGAGGAAAGAAAAATGTGGTTGACAATAAGAGTAGCGATGGATGGACTGTGTGAAAGATGATATGGCTAGAAAGGGGGTGACTGCCGAGATGACGACTAATAAATAAGTCAATCAATCTGCCTAGCCTTTTCCCAACTATGTTGGGGTCGGCTTCCAGTCTAACCGGATGCAGCTGAATACCAGTATTTTACATGGAGCGACTGCCTATCTGACCTACACAACCCAGTAACTGAGTAATACGATACCCCTTGGTAAGACTGGTTGTCAGACTTTCGGGCTTCTGACGACCCGTAACGACTGTCAAAGATCCACGAATGACAGCCGGACCAACGGCTTAACGTGCTTTCCGAGGCACGGAGGAGTCTCGGTGTGTAAAGATGGTCACCCATCCACTTACACACAACAATCTCCGGTATGTACTTACGAGTACTACCAATATCTGCCAATACTATACGACAAACTGAAAATGACTCATGAAGTTATAAATAACTAGAACGCCAACGCTTGCTTCGAAATAGTTGTTATTCCGTGGCGGCCTTGGTTATATCTACCTGTGTTACTTGTAAACACAGCTATTTTTTAAACATTTGTTTGTGATAGGTAGTAAAGGTCCCCGCAGACTGGTGCGACCATAGAAATATAAAAAAAACAGGAGAAGTGGCAAGCGGGCGAAAACAGGAGAAGTGGCAAGCGGGCGAAAATGTGTCCGCGCGACATGCTCAGTGTGCGCCGTTCAAAATTCACACACATGCTCAAAAGTGGCGGGCACTTTCTAGTGCTCGCCCTTTTGAGCATGTGTGCAATAAGGGTGAGCACAGAAACTCATCATGTTAGTGTTGTCTGCCGTATCTATTTCTTTTGTTTTTGTGTGAGGTGGAAATATAGAGTGAAGGCATATCTCCGGATATCTATCGTAAAGTCCATGCATATTACTTGTTTTTGTGTGAAAAGGAATCCCTGACTGCATTCTTAACCCCTCAAGTGTCGAATGCACCCCATGTGTGCATAAGAAAAACCCTTTTTTTATTAGCTATATAAGCTTATATCACATAAAAAAACATCATAAGATGGAAAACCAATAATCATCATTAGTTGTGAACCTATGGAGTTCGCAGCTAACCCCCCCTTTCCCCCGCGTGTCAAATGCACCCCAAGTGTGCAAAAGGACAAAACTTTACATAATAGTTATATAAGCTTAGATCACATATATATAAACGTAAAAAAACATCATCCGATGGAAAACATATCATCATCAGTAGTTGTGAACCTATGGGGTTCGCAACTAACCCCCAACCCTCCCCACTCGCTGGGGTTTTAGGTCTAAAATTAGCCAAACTCAGACACTTGAGGGGTTCAGAATTCATATGCTACGTTTCAGGTTATTTGTCAGTATTTTTTTACTGTAAAAAAAACAAAATAGTAAGTACATAAGACTTTTTTTTTGATAAATTGATAATTTATATATTTTTTTATTGTTACAGATTCAGCAAGCAGGTGCAAGCAATATGCACACTTTGGCCCAGTCGGCTCAACCGCAGATTTTAGGTGAGTTTACTTACGCCTTCCTATGAAGATAATTTGGTTTTGGCTATTTTAATATTACAACAGAATTAAAAGAATTATTGTGATTTTGGAACTCGGATTGTCTTTTCTTGTTGGAATCGGCAACTAAATACAATAGCAGCATCTGCTTACCAGCCAGGCATAGAAACCTGCCGCCGGGGTCGCGGGTTGTTCGAAAGAGATACCGTGGCCCTGGCACAGGCAACTGAAGGAACACGGGTGGGTTTTAGTCAGTAAAAGTCTGACACGCCTTTCCACTCCGCCCCGAGCGGGAGAAGTCATTTGATGATTTCCCATCCAGAAAAAAAAAGCATAGAAACCTGATTTCTCTTAGAATCTCGTGACTAATCATTTCAGTTGCAGACTCGATTAAAATCGTTAAATGGTAAAGCGTTGAATGTTATCCTAATTTAATTAATTCAATGTTAATCTAAAAAAAAAAAACTCATCAAAACCCTGTAAAAGTATTTGTACAGTCAGCAACAAAAGTCCATTAACACTTAATTTTTTTAAATCTTAATTATTGATCAAGTTATTTCATTAAAATCGGAACAGAAATAAAATAAATTAAAACTAAAACTTTAGTTTTAGTTTAATTTTTTTTTTTTTTTTTTCTCTGAGGTAATTTAGGAAAAAAGGAGATAATCAAATTATTTTGTATTAATTTACATGATGTGTAACGTACGTACGTCGAAAACTGTAGAATATTATGAACTTTTAAAATTTTGTAACAACTGTGTAACAATATTCTGAGTTTCTGACAAATATTTCGACTATTACTATAAAGTTTTAAAGAAACCATGGCCTATAAATTAGCATGACGTTCCTTCGTGTCGATTAAAATTGCATAGACAAATGCCAAGTTCACAAAGGGAAGAATATAGGCATAACCACAGATTAACAGATGGGACACTGCAAAATCATTTAAATAAAAAGCGACTCTTGCTACGACACAATATAGTGCAATTCAGGTCGCACAACGCTTATTACCTACAGGTATATTAACCTACAAGTAGCCTCTCTTTCTATCGCGTAACTCTTATACCTTCTGACCCACTGAATTAGCCCCGCGGACGGGGCCCGCCGCGTACTTGTAGCTTCATACCTAAACTGCGGATTGTCCCATCTGTATTATATAAATATTATGAGGGAATACGGGGTGTATCCATTTTATCCATTGCTATATCCAACTCTATTTGTCTTAGGTATGGTCGGATATGACGAACTTAGGGTCAGGAGGCAACTCACACTTGTTTCTTATATCTTTAAGATAATTAGAGGGAAGATACACAATGCGGATATATTGCGAAGGGTGGAACTAGTCGTGCCAGACCGGTATGTGGGTCGTCGTCGTCAGCCGCGGTTGTTGGCGGTACCGCGCTCGCGAACTAACTTGCTGCGAGAGGCGCCGCTGACGAGCGCGCTCCGTACTCTCAACCTCATTGCTGATGACGTCGACATATTCTGTTGCACTTTGGGTGAATTTGAGAGAATAGCGACCCATAGAATTTGTTATGGTTCATATGTATGTGTGCTACAATATCGCATTGGGTCTAGCCTGTAAGGATATTTGTATGTTTGGAGTAAATAAATAAATAAATAAAATTAATCTGCGGCATAACAAAAGCCCTTCTACTAAATGGTAGGTCAGTGATCAGCTGTGTAGTGTCATATTGTAACCTCTCATCTCCCCCAACAGACATCCGCTCGCCGGCCGGGCCGACCACCCTACTGTCGGTGGGCGGCGGCAGCTTCGCGCGCACGGGCGCTCGCGCGGCGGGCGGCGGACCCGTCATCAACTACCTGAAGACCAGCGCCGTGCAGTACGCTGCCAAGCAGCCTCCGCCGCAGCCGCAGAGGCTTAAGGCAAGTCAAAATTTACCCTTCATGAAACCGCATTTGAGGAGCATGTGGCTAAGTAATAACAGCCGCACGGGTCGATCCATCAGGTTAAGCTACGCTTGCCGGGGTTGATCCGTGACCATCTGTACATATCGAGACTCCTCCGTGCTTCGGAAAGCACGTTAAGCCGTTGGTGGCCATAGAAATATAAAAAAACAGGAGAAGTGGCAAGCGGCCGAATCTGTATCCGCGCGACATGCTCAGTATGAGCCGTTCATAGTACAAATTCCGTCTCTGCGAACTAGTGCGCTTTCGACTGTGACCGTGACAATTTTTAAGTATGCCGAAAAAATTCGAGTACTTACTTATGCGTGCCAAATAAGAATAGGATCGCGCAAATGATTGAACCATATACAGGTTTTATAGGTTATCGATGTAATGGCATTAGTCTCGACACCTATTACATAGGACTTGCTACTAGCGAAACGTGGGCGCCATCTCTGCCGATCCCTTTATTGAAATACAGGCGTGATAATATTTACGTAGATGCAAATCCAACTTCGTGAAAATGACACTCTGAACATAAGTAAAAGTTCAGCACAACTGAACCCACAGAATTCTATAAATAGTTGTTGTTTTCTTACGTGAGAATATTATTGTACTTAGTTGGTTATATTTATAAATAGTATTGTTTAAAGAGTTGTGTGTGTGTGCTTATCAATGTAGTAGGTCAAAAGGTTACGTATTGTCATATATTTGAATGTGTATTTGTATATTATTTACCCTTTCTGATCAAGACATCATCTGCCTAACCTTTTCCCAAGTATGTTGGGGTCGGTTTCCAGTATAACCGGATGCAGCTGAATACCAGTGTTTTACATAGAGCGACTACCTATCTGAACCTCCAAAATCCAGTTACTGGGTAATACGATACCCCTTTGACTAACCCATAATGACTGTCAAAGATCTAAAACGCCAGCCGGGACCAACGGGTTTAACGTTCGTTCAGAGGCATGGAGGGGTCTCGTTACTAAAATGGACGAATTTATGTGTCCTGTTTAACCCCTCAAGTGTAGAATGCACCCCAAGTGTGCAAAAGGACAAAACTTTACATAATAGGTATACAAGCTTATATTACATATATATATAAACGTAAAATAACATCATCCGATGGAAAACATATTATCATCATCAGTAATTGTGATTGTGAACCTATGGGGTTCGCAACTAACCCCCAACCCTCCCCCTCGCTTGGGTTTTGGGTCTAAAATTAGCCCTACTCAGACATCTGAGTAGTGATAAATAGATAATGATGAATGACAATTTCTGTAAGTAGGTTTATACAAAAACTTAATTCGTCAATAATATTTTAAAAACTAGATACCAACCATGAACATGATGCCAATGAAGCGTAGGAGTTAACTAAACTAATGGAAGCAAAATAAACTCACCAACACTTTCAATTAAATTTATTATAAAGGTCGCGGATTATAAAAGCCGGTCAAACTTTCTTTCTGCTATCATGGAAGTAGGCGCGTCATGTACTGTCCTGGCTTGCGCGTAGCTGAAGGGACGCTGAAGCCGAGGAGCCAGGAGCAGGGCCCGCAGGGTTGTCGGTAGTGGTGCCGGTAGCCCGATGCCTGTAGTGGCGTCGGAAGCCAGAAGCCAGCAGCGGTGTCCCGTGGCAGGAGATTGTGACGTCACCAAGTGACGCCGCGATGGTTTCCACGGATATATAAAAAACCGTACGGAAAACCCGAACTTTGTTCCCTGGAATTTACGTCCAGCAGGCTTACTCTCGACACTCGATCGCAAACGGAATTGGAAATTGGGATCGAGATCTTGTCATTTGGCACTTTTGAATGCTACACTAGCACACGATTGGAATCGTATTAAACGGATTTTTTTGGAACTAAATGAAATCGACTTTACTCGAACGAATGCACTTTTTCGGTACTCTTGACGAGATTTTGACGTTACCGTATCGAGTTTGAAGTCGTGTTTGTGGCAAAATTGAACGATTACAAAAAGGCTACTTTTTCGGGATCGAGTTTGTTTTTGTAACAAATGGCTGAAGTTTTTATTGTGAATAATAGCACGTTTAGAACTTATTTGTGATATTTTGGACAATGCTCATAAGTAAGATATGAGACAAAGGCGGAATTTGAGACGAATGGCGCGTTATGCAGACAACGCGTTTGCCATGACTGACGATGAATTTAGGAAAAATTACCCAGTAAATAGGGACTTGTACTCTCTCGTATTAAGACTCAATTGTAAGACTATTGTTCTATTATGTATTAAAATAATGTAAGTAATGTGTTGTGCTGAGGGGTTACTAATAATCAAATAATAATAAGCTTACATTAAAAGTCAATTATAATATAAGTTCATGGTATAATTTTAATTAGTAAAAATCTTAAGATTAAAAGGTAATGTCTAATTAATATTACAAAGTATCTATTTGAATAAATATAATCATAGCCTTTTTATTATGAGTTTCCATTTATATTCACAAGGCATTTCCACAACAAAAAACAATTTTTATTTTATATAGGATAAAATTATAATTTTTAATCAAAAACTGTTTTATATGATTTATTACTCGAAAAGTACTGAACCGACTTATAAGCTACATATAGATACCTCAGGCTGCTCTATTGAACTAAAACAATCCTACATTTAAAATAACACTACAGTTTTTTGCAGGCTGATCAGGGCACACCCTCGAATGATAGTTGTAAAAACCATATTTACAAAAATTAACAAACTAAAGTTTTACAACATAATTATTATATAAACTCAATTGAGTAAGCTTTTCAAAAGGACTAGACATCGTCCAGGGCTAGGTATTGGTCTAGGGTATCTGGACGCACCAAAAAAAAAAATTAAATTATGGCTAGGTATAGGGGCCCACTTAATTGAGGTTTATAAGGGTTGTACTTACGATTTTTCGTAGAATCACTACTTTATCACAACTTTTTGCTTAATTAACACTATTATCACTATGAATTAATGTTAAAACTTAATGGAAACAAAAACACTATAAAACTGATTTACTTAATGGTAAATTAATATAAGTATCGATGGTCGATGGGTGTTAGTAGGTATAGGTAAATTCTCTTCAGACCCACCACCTGTATGCCTCATCGACTGTGCATGCTCACCACATATCTTGATAAGCGAATGCTTTTTGTCAGCCCGATGCTGAAAAGGAAAGAAATGTATTCATTATTGTACCGTAGTCATATAATTAAGTGTAAAGAAAAATATTAGTGTGTAGACAGTAGCCCAGCCTTTACCATCTTTTTGTGCACCGCCTAGTGCATTTAAGGATACTGCTATCTCGTTCCACTTTTTCTTTGTCTTCTGCTTAGCATGAGCAGTACGCAATAACCCCTTGGCACTGGGTTCTGTACCAGGAAATCTACTAGAGTCTCTAGCTGTTGGTGTGTTGTCCTAATCATCCTGTAAGAACAATGAAAGTTTGTATCAAGCAAGTGTTAAATATTAAAATTTTAAGGAATTACAATATATTTAATAGAACTGTGGCCTTACCTTGATATTTTCGTCTTCCTCGGTTGAATGCTTGTCTTAAAGTACAACTAACTTGAACTTGAGCATACAAACTTACTTTTACACATTCCAAACTAAACACTTGAAAACTTTTAGATAACATCGCTTTAAAACTTTTGTTTATCGCAACAGTAATAATTCACAGTTTTTATTCAAGTAGGAACCTAATACGATTTTAAAGTGGATGACAGAATGACAAATGCGCGAGAAGTTTTTTCTAACGTAACGTAGGCAATGACATTCGCAATGAGCCAATGTTGCCTAAATATTTAGTGTTAAAATACATATAAATGCAAGCAAAGACCACTTAAATGATTATTCATGTTAAAATAAATATCGGAACAATTTTAATAATACATTTAACGAGTTATTCAATATTTTTAAATTTGGTAATTAACGTTTTCATTTGTATGGCTACCCTATGTCAATCGGTGTAGTCGAACATGCAGTCGATTCCAATCTCAATCTCGATTTCGTTCAAGAGTGCCAATTTTTTGAAGATTGGAATTGAAATTGGATCGGATTGGAATGCGTTCGAGATTGGGATTGATTTCAAGAGTAAGCATACAGAATATGAATAATCAATCCTCTGCTTATCCCTTCGTGACGGTGACCACGGCAGCGTAAGCGCCGATGATGTAGAATAGATGTATGATGTAGAAGATGTCAATATTTCCTATCCGAATACTCTCAGAAGACAAATCGAAACAACTCATAGGTCAGATCATGTGAAGACTATGTAGATTAAGCCAATTACATAAAAATGTCACTAAGAAACAATGACTACATTGTAAGTCCTTAGCGATTGTCTGAATAACTTTGATAATAGATAGCTTATCCATGACCTGCATTATCGAATATGTAAACAATAATCAAATGAATATATTTTATTGGTCTTTTGTTTATGTAATTATTGTGTTGTCTTCGTTATGTAATAGTACGCGCAAAGGTTAGGCCTGTTGTCTTCTGTAGAAGGTAAACTTACCTACATATTTATGCAGTGGAATGTATGTGGTACCTGGGCGACCGACACCCGAGCAGATATGGTGACAGTACCTAAATTACCCTCCCTACCTGATAAAAATGTAGTTTTCCTAAATATGTTAATATTAGTGATTGGGTTGGTTTCCCCCTGAGGGGAAAAGGTAGTGCTCCACCCCGGACTTACCTTGTAGAGCTCGTCTCTAGACGGTACACTCAAAATAGAGAAAACGAATTTCCTCATATATGAGACTTATCGAAATCGTTAGAGACGGTTTCGATAACGTGACATCAAATAAAAAAAATATTGCTCATTTAATAGTATATGATATAGAGAAGTGACTGACTCATCAACGCCCAGCCTAAACCCTTGAACCTAGAAAGCTGAAATTTTGCACAGAGATTCCCTTTATAATGTAGACAAGGAATAAGGAAGGATTTCCCGGTAGTATATTCCCGTGGGAAATTTTCTGACATCCAGGTCCATGGTCAGCCCTGTCCCTGACCACTCTCCTATCATAGGCTCCTCGCACCACCATATTCTTTGACATTTTCATAACCCATTATGTCTCTCCAACAGGCTCTACCACCACAACAGCCGAACTTAAGCGCCCTACCAGCAGCCCTAGGGCGGCAATCTCCGGCCCCCGCGCCCCTGGCGACCCCGCCAGGCGTGGGCCCCGGCGTTGGCCCCGGGGCCGCACAGCAGCAGGCGGCAGGCCAGTTTCAGCGGCTGAAGGTGGAAGATGCTTTGTCTTACCTTGACCAAGTCAAATACAAGTTCAATACACAGCCTCAAGTGTATAATGACTTTCTGGATATCATGAAGGAGTTTAAGAGTCAGACGTAAGTGTTTTTTTTTTTAGTATTTCGTTGTTTTTTTTTTACATGCTGCGTTGATGTTGAGTAAGTTAGGGTAAGGACAGGATGTTGATGATATTTCATGCATGTCTATTCACAGTTTTAAAATGGTTTAGAGCTTGTATAAAGCTTTGGTTTCCTAGAAAAGTATGAAAATCTGTCATTTTCACCAGTATTTGACATTAAGTCAAACCCCGCTCCCCAAAGATTTAAATCGCTAGATTTGCCTTCACCGATTTAGTCGCAAAAAAGTGTCCATTCTGAGTAGAGTGAGCTCAAACATTATTAAACAGCCTTTCCATGATAATCAAGTGAAGTCACTGCGTCATTGCGTGTCAGAGGTGTCAAAACATCTTTTGACACGATAGGGCGAATCTAACGATTTAAATCTTTGCCGCTGTTGTCATTTTCATGACAGCTGTCACTACGGCCGTTAGGTGCGGCCACCGGTCTTCTAGGAAACCGTAACTTAAGTAAGAGAACATACTGCTGCGATGGTAAATTAAGTAAGAAATTGTCGGGAGTTTGATGTTGCATGAATATTTAAAAAAAAAAAAAAATAGAGTAGAACAGAAATACATCAAAAACTGATTTAATTTGAAAATAAGTATGTGGGATATTGATGATTTTGCATGAATATTTAAAAATATTTGGTTGGTATATAGTGTTGATATTGTAGAAAAAAATATTGTTTTATTTGAAAATAAGGTTATTACACACGGCTACACATCAAGCTTATCATTTCCAGTTTACACTGACCTCTCATTGTAAGGAAATCCTATACAATGCGAGATCAGCTTATACTGGAAATGTATAGCTTGATCTGTAGCCGTGCGTAATTATGTGTTGTGTTGGCATCATGTAAAAATAATTTTTAAGCTTATTTCCAAAAATCATGCTTCATTTGAAATATTCCATTAAATTTTTGCCGTATAACTTACTAATCTTGAATTTCACAACTAACTTAGTATTTGACCACAGATTAATACAGATGGGACACTCTCCAAAATCATTTAAATAAATAGCGACTCTTGCTACGACACAATAAAGTGCAATTCAGGTCGCACAATGCTTATTACCTACAGTTATATTCAACTACAAGTTGCCTCTCTTTCTATCGCGTAACTCTTATACCTTCTGACCTACTGAATTAGCCCCGCGGACGGGGCCCGCCGCGTACTTGTAGCTTCATACATAAACTGCGGAGTGTCCCATCTGTATTAATCTGTGGCTTGACTAAATTGCTAGTATAGTATAAAAAAGAGTCCTAGCTAAATAGTGTTTCTATAAAAATCAGAATGATGAAAACAATTACCGTTTGAACACCATGAAAAAATTAATGGCTGCAATTTTAATTGTATCTGACTACGCTCATTAAAAAAAAAAAACAGACTACTAACAATTATCCTCCATCTTAATTTTAGTTTATATTGCAGTATTGACACCCCAGGCGTCATCACCCGGGTATCAAACCTGTTTAAAGGGCATCCGGAGCTGATAGTTGGCTTCAACACTTTTTTGCCGCCGGGATATAAGATTGAAGTTCAGAGTAATGGACAGGTAAGAATATAATTTAATTTATTTACTGAATTGACTGGCTGGCGAGAGTGCAGAGTAGAAGGTTCTAGGGGCCGTACTATGACGTAAAAACATCATGGATCCGTTGAGAAGGATGGTGCTATAGGTTGTATATAGCTCCGTCTCTCTCTCACACTGGAACTGTTCAACTTCTGCCCTGCTTTAATAGCTCATAGTAAGAACTCTGGATTTGATCCCTAGGTCAGGCAGTATTATCCAGTTTTTTTTATTACGAATTTCTCAGTCAGGATTTAAAAGTATAATGCCTGGTTTCCGAAGAATTCTTAAACGGAGTTTTCACATTTCACGCGGACGAAGTCGCGGACAGAAGCGTAGTACTAACTACGCGAGCCAAATGAGAATAGTACTGTCAAGACGCTATTTTGTTCCGCAATACTCGCGAGCTTTATTACCGAAGCGTACTAATTTGACAGATGTCGTGTATTTGACAGCTATCGGCAGTACTAATTTGACAGCTATCGGTACTAATTTGACAGCTATCGTGTATTTGACAGCTATCGATAGTACTAATTTGACAGCTATCGTGTATTTGACAGCTAATTGTGTGAAGTTGGCAGCAAGCGCGATCCTATTCTTAGTTGCTTGGCACACATAGTATGTAATAAAATGTCAAAAATAAGTAAGTTACTATGGGAACCAAGATAGTATCAATCAATCTGCCTCAGCCTTTTCCCAACTACGTTGGGATCGGCTTCCATTCTAACCGGATGCAGCGGAATACCAGCGGAATAACAAATACTTGTAGGTCGTACAAATATTTGTTCCGTGCGGGAATCGAACCCGCAACATGCTGCGCAGCAGTTAATCGCTCAACCACTGCGCCAACCGTCTCGTCAGAACCACGAATGATAAATCTAAATATTATGTACATTATATCTTAACCTAAAATTTAGGTTATGATGGTTTTATCCCCCCCATCCCGTTGCTAACCTCAATAGGCTTGACAACTGCGTACAAGGGGGTATATCAAGTTAGCATTGGAAGCATTGCACAGTACTACACGACTTGCAGTGTGCCGAAAATGTTAATACAATGACAGTGTAAGACAATCTGACAAGTTCTCATTATTATTTACTTTAGTCAGAGTAATAAATAGACATGGGACATGATGGCTATTCAGTTGCGTTTACGAATTCGGTTGTATGTGAAGTAAAAAATATATACAACATAATTTTTTGTTTACACTAAACCTCTTAAGGGGTTATTGTACTCATCATTTTGAACAACTTTCACTATGGGACCAAACCAGAAAATCGCGAAAAAAAAAATCAGCTGTTCAGTACATTTTGACGAGTTTGACGTAGATAAATGTACGAAACAGCTGATTTTTTTTCGCGATTTCAGATTTGGTGCCATAGTAAAAGTTGTTCATAATGATGAGTACAATGACCCCTTAAGAGGTTTTGCGCATTTAACGTTACACGTTGTATATAGGTACAGGTGAATTTTTCAATTGGGCTTCGATGGCCAAATCCGAAACTATGAGGAATAGCGAAAAATACTCAAAGAAGTCTCGGGCTTGATTTTGATGAAAACTAAAACTGCATTAAATTTTTGATTTAATGCAGTTTTATTCTAGCCAGGAATCAAATCCGTTGATTTTGCAAAAAAAAAAAACACTATTATTATTCCATTCGATAGTGTCGCTAATAAGTATCGAATTCTGCGAAGTAATAACATATGGCAAACTAAAAGAAAGAGCTCATTTTTTATAAAATACTTTTTTATTTTTCTTATTTTACCTACAGAGGAGGGAACTCATAAAATTTCTATACGGGGGCCATATATTAAAATCGGTTCTTAAGGAGTAAACTCCAAAAAAAAAACTTTCAGACGTCTTGCATCATGGTAATTGAATTGCTTGTTTTCAAAACAGCACTTGTCCAAAACTGTGTTTTTACAGGAGGAACAAAAAACAAGATAGCAAAATATTTTTCAGGATGACCCATGATTATTGTCAATTGAGAACTAATAAATATATATCATAAATCATAATCTTGCGGATCTTGCACTCACCTCATATACATTTAAAGTACTGAGAGGGAAGGTGCATAATGCAGTTATTTTAGGGCAGGTGAGTCTGTGCGTTCCGGACAGGTATGTGTGGCGGCGACGGCAGCCGCCTCTACTAGTGGAACCACGCGCTCGGACCAACCTTGTAAGGGAGGCGCCCCTGACGCGTGCACTCCGCACGCTCAACCTCATAGCGAGTGAGACGGACTTATTCTGTTGTTCTCCGAGTGAATTCACAAGGAATGCATTATTTATAATTAGTTATAGATGTTAATTTAGATTAGTTAGGATAAGCGCATTTGCCGCATTGGGTTATATCCTGTAATGGTAGATGTAAGTAGATAAATAAATAAATAAATATTTTTAATGATTAAACAAATAAAATAATAAAAAAATGATATTTTTACCCTTTTTTTTTTTGGAATTTTGGACAAGTGCTGTTTTGAAAACAAGCGATTCAATTATGAAATACACCTTTGAACAGTCTGTTTCTCCCGAAATCTTCGACATTATGTATAGGAAGACTGTTATTACTTACTGTTAGATGAAACGCCTGTTTGTTTCCCGATAATTCCCATATCACTCCAGAATAGTCTAAGATGCCGTCCACTCCGCAGGTGTCAGTGTCCATGCCGTCCCCCACGGGCTTCGGCGGCGCGGGCTCCGGCGGCAGCGTGGTGCTGGGCGTGGCGCACGCGCCGCCGCCGCAGCCGCAGCTGGTGCACTTGTTGCCGCAGCCGCAGTAAGTATACGATCCCTAGGTTTTGGCGGCAGCGTGGTCCTGGGCATGGTCCTCTTAAGGTTGAACTAGTCGCGGGCTCGAACTCACTGGTGGGGTTGGTCAAAAAGCACGCTATCTCACCTGGCATCGTGTCCGACAGAGATAGTATCATTGATGAGCTGTTAGACGCTAGTAAAATAATAAATAGTTAGTAGTAGTAAAGTAAAACTAGTAATAGCGAAACGAGCGAGTAAAAATTTACGAAAAGTAATTTGGAAGATCGAGTTTTATGAAAAAACCTCTGCATAAATCAATTACAAATAAAGTTTATTGAACTCTTCGATCATTGAGCTTTGTCGGTAACGACTTTGTTTTGGAGATTTTACACTTCTTTTGATACTTATTTACGCCCAAAGTTGCGTTAAATTAACAAGAAAAACGTAACTTTGTTGGCTCATAACTTTTTAATGGCTTTTTACTTTACTATTCTGTTTCCGCACAGACAACGTTAATAATAAGACAAAATGATATCATGTTTAACTTTGGATGCACAAGGTCAAACAGAGGAGTAATACCCCTTCGAAATTTGTATGGAAAAAATATCGACTAGTTCCACCTTAAGACCATTTCAGAAACCAATCTACATGATCTGACCAAGATTATGTCTGGAGTTTAAAAGAGACTGTGACCTCTGAGTTTGTTTCGGCCTTTCTTCTCCAGAGTCGTCAGATAGGAAAACGTCGACCTCATCTAGTTTAAATGATAGACGTTTAAAATTGTTTGTACAAACCCACTTGGGGCCTATTTCACGATGCCCGAGTAGCCACTACATACCGAATAAATTCAAATATGGAACAGAATTTGTATGAAATTGGTGCCGATTCTGTTGTGCACAAACTAAACTTAATTCAGGCTATTGCTAACTTTTTCTTTCTAATAAAACAAGAAAGAGATGGATGTAAATTAGAGCTGTCAAATTTAGTTGTAGTAATTTTCCATACAGATTTAGACAACACGTAAAAACATGTCGATTAAAAATATGGTGAAGCGCAAGGCGTAAACTAATTTGACATCTCTAATCATAGCTATAGCCGTCCGTCCTTTTCTCGCGCTGCCTGTTAGTAAAAGATAGCGATTCTCTAATTTTGGCTTAGTTATTGAACAAGAGAATCGACACCAATATCTTCCAAGTAAGTTAATCGGAACTTAATCGTAGGTGGTGGTTTCATCTGGAGACCCTTAGTCGGCGTTCGCACGAGCGTAATAAAATCGCGGCGGAATTTTATCGCGCACTGGATTTTCAACTCTCTGCTTAGCGCCGGGAGTTGAAAATCCAACAGTGTGTTTTTCGTTGCGCTGGGATGCACTCTGTTTTTGTTAGGTTGGATTCTCAACGCTCGGCTCGACAACGAGAGTTAAAAATCCAGTGCGCGATAAAATCCCGCCGCGATTTTATTACGCTCGTGGAAACGGGGGTTTACAGTAATAAAATCATTTATTATTAAAGTAACCTAAGGTTGTTCACCATTTCACATTTCACGAAAGCCTCATGATACAACAAAACGCCAGTTATTCAGTGTTATGTAAATCGGGAGCCGCTGGCTATGTCAATATGAAGGAGTGACGCAACAGCTGTTTAGTTCATTCACCCTGCGCCGCGCTACAATGTACGGTCAGTAACAAAAGTCGATTGACACTTGTGTTTTCTAAATCTTAATTAAAGCATGATGTGGTTGGCGTATCCATTGGGATAAAAACCTCAATTAAATCAATAAAGATTACAAAAAAAAAAAAACTTCCATAGACATATAAAAAAGGAGGACTCCGCGCCACGCATATCGAAAGTGAAGCACCGTACCGATCTATGTGTGCGTGATTTGAGTACCTGCAAAGACGCCGTCGCTCGTGTCACGTAATGGCGGCCGGTCGGCATACTATCATGTAAATGTGTGCGTGAAGCGTGTTTGTACAAACGGTCTGTGCTCCACTTTCGATATGCGTGGCGCGGAGTCCTCCTTTTTTTATAAGTCTATGAATACTTATTAAAATCGGAACAGTTGCAAATTTTAAAGAAAATTAACTCTTATCTAATCATTTTGTGTTAATTTAAATGATGTCATAAAGTAGCAGTGTTAACCGACTTCTGTTGCTGACCATACCTACAAGTCAATATTCAATATTTTTGTTGCTAACTTAGGTATTTTCGTTACTGTCTGTTTAAAGTTTTATTTAATTAAATTTGTTGTACTGACGTTACCTATTGGGGTGGGTAGAATAACATAGACAATTTGAAAAAAAAAGAAATAAATGTGGCAGTGTTTAGTATGAAATCTGGGGTTCTATTTTTCTTTTTTCATAGTTTCAAAAATTCACTGTGCACAATAATGTTTCTATTTCAAATAAAATCCATTTTTAGCATGAAAATGTATAGAAATAAAGGAAACAGGTATTCAAAGCGGTTCAATGCTTTTATGAACCTTATTGGTCAAACAAAATTAGCAGTAAGAAATTGTTGAAAAGATATTCGTGCTTTAGCGTCATGTTCGTGAACGGGAGCCGTCAGATGAGACTCACATCAGACTGTTCATCTGTTAACTGACGGGGCTTATTTTTAATCTTATATTTAGATTTTTTAAACTTTTTTTCTCACTTAGAAGCAACAAAAATAATGTACCCAGCATTTTGTAATATCTTGATTTAAAGAGTATCCCTTTGCCCGTTCTTCTCCACAGAGATCTACGTTTTGGAATGGGCAACTAGCTTCAACTTTCTGCCTAACTGACCAACCTACCACCAACCAACCAACCAACCACCAACTAACCAACTATTTGACTATTCAAAAGTGCCTATAATTATCTTAAGTTTTATGTAGTTTATAGAATCAATATTAAACCTAAATTCTTGTTCATAGGGAGGCGGAGAAGGAGGTAGTTAGACGGTCGAATTACTCCAACATGGAAATGTAAGTACATTTATTAATATTAATCAATAATTTATTATTAGAAAATATTTGTTTGATATTCAGCAGGTTTTCTTTAAAGTACGGCTACATAAGCGTAATCCGAGCGTTGCGCGTCGATTAGTGAGTCGCTGACATTGAAATTATGTTGCATTCGGTGTTATGAAATTGGTCCTATTAATGATTGTGGATGAACGTACAGTCTGCAACAGAAATAAGTAACCAGTGTTGTAGTGTGCGTGACACTACAAAACTGTATTGCTACTGTTAAAACGATTCATTTACAGCACACAATGCCCTCACGCACAGATCGCGTTCATGTGCGAGTGAGTGCGCTAATGTCTTCTCAATTATAGTATAACATAATTTCGCGTTGAAAACTTAAGCGTTCGTAGCCCAACGAATAAGGCATTATACTTCTGAGTACTACGGTGTGAGTTCAAATCTCTGAAGTGATGATTCTTTTTGCGATTTATTATTTTAAGCTAAAGCAATTAGAACAATTTTTGTTAAGAAAATGTTTTATTTATTTAAAATTGCTTAAATAAATAAAACCATTTTTAATAAATATCTTTATTTAAAAAAAAGAACATCAAAAGTGAACATGTTTTATTATAAATACAACAATATGTTTAGAACATGCTATTACATCTTTTTATACCATTATATAATATGTTTACAACAATGGGCGGAGTGAATAAACATGTCACATAGATAACAAATATAATCTGATCCAGTAACAATAACATCACTCACACACTCCTACCTACACAGTACCGCCGACTTAATTTATTATGGCTAAATATGCTGTGAAAGTATTAAGTATTTCGTTTAGGTATCTATTATAAAATAAAGTCGCTTTTCATGTCTGTCTGTGTAGCCGCGTTGTTCTTCTAACGCCACAGATTTTGATGCGGTTTTCACTATCATGATAAATATTTAACTTATATATTATAGAAACCTTCATGTTTTAACAAGTCGTAAAAACCGTGCGAATCAGGGCCGGGTCGCTAGTTCAGTTATATACAGATATGAATTACCTACATTTTTGAAAATTAAAATTAAAATAAAAACATTTACCACCTGTATCGGGAACAGTAGGTATTATAATTATTACCAACCATTATTAATTATTTCTAGGAAAATAATAGATTTAAAAACGTTAAAATGTCTGAAATTTAAAGGTAGTATATAATATGTATGTTACGATAAGTCGGTGGTGATTTTCGACGAAGACATTTTTCATCAGTAATTATGACGACATTGTTTTGTCAATCGAAGTGCCGATATTCCGCGATTTTGACGGTGCACGGTATATAACAAAATTTTACGCGTCGGTTTGCAACATGTCAAACCGTCTGCTTGCAGGTGGTTCCGTACAGTTTGCATAATGACGTTGTGTGCTGCTGCTGTTATGCTGGTCTAAGCGAATGGATCTGATGTATGGGTGGCAACAATCTCACGCACGATGCCGAGGCGAAACATTTGTGTAAGCCAATGGTGTCGGTCCAGGCAGGCGACGGTTTATTTCGCTTGTCTCAGTGACAATGCACCCACAGTCAAACGGTTTTTCTCTACAAAAAAAAAAGTGAAAATATTAGGTCTAAACATACACCTCCCAAATTATAAATTAAGAAATAAAAGTTACACAATATAAATACAATGCAGAGAATATATATTTATATACTTAAATACAATTGATATATAAGGCTAGTGGTCAGTAATAATAAAAATTATAATACGATAAAATGGAAATAAAAAGGCAGGGCGAGTGACCTAGGAAATACATAATATCATACTTATAAAAAATAATATAATATAATAATGACACAAATAAAAAAAACAAACAACAAATAATATAATATAATGATGATTTTTTATTTTTTCTAAAAAGTATTAAACAATATTATTATACTTTATTTAGAATAGAAATCCTTTGTTTAATTACCATACATGCAATTTACATTTTTAAATATTTTAGATAAAAAATGAAATCTTTTAAAATTGTATTTTATTATTATTATCTAATCATTTACAAACATATTCATTATTTTTGAATATTTTATTACAAAACACAGATAAAAAACTATTACTATAATACTGTGTAAACCAATAATGGAAATGATTAAATAATTATCGATATAATGAGTGGCTATGCAGTTAACAAAAATTGTATTTATTTGTTAACTGCATAGCCACTCATTATACTAAATTCAACTATTCCGGTGTCATTTCCTATTAGATTCAACTATTCATATTCACAATTCGTTAAATGAGATACAACAGACAATCATAATAAAATTACTGGGTGGGATCACGGTGACATAATAAATTAATACATTCTAATAATAATTTCACTCACCGATAGCATTGGGCGCCTTGCGATTTCACTAATAGAAATATTTTTTTTCTCATGCAAAACAATAATCTGAGCTTTTTGAAATCTTGTTAAATGATGCATGGTCTAAATTAATCAATATATCACAATCACAAACTTCAAGTGCAAAAGAAAGAGTATAATGTGTAGTTGCTAATGCAGACTGACTACATAAGTTCACAATTAAAGGCAGGAATATATTTTTAAAGCGGGTAGTTAGCTTCTAAACTGGGAAATAATTTTAAGTAGGCGAGAAACTTGTGGTAGATTCTCAAACTGGTCAGAATATCGCTTTATTCAGTTAGTATATTCATTTTAAATTACAAAATCTCAAAAATAATATTTTAGTAAACTCGAGGCTCGAACTCAGATCATTCAGTCACTGTAGGTTGAATGCTTACCTGTTGCGCCACGAGAGCAACTATCCTACATTGCGAAATTATGTTACACTATCATTTAAAAGACGTCAGCGCACTCACTCTATGAATGGGATGTGTGCGAGGCTGTCATTGTGAGCAGTACGTACAGTAGGATATAGTTTTGTAGTGTGCGTGTCTGGTTACTTAATTCCTTTGGCCTGTGTACAATTTAGCTATCCAGCTGGATTACACCCGTCTGGGCCTTAGGTAAAATTTGTAAGCAATGTCACAGATTAATACAGGTGGGACACTCCGCAGTTTAGGTATGAAGCTACAAGTACGCGGCGGACTCATCTCACTGGGTCAATTCAATGTCCCATCTGTATTAATACAGGTGGGACACTCCGCAGTTTAGGTATGAAGCTACAAGTACGCGGCGGGCTCATCTCACTGGGTCAATTCAGTGTCCCATCTGTATTAATGCAAGTGGGACACTCCGCAGTTTAGGTATGAAGCTACAAGTACGCGGCGGGCTCATCTCACTGGGTCAATTCAGTGTTCCATCTGTATTAATACAGGTGGGACACTCCGCAGTTTAGGTATGAATCTACAAGTACGCGGCGGGCTCATCTCACTCGGTCAATTCAGTGTCCCATCTGTATTAATACAGGTGGGACACTCCGCAGTTTAGGTATGAAGCTACAAGTACGCGGCGGGCTCATCTCACTGGGTCAATTCAGTGTCCCATCTGTATTAATACAGGTGGGACACTCCGCAGTTTAGGTATGAATCTACAAGTACGCGGCGGGCTCATCTCACTGGGTCAATGGAGTGTCCCATCTGTATTAATCTGTGGCAATGTAAAGTGTCAACTGGTCAAGGAAATTCTTATTCGTAGTTTGTTGTGTTATGTATACTGTGTGTAAGTGTAAACAGTGTCAATCTTTTAAGGGGTCATTGTACTTATCGTTATGAACAACTTTTACTATGGGACCAAACCTGAAATCGCGAAAAAAGAAAATCAGCTGTTCCCTACAATTTGACGCATCGAATTATGCGAACATAAATGTACTGAACAGCTGATTTTTTTTTCGCGATTTTAGGTTTGGTACCTTATGAAAAGGTGTTCATAATGATGAGTACAATGTCCCCTTTGAAGATGGAGAGTAAGAGGAAGGCCAAAAAAGATGTATGGATTTTGTGAGGAATGTAGCATTTAAAAAGAAAATAAAATCTGTTTTAGCTAGTAAAGCGTATTATGATGTAAATGAATTTTTAATTGAATCATTTTGAATTGACATGCTTTTTTTTATATTTAAATTAATTTAATCTTTAATGTATGTAATGTAATAATGATTTTGATAATATTTTTGACCAACGTTGACATTATATTTTTTTAGGTTTTTATTTTAATAATTGAATCTTTGACAATTTTGTAATGTTGCCCCCATCTATTTATTTATGAATTGATAAAGTAATCAATCAATTTAATGTTATTTATTTATGTCAGCATTTTTATTGTTATTATTATTCTTTATTTTTTTTAATCCAAACATATCAACACACCATGACAATATGGTAAACATGTTAGCACATCTCCATGTACCTATTAACACCTTGCATGCATTTTTATTTTCATTTTATTTTCTATATAATTGTACGTACACACATGTTTGAGCAAATAAAGTATCTGAATCTGAATCTGAATCTGAATGATATGAAAGAGAAGGGAGTGAATTACAGAGTAACAGTTGACAGGGGAGAATAGAAGAAGAAAACGTGTTGCACCGACCCCAAGTAACATGGGATAAGGGCAGGAAGATGATGCTGATTGTCCTAACCTCACTTTTCCTCGTCAGGTCGGTTAACAACGCTATCGTACACAATCTGTCGGTGAATGCAGCACCCACCAACACGCTGCATCAGATCTCTCAAGCTCATCAGCAGATTGAAGCGGCTGCAATACACCATGCGTCTGCGCCGGGTAACAAATATATGAAGTTTTAACTCTTCTATTATACAACGTGTAACGTTAAATGCGCAAAACCTCTTAAGTGGTCATTGTACTCATCATTATGAACAACTTTTACTATGGGACCAAACATGAAATCGCGAAAAAAAAAATCAGCTGTTCAGTACATTTATGTTCGCATAATTCGTTAAAATGTACTGAACAGCTGATTTTTTTTTCGCGATTTCAGGTTTGGTCCCATAGTAAAAGTTGTTTGTTATCATGAGCACAATCATGGGTTTAGGTATCGGTCACTAATTACCAGTCACCCTATATATGTGACTCAATTAAAATGATGAAATTAATTACCGTTCGACCTCTAATGATAAAAACTTGCGGCTGCTCTATTTGAGTTCTGATTACCTTTCTTTACCTTCTTCATACACTGGCTACCTCAACAAGTGCTATATCCTCACGCTATGCCCCACAGGGTCTGCGCAGCCGTCGAACCCGACGCACGCGGCTCCCGCGCCCTCCAGCCAACCGGTGGAGTTTAACCATGCTATTGAGTATGTTAATAAGATAAAGGTAAGTTTTATTGATGTTTTTTCATATTATTTGTTTATTTAGGAAGAAAATGTGATATACAGGGTGTAAGGGACCTGTCCCTCCGGAAACTAACAGGGTGCATTCAGTTCCTCATTTTGAATCATATTCACTGGAAATTTTCTTTTTGTTAATAGTTTTTCAGTTACATTTTCTTTATTTAAATGTAAAATTACATTGTGTGTTCGCAGCACTCCATTTATATTAAAAAAAAAACCAGCAATGGATGTTGAAATACTCTAACGAACGACGCTTCACGCGTCGTTCGTTAGAGTATTTCAACATCCAACATCCATCAGCTGTTCACTTTCTGTCTAGCTACAGAGTTCATCGAACTCACCGCATACCTATTACCTACCCCTCCCAACCAGTAATAGACGCTCCGATTTGTGCACAAAAACGCAAACAAATCAGGTTTATTGGATTCCCATAACGTTCCTGAAATAAATGATGTACTGAATTCACCCCATCAGTCTGCGGAGGGCTGTCCCTTACACCCTGTGTTAAAATAAACCTGTATCTATTTGCTATAGCATTTATTTCGATTGTCACAGTCAAAATGAGGCAAGGGTACAGATTAATACAGATGGGACACTCCGCAGTTTAGGTATGAAGCTACAAGTACGCGGCGGACCCCGTCCGAGGGACTAATTCAGTAGGTCAGAAGGTATAAGAGTTACGCGATAGAAAGAGAGGCAACTTGTAGTTGAATATAACTGTAGGTAATAAGCGTTGTGCGACCTGAATTGCACTTTATTGTGCCGTAGCAAGAGTCGCTTTTTATTTAAATGATTTTGCGTAGTGTCCCATCTGAATTAATCTGTGCCGAAAGAAAGTTTTATTCCTCAATGTTTTATAAATTTCCCACCAAAATGATGAAATTAATTACCGTTCGACTCCTAATGATAAAAACTTGCGGCTGCTCTATTTGAGTTCTGATCACCACTTCTTACCCCACCACCACGGACCACCTACCACCCCAATAGCTAACCACGATTTTGTTTCACCACCATACAGTCCCGGTTCTCAAGGCAACCGGACAAGTACAAGCGATTCTTGGAGATCCTGCACGCTTATCAACGAGGACATCGGGAGATGAAAGAACCACAGGCTAAATTGCAGACGGAGGCTGAGGTTTATTCACAGGTTTGTAATTAAAATTTTACACATAGGCTTTTCCCAACTATGTTGTGGTCGGCTTCCACAGTCCAACCGGATGCAGCTGAGTACCAGTATTTTACATGGAGCGACTGCCTATCTGACCTCCACAACCCAGTTACTGGGTGGCAAGACTGGTTATCAGACTTTCGGGCTTCTGACGACCCGTAACAACTGTCAAAGATCCACGAATGACAGCCGGGACCAACGGCTTAATGTGCTTTCCGAGGCACACGGAGAAGTCTTGATATGTAAAGTTGGTCACTCATCCACGGACCAGCCCCGGCAAGCGTACCTTAACCTGATGGATCGACCCGTGCGGCTGTTATTACTTAGCCACGAGCTCCAAAGACACATCAAGATTGGTTTACCTTTATTTCACTACCTAAACCTTTCTACTATAGTTCTGTTTCACAGAGAAAGTAGGTATATGAGAATATATGAAATACTAGCTTTTGCCCGCGGCTTCGCTCGCGTTATTTTTTAAGACAAAAAGTAGCCTATGTCCTTCCCCAGGATGCTATCTAGAAAGCCTTGCCCAATTTTATAGAAATCCGTGCAGTTTTGTAAATTTTAAATTCAACCAGTAAATACTGGTTGAATTTAAAATTTACCACCTTAGGGGATGATTTTTCAAAAACGCTGAACTGCATATTTCTTTATTTCCTATCAAAAGCATACATTTTAATTTTCACATTCCTAACTTAAGAAATACTGAGTTTCCCATACAAACTTTCATCCCCTATATCACCCCCCCGTAGGATTATTGTTGAAAAAAAAGTAGCCTATGTCCGTCCCCAGGATACCATCTATAGCCTTGCCAAATTTTATCGAAATCCGTTCAGTGGTTTAGGCGTGAAAAAGTAACAGACAGACAGACAGAGTTACTTTCGAATTTATAATATTAGTATGGACTAAGCAATATCCTTATTCATCAGGTGGCAAAACTGTTCGAGAATCAAGACGACCTGCTGGCCGAGTTCGGTCAGTTCTTGCCGGACGCTAAAGCGGTCACTAAGCCCGTGCCCGAAGTGCGCGAGCGCCATTACCCGCACGTCAGATCTCCGCCTGTCACGCATCATCAGGTAAATTATACAAAGATACATACAACAGCCGTGGGGTTTCTTGTCGGCCCTTTTTATAGGTTCGACCAAATTGGAATTGTGCATCTAGCTTCTGACGTTTCATAGGTGCCAATGGAGGTTTATGTGAAATAAAATAGGTAATTTGAAATAAGTTTTTAAACTGTCACGGTACTGAGTGCAAAAAACGAACAAGAACGAGGGTAGACCGATTTGTCTGCTCATAAAACACCCACCCGCAATAACTTCAGTTTATCCGTGATCATGGTGCTTGCAACAGTGCTGAAATATCGGGAACTCAAAAACAGTAAACATGGAAAATGATTTGAATATGAGCTCGTAAGTGTATAAACACTATGCCGAAGATACGCGACCGAAGTTTGGCATGATTACGCCTGCAATGCTATTTGAACTACTGACGACACATTACGACCGAAATTTCGTTGCCAAATTACGTTGTTGCTGAATCAGCCGCGGAACTTGGGTTGCGAAAGATAGTCGCATTTCTATGACACCCAATGACGCAGTGACTCTCGACTCGATTATCATGGAAACCCTATTTAATAATTTGTGAGCCGACTCTTTGTATGGACACTTTTTCTTGTGATAACTTTAAATATGCAATTGCTGTGCACACCTGTAAGTAACAAATTCACTCTAGATTTTAAGTTTTATTTATTTATTTATTCATAAAAATTTTAATAGAATTGGTACAATACCCCAAAAATGTATTAGTGAGTAAGTCGTTGGAGTGCCATAATTAAATAACTAAGTTGGTGAGGCCAAATCTAACGATTTAAATCTTTGGGGGGGGGGGGGGGGCTGGTTTTGTCTTGGTAAAAATGACAGATGTCCATGACGGCCTTTACGGGTTAGGAAACCAGAGCTTAACAGAGTGTATTGTTGCAGCCTCCGCGCGTGGAGAGCGAGCCGCCGGAGCGCTTCCCGCCGGCCGCCTCGCCGCCGCACGCGCCCCCCGTCCATCACCACCATGCGCCGGTGAGTACACTATACCTCACACACTACACGATACTAAACACTTTATAAATTAACTAGCTGTTGCCCGCGACTTCGCCCGCGTTTATTATACCTAAAAACCTTCCTCTTGAATCACTCGTATCTATTAAAAAAAACCGCATCAAAATCCGTTGCGTGGTTATAAAGATCTAAGCATACATAGGGACAGACAGACAGCGGAGCGACTTTGTTTTATAATATGTAGTGATATCAATACAGCTGTTTGAAGATTAAAGATTCCCAAATGTGCAGGGTTATTGGTAAAACACCAGCAACCTCTTAAGGGGTCATTGTACTCATCATCATAAACAACTTTTAGTATGGCACCAAACCAGAAATCGCGAAAAAAAAATCAACTGTTCAGTACATTTATCTACTTACATCAAACTCGTCAAAATTTAGGGAGCAGCCAATGGAGCAGCAGATTTTTTTTTTCGTGTTTTAAGGTACCAATATACACTTATCTATTAAAATCGGTAGATTCAGCTTTATATAACACTCCTGACTAACACACAGAATAAAAGGAAATATTGCAAGAAATATCAGTACTCTTTATCAGAGTTCATGTCATAGGTAATTACAACCATTATTACTTAATTGACAAAAGCCTCCAATAAATGTTATATGCCAAATGTCTTGCAAACTTTTTTTTTTTCTTATTTCGAGTTTCATCACAAAAATCAAAAATTTTTTAGGGTTCCGTACCAAAATGGTAAAAAAGGAACCCTTATGGTGTGACTCAGTCTGTCTGTCTGTCACAGCTGGATATCTCGAACTACTAATGCTATCAACTTGAAATTTGGAACAGTTTTAGATGACGTTTATTCAACTATTTTGGAAATAACAAAGTGATAAAAAATATTTACATTTTTTTTGCAACAGGGACTGAAAGGGGGTCTTAAAAATTCAAAGTGGAGCTACTAGGGCATGTGGGGTATAATATGAAAGAGCGCTATTTGCACATTCTTAAACATATTTTTTCTTTTTTTTTAGGCCGCATAGTTTTCGAGTTTTGATGAAAAATGTAAAAAAAAATACCGTTCCCCCCCCCTTATCTCCGAAGTTTGCAAAGAGAAAAATCTGAAATTATTCTATGTGATAGAAGTTTATGTAAAGATTACAGGAAAAATAAAACGATGTCTCTAAATAGCACACTTTGTCAGAAATCGGAACGGAACCCTCGGTTTTTATTTAAATTCTGCTTTCAACAACTTCTAAAATATTTTTTTAACATAATTACAACGCAATGTCAACACATGACAAACGCCTCTTCCTGTCGTGTCGGCACGAGTGTCGTTATCAGATAAACAAAGTACATGTACTTATACTATTATATTGACCACGATAACATTGTTTACTCGCACTGATATTGGAATATCAAAGCTGTATTATTTTAGGAGACTTGTTTAATAAAGTGATAGAATTTTGTTTTTTTGAAAAAAGTTGCATCTTACTTTAGATTTCAGATTTTTCCAATGAGCCTAGTAAAGTGTTACCTATTTTTAGCTTCTATAAAAATATTATTTATAAGATTCTACCCGTAGGTTCTATAAAAATATTATTTATAAGATTCTACCCGTAGGTTCTATAAAAATATTATTTATAAGATTCTACCCGTAGGTTCTATAAAAATATTATTTATAAGATTCTACCCGTAGGTTCTATAAAAATATTATTTATAAGATTCTACCCGCGACTTCGTCTGCGATCCAGGAAGAAAACTAGCCCATCTAGTAGTCCTTACCCAGGTCATGGTCTACATAAGTGACAAATTTCATCCAAATCCGTTCAGCCATTTTAGCGTGAAGGCGTAACATACAAACTCACTTTAGCATTTATAGTATTAGTTGGGAATTTTGTATTTAAATGTCACTGGACCCCCACCCCCTGCCCTCTAAGAGGACTGGGCTAACCCTCTAAGAGGGACCCACTGCATTAGGGTTTTCCACTAACCCAAATCACTGTTCTCAAGTCTGTCTGAAGTCCACTGATAATAACTTTGGGGAATCCTACTAATATAAATGCGAAAATTTGTGACGATAGATTTTTGGTTGTGAAGGAGCTCCTGGCTAAGTAATAACAGCCGCACGGGTCGATCCATCAGGTTAAGCTACGCTTGACGGGGTTGGTCCGTGGATGGGTGACCATCTTTATATACCGAGACTCCTCCGTGCCTCGGAAAGCACGTTAAGCCGTTGATCCCGGCTGTCATTCATGGATCTTTGACAGTCGTTACGGGTCGTCAGAAGCCCGAAAGTCAGACAACCAGTCTTACCAAGGGGTATCGTATTACCCAGTTACTGGGTTGTGGAGGTCAGATAGGCAGTCGCTCCGTGTAAAATACTGGTATTTAGCTGCATCCGGTTGGACTGGAAGCCGACCACAACATAGTTGGGAAAAGGCTAGGCAGATTGATTGGATGGATGGGTGTTTGTTACTCTTTCACGCAAAAACTACTGAACGGATTTTGATGAAACTTACTACAGATATAGTTTATAACTTGGATTAACACAGGATACTTTTCATCCCGATATTCTTACGGGTTTGAGACTTACGCAGCTGAAACAGCAGGGCTTTGCTAAGGAATATAGTTACCAAATATTTGTTTCTCGTTGTTCAGCAGCTGCCAAAGCATACAAGCTCAGCATCCAGCACGGTGACGGCACCGCCACAGCCTCACCATCATCTCAAGAGATCTCCAAGTTTCACTTCATCTAGTACAATGGGTGAGTTACATTATGATTAGGCTTACTCTAAACCGGGACACGAGCGGAGCAGGACAGGGTAGGCCATAGAAAAAGTGTTTTATTTTATTATTTAAAAACAGATATTGAGTACGGTACTTATTTATTCAACCAGCGCTGTACACCCCGACTCACTGGGGTATCACCGCAGACAGTTCCGACTCACCGTGAACTATGCGGCACCCGGTTCCGACTCTGGAACCACAACTGGCACTGGCAAGCATCGCAAGATACACGACTCAGCCCACTATCGACCACCGGTCTCCGGAGGGGAATGATGTTTCCATGACCATCTACATCGCCACATACGAACTACGCATCACAATGACATGACGTCACGCAATCCTGCATCGCGCAATTAAAGTTTACTACGCGACTAGCATATATACAACGTCCCGACATCAACCGTCGGGCAGTAGCCCACCAGACACAACACCCGTCTGGTCGGAGGATCCTCCCTTTTCAATAGAGGATGAGTGAACTTTACACCCTGTTCCTCATGCCTCTAAAGTGGCATTCGTACTTAAAAACGTCGTAAAAGCCTTAAATACTAATATTGTCTCAATTCCTACAGCTGTAGGAGCCCCGCCACCCAAGAAGTCTCGCCCCTCCGGCCTCACGGGCGCCACAGTGCGCGACGTATCGTACGCAGAGGCGTCTAAACTCGCCACCGTGCACGAGTTCAACTTCTTCGACAGAGCGCGCAAGGCGCTCCGCTCGCAGCACGTTTATGATAACTTCTTGAGGTGAGTTAAAGCTATCATCTTGACTAAATCACGATTAATACAGATGGGACACTCCGCAGTTTATGTATGAAGCTACAAGTACGCGGCGGGCCCCGTCCGCGGGCCTAATTCAGTAGGTCAGAAGGTATAAGAGTTACGCGATAGAAAGAGAGGCAATGTGTAGGTGAATATAACTGTAGGTAATTAGCGTTCTGCGAACTGAATTGCACTTTATTGTGTCGTAGCAAGAGTCGCTTTTTATTTAAATGATTTTGCGGAGTGTCCCATCTGTATTAATCTGTGATAAAATGTAATGTTAATGTCGTTCAGGGTCAAAATGTCCAATTGTCAAAATGACCAACTTTCAAAATGTGAGAATTGGACATTTTGTGATTTGGACATTTTGACCCTGAATGGTTAATGTTTCTAAGAAAGAACGAACGTCATTAACAGAGGACACTGTTGTATGGGTTGCCCAGTTATTTTTTAAAAGCGTTTCATCCCACCCGGGGTATCAACGTCGCATTTTCAGAGGTATTTCGTGATTATTTTATTAAATTTAAATTAAAGTACTATTTTTTTTCGGCTAAGCACTAGATCCTTGTATTTTACAATTATTTTTAACATTGTAATACTGCAAATAGCAAATAATTCACAATAACGTCAATTTTTTAGGAGTAAATACCAAAATAATTCTCTAAAAATAGCGTTACATACTTATTGATCCAACGATCTAATTGGCCGAAAAAAAAATCGTAATTGATTTAAATTTATTAAAATAATCACGAAAATTCGACGTTGTCCGCCCGCGTGAGATGTCGTTATTAATACACTTGCAGAAACTTTATTTACTCTGATATTACTATCAGCTAAATCGAGACAATGATGACAAACCGTGCGATGTGCAAACGACAGAATGTCAGTGTTGATACACGCATGCTGCCTTCCTACTGATAGTCTCACAATAAAATATTATGGTCCCCTCAAAATAGTTGCTCAAATTCAAAAGACCTCCTTTTTGAAGTCTGTTTACAGCCAACAGTATGTCCATGGTAACAATTTATCATTGATAACATTCATTTCGTGGCAGTAAGGGCGGTGTTCTAAGTTGCAAGTGATTCTATTGACGCTATCTAGAATTTGAAATGAAATGAAATTTTAATTGTAAGAATCGGAGTACAGACAACAAAAGAGATATCTAGGCAGGACACACTAGCATATTTGTATGTGTATTAAAGTTGTTACAAAATAATAGGTCCATTTTGACAGCCCATATCGTTTTATATGCCAAAGAGAGACAAACATAGCGGGTCAAAGAGGGAAATCCTCATGTCAATTCAGACTTACTTAGATTCTTTTAACTTTACTTCATGTTCAATTTTATATATATTACTTTTTTTTGCAATAGTCCTACATTTTAACGCACAAACACAAAATTGTCACGAAATTGAACATGAAGCACAAATACACATACAAATATGTTAGTATGCCCTGCCTAGACATCTCATTTGTTGTCTGTACATTACAGATGGTTGGGTTTTAAAAGTTTCTAAAACAATTCCCTAAAACTAGCATGCAAACAAATTGACATTTGATTTGATTTGATTGAACATTGGTTTAATAAATGAAGCTAATTAAAATTAAAACATAAATAATAGTTATTAAATTAAGACTATGAATGTCAATCATTTATCAATTATTATTATTTTTTTTAAATTTCGGTACTTTGAGCATCTATTTTGATACGACCTCTTCCAGAATCTTACCCTCACAACTTGCCCACCAATATACAGAATCTTTTATCTTTATAGTAACACAATATAACTCTTCACAGATGCCTCCTCCTCTTTACCAACGAGATAATATCATCATCGGAACTGCTGTGCGTGACGGCTCCGTTCCTGTGTCGTCACCCGGAGCTACAGAAGTGGCTGCAGGACTTCCTCGGCCCGCCATCGCCACCCCATACGCCTACCAATACTAATGCGCTACATACTGGTGAGTTGATTTACTTTAGATAACATTATGGCTGTATTTCGGGAAAGAAGACCGAGGAGTATTGTGCTCATAGATATAAAAAACCGGTCATGAGCGAGTCTGACTCGCGCACCGAGGGTTCCGTTCCGATTTCTGAAAAAGTGTGCTACTTAGAGACATCGTTTTATTTTTCCTGTAATCTTCTATCACATAGAATAATTTCAGATTTTTCTCTTTGCAAACTTAGGAGATAAGGGGGGGAACGGTATTTTTTTTACATTTTTCATCATAAGTCGTAAACTATTCGGCTTAAAAAAAATAAAAAATTGTTTGAGAATGTGCAAACAAAGTTCTTTTATATGATACCCCACATGCCCTAGTAGCCCTACTTTCAATTTTTAAGTCCCTGTTGCAAAAAAAATATAAATATTTATATTTCTTTCTTATTTGCAAAATAGTTGGGTTAACGTCATCTAAAACTATCCCAAATTTCAAGCTGATATCATCAGTAGTTCTTGAGATATCCAGCTGTGACAGACAGACTGAGTCACACCATAAGGGTTCCTTTTTTACCATTTTGGTACGGAACCCTAAAAAGAAGATGTGCCCAGTATGTTAAAATGTATCGGAACCCTGTGTCTCCACTTTTTCCCTTTGTTGAATAGGTTACTTTTGTTTAGGTGGAAAAAAAAATACAGTTAAGCCGCGTTTCCACTAGGCAACAATTGACGCGCAACATGTTGCACAACAAGTTGCCCAACATGTTGAAAGTTAGCGCGGAACTTCTGTTGAACAACGTTCTTCAAACAAACAACCACAAGTGATGGCCTGAAACACAGGTTTTTTAAACCTAGATCGGGCGGGTCGCTACCTGTTGTTTTAACTCCGAACCCTCATTACTTGCACCAGTAATAAAAAATATTTTAGCTTTAGTTTATTATTATGAACTTTATTTGTATAGGAAAATTTTATTACTGTTAGGCTAAATGTACACTTTTTGTAAACATTTTTATTAAATAAATTTTATTTTTATATTTTTATTAAATAAATTTTATTTATTTATTTATTTTTTTAACCAGCCGCGCGTCATGTTGCGCGCCAGCTGGCAACGTCGCGCACTGCTGTGCAGCGTTGCCGTACATGTTGAGCGTCACGTGTCGCGCGCCAAATGTTGCCTAGTGGATACGAGGCTTTAAGATTATTTTAATGTTGTGAATTTCCCCCTCAGGCTACAGCAACTCAGCCTTCGGGGCCGCAAGCAGTGTATTATTCGAGCGCGAGCGGGCGCAGGGGGAGAAGCTGCGCTACGAGCCTATAGGGCAGCTGGGGGCGCAGCTCCGGCATGAGAGGCCGCAGGGAGATGCTGCTATGGATATAGGTATGTTACCTATCTTGATTTAAAAGAGTGTCCGTGGAGTTTCTTGCCCGTTTCTTCTCCATAGAGATCTACATTTTGGAATGGGCAAGCTTCGACTTTCTCGACTAACTGACAGACTCTTTGATAGTTCAAAAGTGCCTGTAATTGTGTGTGTGGTTTAATTGAAATAAATGCTTTGAGTTTGAGTTTCGAATTAATTTTTTTTTTTTTTTTTCATAAATATCAAATAATAATTTGTATATGAATTTAAAAAAAAAAGTATCATTAAAAATTAAATTACACAAAAAACAAAACAAATAATGGCATACAGACTGAAGATTTGTAGTATACAAATCTTCAATGCGATTCAAATAAGAATAGGAATGTCAATGACCTCTATCTGTCTTATTTTTTTGTTTAACCGAGTCTTAGTTAAATCAAAGTGAAAAAAAAACATGAAATAATTAGTCTTAATTAGTTTAAAAAAAAATTATACTACTTTCTTTCATATTTTCACTGTTGGCAACAATTTACCAGAAAGAATTTTTCGTTCATGATTCGTAAATAAATGTTATTTAAAAAATGTCTTGTTTTGCTCACCCTACCCCATTTATTCGATTTGACAGCTATGACGTCATAACATGGCGCTAAGTCGATCCTATTCTTATTTGAAACGCATTGTACAATCTAACTCTGACAGTCGTTACGGGTCGTCAGAAGCCCGAAAGTCTGACAACCAGTCTTACCAAGGGGTATCGTGTTACCTAGTACAGTTGTTTTATCTCAGTAAAGCGGGCGAGCCATACTTGTAGTTGTAATGCGTATAGACACGCGCTCTTGTGTGCCTACCTGTAGGTAGCGCGCTCCAAGCTTACGCACACAAAGACAATGTGCATGTAACATTTACACATACAAGCATGACTCGCCCGCTTTCGTGAGATAAAACAACTGTAACTGGGTTGTGGAGGTCAGATAGGCAGTCGCTTCATGTAAAATACTGGTATTCAGGTGCATCCGGTTAGACTGGAAGCCTCACCTAAAATGTGGCCATATTTTCTGATGTTTTTAGCAGAATCTTTCACAACACTGTAAATTCCTCTCCCCCAGATCTGACAACGTGCAAGCGTCTAGGCACGTCCTACTGCGCATTGCCACGCGAAGCGGCCGCGCGTCGCTGTTCGGGGCGCACGCCCCTGTGTCGGGAAGTGTTGAATGACACCTGGGTGTCCTTCCCGACGTGGAGTGAAGATTCCACGTTTGTGACGTCGCGGAAGACGCAGTATGAAGAGTACATCTATAGGTGCGAGGATGAGAGGTTTGAGGTGAGTGTCACATCATTATTTAAGAGAGAGAGTAAAGAGGTGCGAGATAATCTGGATGGGTCCCGCAAAGGATTTGTATTGGCGCAGAAAAGAGGACAGGTTTAGACCTAGCTGTGAAATCTATACTAATACTATAAAGAGGGTTGGATTTGAAAAATTTTACTCATCATTATTAACACGTTTTACTATGGGAACTAACCGGAAATCGCGAAAAAATAAATCAGTTGTTCCCTATATTTTGACGAGTTTATGCGAACATAAATGTAGGGTTAACAACGTTCGCAATCTCATCTCAGTCTCAATATGTCAAAAATTGTATAGTGTTTACCTACATTTTTGACAGTTGATTATTGTTGCCATGAGATTGCGACTTTTTAGGTACGAGAATTGGCCCTCAGGTTTGCTTCTGTAGTGAAAGTTGTTCATAATTATGAGTACAATGACCCCTTAAGAGGTTGTGCGTTAAGTTACACCTTGATGATGATCAAATTACAATCGCACATCTCTTAAATCGGCTAACCCTTCGGTATTGTTGGTATCCATAGATAGCTATAACCACTTATCACTGATGGTCCATTGCATATTATGCTCCCTTTTTCAATGAACATAATAAATGAATCCTTCCTCATTCCAGCTGGACGTCGTAATAGAAACCAACGCGTCAACCATCCGAGTGCTCGAAGGTGTCCAGAAGAAACTCTCCCGAATGACTCCAGAAGACGCTGCGAAGTATCGCCTGGACGACTGCCTGGGCGGCCACTCCCCCACCATCCACCAGCGGGCGCTGCGACGCATTTACGGTGATAAGGTGGTACGATCGAGTCGAGACTACTAGGCATGCTGTGCTACAGTAGCGGGCTAGATTTGGCTAAAAGGGGAGGTAGAGAGATAGATTTTGGTTGGCAAGGGGGTAAAATAGTGTCTTGAAAGGGTTAGTGAGGTAGATTTGGCAAAAAGGGGAGATAGTGGGTTAGAGGGGTAAAATTGTATCTTGAAAGGGGTAGTGAGGTAGATTTGGCAAAAAGGGGAGATAGTGGGTTAGAGGGGTAAAATTGTATCTTGAAAGGGGTAGTGAGGTAGATTGGGCAAAAAGGGGAGATAGTGCGGTAGTTTGATTGACAAGGGGTAAAATTGTATCTTGAAAGGGGTAGTGAGGTAAATTTGGCAAAAAGGGGAGATAGTGGGTTAGAGTGGTAAAATTGTGTCTTGAAAGGGGTAGGTAGGTAGATTAGCCAAAAAGGGGAGGTATTGGGGTAGATTTTGGTTGGCAAGGGGTAAAAATTGTCTTGAAAGGGGTAGCGAGGTGGATTTGGCAAAAATAGTGGGGTAGAGTTTGGTTGGCAAGTGGGCAAAATAATGTCTTGAACGGGGTAACGAGTTAGATTTGGCAAAAATAGTGGGGTAGAGTTTGGTTGGCAAGTGGGCAAAATAATGTCTTGAACGGGGTAACGAGTTAGATTTGGCAAAATGATGAAGAAATAGGGTTAGTTTGGGCAAAATAAAAAATAGGTATAGGGGTAGATTTAATTTGGTTGATATAGATTGCTATGGTAAGGGTGCTTCTCCATTGACGCGGAGCTTAGCGGAGCGGAGACGTGCAGGAATCGTCCAATCACAGACGAGACGAGAGACGCGATGAGGATTTCAACCATTGGTCGATTCTCGCACATCTCCGCTCCAATCCGCCCAACTCTGTGTCAGTGGATACGGCCCCTAAGGGGTAGATTTAATTTCATTCAGGGGTGATGTAGATTGCTATAGTAACGAATAGATTTAGTTAAGGGGAGTTATATTTATAGGGTAACTTTGGGAGGGAGAAAATATCAATTGGGAGGGAGTGAACATACAATTATCATATTGTCGTGACGAGAATGAAAAATATAGGTTGAGTAGGCGAAAGAGGGTTATCTGGGAATATCAGTGACTAAATTGTAGCAACTCAAGATACTGTTATTTTGACTCGAAGTGTATGTAAGAGATACCCGAAATAGGGGATGACTAATTTTTTTTTTGTTTTTGTCTGTTGTGTAGATTATTAAAAAATATTGGACTATTCAAAACAAAAGATTATGGCGATACATTTGAAAATGTGACATGATTTCACCTATATTAGAAAGGTTTAGGTGGTGAAATAAAGGTAAACAATCTACAGTCTGATTTTTAATTCCACGGAATTCTGACAGCTGTAATTTTTTGACACTTCAGATATCATAAACCTTTTCTGTCTTGTCCTTTTTAAGACTAGATTTTTTTGGATATAAAATAACAAAAAAATATTTTGAGAGAGAATGAGATCAAGTAAACTATATGACAATGCAAATAGTGTTAGTTCTAGCATTCAATGCGCACTAACTAAAATATTAATTGTATATGACGAAATGGAAAAAAGAGTAAAATAACATATTTTTTAATTTAAATATTTATTTAGGTATCATTATCAATATTAATCATCATCGTAGCCTGTTTGTAGCTGCAAGAATCGAAGATTTTACAAACAAAAATGTATTTCTAAAAAAAGGTTTGTAACCTATGGATTAGTGGACAGGGATTCCTGTGAAAGAAAAATGATTACCTTACTAATTATTGTAACTTATCTGAAATGTCAGAATTCCGTCGAATTAAAAATCAGACTGTAGATGTGACTTTGAGGAGCTCGTGGCTAAGTAATAACAGCTGCATAGGTCGATCCGTCAGGTTAAGCTACGCTTGCCGGGGTTGGTCAGTGGATGGGTGACCATCTTTACATACCGAGATTCCTCCATGCCTCGGAAAGCACGTTAAGCCGTTGGTCCCGGCTGTCATTCGTGGATCTTTGACAGTCGTTACGGGTCGTCAGAAGCCCGAAAGTCTGGCAACCAGTCTTACCAAGGGGTATCGCATTACCCAGTAACTGGGTTGTGGAAGTCAGATAGGCAGTCGCTCCATGTAAAATACTGGTATTCAGCTGCATCCGGTTAGACAGGAAGCCGACCCCAACATTGTTGGGAAAAGGCTAAGCAGATGAATCTAGATGTGACTTTTTACACAAACACATATTAAACAAATAAACTACTGCTTAAACTAATGGTTCAATTGATTTAGTAATCATTATTGTTGTATTTACATTGGTTTTTAGTTGCATTCTATTTTTAAACTGAGGTTTTAAAATAAAAAAAGATAAAAGACACATCAAGATTCCCACACCTAAATACCTAAACCTACCTACCTACCTTACCTACCTACCTACCTACCTACCTACCTACCCCACCCTACCTACCTTTACCTACCTTACCTACCCCTACCACCTACCTACCCCACCCTACCTACCTTTACCTACCTTACCTACCCCTACCACCTACCTACCTTACCTACCTACCTTACCTTACCTTACTTACTTACCTACCTTACCTTACCTTACTTGCCTTTTTGATACCTTTTTTCACCACCTAAACCTTTCTAGTATAGGTATCGCTAGATTTTATTCGTATTTTGTTATAACGGAGCGAGCCCCCACTTTCAAAAAATGCGTTTTAAAGTACAATACAGCAAAAAAATACTTGTCTAATATTTTTTTATTATCTGACTGATGGGACTACATAGAATTTCTTTTTTTTTTAGCCAGGCATCATGAGATAAAAACAGCACTTCAAAGTAATAACATCTCAATGTTTAAAAAATCTAATAATGTTTCTGGGGATTACCGATACAAATTATTTAGGAGCTACTTGCGCATAGTAACACAATTATTTTCAGTTCGATAAATTAGTTTCAGCTACAATTTTAATTTCACGGTCCGCTATTTTGATATTGCCTTTTTTTTTATTTATACACAGCATTGCATGCCTTTGTCTATGCTCTTTTATATTTAGTTTTAGTTAATTTTAAGTTGGTTATGGTTATTTTTTGTTTTTTTATGCACTTTGCACTTAAGGTTGATGCGCCAGGGTAGGCCGGGAAATTCAAAATTTCTTAGGTTTTTTGCAATTTGTAGGTCAGTGTGAGCTTGTATGATGATTAAAATATTATTCGCGGCCGTAGCTAATATGGCTTTACAGAATTATAATCATTAGAATCAGCAATACAACTCCATAAGTTAGCATTTACCTCAAATGTAGCGATTTCATGAAATCATGAGGTTTGAGGTAAATGCTAACTTATGGAGTTGTATTGCTGATTCTAATGATTATAATTCTGTAAAGCCATATTAGCTACGGCTGCGAATCATATTTTAATCAACATACAAGCTCACACTGACCTACAAATTGCAAAAAACGTATGAAATTTTGAATTTCGCGGGCTACCCTGGCGCTTTCGCCTTAAGTTCATGCCTCATGGGCATGAGGAGAACTTGTATTTTAGATAGATAAAGCTTAAAAGTAGTGCATTTGAAGTTATTGTAGTTTTTACATGGTGTTAATTGGTATACAGAAGATTACTAAGGGCGAGATGTACAAATGTTACCTAGCACATGCTTAATATATTTTGCTAAGTAAAAACAGCAACACGAGTCGATCGATCAGGTTAAGCTATGCTTGTCGGGGTTGGTCTGTTGGATTAGTGACCATCTTTACATACCAAGACCCCTCCGTGCCTCAGAAAGTATTTTAAGCTGTTGGCCGGCTGTTATTTGTGGATCTTTGACAGTTGTTACAAAGCCCAAAAGCCATCCAGTCTTACCAAGGAGTGTCGTATTACCCAGTAACTGAGTTGGGTCAGATAGGCAGTTGCTCTATGTAAAATACTGGTATTCAGCTGCATCCAGTTAGATTGGAAGCCAACCCCAACATAGTTGGGAAATGGCTAGGCAGATGAATGCGCTGAACTCATAGACCTTTCTTTAGGAGAAGCCTATGTCCAACAGTGAATGTCTTTCAACTGAAATAATGTTACTTCATATCAATTAACACCATGTATCTTAGTTTACTATACCACAATACTTGAATTCAGAATCTTAGATAGTTTACATTCATTGTCACTTACTCCACTATCCACTTTACCGTTGGTTTAGGGTATGTTAACTAAGGTAATTTTCCACCAAATGGAAAAATCCTCTCGGATTACAACAGTAAGTAACCGTATCAATACAGGCCCCATTAGATGGACAAATTTTCATACAGTGTTTTACCCATGTTTATGAACAACTTTTACTAGGGACCAAAACCTGAAATCGCGAAAAAAAATCTGCTGCTCCTACACTCGTCAAAGAGTTTGGTGTAGATAAATGTAGAACAGCAGATTTTTTTTAAATACATGTTGCGCCGACCCCAAATAAATTCGGATAAGGCCAAGAGAATGTTCATGAAAAAGGTCCACCTAAACCAATTTTGATTGCAATGGAATTTGAACTGCCAACCCCAACATAGTTGAACTTTGTCTAAAAAACTTATAATCTGAGATTCTGAATTGAAGTTAAGCTATGCTTCAGGTAAGATAACAATGTTTTCTTTGCAGGCAGTGGACATCATCGCCGGGCTCAAGAAGAACCCTGTGGTGGCTGTGCCCGTCGTATTGCGACGACTGAAGGCGAAGGAAGACGAATGGCGGGAGGCGCAGAAGGTAAATATACTAAATAATATACAAAAAAACAAAATTACAATAAACTTATAACGCGAACACTTCTCCCGCCACAATCCGCTCGTCCAATAAGGTCGAGTCGAAGCTTCTAGAAGGTTCTAGAAGCTTCGAAACATATGACGCGCAGCCTTGCCGTTGACTTGCTGAGAGAGACGTATGTCAACTAGGCTGCGCACATTTTTAGAATTATTTTACAAAACTAGATCTTTCCCCCGAACCAAACTGTTTATGTTAAAAACTAAATAAAAAAAAAAATGAATACATAGGTGAATTACATGCGTTACATTGCGCATAATAAAAAATTGCTTTTTTTTTTATACCTAAAAATAAAAGTCGTTTTCCAGCAATAATTTTTGCGCAAAGCTATTTAGTTAGATCAATATGCGTAGTTGACGGCTTTGTGATGTGTCTTTTTACACCCTGTATTAGTATTTCTTGAGACAATGATGACATACCGTGCGATGTGCAAATGACAGAATGTCAGTGTTGATACACGCATGCTGCCTTCCTACTGATAGTCTCATAATATAAAATCTATACACCATGCTTTTTAAACCAAAAATCTTGCTATACGTCAATAGTAAATAGAAAACATCGTGAGGAAACCTATGTCTGAAATCGTGAACCCTTCTTGAACTTGCGTGATCATCAACGCTCGTGCCTTCTGTGTATGAGAAGAGGCCATTGCCCTGTAGTACCACACTATTACTGCGTTATTGTGGCCATTCATAGCGCAGGCCTATGAGGAGCTCGTGGCTAAGTAATAACAGCCGCACGGGTCGATCCATCAGGTTAAGCTACGCTTTCCGGGGTTGGTCAGTGGATGGGTGACCATCTTTACATACCGAGACTCCTCCGTGCCTCGGAAAGCACGTTAAGCCGTTGGTCCCGGCTGTCATTCGTGGATCTTTGACAGTCGTTACGGGTCGTCAGAAGCCCGAAAGTCTGACAACCAGTCTTACCAAGAGGTATCGTATTACCCAGTTACTGGGTTGTGGAGGTCAGATAGGCAGTCGCTCCATGTAAAATACTGGTATTCAGCTGCATCCGGTTAGACTGGAAGCCGACCCCAACATAGTTGCGAAAAGGCTAGGCAGAGAGATAGCGCAGGCCTATACAGGGTGTAAGTGAAAACAGTGGCAATCTTTTAAGGGGTCATTGTACTCATCATCATGAACAACTTTTACTATGGGACCAAACCTGAAATCGCGAAAAAAAATGTTCAGTACATTTTGATGAATTCATCATCATCTTCCTGCCTTTACCCCATGTTACGTGGGGTCGGCGCAACACGTTTTCTTCCATTCTCCCCTGTCAACCGTCACGCTATCATTCACTCCCTTCTCTTTCATATCATTCCTCACATAATCCATCCATCTTTTCTTTGGCTTTCCTTCCACATTTTGACGAATTATGCGAACATAAATGTACTGAACAGCTGATTTTTTTTTCGCGATTTTAGGTTTGGTCGCATAGTTAAATTTTTTCATAATTATGAGTACAATGACCCCTTAAAATATTGCCACTGTTTACACCCTGTATGTTACAGGATGTTTGAGATAGGTGTGTTACAAATTTAAGGGTGTGGTACAGATTATCAAACTGAGAAAATAAATTATCTTGAATCTTGAACAACTTCCTCCATGGGACCAACATCGTAATCGAGACAAAATTATCAGCCATCCATGCATTTGCGTTGTAAACAGCGGATAATTTTTCTCGATACGATGTTGGTCCCATGGAGAATGTTGTTCAGATTGATTATCTGTACCACATCCTTAAATTTGACCACATCTTTCTTGTATAACCCTGTACAGTTGTTGATCATTTTCGCCGTAAAGATGATTATTTTAAACTTAAAAAAAAAGGTTCCGACGAATTGAGAACCTCCTCCTTTTGGAAGTCTGTTAAAAAGCATGGTGTATTAGGTAGATTTTACATGAAAAATTGCTATTTCCATCCATATACAATAGACTTATTAACCATTCTTCCACAGGGTTTCAACAAACAATGGCGTGAACAGAACGAGAAGTATTACCTGAAATCCCTCGACCACCAAGGCATCAACTTCAAGCAAAACGACCTGAAGGCGATGCGCTCCAAATCGCTCTTCAACGAGGTGGAGTCTGCGTTCGCGGCGCGGCGGCCGGGCCCGCATGTCGTGCTCGATTACAATATGCAGAGCCGGCAGGAAGGTGAGATATACTATTTTATAAAAAAAATAAAATTATGTATTTGCAGAAATTATACACAGAAAGTTGGTAAAATGTATAAAATTGTTCTCTTATCCTGCCTTTAATTTCGGCGTGCAAATATAAAATAAAGATATATTTTATTTAAATCAATTATTGATCATAATCATGCAGTCGTAAAACAGATAATCCCATTAAAATTGTAATAGTGAATTAAATAAATGTCAATATAATAATGAAAAATTATTAAAAATAATAATCATAAATGTCAATAATGGGGAGAGATTCACCACACAATAAAAATAACAATGATAATTTAAAATCACTGTGAAAGTCTGACAACTAGTCTTACCAAGGGGTATCATATTACCCAGTTACTGGGTTGTGGAGGTCAGATAGGCAGTAGCTCCATGTAAAATACTGGTATTCAGCTGCATCCGGTTAGACTGGAAGCCGACCCCAACATTGTTGGGAAAAGGCTAGGCAGATGATGGTAGAAATAGAAATGGCTAACGTTTTAGAAGTACTTGGCAAATATACAGACCAATCATAACTTTTTGTTGTAGGTATAAATGCTAAAATACCTAGGATAAAACTTCACGATTTCCAGAATTGTGTAAATAAACACGAAAATTCATATAACTAAGCGTTATGTTGGTTAGAATTACAATTAATTTGCAAAAGCACAATTTGAAACCATACTATGGCAATGTAACATGATATTTATCGGAATATAAATGTCTTTGCAATGGAAATATAAAGCTCAAAACAACAAATTCATCCAAGTGGAAACTTACTAGACTAATTTTATAGGTAACCTTGCTTTCCAAATGAAAAATATAATTTTTATACTTATTTAACTCTCGTTTTTACCTACCAGTATCTAAAGTTGTTATATGATTTTATTTCTTTAAATAGGTTTGTACAAACACTTTTACAAATCTATCTATATAAATAAAAAGAGAAGTCCTGATTGACCGACTGACTCATCAACGCCCCGCCCAAACCCTTGGACCTAGAAAGCTGAAATTTTGCCCAGAGGTTCCCTTTATAATGTAGACAAGGAATAAGGAAGGAATTCCCGGTAGCATGTTCCCGTGGGATATCCACGGGAACACATCCACGCGGGCGAAGCCGCTGGTAAAAGCTAGTCAATCATATTTTTAAAAACTACTGAGAAGAAATGCCTAAACAAACTCAGAGGTTAGTCTCTTTCAAAGTCCAGGCATAATCTTGGTCAGATCATGTGAAGACCATGTAGATTGCTGTCTGAAATGGTCTTTGGAGGAAAGAACCACACAGATTGAGTGGACGTGTCCAGTCGGTGCACGCATTTGTCAGTAATCGTGCAGCTCAATGATTCGACGAACAATACCAAAGAAAGGACATTTGGGTAGGCCGAATAAATTACTCAAACTGCCAGAGTTGTCAACACAACAAAAGGTCTATAGACAGCTATAACCACTTTTCATCCGTCGACCCATTTGCCAGACTATCGCATAAAACTCAAATTTATTACCCTCTTTCTGCGCCGCAATCCGTTAAAATTAGGTCTAGTATCTTATTTTAACATTAGATTGTTACGCGACCGACCTTGAGTTGAAGAAATCGCGTAAAAAACATACATAAACAAACTACGCGGTAATTTTAATGTTTTCCTTCTTTATATCTTATGTATTATTATGTAATAGACGCTTTGTGTTAAATATAATATTGGTTTGTTATGTTTGCATACGTATAAAGGCCAAGGTTGAAACATTCTTCATAATATTGTGACTACTATGTGATTTTAATAAGAATAGAATTGAGTTCACGAAGTATTGCGTCGTTGACGATTATTATCTGTTCTGACTTCTCTAGGTGACTAACTAAAGCGTCATTCACACTGTCCAGTCGTCAATGATGTCGATTGTACTCTTTGCAACCATTTATTTTACACGGCTATGAAGTTCCTTATTTATTGACAGGCAACCATAGACTAAAATGCAATACTTCATGGACGCTACGACGTTCCTTATTTATTGACAGCAACCATAGACGATAAAATGAAATACTTCATGGACGCTATGACGTTCCTTATTTATTGACAGCACCCATAGACGATAAAATGCAATACTTCATGGACGCTATGACGTTCCTTATTTATTGACAGCACCCATAGACGATAAAATGCAATACTTCATGGACGCTATGACGTTCCTTATTTATTGACAGCAACCATAGACTAAAATGCAATACTTCATGGACGCTACGACGTTCCTTATTTATTGACAGCAACCATAGACGATAAAATGAAATACTTCATGGATGCTATGAAGTTCCTTATTTATTGACAGCGGCCATAGACGATAAAATGCAATACTTCATGGACGCTATGACGTTCCTTATTTATTGACAGCAACCATAGACGAAAAAATGCAATACCTCATGGACGCTATGAAGTTCCTTATTTATTGACAGCAACCATAGACGAAAACACACATAACCTCTTAAACATCGAAATGTTCGAAGGATTGGTACACCCGTACCAATCCTTCTGGGACAAAACATTACTTGCACTCCTTTGGGCAGTCGTGTAACAAAGTGTGATATTATGTTAAAAGAAATTAGTTTGACTTGCATTTTTGGTTCTTAGTAATTAAAATGTTTAAATGTTTAGTGGTAGGTGTATTTCGAGACAATGATGACAAACCGTGCGATGTGCAAACGACAGAATGTCAGTGTTGATACACGCATGCTGCCTTCCTACTGATGTCTCTAACAAAATACATATTTAGGGACATGTCAAATGAATCCAAGCATCTATGGCAAGCATTTTCCTCTGTAGATAACTCAAACAATTTATTTTTTGCTACCATAAGCTACGTCGAGTGAGTCGAGTCTACCTATTTAGGAAATATTTATTAATGGTTTAACCACAGTGTTTGTTTGGGATAGCCTTTCTAATATTGAACTTAAACGAAGCCATTATTCATAAAATATAATTCTCTTGATTATGTACGCCATATTATTATGGATATAATGGTAGAAATTTTACCTATGGTGACACAATGGGCGGTCTTATCGCTAAAGGAAACTTTTGATGGATTATAGGACATCATACCATACTGCAGGTAGCCAGTATTTTATTTATTTTATTTTATTTTATTATATTCGGGAAACTTACAGTTAAAGTAGACAATATCCTTATACAATATGAATCTGAAGGCCATTTACAAGTTTCCACTGATAAAAATTTAAAATTTAAATTGAAACAAATAACATCGGCACAAAATATGGTAAGTACCTACTTGTACTGTACCATTTAGATATACAATAAATACATACATATATAAAGTTGTTATTTGGCTCGGATCGCGAAAGAAAAAAAGAAAATGCGTTCATTACAGAAAAAAAATACACCTTAAAACTATAAAAAAACAAAACAATAGTTATATGCAATGTCAGAAGGGCTTCACCTCAGCATAATGTTAGATGACAACACAAGGTGTACCACCTGACGCAGATTTTCAGCTGCAACACACGAGTACCAAACGCAAGAATAATAGACAAAGAAAAAAAAAATGTTTATTTTGTCAACTTTGTAATTTACAGAAATATTTTAAAATTATTCTATGATTCATACATTGCTTTTTGCATATTCGGAGCGCACATAAATATGCGCGAATAAATACCCGTGCAGTTTTCTAATAATAGGAAATACGATTTCCTAATCCTGCTATAAATACATACAATGTTGTTAGTACCTTCCTTCCGATTAAATTATCAATAATGGCTTCAATTAAATTCAAATTGTTTCCTCATTAATACAAGTTTCTAGGTATTTAGTTGTTAGAGGTAAATGCTTGCCGTATTTGTAAACATAGTTGATTAAATAACGGGTGATTTTGTAATATAAACAAAGTTATTTTGTACTACAAATAACATAATCAGCCTATAATGTTCCCACTGCTGGGACACAGGCCTCCTCTCAGTGAGAGGGAGTGGGCTGTAATCCACCACGCGGGCCCAGTGCGGGTTGGTAGATGTCACATGTCTTCGAATTATTGGTTCTAGGACATGCCGGCTTCCTCACGATGTTTTCCTTCACCGTTTTGAGAGCAGTGGTGATGAAATTATTCACTCAAAGTAAAGCGCCTGTCAGGGTTCGAACCCACGACCTACGGGCTAGCACTGCTCTCAATGTGCTCTCATTGTGTCGATGATTATACCTACGTTTGATCAGTGCTGGCCCAGTGGTATCAGTCTCGACTTACGAGTTGTAGGTCGTGGGTTCGAACCTAGGCAGGCGCTTTACTTTGTGTAAATAATTTCATCACTACTGCTCTCAAAACGGTGAAGGAAAACATCGAGAGTAAGTCGGCGTTCGCACGAGCGTAATAAAATCGCGGTGGGATTTTATCGCGCACTGGATTTTCAACTCTCGTTGTTGAGCCGAGCGTTGAGAATCCAACCTAACAAAAACAGAGTGCATCCCAGCGCGACGAAAAACACATTGTTGGATTTTCAACTCCCGGCGCTAAGCAGAGAGTTGAAAATCCAGTGCGCGATAAAATCCCGCCGCGATTTTATTACGCTCGTGCGAACGCCGACGAAACCGGCAAAACCAAAAAATTCAAAGACATGTGACATGTACAGACGCACATCAGGCTACTACAATATGTCAAATTTCTTTAATAGATTTTCATCTTTATCGCTAAAGCATTAGGTTCAAGGTTGATTGAGAAAATTTTACAGTTTCGGGTGGCTTGATGTGCTGGCATCCTTATCAACCCGCACTGGGCACGCGTGGGGTAGATTACAGCCCATTCCCTCTCACTGAGAGGAGGCCTGTGTCCGCAGTGGGAACATTAAAAGCTGATTATGTATTATTATTATGTTGGCTTGATCAGTAAATCTACAGTCAAGTTTGTTTTCTGTTGTTATGACAGACATCTTGGCGTATTATTTTGCAAGAATAGAATTTCAGAACATACTTTTGGTCACTGCTTTGTTTATATTACTAAGAAAAGCCTTTTATAGTAGTTGCATTTCACGTGCACGTCAATAATAGCGATGATGACTAAAAATGTTTTTTGTCCGTCTGTAGATTATTAAAAATATAGGACACAAAGATTACGGCGCTACATTTAGTCAAAATGTGGCATGACGTCACTCCTAGCTTGCTAGATTTTATACGTAGTTTATTATAGTTGTGAGATCCCACTCCCCAACTTGAATGCGTTTTATCTAAGCGAAAAATACTTGTCTAATATTTTTTAATGTCTGACTGAAGGACTTAATAGAATTTCTTTTTTTTTACACAGTCATCATCGCTATTGCAATTTAAATTTTAATGCATTGACATAATGCTTGTGAATTGGAACAACTAGTCCTTTCAGTTATTTTACCTCTCAGCAGCCACGCAACACCAACCTTATTGTAACAAGAATAAAGATCACTGTGACTTTTACAGACTTGTCACTGGCACTTGGCAGTGACCCAATACCGACCTTATTGTACCTACAGTAGTACCCAACTTATATGGCTTACCGAGGTACCTGCGCAGAAGATGAATTTTCCAAGCGCGGGAAAAATCTATTGACCAATCGGCACGCTCCACGCACCGTGCTTCTTTTTCCTGTACCGCTATTGGTCGTCAGCTGCCGCCATGTTAGCGCGCACCGCGTATGGTATGTTAGTCAGCCGCCATACTTGCGAGTGAGACGGAACTAACAGCTGCAGTGTATTAAAGGTTAATTGTAAGTTTTAAGCGTTCTCGTTCATGGACCTAAAAAAAAGGCGGACGCCGTCTCCTTTAACAATAACTGAAGCACCCATAGTAAGTCAGTGCGCTAATGTCTACAAGCCAGCACGCACACATTCACACCATAGTAAGTCTACCGGCCGCCATTACGTTACACGAGCGACGGCGTCTTTGCAGGTACTCAAATCACGCACACATAGATCGGTAGGGTGCTTCACTTTCGATATGCGTGGTGCGGAGTCCATCTTTTTTTATAAGTCTATGTTCTCGTTAATCTACGGGGCCATACTTTATTTTCTGTGCGAACGAAGATTCACGACGCGCCTTATCAGTTGGGTACTACTGTAACGTAGATAAAGGTCACTGTGATTTTGACAGCGAGGTAAAATAACCGTCGACAGAACTGTATACGTATTGTTATTTCGACTTACACTCTAATATTGCCTCTTCACTATGATGAAGATATCAAGAACAATTCCTATCGTTGCTAAAACATCTTCCTCCATTGTCAACAGCAATAAAAATCCTCCGCGACACAGCCGAGCTGCTGATCCACCACGCGCGACGTCAGACCGCGATACAGAAGACCGAGAAACGACGCATCAAGCGGCTGTTGAGACATTTCCTGCCCGATCTCTTCGCACATCCGAGGCAACCGCTTTCCGATGATGAGAGGGATGAAGGTATGTTCTAGACATTCTTAAAACTATTGTCGACAGTTTTTTACCACAGTATCTGAAAGTGTGAGTCTATCTGACAGGTCCCAACGAGATATATCAACAGGTGATAGCTTTTCATAAAGACATTATTTTGTACTAAAAGAAAATAAATAAGATATATTTTGTACCTCAACAGTTTTTGATTAAATGACTTTTTATGAAGTGTCTAGCTAGCGGGCCCCTTATGATTATTTTTATTTATTTATTTATTTATTTATTTATTGCATTCATGTTGTCTACAAGATGTTAGGTAGGTACATAGTTTCTGTTTCAAACATGAACCCTGCTAGGGCACAGCAAACATATCCTACAGCTAGATTTAATATTGCATGCATGACATTAAATTTATTGTTATTACCTATACTTTTAGATCGCCCAATAGCGCTTGGAGTTAAAATTTTGACTTTCTGTGCTGTACCTCAGAAGATATTCGTTATTTAAACAAGCGTCCAGCCTTATCATACAATAGTGTTAGGAGCTTGATACCATTATGTACCTTACAAATTCAAAATTTCGACTTTGCGAGCTATACTTCAGAATATATTCGTTATCTAAACAGACCATACAATCAAACTTCCCTGCAAACAATTATTGTAGGCCCTTTTTTTTTTTTTTTTGAGGGTGGGAAATCATCAAATAACTTCTCCCGCTCTGGGTGGAGCGGAAGGGCGTGTCAGACTTTTACTGACTAAAACCCACCCGTGTTCCTTCAGTTGCCTATGCCAGGGCCGCGGTATCTTCTTCAAACTACCCGCGACCCCAGCGGCATTATTATTGTAGGCCCTGTGGCTAAACCTTATATTCAGCGATTTGATTCACTGTTTCACGCTTTCAGATACTATGGTAAGATGCTTTCAGGCATGATACTGATTTTATCAGTATTATAATAATGTGAATGATTTTACATTTGTTTAAACTTTTTATTGTCTTTAGGTATAATTGTTAATTGGTATTTTGAGACAATGATGACAAACCGTGCGATGTGCAAACAACAGAATGTCAGTGTTGATACACGCATGCTGCCTTCCTACTGATAGTCTCAATATAACCAATATAAAATGTAGTATTTACTTATACATGTACCATCGCGGACATATAAAATTAACTCAAAATCAAAAATATTGACTGTAAAAATATTTTAGCATTGATAAATGTAGAGTAAGGTCACAATATACATGAAACAATCATTAGTATGTATTTGTGTTTAACTCAGTCAATATTGTAACACGATTCTGTATTTGGTATCGATTTACATAAAGCTGCAAATGCGGTTAACTTACTGTTTCGGATATAATTAGAATGATTAGTGTTAAACATTAATTTTCACCAGCATAATTATCAGCCATCAAACATTTTTAGCTCGCCTGGCTGGGTAGACTGACACCGACCCCACCGTATTTGGTACTATCGACAAAACGGACGTCTAAATATAAAGCGCCCTAAGGTGTAAACCTTAGGGCGCTTTATATTTAGACGTTTCGTATCGGAACGCTGCGGTGCGTTTGACGTATTACGCACGGACGGTCGTTTGTAATACAAAGCGCGCGGTGCGGCAACAGTGCGGCGTCGATATCGCGAACGCTCGACAACAGGACGGCAACTTCGCAAACTCCACGTCTATGAAAACAAACGACCGTCCGTGCGCAATACGACAAACGCACCGCAGCGTTCCGCCACGAAACGTCTAAATTGAAAGTGCCCTTAAACTTGCTTTTTGTATACACTGAATTATTGAAGAAACCCTACCGCTATGGTCCTTTGTGCTCGTCTAAAAATAGAAAGTCCGAATGTCACAAAACATTTACAAGCAAAATTGTTTCAAAAGTGGAAAGGCCTGGCTTTTTTCGATGGTACATGTTTAGACCAATAAATTTGTTGTTTTCAAGTTAGTAAAATTAACTTATCACTAAACCAGTGACTATCTAGAGTATTAGCTTACACATTGCAAAATTCTGTAAATACTTTAGGGAGATTTTTAACACATATTAGAGGAATATGCATTACTTTCTGAACGTAATATGGTTATATTCAATCAAATAACGCTGAATATTTCTTTCAGTAGAAGAAAAAGATGACGCTGGCAGTCCGGGCAGCCCGAGTGTTGAAACTCCAGAAGACAAGAACACGAATGCTGTCAAACAGGAGAAGCAAGAGGTAAGCATTATACCTTTAGCCTTTTCCCCACTATGTTGAAAGAAAGAAAGAAAGAAAAAGTATTTATTGTGACTCGCACAGAACTAAAACACAAAATAAAACAGAATAGAAACAAAATATATAAAAAAATACAAATATGTAATTAAAAATCAAAAAGTCCAAAAGGTCCCTATCTCAGCATGATGCTGCGGCACTTAACATGAGTGTCGCAGCGCTGGTATTCTGATAGGGCCCGCTGTGATGTCACGGGCAGATATACAAAAATACAAATAGATAAATGTAAATTGTTACAAACACAAATAATAAATATTTAAAAAAAAAAAACTTAATTCAGTCCGCGTGTGAGCGCCCCGCGTTACCACATTACTTGTCAACTTGGGTTCGGCTTTCAAACTCAAAGCATTTATTTCAAATAAACCAGTTACTGGCACTTTTGAATTGTTAAAGGGTCGGTCAGTCAGAAAGATGAAGCTAGTTGCTCATTCCAAAGCATAGTAGGTCCCTATGGAGAAGAATGGGCAAGAAACTCCATGGACACTCTTTTAAATAAAAATATTGGTCACATCATTCATGTTGAAATTATACACGTGAGAACAATGCAGAACGTTAAAAGCGTTCATTATTAAAAATATAAAAAAAAACAATTCAAAATTTCAATTAAATATGATATTACCAGCCTCCTCTGACAGCAGCCCCCGTTCACGAACCTGACGCATGGAGTCTAATTGGATGCAGCTGAATACCAGCATTTAACACGGAGCGACTGCCTATCTGATCACCACAACCCAGTTACTGGGTAATACGATACACCTTGCTAAGACTGGTTGTCCGACTTTCGGGCTTCTGACGACCCGTAACGACTGTCAAAGATCCACGAATGACAGCCGGGACCAACGGCTTAACGTGCTTTCCGAGGCACGGAGGAGTCTCGGTATGTAAAGATGGTCACCCATTCACGGACCAACCTCGGCAAGCGTAGCTTAACCTGATCGAGCGACTGTTATTACTGAACTAAAAATGTTTATTTGTTTCTTGTCCACAGTCATCAGAATCTGATAACGCGTCGGACAAGAGCGGGAAAAACAACAAAAATAAAGAAAACAAACCGAAGAACAATAATAATACTGACAGCAAAGGTAAGACACGTTTAATATTAGAACAAGGGCCTGTTTCAATATGTCTAGATAGCCACTACCTATCAGATAAACTTTAAATTGGTGTGAAATATTCTGCCAGTTAAGGTTGATGCGCCAGGGTAGCCCGCGAAATTCAAAATTTCTTACGTTTTTTGCAATTTGTAGGTCAGTGTGAGCTTGTATGTTGATTAAAATATGATTCGCGGCCGTAGCTATTATGGCTTTACAGAATTATAATCATTAGAATCAGCAATACAACTCCATAAGTTAGCATTTACCTCAAATCTAGCGATTTCATGAAATCATGAAGTTCGAGGTAAATGCTAACTCATGGAGTTGTATTGCTGGTTCTAATGATTATAATTCTGTAAAGCCATATTAGCTACAACCGCGAATCATATTTTAATCAACATGCAAGCTCACACTGACCTACAAATTGCAAAAAACGTAAGAAATTTTGAATTTCGCGGGCTACCCTGGCGCTTTCGCCTTAAGTATACCTAACGCCAGACAAGGGTGCAATAAAAGTCACTAACCCCACACAAGGACGCCTCTTACCGCCATATGTTTGTTCTGATCGTGTCGACACGGCCTTAACATTTTTTCGTATCGTTTTGAAATATTGGACTACATTTGTAGAGGGTCAACGACTTTTATTGAACGGTTTTCTGGCGGAAGGTTATAGAACTTACACATAGATTGTGAAACAAGTCTATGCTCCGTTGATTTAGGTAGTTAAAGTTTAACATACATTAATAAAAGAGGAAACTATCGTAAAAATTGAAAATAAATTTAATTTGGATAAAACATATTTTTTTTAACAAGAAAGAGTCATCTATAAAAACCCTTTTTGCGATTGGTTTACCTTTAATTAATTATGAAACCAAAGCGATATAAGCTATTGAATATTCATAGATACATTAATTTTAACCATAGTCATTATGAAGATTTTATTCAGAACTTATTTCGAGACAATGATGACAAACCGTGCGATGTGCAAACGACAGAATGTCAGTGTTGATACACGCATGCTGCCTTCCTACTGATAGTCTCAAATTTTATTCAGAATTAATATTACCAAAATCTTCCAATCAATTATAATCTTAAGTATATTTTAAATTTTACAGAAAGTTCAATTGCATCTGCAAACAGTGTGAAGAGAACCAGCAGTAACGAGGAGATGTCAATGAAGACTGAGATTAAAGCGGAGCCACAAGATCTCGAGGATGATTATAGAGATCATCCAGCTAATGTAAGTGTTGCACATATTTATTTTTAGAAACTGAAGGTACAGTTGGTGTAAAAGTAGTAGGAACACATATTTCAAAACAACTAAATAGGCATGAGGAACAGGGTGTAAAGTTCACTCATCCTCCATAGAAAAGAAAGGATCTTCTGACCAGACGGGTGTCGTGTCTGGTGGGCAACTGCCCGACGGTTGAAGTCGGGACGTTGTGTGTATGCTAGTCGCGCGGTAAACTGATTGCGCGATGCAGGTTGCGTGACGTCATGTCATTGTGATGCGTAGTTCGTATGTGGCGATGTAGATGCTGCCACACAACTAAAAAAAATTGAACTTTACTCAAAACCATCCTTTAATGTTCCCAATGGGATAACACAGAATGAATAGTACACAACAACACTCATTCTGATAAGATTTGAAGAGTTATTGAAACTGTAATGCAAGCAACCTTTATAAGGTTGCTTGCATTACAGTTTCAATAACTCTTTATTTAATAATGTACGAAAATTTGTGTTATTTGACTTGTTACTTAAACTCGGAGCTCGTGGCTAAGTACAATCAGCCGCATGGATCGATCCATCAGGTTAAGCTACGCTTGCCGGGTTTGGTCCGTGGATGGGTGACCATCTTTACATACCAAGACTCCTCCGTGCCTTGGAAAGCACGTTAAGCCGTTGGTCCCGGCTGTCATTCGTGAATCTTTGACAGTCATCAGAAGCCCGAAAGTCTGACAACCAGTCTTACCAAGGGGTATCGTATTGCCTAGTTACTGGGTTGTGGAGGTCAGATAAAAATACTGGTATTCAGCTGCATCTGGTTAGACTGGAATCCGACCCCAACATAGTTGGGAAAAGGCTAGGCAGATTGATTGACTTGAACATGTGTATTTCTCAACAGGAGGCTCGCTTCGTCTGCACATCATCCTGGTACCTGTTCCTGCGGGTCCACGGCGCCCTCTGCCAGCGCCTCGCCGCAGCCCGGCGCGCGGCCGCAGCGCTGTCCAACGCGCGCGACGCCGAGCGCCCCGCGCGCCCCCCCGTGGCGCACGCGCTGCGCCTCAAGCCTTCCAACCTGCCCCCTGATGCTGCAGAGCCTTCGCACTACTATGATGTGTTACTAGACTTGGTGCGAGCGGTCTTAGATGGGAATATGGACGCGCCGGCTTATGAAGATGCTGCTAGAGAGATGCTTGGGATCAAGGTATATCCTTAAAATAATTGAAGAATGTGTATAGTGTGGTAGCCGACGTTCGCACGGACGTAAAAATATCGCGGTGGGATTTTATCGCGCACTGGATTTTCAACTGTCGGTGTTGAGCCGAGCTTCGAGAATACAACCTAACAACAACAGAGTGCATCCCAGCGCATTGAAAAAACACTGTTGGATTTTCAACTCTCGGCGCTAAGCAGAGCGTTGAAAATCCAGTGCGCGAAAAAAAATCGCCGCGATATTATTACGTCCGTGCGAACGTTGGCTAAGTGTAAACAGGGGCAATATTTTAAGGGGTCATTGTACTCATCATTATGAACAACTTTTACTATGGGACCGAACCTAAAATCGCGAAAAAAAATCAGCTGAATTTATGTACGCATAATTCGTCAAAATGTAGGGAACAGCTGATTTTTCCATAGTAAAAGTTGTTAATAGTGATGACTACAATAACACCTTAAATGATTGCCACTGAAACACCCTTTATCTTCCTTAGATCGATATACATTACGACCCAATCATGAATTAATTAATTGGCGGGATTATATAACCAAAAAATACGTTTAAATATTATGTCATAATTTTAGCTTGATGGTCTGTAATTTAATGATTTTAAAAACTGTCTTGGGCGTGTCAACATATTTTTGTCATTAAATTCTGTCGTTGGGGCTTACTATTGCCGTGCTTGAACGCACCAAGATCATTTTACAAAGTGTAACTTACACCTTTTATAATATAATGGAACCCCAGTATTGGAAATAACTCTAAACCTCCACAACACACCAACTCCATTTCCTTCATTCTTTCATATGATAAGTAATTAACTAAAACTATATTTTATCTTCCAGGCCTACCCCGCCTACACACTCGACAAACTGGTCAGCATTGCCGTTCGACAACTACAACATTGCGTAGCGGAGCCCTGGTCCGTACGCGCCGCGGAACTGGCAGCCGCCGGCGGCATGCGCGGCCCGCTCGCGTACGTCAGGCGAGCGGCCCGGTATCTGCGGCAAGAACACACCGCGTTCCTCGTCAAGCTATACGGAGGAGACTCCTGTAGGGTCACGTTTGAACTACTAGCGGGCGGCAGCGAAGGCAGAGCGTCACCACACGAGCCAGAACGACTCGACAGACACGAGTCATGGCCGCTATTCCGAGAAAGATACGCACGGCCAACGACAACGCCTGCTCCACCCAAACCAGTCTTCTTACTACGGAACGCCAGAGCGCGAGCGCCCGGTTATACGCACAACGCGCATTCGCTACCGGCTCAAGCGCATACAGACCCAGCGCGACCACACGGACGACGTAAGCCGCCGCGACTGCACGACGCTCCGGAGTGCACGCTAGGCCGCTTACTAGCGTTCAGACCGCTACAGCTGTACCAACGCGGTTCCCTGGCCGCCGCTAGAGCGTCACATCCAACATTAAGTGCACGTCGACGGGAACGCTTCCGCGCCTGGTTACGAGCCCGTGACGCACCCTAGCGTCACGTGCGTCACGAATGACGCACAGATGCGTCACGAATGACGTAAGCTAGCGTCTGAAGACGCACGGCGCGTCGCGGGCACGTTTTAGTGCTTGCGCGCTATAGTGACATTAGGAGGACTGTTCTGCGTTATCTAAACACCATGTCAAACTGTAAATATTCAGTCAGTGATAGTGTTACAATGTTGTTAACAGATCACAACACAATATTATTATATTTATAATAAAATTTTCTTGTTTCATTTTTTATTCCTTTTGTCTATTTGAACTGAGTTCTCTTAGTCTCCATAATCATGGACACTATGGTCCGTATTACAGAAGGAAACTCAAGCACTGATCTTTTTTTAAATGTAGTTTAAAACTAGTTTCAACCAATCAAATGGCTTCAATCTAGTTTTAAGTAATGCTTGAGTATTGAGTGGCGTTCTGTAATACGGACCTAAGAAATCCCAAATAACAATTTAATTACACAAACAACATAGCAATAGGCTTAGAGCCTTTTGATATTCACCACACAAGCAAATCTAGAAGAAACTTAAGGTTTTCCTAGTAGGAGTACCAGAAGGTTTAGGTAGTGAAATAAAGGTACTTGATGCAACTTTTTAAATAGGCTTAGTGCCTTTTGATATTCACCACACACGCAAATCTAGAAGAAACTTAAGGTTTTCCTAGTAGGAGTACCAGAAGGTTTAGGTAGTGAAATAAAGGTACTTGATGCAACTTTTTAAATAGGCTTAGAGCCTTTTGATATTCAACACACGCAAATCTAGAAGAAACTTAAGGTTTTCCTAGTAGGTGTACCAGAAAGATTTAGGTAGTGAAGTAAAGGTACTTGATGCAACTTTTTAAATAGGCTTAGAGCCTTTTGATATTCACCACACAAGCAAATCTAGAAGAAACTTAAGGTTTTCCTAGTAGGAGTACCAGAAGGGTTTAGGTAGTGAAATATAGGTACTTGATGCAACTTTTTAAATAGGCTTAGTGCCTTTTGATATTCACCACACACGCAAATCTAGAAGAAACTTAAGGTTTTCCTAGTAGGAGTACCAGAAGGTTTAGGTAGTGAAATAAAGGTACTTGATGCAACTTTTTAAATAGGCTTAGAGCCTTTTGATATTCAACACACGCAAATCTAGAAGAAACTTAAGGTTTTCCTAGTAGGAGTACCAGAAAGGTTTAGGTAGTGAAATAAAGGTACTTGATGCAACTTTTTAAATAGGCTTAGTTAGAGCCTTTTGATATTCACCACTCACGCAAATCTAGAAGAAACTTAAGGTTTTCCTAGTAGGAGTACCAGAAGGTTTAGGTAGTGAAATAAAGGTACTTGATACAACTTTTTACACAAACATATTAAACAAATAAACTACTGCTTAAACTAATGGTTCAATTGATTTAGTAATCATTATTGTTGTATTTACATTGGTTTTTAGTTTAGTTGCATTTTATTTTTTTAAATAAAAAATGATAAGAGACATAAAGATTGTTTACCTTTATTTCACTATCTAAAACCTATCTGGTATAGTATTGCCCGCTCGTACTAGTTTCATATTGGGGAAAACCCATTCAGACTGGTGTGGCTGACACTGGCATGGCCACCATCAGGGATTTTAATTTTGATAACATGAGAAAAATTAGTCGAAATTTGCCGCCAACGGTCACTGGTTCAAAAGTTATAAGGGTTCATTGGTGGCCGATCTGGAGAGCGTCTCCCCAGCTTGGCCACATTTATATCTCAACTAGGCCACCTAGCAAAGTTCTGTTTTCTCCCAGATTTAGTCGCTAATGAGTTCACAATTTTTAATTAAAAGTCCAAGAGCTAGATCAAAGATTTAACTCGTCTATCTAGCTCTTTGACTATACTTAAAAATTGTACTCATTATATCTTCTACACTAAGGGTCGGCGCAGACAGAACGGAGCACAGCGGAGAGGATTTTGTTAACGCACTTGAAAATAAACTTTAAAATTATTAAATTAAAGTGCACAAATGCCTGAACTGAACCTGACAAAAAATGCTCGGGCGTCCTCGGAAGATACGCGGCAATCCCCTAAAATCGGAAATCGAGCATACGCGATCCGTAAAGAAAATGCCCGAGACCGCGCGGGGATTATTCCTCTCTGTCTGCGCTGACCCTAAGACTTTACTAAATCTGTGACTTAGCGAAAACTTACGACTATATCTGGGAGAAAACAGATCTTTGCTAGGTGGCCTAGTTTTTGATGTATAAATGTGGCCAAGTTGGGGAGACGCTCTCCCATTAGTGAAAGAATTTTCGGATTCGGATCAGTAGTTCCGAAGATTACCCCCCACATACAAAATTACAAACAAATGCCCCTATACATGGGAACTCCACTGGCAGCTGAGTGAAAGAGCGCCATCTATGCGGAACTGATTTGATATGACAGTGTTCGTTCTTCCCCATTGGGCTTGCAAAAACTATTCCTTCAATGAAAAGCAATATGGCTTTCGTGAAACACAGTTTACCACTGGTCCAATAGTCAAAGTTATCCTATTGGACAAAGTAAGTATCGCAAGTAAGTGTAAGTAGTAGAATACCTAACCGAAACCGGTTTTTGAGTAACCGAAATATCGGGAACTCAAAAACAGTAAACATGGTAAATATCCCGTTTGTGTTAATAACAGTAGAATACCTAAACATGACATGCCAAAGATGAGGGAAGGTGTGGCTGACACTGGCTTGGCCACCATCAGGGATTTTACTTTTGATAACACAAAGATTTAGTCGTTAATTAGTCGAAATTTGTCGCCAAATATCAGAATTTGTCGGTCACTGGTTCAAAAGTTATAAGGGGTCATTGGTGGCCGATCTGGAGAGAGTCTCCCCAGCTTGGCCACCTTTATATCTCAAAAACTAGGGCACCTAGCGAAGATCTGTTTTCTCCCAGATTTAGTCGCTAATTAGTCGAAATTAGTCGCCAAGTCACAGATTTAGTCGGGTCTTAGTTTAGAAGATATAATGAGTTCAATTTTTAAGTATAGAACAAGAGCTAGATCAAAGATTTTATCGTAAACTCTTCAATCTAGCTCTTGGTCTATACTTAAAAATTGAACTCATTATATCTTCTAAACTAAGACCCGACTAAATCTGTGACTTGGCGACTAATTTCGACTAATTAGCGACTAAATCTGGGAGAAAACAGATCTTCGCTAGGTGCCCTAGTTTTTGAGATATAAAGGTGCCCAAGCTGGGGAGACTCTCCAGATCGGCCACCAATGACCCCTTATAACTTTTGAACCAGTGACCGACAAATTCTGATATTTGGCGACAAATTTCGACTAATTAACGACTAAATCTTTGTGTTATCAAAAGTAAAATCCCTGATGGTGGCCAAGCCAGTGTCAGCCACACTGAGGGAAGGCCGGATCTAAACGAAAGTGTGGTGCGATCAATCAAGTCGTATCATTATCATTATTATTATTTTATTATATATTTATTTATTTTTTTATATATAAAACAAAGTCGCTTCCGCTGTCTGTCCCTATGTATGCTTAGATCTTTAAAACTACGCAACGGATTTTGATGCGGTTTTTTTTAAATGGATAGAGTGATTCAAGAGGAAGGTTTATATGTATAATACATGCGCGGGCGAAGCCGCGGGCAAAAGCTAGTTTCAGATAAACGAACGATTGTGTAATTCGCGCGACAGTCCATAGTCCAAGAGCTAGATCCATTGACTTATATATTACTGCGTATTGACTTATATATTACTATGGCTGACACTGGGGCCACCATCAGGGAAAAGTTAGTCAAATTTTGCCGCCAAATATCAGATTTGTCGGTCACTGGTTCATTGGTGGCCGTTCATTGGATGGCGTCTCATTGCGACTAAATCTGGGAGAAAACAGATCGTCGCTAGGTGGCCTAGTTTTTGAGTTATAAATGTGGGCAAGCTGGGGAGATGCTCTCCAGATCGGCCACCTATATACCCTTATAAGTTTGGAACCCGTGACCGACAAATTCTGATATTTGGCAGCAAATTTCGACATATTTTTATTAAAATACCTGATGGTAGCCATGACAGTGTCAGTCCAACGATTTGTCGCTAGCGATGTTAAAATCTGTGTGTGGGTGGACGTGAGATTTTGAAATCGCCAGCGAGTCACTGCGTAGCCGTAGCTACCTACCTACCTATGTAGCATAATGTAAGGCCCCTCGCCCACGGCGACTTTTTGTAGCGATGCTGTCGCGTGTTTACGAAATGCGCGACTGCTTCGCTACTAACGCGCGTTAGTCGCATTTGCAACGCGCTACAGAAGCGATGCCAACGCGTTACTAACGCGCTACAGTATCGACGCAAACGCGCGACCGTGTCGGACGACATCGGGGAGAGAACGGAGGGAGGGTGGCGCGTGAGTGGAGAACCGAGCTTTTGTTGCCTACGCTTCGGCTGCTTACGTAAAAGCAGCACCAAAGACAACGTGACTAATGTTGCCTCAACGGAGTCCATCTTGCAACTGTAGCGATCGCAGGTATTTTTGTGCCGTTACTGAATCGCGTTTGCATCGCGACAGAAGCGCACCAGTATCGCGTTTGCATCGCGACTGAATCTGGGGCCGTGGGCGAGGGCACACAGCTTGCGACCGCTTCGCGACTGTATCGATGCGGATGCGCGACAGCATCGCTACAAAAAGTCGCCGTGAACGAGGGCCCTTTTTTTTTTCAGGGTGGGAAATCTGAGCGTGGGCCCTAAGACTCAAACAAAGTATACAAATAATTGTCTGCTTGGATATTTTTTTAATACCTACATAACTAAGCCTACTTAATTAACTTGATAACACAGTCTGTGCTTGATAATATGTTTTTAAGTAAGACTACGGAATATTATAGTGTTCCGACAGGAATAATAAATGAAGTTTGTGTGCAGATGCAGACAACGAAATTTTACAACAATGACGTTTACGCTGACCTTGCAGAGCGATTATAGGTACCTACTTTTTGCAACAACTGGCTAAGTCCACAAAAAATTAAACTTTTATGCAAAACTAAATACTTTGGTCAATGGTCATATAATTAACACCATTTTTGGTCAAATTTACGCCTAAACTAGTGAATACTTTTAGTTTTATAATTTATGCTAGCTTTTGCCCGCAAGGACGTCGGAAATTATCCCACGGGAACGTACTACCGGTATAAAAAGTATCCTATATCCTCATCCAGGTCATGGTCTACCATGTGCCAAATTTCATCAAATTCCGTTCAGCCGTTTTAGCGTGAAAGTATAACACACAACAAACACACTTTCACACTTTTATTAGGGTAACTGCAGTAGTAACTAGTAATTGGGCCACGCTTTTGTAACTGGCCACTCAAAAAAAAGGGGTAGAAACAAGGAGAAAAAGCATGTTCATGAATGAAAAGGACGAAAAAAAATATTTTGTCCTTTTCATTCCTGAAATCCTGACCTTTCTTTTGGTATGTCCAAATTCGTGTCATAAGTAGTTCATAGATGGCGGTATTTACACGTTATAGTTTGCGTCAGTAGATGAGGAAGTGTATAATTAATAATAGTTGCCTTTAATGCATAGATTAATATACCGGTATAGATGGGCAACTTCGGCTTCGTTCGAGGTCGCGAAAGTGCTGCTATGTAGTGGTTGCTTCATGAACTAAAGTTTCTGCACAACATATTCATAAGCATCTATAGCAGCCGTACTTCTTCTAGAGATATTATTGATATATTGCATTATTTTCATAAATTTGTGTTTTCAGGATAACACAAATCTTGAAAACAATGCATGACATTTTTCTTAAAGAGAAAATAAAACAATATGATAAGTTACTAGTTTTTATTTCGGGTTTTATGAGTTACATAGTAATTATGAGCTGCCACTTTCATCCCAAAACGTAGTTTTTCCAGATATCAACTGGTTCATGTCCTTACACCAATTGTTCAAAAAGAACAAAATAATTTTTTTTACCATAAATTTTATTAACAAATTTCTATGATGACTACATGTAATAAAATTGTAGTTGATATTTATTGATAATACTAGTTCTAAATATGCGTTTATATTTTTGTTTTGACATTTTGTCTTTAAAACTTCTGTTAAAATATTTTCTGAATTAAAGAAAAATGCTTTAATGGCCGTTAGATGGCAGCAGTTGTTTATAATGTGCGCCGCCGCCGCGGCTTGTAGCTTCCTTCCTGGGCCGGCAGTCTCGACATTTTAACGATCCTGAAATCGCTCGGTCGGACCTACTTACACGCTCTATGGTCCAAATGGCACCTCTAGACGGGCAAATGGTAATAGTTCGGTTTCATCAAATACAATTATTGCCACTTCAAAATCTCCTTGAATAACGGGGAAAATTGGAGCTCAAGATTTAATAAAAATAATTGTTTTTTCTTGAAAATTGTAGTGAATATGTTTATCTTGAAAACACTATTTTTCATGGTTCAAACTAGAGATGGGATTTAACAGGATAATACTGCTAACAGGTAACTTTGTGGCGGCATCTACATCGCCACATATGAACTACGCATCAATGACATGACGTCACGCAAACCTGCATCGCGCAATTAGAGTTTACCACGCGATTAGCATATATACAACGTCCCGACATCAACCGTTGGGCAGTGGCCACCAGACACAACACCCGTCTGGTCGGAGGATCCTCCCTTTTCTATGGAGGATGAGTGAACTTTACACCCTGTTCCTCATGCCTCTAAATTGGTGACCCCGAGCATGAACGTCAGCGCAGCCTTCGTGCAACTCCTTCAGCGTGACGTCATCAAGCATCACTTCCTCAAGCTTTCGAGCGGCGAGTCACACAGCCAGCCAGCATCGGCTTCAACAGGTATCCTGACCACCAGCATGCAGCGGACGCGCATTCCTGGTCATCACCTTCAGCCTCAACCCAGCGCTGTACACTCCGACTCACTGGAGCATAACGCAGCGCCACCCCGACTCACTGGGGTATCACCGCAGACAGTTCCGACTCACCGTGAACTATGCGGCACCCGGTTCCGACTCACTGGAACCACAACTGGCACTGGCAAGCATCGCAAGATACACGACTCAGCCCACTATCGACCTCCGGTCTCCGGAGGGGAGTGATGTGGCGGCATCTACATCGCCACATATGAACTACGCATCAATGACATGACGTCACGCAAACCTGCATCGCGCAATTAGAGTTTACCACGCGATTAGCATATATACAACGTCCCGACATCAACCGTTGGGCAGTGGCCACCAGACACAACACCCGTCTGGTCGGAGGATCCTCCCTTTTCTATGGAGGATGAGTGAACTTTACACCCTGTTCCTCAATCCTCTAAAACTTGTTCCTAGGCTCTAAAATTACAACAGCGACGTGAGAAATAACTAAAGTCGCACGCTCAAAGAATACAATAAAAAAGTTAAAAACAAAAAAAAAATTGTTATCGAAAAAACAATTATTCAAACTTTTCCTTACTTCCTAGCAGCTGAAGCCGTTTGACACTTGAAACGTCACATCCGTCAACCCGTGGGCGGAATTCCCGCTGCGCGACATATTTATGACCCTTCGCGGCCGTAGCTAATATGGCTTTACAGAATTATAATCATTAGCTACGGCCGCGAATCATATTTTAATCAACATACAAGCTCACACTGACCTACAAATTGCAAAAAACCTAAGAAATTTTGAATTTCGCGGGCTACCCTGGCGCATCAACCTTAAGCAGGGTCATAAATATGTTGCGCAGCGGGAATTCCGCCCACGGCTTGACGTATGTGACGTTTCAAGTGTCAAACGGCTTCAGCTGGTAGGAAGTAAGGAAAAGTTTGAATAATTGTTTTTTCGATAACCATTTTTTTTTGTTTTTTTTTTTACTGTATTCTTTGAGCGTGAGACTTTAGTTATTTCTCACGTCGCTGTTTTCTCGTATTTGTTAATGTTACTCATTATAATCGTTGGTGGAAGCTTGTAATTGGCCATCTTTTACACATTGTACCTACTATATATATGGAAATTATATTAGCTATAAGCTTTCCTAAAATTAATAAAATAAATAACTGATAAATTAACGATGAACAAACGAACGCCATGGTATGGTAAACGGTGAAATGGTAACAGGGAACTGTGAATTCAGTTCCTAGGTTATCTGTTAAGCTGCAGTTACTAGGTATTTGGTAACAGAAAAGTAATTTCTAGCACATCTCTAGTTCAAACTAATAAGTAGCAATAACTTTTGTTAGATATCTAAGGATTTAGAAAGAAGAAGTAGCAACAATGCCCCACTTCCGACTGCAAAGATAAGTATCTCAAAAAATTGCTAAAAATTAGTATAAAAAAATGATATACTTCCGGTGATCATCCTTACTGGCTAGCACATTAAAAAATTGCTGTGAATATTATTCAGGTCAGATAGGCAGTCGCTCCATGTAAAATACTGGTATTCAGCTGCATCCGGTTAGACTGGAAGCCGACCCCAACATAGTTGGGAAAAGGCTAGGCAGATTGATTATTCAGGGGCAGAATACTTGTAATATACTAACTTCTGATTTTAGTTTTACAATATGATTAAAAAGCAATTAAACACTGAATTAACTCATTTGCGATTGTTTGATAATAGTTATTATACTAGGTTAATAATAACATATAAAAAGTATTATTTAAAGTAACGCTTACTGAATATAAAATCTATTTATTTTGTAAAATAAATATAGGTATTACACACGGACGGCTATTTAACAATGGTCCGGCCTCAATCAGGTAGTTAAAAACCGTACATTGTAAACTCCCAGAGGACAGTAGGTGGGAGGCTGAACCAGGATGGACCCCAAACTGATCAAGACTAGTCTAGAGCACACAATATAGTAACAGAAGACCGGATAAAGTGGGCTATAGACTCCTTCCAGCCATATAAGTCCGCAGGACTGGATGGCATCTTCTGAGCCCTACTACAGTGGGGGTGGTTCATTTGTCACCATGGTTGCTGGAGATCTCTCGAGCCTGCATAGCACTCAGATACATACCTCTCGCATGGCGTGAAGTGAAAGTCCTTTTTATACCCAAACCTGAAAACCCGACTATACACAACACAAGGCTAATAGGCCTATAAGCCTCACATCATCAAGAGAGTTGGATAAGTTTCACCCTGCTTTAGAATTCATGCCCATTCTAACTGTAATTATTAAAAATGATTTCATATTATTAAACAAACCCAATTATTACAAAGCAGACTACGAAGCACTTAAGGATATCAACTGGGAAAATGAATTTGCATTATGTTATGATGATGTAAATGATATGCTGGATAAATTGTATAGTATAGTTAGGGACATCATTAAAAAATATGTGCCAGTAACTTTGTTCATGCGAGGAAAATACCCACCGTGGTATTCAAACCAACTAATAAAATTGCTCAAACAAAAATTAAAATATCATAACAGAATAAAGAAATATAATAATCCACTAGATGTAATTGAATTTAATTATCTAAGAAAAGACTGTCAAAAACTTGCGCAAAGATGTTACAATAATTACATAGACGAATTAGAAAATAAAATAAAAGCTCATCCCAAATTCTTCTGGTCACATATAAAAAACCCTTCGGAAAAGTAACACTTCAAATCCTTCTAAAATTACCCTAGGTACTGTAACTGCATCTGGAAGTAAAGCTATCTCTAATTTATTTGCTGATCAATTCTCATCGGTATATGACTCGCAAAGTCTTGACCATGGCAATACTATCAATGATCTACCTGTTACATCAATCCCTACTCCACACATTCATGATTTTTCAATATCTCAAGAGGCTGTATTTAAAAGACTTTCCAGACTTGATCTGTCAAAGGGTGCAGGACCTCATAATATACCCCCAATATTTTGGTCACGATGTGCACGTTATGTGTCCTCTCCATTAGCAGATATTTATAATATTTCACTTAGAACGGGTGTGTTCCCGAATGCATGGAAACGGGCAAGAATAGTGCCTATTCACAAAAATGGTAAGCGTTATGTGATATCTAACGATCGACCAATTTCGATTCTTTGTACATTGTCTAAGGTCTTTGAATCACTAGTGTACCCGATATTTTTCAACCAGGTTAAAAGTTACCTAACCTTAAGTCAGCACGGTTTCATGGTTAAAAAGTCTACGAACACAAATCTACTCACTTATATCACTGAATTAACATCCGCAGTTGATGAGGGTCTACAAGTAGACGCAATATACACAGATTTTTTAAAGGCGTTCGACAAGGTAAACCATGAACTATTGTTGATTAAACTTCAGTCCCTAGGGATCACCGGTGCCACATTGGATTGGTGTAAGTCATACCTTAATAATAGGCCATCTTTAGTTGTCATAGAGGGTGATGAGTCAGAACCTTATTTTGCAACTTCAGGTGTATCACAGGGATCCAATGTGTGGCCATTGTTCTTCATTATATTTGTGAATGATATTTCAAACGTATTTAAATATACTACGCCGTACTTATTTGCGGATGATCTGAAGTTGATACGCATAATTCGGACTGAATCTGATATTCAGTTGCTACAAACGGACTTAGATAGCTTATCTCAGTGGTGTACGAAGAATAAAATGTATCTAAACTGTACTAAATGTCACCACATCAAATTTACCAGAAAGCGGAATAAAATTCAATCGAGCTACAATATTCAGGGAACCACATTAAATGAAGTGACAGTTATCCGAGATTTGGGAGTGTATTTGGATAGTAGTCTGAGATTTATAGAACACATTGACAAAATGCTCAACTCAGCTTATCGGGCTCTTGGATTTATACTGCGATCTTCTAAAGAATTCAAAAAGCCTTCCACTATACTTCTGTTATAGAATAGCTATGTAAGAAGTCAATTAGAATACTGCAGCACGGTCTGGAATCCAACATACCAGGTTCACTCAAGTCGAATAGAAAGAGTCCAGAAGAGACTTGTTCGTCACCTAGCGTTCCGGTTTAGAATTAGGAGTTTGAGATCGTACGCAGACAAGCTGAAACATTTAAAAATAATTCCTCTCAAGTCTCGCCGTACAGTCACTGATTTAACATTCTTATTTATTTATTTATTTATTTTACAATTTATGTACACACACAGAAAAATACAAAGAGATACATAATACTTAAAATTAGGAGTACAAAGGCACTGCTTATTTCTTTAGAAATTTCTTCCAGCAGACCTGCGATTTGATTCTTGTTCAAATTACTTAATAATAGTATTGACTGTCAAGATCTTCTTAGCAGAATAAATCTTAGTGTCCCTGTCAGAATCCCGCGTTATATCCGCCTATTACTCAAAGCCCCGAGATGCCGAATAAAGCTGGGTAAACATTGACCGGTTTCCAAGATGACCCAGCAGTACAATGCCTTAGCATGTACATCAGAAGACATAGATATTTTTTCTAATACTCTTAGTAAATAAAAGTCACTAATCCGTGCACAATTAAATGATATGTAAGTGTTGAACTGCCTGTGTAGATGTATTGTTTGCTATTTGTATTTATGTATTTATTTATTTGTTTGCTTCTTTGCTTTTTAATCATTATTTTTATTGAATTTAGATTCAAATGGTCACCATTAATTAATGTAATCTATTAGTATAACTTTAGTTTAGTAATAATTTATAATTTTGTGTTTGTTTCTATCGCATGATGTGGTCTCCTATAATTGAGGGAGCACATAGATTTCTGTTCTTGTTCTTTGTAATATAGCATGTAAGGTGTATTCTTTGTTGGAGATCCTAATAAAATAAAATAAAATAAAAATAAAATAAATCACTTCTACTGAAAACCCTCGAGAGACTCTCTGTTAGACATAACCGTGACAGACCTCTTCGGGTAAAACCACTTCATAAACAACAGCATGCATACTCCACTGGCAGATCAACGGAATCTGCACTGCACAGCGTAGTTTCCAAAATTGAATGCGCGGTGGATCACAACCCACAAGTGCTCATCACTGGCCGCCTTCATTGATATGGAGGGCGCCTTTGACAAAACCATGTTCAATAGCATCAACATGGCCCTCGACAGACATAGTATAGACTCGACACTGAGAAGTTGGATCACCAACATGCTCAAACTGCGACCTGTGCAAGTGACAGTGAACGACACCACAACGGCCATCGTGCCAACAAGGGCTGCCCGCAAGGGGCATCCTCTCTCCGCTGCCTGGTCCTACCTGGTAGAACCTGCTCGTAGACAGCCTCATCAAAACACTCAATGACAAAGGATACTTCACCGTAGGCTACGCCGACGACATAACCATAATAATAAATGGCATCAATGAAAATACCCTACGCGACCTCATGCGCCAAGTTTTGAAAATAGTAGAGAACTAGCTGCATGAGAACTACAGCCACTGCTGCTCTACAAGCAATGCTTGGACTGCCGCCTCTATACCTCATCATGTGTGAATAGGCGGCCCTAGCCGCCTCTATGCTCAATATAACAGGAACCCTGAGCAAAGACTCTAAAGTCGAGCACATACAGCCAATGATGGCATCACAATGCGACATAGCCCTGTCCAAAAGCATTACAACATAATACTCACGGAAGGATGGTGTGACTACTCAGGCCCGCAAGAGTTGAGAGTCCCACGATGACACCGATTGATTAAAGACCGACTCCGGAAGCGGAGTCGGAGTCTTCTCACACGATCTCAACATAAACATATCCAGCTCGCTGAGAGTATTTAACACTGTCTACCAGGCAGAGTGTGTGGGTATCATACAAGCGGCTTACATCATAGAAGCCAGGAGAGTTACGGATACCCATATACGTATACTCTCCGACAGTGCCTCAGTGCTCCAATCCTTACAGAAAAAATAAATTACCACGTGATTAATAAGTACTAGAATGTCGCAATGTACTCGAACGTGTGACGGTATCTAACCGCAACATAGTGACACTGCAATGGATGAAAGGACACAGCAGATCGCTGGGTAACGACGAGCTGACGTACTAGCTAGGAGAGCACCCAGCACGTCTGTCTGTGAATCTAAGCCAATCGTACCCATTCCCTTCAACCAGTGGTGGTCATTGACACCAGGCCGTAGACAGTCCAGGGAGGCTATTTATGTAAAGATTACAAGAAAAATAAAACGATTTCTTTATCTAGCACACTTTTCCAGAAATCGGAACTGAACCCTCGGTGCGCGAGTCCGACTCGCTCTTGACCGGTTTTTTTTATGGTAGTCGTTAGAATAGTAGGTATGGCATGGATGAAAGTAAAATATTTTTAGTTAAGTAGGTAATACTGTGCCTGAAAGAATATTGGTAGCAATTTCTAAGTATGATAGCCAGTAAGTAGCCAGTAAGGATGGCAATCGGAGGTATGCAATTTATTAATACTCATTTTTACCTATTTTTAGGGTTCCGTACCTCAAAAGGAAAAAACGGAACCCTTAGAGGATCACTTTGTTGTCCGTCTGTCTGTCTGTCTGTCAGTCTGTTAAGACCCTTTTTCTCAGGAACGCGTGGGGGTATCAAGTTGAAATTAATATCAAATACGTAGGTCTATGGTCCCTTGGAGCTCTAAAAAAATCAAGCTTCTAAGTCAACGCAATAAAAAAATACGGCCATTAATGCGCCATATTTTGATACTCGCAAGTAGATCAAAACCTATAGGGTGCTTCCCGTTGTCCTAGAATCATGAAATTCGGCAAGAAGCAAGGTCTTACAGCACAGGTAAAGGAAAAAGTCCGAAAATTGTTACTTTTTAATTTTTCACACAAAAAAATATTTTCAAGTCTGTCAGCCTATAAGACCCTTTTTCTCAAGAACGCGTAAAGGTATCAAGTTGAAATTAATATCAAATACGTAAGTCTATAGTCCCTTAGAGTTCTAAAAAATCAAGCTTCTAAGTCAACGCAATAAAAAAATACGGCCATTAATGCGCCATATTTTGATACTCGCAAGTAAATCAAAACCTATAGGGTACTTCCCGTTGTTCTAGAATCATGAAATTCGGCAAGAAGCAAGGTCTTACAGCATAAATAAAGGAAAAAGTCCGAAAATTGTTCATTTGTAATTTTTTCACACAAAAAAATGTTTTCAAGTCTGTCAGCCTATAAGACCCTTTGCTCAGGAACGCGTGCAGGGATCAAGTTGAAATTAATATCAAATACGTAAGTCTATAGTCCCTTAGAGTTCTAAAAAAATCAAGCTTCTAAGTCAACGCAATAAAAAAATACGGCCATTAATGCGCCATATTTTAATACTCGCAAGTAAATCAAAACCTAAAGGGTACTTTCCGTTGTCCTAGACTCATGAAATTTGGCAAGAAGCAAGATATTACAGCACAAGTAAAGGAAAAAGTCCGAAAATTGTTAATTTGTAATTTTTTTCACACAAAAAAATATTTTCAAGTCTGTCAGCCTATAAGACCCTTTTTCTCAGAAACGCGAGAAGTTATCATGTTGAAATAAATATCAAATACATCAGTCTATAGTCCCTTGCAGCTCTTAAAAATCAAGCTTCTAAGTCATTGCGATAAAAAATACGGCCCTATGTACGACATATTTTGATACTCGCAAATAAATCAAAACCTACAGGGTACTTCCCGTTGACCTAGAATTATGAAATTTGGCAAGAAGCAATGTCTCACACAGCACAAGTAAAGACAAAAGTCCGAAAATTATTCATTTGTAGTTTTATCACATAAAAAAAAAATTTTTTTGGGTAACAATGTTCCCGACCAACGGAACCCTTCATTGTGCGTGGTCCGACACGCACTTAGCCGGTTTTTGAGATATTTTTCTCTGCTGTCGAACGTGGGGTAACTTTCTATGGAAGTTGCAACTTCTCCTCCTTGCAACACTATTATTTATTCTGTCAGTCGAAAAGTACTCTGTGGTTAGTTTGATTAGTTGTCTTTGGAAACTAATATTTTGAATGGTATTTTCCTATTATTGTTTCATTGATTGACAATAACAAATAACTCGTCAGCAGATTATATTACTCGGCTAATACATTTCTAGCTTAAGCGGCGACCTCACTGCATTTATAGTTTCTCACTATATAGTACTTATAGCTGCGTAATGATAACTACTTGGGGTTCTACAGAAAGTTATCCATCCTTAATTAATACGGCTGTCTGAGGACTGGGAGCCGGCATGAAGTAAGCGGTCTACACTTCGGAAGACCACACAGCTTGGATATGCGTCATTTGTGGTCGCTATCTCCTGTAGTAAAGGAACGACTTAGAAGAAAACGTTGAACTAAGTGACTATGTAGTGAAAGTTAAAAATTTCATTTGAAAGATTTTTCAATAGCTATGCAACATGCCTCGTGTAAAAAGTGTCTAGAATGTGTAAACTAGGAGATGATTGTGATAATGGAGATTTAATAAGTTGAGAACATGATTTGTGGTTGTTATTTATTTCTCAATAGTATAGATTTATTTATTTGCATTTGAAACTAAAATCAGTTGTGAGGAATCCATGTACATTCTAGCTAATATAGAATGCAAATTTAGTACCTACATTTAAACAAATTACAAAAACTAAATTTCAATGAAGTTAATTTATCGGCTATGAAATCTTGTACAGAATAATAAAAACTGTTAGCTGTTTTCTAAGTTCCTGCAATAGCTGTAGTCTTTATTATTGTTAGGTATTTTATTATAAATTACATATAAAACTATTAGTTATGTATCTGTATGGCACAGATACCTAACTAATAGTTTTTCTTGATTATAGAAGTTTGAGAATACCGTGCACAAAAATTTCTGACATTGAGATCTCATATCTGTACCACGTTGTCTAGTTTCATTTGAGGTAGAAAATGAAAATTTTTAATACATTAATAGGTTTTACAAATGCGGCTACTTCATAGTTGTAAAGTATCAAACCATGGTACGCTTAAGGCAACCAATATTGTTGGCAGATTTACTCTTTTTGATAAACTATGCAGCTTATAAAAGAATAAATAAGTATAATACATAATTGTATGAAAAGTTAAGTAGGAATCAAATTAAATTGACGGTAGTAAGTTGTAAAACAAAACATTACATGATGTGAGCACACTAAATGTTATGAATGGCTTGAACCGTTATGTAGGAAGTACATAGCGGTTCAAGCCATACACTTTTACAATAATGTCCTCTGGCTGTGACTTCCACATTAACTGGCTGTTAATTAAGATCCCTAAAAATTTTGTGACATTCACTTTTTCTACTTGACTAGTGTAATTTACATTAATTATCTCTCATGGATACCCATTGGCAAAAGTGCATGATTTTGGTTTTTGGAGATTTTCGACCCACTTTATTAAACTGCTTATTGTTATTGTCATGTGGATACATGGTTAGGTGCAACATCTGTCGTATAAACAGTGCCTAGATCTAGATTATTAGAATGTGTGAACTTGGGAGATGATTGTCATACATAATGGATATTTAAATAAAGTTGAAAACATGATTTACGTTTGTGTGTTATTTATAGAGATACGAAAAATAGCACGATTCGCTCCCTTCAAAGAGATTATTATGTCTTTGGCTCCCTCTAATGCAATTAATATGGGCGACGCTTTCGCACGTAGTATGTCGAGTATATTCCGAACCTTTACTTCATGTCTTAGCTTCATGTGGACGTAAATCTGTACAGAGTTACAGACACATCTTCGAGCCTGTTCCGTATAATTTATGCTTGTATTGACATAAAAACCAAAAAAATATAAGATACGCTACCGAATCACTTAGCGGGCTCTCAAAATTGGTCGCTAACTACAGTCGTTCACATTAGGAAAATCATAGAGAATCGGTTAAATATAGAGGGCAATCGCTAATTTTGAGTGTCGAGACTACCAAAAATCGTCACATCCGGATCGTTTGGACTTTGGACTGTGGACGTGATTTTTGTTATGGGTCGTAGTCAATTATTTTGACGACGAAACGCAACAGTTTTCTATAAAACGAAAACTAGTCGTTAAAACGGTCCTCGTCGCAACTGGTTTGAAACTGTAAATGATTTTTTCATGCTTGTCAAACCATTTTGACCGTCTAGGGACCCCATTACACCTTAGCGAATGATTGCTGTCGTTAGAGCATCGTTAATAATGTCGAGACTACCGGCCCTGGGCCGGTAGTCTCCAACCAGACCAATTTTGAGAGCCCGCTAAGTGATTCGGTAGCGTATCTTATATTTTTTTGGTTTTTATGTCAATACAAGCATAAATTATACGGAACAGGCTCGAAGATGTGTCTGTAACTCTGTACAGATTTACGTCCACATGAAGCTAAGACATGAAGTAAAGGTTCGGAATATACTCGACATACTACGTGCGAAAGCGTCGCCCATATTAATTGCATTAGAGGGAGCCAAAGACATAATAATCTCTTTGAAGGGAGCGAATCGTGCTATTTTTCGACAACGTGGTACAGATATGAGATCTCAATGTCAGAAATTTTTGTGCACGGTATTCTCAAACTTCTATAATCAAGAAAAACTATTAGTTAGGTATCTGTGCCATACAGATACATAACTAATAGTTTTATATGTAATTTATAATAAAATACCTAACAATAATAAAGACTACAGCTATTGCAGGAACTTAGAAAACAGCTAACAGTTTTTATTATTCTGTACAAGATTTCATAGCCGATAAATTAACTTCATTGAAATTTAGTTTTTGTAATTTGTTTAAATGTAGGTACTAAATTTGCATTCTATATTAGCTAGAATGTACATGGATTCCTCACAACTGATTTTAGTTTCAAATGCAAATAAATAAATCTATACTATTGAGAAATAAATAACAACCACAAATCATGTTCTCAACTTATTAAATCTCCATTATCACAATCATCTCCTAGTTTACACATTCTAGACACTTTTTACACGAGGCATGTTGCATAGCTATTGAAAAATCTTTCAAATGAAATTTTTAACTTTCACTACATAGTCACTTAGTTCAACGTTTTCTTCTAAGTCGTTCCTTTACTACAGGAGATAGCGACCACAAATGACGCATATCCAAGCTGTGTGGTCTTCCGAAGTGTAGACCGCTTACTTCATGCCGGCTCCCAGTCCTCAGACAGCCGTATTAATTAAGGATGGATAACTTTCTGTAGAACCCCAAGTAGTTATCATTACGCAGCTATAAGTACTATATAGTGAGAAACTATAAATGCAGTGAGGTCGCCGCTTAAGCTAGAAATGTATTAGCCGAGTAATATAATCTGCTGACGAGTTATTTGTTATTGTCAATCAATGAAACAATAATAGGAAAATACCATTCAAAATATTAGTTTCCAAAGACAACTAATCAAACTAACCACAGAGTACTTTTCGACTGACAGAATAAATAATAGTGTTGCAAGGAGGAGAAGTTGCAACTTCCATAGAAAGTTACCCCACGTTCGACAGCAGAGAAAAATATCTCAAAAACCGGCTAAGTGCGTGTCGGACCACGCACAATGAAGGGTTCCGTTGGTCGGGAACATTGTTACCCAAAAAAATTTTTTTTTTATGTGATAAAACTACAAATGAATAATTTTCGGACTTTTGTCTTTACTTGTGCTGTGTGAGACATTGCTTCTTGCCAAATTTCATAATTCTAGGTCAACGGGAAGTACCCTGTAGGTTTTGATTTATTTGCGAGTATCAAAATATGTCGTACATAGGGCCGTATTTTTTATCGCAATGACTTAGAAGCTTGATTTTTAAGAGCTGCAAGGGACTATAGACTGATGTATTTGATATTTATTTCAACATGATAACTTCTCGCGTTTCTGAGAAAAAGGGTCTTATAGGCTGACAGACTTGAAAATATTTTTTTGTGTGAAAAAAATTACAAATTAACAATTTTCGGACTTTTTCCTTTACTTGTGCTGTAATATCTTACTTCTTGCCAAATTTCATGAGTCTAGGACAACGGAAAGTACCCTTTAGGTTTTGATTTACTTGCGAGTATTAAAATATGGCGCATTAATGGCCGTATTTTTTTATTGCGTTGACTTAGAAGCTTGATTTTTTTAGAACTCTAAGGGACTATAGACTTACGTATTTGATATTAATTTCAACTTGATCCCTGCACGCGTTCCTGAGAAAAAGGGTCTTATAGGCTGACAGACTTGAAAACATTTTTTTGTGTGAAAAAATTACAAATGAACAATTTTCGGACTTTTTCCTTTATTTATGCTGTAAGACCTTGCTTCTTGCCGAATTTCATGATTCTAGAACAACGGGAAGTACCCTATAGGTTTTGATTTACTTGCGAGTATCAAAATATGGCGCATTAATGGCCGTATTTTTTTATTGCGTTGACTTAGAAGCTTGATTTTTTAGAACTCTAAGGGACTATAGACTTACGTATTTGATATTAATTTCAACTTGATACCTTTACGCGTTCTTGAGAAAAAGGGTCTTATAGGCTGACAGACTTGAAAATATTTTTTTGTGTGAAAAATTAAAAAGTAACAATTTTCGGACTTTTTCCTTTACCTGTGCTGTAAGACCTTGCTTCTTGCCGAATTTCATGATTCTAGGACAACGGGAAGCACCCTATAGGTTTTGATCTACTTGCGAGTATCAAAATATGGCGCATTAATGGCCGTATTTTTTTATTGCGTTGACTTAGAAGCTTGATTTTTTTAGAGCTCCAAGTGACCATAGACCTACGTATTTGATATTAATTTCAACTTGATACCCTCACGCGTTCCTGAGAAAAAGGGTCTTAACAGACTGACAGACAGACAGACAGACGGACAACAAAGTGATCCTCTAAGGGTTCCGTTTTTTCCTTTTGAGGTACGGAACCCTAAAAATAGGTAAAAATGAGTATTAATAAATTGCATACCTCCGATTGCCATCCTTACTGGCTACTTACTGGCTATCATACTTAGAAATTGCTACAAATATTCTTTCAGGCACAGTATTACCTACTTAACTAAAAATATTTTACTTTCATCCATGCCATACCTACTATTCTAACGACTACCATAAAAAAAACCGGTCAAGAGCGAGTCGGACTCGCGCACCGAGGGTTCAGTTCCGATTTCTGGAAAAGTGTGCTAGATAAAGAAATCGTTTTATTTTTCTTGTAATCTTTACATAAATAGCCTCCCTGGACTGTCTACGGCCTGGTGTCAATGACCACCACTGGTTGAAGGGAATGGGTACGATTGGCTTAGATTCACAGACAGACGTGCTGGGTGCTCTCCTAGCTAGTACGTCAGCTCGTCGTTACCCAGCGATCTGCTGTGTCCTTTCATCCATTGCAGTGTCACTATGTTGCGGTTAGATACCGTCACACGTACGAGTACATTGCGACATTCTAGTACTTATTAATCACGTGGTAATTTATTTTTTCTGTAAGGATTGGAGCACTGAGGCACTGTCGGAGAGTATACGTATATGGGTATCCGTAACTCTCCTGGCTTCTATGATGTAAGCCGCTTGTATGATACCCACACACTCTGCCTGGTAGACAGTGTTAAATACTCTCAGCGAGCTGGATATGTTTATGTTGAGATCGTGTGAGAAGACTCCGACTCCGCTTCCGGAGTCGGTCTTTAATCAATCGGTGTCATCGTGGGACTCTCAACTCTTGCGGGCCTGAGTAGTCACACCATCCTTCCGTGAGTATTATGTTGTAATGCTTTTGGACAGGGCTATGTCGCATTGTGATGCCATCATTGGCTGTATGTGCTCGACTTTAGAGTCTTTGCTCAGGGTTCCTGTTATATTGAGCATAGAGGCGGCTAGGGCCGCCTATTCACACATGATGAGGTATAGAGGCGGCAGTCCAAGCATTGCTTGTAGAGCAGCAGTGGCTGTAGTTCTCATGCAGCTAGTTCTCTACTATTTTCAAAACTTGGCGCATGAGGTCGCGTAGGGTATTTTCATTGATGCCATTTATTATTATGGTTATGTCGTCGGCGTAGCCTACGGTGAAGTATCCTTTGTCATTGAGTGTTTTGATGAGGCTGTCTACGAGCAGGTTCTACCAGGTAGGACCAGGCAGCGGAGAGAGGATGCCCCTTGCGGGCAGCCCTTGTTGGCACGATGGCCGTTGTGGTGTCGTTCACTGTCACTTGCACAGCTCGCAGTTTGAGCATGTTGGTGATCCAACTTCTCAGTGTCGAGTCTATACTATGTCTGTCGAGGGCCATGTTGATGCTATTGAACATGGTTTTGTCAAAGGCGCCCTCCATATCAATGAAGGCGGCCAGTGATGAGCACTTGTGGGTTGTGATCCACCGCGCATTCAATTTTGGAAACTACGCTGTGCAGTGCAGATTCCGTTGATCTGCCAGTGGAGTATGCATGCTGTTGTTTATGAAGTGGTTTTACCCGAAGAGGTCTGTCACGGATATGTCTAACAGAGAGTCTCTCGAGGGTTTTCAGTAGAAGTGATTTATTTTATTTTTATTTTATTTTATTTTATTAGGATCTCCAACAAAGAATACACCTTACATGCTATATTACAAAGAACAAGAACAGAAATCTATGTGCTCCCTCAATTATAGGAGACCACATCATGCGATAGAAACAAACACAAAATTATAAATTATTACTAAACTAAAGTTATACTAATAGATTACATTAATTAATGGTGACCATTTGAATCTAAATTCAATAAAAATAATGATTAAAAAGCAAAGAAGCAAACAAATAAATAAATACATAAATACAAATAGCAAACAATACATCTACACAGGCAGTTCAACACTTACATATCATTTAATTGTGCACGGATTAGTGACTTTTATTTACTAAGAGTATTAGAAAAAATATCTATGTCTTCTGATGTACATGCTAAGGCATTGTACTGCTGGGTCATCTTGGAAACCGGTCAATGTTTACCCAGCTTTATTCGGCATCTCGGGGCTTTGAGTAATAGGCGGATATAACGCGGGATTCTGACAGGGACACTAAGATTTATTCTGCTAAGAAGATCTTGACAGTCAATACTATTATTAAGTAATTTGAACAAGAATCAAATCGCAGGTCTGCTGGAAGAAATTTCTAAAGAAATAAGCAGTGCCTTTGTACTCCTAATTTTAAGTATTATGTATCTCTTTGTATTTTTCTGTGTGTGTACATAAATTGTAAAATAAATAAATAAATAAATAAGAATGTTAAATCAGTGACTGTACGGCGAGACTTGAGAGGAATTATTTTTAAATGTTTCAGCTTGTCTGCGTACGATCTCAAACTCCTAATTCTAAACCGGAACGCTAGGTGACGAACAAGTCTCTTCTGGACTCTTTCTATTCGACTTGAGTGAACCTGGTATGTTGGATTCCAGACCGTGCTGCAGTATTCTAATTGACTTCTTACATAGCTATTCTATAACAGAAGTATAGTGGAAGGCTTTTTGAATTCTTTAGAAGATCGCAGTATAAATCCAAGAGCCCGATAAGCTGAGTTGAGCATTTTGTCAATGTGTTCTATAAATCTCAGACTACTATCCAAATACACTCCCAAATCTCGGATAACTGTCACTTCATTTAATGTGGTTCCCTGAATATTGTAGCTCGATTGAATTTTATTCCGCTTTCTGGTAAATTTGATGTGGTGACATTTAGTACAGTTTAGATACATTTTATTCTTCGTACACCACTGAGATAAGCTATCTAAGTCCGTTTGTAGCAACTGAATATCAGATTCAGTCCGAATTATGCGTATCAACTTCAGATCATCCGCAAATAAGTACGGCGTAGTATATTTAAATACGTTTGAAATATCATTCACAAATATAATGAAGAACAATGGCCCCACATTGGATCCCTGTGATACACCTGAAGTTGCAAAATAAGGTTCTGACTCATCACCCTCTATGACAACTAAAGATGGCCTATTATTAAGGTATGACTTACACCAATCCAATGTGGCACCGGTGATCCCTAGGGACTGAAGTTTAATCAACAATAGTTCATGGTTTACCTTGTCGAACGCCTTTAAAAAATCTGTGTATATTGCGTCTACTTGTAGACCCTCATCAACTGCGGATGTTAATTCAGTGATATAAGTGAGTAGATTTGTGTTCGTAGACTTTTTAACCATGAAACCGTGCTGACTTAAGGTTAGGTAACTTTTAACCTGGTTGAAAAATATCGGGTACACTAGTGATTCAAAGACCTTAGACAATGTACAAAGAATCGAAATTGGTCGATCGTTAGATATCACATAACGCTTACCATTTTTGTGAATAGGCACTATTCTTGCCCGTTTCCATGCATTCGGGAACACACCCGTTCTAAGTGAAATATTATAAATATCTGCTAATGGAGAGGACACATAACGTGCACATCGTGACCAAAATATTGGGGGTATATTATGAGGTCCTGCACCCTTTGACAGATCAAGTCTGGAAAGTCTTTTAAATACAGCCTCTTGAGATATTGAAAAATCATGAATGTGTGGAGTAGGGATTGATGTAACAGGTAGATCATTGATAGTATTGCCATGGTCAAGACTTTGCGAGTCATATACCGATGAGAATTGATCAGCAAATAAATTAGAGATAGCTTTACTTCCAGATGCAGTTACAGTACCTAGGGTAATTTTAGAAGGATTTGAAGTGTTACTTTTCCGAAGGGTTTTTTATATGTGACCAGAAGAATTTGGGATGAGCTTTTATTTTATTTTCTAATTCGTCTATGTAATTATTGTAACATCTTTGCGCAAGTTTTTGACAGTCTTTTCTTAGATAATTAAATTCAATTACATCTAGTGGATTATTATATTTCTTTATTCTGTTATGATATTTTAATTTTTGTTTGAGCAATTTTATTAGTTGGTTTGAATACCACGGTGGGTATTTTCCTCGCATGAACAAAGTTACTGGCACATATTTTTTAATGATGTCCCTAACTATACTATACAATTTATCCAGCATATCATTTACATCATCATAATATAATGCAAATTCATTTTCCCAGTTGATATCCTTAAGTGCTTCGTAGTCTGCTTTGTAATAATTGGGTTTGTTTAATAATATGAAATCATTTTTAATAATTACAGTTAGAATGGGCATGAATTCTAAAGCAGGGTGAAACTTATCCAACTCTCTTGATGATGTGAGGCTTATAGGCCTATTAGCCTTGTGTTGTGTATAGTCGGGTTTTCAGGTTTGGGTATAAAAAGGACTTTCACTTCACGCCATGCGAGAGGTATGTATCTGAGTGCTATGCAGGCTCGAGAGATCTCCAGCAACCATGGTGACAAATGAACCACCCCCACTGTAGTAGGGCTCAGAAGATGCCATCCAGTCCTGCGGACTTATATGGCTGGAAGGAGTCTATAGCCCACTTTATCCGGTCTTCTGTTACTATATTGTGTGCTCTAGACTAGTCTTGATCAGTTTGGGGTCCATCCTGGTTCAGCCTCCCACCTACTGTCCTCTGGGAGTTTACAATGTACGGTTTTTAACTACCTGATTGAGGCCGGACCATTGTTAAATAGCCGTCCGTGTGTAATACCTATATTTATTTTACAAAATAAATAGATTTTATATTCAGTAAGCGTTACTTTAAATAATACTTTTTATATGTTATTATTAACCTAGTATAATAACTATTATCAAACAATCGCAAATGAGTTAATTCAGTGTTTAATTGCTTTTTAATCATATTGTAAAACTAAAATCAGAAGTTAGTATATTACAAGTATTCTGCCCCTGAATAATATTCACAGCAATTTTTTAATGTGCTAGCCAGTAAGGATGATCACCGGAAGTATATCATTTTTTTATACTAATTTTTAGCAATTTTTTGAGATACTTATCTTTGCAGTCGGAAGTGGGGCATTGTTGCTACTTCTTCTTTCTAAATCCTTAGATATCTAACAAAAGTTATTGCTACTTATTAGTTTGAACTAGAGATGTGCTAGAAATTACTTTTCTGTTACCAAATACCTAGTAACTGCAGCTTAACAGATAACCTAGGAACTGAATTCACAGTTCCCTGTTACCATTTCACCGTTTACCATACCATGGCGTTCGTTTGTTCATCGTTAATTTATCAGTTATTTATTTTATTAATTTTAGGAAAGCTTATAGCTAATATAATTTCCATATATATAGTAGGTACAATGTGTAAAAGATGGCCAATTACAAGCTTCCACCAACGATTATAATGAGTAACATTAACAAATACGAGAAAACAGCGACGTGAGAAATAACTAAAGTCTCACGCTCAAAGAATACAGTAAAAAAAAAAACAAAAAAAAATGGTTATCGAAAAAACAATTATTCAAACTTTTCCTTACTTCCTACCAGCTGAAGCCGTTTGACACTTGAAACGTCACATACGTCAAGCCGTGGGCGGAATTCCCGCTGCGCAACATATTTATGACCCTGCTTAAGGTTGATGCGCCAGGGTAGCCCGCGAAATTCAAAATTTCTTAGGTTTTTTGCAATTTGTAGGTCAGTGTGAGCTTGTATGTTGATTAAAATATGATTCGCGGCCGTAGCTAATGATTATAATTCTGTAAAGCCATATTAGCTACGGCCGCGAAGGGTCATAAATATGTCGCGCAGCGGGAATTCCGCCCACGGGTTGACGGATGTGACGTTTCAAGTGTCAAACGGCTTCAGCTGCTAGGAAGTAAGGAAAAGTTTGAATAATTGTTTTTTCGATAGCAATTTTTTTTTTGTTTTTAACTTTTTTATTGTATTCTTTGAGCGTGCGACTTTAGTTATTTCTCACGTCGCTGTTGTAATTTTAGAGCCTAGGAACAAGTTTTAGAGGATTGAGGAACAGGGTGTAAAGTTCACTCATCCTCCATAGAAAAGGGAGGATCCTCCGACCAGACGGGTGTTGTGTCTGGTGGCCACTGCCCAACGGTTGATGTCGGGACGTTGTATATATGCTAATCGCGTGGTAAACTCTAATTGCGCGATGCAGGTTTGCGTGACGTCATGTCATTGATGCGTAGTTCATATGTGGCGATGTAGATGCCGCCACATCACTCCCCTCCGGAGACCGGAGGTCGATAGTGGGCTGAGTCGTGTATCTTGCGATGCTTGCCAGTGCCAGTTGTGGTTCCAGTGAGTCGGAACCGGGTGCCGCATAGTTCACGGTGAGTCGGAACTGTCTGCGGTGATACCCCAGTGAGTCGGGGTGGCGCTGCGTTATGCTCCAGTGAGTCGGAGTGTACAGCGCTGGGTTGAGGCTGAAGGTGATGACCAGGAATGCGCGTCCGCTGCATGCTGGTGGTCAGGATACCTGTTGAAGCCGATGCTGGCTGGCTGTGTGACTCGCCGCTCGAAAGCTTGAGGAAGTGATGCTTGATGACGTCACGCTGAAGGAGTTGCACGAAGGCTGCGCTGACGTTCATGCTCGGGGTCACCAATTTAGAGGCATGAGGAACAGGGTGTAAAGTTCACTCATCCTCCATAGAAAAGGGAGGATCCTCCGACCAGACGGGTGTTGTGTCTGGTGGCCACTGCCCAACGGTTGATGTCGGGACGTTGTATATATGCTAATCGCGTGGTAAACTCTAATTGCGCGATGCAGGTTTGCGTGACGTCATGTCATTGATGCGTAGTTCATATGTGGCGATGTAGATGCCGCCACAAAGTTACCTGTTAGCAGTATTATCCTGTTAAATCCCATCTCTAGTTTGAACCATGAAAAATAGTGTTTTCAAGATAAACATATTCACTACAATTTTCAAGAAAAAACAATTATTTTTATTAAATCTTGAGCTCCAATTTTCCCCGTTATTCAAGGAGATTTTGAAGTGGCAATAATTGTATTTGATGAAACCGAACTATTACCATTTGCCCGTCTAGAGGTGCCATTTGGACCATAGAGCGTGTAAGTAGGTCCGACCGAGCGATTTCAGGATCGTTAAAATGTCGAGACTGCCGGCCCTGGAGGATACTACCCACATTTTTAATCTAGAACATAATATATCGAACGATTTTCCTCATGTATATTTGAAACTTTGGCAATAGCTGCTATGGATAATTGTGGACTGTGATTGAAGACAGGAGAAAAAAAAACCGTCAAGAGCGAGTCGGACTCGCGCACCGAGGATTCCGTACCATCATTGATATTTAATTTTTTATTGATGATTTCTGAAAAAGTGTGCTAGTTAGAGACATCCGTTTTATTTTTCCTGTAATCTTTACATAAACTTCTATCACAGAATAATTTCAGATTTTTCTCTATGCAAACTTCGGAGATAAGCCAAGGCGGGGGCTTATGCCCCACATGCCCTATTAGCCCACTTTATTAAGACTTTATTAAGACCCCCTTTCAGTTCCTGTTGCAAAAAAAAAACATATATTTCTTATTTGCAAAATAGTTAGGCAATCGTCATCGAAAACTGTTCCAAATTTCAAGTTGATGGCATTAGTAGTTCTTGAGATATCCAGCTGTGAGAGACAGACAGACTGAGTCGCACCTTATGGGTTCCTTTTTACAATTTTGGTACGGAACCTTAAAAAAATTAAATGACACAGTGCACGAATAAAAAGCAAGTGTACACTTCTCCTGAATAAAACACAACAAAACATTCAAAGTTAATTTATTGAACAACTATTAGCTACAAATTTACAATGATCACGCTTTACGGTTACAGCATCAGCAGACATTCAGCTAAATATAATAATAATAATATTGTCGTTAATACCAATAAAGAAATTATATTATTTTACTATTTTATTTTGATAATTATATTATTTTACTTACAATAGGCCACCAAAACTTCCCTTACACATCAATAGACTGAGGAATTTAGTAAAATCACAGGAAAAACTATATATACCTTGGCAAAAAAATTTAGAAACTAAAACAATTATTTTTATTACGGGCAACACTTTTAATCCAGTGTCAATCCGTGTTTTAGAAATCTTTCTCCGTAAGTATTTTATTTTCATTACGGGCAACACTTTTAATCAAGTGTCAATCAGTGTTTTAGAAATCTTTCTCGGTACTCTAAATTATCGAGAGATTCTTCTTTTATTTTTTGCCAAGTAGCCCTACAATAAACTATAGTAATAACAATGCCATGATTTTTATTCTGCAAAGGGCTTTCCCCTCTAAAATCTTAAAATAGATAAAAAAAACAGAAGAGGAAATGTTGATTTAAGGTGACCGTCCACTGGTCCGCACCGGCCGCAACACATGCAACGTTTTGAACTGATTTGCCGATGGCATGCGTCTACTGTATCCGGACATTATCTCTTTTATGCTTTTAATATTGTCGATGTTTCCGATTAAACAATTATTCATATCTTTCTACTAATATAATTAGAAGCGAGTCATCCATTTTACAATGTTTTTGGCGGTTCTCACCTCAATATAAACACGTTATAACGCGCGTCACCTGCGGTAACGCATTTTTTGTTTATATATTTTTTGCGCCCGCTGCGGGCGGTACCGATAGTGAATGCAGTGCTTTATGAATTCATACAAAGCAAACCAAAAATCCATTGCGTGCCGTGCGTGCGTTGCGGCCCGTTGCGGACTAGTGGACGTTCACCCTTTATAGTGCAGCAAGCTTACCTAGCTTAGATTACCGAAAGTTTGTCCAACAGAGGATGCTATGAGGAAGGTTGTTACTTGTAAAAGACTTGGTTTATATATAAAATAATGTATAAAAGCCCTTTCCCGCATCTGTTGTCTTATTTGTGGTGTCTTTCATTGAAATGATTTCTGCATAACCTCAAAAATCATTAAATCTAAAATTCAATATCCTCAGTGTTTTCTCCCACTTTTTTCTCGAAATCACTATGGAAGAAAGACTCTTAACACTTATGAGCGTTAATCGCGCGTGGGATAGCAACGTCGCATTTCTAGAGGTTTTTCGTGATTATTACATTAAATTTAAATCAAAGGATATTTCCTTTGATTTAAATTTAATGCGCACTATCTACTTTTCACCGCCACTAGCTACTCTCAGCAGGCCAGGTGGACTTACTGCACTATAAATACATTTCTTTAGCTTATGATCAAGCTTGGCTTTTCACAATAAGCAGAAGACTAACTTACTACTCACATCGCTAACCAAATTAAGCACTGCGCCTACTAACACGGATTCAGCGAAGAGTTTAGCCGCAAAAACGGCATCAAACTTGAATGAACTTCATAAGGCCCCATTTAGCATGAGTTTAATTTAAAAATTTATCATACTGTATGTTATAAGGTGGGTACTTTCAAAGTGATGTTCTCAGGTTGAACTTGTACATTGACCGTGGACCGATTATGTCTCATATGCGATTTAACAAGATCTGAATTAACAAGCGCAGCCATTAGACTGAGCTCTCCCGCTAACACTGTGGCGCATATCAGTGACGCTAATCTTGCTGAGTTTTCTGCGGGACGCGCTCCAGCTCCTTTAACCCCTAGGATATCTAGACAGGCACCTTGTCCCGTCAAAATCGTACCTCCGCCAACTGTGCCGACCTCCAAAGACGGCATGGTACAAGTTACATACAGATCATCACCATTTTCGCCACAAACCTCCATGTTTGTTGAACAATTCGAGCTGGTCACATTCTGAGCTGGATCTTGGCCTGTGGCTATGTAAATAGCTGTTACCATATTAGCTGCATGGGCGTTATTCCCGCCTATGGACCCAGCTAAAGCTGAGCCAGAGAGATTCTTTATTTTGTTGCACCTAGCCAAAGTTCTGGCATCAGTTTTGAAGATGGTTCTTAAACTATCATTGGTTATCGTCGTCTCGCAGACAACTCTTTTACCCCTACCTTTAACCCAGTTAATGGCTGCAGCTTTTTTGTCTGAGCAATAGTTTCCAGATAAACTTATTACTTCCATATCTGGGAAGTAGTTTTTAAGTAATTTTAGAGCGTTTTCGGCTCCTTTTGAAACCATGTTCATACCCATTGCATCGCCTGTTGTAGCTCGAAATCTTAAGTACAATGTTGCTCCATCAACTCCTATATGAATCTCTTGGAGGCGAGCGAATCTTGATGTAGAATCGAAGGCTTCTTTTATTACAGCGTAGTTGTCTTTATTATCTATCCATTGCCGGCATTCATGGGCTCTTACAACATTGGGTAGTTTGATTGCTGGAGCTCTAGTCATGCCGACGTCTTCGACTACACTTATGACTCCTCTAGTACCTATGGCTTTAGCACCCCTATTTGTTGACGCAACCAATGCCCCCTCAGTTGTGGCCATTGGAATCATGTATGGTTTGCCATCGACGACCAAAGGACCTGCATAACCAACTGGCACACCAACATAACCAATCACATTTTCGCAGCAAGCGTTCAATACTTTAGAATAATCATAATTTAAGTAAGGCAGCTGTTTGATTGCCAATTCCGTTTGGAACCTTGATCCGATAACTTTTCGGCGCAATCTTACACCACGTAACGGATCTCCTGTTACTGCTTCTAGCCTATGTAAAGGTATATGGGACTGCTCGACTAACATGACCACTTCTTCGTCACTTAAAGAGACGCAGGCTCCCTCAGATCTGTATATTTCGAGGCATTCTGCCATTGGACGCTTTTTAGAGTTAAGTTTCGCCGCAGAAGAGCTCGGAGAAAGTGTAGGCCATTCATCTTCTAAAACACCTTCAGTTTGGGTTGAAACTTCAGAATTCGAGTCATCGCCTACTGAGAATTTAGGCTTATTTCTGGTCTGTTCTTGAACCACTTCTTTAACTGTCATGTCATTCATATCTATGACCCAGTTCCTTTGTTCTTCAAAGAAAACGAATTTTATAATTAGAGCGCAGAGCAAAGTTGCTATGACAATATAGTCGGCAGAAACTGAGAACCATTTGACATACGAATGTAAAAGAATATTGTCATTTGGAGCAGGGGTCAAAGTGTCTGTAGGACCTTCAATGATCCCATTATCAGAACTCCAAGGCCAACGGCTGGTCAAGTGGACGCATAACAGTCCTGCAGCCATAATCATCTTCACTCTTTGAACAACTGGATTCGGTTTGAGATCAGCTTCAGAAAACGGACTGTCAGGAGACATTTCTTTTCGTCCTGAAGCGAAGTCTGCTACCAGAGAAAGACAGGCTGGATAGAAGGTTACGAAGACTAGGTAGTCTACTAACAGGGCCAGGCAGGCGAAAGTACACATATGTTCTAGCCTGGGAACCCCAGATAGGGCTCCAACTCCTACTAATAAGACTGCTAAGAGAGTATCCAAGGTTGCTGTCGGTCCAAGCAAAGCCAATGCTCTTCCCACCCTCTTTCCCTGGTCTTCACCAGCAGACCACCCCGCCTTCGCCATTCTGGCGCCCCTAGCCACGTCAGCGACCAACAGAAACAGAAACGGGGCATCCTTAATACTCGCTAACTCGCTCCAGAACAAACTAGCCACCGCTGACGTGAAGATAAAGCTGGCAAATGTAGAAAACACCCCGGCAATGATGAGGAGGTACTTCGAAGCGATTTTGTGGAGGTTTGAGATTTGGTAGTAAGCATAGAGGAGTGCTGCGCAACGGACAAAGGTCATGATCACTGCGTCTGCGGCCTGGTATTCGGCCTCTAGTCCCGGGCATGCTCTAGCCCATCCCGCGCAGTGTTCCGATCTATTGCCCGGGCCATTTCTCTCGACGCTGGCAGCGCATGCGAGCAAGGCCAGGGTTGCGACGATCACTTCCCACTGGTGACGAGCGCAGAACTCGCCGTGAGCTCCCCACACTTTCATTTCTACTGCTTAGCTGCTTAGACAGCTGATATCTGGAATTAAAGAAAAGGGAGAAATTAGTTTTTGAGGTTTTTAAATGGGCGAAATTGGATATTATGGTAGACTAGCTTTTGCCCGCGGTTTCCCACAAAATCCCACGGGAACATGCTACCGGAAAATCCTTCCTTATTCCTTGCCTACATTATAAAGAGAACCTCTGTGCAAAATTTCAGCTTTCTAGGTCCAAGGGTTTGGGCTGGGCTGGGCGTTGATCAGTCAGTCAGTCAGGACTTCTCTTTGGCTGTCTTTGATGTTCGAAAAAAACTCACTGTACTGAACGAGTTCATTTCGTGTTTTTCTTCAAATAAAAAGTCTTGGCAATGTGGGTTGATTACTGTTTTTGCTTCTTTAAGGCCCCAAAGAAAATAGGAGTGGTTTTACATCAACGGTGCAGTGAGATTTGAACTTATGACCTCTTCGCTGTAAATCTATTATAACTCGTATAGCTAAGTGAGGTGTTAAAGAAATATTAGATGTCCATAAGGTAAGTTTTCAGTAGGTAGGTATTCAAAATGCAAAATGGTAAAAAAAAAAGAATTTTCTTGAATTTCAATGCATTCATCAAGGTCCAAGCAAATGTGATATTTAAAGAAATGAACCTTCATTTCGAGTTGAAGACCTTCAAATAAATATGGCATATTTATTATTGAATTTGCAGAATTTCTTGTAACTATGGACTTCTGTAATTTATGTGTAGGCCGTGTATTCTTTCAGTTTCTCTCTATTTAAATATTTGCATATAATAATGTTCGATGTTCACAAATATAAAAGCATTATAGTAATTACTGAGTCTGATTGCATTTAGTTATAATTTTCAATGTTTATGAGGAACTTTGGCTCCTGAGATACAAGTATCTTTTTACTTAGTTCAGGAGCCAGCTGTTCAACCTGATTTTGACTACCACTTGTACTAACATGTTTAGTGTATGTGTTTTATGTGTACAAAACTTATTAAGTATTTTTTTGTTTTTAAAGTGTTGTTTTACTAAAATTTTATTTGTTTTTGTATGAGCTATTTATAATTTAATTTTTTTTATTTTTAACACATTTTAATAGTAAATTTTCTGTGTGTACACACAGCAGCAGGTGAAGTTACTAAAAACTGTCAATTTTGAACTTAAGCATCAACATTTTAAGGTTTAAAATAATTTGGAGAAATTTGACAGTTTTGTATAACCTGATGTGCTGTTGTCTGTACGATTGTATCCACGTGCAGGTGATTAGCGGTCATCACAGACTACAAGAGCCCATTATATTAAAAACATATTATTACATACTTAGGTATATTTTTCGTCAAATCTCATTATGACCGGATATGATGTTGAGGTCAAATTCTAGACTAACCGGATGCAGGTGAATACTAGGTGCAGTAAAATGACACTTCATAACTGTCATTTCGTTAAAAAAAATGTTCCCATTTGACAGCGAAATGACAGTAACAGTGACATTAGAAATGTAATTTGACTGCAGCTAATAAAAAGTCCGACCATAGTATTTTCCATGGGGCAGCGGCCTAGCTGCCCTCCACAACCCAGTTTATTTATTTATTTTATTTTATTTATTAGGGACAAAAAACAGTTACATGCTGCAAAATACAAGAAAATACTTAAACTAAGATTTAACAAACATGTAACCCACACCATTGTCCACATTTTAACTAAAGGTTAAAAGTGATGAAAGAGAAAAAAAAAGACAAAATAATAGCTGCTAAGTACTACAATAATTCTGTGTTGCTAAGATGAGCTAAGTTACTGGGTAATACGATACCCCTTGGTAAGACTGGTTGTCAGACTTTCGGGCTTCTGACGACCCGTAACGACTGTCAAAGATCTACGAATGACAGCCGGGACCAACGGCTTAACGTGCTTTCCGAGGCACGGAGGGGTCTCGGTGTGTTAAGATGGTCACCCATCCAACTTAGCCATGACGCCATGAGTCTCTTCGAGATAACTACCAATATAGTAAGATAAGTCGATGAGGAATTAAAAACCGGCCAAGTGCGTGTTGAACCACGCACAATGAAGGGTTCCGTAGTTGGAATGAATTTATCCCAAGAACAAACTTAACATTGTAGTTGAAAAACATGTTCTCTCATACATTCCAACAGTAAATATAAGTTGGTCGACTATTCCTCGTTAAGGTTTATGCGCCAGGGTAGCCCGGGAAATTCAAAATTTCTTAGGTTTTTTGCAATTTGTAGGTCAGTGTGAGCTTGCATGTTGATTAAAATATGATTCGCGGCCGTAGCTAATATGGCTTTACAGAATTATAATCATTAGAATCAGCAATACAACTCCATAAGTTAGCATTTACCTCAAATCTAGCGAGGTTTGAGATAAATGCTAACTTATGGAGCTGTATTGCTGATTCTAATGATTATAATTCTTTAAAGCCATAATAGCTACGGCCGCGAATCATATTTTAATCAACATACAAGCTCACACTGACCTACAAATTGCAAAAAACCTAAGAAATTTTGAATTTCGCGGGCTACCCTGGCGCTTTCGCCTTAACTTGTAAAGCCTACTTAGCTGTGATAGTTTTCCTTTTAACTTTGTTATAAGTATGTTATATGTTCGCTTGTTGTATGTTTGAGTTGTATGTACTGAATTTTTTCACATACTTACCCAAACATAACCATTTTGCTGGCAGGGCACTTGACTCTAACAAAAATTAACACTTTGAAACTTAATATTACGCAAAATCCCTGAATCAAAAAATAGTTTTGACAAACCCGCAATAATTTTGAAAGGCCTATCCAACGATACCCCACCCCGTGGGATAGACGAGAAAAAAATATCATCCCCACTTTACGTGCAAGAGATGCAGAGAGGTAACCTACAAATTTTTTTTTTAGTACTTTGTCGCCTTGGTTAGTATTTATACCCATACCAAATTACAGGTTTCTTTCAGACAGAGACGGACACGGCGAAACTATAAGGGTTCCTTGTTGACTACGGAACCCTAAAAAGGCCTTTCAGAAACTGGAAATAAATAATCTAAATATAGGATTTCAATTCTAAACCCACAGCACTAAATATAGCTTAATCCAAACACCGGTAATTCCGCTAACTCGTTACGCACTACACACAACACTATTTATAAACAAAACATCGGATACGATACACAGTTACGATTCGCTCGATAAAACGACAACACTAGTGACCTACAAAGAAACCAGTTTTGGAGTTGTGTGCTTAAAACGGACAGATGACCGTGATAGCTTTCTACGAAACATTGACATTATAAAGGTATTTTATTAAAAATGAAAGTAAGTTCAATTTTTCCTTGTTTTTGTGTTTTATGGGCGCTTTGTCTACTTTTAATTTCCGGGAAAAGATGGTTTTTTCCAAGGGTCACATAATCGGCTCAATCGGTAAAAAACCGGTAAAGAGCGAGTCGAACTCGCGCACAGAGGGTTCCGTTCTGATTTCTGAAAAAGTGTGCTATTTAGAGACATCCTTTTATTTTTCCTGTAATCTTTACGTAATCTTCTATCACAGAATAATTTCAGATTTTTCTCGAAGCAAACTTCGGAGATAATGGCGGGGAACGGTATTTTTTTAACATTTTTCATCAAAAGTAGAAAAATGTGCGGCTTAAAAAAAAAAATGTTTGAGAATGTGCAAACAGCGTTCTTTCATATGATACCCCACATGCCTTAGTAGCCCTACTTAGATCTTTTAAGAACACCTTTCAGTCCCTGTTCCAAAAAAAAAATATAAATAATTTTATTTCTTTCTTATTTGCAAAATAGTTGGGCTAACGTCATATAAAAGTGTTCCAAATTTCAAGTTGATATCATTAGTAGTTCTTGAGATATCCAGCTGTGACAGACAGACAGACTGAGTCGTACCATAAGGGTTCCTTTTTACCATTTTGGTGCGGAACCCTAAAAATTAAAATTAATTGAGTACGTAAGCGCATCACTTCAGAAGGGTTGCACCTATTTGGCTAATTCTTTTTTGTTGTGTTTGTAATAATTATTGTCAGGATAAGGTTGTTGATGAAAGAAAATGTTTGAAAAGTTGCCGGGAAAATTGGAAAATTCGGGAAAACTGAATATGCTTTTTCCACGGGATTTTTTTAAGTATTATTGAAATTTTGACAGGACAACGTTTGTCGGGTCAGCTAGTTTTATATATTTAAAATATTAAAATAAATTAACTATGAAGGAAAACACCGTGAGCCAAGCGGCGCGGCCGCCTATGTCCTAGAACCAAAAAATCGAAGACATGTGACATCATGATCATCACATCATCACATAACATGGTGTTTTTCTATCTATAATATGTATGTATTTACAAAAAAAAAACAAATGTATTTACGTAGTTTATCAGCCATCTCGTTACCATAACACAAGCATTAGGTTGCTTAGCTTGGGACTAGATGGCGTTGTGTGAAATGTCCAAAGATATTTATTTATTTATCTACCAACCCGCACTGGGCCCGCTCACAGAAAGACAGAAGACGCTTGTGTCCCAGCAGTGGGAACGTGGTAGCCGGTAGTAAACTCTCTGTGGTAGCCCGCAAAATTCATTTTTTTTGGGTTTTTTGTCTTTTTTTTTTGCAAATTGCAAAAGACCCAAAAAAAAAATGAATTTCGCGGGCTACCACTGCGCATGCTCCTTCAGTTAAAATAGTATTAACAACTCTGTATATTTCCAAGTTGATTGAGAGCCTCCGGGCAAGTGATAGAAATCCGACGACTGACAAAACACGAAGTTTGTCGAGAGTTGTACTGTAACTCTGTAAGCAAATATGTAATCTGAATCCTCATCGCATTCTCCTCACGTATGCTTCACGTAGACTGTGAATAATATTATATCCGTGATAGGCCTTATGAATATGAAATTATTATGCTGTGAACGATACTGTAGGAAGACAATACAACACTATAATCAATGACGTATTATAGATAGACGCGTCATACACGAACATCAGTGCTTTCAAAAACAGCGTAAGCCATGATGTACCAACATACCACTATATACTGGCCGCAAAGAAAAGGAAAGACGCATGCCAATACCTTTTGTAAGAAAGAGATGAATATACTTATTTAATTACGTCACTAGCTGCTGCATGTTCACTGGCGCGCGTGCGTGACTGATATCACGCCGGGCAATTACCCTTCATTTAATATCCCATTTTTGAGCCCGGGTAACGCATCTAAAGGTAATATATCATTGACTATAATAGTTATTTATGCAACTGACGTATAACACTCATGTGATACTATTATCCCACCTCGTAAAACCCACATTCGTGTTTTAATACCTAATTATGTACAGTTGCATACAAGACTTTATCTACATCCATCTTTTCAATCCTCTATAAAAGGTTCTGAAACAGTTTTTTGCAATACTAATACTCGTATGAACATGGCGGCCGGCGTCATAGTATACGACGTGAATTCGAATAAGTTCTTTTTTTTAATTACGGCGCTGTTGTAGTGAAACGCGCGTGCATTACAATGTTCTTTTTTTGAAAACGAGTTGCATTATGAAATTCAGTACAACATTAAAGCACCCGTTTGGATGCTATTATGGTTACCATGGTTACTATGACACTGGCTGTTTTAATGTTGGCAATAAGCTAACTGTTTCAGAAACTTTTATAGAGAATTTATAGCATGGGTGTAGATAAAATAATATTTTTTATTAGAACAAAAACAAACATACGATGTTTGATTAAAATTCAGGCGAGAGACATCCACTGCTGGATTAAGGCATTTTTGCTTATTTTGAGGAGCAACTACTTATTTTGAAAGACGGCTGCTTTATTTGGGGTGGCTGCTTATTTTGAGGGGCGACTGCTTATTTGGAGGGACGGCTGTTGGGGCCGCTGCTTATTTTGAAAGACGGCTGCTTTATTTGGAGTGGCTGCTTATTTTGAAAGACGGCTGCTTTATTTGGAGTGGCTGCTTATTTTGAAAGACGGCTGCTTTATTTGGAGTGGCTGCTTATTTTGAAAGACGGCTGCTTTATTTGGAGTGGCTGCTTATTTTGAAAGACGGCTGCTTTATTTGGAGTGGCTGCTTATTTTGAAAGACGGCTGCTTTATTTGGAGTGGCTGCTTATTTTGAAAGACGGCTGCTTTATTTGGAGTGGCTGCTTATTTTGAAAGACGGCTGCTTTATTTGGAGTGGCTGCTTTATTTGGAGTGGCTGCTTATTTTGAGGGGCGATTGATTTTTTCAATTGCAGCCCGGAGTTTAGATTTTTGCCTGTTTATCAATCGATCAATAATTATTGATCGAAGCTTATTGTGCAGTAAAATTTACTTTAAATCGAAGGTATTTAAATATGTTAAGAACTTACCAAGCTAAAAATTGAAGATAAAATACAGAAAATAAGCACTACACTTCTGCCAACTCCTTTGGGAAATATACGTACAGGCGTAATATTATGTTTAATTGAACTGAAATCGAAACAATTGTACCAATGACCCATTCTGAACCTTAAAAATCAAACGATAATTTTTTGCCGGTCCCCAAATTAGCGTTGCCATAAAAACTAGACGCCAATACATTCTCAAGTAATTTTAGACTCTATCTGCATAGTTTTTGAGGTAATAATTGAATGGTTTATTTGCTAATATATATTCTGAGAGGTATTTCATAATGGCAGTATCTACGTATGTATGACCTTGTGTGTTACTCAAATGAGTTGTTGGTTAAGATGTCTTTGAGTTTGTTTAACCTCAAGACTGATTTCCATGCGTTTTGGGGTTACAGAAAAAACTTGAATAGTTCAATCAAATCAAATCAAAAGGCCCTCCATCCAAGCGTGGTTTAGCTCCGTGTGTAAGTGAAATGGCGTTATGGCTGTCTAGTTTGACGCGCGAGATAGAAGACTCACACGCACACCGGAATTATGTCGTTGCAAATAAAATCGTTAAAAATTAAAAATTATCAGCTGTCCTGTACCTACAAAACTTCAATACCTATTGGACCCAAATGACCATTTAGATTTTTTGGCAGCTATTGCCAAAACGATTTCTTGGTGGATCTAGTAAGTATCGAAATACTAAATGAAGGATTGACTGTGGACGTATTAGCTGTTTCCTGTGCTGTCCATACCTCTAAAAACGAAGACAGATGGTAAGTAGGCAGTGTTGGCATCAGGTTGGCACCCTGACATACAAAGGAAAGGATAACGAACTATAATTGAGCTAAGCAGTATGTCAAACCATGCGCGTTGTTAGAAAGTCGACGACATAGAATTTCAAGTGACAGCGAAAACAAAACGAGAATTTTTCCTTTAATGTTACTATATATAATTCTTCTGTACGTGTGTTTGTCACCTAACTTTTGAGTCGTCTTTAGCACTCACTCTCTTGAGTCGTCTTTTGCACTCACTCTCTTGAGTCGTCTTTAGCACTCACTCTCTTGAGTCGTCTTTAGCCTCCTAAACGGCTGGACCGATTTGCTTATATTTCAAGGGGTTCCTGGATGGTTTGAAAACACAATTGGACCCAGTAGGTGGCGCTGCAGTCGGGTTCTAGGATCGTTTAGACAGGACAACGTCTGTCGGGTCTACTAGTTTTGTATAAAAAGGGTTGTAGTAGTACTTCTGACAAAAATTGCTGGATCACATGAAGATGACGAAACTTGGGTGCGCCATGGGACAAATGTGAATCCGGGAGAATAGGACTGCAGACATCTTCCTGCAGTCGTAGACAAGGGCGGATTTAAGGTGCCTCCCCAGACGGTATTTTTGCTGTAGGTATATTAGTTGCTGTCCCATAACTTCAGCGACGAAGATGTAGAGGATGTTTTGCAAGGCGCTGAATATAAAGTAGACCTTCCTTGTTTGGTAGCTTTGAAGGGAGAGCTAAAAATTTGGCAACAGATTAGAGAAAATATCCCAGTATCTCCAGCAGATGCCCACAAAAGAGCAACGGTGCTGCCAAATAAAGTGGATTTTCTATGCAAATTTTGAATTATTGAAATTGGGACAGGACATCTTCTGTCGGGTCAACTAAACTGCTTTGCAAAAAAAACGGGCACCTTACAGTTATTGGCTTTTCTATGGATAATATTAATATTTTTAGTATGTCGTTAGCATAAATGACTAGAAATTTCTTATTATCATTGAGAATATAGTTTTTAACCCTTAAATCCTGGAATCGGTGTTTTAGTCAATGTAAACAGAAAGTCGTGTTAAAATGGAAATTTTTAGGGTTTATTTAAATTAAGACTACGAGTATTTTTATGGTATTTTAATAAAAAAAGACATTAAAAAATAAAAATTAATAACGAGTATGACCTCTCCTTGCAGCGATTACGGCATGTAATCGTCTTGGCATACTTTCCACCAGGTTTTTGATGGTGTCCTGTGGAATGTGTTCCCACTCAGCCGAAATCACACCTGATGTTTTGTGGAAGGTCGTTGGACAAGTCGTACTCGCCGTTTCAGGAGGTCCCAGACGTGCTCAATGGGGTTAAGTTCGGGGCTCCGCGCTAGCCAATCCAGACGACGAATACCGACCTCTTTCATATAAGCATCTACGTCGCCAGAACGGTGGTCCCGAGCATTATCGTCTATGAAATGGCATCTTCACCAATTACAGTCAGTGCGGGCTGTGCATGTTGACAAATTATTCCTGTTATATACCTTTGCGCATTTAGTGAGCCATTTGCAATGAACACTATCTCGGTACGATAGCTGGAAGTTACGCCCGACCAAAACATAACGGACCTTCCACCATAAGGGGTGATTTCTTCAAAACACACGTCGGCATAGCGTTCCCCTGGTCTTCGTAACACTCGCCGACGTCGGTCCTCACCATTCAGGCAAATTCGAGCCTCATCGGAGAAGAGTACGCTACTCCAGTTACCTAGTGTCCAAGATAGACAATTTCTAGTGAACCTCGGTCGAGCAATCCGGTACTCACGGAGTAAATTGGGGGCCCGCACTGGTCGTCGACTGCGTATATCAACCGCTAAAAGCCTCCTCCTCACTGTCCATAGGCTAACTTGTGCTCCTCGTACCTCTTCAAGGTTTCTTTTGAGGTCTATGTAACTGCATTTGCGATTACTCAATACCTGAGTCACTAAATAGCGGTCGTCTCGTGGTTGTGTGCAACGTTTTCTCCCACAACCTTGCCTTCTTTGAACGGAACCTGTCTCTTGGTATCGAGTCCATGTTCTTTGGACGGTGGAACCACTCACGTTTAACGGCTGTGAACCGTAACATTGGCTACACCCCACTTCCAGCAGCACTATAATTTTACTAGCTCTTGTTGCTTTTTCTGCCATTATAATCGACACAAAGATATCTGTTTTAAGTCACAATGAGGCAGGATTATGCGACAAACATAAATTATTCTAATAAAAATAACGAGAAGTTAGTTTTAGTTGCCTGATAACCATTTAACCGCAAACCCGCGAATAGTAAGTAAAAAGTCATAAACTGAAAAAGGGATTATTATTATTAAAAACAACAGTTCTGAATTTGAAATTAACTTTTTTTCATACCCAGACTCATTATTATGTGCCAGGAACATAGTTTGCCTATTAAAACCTCATGAGAACTAAATGATTACCAATAATGTAGAAAAATCCAAACTGCCCGTTTTTTTTGCAAAGGAGTGTAGTTATATCTATTTTTAAACGATAAACAAATGATTAATGACGACGATACTATAATCGCTAGATGCTGTGGCTAGGATTTGTGATAAAATCTATAACGTCAACCAATACAATACATCCATTGTCACTAGAATGCTAAAGAACTATATGTGTAGGTTAAAATACATGAATTGTGATTCTAATGCTGACGGAAGTCAGTTAGTTTGCGTATATTTTAGATAATAAAAAGAAATAACAACCTAATTCAGTTCAGAAAAAAAAACCGGTCAATCATTGCTCCTAACAAATTACAAGGGCGTAAAGTGGCAAAAAGATTTTTTCATTTCTCCTTTCGCTGGAAAAAATTTACTTAACGAAATCATAAAATAAATTAATTAAAAGCCTGTGGGCAATGAATTTGCGAATAAAAGTTTTGGTAATCGCTTAGAAAGTACGGGTTCGCGGCACTTTGCGGCCTCGCGCTCCTGACTAAAACGCTGGATGTTGCGGCCGTTGCGGGTGAAAAAAATCGACAGTGAAAAATAAATCGATTTTTTATTAATCGATTTTTTGTATTATGTAAATCGATTATAATAATCGATTTTTATTGAAAAAAAAATCGATTTTTAATCGATTTTTTCCATAATCGATTATTTTTTCACATCCCTAGCAATAGCGAGCTCGTGGCTAAGTAATAACAGCCGCACGGGTCGATCCGTCAGGTTAAGCTACGCTTGCCGGGGTTGGTCAGTGGATGGGTGACCATCTTTACATATCGAGATTCCTCCGTGCCTCGGAAAGCACGTTAAGCCGTTGGTCCCGGCTGTTATTCGTGGATCTTTGACAGTCGTTACGGGTCGTCAGAAGCCTGAAAGTCTGACAACCAGTCTTACCAAGGGGTATCGTATTACCCAGTTACTGGGTTGTGGAGGTCAGATAGGCAGTCGCTCCATGTAAAATACTGGTATTCAGCTGCATCCGGTTAGACTGGAAGCCGACCCCAACATAGTTGGGAAAAGGCTAGGCAGATTGATCCCTAGCAATAGCGAGTCGGACTCGCGCACTGAGGGTTCTGTGAGTTTTTTGTTTTTTAACGTTTTAAGGGCCACTTGCGTTTTCGTGGGTTATCCTAAATAACTCGGAGTTAAACAGCTAACTCAGGGTTAATCAAATAATAATTTATCTTGCGCCACCAAAAGTAGTCTTGTACCACCAAACTTACTGAAATGGCTACCTAATCTTTTCAGCTCACGTAAACAAACATACTTTCTTAATCTAAATACTTCAATCAACTCAGCCTACCGCAGCCCACTGCTGGACATAGGCCCCTCCCAGGCTGCGCCACAACACCCTGTCCTCCGCCTTCCGCATCCAGTCTGTCCCAGCCACCTTCTTTAGGTCGTCGGTCCATCTAGCTGGGGGGCGTCCCACACTACGCTTGCCGATACCCGCCTCCACTCCACAACTCGTCTGCTCCACCGGCCATCGGTCCTTCGATAACCATGGCCAGCCCACTGCCACTTCAGTTTGCTTATTCTGTAAGCTATGTCGGTTACTCCGGTTCTTTTCCGGATAACTTCATTCCTGATTTTATCCTTCAAAGAAACTCCGAGCATAGCCCGCTCCATAGCGCGCTGAGCGACCTTGAATTTGTGGACCAGCCCGACTGTTAGTGTCCACGTTTCAGCAACGTATGTCATAACGGGCAGGACGCAAATACTTAGTTAACGAAAAAATCAATGAATTATTCAAGACATTGGTTCTCCTTGAAATATGTCCTATCGATTTGTCGCAACTGGTTTTCGAGAACAGGTCAAAAGTTATCCACCTCATTGGACACGCTCGTCATCGTACACCTCATCCAGCGTTTTCAATCACTATCAATCATAGGCTTCTTAGCCCTTACCCTCATCAATCATATATTACAGTATGATGAGTCGCTCGATGCCTTTGCAAGTACCGAACTGAGGTTCCTGCAAACTGCTAATGCTTACCTGGAGTCTATTGCCACTCCTAGTACTATCTCTGCGTCGTAGATATTACTTATGTTTTTCTTATGTGTATTAATTTTGTGGTGTGTTTCATCTTGTTTTAAATGTATGTTATAATATTGTTTTAGTTTATATCTGTACCTATATATGACCTATAACTTGTATGTGTAGTATTTTACTGTTAGTGTAAGTTGGTCAGTTAAATAAATAAATAAATAAATAAATAATCTACCTGCCTTTTCCAAACTATGTTGTGGTCGGCTTCCAGTATAACCGGATGCAGCTGAATACCAGTATTTTACATGGAGCGACTGCCTATCTGACTTCCGCAACACATTTACTGTGTAACAGAATACCCCTTGGTAAGTCTGGTTGTCAGATTTTGGGCTTCTGAATACCCGTAACGACTGTCAAAGATCTACGAATGGCAGTTGGGACCAACGGCTTAACGTGCTTTCCGAGGCACGGAGGAGTCTCGGTGTGTAAAGATGGTCACCGATCCACATCCATCTCCTTTTTTACCATTGTGGTACGGAACCCTAAAAAAGGGTTTTATGATTCTCAATGTCTTACTTAAAATAATAATTATTAATTTTAATATTATCATCAGTAATTTGTAATACCTACACTAGTGCCGCCATTTATTAACTTAAAATTTGTAATAACTTTTGACCGAGTGATCTGAATTTAATGAAATAAAGACTAAATGTTACCTCAACATACGGATTATGACTATGTTTCCAATCCCATAAATCTCTTGAAAAGAAGTACATGTGAATTTTAAAATCATCCCCTATTTTACCACCCTTGCGGGATGATTTTACAAAAACACTGAAACACGTCATTCTTTATTTCTTACCAAAAGCATACATTTGAATTTTCAATTTCATATCCCATCCCATTTTCATACAGACTTTCATCCCCTATATCACCCCCTTTAGGATTACGCTTGAAACAAAAAGTAGCCTATATCCTTCCCCAGGATGCCATCTATCTCCTTGCCAAATTTTATCGAAATCCATTTAGTGGTTTAAGCGTGAAAAGGTAACACACAGACAGACAAGAGTTACTTCTGAATTTATGAACAAGCCAGTCAATGTAATTTCATTCACGTTACTCATTTTCGGCGCAGATTTTTATCTGGACTATAATAATTATATTATTATAATAGTATCAAAAGAAACCCGGTTTTATAATATTGATAACAGTGTCCCACATAGAACAATAATTACGCGTTTAATAAACTCTCATACTCATTTAGCGTCCGTATACGAAATTATTCCGATTTCGCTGATTTACGCGATTTAAGAGACGTAATTTTACACTTAATAGTTATTTATGCAACTGACGTATAATGCACAACATGAAAGATCATTTCAATTATGATCTGATGAATGAGCTGCTTTTTTATTTTTGAAAAATATTTTTTTTTTGTTCCTTTTCCGGAACGTGTAGTTCGAAAATGGGTAGGAATTCGAAAAAAGTATATAAGATAAAAGTTGTAAAAAAAATTATGTGCTTTCATTAGGTACCTACATAGAAAATATTTTTTGTCTACGACGCGACGCATCGTTTTAAAGATATTAGCGGAAAACTCAAAAGTGGGAACTTTTATCCCCCACTCCGGCGCACTTCTTAGTATGAGACTTAGAGGGACTTTTAGTATGTTTACTCCCTAAGTACCCTGAACCCCTTTCTGAAGAAATCGCTTACGTCCCAGCTCACCCTTTTTGGTCATTTGTTGAGTAGACTAATGTTAAAAACTAACTAAAAGTCTGAGCATAGTGGTCGAAAGCGCTGTTCCTGAGCATGAGGTCTCAGGTTCGATTCCCAGGTCGGGCAACTGTTATTAGGTTTTTCCATCAGGAATTCCTGAGCAGCAGCCCGCAGTCTGGATTAGTGCCCGGTTGGTGGCAATACGCTCGTACCCTATCACATGGGGCTTAGACATAACCAAGTCATAATATTTTGTATTTTTTTTTTGTTGGGTTCTATTATTATGACGACACGGTTGGCGCAGTGGTTGAGCGATTGACTGCTGCGCAGCATGTCGCGGGTTCAATTCCCGCACGGAACAAATATTTGTACGACCTACAAGTATTTGTTCCGAGTCGGGGTGTTTTTCTATCTATAATATGTATGTATTTACAAAAAAAAAAAAATGTATATAAGTAGTTTATCAGCCATCTCGTTACCATAACACAAGCATTAGGTTGCTTAGCTTGGGACTAGATGGCGTTGTGTGAAATGTCCAAGGATATTTATATTTATTATTCTTTGATTATTATTATTATTTAATTTTATTTGAATTTAATTTGATTTATTTTATATTTATATTTGAATTTTATTTTTGAATCTCAATTTGTTAATATTTGTTTGTATTATTTTGTACCTGTATTATTTTGTATGACTTTCGACATTGTATTTTGATTAGTTTTAATGATTTCAACTTTGAAAATTTTAACTTTAATAATTTATATTTTAATGATTTCTTGTTTATCAAACTTCTTGGATTTACCTAGTTATTAATTGAATGATGTGGTCGCCTATAATTGGAAGCGCACACTTGTATTGTCCGTATGTATGTTAACAGGCATGTAACTGTGCAGCCTCTGTTGGCGATCCAATAAATAAATAAATAAAAATAAATAACTATTAAGCTAGGTAGCACCTCTGCCCAAGTTATCGAAACTCGTTGAAAAATGACGCTCATCAATTTTATCACACTCATCAATTTTTAAACGCAACTTCGCCATAAAAATTTTATATATTATATCATTAAAAAATTATGTCCACTGTAAATCAAGTTATAGGAGATGTAATTATTATAAATTCATGTACGCACAAAGTCAAAACGGCCATATATTTCCAGAATAAGCTGAGCCACAGAATAAATAATAGTACTAACGTACAGAAGTTGCACTCCTTTGATCTTGAAGAAAGCCGCTTTTATAATAGCCTACAAAATCATTTTCCACCCACGCGCAAGCTAAATTGCACTTAATCGCCGCGCTTGAGAGTTGTTATTACTTTGTGTGCTTTCTCGACCGTAACATGCCTACGCCGCTTAACCGAGTACTAGGGCTGTCCTGTTGTCTTTTATTATTGTAAACCGGATGACTTTTTTTACCGTCTCGAAAAAATTGGGTATATTAGGTGAACAGAGTAGAAGCCTATGGCATAGCTAACTGTTTTTTTTTTTCAAAAAAAAAATCAAAAGTTCTAATCATATGCAGGCTGCATATGATTTGAATTTTGATATTTTTAAACGATTTTTTTTTTTTTTTTTTCAAAATTGCTGTTTTTAAGGTACAAAAATGAAAAGTTTACATCGAATTTGTAGTATTTATTGGTACTTTGATAATTTTTTCTGTCTAAGCTATTGAAAAAAAAACTAGGTATGCCATAGGCTTCTCAAATCAAATCAAAGATTTTGATTTGATTTGATTTGATAGGCTTCTACTCTGTTCACCTAATACACCCAATTTTTTTCGAGACGGTAAAAAAAGTCATCCGGTATACAAGGTGTAACATAAATAATAACCCACAACCTCTTAAGGGGTCATTGTACTCATCATTATGAACAACTTTTACTATGGGACCAAACCTGAAATCGCGAAAAAAAATCAGCTGACCAGTACATTTATCTACATCAAACTCGTCAAAATGTAGGGAGCAGCTGATTTTTTTTTCGCGATTCCAGGTTTGGTCCCATAGTAAAAGTTGTTCATAATGAGGAGTACAATGACCCCTTAAGAGGTTGTGGGTTATTTATGTTACACCTTGTATATGAGTTGTATCAGATAAGACATTACATCAAAGTGAAACAACTCTAGATAGACTGTATTTAGAGTTGTTTCACTTTGATGTAATGTCTTATAATTTTTTTCCATTCTCTGTAGTTCCTAAGTATTATTAAATTTTAATGTAGCAAAAATCCTAAATCTAACAAATAATTTTAATGAATTAAACTTCGAGTTCTTCTGTTTACTAGAACATCCGTCCACACAACAACTGCTAGTATTACGTTTTAATTTTGATGTCATAAGTAGTCATAACGAAGGGTGCACAAAAAACAAAAATAAAATAATAATAAATACGACGGGTTCGGTCAGAGCCTCAGAGGCGCGGCGCGGGCAGCGGTGCGTGGCGTGATTGCGTCGTACGTGACTCGCTGAGCGCGTATAGACCCCGACTGACCATATATACTAGTCTATGCGACTGACTAGCAACCCTTAGTTGCCGCGCGCTGTAGGTACTTATCTCGAGCGGAATGTACCAGTGCAAGAGGCCTGGCTGAGCTCTCTTTGTACTGAAAGTGTAGACAATCAAAGGTCCCACAAAACGCCCGCCCTTCACCACTTCCTAGTGCTTTAGCTGGGAAGAAGAAGTAGCGCAACAAACTGTCCAGCAGCACAGCTGTCTGTTCAGTTCAGAAGAACTTGATTCTATAGAATAATATGTAATTCGAGGCATTATAGTGTACCTTCATGAATTTGAGACAATAGAAGAACGGGGGATAAGGGAAGGCACCAGTAGAAAAGACCTTAAAAGACTATTATACTACCTCAGGGGGTAAGTCCTAAGTCCGTCCGTCCGTCTGACATAACGATCCATCAAAACAAGTGTAAAAGTTTTTCGGACGGGCAAAAACACATCGGGACTTCGGGAGTAGGGACAACTGTCAAATCGTGTTGTCCGTCATACTTCGTTCGGGCCCCGAACCAATCATACGGAGTAGGAAACGCCCGTAACGAAGGCCAAAACTATGGGCTTCGTGCTTCGCGAAAAAAAAATCAGCTGTTCAGTACATATATCTACATCAAACTCGTCAAAATGTACTGAACAGCAGATTTTTTTTTCACGATTTCAAGGTTGGTCCCATAGAAAAAAAATTTCAAAAGGATGAGTACAATGACCCCTTTTCAGGTTTAGGGTAAACAAAAACTAATGTTTATTAAGATACAACCTGACACGGACCTACTAATTGCAAAAAAAACAAAAAAAAAAAGAATTTCGCGGGCTACACAGCGCAATCACCTTAAGTAATGAATAAATGACTAATAACCGGAGATTTATAGCTTGATGTCTTCGGCACAACTGTGCCTCAAGGACGGTATACATACGCAGTCAAAATAATGCATACTTAATGAATAATGCACAAAGCTGTTTATTCTTTCGACGTTTCCGCGAATTGTATGAATTGACGTCGCTACTTCAGCAGTTGTGATTCGGAGGAAACCATAAGGAGTATAAGGTTCTTGAATTATACATGACATACATACAGGTGGAGACAACAATACGACGAATAAACTGAACTTCGCTTACTTATATCAATCAATCTGCCTAGCCTTTTCCCAACTTTGTTGGGGTCGGCTTCCAGTCTAACCGGATGCAGCTGAATACCAGTATTTTACATGGAGCGACTGCCTATCTGACCTCCACAACACAGTAACTGGGTAATACGATACCCCTTGGTAACACTGGTTGTCAGAGTTTCGGGCTTCTGACGACCCGTAACGACTGTCAAAGATCCACGAATGACAGCCGGGACCAACGGCTTAACGTGCTTTCCGAGGCACGGAGGAGTCTTGGTATGTAAAGAAGGTCACCCACTCACGGACTAACCACGGCAAGCGTAGCTTACCCTGATGGATCGACCCATGCGGCTGTTATTACTTAGCCACGAGCCCCTCAAACGAACTTGGTATATGTTATGTATGACTAGGTCCTGCCTGTGACTTCGTCCGCGTTTCGTTTCATTTCCTGTTCCCCCGACCTACGCGTCGCATCGCATACCTGCCCGCGCTATTACTTCGTTCTTGCTTATCTAGCATTCTTTCTGATTTTTTTGGGTTCCGTACCTCAAAGCTTTAAGCAAATAAAGAATTTGAATTTGAAAAAAAACGGAACCCTTATAGGATCACTTCGTTGTCCGACTGTCTGTCGGTCTGTCAAGACCCTTTTTCTCAGGAACGCATGGAGGTATCAAGTTGAAATTAATATCAAATACGTAAGTCTGTCAGATAGAGTTCAAAAAAAATTAAGCTTCTAAGTCAACGCAATAAAAAAATACAGCCATATAAGCGACATATTTTGATACTCGCAAGTAAATCAAAACCATGGTACTTCCCGTTGACCTAGAATCATGAAATTTGGCAAGAAGCAAGGTCTCACAGCACAAGTAAAGGAAAAAGTTCGAAAATTGTTAATTTGTAATTTTATCACATTAACATTTTTTTACATCTGACAACGTATATGCAAAATTTCAGGATGTCGGTTCAGTGGTTTAGGCGTGAAAAGGTAAGAAACAAACAAACTTACTTTCGTATTTATAATATTATTAGTTAGGATGTTAGGATAGGATAGTCAAAGATAGTCAATAAAAATTCGAAGACATGTGACATCTACCAACCCGCATCAGGGGCCCTACTCCCTAAGTCCGTCGGTCCGTTTGAAATAACGATCCATCAAAACAAGTGTAGGTAAAAGTGAAACTTTTTGGACGGCAAAAACACATCGGGAGTAGGGACAACTGTCAAATCGTGTTGTCATTCATACTTCATTCGGGCCCCAAACCAATCATACATCCGTACGTGATACGGAGTAGGAAACGCCCGTACCGGAGGCCGAAACTACGGACGTCGTGCTTAGGGAGTGCACGAAGTCCGTAGGCCTCCAGGCCCGCGTGGTTACGTTACGGTCCACGCCCTCTAACAGAGAGGAGGTACAGTGTCCCAGCAGTGGGAACGTTATTACACAGGTGGATTAAGTTATGTTATACAATGTTTATTTATTTATTTATCACAAACACTGCTACCATTACAGGAAATTCCTAATGCGGTAGCGTGGTCCTTAATTAAACTATCTTATATGACTATCTTAAATAACATAACACATACAACATGACTTTTGTGAATTCATTCACAGAACATGAAAACAAATCGACCCTGTCAGCCGTGTCATTCAGTGCGTGCAAGGCGCGCGTCAGTGGCGCTTTGCTGAGTAAGTTGGTGCGTGCATGTGGCACTGCTAGTAACCGTGGCTTCCGACGCCGCGATACGTAATTGTCAGGCACACTCGGACAAATCTCCTTCAAAACACCGGAATTATAGATCTTACCAGTACTAGTCAATTGTGTCTCCTCTCATATTGAGAAAAATGAAAAATGTCTTGCTATCTTCCTTGATCTTGCAAAGGCATTTGACACAGTCTCAACTGGCCTACTCCTCAAGAAACTAGAATGGATAGGAATAAGAGGAATTTGCCTCGAATGGTTTAAAAGCTACCTGACAAACCGGAAACAGTACACAAAAGTAAGCTCTTTCACCAGTGATCAACTCCCCATTAACTTCGGAGTTCCACAGGGCAGTGTACTTGGTCCCACGCTTTTCATTATCTATATTAAGAGCGTTGACTCGGTACGGCATTTCATACAAACTTTCAAGTCCTTTTTTATCGAAATGAATGAACCGATTTTAATGAAACTTCATACGCATAAGTAGGATACATAGGTCTAAAAAGTTAGTAAAGAACATTTTCTAAATGTCTTATTTAAAAAAAGATAAATGGAAATCTCTGCTTCTATGGAATATTTAAAATCCGTCTAATTTTGCTGCAACACTATTTTTCGAAAATGTTCTTTACTAACTTTTTAGACCTATGTATCCTGCTTATGCGTATGAAGTTTCATTAAAATCGGTTCATTCATTTCGATAAAAAAGGACTTGAAAGTTTGTATGAAATGCCGTACCGAGTCAACGCTCTTAACGATATTCTAAACCTCTCTGTGAATAATGCTGACATTATAACTTATGCAGATGATACTGCCATCATATTTCACGGGAAAACGTGGGAACATGTACACTGTGTAGCTGACGAGGGATTGACACTAATCGCGAATAACCTGGACAAAAATCTCCTCACATTGAATGGCAGTAAAACAAAATATATTGTTTTCTCCAAGACCGCCGCTTCAAAACCTTCAGCACACCTAAAACTCAAATTGCATCACTGCTCTTCTAATATCTCCTCTTCCCCTTGTAACTGTCCTTCTCTTGAACGTACCACTTCCATTAAATACCTCGGTATTCATATCGACGACCACCTAACATTCAAGCAACATATATCCAACCTATCTGGCAGAGTAAGAAAACTCATTCACAGCATGCGTAGACTACGAGACTGCCTACCCACAGACACACTACTACAAGTTTACCAAGCGCTATGCCAATCCATAATTCAGTATTGCATCAGCGTGTGGGGTAGTGCTGGAAAGACCTACTTGATTGAAGTAGAACGAGCACAGAGAACGCTTCTTAAAGTAACTTTTAAGAAGCCCTTCAGGTTCTCTACTGACTTACTCTATCGTGAAACAACAGTTCTCAGAGTCCGCCAGCTTTTCATTCTTTCTGCCTGCACCAAAACTCACAAAACTATTAAAAGCAGACCCGACTACACATCTATCATAAGCAAAAGAAACTATAGAATCCCAACACCTGACAACACCTCATTGCTAGCTAGACGCTCCCCAGCTTACTCTCTCATTAATACTTACAACAAAGTCTGCAAACTCTGCGAAATTAAAAATACTACCTTATTCAGCTGTAAAAAAATTATAAAGAAAATGTTGCAAAGCTCTGGTTATGATGACTCGGAACAACTAATATAAATATCCTGACCTGACACTGAATCAAACGTCAAATGACGCACAATGGGAACGAATACGCACGCACACACACACCCCCACTCACACCACACACACATCACATTTACACAAACATTTACATAACATCACATTTAACAACATACAACTGAAATCACCTCTCTAGTCTCCACTCTGGAATCCGTACCCCGAGCCCCAAGATACAGACTAACTGTCTAGTTTGGGGCTCACTGGCAAATAATATTATGTAACCTAGCTATAAGTAATATTTTAAGCTACTCATGTCGTTTCAACTTATTTTTAACATGTAAACCTGCTTACTGTATTACCTGGACAATAAACTATTTTCTATTTCTATTTTCTATTTCTACCACGTAACAGTATAAATAAATATGTGGTGATAGCCAAGTCCCTTCTTGTCTCGAGTTTGTTGTACCCGACCATATGTTAACCTACTACATATTGAATCGTGCTAGTTACTACAGACTGACCTTCGCAGATCAAGTTCAAATAAACCTAGCCAGTTGAAGATCGCAAATTATAACTAAAAATCCAATCTCATGCACACGCTAATCAGTTACAAAACACGATAATGTACTATTTACACTGCCCGGCCCGCATTGGGCATCATAGGAGTACATTTTACAATGTGTTAAAGGAAATTGAAGCCTTACATTATGGAAAGTTGGAACCTGGTCAGGGGGTCTACTCCCTAAGCACGAAACCCGTACTTTCGGTGTTCGTTACGGGCGTTCCCTACTCCGTATCACCTACGGATGGATGATTGGTTCGGAGCCCGAACGAAGTATGAATGACAACACCTAGCTTCTAACGTTTCATAAGTGCCCATGTAGGTTATGTGAAATAAAATATTTTGACTTAGATTATGAAATGTTCATAATCTAAGTATTTTGATTTTGAACACGATTTGACAGTTGTCCCTACTCCCGATGTGATTTTGCCCGTCCGAAAAATTTAATAATAATAATAATAACCCCACCGCAGTATCTCTACGTTGACGTCGTGGTGGGGCTTGCGTGCTCCGAATTCTAGGTCTGTGCCTGTAGAGTTACTCTGCCGGAACAGGTCTAGGATGAGGAGCCAGACCAAGAGAGATACAGAAACCCGCAGGGCAGCATGTGGCGAGCTGTTGGGCAGTAGCGACCCCACGGACCCTATCTCCCGGGAGAAGTCTTGTTCCTCAACGCTCGCTTGCCTTTATTGGCCGGCAGGAGTGAACAATGACGGGAACAGAGCTCCCACCTCATTCTTGCCTTTATTGGCTGGCTTGAGTGGAGATTCGCAAGAGCAAACGTGCTCGGAGGAAGGAAGTATCCTGTTTGTAGGGATCTTGACCATCTTCCGAGCTCTGGGATTGTTCTGAGAACAGTGGGATACCTCTCTACTCCTCACAAGCACCTCAGGACATGTTGCTCCCTTGCGGCTACGACACTATGTGCTAGCGACCGTTTTCCCGAGATATGTCAGAGACACTTTAAAAATAATAATAATAATAATAAGTATGTGCCCGACCCAGTTCTCGAAAATGACCATGTCACGTTGTACTGGGATCGATCTATCATTACTGACAGGACTATTGTAGCCAATAAGCCTGATATAGTGGTGATAGATCGATTAGCGCGCCGCGCAATGATTGTTGATGTTACCATTCCACATGACGGGAACCTCGTGAAAGCTGAGAAAGAGAAACAAATAAAATATCTCGACTTAGCTCGCGAGGTTGTTGACATGTGGAATGTGGACTCGGCTGTCATTGTGCCGATTGTAGTAACGGCCAACGGCCTGATAGCCGATAGCCTCGACCGACATCTTTCGAGGCTCTCGTTAGGCGGTTGGATCAAGGGCCAGATTCAGAAGGCAGTACTCCTCGATACGGCTCGTATTGTGAGGAGGTTCCTATCTCTGCAGCCCTAACCACCGGTAGCTTGGACCCTGCTCCCGACACCGGCGGACCACTATTTTTTATATTTTTAAATGTTTTTTATTTATTTTTTAAGAAATATTTAAAAATGTATTTTATAAGGAAAAAATATAATCAGAATCAGAATCAGAATCAGAACATTTATTTGTAAAACATAGGTATAAAGGTGTTAGGTTAACATGTTTGGGCGCTACGTTTTGCCGTGAAGGCGTACAAATATAAAGTAAAAAAAATGTAATTAAAACTAAAATACTTAAAAACTAAATAAAAACAAAAATAAACTAAAAAAATATTAAAAATTATCATTTATAAAATCTGGAACAGTATAGTAACATTTTTCAATTAGTAGCGAGGAGAGAGCTTTCTTAAACTTTGCTATGGGCATATTTTTTAAATTATCTGGTATTTTACTGTAAATTTTCGAAGCCATTCCAAAAAAACTCTTTTTCATCAACGAGGTTCTGCATTTTATATCGCATAATTGATTTATGTATTGAGATCGCATTGGAGTCTTTTTTACATCGGATAATTTTTGAAAAAGGTGTGTATTAGTTTTAACAAACAAAGCAGTCTCGTAGATGTACATAGCTGGCATAGTAAGTAATTTTAAAGATTTAAAATGGGGTGCACAAGTTTCAGTAGTTTTCAAGCCACACATGGATCGAATACATCGTTTTTGCGCTTTAAAAACAGCCTCTCTTTCAGTAGATTGCCCCCAAAAAATAATACCAAACCTCAGAACTGATGCAACCAACCCGTGATACGCTATTAAAAGTGTTTGTATATTAACTTTTTTTGACAGCTGAAATAGTGCATATGCAGATCTATTTAATTTCAGACAAATTTCTTCAATATGGGGTTTCCATGTTAGTTTACTATCAATCGTAATACCTAAAAATTTTGCCTTGTTTGTATCTTCTATTTTGTGATTTTCATATGTAACGTGAACTGGAGGTTTTTCACACCTTTGATAAAAGTGCATTACTTTCGTTTTGTTTAAATTAATTACTAGGTTGTTGCTAATAAGCCAGTTAATAATTTTACTAAGACAATCATTAATATCATTTTCGTAACACTCATGATTAGTACACCTTACAACAGCTGTACTATCATCGGCAAAAAGAACCATATTTTGAGATATGACTATGGAAGATCATTGATGTATATTAAAAAAAGTAGCGGCCCTAATACGCTACCTTGAGGTACCCCATATTTTATGAGTCTTGGTTTAGATGTGTAAATGGTTAGTAAATTGCTTTTTGGACAGAGTTGTGATATTTCTGTGCACTGGGATCTGTTATCCAGATATGACTCCAAAAGTTTTAAAATATTTCCTAGGATTCCATAGCCATACAGTTTTTTTAGCAAAATCTTATGACTGACATAGTCAAACGCCTTCGTCATATCGGTATATAAAGCACATACCGGAGCTCTTTTATCGACAGACGTCATAATATGAGAAAGGAGGTCGAACAATGCCATATTGATATTAACATTTTTTCGAAATCCTTTTTGTTCATTGCAAAATAACTTATATTTTTCAAAATAATTATAAATAGAATTGTAAATTACTTTTTCGATAATTTTTGAAAAAATTGGTATTTTGGCAATGGGTCTATAATTTTGAACATCTGATTTATCGTCTTTTTTAAATAATGGTTTAATAATGACTTTTTTCAGACTATCAGGAAAAACACCATTTGTTATGCATAAATTAATAATGTGCGTTAGTGGTGGTGCCGTCGCCAGTTAAGATTACATTTTTTTTAGAAAGTGAACAAATTTTCCTTAGTATATTTTCTAATTTTTCATAAAATATATTGTAGTTGTGTTTAGGTATGCGATATATACAAATAATAATAATCTTATGATGTATTAGTTCTATGGCACAGGATTCGAAGACACCCGACACCGACTGTTTTGCTACGTCAGATATTTCTCTAAATTGAAGTCCTGCTCTAACAAGAATGCACGTACCCCCGCGCTTAGCTTTTCTAGAAAAGAAAGCTGCTGGTACAAAATTAGGTATATGCAACAAATCTTCATAACCTGTCTCGATAAAATGCTCTGTTATACAAATTACATCAATATCAGTTCCTGTGTTGTGAAGCTCTTCTATTTTGACTGTTAGTGTATCTGATTTGTTCATCAGTCCCGCTATATTTTGGTGAAGTATATTTAAGTACTTATAGAAAAAACTGAGAATTATTTTGAGACTCAATACCTGTAAATAAATAAACGAAATAATAAATAAATTTATTGAAACGAAAAAACTCAGTTTACAGGAACATTGTGTACGATAACAACTGCATTAGTAAGTAGGTACTGTGTCGCAGTCATTAACGCCCACCTCCAAAAATTAATAATAATAACAAACATACTTCACTACTACTTACTACTACTTACTTACTACTACTACTACGTACTTACGTACTTTATACTTGTCATTCATACTTCGTTCGGGCCCCGAACCAATCATCCATCCGTAAGTGATACGGAGTAGGAAACGCCCGTAACGAAGGCCGAAACTACGGGCTTCGTGCTTAGGGAGTAGACCCCCAGGTTCCAGCGGATTTCATAATTATATCGGGCGGACGCAGTCGTCTGCCACCGCGTACGCTTGCATCCGCGACGAGGACGCGAGGCGTTGCACCGGCCCGGCCGGTGTAAATCGTACTTAACGAATACCTAACTTCACTAATTAATTTTAACATAAAAACAGGTAATATAGGTACTTACTGTAATTACATTAAACCCTGATGATGAATCATTACAATCTTGGTTTGTTTACAAGTTAAAAGTATTAGTCGCCATTTGAGGAATAACACCAGTCAACCAGGGACCATTTTGGATAGGTAGGTACCCATTGAAAGGTATTTCGATAGGGTTTTTCTAAGCAGTTAATCAAAAACCCATACGATGTAGGTAACCCTTTTGAATGGCATTAAAATGCCATTTTGGTTATCCATTAAAAGGTATTTCGATAGGGTTTTTCTAAGCAGTTAAACAAAAACCCATACGATGTGGGTAACCCTTTGAAAAGGTTTAGCTTCAACTCTCTTTAAAACGATAAGAGCGTAGGTAACATTCCGAATCGGAGCAATGTAATATGATTTCTCGATGATGAGCATATGTTGCAAATTGCTAATATGGTTACCCGTACAAAACCCTTATATTATACAGGGGCAATCTTTTAAGGGGTCATTGTACTCATCATTATGAACAAATTATACTTACATCCTGTATAGGTTATCTTAATGAAGGGGTAACCCTTTCACTGGGTTTCAAGTAAGTATAGAACCCATTCAATGGGTTATCCATATTGAAGAGATAACCCTTTTACTGGGTTTCGAGCCTAAAACTTATTCAAGGAGTTACACATGACAAAGGTAACGTCATAAACGGCTTATCCCTGCAAAAGACTTAACTCTTAACAGGGGTTGTACGGTCCCTGGATCCAATTACAAAAGTTTTTCACTAGTAGAAAGCTACACTATTGCAGAGTGCTATACAATACCTACTTTTAATGTTAAACTAACTTTTACCACGGGCTTCGCCCACGTGGATGTCGGAAATTATCCTACAGGGACGTACTACCAGGATAAAAAGTATCCTATGTCATGGTCTACCCATTTGCCCAATTTCATCCTAAGCTGTTCAACCTTTTGAGTTTGAAAGCGTGATAAACAAATAAACAAACTCACTTTCGCATTTATAATGTTAGTTAGGATTAGGATAATGCGGACAATGCCACAGGCAGACACTAGTACATACATACTTCAAATAGTCGCACGGGTTGATCCACAAGGTTAAGCTATTCTTGCTGGAGTAAGTCCGTGGATGGGTGACCATCTTTACATACCGAGACTCCACAGTGCCACGGAAAGCATGTTAAGCCTTTGGTCCCGGTCGTCATTTGTGGATCTTTGACAGTTGTTACGGGTCATCAGAAGCCCGAAAGTCTGACAACCAGTCTTTATTGTATTACCCAGTTACTAGGGTGTGGAGGTCAGATAGGCAGTCGCTCCATATAAAATATTCATATTTAGCTGCATCCGGTTAGACTGGAAGCATACCCAACATGGGAAAAGGCTAGGCAGATTGATAGTATTGTATATTCCAATAGAACCATCGTCATTTCATGTCAGATTTAGGATTACAAGACACTGTTAAACTTCTATAGCTGTGTAAAACGCACAGATAACATATAACACATAACATAACATCACGCTACTGTATTCCCTGGAAAGTTAGGCAGAGGTACGCCTATAGTACACCCACACTTTGCCATTTATGTTTATAAGTCCCATGTGATAGGGGGCGAGCCTATTGCCATCATACGGGCGCAAATCCAGACTCCGGGCTGCTACGGAGGAATTCCTGATGGAAAAACCCAATAACGCTGTACTAAATGTTGGTAGATTTGAAATAGGTATAACCTTTTTGGAAAATCATGAACAGTGTTTAGCTTTTGCCAGCGGCTTCGCCCGCGTGGATGTCGGAAAATATCCCACGGGAATGTATAACCGGTAATTCCTTACTTATTCCTTGTCTATATTGTAAAAGGAACCTCTCTGCAAAATTTTAACTTTCTAGGTCTAACGGTTCTATGTTCTATGTTAAGGATTTGGTTTCCGCACTTAGTCCTTCATGTGGACCATTGTGCGTGGGCCATGGCGGCCTTCGTGAGTTATTCCAACCAGCCCACCTCCCTCCAGAAGTTAATCAAATCTCTGGGTATTAAGAACATCTGTGAAAGATTGGGGTATTCCAAGAGTTTCTGTTCTAGTCTGGGTAACGGTTTGGGCTGAGCATTGATGAGTCAGTCAATCAGTAAGACTTCTCTTTTTATTTATTTAGATAGATAGCTGTTTACTGGGTCAAATTTTAATCCGGACTAAAAATTACAAAGCTCAAGCAAGTATTATTTTAAGGCCTAGTTTAAAAAAACTTCTATGAAATAGCACAACACTTTCTATTCAAGTTACCCTTTGCTTACTTAGAGAAAAATACATTAGGCATTAAATTATCTATGATCTAGAAAGTGTGTCAAGTGTCTTCCGCACCGTTACTAGGTCAGTAGAGTATAAACACATACTTTTTATTTATCAACATTCAAAACGTATTTTCTGGTAATCAAACTTACGTGATAATATTTGCCGGCGGAACACACTATTTTCCTGCACGTGAGAACGTTCTTATGCTCATTTGAAACTGATTAGGTACTATTTAGCACGCAATCCTCTAATACTTAGTAAGTAAACCACTGACTACGAACAATGCAATTTTTCATTCATTTCAGAGTGAAAAAGAACTGAATAGATACATCCACACACTGAGAAACGGACATAAATAGTATCAGAATCGATCGCAGTTAAGATCTCTCTTTATTATTCAAATTAATTGAATAAATACAATACCAAAGTTGCCTCTTAAATTTCACTTTTTCTTATTATTCAAATAAAATGTTTTTACTTACCAGTAGTGCCCTTTGATATGCTGCTATTTACTTAAACTTTGTACACGATTTTTGCAGGCGGAGCAAACGATTTTCGCTTTGAAATAAAGCTCAGATTTATTTTTAATATTAAAAATAGTGTCAGTGTAACTCACTTCTCGCCATTTTCGGGGTGACTGACGTAAAGGAATTCTTGTCCACCATCTGTTATCTGTCAATGTCAAACTTTAAATGTCAGTGATAGTATTGCTATAATTTAATTTTAAATCTTCTAAAAAAAATTGCAATAAAGGATAAGCAGAAAATGCTTTATAATTTGTATTTCGTTTGAATCTAATACCTTTACTAAACACTGTTTATCGATGAACTGCTCAGTAACTGTGAGTTTTTTGTGGTTTCTTCATACCGGTTATGTTAATGGTAAGGTATGCACGACGACAAAAGCTTTACATTTCCATATTAAAAACGGACTCTCTCATTGCACGAAAATCCCATAAAATGCATGGTCCTGTTATATCCTATACTATTAAATGACCAATATTTGTACATTTGTATATAGGGTGACTGGTAATTAGTGACCGATACCTAAACACATGATTGTACTCACCAATATGAACAATTTTTAGTAGGTATAGGACCAAACCTGAAATCGCGAAAAAAAAATCAGCTGTTCAGTACATTGATGTTCGCATAATTCGTCAAAATGTACTGAACAGCTGATTTTTTTTTCGCGATTTCAGGTTTGGTCCCATACTAAAAGTTGTTCATAATGATGAGTACAATCATGTGTTTAGGTATCGGTCACTAATTACCAGTCACCCTATATTTAATCACGTTCTCGAAAACGGCTCTAAAGATTTCGATGACAGTTGCACTATAGGGGTATAAGGGGGCGAAAATTCGATCTAGCTAGGTCTCTTATATATCTGGGAAAGTTCATTTTATCTATTTTCTAAACTCTATTTTAAAAAAACAATAAAAAAAAAACCAAAAAATACCAAGAAAAAAAAAACTCCAAACATAGCCTAATTTTGTTATAAAACTTGGAAACACTTAATATGAAATTGGAAAAAATAACCTTTTTTTTAAACCTGGCTCAATTTTTTTCTAAGTTACTAATGCGACATTTTGCGAAAGCGACATTATGAGAAAGCGACATTTTACTACCAGTCGACATTTTGCGAAAGCGACATTTTGCGCCTGAGCCCTTTATTTCAATGTTATCATCAATTAGACAGATGCAGGTTTGGAATTTTCCTTATAATTTTATTCTTCACAAGAAACAAAGCAATGTATAGCGAAACTGAAGTGGGGGCAATGACTTCCCAGCCACCGTCGTCGGTAGCGACTGGGATTTTTTATTCCCATTCGCCTCCGGTGGCAATCCCCGCGGGGGCGGGCGACTGGGAACATTCGCATTGCAGTACGGCCAATTTTACTTGGCAAGTCCGAAGTCCGAAATACGCGCAGAAGGCCACGCAGTAACATTTTTTTAGAAACCAAATAGTGATATGAGACGAGTGTGAGTGAGAGAACATGCGCGAAAATTCATAGTGCCTATTATGTGCATACTTGCCAAGATATTTCGGCCGTACCGAACTGTATGTACTGGATTGCCACCGAATGTTGCCAGAATCACAAACTCGTACCTATGTAGTTGAATCGTGTTTTGTAAATCTTTATTTATTTATTTATTTATTTAACAATTTATGTAGGTACACACAAATAAACAGACAAACATAAAGGAACAGAAAAATACGTACAAAGGTGATGCTTATTTCAAAAGAAATCTCTTCCAGCATACCTGCGGTAGGACAGAGGATAAAAAGAGATGTAGACAAAGTGTGTAAGAGTAGAAGAGAAAATTAAATACATAAAATCCAAAATAAAACATATAATATATACTTAAATACCTTTGTGAATATCTTAATAACCTTTGTAATATCTTTGTGATTGCTATAACGTTAAAATCAAATTGAATAAATGGTTGCAGATTGTATATTATTATCTCAGAACATCGTATATAAACACTTCTATTAAAAGCGATATTATTGTTATTGGGCCATTCTTCAAAGATAAAGATGAATTTTCATAAGGTGTATCAAAGATTTCACCTTTTCTAAAACAATATTTTCTAAAGGATAATCGTGTTGTGTTTTTCTTTGGCGCCCCTGGTTCATCTTCCATCCACGCCTCGTAATAAGCTACGAAATACGGTATAACAACGCTTGTCCCCAACCAACGCCAGAGCATAACGAAGAATGCTGTTAAAAGTATAACTTGACAAAACATGTAAAAATAGTAAGGAAAGATGATAGGGTCTGGTGTTGTTAGTTTTGTGATTTTACAGACTAGCCATTGTATCATCATCCAGTAGACGAGACATTGATTTGTTCCCGCGCACAGTGAGACGCAGCAGTCCCATAGTCTGGCTCCGAGAATGTATGGAAAGCAGAACACATCCCACCAGTTGTAACCGAATACTTCCTCGATCTGTGCGTGGAACTCTTCGCCACGAACTTCATCGCATCGGAACCTTTCCGGTCGTTTTGCCTTCTTCTTGGGCGCCATATTTGAATTTGTCCTTAAACCAAAATTTTTTCTTCACTACAAGCTTCAACTCATGATTTGGAGTGAACCAATTTTGATTTATTCATGTGTAATATTATGAATTAATTATTCAGAGTTTAGATTTTGGCATTACAACCCCTAACGTCATTCATTATAAACAATTAAACAGACCACAAATGAAAATAGACAGACAGACCCACGGGACCTTAGATAATATACATCTAGATCGAGCCACCGCGTGGCCGGTCATGAGACAGCAATATTAACAGTGAAAGTACTTTGTTTGGCAACATTTTTAAATTTTGCCATGCAAAGTACTTTGTTTGGCAAAATTTTTAAAGCAAAAATACGGCACGCCCGCCGTAAGGGACAGAAGATACGATGCTTTGTCTCAATTTTCCTAATTATTTCGTATATATGTGTCTCACTTCCACACTTCACACTGGCAACACATGGCAACGTCTAGATGTATAATGTCATTGCACGGGACAGGACCCGTTGACCCACAGACTACATAGAGATAAAAGTATCAAGACCGGTTTAGACTTAACGAACTTAGAACCAAAGGACTAGTTATGGTCGACTTTTAAGTAGCTAAACTGACACTTATAATGTCATTTTTACCGCCATTTCGCTATCAAATAGGAACAGTTTCAACTGGATCAAACAAATATTTTTTTTTTGTACTTAGGTCGTCGAAAACAATGCGATTCAACTAAGAATAGGAACGTCAATGACCTCTAACTGTCAACTGAAACTTGAAATAAACGGCTTGCAAAGTTTTGTAGTGTTATCCTTATCCATTTTAGTTCTGTTTTTGGAATTTGTTTTTGTTAAAATATGTCACTGACTTTGCAAATGTGTAAACGAATTGCTGTTTTACTAAATCTTTACAATATGACGCAAGGTCATTCATATTCTTAATTGAAACGCATTGTAATTGCGAATACTACTCAAAACTTCGGAATGCTTCCGCAAATAATACGCGGGAATACTTCGAAATATTACTCTCCGGCAACCGCTGGCCCAGTGGTGATGACTCCGACTTACGAGTCGTAAGTCGGAGTCATCACCACTGGGCTAGAGTTGGATCAGCATGGATCAAGATCAACACCACGACCTATATGTCGTAAGTTACGACATATAGGTCGTGGGTGTGATCTTGATCCATGTCCTAGAATAAAATATTGTATGATTTAAGTGACATCGATTAGTTCTTCGCACTAGTGTGCAATCGATTTTCCGTTATTCATGCTAAAGTTTTGTCGCACACCAACAACATTGTCTCGCACACCTCCGACAACCGACTTTAGACAGCGGCGACTAATCAGCTGTCAAAATCTGTACGTGTGGGTGTGGACGTAAGATTTTAAAATCGCCAAATCGACTGAAAGACGCTGCGTGTGTATCTAGCATTAGAGTACGCATGGCTACAGATCAAGCTATTTTCCAGTATAAGCTGATCACGCATTGTGTAGGATTTCCTTACAATGAGAGGTCAGTGTAAGTGTAAGAGGAGCTCGTGGCTAAGTAATAACAACCGCACGGGTCGATCCGTCAGGCTAAGCTACGCTTGCCGGGGTTGGTCAGTGGATGGGTGACCATCTTTACATACCGAGATTCCTCCGTGCCTCGGAAAGCACGTTAAGCCGTTGGTCCCGGCTGTCATTCGTGGATCTTTGACAGTCGTTACGGGTCGTCAGAAGCACGAAAGTCTGACAACCAGTCATACCAAGGGTTATCGTATTACCCAGTTACTGGGTTGTGGAGGTCAGATAGGCAGTCGCTCCATGTAAAATACTGGTATTCAGCTGCATCCGGTTAGACTGGAAGCCGACCCAAACATAGTTGGGAAAAGGCTAGGCAGATTTTTAGAGGTCAGTGTAAACTGGAAAAGTATAGCTTGATGTGTAGCCGTGTGTACCATATGATTTTCAAGGGGGTGAAAATGCGACCATTTATTACCAAGTCTACAGATATTATCTGTCTGTCCATCGGCCTGAATATTCACTCTGTGGGCCTGGTTTATGATGATCATAATGCTGGCACAAGTTTATCTATAAGATATATATTTAAAAATAGAAATAAGCTCTTGACGTGTGTGTCAATGATCTTGCTAAAAGTCTTGCTAAAGTATAATATTTTCTCATGTAAATTAAATAGACGTTTGTTATTCGCAATCTTTATTTATTACTAAGTCAGATGCCATAATTTCCTCTATCAGTGGTAGCAGAGCGTGGTTAAATTAGTGATAAAATAATAAATGTAGTTCATAAAATTTGCCGGAGAAAAAACGCGAAGTGACGAAAAGAAAAAAAATGGCGTCGACATCTCGATGCATAGAACTGCTAACAAAAAGTAATTACGACACCTGGAGCCTACAAGCACAGGCTGTTCTCATTAAATGTGAGCTATGGGATTACGCAAGCGGTGACATTAAACTGGCGGCGACCGCCACTGCTGAAGAGATATTTTTTTTCAAAAAGCAAGATTTGAAGGCCAGATCTGAGTTACTTCTTCTGATGTCTCCTGCTGAACTCAAACAGATAAAAGGATGTAACACGTCGAAAGAGGTATGGGACAAACTAAAATCTATACATCAAAGTACTGGACCTGCCAGAAAAGCTACATTGTTGAAGCAATTGGTTTTAAAAAAAATGAGTCCACAAGAAGATGTAAGAGACCATTTGAACCATTTTATGGATGTGGTAGGAAAGTTGGAAGACATGGATGTAAAAATAAATTCAGAGCTGCTTAGCATAATGATGCTTTACAGTTTGCCAACTACCTTCGAAAGTTTCCGTATAGCAATTGAGTCGAGAGATATTCTGCCAAGTCCCGAAGATTTAAAGATAAAAATTACCGAAGAAAATGACGCAAGACAGCAAGGTCAAAGTGAACAAAGTTCAGAGGCATTGTATGTCAAGCAGAAAAAGAAGTTTAATAATTCTATATCATGCAAAAATTGCAACAAAAAGGGTCATTCCACTGAAGCATGTTGGTCAAAGAAGAAACAGAATTCTTCAAACAACAAGAAGCTAGAAAAGAATTTTAATGTATGTTTAACATTAGACAACTCCAATATAAAAGATGGAATGTGGTGTTTGGATAGTGGCTGCACTTCTCATATGACGGCGGAAAAAAGTATGTTTTTAAACATAAATTCCACATCAGACACACTAAAATTGGCTTCAGACAAATATACTACCCAAGTTAAAGGAAAAGGGAAAGTAGTGGTCTGCAAGGAGAACCAAGATTATAACCTAAATGATGCACTATATGTACCAGAAATATCGACAAATCTCATGTCGGTCAGCAAAATAACTGATAATGGCTTCGATGTATTATTCACAAAAGAAAAAGCCTACATCATGGAAAAGAAAAAAACTGTTCTTAGTGCAGAAAGAAAAAACGGACTATACTACCTGGATTTTGAACAATGCGAGATAGCAAATTGGGCTCCTACAAATGAAAATAAGACCATGACATGGCACCGAAAATTAGGCCACATTAACGAAAAGGATCTGAAGATGATGGTTGATAATCAGATGATGCGAGGGCTAGTATTAAAACAAGTGAAGTTGGATACGTGCGAAACATGCATAAAAGGCAAAATGGCAGCCCTACCATTTACAAGCCATGGTCGTATCTCAAGTGAGCCATTGGAAATCATATACAGTGATGTATGTGGGCCATTCGAAGTAGAATCACTGGCCGGATCACGCTATTATGTGACATTCGTCGATGATTATACGAGATATTGCTGTATTTATTTTATTAAAAATAAAAATGACGTATTTGAAAAGTTCAAAGAATATAAATCCAGAGTGGAAATGTTTTTAAAAAAGAAAATACAAAACCTGCAGTCCGATAATGGTGGTGAGTACAGGAACAAAGAGTTCGATAAGTTCCTAAAAGAAAATGGCGTAAAACGAAGACTGACAGCACCATATACACCGCAGCAAAACGGAGTTAGCGAAAGAAAGAACAGATCGCTAATGGATAAAGCGAGATGTTTAATGATCGACTCCAACGCTCCTCCAAGCTTATGGGCAGAGGCAGTGAACACTGCAAACTACCTTATTAACAGAAGCCCAGCAAAGGCGCTAAATGGTAGCACACCATACGAAAAGTGGGTTAGGAAAACACCATGTGGAAACCACCTACATGTTTTTGGTAGTAAAGCATTCTTTCTCAACAAAAGGCGTAAAGGAAAACTGTCTCCGAAAGCTACGGAAGGTGTATTTATGGGCTACGCAATAAACGCAAAAGCCTTCAGAATTTACGTACCGGAAAAGAAAGATGTAATCTTTAGCAGAGATGTAAAAATAATTGAAAAGATGCATTTTGACAAGAATCCTGCGGTCGAATACAAAGATTTCCAACCGGAAGAACTAGATCCTGAAGCAAAAGAACAAATAGAAATTGAATTACAAGAAAAAACAATCGACGATAATTTAACTTTTCAGGAACCAACTCCGTCTACTTCAGACTCGTTACAGCCCATGCAAATTGAAACTGAATTGTCCACAACAAGTGAAAGGCCAATAAGAGAAAGAAGGTTACCAGCTTGGACTAAAGACTATGAGCTAGGAGCTGTAAACAGTTGTGTAAATATGCTGATATCTGAGAACAGTAATGACAGTTTACTTACTTTTCAAGAAGCTGTATCAGGCAATGATAAAGAAAATTGGGAGAAGGCAATACAATCTGAAATGAAATCGCTCGAGAAAAATAATACTTGGATACTAGTCGATAAAGAAGAAGCCAAAGGACACAAAGTATTGTCTAACAAATGGGTATTTAGGATAAAAGATGACGGAACTTACAAGGCCAGATTAGTTGTACGCGGCTGTGAGCAGAAAGGCAACTTGGATTTTGAAGAAATATATAGTCCAGTTGTAAGTCAGTCTGTTCTTAAGACCTTGTTAGCAATTGCCGCATCTAAAAATTATCATTTCTGTACTTTTGACGTCAAAACCGCTTTCTTGTACGGCGAACTGACAGATGAAGTTTACATGAAAGTACCTGTTGGCTATAAAACTACCTGTGATAGTACTAATAAAGTATGCCGACTGAAAAAGTCGTTATATGGTTTAAAACAAGCACCATTCACATGGAATAAAACTTTTACCCGTGCAATGTTTGACCTAGGTTTCAAGACAATCAAGACTGACAGATGCGTTTTTATTAACAAAGATAAGACCATTATTATTGCTGTATTTGTTGATGATGGACTAGTCATCGGTAAAGACAAGAAAGAGATAGAACATATACTGTCAAAACTTGAAACAAAATTCGAAATAAAAAAAATTGAAAACCCAAAAACTTATCTGGGTATAGAAATAAATAATTGTAAAGAAGGAATTAAGTTGACTCAAAAGAATTATATAAATGGCATGCTGAAAAAGTATAGTATGGAAAACGCTAAACCTTGTGAGACGCCTGGAAGTAACGATGCAAAGGTGACACAGGAAACTCCCCAGGAGAAGGAATACCCTTATAGGGAAGCAGTGGGAAGTTTACTGTATTTGTCCACTCGAACAAGACCAGACATCGCCCAAGCTGTTAATCAAGTCAGCAGAAAAGTAGAAAATCCCAGTAAAGAAGATGTCACGAAAGTGAAGAAAATATTTAAATATTTGATTGGCACTAAAGATAAAGGTATACTCTTCAAAAGAAATAGCCGAATTGAAAGAATCGATGCTTACACTGACTCTGATTATGCTGGAGATCCTCTGACAAGACGAAGCACATCTGGCAGCGTTCTTATGATAGCTAATGGACCTATAACATGGGGATCCAAAAGACAGCCAATTGTTGCTCTGTCATCGACCGAGGCAGAGTACATAGCGGCTGCAGACTGCTGCAAAGAGGCAATGTACCTCAATTCCCTGCTGAAGGAAATTACAGACTTGGACTTGAAAATACACTTATATGTTGACAACCAAAGTTCAATACAACTAATTAAGTCTGGCTCCTTTAACAAGAGATCGAAGCACATAGATGTGCGATATCATTTTATCCACGAACAATTCGTGAAAGGATTGGTTAATGTCAGCTACTGCCCAACAGAGACTCAGTTAGCTGATATTATGACGAAGCCACTGTCTAAGGTGAAATTTGCAAGACACTGTGCAACACTCATGTGTGGATAGTGACGGTTCAGCCACTTGGGTGCACATTAGGAGAAGGTGTTGGATGATCATAATGCTGGCACAAGTTTATCTATAAGATATATATTTAAAAATAGAAATAAGCTCTTGACGTGTGTGTCAATGATCTTGCTAAAAGTCTTGCTAAAGTATAATATTTTCTCATGTAAATTAAATAGAGGTTTGTTATTCGCAATCTTTATTTATTACTAAGTCAGATGCCATAATTTCCTCTATCAGTTTAGACCGTGTACGCACGGTTACAGATCAAGCTATACATTTCCAGTATAAGCTGATCTCGCATTGTATAGGATTTCCTTACAATGCGAGATCAGCTTATACTGGAAATTTATAGCTTGATCTGAAGCCGTGCGTACGACAGCTTGCGATAAGGCTTGTGACAGACAACGTTGACGTCGCGGCTATTTTATCGTAAAAACATCGATACATTTAATGTATAGAGGTTTTTACGATAAAATATGGCAAATGAATTAAAAGAAAAGACGTTCTTGCAAATTATGATTATTAAATTTTAAAGCGTTGCACTAACAAAACCTTCTATAACAAAAGTAATTATCGTTATTGAATGAAACTGAGAAGCTGAACTAGTTTCTACAGGTGTGTCAAATAATTCACCTCTTCTAAAACAGTATTTCCTAAAAGATTTTCGTGTTGTATTTTTCGGCTGTACAGTTTGATAATCATCATCAAATGCCGCATAGAATGTATAAAAAAACGGTAAAACAACACTTTTTCCAAAATAGTACCACAGCAAAAAGAATAACACTGACATAAGTGCGACTTGACCAAACATGTAGAAATAGTAAGGGAAGACGAACGGATTTGGGGTAGTGGCGCGCGTGATTTTGCAGATACACCATTGTATCATCATTAAGAACACTACAAATTGGTTCGTGCCTGAGCACATTGCAATGCAATAGTCCGAAAACTTCGTGCATATTGTGTAAGGAAAGCAGAACACCTCCCAGAAACTAAAACTTGAAGGCTCATCTATTTGTATGAACAAATTTTCCGCTTCGAGGTCGCCGCATTTCGGGACATCATTTTTATTTCTCATTGTCTGCGGCATATTTGAGTTTTAGTTTTGCTTTATCCTTCGGATTTTATTTTTTTGCTTAAGAGGGATAGTGAGAATGAATAAAGCGTGAAGGAATTCGACAGTTAATGTTACTCTTGATGTAAAAAAGTGGTAACTGAAACAAACAAAAAAAAATCGTTTTAAAAAAAGATGCATGCATGACACCTTGAAACCCAGGGACTTTCACTGTCGGGCGTTTTAGTTGAATCAGACCTTTATGGCGCAGCAAATTAATATTTTCTTAGTATTATTTTGTATTCCAGAGTTTATGCGGGATATCACTCAATACTCAATACACATCAATACATATATTTATTGCATTCCTTTATATTTCTATGCATTCCAAAGTGTGAACTTAGATGGGAGGTTTACAAAGACGTGATTATTGTGTTGTCGGGCAAACCAAATCACCTTTTGTTATCGGGGTGTAATAAAACACACAGTAACGCTTCTTTAGACAAACGGGTGAAGACAGCTCCAACGAGCTAAAATTATGTTATGTAAAACAAGCAAAGAAATCAATTATATTAAAAGATGAAGGCATTTTCACCGGTTAATGATTGACACTGACAGTAAGGGGTTGACAGACGTTCCAACTGCAACTGCAACGGCAACTGTCAAAGTGTCGCTAGTAGCGCTCAGACCAATAACAAAGCAGTTTTTGTACGGAATTTGTAGTGAATTCATAATTAAACACAATTATTGAGGAAATGCCAAGATATTTTGTACCAAATTGTAAAGAAGTTTCTTTACAATTTGGTGGCCTCTAGTTAGAGGCCACCAGTTTCCTCGAGATGAGAAACTTAAAAAATTGTGGCTCAAAGCGATAAGGCGAGTAAAGTTTGAGCATAAAAGCGGGGCGAGAGTGTGTCATAAACATTTCAAGGAAAGTGACTATGAAAAGATTGGTAACAAGATTAAGTTAATGAAAATTAAGTAAATGATACAATGTTATCATACACTAGAGTGTATCATAAGTAAACGTTCAATATACCATGAAACAAACATGCAGACCATAAAATTGTAAAAATATAAATTAATCTATGAACAACAAATTCCATTCAATTAGGTCTGCTTTCTTTCCACATAAAGAGGCGCTTCTTTTTCTTCTTTTAACTCACATAATTATTTTCCAAGTGGAATACATACTGTTCTTTATCGGAAAATGTCAAGAAATCAAGGCAAATAAGAAATCCGAAGCGCATAATTATGTTTATGTCACTTAAGGATGATGCGCAGTGGTAGCCCACGAAATTCAATTTTTGTTGCGTTTTTTGCAATTTGCAGGTCCGTGTCAGGTTGTATCTTGATCAAAGTATGATACGCGGAAATAAAACATATGTATTTATATAATTTTAACCATATTTTTATGGTCATCAATACATCTCTCTAAGTTAGATTTCGTGCAGATTCGTTAGATTTCGTTCGTTTGACGACTGCTCAAAATCTAACTTAGAGAGATGTATTGATGATTTTTATGGTTAAAATTATGTAAATACACATGTTTTATTTCCGCGTATCATACTTTGATCAATATACAACCAGACACGGACCTGCAAATTGAAAAAAAAACCCAAAAAAAAAATTAACTTCGCGGGCTACACAGGGTTCGTATAGAGGTGGCGCCATCTGAGATCAGCTTTCACTTGCCGACCACATTATAACTGCCACTGCATGAAGTGCACCAAAAAATTTTAATTTTAGTCTATTTCTATCTTTGACTTTACTTGACTTATCCGAATTATCTGACATCTGACATCAAATGTCACTAACATGGTATAATAATATACGTTTTTTTAGACTATGGTCACTAACAAGTTGTCTTATTGTCTATGGTCAGTTCCGTGTTGATCTGGACCATGGAGGGGTCAAGTTACGCAGTTCTTCCTAGTTCCTAGAGAATAATATTACGTATTTTAACGTAATTATTATGATACGGATTTAGAAATTCACACATCAACTGCTCGATTTCGTGTTATCCATGTTTCTTCAAGGATTAAGCGCAGGTGTGTTTTCAACTGATTTATTAGAAGTGAAAGTTTTGTCGTAGTTCGCCAAGTTTAAAAAGTTAACTTTTCAAGGGAATCCGAGCTATTTATAACAAGTTAATTACTCGTAATAAGATGGAGATATATGGTCATTTAAGTTCTATATTTTATTGTCGCGTTTTTATTAGTTCAAACTGGTTATTTCGACCTTTAACGTTGGCAAACAAGTTAGAAACAAATAATGTAAACTTCGGGCCTAAGTTTCGCAGCCTTGAGTGAGTTTTTTATTCGTCATAATGTCTTTAAGATATTCTTTACTTATTTGTTGCTAGCAACAAGTTTCATTTTTGCGGCAACCTTTTATAGTGATTTCTTTTTATAAGTTTTGTTTTTTATGTTGAACTGTATGGAGAAAATATTTCTTCACACTAAAGTAATTACAAGTTTTCTCTCCATTCGCTCAGGAAGATCGACACAGTCTACTATTATACTTGTAGCATCACATTAAGTTGAATCACTGTCTCTCAAGATACAGGGTTACCTAGTTTGAGAGGCAGGGTTTCCCATATCGTGTTCAGATGTAGCTCATTTAAATCAAACTCAAACTCAAAGCATTTATTTCAAATAAACCAATTACAGGCACTTTTGAATTGTCAAAGGGTCGGTCTTGGGTCGGTCAGTCAGAAAAATGAAGCTAGATTGCCCATTCCAAAGCGTAGATCCTATGGAGAAGAACGGGCAAGAAACTCCACGGACACTCTTTTAAAATCAAATATTTTACAACATATTGGTTACATCGTTCATATTGAAAATATACATGTGAGAACAATGTAGAAAGACGTGCACGTTAAAAGCGTCTGTAATAAAAAAAAAAGATAAAAAACTAAAAACAACTAAATTAAAAAATAAAAATAAGCCGTGGCAGCTAAGAGACGACCAGTCCGACGACATCAAAACCCATTGCGTACCTAGTCTACATGAACATTCCGGTCACACAGACAGACACAAAAAGCAACATAAATTATTATATGGGTTCTATGTTGTATGTTAAGGTTTTGGTTTCCGCACTTAGTCCTTCATGTGGACCATTGTGCGTGACATAAATGTGTGGTTACATAATATAAATCCATGCTAAATCTAATTTTCTACAACTGCAAAAAAAAAATTCTCCATTTTCAGATCCCTCACCCACAAAAATGGTCACAAAAATAATTTTCACTCTAGCAACACTGCTTACCTACACAAACGCGGAGTACATACCACCTGGTCCGGTCTACCCCTGTCCAAAAGACTCAACAACTACCCTGTTGTATCCTTGTGTTTGTGAAAAAGGGTCGGATACAGGCTTGTTCATAAAATGTGAGAATACAGGGTTATCTGTGCTCAGTGTGGGGTTGGGGAATATTGCAGGATTGGGGTTGCCTGTCGAAAGATTGTTGTTGAAGGAGTGTAAGATATGTGAGTATTTTTTTTGGTATAATATTTTTTTTTTAATTTATTGCGCTTGTCGACAAGAGTAGCAAAAAGACGGTAAATCAAAATAAGAAACTACAAAATAATTACACCTCTTTTATGCAATAAATACAAGCAACGCTACGTAACGCAACGCAACGCAACGCTTGTACAGCAGTACCCAACTAATAACTAACTAGTAGTTTTTATGTTTTTGATATGTATTAGTTTATTATTTTATTATTTTGTAATTTGTGTATTTTATCTATGGGCCTTAGTTGCCTGACAATAAAGGAATTATTATTATTATTATTAATAAGGCGCGTCGTGAATCTTCGTTCGCACAGAAAAGAAAGTATGGCCCCCAAGATTAACGAGAATGCTTAAAACTTATAATCAACCTTAGATCACTACTATAAGGTTCATAATACACTGCAGCTGTTAGTTCCGTCTCACTCGCAAGTATGGCGGCTGACTAACGTCATGGCGGCAGCTGCCGACCAATAGCGCTACAGGAAAAAGAGGCACGGTGCGTGGAGCGTGCCGATTGGGCAATAGCATTTCCCGCGCTTTGAAAATTCATCTTCTGCGCAGGTACCTCGGTAAGCCATATCAGTTGGGTACTACTGTACGCTGTACAATCTCCTGGCGTGCGGCCAAAATCAGAACTAACGCACAGAACACCCAAGTTAACCACCACTCAAGGCATTGCCATATATTCCTCGGCTGTATGAAACAAATATATTTGCATCTTTTTCCAGCAAACCTCTTCGGGCCGCTCTTCCATCGCTCCACAATCAGGGTAATGGAGATAGTGGACACTCCTATCAAGACGATAGACCTATATGCCTTCGCTGGTGTGAACAGGACCTTACAGGAGCTATACATGACTAATACTAAGATTGAGGAGTTTCCGAGAGATGCCTTTATGGTAAGACAGTATTATTGGGTTTTTCTATCGCGTAACTCTTATACCTTCTGACCTATTGAATTAGCCCCGCGGACGGCGCCCGCCGCGTACTTGTAGCTTCATACCTAAACTGCGGAGTGTCCCATCTGTAATAATCTGTGGTAGTAGTCCGGAGTCTGAATTTGTGCCCGGTTGATGACAATAGGCTAGCCCGCTACATGAGACTGGTGAAATGTGGATGTACTATAGGTACACCTCTGCCTAGCCCTTCCAGGATTACAGTTGTGATGTTACGTTATGTTATTTGAATATTGTAATAATAATATAATATACCCGCATGTCGCGGGTTCGATTCCCGCACGGAACAAATATTTGTACGACCTACAAGTATTTGTTCCGAGTCTGGGTGTTTTTCTATCTATAATATGTATGTATTTACAAAAAAAAAAAGTGTATAAGTAGTTTATCAGCCATCTCGTTACCATAACACAAGCATTAGGTTGCTTAGCTTGGGACTAGATGGCGTTGTGTGAAATGTCCAAGGATATATTTCAGATCCTAGGCAACTTATCAGTGCTATCAATAGACGGACACAAGATGACGAAGCTGGAGAAGAATATCTTCGCCGGCAGCGAGGTGTCTGGCAAGCTGGAGAGATTGCATTTATCTAACGGATTACTAACTGATATACCACCGGAGGCTTTTCAGGTAACTAATAATTTTATAAATGAAATAAATACAATGCGTTTCCAATAAGGATAGGATCGACTTAGCGCCATGTTGTGACGTCATAGCTGTCAAATCGAATAAATTGGGTAGGGTGAGCAAAACAAGATATTTTTTTAATAACATTTATTTATGAAATCATGAACGAAGAATTTGAAAAAAAGAAAAAAATTGTTGCCAACAATGAAAATATGAAAAAAAGTAGATTATTTTTTAACACTTTGACGAAGACTCGGTTAAACAAAAAAAAAGAACGTTATTGATACGCAGATAAGTTTTGTTTGCAAACCGTACTTTTCAATCAACATTTGAGAGATAGAGGTCATTGACGTTCCTATTGTTATTTGAATCGCATTGTAATTATTTTGACACCCATCACGGCTACGCAGTTCCGCAATCTAATGTAATTTGACCCTGTATATGGGGGCAGCGGTGTGGTGGTGGTTGCTGATGATAGGTGCTGGTAGCATTGGAGCCCAGGAAGAATAATAAAACCAGCGGACAAATATTTTTACATGTGTATTGGACCAGTGACACAGTTGAAAAGGGTGTGTTGCCACAGATAACATGATAATTTACATTTTAACATTGGTGTTGCAATAGTAATTCGTCAGTGAAGTTCTAACAGTACGGAAGTCAAAAATGGCTACTTTACAGGAGAGTGAAAAAACTGTATGAGATTAATGGGGCTTGCGCTTGGAGCCATATTGTGTTTAATTATTAATAACAAATTTGTATTAATAATTGAACACAATGTGGCCTTAAGCGTGAGTTACATTCATTTCATACAGTTTTTTCAACATCGGAGCACTTGATGCACGACAAATTTGTATGTGAATGGCTGACATATGCAGTGTTGGCGCCAACAACTGACATACGCAGTGTAACTATTTTTCAAATAACGCATTCGTATTGGTCAGTTTACTGTGTTTTGATTGGTCGATACGATGCGCGCCATTAAGCTTTATCCAATGACATTCAAATCTCAAAACACTCATAAAATTACTTACGCACTGTTAGAACTTCACTGACGAATTGCTAAAATACCCAACAATAAGATAAGTATTTTATCCTTTTCCATGTTTTGATTTCAGGTGCTAAAAAAACTGAAGAAGTTAGATCTACACGGGAATAAACTGGTGACTCTGAAGCGTAGTCAATTTAAAGGATTGAGGGACACTGAAGTATTGGATTTAAGGTAATTTTCACTATTCAGTAGATGGGTAGTAGTCATCATCTGCCTGTCTTTTTCCTAACTATGTTGGGGTCGGCTTCCAGTCTAACTGCATGCAGCTGAACTCCAATAATTTACATAGAGCGACTGCCTATCTAACCTCCACAACCCATTTACTGAACGGAACCCTTCATTGTGTGTAGTCCGACACGTATTTGGCCGGTTTTTTATCATACATAAAACAAAAGATAAATTATCTTTAAAATAGTGAAGGTTTCACAAAAATCCGCTTGATAGTTTTTGGGTGATTCTCAGTTTTTTATCCGCGTTAGATATAACTTTACAAATTAATTGCTCCAATTTAATCTATCTATAAATAAATAAAAAGAGAAGTCCTGACTGACTGACTGACGTACTGACTGATTGACTGACTCATCAACGCCCAGCCCATAACCTTGAGAATGAGAATTAGAATGAGAACTTTATTTGCTAAGGATGTAGGTACAGGTATAAGATGTTATAGATTAATTAAAAAGATCGGCTACAGTCTATCTTACGGCGTGCAAATTATTACATTGTGGCGGCATCTACATCGCCACATATGAACTACGCATCAATGACATGACGTCACGCAATCCTGCATCGCGCAGTTAGAGTTTACCACGCGACTGGCATATATACAACGTCCCGACATCAACCGTCGGGCAGTAGCCCACCAGACATGACATCCGTCTGGTCGGAGGATCCTCCCTTTTCTATGGAGGATGAGTGAACTTGACACCCTGTTCCTCATGCCTCCAAAACATATTTTAAAATATTATTATTACACACAAACAAAAGAATGTCAGCAAAAACAAAGCAGACATTATTGGGAAGTCAATTAATACTATTATAGTCAGGTAGCTAAGTCTTACAGCGTTAAATTTGCAATTAATTATAACAGTCATAATCCGGATAAATTCATATCATTTAGAAAGTCTTTCACTGAGTAATAACATTTGACTAAAAGCAGTTCAGTTACCTTTGATTTAAACATGTTCAAAGAATAATCCTAATAACCATGAGGTATTTTATTATAAATGACAGGTCCCATTGTCATAATACTTTTCCTTAACAGTGCTGTTTTGTAATGACACGAATGCAGCAAGTTCTTGTATTGGGATCTCAAGGGGCCATTACGTGGTCTTATATTGGCCAGTGACGGGAATAAATTCAGATTGGTTTTTACAAAAATTGCCACTTCCAATATGTACAAACATGGGAGAGTCAGTATCCTCAGAGACCGAAACACAGGTTCACAGCTGTCTGTGCTTTTTAAGTTTGACATAGATCTAATACACCGTTTTTGGGCCTTAAAAATCTCTTCCCTCTCACTACAGTTACCCCAAAATATGATTCCAAATCTTATTACTGACGCAACCAACCCATGATAAGCTATTAGAAGTGCATCGTGGCTAACTTTATGTGACAGGTTATATAGTACGTATGCTGATTTGAACCTTGGACCTAGAAAGCTGAAACTTTGCACAGAGGTTCTCTTTATAATATAGACAAGGAATAAGGAAGGAATTCCCGGTAGTACGTTCCCGTGGGATATTCTCCGACATCCACGCGGGCGAAGCCGCGGGCAAAAGCTAGTATAAATATATTTTCCAAATTATTAAGCCGCAGTAGCCAAATTATTAATTACTATACCGAAGTTACGCGACCGAAGTTCCGCCGCTGATGTTACGTTCCGACGTGTTCGGCTGATATGACACATCATAAGCGCCGAACTTACGCGGCGGAAATTCAGCTGCGGAACTTCAGTGTCTTGAACTTCCCTCCCATCCCCGCCCCGGATCTTCTTCGGCAATCGAACCGAATTTCGGTCACGTATAATGTGTGCTCTACAGAATACGTTGCCGCCGAATTGCCGCTAAACTTACGCCCGACCGAAGTTCGGCTGTACGCTAGAACGCAACGTAATTTCGGCATAGTGTGTCGTCAGTAATTCAAATAGCTTCGGTCGCGTAACTTCGGCATAGTGTGTTTAGACACTTAAACTACTCGTTTACACGTGATATTCAGTTTTAAATCACTAAAAGTCGGTAAATGTCGCCTTAACAGTTTTCTTGTCTTTGTTCCAGTCACAACAGTTTGACCAAGCTGGATGGAAGTCATATCGGAGACCTGACTAAACTGGGCTGGTGCAACGCCAGCCACAACCAGCTCGCAGAGATACCCAGGTAAATAAATTAGGTTTTATAATCTGTAGTTCTGTTCTGGTTTATATAACTTACCGCATCTGTGTATGAGTGCATAATTATATTTAAATGTCCTCCGAAGGGGTGGAGACCTGGTGTCCTGAAATACAGGCCTTACGCCTAGCTTAGGCAGCAGTCTCCCACAGTTTAATTAAAACTGTTATTGTGTTCTTGATCATATTTTGACTATGTAGATTTATATTGTGGTGAGAAATAAATCTTTATCTTATCTTATCTTATCTAGTTACCTATTAAATTAATATTATTATTATTTACTAGTTCGCTAATTGATTACATTTTTCAAAAAAAAGCATCTATACATTTAACAAACTTGAAAATTTGGTACAGTCAGCAATAAAAGTCGAAGTTTTCTAAATCATAATTATTGAGAAAAATACTTCATTAAAATCGGAACAGATGTAAATTTTAAAGAAGATTAACTCTTATCAAAAAAATGAAATGCTAAAAAGCAGGTTATCTTATCATTTTGTGGTAATTTAGATGATGTCAAAAAGTAGCAGTGTTAACCGACTTCTGTTGCTGACCATACCGTGTGAGCAAGACAGGTGACAAAATGCGACAGCCCTCTTAAATGCGCCGCAGAATCTAGTAGAATAGAATAGAATTTAATAGATTTTTTTTTATGTAATATTAAACTTGTTCGTTATCTTTATTTTTCAGAGGTATGTTTGCAAGAAACACAGTTATAAAAGTGGTACATTTGGACAATAATAAGATCAAGAAATTAGACACTAACAGTTTTAGAGGGATGAGGTTTTTGAGGTAAGTCTCATTAATTAATTATGCTATTATATTTTAATAGTTTGGGGACGCCTCCACGAGCCTGAAAATCGCGGCGATAATCTCGTCGTGCCACCAAATTCAATAATAATAATAATAAATAAATAAATAAATATCCTTGGACATTTCACACAACGCCATCTAGTCCCAAGCTAAGCAACCTAATGCTTGTGTTATTGTAACGAGATGGCTGATAAACTACTTATATACATTTTTTTTTTGTAAATACATACATATTATAGATAGAAAAACACCCAGACTCGGAACAAATACTTGTAGGTCGTACAAATATTTGTTCCGTGCGGGAATCGAACCCGCGACATGCTGATAGATATAGATATATATATTCAATAGATACTCTATGAATCAATCTCCACACGGCGATATCATCGCGGCGATAATTTGTAGGCACAGCGAAACTATCGCCGCGATTCTCTCGCTCGTGGAGGCGGCCCCTTTTAGTTATAATTTTTTTATTTATAGGAGTAGTTTATTTTTGTAAGTATTACTTTTAAGGAAATGTAAGATAGATAGATAGATAGAATACTCTTTATTATGCACACCATAAAAATTACAGATATAAATGTTGAAATTTTACATAGGGTGACACAATGGGCGGTCTTATCGCTAAAAGCGATCTTTTACAGACAACTTTTGGATGGATTAATTAGTAAGATAACTATTTGATTGATAAATTTCTTATTAATTATGCTTGAAAATTAAATTGACTGCGGTAGGTAACTATAACGGAGCGACTCAATTTCTATTTTAAGCGAACCTCCATCTTCCATACTATCCGTGCGTGTTTGCTTAACCTGGCCTGACTCAAATTTCCACTTCAAGTAAATCTCTATCTACCTAAGGCCCCTCGCCCACGGCGACTTTTTGTAGCGATGCTGTCGCGCGTTTACGAAATGCGCGACTGCATCGCTACTAACGCGCGTTAGTCGCATTTGCAACGCGTTACAGAAGCGATGCCAACGCGCTACTAACGCGCTACAGTACGCGCGACCGTGTCGGACGATATCGGGGAGGGAACGGAGGGAGGGTGGCGCGTGAGTTGAGTGAATATGATATTCTATAACAACTTCTGAATTTGAGATCTTAGTTTTTTAGTATTTTAAACGTTGTTACATGATGTCCAAAAAGTAATCTCTCTTTTATGACATTCTATAACAACTTCTGAATTTGAGATCTTAGTTTTTTAGTATTTTAAACGTTGTTACATGATGTCCAAAAAGTAATCTCTCTTTTATGACATTCTATAACAACTTCTGAATTTGAGATCTTAGTTTTTTAGTATTTTAAACGTTGTTACATGATGTCCAAAAAGTAATCTCTCTTTTATGACATTCTATAACAACTTCTGAATTTGAGATCTTAGTTTTTTAGTATTTTAAACGTTGTTACATGATGTCCAAAAAGTAATCTCTCTTTTATGTCATTCTATAACAACTTCTGAATTTGAGATCTTAGTTTTTTAGTATTTTAAACGTTGTTACATGATGTCCAAAAAGTAATCTCTCTTTTATGACATTCTATAACAACTTCTGAATTTGAGATCTTAGTTTTTTAGTATTTTAAACGTTGTTACATGATGTCCAAAAAGTAATCTCTCTTTTATGACATTCTATAACAACTTCTGAATTTGAGATCTTAGTTTTTTAGTATTTTAAACGTTGTTACATGATGTCCAAAAAGTAATCTCTCTTTTATGACATTCTATAACAACTTCTGAATTTGAGATCTTAGTTTTTTAGTATTTTAAACGTTGTTACATGATGTCCAAAAAGTAATCTCTCTTTTATGACATTCTATAACAACTTCTGAATTTGAGATCTTAGTTTTTTAGTATTTTAAACGTTGTTACATGATGTCCAAAAAGTAATCTCTCTTTTATGACATTCTATGACAACTTCTGAATTTGAGATCTTAGTTTTTTAGTATTTTAAACGTTGTTACATGATGTCCAAAAAGTAATCTCTCTTTTATGACATTCTATAACAACTTCTGAATTTGAGATCTTAGTTTTTTAGTATTTTAAACGTTGTTACATGATGTCCAAAAAGTAATCTCTCTTTTATGACATTCTATAACAACTTCTGAATTTGAGATCTTAGTTTTTTAGTATTTTAAACGTTGTTACATGATGTCCAAAAAGTAATCTCTCTTTTATGACATTCTATAACAACTTCTGAATTTGAGATCTTAGTTTTTTAGTATTTTAAACGTTGTTACATGATGTCCAAAAAGTAATCTCTCTTTTATGACATTCTATAACAACTTCTGAATTTGAGATCTTAGTTTTTTAGTATTTTAAACGTTGTTACATGATGTCCAAAAAGTAATCTCTCTTTTATGACATTCTATAACAACTTCTGAATTTGAGATCTTAGTTTTTTAGTATTTTAAACGTTGTTATGTGATGTCCAAAAAGTAATCTCTCTTTTATGACATTCTATAACAACTTCTGAATTTGAGATCTTAGTTTTTTAGTATTTTAAATGTTGTTACATGATGTCCAAAAAGTAATCTCTCTTTTATGACATTCTATAACAACTTCTGAATTTGAGATCTTAGTTTTTTAGTATTTTAAACGTTGTTACATGATGTCCAAAAAGTAATCTCTCTTTTATGACATTCTATAACAACTTCTGAATTTGAGATCTTAGTTTTTTAGTATTTTAAACGTTGTTACATGATGTCCAAAAAGTAATCTCTCTTTTATGACATTCTATAACAACTTCTGAATTTGAGATCTTAGTTTTTTAGTATTTTAAACGTTGTTAGATGATGTCCAAAAAGTAATCTCTCTTTTATGACATTCTATAACAACTTCTGAATTTGAGATCTTAGTTTTTTAGTATTTTAAACGTTGTTAGATGATGTCCAAAAAGTAATCTCTCTTTTATGACATTCTATAACAACTTCTGAATTTGAGATCTTAGTTTTTTAGTATTTTAAACGTTGTTACATGATGTCCAAAAAGTAATCTCTCTTTTATGACATTCTATAACAACTTCTGAATTTGAGATCTTAGTTTTTTAGTATTTTAAACGTTGTTACATGATGTCCAAAAAGTAATCTCTCTTTTATGACATTCTATAACAACTTCTGAATTTGAGATCTTAGTTTTTTAGTATTTTAAACGTTGTTACATGATGTCCAAAAAGTAATCTCTCTTTTATGACATTCTATAACAACTTCTGAATTTGAGATCTTAGTTTTTTAGTATTTTAAACGTTGTTACATGATGTCCAAAAAGTAATCTCTCTTTTATGACATTCTATAACAACTTCTGAATTTGAGATCTTAGTTTTTTAGTATTTTAAACGTTGTTACATGATGTCCAAAAAGTAATCTCTCTTTTATGACATTCTATAACAACTTCTGAATTTGAGATCTTAGTTTTTTAGTATTTTAAACGTTGTTACATGATGTCCAAAAAGTAATCTCTCTTTTATGACATTCTATAACAACTTCTGAATTTGAGATCTTAGTTTTTTAGTATTTTAAACGTTGTTACATGATGTCCAAAAAGTAATCTCTCTTTTATGACATTCTATAACAACTTCTGAATTTGAGATCTTAGTTTTTTAGTATTTTAAACGTTGTTACATGATGTCCAAAAAGTAATCTCTCTTTTATGACATTCTATAACAACTTCTGAATTTGAGATCTTAGTTTTTTAGTATTTTAAACGTTGTTATGTGATGTCCAAAAAGTAATCTCTCTTTTATGACATTCTATAACAACTTCTGAATTTGAGATCTTAGTTTTTTAGTATTTTAAACGTTGTTAGATGATGTACAAAAAGTAATCTCTCTTTTATGACATTCTATAACAACTTCTGAATTTGAGATCTTAGTTTTTTAGTATTTTAAACGTTGTTATGTGATGTCCAAAAAGTAATCTCTCTTTTATGACATTCTATAACAACTTCTGAATTTGAGATCTTAGTTTTTTAGTATTTTAAACGTTGTTACATGATGTCCAAAAAGTAATCTCTCTTTTATGACATTTTACAATTTTCCCGGTAACTTTTCCAATTTTTCTCACCGTTTAAACATTCCCTGGACTACGACAAACACTTCAAAACCAAAATCAGCTAAATCGGCCCAGCCGTTCTCGTATTTTAGCCAGACAAACGAACAGCAATTGATTTTTATATATATAGATATTATATTTGTGATGAGCTCGTGGCTAAGTAATAACAGCCGCACGGGTCGATCCATCAGGCTAAGCTACGCTTGCCAGGGTTGGTTCGTGGATGAGTGACCATCTTTACATACCGAGACTCCTCCGTGCCTCGGAAAGCACGTTAAGCCGTTGGTCCCGGCTGTCATTCGTGGATCTTTGACAGTCGTTACGGGTCGTCAGAAGCCCGAAAAAAGTACAACCAGTGTTACCAAGGGGTATCGTATTACCTCGTAACATGTAAAATACTGGTATTCAGCTGCATCCGGTTAGACTGGAAGCCGACCCTAACATAGTTGGGAAAAGACTAGGCAGATTGATTCTAAATATTATATTTGTATACAGAAGATAAAAGTTATGATTTATTTTCTATACCGCTGCCTATCAGGGTAATATCGCCATAATCATATTAGGTCTTTACCTATGAAATTGCCGTTCTGCAGTACTGGCCATTTCAAATCAAAATAATTTTTGTTTGGCTAAGAATTCTAATTTCAAATTAATTTTATTTTAAAAACATGGATTTTTTTTCCAAAAGTAGTCATTTGTTTATTGATTAATGTTACATTTTCATCGCATTTCAATCTTTTTCGTCATCATGGATACGTTAAAATTTCGAGTAATTATGGAATATGAGTACCGTCGTGGCAGCAACGCGGCACAAGCGGCACGCAACATCAACGACGTTTACGGAGCTAACACTACAAATCAACGCACCACCTGTTATTGGTTTGCTCGCTTCCGTTCTGGAAATTTCGACCTGAAAAATGAACCTCGCGGTCGTCCGAAGACTTTGGTCGACAATTACGAATTAAAGGCGATTGTGGAAGCTGATGATACACAATCTACGGCTGAATTAGCAGCAGCTTTCGACGTTAGCGTCAAAACAATATTGGTCCATTTGCGTCAAATTGGCAAGGTAAAAAAGCTTGACAAATGGGTGCCCCACGAACTCAATGATCGCCAGCGCGAAGTACGCGTCGAGACGTGCCTTGCACTGCTCAACAGACACACAAATGAAGGAATTTTGAACCGCATTGTTACCTGCGATGAAAAATGGATTCTGTTTGATAACCGCAAGCGCTCAGCAAGTTGGTTGGATCCTGGTTCAGCACCTAAACAATGCCCTAAACGAAAACTTACCCCTAGAAAAGTGATGGTCCCTGTTTGGTGGTCTAGCGCCGGTGTGATTCATCACAGCTTCTTACCAAACGGGGTGAGCATTACTGCAGATGTGTACTGTGAAGAACTGAACACAATGATGGAGAAGCTGGCACATCTCCAACCAGCATTGGTCAATCGCTCGTCTCCGCTGCTCCTGCAAGACAACGCGCGACCTCATACTGCACAGCAGACGGTCTCCAAGTTGCAAGAACTGGGGTTGGAAGCTCTCCGTCATCCGCCCTACTCACCAGACCTTGCGCCTTCAGACTACTACTTTTTCCAGAATTTGGATAACTTCTTGGCGGGAAAAAAATTCAATACCCGAGAGGCAGTACAAAATGCCTTTGAAGAATTTGTTGCCTCCCGACCAGCTGATTTCTTTAAAAAGGGCATCAATAAACTGCCACTGCGTTGGCAAAGATGCATTGATTGAATCACCCATTGATTACTTCGATTAATACAAATAAAAAATACATGAAAAAAATTCGTTTAAATTTTTTCATACAAAACGGCAATTTCATAGGTAAAGACCTATTATTAGTTTTTGGAAATATCGCCATAATATTATTTTTTTTTCTTCCCAGACGTCTGTACCTCCAAGACAACCAGATCTCAGACATAGGCCGCGGCACGTTCTCAGCGGTGACGCGCATAGGCACCGTAGACCTCGCCAGGAACAAGATCACCAAAGTAGACTTCCAGATGTTCCAGGCGGTCAAGTATGCTGAGGTGAGTGTCATTTTAGATTTATACTTTACAAGCTGCGCCCCGCGGTTTCACCCGCGTAGACCAGGATAAAAAGTAGCCTATGGTGCAACGGAGACGACACACTTTTTGTGCGATCGAGTCTGTGGCGCACAAAATGTCTGCATGGCACACAAAAAGTCCGTCGCGGATTGTACGCAGACTCAACACTCACGACGAACATCTTCGATCATTCGGTCGGCCGAACTGTAGGAAAGTAGACGCTATGTCCCCCACTTAAGGTGCAGCGAAGACGACAGACTTTTTCTGTGATACTAGAAGTGTGCGTCGTCTGCGTTAGCGCGTGTTGAGACAAACGTTCTATTTTTTTCGCGCACTTATGGGTGGCCCGGCGCGCCGCGATCTGCCAGAATGACACGGATTTTTTGTGCGCCGGACTTTTTGCTCGTCGTTTGCGTTACTGCATATAATTGCTTAGGTTCTATTTTCACAGACTAAAAAGTGCGTCACGGATAGTCTGTCGTCTGCGCTGCACCTAAATCAAATCTCCCTTTTTTTTCCAGGAAATAAACCTAGCCGAAAACAATATAACAATAATAGAGAACCAGGCGTTCACCGACCTATACCATGCAGTAGTGAACATATCACACAACTCTCTATCGACCATAGAGACGGGCGCGTTCCAGAACTGCAACAACATGACTTTGCTAGACTTTAGCCATAATAAGTTGTCTGTGATCAGTCCGCAGGCTTTTGATGAGAATAGTTATGCTTATACACTGCAGATGGCGTATAATGAGTTTACTGATTTCTCTCAGGTAAGAATTTTATCCTCTAACTATTTTGAGTTAACAATATTAAGTTAACGATTTTTCATACCTTTTTATTTTAATACTAATATCAATAGAAAGCGAGTTTCTTATCAGATTTGCATCGTAAACAAATATTATGTAATCATAATCATAATCCATTTATTTGCCTGAAATATGGTGGGTACATAAGATGTTAAATTAAATTATAGCACAGGACATATTTCACCCTCATTAAAGGCATGCAAAAATATAGTTAATGTACAACAATTATTTGAATAAAATTACAATTAAGTATTAGAACTATTTCAATTATTACAATTTATAAGAAAATTTGAATTACAATCATTTAAATTACAATTATTAGAATTACAGTGATTTCAATTACTTAAATTATCAAAATTATTACTAAAGACAAAGTCACAAGAAATAAGAGGAAGAACCAATATCTTAGTGGACACCAAATCGACATGTGCTTTTATTCAAAAAGTCTTTAACAGTGTAGAAGCTCTCCTGGATTAACCATTTTCGTAAGGCACAACAGAACACTTTATAAGGCAGATCAGTCATTCCTTTGGGCAAAGAGTTATATATTAGAGGTGCCATATAGGCACAGTTCTTTCTGAACAGTTCTAGCTTAGGCACAGGCATTTTTAACGGCAGGTGTCTAATTTTACGTTTAAATGTATTGTCGTTGAAAGTGAAAAGATGACTGTGGTATTTAACAAATTTAGCTACCTACTTCATATATGTAAATTGTAAATTGTATTAAGTATAAAAAAAAACCCAAATTTTCATAGTATGTACCTAATCAAATTATTTTTTTAATTGTTTTAATTTGTTTTAGTGTTTAAATTTTCTTTATTTTCTGTTTAATGTTATAGTACGCTATTTGATAATGCCGTGCTTTCCTATAATTTAGATACATGCGAGATCTTTATGTATGACAAAGACGCTGGGTTAATGCTGTGTATGTGTTTAGTTGGTAAGCCTTTATAAATAAATAGCTTCTGCCCGCGACTTCGTCCGCGTGAAATTTCTTGTCCCCAACGACGCAACGCATCGCAACGCCTGCCCGCGCTATTACTTCGTTTGAGCTTAAGCATCCTTTCTGACATTTTTTCTTTTTGCTCGGCTCCTAAGGTCCCTAGCGTGATGTTAAATAGCCTATATCCTTCCGTATAACCTGCCCGCGCTATTACTTCGCGCTCGGCTCCTAAGGGCCTTAGCGTGATGTTAAATAGCATAATTATATCCTTACGCATCGCCTGCCCGCGCTATTACTTCTCGCTCGGCTCCTAAGGGCCCTAGCGTGATGTTAAATAGACTATATCCTTCCGCGTCGCCTGCCCGCGCTATTACTTCGCGCTCGGCTCCTAAGAGCCCTAGCGTGATGTTAAATAGCCTATATCCTTCCGCATCGCCTGCCCGCGCTATTACTTCGCGCTCGGCTTCTAAGGGCCCTAGCGTGATGTTAAATAGCCTATATCCTTCCGCATCGCCTGCCCGCGCTATTATATACTTCGCGCTCGGCTCCTAAGGGCCCTAGCGTGATGTTATATAGCCTATAGCCCTCCTCAAGAACTGGGTTATAAAATGCAAAAAGATTTTTTCAAATCTGACTGGGGTAGTTCCAGAGATAGCGCGTTCAAACAAACTAACAATGAAACAAACTCTTCCGCTGTATTCCACCGACATTATTGAAATAATAAATCGAGAGGGTCGTCAATCCGCGGAAAATCTCGCAATTCAGAAAAATTACTTATGTGCACAACGCCAACTATGGGTAAATTGATAAAACGTCCGCACTAAACATCTTTGCTCAAGAGCACCGGTATGAATTAAAGTTATTTTGCGTTTTTAGTAATTTTATATTATCTCCGAAACTGTATGACCAATTGACATACTGTAAAGGCCAAATCTTATCTCCATGATGTCCTTGTGATCATAAAATAACTTATTTTGATAAGGATTAATGTTTTGTTGTTTAAATAATCATCCAAACGTAAGTATGTCTAAAAAATACTTTTTTAAAGCAATAAAAGATGTATAAAAGATAAAATATAAAAGATAGAAATATGGTGTCGCGGATTTTTTTGTAGAATTATTTAAGACGGACCAGACTGCCATACATTGTTCTCAATTATAAAGAACCGTTTAGGCAGCGCATGCAAAAAAGTCTGTTTAAAGAGGTATTTCTTTCCGACTTGTTAGACAAAAATTGTGATAGCTCGGCTAATATGCATGATATAAATATAATTTATAGCCTATAGCACTCAGAAATAATGTAGCTTTCTACTTGTGAAAAAATTTTTAGAATTGGATCATTAGTTCCGGAGATTACCCCCTACATACAAACTTACAAACTTACATACAAATTTTACCTCTTTATAATATTAGTATAGATAAATAAATAAATATGCAGGGAACAGTTAGAAGATTCTTAGATTTAAAGATTGGTTTACATCATTCCGACCAATTCATGCCGTACAGTGCCCGAATGCATTTTTTCTGTGCTATGAACACTCTCGTGATGTCACAGGAATTTCCCCAGATAACTATGCCATACCGTATAATGGAGCATATGTAAGCGTGATAAACAATAATAGAGGTATGTCTGCTCGTTACGTCTTTTACCTTTCGAAGTGCAAAAACAAACTTGTTACTGTATACTTATTATGAATAGGTATTGATTTCGGCAATATTAACCAAAGCCTTGTCTTAACCAATATATTGCTTTCGGCGATATTACCATTACTATCGATCCTAATTAATTATTAATTAACCTAATTATAATTTATTATTTTTAGCATTATTGCCTTCGGAAATATTACCTGAAGTATATTGCCCAGATATCATTATTGAATGCAATATTACCCTAACCTAGATTGTATACGGCAGTATTAACCTTATCAATATTGCTTTCGACAGTATCACCCAAAGTAATAATACTTTAGAAAATAACAACCAATGCAACATTGTCTTAAAAATATAGTTTGGTGACTTATAAATATTGCCTGTGGCAATATTGTTCTAATTGTGTTTGAAAATTTTGCCTTAGGAATACTCAGTTTTTGGTGATACTATTTTAGCAATTTTGCCCTCAGCGATATCACTTAATGCAACGACACCGTCACCTATATTACCTGTAGCATAATAACCCTTAATGATAAACATATTTATTTTATAAATTTGTTAAAAATTTCACTTTTACAGGATTTTTTATTTATTTAAACTTATCAATATTGCCTTTGGCAATATCACCTAGAGCAATATTGCTGGTGGCGATATTGCCCTTATCAAACCAACCTTAACTTTGCAAAAACTGGCTAACTTTATATAACTTTTTTTTCTTACAGATACCCATACAAAATATGTCAGGTATACAAATCCTAAACGCATCATACAACAAAATAGAATCTATACAGAAGTTGGCATTCCCTAAGTTGTACGAGTTAAATACAGTGGATTTATCTCACAATAACCTTAGTCAAATATTTAATGCTGTATTCCAGAATCTATTTTCTATAAGGTAAGACTACTGACATAACACCGAGCCTGTAACCTCATCGCTGTCTGTCTTACGGCTGTGAGGGGGTTGGCGGTTTTTCCAATGTGCTTTGGGGGTTGGCGATGCAAGCCGCAGTGTACAGCGATTTGAAGTGAGGGCAATAACTTCCCAGTCGCCTCCCGGTGGCAACTGGGAAGTATTATTCCCTGGTGGCAATCGCATGTGGGAATATTCGGTAAATTGTGCGTCGTGTCGCGGTAGAAAACTGCTGCAAGCGTGTCCCGATTGCCAACGTATTGAATTCGCGAACACGCGAATGATCTAAAACCTAAACCGGCTTCTTTCTGCACTATTCCCACAGCATTAGAACTATACTCCATCAGTTTTGGTAATTAAATAACGCTAAAAAAAAAACACGTGTCTGTTTAACCAACTAAAAGACAGGTATTACGTTTAGTAGGTTAACCAGACACGTGGTTTTTTTTTGTTTAGCTTTATTTAATTACCTAAACCATGGAGTACAGATCTGACATTTATTTTTAATTTTATTTTAATGTGACGCATATATTCCCCCAACTTGTTCCTTTAATTATTGCTGCAAATAATCGAATTTTCTTTCTTTCTTCTCTTCTTTCTATTTAACAGACTACGCGATATTTCCCGAGGCAGCTTAGATATTATGTAGATAACTTAAGTGTATTTTTCTCTTCCCACAGATTCTTAAATCTAAGCTACAATTCCCTAGAAGTGATAAAACCGGCGACTTTCGGCACTATTCCCACAGTGTTAGAACTAGATCTGTCGTACAACAGACTACGTGATATTTCCCGAGGCAGCTTAGATATTATGTAGATAACTTAAATGTATTTTTCTCTTCCCACAGATTCTTAAATCTAAGCTACAATTCCCTAGAAGTGATAAAACCGGCGACTTTCGGCACTATTCCCACAGTGTTAGAACTAGATCTGTCGTACAACAGACTACGTGATATTTCCCGAGGCAGCTTAGATATTATGTAGATAACTTAAGTGTATTTTTCTCTTCCCACAGATTCTTAAATCTAAGCTACAATTCCCTAGAAGTGATAAAACCGGCGACTTTCGGCACTATTCCCACAGTGTTAGAACTAGATCTGTCGTACAACAGACTACGTGATATTTCCCGAGGCAGCTTAGATATTATGTAGATAACTTAAATGTGTTTTTCTCTTCCCACAGATTCTTAAATCTAAGCTACAATTCCCTAGAAGTGATAAAACCGGCGACTTTCGGCACTATTCCCACAGTGTTAGAACTAGATCTGTCACACAACAGACTACGCGATATTTCCCGAGGCAGCTTAGCTAAGTTAGTCAGTGCTCGGCTTATTGACATCAGTTTTAACCAGCTGGAGAAGCTGTTTCAAATACCTATTAGTTTGGGGTGAGTATTATTTTATCTACGTACTAGCGGACCCGACAGATGTTGTCCTGTCTGAACGATCCTAGAACTCGACTGCAGCGCCACCTATCGGGTCCAATTGTGTTTTCAAACCATCCAGGAACCCATTCAAATATACACACAAAATTTCATGTAAGTCGGTCCAGCCGTTTAGGTGGAGTTAGTTCGTTGTCCGTCTGTCTGTCTGTCTGTCTGTCAAGACCCTTTTTCTCAGGAATGTGTGGAGGTATCAAGTTGATATTAGTATCAATTAAGTATGTCTATGGTCCATTGTTCTAAAAAAAAATTAAGCTTCTAGACCAGAAAGGTTTAGGTAGTGAAAAAAAGGTAAACAATCTTGATGTGTCTTTTATCTTATTTTATTTTAAAACCTCAGTTTAAAAATAAAATGCAACTAAAAACCAATGTAAATACAACAATAATGATTACTAAATCAATTGAACCATTAGTTGAAGCAGTAGTTTATTTCTTTAATATGTGTTTGTGTAAGAAGTTGCATCAAGACTGTTTACCTTTATTTCACCACCTAAACCTTTCTGATATAGGTCTAGGTCAACGCAATAAAAAAATACGGCCATTTATGCGATATGTTTTGATACTCGTAAGTAAATCAAAACCTACAGGGTACTTCCCGCTGTCCTAGAATCATGAAATTTGGCAAGAAACCATCATTTGTGATTTTATCACATTAAAAATTTTTTTTTGGGATTACAATGAAAAGTTTGTTTTTGGGATAAACTCTTTTCAACTACGGAACTCTTCATTGTGCGTGGTCCGACACACACAATGAAGATGCACAACTTGGCCGGGCCGCTGCGGTTTCGAAAAAAACTCAAAATGGCGGTGGGTCGATATGCCAACTTCTATACAAAAAAAGTTCGAACCCCTTTTGCACACAGATAGTTTATAACCTGGACATAGGATACTTTTTATCCCGGTAGTAGGTACCCGTGGAGCTCGTGGCTAAGTAATAACAGCCGCACGGGTCGATCCGTCACGTTAAGCTACGCTTGCCGGGGTTGGTCCGTGGATGGGTGACCATCTTTACATAACGAGACTCCTCCTTAAGCCGTTGGTCCCGGCTGTTATTCGTGGATCTTTGACAGTCAGAAGCCCGAAAGTCTGACAACCAGTCTTACCAAGGGGTATCGTATTACCCAGTTACTGGGTTGTGGAGGTCAGACAGGCAGTCGCTCCATGTAAAATACTGGTATTCAGCTGCATCCGGTTAGACTGGAAACCGACCCCAACATAGTTGGGAAAAGGCTAGGACAGATTGAGTAAGTTCCCGTGGGATAATTTCTGTCATCCACGCGGGCGACGGCTACTGTGTTATAATTTTCCTAATATTTTTCCGCAGCGAACTAAACGTCGCCCACAACAGTCTAACAGAAATCAAACCGAACACTTGGCCATCAATGAATGCGCTCCTCCGACTGAACCTGTCGTCCAACATGTTGGGCGACACGTTGGCGTCCGATAGCTTCTCCAGCCTGTTGACGCTGCAAGCTCTGGATCTGTCGGACAACGGTTTGACGAAACCGCCGTGGGAGGCGCTGTCTACGCTCACCAGTTTGCAGTATTTGTATGTGCAGGTAAATATGTCATTCTTATTTTCTTGATTTCATTTATGTACATATCATTTACATTTTTAAATATTTTTATAAAAACAAAAATAAAAAAAAAAAACATTTAAAAATATAAAAATAGCCCACCGATATCGGGAACAGGGTCCAAGCTATCGGTGGTCAGGGCTCTAGAGAGAGGAACCTCCTCACTAGTGCCGTGTCCAGGAGTACTGCCCTCTGAATCAAGCCCTTGATCCAGCCGCGCAATGAGAGCCTCCTGAGGTGTTGATCGAGGCTCTGTGCTATTAGGCCATTAACCGTAACGAATTTTATTATTAAAGGCGCTTTTTGTGTCCAACTTGTTGACGCCCAATTTTTTGGCCGATTCGTTGGCGTCCGACAAGTCAAAACTGTGAAGAAAACTTCGCGAGGAAACCGGCAAGTCCTAGAACCAATAATTCGAAGACATGACGACGTGAAGACGTGTTACTAACACTGTAGACCTCATTGTAGTCTGAATACATCAATCTGCCTAGCCTTTCCCCAAATGTGTTGGGGTCTGCTTCCAGTCTAACCGCATGCAGCTGAATACCAGTATTTTACATGGAGCGACTGCCTATCTGACCCATCTGTCTATCAATCCAGTAACTGGTAAGACTCCTACCCCTTGGTAAGACTGGTTGTCGGACTTTCGGGCTTCTGACGACTCGTAATGACTGTCAAATATCCACGAATGACAGCCGGGACCAACGGCTTAACGTGCTTTCCGAGGCACGGAGGAGTCTCGGTATATATGTAAAGATGGTCACCAGCAACTTGCATTGCAGTACAACCTTGTGGAGTCCGAAGTACCATATTTTAGGTATGTGCCCGACCCAGTTCTCGAGAATGGTCACGCCACATTGTACTGGTATCGATCTATCATCACTGACAGGACTGTTGTAGCCAATAAGCCTGATATAGTGGTGATAGATCGATGAGAGCGCCGTGCATTGTTGATATCGCTGTCCCTCAGCACATGTGTGAGCACTATGTAGCTAATATATTGGGCTACCTTTTACTGGGTTCGTCTTTCACTGACTTGAATGTGCCCTGGCGGTTGAGAGTATGTCATGCTCACTCAAATGTCTCGCTGGTGGTGGCGTGTGTGTTGGATCATTAAGTTCCCTTCAAAATGGTTGAGCTAATTGGTGCTGATCCATGCGTCATGTTCGTGAACGGGCGCCGTCAGTTGGGACTGGTCGTCTCTTAGCTGCCACGGCTTATTAGCCGTGGCAGCTAAGAGACGACCAGTCCAGTATTTTTTATTTAGTTGTTTTTAGTTTTTATCTTTTTCATTACGGACGCTTTTAACGTGCACGTCTTTCTACATTGTTATCACATCTATATTTTCAATATGAACGATGTAACCAATATTATGTAAAATATTTGATCTAAAAGAGTGTCCGTGGAGTTTCTTGCCCGTTCTTCTCCAGGATCTACGCTTTGGAATGGGCAACTAGCTTCATTTTTCTGACTGACCGACCCAAGACCCTTTGACAATTCAAAAGTGCCTGTAATTGGTTTATTTGAAATAAATGCTTTGAGTTTGAGTTTGAGTTTGAATCAGGACGAGAATCTCGTGAAAGCTGAGAAAGATAAAAAAAATCAAGTATCTTGACTTAGCACACGAGGTTGTCGACATGTTGGATGTGGACTCTGCAATCATTGTGCCGATAGTCGTATCAGCCAATGGCTTAATTGCCAAGAGCCTCGACCAACACCTAAGGAGGCTCACGTTGGGCAGCTGGATCAAGGGCTTGATTCAGAACTTCTGGACACGGCGCACATTGTGAGGAGGTTCCTCTCTCTGTAGCCATGACTGCCGGTAGCTTGGACCCTGTTCCCGATACCGGTGGGCTACTATTTTTTATATTTAAAAATTTTAATTTATTATGTATATTAGTGAAATAACGAAATAATAATTTATTCTCAATATTTTATTACTTTTCTCTGATTCTAGGACAACAACATAACAGAACTAAGCAGGTCTGCGTTCGGCAACCTGCCCACAATGTTCAAGCTAGACCTGTCGCGCAACCAGCTGACCAGCGTCGCGCAGCGCACGTTCAGCGGCCTGCAGCAGCTGCTGGACCTGTCGCTCAGTGGCAACCAGCTCGAGCATGTACCTAATGAGGCTTTTAAAGGATTAGTGGCTTTGAGGTTTGTTAATTACTGTTTTAAAATGGGTAAAAAGTACAATCAATATGATTATAGTTTGTTTTTAGGGTTCCGTATTCAACAAGGAACTTTTATAGTTTCGCTATGTCCGTCCATCTGTCTGTCTGTCCGTCCGCAGCTTAGCTCAGAGGAAATAATCATTAAAAAAAATACAAATAAAATAAAATTGGTAACAAGCACACTACAGCAACAGGTAGACGTTCATTGTAAGGTTATTAGAATGTTTGTAAACGTAGCCTGATGTCATCATAACTGGTACCGATATCATCATAACTGGTGCCGATATCATCATAACTGGTACTGATTAGTGACGTTCAAATCGTCTTTAAACTAAAAACGTGTTATAGACTATAAACTATATTTTTCTAGCGCGTTATTTTATACGCTATCATTATAACGCGTTGTTACAAAACTTGGCCGCAGTCTGAACGCGGAGACATTATCATTTTATCTGGCAATACGCTAGTTATCTCGCAACTTCGCATCGCAAGTACTCGCAACGCGCTGTGCACGAAAGAATATAATAATATCTCATGTAGCGTTATAGATCAATGAACTTTCCTTCACACTTTCCAGGCTTAGGACTGTCTATACTAAAATTGATTAAATTTTATTATAAAAGTTTATAATTCTTAAAAACGAACACACAATATTTACAACAGCACGACGAATGTACGAAACATGATAATTATTATATTTACAATTACAGCACTGTAGTTCAAGTTGCACAGCAACAAAATTACCTATTTAAAAAATAAACGTTCGAGCGCCGTGCTTGTTTATAAAACTACGCGTACTTAATAATAACAGATAACAGATACCGCGGGCCGACCGGCCGACTGCCGCCCGAGTTCATACGATTTAGCCCGAGTGCCCCGACGCGCTGTCGGCGCTGTGACGCTGTGAGTGAGACTAGTGAGACTATAAAAGTTATAAAGCTATAATGCTATCCCGCTCTAGCCTCGCTGTGTAAGTTTAGAATTTGAGATGCCTAGTTTGTTGAAACGTTATATTTGTAGCGCGAAGTCAGAGTCGGTACAACAAACGCTAGATGCTATAAACACATAGCGTGTTATTTTTTGACGCTAGACGTTTTATTAACCACTACTAGTACTGATATCATCATAACTGGTACTGATAACATCATAACTGGTACTCATATCATCATAACTGGTACTCATATCATCATAACTGGTACTGATATCATCATAACTTGTACTGATATTATCATACCTGATATTGATATCACCATAACTGGTACTGATATCATCATAACTGGTACTGATATCATCATAACTGATATTGATATCACCATATATAACTGGTACTGATATCATCATAACTTGTACTGATATCATCATAACTGGTACTGATATCATAATAACTGGTACTGATATCATCATAACTGGTACTGATATCATAATAACTTGTACTGATATAATCATAATTGGTACTGATATCATAACTGGTACTGATATTATCATAACTGGTACTGATATCATCATAACTAGTACTGATATCATCATAACTGGTACTGATATCATCATCATTCCACTGCCCTTATCAAAACCTATTTGGGGTTGGCGCAACATGGCCCCTAGGGCCGGTGCCCATATGGCGGACCGCAGCACAGAGCATTTTTCACTGTCAAACTATTGTCAACGTTACGTGCCTAAAAATAAGGTTGAGAATAAATAACCTGAGACACGCGCCTCTTTCCGCTTAGACGCGCTCTCAAGCTAATGGAAGTTTATTTATTTTCAACTTTAATTCAACTGGTGTAAGGTCGATATTTGTTTGGCACATAATAACTGGTACTGATATATTACAAATTTATTTTTCAGAAAGCTGGATCTTTCACATAACATGTTAGAAAAGATTGACAATAAGACAAATGGATTATTGGACGACTGTCTATCGTTAGAACAGGTAAGTTAAATATTATACAGGGTGTAAGGGACAGCCCTCCGCTTCTTATTTTAAATTCCAACGAAACATTTCTTTTTTTAAATCGTTTTTAGGGTTCCGTACCTCAAACGGAAAAACGGAACCCTTATAGGATCACTTCGTTGTCCGTCTCTCTTTCTGTCAGTCTGTCAAGAGCCTTTTTCTCAGGAACGCGTGGAGGTATCAAGTTGAAATTAATATCAAATGCGTAGGTCTATGATCGCTTGGAGCTCTAAAAAAATTAAGCTTCTAAGTCAATGCAATAAAAAAATACGGCTATTTATGTGACATATTTTGATACTTGCGAGTAAATCAAAACCTATAGGGTACTTCCCGTTGTCCTAGAATCAAGAAATTTGACAAGAAGCAAGGTCTTACAGCACAAGTAAAGGAAAAAGTCCGAAAATCGTTCATTTGTAATTTTATCTACACCCATGCTATAAATCCTGTATAAAAGTTTCTGAAACAGTTAGCTTATTGCCAACATTAAAACAACCAGTGTCATAGTAACCATAATATCACCCAAACGGGTGTTATAATGTTGTACTGAATTTCATAATGCAACTCGTTTTAAAAAAAAGAACATTGTAATGCACGCGCGTTTCACTACAACAGCGCCGTAATTTAAAAAAAAAGAACTTATTCGAATTCACGTCGTATACTATGACGCCGGCCGCCATGTTCGACACGAGTATTAGTATTGCAAAAAACTGTTTCAGAACCTTTCATAGAGGATTCATAACATGGATGTAGATAAAGTCTTGTATGCAACTGTACATAATCAGGCATTAAAACACTCATGTGATACTTATTACCCCACATTCGTGTTTTAATACCACTTATTATACGTCAGTTGCATAAATAACTATTATCGCATAAAACTTTTAAGGCATTGATCTTTTCTTTGAACTTTCTAATAATAATTCGATTTAAAATAAAATTAATGATGACAAGGTATGAGTATCTTTATACATTTATTATTAAAACAAATAGAGAAGTCCTGACTGACTGATTGACTGACTCATCAACGCCCAGCCCAAACCCTTGGACCTAGAAAGCTGAAATTTTGCACAGAGGTTCCCTTTATAATGTAGAGAAGGAATAAGGAAGGAATTCCCGGTAGTACGTTCCCGTGGGATATTTTCCGATATCCACACGGGCGAAGCCGCGGGAAAAAGCTAGTAAGTCATGTAATAAATTAAACTTATTTAAATTTCCAGGTAATCCTAAGCCACAATAGATTCGGTTTCCTAACGAAGAAGATGTTTCCCGCCAGCCCTTGGATTCCCTACAGACTGCAAGAAATTGACCTGAGCTACAACGAGATACCGGTGCTAACTCATGATCTGACCTTAGGTGCTCAGAAAGTTAAGAAATTGAATCTTGCTGGGAATTTTATTAACGATATTAGAAATAGTAAGTTATTTTTGACCATATTTTTAGGCCTTCCCCAACTATGTTGGGGTCTAACCGGATGCAGCTGAATACAATTCGTTTCAAATAAGAATAGGATCGACTTAGCGCCATGTTGTGACGTGATAGCTGTCAAAGCGAATAAATTGGGTAGGGTGAGCAAAACAAGATATTTTTTAAATAACATTAATTTACAAATCATGAACGAAGAATTTGAAAAAAATTTAAAAAATTGTTGCCATCAATTAAAATATGAAAGAAAGAAGTATAATATATAAAAAACTAATTATGAGTAATTTTTGATATCTTTTTTCACTTTCATTTAACTAAGACTCGGTTAAACAAAAAAAAAACGTTATTGATACGCAAATAAGTTTTCTTTGCAAACCGTACTTTTCCATCAACATTTGACAGATAGAGGTCATTGACGTTCCTATTCTTATTTGAAACGTATTGTACCAGTATTTTACATGAAGCGACTGCCTATCTGACTTCCACAACCCAATAACTGTGTAATACGATACCCCTTGGTAAGACTGGTTGTCAGACTTTCGGGCTTCTGACGACCCGTAACGACTGTCAAAGATCCACGAATGACAGTCGGGACCAACGGCTTAACGTGCTTTCCGAGGCACGGAGGAGTCTCGGTATGTAAAGATGGTCACCCATCCACGGACCAACCACGGCAAGCGACCCTTGCGGCTGTTATTACTAAACCACGAGCAACTCCATGTCCCCTATGCTTGTGACTATAAATACTTTGATATTCTACTAAAATATGTTTTTATATTATTTTTTAGATGTCCTCGGTAATCTAACTTCGTTGGAAGTATTGGATTTATCTCATAATAATTTGAAAGACATGATATCAAGAACATGTAAGTACTGTATGATAATAGTGAAGTATGGATGAAAAAGACATGTGTTGCGGCAACCTCAAATTAATAAATTGTAAAAATCTTGTCGACCCCTCAAGTGTCGAATGCACCCTATGTGTGCATAAGAAACACCCTGTTTTTGTTAGGTATATAAGCTTATATCACGTATATATAAACGTAAAAAAATATCATCCGATGGAAAACATATCATCATCAGTAGTTGTGAACCTATGGGGTTCGCAACTAACCCCCAACACTCCGCACTCGCTGGGGTTTTGGGTCTAAAATTAGCCAAACTCAGACACTTGAGGGGTTAAGACGCGGACTGACTACGACTGACAGAACACAACCGCGTAATCTATTGCCACCATTAGCTGGCTTGAAATAAGGTGGAAAATTGAAAATAATATTTGTGTTGCCGAGATGTGACTAAGCTGCGAATGTGCATTTATTTTCCGGGTTTTCTTTAGATTATTCAGAATATACACAAAAAATTAAATAATTATCCGGTTAAAGTTTTAAAAAAATGCTAATTCTATTAAATTCTTAAAAAAATGAACGTCGTTATCCCTGATAAAAACTTTTTAACAAAAAAAAAAACCGACTTCCAAAAATCACTACAAAGTGAAAAATAACTGTAATTTGGGAAGTCGGTGTCTTTGGATCTGTATTTTAGTTTTTTGCCACCGACTTCCGAAATTACAGTTATTTTTCACTTTGTAGTGATTTTTGGAAGTCGGTTTTTTTTTTTGTTAAAAAGTTTTTATTTCTCGCGTTTTAGTGGGTCTGTTTATAATTTGTATAAGTTACAATTTTTTTTGTAAATACATACATATTATAGATAGAAAAACACCCAGACTCGAAACAAATACTTGTAGGTCGTACAAATATTTGTTCCGTGCGGGAATCGAACCCGCGACATGCTGCGCAGCAGTCAATCGCTCAACCACTGCGCCAACCGTGTCGCCAACCGTGTCGTCGTTATTTGAAGAGTTCCTTCGATTTCTCCAGGATCCCATCATCAGAACTGGATTTTGACAAAAATGGGACCATTTGGGAAGTATACCCTTTCCAACAAAAAAATAATTTTTCAAATCGGTTGGCAAGCGACGAAGTTATGCGCGAACAAACATAAAAAAAAAAAAAAAAAAATACATACATCCGAATTGAGAACCTCTTCCTTTTTTAGAAGTCGGTTAAAAATACAGAGATGTTCAACGTCAAAGTTTATTTTAGTGGAACAACTTCCAAAATTTTTATTGGGAATGTCAAACTATTTTTTACTATTAATTTTTCTTTAAACCCTTCTGTGTCCACTGTATTTTTTGCGTCGGATAGTTTCATTGCGTTACGTCATACTCGACAATCCAAGAAACCAATTTTTGTGATTATTGAGCTAACACCGCGCCTTAAGTATATTTCTTACCATTCCAGCCGAAATCAAATTCAGCTTCCCAGAGAACATAATGGAGCTACATCTTAGAAACAATTCGCTACAAACATTACCTACTGCAAATATAATGTCGGCTAAACAACTCAAGTTGTTGGATGTTCGACATAATGAGCTGACGAGCTTTGAGCCCCAGCTAGTGAGGAAGGTCAGACATGAGGGGTTGACGGTCTTGTTCCAAGGTACGTTATATATTATATCTACACCCACATGATATAAATCCTTTATAAAAGTTTCTGAAACAGTTAGCTTATTGCCAACATTAAAACAGCCAGTGTCATAGTAACCATGGTAACCATAATAGCATCCAAACGGGTGTTTTAATGTTGTACTGAATTTCATAATGCAACTCGTTTTCAAAAAAAGAACATTGTAATGCACGCGCGTTTCACTACAACAGCGCCGTAATTTACAAAAAAGAACTTATTCGAATTCACGTCGTATACTATGACGCCGGTCGCCATGTTCGATACGAGTATTAGTATTGCAAAAAACTGTTTCAGAACCTTTTATAGAGGATTGATAACATAGATGTAGATACAGTCTTGTATGCAACTGTACATAATTAGGTATTAAAACACTCATGTGATACTATTATGACACTCGGCTTCGCCTAGTGTGATAAACCTACATTCGTGTTTTAATACCCCTTATTATACCTCAGTTGCATAAATAACTATTAAGAGTATGCTTAGACTAGAAAGGTTTAAGTAGTGAAATAAAGGTAAACAATCTTGATGTGTCTTTTATCTTTTTTATTTTAAAACCTGTTTAAAAATAAAATGCAACTAAAAACCAATGTAAATACAACAATAATGATTACTAAATCAATTGAACCATTAGTTTAAGCAGTAGTTTATTTGTTTAGTATGTGTTTGTGTAAAAAGTGACGTCAAGATTGTTTACCTTTATTTTACACCACCTAAACCTTTCTATGCTCGGAATTTTAATTAGATGCAGTAAAATGACACTTCTTGTCTGTCATTTCGATCAAAAATGTTCCCATTTGATAGCGAAATGACGGTAAACATGACATTAGAAGTGTCATTTTACAGAGGAAGGGGCGGGCTGGATCGTTATAGGAGAAGAGTTGTATGGGGGGTTTAAGGTTGATGCGCCAGGGTAGCCCGCGAAATTCAAAATTTCTTACGTTTTTGCAATTTGTAGGTCAGTGTGAGCTTGTATGTTGATTAAAATATGATTCGTGGCCGTAGCTAATATGGCTTTACAGAATTATAATCATTAGAATCAGCAATACAACTCCATAAGTTAGCATTTACCTCAAATCTAGCGATTTCATGAAATCATGAGGTTTGAGGTAAATGCTAACTTATGGAGTTGTATTGCTGATTCTAATGATTATAATTCTGTAAAGCCATATTAGCTACGGCCGCAAATCATATTTTAATCAACATACAAGCTCACACTGACCTACAAATTGTAAAAAACGTAAGAAATTTTGAATTTCGCGTGCTACCCTGGCGCATCAACCTTAAGGCTACAGGCTCGGCTGTGCCAACAGCTGGTTCAACCTCGCCGAGTAGAAAGTTTACTTTACTTGTATTGAAACTGAATAAGCGCCGTCAGGAATGAAGTTATCCGGGAAAGAACCGGAGTAACAGACATAGCTAGCAGAATAAGCAAACTGAAGTGGCAGTGGGCTGGCCATGTTTGTCGAAGGACCGATGGCCGGTGGAGCAGACGAGTCCTGGAGTGGAGACCGCGTATCGGTAAGCGTAGTGTGGGACGCCCGATAGCTAGATGGACCGACGACCTGAAGAAAGTGGCTGGGACAGACTGGATGCGGAAGGCGGAGGACAGGGTGTGGTGGCGCAGCCTGGGAGAGGCCTATGTCCAGCAGTGGCCTGCGATAGGCTGAGTTGATTGAAGCGCCGTCTGGTGACTATAATGGAAACAAAAATTATTCCATAGAAATTGACGTAAGTTAAAGTTAACGAGACCGAGTCATTATGAAAACTCGCTCTAAAGCCACAGATGTATGAACGTAAACGAGGCACAAGGAGTATGTGAGGATCCTAGCACGTGGAACTGTTATATTAAAAATAAATAATAATAAAATCGTTTATAATATAATATCCTTGGACATTTCACACAACGTCATCTAGTCCCAAGCTAAGCAACCTAATGCTTGTATTCTGGTAACGAGATGGCTGATAAACTACTTATATACATATTTTTTTTTTTTTGTAAATACATACATATTATAGATAGAAAAACACCCAGACTTGGAACAAATACTTGTAGGTCGTACAAATATTTGTTCCGTGCGGGAATCGAACCCGCGACATGCTGCGCAGCAGTCAATCGCTCAACCACTGCGCCAACCGTGTCGTCAAAGTGTCGTTTATTTATGAAATGGTGCAGATTTACAATAACTTATCTTAAACATCAAAGCTCATTACTCATTATGTTGCTCATTTGCCTGAACTAGGTAGAACCTGTGTTTCAGGCTATAGGCTATAGAGGTGCTTAGAATTATAAAATATAAAATTAACAACGTACAAGACTACTTAAAACTTAAATATTAACCTAAAAGACTAACATGTTTTATTTACAGACAACGAGTAAATCCTCTGTCTCACTGTATGGTATGCTAAGTAAAAATAGCAGAATAATCTTTTTACAGTCGTAATTATTTAATTTATAGATACTTAATTTCCTATTTAATTTATTGTACAGAAATGGGGCTAAAAATGTATAAAATCTGTTTACAAAGACATATTTAGATGATGCATTTGACTCACATACAATATCATTATATGTCTTCCTAGGGCGTCCCCTGCGTTTCCACTCACATCTGCCTTGTAAATACCTTTTGTTAGTCGCCTTTCATTCATACTCTCAACATGACCAAACCAGCTAGCATACTCCTTTAATTTTTGTCTCACATCTTTGTGTTTTCAGATTATTACTATGGCTCTACAAATCCTCATTGAACAACTTCTTCGTTTATTTAATTTAGTTTTTGATATTAATGTTTTTTCATTATATATTTACAGGAAACAGCCTAAAATGCGATTGCTTCACGCGTCCATTAAAACATTACCTAAATCACATGCGTCCATCTTTACTAAAAATGGACGAAAAATATCAAAATCTAACCTGTGCTGAACCAGTTACGTTACAAAATCAAAATCTACTAACGGTTGATGAAGATAGATTATTGTGCACTGGCAACATTGAAGTTGACACGATGATTTTGGAGCATAGCAACACTGAGGGCGAAAGTGCGTTCGACTTTGTTTCTGAACCCGATTTGGCTTTTAGGGATATACAATAGTAAGTACAATTATCTTATTAGTATTTTTTCCAATACATTGCATGTTTTTTTTGTTTTTTAGGGTTCCGTACCCGAAGGTTGCTAAACAGAACCCAATTACTAAGCCTTCTGTCCGTCTGTCTGTTAGCGGGCTGTATCTCATAAACCGTAATAGGTAGACAGTTGAAATTTTCACAGATTGTGTATTTATATTGCTAACAACAAATAATAAAAATAAAGGCTGTCATTTGACATCCGTTACGTATCATCAGAAGCTCGTAAGTCTGACAACCAGTCTTACCAAGGCGTATCGTATTACTCAGTCACTGGGTTGTGGTCAGATAGGCAGTCGCTCCATGTAAAATACTGGTATTCAGCTGCATCCGGTTAGACTGGAAGCCGACTCCAACATAGTCGGGAAAAGGCTAGGTAGATAGATAGATAGATAGATAGATAGATAGATAGATAGATAAAACATTTATTTGATGCACACAAAAGACACAGCACAACACACAAAAGTACAATTAAATTATTACACTACACACTATTACACACACACACATACATACATACACATACATACACATTACATTATTACTTACTATTATTATTACACTTATCACACAGATGATGATCATGCAATACGTTATTTCGCGACTGTTGTCACATCTTCGGTAGTATAGTGGTAAGTATCCCCGCCTGTCACGCGGGAGACCGGGGTTCGATTCCCCGCCGGAGAGATTCTTTTTGCGTTTTTAAAAACAGCGTTATGTTATGTATGTATACCAGTCTCTTATATTCCACTTGCAATAAGATTAGTCATATATACAAACCTTTTTTACAGTCCGTTAAAGGACTTAATATTGGGGTCTAAAATATATATTTTTTATAATTTTAAAATACATTGTTTTAAAATAGAACGAAAATTGACCATTGACCTTATCTCCGAAACTACTAAAATAAAAAAAAAATTACAGAAAATAGTTCTATACCTGTAGATTACAGGAAAATTTATAAGATGTCCATATTCTTAAAATAACATGGTAAATCGCTCAATATTGTGCGTACAAACTTACAGTTGCAGTTGAGTTACATTTGCAGTTGGAATGTATGGGATAACATGTTTTTCAACTAAATAATAGGTCGGTGAAAAAGTTTTTTCGTATTTTATAGGTACAAAGTTGTAGTAAAATCTCTTTGGCTCTACTGTTTGTATCTGGCTGGTTTTGATACCATTAAATTGATGACATTTTAGAAAAGAAAAATAAAAAGTAAAAACGATTTCCCGCCATTTTTCAATTGTTTTTCCGCCCGCCAAAATGAGTGCATCTAACGAACAAATTCGATACATTTTGAAGTCTTATTACAAAAATGGGAAAATGCAACAAAAACCACGAAAAAAACTTGTGACGTTTATAGACTTAACACATTGTCAGTAAAGAGTAGCACAAAGTTGGTTCAAGCGTTTTCAATCCGGGAATTTTGATGTCAAAGATGCAGCTCGCTCTAGTCGCCTCTGGTTGCCCTGTTACGGATATGGCCGATGCCATTTTTGGAAAAGTGGAGCAAGATTGGCATATTAGTAGTTACGACATAGTTGAAGAGACCACAAAATAGTTTTGACCCATTTGGCAAATGACACATAACTAAATAATAAAGTATGAAAAAAATAAAACCGGTCAAGAGCGAGTCGGACTCGCGCACCGAGGGTTCCGTTCCGATTTCTGAAAAAGTGTGCTACTTAGAGACATGGTTTTATTTTTCCTGTAATCTTTACATAAATTTCTATCACATAGAATAATTTCAGATTTTTCGCTTTGCAAACTTCGGAGATAAAGGGGGGGGGGGGGGGACGGTATTTTTTTTTACATTTTACATCAAAAGTCGAAAACTATGCAACCTAAAAAAAAATAAAAAATAGCTTGAGAATGTGCAAACAGCGCTCTTTCATATGATACCCCACATGCCCTAGTAGCCCCACTTTAAATTTTTAAGACGCCCTTTCAGTCCCAGTTGCAAAAAAAATATAATTATTTTGATTTTTTTATTATTTGCAAAATAGTTGGGTAAACGTCATCTAAAACTATTCTAAATTTCAAGTTGATAGCATTAGTAGTTCTTGAGATATCCAGCTGTGACAGACAGACAGACTGAGTCACACCATAAGAGTTCCTTTTTTACCATTTTGGTACGGAACCCTAAAAATGTCTTGAATTTGTATATAAAATACGAACGAGCTTTTTCCCCGATCTACAAACAATGTTAAATCCCAATTACGGAATCCTTCAGAGTGCGTGGTCCGACACGCGCATGATTTTTAGGTTTCCGTAGTCAACAAGGACTTGTAGTTTCGCTATGACCGTCCGTCCGCAGCTTAGCTCAGAGGCTGTTAATAGTAGAAAGCTATAATTTGGCATTGATATACATTGGTAAAATAAAATCACGAAGAAAATTTTTTTTTATGGTACCTTTACTCGTAAAGTAGGGATGTTTTTTTTTCTCGTCTACCCCATGGTGTGGGGTGTTGTTGGATGGGTCTTTCAAAAATATTGCGGGTTTGTGAAAACAATTTTTCGAATTAGGGGTCAGTTTCTGAAATATTAAGCTTTAGGCCTGAAACTGCGTTAAGCGGGCGCCCGCGACGGTTAACCGTCGCGTGTCCACGCGTGGATACGCGGGTGGGCTCTGCTTGTCGTCGTTTTGCTACGTAGTAATAATAATAAAAAAAAAACAATATTGAGACTAATAAGTTTTGTTACAAACAAATATTCATAGGTAACTAGTGGGCTATTATAAAACAATACATAATGGGAGCATCTGCAGCCGAACTAGGTGTAAACCTGTATCTCGGCATACAGCGCCAAACCTCTCAGATTGGCGCTGTATAGACCGAGATACAGGTATGCCGAGATATGCCGAGATACAGGTTTACACCGGTAATATATTAAGTTCTCCATCGACACCACTGTATAATGTATATGCACACCGTTAAAATTGAACTAGCGACACTGCGTAAATAAAACGCCGCGATGGCCCGCCTCCCCGCAACGTACACCCGAGCGGGGCCCCGCGACGGTGCACTTTTGTATGGCACCGCGCGGCCGTCCGCTCAACGCAGTTTCAGGCCTTATAGTGCTAATTTTTGTTAGAGTCAAGTGTGTCCCTCCCTCCCCCTGCCAGCTAAACGGTTAGTTTTGAATGGGTGAAAAAATTCACGGTAGTAGTATATATAACGGAAAGCTATCATAGCTAAGTAGGCTTTTTAAGTTTACGAGTAATAGTCATTTATTCATGAAACAACAAAAAGCCCTCTTAGGGTCTTCTTAGTCCGCATTATTGTGCAACTACGGAACCCTATTACTGCGAGTGGCCCGACACGCACTTTGCGGGCTTTTTAATTCAATAAATGTTACTGAATGGGCTTTTTCAAATGTTCATTCCAATGAAGCTGTATTAATAGCTTGCGAATTTGGCCACAGCGATCACATCTTCGGTAGTATAGTGGTAAGTATCCCCGCCTGTCACGCGGGAGACCGGGGTTCGATTCCCCGCCGGAGAGATTCTTTTTGTGTTTTTTTTTTAACAGGCAATGATTTAAAACTTTTCTAATCGTAATGTCGTTAGGAGATAGTAAATTTTGATTATATTTTTTGTTTTATTTTTATTGAAAGGAACAGCAATCAGTTACATTATAAGAACTTACAAACTATCTTAATAAACAATATTAGTAAAAAAAAAGGTTCCGACGAATTGAGAACGTCCTCCTTTTTGAAGTCGGTTAATAATATAACCCACAACGCTGTCCACAGGTACACATAAAAGTTTAAAAAGAAAAAAAAAAGTGTAAACGCTAGGAGTTTTAGTAGCAGTACCTACGTGCAATAATTAGCTCTATAAATAATGTTAATAAGCTTAAATTTAGTTAAAGATTAAAAAAATATAAAATAAAACAAGCCCTAATGATATGATGACTACTGAATGGATTTAATTTAATAGAGAGGAGTGAGTGAGGCTTTTGAATTTACTCATTGAACAATTGAAGATGTCAATATTTTCAAAAGTTCTATTATAAGAGTCGACCATACGGCGGGCAGGTGCGCGATCGCCAGAATTAGTTCGGCACGAGTTCACTGCAAAAAGAGTACCTGCGCGTACTTGTCGCCTGTGAAAGGTTCTAGGCACCGCGTAACAAATCATGTTATTTAGATTTATACAATTTAGATTTATACAATTATAATATACAGGGTGTAAGGGACAGCCCTCCGCAAACTAACAGGGTGCATTCAGCTCCTCATTCTGAATCATATTCCACCGGAAATTTTGTCAGGAAAATTTTCATTTTTTCAAATTTTTTTTCAGTTACATTTTCATTATTTCAATGTAAAATTGCATTGTGTGTTCGCATCACTCCATTTATGTAAAAAAAAAACTGCAAAAAAAAACCAGCAATGGATGTTGAAATACTCTAACCAACGACGCGTGAAGAGCTGTTCACTTTCTGTCTAGCTACAGAGTTCATCGAACTCACCGCATACCTATTACCTATCCCTCCCAACCAGTAATAGACGCTCCGATTTGTGCACAAAAACACAAATCAGGTTTATTGGAATCCCTTAAAGTTCCTGAAAAAAATTCATGTACCGGTCATCTTAGTATGACATACTGAATTCACCCTATCAGTTTGCGGAGGGCTGTACCTTACACCCTGTATATTCATTAGATCAACATATTTTTTGACTTTGTTTTGCCTGGTTACCACTGGTTTAGGTAAACCACAAAATTATGGTTTTTGGAATTGTCAATAGGTTGTTAACTTTTTGCTATAATAACCACGTTTGAAGATTTATCTGAATTTTTATGCTGCCTTTGGGCATTTTCATAAAATCCTAGCTTTTTTAAATTAAAAGCATTTATTTATCTTGCAATTTTTGTATGTAACTCAGTTTTCCTGTTCAAAATTTGCAAGTTAAATTTGACCCACTTCCCGGTGTTCGATTGAGCTGAAATTTGGCATACATATGTAAAATCGGTGACAATGCAATATTTTGATACCATCGAGCTGATCTGATGATGGAGCCGGAAGGTGGCCACAGGAACTCGGTAGTAAAATAATGCAACCATATCGAGTTTAGGATCGTTTGATTCGTCTTGACAAGGACTCGGGTCCTAGATGATATCCAGACTAATAAGAGCTTGTTTAAAACATTTTTTTTTTAAATAATACATGTCATGTCATGCACCAATAGGTTGCAGATTTCGGCAATGTCTCCACATCTTCGGTAGTATAGTGGTAAGTATCCCCGCCTGTCACGCGGGAGACCGGGGTTCGATTCCCCGCCGGAGAGATTCTTTTTGTGTTTTTGGTAACACAGTATTCACGCGTATTCTTATGAGAAACATCGAAATAAGTTTAAGTTGCGATTATATGTGAAATGTCTTAAAAATCGGTTAAAATCAGTTTTTTTATACACTAATATTTCTGCAGTGCAGTGGTTCAAAATAATATCTGTCTTTAAAACAATCAATCTGCCTAGTCTTTTCCCAACTATGTTGGGGTCGGCTTCCAGTCTAACCGGATGCAACTGGATACCAGTATTTTATATGGAGCGACTGCCTATCCTATCTGACCTCCACAACTCAGTAACTGGGAAATACGTTAGCCCTTGGTAAGACTGGTTGTCAGACTTTCTGCACAGATTAATACAGATGGGACACTCCGCAAAATCATTTAAATAAAAAGTGACTCTTGCTACGACACAATAAAGTGCAATTCAGGTCGCACAACGCTTATTACCTACAGTTATATTCAACTACAAGTAGCCTCTCTTTCTATCGCGTAACTCTTATACCTTCTTTAGCCCCGCGGACGGGGCCCGCCGCGTACTTGTAGCTTCATACCTAAACTGCGGAGTGTCCCATCTGTATTAAATCTGTGCTTTCGGGCTTCTGACGACCCGTAACGACTGTCAAAGATCCACGAATGACAGCCGAGACCAACGGCTTAACGTGCTTTCCGAGGCACGGAGGAGTCTCGGTATGTAAAGATGGTCACCCATCCACTGACCAACACCGGCAAGCGTAGCTTAACCTGATGGATCGACCCGTGCAGCTGTTTATTACTTAGCCACGCTTTAAAACAGCGGGCCGTAATAGGTAGACGGTTGAAATTTTCACCGATTGTGTATTTCATTGCCGGTATAACAACATTCTTATAATAAAAATAATATTTAACTTTATTTTATTTTTAAGCCGTTGGTCCCGGCTGACATTCGTGCATTTTTGACAGTGGTTACGGATCGTCAGAAGCCCGAAAGTCTGACAACCAGTCTTACCAAGGCATATCGTATTACTCAGTTACTGGGTTGTGGTCAGATGGGCAGTGCAGCTTCATGTAAAATACTGTTATTCAGCTGCGTCCTGTTAGACTGGAAACCGACCCCAACAAAATTGGGAAAAGGCTAAGCAGATGATATTACATCATCTTCATCAGCCAAACAGATCCATTTCATCCGCAATTTTTACCCGATTGCATCTCAAAGGAGGTTAATCCCAAACCATTTTTTGTCTTTTTCAGCTCCCAATCATCAATCTACGCCCATTGGTTCATCACCACAAACGAAGACGTCGGAGATTTCATCCTATACATTCGAGACGGCACAAACAAGCTCCAATACTCATCTGATGTGGCATATAACCTTAGATCACTAACCATCCCTATCGACGAACCATTCAAAATATCTCTCCAGGACGGAAAAACCCATGAAGTTTGTATTCAAGCGAAAAATTCAAATAATACTCCTCGCAAATGGCATCCCAGTCAATGTCAAAGTGTGCCCACAGATTATAATTCGTGGCCCATAAAGTTAATTGTAGATAAAAGAAGGTTGACTAAGAAAAAGGTTAAATATAGTTGGTTTGGTAGTAGTAGCGTTCTTGGGTTAGTTAGTGATTCCATTTTGATTACCTTGTGTATATTTTTGAGCGTTTGTTTTAAGATTACTGATGACTTATAGATGTGGAAATTAACTTCATTGGTTGGTATAAATGGTACAGTAGTACCCAACTGATATGGCTTACCGAGGTACCTGCGCAGAAAATGAATTTCCAAAGCGCGGGAAATGTTATTGATCAATCGGCACGCTCCACGCACCGTGCTTCTTTTTCCTGTACCGCTATTGGTCGGCAGCTACCGCCATGATGTTAGTCAGCCGCCATACTTGCGAGTGAGATGGAACTAACAGCTGCAGTGTATTATGAACTTTATACTAGTGATCTAAGGTTGATTGTAAGTTTTAAGCATTCTCGTTAATCTTCAGGGCCATACTTTCTTTTCTGTGCGAACGAAGATTCACGACGCGCCTTATCAGTTGGGTACCACTGTATAAATATTGTAATATTTGCATGACCAAAATAGTTAGACAACAGGGCGGTATGCGGCCCATATCTTCGCTACAACTTTTGTTACCTAAAAAAACGGTGAAAGTTCACACAATATCATAGACAAAGAGATTGGACTGAGCGTTCCGTATTCAGTTGTGCAGAGTACGAGAGAGACAAAGCTAATTTGAGGCCAGTAGTTGTCTCTTTCTAGAATTCTGATTGATCCTATGATGTTTTGACTTTAATGTATCATGTATACAACGTTTTGCATCCTCGTCTGTCCTCAGGGTGTGATACAGAACATCAAAATAATAATATATTAATAATATTATTAAAATAATTTTAATTGTCTCAATTTCCCTTATGAAGAAAAATTTATTGATGAAAAAAAAAAATTCAGTCTCGAACCTAAGCCAGTAAAGCCTAACTTTTTGATTTATTACTCATTGTAATATCTGTGGTAATATTCAATGTTTTTCATATTATTTGAAAATTGGAACACTGCGCCTTTGTACAGGCTTGCTGAAAACAGACAGGCATTGGTCGTGTATTCGTTTTGTCTCTTTCTAGATAGTGGTCACGCTCGGTCTACGCTCTATATCTATGGTCCAAATACGGAGCGTTTTTTGACTTCCTAGTGTCAAATACTGGTGAAAATTTGTTTGACTCCTTAGTGTAAAATACTGATGAAAATTGAAGATTTTCATCACGGGCGTTGTAATAATTATGACGGAACTGCTTTCTGAGAAATTTAGTAATGTTTTAAACACAGTAATAGTAATTTTTGACGAGACAAAGCAAATATATTCTTAGCCGACTTGAAAAACAGGAGGTCTCAATTGGAAAAAAAAACTATCGAATTAAAATGTTGAAATCTTTAATTAAGAATTTTCTTGATCGAAGTTTGAAATACTCAATGGATTTTTAAAAGAGTAACCGTGGAGTTTCTTGCCGGCTCTTCTCCATAGGAAACGACCAATTGGAACCGCGCACCTAGCTTCTGACGTTTCATAAGTGCCCATGTAATGTCAAATATATTTTTTTTGATTTTGATAAATACGACTTCTCAATATATTTTTTAATTGTATTTAATACTACTTAAACTACTTAAAACCTACTCAAGCTGTGATTTGATAAATTTTGACTCAATTTAAGTAAATGTTCACTGATTTATCAGCAAACCAACATTGTGTTTTGCCAGTGTCCTGACAGGGCTCATGTACAAAAACCGACAATTAATGTATGTAAAATGTGTAATGCGCATGAGTGAGAGCAAATAAATAAATAATAAAAATAATAATATTAATTATTTTATACTATTATCATTTTTTATTTTATTATTTATTTATAATTTTTGTTATCCTTTATACCCATATTTGCAAAATAAAATTATATTTAAAAAAACATTTTTTGAAGAACAGTCTGATTCTATTGACACCATTTTTTAAATAAGTGTTTGATAAAAATTTAAAAAGAAAATTAGTATTATCACTGCCATGTTACTTTGACATTATTACCCGACTGTGGCGAAGCCGAAAGGATGGTATTGTTTTATTTACATTAATTTATTTTGTGATATTGTAAATGCGACATCGTTCATCACAATATTTAGCTTTAATTTGAATCTTAGAGATCTTTTTATTTTATTGTATTTGTAACTGTATGTGATTTTATGAGCTCAAAAATGTATTTTTTATACAGAAGTTGATGTTTGGTATTTTATATTTTGATAAATATATTTTTTATAATTATTAAGTTTTGTATAATAATATTGTATTCTAGCGAATCTTAAAAAAGGTTTTTGACTTGTAGGTACTTTTATAGGATTTTTTATATAAACAGTGATCGAATCTCAATATTTACATTCCAAAATGAGCTTTATTCTCAATTTTTTTTTTGTAAATTTTATATTTTAAGGAAAAATGAAATTCCGTCCGTTTTTTGATACATTTTTTATTGCAATAAATAAATTTATCCTTATAAATTATAAATGCAGTTTTACTTATTAATTAAACACTTATTTATACCATAAGTAGCTAGAACGATGCTCAGATAACAGTCAAGATTTTTATCAGACAGATTTCGCCCGAATTTGTCCTCAAACTTAATTTAGAATTTGACAATCAATTCGGGTTGTACTCTGCTTGTAATAATATAATTCAATCATGATTCGAAAGACACGTGGCGCCATCTATTATCATAAGACCGTTATTGTGGTTTTCCTCTGAAACAGCAATGCTATTCTGTAATCATCTCACCGTGAAAACATAAGTGAAGTGAGCGTGGAGTGAGCTGTCAGTGTCATTCCACCTGATGCTAGGCATGGACCAAGCACATTTTTACAGTCATAATCGAGATTTTAATAACATTTTTACGCTATTCTAGTGATCATTTTATATTATTTCAAAGCTAGTATTTAAGTGTCTAAATAATACTATTTAGTAGGGGGTTTTTAAATAAAATTGCAAAACAGAAATTGAGTTTTGTCTGAATTTCTATTGGTCTATTTTATTTTAAAACCCCCTAAATTGTAATGTTTAGACACCCTCTAGCTTACAAATAATATAAAATGATTATGTTAAAAAATTAGCATATACCTAGATAAAATCTCGATTATGATTGTAAATTTTATGTAATTTGGTCAATCCCTAGCATCTGTGGGTTGACACTGACAGCTCACTCCACGCAAGCTTTCACGGTGAGATTTTTACAGAATCGACCAGCAGTACGTTTTTTCGGGATGAAAGGTACCCCCTATGTCCGTTTCTGTACACCTGACAACGTATATGCAAAATTTCAGGATGATCGGTTCAGTGGTTTAGGCGTGAAAACGTAACAAACAAACAAACTTACTTTCGTATTTATAATATTAGTTAGTATTGAGATTGAGCATCATTCATAACATAATCATTTTTGGATTCTCTAAATGTTACTTTCCTTTAATCTGACTGAATTACTGTCCTACATTTCTTATTGTAAATCACAAATCATAAAAATAATTGTACTTAACAATACAGAGTGATATTTTAATATTTGTACACCATAAGTTGTGGTAGAATGTTTAGAACTGAAACAAATATAAACACCATACTATTTAAAACTACACTCTTACAAATAAATAAATTCTGTTTCATAAGGTGTGGGTAAAACCGCGAAAAATTGTAGGTACATTTGTTATTTTTTTGCTTATATTATAACATTATATAAATAAATAAATAAACATCTACGTTATTTTTGATAAACGAGATTTATTGTATATTATTATTACTTATACTGAATTATGCTTGTATTGTTTTAGATAATTCCGCAAAAAAAAAACTGTCTGTAACAAATGTTTTTTTTTTGTAATTTTTTGTCATTAATGTAACAGCGTGTTATAATAGTTATTTAAGCAACTGACGTATAATAAGGGGTATTAAAACACGAATGTGGGTTTATCACACGAGGCGAAGCCGAGTGTGATAATAGTATCACATGAGTGTTTTAATACGTAATTATGTACAGTTGCATACAAGACTTTATCTACATCCATGTTATCAATCCTCTATAAAAGGTTCTGAAACAGTTTTTTGCAATACTAATACTCGTATCGAACATGGCGGCCGGCGTCATAGTATACAACGTGAATTCGAATAAGTTCTTTTTTTAAATTACGGCGCTGTTGTAGTGAAACGCGCGTGCATTACAATGTTCTTTTTTTGAAAACGAGTTGCATTATGAAATTCAGTACAACATTAAAGCACCCGTTTGGATGCTATTATGGTTACCATGGTTACTATGACACTGGCTGTTTTAATGCTGGCAATAAGCTAACTGTTTCACAAACTTTTATAGAGAATTTATAGCACGGGTGTAGATAAAATATGTTACGTTATAGTTATGACCGTAACTGTAAAATTTTTCGCGGTCTTAGGGTGCTTTTCCACCAGAGATGTGCTATTCTACGTTGCTATGGATGCGTTTGATATCCACCAATCATATTCATTGGTCCACATAGCATAGCACTGGTGGAAACTGATTCAACTAAGCTATGTATCTTACATGGAAGGATACATGCTATGGATGGGAGCTTTGAATGCGTGAGTGGCGCGCCTACCCGTGCCTACTGTTGGTGCATCGCATAGCTCGAGCTGCGCATCTTCATAGCACATCTTACTCGCTCCGCTACACAGCTTAGCATCAGTGGAAACGGTCACATAGTTTCGTAGCTTAGCTTTCACATCCTCGCAGCATATCTCTGGTGGAAAAGTAGCCTTAACCAGGTGTCAAAATAAATAAATAAATTCTATCTGAAATCACGGGGAAGCGATAACTAAAATACTTGCATGGTTGTGTATTCAATAAATAACAAACCTGTCTTTACCTTCGAATACTCAAACAATACAGGTGATAAATTAACTCGATAAATTCCGCAGGGATATGCTAGACGTAATTCGCTAACCATTTTTATTTAAATTTTTAAAACTTAAGGCGGTGAGAGCCGTAAAAACGTCGTTTTGTTTAGTGTTTTATTCGTAGATAACACGGATTTAAATTTTGAAAAAAATATATTACTTAGTTCAGACTTCCATCTACAAATTTCGGCCGTCCGATACACGATTACTTGCACTTTACTGCATCCAATTAAATCGCAAAGACAAGTCTAAATTATGATCTATATCTTATTTCATTTGATTTATATTAGGCTTTGAACAATAAAACTTATGCCATAATAAAGGTCGTAAAAAATGTAATTTATAACGGCTATCATAATTTGAAATATCAAAATATTTATATCACTAATTCCAATGTCAAGTGTTTTGCGCTCGCTCCGTGTCGTTTAGTCCCGAGCGGAACGTGATGGAGGTCGGACGTGTGCCAATTTTTCGAACCCGCCACCCCCGCTAACTTCTGTCACCGGCTGCGACCGGCACAAATTAACATGTGTTGAAAACAGTTGAATTTGAACGCTATGCCTATGTAAATAAAGACGTCACGCGCGCAAAAGCTTTATTGGTATTTATTTTTATCACGGCCTATGTTTACCAATCGCATCAAGTGTGTAAAACAGTTGAATTTGAACCCTACACTGGAGCTTATAAAGCCGCCTGACGCGCAAATTTTTGGTTCACTATTTTCAAATCTCAAATAGGTAGGTGCCACAGAATAAAGTTAGTACGGGTGGTTTTATAATGAATATCGGATAGGAAATGAGATTTCTTCATAACATCACGCCTGAATTCTTTCAAAGGGTTGGGCAGGGATGTTCAGAAAATAAGTAGGCCCTCAAATGTATTTTATACCATTCCACCTCTAAAAAGCTTATTTTATTCACTGAAAACAGTGAATAAAAAGCACTTTTACTCACTGTTTTGATGTTTGAAAATGGAACACACCAATGTATTCGACCACAGATTTAGAGTACCTACGCTAGATACGGCATGTTATTAGATAGTATGAAAACCGAACGTGTCATCTTTTTTATACTTAAGATAACTTCACCCCAGCCATTTAGTGATGTGCTCAAAGTAAACAGAATTGTTTCAATCGCTAAGCGTCACTGAGCTAACAGACTTTTTTTAGTACGAACAGTCGAACATGCAGGGCACGCTCGGTCGTGGCTTGCCGCATCTAGTGTAAGTGTAATCTTTGTATTGGACCTATATTGATGTGTTCTAAATTCAATTTGATTGGTCGACATTTTCGACAAGGAGTTTAGCATTAGAATAAAAACTGTTTTATGTTCTTTGCTGTCCTTAGTAAATTGGCGCTATTTTGAATACTGTAAGTTGTACGAACACAAAGTTTAGTGTTACTTTAATCTTTAATTTTGTGTTTGTTTAGTGTTGTTCTAATCGATTAAAAATGCATTCTAGTGATGAAGATGTGTTAACACCTGAGTTTATGAAAGTGAGGGCGGCCGATATAGTGGAAAACTTGCTACCCAAAAATGACGGCTGGTTTACATCAAAGCCAATTTAACTTTCCTTTTTCTTCATTATATGTCTATTTTCACTTAAATCTTTCTTTTTCTCGTAGTCATGGTATAAAGTATAGTATGCAACTCTTGAATAAAACGGATTTATATCGAGGGCCATGAATCACTCGCGTCGCTCAGGATTCTAACACTTGAATCACTCGCTACGCTCGTGATTCAATCATCATGAATCACTCCCTACGGTCGTGATTCACTGGTTAGAATCCTTCACTAGCTCGTGATTCATCTATGGCCCTCGCTTTAAATCCGTCCTTTATTCACTAATTGCATAATATACTATTTCTGTATACCTACATAAATAAGATTTTTTTTTTAAATTAAGTTTTTTTTCTAATTAGGTATCTTCTTATTTTTTTTTGTATTTCAAGGTCAAAATGAAAATCCAAGATGGCGGCTGCAAAAATTTCCAATTTTTCGTCATGGGTGTCGTTTTCGTGATATTTTAGGTCGCTGAAAACGATAGTGGGGTCAAAATGAAAATCCAAGATGGCGGCTGCGAAAATTTCCAAATTTTTCGTCATGGGTGTTATTTTCGTGATATTTTAGGTCGCTGAAAACGATAGTGGGGTCAAAATGAAAATCCAAGATGGCGGCTGCGAAAATTTTCAAATTTTTCGACATGGGTGTCATATTCGTGATATTTGAGGTCGCTGAAAACGATAGTGGGGTCAAAATGAAAATCCAAGATGGCGGCTGCGAAAATTTCCTAACTTTTCGTCATGGGTGTCATTTTCGTGATATTTTAGGTCGCTGAAAACGATAGTGGGGTCAAACTGAAAATCCAAGATGGCGGCTGCGAAAATTTCCTAATTTTTCGTCATGGGTGTCGTTTTCGTGATATTTTAGGTCGCTGAAAACGATAGTGGGGTCAAAATGAAAATCCAAGATGGCGGCTGCGAAAATTTCCTAATTTTCGGTCATGGATGTCATTTTCGTGATATTTGAGGTCGCTGAAAACGATAGTGGGGTCAAAATGAAAATCCAAGATGGCGGCTGCGAAAATTTCCAAATTTTTGACATGGGTGTCATTTTCGTGATATTTGAGGTCGCTGAAAACGATAGTGGGGTCAAAATGAAAATCCAAGATGGCGGCTGCGAAAATTTCCAAATTTTTCGTCATGGGTGTCATTTTCGTGATATTTTAGGTCGCTGAAAACGATAGTGGGGTCAAAATCAAAATCCAAGATGGCGGGTGCGAAAATTTCCTAACTTTTCGTCATGGGTGTCATTTTCGTGATATTTCAGGTCGCTGAAAACGATAGTGGGGTCAAAATCAAAATCCAAGATGGCGGGTGCGAAAATTTCCTAACTTTTCGTCATGGGTGTCATTTTCGTGATATTTTAGGTCGCTGAAAACGATAGTGGGGTCAAAATGAAAATCCAAGATGGCGGCTGCGAAAATTTCCTAATTTTTCGTCATGGGTGTCATTTTCGTGATATTTTAGGTCGCTGAAAACGATAGTGGGGTCAAAATGAAAATCCAAGATGGCGGCTGCAAAAATTTCCTAATTTTTCGTCATGGGTGTCGTTTTCGTGATATTTTAGGTCGCTGAAAACGATAGTGGGGTCAAAATGAAAATCCAAGATGGCGGCTGCCAAAATTTTCAAATTTTCGGTCATGGATGTCATTTTCGTGATATTTTAGGTCGCTGAAAACGATAGTGAGGTCAAAATGAAAATCCAAGATGGCGGCTGCGAATATCCTAATTTTTCGTCATGGGTGTCATTTTCGTGATATTTTAGGTCGCTGAAAACGATAGTGGGGTCAAAATGAAAATCCAAGATGGCGGCTGCGAAAATTATCAAATTTTTCGACACAGGTGTCATTTTCGTGATATTTGAGGTCGCTGAAACCGATAGTGGGGTCAAAATGAAAATCCAAGATGGCGGCTGCGAAAATTTCCTAATTTTTCGTCATGGGTGTCATTTTCGTGATATTTTAGGTCGCTGAAAACGATAGTGAGGTCAAAATGAAAATCCAAGATGGCGGCTGCGAAAATTTCCTAATTTTTCGTCATGGGTGTCATTTTCGTGATATTTTAGGTCGCTGAAAACGATAGTGGGGTCAAAATGAAAATCCAAGATGGCGGCTGCGAAAATTATCAAATTTTTCGACACAGGTGTCATTTTCGTGATATTTGAGGTCGCTGAAACCGATAGTGGGGTCAAAATGAAAATCCAAGATGGCGGCTGCGAAAATTTCCTAATTTTTCGTCATGGGTGTCATTTTCGTGATATTTTAGGTCGCTGAAAACGATAGTGAGGTCAAAATGAAAATCCAAGATGGCGGCTGCGAAAATTTCCTAATTTTTCGTCATGGGTGTCATTTTCGTGATATTTTAGGTCGCTGAAAACGATAGTGGGGTCAAAATGAAAATCCAAGATGGCGGCTGCAAAAATTTCCTAATTTTTCGTCATGGGTGTCGTTTTCGTGATATTTTAGGTCGCTGAAAACGATAGTGGGGTCAAAATGTAAATCCAAGATGGCGGCTGCGAAAATTTCCTAATTTTCGGTCATGGATGTCATTTTCGTGATATTTTAGGTCGCTGAAAACGATAGTGAGGTCAAAATGAAAATCCAAGATGGCGGCTGCGAATATCCTAATTTTTCGTCATGGGTGTCATTTTCGTGATATTTTAGGTCGCTGAAAACGATAGTGGGGTCAAAATGAAAATCCAAGATGGCGGCTGCGAAAATTATCAAATTTTTCGACACAGGTGTCATTTTCGTGATATTTGAGGTCGCTGAAACCGATAGTGGGGTCAAAATGAAAATCCAAGATGGCGGCTGCGAAAATTTCCTAATTTTTCGTCATGGGTGTCGTTTTCGTGATATTTTAGGTCGCTGAAAACGATAGTGGGGTCAAAATGTAAATCCAAGATGGCGGCTGCGAAAATTTCCTAATTTTCGGTCATCGATGTCATTTTCGTGATATTTTAGGTCGCTGAAAACGATAGTGAGGTCAAAATGAAAATCCAAGATGGCAGCTGCGAATATCCTAATTTTTCGTCATGGGGGTCATTTTCGTGATATTTTAGGTCGCTGAAAACGATAGTGGGGTCAAAATGAAAATCCAAGATGGCGGCTGCGAAAATTATCAAATTTTTCGACACAGGTGTCATTTTCGTGATATTTGAGGTCGCTGAAACCGATAGTGGGGTCAAAATGAAAATCCAAGATGGCGGCTGCGAAAATTTCCTAATTTTTCGTCATGGGTGTCATTTTCGTGATATTTTAGGTCGCTGAAAACGATAGCGGGGTCAAAATGAAAATCCAAGATGGCGGCTGCGAAAATTTCCTAATTTTTCGTCATGGGTGTCATTTTCGTGATATTTTAGGTCGCTGAAAACGATAGTGAGGTCAAAATGAAAATCCAAGATGGCGGCTGCGAAAATTTCCTAATTTTTCGTCATGGGTGTCATTTTCGTGATATTTTAGGTCGCTGAAAACGATAGTGGGGTCAAAATGAAAATCCAAGATGGCGGCTGCAAAAATTTCCTAATTTTTCGTCATGGGTGTCGTTTTCGTGATATTTTAGGTCGCTGAAAACGATAGTGGGGTCAAAATGTAAATCCAAGATGGCGGCTGCGAAAATTTCCTAATTTTCGGTCATGGATGTCATTTTCGTGATATTTTAGGTCGCTGAAAACGATAGTGAGGTCAAAATGAAAATCCAAGATGGCGGCTGCGAATATCCTAATTTTTCGTCATGGGTGTCATTTTCGTGATATTTTAGGTCGCTGAAAACGATAGTTGGGTCAAAATGAAAATCCAAGATGGCGGCTGCGAAAATTATCAAATTTTTCGACACAGGTGTCATTTTCGTGATATTTGAGGTCGCTGAAACCGATAGTGGGGTCAAAATGAAAATCCAAGATGGCGGCTGCGAAAATTTCCTAATTTTTCGTCATGGGTGTCGTTTTCGTGATATTTTAGGTCGCTGAAAACGATAGTGGGGTCAAAATGTAAATCCAAGATGGCGGCTGCGAAAATTTCCTAATTTTCGGTCATCGATGTCATTTTCGTGATATTTTAGGTCGCTGAAAACGATAGTGAGGTCAAAATGAAAATCCAAGATGGCAGCTGCGAATATCCTAATTTTTCGTCATGGGTGTCATTTTCGTGATATTTTAGGTCGCTGAAAACGATAGTGGGGTCAAAATGAAAATCCAAGATGGCGGCTGCGAAAATTATCAAATTTTTCGACACAGGTGTCATTTTCGTGATATTTGAGGTCGCTGAAACCGATAGTGGGGTCAAAATGAAAATCCAAGATGGCGGCTGCGAAAATTTCCTAATTTTTCGTCATGGGTGTCATTTTCGTGATATTTTAGGTCGCTGAAAACGATAGCGGGGTCAAAATGAAAATCCAAGATGGCGGCTGCGAAAATTTCCTAATTTTTCGTCATGGGTGTCATTTTCGTGATATTTTAGGTCGCTGAAAACGATAGTGGGGTTAAAATGAAAATCCAAGATGGCGGCTGCGAAAATTCCCTAACTGTTCGTCATGGGTGTCATTTTCGTGATATTTTAGGTCGCTGAAAACGATAGCGGGGTCAAAATGAAAATCCAAGATAGCGGCTACGAAAATTTCCTAACTTTTCATCATGGGTGTCATTTTCGTGATATTTTAGATCGCTGAAAACGATAGTCATTCATTTTGACCCCACTATCGTTTGCAGCGACCTCAAATATCACGAAAATGACACCCATGTCGAAAAATTTGAAAATTTTCGCAGCCGCCATCTTGGATTTTCATTTTGACCCCACTATCGTTTTCAGCGACCTCAAATATCACGAAAATGACACCCATGACGAAAAATTACGAAATTTTCGCAGCCGCCATCTTGGATTTTCATTTTGACCCCACTATCGCTTTCAGTGACCTAAAATATAACGAAAATGACACCCATGACGAAAAATTAGGAAATTTTCGCAGCCACCATCTTGGATTCTCATTTTGACCCCACTATCGTTTTCAGCGACCTCAAATATCACGAAAATGATACCCATGACCGAAAATTAGGAAATTTTCGCAGCTGCCATCTTGGATTTTCATATTGGCCCCACTATCGTTTTCAGCGACCTCAAATATCACGAAAATGACACCCATGTTGAAAAATTTAAAAATTTTCGCAGCCGCCATCTTGGATTTTCATTTTGACCCCACTATCGTTTTCAGCGACCTCAAATATCACGAAAATGACGCCCATGTCGAAAAATTCGAAAATTTTTGCAGCCGCCATCTTGGATTTTCATTTTGACCGTAATCACATCCTCTCAAGAAAAAAAAAACTAGAGCGTAAGAAGTTATGCCCCTCCGTTTTTTTTTTTTTATGTTGACATAACGAATAAAATAAAAAAAGAACTTTCCAAATCGGCTTCTAAATGACGGAGTACTGCAGTAACAAACATAAAAAAAAAAAAAATACAACTGAATTGATATTCTCCTCCGTTTTTGAAGTCGTTTAAAAATAACACATCATTGTTACGTTTAAAAATTAGCTGGACATCACTCACAATGAAGTCATTGGTGTCGTGGGGAATACTAGTTTCTGTCATTCCCGACGACACCACCAGTGGTGTCGTGGGGAATGAACGGTCATTTCGTGGTATTTAAGTTCGCTAAAAACGATAAAGGTCTCAAGCTAATTTCGACCTTATTGACATTTTACAAACCCTTTGTTTTTTTGGCCCAGAGTACTCGGTAAATGATCTGGAAGCTGAATTTAACAAAAAAACATGAATGTCAATAAGGTCTAAATTCGCTTGACACCTCAGAAAGTGTCTAGATTATTATGCACATCATTTTTAGGGTGTCAAGCTAATTTCGACCTTATTGATATTTTACAAACCCTTTGTTTTTTTGGCCCAAGATACTTGGTAAATGATCTGGAAGCTGAATTTAACAAAAAAACATGAATGTCAATAAGGTCTAAATTCGCTTGACACCTCAGAAAGTGTCTAGATTATTATGCACATCATTTCTAGGGTGTCAAGCTAATTTCGACCTTATAGACATTTTACAAACCATTTGTTTTTTGGTCCAAGATACTTGGTAAATGGTCTGGAAGCTAAATTTAACAAAAAAACATGAATGTCAATAAGGTCTAAATTGTTATGTAACACATCATTGTTATGTAGCTGGACATCACTAACAGCACAATACAGTCGGTGGTGTCGCATGGCGTGGGGAATAGTAGTTTCTGTCATTCCCCACGACAGCGACACCACTGAAAACGATACCACTGGTGTGGTATCGTGGGGAATGACAGAAACTACTATTCCCCACGCCATGCGACACCTTCGTAAAGTAAAATGGTGCGCGGCGCGTATTTTTGAATCGTACGGGTAAAGGTCTTCGTGTCAGTCAGATTTTAAATCCACCTTATTCACGAAAATAAATATGTATAAGTAGTTATTTTTATTTATTTTAACTGTTCAAGTTTACAATGCATACCTAATCTGTCTAAAACTTTAAAAAATACTTACTAGAAAAATAAAACAAAATAAACTTGTATACTAATCAGTTCAAGTTTATCTACTGCATTGCTCTATTCTGTGACGCAACATAGTACCTACTCGAGTTCATGAACTCATGAGCGGTGCGCTTGGCGCGCGTTTCCCGCGCATCGTAATTTATTACGTATCGCTACTCCTTGCGGGGGCTGCGGTAAGCATTTAATACCTACGGCGCTTGCTTTCACCCCGCCTTAAGGCAATTTAAAGACATCCTAAATTGAATGCCGTTTAAGTATTACCCGTGGTCCTTCCCGTAGTTCTTGGAAGGGACCACGGGGAATTTTGTTACCCGTGGTCTCTCCCGTAGTCCTTGGAAGGGACCACGGGGAATTTTGTTACCCGTGGTCCCTCCCGTAGTCCTTGGAAGGGACCACGGGGAATTTTTTTACCCGTGGTCCCTCCCGTAGTCCTTGGAAGGTACCACGGGGAATTTTGTTACCCGTGGTCCCTACCGTAGTCCTTGGAAGGGACCACGGGGAATTTTGTTACCCGTGGTCCCTCCCGTAGTCTTTGGAAGGGACCACGGGAATTTTGTTACCCGTGGGTGATCCCGCAGTCCTTGAAAGGGACCCTGAGGAATTTTGTTACCCGTGGTCCCTCCCGTAGTCCTTGGATCTCTCTAAGTAGATTTGCCGTGGTTTGGTCTGATTTCGGAATTCAGACTTACATATTTGTTACTAGCACTTCCCGCGAGGCTTCGCCCGCATGGATGTCGAAAAATATCCCACGGGAATCTCTGCAAAATTTCAGCTTTCTACGTCCAATGGTTTGGTCTGGGCGTTGATGAGTCAGTTAGAGGTTGTCGCGAATCATAGGTACCATTTTAATTCGAGAGCATTATATTTATCGGAGGGACCACGGGTAGTAAAATTCCCCGTGGTCTCCAAGGAATACGGGAGGGTTGACAGGTAACAAACGATAATTTCTACTACAAATAAACTTATGACTAAATCCTATCAACTATTAGACTTGCTTTCTTCAGTGTACTCCGCATCTTCGTATGTTGGTTCATGGTGCTTGTACATGGGGATGGTCTTGTATGGAGGAGACACGTCGTTGAGCTCAGGGGTGTAGGAATTCCAGTCTGCTGGGTAGTAGTAGGAACCTGGAATAAACGGTATTGATATTGTTAGAGCATTGAAACCATGGCATTAAAATATCTTTAGAAAGGCAATATGAGTATAATCATAACAATATCTAAATCATAACAGAATCACTACAATTGGGGTGGTATGTTTTTTTATGAATAAATGAATGAAGGGGTGGTGTTGTTTTTATGAATAAATGAATGAAGGGGTAGTGTTATGTTTTTATGAATAAATGAATGAAGGTGTAGTGTTATGTTTTTTTATGAATAAATGAATGAAGGGGTAGTGTTATATTTTTTTATGAATAAATGAATGAAGGCGTGGTGTTATGTTTTTATGAATAAATGAATGAAGGGGTGGTGTTATGTTTTTATGAATAAATGAATGAAGGGGTAGTGTTATGTTTTTATGAATAAATGAATGAAGGGGTAGTGTTATGTTTTTATGAATAAATGAATGAAGGGGTAGTGTTATGTTTTTTTATGAATAAATGAATGAAGGGGTGGTGTTATGTTTTTATGAATAAATGAATGAAGGGGTAGTGTTATGTTTTTTATGAATAAATCAATGAAGGGGTAGAGTTGTGTTTTTTTATGAATAAATGAATGAAGGGGTAGTGTTATGTTTTTTATGAATAAATGAATGAAGGGGTAGTGTTATGTTTTTTTATGAATAAATGAATGAAAGGGTAGTGTCGTTTTTTATGAATGAATGAAATGTATGGATTTTCAATTCAATTTTTTTTTTTTATAATCAGTAACAATTCACATTGCGTTCGAATATAATCCACCAGGATGAAGGGGGTGGTGTTATGTTTTTTAAAGCAGAAATGGGAGGTTGGCCATTGACTTTGAACTGAAAATTACAATTAATAGTCGGAAAATCTCGGAAAAAGCTCGTCCATACGAAAGAAGTACAGCATATAGATTCAGTTATCAACAAAATCTCATTTAAATTTGTGCATTGAAAATTGGAGGTATTGTTAAAGGTAGGTAAAAAAAATATTCTTACCGGGATCGGGCAGACTTCTGATATAGCCTGTAATCAAAAACAGAACGCTAGATTTTATAAACAAGATTTTGTTCGATAACGATTATTCCTTCGATTAAAAAATATTCTTTAAAAATTATAATTGAATCTACTTATACAAATAAATAAAATATGAGGGGCTTATGGCTAAGTAATAACAGCCGCATGAGTCGATCGATCAGGTTAAGCTACGCTTGCTGGGGACGGTCCGTGGATGGGTCACCATCTTTACTTACCAGACCCCTGCGTGCCTCGGAAAGCACGTTAAGGTGTTGGTCCCGGCTGTCATTCTTGGATCTTTGACAGTCGTTACGGGACGTCAGAAGCCCGAAAGTCTGACAGCATACCAAGGGGTATCGTATTACCTAGTGACTAGGTTGTGGAGGTCAGATAGGCAGTCGCTCCGTGTAAAATACTGGTATTCAGCTGCATCCGGTTAGACTGGAAGCCGACCCTAACATAGTTGGGAAAAAGCTTGGCAGATGAAATAAAATTGAAGTGTCTGTTTGTACATTTCAGTCGTTAGGGGCAGTTAGAAGCCCGAAAGACTGACAACCAGTCTCCACAGAGAATCAAAAAATGGTCAGTGGAGTGTAGCGGTGACATTTTAAACTGAGTCTGTCTTAAAGTTGATGCTAACTCTTCATAATTTATTTATTTAAGGATTACCAACGAGATACATTACAATTATCAACAATAATTATCTTCTACAAAATAATAAAGATGAATTAGTGAACTAACCATGATGTTCCGAAGGAGATGATGGCCACGAGTATTCGTGATGATGACCACCTTGCTTCGCCTTCAATGCTGTGAAGAATGATGCCACCTGGAAAATAAAAAAATAAAAAATATTGATTACTAGCTGATCCGACAGACGTTGTCCTGTCCCAATTTCAATATTCCCATATAAAATCCACTTTCAGTTTTCCAGAATTTTCCCGGCAACTTTTCCAATTTTTCTCATCGTTTAAACCTTCCCTGGACTACGTCAAACATTTCAAAACCAAAATCAGCTAAATCGGCCCAGCCGTTCTTGACTTATAAAATTACAACGAAAAGTGGCATTGATTTTAGTAGATATAGATTATTTTTGACAGATTGTTTTTTTTTTTTGTTAGAGCTTAGGGGCTCGTGGCTAAGTAAATGCCGCATCGTACGGGATGATCGGTCAACGTAAAACTACTCTTGGAGGTCGGTTTGTGGATGGGTAACCATTTATTTCATATTGAGACCCCTTCGTAGGTCCCAGCTGTTATTCGTTGATTTTAGACATTCCGTAATGGCTTTAGCACCATAGATCACATACATACGCTGCGGCAGGTTATACAGAAGAGTGAAGAATATAACCTGCCTCTTTGCTTAGTGTTTGTGGACTATGAGAAAGCCTTCGATTCGATCGAGATATGGGCTGTACTGCAGTCTCTTCAACGGTGCCAGATCGACTATCGGTACATTGAGGTGCTGAAGTGTCTGTACGAAAACGCCACTATGTCAGTCCGACTTCAGGACGAGACCTCGAAACCTATCCTTCAGCAGCGAGGGCTGAGACAGGGTGACGTTATCTCTCCGAAACTGTTCACTGGAGGATGTCTTCAAGATTCTGGACTGGAAAGGGCTAGGCATCAACATCAATGGCGAGTAAGTCACTCACCTTTGGTTTGCCGAAGATATAGTAGTCATGGCTGAGACTATGGAGGAGCTTCAGTACAATGCTCGATGACCTCAGTAGAGCTTCCGAAAGAGTAGGTCTTAAAATGAACATGGATTACCTAGGACAAACTGTCCAGTTAGGTAGGTCCAACTTCGAGAAAGAGGTCCATCGTCGAATCCGATTCGGCTGGGTAGCGCTCGGGAAGCTTTGCAATACTTCTCGTCTCACATACTGCAGTGACTCAAGACGAAAGTCTTTGACCAGTGCGTGTTGCCAGAGATGACCTGCGGCACTGAAACGTGGTCGCTCACAATGAGCCTTATTAGAAGGCTAAAAGTCACCCAAAGGACAATGGAGAGGGCTATGCTTGGAGTTTCCCTACGTGATCAATTAAGAAATGAAGAGATCCGCAGGATAACCAAGGTAACCGACATAGCCCGAAGAATTGACAAACTTAAGTGGCAGTGGGCAGGGCATATTGCTCGCAGAACAGATCGCCGATGGGGCCGAAAGATTCTGGAGGTCTCCCATAAGGTCGGTAGATGACCTTTTAAAGGCCGCAGGAATCCGCTGGATGCGAGAAGCACAGCAATGCTATTCTGTAAACATCTCACCGTGATAACTTAAGTGAAGTGAGCTGTCAATCCACCCAATTGACACTATTGAATTAACAATTTTAATGATGATGATGAGACGTTCCTTACGAGTAGTCAGAAGTCTGACAACCAGTCTTACCAAGGGGTATTTATCGTGTTAACCAGTAATTGGGTTGTGCAGGCCTGCAGGTGAAATTTAAACACAAGTGAAACCAGTAAAAAGTCGCACCTACTTAAAATGCTTTTAAAAGTAACGCTGCCTCAGATATGTATCAGTCAAATACTTTTTTTATTATTAGGCCTAGTTTAATGCAACAAAAAATTCAATTTCACTTCCTAAGTATCTTCAATATTATCGCCATATACTTACGCTTTCCGATAGTTTGCATTCCACGAGTGCTCGTCATTGTAATTTAAACCTTATTTTGCAGACTTTAAAGCACAAATAACGATTAACAGTGGTATGCTTCTTAGTTAAATTTTCTTTTACACTTTTTTCATGTTAGACAAAATTGAATTCGACAATGTTGAATACAATAGTCTGTTTTTGTATTGTCAATAGGTAATTATGTGTCGCGGTGGTTATATGGCGGGGTTCCAGTGAGAGTGAGGCTTTCTATAATCATCATCTGCATTTTTAGGGTTCCGTACCAAAATGTACAAAAAGGAATCCTTATGGTGCGACTCAGTCTGTCTGTCTGTCTGTCACAGCTGGATATCTCAACTCAAGAACTACCTACTAATGCTATCAACATGAAATTTGGAACAGTTTTAAATGACGTATGGTACCCAGCTATTTTGCAAATAAGAAATAAATAATTTTTTTTTTTTTTGCAACAGGGACTGAAATGGGGGTCTTAAAAATTCAAAGTCGGGCTACTAGTGCATGTGGGGTATCATTATAAAAGAACCCTGTTTGCACATTCTTAATTTTTTTTAAATTTTTTTAGGCCGCATAATTTTCGACTTGTGATGAAAAATGTAAAAAAAAATATAGGCCCCTTATCTCCGAAGTTTGCAAAGAGAAAAATCTGAAACGATGTCTCTAAATAGCACACTTTTTCAGAAATCGGAACGGAACCCTCGGTGCGCGAATCCGACTCGCTCTTGACCGGCTTTTTTTTATATGGAGCGACTTCCAATTACAACCCAGTAGGTAACTGGGTAATACGATATCCCTTGCTAAGACAGGTTGTCAGACTTTCGGGCTTCTGACGACCCGTAATGACTGTCAAAGATTCACAAAAGTCAGCCGGGACCAACGGCTTAACGTGCTTTCCGAGGCACGGAGGAGTCTCAGTATGTAAAGATGGTCACCCATCCACTGACCAACCCCAACCTGCGTAGCTTAACCTAATGTTTTGTACATCTGCTCTTGTATATCATGAATCTTGTTTGTGTTATTCTTATTCTTAATGGAGCGACCCGTGCGGCTGTTATTACTTAGCCACGGGCTATGGTAATGGATGTAGGTATAATTATGAAGCCCCGCTAAGGCTGAGGCTACAGTAAGCAGCGATTTGCGATGCGACTGGAAGAGCGAAACGAATAACGAGTGTACGAGTCATGTATCGTACATGGCACGCGCCATAGCGTCAGCACTTTCCGTCGCCTTGCACAAATTATAGTGCAGCGCGACAGTACTCAATCAGCCTTCATATTCAGCTGTACTCATTTCACATAGCAACAATATTCATAATTAGCATTAGTTACGCGTTAGTTAAATATACACAATAAACCATCATCTTTGACTATCCGTGACTCATTCAGTTAACATCCAAGGTGTGTGCGACCCAATCAGCAGCGCATACATTTTTATGGTCCTTCGAGCCGGATTTGAACCAGCGATCTACGGATCTGCAGTCCACGTAAGTTTCATATTCAGCTCTACTCATTTCACATAGCAACAATATTCATAATTAGCATTAGTTACGCGTTAGTTAAATCAATAAATCATCATCTTTGACTATCCGTGACTCATTCAGTTAACATCCAAGGTGTGTGCGACCCAATCAGCAGCGCATACATCTTTATGGTCCTTCGAGCCGGATTTGTACCAGCGACCTATGGATCTACAGTCCACGTAAGTCTAAGTCCAGTCTAAGTAAGGCTGAGGCTACATTAGGCCGCGACGTGACCTGCGACACATGAGCGACTAAAACAAATAAATTAATGCTCACGTATATGGCTACACACACTAAAGGAGCTCGTGGCTAAGTAATAACAGCCGCACGGGTCGATCCATGAGGTTAAGCTACGCTTGCCGGGGTTGGTCAGTGGATGGGTGACCATCTTTACATACCGAGACTCCTCCGTGCCTCGGAAAGCACGTCAAGCCGTTGGTCCTGGCTGTCATTCGTGGATTTTAGACAGTCGTTACGGGTCGTCAGAAGCCCGAAAGTCTGACAACCAGTCTTACCAAGGGGTATCGTATTACCCAGTTACTGGGTTGTGGAGGTCAGACAGGCAGTCGCTCCATGTAAAATACTGGTATTCAGCTGCATCCGGTTAGACTGGAAGCCGACCCCAACATAGTTGGGAAAAGGCTAGGCAGATTGATTGTATATGGCTACACCGTACATGAAATATTACTCTCGTTATTCGTTTCGCTCTTCCAGTCGCATCGCAAATCGCTACTTAATGTAGTCTCAGCCTAATATTTGATGTACGGTGTAGCCATATACGTGAGCAATGAGCATTAATTTATTTGTTTTATTCGCTCATGTGTCTCAGATCGCATCGCGGCCTAATGTAGCCTCAGCCTCACACTCGTACAATGCCTTTAATTTGAGCTACCATTTTATTTTTCAAACTTTTGTTTTATTTTGCTTGTGGCATGTCAATCAACATGGAATTTGACCTACAGAGCCTATTTTATGCGAGTAATATGATATTCAGTATAAGAAAATAAATGAAACGTAACGTAATAAGAAAGTCAATCAATCTGCCTAGCCTTTTCCCAACTATGTTGGGGTCGGCTTTCAGTCTAACCGGATGCAGCTGAATACCAGTATTTTACATGGAGCGACTGCCTGTCTGACCTCCACAACCCAGTAACTTTGTAATACGATACCCCTTGGTAAGACTGGTTCTCAGACTTTCGGGCTTCTGATGACCCGTAACGACTGTCAAAGATCCACGAATGACAGCCGGGACCAACGGCTTAACGTGCTTTCCGAGGCACGGAGGAGTCTCGGTATGTAAGGATGGTAACCCATCCACTGACCAACCCTGGCAAGCATAGCTTAACCTGATGGATCGACCCGTGCGGCTGTAATTACTTAGCCACGAGCTCCTCCAACAACGTAATAAGAAAGTACGATGTTGAATTTAAAAATGTAATAAGTATGTTTTTAGGCAAATGGTATTTTCAAATCTGAAAGTCATTATGGCATGTTAATCATCTGAACCTTTTCTTTTAAGGCGCTACCCCGAGCAAAACCTTGCGATAGGGCGTTATTCAGAAGTTACTAACTCATTAATTAAGAGTAATATACTGCATATAAAAGCACATTAACATTGCACGTTTTTAATTGTTTTTATCTATCTTCTATATATAAATAAAAAGAGAAGTCCCAGACTGACTGATTGACTGACTCATCACCGCCCAGCCCAAATCCTTGGACCTAGAAAGCTGAAATTTTGCACAGATGTTCCCTTTATAATGTAGACAAGGAATAAGGAAGGAAGTTCCCATGGGATGTTTTCCGACATCCACGCGGGCGAAGCCGCATAAACATAAACATATACGCGCACATGTTATAAACATGTGGCGCGTATGTTATAAACATATTTAAAATCTCCTTGTAAAAGAGTGACTAAAATTATTGATTTCATGCATCTTTTGCTAAAGGTGACGTTAAATAATCATTTGAGGATTACACACTAATGGATAGATAATATTAAAATCTAAATAATTCACGTTTTATTTTAATTTATTATTTTCAAAAGATCGCTACTTACTGTTTTGTTAAGATGATTCCAAAAACATTGTGAATTCTATGATAAAGGGGCATGCCCAGGGAGCGGAACAGGGAGCGGGGGGGAAGGGGTTACCGCGGCCCTGGCATAGGCAACTGAAGGAACACGGGTGGGTTTTAGTCAGTAAAAGTCTGACACGGCCTTCCGCTCCATCCAGAGCGGGAGGAGTTATTTGATGATTTCCCACGGGAGCGGGACAGAGCAAAACTGAGCGGCCGCGGGACAGAGAAGGACCGAACGCTCAAGGCCGTTTGATCGGGGTAGCGCCTTAATTCCTCGTCTCATAGACAGAGAAGGCATGAACATTGATCATCACGGTTGCTCAAGGCGGGTTGGAGATTTCAGACTAGGGTACAAGTCCAGGTTACGTAACATAATCAGACTATATGTTCCCACTGCTGCGACACAGGCCTCCTCTCTGTGAGAGGGAGTGGATAGTAATCCACCACGCGGGCCCAGTGCGGTATGGTGGATGTCACATTTCATCACTTTTGGTTCTTATAGGACATGCCGGTTTCCTCACGATGTTTTCCTTCACCGTTTTGAGAGCAGTGGAGAAGGAACAAATTACACAAAGTAAATTGCCTGTCTGGGTTCGAACTTTCGACTTATCGCTCACAAACACATAGATTTTATCAGATAACTAGAAAGACCGGAACTAATCTCAATTATTCAAGAATTTAATTATTTGTTGCTACATTTTTTATCAAAAAAGAAAAAAAAAACTCAGCCGTGCATACTACCGTGCAATTAAATGAGCATTATCTTTTTTTATTGAGCAAGTAACAAGATAATAATAACTGTCCATTCTTAGAACGGTCGAATTATGCTTTGCTAAGAATTAAGCTATCAGGCATCAATTAACTAGGTATGTAGTAGGTAAGTGCGGTTTTTTGATTAAGGTTGCACTAGTCGACGACTCGAACTTGTTGGTGGGCGTGTGTAATGTGCATGCCATTTAGTATTTATTAATTTTTTTTGGGAAAAACAAAAAGACGATGATTTATAACGAAAACGAGCGCATAAAATTTTATGAACGGATCTTTGGGTTTAAACATAATTTATGACGTAGGTATTTAGTGAAAATAAAGTTATTCAATTTGATTTCTTCATTAAATTATGTATCTCTGTACGGTGAAAAATTTTCCATTTTCATACTCCAGGAGTTATTTATTTACGCCCAAAGATGCGTTAAAATTAGTGTTGCAATAATTATGGTAGTTTCGACGCTATAACTTTCGAACCAAAAAAAACCCAGGCGCGACTGGGTAGAGACAAGAGACGTCAGCAGTGACGGGGTCCGATGCCGCCGGGGTCGCGGGTTGTTCGAAAGAGATACCGTGGCCTGAGTTGCCTGTGCTAAGGCCACTAAGGTTGCCAGATGTCTAGGATTTCCGGGATTGTCCAGGAATTTTACGTCTTGTCCCGTGTCGGGTTCCGAAAAATTTGATAATTAAATAATATTTAGTTTATACCTTGATAAGATAGTACATCATAATGTACTTGTTGATGATTGCCTACTCTATAAGCAAAGTTCTCAATTTTATATCTTTTCTATCAAACTTCTTTTATCTGCAATAATAAAAGTATACATTTGAAAAATGAAATGTATTTTCCTTTATAAATAAATACTTACAAATATAAAATTAGATATCCCGTAATTTATATTTATAATTATATTCATAGATTCATAGCTATAGCCACGGCCCCACATGGAATTGTCCCGGACTCGGTAAGTTCCGATCTGGCAACCCTACCCGCAACTGAAGGAACACGGGTGGGTTTTAGTCAGTAAAAGTCTGACATGCCCTTCCGGTCCACCCAGAGTGGGAGAAGTTATTTGATGATTTCCCATCCAGAAAAAAAAAGGCGCGACTGGGTAGCGCAGTAGTCAATTCCTCAGTCTGCACTTACTGGATCAATCGATCTGGGCCTCAAGTCTGCTATTACAATAGAGTCAGAATGGTCTATCATTGATTTCATAATTGTTGATTTTGACAAGTTTGGTAATCTACTAATACGAGATACAATGGCGTCATAATGACTTTCCAATGGTCAACCACTGACGCTCCATTGTATGAAATTATGAATTTAGCAGATTACTAACTTTTAGCAAAATGACAATGCAGTGACAATGGGATCGTGTTTTAATGTAAAAAATATCAGACTTGGGGCCCAGAAATAAATCTGATGCAAATAAGATGCCAAAGCAAAATAAAACTGCGACTTAGCAACTGAAACGGCTTTACAGAGCAAAAACACCATTTTTTATGGCGTTCGCTGTTTCCGAATCGGGCGCAGTTATCTATCTAAGACCGGTTTTTATTTAATATAAGTAAGTACCTACCTCACCCAACAGTTTTTTCATGGTTTTTGCATGATCCAATTTTAGGTTAGGTGCTTATACTAAAGAAATAATTGAATAGGCAAATATGCATAAAAATAAAACCTGCTTGTTTGTGAAGTCGCTGTATCTACTCACTATAAATTACTCATCATCTGCTTAGCTTTTTCCCAACTATGTTGGGGTCAGCTTCCAGTCTAACCGTTTGCAGCTGAATACCAGTATTTCACATGGAGCGACTGCCTATCTGACCTCCACAACCCAGTTAGGTACTGGGTCCAAACCCCTTTGTTGTCAGATTTTCGGGCTTCTGACGATTATGTCAAAGATCCACGAATGACAGCCAGGGCCAGGACCAACGGTTTAACGTGCTTTCCGAGGCACGGAGGAGTCTCGGTATGTAAAGATACCCCCGGCAAGCGTAGCTTAACCTGATGGATCGACGGCTGTTATTACTTAGCCACGAGCTCCTCGTCTACCTATTGTACCTATTTAATGTTAGAATTAAGTAGGTAAGCATTGAGAAAGATCAGTTTAAAGGAAAACTGACCTTTCTCAATGCGAAAGAAATGAAGAACTCGGATCTATTTTGTAATGATCTCACCGTCAAATCTTAGGAATTGATACTGTTGACAACTCCCGCGGCGATCGGTGAGATTTTTACAGAATTAACCGGCTGTTTTACAGTAAAACGAAATGGTCTCAAATACGCTTTAATTAGGCATGGCATTCAATGTTTCAGGTTTTTTTTTCAACCGACTTAGAAAAATGAAGAGGTTATTTTTTTGCTTTGTGTAACAAGAGACAACAACTACAGGGTGTAAGGGACAGCCCTCCGCAAACTAACAGGGTGCATTCAGCTCCTCATTTTGAATCATATTCCACCGGAAGTTTTCTCAGGAAAATTTTCATTTTTTCAAAAAATTTTTCAGTTACATTTTCATTATTTCAATGTAAAATTGCATTGTATGTTCGCAGCACTCCATTTATGTAACAAAAACTGCAAAAAAAAAACAGCAAAAAAAAAAACCAGCAATGGATGTTGAAATACTCTAACCAACGACGCGTGAAATCAGCTTTACACTTTCTGTCTAGCTACAGAGTTCATCGAACTCACCGCATACCTATTACCTACCCCTCCCAACCAGTAATAGACGCTCCGATTTGTGCACAAAAACACAAACAAATCAGGATTATTGGATTCCCATATCGTTCCTGAAAAAAATTCATGTACTGGTCATCTTAGTATGACATACTGAATTCACCCTATCAGTTTGCGGTGGGCTGTCCCTTACACCCTGTATATTTTAGGTGTATCTTAGCGAAAGATTCACAGTCCGCACTTTGGCATAGCTTTTCCTATGAGCTGATTTTTCAATCATCAGATAACTGAGGAGCGGTGCTCGCCCACGACTCACGACTTACGGAGTTGTACTAAAATTATTGATCTGATCTAAGTAGGTAGGTATCTACAAATTCGAAGTAAACTTTTCATACTAGAACAATAAAAACAGAAGTTAAAAAAGAAAATCGTTAAAAAATATCGAGATTCTGATTTGAATTTTAGATTTTTTTTTAGTTTTTGAAAAAAAAAAAAAAACTGGGTAGGTATGCCACAGGCTTCTACTCTTTACCTATTATGTTGGAGTATAGCAAAAACAAACGACCCTACTTCAACAGCAACCCTATTTTCTAACTCATAAATATTAGTTTTTATGTCCGCACACGCCCTCAGCGCTTGACTGAAATCCTGACTTTCTCATAGCGTCTGTTCTCTTATAAAGCCTTGCATGAGAGCACGCACACGTCTCACGTAATATCAGTAGTAAATCACACCTTCCTATATTAAGGCGCAGATTTCCTGAAAACGATCAAAAAGGTGGTTTTTTAAAGCTGTGTATCTCATAAACTGTAAATAATTTTGAGATGTAAAAAATATGATATTTTCAAGTCCTTTTCGCATACAGTGATGGAAGCCAAAATATAATTAAACATACTTTAATGCACCAAAAAAATCTTTAAAAGCTGATCCCTTCATTAGCAATTATAATTATAAAACACTATCGAAAACGGGTCTTATCGCGATATTCTTTTTAACGAGGTAAACAGGTACCTACTTGTTTCCCGACGTTTCGACCGCCTTGCAGCGATCGTGGTCACGGGAGGACTGATGACAGCTTAGCGACGTCTTCGTAAAGTGCGGGTATGTGCATCTACCCTCACTTGGTCTTCACAATTTTGGCTGCAAGGCGGTCGAAACGTCGGGAAACAAGTAGGTACCTGTTTATCTCGTTAAAAAGAATATCGCGATAAGACCCGTTTTCGATAGTGTTTTATAATGTGTACAAATCGCGAAAGTTTAAAAAGTTTAATTATAATTATAATTAAAATATACCTACCATGAAATGTCAAATTCCAAACTGCATCCAGTGATGGATTACTTTTTACTAGCTGCGCCCCGCGGTTTCACCCACGTAACGACTCAAATATTTCGACATAATTCCGGTGCGCGTGAGAATCTTCTATCTCGTGCGTCAAACTAGAAAGCCATAAAGCCATTTCACTTACACACCGAGCTAAACCAAGCTCGGAACCAGGGCCTTGCAGGGGCTTGCCGTTGTAAAAAGCGCGGTCACTGTCGGACTGCATAGAAAAGAAAGAGAAGCGCGATGACACAACGCTTGCAAAATATGAAGTAATTACCGATTTACAAAAAGTCTGTTGATTAAACTAAAAAAGTAATGACAAGAAATCATTCCTTATTAGCTTGTAAAGAACTGTATAAATTTTTGAACACTTTTAATGAAACCTGTAGGAGTAATATGGTAACAACTCGAAAAAATAGACCGAAATAGACCTGGATTTAGGTTTTTTTTTCCTTAGTTCTAGAAACTAAAATAGATTTCAGGACACATGAAATCACTTCTTATGTATTGTAGATTACTGTGTATTTTTTCCTATCAGAAAGATGCTATAGTTACTGTAAAATATGGTTATAAAGTTACTTAGTTTCGCCATATTTTAGGAATAAACATAAATACTATAGAAATCCTTAGAACGGTCTTTCTTTGGCTTTCCGCTTTAACCCTAACATTATACCCTATTTTTTTCAAGATGGTAAAAAGTCATCCGGTATATTTATGAGGATCACACATAGACGTATAAAAAAAGTAGGACTCCGCACCACGCATATCGAAAGTGAAGCACCGTACCGATCTGTGTGTGCGTTATTTGAGTACCTGCAAAGACGCCGTCGCTCGTGTCACGTAATGGCAGCCGGTTGGCATACTATGATGTAAATGTATGCGTGAGGCGTCTTTGTAAAAACGATCCCGGCTTACTTACTGTGCTTCACTTTCGATACGCGTTGCGCGGAATCCTCCTTTTTTATAAGTCTATGGGATCACATTAGTATGTAAAAGTGTAATTTTGGACTGTGAGTCTTGCTCATACTTAGTCGGCGCCTGCCGCCAGTCTGTGTTTGAATAATTTATATTTTTACTTTAATATGAAGGCGTTACACGTCCTCTGTTGTTAAATTACACTTTCATTCTAGAATCTAGACCCAGATCTAGGTCGTAAATTATAGTCTGGCGCTTTTAAGTGCCGTTCTTATTATTTATAATAATTTAATTTTAACGAGTTGTTCTAACAATGAGAATTAGTTGGCTAGATCATTATTAAAATGCAGTAATTTAGAATGTTTTGATTTATTAACGGAAATTAAACAAATGTTTAATTACATGTGTCGTTAATAAAGAAATTAAAAAAGCTAGAAACTGCATGATTTTTGGGGTTCCGTACCAAAATGGTAAAAAGGAACCCATAAGGTGCGACTCAGTCTGTCTGTCTGTCTGTCACAGCTGGATATCTCAAGAACTATTAATGCTATTAACTTGGAATTTGGAACAGTTTTAGATGACGTTTACCCATAGGGACGTATTTTGTAAATAAGAAAGAAATAAAAATATTTAATTTTTTTTTGCAACAGGGTCTGAAAAAATCAAAGTGGGATTACTAAAGCATGTTTGCACATTTTTTTATTTTTTTTTAGGCCTCATAGTTTTCGACTTAAAAATACCGTTCCCATATCTCCAAAGTTTGCCTATAGAAAAATCTGGAATGATTCTATGTGATAGAAGTTTATGTAAAGATTACAGGAAAAATAAAACGATGTCTCTAAATAGCCCACTTTTCAGAAATCGGAACGGCAATGCTATTCTGTAATCATCTCACCGTGAAAACTTGCGTGAAGCGAGCGTGCATTGAGCTGTCAGTGTCATGCCACCCGATGCTAGGGATGGACCTAGCACATGTTTACAGTCATAATCGAGATTTTAATAATATGATTTACGCTATTCTAGTGATCATTTTATATTATTTCAAAACTAGTATTTAAGTGTCTAAACATTACTACACCTATAAGGGGTTTTTAAAAAATTAAGTTTTGTCTTAATTTCTATTTGACTACCTATTTTATTTTAAAACTCCCTAAATAGTCATGTTTAGACACCATACTTACTAGCTTACAAATAATATAAAATCTTTATGTCTAGAATTCGCATAAAAAATATAATTAATATTAATCGATTATGATTGTAAATGTAATTTGGTCAATCCCTAGCATCCGTGGGATGACACTGACAGCTCACTCCACGCAAGTTTTCACGGTGAGATTTTTACAGAATGGACCAGCGGATCCCTTGGTGCGCGAGTCCGACTCGCTCTTGACCGATTTTTTAAAGTGGTCAGACAATCATAAATTAGCTGTTGGTTTACAAAATACTAGCACTTCGCCCGCGACTTCGTTCGTGTTGATTTCGTACCTACTTTCAAACTTCAACACGCTTTATGGTCCTACCCCGACCAAACGACCTTGAGCGTTCGGTTTTTGCCACAACCAGTAGCACCCTCAGACTTAAGGCGGTGAGAGTCGTAAAAACGTCGTTTTGTTTAGTGTTTTATTCGTAGATAACACGGATTTAAATTTTGAAAAAAATATATTACTTAGTTCAGACTTCGATCTAGAAATTTCGGCCGTCCGATACACGATTACTTGCACTTTACTGCATCCAATTAAATCGCAAAGACAAGTCTAATTGTGATCTTTAATCTTATTTCATTTGAGTTACATTAGGCTTTGAACAATAAAACTTATACCATAATAAAGGTCGTAAAAAATTCGAGATATAACGGCCGTCATAATGTGAAATATTAAATACCTGTACCACTAATTCCAGCATCAATTGTTTTCAGCTTCGCAAACGCTCGCCCTGCCTGAGCCGTTTAGTCCCGAGCGGAACGTGACGGAGGTCGGACGTGTGCCAATTTTTCGAACCCGCCACCCCCGCTAACTTCTGTCACCGGCTGCGACCGGCACAAATTAGCATTTGTTGAAAACAGTTGAATGTAAACGCTATGCCTATGTAAATAAAGACGTCACGCGCGCAAAAGCTTTATTGGTATTTATTTTTATCACGGCCTATGTTTACCAATCGCATCAAGTGTGTAAAACAGTTGAATTAATGTATAAAAAACCCAGACATAGCGCTGCGAACAATACAGTGAAGCATGCGCAAAACTCACACGCACATACATATTTACACCGAACTACAACTAACCTACACCTCTCTAAGTGCACACATGTTTACGAAACCCGAAACGCGCGGCCTCACGTCAGCGACAACGCTATGTCTTGGTTTTTTATTTAGTCTGATGTCGGGGCCACACCAACGGGATAATATGCCGTTGATTATCGCGATGATGGACGTAGCCCGTAGGTGTAGCCACAACTTATCGCGATAATTTTACAACGGCATTCACATTGCCCATTGACGTGTCGCTAAGCCGACGACGTTCGCAGGGACGTAAAAATATCGCGGCGGGATTTTATCGCGCACTGGATTTTCAACTCTCGTTGTCGAGCCGAGCATTGAGAATCCAACCTAACAACAACAGAGTGCATCCCAGCGCGTAGAAAAGCACACTGTTGGATTTTCAACTCTTGGCGCTGAGCAGAGTGTTTAAAATCCACTGCGCGATAAAAAATCGCCGCGATAATTTTACGTCCGTGCGAACATCGGCAAACTCGGTGGCGGGGTTCAAGTGTGGCCACTCAAGTTATCGCGATAGTTATCGGAATAATTACCGCGATGTTTATGGCGATTATGGGCATTACCGTTGACGTTGGTGTGGCCCCGACAGAGGTAGCACTATCGCAAACTCAATTAAATTCACAGCACAGACAAAAAATATTCATAGACAGCATTGCGTGCCGGACAATACTTTTTAGTTTTTTACTCTACGTTCCTATAAGTACAGTTCTGTCATTAAGTTTTGTAGATTATACCGTGATAAACGACTCACAGGAAACGTGTTAACTACACTGATTACTTTAAAAATACTGGGTTAATGTGCCACAGTTTTTTCAGCAGGTTTTTGCAATCAAAATGCGTTTATCTAAGGCGTTTATTGTAATAGAATTTTGAACACTGTTAACTTGAGAACTTAGAATATAGAATGTCCTATAATCTAAGCTTGAGATGAGAAGTTCAAAAATATTTTTTTTCCTATAATATATAACTGTCAATCAGCAGTTTTTGATGATCGTTTTCAGCCTTTAAAAAAATGCATGACGCCACGTTAGAGAGTCTTCACGACATCACAAAACCTAGGTGCGGATATTAGCACGTGGGGCATAATTATGTCGCAAAAGCTGGATACATAAACTCGTTACGGAGCCCTAGACAGCTACCAGTCCTACAAGAGTACTTGATTTCTAGAAAATAAATTCTTTAGTCTAGCACATAGAGCTGTGACGATCTAATAAATCTACAATTACGCTTTTCAGATGTTGCTTTAGACTGCGAAAAGATTGCTCCCAGATCACTCCTGCACTCGGCCATGAAGGGCAGTTCTAATCCCATTCTATCTTCATCTCCGCTATCTCTCGGTAAAAAGTGTCTTTAAAGATCCAGCTCGAAGGACCAAAATTTACCAAAGAGAATGAAAGTAAATTGGTAATTAATCAACTGACGGCTCCCGTTCACGAACATGACGCGTGGATCAGCACCATCCAGCTCAACCGTTTTGTAGGGAACCGAATGCTCCAACACACGCGCCACCATCAGCGAGACATTTAAGTGAGCATGACATATATACTGCCATGTTCTCTCAAGTCAAACTTACCTACATCTGAAGAACTGAGACATACCTTAGCAGAGCTCACAGCAATCTTGAACACCAGCAGCGCCAAGCCTATGGCAACACCCTTGGCAGCCATTATGCTGGTCAGCAGCATCCAGGTGGAGGTGGCTCCCACGTGGAAGATCAGCGGGATCATCGCCATGCCCATCTTCTTCATGTCCTTGCCTTCTGTTGGTGAGGGATGATGATAGGTCAGGATTAGTAGGTTTTTGTGATTGGAATGTGGTTGATTAGTAGGTTTTTGTAATTGGAATGTGGTTGATTAGTAGGTTTTTGTGATTGGAATGTGGTTGATTAGTAGGTTTTTGTGATTGGAATGTGGTTGATTAGTAGGTTTTTGTGATTGGAATGTGGTTGATTAGTAGGTTTTTGTGATTGGAATGTGGTTGATTAGTTGGTTTTTGTGATTGGAATGTGGTTGATTAGTTGGTTTTTGTGATTGGAATGTAGTTGATTAGTAGGGTTTTGTGATTGGAATGTGGTTGATTAGTAGGTTTTTGTGATTGGAATGTAGTTGATTAGTAGGGTTTTGTGATTGGAATGTGGTTGATTAGTAGGTTTTTGTGACTGGAATGTGGCTGATTAGTAGGTTTTTGTGATTGCTATATATGTGGTTGATTAGAGTAGGTTTTTGTGATTGGTATGTGGTTGATTAGTAGATTTTTGTGATTGGTATGTGGTTGATTAGTAGATTTTTGTGATTGGAATGTGGTTGATTAGTAGGTTTTTGTGATTGGAATGTGGTTGATTAGTAGGTTTTTGTGATTGCTATGTGGTTGATTAGAGTAGGTGTTTGCGATTGGAATGTGGTTGAACTTATTTGGTTGATGATTCTGGTGCTTTTTGGTGTATATTAATTTAATATATTTAGTTGCTAAGCGACTTATGCTCGTCACAATGGTGATTTCACCATCTTCTCCAGTTCTCTTGGTTCTTACAAGGAGAACAAACAATTACCTAACGTCCCTGCATCGGGAAAAGCAATATTTTGTAAAAGGTGATGAGCAGTTGACATTAAATGATAAATGATAAATGATAAATGATTTATTCTCTGTAAGTAGGTTTGTACAAACACTTTTACACGTCAAACATATTTTTTTTTTAAACTAGATGAGTTCGACATTTCCTATCTGACTACTCTGAGAAGAAACGCCGAAACAAACTCAGAGGTCACAGTCTCTTTTAAAGTCCAGACATAATCTTGGTCAGATCATGTGAAGACCATGTAGATTGCAGTCTGAAATGGTCATTAGGCTATATTGTAATTTAGATATAACAAACGTACCCACTAAAAGTGAAAGATAAATAACATTTTTACAAAAAAAAAAAAAGAAAAAAAACTTCCAAAAAAAAACACTACAAAGTGAAAAATAACTTAAATTTCTGAAGTTGGTGGCAAAAAACTAAAATACAGATCCAATAAAGACACCGACTTACGAAATTAAAGTTATTTTCACTTTGCAGGTTTGTTTTTTGGTTTGGAAGTCTGTTGTTTTTTTTTTTGTAAAAAGTTTTTTTTTAAATAACTATAAGAAAATAAATATAGGATGTACGCTAACGCTGGGATAATTATGTAGGCAAGCAGAAGATGATTTTAAACGATGCATTTTTTTATATAATATTTCTAAAATCAGGTACCTACCTGAGGTTTAAGGGTTCACAAAGAAAACAGGTTTTTAATTTAAAAATTATCAATCAACTGCTAAGCATTATCATAAAAGAATATTAGGTACTAAAAAAAATAAAAACTTTTTTACAAAAACAAAAACCGACTTCCAAAGAAAAACACTACAAAGTGAAAAATAACTTTAATTTCGGAAGTCGGTGTCTTTGGATCTGTATTTTAGTTTTTTGCCACCGACTTCCGAAATTAAAGTTATTTTTCACTTTGTAGTGTTTTTTTTTGGAAGTCGGTTTTTGTTTTTGTAAAAAAGTTTTTATTTTTCACTTTTTAGTGGTTCAGTTTGTAATTTATCTAAGTTACAATAACCCAATGTCAACTGCTCATCACGTTTTACAAAATGTTGCTTTTCCCGATGCAGGGACGTTAATTGTTGAGGAGTTCTCCTAGTAAGAACCAGGAGAAATGGAGCTCATGGTGAAGTCACCATTACCATTATTTTGACGAGCATAAACCATATTAAAGTAATCGAATCGCAACCTGTTATATACTTAGATATAATTGAGTATTTCCGATGGCCATCTGTGGTCTTCATCATCAGTTCCAGCTCACCGAATGGTACTTTCCGAGAGTAAATGCACGAGTTACTATAAAAAATACCGAAATCGATATAGGTGTGCCCATAAAATTTGAGGGTTTCCCTCGATTTCCATGGGATCCCATCATCAGATCCTGATTTGATGATCATGGGACCACTTGGGAAGTATACTCTTTCGAACAAAAAAAGAAAAATCCAAATCGGTCTAGCCATTTTCGAGTAATCGGGGAACATACATAAAAAAAAAAAATTAAAAAAAAATATTCCGACGAATTGAGAACCTCCTCCTTTTTGAAGTCGGTTAAAAATAGACGTCCAAACAATTGATTTCATTCATAACTAACGGTAATCGAACCCAAAACGGACCTTGAGCAACCATCAAGCAATACACAACTCGAACTTAAATCCAAAGAGGTGTGTAAACCTATTCGTACACTTCAGAAAATATTAACTCAAAAAAACTCACTTCTCGAAGACTCCACACCAAACTTAGGTTTCAAATCCTTGTAATGCAGTATCCTCCCCAATTCACTGTTCCCCAAATGTCTATCATTAAAATCTTCCAGCCATTTAGCTACATAATTTCCACATTCACTTAGTTTGTCTTGAAACTTTGCTTCTAAAGATGTCATCAAACTATTTTCTTCCGCCATTAAAATGTTAAAATTACAACAAAAAATAAAAAATATTAATAATTTTGGTAGCGACTCCATGTTGGATTTTTTTGAATTTCGAATGCGCGCGTTCGCTCCCGTTCCGACAATGCGACTGTGCGATGATATGATTATTATTTACTTCGAAAGGTGAATACTGTGACCAATTTGAGTTGATCCCTAATTTTGCTTTCTAGATATTTGAGTCGATGTGTCTTTGTAAAATGGACGAAAACTGCCAATATACTTAGTTCAGCTCTAGTTTGGTATGTACACCTAGACATATACCTACAAATACATCCTAAAACTAGGCCTCATTAAAAAGTGAAATTCAAATTTTATACAGAAATACGCAAATATGAAGTGATATCGGCTGTTTTGCTTTTCTTCAGGATTTGTTTCACATTACTAACTGTATAGTTACTTATCTGTATTTGTGATTTCTTTCACTTCTGGTTATTGCAATAAATTCCTCTTTTGCATACGTGTGCTAATAATATATATAGTACTTAATTATTTAATCTTTAAAACCCAAATTTTGGGGGTCCCTAAGCACGCAACCCACGCCATCTAAAGATTCATAGTGTTAGTATGTAGGTACTTACCTATTTCTTGCAACCTCTGTAACTTACCTCATTTGTCATTTTATATAAATTCTGTTTTTAAAGTTTGTTAAGTACCACTTAATTTTTACTTAGACTTCGTTTTTACCTGATATCATTGTGTTTGAGAATGTTGGTTCACCTGTTATTGGCAACTGTATTAAGCCTATGACTTTTTACCTACTGTTATATTTTGATATGTTGTAAAAAATATATGTTATATAAGCTGTTGGTGTACCTTTATAAATAAAATAAAATAAATTACAAGTTTCTTACATAAGTGAAACAAAGCATACAATCCTCTGGGGTCTGTCTTAGCGTGCCTGAGATTAATCAACGCGTTATTAACAGCTGTACATCAACTCGAGTCAATGCAATGCTCTATTCATACCTAATGATAATTACTGGATTACAATTAAATTTATGTGTGTTAGATAGTAATTAATGTCTAATTATCACTTGTTTAATTGTCTTTTTGAAACTAGCAATTATTTACGGCATATCAACACCAGTTTTCACTTTTTGGAAATTGAAAAGTCGCCTTTTTGGAAATAAGAAAGACGTTTGTTTAATTTTTTCGAATCGGCTATGGCGCTTATTAAAATTTATAATCATCTAATTAATTACTAAAAGCGGTAGTTAGGTATTGCCGATTCCTACTTATATCTTAGAGAGAGAGTCATACTCACTGAGAGCAGTTATGGCCCCGTGGTAACCCTTATTTTAATTTTAATTTAATTTAAATTTTGAATTGTTTTTTTAACGTTCATCGTTCTGACATGTATAATTTCAACATGAAAGATGTAACCAATATTTTTTAACCATATTTTGATTTAAAAGAGTGTCCGTGGAGTTTCTTGCCCGTTCTTCTCCATAGAGATCTACGTTTTGGAATGGGCAACTAGCTTCAACTTTCTGACTCACTGACCGACTCTTTGACAATTCAAAAGTGCTTGTAATTGGTTTAATTGAAATAAATGCTTTGAGTTTGAGTTTGTAACGGCCCCGATTTACTAAGTTGTAGGTCGTGAGTTCGAACCCAGACAGGCGCTTTACTATATGTAATTTATTTCATCGCCACTGCTCTCAAAACGGTGAAGGAAAACATCGTGAGGAAACCGGCATGTCCTAAAACCAAAAATTCGAAGACATGTCTTCGAATTTTTGGTTCTACATCTACCAACCCGCACTGGGCCCTGGTGGATTACGGCCCACTCCCTCTTGAAGAGATGGCCTGTGTCCCAGCAGTGGGAACAGGGAACATTATGGTTTATTCCGAACATGACCCGAAATCCTAACCCGATCGCGGGTTAGGTTAGGGAGTAATTCATCAACTCGTCCCACATGCCTACGGCCCATTTGGGACGACTTGACGAAAATCAGGAACTTGAAAAACATTATAATATTTGTTCCAAACGTAATCCTCTTCTGCTTGCAGGGTTTAAAGGAACCTAACCAAGCCGAACTTCGGGGTGCCCCTGACGTCGTAAAGGAACCTTACCAAGCCGAACTTCGGGGTGCCCCTGACGTCGTAAAGGAACCTAACCAAGCCGAACTTCGGGGTGCCCCTGACGTCGTAAAGGAACCTAACCAAGCCGAACTTCGGGGTGCCCCTGACGTCGTAAAGGAACCTAACCAAGCCGAACTTCGGGGTGCCCCTGACGTCGTAAAGGAACCTAACCAAGCCGAACTTCGGGGTGCCCCTGACGTCGTAAAGGAACCTAACCAAGCCGAACTTCGGGGTGCCCCTGACGTCGTAAAGGAACCTAACCAAGCCGAACTTCGGGGTGCCCCTGACGTCGTAAAGGAACCTAACCAAGCCGAACTTCGGGGTGCCCCTGACGTCGTAAAGGAACCTAACCAAGCCGAACTTCGGGGTGCCCCTGACGTCGTAAAGGAACCTAACCAAGCCGAACTTCGGGGTGCCCCTGACGTCGTACATCGGGGAGTGATATGTAGGTTCGAATGACGTTTTTGCGAAGGTCGCCATTTCGAAAAAAATTGCGAGTGGTACGCCAGTTCGAAAACTTATTAAATCGAAAACCGCTATATCGAATGACGTTATCGCGAAGGTCGCCATTTCGAAAAATTTTGCGAGCGGTACGCCAGTTCGGAAGTCATGGTATCGAAATCCAAACCTACATAATATGTACGGGGAGTGATATTATCACTCCCCGTACGTCTGGTTAGGAAGAGGGTTACGTTCGGAACAAATATTATAAGATTTCGGGTCAGGTTCGGAACGGGTTAGGATTTCGGGTCAGGTTCGGAATAAACCAACATTATAGGCTGATTATGTATAATATCTTACTAATCGTTAGGTTCCTAACTACACTGGCCTGCAAAACTAAGTACCTACTACACTTTTAAAATTTAAATTTTTAGGGTTCCGTACCAAAAAGGAACCCTTATGGTGTGACTCAGTCTGTCTGTCTGTCAGTCTGTCACAGCTGGATATCTCAAGAACTACTAATGCTATCAACTTGTTTGGAACAGTTTTAGATGACGTTTACACAACTATTTTGCAAATATTAAAGAAATAAAAATATAATTTTTTGCAACAGCTCCTGAAAAATTCAAAGTGGTGCTACTAGGGCATGTGGGGTCTCATAATTATGAAAGAACACTGTTTACACATTCTCAAACGTTTTTAGGGTTCCGTACCAAAATGGTAAAAAAGGAACCCTTATGGTGTGACTCAGTCTGTCTGTCTGTCTGTCTGTCACAACTGGATATCTCAAGAACTACTGATGCTATCAACTTGAAATTTGGAATGGTTTGGGATGACGTTTACCCAACTATTTTGCAAATAAGAAAGACATAAAAATATTTATGTTTTTTTTTGCAACTGGGACTGGATGGGGGTCTTAAAAATTTAAAGTGGTGCTACTAGGGCATGTGGGGTATCATATGAAAGAGCGCTGTTTGCACATTCTCAAACTATTTTTTATTTTTTTTAGGCCGCATAGTTTTCGACTTTTGATGAAAAATGTAAAAAAAAATACCGTTCCACCCCCCTTATCTCCGAAGTTTGCAATGAGAAAAATCTGAAATTATTCTATGTGATAGACGTTTATGTAAAGATTACAGGAACAATAAAACGATGTCTCTAAATAGCACACTTTTTCAGAAATCGGAACGGAACCCTCGGTGCGCGAGTCCGACTCGCTCTTGACCGGGTTTTTTTATTTTTTTTAGGACGCATGGTTTTAACCGTTTGATGAAAAATGTAAAAAAAAATAGCTACCGTTCCCCCCTTATCTCCGAAGTTTGCAAAGAGAAAAATCTGAAATTATTCTATGTGATAGAAGTATTGTAAAGATTACAGGAAAAATAAAACGATGTCTCTAAATAGCACACTTTCAAAAATCGGAACGGAACCTTCAGTTTTTTTTTTTTTTTTTTTTTTTTATTTAAGATGGGTTTGCTCTTGACTCTAGTCTAGGTCAGAGGTGACAGAGACAAAGTCGACGATGGAGTGAGCTTACCCAGAAGAAGCCTGTTCACTCTTACTTTGAATAGTTCAGGGTTGTATGCGGTCGGAAACACAGACGCAGGCAGAGAGTTCCACTCTTTTGCTGTGCGCATTATAAAAGACGTTTGGAAACGCTTAGTGCGAGTTGGTGGAATAGCAACCAGGTGTGGATGGTAACCTGCAGTGCGGCTAAAGGTCCGATGGTAGAAGGGGGCCGGTGGAATGAGGTCGTGGAGTTCATGGGCACACTCTCCGAAGTACAATCTGTAGAAGACTGACAAACAGGCAACCTTGCGGCGATGAGCCAAGCTGTGAAGTTTGGCGTCCACCAGTTTTTCGTCGCCAATGAGCCTCTTAGCTCTGCGTTCCACCGAGTCAAGCGCGGCAAGTTGGTACTTAGCTGAACCATCCCAAAGGTGGCTGCAATACTCCATGCAGGATCGGACTTGCGCCTTGTAAAGGGTTAAAAGCTGTCCTGGCGTAAAGCATCGCTTTACCTTATTTAGGATGCCCAGTTTCTTAGCCGCAGTTTGAGCTTTGTACTCGATGGTGGCGCCAAAGTTGAGACCAGATGTCAACTCCATGCCTAGAAGCTCGAGCCTATCAGTGACAGGAACAGATGCACTCCGAAAAGTAGGAGTTTTGTCGAATCGACTCTTTTTTGCGGTAAAAAGACACGCCTGCGTTTTGGCGGCGTTAAAAGAGACCAGATTGTCATCACCCCACTGGGAGACAAGGCTTAAGGTCAAATCTGTTCGCTCTACCATGGCCTCTCTCAGGGAACGAACTTCGGCCCCGCTGGCCTTTGCGCTGGACACGTATCTCTCTGAAACAGTACTGTCATCTGCGTACCCAACAATACCAGGCAGAAGCAGGTCATTGATGTGCAGCAGGAAAAGAGTTGCAGAGAGAACAGACCCCTGAGGAACTCCGGCATCAACAGCCATAGGGTCAGAGGAGCAGCCGTCAATGACTACTCTGATCGACCGTTCCCTAAGGAAGTCTGATATGCAGCTACAAAAATCAGCTGGGATGCCATAAGCAGGAAGCTTGCTGAGTAGTCCGGCATGCCAGACCCTGTCAAAGGCCTTCGAGATATCAAGCGATACAGCAAGTGCTTCGCCGTGTTTCTCGATGGCTTCGCCCCAGTAGTGCGTGACATACACAAGAAGGTCGCCAGTTGACCGTCCCCGGCGAAAGCCATATTGACGGTCACTGAGGAGATCATTGTCTTCAAGGTAAGCCAGCAACTTACTGTTCAGTACCCTTTCCATAACCTTGCACAGAATGGAGGTAATGGCGATCGGACGGTAATGGGCAGGGTCTGCACGGTCACCCTTTTTGGGCACTGGTTGTACATTTGCAAGCTTCCAAGATTTTGGCACCGTTCTTTTTTCAAGAGAGAGGCGGAACAAGCGTGTCAACACAGGAGACAGTTCAGGTGCACACTGCCTCAACACTCTCGCTGGAATGCCGTCAGGCCCACTGGCCTTGTTCACGTCTAGACTGCACAATTCTCTTCGGACCTCTTTAATGTGAACTGTGATCTCCGGCATCGTGGAGTCACAACGAGGTCAGTCAGTCAGAGAGTCAGTGCGCGAGTCCGACTCGCTCATGACCGGTTTTTTCTAAAATAAAGAAGTTAGAGATTTAAAATAAAAAACGTTTTAAAGCAATTTTTATCCGATTTCTTTGAAACTATATTAAATTATACCATTTGTAACATTTTTAAGTCTAAAAAAAGATAAAACAATAAAAATAGCCATTTTTAGCTTAATGTCATAAAACTCAATTAACATTTACAAGTATGTTTTACATGTTATTTATCTTTTAATAACTGGTATTGCCTCCTCGGGCTCTGTTTACAGCTTCGAGTCAATTTGGCATACTGAACACGAGGTTTCGGAGCCGATGTTAGCGAATATTCTCCCATTCTTCTATCAGGGCCGGTTTTAGTGCCCTGATAGAAGCTGAGTGGTAGGTGGTGGTCTGCGGATTCTGACTAGCCTCCCTAGCTCATCCCAGGCGTGCTCAATCGGGTTGAGATCAGGAAATCTTGATGGCCAAGCCATCACGCTGATACCAACCTCCTCAATATACTCTTGCACGACTCGAGCCGTGTGTGGCCGGGTATTATCATGCATTATCATCGACCCATATTTACTAAATACTCAATACTCAATATATTTAATGCTTCCACATGTGAAATTAGATTGTAGGTTTACAAAAAATATGACCATTGTGGACCCTACATACGGCCCTGCATACTCCTTGAGAATCTCCTGGGCATATCTTTCCCCAGTCAGAAAGCCATTTTCTATGGCCACTAACTCTGTGCGACCTTCTGAAGATATAGAAAACAATTCTATCCATGATTAAAAATTAATGTTAAATAGGATAAAAAATGTTTTAAAGGGAGGTAAGTGAGGATTAATGAGTGCAAAAGCTGAGCCTAAAGACGACTCAGGAGAGTGAGTGCTAAAGACGACTCAGGAGAGTGAGTGATAAAGACGACTCAGGAGAGTGAGTGCTAAAGACGACTCAGGAGAGTGAGTGCTAAAGACGACTCAGGAGAGTGAGTGCTAAAGACGACTCAAGAGAGTTTAGCCAGCCCATACATGTACACTGCCTCCACTGGACTCTTTCTGAGAAGCAGGCTTGAAGGGTATGGCTAACCAGGGCGCCTGTAGACACTTCGCCTTCCATCAGAAGTGTAAAGTGAGAATCGAGACTCATCTGTAAACAAAATTATTTTCCATTCTTCTTGATCCCACTGTATGTGTTCACGGGCGTATCGCAGTCACTCGATGCTCTCTCTCGAGTTCGTGGCCATTCGCTGGTCTTCAGGGTTTCAGGTTTGCTTCAGCCAGTCTTCTTCTCACTGGTCACTATTGTAGTGCCTTCGGGTCTGGAGAAGCTATTGCTGGACTTCAACTGCATTTATAGTATAGTTAAAATCTCGCTGCAGACTTGGTCATAAATCATAATCGGAATAGGGATGTGCGCTAGTTACGCGCGCTCAAGGCCATTATCGATAATAGATGATGACGATGACTCAGACGAAGAATTTTAATTTTCTATTTTTAGTTTTATATATACGTTCTTTTGTTTATATATTTAATATGCTTTGTAGTAAATTTGGTAATAAAATAAAAAAAAAAATGTGTATTTATTTCTATCACCCCGTTTATAAATATATAAAACTATCGATATCACTCATCGACTGCAGTAATGCACAGGACTACGTGTGGGCGTGGCCTGCCCATAAGGCCCGTGAGTGGGAAAGAGAGCGAAACACTCGAATGATTTATGACCGAGTCTGCAGCGAGATTTTAACTATACTATAGGTGGCGATTTCCCAACACAGTGGAAACAATATAAATAACGGTCTGCTCGGGCACTAGTACACCTGGGTCAGCCATTACCAGGTCTCCTCAGATGGTTTCCAGTTTCTTCGTACCTTCGCTTCGCCTTCTGGACCATTCGTAACGTCACACCCACCATTCTTGCAGTACGACGCATACTGATGCCTAGTTCCAGAAAAGTCATGATCCTAGCACATTCTTCAGGAGAAAGAGGCATGATAGGTTTATATGCTATTATGAATGAATTAGTTTATGTGCTGTTGTCTAAATTAGCTTTTGTAACAAGACTCATCGATCAAGAAAAAAATTTAAAACAAAAAATGAATGGTAAAATTGTAATTCGAAAAGGATTATTTTTGATTTTAAAGTATTTTTTTGCCATTTCATAAAAGAAGGTTACCGACAATGTCGTTTTTATGTACAAAATTAAACTCTTTTTCGAGTCCTTTTTGTTTCGAAAGTATATCTTGTGCAATTTTAAATTGCAATAAATTTTTAAGCACCTTTAAGTACCTTTCTAAGTGGGATACTTATTTTTGCAGGCCAGTGTACTCGTTAAGGTGATATGTAAAAAGCGAACTGAGCGGGAATAAGAAAGTGACAGAGTCAATTACTACCACATGCGAAAAAAAGAGAGCGCAACAATGCGCGGCAACCAAAATATAAGCGCCAAACCAAATAAAACTTGTTTAAAAATAAAATATTTTGAACCAGTTTTCAATTACCTATATTTACGCACATTTTGAATGCAATTTTGCAATGAAATTACTTAGGATTTTAGAATTACTTACAGAAAAAAATATAAAAAGTAGAGGTCTTTTCGGAGTTGAATTCTATCGAGGTTTAACCCAATTGTGTTTTCCTTCAGGCAGAGTATTAATCAAATAGTCAATAAACATTATAACCAAGAATTAAATCCATACATGCTGTAATAGTGAAATAAAGAAGCATTCCCGTCTAAACACCTATTTTCTGAGCACCGATTTTTAGAGCACCCAAGGTATTCCCATTTGAGCACCTACGGTCCAGTAGCTTCTAGTGATGGGGTGTATAATAAAACATATCGATACAAACATTCTGAAAGTCAAGATCTGCCTCCTAAAGTAACTGACCTTGACCTCAAGGACTTGGTGTCCATGAATATTGACCTGTTACTGCTCCTAAGAATCGCTGATCTTGACTTTCAGAATGTTAACGTTGAGATCAAGGTCAGGGACCTTAGGAGAATTTAAGAATTTGACTTCCGGAATTTGACCTCGAGGTCAAGATGAATGACCCTGAAGGCAAGGCCAATGACCCTGAGGTCCAAGTCAGTCACTTTAGGAGCATCGCAGGTTTTGACCTTCGGAATTTTGACCTAGACCTCAAGGTCAAAACTCCGAAATTCAAATTCTACAATTCTCCTAAGGTATGGTTACGAAAAATCCCCCAATTTATTTTGATATCGCCATAAAGTGACACTTGTGTTTATAGAATCTACTTTATTCTCGCTTATCTGTTTAAGATTATGTGAAAACTTGCCCGTTATGTCCCTAAAATCTTTTGTTCAAAATGATTTCATAATGCACAGACGACCACAAAAAAATTGCTTCCCACGGTGTTTTTAGAACAGACGATGTCGAGGCGATGAAGATGCGGCAGAGCTGAGCAATTTTATTTCTACTAATACTACATAAGTACCTAATTTATCTAACATTATAATTAAACTAGCAGACCCGACAGACGTTGTCCTTGGGGCCTAAAACGGCCACATTAAGCAATTCCTCTAAAAGCGATTAATTTCCTGAAATCCCAGCAATTTATTATTTATTTATTTTATTAACATAAAACGGCCAAGGCCAGTTACATTAGTTAAGACACAAACACATTATTTAAGTACAATAAGAAAAGTATACAATAACACGACAGTCATACGCTGTTCTCACAATACTCCAGACATACTGACAAGGTCTTCTTCCATTCATCCGCGAACACATCACAGTCAGGCTTAGCGTCCAAGAGAGCGTTGAGCGCAGTGAGTGTGCGAGGTACAGGAGACTGGCTTCGAGCGACGCGGACGGTTCGACTCCGAGGCACGGCGAACAATCTGTGTCTCCTGCACCGGCTATAGTTTATTGGAGCAAAAAGATGGAATAGTTCGTCGTGCAGTTCAGGAGCATCTATTTTTCCGTGAAGAATCTTACACATATTAATAATTTGGTCATTTTTTCTTCTGACCTCGAGAGAATTGTACCCTAAACAGCCTAAAAGAAAGTTCGAAGGATACATAAACGAATAATATCCATTCAAAATGATGATTGTGCTATTTCACATTAAACTTCAATAAAGCAATTCATAATTTGTGGCCTATTTTACGAATCTCCATAGAAAACTGTCAAACAGATGAATTGCGTGCTATGAATTGTACGCAGATAAATTATGAATTGTCAGTTTGTGACCTTTTTACGATTCATTATCCTATTATGATTGTGTAGCCCTCATGTCCAAATTTCAATAATTAGATATTCATACAAAATTCCCATAGAAAATGCACTGTCAGTTTTTTCGCTTTTTCCAATTTTCCCGGCCACTTTTCCATTTTTTCTCCTCATAAGAACCTTCCTCGGATTTCAACGAATACCTAACTACTTATTTAAAAAAAAAAATAATTGCTACACTGTTCCAACCGTGCTTGAGTTTTGCGCTTTTTACCCGACTGCGGCGAAGCCTAAAAGGAGGGTTATGTATTTGACCTGTATGTAAGTATGTATGTATGTCCGTTTCTTTGTTCCCTCGTAACTCCTAAACGAATGAACGGATTTGGATGAATTATACGTCTTTAGGTTTGTCTTGATAGCGCGAGTGTCACTGGCTACATTAAAATCAAAAACAAAGTAAAATGGCGGATTTGGGGTGCCATATTGTGGAGTTCAAAATTTTTTTTCTTCTAATACCATCGAGTGGCATATCAAATTGAAGGGTTTTAAAAGGTGATTACAAAAATATAATCAAATTATATGGTTAAAAGCAATTCGAAGTGACAAATCGTACAAAACACGAAAAGAAAATCGAAATCAAAATAACCCTCAAAACTCCTTGCAAGAACTAAATCGTCTGCGAAATTTTTCACATTTGTAAACTAAAAAGCTGGAAATAAAAAAATTAATTAAAAAAACTAAAAAACCCGACTGCGGTAAAAGTTAAGTTAAAAAAAAACTGTAAAGCTAAAAACAAGCCCATTTTAAATTAAATTAAATTTAGAAGCAGGCGGGACCCGTTCCATTTTTTATATTTTCAAACACGAACGGGTCCCGCCTGCTTCCAAATTTAATTTAATTTAAAATGGGCTTGTTTTAGCTTTTCAGTTTTTTTTAACTTAACTTTTACCGCAGTCGGGTTTTTTAGTTTTTTTAATTACTTTTTTTTAGTCATTAATTTTTATGTATAAGACTAGCTCCTACCCGCGACTTCTTCCGCGTGAAATTTCTTGTTCCCCCGATCCACCCCGTCGCATCGTATTGCCTGCCCGCGCTATTAGAGCTGCTGGTGGTCCTAGCGTGATGTTAAAATAGCCTATTATCCTTCCTCAAGAACAGGTCTATCAAATGCAATAATAATTTTTCAAATCCGACTGGTAATTCCAGAGATTAGCACGTTGAAACATACAAACAAATAAACTCTTCAGTTTTATAATTACTATAGATTTGATTACTTTATATTGAGCCACCTTAGATATATGCTATCGCAGACTTTTTTTTTGAACTTTTTAAGAGGAACAATTTCGTCATACATGATTGTTGCGTAACATTTACCGTTTACGCAGCGCACGCAATGGAAGTTCTCAAAAGGAATAAATTTTCCCGTTTTTGCAACATTTTTCATCGCTGCTCCGCTCCGTGACATTATACAGGGTGGCCGGAACATTGACGTCCAAAAATAAAATTTCGGTCCCTCGTATCGTGGGGTATTCGAATCACCCCCATGTATGTTCCGCGACTTTTCATAGTTTTCGAGTTATGAATTTTTTTCTGAATGTTTGAAAATTTTCGACCTGACCAACCTAAAAAAATTCTAAAAAAAAAAGTAGAGGGTTTTATCGAGTTTCTTTTTTTGCAACTGAATTTTCATAAGTAGTACTTTTATGCATAAAATAATCAGCTTCGTAACTGTGATGAAAGTTATGAAAATGTTGATCTAAAGTGAAAAATTTACGTTCGGTAAATTATGACTTAAATTTTCAACTTCAAATTAAAAATCTAAACAGGTGACTTCATGGTTCTCAAGTAGGCTTCAAGAATGCGCCAGACTCTCAGCTTTCATAATCATTAAAAAACGTAGGACTTAATGGGGCTAACTTTGGCCTTAATCGGCCTTCAAAGACTGCGAGGTGGAAAATTCTTAAAATTAGCTATCTGATTAATATTTTTTTTTTTTTCCATTTTCTCGCTCCTAAGGTTATTTAGTTTGCTAACCAAAAATGACTGCAGGAAAGCTAAGATTTAAACACGGAGATTTTTTTAAATGTTAGTTTAATGAATTTTGCGCGATCCGTTCTCGTGGACTATGGGTTGTAAACGAGGGTGCAACTCTTTTACCTGCAATAACAATCCACTCGAAGTGAGAGCTTCGACATTTCAACATCGCTTCAGCGTTAACTTGTGGTCTGGTATCCTCAATGGCGAACTAATTGGTCCGTTTGAACTGCCGTCCAGACTTGATGGAGAAACATACAAAAACTTTTTGGAAAATGAACTTCCATTGTTGCTGGCAGATGTGAATCTCGAACTCAGACGAACCATGGTGTTGCAAAATGACGGCGCCCCGTGTCACTATGCAACCCAGGTCCGAAATTACTTAGATGAAACATACCCCAACAGATGGATCGGACGCAGCGGACCAATTAGGTGGCCTCCACGCTCACCTGATCTCAACCTCATCGATTTCTTTATTTGGGGCTATTACAAGGAAATAGCATACGCCCGAGACTGTTCAAGTGAACAAGAGCTGAGGCAGTTGATTGCAGAAGCTGAACGTGTTGTGAGAGAGAACAGAGACGCTTTTAGACGATTGCCAGACAATTTCTTACGTAGGTGTAGAATGTGTATTGCTGCTGGTGGTGGCCACTTTGAAAACCTTTTGTAAATGTTAAAAATAAATTAAGTACTTTTTTCACATTATCATCTGTGTTTTATTCAAAACCACTTTTTACGTAAAACTTTTCTTACCCAACTCTGAAACTATTTGTTGGTTAGTTTTCAGTATTCTTATCATTAATTAACCTTAGGAACGAGAAAATAGCCAAAAAAAAATAATTACTCAGATGGGTAATTTTAAGAATTTTTCCACCTCGCTGTCTTTGAAGGCCGATTTTAAACAAAGTAGCCCTATTAAGTACTTCATTTTTTTATGATTATGAAAGCTGAGAGTCTGGCGCATTCTTGAAGCCTACTTAGGAATTATGAAGTCACCTGTTAAGATTTTTAATTTAAAGTTGAAAATTTGAGTCATAATTTACCGAACGTAAATTTTTCACTTTAGATCAACATTTTCATAACTTTCATCACAGTTACGAAGCTTATTATTTTATGCATAAAAGTACTACTTATGAAAATTCAGTTGCAAAAAAAGAAACTCGATAAAACCCTCTACTTTTTTTTTAGAATTTTTTTAGGTTGGTCAGGTCGAAAATTTTCAAACATTCAGAAAAAAATTCATAACTCGAAAACTATGAAAAGTCGCGGAACATACATGGGGGTGATTCGAATACCCCACGATATGAGGGACCGAAATTTTATTTTTGGACGTCAATGTTCCGGCCACCCTGTATAGCCTATAGGCTTCCTTAAAAAATTGGCTATCTAACACTAAGTGAATTTTTCGCTCCCCGTGCATACATGAACGAATGAACCGCTGGACCCGACATAAAATACAAATGTATGAAAACTCGTTCAACCACATTACATTTCATTAAATTTTCTGTTAAAGAACAATAAATGTAATAAAATAATGTAGGTACTTACACGTGAAAAGAAATAGTGCTGCTTCTTTTTTACACCATTTAGTCATTTTTGGGATTGTTTTTGGGAGATGTTTTGTTGACAAGTAAGTGAGACTGACGCAAAAACAAGCGACCAAGGCTAGGATTTCCTGGTTACTGACAAGACCGGTAAAGGTACCGCTAGGTAGGTAGGTACTAGGTAGGTGCATATAAGGTCCGCTTATATGTCGGGTCCAGTGGTTAATTCGTTCATGTGTTGATGCATCGAAAAGAGCCTCGTCACGGCGCCGCCGGCGCATCCGTTCTCAATTGTCGTCATAGAGTTACTGGAAAATACCACATTCCACGAAAAGTAGACTTAAAATAGGTAGGAAAAAATTTGGTCTGCCGGGGCTCAGCTTGGAGGATCCGTGGCAGTGAGGAGTTATGCTATCCACTTTGGACCATCATTTTACCTCATGTGGTTACTGAACGAAACCTTTTCGTTGGTTTTAGTGCCTATTAGTAGAGTCTAAAAAACTTTGTCGGCCGAGCGTGGTGTTGGAGGGTTTCGGAGTCCAACCATTTTTATGGCCACATCAGGTGGTCTATTTTACCTCATCGAGTTACAGGGTGAAACCAAGTTCTCCTAGTAGCTAAAATGATGCCCTTTAAAAATTCATTGGTCTGCCAGTTCGCAACCTGGCAGTTTTTGCAGTCCAACCAAATTTATACAGGGTGGAATTTTTAACCACACTTGAATGGAAAGTACTCTAAATACTGGAGATAGCAAATTTTACCCAAAGGAAACATTCCTTTATTTTTAAAAAGAAACAATCTTTGAATGCGGATTGCATTCAAAGATTTTCGAAAATTCGCTTGCCACACTCAGGAATCGAACCGACTAAAATCCGAAAAAATAACACCCTCTACTTTTATAGCGTCAATCGATAGGGTCAATCATAAGGATCAAATCTCTCTAACAAACATGATAAATTAAATGAAAGGAAAACCATGAAATCGAAACTTTATATTCAATGGGACAAGATAAAGCACTTTTACGCAAAGGTCCATCGGATTACTTGTGTTAACACCTAATCAACTAACAATTAACAATTATCTGTGACATCAGTTATATAAAATGACGACCACTGCCTATATTAATAACCATTTCAATACCTGGATTGGTACAAATGGCACAATCAGAGGGGCAATTCTCGTATTTTTAACAACTTTCAAAATGTCATCGCAGTCTCAATCTGTCAAAAATTGTATAGCGTTTTCCTACATTTTTGACATTTGATTGACGCTGGCATGAGATTGTGAACGTTATTAGGTACGAGAATTGGCCATCTGATGGCCTGCAAGATCAGCCGACCTCACCTTTTTAGATTTTTATGGGGATATGTTTTAAATCTAATTTACCAAAAATCCGTCCTAAATAGGTAATTGCGAAGTTGCCATCCTTCAAGTACGCGTGTACAGAGTGTTTCTTTTACGTATCAATTTAACATTTTTAGTGAATATTTTAATATTAAACAAAAATAAAAACCATTTTGTTTTCGAATGGTAATATTTTTTAAAGCATGTATGGATGCTATACTATTGCAGGTTAACGGGAACGCCCTCTGTTAGTTAACATACTGTATATAAAACAAAGTCGTGTTAGTTACACCACTTATAAGTCAAGAACAGCTGGACCAATTTTTATGATTTTTGTGTCTTTGGATTTGTCTTCGTTCGGAATAGCATAATAAGTATTAAAACATAGAAAAATTCACAAAAAAAATATGAAGAAAATTCATTTTCTCATACATAAAATTTAGACAGGGTAACAACGTCTGTTAAGTCAGCTAGTACGATATAAAACGACAAATTCCAAAAAAAGATATCACATAAAAAATACAACACAAACACTGTCACTGTACCAATCTCGCGTCACTGTACCAATGGCGTGAGGAGGCACGGATGCGGAGCGGTGAACCGATACAGCGAGAGGTTGAGCATCGCCGGTCACAGCTCCGCGAGGTCCTGGCGGCGGAATGGCGGGACAGGCTTCTGCGCCCTACTGCCGGCCTCGCTACCGTCGAGGCGATCCGACCAGTGCTCGGCGAATGGATCGGGAGGAGGCACGGCTCCCTGTCGTTTCGGGCGACCCAGGTGCTCTCGGGGCATGGTTGCTTCGGGAAGTACCTGTGTCGCATAAACAGGGAGCCGGACACTCGGTGTCATCACTGCGTCCACTGTTGGGAGGACACGGCGTGGCATACATTGGCAGAGTGTGCCGCATGGGAGGAGCCGCGCCGTGCCCTCGTAGCAGAGATCGGAGCGGACCTGTCGCTGCCGGCCGTCGCTCGTTCGATGGTTGGGAGCGCTGAGTCGTGGGATGCGGTGATCTCCTTCTGTGAAACCGTCGTTTCGCAGAAGGAGGCTGCGGAAAGGGAGAGGGAGATTGAGACGACTCTCCCGACCCGCAGAAGGAGGGCCGGGCGTCGGCGGAGGGCGGACAACGCCCTCTTCCAGCCCCCGTAAACAGGTCCGGAGGGACGGCGGACTCGGGGACGTCCGCCGGCCCCCATCCAGCTGGACCCGAGGCGGCGTCGCGTAGTGTTCCGCGCGCGCCCCTATTGGAGACGTCGCGGGGGGAGTTCTACACTTCACTCCCCTTGCGGGCCTGAGGAGGCCCACGAAGGCGGTCTGGCACTAGCCGGGGATCGTGGAAGGCGCACAAGTTCCCATGATCCCCGGTCCAAGTGTGGGAAGGGAACACCGGGGTGGTTTTTAGTCAGTAAGAGTCTGACAGACCCCTCTGCTCACCCCCGGGCGGGGGACATCCATGAGGATTTTCCACCCCGGAACAAAAAAAAAAAAAAAAAAAAAAAGGTACCCGGGCTCGAACCTGACGTTTCAGCTCATCCCATAAGTGTTCTATCGGATTCAAGTCCGGGCTTCGAGCTGGCCAGTCCATTGAACGAATGCCAACATCGCGTAGATACTGGGTCACCACTTGAGCAACATGAGGCCGTGCATTATCATGCATCAACTGCATATCTTGCCCGATATATCCTGCGTACGGAACCACATGGTCTGCGAGTATTTCAGTAATGTAGCGATGAGAAGTCAATCCACGTGTACGGCCCGTAGGTTCGATGAAAACTGACGCTGTATATGCAGTTAACGAGATAGCGCCCCAGACCATTACAGATCCTCCTCCATAAGCAACAGTTTCCTCGATGCAACACTGAGAATAACGTTCTCCAGGACGACGATACACTCTCTGACGTCGATCACTTCCATGTAGACTCACCCTGGTCTCATCAGTGAAGAGTACATTACCCCACTGCTCTAACGTCCAATCTCTATGCTCTCGAGCAAATTCAAGTCGTGCTCGACGGTGGGCTACCGTTAATGCTGGGCCTGTTGCAGCTCTTTTTGGAGTCAGGTTCCGTTCTGCAAGTCTCCTTCTGACGGTATCTGAACTTATGACCACTTGGCGTACGTCACGCAGACTTTGTTGGACTTGAACTGCGTTGAGGCGGCGATTTCGGAGAACAGTAAGTTGGATATAACGACAGTAAGTTGGATATAACGATCATCTGCCGCTGATGTAGCCCTAGGTCTGCCCGTACCTGGACGGCGATCGAATGCTCCAGTCTCTAAGTATCGTCTGTAAACTCGTTGCACCGAAGATCTGCTGATTCGAAGTCTCCGAGCGACCTCACGTTGCGCAACGTCTGCTTGAAGTAGTGCTACAGCTTGAGCTGCTTCCTGAGGTGTCGTATCCATTATTGACCGAAAAAAGTAGCAAAAATACACGCGTCTGAGCAAACGATGGACAAAAACTAAAGATGATAAGAAATATCCGACTATCCTCACTGTAGAAAAAATGAACGCTAATCGTGAACTCTAGTCGAAACAGAGCAAATCGTTAGCATTGTGTTTGTTGCTTGATTACAATGTGAGGTGACGGTACTTTAGAATAAATTTATAGTCATTTTAATAATCATGGAACGCTCTTTCTGTAGGTATAAATTGATAGTTGTTAATTTTATACTTTTTGAGAAAATCGAATCAGAGTTCCAAGGTAGCGGGTGGCCCGGTTTATTTGCTGTCCAGTGTATTTTATATTTCAGTTTGCAAATAAAAAAACATAAATCCAGCAATCAAATAAAAATAAAATTTGGTCTATAGACGGAAAATTTAACTAAGTCACATAATATTTTACATAGGATTTTTGGTAAATTAGATTTAAAACGGCTGATCTTGCAGGCCATCTGATTGTGCCATTTGTACCAATCCAGGTATTGAAATGGTTATTAATATAGGCAGTGGTCGTCATTTTATATAACTGATGTCACAGATAATTGTTAATTGTTAGTTGATTAGGTGATAACATAAGCAATCTGATGGAACTTTGCGTAAAAGTGCTTTATCTTGTCCCATTGAATATAAAGTTTCGATTTCATGGTTTTGCTTTCATTTAATTTATCATGTTTGTTAGAGAGATTTGATCCTTATGATTGACCCTACCGATTGATGCCATAAAAGTACAGGGTGTTATTTTTTCGGATTTTAGTCGGTTCGATTCCTGAGTGTGGCAAGCGAATTTTCGAAAATCTTTGAATGCGGATTTGTTTCTTTTTAAAAATAAAGGAATGTTTCCTTTGAGTAAAATTTGCTATCTCCAGTATTTAGAGTACTTTCCATTCAAGTGTGGTTAAAAATTCCACCCTGTATAAATTTGGTTGGACTGCAAAAACTGCCAGGTTGCGAACGGGCAGACCAATGAATTTTTAAAGGGCATCATTTTAGCTACTAGGAGAACTTGGTTTCACCCTGTAACTCGATGAGGTAAAATAGACCACCTGATGTGGCCATAAAAGTGGTTGGACTCCGAAACCCTCCAACACCACGCTCGGCCGACAAAGTTTTTTAGACTCTACTAATAGACACTAAAACCAACGAAAAGGTTTCGTTCAGTAACCACATGAGGTAAAATGATGGTCCAAAGTGGGTAGCATAACTTCTCACTGCCACGAATCCTCCTAGCTGAGCCCCGGCAGACCAAATTTTTTCCTTACTATTTTAAGTCTACTTTTCGTGGAATGTGGTATTTTCCAGTAACTTTATGACGTAAGTGATCATGCAGCCGCCGCCCAGACTATGAGGTCGGCTGATCTTGCAGGCCATCTGATTGTGCCATTTGTACCAATCCAGGTATTGAAATGGTTATTAATATAGGCAATGGTCGTCATTTTATATAACTAATGTCACAGATAATTGTTAATTGTTAGTTTATTAGGTGTTAACATAAGTAATCTGATGGACCTTTGCGTAAAAGTGCTTTATCTTGTCCCATTGAATATAAAGTTTCGATTTCATGGTTTTCCTTTCATTTAATTTATCATGTTTGTTAGAGAGATTTGATCCTTATGATTGACCCTATCGATTGATGCCATAAAAGTACAGGGTGTTATTTTTTCGGATTTTAGTCGGTTCGATTCCTGAGTGTGGCAAGCGAATTTTCGAAAATCTTTGAATGCGGATTTGTTTCTTTTTAAAAATAAAGGAATGTTTCCTTTGAGTAAAATTTGCTATCTCCAGTATTTAGAGTACTTTCCATTCAAGAGTGGTTAAAAATTCCACACTGAATAAATTTGGTTGGACTGCAAAAACTGCCAGGTTGCGAACTGGCAGACCAATGAATTTTTAAAGGGCATCATTTTAGCTACTAGGAGAACTTGGTTTCACCCTGTAACTCGATGAGGTAAAATAGACCACCCGATGTGGCCATAAAAATGGTTGGACTCCGAAACCCTCCAACACCACGCTCGGCCGACAAAGTTTTTTAGACTCTACTAATAGACACTAAAACCAACGAAAAGGTTTCGTTCAGTAACCACATGAGGTAAAATGATGGTCCAAAGTGGGTAGCATAACTCATCACTGCCACGGATCCTCCAAGCTGAGCCCCGGCAGACCAAATTTTTTCCTACCTATTTTAAGTCTACTTTTCGTGGAATGTGGTATTTTCCAGTAACTCTATGACGTAAGTGATCGTGCAGCCGCCGCCCAGACTATTGGTGTGATCTTTCTCCGGCACGACAATGTGAATCTTCGCGTGCCTGCAAAAAAATGTGTTTTACCTTTTAAATTAATATTATTTACTAGTCTGCCAATTGACTACATTTTTCAAAAAGCATCTTTTCTCTAATTAAAAGAAAGCTATGATCTTTTCATTTAACATTCTTAAAAATTTGGTCTCGTGTGAGCGAGAGAGGGTACAAAATGCAACAGCCCTCTTAAAAATTGTAGCGTCGCCACTGCTACATAGCATGGATATTTTGAGAGGTTCTTCACAAGCCCAGTAGATCGTATCGTACCCATATCGTACGACATAAAAGAAGTAATTTCTTCACAAAAATCCAGTGAAGTTATGTGGTTTTAACTATTGTTGTATGCATCTATTGTGTGCGTAGCATAGATATAAGAATGCGTAGTCTTTAGAACTTAGTTATGATGCAATAAATCATTATTTTCTCCTGTGTACTTTAAAGTTTACCAGAGAAACTTTATCTCGGGGGGGGATAAAAAATCAGCTGTTCCCTACATTTTGACGAATTATGCGAACGTACTGAACAGCTGTTTTTTTTTCTCGATTTCAGGTTTGGTCCCATAGTAAAAAAAGGAGCTCGTGGCTAAGTAATAACAGCCGCACGGGTCGATCCATCAGGTTAAGCTACGCTTGCCGGGGTTGGTCCGTGGATGGGTGACCTATCTTTACATACCGAGACTTCTCCGTGCCTCGGAAAGCACGTTAAGCCGTTGGTCCCGGCTGTCATTCGTGGATCTTTGACAGTCGTTACGGGTCGTCAGAAGCCCGAAAGTCTGACAACCAGTCTTACCAAGGGGTATCGCATTACCCAGTTACTGGGTTGTGGAGGTCAGACCAGGGGTGTATTTACCCTAGGGCCAAAAGGGCCATGGCCGGGGGCGGCAGGCTGCGAGGGGCGGCGCAAGCCGCACCTCGCAGCCTGCCGCCCGCAACTTTGTGCGACTTCCTTTGCTGCTCGCAACTTTGTGCGACTTCCTTTTAGACTTTATATGCCTGAAGAAATTTAAAAAAAGCCTACCTACCTAATTAATTAAATAAAAAAATTAAAGGGGTAGTCCAGTCACAATCGACACAAAAAATGTAAACATCGTAAACGCGCATGTACGCACGGCTACAGATCAAGCTATACATTCCAGTATAAGCTGATCTCGTATTGTATAGGATTTCCTTACAACGAGAGGTCAGTGTAAACTGGAAATGTATAGCTTGATGTGTAGCCGTCTGTACCTAACTACGATCCTTTCCTTTATATGTTGTTAGGTCCCCTGAGAGTTGTCTATACCCAAGTTTGCAACACTGAAAACTTGTGCTACTTACTCCCATGGTGCTCGAAAAACTGCGAAATTCTGGGACTTGCATCCCTTTTTTTTAAATTATTTTTTTTAAATAAATCTTTGTTCTTTATTTTGGTGAAGCAAACTAAATTGGGTACAATTTGAGCCTAACTCAAGCACTCTAGGTCTATTGGTAGCAAAGATAGGTAATATACAGTCAAAGATGGGCACTTTTTCCAAAAAGTGAAAAGTTATCAATAGGGTCATTTCGCAAGACCCGTACCCGGCATTGTCACTAGAGTCATTATAAAACTCGTTGAATAGAGTACAAATATAATTTTTATATTTTTATCTTCAAAAATAAAGAAATAGGGGGCCGCAAAAGTTGTCAGTTTTAGACCATTTTTGTGCGAGCTCTATTGCTACAAGATAGGATAGGAATTTAAATTTTCTGTATATCATGTACGTAGTTAAATACTGTACTTAATCAACAAATACTAAAAACGCCGATTCTTAAGGTATTTCGTTTAAATATGGGTGATTTTCTGCAACTGGCAAAAATAACTTTGTAGTTCACAGTATCATTATGAAGTACAAAGTTATCTTTGCGATTGTTAAAATTTAAGATGTAAAATATTTTTTGTTTCGTTTTGGTTTTTAAATATCATTTAGGTACTTAGTGCAACGACCACATAACCCATGGTCGTTGCACTTGGTGTTAAATATTGTAGGTACGGTGCACAGTGTTCCAATCGGTAAAAAAAATTTTCCTCTGCTGGGTAAATTTATCGATGAAGAGTTAAAATGCACGAGTAAAACTCCCACGTGTCAATTTCAAATGCTTTTTTTTTAAATGATGAAGGTGACCTTTTCATAAAAAAAATTAAAATAAATTCTGAAAACGTAACTGTCCAAGATATTTATTTTGTGTGAATATAGTCTGATAAAGCATCTTTGGGTGCATATTTTTCAGTTTTTATTTTTAGAAAATCACGTCCGTATACTGAGAAATATTTTTTTTTCTGATTTTCGTTTTTATTTTTTTTCTCCTTAAAACCTCAAAAGTGCGACTTGCTTGTCACTAGCACATAAATATTTCTCGTAACAAGGCCTATCACTGATAAAAAAATCACGAGTTAAAATGAGTTTTTAGCGAAAAAAAAATAAAAACAAAAATGTGACGAAAAAAATTTTACTCGGTATAAGGAGGTGATTTTCCAAAAATAAAAACTGAAAAATATGCGCCCAAAGGTGCTTTATCAGACCTTGTTTATATAAAATAAATATCTTGGACAGTTACGTTTTGAGAATTTATTTTATTTTTTTTCATGAAATTGTCACCTAAACTTCATCATTATTATAAAACAAAAATATTTGAAATTGACACGTGGGTGTTTAAAGCTCCATTTACACGGCGCCAGTTTATTGCCTGTGGAATACCATAAAATTGAAAGGTAAATATCTGGCACCGTCTAAACAACACGTACAATATTGTTGCACGATACGGGCAACTTTGAAAACTGGTATAAGCTTGTACAAGAAAATCGCACAGTACATACCTACAATAATTGCTCGTACAATAAAATCGCATTCAATTCTGGCATGATCTGACATTCGTGCTGTCATTGAAATATGAGTGCGGTGAGTGAGGGTGTGGTACCTAATCGTTGTTGCTATTTTGAGGCAAGAAATCAAATCAAGAACAACTTGAAAAATATCTTGAGAAGCGTTCATTAAAATTTAGTGAAATATCATGTCTAAGCAAAACTTGTATGCAATAATCGCCTGTCAATTTTATTGCCTGGTGTAAGTTGCATGCGATTTTATTGAATGGCAAAACTTGCATTCAATTATTGCACATGCCATTTTATGGAATCGCACGCGTCTAAACACTTCATGCAGTTCTTGAATGTCAAAAAACTTGAACGTGCCTTATGGCATGCAATTATTGCTCTTGAAAGTTCCAGAAACTTGCACGGGGCAAGTTTCTGTAAACTGCGCTTTACTCGTGCATTTTAAATGCATCCCTTGATCGATAAATACCAAAAATAGCATTGGGAAACTTTTTAATCGGTGGTACGAAGCCCTTCGTGTGCGAGTCCGACTCGCACTTGGCCGGTTTATTGATTCATTATCACCATTCTCAGCCCGCATCAACGCACCGCTGGATTTTATTTTATAATTAAAAGTTTTTGCTTTATTCCGTTAATTCATGGGGCGGCAAACCTTACAGGCCCGGGGCGCTGAATCTTAAAATACGCCACTGGGTCAGACAGGCAGTCGCTCCATGTAAAATACTGGTATTCAGCTGCATGCGGTTAGACTGAAAGCCGACCCCAACATAGTTGGGAAAAGGCTAGGCAGATTGAGTAAAAGTTGTTCATAATTATGAGTGCAATGACCCCTTAAAAAATTCCTCTGTTTACACTTACACCCTGTATAATTTAGACAATTTTTTAAAATTTAGTTTATGAGTTTATGTCCTCTAGAGGGCGCCATATTCAATTTGTGACGTCACGTAGTGTGTAACCAGCGGACGATCAAGAGTTCAAGACGCTTCCAACGATACCTCATTTGTTTACTTTAGAAGTTATGAGGGAATAGATGAACATACACACATACATACCGGTCAAAATCATAACGCGCCTTTATGCTTCACCGTAATCGGGTAAAATAGAGTGTAATCTGTCTAGATTTTAAGATAAAAACACAATTTATTGGCTAAATTCAACCATTAATGTCTGACCACGATTCTCAAAAAACTCATTTTGGCGAAATATAAGTAAGTACCTTTTTTGTAGTCCACGCTTGGCTTGTTTTGCTCTTTCTGTAGATTTTATAATTTAGAGACTTTGTTGAATGCGGTGGATGAAAGTGAAAAATACATGTGTATATGAGCTATATGTAAAAAGGTCTGTACCTACCTTTTGTGTGTTTTTAGGGTTCCGTAACTCAAAAAGAAAAAACAGAACCCTTAATAGATCACTTCGTTGCCCGTCTGTCTGTCTGTAAAGACCCTTATTCTCAGGAACGCGTGGAGGTATAAAGTTGAAATTAATATCAAATACGTAAGTCTATGGTCCCTTGGAGTTCAAAAAAAATGAAGCTTGTATCTCAATGCAATAAAAAAAAACCGGTCAAGAGCGAGTCGGACTCGCGCACAGACGGTTCCGTTCCGATTTCTGAAAAAGTGTGCTATTTAGAGATCGTTTTGTTTTTCCTGTAATCTTTACGTAAACTTCTATCACATAGAATAATTTCAGGTTTTTATTTTATTTATTTATTTTATTTATTTTACTTTAATGGGACATAAAACAGTTACACATTACAATTTAAGTGTGACAGAATTAATTAAAAACTAGGTAAACGTGTAACCCACAACAATGTCCGCGAAATAATAGTAAATAAACATATAGTTTAAAGCGTGCATTGATTCTACAGAAAAAGTAAGAAGCAGTCATACATATTTTTAGAATAATAGGTATAAGATGGCTATTTTAAAGATTCAATAGCCATCTTTTTGAACTTAAAGTGTGTAAGCGCGAAGATATCCAAATCGATGAAGTGGGTGTTATACGTATCTACAATGCGTCGGAAGGGTGGGTGGGGGGTGGGGGGTGGTTTTTCTCTTAAAAAAAAACGTTTGAGAATGTGAAAACAGCGTTCTTTCATATGATACCCCACATGCCCTAGTTAGCCTGACAGGGAGTGAAAAGGGGTCTTAAAAATTCAAAGTGTGAATTTTCAAGAACCCCTTTCAGTCCTTGTTGCAAAAAAAAAAACATAAAAATTTTTATTTCTTTCTTATTTGAAAAATAGTTGGGGAAACGTCACCTAAAACTGTTCCACATTTCAAGTTGATAGCATCAGTAGTTCTTGAGATATCCAGCCGTGATAGACAGACAGAAAGACATACTGATGAGTCACACCAGGGTTCCTTTTTTACCATTTTGGTACGGAACCCTAAATAATGCCATATTAGCGAAATATTTTGTTACTCGCAAGTAAATCAAAACCTATAGGGTCGCAGTAATATATAAGTCAATGTATAGGGTGGATGGATGGATGTGGATGGGTGGTGGGATGATGTTGAATATATAAGTCAATATATAGGGTGGATGGAAGATGGTCACCCATCCACTGACCAACCCCGGGGCAAGCGTAGCTATAAATGATAAATGATAAATGATTTATTTTCTGTAAGTAACAAACATATTTTTTTTAAACTAGATGAGTTCGACGTTTCCTATCTGACTACTCTGAGAAGAAACGCCGAAACAAACTCAGAGGTCACAGTCTCTTTTAAAGTCCAGACATAATCTTGGTCAGATCATGTGAAGACCATGTAGATTGCAGTCTGAAATGGTCTTTTGATGAAAGAACCACACAGATTGAGTGGACCTGTCCAGTCAGTGCACGCATTTGTCAGTAATCGTGCAGCTCAACTCAAAACTTAAGGAGCTTAACGACGCTTAACCTGATGGATCGATTCGTGCGGCTGTCGATCCATCAGGTTAAGCCACGCTTGCTCCGGGGTTGGTCAGTGGATGGGTGACCATCTTACACACCGAGACTCCTCCGTGCCTCGGAAAGTACGTTAAGCCGATTCGTGGATCTTTGACAGTAGTTACGGGTCGTCAGAAGCCCGAAAGTCTTACCAAGGGGTATCGTATTACCCAGTTACTGGGTTGTGGAGGTCAGATAGGCAGTCGCTCCATGTAAAATACTGGTATTCAGCTGCATCCGGTTAGACTGGAAGCCGACCCCAACATATTTGGGAAAAGGCTAGGCAGATTGATATAGGGTAAGTACTTACTTCCCGTTGGCCTAGAATCATGAAAGTCAAGAAGTCCGCGGGCAAACGCTAGTATGCGTAGATTACGGCTAATGACATGTCTCCAATCATTTGGAACCGCAGACACACCAGCTTTTTCTAAACACTTAGCCGACGGACGTTCGCAAGGACGTAAAATATCGTCGCGGTGATTTTGTTTCGCGCACTGGATTTTCAACGCTCTGCTTAGCGCCGAGAGATGAAAATCCAACAGGTTGCTTTTTAACTCGCTGGGATGCACTCTGTTGTTGTTAGGTTGGATTCTCGAACCTCGGTTCAACACATAAGAGTTGAAAATCCAGTGCGCGTTAATTCCCGCCGCGATATTTTTACGTCCGTGTGAACATAGACTTATAAAAAAAGGAGGACTCCGCGTCACGCATATTGAAAGTGAAGCACAGTAAGTATGCCGGGACCGATTGTACAAACACGCCTCACGCACACATTTACATCATAGTATGCCGACCGGCCGCCATTACGTGACACGAGCGACGACGTACTTGCAGGTACTCAAATCACGCACACAGATCGGTACGGTGCTTCACTTTCGATATGCGTGGCGCGGAGTCCTCCTTTTTTATACGTCTATGCGTGCGAACTTCGGCTTAATATCTCTCTAAGTACTGTCTTGTATTCAAGTTTCAGAAATATTATATACTCTTACGTACTGACAGTTCCGACATTTTGGCTGCCACAAAAAAAAAGAACAATGACATTAGACATGTATCAGGTTTTAACTTTCTAGAAGAAATGAAAGTGTCTATTTCTAGATGTTAATCAAGGATTATAATATTTACACATAAACACACACACTCACAAACTCTCGCCTTCTTCCTATGGGGGTAGGCAGAAAATAAAAATAAAAAGGTTTTTTGCGGAAACTTTTACAACTTTTACAGTAAATCTTACATCTCCTTATAAGTAAAATATTAGGTCGGGGAAAAAGTTCCTTCGTATTTTATATACAAATTGAAGACATTTTTTTCATAGTTTATTATTTAGTTATGTGTCATTTGCCAAATGGGTCAAAACTGTTTTGTGGTCAACCTCTAACTCTTCAACTATGTCGTAACTACTAATATGCCAATCTTGCTCCACTTTTCCAAAAATGGCATCGGCCATATCCGTAACAGGGCAACCAGAGGCGACTAGAGCGAGCTGCATCTTTGACATCAAAATTCCCGGATTGAAAACGCTTGAACCAACTTTGTGCTACTCTTTACTGACAATGCGTTAAGTCCATAAACGTCACAATTTTTTTTTCGTGGTTTGTGTTGCATTTTCCCTTTTTTGTAATAAGACTTCAAAATGTATCGAATTTGTTCGTTAGATGCACTCATTTTGGCGGGCAGAAAAACAATTGAAAAATGGCGGGAAATCGTATTTACTTTTTATTTTTCTTTTCTAAAATGTAATCTTTTTAACGGTATTAAAACCAGCCAGATACAAACAGTAGAGCCAAAGAGATTTTATTACAACTTTATACCTATAAAATACGAAAAAACTTTTTCACACCACCTGCTCGAAAATGTCAAATTATATGTCAAGCAACCTTAACCTAAAGTGAGTCATTAGTGGCCGGGGGCACAGCCGGTCAATAATGTTGTACTGGATTTCATTATGACCCGCTGGTCAATAATGTGATTTGAATTTGGAATCTCACATGCTCAGCTAAATTGGCAGTATAGTACTAACAAACACCCTTTGGTCCCAGAAAGAGGAAAGCTATTCTCGAAACCCTTACTACGCGTGGATGATATTCTCGATTCCCTACAAAATCATAACGACTGCTTCTTCATATCGTTGCCATGTTTTCGAAGACATAATATTGTAAGAATAATTAGATAACTACGAACCATTATTTTTTTTTTTTTTTTTAAATTCCACATCAACATTATAAACGTACCAAATAAAAACTTAACTTTATCTTTGCACAACTGGACTAATGTCTCAAATGTTACCGTTAACTTCAATTAATATGTAAGTGCATATAACTAACTAGTTCTAAATATGTTATTCTTACTGTTTGTTTATTTAATAAATACTTTGTTTTTCGTACTATGGCTATTATTTTCTCACAGTAGGTGTAAAAAGTAGAGTATCCTCCTCTGGGCTAAAGGTGTCTTTGCCTTGGGCTAGCTTGAATCCCTCGCTGCATTCAGGATTCTTGTATTAACTCCCTCGCTTCGCTCGTGAGTTAAACTCTTAACTCCCTCACTACGCTCGGGAGTTAAATCCCGAATCCTTCATTGCGCTCGAGATTCAATATGACGCCCGTGACATAAGACACAACTTTAGCCCCTCGGTGCATAATCTACTATTTCCCCGACCTATTATATACCTGTGCTAGGTGGTCCCGCTCTTCATTAGAAGTGGTGTACAAAAAGTTAAAAATAATTTAAAGAAACTACAATTCGATTGAACTAAGAGTAGGAACGTCAATGACCTCCAACTGTCAACTGAAACTAGAAATATACGGCTTGCAAAGTTTAGTAGTGTTATCCTTATCCATTTTAGTTCTGTTTTTGGAATTTGTTTTTATTAAACTGACTTTACAAATGTGTAAACGAGGTGCTGTTTTGCTAAATCTTCACAATATGGCGCAAGGTCATTCCTATTCTTAGTTGAAACGCATTGTACAGAACGCTACCTGCCAACCTGGGGGCCTACTCCCTAAGTCTGTCCGTCTTTCCGTCCGTCCGTTCATCCGTCCGTCTGACATTACGATCCATCAAAACAAGTGTAAAAGTTAAATTTTTCGGACGGGCAATAACACATCGGGGGTAGGGACAACTGGCAAATCATGTTGTCATTCATACTTCGTTCGGGCCCCAAACCAATCATCCATCCGTAGGTGATACGGAGTAAGAAACGCCCGTAACGAAGGCCGAAACTACGGGCTTCGTGCTTAGGGAGTAGGCCCCCTACGATCCTTACATAGGTCCTTTTGCCTTCGTTACGTTCATTCATCTGGTCATACGGTACGCATCTTTCTGAAGAACATCACCAAAAAGGTTAGTAGGGTTCTTCTAGAACGTCCACTCCTGGCGTTTCCACTCACATCTGCCTTGTAAATACGATGTAAATAATCATCCTGTACCTAATATCCCACTGTAGATCTAAGCTGACGACACGGTTGGCGCAGTGGTTGACTGCTGCGCAGCATGTCGCGGGTTCGATTCCCGCACGGAACAAATATTTGTACGACCTACAAGTATTTGTTCCGAGTCTGGGTGTTTTTCTATCTATAATATGTATGTATTTACAAAAAAAAAAAAATGTATATGTATAAGTAGTTTATCAGCCATCTCGTTACCATAACACAAGCATTAGGTTGCTTAGCTTGGGACTAGATGGCGTTGTGTGAAATGTCCAAGGATGTTTATTTATTTATTTAGCTAATTAGGCCTCGTGGTGAGCACTGATCACCACCGGTGTTTTTCTTCACCGAGTTGGTGTGATTGTTTAAGAAACTACATTAGATACTAAATTACTTATTTACAATGTGAATAATACCATGATATCAATAGCCAAAACCGCTCGCGTTTTCTATGAAAGTTCTTTGATCAAAATGTGTGAAAGAAAATTCAAAATGGCGGTCGCTGGATCGCATAATTTTTTGTCCGTAGTAAAAAAACTACTTTAGGTGTTCAAAGCTATGTAATCTTTTTATAAATTGCAGACGTTTATTGGTACAAGGTGTCCCTTAAATAACGCAGAACCTCATAAGGGGTAGGTACAGTCAACGGCCAGAAGTCCACTTACACCGCAATGACCATTATCGCCTGCGTATACGGGCTGCGGCGCCGAAGAAGGTCATAAGTAAACTAATATTACTATGCCATGGTTTTGTGAGATTGCTAGTCGACTTCTGGCTGTTACTATACATGGTAGTCATCAATAAGAAAAACTTACTATGGGAACCAACTACCTACACGAAAAAAAAATCAGGTGTTCTCTACATTTCTCGTCAAAATGTAGGGAGCTTCTGATTTTTAGGGTTCCGTACCAAAATGGTAAAAAAGGAACCCTTATGGTGTGACTCAGTCTGTCTGTCGGTCTGTCTGTCAGTCTGTCTGTCTGTCTGTCTGTCACAGCTGGATATCTCAAGAACTACTAATGCTATCAACTTGAAATTTGGAACAGTTTTAGATGACGTTTACCCAACTATTTTGCAAATAAGAAAGGAATAGAAATATTTATATTTTTTTTGCAACATTGACTGAAAGGGGGTCTTAAAAATTCAAAGTGGGGCTACTAGGGCATGTGGGGTATCATATAAAAGAGCGCTGTTTGCACAATCTCAAACTTTTTTTTCTTTTTTTTAGGCCGCATAGTTTTCGACTTTTGATGAAAAATGTAAAAAAAAATACCGTTCCCCCCCCAATCTCCGAAGTTTGCAAAGCGAAAAATCTAAAATTATTCTATATGATAGAAGTTTATGTAATGATTACAGGAAAAATAAAACGATGTCTCTAAATATCACACTTTTTCAGAAATCGGAACGGAACCCTCGGTGCGCGAGTCTGACTCGCTCTTGACCGGTTTTTTTTTCGCGATTTTTAGCATTGTCCCATAGTAAAAGTTGTTCATAATGATGAGTAGGTACAATGACCCCTTAAAAGGTTGTGCGTTATTTATGGGACACCTTGTAGATAGGTACCTTCGTTATGTAGATATAACGTTTATTATTGTAGGTAGACTTGTTACTAATCTAATCACTTACTTTTATTTAAAAAAAACTAATTTGTTTCCAGTCTAGAGACCAATGTTAGTAGGTGTGTCGAAATTGTAGCAAAAAATGCTTACTGAATGTAACCGACTATCTTGATGTGTATTATTAAAGCTAGACTTTGAATGAGGTTAGGTCTCATTGTAAGATGAGCGAGCCGCAAAAGTTTATCTGTAATTTGAAGGGACTTTTTCTTTGCATTGTGAAAATTCATTTGTGCCGTTCCGAATTTCTGTTTTATTCATCTTCCCCTCACCAATCCCTCCCCTCCCCGTCTCCCCCTCTCACCAACCACACGTCTCACCATCCCACTCCCTTTCCCCTCTACCCTTTCTCCTCTTTAACCACCTCCCCCTCCCTCTATCCTCCTCCCCATTCATTACCTCCCTCTCCCCCCTCTCCCCTCACCCTATCACATCCCCTTCTCCACGCCATCTCCCCCCTAACCTAACCCGTTTGTTCGGGCTACCTGTGGAGACCCTAGCTTCCCCTCACCTTCTCCTCACGTTCTTTGAGAAAAGAACTTTGAAAGAGAGAGAGAGTGAGAAAGAGTTTTGGGTCTTGATAGACTGACAGACAGATAGACAGACGGACAACGCAGTGATCATATAAGTGTTCCGTTTTTTCATTTTGATGTACGGAACCCTAAAATCGTGTGCATCATTAGAATTATTTTTTTAGAGGATCAGTTAAATGTTTTCCATTTTCTAGTTCTTTCATCTCCGTTCACTTCTCGCTTAGCTTAGCTCGCACTGTTACCTTCACATAGGTAATTCAAAAGCGCTCAAAGTGTAACCTAACCACAGACACTTTCTCTTTCAAAATAAGAAATTGTAACAGAGTGAAAATAGAATTATCAAATCAGTTCAAAATATTTTGGAGATTGTCTCTGGTGTTGTTTTGTTTGTTTCAAAATGGCGCTGGATATAATGACTAGGCTAGGTACCTACTTTTACAAAAGCAACAACTTGTTTTATAATGAATTTTATGGTCAAAGCCCAGAGCCAATTTAAACTTCATTTTGCGTACTATCGATTCGAAATTGTTTGGAGAGTTTTACACATACCTACATTCATAAAAAAAAAATGTTCGTCGAAGCGAGCGTGCAGTGATTTAATTTTATTGAATAAGTGAATTTTAGTGTATTTTATTTTGATGTTATAATGGAATTTGATGCATTTTATCTTTTTAAGATCTAATGAATTTTAATGTACAGTCGCCAGCACATCAAGCTACCCCACTTTGACCTTGAGCGCGTTATGAGCAACAACAGCGAGAATCGTAAGAAAGAGATAAATAGCTTTTTATCGGTTCTTACTCGTAATGTTTCGTGCTGCAGTGCGACGTGAGAGTGTGTGTAAAGTTACATGCTCTGTGAGCGTTTGCGTATGCGCGTCGTAGTGTAGAATAAGATACTATGCGCTATGAAATAGCGTAGCAGTTGGCCAGTTAAATTTATTTATACCATTCCCCCTCTAAAAAGCTTATTTTATTCACTGAAAACAGTGAATAAAAAGCACTTTTACTCACTGTTTTGATGTTTGAAAATGGAACACACCAATGTATTCGACCACAGATTTAGAGTACCTAGGCTAGATACGGCATGTTATTAGATAGTATGAAAACCGAACGTGTCATCTTTTTTATACCTACGATAACTTCAACCCCAGCCATTTAGTGATGTGCTCAAAGTAAACAGAATTGTTTCAATCGCTAAGCGTCACTGAGCTAACAGACTTTTTTTTAGTACGAACAGTCGAACATGCAGGGCACGCTCGGTCGTGGCTTGCCGTATCTAGTGTAAGTGTAATCTTTGTATTCGACCTATATTGATGTGTTCTAAATTCAATTTGATTGGTCGACATTTTCGACACGGAGTTTAGCATTAGAATAAAAACTGTTTTGTGTTCTTTGCTGTCCTTAGTAAATCGCGCTATTTTGAATACTGTAAGTTGTACGAACACACAGTTTAGTGTTACTTTAATATATCATTTTGTGTTTGTTTATTGTTGTTCTAATCGATTAAAAATGCATTTTAGTGATGAAGATGTGTTAACACCTGAGTTTATGAAAGAGAGGGCGGCCGATATAGTGGAAAACTTGCTACCCAAAAAATCACGGCTGGTTTACATCAAAGCCAATTTAACTTTCCTTTTTCTTCATTATATGTCTATTTTCACTTAAATCTTTCTTTTTCTCGTAGTCATGGTATAAAGTATAGTATGCAACTCTTGAATAAAACGGATTTATATCGAGGGCCATGAATCACTCGCGTCGCTCAGGATTCTAACACTTGAATCACTCGCTACGCTCGTGATTCAATCATCGTGAATCACTCCCTCCGGTCGTGATTCAATCGTTAGAATCCTTCACTAGCTCGTGATTCATCTATGGCCCTCGCTTTAAATCCGTCCTTTATTCACTAATTGCATAATATACTATTATTTATTTATTTATTACTTGAATCGAATCGAAATATTATGGCATGGTATTAAAAACAGGCCCGTGCTAAAACTAAAATGCGTATGAAAGCTTACCTAGTAATATTTTTTACATTATTCCTTCATTTTCCTTTATATTATATTTGTTGGAAAATTACATAATTAGTCTATATAGGCAAGTATTATTAGATAATAAAGCATTACCTACTCTTAAATTGTATAAACACGTTAAACAATTAATTAGCGAATTGTACTTACTTTATTTTAATGATGAATTAATTGAATGAATTTTATGTATTTGTGATGTGTATTTTGGGACTTGGTGCCATAGCTTATTAAATAAATAAAACTAAACTCACGCCGCCGTCTTCCCGTGGGAGTAAGCAGAAATAACACTACACTTTTGCTTCTTCTTCGTTCCAGGGCCTCAAGTCTGCTATTAAAATAGTGTCAGACTGGATCTGATGACCATTCTGGTCTATCATTGATTTCATAATTGTTGATTTTGACAAGTATGGTAATCTATATCTATAAAAGGAAAGCGTTACTGACTGACTGACTGACTGACTGACTGATCTATCAACACACAGCTGAAACCACTGAACGGATTGGGCTGAAATTTGGAACACAGGTAGCTATTATGACCTAGGCATCCGCTAAGAAAGGGTTTTTGGAAATTCGACCTTCAAGGGGGTAAAAAGGGGGGATATTGTTTGTATGAAAAATCTTATTCCTTGAGTTAATAAACTTGAAACTTGGCACGAATATTTATCTAAGTAAATTATGATTTTTGTGATTTTTTGTTTTTCTAAACTACCCCCTAAAGGGGAATTGGGGGGTCTCAAAGTTTGTATGGAAAAATTTTAACGCGCAATCCGATTAACTCAAAACTCAGTATTTATACTAAAAACCAAAAATAAAGAATAATGTGTATCAGGGTTTTTCGAAAATCTACCTCTAACGGGGTGAAAAAGGGTAGTCAATTTCACAGGGGAGGATTTTACTGCGTGGCTTGATTAACTCAAAAATTGGTTTATATAATCTTTCAGTCAAGTTGTGGAAATATCTCAAACCATTTTTTTTAAATTCTACCTCTGTGGGGGTGAAAACAGGGATACAATTTACATGAAAAATGTTATTCATTTGGTTTTAATTGACTTGAAACTTGGCACAAATATTTGCCTAAAAACTACCCCGGCGGGAGGGTTATAGGAGGAGAGGGAAGGGCCTCCCCTTCCCTCTCTTCCTTCTCCCTCAGTGGTGAGGAGGGTGAGGGGGAGGATGATAGACGCAGGGAGAAAGGGGCAGGACTTGGTGAGGAGAGGAGGAAGACGTGGTGAAGGCTGAGGTGGAGGGTAGGGGTTGGTGAGCCGGAGGTGGAGGATAGGGGGAGAGGGAGGGGACGGCGTGGTGAGGGAGAGAGAGGGAAGGGGAAGTGGTGAAGGGGGTGTGAGAGTGAGTGAGAGGGGGAGGGAGAGGTAGCGGAAGGGGATATGGTGAAGGAACGACCTAATCTCTGGAACTACCCTACCAGTCGGACTTTAAGAAATCTTTTTGCATTAATGATAGCCCAAATCTTATAGAAGGCATATTTAACATACCCCCTAGGACCCCTAGGTGCCGAGCAAAAAGAAAAAAAGTCTGAAAGAACGCTAAGTGAAAACGAAGTAATAGCGCGGGTAGGCAATGCGATGCGACGGGGTGGGTTGAGCAAAATAGAAATTTCACGCGGACGAAGTCGCGGGCAGAAGCTAGTCTACTAATATAATGGCGTCATTATGACTTTCCAATGGTCAACCACTGACACTCCATTGTAAGAAATTATAAATTTAGCAGATTACGAACTTTTAGCAAAATGACAATGCAGTGACAGTGGGATCGTGTTGGAATGACGAATTTCTAAAAAAAATATTTATTTATTTATTTAATTGACCAACTTATACTAACAGTAAAAATACTACACATACAAGTTATAGGTCATAAAAATAATAGAAAAATAGCAGACTAGGGGCCCTGGGGTCATACACGCACGCCGGTAGCGAATACTACGCACATAATTATCATATATCTGTGCGTAGTATTATAGAGAGGACGTCCTTGAAGGACGTAGGTATAGTGACCTTATTGGTGATGTTCTTCGGAAGAGTCAGGGGGCCTACTCCCTAAGCACGAAGCCCGTAGTTTCGGCCTTCGTTACGGGCGTTTCTTACTCCGTATCACCTACGGATGGACGATTGGTTCGGGGCCCGAACGAAGTATGAATGACAACATGATTTGCCAGTTGTGCCTACTCCTGATGTGTTGTTGCCCGTCCGAAAAATTTACGTTTTACACTTGTTTTAATGGATCGTAATGTCAGACGGACGAATAAACGGACGGACGGAAAGACGGACGGACTTAGGGAGTAGCCCCCCAGGTGCGTAGTACTCGCAACCGGCGCGGCGTGCGTGTATGAGCTGTAATCTAAATGCGTACATTAGTACCTAATATGGGTTATCGATGTACCTGCGCAGAAGATGAATTTTCAAAGCGCGGGAAATGCTATTGACCAATCGGCACGCTCCACGCTTTTTCCTGAACCGCTATTGGTCGGTAGCTGCCGCCATGTTAGCGCGCGGCGCTTGACAGCCGCCATACTTGCGAGTGAGACGGAACTAACAGCAGCAGTGTATTATGAACCTTATAGTAGTGATCTAAGGTTGATTGTAAGTTTTAAGCAATCTCGTTAATCTTCGGCGCCATACTTTCTTTTCTGCGCGAACGAAGATTCACGACACGCCTTATTAGTTGAGTACTACTGTAACACACTATTAATCGGAATCGGTTCCATTTTGACAGTTTAACAACATTAATTGCGTTATTTACGTTGTCGGTGCTGAAACGTGGACACTAACAGTCGGGCTGGTCCACAAATTCAAGGTCGCTCAGCGCGCTATGGAGCGGGCTATGCTCGGAGTTTCTTTGAAGGATAACATCAGGAATGAAGTTATCTGGAAAAGAACCGGAGTAACCGACATAGCTTGCAGAATAAGCAAACTGAAGTGGCAGTGGGCTGGCCATGTTTGTCGAAGGACCGATGGCCGGTGGAGCGGACGAGTCCTGGAGTGGAGACCGCGTATCAGTAAGCGTAGTGTGGGACGCCCCCCAGCTAGATGGACCGACGAGCTGAAGAAAGTGGCTGGGACAGACTGGACGCGGAAGGCGGAGGACAGGGTGTTGTGGCGCAGACTGGGAGAGGCCTATGTCCAGTAGTGGACTGCGATAGGCTGAGTTGATTGATTGGTTGACGTTGTCGAGAAATTTTTCGAACTTATGAAGCAATGGATTAGCAATTTACTTCAAAATTATTCAAATTCCGATTGAGAGTAAAAAAAAAAAAACATTTATTTCAGGCCACACAAAGCCCATAGATAAATACCTTAACTTAAACATACATATTTGAATATAAACCAAACTTGTGTTATAAATATAAGACTATGTAAGGATCGTAGCAGGTGGCGTTCTGTAGTTTCTGCCTACCCCATTGGGGAGAAGGCGTGAGTTTATGTACGTAGGTATGTAAATATCGTTTTTTTGAAAAAAAAAAGGAGCCATATAATATGAGCAATAATAAGTACAGGACCTAAGATTGAACCCTGCGGAACGCCGGCGTTACTTCGTCTGAATTAAGATTTGGAATGAGACCTTTATATAACAGAGTTATGTATAGCTTTAAAGGCTTCGAAATTCACTAATCCTTTGCCTAGCCTGGTGGAACTTGATGCTTTTTGGGCCCCTGAGGGTAATGCAACCATAGAAATGTTTGACAAAAAATGAAGCATGCATGAACGATAAACACGTTGCTCTACAAATTGAATCCCATGTTAACATGAATGTTCTTCAATAGGGTATTACATCCATTTTTGAAAAGTGTCTCAAATTATAGATTCTACAATAGTGCTAAACCCACTTAAAAAACACAAAATTTTATTCAATCGATAAATGCCATAAAAATGCATTTAAATTTTACATTTTCGCGCGTAATTTGACGAAAATTCTGGACGCAGTGGACGCCATATTGTTCTGTGGTAATGACGTCAGTTGGCTGTGTAAACAAACCCTTTATATAGCTACTGCCGACAAATTGCTCTGCAGTTTGGCAGGTGTTATATAAAAGTTTGTAATTGTATCACTATGGATTAAATAAATAATTAAAAAAAAATATACGCTGATCACTTGACAGTTGGCATTGACACTTTTTAATTTACGCAGCGGTATGACGTAATAACATGGCGGCTACTTTCATGGTGTTAGAAAACAGATTAAAAAAACTGAAAACTTTGAATTGAATTTTAAAATTTATATTGTTATTTTATAAACTGAAACTAATATTTTCCGACTGCTTTTTGCCTAAACTATCTTAATAATATATTTTTATATTTTTTCTCATATACAGTAAAATACCGTATTCTTCACACAGTGTTTTTTTCTGATTTGTTTCGCACTTTCGTACTCGCGATTGCCGATACATGTATTACACAATTACATACAGAATATGTCAGAACTTGATTTGATTTCAGATCGTCACGCGAGTTTCAGTGTGTACGGCCGTAACGGGATGTTTCTCCATTTTGGCCCAAAATCTCTTTCCGGTAGTATGTTTTTAGGGTTCCGTACCTCAATAGGAAAAAACGGAACCCTTATAGGATCTCTTCGTTGTCCGTCTGTCTGTCTGTCTCTCAGTCTGTCAAGACCCTTTTTCTCAGGAACGCGTGGAGGTATCAAGTTGAAATTAATATCAAATACGTAGGTCTATGGTCCCTTATTGGAGTTCTAAAAAAAACAAGCTTCTAAGTCAACGCAATAAGAAGTACGGCCATTTATGCGACATATTTTAATACTAGTTTGGAGGCATGAGGAACAGGGAGTAAAGTTCACTCATCCTCCATAGAAAAGGGAGGATCCTCCGACCAGACGGGTGTTGTGTCTGGTGGGCTACTGCCCGACGGTTGATGTCGGGACGTTGTACCTATATTAAATGCTAGTCGCGCGGTAAACTCTAATTGCGCGATGCAGGATTTCGTGACGTCATGCCAGTTGTGGTTCCAGTGAGTCGGAACCGGGTGCCGCATAGTTCACGCTGAGTCTGAACTGTCTGCGGTGATACCCCAGTGAGTCGGGGTGGCGATGGTGCTGCGTTATGCTCCTGTGAGTCGGGAGTGTACAGCACTGGGTTGAGGTTGAGGCTGAAGATGACCAGGAATGCGCGTCCGCTGCATGCTGGTGGTCAGGATACCCGTTGAAGCCGTGGATGCTGGCTGGCTGTATGACTCGCCGCTCGAAAGCTTTAGGAACTGATGCTGATGACGTCACGCTGAAGGAGTTGCACGAAGGCTGCGCTGACGTTCATACATTTGGAGGCATGAGGAACAGGGTGTAAAGTTCACTCATCCTCCATAGAAAAGGGAGGATCCTCCGACCAGACGGGTGTCTTATCTGGTGGGCAGCTGCCCGACGGTTGATGTCGGGACTAGTCGCGCGGTAAACTCTAATTGCACGATGCAGGATTTCGTGACGTCATGTCATTGTGATGCGTTGTTCGTATGTGGCGATGTAGATGCCGCCACACTAGCAAGTAAATCAAAACCTATAGGGTTCTCCCGTTGACCTAGAATCATGAAATTTGCCAAGAAGCAAGGTCTCACAGCATAAGTAAAGGAAAAAACAATTCCCGGGTTTTTTTAGAAAACTCACGAAACACGTCAAAAATTTTTTTTTTTTTTAAATGCAGCATGCATAACTAAAATTAGTTTTGCGTGCTACACAGCTATCAAAGTAATAAATGTTAGGGGACCGTTTGCAGAACAGTTACACAAATGACTGAAATGAAACGATGTTTTAAAATTGATAACTGTCATTACTGTTTGTTCCTAGAGGAGCTCGTGGCTAAGTAATAACAGCCGCACGGGTCGATCCAGCAGTTTAAGCTACGCTTGCAGGGGTTGGTCCGTGGATGGGTGACCATCTTTACATACCGAGACTGCTCCGTGCCTCGGAAGGCTTATTCCCATCAGATCCCACAATCCGATCCCACTATGTGGGATCCGTTAGAAATGCGGATAAAATAAATATTTTGTTCCAATCCGATCCTACTTTGTGGGGTCCGCTGGGGTCCGTTAGGAAAGTGAATAAAACTTACATTTTGTTCCTATTCGATCCCATTTGTGGGATTCGTTAAGAATGTGGATAAAATTAATATCCGAACGTAATGATCCCCCTGCTTGTATCGATACATGAAAACAAAAAGTAAGTACCTACACAATATCGAGATAAAAGTCGGTAACAGTTCTGTTATGGTCATACATTTATTTTAATTCGTTCGTTAGTTTTCATTTTTTCCGAAAATGTAAATTTTATTCACATTCCTAAGACCCCACAACGTGGGATCGGATTGGAACAAAATATTTATTTCATCCGAATTCCTAACGGATCCCACTTAGTGGGATCCGATTGTGGCATCTGATGGGAGTAAGCCCCTCGGAAAGCACGTTAAGCCGTTGGTCTCGGCTGTCATTCGTGGATCTTTGACAGTCGTTACGGGTCGTCAGAAGCCTGAAAGTCTGACAACTAGTCTTACCAAGAGGTATCGTATTACCCAGTTACTGTGCTGTGGAGGTCAGATAGGCAGTCGCTCCATGTAAAAAACTGGTATTCAGCTGCATCCGGTTAGACTGGAAGCCACCCCCAACATTGTTGGGAAAAGGCTAGGCAGATTGATTGATTGCTGTTTGTTCCTGTTATTTTTCTTTGATGTACGGGTTTTAGAACTGTTTATAAATATTTCGCACCTTCGGTAAGACTTGGAACTGCACTTTTAGTGATTTGACAGGGGAGCCATTTTAAGAGTACGACAGGCCTTATCACAGCTTAGGCTGCTCCTCCACAAAATACGGCGAAACTAAGTAACTTTGCAACCATCTTTTACAGTTACTATAGCATATCTGATAGGAAAAAATACACAGCAATCTACAATACATAAGAAGTGATTTCATCTGTCCTGAAATCTATTTTAGTTTGTAGAACTAAGGAAAAAAATACTAAATCCAGGTCTATTTCTGTCTATTTTTTCTAGTTTTTACCATATTACTCCTACAATTTTCATTAAAAGTGTTCATAAAATACAGTTCTTTACGAAATAATAATGAATGATTTCATGTCACTACTTTTTTCGTCCAATCAATAGATTTTTTGTAAATCGATAATTACTTCATATTTTGCAAGCGTTGTGACATCGCGCTTCTCTTTCTTTTCTATGCAGTCCGACAGTGACCGCGCTTTTTACGGCGGACAAGCCTTAACTTGATGTGGCATCCGTGGGTCGCAAGTCGTTCCTGTGACCTGTCGCTATTTCATCCATCCTGAGTTGAGGAAGGGAAATAAAATATCCACATCAAAAATTACAGTTTAATCATAAACACAAATTATAACATTATCAACACCAGACCCATTAACACAACGACACGGGAGATCTTTAGAGCCTCGCTAGAGCCTCTCTGTGGCGCGAACAGAGCCACGTCGTGGAAGTTGGAGCTCCAGCCAATCAGGGGCTCGTCGCGGTTCTGTACTCGCAGCCACAGCTCTAGGGGACGGAAGTATCTGGGGAAGATAACGTGCATAATTAAAACCACATTACGGGCATTAGGGTTCGGGCCTCTGAATGAAAGTCCTTGGTAATTTCCACAGTACTTTAATCACCAAAACATTTGGGAACAAACAAAACAAGATTAATATGAGTAATAGACTCGAAACGTACTATTACTATGCTAGGAAAGCGCCGGCCATCTTAGATCTCCAACTCTATGCATACTCAAAACATAGCGGGTCTTTTAAATAAGGTGGATGCTCTAAATGTTTGCCTAGATGAATTGTCAGAAAGGGACATTAGTATTGACGCGCTGTGTGTTACAGAGCACTTCATGATATCAGGGTACGAAAGCCATTTAAATATCCCCAATTACACCTTAGCATCATTTTTCTGTAGGAAAGAAAGTAAACGAGGTGGGGCTTGTATTTTGATTAGAAACGGTCTCCAATGGAGAGAAGTTCCACACATAGCTGGGGCATCTGTAACGGGTGTTGTTGAATGTTGTGGGGTGGAGCTCATACAACACAATATGATTATTTTATGTGTATACAGAGTACCGAAACGAAATAACCTAAATGTATTCTATGAGACAATAGAAAAAATATGTAAAAAAATATGTAAAAAAAAGTATGAGCATATTATAATAGCGGGAGATTTTAACATTGATGTAATGAAAAAAAATAATGTGGTGTTTGATTTTGAATGTCTGTTATTAAATTTCAATCTTAAGTTAGCGATAAAGCAACCAACCAGAATTCTTAGCAAAACTTGCATTGACAACTTCGCACATAACTTTGGAGCCAAATGTAAAACGGACGTGATAGAATTTGCTCTGTCAGACCACACAGCGCAACTTATAAAATGCCCGGTGAAAAAAACTTGTAGGTTAAAATACTGGCGCAGAAAACGACGGGACTTTAGCACAGAGAATATGGTTAAATTTAGGGACTGCTTAAAGCAATTGACTTTTGTGGAAATTTATGAAACTGAAGATCCAAATATCGCTTATGACATATTTATTGACAACTTTAAACTATTTTATGACCTTTGTTTTCCATATAAACTGACAACTATAAATGTAATTAAAAAGTCAAAATGGATCTCACATGGCATTAAATTATGCAGTAAAAAGAAGCGTCAGCTATTATGGCATTACAGATTAAAACCAAATATGACGAACAAAAACATTTATAAGAATTACACAAAAAGGTTTAAAAGATTAGTTTATGAGATTGACTCGACGTGCTCAAAACAATTACTCAATTAAAACTGCAACAAATAAATGTAGAATGACATGGAACATAATAAATAAATCGAAACCGTTATTACCGAAAGAATACATTAACTATATAAAGGTCGATGATAAAATAGTAAAGGGCCCTCTAGAAATAGCTAACGCGTTTAACAATTTTTTTGTAGATAAAATTCAACCAAGTCAATATACGGGAAGCAAAATAACAAAGAATATTATAAAGCAAAAAGATTCAATCTTTGTTGCACCAAGTATACCGGTAGACATATTAAACATAATTAAATCTTTAAATGCCACAAATAGTACAGGTTATGATGGTATTTCTACTAAGGTTGTAAAGTTCGTTTCTGAAACCATCTGTACCCACTTAAGCTACCTAATAAATCTGTGCATCAGCTCAGGTGTATTTCCCAATGCCCTAAAAGTTTCAACAGTGAAACCATTATTTAAAAAAAACAATAAGGAACACATGGCTAACTATAGACCAATTGCCTTAATTCCTATAATGTCCAAAATTTTTGAAAAATACCTTCATAAAGAACTTTACTCATACCTCGAAAAGAAAAGTATCTTGAGTAAAGAGCAAAAGGGGTTTAGACAAAACATGTCAACCAGTATGGCCATTTATGACTTTTTATATACTATTATGACGAATATGGACAGGAGAATCCCGGTGTGTGCTATATACTGCGACATGACACAAGCGTTTGACTACGTTGACCATAGCATCTTGCTACAGAAATTAGAAGCTTACGGCATAAGGGGAAACATACTAAATCTTATTCAGTCATACCTAACGAATAGAAAACAATACACAGAAATTGAGAGATTTAATGTTAAGACAAAGAAAGAGGAAATTTATGTATCAAGCGAACGCACACCTACATACGGTGTTCCTCAAGGCAGTGTAGTAGGATCTTTATTATTCATAATATACATAAATGACATGCCGAGTGCTATTGAACACCCCATGACTCTTTTTGCCGACGATAGCACTATGACTATAGCATGTAAAAATAAGGACATATATGAAATTGACATAAATGAATCTTTAAATTTAATAATATCATGGTTAAACAGGAACAACCTAAAAATAAATTTGGATAAGACAACGATTATGCATTTTAGGCAACGAACTCAGGCTGTATTTGACCTTAACGCGATCTACAAGGACACTGTACTTAATAAAGTTGACGACACAAAATTTCTAGGAATTATTATTGACTCTAAATTGAACTGGAAGGCACACATAGAATACCTAAGTAAACGGCTGAGCTCCGCTGCATACGCCTTATATAAACTGGCCCCAGAGCTAAGCACAGATGCTTTAGTAACAGCATATCATGGTCTAGTAGCATCATTATTGCGCTACGGTATTATATTTTGGGGGAATTCCACAGATAAAGCAATAGCGTTTAAGGCCCAAAAGAGATGCATTCGAGCCATGTTCAATTTGAAGTCGACCGACAGCTGTATGTCAGTATTTAAAGAACACAAATTATTAAGTCTACCATCTCTGTATATTTTTGAAATAGCGACATTTGTAAGGGTAAACCAATTTCTATTTCCACGACTAGCTGACACCTTCCCCCGTAACAGACGTGACAATAATCAACTGTGTTCGCATACATCAAAGACTGCATTAATGGGAAAAAGTGTTTTCTGTATGGCTCCTAAAGTTTATAATAAGATACCACAGTCATATAAAACATTGCCGGTAAATTTGTTTAAAAGAAAGATTCGAGATTTATTAACGGACAAATGTTATTATAATATAAATGACTTTTTGAATGACACTATTTGACATTTATTATTCTATCTTAGTTATCATTAAATTTTGTGACATTTTATGACTAATTTATTTTACTTATTATTGTTGTTTACAGACTATTATGTGAGTTAATTTTTTATTTTTATTTCTTGTAAATGTTATAAATTTGTACGCCTTACGGGTGAAACATGTACGTACGAAATATTAATATTGTGACATCCTGCATGCATAATTTGCATGTATACGCATGTTGTAACAAATAAAATTATCTTTATCTTTATCTTTATCTTTATCTTTATGGTCGGACTTTTAATTAGCTGCCGTAAAATTACACTTTTTAAGGCGCTACCAAAATAAATTGGAGGATTTTTCGTAACCATTTATTTCACTATTGCAGCATGTATGGATTTAATTTTTGGATATATGTTTATTTACTATTTGATTAGTACTTTGACTGAAGGAAAACACGATTGGGTTAAATTTCCTCGATATAATTTAATTCCGAAAAGACCTCTACTTTGTTATGTTTTTTTCTATAATTCTAAAATCCTTAGTAATTTCATTGCAAAATTGCATTTAAAATGTGCGTATTATGTAATTGAAAATTCTGGCTGATAGATAGCTTAATTTATTTTTAAACAATTTTTATTTCATTTGGCGCTTTTATTTTGGTTCCAGCGCGTTGTTGCGCTCTCTTTTTTTCGCATGTGAAAGTAATTGACTCTGTCACTTTCTTATTCCCGCCCAGTTCACTTTTTACGTATCACCTTAACGGTCATTTCGTTAAAAAATGTTCCGATTTTATAGCGAAATGACAGTAGAAGTGTCATTTTACGGTAGCTAATTAAAAGTCCGACCATAGAGTTAGAGATCTAAGATGACCGGCGCTTTCCTAGCGCGGAGCCCGGCTTGAAACGCGTCGCGTTGCACAGGGATCGAGGTTAGACTCAAAGAACACTATTACCTAACGGGTTAGACTACTCTGGAAATCTGGAATCGCGAGAGGCTCAGCAACCGCGCCAGAAACGGGGCGCGCGGGAAGAATCCTGGCGCGTGATTGGTCGCCCAAGTCAGTGGCGCCAACCTTTCTACTGTTCCCGCGATCATCCGATTGGATGTTACTAACAGTGTGGCCAACATTATCACTAACGCTATGGTCGTGGGGTTGCCGCGCTACAACGTGTATAAAAAGCCACTAATAAAAAGCAAGTCTGGAGCACATACCTGACAAGAGCCTCAGGTGATATCCTGTTGGTCTTCCCTCGGGTCATAGATTTGATGATTTCCGAAGCAGGCTTCGAGGAGCCAGCTTGCATTATTTCACTGCAAACAAAATGTACATGATATGTAGTGGCTAATTAATAACAGCCGCACGGGTTGATCGATCAGGTTACGCTTGCCGCGGTTGGCCATGGATGGGTGACCATTTCTTTACATACTAAGACATGTACTTAAGTATTCTAAATGTGACTCCGGATTTTTAATTTGTCTCAAATCAAATCTGCCTAGCCTTTTCCCAACATGATGGGGTCGGCTTCCAGTCTAACCGGATGCAGCTGAATACCCGCTGGTCCCATAGTAAAAGTTGTTCATAATGATGAGTACAATGACCCCTTAAGAGATTTCGTGTATGAATAATATGCTAGTCACGCGGTAAACTCTGCTTGCGCGATGCAGGAATTCGCGTGACGTCATTGTGATGCGTAGTTCACATGTGGCGATGTAGATGCCGCCACAAATTCAATTCATAAAGTCCGGTCATAAACAAACTGTCCGAACATTACAAACTAACCTTAGAACTCGTCCGGCATCCCTACTCCTGTAGTTATCACACTCGTACAGGTGTCCGGTATGGCCGGACACTGAACACAACTGCTCGAAGATCTGGAACTCTAGGATTGTTGCCAAGAAGTATTTGATGTACTCCTGGAATTTGGTTAAAAAAAAGTCTTACAGCCATTTTCTCTCAGCATTTTCTTCATCAAAAGTGACAGCTAAAGTAACGTCACAAAGTGACAGCTAAAGTAACGTCACAAAGTGACAGCTAAAGTAACGTCACAAAGTGACAGCTAAAGTAACGTCACAAAGTCAAAGTAACGGTTAATGAATGAATGAATGAATGAATGAATGAATGATATTTATTTGCAAGAATATAGGTAGGTACATATGTTCTTATCATCTGTCATGGGTTTCACTATACTCGGCGTTTCAGCCATACAAATATTTAGATTAGAGCATGCAGTACACATTCAGTAATAACGTAAGACATCAACACAAAAATATTAATACTTAATCATTTCATTATTAAAATTAAAATTTAGATTTTAAGCAATTTATACATTAAAATTAAATTAAATTCCTATCATTTAAAATAATAATTTAACATGTCAATATAAAATAGCAATGTTTAGATGTCATAATAATTAAGTTTTACATTTTACATTCAAAATATTCATTGATGGAATAAAAACATCTCTCACACAACCAGTTATACAGCTAATAAGCTAATAGCTAATCTATACTTATAATAAATCTGTAGAGAGGTCAATTCTGTACATGATATATATTTTCATCTATACTTATAATAAATCTGTAGAGAGGTCAATTCTGTACATGATATATATTTTCAAAATAACTATCAGGGGGTAATTAGTGATCGATACTGATGCCAAAAATGCAATCAGTAAAATTTTTGTCTGTCTGTCTGTCTGTCTGTATGTTCCTTATAGAAACAAAAACTACTCGACGGATTTTAACGAAACTTGGTACAATTATTCTTCATACTCCTGGGGAGGTTATAGTATACTTTTCATCACGCTACAATCAATAGGAGCAGAGCAGTGAAGGGAAATGTTGGGAAAACGGGAGAAGTTGCTCCATTTTTTAAGCTTCCGTCGCGTGTGCAGCCTTAATGGTTAAAGCTACATAGAAATCATTTATGACGGAAATGTTCTACATAAAATTATCTAAAAAATATCCCACAACAGCATATGTCTATCTTTTATGGTTGACTCACAATAACACGTGTAACTCCCGATAGCTTAGTAGTCCAATACATTATACAAGGAGTTACACGCTGACGGAGTCGCGGGCACAGCTATTAATAATAATATTCTGCGGTTCCTTATTGCGATATTTTTCAACAGTACTGTGGATTGACATATTATATTTCCCTACTAAAATACGAAAGTTAATCTGTCTGTTACATCAAAACCACTGAACCGTGAGGAAGGATATATGGTACTTTTTTTACGAAAAACGACGGAAACGCGGACGAAGTCGCGGGCAAAAGCTAGTATATATAATATAGCTAACTAGCTAGCTATAGCTAATTTTGTTTCTTCACAATTTTAGCTGTTGCTTTTATTGTTACTTTGGCCTCTGACTTTTACTGATTACTTTAGTTGCTGTTGAAGAACAACTGACTGTAAGCCGACGACGTTCGTACGGACGTAAAAATATCGCGGCGGGATTTTATCGCGCACTGGATTTTCAACTCTCGGTGTTGAGCCGAGCCACAGATTAATACAGATGGGACACTCCGCAGTTTAGGTATGAAGCTACAAGTACGCGGCGGGCCCCGTCCGCGGGGCGAATTCAGTAGGTCAGAAGGTATAAGAGTTACGCGATAGAAAGAGAGGCAACTTGTAGTTGAATATAACTGTAGGTAATAAGCGTTGTGCGACCTGAATTGCACTTTATTGTGTCGTAGCAAGAGTCGCTTTTTATTTAAATGATTTTGCGGAGTGTCCCATCTGTATTAATCTGTGGCCGAGCTTTGAGAATCCAACCTAACAACAGTGCATCCCAGCGCGTCGAAAAACCCCCGTGTTGGATTTTCAGTTCTCGGCGCTAAGCAGTGTTGAAAATACAGTGCGCGAAAAAAATCGCCGTGATAATTTTACGTCCGTGCGAACGTCAGCTTAGTTGCTGACCAATAGACAGATAGAGACCCTACTTTTATTCTAGGCATTCTCATTTATAACCTACTCGCTTTTGCCCGCGGTTTCGCTCGCGTTATTTAGAATTTGACAATCAATTCGGGTTGTAGTCTGCTTGTAATAAAATAATTCAATCATGATTCGAAAGACATGTGGCGCCATCTATTATTTATCATAAGAACGTTATTGTCGTTTTCTCCGGGACTAACCTGATCAGAAATGATGTGGTATTTGGAGCCAGGGTCGAAGTCACCTTCGTGTCTTGCAAGTGGCGGTATCACTCCCTGGAACACAGTATTTAAAATATATATTTTTTTAAAACAAGCCTTTATAAAACAAATCAAAGATCCACGAATGACAGCCGGGACCAACGGCTAAACGTGCTTTCCGAGGCACGGAGGGTTCTTGGTATGTAAAGATGGTCACCCATCCACGGACCGACCGCGGCAAGCCTAGCTTAACCTAATCGATCGACCCGTGCGGCTGTTTGTTACTTAGTCACAAGCTATTAAACTCAAATTACGTTAATATCAAAATCCGTTGCCAAAATCAATTAAGTAGAAGTAGGTACTGGGCTGGCGTATTTATAGCTGGATCTAGTTAGACTGGAAGCTGACCCAAAATTGCTAAAAAAAAACATTAGGTATGTATCTGGAATAGGTGTACGAACGCCGAACGTACCTAAACGAAGCAAAAGAAGTAAGTAGGTATGTATAAGGATCGTAGCAGGTGGCGTTCTGTAGTTTCTGCTTACTCCCATGGGGAGAGAAGGCGTGAGTTTATGAATGTGTTTGTGTCTCATATGTAAGATCTGGAATGGGTTGTGTTTGTATGTAAGATCTGGAATGGGTTATATTTTTGTATGTTAGATGTGGAATGGGTTATCTTTTTGTATGCAAGATCTGGAATGGGTTTTGTTTTTGTATGTAAGATCTGGAATGGGTTTTGTTTTTGTATGTAACATCTGGAATGTGTTATGTTTTTGTGTGTAAGATCTGGAATGTGTTATGTTTTTGTGTGTAAGATCTGGAATGGGTTTTGTTTTTGTACGTAAGATCTGGAATGGGTTTTGTTTTTGTATGTAACATCTGGAATGGGTTATTTTTAGGATGTTTTCTTACCTGATATCTCAGTTTCATTTGCCACCATCTTGTGTTCATGTTTTGGACTCCGTCTTCAAATATTGACCAGCGCCACTGCAAAATAAGTTCCATAATGTATTTGTGTAAAAAAGATGATGTTTATTTATTTATTTAAATGCCTTAAAACTACCATTACAGGTATTAACATAATGCGATAGCCAAGTCACACCCAAAATTAAAATTTAAGTTGATTTTATTAATTCTAGCAAATAAAACTTGCAAATACGTCTGGTCTGATTTGTTATTGGGGGGTCTCAAACAATCAATCCAATAGTTCACAATTTTTAGGAATCCGTAGGTACCTTATAAGGGAAAAACGGAACCATTATAATAAGGGACACTTCGTTGTCCGTCTGTCAATACAAGCCCCTTTTTTCTCAGGAAAGCGTGGAGGTATCAAGTTGAAATTAACATCAAATATCTAGGTAGATCTATGGTCCGTTGCAGCTCTAAAAAAAATCAAACGTCTAAGTCAAGAATAGAATAATAGAATAATTTATTTGTTAAACTTAGGTGATACTTATAAAGATCTTAAAAAATTAATTAGTGCGCCATTGACACAAGGACAAGCAAGTGCGAAAGTTGACTTAGAAGTTTTTTTTTGACTTAGTCAACGAAATGAAAAAGTACGGCCATATTAGCGACGTACTTTGATACTCGCAAGTAAATCAAAACCTTAACCCTCTTACCAATAAAACACGGAAGAAACTAATAATAATAATAATAACCCCACCGCAGTATCTCTACGTTGACGTCGTGGTGGGGCTTGCGCGCTCCGAATTCTAGGTCTGTTCCTGTAGAGTTTACTCTGCCGGAACGGGTCTAGGATGAGGAGCCAGACCAAGAGAGATACAGAAACCCGCAGGGCAGCATGTGGCGAGCTGTTGGGCAGTAGCGACCCCACGGACCCTATCTCCCGGGAGAAGTCTTGTTCCTCACCTCTCGCTTGCCTTTATTGGCCGGCTGGAGTGAACAATGACGGGAACAGAGCTCCCACCTCATTCTTGCCTTTATTGGCTGGCTTGAGTGGAGATTCGCAAGAGCAAACGTGCTCGGAGGAAGGAAGTATTCCAGTAAGTGTTTGTAGGGATCTTGACCATCTTCCGGGCTCTGGGATTGTTCTGAGAACCGTGGAATACCTCTCCACTCCTCACAAGCACCTCAGGACATGTTGCTCCCTTGCCGCTACGACACTATGTGCTAGCGACCGTTTTCGGGGGCCCATTATTGAGTGTGCAAGTCACCCCCTGCCATTTTTTTCCGTGTATAATAATAAAACATTGATCAGGCAGGGGCCATAGTCCTTTCATAGTTCTAGGTAACCAGTCCACAGCCACCCAAACCCATAGCCCAATATGTTTTGTTTCCATGTTCTGCAATAGTCCTGCACCAACCGGGGGTTGTCCTTGGGTGCACTTGCATAGTGTATACAGGGATAATCGTCGGTTGGTGCCTCCTCATAATTTAAAATTGTCTAAGGGGCCTCTGCGAGTTGGCTTCGGCCCCTCGTACGCCTTCCAAAAGTCCGGGACCCCAGGGTCCCGAGATACGTCAAAGACACTTTAAAAATAATAATAAATATCCTTGGACATTTCACACAACGCCATCTAGTCCCAAGCTAAGCAACCTAATACTTGAATTATGAAATATATATAGAAAAACACCCAGACTCGGAACAAATACTTGTAGGTCGTACAAATATTTGTTCCGTGCGGGAATCGAATCGAATAAAGTTATATCAGGAATAACAAAGGAATAACCATACCTACATTGTCATAGGTTTAAACTTGGAATAACTTTATTCTGTGTTTATTAGTAAGACGGTTAGTATAGTACACCTATCTTCTTCTTCTTCCGCACCTTGGGGCCTACTCCCTAAGCACGAAGTCCGTAGTTTCGGCCTTCGTTACGGGCGTTTTCTACTCCGTATCACCTACGGATGGATGATTGGTTCGGGTCCCGAACGAAGTATGAATGACAACACGATTTAACAGTTTAGTCCAGTAGACAAAAGAATATGCCCTTCGATAATTCCAAAGTTTTTTATTTTCGCTGAGTGGATAACTATAGTGAATTCATTGCTATGTACAAAAATGCTAACAGTTTAGAGTTATGCTATAGGTATTAAGTAGGTATTTCCTATTATTTCGTGTTATAACAATAATATAAAATTTAAATTAAAATACTACACTGTTTCTTAATTAGTACTATCTAAAGTATATATTACTGAAAATGCTAACAGATAGGTACTGTGGAACAATGGAAATCTGAAAATGTCCTTTAACTCATTCAATCAAAAATTTAAGTTTTTCAAATCATTTCCTATACACTTAAAGGGATTAGTTATACCTTACAACAAAAGTTCTAACAGCTAAGTAATATGCTTCACAAGTAATTGTATTTTTACTTTGCAATTAGCGAAATATTGAATTTAAGTTTATAAATTTGCGCCCACATATTCGTGATAATAAGCTCTGCTACCATACAAAAGTTTCAACTTGTACGTGCTATGCCTTTTTGTTTAATAAATAAAATACAATTTGGATATTGTGGCGTGCGGTGTAAGTACGTCAATTCGTGCAGCGCGACGCGGTGACAATCAGACCCACACTCACTGCAAACGTGCACGCGCCTACACATCAAGCTATGCAAGTCCAGTTAACACTGACCTCTCATTGTAAGGTAATCTTATACAATGCGAGATCAGCTTATACTGGATATGTATAGCTTGATCTGTAGCCGTGCGTACCTACCTCTACTGAATGAGGCGCAAAATCATTTCATTACAGTCACATCTCACAAATGACTAATACGAGTACAGTCAGCGTCAAAAATATCGGAACGAACAGACTGTTCAAAATGATCTCAAAAACTAAGAAAATTAAACTACTCAATTGGGTAAAGCTCTTGTCAGAATTACAGTGTAATATTATCGTATACTGTCTTCATTCTGAAAACAGTCTGTTCGTCCCGATATTATTGACGCTGATCCAATCCAGTCAGTTATTTTTTCTGTTCCATTCCGTGACCGTGACTTCGCCCGCGCGTAAAATTATCAACAATTGTCAAAAATAGTCAAAATCCCGGATTCCGGGATTCACAGATTTAGAGTTCTGATTATAGGATCGAATGTATATTTATGTATTGATCGTCAAAATGTCGTGATTCCGGAATTGATAAATTAAGTATTTTTTTTACCATTACTGGGTAACTTGTTTATCACTAAATTTTCACAGGGGATCATCTACTATGAACAACTTTTGCAATCCATATTAACTAACATCTGCACTTAAGTAAATTATACACTCGATTCTATGATCAGAAGTCAAAATTTGTGAATCCCGGAATTTTTTTGATACAGAAGTGCAATCCATATTAGCCAACACCTGAACGCAAGTACCTAACTAAACATTCGATTCCAAAATAAGAACTTAAAAAGTGTCGTTCCGGAATCCCGGGATTTTCTCGATGTATAAGTGCAATCCATACTAACTAACATCTGAACTTAAGTACTTAAAACATTCGATTCTATAATTAGAAGTCAAAATTTGCCGATACCAGAATTCTGGGATCTTTCAATCCAAAAGCCCACTCCATACTTAGCCAACACCTCAACTTTAGGTTAATACGCATCCGATTATCCGATCTCTAGTAATAATGTAATGTCCCAAAACCCGGGAGATTAATTATAAAAAAATAAAAAATAAAAATAAAAAAGCCTTTTATTTCCAGTAAATTTACATTCCTTAAAATCTATGTATGTGTTAGTTTTGTTTAGTTCATTCTATGTTATTTATTTGTCTCTTACTTAGTATAATTTTATGTGTATCCTATGTATTATATCATAGTATTTATAGTTAGGTACTTCATTTTTTTATTTAATCTACAGGAACCCCAGAATGGGTGAAGGCCTCCTCCAGTGATGCCCATTTGACTTTGTCTTCAGCTACTTTTCTCCAGTTTGGACCAGCTATTGCTTTTATATCATCTTCCCATCTTGTAATAGGTCTACCTCTTGTTCTTTTGCCTAGTGGGCCATTCCAGAATGTTACTCTTTTGGGAGATTAATTATCCCGGAAAAAATGTTGTCCTAAAGAAGTCTCCACTGTTTGTCTCCGTTCCTCGAAGTTCTATTCCGTTCTTTATTTATTACCAGAGATCGTATGTTCGGACGCATATTTACCTAAAGTTGAGGTGTTGGCTCTATAGAGGAAAAATAAAATGGATTAGATGGGGTATAGGATATTGATAGTAGGAATTACTAGAACTTACTTGTTGGCTCCAATCGTCGTTATGTATTCCGGCAGCCCATAATATGGTCTCTTGTGTCTCTGATCGTCTAACTACAGAAACCTTTATTCGTTTGTCAGAGGAATATTTTTGTTGCGACTGGAACGTATGTCCTACTGGTGCGGTCATTTGTTTCTACGAGTATCTCAGATTGACTTACGCGGCTTGTTATGGAAAATAGTTATTCGCAATTTAAACAAAAGCCATAGCACGTATATGTTGAAACTTTTGTATGGTAGCGAATGTTCGCTACCATCGCTCGAATGTTCAGGCGAAAATTTACAAACTTAAATTCAATATTTCGCTAATCGCAAAGTAAAAATACAATTACTTGTGAAGCCATATTACTTAGCTGTTAGAACTTTTGTTGTAAGGTATAACTAATCCCTTTAAGTATATAGGAAATGATTTGAAAAACTTAAATTTTTTATTGAATGAGTTAAGGGACATTTTCAGATTTCCATTGTTCCACAGTACCTATCTGTTAGCATTTTCAGTATAGTATTAATTAAGAAACAGTGTAGTATTTTAATTTAAATTTTATATTATTGTTGTAACACGAAATAATAGGAAATACCTACTTAATACCTATAGCATAACTCTAAACTGTTAGCATTTTTGTACATAGCAATGAATTCACGAAAGTAATCCACTCCGGGAAAATAAAAAACTTTTGAATTATCGAAGGGCATATTCTTTTGTCTACTGGACTAGAGGGCGAGCTCGGAAGAATAATTGACAATACTAGAGTAGTCAGAAGGTAGATGAAAATGTACTGTTGTATAGCCTAACGAAACTTGCATAGTAAAATAAGGCCAGAGAAGAAAATCTCGTCTCTGACAATTTAATTACGTTTTCTAGAATTCTGATAAAATTAACCTAGTTTAGTTGCAAAACCTTCATTTCCCCTTTTGCGTTGTTCTTGATTGATACTATAATAAAAACAGAAAAATATTCTATCGTTAGACATGATCCCAAAACTTGATTTAAAGTTTTAATTAATGTTGAAGCAAAACATTCCTTTGTTTAGTTGAATTCTGGTATCGGCAAATTTTGACTTCTAATATTATAGAATCGAATGTTTTAAGTACTTAAGTTCAGATGTTAGTTAGTATGGATTGCACTTATACATCGAGAAAATCCCGGGATTCCGGAACGACACTTTTTAAGTTCTGATTTTGGAATCGAATGTTTAGTTAGGTACTTGCGTTCAGGTGTTGGCTAATATGGATTGCACTTTTGTATCAAAAAAATTCCGGGATTCACAAATTTTGACTTCTGATTATAGAATCGAATGTATAATTTACTTAATTGCAGATGTTAGTTAATATGGATTGCACTTATGTATCGAAAAAATCCCGGGATTCCGGAACGACAATTTTTAAGTTCTGATTATAGAATCGAATGTATATTTACTTACGTTTAGGCTTTGGCTAATATGGAATGTACCTACTTTTGTATTGATCGTCAAAATGTCCGGATGCCGGAATTGATAAATTAAGTATTTTTTTACTACGAGTATTAGAGGATAACTTTTTATCACTAAATTTTCACAGGGAATCTTCTACTCATGAACAACTTTCACTATGGCATCAACACGTAAATCACGAAAAATAAATCAGCTGGTCGAGTAGGTATTGAACTTTTGTATCAAACATCGTAATTTTTTTCGTGATTTCAGAGTTGGTCCCATAGTGAAAGCTGCTGAAACTGTAAATCCAAGATGGCGGCTGCGAATATTTTCAAAAATTTTATCATGGGTGTCGTTTTTATGGCTTTCGAGGGTGTTAAGGCCGATAGTGACAATAAAATGTAAATCCAAGATGGCGGCTGCGAATATTTTCTATCTTTTCTAATTTTTCGTCATGGGTGTCGTTTTCTTGGTTTTCGAGATTGTTAAAGCTGATAGTAACATTAAAATGTAAATCCAAGATGGCGGCTGCAAAATTTTCAAACTTTTTGTCATGGGTGTCGTTTTCATGGTTTACGAGAGTTTTAAAGCTGATATTGGCGTTCAAGTGTAAATCCAAGATGGCGGCTGCAAAATTTTTAAACCTTTCGTCATGGGTGTCGTTTTCATGGTTTTCGAGGGTTTTAAAGGCGATAGTGGCGTTAAAATGTAAATCCAAGACGGTGGCTGCAAAATTTTCAAACTTTTCGTCATGGGTGTCGTTTTCATGGTTTTTGAGGGTGTTATAGCCGATAGTGACGTTAAAATGTAAATCCAAGATGGCGGCTGCAAAATTTTCAAACTTTTTGTCATGGGTGTCGTTTTCATGGTTTACGAGACTTTTAAAGCTGATATTGGCGTTCAAGTGTAAATCCAAGATGGCGGCTGCAAATTTTTTAAACTTTTCGTCATGGGTGTCGTTTTCATGGTTTTCGAGGGTTTTAAAGGCGATAGTGGCGTTAAAATGTAAATCCAAGACGGTGGCTGCAAATTTTCAAACTTTTCGTCATGGGTGTCGTTTTCATGGTTTTTGAGGGTGTTATAGCCGATAGTGACGTTAAAATATAAATCCAAGATGGCGGCTGCAAAAATTTTCAAGCTTTTTGTCATGGGTTTCATTTTAATGGTTTTCGAGGGTGTTAAAGCCGATAATGATGTTAAAATGTAAATCCAAGATGGCGGCTGCGAAAATTTTCCGTCATGGTTATCGTTTTCATGGTTTTAGAGTGTGCTAAAGCCGATAAGGAGTCAAAATGCGTGACGCTTGGCTGATGCCTACTTAACTAACCCTGCGGCAGTGCAGCGTATCGCGTTACAACCTGAAAACACGTGTGATAGTAATTAAAAAACCATAAACATTTTTAAAGCAGGCGCTATCTTGCATTTACGTTTTAGTGTCACTATCGGCTTTAACACCCTCGAAAAGCATGAAAACGACACCCGTGACGAAAATTTTAAAAATGTTCGCAGCCACCATCATGTATTTACATTTTAACATCACTATCGGCTTTAACAGCCCCCAAAACCATGAAAACTACACCTTTGACGAAAAATTAGAATATATTCGCATCCACCATCTTGACTTTACATTTTAGTGTCACTATCGGCTTTAACACTCTCGAAAAGCATGAAAACGACACCTATGACGAAAAATTTGAAAATTTTCACACCGGCCATCTTGGATTTATATTTTAATGTCACTATTGGCTTTAACACCCTCGAAAAGCATGAAAACGACACCCATGACGAAAAATTTAATAATGTTCGCAGCCGCCATCTTGGATTTACATTTTAATGTTACTATCAGCTATCACCACCGAAAACAATGAAAACGACACCCATAACGAAAAATTAGAAAATATTCGCATCCACCATCTTGGATTTACATTTTAGTATCACTATCGGCTTTAACACTATCGAAAACCAAAAAACGACACCCATGACGAAAAATTAGAAAATATTCGCAGCCGCCATCTTGGATTTACATTTTAGTGTCACTATCGGCCGTAACACCCTCGAAACCAATGAAAACGACACCCATCACGAAACATTTGAAAATATTCGCAGCCGCCATCTTGGATTTACAGTTTCAGCAGCTTTCATTATGGGACCAACTCTGAAATCACGAAAAAAATTACGATGTTTGATACAAAAGCTCAATACCTACTCGACCAGCTGATTTATTTTTCGTGATTTACGTGTTGATGCCATAGTGAAAGTTGTTCATAGTAGATGATCCCCTGTGAAAATTTAGTGATAAACAAGTTACCCAGTAATGGTAAAAAAAATACTGAATTTATCAATTCCGGAATCACGACATTTTGACGATCAATACATAAATATACATTCGATCCTATAATCAGAACTCTATATTTGTGAATCCCGGAATCTGGGATTTTGACTATTTTTGACAATTGTTGATAATTACGCGCGGGCGAAGTCACGGTCACGGAATGGAACAGAAAAAATAACTGACTGGATTGGATCAAAATCAATCAAAATCAAAAGTCCTTTATTCAAATTAGGCTGAGAATCAGCACTTTTTGAACGTCGAAATTACAGTAAGACAGTCCCCACAAAACGCCCGCCCTTCACCACTTCCTAGTGCTTTAGCTGGGAAGAAGAAGTAGCGGAACAAACTCCCCAGCAGCACAGCTGTCTGTTCAGTTAGAAGAACTAGATTCTATACAATAGTACCTATGCAAAATAATTTACGCAACACAATACATTAAATTATATTTTTCAGATCAGCGTCAATAATATCGGGACGAACAGACTGTTTTCAGAATGAAGAAAGTATACGATAATATTACACTGTAATTCTGACAAGAGCTTTACCCAATTGAGTAGTTTAATTTTCTTAGTTTTTGAGATCATTTTGAACAGTCTGTTCGTTCCGATATTTTTGACGCTGACTGTACTCGTATTAGTCATTTGTGAGATGTGACTGTAATGAAATGATTTTGCGCCTCATTCAATAGAGGTAGGTACGCACGGCTACAGATCAAGCTATACATATCCAGTATAAGCTGATCTCGCATTGTATAAGATTACCTTACAATGAGAGGTCAGTGTAAACTGGACATGCATAGCTTGATGTGTAGCCGCGTGCACGTTTGCAGTGAGTGTGGGTCTGATTGTCACCGCGTCGCGCTGCACGAATTGTCGTATCTACACCGCGCGCCACAATATCCAAATTGTATTTTATTTAGTAAACAAAAAGGCATAGCACGTACAAGTTGAAACTTTTGTATGGTAGCAGAGCTTATTATCACGAATATGTGGGCGCAAATTTATAAACTTAAATTCAATATTTCGCTAATTGCAAAGTAAAAATACAATTGCTTGTGAAGCATAATACTTAGCTGTTAGAACTTTTGTTGTAAGGTATAACTAATCCCTTTAAGTGTATAGGAAATGATTTGAAAAACTGAAATTTTTTATTGAATGAGTTAAAGGACATTTTCAGATTTCCATTGTTCCACAGTACCTATCTGTTAGCATTTTCAGTAATATATACTTTAGACAGTACTAATTAAGAAACAGTGTAGTATTTTAATTTAAATTTTATATCATTGTTATAACACGAAATAATAGGAAATACCTACTTAATACCTATGGCATAACTCTAAACTGTTAGCATTTTTGTACATAGCAATGAATTCACTATAGTTATCCACTCAGCGAAAATAAAAAACTTTAGAATTATCGAAGGATAAATGGAAAAAATATTATATCTCTACTGTTGTCCCTACTCCCGATGTGTTTTTGCCCGTCCGAAAAATTTAACTTTTACACTTTTTTGATGGATCGTTATGTCAGACGGACGGATGAAAGGACGGATGGACGGACGGACGGGCGGACTTAGGGAGTAGGGCCCCCTGATCCCTTTATCTGGGGTGGGCCTCCTCACTTTCCTGAGCCAAGTGATAACGATAAGATAAGATAAGATTTTTTTATTTGCTATTGATTCTATCTTGGGTTGTTGATTCAGGCAATTTGGCTTTGGGTTGGATTGGGGTTTCTCAATTGGGCTTTGGTATAGTACACTGGTCTGGTCTATGTTTTCTAATTAAAACTAAATTATCTAAATAAATGCTATACTTAATATCTATGCTATGTTACCTGGTCCACCATAAACGCGAAGGGTAGGTAAGCCACCTTCTCCAGCGCCATCGTCATCAGGAAGTTCATGCCCACCTCGTACGGGTCGTGACTCCTGGGAGGAAGTCAACATTCTTATGAAACAGACGGATTTTAAGAATAAGGAGCTTTTTTCTTAAAGTCCGTTTTAAATTTCTTAAAAAAGAAAAGAAAAGAAATTCTATTTAGTCCGTCAGTCAGATAATAAAAAATATTAGACACGTATACGTGTTTTCTGCTTTATCATATTAAATTAAAAAATACTTAGATAAAACGCATTAATGTTGAGGAGTGCGGGCTCGCTAAGTCACAACTTATATATATAGGACCAATGGGGTCCGATTCACAGACAGGGACGTTTTTTGACATCGCACCTTCGCGTGGTCCCCTCGCAGTCAAAAGGATAACAAACTATGTATAAAATCTCAAACTCAAACTCAAATTCAAAGCATTTATTTCAATTAAACCAATTACAGGCACTTTTGAATTGTCAAAGAGTCGGTCAGTAGGTAAGTCAGAAAGTTGAAGCTAGTTGCCCATTCCAAAACGTAGATCTATGGAGAAGAACGGGCAAGAAACTCCACGGACACTCTTTTAAATCAAAATATGGTTACAAAATATTGGTTACATCATTCATGTTGAAATTATACATGTGAGAACGATGAACGTTAAAAGCGTCCGTAACAAAAAAATAAAAAAAACAATTCAAAATTAAAATTAAAATAAGCCGTGGCAGCTAAGGTATGACCAGCCTCCACCAACAGCGCCCGTTCACGAACCTGACGTATGGATTCGTTAAATGATCCAACACACGCGCCACCATCAGCGAGGCATTAGTGAGCATGACACACTCTCAGCCGCCAGGGCACATCCAAGTCAAATAAAGACGTACCCAGTAAATGGTAGCTTTAGAGTAGGTACATAGTACTCACACATGTGCTAAGCAATTATACAATACAAAGGTAGCAAGCAGTGACGTCATGCCACATTTTAACTCAATGTATCGCCGTAATCCTTTGATTACGTAAAAAAAGAAAAAATACGCGTCCAATATTTTTTAATAATCTACAGGACAGACAAAAAAAAATTTTGCCACCATCCCCATTATTTCAACACAGACAGCAGAAAAAAATATTAATCTCAGAAACAAGTTATGGACGTCTTCCAACCTATAATGTTCCCACTGCTGGGACACAGGCCTCCTCTCAGTGAGAGAGAGTGGGCTGTAATCCACCACGCGGGCCCAGTGCGGGTTGGTAATGTCACACGTCTTCGAATTTTCAGTTCTAGGACATGCCGGTTTCCTCACGATGTTTTCCTTTACCGTTTTGAGAGCAGTTGTGATGAAATAATTTACACATAGTAAAGCGCCAGTCAGGGTTCAAATCTATGACCTTACAACTCGTAAGTCGCGGTTGTTACCACTGGCCCCAATGGGCCACCACAATGCTCGCAGCCCACAGCTGGGCAAGCGCCTCCGCTTTCTTCTTCCAAACCACTCTTGGTAGGTGCGCTTCTTATATCACTATAATTTACAAACTCAATCAATCAATCTGCCTAGCCTTTTCCCAACTTTGTTGGGGTCGGCTTCCAGTCTAACCGGATGCAGCTGAATACCAGTATTTTACATGAAGCGACTGCCTATCTACCCTCCACAACCCAGTAACTGGATAATACGATACCCCTTGGTAAGACTTTTGGGCTTCTGACGACCCGTAACGACTGTCAAAGATCCATGAATGACAGCCGGGACCAACGGCTTAACGTGCTTTCCGAGGCACGAAGAAGTCTCGGTATGTAAAGATGGTCACCCATCCACGGACCAACCCCGGCAAGCGTAGCGTAACCTGATGGACCGACCCGTGCAGCTGTTAGTACTTAGCCACGACTTTAAGTTACAAAATCTAAAATTAAATTAGCAATAATTAGCAGTACTGTTACTTGCTATGATAAAAATGAAAGGGGTATCGAGCAAAACTTACTTATTCTGATAGAGTCCAACTTTCTGCAGGTGAGGCAGGTTGTAAACTGACAGAGTGGCCGCGTTGGCGACTGCCTCGTGGAAAGCTGAAAACAAAGACACAGTTTTAACTTTAGTTCCACACAGATAAAGTAAGCATGTACAAAACTACACCTCGCTCTGTGCATAGACGCTCACACGCACACATTTACACCAAACTACACCTCCCTAAGTGCACACACGTTTACGAAACCGGCCTCATGTTACTGTAGACAGCGCGATGTCTATTTGGTCTGAGCCTATATCCTGTAAAGTCGTTATAGACATTTTAATAGTTACGAGGCCTTATACGAAATTTTGCCGATTTTTCGTTGATTTACGTAACTTTACAGTGAAAATACTGTATTTCTATAAGTTTTAATGCGTAACATGAAAGATTATTTCAGTTATGAGCTATTTTTAACCGACTTCCAAAAGGAGGAGGTTCTCAATTCGTCGGAGTCGGAACCTTTTTTTTTTATTTTTTTTTTATTTTTTTTTTTTTTTTTATGTAAACTGCTTTGCAAAAAAAACGGGCACCTTACAGTCATTGGCTTTTCTATGGATAATATTAATATTTTTAGTATGTCGTTAGCCTAAATGACTAGAAATTTCTTATTATCATTGAAAATATAGTTTTTAACCCTTAAATCCTGGAATCGGTGTTTTAGTCAATGTAAACAGTAAATCGTGTTAAAATGGAAATTTCTAGGGTATAATTAAATTAAGACTACGAGTATTTTTATGGTATTTAAAAAAAAAAGACATTAAAAAATTAAAATTAATAACGAATATGACCTCTCCTTGCAGCGATTACGGCATTTAATCGTCTTGGCATGCTTTCCACCAGGCTTTTGATGGTGTCCTGTGGAATGTGTTCCCACTCAGCCGAAATCACACGTTTAAGCTCTCTGGTGTTTTGTGGAAGGGGTTGGACAGATCGTACTCGCCTTTTTAGGAGGTCCCAGACGTGCTCAATGGGGTTAAGGTCGGGGCTCCGCGCTAGCCAATCCAGACGACGAATACCGACCTCTTGCATATAAGCATCTACGTCGCCAGAACGGCGGGTCCGAGCATTATCGTCCATGAAATGGCATCTTCACCAATTACAGTCAGTGCGGGCTGTGCATGTTGACAAATTATTCCTGTTATGTACCTTTACGCATTTAGTGAGCCATTTGCAATGAACACTATCTCGGTACGATAGCTGGAAGTTACGCCCGACCAAAACATAACGGACCTTCCACCATAAGGGGTGATTTCTTCAAAACACACGTCGGCATAGCGTTCCCCTGGTCTTCGTAACACTCGCCGACGTCGGTCCTCAGCATTCAGGCAAATTTGAGCCTCATCGGAGAAGAGTACGCTACTCCAGTTACCTAGTGTCCAAGATAGACAATTTCTCGTGAACCTCGGTCGAGCAATCCGGCACTCACGGAGTAAATTGGGGGTCCGCGCTGGTCGTCGACTACGTATATCAACCGCTAAAAGCCTCCTCCTCACTGTCCATAGGCTAACTTGTGCTCCTCGTACCTCTTCAAGGTTTCTTTTGAGGTCTATGTAACTGCATTTGCGATTACTCAATGCCTGAGTCACTAAAAAGCGGTCGTCTCGTGGTTGTGTGCAACGTTTTCTGCCAGAACCTTGCCATCTTTGAACGGAACCTGTCTCTTGGTATCGAGTCCAGGTTCTTTGGACGGTGGAACGACTCACGTTTAACCGCTGTGAGCCGTAACATTGGCTACACCCCACTTCCAGCAGCGCTATAATTTTACCAGCTCTTATTGCTTTTTCTGCCATTATAATCGACACAAAGATATCTGTTTTAAGTCACAATGAGGCAGGATTATGCGACAAACATAAATTATTGTAATAAAAATAACGAGAAGTTAGTTTTAGTTGCCTTATAACCATTTAACCGCAAACCCGCGAATAGTAAGTAAAAAGTCATAAACTGAAAAAGGGATTATTATTTCTAAAAACAACAGTTCTGAATTTGAAATAAACTTTATTTCATACCCAGACTCTTTATTAAGTGCCAGTAACATAGTTTGCCTATTAAAACATCATTAGAACTAAATGATTACCAATAATGTAGAAAAATCCAAACTGCCCGTTTTTTTTGCAAAAGAGTGTATGTTGTTTTAAAATGGCTAGACCGATTTGGATTTTTCTTTTTTTGTTCGAAAGGGTATACGTCCCAAGTGGTCCCATGATCATCAAGTCAGGATCTGATGATGGGATCCCATGGAAATCGAGGGAAACCCTCAAATTTTATGGGCACACTTATATCGATTTGGGTATTTTTTATAGTAACTCGTGCATTTGCTCTCGGAAAGTACCATTCGGTGAACTGGAACTGATGATGAAGACCACAGAGGGCCATCGGAAATACTCAATTATATCTAAGTATATAACAGGTTGCGATTCGATTACTTTAATATGGTTTATGCTCGTCAAAATAATGGTAACGGTGACTTCACCATGAGCTCCATTTCTCCTGGTTCTTACTAGGAGAACTCCTCAACAATTAACGTCCCTGCATCGGGAAAAGCAACATTTTGTAAAACGTGATGAGCAGTTGACATTGGGCTATTGTAACTTAGATAAATTACAAACTGAACCACTAAAAAGTGAAAAATATTTTTTTTTTTACAAAAACAAAAACCGACTTCCAAAAAAAACACTACAAAGTGAAAAATAACTTTAATTTCGGAAGTCGGTGGCAAAAAACTAAAATACAGATCCAAAGACACCGACTTCCGAAATTAAAGTTATTTTTCACTTTGTAGTGTTTTTTTTGGAAGTCGGTTTTTGTTTTTGTAAAAAAGTTTTATTATTTAATTTTGATTAATCGACCTAAAATCGGAAACTTTATTGTAATTTTTTGCTGTAAGAGGTTTAGGACATCACATATTTTACGAATCGTTTTGACGTGCAAAGGGTATGAAAAAATTACAATGTATTCTTGCGAAGTCGTATAAACAATGTATGAATTATTTTTTACCACTTTATTAGAAAAGTTTTGAGTAAAAAATATGTAACTTAGTCAAATTTTGGAGAAAAAGGGGCAAGAATTGCTTTTAATTTCGGCTACTTATAAAGAACTCTCGTTCATAAAATTAAAACAACAGAAATAAACATCGATTCAAAATCTATCCATTTCCTGAAAAAAAACTGCAAATAATATCTTTTAAAACAACCTAAATCTCGCATTAAAAACTCGATGCAAAATAAAAAAATAGTACCTACTTAGCTCATTCAATACATCATAAATTCATAACTGAAATGACCTTTCTAAATACAATATTTTAAAACTTTAAAATCACGTAAAGCAAAATCGGCAAAATTTCGTGTACGGCCTCGGCCTCATAATAAAATTATGAACCACCACAGTACACACGGCTACATATCAAACCATACATTTCTAGTATAAGCTGACCTCTCATTGAACGGAAATCATATACAATGCGAGATCAGCACTATGTCCAAGAATTCACTATATAGTTGGATAAACGGAATTTTTAAGAATTATGGTGGATTCTCAGACATACGTTTCCGCAAAATTTTTTGGGATGGATACACGGAATAACTCCTGAAAATGCTTTTGTATACTTCAAATAAGTATAAAAATACTGAAAAATGCTTGGTGAAACTAATACCTAACGGTTTACAGTAAAAAAATTAGGTGCAGAAAAAACACAAAAAGAATCTCTCCGGCGGGGAATCGAACCCCGGTCTCCCGCGTGACAGGCGGGGATACTTACCACTATACTACCGAAGATATGACGACAGTGGCGAATTTACCGAACTATTGAGGCAAAGTAAAGTTTATACACAACATAATGTAACTTCACGCTTGTATTCGCGAAGGCGTAGGCAGAGATGATGCTAGTACATATTCCACCAGTATATTATAGGGGCTCCCAAAGTAATTTTTGTCAGCAATTATAGTCGATTAAAACTTTAGTTTTTTTAAACACCATTTTTGAGTACACACAGCTACACATCAAGCTATACATTTCCAGTATAAGCTGGCCTCGCATTGTACGGAGATCCTATACAATGCGAGATCAGCTTAAACTGGAAATGTATAACTTGATTATGTAGCCGTGTGTACAATCAATCTGCCTAGGCTTTTCCCAACTATGTTGGGGTCGGCTTCCAGTCTAACAGGATGCAGCTGAATACCAGTATTTTACATGGACCGACTGCCTATCAGACCTCCACAACCCAGTAACTGGGTAATACGATACCCCTTGGTAAGACTGGTTGTCAGACTTTCGGGCTTCTGACGACCCGTAACGACTGTCAAATATCCACGAATGACAGCCGGGACTAACTGCTTAACGTGCTTTCCGAGGCACGGAGGAGTCTCGTTATGTAAAGATGGTCACCCATCACGGACCAACCCCGGCAAGCGTAGCTTAACCTGATGGTTCGACCCGTACGCCCGTACGGCTGTTATTACTTAGCCATGAGCCCAAGCCGAGTGTACATACCAACGAAAAGTTGCTAAATTGAAGAGTAGGTACAACTGTGTCATACAATCTAGTGCTGCAGTATCGACATTGATAGCGATTGTTTTATGACTAGACGGACAAAATTGTTTGATAAGCATGGAATAAAACCGGTCAAGAGCGAGTCGGACTCGCGCACCGAGGGTTCCGTAAACTGAAACTAAAACTCAAAGCATTTATTTCAATAAACCAATTACTGGCACTTTTGAATTGTCAAAGAGTCGGTCAGTTAGTCAGAAAGTTGAAGCTAGTTGCCCATTCCAAACGTAGATCTATGGAGAAGAACGGGCAAGAAACTCCACGGACACTCTTTTGAATCAAGATAAGTATTACAACATCATGGGTACATTATATTTGTTGCTTCTACATGTGAGAACAATGTAAAAAATTACTTAAAACCAAGTTAAAATATAAAATTAAAAATAAGGCCTGGCAGATAAGGCGTACCATCATTTATATTTAATTTTTGTTGATGATATCTGAAAAACTGTGCTATTTAGAGACATCGTTTTATTTTTCCTGTAATCTATACATAAACTTCTATCGCGAAGAATAATTTCAGATTTTTCTCAATGCAAACTTCGAAGATAAGAAGGGGGGAACGGTATTTTTTTTACATTTTTCATCATAAGTTGAAAACTATGCGGCCTAAAAAAAAGAAAAAAATATGTTTGACAATGTACAAATAGCGCTCTTTTATATGATACTCCAAATGCCCTAGTAGCCCCACTTCGAATTTTTAAGACCCCCTTTCAGTCCCTGTTGCAAAAAATATAAATATTTTTATTTCTTTCTTATTTGCAAAATAATTGGGCAAACGTCATATAAAACTGTTCTTTTCAAGTTGATAGCATATAGTTATTGAGATATCCAGCTGTGACGGACAGACAGACAGACTGAGTCCACACCGTAAGGGTTCCTTTTTACCATTTTGGTACGGAACCCTAAAACTCACAAAATTGTCAAGCGATTTTGACCGTTTTGGAGCCCCTTAGGACTTACTGGTATTCAGCTGCATCTGGTTATGGCGAAGGTAGCCCGCGAAATTCAAAATTTCTTACGTTTTTACTTTGCGTTTGCAAGTTATTATTAGGTTGTATGTTGATCTAAATATGATCCGCGGCCGTATCAAATTTTGTAGAATTTATAATAATATAAAAACCGGTCAAGAGCGAGTCGGACTCGCGCACCGAGGGTTCCGTGCCGATTTCTGAAAAAGTGTGCTACTTAGAGACATCGTTTTATTTTTCCTGTAATATTTACATAAACTTCTATCACATAGAATAATTTCAGATTTTTCTCTTTGCAAACTTCGGAGATAAGGGGGTATTTTTTTTTACATTTTTCATCAAAAGTCGAAAACTATGCGGCCTAAAAAAAATAAAAAATAGTTTGAGAATGTGCAAACAGCGTTCTTTCATATGATACCCCACATGCCCTAGTAGCCCCACTTAAAATTTTTAAGACCCCCTAAAAGCCATATTAGTTACGGCCGCGAATAATATTTTAATCAACATACAAGGGGAGGGGGCGGGGGGGCTAAAACGGCCACTTTGGCAGAATCATAATAGGATAATGGTATTATGAATCATATTTGAAATCGTAAAACGGTCACAAACTGACAATTCATAATTCTGCGTACAATTCATAGCACGCAATTCATCTGTTTGACAGTTTTGTATGGAGATTTGTAAAATGGTTCACAAATTATGAATTGCTATTGAAGTTTAATGTCAAATAGCACAATCATAATAAATTGCTGGGAATTCAGGAAATGAATCGCTTTTAGAGGAATTGCTTAATGTGGCCGTTTTAGGCCCCCTGACACTGACTTGCAAATTGCAAAAAACGCAAGAAAATTCGTCGAGGCCGACCCCAACATCGCTGGGAAAAGGCTAGGCAGTTTGATATTTTTTTAATGAAAAGCAGTAAGTAGACTTACCAGGATTAGCGCCATCCCTGAACAGCTGCGGCTGCTCGGAGTACTGCAGGTAGTACTGCACGTGCGCCATCTCGTGGTGCGTGGACACCAGGTCCTGCATCGTCACTTCCGTGCATTGCTTGATTCTGGGGACGAGATGATGACATGGATGTAAGCAGCTGTGGTGGAGGGGGATTTGAAGGGTGCTGACCAATGACATTATACCTACATCTAGACGTTGCCATGATTACAGTGTCAAGAGTGGAAGTGAGACACATATATACGAAATAATTAGGAAAATTGAGACAAAGCATTGTATCTTCTGTCCCTTACGGCGTGCCGTATTTTTGCATGGCAAAATTTTGAATGTTAGCCAAACAAAGTACTTTCACAAAATTTATCTTGCGTCGATTAATTTGTATTGACATGGGTTTCAGTCCAAAATATGGATGATTTCTTACGTTAAACCTCATTTCTCATACCACATAACCTAGAAAAAGTATAATATTGCTGTCTCATGACCGGCCACGCGGTGGCTCGATCTGAAGGTGCTAACCTCAGAAAAACGACTATTGTTATTGTTCTGTGGTGCTAACGTAAGGCGGAGATTTCTTGAAAACGGTCTAAAAAGTGTTTTTTTAAAGCTGTGTATCACATAAACCGTAAATAATTTTGACAAATAAAAAAATACCTATGATATTTTCAAGTTCTTTTCGCATACAATGATGGAACTCAAAACATAATTAAACATACTTTAATGCACCAAAAAAAACCTTCAAACATACATCTTAATAATCTATAAAAGCTGTTTATCCCTTCATTAACAATTATAATTATAATTAAAAATATACCATGAAATGTCAAATGCCAAACTACATCCAGTGATGGATTACTTTTTATTAAATAGTTGATTTCTAATTTTATACGATTTTATTTGCACTTTTTCGACATAATTCCGGTGCGCGTGAGAATCTTCTATCTCGTGCGTCAAACTAGACAGCCATAAAGCCATTTCACTTACACACCGAGCTAAACCAAGCTTGGAACCAGGGCCTTAAATGATGTCAAAAGCAGCGCAGAAATCGGGTTTTTCTCGTGGTCCTACTATTTTGTCCTACCAGTCAGTAGCTCCACGAGGGTATGTTTGCTGTTGGTCCTACTGCAGTGTTGAAACTAAAATACATATACCTCCTGTATAAAGAAATTGACTAGGTGTGGGGCGTGTGGGCTTTGGCAACTTGTTATAAAAGTTTATAAGAAATAGCTATAATGGTGCTATTGCGTGAAAGGTGAAAGTTTGTGAGTGTGTGTGTGCGTGTTTGTATGTTTGTTACTTCTTCACGCTCAAACGGCTGGACCGATTTGGATGAAATTTGGTATGTAGATAGCTTATACCCTGGATTAACACATAGGCTACTCGCGGGTGAAATTGCGAGGCGCAGCTAGTTTATAATTTTTGATTTGATTTTATTTATTTTAAAAAGACAGAGGAATTTTATTAAACAATATACAAATTAACACTATACTAGTACTAAAGTAAATGACTAACTAAATATACAAATAAATATAAAAACAAAAGGACACTTAGGCGTCGAAGTACTCGTCCGCATCGATGTCATCCGGAATGTCATCATTTTAATTTTATTTATATTATTAATTAATTTCCAATCTTGTAAATATTGATCACGTTCATGAGTCTGAAGTTCGTGGCACTATGGCCCGGCTTCCTCCAAAATCTACTTACGGTCCAGATGGCATACCACAGTACTTGGTTAAGGATTGCTGCGAAATTTTCAAATTGCCCTTGCAATTTATCTTCAACCTGTCTATAACAACAAACATATATCCGACGGAGTGGAAAACATCCAAAGTTCTCCCAGTACATAAGAGCGGTCCAAAAAGTGACATTAAAAATTACAGGCCAATAGCTGACTTATCTACATTCGGCAAAGTATTTGAATCGGTGCTATATAAACAAATATTTAAGAAACTGCAACGGTGGTTCGCGGAAGAGCAGCACGGATTCCTCCGAAATTGCTCAACTACGTCTAATCTGCTTAACATTACTACACTCTTAGCCAAAAACATTAAGGACAAAAGGCAGATCGATGTAGCCTATTTTGATTTCCAGAAGGCCTTTGACCGGGTTGACAGCGACATACTTCTGGGTAAACTGGCATTGGCAGGTTTCTCTGTGTCATCGCTAAAATTCTTCGCGAACTATCTACATGACCGCAAGCAATTTGTAGCATACAAAAATCCCAATTCGGAGCGCTACTCAGTCACTTCTGGCATAGGGCAGGGCACTAACCTCGGGCCCCTTTTTTTTTCTAATAGTGGTTAACGATCTTCCCACGCATGTAAAACACTCCACAGTCTTAATGTATGCCGATGATGTCAAAGTTGCTCTTCCAGTGGCTAACTCTAGTGATACTGCCACTCTTCAACGTGATATTGACAACGTTCACTCTTGGAGCACTTTACACAACCTCAACCTAAACATTAGTAAGTGCGTGGTCATGACCTATTCTAAAGCTACACAACCTATACATAACATATACATGCTGAACAATGAGCCCCTGAAGCGTGTATTAACTGTGCGCGATCTGGGTGCTCACTTTGATCCACACCTTACATTTAACCAGCACATAATACAGACCTGCAACAAATCCCGCAAAAACTTGGGTTTTGTCTTACGTCAGGCCAAAATTTTCACTAATCGTCAAGCCCTAACCATACTATACAACTCGTTCATTCGTAGTTTGCTAGAGACTAACAGTGCAATCTGGAACCCCCATGAAAAGTTGTACACACTGGTCATCGAAAAGGTTCAGAAGTCTTTTGTCCGCTACCTTTACTTTAAGCTTTATGGGTATTACCCGTACATGTACCCAACACCATTTGTGCTGGGTATGGTGGGGTACCAAAGTTTAGAAGTAAGGAGAAATATTAGTCTGGTAAAATATTTCATCCGCCTAATTCGTGGTACCCACTTCAATTCCTCTTTACTACAATACATCTCCTTTAACATCCCACTACCCATTAGACACACACTTCGCCCTCGCCAACGTCCTCTATTCTCTCAATACCTCAATCCAGTTCCCTATCCCTTAGGACCAGTCCTTTGTACCAAGCCCTAACCTATATTAATAACATTTTGCTATATGATGTATCCTCAGATGTCTTCGCGAGTACTGAACTGAGATTCCTGAACACTGCTACTCGATACTTTGAGTCCATTGCTACTCCCAGTACAATCTCCTTGGAGTAAAAAAATCAGATTGTATCATGTTTTATACTTAATATTATTTTAATTCCAATTTTATCCTAATTGTACCTACATTATATACTAATTTTATCTAATTGTCTACTTTTATCTAATTCTATCTAATTTTATAAATTTTTTCTCAAGTTTTAATCTATTTTGTTCAATTTAATTTATCAATTAATTTATCAATTTTTTTTCAAGTTTTAAATGTTTAGTGTATGTTGTCTATAATGTTCTTATTTAATATAATTTTATGATTGTATTAGTACTAGTACCTATTGATTGACCGATAACTTGTATGTGTGGTGAAAACTGTAAGTATAAGTTGGTTGTTTTTAAATAAATAAATAAAAAATAAAATTTGAACTTATTTTATGATCAATGGATTGAAATAAATGATTTTTGATTTGATTTGATTTGATTTATAATATTAGTAAGATAGTTTAGTTGTTATCACCAACGTCAGGTAGGATGCCCTCAGGATAGGTGGACCTACAGTCATCGCAGGGTGGCTGGTTGCCGAGAATCGAGCTGAATGACGTGCTATTGGAGAGTCCTATGTCCTGCAGGCTGATGATAGAGATAGTGTTTACCTATAGTCGATCCTGTTGCACAGGTCCCAGGCGCTGGCTGTGCACTGCACACTGCGCTGTGCAGGCCGCACCAACATGGAGCCGCGCCAGAACTCGGGAGGGACTGGTTTTAGGCCCATTGATGTGTAGAACTCTTCGGCCATTTGGAACATTCTGCAAAAAAAAAAAAACCGGTCAAGAGTCGGACTTGCGCACCGAGGGCTCCGTTCCGTGTTTACTGATCTGCCAACACCATACAGCGATGACGTCGTGAAGCTCCAACCGGCCGGAACGCTGCGCTGACGGTGGCGCCTCTAGCGTGAATGTTTTGAATGTGTAACATTACACAATGAGTAGATCTCTGCTCCGCGCACCCCTTTCACCCATCCGCTAACATCTCCCCTCGCTCCCTTCTTACCGCGCAGGCGATACGCGAGTTAAACGGTCGGCCTATAATAGCACACCAATATGGAAAGCCGTGTGGAAGGAACGTTGTAATTAATTGTTTCTGCAAAAATATTGTTAAAAGTCATTAAATCTTATAACTGCATTGTAGCCTCAGTAGTACTTAATTCGTTTCCCATCCACCGCACACACTCGTCGCATAAATATACGAGATCTTCAAATAAAGGACAGCAAGCAGCCATAAATACCCGTTAAAATCGCGGGGCTAGCGAGGTGCCCTAACATTCCGATTTCTGAAAAAGTGTGCTATTTAGAGACATCGTTACGTTTTACTTAAACTTCTCAATCAATCTGCCTAGCCTTTTCCCAACTATGTTGGGGTCGGCTTCCAGTTTAACCGGATGCAGCTGAATACCAGTATTTTACATGGAGCGACTGCCTATCTGACCTCCACAACCCAGTTACTGGGTAATACGATACCCCTTGGTAAGACTGGTTGTCAGTCTTTCGGGCTTCTGACGACCCGTAACGACTGTCAAAGATCTACGAATAACAGCCGGGACCAACGGCTTAATGTGCTTTCCGAGGCACGGAGGAATCTCGGTATGTAAAGATGGTCACCCATCCACTGACCAACCCCGGCAAGCGTAGCTTAACCTGACGGATCGACCCGTGCGGCTGTTATTACTTAGCCACGAGCTCCTCTTACTTAAACTTCCTTTTACTTAAACTTCTATGACATAGAATAATTTCAGACCTTAGATGTAGGTGGGCTGGTTGGAATAACCCCCGACGGCCGCCATGGCTCACTTACACTGGTCCACATGAAGGACTAAGTGCGGAAACTAAATCTTTAACATAGAACAACCTTACAAAACTGGCGAAAAGTGTATCATCTTTGTGCGAATATTTTACCTGAGCGGAGTGAATCCCTGCCTCAGCATCTCAGCCGTGACGTCAACGTTGGGCGACTGCGGGAACGGCATCACGAGGTCCATGATCGACTTCCAGTTCTGTGCCCACATGTTACCTGGTGACAACGCAAAAAAGAAGATTTTTTTTTATTCTTAAATTTTTAAGAGGCTTTTATCCACAGTGGCATGTCAGCCTCATCATAACTTAAACTATTCTAAACTACATATAAAAATACAATAAAATAAAAACTTTTTTACAAAAACAAAAACCGACTTCCAAAATAAACACTACAAAGTGAAAAATAACTTTAATTTCGGAAGTCGGTGTCTTTGGATCTGTATTTTAGTTTTTTGCAACCGACTTCCGAAATTAAAGTTATTTTTCACTTTGTAGTGTTCTTTTTGGAAGTCGGTTTTTGTTTTTGTAAAAAAGTTTTTATTTTTCACTTTTTAGTGGGTCAGTTTGTAATTTATCTAAGTTAAAATAACCCAATGTCAGCTGCTCATCACGTTTTACAAAATGTTGCTTTTCCCGATGCAGGCCCGTTAATTGTTGAGGAGTTCTCCTAGTAAGAACCAGGAGAAATGGAGCTCATGGTGAAGTCACCATTACCATTATTTTGACGAGCATAAACCATATTAAAGTAATCGAATCGCAACCTGTTATGTACTTAGATATAATTGAGTATTTCCGATGGCCCTCTGTGGTCTTCATCATCAGTTCCAGCTCACCAAATGGTACTTTCCGAGAGCAAATGCACGAGTTACTATAAAAAATACCGAAATCGATATAGGTGTGCCCATAAAATTTGAGGGTTTCCCTCGATTTCCATGGGATCCCATCATCAGATCCTGACTTGATGATCATGGGACCACTTGGGATGTATACCCTTTCGAACAAAAAAAGAAAAATCCAAATCGGTCTAGCCATTTTCGAGTAATCGGGGAACATACATAAAAAAAAAAAAAAGAAATAAAAAAAAAGGTTCCGACGAATTGAGAACCTCCTCCTTTTGGAAGTCGGTTAAAAAAATATTAATTCTTAAAAAAATATGTAAGTAGGTCTGCTATCTCAGGTGAAGGTTGCGCTAAAACTTTTACGTAAGGACCAATATCATATTTACCACCTTTAACCATACTCAACAGAGTCTCTCTTTCCTTCTTTGTGTTAGAACACTCCATCAGTATATGGTGAACATCTTCAACCGTTCCGCGTGTTTCACAAGTAGGCGAATTAACTTTGTTTATCAAATAACCGAACTTGCGGGATGGGTAGTGACCAGAGCGTAATCTATGAAGCAGAACAATATGATACCTACTCATTTCTTTAATAGCAAACCACGGTATTCGAAGAGGCTGATATTGTATAGTTTTATACCAAATACCCTTTTCCCTACTTCGTTCGCCAAAGTACCTACTCTTTAAATTTATCATAGCAAACTGTTTTGCATTTACGTAAATGTTCTAAATAATTAGGTACTATATCAAATTCTTAGATGATGACAAGAAGAAAAAGAAGATAAGAAGATCCGATGTAGTGACAAAAATTAACACGTTCACGGACACAAAACCATTCTCAATAATTTGTGATATGGCACACAAACTTTCCATACAAAGTGTCATCACGTCTGGATTGCCACATTACTCCTTTTTAAAAGTATGTGTTGCGGCAGTAACGGTCAGAGACGTAATCGCCTGTAGGCGGACGTGTTCTTTCAGTGTTTGCGTGACAGAGGTAACTTGTGTGCACGCGCAGGAGTGTTTGCTGTGGCACTAGCGGTCTGTATTATAGCCTAGAACTGCACAGAGTCATATCTTTCCTGTAAATGCTATGGGAAATAGTCGGCCGTGGACGGAATTCTACTTTTGGTGTATTTTAAATCGCTGCCTACAGCCGTAGTGCCATATTATGAGGGCCATGTTAAATGTGACTGGAAATGCCGGAAGGGGACGCCCTAGGAAGACATATAGTTTATTTATTTATTTATTTAAGGAAAAACAAACAGTAGCACAATAGGAAGCAATTCAAATAATCTTAAATATTACATTTTAACAATTATGCTACCCACTACGTTCTCCACAGATTACAATTTAGAGTATTTAAAACTAGCTAGAAACACAGATAACAATATAAACCTCGAAACTTATACATATATTTTTAAATTAATGAAGGAAAGAAAAAAAAAAGGAAAAAGTTAATTTGTTAATTTGACCTTAATGGTCTGGGCCCCAGTCTGCTATTTTTTACATTCCAACACGATCCCATTGTCACTGCATTGTCATTTTGCTAAAAGTTCGTAATCTGTTAAATTCATAATTTCATACAATGGAGTGTCAGTGGTTGATCATTGGAAAGTCATAATGACGCCATTATGACGCCATTACATTAGTAGATTACCAAACTTGTCAAAATCAACCATTATGAAATCAATGATAGACCATTTTGACACTATTGTAATAGCAGACTTGAGGCCCAGGTGCGTAGTACTAGCAACCGGCGCGTGTGTGACCAGATGTATGAACGTAAACGAGACAAAAGGAGTAAGGATCGTAGCAGATGCCGTTCTGTAGTTTCTGCCTACCCCCGTGGGAAGAAGGCTTGAGTTTATGTACAATCAATCTGCATGCCTTTTCCCAACTATGTTAGGGTTGGCTTCCAGTCTAACCGGATGCAGCTGAATACCATTATTAATACATGGAGCGACTGAGTTTCTGTACGTAAAACTAAAATAATATAGAAGACTGGGTTTTATGGAGCAAAGCTCTAAATGGGTGTGATAGAAATAGGAAATGAAGTAAGTTTTGGGTAAGATATACCTAACATTTACCTACCTTTTTAAAAGCCTATATAATCTATAGTAAACTCTTCCTATTGATATAAAAAAGCCAAGTGCGTGTTGGACCACGCCCAATTAAGGGTTCCGTAGATGAAAAGAATTTATCCCAAAGCAGTAAAGTCACCCGGGGCTATTGTAACCAGGGGCAAATGTAACTAGTTGATTAATCCTAGACAGCATGGAAACGCAACAATAACGAGTTATCTCTATCCGTTACATTTGCCCCCTGGTTACAATAGCCCCCGGTGAACTTAATCCCAAAAAATTTTTTTTTATGTGATAAAATTACAAATTAACAATTTTCGTTTACTTGTGCTGTGAGACCTTGCTTCTTGCCAAATTTCATGATTCTAGGTCAATGGGAAGTACCCTATATAGGTTTTGATTTACTTACGAGTATCAAAATATGTCGCCTAAATGCCATTTCTTATTGCGTTGAGGTAGAAGCTTGACTTTTTAAGAACTCCAACTTAATACTAATTTCAACTTTGTACCTCTACACGTTCCTGAGAAAAACGGCCTTGACAGGCTGATAGACAGACAAACGGACAACGAAGTAATCTTAAAAGGGTACCATTTTTTTCCTTTTGAGGTACGGAACCCTAAAAAGAAAACTATTATAGTAGAGACTTACCCAATAAATGTGCAGGTATCGGACCATCAGAGCGCACGCTGGTCTCCCCGTACCGCTGCAGCAGCCTCCTCCTCACGTAAGTGAACAGCTGCTTGTAGAGCGGCTGTATCTGGTTGTACATCTCTTCGACGCTGGCCCTGAAGGACTGGTCTTCATATGCTGCTCGCATTTGGTCGCCAGCGTCTCTGTATCCTGAGGAAAGTACAGGTTTTTTGTAGTAATACAGGGTTTTGGGCTAAACGAGGGACATACTCTAACGGTGTGTGTAGTACTCGTGAAAATGAACAACTTTTACCATGGAACTAACCCTGAAATATGAAAAAAAATATATAAATAGTGCCTTATTATTTAGATTTATTTATTTATTTATTACATTTGGGAAAACAAACAGGTAGTATACTAAGCATAAACAGTGTTGTCTTACAATTAAAACTTTACAAATATACTACCCACAACATTTTCCACGGATACTTTACTACATTACATATTAAAAACAAGCTACTAGCAAACAATAACTGTAGCAGGGCTTATTAATGAAAAAGAAGTTAAAAGGAAAAAAAAAGAAAAGATAAACAATATTCTCTATAGATTTCTGAGGTTATCAGACTTTCGGTCTTCTGACGACCCGTAACGACTGTCATATAGATCCACGAATGACAGCCGGGACCAACGGCTTAACGTGCTTTACGAGGTACGGAGGGGTCTTGGTATGTAAAGACGGTACAGACGCCAGCACGTCAAGCCACCCGAAACTGTCAAATTTTCCCAAGCAACCTTGAACCTAATGTTATAGCGATAAAGATGAAAATCTATTAAAGAAATTTGACAGATTTTAGTAGCTAGATGTTCTGGCGTCTGTACCTTTCATCTCGAAAAAAGTACTTAGTTCCCAAGGAAAACAACAATAACGTTCTTATGATAATAGATGGCGCCACGTGTCTTTTCGAATCATGATTGAATTATATTATTATAAGCAGAGAACAACACGAATTGATTGTCAAATTCTAAATAAACGCTAGCGAAGCCGCGGGAAAAAGTTAGTAAACTTATAAAGCACGTACCGGTAGCCACAGCCGCCTGATTAGCCAACTGCACATATCTCATGAACCGATTCCTCAATTTCGGGCCCGTTTGATCCCGAAAACTCTTCCAAACATACAGCAATTCACTTTCAATCCTGGAATGTGCTAAAATCCTGGATATCTCAGGATCCAACTGCATATCACAGTAGTTAGATTCCGTGGATTCTGTGTATGGTTGGTAGTGCTGGTACGGTTGGTTTGCCAGTTGGTAACCCTGGTTCATGTCCTGGTATTCGTTGCTGTAAGGGATCCTTGGTATGTGAGGGTCGTAGGGCTTTTGGCCATAGGGACAGATTTTCGCCGAGTTGTAGATTTCTTTCATTTCTGATATTAGTTGTTGGAGCTGGAATGGAAGGTTTTACAAATAAGTATTGCATGGATTTGCAGAATTGAAATGAAATGAAATTGTTTATTCTGTAAATAGGATATCGAAATCACTTTTACACGTCATATTTTTTTTTTTAATAAGCTATATGAAGTCGACATTTCCTATCTGACTAGGTACCCTGAGAAGAAATGGCGAAACAAACTCAAGGGTGAAAGTCTCTTTTAAAGTCCAGACATAATCTTGGTCAGATCATGTGAGGACCGTGTAGATCCATGTCTGAAATGGTCTTTTGAGGAATTGAGCATAATCAGCATATAATGTTCCCACTGCTGGGACACAGGCCTCCTCTCTTCAAGAGGGAGTGGGCCGTAATCCACCACGCGGGCCCAGTGCGGGTTGGTAGATGTCACATGTCTTCGTATTTTTAGTTCTAGGATATGCCGGTTTCCTCACGATGTTTTCCTTCGCCGTTTTGAGAGCAGGTTCGTGAAATAATTTACACAAAGTAAAGCGCCTGTCGGTGTTCAAAGAACCTACAACTCGTAAGTCGTGGCCGTTACCACCGCGCACCGGGGCACTGCTCTCTGATGCAAGTGCAACTATCGTTATTGAATTATCTGAAGACGAAAGGAAGAAGTTTCGTGTGTGGTTTTTAACAGCTAATACGATTCATGTAGTCAATAATATGTCCTCCTAGTCCATCTTGTATTCGTATAAAAGCAGGACGTTGCATACCCGGCTAGGTATCTTCGAGGATGTATTGATGATTTGCATGTTTAGTATGTAGATAATAAAATAATAATAAATATATATCCTTGGACATTTCACACAACGCCATCTAGTCCCAAGCTAAGCAACCTAATGCTTGTGTTATGGTAACGAGATGGCTGATAAACTACTTATATACATTTTTTTTTTGTAAATACATGCATATTATAGATAGAAAAACACCCAGATAAGATAAAGCAAAAAATACGTGTCTAATATTTTTTTATCATCTGAATGACGCACTAAATACATTTTTTTTTACCCAGGAAATCCTTGGAAACATTTCGCTGAAAAGGTCTTCAAGTACCTCCAGGTATACCTTACCTCAGAGTACTTATCATCAGGCAAGGCCGCCCTGCTAGCCTGCACGATCTTCATCAGCTGCCGTCTCCCCTGAGGGTCCGACAGCCTGGAGGAGTCATAAGCAGCTGCCTTCCTCCAGGAGAGCCTCTCGAACTTGGAGCTGAGAGCCAGCTCCTCCAGCATACGGCGACGATTGTACTCCGTGATATTGGTAACGAACTTCCATTGGGACATTGTTACTCTGGAATAAGATTGAGGAATTTTGAGGGAAAGAATTTATGAGAGAGAATTTAGAATAGATAAGATGTTTTCGAGGAAAACCTTTATAAAACACGAATGGAGTCACGATTCCCAACGATTGTGATAGACGCAATGAGATTACACTTTTGTATTATTCCTGGCCCTGCCCGTTATGACATACGGTGCTGAAACGTGGACACTAACAGTCGGGCTGGTCCACAAATTCAAGGTCGCTCAGCGCGCTATGGAGCGGGCTATGCTCGGAGTTTCTTTGAAGGATAAAATCAGGAATGAAGTTATCCGGAATAGAACCGCAGTAACCGACATAGCTTGGGGAGTAAGCAAACTGAAGTGGCAGTGGGCTGGCCATGTTTGTCGAAGGACCGATGGCCGGTGGAGCAGACGAGTTCTGGAGTGGAGACCGCGTATCGGCAAGCGTAGTGTGGGACGCCCCCCAGGTACATGGACCGACGACCTGAAGAAAGTGGCTGGGACAGACTGGATGCGGAAGGCGGAGGACAGGGTGTTGGGGCACAGCCTGGGAGAGGCCTGTGTCCAGCCGTGACTGCGATAGGCTGAGTTGATTGATTATTCCTGGTAATCAAGCGAAAAGTTTTGTATCCTAGAGCTTTATGTGTCTGCAGCCATAGCAGGAAATTCCTCTCACCAAATGTTGCTGTGTCCGACAGGTAGGGTTGCCAACTTTTTCTAGAAGAAATAGAGTTTAATTGATTTTAGAGAGGGTCAATAAAGAGTACAGATTATTAAAAAGAGTACCATTTATTGAATCCTAAGACGACCCGCTGACCAATAAAATAAAAATGAATTTTTTAGCACTTTACCTACATACTTAACAATTTTTTATTGTTTTTAAAAGAATTTTATGACCCCAAACATCCCAATTCTAAGTTAATATAGGATCAGGAGCTCATTTTTAATCAATTTTAATGAAGCCCTTGTTCAGCTCTTCTTGCCACTTCACTTTCATGGCTGGCATCAGTGAAAATTATGCCAAAAATGACAATTTATGTTAAAAGAGTATTTTAGCGTACCTACTCTATTAGTGTTATAGATTCTAGAGTACACCTACAAGAAAATGAGTACAATACTCTATTTTAGAGTACGGTTGGCAACCCTACCGACAGGGTCCATAATTATTGATTATTTTACTTTATTACACCATTTAGTTAATAATATGGAATGCAATAAAGAATTGAGTATTGAGAAATGATTCTTGGCCCACTCATTGAAAACTTACGATACACACTTGCTCCCAATTGATGTGTCGAAAGTCCGTCCATAAGATCCGTATTTCACTGGTAGTGCAGACCGTACTATGACATGAAAAAATATCATGGATCTATCATGATTCCAGTGTGAGAGAGGGACGGAGCTATATACGACCTATAACACCATCCTTTTTTCTTAACGGAACCATGATGATCTTTTTTAACGCTAAAATGCATGGCGCTACCCCGCCCAAAACCTTTCGATAGTACGTTATTCAAAGGCTATAATATACAGGTTGATTTTTTAATGACCAGCCAAATTTTCACAGGGTGTTCTACCCATGAATATGAACAACTTTCACTATGAGACCAACTTTGAAATCACGAAAAAAAAACGAGCGGTTTCCTAGAAAAGTTCAATACCTACTCGATCAAAATGTATGAAACAGCTGATATTTTTTTTGCGATTTCAAAGTTGGTTCCATAGTGAAAGTTGTTCATATTCATGGGTAGAACACCCTGTGAAAATTTGGCTAGTCATTAAAAAATCACCCTGTAAGTATAACTCATTAATTAAGAGTAAATAATAAACTACATCGAAAGGCACATATTAAGGCGAGTAGTGAAGACAACTAGTGCCACCATTGAGAAAAAAAGTCATAAGTACCTACTGGAGATAATTATGGAACATTTTGAAATTGCCTATCCGTCCAACTGCGAGAGGGACTACGATGTCCGATGTCAAAATCGTTCCCTGTCTGTGAATCGGACCCCAGTGGTCGCCCACAAAAAGCAAAATGGCCGTCACAATGCACAGGCTTAGTCAGATGAGGTAGAATTTTTTGTACAGTCGAGTTGATTAAATTGGCCGGTTCAGGCATCAAAAAAATATGAACATCAAAAAAGTTCATAATATTGTGCCAGCTATAGCTGTTGTCATCATCGTTAAATTGTGGTCAAGATTTAGATTCATTAAGGCCCTGGTTCCAAGCTTGGTTTAGCTCGGTGTGTAAGTGAAATGGCGTTATGTCTGTTTAGTTTGACGCACGAGATAGAAGATTCTCACGCGCACCGGAATTATGTCGTAAAAGTGCAAATAAAATCGTATAAAATTAGAAATTAACTATTTAATAAAAGGTAATCCATCACTGGATGCAGTTTGGAATTCGACATTTTATGGTATATTTTTAATTATAATTAGAATTGCTAATGAAGAGATAAACAGCTTGTAACGATTATTAGGAGGTATGTTTAAAGATTTTTTTGGTGCATTAAAGTATGTTTAATTATGTTTTGGCTTCCATCACTGTATGCGAAAAGGACTTGAAAATATCATATTTTTTTACATGTCAAAATTATTTACGGTTTATGAGATACACAGCTTTAAAAAACCACCTTTTTGATTGTTTTCAGGAAATCTGCGCCTTAATATACAGGGTGATTGGAAGATGGGTGCAAAGCTTTAAGGCGAAGATAGTCCAGACAATTTAGAATCATTTAAGCCATGGTTGTCTTAAACGAAGTCGAAGTTTTAACCTAATTTTTGTGATTTTTTTCAAAAACTCCCAAAATTTTAACTAAACTGCCTATTTATGGCCAAATTGAATGATATAAAAATTCATTTTTATTTAATTTAATTAAAGTAATGTGTAAGCAATATAACAAAACATGATTTTAGGTCTTTAATTAGACTGCCTAAAGGGGAATGCCTGAAAAATGCTTGAAATAGACAGAAACTACTTACAGTCCTTAATTCTATTTAGAATAAATTAGGTATAATGAAATAATTCTCAAGTTTGTATACCTAGGGTGAAAATATAACGATCTTTAAAATATTTAACTTGATATCCGTCTAATTCCTTCTTATTTTATCATGGAGGTCAGTGTTTATTTGACATGAGTAATCGACATTCAGCCAAACAGGAATCGTCAAATAATCTTTAACGAACTATTTTATAGAATTATTGCACAGTTATCATTCATTTAATATAATTCGACCTATTTATACCGTAAATCTAATTAAAATAATATATGCATGTCAATATTAATTAAAATCAAATTATTTTCAAAATAGAAAACGTATCGTAGGCTGTATGCATCATAATGTCCTTTGCCTTACTGACACTTTGACATTACTGCATTTAATTTTTTCGATTGTTGATTTGATCGATTCATGGTTTTGCGTTTGCGACTTGAGTTACTAGTATATTACTTTTTAGTATATTTAACGACGACTTTGGCCATTTTTTAAGGATTTTGATTTTACTTCTGTACACGTTACCCATTTTTGAACACGGGCTTAGATTGGACCCGCCGAAACTTCGACTCGGCTTTTTGACGACGGACCTGAACCTGCTTTATATTATACGACGCTGCTATTATTTCGGACTTGTGCCGTGTTTATTTAAAAATGGATAGAAACGTACACTGTGTTAATTGCTATCTCGATATTGCATCGATGAGACGTAATCTCGTAATCAGTGCAAAATGATGAAGTAAGTCGTTTAATACAGGCATGGATAACACCACAAGCTGTAAGTACTGAGATTCCCTAGGTGTCGTGCCTATTTATGTTGAACGCACTGACATACAACAATAAGTACATTATGTTTTGTTCTTTTTCACAGGTTGACCAAGACAGTGTTGTTTGTGATGCATGTCTAAGATTAGCAATTCAAACTATCACCGAGACACCAGGAACCAGTCGACCAGATAGTCGACAAGTAGGCATATATAGCATCGTTATTGTAACTGCCTAGTGGGACGGCGACTGTGCTCATACAATGTCAATAATATGGTACTTAGCTGGCCCCGGTACCAATCCAATATCTATCCTCCTGCACAGTTTCTTTATGATATATTAGTGGTTTTTAATGATGATTAAAACATTTAAATGCTGTTTTGTTGTATAATTATTGCCTATTAATTCTTAACCTTGACTTAACCTATATTTTAGAAAAAATGATTGGAACTGGCTTCTACCTAGTTTTTTGATAATTATTGAATTTGTAATGGATTCCCTACGATTTGTAGTGCAATTTGGCGTATATTTCATTGTTGTCCATTTCAAGCATTTTTTTGTGTGGCTGATGGGCAATTCCCTTTAAAATTTCTCCCTCAAATTGGTTTGTAGGTCCTAATTTCAATAATTTGTAAGTTATCCACGTAAATGATACCTCAAAAGAAAGACAACCATGGCTTAAATGGTTCTAAATTGTCTGTACTATCTTCGCCTGAAAGCTTTGCATCCATCTTCCAATCACCCTGTATGTATATGACTGCTCTTCTTCTTCTTCTTTCTCAGTAACGTGAATACAGGCTCTAAACGAAAAGTCGAAAAAGCAAAAGCAGTCACATATTAATGAATCAAAATCTTGACCACAATTTAATGATGCTTATAGTTGTCACAACTTTATGAACTTTTTTGATGTTCATATATTTTTGAATTTTAAGATTATAAGATTATTATATATTTTTGAAGCCTGAAAAGGCCAATAAATAATGAACTGACCAAAAAAATCAACACAACCTACTAGATTCGACGCCTTAATTTGTGTCAGATGGGGTAAATCAGGTGAGGTCAAAAAAAAAATGAACCACATAGTGAGCATAGGAAATTTCAAAATGTTCCATAATTATCTCCAGACTTATAATTTTTTTCTCAATGGTGGTCAGGTGAGGTTAAAAAAATTCTACCTCATAGTTAGCATAGGAAATTTCAAAATGTTTCATATCTCCAGACTTATGATTTTTTTCTCAATGGGCTACCATTGAGAAAAAAATCACGAGTTGGCGTCACTATACTCGCCTTAAGTTCTCGAAACGTACAGACGCCAGCACATCAAGCTACTACAATCTGTCAAATTTCTTTAATATCTGGATTTTAATTTTTATTGCTAAAGCGTTAGGTTCAAGATTGATTGGGAAAATTTGATTTTTTCAGGTGGCTTGACCTGCAAGCGTCTGTACTTGTTACCGCTATATTTTTGGAGGTTGTGAAGATCCTAAGAAACCTTACCTGTAGCACATTCCAGAAGCTTCTCTGTCATACTCCCGAAGAAACTGGGATGCCTCTGCTGTATTTGTGTTGACCCCCTGAAAATTGGTTTTGATTTAAAGGCCTCGTTTTGTGTTGTGGTAGTAAGCACGGGTCCTGGGTTCAATTCCCAGGTTGAGTATTTATTTTTGGTTTATCTAAGTATTATTAATTTCTTTTTAGCACCCAACGCGTGGCTGGATATAGGCTCGGATAGGGACAATAGGGTCGCCTCTTATTTCATTTTTTTCTTTTTTTTTTTTTTAACATTAACATACAGGGTGGAAGGGACATCGACTCAAAAACGGTTCCCACTTATTCAGTAGGTACGTTATTCTGAACCCCGAGCTTGTGGCTAAGTAATAACAGCCGTACGGGTCGATCCGTCCGGTTAACCTACGCTTGTCGGGGTTGGTCCATGGATGGGTGACCATCTTTACGTAGCGAGACTCCTCCGTGCCTCGGAAAGCACGTTAAGCTGTTGGTCCCGGCTGTCATTCGTGGATCTTTGACAGCCGTTACGGGTCGTCAGAAGCCCGAAAGTCTGACAGCCAGTCTTACCAAGGGGTATCGTATTACCCAGTATAAACTGGGTTGTGGAGGTCAGATAGGCAGTAGCTCCATGTAAAATACTGGTATTCAACTGCATCTGGTTAGACTGGAAGCCGACCCCAACATAGTTGGGAAAAGGCTAGGCAGAATGACGTCATTCTGAACCCCCTATACAGGGTGTAACAAGACACATCACAAAGCCGTCAACTACGCATACTGTACATCTAACTAAGAAGCTTTGCGCAAAAATTATTGCTGGGAAATTACTTTTATTTTACGGTAAGTCTTATATAAAAAAACCAGTTTTTGGGGTTCCGTACCAAAATCGTAAAAAAGGAACCCTTATGGTGTGACTCAGTCTGTCTGTCTGTCTGTCCGTCTGTCTGTCTGTCTGTCTGTCACAGCTGGATATCTAAATAACTACTAATGCTATCTTGGAACAGTTTTAGATGACGTTTACCCAACTATTTTGCAAATAAGAAAGAAATAAAAATATTTCTTTTTTTTTTTGCAACAGGTACTGAAAGGGGGGTCTTAAAAATTCAAAGTGGGGCTACTAGGGCATGTGGGGTATCATTTGAAAGAGCGCTGTTTGCACATTCTCAAAAATTTTTTTTCTTTTTTTTATTCCGCATAGTTTTCAACTTGATGAAAAATGTAAAAAAATACCGTTCCTCCCCCCCTTATCTCCGAAGTTTGCAAAGAGAAAAATCTGAAATTATTCTATGTGATAGAAGTTTATGTATAGATTACAGGAAAAATAAAACGATGTCTCTAAATAGCACAGTTTTTCAGAAATCATCAACAAAAATTACATACAAATGATGGTACGGAACCCTCGGTGCGCGAGTCCGACTCGCTCTTGACCGGTTTTATTTAGTACGCGACGCGAACCCAGGCAAACGGAGTTAAGCCCCGCCCCTTCGCTTTACGTACGCGTTGATATTTGTCGGAAAAAGTTTTGTAATAATAACACTTGGAAAAAAAAAATAACACAAAATACGTTTTAGTAAAGCGACTTTCGCCTTCAATATCTCCAGAACCAGTGGATTCCCAGGTATGGTCTAGTGGAAAAAAACGATCCAAATAATGGGTAGAATACGTGGCATTCGGCTTCGGTAAGTGTATTTTTAGTTTTTAGGGTTCCGTACCTCAAAAGGAAAAAACGGAACCCTTATAGGATCACTCGTGTGTCTGTCTGTCTGTCTGTCTGTCTGTCCGTCTGTCCGTCTGTCACAGCCAATTTGCTCCGAATCTAATGGACCGATTAAGTTAAAATTTGGTACAAATATGGATTTCTGTGACCCAAACACGTACAGCTAAAGTAAATATATGAATTTTGAATATGAGAGTCACTTTTAGGGGGAAAATAAGAAAATTAAAAAAAAAGTTTTGTAAACTGTACCGAGTGACATATCAAATGAAAGGGCTTACTATGAGGGTCTCAAATATATTTTTTTTATAATTTTAAAACTTATTGTTTTAAAGTTATTTAAAAAAATAGACGAAAATTGACCATTCCCCCCCCCTTATCTCCGAAACTACTGACCCTAAAATTTTTAAAAAAATATAGAAATTACTTCTATACCTGTAGATTACAGGAAAACCTATAAGAAGTCTGTGGTCTTAAAATAACATGGTAAAATCTATATATATACAAAAATCAAAGTCCTGACTGAGTCACTGACTAATATATCAACGCACAGCCCAAACCAATGGACCTAGAGACTTGAAATTTTGCACATAGATACCTTATATAGTGTAAACATCCACTAAGGAAGGATTTTTGGAAATTCCATCCCTAATGGGGTAACACGGGGGATGAAAGTTTGTATGAAAAATCCTATCCCTTGAATTAATAGACTTGAAACTTAGCACGAATATTCATCGAAGTAAATTATAAAGTTTATCATTTTTAGTTTTCCTAAACTACCCCCTAAGGAGGGATTGGGGGTGTCAAAGTTTGTATGGAGGAACTTTAACACGCGGTCCGATTAACTCAAAACTCAGTTTTTATACTTGAGACCAAAAATTAAGACTAACGTGTATTAGGGTTTTCCAAAAATCTACCCCTAAGGGGTGAAAAGTTAATTTTATAGCGGAGTATTTTATTGGGGGCTTGATTAACTCTAAAATTGGTGTAAATAATGTTTGAGTCAAGTTATGGAAACATGCCAGACGATTTTTGAAATTCTTTAGGTATCTGTGTTCGTGAAAACAAAGATACAGTTTATATGAAAAATCTTATTAATTTGGTTAATGAACTTGAAACTTAGCACAAATACTTGCATGAGTAAGTAATAATGTTTGTCATTATTAGTTTTTCAAAACTACGCCTCAAATTAGGTTTAGGGATGTTAAAGTTTGTATAGAAGAATTTTAAAGCGCAGTCCGATTAAAAAAATGGTACTTTGAGTCAAGTTAGGAAACTTGCCAAACGAATTTTCACCGATTTTGACGGCATATAGCTGATGTTTTAAGGAGTAACGAGTAAGTAAGGAGTTAGGCTATTTTTATTTTAGAAAAATAATTAGGGTTCCGCGCAAGAAAATTAAAATCCATGAAATCAGACAACCACGTACAGCCCAGTACAAACTTACTAAGCCTCCGCTGTCTATTATGGCTATAACAACAAATAATAAAAATAAAGCAAAGTTAAAAATTTAAGGGGTCGGTCCCCATACAATAAACTTTTCATTTTGAAAAAAAAATAAAAAATTTAATCTAGCATGTGGGGTGTCATGTCATTATTTCATCACCGCTGCTCTCAAAACGGTGAAGGAAAACATCGTGAGGAAACCGGCATGTCCTAGAACCAAAAATTCGAAGACATGTGACATCTACCAACCCGCACTGGGCCCGCGTGGTGGATTACGGCCCACTCCCTCTCACCAAGAGGAGGCCTGTGTCCCAGCAGTGGGAACATTATAGGCTGATAATGTGTTATGTGGGGTGTCATCGTCTAGAACTCATTGAGTAGAGTACAAACATATTTTTTTTTATCTTTTAAAATTAAGAAATAGGGGGCCGTAAAAGTTGTAAATTTTAGACCATTTTTGTACGAGCTCTAGCGCAACAATTCAACAAATTAGGAATTTGAAACTTTTTTATACCATGTAAGTACCATGAATACTGTATATATTCAACAATACTGAAAACGGCGATTCATAAGGTATTTTGTTTAAACATAGGTGATTTTCTGCAACTGCAAAAAATAACCTTGTAATTCACAGTATCATTATAAAATAAGTAAAAAGTTATCTTTGCGATTGTTAAACATATTATTATAATATGGTACGGAACCCTTCGTGCACGAGTCCGACTCGCACTTGACCGGCTTTTTTACACCCGGTATACCCGATGACTTTTTTTACCGTCTCGAAAAAAATTGGGTATATTAGGTGAACGGAGTAGAAGCCTATGGCATACCTATTTTTTTATTTTTTTTAATAGCTTAGACAGAAAAAAATATCTAAGTACCAATAAATACTATGATGTAAACTTTTCATATTTGAACCATAAAAACAGAAATTTTGAAAAGAAAAAATAAATCGTTTAAAAATATCGAAATTCAAATCATATGCAGCCTGCATATGATTTGAATTTTTGATTTTTTTGTTTAAAAAAAAAAAAAAGTTAGGTACCTATGTCATAGGCTTCTCCGTTCACCTAATACTTATACCCAATTTTTTTCGAGACGGTAAAAAAAGTCATCCAGTATAAGGTCCCATTAAAATAGATGGACAAATTTTCACAGGGTGCTCAACCCATGAATATGAAATCGCGAAAAAAAAATCAGCTGTAGGGAACAGTTGATTTTTTTTTTTTGACGAATTATGCGAACATTTATGTAGGTAAGTACTGAACAACTGATTTTTTTCACGATTTCAGTTTTGGGCCATTTGGGACTCTTCGTGTATGAATAAGGTACACCTTTATACAACGTGTAATGCTAAATGCGCAAAACCTCTTAAGGGGTCATTGTACTCATCATTATGAACAACTTTTACTATGGGGCCAAACCTGAAATCGCGAAAAAAAAATCAGCTGTTCAGTACATTTTGACGAAATTTGCGAACATAAATGTACTGAACAGCTGATTTTTTTTTCGCGATTTCAGGTTTGGTCCCATAGTAAAAGTTGTTCATAATGATGAGTACAATGACCCCTTAAGAGGTTTTGCGCATTTAGCATTACACGTTGTATATACAGCACTAGTGTCAGAATCAAAGAACAATACCAAAAAATCTACCCACATACAAAACAGTGCGTACGACAGTAAAATCTTTCTGGTTCACCCACCAGACCTTCGCAAAACCCTGACAGTTCCACACGTTGTTATCTTACTCAGAAAAAAAGGCCATGCACAAGATGATTGTTACAAAATCGGCGGAAATCCTTACGTTATTAGATGAATTGCTAGCGTTACAGTAATCGTGACTGTAGGGGACCTTGAGCTGGTCATACAATGTCTTTGTGGTGTGCAGAATGATGGTCCGATAGCCTTGTAGCGAAGGAAATATATTATATATTTCAATACACTTCCTCGAAAACTGGTTCATATCGCACTACGATTAGGTTCACAATGCAATGTATTTCGCACGCGTGCGATTTTTCATTTTCCCACACGTGTGCGGGAATAAAAATTGCCACAGATAACTTATACCTAAACTTAGTCCAAATTGGTTCAATGCCAAACGTTTTTTATAATGTAATAATCATGGTTTTTGATAATATTCTATAAAGAAACTTTATTTAAATATTCAAAAAATATTAACGCCTTATAGTAGACGCATATCTCTTTGCCGAGATTTAAAAAAAAACATTCACCTCCGAATAGAGAGTTGTGAATAGAGGCGTTGAAGCAATTTGGACTAAGTATAGGTATAAGTTATCTGTGGCAATTTTTATTCCCGCACACGGGTGGGAAAATGAAAAATCGCACGCGTGCGACATACATTGCATTGTGAACCTAATCGTAGTGCGATATGAACCAGTTTTCGAGGAAGTGTATTGAAAAACGATTTGTGATCTAGCAAGGTTGGCATCGGGCCTGACTGTTCATTTTCAAATCTTATGATTTGAATGTTTGCTCCCAAGTTAACAAATTACCCACAATAAAAGCCCCAGCACAACCAAATTCAAGAAATTAGAGTAAAGTAGGTATATAATTATAACGTTAATAAAAGAAGCGAAAGTGTCCCTCCATTGTCAGTAGATACGTACATCCGTCTGTATTCTATCGAAGACAATGGCTCAATGAAAGTGGTCAGCTAGCCCACGTGGTTTATTACTTTATTAGTGCTACCGTTCGGAGGTCGAAAATTATGTTGTTGAAAGTTTGCTAGTTACTTTGATTCTCAGACCTAATAAAAATAAAAACCGGTCAAGAGCGAGCTCGGACTCGCGCACCGAGGGTTCCGTTCCGATTTCTGAAAAAGTGTGCTATTGTGCTATTTTTCCTGTAATCTTTACAATTTTACATAAACTTCTATCACACAGAATAATTTCAGATTTTTTTCTTTACGAACTTCGGAGATAAAGGTATTTTTTTTACAGTTTTCATCAAAAGTCGAAAACTATGCGGCCTAAAAAAAATAAAGAAAAATTTGAGAATGTGCAAACAGCGCTCTTTCATATTATACCCCACATGTACCCCACATGTAGGTGCCCCACTTTAAATTTTGAAGACCCCCTTTTAGTCCTTGTTGCAAAAAAAATATAAATATTTTTATTTCTTTCTTATTTGTAAAATAGTTGGGTAAACGTCATCTAAAACTGTTCCAAATTTCAAGTTGATAGCAGTAGCAGCTCTTGAGATATCCTGCTGTGACAGACAGACAGTCACACCTTCATTCACCTTGGTTCATTTTTGACCATTTTGGTACGGAACCCCAAAAATACGGTAGATACCTGGCAAATATAAAATCAAGCCCCTTGTGAAAGGTTTCATTTCATCATAAAACATAATGTTAATATTCTACATGCTTAGGTATACATAAACTCAGGCCCTCTTTCCATGGGGGTGAGCGGAAACTCCAGGGCCTCAAGTCTGCTATTACAATAGTGTCAGAATGGTCTATCATTGATTTCATAATTGTTGATTTTGACAAGTTTGGTAATCTACTAATACAGGGTAATCTACTAGGACAGCCCTCCGCAAACTAACAGGGTGCATTCAGCTCCTCATTTTGAATCATATTCCACCGGAAATTTTCTCAGGAACATTAATCATTTTTTCAATTTTTTTTTCAGTTACATTTTCATTATTTACATACAAAAAAACAGCAAAAAAAAACTAACCAGCAATGGATGTTGAAATACTCTAACCAACGACGCGTGTAATCGGCTGTTCACTTTCTGTTTAGCTACAGAGTTCATCGAACTCACCGCATACCTATTACCTACCCCTCCCAACCAGTAATAGACGTTCCGATTTGTGCACAAAAACACAAACAAATCAGGTTTATTGGATTCCCTTAACGTTCCTGAAAAAATTTCATGTACCAGTCATCTTAGTAAGACATACTGAATTCACCCTATCAGTTTGCGGAGGGCTGTCCCTTACACCCTGTATAATGGCGTCATTATGACTTTCCAATGGTCAACCACTGACACTCCATTGTATGAAATTATGAATTTAGCAGATTACGAACTTTTAGCAAAATGACAATGCAGTGACAATGGGATCGTGTTGGAATGTAAAAAATAGCAGGCTTGGGGCTCTGAACGTCACCTGCTAGCCTGCTAAGATCCTTACATACTCCTTTTGCCTCGTTTACGTTCATACATCTGGTCACACACGCACGCCGGTTGCTAGTACTACGCACCTGACCTTTCTGAAGAGCATCAGCAATAAGGTCACTATATGTCTTCCTAGGGTGTCCCCTCCCGGCGTTTCCACTCACATCTGCCTTGGAAATACCTTTTGTTAGTCGCCTTTCATTCATCCTCTTAACATCACCAAACCTAAGCATACTCTTCAATTTTTGTCACTACCATTTTCTTTTAAACCGCACATTTGCCTGTTAATAAATAGTTAATATTGTAAAGTTAGCAAATGGAAGATTTTCTTTATTAGGTAAATTGTAAACAGCAAAACTTTAGCTTCTGTGTTTATAAATAAATGGTCAGGTACAGGAGTTCGTACGAATTTGACTTACAGCTTGGCTTTGGCAATTATTCTACTAAGTTCATCAGTGTTTTTCTTTTATGGCAACATGCTATTAGCTGTCAAATGTCAGGAAAGTTTTTTAAGTAGGTACCTATTCTTTTTCGTTTCAGTCAGTTTCAGTAGATAAGTTTCTTCGGGATTCATAAGAAAATATTTACCTACAATACGCTAAAATTGTCACAATAGTGTGTCCTATGAAATTAATATAGTTGCAACCTGTTGTTTCATTGGGGTTGTAACAACATCCCTCTAATTTTCTATTATGTATTTTTTTGACAGTCTAAAGTTTATATACTGTGCATACCTACCTAAAATTTATTAAAATCGCAACACCCATTGTAGGTACACAATGAATTAGGCACCCATTTTATTTTATTTAATCACAGGTCCACAGGGCATGACGAAAAACTAATTTTAAAAGCTTTAAAAACACACTTTTTTAAGGTTAATCTAAAAAGCAATTGGGCAAAATGTCTTTTTATGCATCTTCCGACTAATTTGTCATTTCGGTCATGCCTTGTGCGGACCACGAAGGTTGTAAGACAAAAAATGTCACATATAATGACGTGGGTACATACTGGTACATGCTTGGTACATGTAAGTATGATCAGAAGCGTGACTAAATACAATAAGACTATCTGGGTCATGTTTACGCCTTTACGGCGGGGTTAAGTTGGGTATACAGAATGATGTTCTGGTGCTTGATACTGTAGTAATTATAGGATTACATAGGTGATAGTTTTTATAAAGGCAGGTTTTTATTTCACCTAGGATATTAGCTACTAAATTCGATTTTTCTTCTTCTTTCTTTTTCTGTCATATTTTTTCTTCTTTTTAGGGATCCGTTACAGGATCACTTCGTTGCCCGTCTGTCTGTCTGTCTGTCACGACCATTTTTCTCAGCAACGCGTGGAGGTATCAAGTTGAGATTAATATGAAATACCTACGCAAGTCTATAGTCTTGGAGCTCTAAAAAAACCAAGCTTCGAAAGTAAATCAAAACCTAGGGTACTTTCTGTTGATCTAGAATCATGAAATTTGGCAAGAAGCAAGGTCTCACAGCACAATTAGTGGAAAAAGTCCGAAAATTGATAATTTGTAATTTTATCACATAGGATTACAAACTCAAATTTGCAGTTGGAGAATTTACTACAATGTTAAGTTTTTTTTGGGATAAATTCTTTTCAACTACGTAACCCTTCATTGTGTGTGGTCCGACACGCACTTGGCCGGTTTTTCAATCTTTGTCATCTATTTATGACAATGATCTTTGGGTTAAAACTGTGTATTTATTTGGTATGCTTTTATGAATAAATAAATAAATAAAGAGAAAATATTATTACGCTGCTCCAATCCCAAGCATTGGTGTTATAATAATAAATAATAATAATGTTTATTTTTCCAAAAGAATACATAGATATAGGTTGAGCACAGTGGTAGATAAACTAACATTATAAGGCTACAAAAATCTATATAAACAAAATAATAAACCCTGTCTCTTAAACTAGGAGGCCTGTATCTTAAGAGACAGTGTTCGGCCAGATGGTTGCGTAAATTAAGTTGTACCCTTTATGTTATGTTATCATCATCATCTGCATAAATTCTTCCCAATTTCCTATTTTCGGGTGAGATTTCAGTCACCCTCTTACCATCTGACTGCACCAAGCTTATCTTTACCAGATCCATCGTTCCTCCTGGCTATTTTATTCTATTATATCATGAGCTGCATTATCGTTCTTAAGGTACAGGTTTGAAAACGCTGAGAAAATTACTGTGTACACAAACTCATACAATTATAAGTATCGTCCGTCACGCGTCTATGGTTCTATCGGTAAAGGTGTCTAACTGTTTACCATTATACCATTCATGCACAATTCTGTGTTGACCATGTCATACGTAATTGTGTAGAGAGTGCACGACTCTTGCAAGTGGCTCTAACAGGAAACTATTTTCTACTATAATGGTAGTTTCTACAATAGTAGTGATGTCATTGGCTCGGTATTAATACGTAAGATCATCATCTGCCTAGAATTTTCTTAACTATGTTGAGGTCGGCTTCCAGCCTAACCGGATGCAGCTGAATACAGTATTTTACATGGAGCGACTGCCATCTGACCTCCACAACCGAGTTACTGGATAACAAGATACCCCCTGGGTAAGACTCCTTCTCAGACTTTCGGAATTTTGACGACCCGTAACGACGGTCAAAGATCTACGAATGACAGCCGGGAGAAATGGTTTAGCTTGCTTTCCAAGGCATGAGGAATCTCTATAAGTAAATATGGTCACCCATCCTAAACCTGATGGGTTATATAACTTGGCCGTAAGATATTTCTTAAAATTCACTATCTACTAGCAAATAGAGCAGAGCAGTCCTTGTGTATATATGTACCTAGATATTGAATAGGTAAAAGTAGCACGCGCGGCCCACGGCTAGATGGACTGACGAAGACGACGCGACGTGGAGGGCAGAGAGAAGGGAGATATGGTACCAGTGATTGAGATACTTCGTCGGGTGGATGTATGCCACTGGATACCTCACAAAGTCTACTTCAGGACTTAGAAGTAGACTGAGATGATAAATAACCACTGGAGATGTACCTACATATAAGTTCCACGGGATTTCAACGCAGATACCTAATAGGTAGGTACTTAATGAATGCAGTTTTAGCTGCATGACGCAGAAATCTCATAACTTCATAAGTCATACGTCATTTATTAATTTGTTTAACATAGGTATGATGTTGTTGTTTACAATACGCTCATTTCTAAAAGATGGAGAAAAGAGTCAGGACTAGACATAGGACAATGGTGCAATTGTTAGTTTAATTCTGAGATCCAACTAAGGTTCATGTCACGTCCTCACAGAAAATGCATTTTCAGTTTTCCTCACTCAGGGATCGAACATCGAACACATGGACATCACGGTCGACAGCCGAGTTTCTATTAGTTAATAAGGCAGTAAAAACTTCAAGATCTTATAACAACACAATAGAATATTCATAATGTTTCTTTTGCAAGGCTTGCTGTCTTGCACACAATCTTACATAAGCAAAAGATTCTGCATCACAATGCACTCGCACGAAGATTTTACGAGATAAAACACTACAGTATAAAATTTACATAAAAGAAGTTGCAAATCAGTGGAAATTCAAATTGAAAATGGATTTAATTGGTACACTTACCATTCTAAAGTACTCCTGAGATAGCGCATACCGTGTGAAGAAAGCAAAAAATATTAGACGCACTACCGCGCCTTTGCCAGCGTCCATCTTAAAAAATATAACTCCCAACTGTCATCAATTCAAACACTTATTTATCAAAACAACTGTTTTTAAACTTTTAATTAACTTGTAAACGTATTATGTGATTAAAGTAAGACATTTTCATGAATATTCATTTATTTATGAGATTAAAAAGTAATTTCATTTGCATAAATATTTTGGCGGAAATTTTTGACAGGTTATGTTTTTAAATTATTCTACTATTAGGCAGTGGTAAGCAAGCACACAGCCGAGGTTTTATTTGAATAGTTTAAGGATTATAATTAAGTATTTTGTATAGAAAACTGTCCTCTGGGCTTTCTTGTCGTCGACTGGAGTAATATTTCCGTTGCTTTTGTTTTCTGCATGCTTTGATGAACACGGCGAGCGACTTACGAGGGAGCGGCACGAGCCAAGATTCATTTATTTATCTTGAGATTGTTTTACTAACAGAATTTATTATGAAAAGGCATGAAAAACCTAGCAGGTTAGATATTTCAGTTAAGTAAGTAATACGCAGTGCAAAGTCTGCAAATCTTTACATACTTAGGTACTTACAGTCAGCAACAAAAGTCGATTTAAAACTTGAGTTTTCTAAATCTTAAACATTGAGGAAAATACTTCAATTTGTACTGAAATTGAATAAGCGCCGTCTGGTGACTATAATGGGAAACACAATTATTTCATACATAATGACGTAAGGTAACGTTAATTAAACGCGATCGAGTAAGTATAAAAACTCGCACTAAGGCCACTGCATGCAATGCATCCTGGTATTTTGCGGAGGCTGTCCCTTACACCCTGTAACCTACTATTAAATTAGAGAGCTCCTGAGTAGACTTCAGTCTTCAGACAACCCATCAGATATATCTCAAGCTAGTTGCCTCGTCTGCGCCGGCGCATGCGACGCGCCATCGCGTGCGTTACTGCGACATACTTCACCAAGACTAATAAATTTAAATGTTGTAGACAAGACATTGGTAGGCACTATGTAGAGGTTTGTTGCTTTAAGATGCCGTAGGTATACGAAATTTTGCCGATTTCGCTGATTTACGTGATTTTACAGTTATAACATAGTATTTGTATAAGTTTTAATGCACAACATGAAAGTTCATTTCAATTATGATCTAATGAATGATCTACCTTTTTATTTTGCGTCGAGTTTGTTGTGCGAGAATTAGGTTGTTTTAAAAGATTTTACGGCCCCATAACCTTAGTAATGTTACTGGCAGACGTTCTATCATTCAAAAATCGAATTATTATTCAAGAAAAGCGGAACTTGCTTTTTGTTTAATGGTAGAGTCAGATACTATCTAGGGCTCCGATATAGCGATATATTTTAGATTGTAGCATGTTTATAATTATTATGTAGGACACCTACATGTAATTATAAACCTACACACATGTTTGAGCAAATAAAGTTATCTGAATCTGAACGATAAACCTTCTCTTACTGCTGTACTAAGTATTAATGATGTACCTAGTTAGGTCATTGTACCTAACAATAAATTATTGATTTTTTGTACGATAACTGGCAAAACATGTAGCTCTTTTTTATTATTTTTTAATTCCATCCACAATGCACATGTATTGTACTTACTCATGTTTTTACAAAATAAAAATATCTTTATCTTTAGAACGTTCGTTCTCGCAATGAGTGTTCACGGCTGCCTCAGGGCATCCTGCATACCTACTTACCCACTAGAGGCCACAGCAAAACACACCGACACCTTCAAACTGGTACACAGAAACCCGGCTAACCGGCAGAAATGTAGGGTTTGGTACATAATTATCACATAACACTATAATATTATAAAGGCGAAAGTTTGCGAGTGTGAGGGTGTGTGTATGTTTGTTACTTCTTCACGCTCAAACGGCTGGACCGATTTGGATAAAATTGGGTATGTAGATAACTTATACTCTGGATTAACGCATAAGCTACTTTTTATCCCGGTCTACGCGGGTGAAACCGCGGGGCGCAGCTAGTAAGTTATTAAAGGCAAAAGTTTGTGAGTGTGTGTTTGTATGTTTGTTACTTCTTCACGCTCAAACGGCTGGACCGATTTTGATAAAATTTGGTATGGAGGTAGCTTACACCCTAGATTTACACATAGGCTAGGTACTTTTTATCCCGGTCTACGCATCGTTGTCGTCATCGAAATTCATACTTAAAACTAATTCGTATTCTCGCAAAATGTCCTGTCTATAATAATCTTTGCTTATATTTTATGTAGGTCCGTCACAAGATGGAGAGAGCTTAGGTAATGATTTGATATATAGCTAATAAACAGTAAGAGAAGAGATGTTTGGTTAAAGCATCTGATACACGCGATGTTGCAAGTGATCTGCTAGTAATGACTTCTGATTGTCATGAATTTGTTGGATGACAAGACATGCAATTAAAGTAGGGACGATGAATAAGAATTAGCATATAATGGGTGTTTCTTTTAAGTTGTCAAGACAGTGCGAGGTGATAGTACAATGCGTTTCAACTAAGAATAGGAATGACCTTGCGCCATATTTTGAAGATTTAGCAAAATAGCATCTCGTTACACATTTGCAAAGTCAGTGACATATTTTAACAAAAACAAATTCCAAAAACAGAACTAAAATGGATAAGTATAACACTACAAAACTTTGCAAGCCTTAGATTTCCAGCTTCAGTTGACAGTTAGAGGTCATTGTCTTTCCTATTCTTAGTTGAAAGGCATTGTACCTACAGTACCATACCTATCGATTTACGTGTGTGTGAACTGAGGGTCCAGACTGGAATCCGCAAAATTTTAATCCTATGATTTAGTAGAAGTCTTAAAACAATTGTAGAACGAATCTGGGAATTTGTAAACAAATATATTAAAAACTACAGCTCATAAAGTGTGGTCCCTCAGTCCTCACACAACATCAGCAAGATCTCGGAGAGTATCTTAAAAATGAAGGTTTGATTACAGACATTTAGTAAAAAATTTGTAAAGATATATTTACTAAATTACAGACCCTAGAGCATTAAGATAAAACAAATATAACGACTAAGCTGTGGTCCCTCAGTCCACACAACAAAGGTAGGTAATTATTTTAGTAAATATTACTAAATTTAATAAATGAAACCGTTCTTTTTCTACCTAACGATTTAGTAAAAGTCTTAAAACGTTCTGTAAGAAAGAAATGGAACAGAAATATCGACGCAATTTGGAAAATAGCGATTATTAAATGTTTTAATTAACCCCCATGTATGTTCTACGATTTTTTGTAGTTTTCGAGTTTAATTTTTTTTTCGATATTTTTCCTGATAGTCCACTCAACAAATGGGTTACCTATTGTAGAGCGCGTGAGCTGGGACGTAAGCGATTTCTTCAGAAAGTTGTTCAGGGTGCTTAGGGAGTAAACATACTAAAAGTCACCGAGTCTAGGAGGTGCGCCGGAGTGGGGGTTGGGGGGGGGGGATAACAGTTCCCACTTTTGAGTTGAGGCTGAATACCACATCCTGCGGCCAAAAACTTTCATCCACACCAAGTGCAGGCAAGTAATATGGCTTATGGATGTACCTGCGCAGAAGATGAATTTTCAAAGCGCGGGAAATGCTATTGACCAATCGGCACGCTCCACGCTTTTTCCTGTACCGCTATTGGTCGGTAGCTGCCGCCATGTTAGCGCGCGCCGCTTGACAGCCGCCATACTTGCGAGTGAGACGGAACTAACAGCTGCAGTGTATTATGAACCTTATACCGGGTGCGGCGATTGAACTGTCCGTCTCTATCTAACTGGTTTAAAATTCGAACCACTGAATCGAACGCCGCCAAAATTTCAAAGGTTGGTCTTTGACATGTTCTCTATCATCATTTGGAGTGATTCTGTTGTGAGAGAAACACATTCGAATTTAGAACAATGGATTTAAAACGAAATTCAGTGATTGCTCTTCATTTGGAGGGTTAATCGAATATCGAAATACGTCGGGCGCTGCCAAATCTTCAATTGAACGAGAAATGTGTGCATCGCACTATTCAACGTTATAATGAGACTGGTAGCGTTAAGAAACGCTACGGTGGCGGACGACGCTGTACTGCAACGGCGCCAGCAGTTGTCCTAAAGGTGCGCCATCGATCAGACAGAAATCCAGCGCGCTCAGCAAACCAGCTCGCGCAAGATCTCGAGGTGAGCGATAGCAGCGTTCGTCGCATATTGAAGGAAAAGCTTAAAGTCAAACCATTAAAAAAAAACCTTTGTCAGGAACTCACTGCTTTACAGCGTAGCAAACCGTTGGATCGATCAAAAGAGCTGATTCGCTTGCTCGACTCTGGCGAGCTACCCAATTTGGTGTTTTCAGATGAGAATTTTTTTTGCGTTGAACAGTTTTTAAACAAACAAAATTTCCGTGTTTGACTGAAGGGGCGTGTCAGCGACCATTCAGACGAATTGCAAGTCACTCGACGCCAAGGAGCCGACCAAATCATGGTCTGCACGGAGGTGTCTGAAAAATGCCCTCCGCTCGCTTTTCTTCCAATGAGTCGCAACCAAGTCAAAATAAACCAACAAATCTATAGAGACAAAGTCTTGCGACCAGGGCTGATACCATGGGCACGCAACACATTCGGACCTGAGCGCTGGACTTTCCAGCAAGACTCAGCACCATCACACAAAGCAATTGGAACGCAAAATTGGTTGAAGGCAAACGTTCCAGTGCTGATCGACCGAGTTATGTGGTCGTCGTCATCGCCCGACTTGAATCCGCTCGACTTTTGTATTTGGGGTATCTTACAGGCCAGGGCCTGTGCTAAAAAATACACTTCGCTGGAAGCGCTCAAAGTTACTCTTACCCGAGAATGGAATTGTTTGAGTGACGACGTCGTTCGAGCAGCCTGCGCTTCTTTCAGAAAGAGACTTCATCTTGTAGTAAAGGCTAAAGGCGGTTTAGTTCCTTCGGAATAAGTCATAATAAAACTTTGAACTTTCTATTTTCACATGGCAAAAGTGTATAAATAAATATTGAAAATTAACAGAAATATTTAATTTTCACATACGGACAGTTCAATCGCCGCACCCGGTAGTAGTGATCTAAGGTTGATTGTAAGTTTTAAGTATTCTCGTTAATCTTCGGGGCCATACTTTCTTTTCTGTGCGAACGAAGATTCACGACGAGTACTACTTGTAGTATGTTGGTATGAGCACCAATAAGGCCTTAAAGTTGATGTTGCGATGCGATTCCAACAGCTGTAGGTACTCTCGGCGCGTACTTCAACTTTTGGCGCACGTAAGTACGTATTTATGCGCGGTTGATGGCAACAGGCTCGTCGCCTATTACATGGGACCATTTTGCCTCAATACCTTTCGTCACAATGCCCGACAAGCCTCGGCAAACGGTCAACAAAACAAAAGACTAGCTACACGGTGACGACGACGCCGCCCGACGCCTCGTCAACAATACAAGTTTGCAGACCGTAGCGTCGTGTCAAGTTTCTACTATTGTACCTACTCATAGATTTATTAGAGCGAGAATTACCTAAAAGTAACATAAACATAATACGCTTGTATTTCTCGAAGGTGGGCAAACATCGTCTGGAAACCGGCTCGTCCTAAAACCAAAACATCGTGAGGTAACCGGCATGTCCTAGAACCAAAACATCGTGAGGAAACCGGCATGTCCTAGAACCAAAACATCGTGAGGTAACCGGCATGTCCTAGAACCAAAACATCGTGAGGAAACCGGCATGTCCTAGAACCAAAACATCGTGAGGTAACCGGCATGTCCTAGAACCAAAACAGCGTGAGGAAACCGACATGTCCTAGAACCAAAACATCGTGAGGAAACCGGCATGTACTAGAACCAAAACATCGTGAGGAAACCGGCATGTCCTAGAACCAAAACATCGTGAGGAAACCGGCATGTCCTAGAACCAAAACATCGTGAGGAAACCGGCATGTCCTAGAACCAAAACATCGTGAGGAAACCGGCATGTCCTAGAACCAAAACATCGTGAAGAAACCGGCATGTCCTAGAACCAAAACATAGTGAGGAAACCTACGGAACCCTAATAAGCACAATAATACTTTGCCCGACATAGGAATCGAACCCCGGGCCCCACTCTCAGCAGTCGTCATTGACGACAATCAACGAGGCTTTTATTATGAGGGTTATCCAACGACCTTAAAGGGCTATTATGGTCGTTGGGGCTTGGGGTTATCAAGAAGATTGTGAAGCTGTAAATTTTCATACTTATAAGTGATAACGTTTTTCCGCCCGTAAACATAGTCTAATTTTCATATTTTTGGAAATTTTGTAAGTAGATATTATAGTGAAAAATTACAGGTCCCTAAGTTTTTATTATAAAGAAATATTGCGTACGATATAGTTATTAGCATCTAAATATCTATATTTTTTACTTAAAAACTTCCTCGAGCGTTTTTATTTTTTTGAATTAAGTACTGAACTGAATTACTAAAAAAGGAAAACGTACAATGCGTTTCAACTAAGAATAGGAATGACCTTGCGCCATATTGTGAAGATTTAGCAAAATTGCGACTTGTTTACACATTTGTAAAGTCAGTGACATATTTTAACAAAAACAAATTCCAAAAACAGAACTAAAATAGATAAGGTTAACACTACAAAACTTTGCAAGCCGTATATTTCAAGTTTCAGTTGACAGTTCGAGGTCATTGACGTTCCTATTCTTAGTTGAATCGCATTGTACAGACCTAGATTAAGGTGTACTGAATCTAATGAGGCCAAAATTGACTCATTTTGTAAAGGTTTAGGCTGCCTGTCCACCGGAGCGGAGTGAGGCTGCGGAGCGGAGAAACGGAGAAATATTAACCAATAGAATCTTAAGTCCGCTCCACTCCGCCGTCCGCTCGCGCTCCTATTGGTTAATATTTCTCCGTATCTCCGCTCCGTAGCCTCGCTCCGCTCCGGTGGACAGGCAGCCTTAGGGGGGTGAAAACGTTATCGCCCGAAACAATATTTCAAAAAGGAAATGTAGCTAATTGCCTCCAAGAATTGCAACTCTCTCTATTACGACCGGATGGAGGCAGAGCAAGCGGTATGAAATAGATAGCATTTTTGATAATACCTACTTGCGCCGCGTATCGGCACTTCACAATCCTAAAAATAAAAATTAGTGATTTAAGTAGGTAAGTACATAGGTGGTGTCGGCGATGTTTTCCAAAGTCTAAATTGTCCAATTTCTTATTCCTTCATATTCTTATTTTTCCGAATTCTTATTTTTACATATTCCGAATTTTTCATATTCATTTATTTCCACTTTCTAATTATTACATGTTCCATTTTAGTCCACATTCTGTATTTCCCATATTATAAGTACAATCACCATAAAAACTTTGTAACATATTTTGTTCCACACAATTATTCAACTTGTAATACTTACATACTCGTAATAAACTCTTTGGATGGAATTATTTGTCACTTAAGAAAGCATTCTTATCTTGGATATAATCCTCTAATTTGTAATATCAAATGGATTAGTGGATAAATTCAAAAAATACTTAACCGGTTTTAAAAATTCTTTCACCTAAAGAAAGCCACATTATCAACAGCTAGTATTACTTATATACCTAATTTTGCGTAGCACTTAAATGTGAGCAGGAGCACTACGTAAGTACTACTTTAAATCTATCATATACGAGGTAAGAGGTAAGTATGTCTTTCATTGTCTTTAATGTGTCCCCTGGCGGTTGTGAGTATGTCATGCTCACTCGAACGTCTCGCTGATGGTGGTGCATGTGTCGAATCATTCGGTTCCCTTCAAAATACAGATTACTAATATTTAGCAAGCTACGTCAAAAAGGTTGAACCAAATGGCGCCGATCCGTGCGTCCGTCGTGCTCCTCAACGGGTGCCATCAGTTGCGACTGGTCATCTCTTATCTGACGAATTATTCTTTATTATTTAAATTGCTTTATTCCATTTATGTACAACATATCATTTACATTTTTAAATATTTTTATAAAAACAAAAATAAAAAAAACATTTAAAAATATAAAAAATAGTAGCCCACCGGTATCGGGAACAGGGTCCAAGCTACCGGCGGTCAGGGCTGCTGAGAGAGGAACCTCCTAACGATACGCGCCGTGTCCAGAAGTACCGCTCTCTGGATCAAGCCCTTGATCCAGCCGCCTAACGAGAGCCTCCTCAGGTGTTGATCGAGGCTCTTGGCTATTATGCCATTGGCCGTCACGACTATCGGCACAATGACTGCTGTATCCACATCCCACATGTCGACAACCTCGCGAGCCAGGTCAAGATACTTAATTTGCTTATCTTTTTCGGCTTTCACGAGGTTCTCGTCATGCGGTACCGCTATATCAACAATCATCGTGCGACGCTCTAATCGATCTATCACCACTATGTCAGGTTTATTGGCAACAATAGTCCTGTCAGTGATGATAGACCGATCCCAATACAACGTGATATTGCCATTTTCGAGAACTGGGTCGGGCACATACCTATAGTATGGCACTTCCGATTCAACAAGACTGTATTTCAGAGCAAGTTGCTGATGGATAATCCTGGCTACAAGGTTGTGCCTATGCAAGTAGTCTCCGTTAGCCAGACGAGAACAGCCAGAAATAATGTGACGGATTGATTCCCCCGGACGGTGGCATGCCCGACAGATGTCAACCGTGCCGTCCTTCACAATATATTTCCGGTAGTTGTTCGTCATCATAACTTCGTCCATAATCGCAAAGACAAAACCTTCGGTTTCCCCAAACAGATCACCGAATCGCAACCAGGATACGGACGCTAAGAAGTCTACATCGGGCCCATGTAGGACCCGGTAAAAGCGCCCGTGAAGCTCTTTGCTCTGCCATACCTCCCTGCGGTCATTAGTATCTAATACTACAGGTTTGCGCCAGTTCTCGTTAGCTAAGGAGAGCGGGGTGAGGCCCTTATCTACTGAGACCACATCTCGGTGCATCCCCACGTCGGCTTCTAGGAAGTATTCCCTGAGACTGCATACCTCACGGTTGTGCAGGGTCTTAGCATTTAAGAAGCCACGACCTCCGCATTTCCGCGGGATATACAGTCTCATCACCGATGACCGTGGGTGATGCATCCGATTTGCGGTCAGCAGTGTGCGGACCCTCCTATCCAGGGCGTCAAGTTCCGTCTGAGTCCATTTGAGTATGCCGAAAGAGTACATCAAAACCGGCATGACCCAACCGTTGAAGGCGCGCACCTTGTTTCCGCCTGATAGAAGACTATTAAATACTTTTTTCAGGCGGCCAAAGAAGCGCTCCTTCAACGATTGCTTCATGTCAGCAACATTGATGCCTAACGCTTCCGACATACCCAAATACTTGTAGGTTTCGAGTGAGGAGAGAGATCTTAGGTGTATGGAATCCGAGAGTTGGGTTCTCACGGATTCCACAATCTCCCCTCGCTTTACATGCATGACCGCACATTTGTCCACACCAAATTCCATCCTGATGGCGCTACTGAAAGTTTCCGTTACCTTCAGTAGCTCCATCAGTTGCAAATTGTTGGGGGCAAAAAGTTTTAAGTCATCCATGTAAAGGAGGTGAGATATAACCTGACCACCTCTCCTCAATCGGTAGCCTAGACCTGAATCCTCCAGCAGTGTGCTTAGAGGATTCAAGGCTAAGCAGAACCAAAGTGGACTCAAACTGTCGCCCTGAAATATACCTCGCTCGATCCTTATCGGTTCGCTATTCCTCTGGATATTTCGACATCCTGGATAGCGAAGGACCGTCCTCCACTGCCCCATACACGACATCAGGAAGGTGCGTAAAGTTGCATCTATTTTATACAACTCCAGCACCCTCATGAGCCATGTATGTGGCACCGAGTCATAGGCCTTCTTATAATCTATCCAACATGTCGACAGATCCTTTCGGGAACGACGAACCTGCTGGTTAATGGTCATATCGATGAGGAGCAGCTCCTTAGTACCGCGGGACCCGTTCCCACATCCATTTTGAGAGGCAGACATGATGGAGTTGGTGTCTATGTGTTTGTTAATTTTAGCTCTCAAAATGGATGTAAGAACCTTATAGACCGTCGGTAGACAAGTGATCGGTCTATAATTTCTGGGTTCCGCAGTACTACCTGATTTATGGAGCAGGTGGGTTATTCCTGTCGTTAGGAACTGGGGTAGCGATCCTGACTGTAAGGCCGACTGGAACTGGGATGCCAAGCGGGCGTGCGACCTTTGAAACCACTTTATCCAAAAGTTGTGTAGCCCGTCCGGCCCTGGAGATTTCCAGTTAGGTAACGAGCGGACCGCACGAGCTACATCTTGGGGGCTGATGGTAAGTGCCCCCATTTGTGGTATATGATCGCACGCTCGCTCGACCTCCCTAGTCCAATCACCCTCAGTGTGACTGACAGGCACCGACCAGATGCTTCGCCAGAACGAACACATGGCGTCATCATCCGGTAGTTGCGTGTCAGCCACACCTTGGTCAGGTCGCTCCCAAGCCCTATAGACCCACCTTTCATCGCTCTGGAATGTGCGATTCTGAGTGTACCGCTCCACTCTCCGCCTGTACCGACGAATACGGTTTGCCCATGCACAGATCTTCTGTTTCAGGAAGTCGATACGCTCTGTGACGCAGGCGAAATAATCTCGAGGACTAATATCCGTCCCCGAGAACGCCCGCCTCACAAAGCGCATCACTCTAGGGCGAGTATTGCCCTCCCTGAAACAGATTAGTTTGCCGATGAGTGCTCTAGCCTCACCTATTTTTATTATTATATTTTGCTCTAGACCTCTTTCTTTTTCTTTCTTTGATTTTTTACTGGAAGAAATGGTTTTGATTTTAAGTTTCAAGTTGGATTACCTGATAAAAAATATATGACAATCCGTTTATTTTCCATTTTGTATCGAACTGTACTCATTCGGAAAATTTTGGTGTTAGGACAATAAATAATTAAGAAACCTAAGAATTCGGAAATATAAGAATTTGAAAAAATAATAATTAGGAAAAATAATGTTGCGTATTTTAAAGAATGTGTAAAATAAATAATATGAAAAATCGCGAATTTGGATTTTGGCGCTGACATCACTTAGGTACCTAATAATAATAACTTACTGCTGGTAGGGATCTTGACCGTAGTTCCGGGATTGTTCTGATAGCCGAATACCTCTCCACTCCTCAAGCACCTCAGGATATGTTGCCCCCTTGTCGCTACGTCACGTCACTAATGTGCTAGCGACCGTTTCCGGGGGCCCATTATTGAGTGCAAGTCACCTCCTGCCAAATCTGTATGTTATTATAACATTGGTCAGGCAGGGGACATAGTCCTACCATAGTTCAAGGTACCCAAACCACTATAGCCACCCAAACCCATAGCCCAATATGTTTTGTTTCCATGTTCTGCAATAGTATAGTCCTGCACCAGCCGGGGGTTGTCCTTGGGTGCACTTGCATAGTGTATACAGGGGTAATCGTCGGCTGATGCCGCCTCGTAATTTAAAATTGTCTAAGGGGCCTCTGCGAGTTGACTTCGGCCCCTCGTACGCCTTCCAAAGGTCCGGGACCCCATGGTCCCGGGTCAGGGTCCGATATGTTAAGAGCGTTAACGCCTACAGCATTTCATACAAATTTTCAAGTCATTTTTTTTCGAAATGAATGAACCGAGTTTAATGAAACTTCATACGTATAATCAAGATACATAGGTCTCAAAAGTTAGTTAAGAACATTTTCAAAATGTCTAATTTAAAAGAAGATAATTGGAAATCTCTGTTTCAATGGAATATTTAAAATCGGATGCATTTAGCTGTAACACTATTTTTCAAAAATGTTCTTAACTAACTTTTTAGACCTATGTATCCTGCTTATACGTATGAAGTTTCATTAAAATCGGTTCATTCATTTTGAAAAACAAGGACTTCAAAGTTTGTATGAAATGGCGGTCGGCGTTAACGCTCTTAAAGACAAATAACTTACTATAAATCTCTCAATATATTTTTTCAGGGTGATATTAAAACAACCAAGATGAATAATAAAATAAGTATTGCTTTATTTACTTACATACATAAGGCCCCCTACACATTTACAGTCCGGCAGGCGGTCATTAATGAAAACTGTTTTTGACAGTTTTTATGATTGACCGCCTCCCGGCGACGGTCTAATGTGTGGGGCCCTTAAGAACTGTATACCTAAGAGTATAATAATAATTAATTAGAATATGTACAGTAAGGGCGTGAACACAATAACTAACAAAAAATATTGTTTTAAATAGTTTTCACGAAAACTAAAAATGCAGCAAGGTCTTATAGTAATGATAGTAAAATTTTTAAATTGCTGAAGTTTTTTTAACAACAATGAGTAATAGGTAGGTACGCACGGCTATACAACGTGTAACGTTAAATGCGCAAAACCTCTTAAGGGGTCATTGTACTCATCATTATGAACAACTTTTACTATTAGACCAAACCTGAAATCGCGAAAAAAAAATCAGCTGTTCAGTACATTTTGACGAATTATGCGAACGTAAATGTACTGAACAGCTGTTTTTTTTTGCGATTTCAGTTTTGGTCCATAGTAAAATTTGTTCATAATGATGAGTACAATGACCCCTTAAGAGGTTTTGTGCATTTAATGTTACACGTTGTATATCAAGCTATACATTACCAGTATAATCTGATCTCGCATTGTATAGGATTTCCTTACAATGAGAGGTCAGCGTAAACTGGAAATGTATAGCTTGATAAGTAGCCGTGCGTACATAAGAATACCAGTCTATGACTATCCCACTGCTGGGCAACGGGCTCTTCTCATACAGAGAATGCACAAGCATTGCTCCACGCTTGCTCAAGACGGGTTGGCGATTTCAGACTTATACCGGTTGTAAAAAGACACTTGTAGAAGCTGAAAGCCACATATTCTACCTATTATTTGGATCGTTTTTCTCCACTAGACCATACCTGGGAATCCACTGCTTCTGGAGATATTGAAGGTCAAAGTCGCGTTTTTTTTTTTACTAAAACGTATTCAAAGTGTTATTAATAAACTTTTTCCGACAAGTACCTACGCATACCGTAGTGCGAAGGGGCGGGGCTTAACTCCGTTTGACTTGCGCGTAATAAAAAAAATCCTTTTTTTTATAGGTACCTAAAAATAAAAGTAATTTCCCAGCAATCATTTTTGCGCAAAGCTATTTAGTTAGATGTACAGTATGCGTAGTTGACGGCTTTGTGATGTGTCTTTTTACACCCTGTATTAAATAAAAGTCCAGGTTTCCTCCCGATGTTTTCCTTCACCGAAGTCAGTAATGTCCAAGATAAACTCAGAAAGTAGGTACATAATTAATTGAAAAAGTCACATTGGTGTTCACCGAGATTTGAAGCCACAACCTCGTGCATGAGGGGTGAGGTCTTTAACCACAGGCATATCAAATAAACACGTCATGATGAACATTAGTAATTATCTCCAAGCTGATTTAGTTGGAATGAAGAGAAATAAAAAAAAAAACCGGTCAAGAGCGAGTCGGACGCGAAAAAATCAGCTACATTTTTGTTTGCATAACTCGTCAAAATGTAGGGAATAGCTGATTTCAAGTTTGTCCCCATAATAAAAGTTGTTTGTTATCATGAGTACAGCGCTCGTTGGCTAAGTAATAACAGACGCACGGGTCGATCCGCCAGGTTAAGCTATGCTTGCCGGGGTTTGTCATGGATGGGTGACCATCTTTACATACCGAGACTCCTCTGTGCCTCGGAAAGCACGTTAAGCCGTTGGACCCGGCTGTTATTTATGGATCTTTGACAGTCGTTACGGGTTGTTAGAAGCCCGAAAGTCTGACAACCAGTCTTACAAAGGAGTATCGTATTACCCAGTAACTGGGTTGTGGAGGTCAGATAGGCAGTCGCTCCAAAATACTGACATTCAGCTGCATCTGGTTAGACTGTAAGCCGAGACCAACATAGTTGGAAAAAGGCTAGGCAGATTGATATTATTATCATGAGTACAACCATGTATTTAAAGTACTGGTCATTAATTACTAGTCACCCTATATAAATCAATGATAATAAACATTAAAGGAATTCTTATTCCTGTTCATCCCATATTTAAAAATAAGCTTGAAGATAAAAATAAATTTTAATCTTAACAAAAACGGTATCTACGTTTGATTTGTCTCAACATCACTGCCTTCCAAACTCGGTTCATTTTCAACAACATTTGTAGTATACCGTTTTCTTGAAGTATCAATATTATGTCTACGCTTCATATGCTTCTTAAAATTAGACCCATTAGTGAAGTCCCGTTGACAATACACACATTTATATGGCTTAGCACCCGTATGTTGTCTTACGTGTAAGTTCAAACGCGTTTTAAATCTGAAAGTTTTGTTACAATACTCACATACGTAAGGCATTAAGTCTGTATGCACTATAGAATGAGATTTCAAGTGTCTTTTAACACGGAAGCTTTTACCGCACTGCTCGCAAACAAATGGTTTGGCTCCGGAATGGAGGCTGAAGTGGGATTGAAGATTCCCTCGAGCACGGAAGGCCATCGGACAGAACTCACATTTGAAAGGTTTTGTGTCATCATGCGTCATCATGTGAGTACTCAAAGTACCTTTTGTAAAGAACATTTTACCGCATACATGACATGAGAAGTCTCTACTTCGCTCCGTGTGTATTAGTTTGTGTTGCTGTAAGTTACTACGTGATTTGAATTCCTTTTGGCAATGTTCACACTTAAGTTCGAATTCTATTGTTTCACATTTCATTCGTTTTCTATAGCTTTTAGTATAAAGTATGATGTGGTCTTGTAGTTGTTCTTCGTTTTCGAGCATTGAACCACAGTTTTGACACATAGTTTTGTATGCGTTGATGTGACAAGTGTTTTTATGCTTTTTCAAAACTGATGCCATTGTAAAACGCTTGTTGCAAAACTCGCAGCAGTATCTAAGCCATTTCTTGTGTGAACGTACATGGTTGACAAATGATTTGTAATTATTGAGAACTTTACCGCAGTCAGAGCACTTGAATATGCAGCAATGGGTGTGTATTTGTAATGCATGTAAGCGTAGAGACATGACATTCTTGCATTGAGCATCACAGTCCGCACAACGGCACACATAATCGTCCCAAGTCAATTTTTCTGACCCTTTTTCGTTGCTCTCAGTGTTTAAATCAGAATTGTACTTCAATTTCTTTTTCTTTTTGAGTTTTTTCTTCTTTACAGCCATGTACAGAGGTGCATCACTGTCTGTGGTGTTAAAACCATCGGAATTTTGAAGTATTTCGTCAACACTCAATCGTTCTATCTTCACTGCAGACGCAGCTAAGTCTATCAATGAATTAGGGTCTACAGTCACTATTTGCAGTTCTTCATTGTTGATTTCCGGTTTTACATCTCGTTTAATGTCTTCAAAGTCTTCCCAATCGACATTTACCGGTTTTCCATCATGGCTTGGGTCTATTTTGACATCAGAACGCGAATTCTCCTTGTCATCTTTTTTTAAGAATATCTCATTCAATTTTGTCTGTGCAGTTCTCACATTGTGTAAAAAGGACCATGTACGTTCCAGTAAGTCGAAACATGAGAAGCAAATGCTTTTTGGAAGAGCTTCTGAGGTAGTAACATCGATATTTATCCACAACAATTTCGTAGCTATTTTTGAGTTGATTCCTACATCTTCATCTGGCGATATTAGCGTTTCTATTGTAGTTGGTTCGGCGCACAGGCGACAGTAGGCTTCGTCTTCGTCACACATTGTTAATTATCAACTGTGTTTACGTAACATTTGATTGGAAAATGTTTATTTTTTGTAAAATTGTGAATGCTATCAATGATAAACAACCATTTTGACAATTGACAATAGACGCGTCGGTATTGCCACTTCTAAATATGTACTCTATTATATATACTAATTCCATGACTAAATAACAGCAAATCACGTGCCGTTTTTTTTTTTTCATTTTTAGTAATAAAAAAAGTAAATGACATAACATGACATCTTAGAGCATTTAACCTAATCTCAGAACAATAACAAAGCATAGAAGGAAGGCTAAAAACAGAATTCTGTAACTACCTTTATTCCCGTTCTATTATTAGGTACGATAAAGGATGTGGGAAAGAGATAAATGTTTTACTCTTTGTTTTACTTTCTTGGCATGGTCACAAGATCAATTGTCATTTGGTTAAAAAAGTTATAGTATGACGCGGCCAAATTTGATAGTACTTTGTTTCAATGTCTGACAGTTCGTTCATTGAACTAGCTGACTTATTCGCGTGTTCATTGTTTACGTGTCTGTCGTAATATTCCATGGTTTTGCGATGTTTTAATAATATTTCTACTGTTAGATTGCATGAATTCTTTGTTTAACTACAAATAGTGAGTGTGTGGACGCTGTGGAGCAATTTCTTGTGTGGTTGGGGGCTGCAAGTCCCATTCATAGCGAAAATAAAATGAACAACAAATATTGACCTTCCATCGGTAAGTTTTTGCTCAATTTCTTGTTGCCTAAGATCTGATAAACGAATATAAATACATAACAAATATTGCTGTGTCACTATATAGCTGAAACCAGTCGTAATATTTATTCCAATAGAAGTTATTAGCGAATATTCGGAAATTGTTTTGGGGTTATCTTGATCAGCCATAGTGACGTAAATAATGTTGTCGATACTTTTCTTTTACAGATTTCCTAGACGATGTGAAAAAAAAATGGATAAATTGTATTGGTAGACGAAATTGGACTCCAAACAGCACAGCCACATAATATGCTCCAAACATTTTACTTTGTATTCATTTGGTAACGAACCTATGAAATGGATGTAGCATGTTCTTTAAGTCGTCACTTAGAGTACATGCTGTTCCTACATTATTTGTTATGGATAGAACAGATGAAATGGTCTTGATATATTATGATATAATTAAGGTATTTTATTGGCAATAAATAGTATCCCGTTCAAATTAAAACTTGATTTATTACATTACAGGAAATACTTATGGAAGTCTGCGAAGAAGGACATAGCGCAATACTGCAAATTAAAAAAACCGCTCACCATCAACAGTAATCTAACATGAAGACAGGTATAACATTCAGAAATATGTTCACTTGATATATGCGTTACAATGATATTATATTAAAAATATCATTGATGCGATATCATTCTTCTAATTATCCCAGTCGGAAATATAATCGAGTGCAAATTTATTTATTTATTTTTAATACAAAATACGTCATTGTAGGATCCCGTAGCAATGGAAGTTGAAACAGGACCTAGTACATCGGTACAAATTAATGAATCGCCACTGATCTTGACATCTCGTGAAATCATCTCACATCAGTCAGGTAAGACATACAAATAAAACTATTTACCTAAATAAAAATGTTGATAAAAAATCTTACATAAATTTTATTGAGAACTGTTTGTTTTAGGAATCCTTGACACAGATGACAATAACAAATTCAGAAATAATTGGATTCCATCCCGATTCAAGAAGACTGCGCTTTTGGCGAGTTCCTGGTCGCCAGAGCCGACTCCAGAATCCTCAGGAAGTTCATCCGTACCAGGGCGGAATGATTATGGTGTGGGCTGGAATTCGACTAACAGATTATTAAAGTGGCTAGGCATTTTATTTTTTTATTTAAAATATTATCTTTTATTTAAAATATTATCTGGTCGTTATTTATTTTTTTATGTACGAAAAGTTTTTGTCGCTTTGGTACCATTTTAAATTTTCATAATAAATTTTATTTTTTCACTAACAACCATTTTATTTAATCAAATAATTCAAATCTCTATTAAATTACGCTTCTACTGATTTACAATAATATATGTTACATAAAAAGTATTAAAATAAAAATTATTAGGTACTTTGAATACCCTTTTTCCCTAGACTTTGTTGAGTAGTCTATGATGTAATCTAAAATTCAAATAAATATGAGAAAGTAAGTTGCTAAAAACATTTGCAAAACCGAATGTCTCCCACTTCTTTTCAATAAACTCATCAGTTATTATGGCAACTAAATACATTCGGGTTTAGCCGGGTCAGATTTAATACATGAAGAGCTGTCGGGAACCAAGGAAGACTTTGGTGATGATGATGATGAACTATTTAGTTCATACTTAAAGTATTGTTTAATTTTGAACGAATATATTAAGTATTGGTATCATAAGTATGCTTAGTTACTTTAAAATTTTTGGTACGCACGGCTACAGATCAACTATACATTTCCAGTATAAGCTGATCTCGCATTGTATAGGATTTCCTTACAATGAGCGGTCAGTGTAAACTGGAAATGTATAGCTTGATGTGTAGCCGTGTGTACCTACGGTTATTATTCTTGGCAGTGTAAGAAAGAATGTCATTGTAAATTCTATCGACGTTGAAATTTAGTGGGTACATCACTAGTCAGAATAAAATGAATGACAACCTACAAAATTTCGAAACTTCTTCTGTATACGTGTCCTTCTTTAACATCATAGCGGCTCCATAAGTCAAAATGAAACAAATATATTGAGTTCAGTTGCTATTTTAACACTACTTCTATGCTTTGTTATTGTTCTGAGAACCTAATGCTCTCTCTATACTTACTTTACTCTTTGCCTAATGCTCTAAGCATGACATGAATGACTAAATGGGCTTAGTGCGAGTTTTTATACTTAACTCGATCGCGTTATCGTTACCTTATGTCAATAGGGAGCCACACGCAAAGCTGTTTGTAGATGGCGCTCTGAACGACTGTACATTGTTTTACAAACAAATCCATATAATTTGACAATCGTTCGTTATGTCAAATCAATGAAAAAAAGACAGTCGATTATGTGCCACCTAGCGTGATAAAAAGTTAGTTTTCCTCCCCATTCGTATGGAATAATTGTGTTTCCCATTATAGTCACCAGGAGGCGCTTATTAATTTTCAGTACAAACTGACGTTTACGTTAACGTGATCGAGTAAGTATAAAAACCGCGTTTACGTTATCGTTACCTTATGTCAATTCGTATGGAATAATTGTGTATCCCATTACAGTCACCAGGAGGCGCTTATTCATTTTCAGTCGGTACAAACTGACGTTTACGTTAACGTGATCGAGTAAGTATAAAAAACTCGCACTAAGGCCACAGAGCCTCTACCATGAGTTTACACAGCCAAAAGTCGCTAGCATCTCCGTAAATAATTTCTATGAAATTTTGTACCAGCGCCCCTAGCGGTCACAGAAAGAATTAAAACTTTCATATAAATTATTTACAGAGACGCTAGCGACTTTTGGCTGTGTAAACTCATTTTAGAGGCACGTCTTAAAACATTAAAACAGGTCGATAGTAGGTGTCAATTTGGTCTAGCAAATTAAAAATCTGAGTTTTCTACCTTTGTTTCTACGAACTAAACGTGACAATGGCTTAATAGTCTAAAAAAACATATAATATTATACCATGGGCTAAATCACGGGGTTAAATGTGTTGGATGATCATAATGCTGGCACAAGTTTATCTATAAGATATATATTTGAAAATAGAAATAAGCTCTTGACGTGTGTGTCAATGTTCTTGTTAAAGTATTGCAAAAAGTATAATTTTCTCATGTTAATTAAATAGACGTTTGTTACTCTGAATCTTTATTTATTACTAAGTTAGATGCCATAATTTCCTCTATCAGTGGTAGCAGAGCAATTAAATTAGTGATAAAATAATAAATGTAGTTCATAAAATTTGCCGGAGAAAAAACGCGAAGTGACGAAAAGAAAAAAAATGGCGTCGACATCTCGATGCATAGAACTGCTAACAAAAAGTAATTACGACACCTGGAGCCTACAAGCACAGGCTGTTCTCATTAAATGTGAGCTATGGGATTACGCAAGCGGTGACATTAAACTGGCGGCGACCGCCACTGCTGAAGAGATATTTTTTTTCAAAAAGCAAGATTTGAAGGCCAGATCTGAGTTACTTCTTCTGATGTCTCCTGCTGAACTCAAACAGATAAAAGGATGTAACACGTCGAAAGAGGTATGGGACAAACTAAAATCTATACATCAAAGTACTGGACCTGCCAGAAAAGCTACATTGTTGAAGCAATTGGTTTTAAAAAAAATGAGTCCACAAGAAGATGTAAGAGACCATTTGAACCATTTTATGGATGTGGTAGGAAAGTTGGAAGACATGGATGTAAAAATAAATTCAGAGCTGCTTAGCATAATGATGCTTTACAGTTTGCCAACTACCTTCGAAAGTTTCCGTATAGCAATTGAGTCGAGAGATATTCTGCCAAGTCCCGAAGATTTAAAGATAAAAATTACCGAAGAAAATGACGCAAGACAGCAAGGTCAAAGTGAACAAAGTTCAGAGGCATTGTATGTCAAGCAGAAAAAGAAGTTTAATAATTCTATATCATGCAAAAATTGCAACAAAAAGGGTCATTCCACTGAAGCATGTTGGTCAAAGAAGAAACAGAATTCTTCAAACAACAAGAAGCTAGAAAAGAATTTTAATGTATGTTTAACATTAGACAACTCCAATATAAAAGATGGAATGTGGTGTTTGGATAGTGGCTGCACTTCTCATATGACGGCGGAAAAAAGTATGTTTTTAAACATAAATTCCACATCAGACACACTAAAATTGGCTTCAGACAAATATACTACCCAAGTTAAAGGAAAAGGGAAAGTAGTGGTCTGCAAGGAGAACCAAGATTATAACCTAAATGATGCACTATATGTACCAGAAATATCGACAAATCTCATGTCGGTCAGCAAAATAACTGATAATGGCTTCGATGTATTATTCACAAAAGAAAAAGCCTACATCATGGAAAAGAAAAAAACTGTTCTTAGTGCAGAAAGAAAAAACGGACTATACTACCTGGATTTTGAACAATGCGAGACAGCAAATTGGGCTCCTACAAATGAAAATAAGACAATGACATGGCACCGAAAATTAGGCCACATTAACGAAAAGGATCTGAAGATGATGGTTGATAAGCAGATGATGCGAGGGCTAGTATTAAAACAAGTGAAGTTGGATACGTGCGAAACATGCATAAAAGGCAAAATGGCAGCCCTACCATTTACAAGCCATGGTCGTATCTCAAGTGAGCCATTGGAAATCATACACAGTGATGTATGTGGGCCATTCGAAGTAGAATCACTGGGCGGATCACGCTATTATGTGACATTCGTCGACGATTATACGAGATATTGCTGTATTTATTTTATTAAAAATAAAAATGACGTATTTGAAAAGTTCAAAGAATATAAATCCAGAGTGGAAATGTTTTTAAAAAAGAAAATACAAAACCTGCAGTCCGATAATGGTGGTGAGTACAGGAACAAAGAGTTCGATAAGTTCCTAAAAGAAAATGGCGTAAAACGAAGACTGACAGCACCATATACACCGCAGCAAAACGGAGTTAGCGAAAGAAAGAACAGATCGCTAATGGATAAAGCGAGATGTTTAATGATCGACTCCAACGCTCCTCCAAGCTTATGGGCAGAGGCAGTGAACACTGCAAACTACCTTATTAACAGAAGCCCAGCAAAGGCGCTAAATGGTAGCACACCATACGAAAAGTGGGTTGGAAAAACACCATGTGGAAACCACCTACATGTTTTTGGTAGTAAAGCATTCTTTCTCAACAAAAGGCGTAAAGGAAAACTGTCTCCGAAAGCTACGGAAGGTGTATTTATGGGCTACGCAATAAACGCAAAAGCGTTCAGAATTTACGTACCGGAAAAGAAAGATGTAATCATTAGCAGAGATGTAAAAATAATTGAAAAGATGCATTTTGACAAGAATCCTGCGGTCGAATACAAAGATTTCCAACCGGAACAACTAGATCCTGAAGCAAAAGAACAAATAGAAATTGAATTACAAGAAAAAACAATCGACGATAACTTAACATTTCAGGAACCAACTCCATCTACTTCAGACTCGTTACAGCCCATGCAAATTGAAACTGAATTGTCCACAACAAGTGAAAGGCCAATAAGAGAAAGAAGGTTACCAGCTTGGACTAAAGACTATGAGCTAAGAGCTGTAAACAGTTGTGTAAATATGCTGATATCTGAGAACAGTAATGACTGTTTACTTACTTTTCAAGAAGCTGTATCAGGCAACGATAAAGAAAATTGGGAGAAGGCAATACAATCTGAAATGAAATCGCTCGAGAAAAATAATACTTGGATACTAGTCGATAAAGAAGAAGCCAAAGGACACAAAGTATTGTCTAACAAATGGGTATTTAGGATAAAAGATGACGGAACTTACAAGGCCAGATTAGTCGTACGCGGCTGTGAGCAGAAAGGCAACTTGGATTTTGAAGAAATATATAGCCCAGTTGTAAGTCAGTCTGTTGTTAAGACCTTGTTAGCAATTGCCGCATCTAAAAATTATCATTTCTTTACTTTTGACGTCAAAACCGCTTTCTTGTACGGCGAACTGACAGATGAAGTTTACATGAAAGTACCTGTTGGCTATAAAACTACTTGTGATACTACTAATAAAGTATGCCGACTGAAAAAGTCGTTATATGGTTTAAAACAAGCACCATTCACATGGAATAAAACTTTTACTCGTGCAATGTTTGACCTAGGTTTCAAGACAATCAAGACTGACAGATGCGTTTTTATTAACAAAGATAAGACCATTATTATTGCTGTATTCGTTGATGATGGACTAGTCATCGGTAAAGACAAGAAAGAGATAGAGCATATACTGTCAAAACTTGAAACAAAATTCGAAATAAAAAAAACTGAAAACCCAAAAACTTATCTGGGTATAGAAATAAATAATTGTAAAGAAGGAATCAAGTTGACTCAAAAGAATTATATAAATGACATGCTGAAAAAATATAGTATGGAAAACGCTAAACCTTGTGAGACGCCTGGAAGTAACGATGCAAAGGTGACACAGGAAACTCCCCAGGAGAAGGAATACCCTTATAGGGAAGCAGTGGGAAGTTTACTGTATTTGTCCACTCGAACAAGACCAGACATCGCTCAAGCTGTTAATCAAGTCAGCAGAAAAGTAGAAAATCCCAGCAAAGAAGATGTCACGAAAGTGAAGAAAATATTTAAATATTTGATCGGCACTAAAGATAAAGGTATACTCTTCAAAAGAAATAGCCGAATTGAAAGAATCGATGCTTACACTGACTCTGATTATGCTGGAGATCCTCTGACAAGACGAAGCACATCTGGCAGCGTTCTTATGATAGCTAATGGACCTATAACATGGGGATCCAAAAGACAGCCAATCGTTGCTCTGTCATCGACCGAGGCAGAGTACATAGCGGCTGCAGACTGCTGCAAAGAGGCAATGTACCTCAATTCCCTGCTGAAGGAAATTACAGACTTGGATTTGAAAATACACTTATATGTTGACAACCAAAGTTCAATACAACTAATTAAATCTGGCTCCTTCAACAAGAGATCGAAGCACATAGATGTGCGATATCATTTTATCCACGAACAATTCGTGAAAGGATTGGTTAATGTCAGCTACTGCCCAACAGAAACTCAGTTAGCTGATATTATGACAAAGCCACTGTCTAAGGTGAAATTTGCAAGACATTGTGCAACACTCATGTGTGGATAGTGACCTGGTTCAGCCACTTGGGTGCACATTAGGAGAAGGTGTTGGATGATCATAATGCTGGCACAAGTTTATCTATAAGATATATATTTGAAAATAGAAATAAGCTCTTGACGTGTGTGTCAATGTTCTTGTTAAAGTATTGCAAAAAGTATAATTTTCTCATGTTAATTAAATAGACGTTTGTTACTCTGAATCTTTATTTATTACTAAGTTAGATGCCATAATTTCCTCTATCAAAATGCACAATACGTATAAAGACAAAAGAAAAACAACCTGAGTTTCGGTAATTTTCGTAGGTACGTACTACGTCTACCTTGTACCGAATGACTATAGAAAAATACCTACTTAGTCCAAATACCCTCTGTTCTGAATACGTACTGAAGTATAATTTTTGTGGGTCCATATTGGCTCACCTAAAGTTCTTTACCCGAAATTGTTCTTCCTAATAATAAATAAATAAATAATAAATAATCATTTATTTCAGATTCATCGAATTGTTTACACGATTACATCCATATTTGTTAGTATTGCGAGCTTACAACCTAGTGTTAGTAATAAATAATGATTTGTAATCCGAATGATCACTCTTCCTAAAATTTTTCATCGTAAAGTTTTCATTCATACAATTTGCAGTGCTACTGGCGATGTTCATAGCACTCATGTTTCCGAAAATTGTAATTAATAATATCATTAATGTAAATATATTTAAACTCCTACTGTATTTTGTCATAACGCTTTTATCCCTAAACATAATTACCATAATATTTTCACGGTCACGGTCGAAAGTTTAAAAACCCGAAATGTTAATTTGCCCGAAAGCTTAAAATCCCGAAGATCCATATCCAGATATATATATGTCTAGGGTTAGGGTTTTCGTCAGCAGGTCGACGGAGCCCGCTGCGCGGGGCTCCTATTTCTGTCTGTGGGGTTTAAAGGAACCTAACTAATCGAACCTCGGGGTGCCCCTGATGTCGACCGTCTAAGGTTAGGGTTTTCGTCAGCAGGTCAAGGAAAAAAACTTTTTAACAAAAAAAAAACGACTTCCAAAAATCACTACAAAGTGAAAAATAACTTTGATTTCGGAAGTCGGTGGCTTTCGTTTTTTATTTACTTTCTTTTTTTTTGCCACCGACTTCCGAAATCAAAGTTATTTTTCACTTTGTAGTGATTTTTGGAAGTCGGTTTTTTTTTTTGTTAAAAAGTTTATTTTCTCGCTTTTTAGTGGGTCTGTTTATAATTTGTATAAGTTACAATAGTCTAATGTCAATAGCATCACATGTTACAAAATATTGCTTTTCCCGATGCTGGGACGTTAATTGTTGAGGAGTTTTGCTGGTAAGAACCAGGAGAACTCCTCAACAACCACTCACCACACGCATTGTGTGACGAGCGGAAATTGCTTCGCAACCATATTAAAGTAATCGAATCGCAACCCAAGAAATATTTATCATTGAGTAGTTCCGGTAGCCATCTGTGGTCTTCATCATCAGTTCCACTTCACCAAGTGGTGCTTTCCGAGAGCAAATGCATGAGCTACTATAAAAAATACCCAAATCGCTATAGGTGTGCCTATAATATTTGAAGAGTTCCTTCGATTTCTCCAGGATCCCATCATCAGAACTGGTTTTTGACAGAAATGGGACCATTTGGGAAGTATACCCTTTCCATGAAAAAAATATTTTTTCTACTCGGTTGGCAAGCGACGGAGTTATGCGCGAACAAACATAAAAAAAAAAAAAAAAAAAAAAAACAATACAAACATCCGAATTGAGAACCTCCTCCTTTTTTAGAAGTCGGTTAAAACTGTAGGACCTCAGAAACTTTACATAAGTAAAGTCGGTCGGTATTTTTCATTTTGGTCAATTAACGGTGAGTAAATATTGGTATTTCGTCCATTCGGGATTTCGTCCTTTTGGGCATTTGAACATCGGTATTTTGTGTTTCGATATCACCATCATCATCCCACCCACTCATCATCACTCACCATCACCATCATCCCCACACCACACACCCCATCATCACACACATCACCATCACCACTCATCATCACTCATCATCTTCCTGCCCTTATCCCATGTTACTTGGGGTCGGCGCAACACGTTTTCTTCTTCCATTCTCCCCTGTCAACCGTCACGCTCTCATTCACTCCCTTCTCTTTCATATCATTCCTCACACAATCCATCCATCTTTTCTTTGGCCTTCCTCTGCCTCTCCATCCATCAACATGTATATTCATCACTCTTTTAGTCACATGCGTTTCGTCTCTCCTCATCACATGCCCATACCAACCCAAACGATTTCCCTTCAACTTTTCTGTCACTGGCGCCACTTTCAAACTTCCTCTTATATACTCATTTCTTACTTTATCCACTCTCGTCACTCCACACATCCATCTCAACATTCTCATCTCCGCTGCATGCAATCTTTTTTCATCCGTCTTCTTCACTGCCCAGCATTCCGATCCATAAAGTACGACAGGCCTTATCACGGACTTGTAAATTTTTCCCTTTAACTTGAGGGGCATCCGTGGGTCGCAAGTTGTTCCTGTAACCTGTCGCCATTTCATCCATCCTGAGTTGATTCGGTGTGTTGCGTCTCGGTCTACTTCGCCATCCCTTTGGACAAGCGACCCGAGGTACCGAAAATCGGAGCAGATCGGTAAGGGCGTCCCGGCAAGAGACATGGGCACCGGACCCGAGAGGCCGCCAAAATCACAAAACAGATACTCCGTTTTGGTCCGACTTACTCTCAGGCCAACGGTGTCCAGTCTTTTCCACCACACCTCCAATCTACTCTGGACCTCTAGGCCGCTCTCGGCAACCAGCACAATGTCATCGGCGAACAGCATACACCAGGGAGCCTCTTCCTGGATGTCCGAAGAAAGAGCATCCATTATCAGCACGAAGAGGTAAGGGCTGAGTGCAGACCCCTGGTGTAAAGGTTTCGATATAACGACTATCGGCATTTAAAACTTTCTAGAAAAGAAATATAAACAAAAAAGCTAAGACTTTGATTAATAGTGTAAAAGATGGTTATGTTGAGAAAATATAGGAAAACAAATAAAAGTTTAATAGATGTTTATTGCTACTGACATTATGAAGTTGAATGCTTCGGAATTGTGAACATTAGAGACAGAGTAGTTAGGAATTGTGATTGTTAGGATGAAAAATATTAGGAAGAACATTTTAGGATTTCCAATTATCGGAGTTGAAAATTTAGGTGAACTTTGGCGCACCCAATTTTTGTACTACATAATTCTGTGACCCAATTAAGATTTTTTACCGTCACGTCGTCATTCTTGACCATCTTCGGGGCTCTAGGATTGTCCTGATAGCCGTGGAATGCCTCTCCACTTCTCAAGCACCTCATTACGTGCTAGCAATAGCAACTGACTCGCATGAAGTTCCGCTACAGAACATCAGCGGAACACCATAGGGATATGCGGTTCGCGGAAATATGATTCGCGGCCGTAACTACACTTTACAGAATTATAATCGAATAGAATCAGCAATACAACTCCCTAAGTTAGAATTGACCTCAAATCTCATGATTTCATGAAATAGTTATTCAATTCAATTCAATTCAATTCAAATTCAATTCAAATTCTTTATTGCAATCCATAATGTACATATACAGGTGTTAAAATACATTAGAAGAAACAATTATGGACCCTGTCGGGCACAGCAAAATTATAAAAATAGGTAGGAGAGAGGAAGAGCGCTTTTATCAACTTTCCATAACATTAAAACAATTAAAATAGGTAGACTTTTTTCGTCGTATCTTTAATTTGTATAGAAATTAATTATTATATTTGATTTTATCATTAGTTTTCTATTTATAATTTGTAATATTCAATAGGGTAATATGAAGTTAAGAGTTGTATTGATGATTTTTATGATTATAATTCTTTAAATAAATATTTGATACGACCGTGAATCATATAATAATCAACATACAACCTGACTTGACTTGCAAATTGCAAAAAACGTAAGAAATTTTGAATTTCGCGGGTTACCTTGGCGCTTTCGTCAATCTTAGTGGCTATTCCGATACTCCATCCCGAGTCTGCCAATCTCAACCAAGAGGGTTGACAGGTGCCCAGTCATAGGTACCAAAAGCGTCTTCGCGAGCAAACACTACTGCTACGTTGCCCCACGTCTCTATAACAAAATCGGCCAAGAAAAAGGGTTCAAACAACTTAAACAGCTAAACAACTATCAATTTAAAAAAATATTCACTGGCTAGACAATTATGATTATGAGGAAACAGAGAATCTTTTCGGCAGCATAACATGATACCCAGTCACATTCACCATACACACCTTACACGCACACACCTCACACACACACACACACACACACCCCCCCACACACTTCACTCACACTCACCCACCCTTTTTACAAAACGCATTGTTATTTTAAACTCTTTTATCATTATTTCTCTATTATTTTTTTTTTTTAATTATTTTGTTCTCTTATATATTTTGTAAATCTACTTGTCAATGGATGCCATAACTGTAATTTATTTTTTTGTCTATCTCGCTTCTACATCATATTCCCTGTAAATTGAGAGGTCTGTCTCTTGTGATACAGGAACTCCTAGTACAAGAGTCAGGGCTACACAGATGTTTGTGACTTCGAAGTGTAATAAAGATTTTATTATTTATTTATTTATATTATTTATTTGGCTAACATAAAAACAACTATTCAGGAACTTGAAAACTGTCTAAAAAAAAAGGATTCGGCCCCGGGCGAGGATGGTGTATCATATTCTATGATCTTTAATCTACCCGTCTTTATTAAATCGTATCTGCTTGATATATACAACAATATTTTCAAATTTTGTATTGTACCGCAACAGTGGCGTCATATCCAAATAATTCCAATACCTAAAACTAATAATTCTAATGCTGATCCTAAATTAAGACCTATATCTTTAGTCTCATGTTTATGTAAAATTTTTCATTTAATGATAGTAAAACGTCTAGAATGGTACGCTGAAAGAAAAAAAATTTTATCACCATGTACCGTTGGTTTTAGAAGATCTTATTCATGTCTCGATTCATTAGCCCGTTTGGTCACCTATATCCAAATTGGATTTTCTAGAAATATCCCTACATTAGCATGCTTCTTAGATATTCAAAACGCCTATAATAACGTTTCGATTGACGTAGCAGTTAGTATTCTAGATAAGCTTAAAATTGGATCAAAATTTTGTTATTATTTATGGGCGTTTTTGAGTGAAAGATATTTAAAGATCAAATCTGATAATGGTGATGAGTTATCAGGTAGGTGGACTAATAAAGGTCTGGCTCAAGGAGATCCATTGTCCCCATTACTTTTTAATTTAATAACACACGAACTGTGTCATCTTCCGCTAGATGTAGTTGTTTCTCAATATGCAGACGATTTTGTTCTCTATGTCAAACACAAAGATATTAAAGTATGTGAAGTGTATGTACAAAATGCGTTGAATTCTATTGTAGGGGTTTTGGATAAACTTGGTTTGGAATTATCTTCAAGTAAATCTACTTTTTGTGTGTACAGCAGGGGCAGGCGTAGAATACTTCCTACACTAAAGGTAAATGAGCAAACCTTGGTTTTCTCAGAATGCATTAGATACCTAGGTATGTGGCTAGATAGAGGTCTACGTTGGGGCAAACATATAAATGAAATAGTTAGTAAATGTTTAAAATTTCTAAATCTATTAAAAGTTCTAACGGGTAGCTCATGGGGAATACACACAAAGCATATCCGTAGGTTATACATTTCGCTGATTCGAAGTCGAATTGACTATGGGTGTTTTATCTATGATTGTAGTGCAAAATGTCATGTTTCCAAGCTAGATAAGTTACAGAATCAAGCCCTGAGAATTGTAGGTGGATATATCAGAAGTTCCCCAATCCATGTAATGGAATCTGATTTGAGTATTCCCCCTTTATTTTTAAGAAGAGAGTATTTAGCATATAAATATTGTTTAAAAATAATGTCATGGTCAAACAATATGACAGTTAGCTTGATTGCGGATCTGAGTTCCCTTTGTAGTATCAAATATTGGGAAAACAAAAAAGTACCCTTATTAGTTAAAACATATAATGATGTAAAGCACGTAGATGTTCTTTCAACAGATATTCAAAAAATGTATACTTTAGAAACTTGGACCACTGCTATTGAGACTAATAATGTAATTAATGTTAATCTAGAATGTGTAAAGGAACCCAAATCTAATTATAATCCAAATTTATTAGTGTTCGATGTTTTAGCTGAATTAAATTCTTTGTATTGTAATTGGCACAAAATTTTCACAGATGGTTCAAAGGGTACTTCCGGTCTAGGTTCAGGAATATTTGACCAAAGCTTAGGAACTAATCTTGGCTTTAAAGTAAACTGTAATGTATCAATAATGACACTGGAACTCATTGCAATTTATCAAGCGATCTTTTATAGTCGAACTCAGAATTTAAAAAGAGTCGTCATTCTTTCAGACAGTAAAAGCGCACTACAGCATATAACTCGATGCGCCTCTGGTTTCAGAGGTGCATCGATAGCATATGACATTCTTGAAAATATTATTTTATTAATTAAAAATAATATAGAAATTAAGTTGCAATGGGTTCCAGCTCACATTGGACTACGTGGTAATGAGGAGGCTGACCGATTGTCTAAATTAGCAGCAGTAGAGGGTACAGCAATTGATTACTTACCTGATTATTGGGAATACATGTTTAAATATAAAGTAATTTGTTATAATTCCTGGAAGCAACACTTTGATATTATCAGTCAGAAAAAAGGTATATGGTATAGGAGCATACAAGGCGAGCCTCCTCGTGTGCCTTGGTTCGATGTCGATCAACTTGGTAGAAACTATGTCAAATTAGTTTTAAGACTTCGCTGTGGACACTATCCATCAGCGAAGTTTGCATTCCTTATGAAAAAAACTGATTCACCGAATTGCGGAGAATGTAATCAGATTGAGGACGTGCAGCATTTGCTGATGGATTGTGTCCGCAACAGGCGCGAGAGGGAGTCACTTTTGAGGGAATTAGACTTGAATAGGCTTAACGTGGGATTGATACAATCAATTTTATCCGAACCAACGTCAGAAGGTGCCAAAAAGCTATGCAAGTTGATCACAGTCCTTCATCAGTGACTTCTATATATAAACAAAGTGTTTTATAGATTATTTAATTGTTTATTGTAGTTTGTGTGTTTAGTTTTAATGTTATTATAAGATAAAAGGCACGATGGGGTTGACATATCTGTCTAGATAAAAACCCCAAACTAAATAAAGAGAAAAAAAAAAAAAAAAAAAAAAACTATTATTTTCCAGGTAATTGAAAATACTCCAAAAAATCTATTTTTCAATCATTCCGGTATTAAATTAACTTTTATGTTTTAATTTCATTTTACGATGTTATCCACCGCAAAATTGTAATTTCTACTTTCCTATAAATCCAGGCGGCGCGGTAGGTAGAACAATTTGAAAATGTTTTCATCACTGAATCAGGTTTTATTTTTATTCATTTTGCACGGTAAGCAGTAGTTTTAGTCAACAATATGGATGTTTCCAGTACAAAAAAAAATCTATTAGGTCCGTCAGCCGTCACTCAGATAATAATAGTACATTATGATATAAGTGCGGTAAGTTGAAAATTACAGCCGAGGCGATATTGCTAGCCCGAGCCGTAGGCGAGGGCTACAAGAAAGCAGAGGCTGTAATTATCAAAGCGCACGTATGTCATACGACGTTTTATAACATATTTGCGAGGAAATAAATAAAACTCGGACTTTCTTACGAATAAATCTTTAAAAACACACTTTCTGAAAATGAATTTGCATCTTTGCTTGTTTTCCATACGATGAAATTTTGATACGCTTGTAAGCATCTATCGGTCGATTTTTCGGGCAAGAGGCATAAAATAGCCTTTTTCGCTGCCTCTGAGACTTCTGGCGGTGTCGAATGAATAAATTCATAATTACTTGACGACATTTTCAAATAAAAACAATACCTACAGCGAAAAGAAAAAGCGCGCGGAATAATTTTTACTTGTTCACAAATTAGCGATGCGCACGCATCAGCGCTTTTTTTTTTGAGGCAAAGGCACAAAAACAGCCAGTATTATTAAAGTAGGTAAATTAATATTTTTTTGTTTTTGTTAAATGGTTGTAATTTATTGTCAAAATTAATTAAATTAACAACAAATTTAATTAACAACAAAAACATTTAATTCTATTCATAAAATGTTGACCACTTTTCTGACATAAAAACTCTTTGCTAAGATTTAAAAAAGTACCGTTCGTTATAAACGGAGCATCATCATGATAAACCGTACGGGTCACCTTATTAAAAAGAAACTCGTGCGTTTTACTTTACGATAACGCACAAGTACGTAATGACATACATTACGATATTGAAATTGGTGAAATAAGAGACCCTTTACGAGCAAATGTGTTATAAAAAAATATTAGACACGTATTTGTGACAAATACGTGTCTAATACAGGGTGTAAGGGACAGCCCTCCGCAAACTGATAGGGTGAATTCAGGATGTCTTACTAAGATGACCGGTACATGAAATTTTTTCAGGAACGTTAAGGGAATCCAATAAACCTGATTTGTTTGTGTTTTTGTGCACAAATCGGAGCGTCTATTACTGGTTGGGAGAGGTAGGTAATAGGTATGCGGTGAGTTTCATGAACTCTGTAGCTAGACAGAAAGTGAAGAGCTGATTTCACGTGTCGTTCGTTAGAGTATTTCTACATCCATTGCTGGTTTTTTTGTTTTCAGTTTTGTTTTTTGCTGTTTTTTTACATAAATGGAGTGCTGCGAACACACAATGTAATTTTACATTGAAATAAAGAAAATGTAACTGAAAATATTATATAAAAAATGAAAATTTTCCTGAGAAAATTTCCGGTGGAATATGATTCACAATGAAGAGCTGAATGCACCCTGTTAGTTTGCGGAGGGCTGTCCCTTACACCCTGTATTTATGTATGTACTTACGTATTTTGTTGTAACAAATTAATAAAAAAATGACTTTGATAAAACGCAGAGTGGGTGTTCGCTACGTCACAACTATAACAAAATACGTATAAAATCTGCCAAGGAGTGATGACGTCATGGCACTTGTAAACTCAATGTATCGCCGTAATCTGTTCATTACGTAAAAAAAGAAAAAAATACGTGTCCAATATTTTTTAATAATCAACATGATAGACAATTTTTTTTTTATTAAAAAAAAACGCTGTGCGCTGTGCGTAAACCTAGATGAAACATTCGTAAGACTGGTTGTCGCCCTATGAAAACAATGATGATAGTCTTTGGAACAAAATGGTAAACGGGCAGATTTAAATGAAATACTGGGTAGCAGCTGCATCCGGTTAGACTGGAAGCCGGCCCAAACATAGTTGGGAAAAGTCAGCAAATGATGGTCGAAAAATTTCCAAAGACAAAAATGACTTTTACCCAAAGGTGCTACTAAACGGGCAATAAGCCACACATGTTTGTCACACAGGTTTGAAAAAAAAAAAGAAGCAATTTAACAATAATTAAAGTCACTATACACACAGAAAAGAAAATATAAAATTATAAAACAGTAAAAATTAGCAATAGGTACTATCATGAATGCTGTAGGTAAGTAATAAAATGTTTTCGAGATGGCTGAGCAATAGTGGCCAATAATACAGCCGCACATTGCGGGGAAAGTATAGCCCGTTTAGGAGCGCCGGAGCTTCGGGCCATAAAAGTAGAAGGAATCACACTAATAATAAAAAGGCGAAAGTTTGTGAGTGTGTGGGGGTGTGTTTGTATGTTTGTTACTTCTTTACGCTCAAAAGGCTGGACCGATTTGGATGAAATTTGGTATGTAGATATCTATACCCTGGATTAACACATAGGTTACTTTTGTCCCGGTCTACGGTGGTGAAACCGCGGGGCCCAGCTAGTTGTAAATTCAAAAATAAAGTTGAAAATAATTACATACGGTATGGAGCCCACATCTATGCAATAAATCCAACCACATACTTGATATCGCCTTTGCTGTCGATGTACAAAAAATTAACGAAATTGGTCCAGTAATTAGGTCAAACAGTACAGATATAATTTTGAGTAAATTTGAACACTGTAGAATTGGATCACTAGGTCAGTGAATCAATGAACTTGAATCCTTGAACATGTCTACAAACAAAAAAAACATGTGCGGCAAACAATGGATTGGGCACTGCGGTGTACCGCAGGTGGCCAGATCGGTTGTCTAAACAAAGTGATTACTTTTAATGAATTTATTTTGATATTTATTTTGTTTGAAAAAATAACTTTTTTAATTTACGGTTTTTGATTTAAAATTTAATTTTGCTATAGGTACTTCTGTGGACCAGTATTTCCAGTAGTTTGATTCATTGCACATGGTGTCGATTCCATACTGTATAATATTTCAGGATATGATTGTCAAAGAAGAATTCAAGAAGGTACGGAAGTTCACCAAGAAACAAGAAGTACATATGCATTCGTGGTAAGAACTAAGAATAATTTGTTTCATCTTTTTCCCTAAGTTTGCATAAAGAAAAATCTGAAATTATTCTATGTCATAAAAGTTTATGTAAAGATTACAGGAAAAATAAAACAATGTCTCTAAATAGCACACTTTTTCAAAAATCGGAACGGAGCCCTCAGTGCGCGAGTCCGACCGCTCTTGACCGGGTTTTTGATCTTGGTGTGCCCATTGTCTATTACGGCCAACAAGGGCCGTCTTTGTTATTATATAGCCAATTTGGGCAAGTTCCCAGGGCCCCTAGTTCCTGCTAGCATCTCTCATATTAGTGCCTGACTGGCTTAGTGGCTGACTGGCTGTCAAAAGAAAATAGATGTAAATCTCAGACGGAGTGTTAAAATTCTATTGCATCCTGCACTCTCCATATACTAAAGTGCCCCAGGGCCTCTTTTCCACCAGAGATGTGCTATGCAGCTATACTGCAAGGATGTGAAAGCGCTACGAAACTATGTGACCGTTTCCACTAATGCTAAGCTGTGTAGCGGAGCGAGTAAGATGTGCTATGAAGATGCGCAGCTCGAGCTATGTGATGCATCGACAGTAGGGAAGGCACGGGGAGTGGCAGCTACACCACTTGCGCATTCATAGCTCCCATTCATAGCACGCATCCTTCCCTAGAAGAAACATAGCTTAGTTGAACCAGTTTCCACCAGTGCTATGCTATGTGGACCAATGAATATAATTGGTAGATATCAAACACATCCATAGCAACGTAGCCTCTGGTGAATAAAAACAAGTACTTAATTAAAAAACCCGACTGCGGTAAAAAACTTAAGTTAAAAAAACTGAAAGCTAAAAACAAGCCCATTTTAAATTAAATAAATGGTATAACCAGGTGTTTTACCGCAGTCGGGTTTTTTATTTTTTTTAATTACTTATTATTTATTCACCTTTTAAAACCCTTTATTTTGATACGCCACTAGACAGGTTTTGAGAAAAAAAAATTAAGACAAAGTTTGGCGCCAAAAATCCGCCATTTTGTTTTTTTTTATTTTCATGTACCCAGTGTCACTCTCCCAGTAAATACGAATCTAACGACACCTCTCAAGCTAAAATCCATCGGCCGTTCAGGCCGCAGAGCGTGCCAAACTATTATACAAACATACATACTCTCGAAAAATATAACCCTACTTCTGGCGCAGTCGTGTAAAAAGCACCCTAAAGACGACCTTGTGACAACAGTCCCTCCCTAAGTATTGTAACAGACCACGATATTTTCTAGGTATACATGGTCAAAGCCTCCATATCGCCACAAAAGTACGATGGCTGGCTTTGTGGAGGGGCGATAGTTTCAAAAGACTACATTGTGACGTCAGCTGCGTGCGTAATGGACGTCTTGTTTCTCTATGCCATAGCAGGATACCATAAATACATAGGCGCAAATGATCTTGATAACGATTCATGCACCAAAGACAAGAAAAAGAAAATTATCTTTATATGCACACCCACGGGTAAGTTATGAATTTTGATTTTTGGCAGACCTTGAGTTTCTTGGGGGGATGCGCTAAGGTAGCCCGCGAAATTCAAATTTTCTTACGTTTTTTGCAATTTGCGGGCCAGTGTCAGGTTGTAGGTTGATTCAAATATGATTCGAGGCCGTAACTAATATGGCTTTACAGAATTTGAATGATTAGAATCAGCAATACAACTCCATATGTTAGAATTGGCCTCAAATCTCATGATTTCATGAAATATAATACAGACTTGCAAATTGCAAAAAACGTAAGAAATTTTGAATATCGCGGGCTACCCTGGCGCTTTCGCCTATGTATATGTACATAAACCCCTTATTCATAAAAAACGAAAACCTCTACAAACCTAGTTTAGTTAAAATAGTGTTTTGTCAATTTTTTTCGAATTATGATTCGAGTTTGAAAGAAGAAGACAAAACACTATTTTAAACTAAAGTAGGTTTGTAGAGCGTTTTAGTTTTTTTATGAATAAGGGGATATTTGTCTATCTTTCCCTGTATATCTTAGTTTAATTTTGCAAATATCCTGTTCATATTAGAATATTCTATACTTTCTTTTTTATTAAAAAAAAAAAACTTTATTTCGGACCTTGATCCATTTTGACCAACTTTATTAAAATTATTAATCACCTACTTATCAACAAATCTATATATATATATAAGAAAGTCGTGTTAGTTACATTATTTATAACTCAAGAACGGCTGAACCGATTTGGCTGTGGGGTAGCTTAGAACCAGGAGACAGACATAAATGATACTTAAAAAAACTAATAAAACGTGGCATAACAACGGCTGGACCGTTTTATATGAAAGTTTGTGTGTATATTTGAATGAGTTCCTGGATGGTTTGAAAACACAATTGGTCCCGGTAGGTGGCGCTGCAGTCGGGTTCTAGGATCGTTCAGACAGGACAACGTCTGTCGGGTCCGCTAGTACACAATCAATTTTATTCTAAGTTTTTTTTCAGATTTTTTGAAACGTGTGTTTGTATATTATTTTTAAGTAAGTAAGTAAGTACTTTAATTATTTACAGCTTACGAACTGAGGTACGAACAGCCCGAAAAATGGTCAAAAATAGACATAGCCGTGGCGCAAGTTGAAACTCCCTACGACTTCACGGACAAGTCTTTTGGAGCGTGCTCTTACGCGCCCGCTAAAATAGATATTAATTATGAATCGAAATATCAGGAGCTTGGAGTCGACGCTATAGTGTTAGGATGGGGTCACACAGCTAAATATCGAAAGGTATGTTTTTAGGGTTCCGTACCAAAATGGTAAAAGGAATCCTTATGGTGCGACTAAGTCTGTCTGTCTGCCCGACTATCTGTCCGTTTGTCGCTGCTGGATATCTCAAGAACTACTAATGCTATCAACTTGAAAGGAACAGTTTTAGATGACGTTTGCCCAACTATTTTGCAAATAATTAAGGCTGCAGTCTTGCAAAATTCACTCGCGGCGAATTATTTGCGCAACTTTGTGTTTTTTTTTAAACAAAAGTAATGAAATAACATGAAATATTATTATTGAACGTGAATAACCATAATATAAGTAATAGCTGGCTATTTTTTTTAGGTTCATCTGGGTGGATTATGTTAGGTAAATCAAGCGTTAAATACAGCTCTTTCGCGCCAACAACGATTCGAGTTATGTTTGTGCACTTGCATTGGGCAATACAAATTTTATTTAAAAAATCTGTTCAGCGCATAATTGTTTCCATATTCTTGTCTTCAAAATGCGCTGATTACTTTTTTCTAATTATCTTTCATTTTCTTAATTCGGATGTCACAATGTCATCGAAATTCTCTGTTTTTATCTCTTAATAAACGGTTTGTTTAATAATAACAAAGCATCGTACGCATGTAAGATTTGGTTGGTTTAATGCCAAGAGTTCAATAAAGCAAATACTAAAAAAAATTTGCATCTAAATCACCTTAGTCTAACAATAATAATAATCTCAAAAGACCTCCAAAACGCTCCAACCCACTAAGAAATTTCACTCGCAATTCTTGTTCATAAACTCTGTTTTGGAGGTATTTTGAGATTATTATTATTGTTAGAGTAAGGTGATTTAGGTGCAATTTTTTTTTAGTACTTGCTTTATTGAACTCTTGGCATTAAATTAACTAACTTTTACATGCATACGATGCATTGTTATTATGAAACAAACCGTTTATTAAGAGCTAAAAACAGAGAATTTCGATGACATTGTGACATCTGAATTAAGAAAATGAAAGGTAATTAGAAAAAAGTAATCAGCGCATTTTGAAGACAAGAATATGGAAACAATTATGCGCTGAACAGATTTTCTAAATAAAATTTGTATTGCCCAATGCAAGTGCACAAACATAACTCGAATCGTTGCTGGCTCGAAAGAGCTGTATTTAACGCTTGATTTACCTAACATAATCCACCCAGATGAACTTAAAAAAAATTACCAGCTATTACTTATATTATGGTTATTCACGTATTATAATAATATTTCATGTTATTTCATTACTTTTGTTTAAAAAAAAATACAAAGTTGCGCAAATAATTCGCCGCGAGTGAATTTTGCAAGACTGCAGCCTTAAGTATTTTGTTGTTTTTCTTTTTATGTTTAAATTTAGCTACCCAATTGTTTTTTATTTTTTAGGTTTATGTAAAAAACAAATGTATGTGCGTCATTTTTCGCGGAAATAAATAGTTTTTCTTACTTTTCTTTCTTTCTTTAAATAAGAAAGAAATAAAAACAGTTTTTGTTTTTTCTTTTTGCAACAGGGATTGAAATGGGGCGACTAGGGGCATGTCGCATCATAATTATTATGAAAGAGCGCTGTTGTTTGAACATTTTTTTTCTTTTTTTTAAGCCGGATAGTTTTCGACTTTTGATGAAAAATGTAAAAAAAAATACCGTTCCCCCTTATCTTCGAAGTTTGCATAGATAAAAATCTGAAATTATTTTATGTGATAGAAGCCAGTCAACCAATATCCAGCTGTGTCAGACGGAGTCGCACCATAAGGGTTCCTTTTTACCATTTTAGTACGGAACCCTAACTGCCCGACTGCCGGCGCGGCGGACTGCTGGCGGACTGTAAATGTGTGGGGTCCTTTTAGGAGGCGCAGACGGGCGAAGGGGATGCAGGAGACCCCGAAAATCAGGCAATGTTAAACTATGCTGCAACATTAATAGACGAGAAAGAAGAATGTAAAAAAGGTTATGAAGCTTATACGGGCATGGACGAAGTAATAGACAAATATATGATTTGTACCATATCAGAAGGTAACTTGGACGATCAGGGACAGTTAATTAAACAATCTGAAATTAAATTGGATGGGTGTCAGGTGGACGCTAAAGAAAAACTACGTGCAGAAGAAGTAAGTATCTACAAGACATATTTTTATTAATTTTAAATATTAATATGTCGGATCCGGTCAATAGTAAGGTCAGGAAACGAATCGCAAGTGCGGCACTGGCGACATCACGTGATTTACCAATACCTTCGCGCGCGCGCTTCTACAGAGTCGTGATGTTTTAAGCTCATGGCGAGTAGGACAGTCCAGTGTCTGATCCCATCGGGGTTACTACGCCACGGAACTGTATTCTATTCGTTGTGCATAGCACCCAGTGTTTTTTCATTGCACGAAACCCATTTCCTGCTCACATGGTGTCTGAATCTATTTGAGTAAAAATCCTGACTATCCGACAAATAAATTAAAAAAAAACTGTGGGCGGAAATAACACAGAACCAGAAACTACACCCTTTTCTTTTGTCATCATTATCATTATCAATGACTTCTTCCGCTCTGGGCGGCGGAAGGGCGTGTCAGACTTTTACCGACTAAACCCACACGTGTTCCTTCAGTTGCCTATGCCAGGGTCATGGTATCTCTTTCGAACAACCCGCGAACCTGGCAGGCATCGGCGCTATCAGACCCCGTCACTGCTGACATCTCTTTGAATGTTAAAAAATCACACATCACTTCTACGCATCTCACATCACACCACACCACACACCTCTTCATCAAATCTCTTCTTCTTGACATCTCTTTTACAGTGTGAACATGCTGACTATCCAGAAGAGCACATAGTTTTAGTAGAACCTTCAAGGAAAGATATAAAATCCACTAACTTTTCAAGGAATGATGCTGACCGCAATATTGTATATTCTCACAACACACATAATTCCTCCCTAATTAATAAAATTAATAAAACTGTTACAAATTCAAGAAGATCTAATACTAGAAGAAATGGAATTTGTCAGGTAAAGTTTACTTTACTCAATATTCATTTAAAACTAGCAAAACAGATAATGTTAGGAAAGGTGTCATTATATATGGCCTGTCACACACAGTTCGAATTTTTAAGACCCCCTTTCAATCCCTGTTGTAAAAAAACAAAAATATTTATATTTCTTTCTTATTTGCAAAATAGTTGGGCAAGTTGATAGCATTAGTAGTTCTTGAGATATCCAGCTGTGACAGACGGACAGACAGACTGAGTCGCACCATAAGGGTTCCTTTTTACCATTTTGGTACGGAACCTAATACATTACACATCAATAAAATGGCTTGAATACCATGACTAATGTAACCTTGTATTTGTACAAAACAATTTTATTTTTTCAGAATGATCACGGTGGACCTCTCGTTACCTGGGTTGGAGCTCACTTGAAGCTCATAGGAGTTGCTTCTGCATATAAAATCAACGGAAACCGAGACTGCATTGGACCATTTTTGTACACAAGTACACAGTGTAACGGAAAATTCCTTGATTGTATAATAAATACAGATGATCTTACTAAAGGATCTGATGTCAATAGGAGGCAAGTAACATAATCAGCCTATAATATTCCCACTGCTGGGACACAAGCCTCCTCTCTGTAAGAGGGAGTAGGTTGTAATGTACCACGCGGGCCCAATGCTGGTTGGTAGATGGTTTCCTCACGATGTTTTCCGTCACCGTTTTGAGAGCAGTGGTGATGAAATAATTTACACAAAGTAAAGCGCCTGTTGGGGTCCGACTCGTAAGTCACAGCCATTACCAATTTACCACTGGGCCATCACTGCTCTGAGGCAAGTGTTAATTACAATATTTTTTTTCAAGTAGGTAACCCCGACACAAAAAAAAACTTTAAAATGTAAAAAAATAAAATTCCTTTGTCAAGTAGGAAATGAGCTGATGATCATCAAACGCCTGAACAGATCTTCATAAATTATAGCTAAGAACTATCTCGATTACGTCAGCTTTCAAATAAAAAAACCGCATCAAAATCGGTCCATTCGTTTAGGAGCTACGATGACAGACAGACACACTGATACATGGATACCCTTCTTTTTGCGTCAGGGGTTAAAAACATATAATAGTTAGGCACCTATCCCAGCGCGCGGTGATTAACGAGAAGCGAGTAGTGTTAGCTAATAAAAAACCGGCCAAATGCATTTCGGACCACGCACAATGCAGGGTATTGAAAAACGTAATCCCCCATAAATCCCAACTGCAAATGTAAGTTTGTACGCACAGTGTTGGGAGATTAACCGTATTTTTTTAAGTACATGGATGCCCATGGTCTTAAAAAAACATGTAAATATATGTATACGGTATGGAACTAAAACATGTGTAATAAATTAAACTATAAGTCATACTGGTCCATAGAAGTATAGCAAAATTAAATATTAAATTAAAAACCATAAAATAAAAGAGCAAATTTAAAAAAAAAAAACAAAATAAATAACAAACTAAATTCAGTAAAAGTAATCACTCTGTTTAGACAACCGAGAACCTCATGATTTCATGAAATCGCTAGATTTGCTAACTTATTATTATTATTTTTTTTTTATATCTTTATTGATTTAATTGGGGTTTTTATCCCAATGAATACGCCAACCCCATCATGCACTATACAGACTACTACGCTAAAAAACTTTAATTTTAAATTAAATTAAAAAGAGAATGTTAAGGCGAAAGCGCCAGGGTAGCCCGCAAAATTCAAAATTTCTTACGTTTTTTGCAATTTGTAGGTCAGTGTGAGCTTGTATGTTGATTAAAATATGATTCGCGGCCGTAGCTAACATGGCTTACAGAATTATAATCATTAGAATCAGCAATACAACTCCATATGTTAGCATTTACCTCAAATCTAGCGATTTCATGAAATCATGAGGTTTGAGGTAAATGCTAATCCATGAGCACCCTTAGACCCATCAGAATATAATTTCTGCCACCCACGATAATTGATAACTTATGGAGTTGTATTCCTGATTGTAATGATTATAATTCTGTAAAGCCATGTTAGTTACGGCCGCGAATCGTATTTTAATCAACATACCTACAACCTGACACGGACCTGCAAATTGCAAAAAACCCAAAAAAATATTTTTTGCGGGCTACCACTTAACAACAAAGTAGCGGAAGTTGACCTCGCAAAAAAAAATCAAATCCTATAATTTTAATTTTATTGGTTTTGAGCTATGGAATCGCGTCTGCGGAAGCGCTAGCCAACTTAGTTTTTTAACCCTGTTTATCTGTGTTTAAAAATATGTTAATTTACTCCAAACAGATTTGGATTAAATTGCAGTAGTCTTCTTCAAGAACAGGGATTGAAATTAGTTGAAAGACATATTTCATGGGAAGATCATCCGGATGGGTAAGTTCAATCGGACCAAACCAGGGCATCGCGAAAAAAATCAGCTGTTCAGTACATTTATCGTTATCAAAATCGTCAAAATGTAAAGCAGTTGATTTTTTTTCGCGATTTCAGGTTTGGTCCCATAGTAAAAGTTGTTCATAATGGTGAGTACAATGACCCCTTAAGAGATTTCGTGTATGAATGGATACACCTTATATATTTACATGACTTTTTTTATTTGTTTGAAACAGTCTGAGTGAAACCTGAGTGTTCAATACACACACAATACATAATGATAATTGTTGCCGAAAAGTTCTTTAATTATGTAGGTACTGTATATTTTAGTCTTTTTTATGGAAATATATAAAAATAAGGCGACAGCAATTTTTTTTTCTATACACTTCCTCCTCGAAAACTGGTTCATATCGCACTACGATTAGGTTCACAATGCAATGTATGTCGCACGCGTGAGATTTTTCATTACCCACCCGTGTGCGGGAATAAAAATTTCCACATATATACTTAGTCCAAATTGGTTCAATGCGTAGACAGAGCACTGTCTTCGGTTCAATGCCTCTATTCACAACTCTCTATTCGGAGGTGAATGTTTTTTTTAATCTCGGCAAAGAGATATGCGTCTTTAAGGTGTTAATATTTTTTGAATATTTAATGTTTCTAAAAAGAATATTATCAAAAACCATGATTATTACAATAAAAAAATGTTTATGAACAAATTAACATTTATTTGGGTTCTAAACTCAAAAATATTTGAATTTTCTATTTTTCATATTACGCTGTTTATCCACTTTATACCTTTGCTTCTCTATCAACCTGGTGAAAGCAAAGCGCGGAAAAAAAAGAAAATTGAAATCATAGTTTCATAGTAGTTCATGACAAAAATATTTTCCGTTATTTTATTTTATTTCTTCAAAAGTGTATTGAAAAACGTCGTTTGATACACGTGTACATTTGTTATTGCAGTTCTCGGCTCAAAAACAACCTCGCCTACGGCTCGGATGTTTTAATTCCGCCTCGAACGCAATAACAAACGTTCAAAATGTACTATTTCCACCCCGAGTTGCTGAAACCTACGGAACGCCACTGTATTACCTATATAATTTCTAACTTCATTTTATTTATATTATTTGTTGTTATAGCGGCAATTGAGGAGCTCGTGGCTGAGTAATAACAGCCGCACGGGTCAATCCATCAGGTTAAGCTACGCTTGCCGGGGTTGGTCCGTGGATGGGTGATCATCATTACATACCACTCCACCGTGCCTCGGAAAGCACGTTAAGCCGTTGGTTTGGTACCGGCTGCGGCTGTCATTCGTGGATCTGACAGTCGTTACGGGTCGTCAGAAGCCCGAAAGTCTGACAACCAGTCTTACCAAGGGGTATCGTATTACTCACTAACTGGGTTGTGGAGGTCAGATAGGCAGTCGCTCCATGTAAAATACTGGTATTCAGCTGCATCCGGTTAGACTGGAAACCGACCCCAACATAGTTGGGAAAAGGCTAGGCAGATGATGATGTTATAGCGGCAATTGAAATAGAAAATCTGTGAAAATTTAAACTGTCTACCCATTACGGTTCATGAGATACAGCTTACTGACAGACGGATGGACAGTGGATTCTTAGTAATAGGGTCCCGTTTTGCACCCTTCGGATACGGAACCCTAAAAAGCGACCTTACAGTTGAGAATTTTCTGTTACAGACCTGCAGAAAATGAAAAAAATGGGACTACACCCGTTTCGGCTGGCAGCACAGGCACGAATAATGCAACAGTAGGGGTACAGAGGTTAATGGAGGTCAGTTAAGCATTTTTTTTAATTTACTTAAGTAACTATTATTAAATGAAACTCCAAAGATGATTGTTAATAGGTATTTATGTATTTATTGAAGAATCGCTATGTTAGGTATGTTCCTAACAAAGCTGTGATTGAGGGCTGTAAGTTGCATTTTGTCACCTCTCTCGCTCACACAGGAAGAAATTTTCAAGAATGTTAGGTATGTTTTTAAAATTAGGTAGTACCAAATATGTACGTCGCTGTCGGAGGACCCAAAGAAAACCAAAATGATTTCTAACTAAGTTTAATTAGAGAAAAATTACAATACTTTAATATTATAAAATAGAATTCCTATTCCGATCGATGTTAGATACAGAATAATTCATTATTACCGTAAAACGGGGCTATTCGGGACATATTTTGAGATACTTTACCAAATATCTTGTTTATTTCACATAAATTACTATGGTGAAAAAATTGTACGGGTGTCGGAGAACTCCTTACTTCTGCAGACATACTTTTGAAGTAGCTACATGTAACAGGAACAGAAAAATAAAAAAATAATGAGGCTGTCCCAAATATCGCATATTTGGGGCTATTATGGACAGCACTGAAAAACCGATATAAAATGCATATTTTGAGACAAAACAGCCACTTTCAACAAGTCTATCGATACTTGGGACAAAGACTGACAAAAACTACATAAAATAATGTTTTTGTTTTAGGGATTGGTAGAATTTTAAGAAGAAAAAAATTTTTTTTCAAAAACTCGTTTATTACTAGGTTATATAAACTTCTATGAACGGTAAGAATGTCGAAACTTAAAGCTTATTTAATTAAATTAAATTAAATTAATTAAATTAAAATAATTTAAATTAAATTAATTTAATTAAATTACGGTCAACTGTACTTTTGGGTACGCCATATTTTTGTTCTGCTTCTCTAGTAGACAGTTTTTTAGACTTAACGTCTGATATTGCCTTGTTTATGTCATCATTACTATAAGAGAAGTATGGCATGTACCGTTTACCTTTTCTTAAGTTTCTATATGTTCTTGAATATTTTCGAACCATTATACAATTGTACTTTATCTGAAAACAAAGACTGACAAAAACTACATAAAATAATGTTTTTGTTTTAGGGATTGGTAGAATTTTAAGAAGAAAAAAATTTTTTTTCAAAAACTCGTTTATTACTAGGTTATGTAAACTTCTATGAACGGTAAGAATGTCGAAACTTAAAGCTTATTGAATTAAATTAAATTAAATTAATCAAATTAAAATAATTTAAATTAAATTAATTAAATTACGGTTAATTGTACTTTTGGGTACGCCATATTTTTGTTCTGCTTCTCTAGTAGACAGTTTTTTAGACTTAACGTCTGATATTGCCTTGTTTAAGTCATCATTACTATAAGAGAAGTATGGCATGTACCGTTTACCTTTTCTTAAGTTTCTATATGTTCTTGAATATTTTCGAACCATTATACAATTGTACTTTATCTGAAAACCACAAAAAACCTTGTAAATACATAATGATAGATATATTAATAAATAAAAATCAATTGTACACAAATGCATAAAAGTGAAGGGGCTATTTGGGACACTGTCCCAAAAAGCCCCGCAACGATGTCCCAAAAAGCCCCAGACACATTATCAATCATAAATCAAAAACTATAAGCATGACAAAATTAAATACCAGTAAGAAAACATAGTGATAATATATATACTCGTCATTTAAAAACAACAGAACTCTTACCAGTCAGGATTTTCCGCTGTGCGAGAAGTTTTGCCGCCTAAATTTTCACGTAAAAAACGGTCTCTGACTCTTTCACCAAAATTTGTTACTAAACTGTTTAATATACTGACACTGACAGTTGACAATTATGACGTTAACTATAAATGTGTTGCTAGAGTTCATAAAACAAATCCTACCAAACAGCAAACGAAAATTATCGACATAATTGTTCAAAAACCTGGGTTGTCCCAAATACCCCCCTCAAAACCAAATAGCCCCGTTTTACGGTACTTATTTTAGAAAAAGTTACATGAATCCGGTAAGCAGGGCATTGTATGACGTGCGTCACTATGCGATGTCAGCGTTTCGCGGCGCGCGTGTCGGCTGTTTCCATGCGCTGTATGTAGGTTAGTGCACTCTTGTCGTTTAGGTATTGGCAGATACTATAACATACCTTAGTTCACTAATGGGGAGGAAAACTAACTTTTTATCACGCTAGGTGGCACATGATCGACTGTCCTTTTTTCATTGATTTGACATAACGAACGATTGTCAAATTGTATGGATTTGTTTGTAAAACAATGTACAGTCGTTCAGAGCGCCATCTACAAACAGCTTTGCGTGTGGATCCCCATTGATTACATTTTTCAAAAAAGCATCTTTTCATTTAACAATCTTAAAAATATAGTCCCGTGTAAGCGAGAGACGTGATAAATAGGAACATTGATAGCTAGATAGCTAAATATATAATTATTGAGATCAGTAGGTATAATATTTTTTGGAGTTTTATGTTATGTTATGTTTTGAAGAAGACGCATGAAAAAAGATTGCATGCAGCGGACAGGATATGAAAATGTTGAGATGGATTTGTGGAGTGACGAAAATGGATAAAGTAAGAAATGAGAAGTTTGATAGTGGCGCCAGTGATAAAAAAGTTGAAAGGAAATCGTTGGCTTGGTATGGGCATGTTATGAGGAGGGACGAAAAGAGATGAGGTGACTAAAAGAGTGATGAATATACAGTACCCGGCGATAAATATTGCACATCGACCTTTGGAAAGAGACAATCGGCTAATTTCGGCTTCGTAGAGCGTTATCTCTGTCGCACACTACCTATGTGACGTTTTGTCAGTCGTTGCTCAAGTGCGATAGAGTGTTAGTTCAAAATATATATTTAGAGTTGTTAACACCCCCAAATTTAAATAATTTAAAGTTGTAAATTAAAGTTCCTAAAGATGCCATAGCATCTTTAGGAAAAAGAGGGGAACCTTTACGAGGTCAGTCACGCGAAATTTTCTACAATGTTTATAAATATTTTGTAACCGAAGCTGACAGATTTAAAAACAGCTGTAATTTTCCAAAATAATTAAATACGTAAACATAATGTGAACATGTTTTTTTTATTTTATTTTACCCCAACCTAAAGCCATCACTTACAGAAAAATTGGTGTATTTAATACAAAGAATAAAAAGAATTATCAAAAGAAGCAAATCATAATTGTTTTAACAGCTCCTAATAGATACCGGATTGTTTGTATTTCGTGCGACAGAGATAACGCTCTACGAAACCGAAATTAGCCGATTGTCTCTTTCCAAAGGTCGATGTGCAATATTTATCGCCGGGGACTGTACCTACATGTTGATGGCTGGAGAGGGAGAGGAAGGCCAAAGAAAAGATAGATGGATTGTGTGTGTGAGGTATGACATGAAAGAGAAGGGAGTGACAGAGGAGAATGGAAGAAGAGAACGTGTTGCGCCGACCCCAAGTAACATGGGATAAGGGCAGGAAGATGATGATGACTACTGACAGAGAGAACAGCTGTGAAGAGTTTAGGAACTCTTGGAATCGGGAGACGAAAAGTTCTGCAGTAGGTATCTACACTAAGTTTTTTATTTCCAACTTTTTAAGGTCGTTGGTTCAGCTAGCTGGGGGGCGTCCCACACTACGCTTGCCGATACGCGGTCTCCACTCCAGGACCCGTCTGCTCCACCGGCCATCGGTCCTTCGACAAACATGTCCAACCCACTTTAATATAAATATATTATGTAATATAAAGGGTAACTTGCAAATGGGAAACATGTTATTTGTCCGTCATGGTTTTTAATACAAAATATTGGACACGTATTTTTTTATTTTTTACGTAATCAAAAGATTACGGCGATACATTGAGTTAAAATATGGCATGACGTCACTCCTTGCCAGATTTTGTACGTAGAAGTGACGTAGCGAGCCCAACTCCCCAACTGTCATTGATAAAGAAAAAACACGAGTCTAAGAGTCTAATATTTTTTTATTATCTGACTGACGGACAGACGGACTAAATAATTTTTTATAAAGAAAAAATACGAGTCTAAGAGTCTAATATTTCTTTATTATCTGACTGACGGAAAGACGGACTAAATATTTTTTTTTTTTACCCAGGCATCATCCTTACTTGACGTATTCCTTCCAGGACATGATAGTGTGACCCATTTGCAACAATTAAGCACCCCATAAAGCCTAGGCGAAAATTAATAGGATACGAGATTACCTACCTACTCAATTTTTATGTATTTTTGAAAATGACCTTCATTGCAATATCAATGAAAACCATTCAATTTGAGAGTTTAGAGAAAAGTGATATTTAGTACATAACGAATTTTAGGAAATTTTCAAAAATACATTAAAAAAAATAGCGTTTTCTCGAATTCCATGCATTTTCACCTAGGCTATACGGGGGAGGGCATCACAACCATTTTTGAAAAGTGTCTCAATTAGATTCTATAGTGCTAATAAGCCACTAAAAAAAACACAATTTTTATTCAATCGATATGTGCCTTGTAAATGCATTTAAATTTTACTTTTTCACGCTCGGAAACGCTGGACGCAGTGGACGCCATATTGCTCTGTGGTCATGACGTCAGTTAGTCAGTAAACAAACACTTTGACAGTTGACATTGACACTTTAAAAAGTATACTAACGTTATGACGTAATAACATGGCGGCTACTTTCATTGTGTTAGAAAACAGATAAAAAAAACTGAAAACTTTGAATTGAATTTTAAAATTTAAGTATATTGTTATTTTACGAACTACAGCTAACATTTTCCGACTGCTTTTTACCTAAGCTATCGAAATAATATATTGTTCAATACACTTCCTCGAAAACTGGTTCGTATCGCACTACGATTAGGTTCACAATGCAATGTATGTCGCACGTGTGCGATTTTTTATTTTCCCCGCAAGTGTGCGGGAATGCCACAGATAACTTATAGCTATACTTAGTCCAAATTGGTTCAATGCCTCTATTCCCAACTCTCTATTCGGAGGTGAATGTTTTTTTTTAATCTCGGCAAAGAGATATGCGTCTTTAAAGCGTTAATATTTTTTGAATATTTAAATAATGTTTCTATATAGATTATTATCAAAAACCATGATTATTACAATAAAAAAAAACGTTTATGAACAAAACAACATTAATTGTGTTCTAAACTCAAAAATATTTGAATTTTCTATTTTTTATATTAGGCTGTTCATCGGCTTTATTTTATACCTTTGCTTCTCTTTCAACCTGGCGAAAGCAAAGCACGGAAAAAAAAGAAAATTTAAATCATAGTTCCCTATTAATTCATGACAAAATTATTTTCCGTTATTTTATGTGTTTTTTATTTTATTTCTTCAAAAGTGTATTGAAAAACGTCGTTTGATACTCGTGGACATTTGTTATTGCAGTTCTCGGCTCAAAAACAACCTCGCCTACGGCTCGGGTGTTAATTCCGCCTCGAACGCAATAACAAACGTTCTCCACTTGTATCACAATGTAGGTACTATTTAGATTTTTCTTCTATAGAGAAAATAACGTAAAATGGGTCACACCATGGAAGTTAAACGTCAAATTAAAAGTCACCACAGCCGCACGGGTCGATCCGTCAGGTTAAGCTACGCTTGCCGGGGTTCGTCCGTGGATGGGTGACCATCTTTACGTACCGAGACTCCCCCGTGCCTCGGAAAGCACGTTAAGCCGTTGGTCCCGGCTGTCATTCGTGGATCTTTGACAGTCGTCAGAAGCCCGAAAGTCTGACAACCAGTCTTACCAAGGGGTATCGTATTACCCAGTTACTGGGTTGTGGAGGTCAGATAGGCGGTCGCTCCATGTAAAATACTGGTATTCAGCTGCATCCGGTTAGACTGGAAGCCGACCTCAACATAATTGGGAAAACGCTAGGCAGAATGACAAAAAAAAATGTATATGTATGAGGGTTGATTTGAAACGAAATGAATCTGATGGATTGAATATTTTATAATTTAGTGTAAAATTTCAATACGGTGTAAAAATTGTTACTGAACTAAATGAAATGAAATAAAATAGTCTATACTTATGAGTGTTTGTGTTATTGCTAGTCTGTGCCATATTCTTATTATTATACCATGGTCTGTGCATTGCGCACTATTCGCCGCAGACTCCATGCCGTACTCCATGCCGAAGGTTTGTATCATCGAAAACCGTCCGAAAACCAGCTAATAAACCATTTTTGATGCAAAGGCAAAAAGAGGTTCCTCCCGATTAAGTTTTAAGAAATACTTAACTTACTTACTTATTTCGCGAGCATAAAAACAATTAACGTAAGTTAGAATTGATCGGTTAAACCAAGGTTAAACCTCATGATTTCATGAAATCGCTGATTTGAGGTCAATTCTTATGGAGTTGTATTGCTGATTCTAATGAATAAATTTCTGTAAAGCCTTGTTAGTTACGACCGCGAATCATATTTTAATCAACATACAACCTGACACTGACCTGCAAATTGCAAAAAAACGTAATAATTTGAATTTCACGGGCGCATGCGCCTTAGTCGTCCGCTGGTTATAGGCTATGTGACGTCACAATGAATTGATTATGGCGCCCTCTATCGCACATAGTCATGCTCTCAAAAAACGTTTTTAGGGTTCCGTAGTCAACAAGGATCGCTTGTAGTTTCGCTATGTCCGTCCGTCTGTCTGTCTGTCTGTCCGCTGCTTAGCTCAGAGGCTCTTAGTACTAGAAAGCTATAATTTTGCATGGATATAGGTACATATTAATCACGCCGACAAAGTCGACAAAGTCGCATCAAGCTATACATTTCCAGTATAAGCTGATCTCACATTGTATAGGATTTCCTTCCAGTGAGAGGTCAGTGTAAACTGGAAATGTATAGCTTGATGCGTAGCCGTGTGTACCTTCTGTACCTATACGTAAAGTGGGTATGTTTTTTTTCTCGTCTACCCCATGGTGTGTGGTGTTGTCGGATAGGTCTTTCAAAAATATTGTGGGTTTGTGAAAACAGTTTTTCGATTTAAGGATCCGTTTCTGAAATATTAAGCTTTAAAGTGCAAATTTTTGTTAGTGTCGTGCACCCCCCACGCCCCGCCAGCTGTTAGTTTTGGAGGGGTGAAAAAATTCACGATAGTAGTATATATAACGAAATTAAAAGGAGAACTATCACAGCTAAGTAGGCTTTTCAAGTTTACGAGTACTAGTCAATTAAATTGTAAAATGTTCATTGAACAGTAAAAATTTCGTTCAAATTCCATTAATAATTACATATTATGTAACGTTGTTAGTTGTGTAAAACAGGTAGTAAATATAAGTTTATGAACCATGTAAAAATATACAAAAATAAAATCTTAACATAATAATGATTTCTAAATTAATAATATTTACGCTCTAATAACGACGCACGGGCGGCGGCGTGCACTACGGAACCCTATTACTGCGCGTTGCCCGACACGCACTTGGCCGATTTTTTTAATGATGCCGTGTTGGGTATCAAATGAAAGGCTAAGGCTTAATTAGCACATTTCAAAAATATAAATAAACTGTTAAGTGAGCCAAACATTTCTCTCCAAACCTACCCAAAATACGTACAGTATAATAATTAAGTGGCTCTGCAAATACTTTAACACGAAATTGTATAGAACTCCATAATAATTTAGAAAGTAAGCTTAAAAACTAAAACCCGATTATAAAAATTAAAAATCACGATAAAAAAAGTATGAAACAAGAGAATAGGTATTCTTAACTGAAATTAGAAAAAGACAGACAAGACAAATTAAAAATACGGAATCACACGTCATGTAAAATCTATAAATCGAACAGATTACGTGACTCCGGATTTCCTGTATTTCAGATTTTTCTCTTAGATGCAAACTTCGGAGATAAGGGGGGACGGTATTTTTTTTTACATTTTTCATCAAAAGTCAAAAACTATGCTGCCTAAAAAAAGAAAAAAAAATGTTTGAGAATGTGCAATTAGTGTTCTTTCATATATGATACCCCACATGCCATATTAGCCTCACTTACACTATGGGACTAACTCTGAAATCGCGAAAATAAAAATCAGCTGTTCAGTACATTTATCAACCACCAAACTCGTCAAAATGTAGGAAGCAGCTGATTTTTTTTCGCGATTTCAGGTTTGATCCAATAATGAAGACTGAAAGTTGTTCATATTCATGGGTAGAACACCCTGTGAAAAGAGTCCACCTATTTTGATGGGACCTTATATAATATACTAAACCTTTTTAGGGTTCCGTAGTCACAAGGAACTCTTATAGTTTCGCTATGTCCGTCCGTCTGCCCGTCTATCCACCCGCACCTTGGGGCCTACTCCCTAAGGACGCAGCCCGTAGTTTCGGCCTTCGTTACGGGCGTTTCTTACTCCTTATCACCTACGGATGGATGATTGGTTCGGGGCCCGAACGAAGTATCAATGACAACATGGTTTGCCAGTTGTCGCTACTCCCGGTGTGCTTTTGCCCGTCCGAAAAATTTAACTTTTACACTTATTTTGATGGATCGTAATGTCAGACGGACGGATGAACGGACGGACGGAAAGACGGACGGTCTTAGGGAGTAGGCCCCCTTAGCTCAGAGACTCTTAGTACTAGAAAGCTATAATTTGGCATGGCTGAACATATTCATCACGCCGACAAAGTGGTAAAATAAAATCATGAAAAAAGTTTTTGTTAGGGTACTTGCTGTACACGTAAAGTGGGGATGTTTTTTTTTCGTCTACCCCATGGTGTGGGGTGTTGTTGGATGGGTCTTTCAAAAATATTGCGGATTTGTGAAAACAATTTTTCGTTTTTGGATGGGTGAAAAAATTCACGGTAGTAGTACTTATAACTCTAACGAAGTTAAAAGGAAAACTATCTCAGCTAAGGGCCCTCGCCCACGGCGACTTTTTGTAGCGATGCTGTCGCGCATTTGCGAAATGCGCGACTGCATGGCTACTACGGGCTACGGTATCGCGACTGTATCGATGCAAACGCGCGACCGTGTCGGACGAGATCGGGGAGAGAACAGAGGGAGAGTGGCGCGTGAGTGGAGAACCGAGCTTTCGTTGCCTACGCTTCGGCTGCTTACGTAAAAGCAGCACCAAAGACAACGTGACGAATGTTGCCTCAACGGAGTCTATCTTGCAACTGTAGTGATCGCAGGTATTTTTGTGCCGTTACTGAATCGCGTTTGCATCGCGACAGAAGCGCACCAGTGTCGCGTTTGCATCGCGACTGAATCTGGGCCCGTGGGCGAGGGCACACAGCTTGCGACCGCTTCGCGACTGTATCTGCATCTACTGCTGCATGTTCTTAATCTGCATTATTGTGCAACTACGGAACCCTATTACTGCGCGTGGCCCGACACGCACTTGGCCACTTTTTATTTTAAATAGTATTTAATCCAAACATTAATTCTAATATTATTGAAATTAGGATGATAATTTTGAGATTTAGATATTATGAGATGTGGACTAAAAGCGATGTAGTCATTTTGCGAGTTAGGTATTTTGAGATTTAGACATTTTGAGATTTGGACTAAGAGCGACGTGGTCAATTTGCGATCCAGTCATTCTGATACCAACCCGATAAATCTACCAATTTTTTTTTACCGAATACTACCAATTTTTGACACATGCCATCATACCAAAGCATCATACCTTAGATAATATACATCTAGATCGAGCCGTTCGTTCCCCACGACACCACTGAAAACGACACCACGTGTGTGGTGGTGTCGTCGGCCACCGCGTGGCCGGTCATGAGACAGCAATATTAACAGTGAAAGTACTTTGTTTGGCAACATTTTTAAATTTTGCCATGCAAAGTGCTTTGTTTGGCAACATTTTTAAAGCAAAAATACGGCACGCCGCACAGTGGGCTGAAAATCGGCTTTCATAGACTTAGGGATTTCTATCTGCAAGTGCCGGATTTTTTCCTGGATATTGCTTCTATTAGTTGTTACTATATTCAAAAATGACACCGGAGTTAATTCTGGACAAAAACGAAGGAATTATAATTTTTTTACGAAAAATTTGTATGAAGCTAGTATAAAAAAGTTAATTATCTCGCAAACAGCAAGGAAAACCGTAATATCCTTACAGTTGGTTATAGTACTAATTATTTATGATTTTTTGACATATGTCATATAACGGTTTTCGCTGCTAATTTTTTTAAAAAAAATCGTCAATATATTTTTACTTATTTTTACGTATGAAACGGTTCCTTTTAGTGACTTAATTAAGAACATTGTTAATTATAAATAATTTTATTAACCCAAATATTAAGACTATATAAAACAAGAAAAATATTTAAAAAAATAGAAAAAATTTAATCAAATATTAAACATTTTCCTTATCACTGTCGTTGTCGGACTCCAATTCTGAGTCAGAATCCAGATTGGATATATCTAAAAACTCGAACTCACTTTCCTGAAACTGAATTAATTCGAGAGTTTCAGCAAAAAAGCTCTGCTTTCTTTTGGCATCTAACTTAGGCCTTTGTGCACTTAGGAAAGGATCCGAAGAAACAATAAGCATATTTAAGATATCTTGATTACAATCTTGCCTGCTTCTTTTCCGCGAATGATGTTCCCGGAACCTCCTAAAATCTTTGTTTCGAGACTCTGAGGCTTCTTCCGAGAGAGTCCCAATCGGCACAATATCATTTTTCTCGATTATGTCAGCCCCGTGTATTAGTAATTTATGTACGGTTGACGACATGTAGTACCAGTCGTACAATTCCACGTACTTTTCTGCTGTTTTGCGGGCAAAATCTTTAAATTTTATTACGTCGATCTTCTCGCCAGATGTTATCGCTTGCAAAATCACAGCAAATCTTTTAATAAGATCTTCGTCCAACCCGGTAATAGCTGCAGTTTTATTGGGAAACTCGAAAAACTTTCTTGCGGTATTCACGTCATTGGTAGTTCCCGAGCCTTGTTTTACAATATCAATCAACAGATTGAGCTGATCTTTGAATTTATTTTGAATAGATTGTTTTCTGTTCTGCAACATTTCTTTGTCCTCATTACTTCTCGCTGCCCACCGTTTGAAGTTGAGCCTGTACGCAATATGTAACAGACATTCCATACAATTAATACGTGCGTGTAGGGATGACAAGCCAAATTCGTATATGTCAGCACACACAGTCTTTGATGTTACAACATCTAAGCGGTTCATTTCCGTAGGTTTTGCTAAGCACAGGTAGCACGATGCATTTGATCTGGCCTCAGAAAGGTACGTGCAGACTTTGGCGTCGATCATTGTCATCATTAGTTGATGAGTCACCATGTTATTATTAATGCACTCTGTGGGGTTAAGGTCCTCAATTTCATCATCCATTTGTCTTTTGAAACCAATGACAACTGCTTCGCTCTCCTTTACAAAAGTAAACTGAACTGGACGACAATACAAAGTTGAGCATGGTTTTGGGTTCGTCCATACAGTATTATCACCATCTGTCAGTTTTAGTGGCACCAAGGAGGTCATGAAAATGCTTGCATCATCTTGCTCACCCTCCATTTTCTGCTTGTATCGGCTTTGGTTGGAAGCACCATCAAATCCTCACTTGGATATCAGCTTTAGCTGCTTATTTTGCACATCTGCATAGTCAGAAAGACTTTGAAGGATCCTCGTCACCGTGATGTCAAGTAAAGCTTGAAGTGTAATCCTAGCCGAGGAATCCGTAACTGACACTGATTGCTTCGGAGGGTAGCAATCAAGCTTAGTTTGTTGCACTTTATAGTAGGATGGATAAATATCCTTAGCACCTTCCCGATGGCAGCCTCTCGCAAAGTAATATATTGCCACTTTGACAGTTTTAGTGAAAGAAGCAATCCAAGCGCTTTCTCTGGTGTAAATATGACTTTTTTCACTGGTTTCTTAAGCGTTTCTTTAATTTTAACGGCTGCTTCAGGATTTTGCATTATGTATTCGATCACAGATGCCATATCCTCATGCCCTTCTTTTTTTAAACGCGCTGCAGCTGCATATGCCAATTCACTGGAGTCTTCGCCTGTATGATCATCAGATCTTCTCTTTTTCTGTTTACTTCCCAAATCTTCGAATGGTTTTCGGGACCTTTTTGTCATTGTTCCAACGGACAATGATGCCGACGACGAAGGTTCTTGAGAGTCTGATTGTGCTCTTGGTATCTCATCAACAGTTGGTTCTTGATTAACTAAAGCTTGCACACAACTTGGCGAATCAATATTTGCTTGCAGCCAATTTCCGTACAGTCTTCTGAAATGATCAAGGAATCGGTTGGATTTCTGCCATCTCTGTAAAGCAGCTCGCGTGAATTTCCGACAAAATTCTTTGAGAGTTACTCGATCTTCGGCAGAAAGGCAATCGCCTATGCGGGATACAACTGCACCAAACAATACTTCATGATTAAATGAAGTACTTTCACTTTTTAGAAGAACAAATAAGTCTAAATTGGTGATTAAACTTTCCATTTTAAGATTTTATAGTCGCAGGGCAAAAATTTAGTGTTAGCAGTTACACCGTTGTGAACAATCTAAATTATAAAGCAAAATTTTAGCCCTTTTATTGCAAAACGTCGATAATTAGTTAACTACCCTCATTAGAGTTTTAAAAGATGTGCTAATGAAAATTTATAATCGTCCAAAACATTTCTTAGAACTCTTAGCACAACTAATCAACAAATTAGCTTACTTATCAGAAATCATTAACAATAATTTAATCACCTATTCAGACTTATTAGAAGACTAAACAATTTGTTATTTGGTATTTTGAATGTATGTAAAGTTTTAAAACTCATTTTGTATTGATAAATATCTAATTCTAACATAGTTGGCTAAGTGTGGATGTACTATAAACCTCTGACTACTCCTTCGGGAATATAGGGGTGATGCGATATTATGTTACGTGTTGTTAAAAGTCTGTGTTCCTCAACCTAAACATCAAAAGGAACATTTTCATGTGTAAAAATAAATAAAAATATTTTGACGATTTTAAAAAAAAAAATAGCAGCGATAACCGTTATATGACATATGTCAAAAAATCATAAATAATTAGTAGTATAACCACCTGTAAGGATATTACGGTTTTCCTTGCTGTTTGCGAGATAATTAACTTTTTCATACTAGCTTCATACAAATTTTTCGTAAAAAAATTATAATTCCTTCGTTTTTGTGCAGAATTACCTCGGGTGTCATTTTTGAATACAGTAACAACTAATAGAAGCGATATCCGGCAAAAAATCAGGCACTTGCAGATAGAAATCCCTAAGTCTATGAAAGCTGATTTTCAGCCCACCGTGCGCCGCGCCGTAAGGGACAGAAGATATGATGCTTTGTCTCAATTTTCCTAATTATTTCGTATATATATGTCTCACTTCCACACTTCACACTGTAATCATGGCAACGTCTAGATGTATAATGTCATTGCATCATACCGTTTGTCTTGAGGATTTTCTAAATTCAGATGTGACAACACTGCTGTCATAAAGTAATAGTGAACTCTGTGACCAAGACAGATATTAGTGCATAGTCTATGACCAAGACTGACTTGCTTGCTAACTGACACTAGTGATGGCAATTAATGCGATTTAGAATAAATTTCATTCGCATGCGAATTCTTGAGTCTTAGCACGCTAAATGCTATTGCTATGCTAATTGCTAATATGACGATAATTAATAATAGCCAAGTATGTGAATTTTGTAAGTATGTGAATTAAAGAGCGCGTTCGCGGGTTAGAGTCTTAGCGCGTGTTTTTAACAATTTAAATAATCGCGCGCCACGCACGTGCCACATAAAATCACAAATTATTATTAACAATACAATCATACGCATTCATTCAATATACGATCCTAAGTACGAGCTAATCGAAGATAATATTTGCTTGACTTAATTATTCGCACCACCTGCTAAATAATTTCACTTGCGAACGAGGTCAGGATCACGTGAAACAGATAGATTTAGTAGTTCCGACTTTTAGTGGGTGCGACAGAGAGCGCGCACTGCACGCGCTGTCGACCTATGAAGTAAGAAGGGATGAATAATAATTCATTTCACATTTCACAGAAATTCGCAACTACATTTCATTTGCTAAATGCTAAATAAGCATTCGCATGCTAACAATGAATGCGAATGCTAATTAATCCATCACTAACTGACACCTGACAGAAATAATAAGTGACGGGAGGGAGACAAGGAGTGGAGTTTAGTTTGGAGTTGTATTTATTTGTGTTTTTAGGTCTTGATTATCACCAAAATGTGTATTGCTTAAGATAAAATGGCACCAGACGAGCGTACAAAGACGTGTTGTGTTAATAAATGTATAAACACCTCGTTAAACAGCAAAGTGAACTTCTTCAGCTTCCCCGACGCTCGATGGCGATCAATTCAAAGAAATAAATGGATCTACGCTATCAAAAAGTAAGTATGTTATTCCGCAAACTGCGTTATCGGCTGGAATTAAGCCACACACACAGCAGACTTACCGTTTCAATGTTCTGATTGTTTTTATTTGGCTTGCATGATGCATTATAGGTAGATGCCAGTAGCACCTCATCAGAGGGTCGTAGATAACATTCCTCCTGACATAATCTGCTACATTGTTTTGCTTGATTTATTGTTATCCAATTTATTGTCACAGCAATAGACTGCAAAGCTGAGACACAATAATTACAACAATCAGAATAAACACAATAATTCACAGAGTTGAGCTCGTTCTAGAGAAGGAAAAGCGAAGACTGCCTTTAAGACTGAGGTTGTCTGTTGCTTAACCGGACTTTCCTGTGGGTGCCTCAATAAATCAAATTCTTCAGCCAGTTTATAAAACTTATAAACTCAGCGTCTGTACGCTGAGGTACCTAAGCCGAGGGCAGTACCCCTCAGGGTACTGAGGCCTGGCAGGCTGGATCATATCTGGATAATCCTCCTCCAATCTAAGAAGTCCGTTACGATGTTTCTCATTATACATGCTGCAATAACTTTCTATGAACGTCTACTTAAGAAATCGAAAAATCAAATTCGTAAACCTAATTAATTACTGTGTTATCCATATACTATAACAATGAGTATCATTTGTAAGCACCAAATTTTACTTTATATTGGAAATTAATTGTTGATTAATATTCCGACAGGACGTTTTTATAATGTCATGTCTTTGTGTTTGTGGCCGTAGAGTTGTGACCGTTCTAAGCCATTTTTTAACTGAATGAAATCAATGTTCTAAATTAAATAAAAAAATAAATAAATATTTTCGACATTTCACACAACGCCATCTAGTCCCAAGCTAAGCAACCTAATGCTTGTGTTATGGTAACGAGATGGCTGATAAACTACTTATATACACTTTTTTTTTGTAAATACATACATATTATAGATAGAAAAACACCCAGACTCGAAACAAATACTTGTTGGTCGTACAAATATTTGTTCCGTGCGGGAATTGAACCCGCGACATGCTGAGCAGCAGTCAATCGCTCAACCACTGCGCCAACCGTGTCGTCAAAAAAATAAAAAAATAACTTTCGAATTATTATGATTGAATAGTATATGCATGTGGGTTTCTTCGACTGCGCTGATAGGATGTTCTTTTGTAATATAAAGCAGATAATAAAGTGCACAGGTGTAATGTTCTTTTGTAATATGTATTACGAAGTCAATTCAGGTGTGGAGTTGAAATTATGTTTACAAAACTGTTAAGTACACAGTCAGTCTGTGCGTGATTGTAATTCTCCATTGCCATACACATTGATTTATCAGTGTGTCTGTATACAGACTGGCGAAAATTAAGGGTGTGGTACAGACCAGATTTTTGTTTCACGATTATGATGGTCCCCGAGAGAAAGTTGTTCATTTTGATGTCTGGTAATAGGTAATAGGTAATACGGGCTGGTATCCGCAACTTCACGTCAATGCGCGTATTTTGCGTATGGGTGGGAAGCCTTTTCCCAACTACGTTGGGGTCGACTTCCAGTCTAACCGGACGCAGCTGAATACCAGTATTTTACATGGAGCGACTGCCTGTCTGACCTCCACAACCCAGTAACTGGGTAATACGATACCCCTTGGTAAGACTGGTTGTCAGACTTTCGGGCTTCTGACGACCCATAATGACTCTCAAAGATCCACGAATGACAGCCGGGACCAACGGCTTAACGTGCTTTCCGAGGCACGGAGGAGTCTCGGTATGTAAAGATGGTCACCCATCCACTGACCAACCCCGGCAAGCGTAGCTTAACCCGATGGATCGACCCGTGTGGCTGTAATTACTTAGCCACGAGCTCCTCGATTCTACAACCATAGGTAGGTAATACGGGCTGGCATCCGCAACCCCACGCCAACGCGTGCATCCCGCGCAAGGGTGGGAAAATCGATCACTCGATCCACCCCAGCCCCCCAAAGAAGGCCAGCAGCGCCTTGATGTTACTGACAACCTCAGGGAGGGTACCTGGGTGACCGAAGTACTTTGCCCTGTACGCGGCGACTACCGGGCAGTTTAGAAGCACATGAGCTGCTGTCTCGTCGTCCTCCATGCAGGCCCTGCACAGCGGACTGTCTGTGACTCCTATGACAAAGACGTGTTTATTAAATGACCCATGGCCAGTTATAGCCGCTGTAACTGTACGCAGCTGTTGTTTAGTTTTTTGATGTCTGTACCACACCCTTAATTTTCGCCAATCCGTATACAGACACACTGTATAATTAACGAATTAATAATGGTCGTAACAGTGCGACCGTCCGAAATCTACATAAATAAAAATAGAAGTCCCGACTGAGTGACTGACTCATCAACGCCCAGCCCAAACCCTTAATCCTAAAAGCTGAAATTTAGCATAGAACCTCCCTTTATAATGTAGACAAGGAATAGGGAAGGATTTCCCGGTAGTACGTTCCTGCTGTGGGATATTTTCCGACATCCACGCGGGCGAAGCCGCGGTCAAAAGCCCAGGGAGAGGAGGAAGGGAAGGTTGGTGAGGAGGCACGGGGGAGGGTTGTTGTAGTAGGAGTGAGGGGTGGTGGGTGAGCAGGGTGAGAGGGGGGGGACGAGCGCCTTTACACCTTAAAGTTGTTTTTTGTATAGCACTACCCGATAGAAATGACCGAAAAATAGAACATACTACCAGGATTTAAAGTATCCTATGTCCTGACCCAGGTCATTCATGGGCTATCCGTGTGCCAAATCCGTTTAGTCATTGTGAAAAGTTAACATACAGACAGACAGAGATAAATAATTATGGATATTTGCATTACATCATCGTCTGCCTAGCCTTTTCCCAACTATGTTGGGGTCAGCTTCCAGTCTAACCGGATGCCGCTGAATACCAGTATTTTACATGGAGCGACTGCCTATCTGACCTCCACAACCCAATTACTGGGTAATACGATACCCCTTGGTAAGACTGGTTGTCAGACTTTCGGGCTTCTAACGACCCTTAACGACTGTCTAGGATCCACGAATGACAGCCGGGACCAACAGCTTAACGTGCTTTCCGAGGCACGGAGGAGTCTCAAAGATGGTCACCCATCCACGGACCAACCCTGGCAAGCGTAGCTACCGACCCGTGCGGCTGTTATTACTTAGCCACGAGCTCCTGAGGATATTTACATTACATGTAATATTACTATTGCCAGTGGGCGCTGGTGGACGCCGAATGGGCAGAGCCTCGTCTGCAGCGAGCACTTCGTGAAGGGACAGCCGAGCACCGACTGTCAGGATGTCGACTATGTACCTTCTGTATTCAACAAGAGAAAAGGGGCGAGTCTGAAGTAAGTAACATTGTGTACACTGTCGGCTAAACCACAATAAATATATGGGCAGTAAGGAAACTACGTACGGTCAGCAACAGAAGTCGGTTAGCAGTTTTTGACATCATCTAAATTAACACAAAATGATTTGTCGAAATAAACCTCTGTTCGCAAGAGTCCAACTTTCGCAGGAGTCCAACTTTTATAATATCTTTACGAGTCTTCGCAAGACCTGTTGGAGTTCCGTATTGTCGAAATAAAATCCTGTCATATTCCGGTTTGTCGAAGTTCAGTTTGGTAGTCTCAATAACCTGCTTTTTAGCATTTCATTTATTAGATAAGAGTTAATCTTATCTTAATATATATGTCTTCTGTACCTGTGTTTGTCACCTAACTCCTCCTAAACGGCTGGACCGATCTAGATGAAATGTTGTGTGTATATTTCAATGGCTTCCTGGATGGTTTGAAAACAATTGGACCCGGTAGGTGGCGCTGCAGTCGGGTTCTAGGATCGTTCAGACAGGACAACGTCTGTCAGTTCCGCTAGTTTCTTTAAAATTTACATCTGTTCCGATTTAAATGAAGTATTTTTCGCAATCATTAAGATTTAGAAAACTCAAGTGGTAATCGACTTTTGTTGCTGACTGTACAAGCGGTCGAAAAGGCACACTCACACAGACGCACGCACCGACGAGGCCCCAAGCGATAGTCGCGGTGCACTCAATATATTTATTGTAGGGGTCTCGTCGAAGCGCGCGTCTGTTTGTGTGCCATTTCGTAAGTTTGTTCGTAGTTTCCCTACTGTCCATATTTATACTGTGGCTAAACTAATGGGGTGCTTTATGTAAATTCAGGCCAACAAAAAAAAAACCTCAACGGACGAACGCAGTGACAATATATACAGGGTGTTTCTTTTAAGGTGTCAAGCCAGTGCGAGCTATTAGCAGAGTACCATACCTATCGATTTAACCCCCATGTATGTTCTACGATTTTTTGTAGTTTTCGAGTTAAGTATAATTTTTTTTTGATATTTTTCCTGATTCAACGAGAATGGCTTTAAAAAATTTATCTTTTTTTTGGGTCAACTTTGAACAAGAATGTATTTGCTGAAAAATCGTAGGATAACATGGGGGTTAAATCGATAGGTATACCTAGGTACTCTGCTATCAGCTCGCACTGGCTTGACACCTTAAAAGAAACACCCTGTATATACAAGGTGTAAAATAAATAACCCACAACCTCTTAAGGGGTCATTGTACTCATCATTATGAACAACTTTTACTATGGGACCAAACCTGGAATCGCGAAAAAAAAATCAGCTGCTCCCTACATTTTGACGAGTTTGATGTAGATAAATGTACTGGTCAGCTGATTTTTTTTTGCGATTTCAGGTTTGGTGCCATAGTAAAAGTTGTTCAAAATGATGAGTATAATAACCCTTTTTCCCTTTTAGGGTAAACAAAAACTAAATGTTGTATAAGTGCGAGGGTTGCCATAATATGATTTAAAATTAGGTACCCCATTTCATAACGTTAAAGCTGATGGTTGAGCGCGTGTTTCCGTAGGTCCCGCGTCGTCTCGGTGAAGAAGTTTGCGCTCGAGTACATCAAATACGACGTGTTGCTGGAGAAGCCTTCCAGAGCTAACGCCTGCAATGTGAGTGTTCACCGTTTCGTAGAATATAATCTCTTTATTTTGTTTTTTTTTCTTTATAAAAAATAAAGCCCCGCCTCCAACAGCTGTTATCGTATCATAATCATGAATTTACCAATTATGAGAAATTTTCGTGGACAATTTTGGTATTTCGTTTTTTTTTTACTTTTGACTACGCAAATATGATCAGCAATGCTATTCTGTAAACATCTCACCGTGATAACTTAAGTGAAGTGAGCGTAAAGTGAGCTGTCATTCCACCCGATGCTAGGGATTGGCACTATTGACAGCTCACTTTAGGATCACTTCACCTAAGTTTTCACGTTGAGATATTCACAGAATAGCACTACAGTAACGGTTACGACTAGTAGAGCCCCATTTCTTTTTTTGTACTAATTAAAAAATAGTGGTGTCTATGCTAGTCGCGTAGTAAACTCTAATTGCGCGATGCAGGATTGCGTGTCGTCATGTCATTGTGATGCGTAGTTCGTATGTGGCGATGTAGATGCCGCCACAGGTGCATTCAATTCCTCAGCAACATTTTTCTGAATGCTGTTGTTACTCCCCATCACCCTCCTCACCAGAGACGCAGCTTTTTTAGGAATGACGGAATGAAAGCCGTCAGTCCGGATCTGCTTGAATTTCGGAGGCACAACAAAAACGGGAAAGTCCCAACATCATACTGAAAATGTTGTTATACTGGATACTTAGGGTATTTAGCGATCTTCTGGTGTATCTGACCCATAGACCGCCCGTGTATTGACCCCTTGAAAAGAGTAACTTTGACCTGATCTGAACATGGGGCGAATCTACGGGCCAGCATGTTCCCGCGGTTCGCCGAAGCCCTATGCTCCCTTTCTACAGGGTGTAAGCGTAAACAGTGGCAATATTTTAAGGGGTCATTGTACTCATCATTATGAACAACTTTTACTATGGGACCAAACCTGAAATCGCGAAAAAAAATCAGCTGTTCAGTGTTAGGGTTAAAGGGGAAAGCCAAAGGAAAGACCGTTCTAAGGATTTCAATAGTATGTTTATTATCCTTTACTTTATATATTGGAAGGTGTGATTTACTAATATTACGTGAGACGTGTGCTCTCTCGCTTATAGAAGAGTACAGACGCTATGGGAAAGTCAGGATTCAAGTGCTGAGGGCGGGCTCGGACATAAAAACTAATATTTATGAGTTAGAAACAGAAAAATAAATAGTGTTGCAACATCCAGTACATTTTCCATGTTCGCATAATTCGTCAAAATGTAGGGAACAGCAGATTTTCTTTTCGCGATTTCAGGTTTGGTCCCATAGTAAAAGTTGTTCATAATGATGAGTACCCCTTAAAATATTGCCACTGTTTACACTTATACCCTGTATATCAACATCGAAGTGAAGCCGAAGCGCATAACTTTAGTGGTATGCTGTGTTCAGGAAAAGCGCAAGCAGGCGTACGTGAAGTTGGGGGTCACGTTCGGCATCCCGGTGATCACGGTGCGCGCCTGGGAGCGGCGATTCAGGGAATACTTCGCGGAAAAGGTAACTTTATTACGTTGCCATAGAGACTATTAAGGCCAATCCAAGCGTGGTTTAGCTCGGTGTGTAAGTGAAATGGCTGTCTAGTTTGACGCACGAGATAGAAGACTCACGCGCACCGGAATTATCTCGTAAAACTGCAAGTAAAATCGTATAAAATTAGAAATTAACTGTTTAAGGCGAAAACGCCAGGGTAGATTAAAAATTTCTTACGTTTTTCGCAATTTGTAGGTCAGTGTGAGCTTGTATGTTGATTAAAATATGATTCGCAGCCGTAGCTAATATGGCTTTACAGAATTATAATCATTAGAATCAGCAATAGGACCCGATAAGTTAGTATTGACCTCAAATCTCATGATTTCATGAAATCGCTAGATTTGAGGTCAATTCTAACTATGGGACTTGTATTGCTGATTCTAATGATTATAATTCTGTAAAGCCATATTAGTTACGGCCGCGAATCATATTTTAATCAAAATACAACCTGACACTGACCTGTAAATTGCAAAAAACTTAAGAAAATTTGAATTTCGCGGATTACCTTAGCGCATCATCCTTAATAATAAATAATCCATCACTGGATGCAGTTTGGCATTTGACATTTTATGGTATATTTTTAATTATAATTATAATTGTTAATTAAGGGATAAACAGCTTTTAAAGATTATTAAGAGGTATGTTTGAAGATTTTTTTGGTGCATTAAAGTGTGTTTAATTATGTTTTGAGTTCCATCACTGTATGCGAAAAGGACTTGAAAATATCATATTTTTTTTATTTGTCAAAGTTGTCTAAAAAACCACCATTTTAACCGTTTTCAAGAAATCTCCGCCTTAACCGTTGTTGACTGGTGTATGAGACGCAGTATTGTCGTTTTCAGATGGCGGATCCCCCAAATAAGAGAAAGCCGACTGCGGATGGCAAGCCGCACTGGTTGACTACGGTAGCCAATCGACTCTTGGCCAATCCCATGCATGTACGTATGACTCCGCAATTATCTACCGAACCCTCAGATTTAGAGTAGGCTAGATACCGCATGTTCATTAGATAGTATAAATACCGAGCGTGTCAACTTTTTTATACATACGTAAACTTCACCCCAGCTATTTAGTGCTGTGCTCAACGTATATAGAATCGTTTCAATCGCTAAGCGTCAGTGAGCTAACAGACCTTTTATATCCTCGACGATTCGACTCGCTACTGGCGATACCGGGCAAGCTTGGTTGGAAGGCTTGTGGTATCTAGCCTACTCTAAATCTGTGACCGAACACCTATACAACCTCGCTACACACTTCTACACCTAACACACCACCACTCCAACATACACGCCAAACCAGCACTCACACCTGCATACACAGTACAAATACAAAAACGACTGATCAGAATCCTGGTTAACATAGAAGACACAGACAGCTGCAAACCTCATTTCCAAGAACATAAACTTTTAACACTTCCCTGTATATATATATTAGAAATATGTAAATTTGTTAGAAACAATCTACAATTATTCACTACACGAGAAAACATACAAGCAAATTATACACTACGACACAAAAATAGACTAAACCTACCTGGCGGCTCTAAGCTGAAAATGCACTCAACAAGCACTTTAGTAATGGCAGTTAATAGTAGATTATGCACCGAGGGGCTAAAGTTGTGTCTTATGTCACGGGTGTCATATTGAATCTCGAGCGCAATGAAGGATTCGGGATTTAACTCCCGAGCGCAGCGAGGTAGTTAAGAGTTTAACTCACGAGCGAAGCGAGGGAGTTAATACAAGAATCCTGAATGCAGCGAGGGACTCAAGCTAGCCCAAGGCAAAGACACCTTTAGCCCAGAGGAGGATACTCTACTTTTTACACCTACTGTGAGAAAATAATAGCCATAGTACGAAAAACAAAGTATTTATTAAATAAACAAACAGTAAGAATAACATATTTAGAACTAGTTAGTTATATGCACTTACATATTAATTGAAGTTAATGGTAACATTTGAGACATTAGTCCAGTTGTGCAAAGATAAAGTTAAGTTTTTATTTGGTACGTTTATAGATGTTGATGTGTAATTTAAAAAAAAAAAAAACTTGAGAGGTGTCAAGGGACACCCGGATGGAACGAAGTTCCTTTCGATTAATTAGTGAAGGAATTGTAACAAAATTTTATTTTTATACTTATCATCATCATCATCATCATCATCATCATCATCATCATCATCATCATCATCATCATCATCATCATCATCATCATCATCATCATCATCATCATCATCATCATCATCATCATCATCATCATCATCATCATCATCATCATCATCATCATCATCATCATCATCATCATCATCATCATCATCATCATCATCATCATCATCATCATCATCATCATCATCATCATCATCATCATCATCATCATCATCACCATCATCATCACCATGTTCCTTTCGATTAATTAGTGAAGGAATTGTAACAAAATTTTATTTTTATACTTATCATCATCATCATCATCATCATCATCATCATCATCATCATCATCATCATCATCATCATCATCATCATCATCATCATCATCATCATCATCATCATCATCATCACCATCATCATCATCATCATCATCATCACCATCATCATCATCATCATCATCATCATCATCATCATCATCATCATCATCATCATCATCATCATCATCATCATCATCATCATCATCATCATCATCATCATCATCATCATCATCGTCATCATCATCATCATCATCATCATCATCATCATCATCATCATCATCATCATCATCATCATCATCATCATCATCATCATCATCATCATCATCATCATCATCATCATCATCATCATCATCATCATCATCATCATCATCATCATCATCATCATCATCATCATCATCGTCATCATCATCATCATCATCATCATCACCATCATCATCACCATCATCATCACCATCATCATCATCACCATCATCATCATCATTATCATCATCATCACCATCATCATCATCATCACCATCATCATCATCATCACCATCATCATCATCATCATCATCATCATCGCGACACCACACTGTTCAATGCGAAATAGAAATGAAAATATCTGGCTTGCTTTCTATAAGAGAGAGAGAGAGAGAGACAGACAGAGAAACATGCGCACGCCGCACGGCTTACAATAGCTACCTATAGCAAAAAGTGTCGTGACAACTTTTCGTGAGACTTTTTTCCGTCTAGCCCCCTTTCACAACGCGCGATAAGGAACTTCGTTCCAAAATTTAAAAAAAAAAATTTAAAAAAAATTAAAAATGGTTCGTAGTTATCTAATTATTCTTACAATATTATGTCTTCGAAAACATGGCAACGATATGAAGAAGCAGTCGTTATGATTTTGTAGGAAATCGAGAATATCATCCACGCGTAGTAAGGGTTTCGAGAATAGCTTTCCTCTTTCTGGCACCAAAAGGTGTTTGTTAGTACTATACTGCCAATTTAGCTGAGCATGTGAGATTCCAAATTCAAATCACATTATTGACCAGCGGGTCATAATGAAATCCAGTACAACATTATTGACCGGCTGTGCCCCCGGCCACTAATGACTCACTTTAGGTTAAGGTTGCTTGACATATAATTTGACATTTTCGAGCAGGTGGTGTGAAAAATATATAATAAATTACCCGAAGCAATTAAAGATGAACAAAAATTGAATCTATTTATAAATAAATTAAAACAATACCTAATTCATAAATGCTACTATAATGTTAATGAATATTTTAATGATAAATTAAATTAATACTTAATTAAAAATGAATAAGTACCAAAACTAATAATAAAATAAAAGTGGAAGTGAGTACTTATTAGAAAATTTTTTATATTTTACTTTTTCAAATAATAATGTAATAATAGCCCTCTTCCTACAACCTATTTTGCTGTGCCCGACAGGGTCCACAATGATCTATGTAAACTGATGTATATTTTATAATGTACCTACCACCTATGCTAACATTGTGGAATGCAAATAAATATATTGAGTATTGAGTACATACATCCCACCCCGCAACATTTTATCGCCGATTTATCATAAATTTCATTAGCATGCGAATTCTTGACTCTTAGTATGCTAAATGCTATTGGTATGCTATTTGCTAATATGACGATAGTTAATAATAATCAAGTATGTGAATTTTGTTAATATTTGAGTGCGAGTTCCCTTTAAGGGCTAGCGTCTTAGCGTGCGTTTTTAGCAATTTTAAACCTTTTTTTTATTAACAATACAATCACACGCATTCATTCAATATACGATCCTAAGTACGAGCTAATCGAAGATAATAAGATAATAATTGCTTGACTTTCTTCGCACCACCTGCTAAATTGCTAATAATTTCATCAGCGAACGAGGTCAGGGTCACGTGAAATAGATATATTTAGTAGTTCCGACTTTTCGTGGGTGCGACGGAGAGCGCACACTGCAGTTGCGTGCTGTCGACTTAGGAAGTACGAAGCGATGAATAATAATTTATTTCACATTTCACAGAATTTCGCAACTACATTTCATTTGCTAAATGCTAAATGAGAATTCGCATGCTAACAATGAATGCGAATGCTAATTAATCCATCACTACAACACATCTACCTACTCACAGACCCCGTCACAAAGGCACAGCTAGAGTGGTCTGGTAACATTGGTCCCACAACCCCGCAGGCCGCAATAGATAGATAGGTACAGGTGGTCAGCTCAATTTGAGCAAAATAAATAAAGATAATAATGAATTAAATTATCTTTAAAATGGTGAAGGTTTTATAAAAATATGCTTTATAGTTTTTGCGTGATTCTCAGTTTTTTTATCCGCGTTACAAATTAATTACACTATTGTAATATAAACATAGTCTAAAATATTCACATATTAAGTTATTAAGAAAATTTTCAAATCCTACTAATATTATAAACGCGAAAGTTTGAAAGAGGATGGATGTTTGTTACTCTTTCACGCAAAAACTACTGAACGGATTTTGATGAAATTAGGCATACAGATAGTTTATAATCTAAATTAACACATATAATACTTTTATCCCGTGGAGCTCGTGGCTAAGTAATAACAGCCGCACGGGTCGATCCATCAGGTTAAGCTACGCTTGCCGGGGTTGGTCCGTGGATGGGTGACCATCTTTACATACCGAGACTCCTCCGTGCCTCGGAAAGCACGTTAAGCCGTTGGTCCCGGCTGTCATTCGTGGATCTTTGACAGCCGTTACGGGTCGTCAGAAGCCCGAAAGTCTGACAACCAGTCTTACCAAGGGGTATCGTATTACCCCGTTACTGGGTTGTGGAGATCAGATAGGCAGTCGCTCCATGTAAAATACAGATATTCAGCTGCATCCGGTTAGACTGGAAGCCGACCCCAACATAGTTGGAAAAACGCTAGGTAGATTGAATACTTTTTATTCCGATATTCCTACGAGTTGGAAACTTACGCGGGTGAAACCGCGGGGCGCTGCTAGTTTAACATATACTTTTTCCAAATCATTAAGGCGCTACCAAAATAAATTGGAGGGTTTTTCGTAACCATTTATTTCACTATTGCAGCATGCATGGATTTAATTTTTGGATATATGTTTATTGACTATTTGATTAACACTTTGACTGAAGGAAAACACGATTGGGTTAAATTTCCTCGATAGAATTTAATTCCGAAAAGACCTCTACTTTTTATGTTTTTTTTCTATAATTCTAAAACCCTAAGCAATTTCATTGCAAAATTGCATTTAAAATGTGCGTATTAGGTAATTGAAAATTCTGGCTGAACATAATTTTGATAGATAGCTTAATTTATTTTTAAACAATTTTTATTTCATTTGGCGCTTTTATTTTGGTTCCAGCGCGTTGTTGCGCTCTCTTTTTTTCGCATGTGGAAGTAACTGACTCTGTCACTTTCTTATTCCCGCCCAGTTCACTTTTTTTGTATCACCTTAACACTACTACTCGTTTAGACGTTATCTAAAGTTTAAAATCATTCAAAATCGCTTATTGTCGCCGATCGAGTACAGTGGTAACGTTTGGTCCCCGCAGCGGCTGTCCGCGCACGGCGGCTGGGCCGCGGTGTCCCCGGGCGGCGTGGTGGCGACGCTGTGCGCGGCCGCGCGCACGCGCAGCACGCTGTGCTCCACGCCGCTGTACAACGACGTACGCCGCGCGCTGCGTTTAGGCGCTAGTACCATCAACGAGCTGCACGCCGTCTGGTAAGTGTTCCTGGCGAGCACGTGACGTCAGGTGTACACTTGACGACACGGTTGGCGCAGTGGTTGAGTGATTGACTGCTGCGCAGCATGTCGCGGGTTCGATTCCCGCATGGAACAAATATTTGTACGACCTACAAGTATTTGTTCCGGGTCTGGGTGTTTTTCTATCTATAATATGTATGTATTTACAAAAAAAAAAAGTGTATAAGTAGTTTATCAGCCATCTCGTTACCATAACACAAGCATTAGGTTGCTTAGCTTGGGACTAGATGGTGTTGTGTGAAATGTCCAAGGATATTATTATTATATTACTTGATCACATAGATATAAGAAAGGAGATGTGCCCAGTATGTTAAAATGTATCGGAACCCTGTGTCTCCAGTTTTTCCCTTTGTCACTTTCAAAATTCAAAATTCATCAACTTATACAAGGTGGGCCAAAAGAAATCACCCTATTGCTCTATGCTCTTATTTTTGCAAATGGCGGCCAATGTCAAATTTGTTTTGACCTTTGTGGACCAGACAGATGTAGAATACAGGTGAACAAGCCATGGAGCGATACACTAACCAAGAACGCGGAATAATCGTGTCTATTGAAGAAATGTTAAGAAATGAAGTGTAGTGATTTGCTCTGACGTGTGCCCGATTTAACCGTTCCAAACTTTTTTGTGGGGTTTTTTTGAAGCCTTGTGTTTACGTGAACAAGCCTGAGACCCTGGAAGCCCTCAATGACAACATTCGACACGAGTGCGAGAATCTGTCGCCCGAAGTTGTCGCCGAAGTCATGAAAAATGCCATAAAACGAGCCCGTATGGCAATCAATTGTGATGGCGCCCATTTGGCCGATATCATCTTCTCGACTTGAACAATAAAATTCTAAAGGTTCAAATAAACATAATCAAAAAACAGAATCGACGTTTTTCATTTAGAAAAAAAATAAGAGAAAACAACACCGGATGACTTCTTTTGGCCCACCTGTTATAACCTAGTAATAACATATTTTTATTTGCCATGATTATAGGATGACTTCGTTGTCCGTCTGTTTGTCAGTCTGTCAAGAACCTTTTTCTCAAGAACGCGTGAAGGTATCAAAGTGAGATTAATATCAAATACGTTCGGTCTATGGTCCCTTGGAGCTCTAATAAAATCATGCTTCTAAATCGACGCAATAAAAAAATACGGTCATTTAAGCGACATATTTTGATACTCTCAAGTAAATCAAAACCTATAGGCTACTTCCTGTTGACCTAGAATCATGAAATTTGACAAGAAGCACGTCTCACAGCACAAGTAAAGGAAAATGTCCGAAAATTGTTATTTTATCACATAAATAAAAGTTTTTTAGGATTACTTAGGGATAAATTCTTTTCAACTACGGAACCATTCATTGTGTGTGGTCCGACACGCACTTGGCCGGTTTTTAGGGTTCCGTACCTCAAAAGGAAAAAACGGAACCCTTATAGGATCACTCGTGTGTCTGTCTGTCTGTCCGTCTGTCACAGCCAATTTGCTCCGAATCTAAGGGACCGATTAAGTTAACATTTGGTACACATATGGATTTCTGTGACCCAAACACGTACAGCTAAAGTAAATATATGAATTTTGAATATGAGGGTCACTTTTAGGGGGAAAATAAGAAAAATTAAAAAAAAAGTTTTGTAAACTGTACCGTGTGACATATCAAATGAAAGGGCTTACTATGAGGGTCTCAAATATTTTTTTTTATAATTTTAAAATATATTGTTTTAAAGTTATTTAAGAAAATTGACGAAAATTGACCATTCCCCCCCCTTATCTCCGAAACTACTGAGCCTAAAATTTTGAAAAAAATATAGAAAATAGTTCTATACCTGTAGATTACAGGAAAATATAAGAAGTCTGTGGTCTTAAAATAACATGGTAAATCTACATATATGTATATAAAAATCAAAGTCCTGACTACTCAGTCAGGACTTTGATTTTTATATATATATAGATTTACCAAAAATCAAAGTCCTGACTGAGTCACTCACTAATATATCAACGGACAGCCCAAACCAATGGACCTAGAGACTTGAAATTTTGCACATAGATACATAGTGTAAACATCCACTAAGGAAGGATTTTTGGAAATTCCATCCCTAAGGGGGTAAAATAGGGGACGAAAGTTTGTATGAAAAATCCTATCCCTTGAGTTAATAGACTTGAAACTTAGCACGAATATTCATCTAAGTAAATTATAAAGTTTATCATTTTTAGTTTTCCTAAACTACCCCCTAAGGAGGGATTGGGTGTGTCAAAGTTTGTATGGAAGAACTTTAACACGCGGTCCGATTAACTCAAAACTCAGTTTTTATACTTCAGACCAAAAATTAAGACTAACGTGTATCAGGGTTTTCCAAAAATCTACCCCTAAGGGGTGAAAAGTTAATTTTATAGCGGAGGATTTTATTGGGGGCTGGATTAACTCTAAAATTGGTGTAAATAATGTTTGAGTCAAGTTATGGAAACATACCAGATGATTTTTGAAATTCTTTATTTGTGTTCGTGAAAACAGAGATACAGTTTATATGAAAAATCTTGTTAATTTGGTTAATGAACTTGAAACTTAGCACAAATACTTGCATAAGTAAGTAATAATGTTTGTCATTATTAGTTTTTCAAAACTACGCCTCAAATGAGGTTAGGGATGTTAAAGTTTGTATAGAAGAATTTTAAAGCGCAGTCCGATTAAAAAAATGGTACTTTGAGTCAAGTTAGGAAACTTGCCAAACGAATTTTCACCGATTTTAACGACATATAGCTGATGTTTTAAGGAGTAACTTAGGCTATTTTTATTTTAGAAAAATAATTAGGGTTCCGCGCAAGAAAATTAAAATCCATGAAATCAGACAACCACGTACAGTCCAGTACAAACTTACTAAGCCTCCGCTGTCTATTACGGCTATAATAACAAATAATAAAAATAAAGCAAAGTTAAAAATGTAAGGGGTCGATCCCCATACAATAAACTTTTCATTTTGAAAAAAAAATAAAAATTTTAATCTAGCATGTGGGGTGTCATCGTCTAGAACTCATTGAGTAGAGTAGAAACATTTTTTTTTAAATCTTTTAAAATTAAGAAATAGGGGGCCGCAAAAGTTGTAAATTTTAGACCATTTTTGTACGAGCTCTAGCGCAACAATTCAACAAATTAGGAATTTGAAACTTCTTTATACCATGTAGGTACCATGAATACTGTATTTAATCAACAATACTGAAAACGGCGATTCATAAGGTATTTTGTTTAAACATGGGTGATTTTCTGCAACTGCAAAAAATAACCTTGTAATTCACAGTATCATTATAAAATAAGTAAAAAGTTATCTTTGCGATTGTTAAACATATAATATGGTACGGAACCCTTAATGCGCGAGTCCGACTCGCACTTCACCGGTTTTTTTTACACCATGTATAATATGCGGTGCGGGCAGGGTGTCGGCGCAACGCGTTTCGCTGCTGCAGGTGCTGGTGGCGGGGCGCGCGGGTGACGCTGCGCACGCGGCGCCCCCGCCCGCCGCTGCCGAGGTCGTCGACCTCGTGCTTCTGCACACTGATGTTGACATCGTCACTGACGTGAGTGCAACCTCCTTATGCTTCTAAGGCGGAAGCGCCAGAGTAGGCCAGGCACGCCAAATCCTAATTTTATGTCACTTTTTGCAATTTACAAACGGAGCAAATACAAGGCCTAAGGAACTGTGCACTGTGATTCTCAACTAGGCCCTGACGTCATCATGTAAGCGTGGCTTTAGTCAGTGTATTATTGGCGTTCGTCCTGTGCACAACTTTGTAAACGTTCCTATTTTCCAAACATAATTCTACCCGACGTTAGATGGCGACACTTGGTGCCATGGGAACTAAACATATTTAGGCACGTAGAGCTCAGTACTAACATATTTTAATAATCATATGTACTGTAATCTGTTTAACATTCATTCCTAAAGATCCTTTAATGGCCAAAATATTATTTTTGTACTTTTTATATCAATTTGTAAACATTTTCTGAATACGACCCTGTTGCATCCTGTACTTAGTGACATCTAGTGAGAGATAGTTACGTTACTGCAAAGTAAAATTGACAGAACGAGCAAATAGTTTGGCTTTTGACCGGTAGATGGAAAATAAAGAAGTGGGCGGGATCTAACACCCCCTCACCCCGCAAATTGTCACGCGTTGTTTCATAGGGAAATATAATTACAACATCTCCTCTTTGTATTTGCTCCGTGAATTTAAAATTCAAAGTCATATTGTATGTTGATCAAAATATGATTTGCGACCGTCAAAATGTGTATTTAGGTACAGAATGAAATTATCAAAACAAGTCTCTTAGCTCAAATTGACCTATTCAAAAATTGAATGACTGTTTCATGATATTTGAGGACAATTTTAATTGAGAAAGTTGTTTTGATGAATCTGATGATTTATAATTCTGTAAATTCATGTTTGTTACTCTTGAGAATCATGTTTTGATCAACATACAATCTAGCACGGACCTGTTTTTGCATTATTTTTTTTTATTTCTCGGGCTTCCTTAGCGCAACCGCCTTAATGATCAATCTGCCTAGACTTTTCCCAACTATGTTGGGGTGGGCTTCCACTCTAACTGGATGCAGCTGAATACCAGTATTTTACATGGAGCGACTGCCTATCTGACCGCCACAACCCAGTAACTGGGTAATACGATACCCCTTGGTAAGACTGGTTGTCAGACTTTCGGGTTTTTGACGACCCGTAACGACTGTCAAAGATCTGAAAATGACAGCTGGGACCAATGCCTTAACGTGCTTTCCGAGGCACGAAGGAGTCTCGGTATGTAAAGATGGTCACCCATCCAGTGACCGCGTAGCGTAGCTTAACCTGATGGATTGACCTATGCGGCTGTTATTACTTAGCCACGAGCTCCTCATTGATAAAACTGCTTTTTACTTTGTTTTGGTAGTGTATAGCGAGTGTGTTTTGAGCAGGAGAGCCTCACATTGTACGAGGAGTCAGCGGCGCTGCACACGCTATGGCAGCTCATACAGCGGCACCGGCTCGAGGACGCTGCGCCCGCGCACTCGCGCGTCCGAGCGCAGCGCTGGACCCGCGCGCACCGGAGCTATATCGACAGGTATCAGAAAGAGACAACACACACAGACACCAGTGTGATCGTTTCTAATTTTATAAACCTACCAACGGAATCTTTGAAATCTACTAAAAAGAAAATTCAATTATACCGAAATACTAGTAAAAATTTTGCTTCATATTTTGAAAATATTGCAAATAAAACAAAAAAATTACAACAAATATTGTTTATCAAGAAGAGAATTCCGGGCTTAGTTTCCATTCCACTCTATATTTTTGTTCATATTTGCGCTTCATAGTGAAACAACCGCATAAACCGACCGAAGTAATCTAAACACAAATACCAAATAAGGCAAAAATCTTTGGACAGCATAGACATTCAAAACACTACTACGGGGGAATCCCCTGAAATAAAACTGACAAACATTCATTCAATTTCATTGAATCGGTGTGTAAAAGAGAAAGATTGCTACAAAGAACTCAGTGCGCAAAAAAGAAAGCGTAATTAAGAAACGATCTTGACTTATGTATTTTCCTTTACAGGGTTGCCAGGTGAATATATCAAAAAAATACCATGACAGTTGAAATTGTACGCACGGCTACAGATCAAGCTACACATTTCCAGTATAAGCTGATCTCGCATTGTGTAGGATTTCCTTACAATGAGAGGTCAGTGTAAACTGGAAATGTATAGCTTGATGTGTAGCCGTGTATACCAACAACAAACAACATAAAATAATAATAATATACTAAAAATAAACTGTCGTCATTTTTCGGACCCTCAAATATACCAATTTAGTACTAAAAATACCAAAAACGGTCACACTGACAGACACCACCACATGTGTTCATCAGTCACTACAGGTAGTTGTGTTCACAGCGGGCGCACGGTGTCCCTGGTGGTCCTGCAGCGTCGCTGGTACGAGCTCAAGCTGCAGGCGCGCGTCCGTCTGGCCATGCACTGGCGCCGCCCCCCCGGGCCCCAGATCTTCGAAGACATTACCCCCGCACCCGACCCCGCCCCCGACCCAGTCCCCGACCCAGTCCCCGACTCCGCCCCCGACCCCGCCGCCACCCCTCATGACGTACACCCGCGCCCGGCCCCGCTTCACATCGCCATACTCAAACGGTCAGTATTCTGTTGCTAGTTGCGATGAATCATTCCAATCACGAAGCAAATACAAAGAGGAGATGTTGTAATTAGATTTCCTTATGAAACAACGCGTGACAATTTGCGGGGTGAGGCGGTGTTAGATCCCGCCCACTTCTTTATTTTCCATCTACCGGTCAATAGCCAAACTATTTGCTCGTTCTGTCAATTTTACTTTGTAGTTACGTAACTATCTCACACTAGATGTCACTAAGTACAGGATGCAACAGGGACGTATTCAGAAAATGTTTACAAAATGATATAAAAACTACAAAAATAAAATTTTGGCCATTATAGGGTCTTTAGGAATGAATGCTGAACAGATTTCAGTACAGATGATTATTAAAATATGTTAGTACTGAGCTCTACGTGCCTAAATATTTTTAGTTCCCATAGCACCAAGTGTCGCGATCTAATGTCGGGTAGAATAAAATTATGTTTGGAAAATAGGAACGTTTACAAAGTTGTGCACAGGACGAACGCCAACAATACACTGACTAAGGCCACGCCTTCCTGATGACGTCAGGGCCTATAGTATAGTTAAAATCTCGCTGCAGCCTCGGTCATAAATCATTCGAGTGTTTCGCTCTCTTTCCCACTCACGGGCCTTATGGGCAGGCCACGCCCACACGTAGTCCGGTGCATTACTGCAGTCGATGAGTGATATCGATAGTTTTATATATTTATAAATGGGTGATAGAAATAAATACACAATTTTTTTTATTTTATTACCAAATTTACTACAAAGCATATTAAATATATAAACAAAAGAACGTATATAAAAACTAAAAATAGAAAATTAAAATTCTTCGTCTGAGTCATCGTCATCATCTGTTATCGATAATGGCCTTGAGCGCGCGCAACTAGCGCACATCCCTACTCCGATTATGATTTATGACCAAGTCTGCAGCGAGATTTTAACTATACTATAGTTGAGAGTCACAGTGCACAGTTGCTTAGGCCCTCTCCTCTTTGTATTTGCTCCGTGCATTCCAATGGCATAAAATGACGATCACTTGTTCCTGGTACAGGTACCCGCACATAGCCACTGGACAATTCAAGAGTTGGCAGCAGCAAGTGTCGGAGGGTACTATAGTGATCGAGCCACTGGTGAGTAAAACTTTGCTATACTCGTACAATATACTGGGTGTCAGTGGCGAGGTGTGATTTTTTGTAAGAGAGAAGTCGGTCTTAACTTACTTATCAAAAAATCTGCCTAGCCTTTTCCCAACTATGTTGGGGTCGGCTTCCAGTCTAACCGGATGCAGCTGAATACCAGTATTTTACATGGAGCGACTGCCTGTCTGACCTCCACAACACAGTAACTGGGTAATACGATACCCCTTGGTAAGACTGGTTGTCACAGTTTCGGGCTTCTGACGACCCGTAACGACTGTCAAAGATCCACGAATGACAGCCGAGACCAACGGCTTAACGTGCTTTCCGAGGCACGGAGGAGTCTCGGTATGTAAAGATGGTCACCCATCCACTGACCAACCCCGGCAAGCGTAGCTTAACCTGATGGATCGACCCGTACGGCTGTAATTACTTAGCCACGAGCTCCTACCTACCTACCTCTTAACTTACTTATCAATGAAGTAAAAATTAATTTGGTAACTTTCAAATAAAACTTTACTAAATTTAAGACCATCTGTCATCAAATAACAGAACCAAAAAGATGTTATCTCTACACAAACAAAACTTTCAATGTTAAACAGCTAAATTAAGTACTATCATTGTAAAATTATTATAGGAATCTATAGAATCGAATACAATACAGTTCAATAGGTGAAAACTAAATAAAATGTGCAATATTTCTCCATCTTGACGCATTTTTTCTATGTCTCTATCGTAACCCGTTGTATAGCGGCTTGCTCTCGTCCGTATCAAGCGGTGCCATGTGACCTAAAGTGACGTCATGACGGGATCGCTATTGGTATGAATTTTTAGTTCCCGATTATGACGTTTTGGCATCGGGTTATTGTAGAACATTTTTTGTAGTTGTTGTAATTCAAAGCTAATAAGCGTTTTTGTTGTTTGAATTTTATGGTGTATTAAATACCCGTAGCGTAACAATATTTTTTGGCAATAGTAGACAATATTGATTGTGCCATTTTTCAATAGCGTTATAGAGTTGCTGATGCGAACTTCCGAAGGGAAGCCGATAGGAATCGTGTTGTAAGGTGCGTTCGCCACTGCAGGGTGTATCAGAAAGGTCTGGTCATACTTAAGGTCCTGACTGACTGACTGATTGATTGACTGACTCATCAACGCCCAGCCCAAACCCTTGGACGTAGAAAGCTGAAATTTTTGAGGTTGCCTTTATAATGTAGACAAGGAATAAGGAAGGATATCCAGGTAGTACGTTCCCGTGGGATGTTTACCGACATCCACGCGGGCGAAGCCACTGGCACATGACCATTCAGCGCCAAAGGTTGGAGCTAACTGAGTTATCGGCCGGGTCGGCCGACCAATCGTACGTGGAAGAACGCCATACTGATTTAGCAGTCAGCAGATAGTTGCTGACAGTTCAGTTTAAAGGCAATCGTGTAGCCCATCAAACTTTTTTATCGGCTGATACCGAATCGTTATAATGTGCGCACTTGCATACATCATCATTCTCCTCCCCTTTTCCCAATCTATTTGGGGTCGGCGCAACATGTACTTTTTTTACATACTTCTCTATTCTCGTCTATCTCGTCATCTCGGTAGTCACCCCCTTTCTAGCCCTTTCATCTTTCACACAGTCCATCCATCGTTTCTTTGGTCTTATAGCCATTGACATTCATACTCAAAACTTTCATCACGACATTTTCCTCATTCCTCCGCATCACATGCCCATACCATGACAACCGATTTCCGCACAACTTTTCAGTCACCGGTGCCACTTTCAAACCTCCTCATATGTACTCATTTCTTATTCTATCCATTCGCGCACTTGCATACATCTTCATACTGATTAAGAAGCCGACCAAAGTATCGGCCGATAGTCTGTAGTCTGCGGGGGCTCTTAGGGCGAGCGCGCACTAGTGATTTTTATTCGGCTGATAGTTTCGTCGTTCTGGGAGTCAGTATGGAGTTATATGGCAGCGCGCGCATGTGTGCGTGTATTTTACGCGTGTACTAAACTATCGGCCGACTAAAAATCACTAGTGCGCGCTCGCCCTTACGGTCAGCTGTTGATAGCGGATAAATAAGATAAAATAAATTGAATTGAATTAAATTGAATTAAATATTTCATGTACAAAAGGAAACTGCTTTAAGTTGAGAAATGCTTGCTTCTCTACTTAGAGATAAAATAGTGTATATTGTTTGCTTCTAGGAAGAAGAAAATGATGTAAACGAACAGTCCACTGACACAACAGACACGGGCAACGACGCCGCGGTCAAGCAGATTCACCCCAACATAAGTAAGGTCGAGCAGCCTACGGTCGATGAACCTATGGTTGAGCAGCCTCCGGACAATGACCCTTTGACTGAGGGGTCTACAGACACTGACCTTTTAGAAAAAGAAAATTATGTAAAGAAAACACAAAGCAATAATAACGAACAGTCCACTCACACAACAGACACGGGCAACGACGCCGCGGTTAAGCAGCTTTACCCCAACATAAGTAAGGTCGAGCAGCCTACAGTCGATGAACCTATGGTTGAGCAGCCTCCGGGCAATGACCCTTTGACTGAGCGGTCTACAGACACTGACCTTTTAGAAAAAGAAAATTATGTAAAGAAAACACAAAGCAATAATAACGAACAGTCCACTCACACAACAGACACGGGCAACGACGCTGCGGTCAACAAGCAGCTTTACCCCAACATAACCAAGGTCGAGCAGCCTATGGCCGATGAACCTATCGTTGAAAAGCCTCCGGACAGTGACCCTTTGACCGAGGAGCCTACGGAAACTGACCTTTTAGAAAAAGAAAATTATGTAAAGAAAACACAAAGCAATAATAACGAACAGTCCAGTCACACAACAGATACGGGCAACGACGCTGCGGTCAAGCAGCTTTACCCCAACATAATTAAGGTCGAGCAGCCTACGGTCGATGAACCTATAGTTGAGCAGCGTCCGGACAATGACCCTTTGACTGAGGGGTCTACGGACACTTACCTTTTACAAAAAGAAAATTATGTAAAGAAAACACAAAGCAATAATAACGAACAGCCCACTGACACAACAGAAACGGGCAACGACGCCGTGGCTAAGCAGCTTTACCCCAACATGAGTAAGGTCGAGCAGCCTACGGTCGATGAACTTAAGAATGAGCAAAAATTTTACAACGTCCCTTTGGTCGAACTGAGTACAGCGGATGACCAATTGGCTAAGCATACTACGGACAAGGACCTTTTGGCTGTGCAGTCTAAGAGCGGGCAGCGTAGCCGGCTATATGAACTTCTGATAAATGAAAGTACGGTGTGTGCTAAACGTCCTGTGGGCCGCGTGGGCAAAGCCGCCACTGCGAATATACCAGACATGCTGCGCACATGGAACACTCGGGGTGGACCGGTCATATCGAGTGAGCAGATACATCGCGGCGAGGCTAAGTCAAGTACGTGTCCCTTTCATCACTCCACAGTACCCGAGATGGTGGCAAGTAGTGTTCCACGCGCGCCTCAAAGACATAACGGGGGAAGTTCAACACCTCTTCCCCCTCTATGGGGCGTGGCCCGCATGCCGTGGGCTTTCATCAGTCCGGGGCAGCGGAAGTCACATTCGCACCCGTAGCCCCCGATGCAGGTGTACGAGGGAACACCGGGGTGGTTTTAGTCAGGAGTCTGACAGACCCCTCTGCCCTCCCCCGGGCGGAGGATACCCATGAGGATTTCCACCCCAACATAAAAAAAAAACTACGTGTCACTGTTATACAGTTCACGGCCCTTAATATGGCTTATTTAGTAGATGAAAAAGTTTGTCTTTGCCTAGTGTCGTCTCTGTCACTGTGCAGAATTAATAAAAAATGTTTCTATCTTCTTCTTGTTCTTTAATACCTGTGTAGAGATAACCCATTCTAAAAATCAACGCCCCTCCACTGCGGTTACGCTCACATGTAAAGAAAGTGCATAGACGCAATACATACCGGATGACTTTTTTTACCGTCTCGAAAAAAATTGGGTATATTAGGTGAACGGAGTAGAAGCCTATGGCATACCTAGTTTTTTATTTTTTTAATAGCTTAGACAGAAAAAATATCTAAGTACCAATAAATACTACAAATTCGATGTAAACTTTTCATATTTGAACCATAAAAACAAGAAATTTTGAAAAAAAAATATAAATCGTTAAAATATCGAAATTCAAATCATAAGCAATTTGAATTTTTGATTTTATTTTTTGAAAAAAAAAAAACACCGGCGAGTACGGTCTTCAACTAAACTAAATAAATAGCTTACAGACTAACATATATAATAACTCTCCTTTTGGGCTTCGCCGCAGTCGGGTAAAAATATACACAATAGCACAGATTTTTTTATGCAAACGTTACCTACTCGACTTGCTCAAACGCCGAACAGCCGGATTTGTCGGCCAACTAGTGTATAAATGACACGATCGCACGACAGAGCGAACGTGTCGTTCCATACAAAGTCCACGCCCCCCGCCGTACAATGCTAGTACCTGGACTGATCGCACGATTAGTTGACCTCTAAGTGAGGCGACGAGTCCATGTTGACAGTAAAGTCGCCGCACGCACACAAGTAAAGTGTTGCAATAAGTATTTCCTCTCACACATTGAAATGATCATTTGTTTTGTGGAGGGGCGTTCATTTTTAGAATGGTTTATCTCTAACAGTCTGTTTATAAAACTCGAAGAGCCATGTTATCACTTGGATACCTTACTACTCGTATTAATTATATAAATATTCATCGCTATTTTTTTTTATAGCTGGTATCTTTAACCCCTTGTTGTAGTTAATTTTAATAGCACAGCCTTTAATAGCATAAATGGTACACCTCTCTCAAAACTGTCACAGAATTCTAACCCCAACACCATAATGTAATACGTTTCATTTTCGTATATCTAGATGAAGTCATACCGCCGACACGTGCATACTCGTCTGACACAGACACAGAAGATAATTTGGTCATAGATGAATGTTCCAACAAAACACCGTGTTTACTCAAACGGGAACCAGTACCTTACACAGAGACACACAATTTCGACACCGTGTCGACACACGCGGCACTCGAAAAAATAGCCACGACCCCGACCATAGAAGTTCTACACATGATAGACCCGAACACGGTCAAAACTGAGATTCTCTTCGAAAGTGATGAAGACGAATTTCAACCTTGTAACGAAGCGGATAAAGATGAAAGTGAATTGGACGCAAAGAAAGAAGTGTCGTTTATAAGTAACAGGATAATGTTCATTGACGAGGAACCGGGGATGAGTTGTGACGTCAAAAGTGAAGATGACGTCACGGGTTGCATGGACTGGGAGGGCGGGCAGAAAATGGATGATCCTGTTGATGAGATACCGACTATTGGTAAGTGTAATTGTTTTTTTTTTCATTGTATTTTAGAGCCTACCTATAATATTAACAGCGTACCTTCGATCAACGAGTGCATTTAAAAAAAAAAAAAATGCGGGTTGCGGAGGAAAGAGACAGCTTATGTCCGGTACTGCCTGACTATCGTCTATTGTACTATGTCTTCTCCTTCTTCTTCTTCCGTCCCGGATCCCTTCATTTGGGGTCTATTGTACTATGTATTTGTGTGAATTTATCCTGTTTTGTTTGTCTTATTGGTGTACAGGCAGGGAAATTAATTGTTGAACAGATCAGAGTTAGAATGCTTAGTAAAGCATTGTAGGTCGTAAGTTTGAACCCAGACAAGCGCTTTACTTTGTGTAAATAATTTCACCACTACTGCTCTCAAAACGGTGAAGGAAAATATCGTGAGGAAACCGGCAAGTCCTAGAACCAAAAATTCGAAGACATGTGACACCTACCAACCCGCATTGCCCGCGTGGTGGATTTCGGACCACTCCCTCTTACAGAGAGGAGGTCTGTGTCCCAGCAGTGGGAATATTATAGGCTGATTATGATGAGATGTTAAAATATACAGGGTGTTAAAGAAATTGCGTCCCATAGCTTATGGGTAGGTTCAGTATCGATAAAGTTACCCAGGAAAAAAAAAAACATAAAAAAATATCGCAAGATCAACCTAATTTAGTATCTACTAACTTATAAAAACTTTTTAACAAAAAAAAAAAAACCGACTTCCAAAAATCACTACAAAGTGAAAAATAACTTTGATTTCGGAAGTCGGTGTCTTTCGTTTTTTATTTACTTTCTTTTTTTTTGCCACCGACTTCCGAAATCAAAGTTATTTTTCACTTTGTAGTGATTTTTGGAAGTCGGTTTTTTTTTTTGTTAAAAAGTTTTTATTTCTCGCTTTTTAGTGGGTCTGTTTATAATTTGTATAAGTTACAATAGTCTAATGCCAATTGCTCATCACATGTTACAAAATATTGCTTTTCCCGATGCTGGGACGTTAATTGTTGAGGAGTTCTGCTGGTAAGAACCAGGAGAACTCCTCAACAACCACTCACCACACGCATTGTGTGACGAGCGGAAATTGCTTAGCAACCATATTAAAGTAATCGAATCGCAACCCGTGAAATATTTATCATTGAGTAGTTCCGGTAGCCATCTGTGGTCTTCATCATCAGTTCCACTTCACCAAGTGGTGCTTTCCGAGAGCAAATGCACGAGCTACTATAAAAAATACCCAAATCGCTATAGGTGTGCCTATAATATTTGAAGAGTTCCTTCGATTTCTCCAGGATACCATCATCATAACTGGATTTTGACAAAAATGGGACCATTTGGGAAGTATAACCTTTCCAACAAAAAAATATTTTTTCAAATCGGTTGGCAAGCGACGGAGTTATACGCGAACAAACATAAAAAAAAAAAAATACAAACATCCGAATTGAGAACCTCCTCCTTTTTTAGAAGTCGGTTAAAAATAGCAATCGTTTAGAATTAAAATTATGTTATTTGTTTAAATGCTTTAATTACCTACTTACCTACTATCGAACGCGTTGTTATTTGTCCTTCATTTCTCGCGTTCGAATACTAAGGGCCGGCGCATTATTTGCTACTGAAAACGGCTCGCGATAATTTTAATTCTAAACGATTGCTATTTTAAGTTAGTATAGGTACTAAATTAGGTTGATCTTGCAATTTTTTTTTTGTTTTTTTTTCCTGGGTTCCTTCATCGACACTTGATTTTTTTTTTTTGATTTTTAAAAGTCTTTAATTAACATAATTTTTACAAAGTGCATACAATAAGATCTTATTCTAATTGTGTACAACCATAAAAATAACAAGTTCTTAGGCTAACTTACCTTTACAAACATTTTACACTGAGTTTAATTATTAATAATTTATAAACATTACACAATACGTTCATAAGAACACAATGATATTCACAAGCACAAAAGTCTTAGTAACATTGACTCTAAACGCATACCACTATTGTTTACCTACTAAAAGGTAATGCACTCAATAATACAAGGACTATAATTTGAAGCGCGGGATAAAACATGACAATAGTATACTAATAATATAACTTAGATTTAAACATTATTACTTGATGAGACAAAGAAATTACAATTCTGAACTGTGGGTAAATTATCGTGACTTTTCGCCGAGTCTGCTTACTGCGACCGGGTGAGGGTAGCACGGTCGGTCCGGTGGTAGGTAGATATTGTTATTCACTCAGAAAATAGTGATGTGGTAAACGATATCGATTATATGTAGTTGAATACGGTAAGTTATTAGATCTACTTTTACCTATACATGAAATTAACGGGTTACAATGCTTGGGATTTTTAAATAAATAGAATTTTCTGGCTGATTTTAAAATAAAATGTTTAATCGTTGGAAATTTAATTTGTTCGTGTAAACGTTTTAAATTTGTACGAAAGACAGTGTTAAATGATATTTTAATTGCCTTATTTTGAACAGCTTGCAACTTATTAAAGTTTTTATTAGTCAGGCTACTCCAGGCTGGTGCAGCATATGTAAGACATGGTCTGACGAGGGTGGTATAAATGCGTAATTTAGTGGCAGCACTTAACTTGTATTTTCTGTTAAGAATAGGTTTTAACGCATTAATAGCCTTCAGACCCTTTGCACGAAGTGCATCGGTGTTTTCATTACAGTTGATTTTGCCATCTAGAACTACACCGAGATACTTAACTGAACGGCTCCAAGGTATGGAATGATTTTTAAAGTTGATGCACCTGGAGGGTAATGATCGTTTACGTGAGAAAAGAATAACTTCCGTTTTGCTAGCGTTTAATTTTAGTTTCCATCTGGTGAAATACATGTCAAGTTCGTTTAGTGCTAGTTGAAGCCGACCGATTATTAAATCAATATCTTCTGAAGAAGTATATGAGGCAGTGTCGTCAGCATATATTGCGAGATGAGTTCTTGGTTGCTTAGGTATGTCATTAAGATACAGGACGAAGAGAAATGGTCCTAAATGTGACCCTTGTGGTACACCAGCTGCTATGAATTTCGCCGTAGAACAGTGTTCACCTGTGAAAACTTTGAAATAACGGTTATATAGATAGTTTTGGACTATTTTAACAAGTGAGAAAGGAACGTCATTAACAATAAGCTTGTGAAGTAGTCACTCGTGCCAGACAGTGTCAAAGGCTTTTTCAACATCTAGCATCACCATTCCGGTCGATTTGCCTTCATTCAGGTTATGTGCGATGTGCTCCGATACCCTGGCCAACTGCTGAGTGGTGGAATGTGCCTTGCGAAATCCAAATTGCTCAGGTAGCAGTAAGTGTTCTGTAAATTTTAACAGACGGGTAAGAATGAGAGACTCAAATAATTTGCCCAGGCACGGGAGTAGGCTTATGGGACGATAATTTGCAGGGATGTTGCCATCTTTGCCAGGTTTTTTGAGCGCAATTATTTTTGCCATTTTCCAGGATGCAGGGAAGTAGCCTATTCTCAGACAACCATTAAATATTTTTGTAAGGTAGACCAGGGCCTTTTGAGACAGGTTTTTAAGTAGCCTATTGCTGAGACCGTCTAGGCCAGGAGCTTTGCGAGGTTTTAATTTTTGTATGATTTTTAGGACCTCCCTAGGTCTAACGAGAGGGGAGTGACTGCTCATGTCTTTGGAATCTAATGACGCCATAGACACTGAACTTCATCGACACTGAATCTACTCCTAAGCACGCAATTTCTTTAACACCCTGTATTGTATGCTCTTCTCATATGACATAAAAATGTTAACAACACAAAACTATCACAGCGATGTTTAAAACTAATAACATTTGTTAACAGATCCTAAACTTCTCATGGACACACAAGTACGAATATTCAAAATAGACAAAACTCGCGCGTGGAAGAATAACGTGCGCAAAGACAAATCCATCAGAGTATCTCGAATTCATAGAAGATATTACACACCGAAACCTAAAATTCGTAATAATACCAAGACTCCCTGGGACGTGGAGTTGCGGAAAGCAGCCCTTCTTACTACAACTAATACTAAGACACAAGAAATTAGTAATAATACCAAGACACATACTCCCTGGGACGTGGAGTTGCGGAAAGCAGCCCTTCTTACTACAACTAATACTAAGACACAAGAAATTAGTAATAATACCAAGACACATACTCCCTGGGACGTGGAGTTGCGGAAATCAGCACCTCTTGCTACTGCAACTAATAGTAAGACTCAAGGAATCACAGTAGACAAGTTTTGTCTAGACAAAGTGGCCAACACACATAGTATAAGACAACTGTGTAATAATTTAAAACGGGAGATGCTTGACGAACAGCTCGAACTGCTTGAAGGCAAAACAATCAAAAAGGCTAAAACAGAATCAGATTCGGAAGACGAAAAGTCTTTACTGGTGCTCAGGGAAGAAAAGCAGAGAGAGACAATAGATGAAACAGAGGACACAATCGTCAGAGAGATGGTAGAGGAGTCGAGCTCAGACGATGAATTGCTGAACGACGAGATGCTCCATGATGAAGATGTCAACTGTAGCCACAAGGTTGGGGAGGATCGGAAGCGGAGGCGGGGGGCGTACTACGCGGCCTCCACTATCGAGTGGAGCTCGGACTTCGCGAAGGTGCTCGGCCGCGTCGCCAAGCGCGTGTCGTTGCCCGATATCGAGCAGGTGCGCCGCTACAACAGCGGCATGCAGGTCGCGCAGGTTGCGCCCATCACCAGCACTGTGAGTATTTACAACATTCATAAACCCGTTAAGAAAGGGCCCACCTATAATAGGGACGATGCCTGGGTAAAAAGAAAGAAATTCTATTTATACGAGCGACAAAATAATAGGTCACTTTTGACAGGCCATATCGTTTCATATGCCAAAGAGAGACAAACATAGTGGGACAGAAAGGGACACCCTCATGTCAAATCGGACTTCTTAGAATGACATAAGTATAGTCCGTCAGTCAGATAAAAAAAAAATATTAGACACGTATTTTTTGCGTTATCATATTAATAAATAAATACTGAGATACAATGCATTACAGTTGGGAAGGACACGCTACGTCACTTCTACGTATAAAATGTAGCTAGGAGTGACGTCATGCCATATTTTAACTCAATGTATCGCCGTAATCGTTTGACTACGTAAAAAAAAAGGTGTCCAATATTTTTTAATAATTTTCATGACGAACCAGAAAAAAAAAATGTCTACATCCCTTTTCTGATTATTATCAATTATTTGTCATAGCAACTAGGTATATGATTAACTAGCGAGTCGCCCCTGCTTCGCTCGGGTGAAATCTACTGTTGTGGCGACTCACGACCGAGATTTCTGCGTGTTCTATCTAAGATATAAAAACTTATATAAAATATTATACACAAATCTTCCGAATAAATTCCCTATATGATTGTGTAAACTGCATCAAAATACATCGTGTACAATGCGTGTCACGAAAGATGAGACTTGACGAGCGCAGTATCGCGCCTCCCGAGGTCTTTCCGCCGCCCCGATGACGACCGGTCCCTTTCCGACTCAATCAAATCAGAATAATCTGAATCAGGGAATTATAATCTACTGCGCAAGTCAAACTACGTGGTGTTTCAAATATCATCTTTAGTGGCACGCATCGTATCTAGTTTAGAAGAATAAATCGTCAAACAGTCACACGTGAAAAGCGACTTTGTTTTATACTATTATAGATATAGAAGTATCTCGTTTATATGGCCCTATCACTGAGCCCTTTATGACTGCAGGTGGGCGCATGCGGTGCTGACGCTGTGCAAGCGGGGCAGCTCCCGGGCGACGCTGCTGCCGATGACACGCCAGAAGGTACGCCGAAGCAGCTAGTCATTGACTCTAACACCAAGCAGGGTTCAATGACCGGCTGCTTCATTCGCATAGTGATTCTAAGGGCGGGTTGTTTCACGTCCACCTAACGCACGCTTATACGTCAAAAATGGCGCTAACTATCATCAAACCAAAAAATTGTTGTTTCACAGACAATCGGTTTTTTTGTAGTGGAACAACGCATTGTATTTAACGAACGTCAAACATCTTACGTCGTCATTATTTGTCGTACATATGTTAAGTTAACCAACCGTTTGAAACAACCGGCCCTAAGTGTCTGAACACACTATGCCAAAGTTACGCGACCGAAGTTCCGCGGCTGATGTTACGTTCCGACGTGTTCGGCTGATATGACACACCATAAGCGCTGAACTTACGCGGCGGAAATTCAGTTGCGGAACTTCAGTGTCTTGAACGCTGTCATGGCGTCGTGTCGTGTTATCTAAACAGGCGGACTCCCGTTATTACTTTTTTTAAATACTTGCATAGAAAATAGAGCCATGTCGTTACATAAATAAGAAGCACTTTCGTATTTGCAAATAAAGATACTTTGAACTTCCAAGGATTTTTTCGCTGATACGATTATGCTCTTTATTTACAAGGCAATACGAATCAATTTCCTATGCAAGTATTTTAGTATTTTGGTGGTTCATCCATTTATTTAATCCAAATGAACTGGCCATGAGTGCCCAGCTTAAGCTATAGCACCGTGGGGCGGACACGCGGGGCGCGGGCATGTCTGCCTCCCGCTGCTCTCCGCCCCCCATCTCCTTCGGCAATCGAACCGAACTTCGGTCACGTATAATGTGTGCTCTACAGAATACGTTGCCGCCGAATTGTCGCTGAACTTACGCCCGACCGAAGTTCGGCTGTACGCTAGAACGCAACGTAATTTCGGAATAGTGTGTCGTCAGTAATTCAAATAGCATTGCAGGCGTAATCATCCCGAACTTCGGTCGCGTAACTTCGGCATAGTGTGTTTAGACACTAACGCCCGGTTTCTCGATGGCTAATTCAAATCTAAAATCAAATAACAAACTGGTTAAATTAACAGACCAGTCACATCAAATTGGGTTGCTGAATCGGCGATTACGATAAAATTAATTAACCAACGATTAATGTCAACTGATTAAAGAAAATAGATTATGTGTATGGCAACATCGTATTCTTCATTCATTTTGACAAATAATTCGTTCAACTGAATGTCAAGTTGACACTGTTGACCAAGGCGCCATTTTATTGAAAATTTGAATGTTTGGTTTTTTTTTTCTTTTCCTTATATCTCGAAAACGGCGTGTCCTATCGCAAAAATAATGAAAATTTGGCCCCTTTTATAAAACCCTTAAACCCCTAAACCTCAACACGTAGGTATCAAAAAAAAAAAAAAATGTACCGCAGTTAAAGTACCTACCTATAGAATTTTTATTGTTTGGTTTTAGATTTTTAGGAGGAGCTCGTGGCTAAGTAATAACAGCCGCACGAGTCGATCTATCAGGTTATGCTACGTTTGCCGGGGTTGGTGAGTGGATGGGTGACCATCTTTACATACTGAGACTCCTCCGTGCCTCAGTGCAGAAGTTGTTTTATTAATTATAACTAGAAAATATCCAAAGAAAACAGAAAATCACAGGGAACGCAAAGATAATCGCCCAAACTCGACAGATTAGCTAACACAACATTTGACAGTGGCTTGACATGATATTCGAGCTTAATCGTTTGTTCAGAAACCCAAATTCTGAATTAACAAGAGATTTTTGTACTACTTTGATTGTTGTGTCAAGTGATTAAAGATTCAAATCAAAGTATTTAATCAACGTTCGTGCAACTCGTTTTCGACTTAACAATAGATTTTACACATGGTTAGTTAATTTTAGATTTGAATAGCCGTCGAGAAACCGGGCGTAAGAGTCCAAACTTTTTGAACGCCACCAGACAATCCGGAAATGAAAATAAAATTTAAAAAGTTATAATTTTTTTTACATTGATGTAGGTTTATTCGTAATTAAAATAACATGCACTCAAATCACTTAAGCCTAATTAATTAAATATTAAAATTAAAATATCCTAACTAAAACTGTGAACACATTAAAATATGTTGTCAAAAAATTCCTCCGCATCGCTTTTGACTAGTAATGTACCTGTGGCGGCATCTACATCGCCACATGCAAACTACGCATCACACTGACGTCACGCAAAATCCTGCATCGCGCAATCAAATTTTACCGCGCGACTAGCATATATACAACGTCCCGACATCAACCGTTGGGCAGTTGCACACCAGACACAAAACCCGTCTGGTCGGAGGATACTCCCTTTTCTATGGAGGATGAGTGAACTTTACACCCTGTTCCTCATACCTCTAAACTGTTGACCCCGAGTATGAATGTCAGCGCAGCCTTCGTGCAACTTCTTCAGCGTGACGTCATCAACATCACTTCCTCAAGCTTTCGAGCGGCGAGTCACAAAGCCAGCCAGCACCCATGGCTTCAACGGGTATCCTGACCACCAGCAAGTGGCGATGTAGATGCCGCCACATCCCCAAGAGGCTGTCGGCGTTGCCACGTTGTATTGCCTATGGCTAAGGTAAAAGCCAGCCCCTGGGTCACGCGACGGGTCAGACCAGCCGTTTGGAGATTTAGTTGAACAGACCATGAGCACACGGACCCCACTGCCCAACCCCAAGCGGCTTGAAAATACAGGATATTTTTTTAAGCAGTGCGCAATTTTTCACATGGTGTTCTACTCATGAATATGAACAACTTTTACTATGGGACCAAACCTGAAATCGCGAAAAAAAATCAGCTGCTCCCTACATTTTGACGAGTTTCGTGTAGATAAAATGTACTGAACAGCTGATTTTTTTTCGCGATTTCAGAGTTAGTCCCATAGTGAAAGATCATGGTTCATGTTCATATTCATGGGTAGAGCACCCTGTGAAAATTTGCGCACTGCTTAAAAAATTGTCTTGTATAATTAATAAGATTATTAAACTTACACCGCTTGAGGTTGTCCGCAGCCGTAGCAGCAGTGCCAGCGCAGAACGCCGAGCCAGGCGGACTGGATGGCGCAGGAGTATCGACACAAGTTGCATCCCACACTAATGACCTACCCACCTTCCAAGGAAATAGAGACATGCCGTTCGGTCTCTTACCATCATCGCGTGCCAAGACATTGGGTATTTGTAATTTATTTAAATAAATTAAAAATAATTGTTTCGGTGGATGTGATAAAGCGTTTTTAAAATATAATTTTGTACAAATAGCATAATTTACGTAAAGCCATGAACTCTCTTCAGAGCCATCTTGTTTCACGACGCCGACGTCGTGAGACAAGATGGCTCTGAAGATGCTTCAAGATGGCGACACTGTCGCGGGACATTGTCTCGTTGTGAATAAGAAAGAATAACGTTACGTTAATGCACGACTTTACACTACTTGTACCGTTTGCAGCATTACACACGCTCGACCTGCCCGCCGACGACGAGCTGCAGGCCGCGCTCGACGACCTCACGGTATGTACCCACACACACACACACTCTCCTATTCTGGATCTCTCCTACCCGCGATTACCCATATTGTAAATTTTTCCCTGTACACCGGAGTATTCCCTTCCCTGTGGCGCAAATGCCTATGTTCGTCCATTACGTAAGGTTTCTAATCCCTCTCTTCCTACTGACTGTCGTCAGTAGTCGTCACTAGTAGTATCCAATTTCTATTCTTCCCTTCCTACCTATACCAAGGGCAGGACTGGAAGACACCAAAATTACTGCACTAGTGTTGGGTTGATTTCTCGAATGCCTTTGATACCGTTAGTCATGACATCCTGATAGCTATTCTGTCCTATGTTATGGTCTACCGAAGCACCGGAATGGTTCTCCTCTTACCTTCAGGAACGTCAGTAGTCCGTTCATGTTGGGTATTCTTGATCATGCTGGTGTGATTTGGAAACTGGCGTTCCTGAGGGCGGTATTCTATCTCCACTTCTGTTTTCTATTTTTGAAACTTCCGAGCTTCAGTGTGCGGATCATCTGTATGCAGATGACTTGCAGTCGTACTGGCAAGGGAGGGTTGATGAAGTACCTGACGCTATCGACAAGTTAAATAGGGACTTGACAGCAATGAAAACCTGGTTAGATAAATTTGGTGTTGCAGTAAACCCAAATAAGTGTCAGGCGTTCATCATTGGGAGTTCTCGTAGTATTAGTAAGGTGGGTAGTACAACATTGCCACCGGTTCTCCCCAATAGTACGATCGTTCCATTTAGATCTGAAGTGAAGGACCTAGGCTTACACATCGATTGTATGTTTGTGTAGACTGCGCCTGTGGCCGACGCGGGGCTGGCGCGATCGCACTGCTGCGCCGCGCGCCGCCACCGCGAGGTCAACGACACGCGCCGCCGCATCGGTCTCGACGAGATCCCGCTGCACAAGTACGCACTCTCACAATCACGTTCTAGCTAATACTGGGTGCAATTTTAATCACCGTTATCCTCGAGGTCATTGTACTCATCATTATGAACAACTTTTACCATGGGAAAAAAAATTAGCTGTTCCCTACATTTTACCGAGTTATGAGAACATCAGATAGCTGTTGTTTTTTTCTCTTGCGATTTTAGGTTTGGTCCCATAGTAAAAGTTGTTCGTAATGATGAGTACAATGACCTCTTATGAGGATAACGGTGATTAAAATTACACCCTGTAATAATAATTTATCAGCATCACGCCTGGTTTCCCCACATGGGACACTCCGCAGTTTAGGTATGAAGCTACAAGTACGCGGCGGGCTCGTCTCACTGGGTCAATTCAGTGTGGGCTGCCGCGCACCGGCCGGGGAGCACGTTAGTTCGATACTCACTCACGCGCCGCGTCGTAAAAGAAGACAACCTTAACGAGTCGGATGGTATAAGAGTTACGCGATAGAAAGAGAGCCAACTTGTTGGTGAAAATAAGCGTTGTGCGACCGGAATTGCACTTTATTGTGTCGTAGCAAGAGTCGCTTTTTATTTGAATGATTTTGCGGAGTGTCCCATCTGTATTAATCTGAACCATGTGCTTGAAGCGAGCGTTAAGACGAGGCGCGTCTTGCGTATCGCCGTTTTGTAACCAAGTTCGCCTCGTATGATACATTACAAACAAATGTTACAAGTCGGTCTCCGCTTTAAGTTTTTCCGTCACGTTGGTTCTAGCCACCCGGATGGCGTGTGCGCGTGTTGCTGCGCGCACCTTAGCGACGCGGACGCGCGCCTGCGCCTCGACCAACAGCTGCGCGCGTTGCACGAAGACATCGAGCAAATGCTCAGGGTATGTGTGTGTAGTACCTTGTCACCCGGACGGCGTGTGCGCATGTTGTTGCGCGCACTTAAGGGTGCATTTACGATGGATAGTCAAATAATTACTTTTTTAAACAAAAGTATGTTTATTAAATAAAATACGTTATATTCTTAAAACGTTTTTGCGACGAATTGTAGGTAGATGTGCAAGGTACAATTCTTAACCCCTCAAGTGTCGAATGCACCCCATGTGTGCATAAGAAAATCCCTTTTTTTGTTAGGTATATATGCTTATTTCACATATATATAAATGTAAGAAAACCAATCATCATCATTAGTTGTGAACCTATGGAGTTCGTAGCTAACCCCCCCTCCCCCCCCCGCGTGTCAAATGCACCCAAAGTGAGCAAAAGGACAAAACTTTACATAATAGGTATATAAGCTTAGATCACATATATATAAACGTAAAAAAACCTCATCCGATGGAAAACATATCATCATCAGTAGTTGTGAACCTATGGGGTTCGCAACTAACCCCCAACACTCCGCACTCGCTGGGGTTTTGGGTCTAAAATTAGCCAAACTCAGACACTTGAGGGGTTAACTATAAATATAATTTTAGATATGTCCAGTTTCTCAATACATGTACCGAAGTGAAATTTTTACTTCGGTACATTTGTTGAGAACCCGGAATTATGTACAGAAATATTTGTAGTTCAGAATCGTACCTTGCACATCTACCTAAAATTCGTCGCAAAAACATTTTAAAAATACAAAGCATTTTATTTAATAAACATACTTTTGTTTAAAAAAGTCATGATTTGACTACCCACTCGTAAATGCGCCCTTAAGCATATGAATATGAGTGAGTAGTGTGTAGCGTTGCGAGGTGCTGTAACATTGACGTTATTCTATGGCGTTGTAGCCGCACACCGAACTAAAAAAACGATTGCTTTCAAACTTTTAATGTACACAGGCCAAAGGAATTAAGTAACCAAACACGCACACTACAAAACTATATCCTACTGTACGTACTGCTCACAATGACAGCCTCGCACACATCCCATTCATAGAGTGAGTGCGCTGACGTCTTTTAAATGATAGTGTAACATAATTTCGCAATGTAGGATAGTTGCTCTCGTGGCGCAACAGGTAAGCATTCAACCTACAGTGACAGAATGATCTGAGTTCGAGCCTCGAGTTTACTAAAATATTATTTTTGAGATTTTGTAATTTAAAATGAATATACTAACTGAATAAAGCGATATTCTGACCAGTTTGAGAATCTACCACAAGTTTCTCGCCTACTTAAAATTATTTCCCAGTTTAGAAGCTAACTACCCGCTTTAAAAATATATTCCTGCCTTTAATTGTGAACTTATGTAGTCAGTCTGCATTAGCAACTACACATTATACTCTTTCTTTTGCACTTGAAGTTTGTGATTGTGATATATTGATTAATTTAGACCATGCATCATTTAACAAGATTTCAAAAAGCTCAGATTATTGTTTTGCATGAGAAAAAAAATATTTCTATTAGTGAAATCGCAAGGCGCCCAATGCTATCGGTGAGTGAAATTATTATTAGAATGTATTAATTTATTATGTCACCGTGATCCCACCCAGTAATTTTATTATGATTGTCTGTTGTATCTCATTTAACGAATTGTGGATATGAATAGTTGAATCTAATAGGAAATGACACCGGAATAGTTGAATTTAGTATAATGAGTGGCTATGCAGTTAACAAATAAATACAATTTTTGTTAACTGCATAGCCACTCATTATATCGATAATTATTTAATCATTTCCATTATTGGTTTACACAGTATTATAGTAATAGTTTTTTATCTGTGTTTTGTAATAAAATATTCAAAAATAATGAATATGTTTGTAAATGATTAGATAATAATAATAAAATACAATTTTAAAAGATTTCATTTTTTATCTAAAATATTTAAAAATGTAAATTGCATGTATGGTAATTAAACAAAGGATTTCTATTCTAAATAAAGTATAATAATATTGTTTAATACTTTTTAGAAAAAATAAAAAATCATCATTATATTATATTATTTGTTGTTTGTTTTTTTTATTTGTGTCATTATTATATTATATTATTTTTTATTTTTTATAAGTATGATATTATGTATTTCCTAGGTCACTCGCCCTGCCTTTTTATTTCCATTTTATCGTATTATAATTTTTATTATTACTGACCACTAGCCTTATATATCAATTGTATTTAAGTATATAAATATATATTCTCTGCATTGTATTTATATTGTGTAACTTTTATTTCTTAATTTATAATTTGGGAGGTGTATGTTTAGACCTAATATTTTCACTTTTTTTTTTTGTAGAGAAAAACCGTTTGACTGTGGGTGCATTGTCACTGAGACAAGCGAAATAAACCGTCGCCTGCCTGGACCGACACCATTGGCTTACACAAATGTTTCGCCTCGGCATCGTGCGTGAGATTGTTGCCACCCATACATCAGATCCATTCGCTTAGACCAGCATAACAGCAGCAGCACACAACGTCATTATGCAAACTGTACGGAACCACCTGCAAGCAGACGGTTTGACATGTTGCAAACCGACGCGTAAAATTTTGTTATATACCGTGCACCGTCAAAATTGCGGAATATCGGCACTTCGATTGACAAAACAATGTCGTCATAATTACTGATGAAAAATGTCTTCGTCGAAAATCACCACCGACTTATCGTAACATACATATTATATACTACCTTTAAATTTCAGACATTTTAACGTTTTTAAATCTATTATTTTCCTAGAAATAATTAATAATGGTTGGTAATAATTATAATACCTACTGTTCCCGATACAGGTGGTAAATGTTTTTATTTTAATTTTAATTTTCAAAAATGTAGGTAATTCATATCTGTATATAACTGAACTAGCGACCCGGCCCTGATTCGCACGGTTTTTACGACTTGTTAAAACATGAAGGTTTCTATAATATATAAGTTAAATATTTATCATGATAGTGAAAACCGCATCAAAATCTGTGGCGTTAGAAGAACAACGCGGCTACACAGACAGACATGAAAAGCGACTTTATTTTATAATAGATACCTAAACGAAATACTTAATACTTTCACAGCATATTTAGCCATAATAAATTAAGTCGGCGGTACTGTGTAGGTAGGAGTGTGTGAGTGATGTTATTGTTACTGGATCAGATTATATTTGTTATCTATGTGACATGTTTATTCACTCCGCCCATTGTTGTATACATATTATATAATGGTATAAAAAGATGTAATAGCATGTTCTAAACATATTGTTGTATTTATAATAAAACATGTTCACTTTTGATGTTCTTTTTTTTAAATAAAGATATTTATTAAAAATTGTTTTATTTATTCAAGCAATTTTAAATAAATAAAACATTTTCTTAACAAAAATTGTTCTAATTGCTTTAGCTTAAAATAATAAATCGCAAAAAGAATCATCACTTCAGAGATTTGAACTCACACCGTAGTACTCAGAAGTATAATGCCTTATTCGTTGGGCTACGAACGCTTAAGTTTTCAACGCGAAATTATGTTATACTATAATTGAGAAGACATTAGCGCACTCACTCGCACATGAACGCGATGTGTGCGTGAGGGCATTGTGTGCTGTACGTAATGAATCGTTTTAACAGTAGCAATACAGTTTTGTAGTGTCACGCACACTACAACACTGGTTACTTATCTCTGTTGCAGACTGTACATTGGGCTGCATCAATTGGGTACCCCAGTTGTATTAAAATTTTAACACAACTGGGGTACCCAATTGATGCATCAATTGGCTGCATCAATTGGGTACCCCAGTTTTATTAAAATTTTAACACAACTGGGGTACCCAATTGATGCAGCCTGTACATGAAATGTAATAAAGTTACTATAGCTTTTTATTCGGGAAATTATTAATCGCACACCAGAAAATATTCACGTACAAAAAAAAATGTACAAATAATAATTATTATTTATAATTATTTATTATTATGTATAAATAATAATTATTATTTATACATAATTTTTTGTCCAAAGTCACACTTGAGGGCTGTCGGCTGTTACTAATGCTGTTCAAAAAGTGTTAGTTCTCATAGCAACGCGATTCAAATAAGAATAGGAACGTCAATGATCTCTATCTGTCAAATGTTGATTGAAAAGTACGGTTTGCAAAGAAAACTTATTTGCGTATCAATAACGTTTTTTTTTTGTTTAACCGAGTTATAGTTAAATCAAATTTAAAAAAAAAATTAGAAAAATAGTCATTAAGTAATTAGTTAAAAAAAAAAAAAATTATACTACCTTCTTTCATATTTTCATTGTTGGCAAAAACTTACCAGAAATAATTAAAAATTCTTTGTTCATGATTCGTAAACAAATGTTATGGGCTGCCGTGGCGCTGCAGCGCTTCTGGTATGTTTGCTGAAGTGCGTACGGATGACTTTCAAGCCATCATGCGCAAGAAAGCAAGCTCCTTGCTGCACCGTCTACGAAGCAGCAGCAACGGCATCCTGATAGCTATTTCTGCACGCTTTGACTGTCCTTTCCAAAAGAAGTGGATTAGGACAGCCATAGGCATCAGTTAGGTATAGGTACTAACAATACTAGCATAATAATTAGGTAGAAGTTTGTTACTAACACACTAACGTTTTTTATGATTTTGTGATTCTGTGTTTATGTTCTTTGTCATTATTTTATGATATGGAGTTTTTCTCTGATGTAAATAAATAAATAAATAAATAAATAAATAAATAAATGTTATTTAAAAATATCTTGTTTTGCTCAACCTACTCAATTTATTAGATTTGACAGCTATGACGTCACAATATGGCGCTAAGTCGATCCTATTCTTATTTGAAACGTATATGAGCGTAATTTCAACATATAAATGACTTTCAATTTTGTTTTGTTGCAACGCTAAGATGATGAGAAAGAAACGGTCATGGAAATGGAAAAAGCAGGTATGACAGTAGATTTGTGTGCATCTCTTACTTACACCGAAAAGTAATATATATAATGCATGTAACAGCTGATGTTTTTAATATTTCAGAGTAGGTTCCGTAGCAACAGCTGTTCATAATGTAATGAGTTTTTAATTTTTAATTTGTATTTGTTATTTTTAGAAGTTATTTGGTTCCGCACTTCTCTACTGTATGATCGCTCACCATTGTAGCCTTATTTTTTACTAGCTATTATTGCCCCACTACTGGGCAAAGCTCCTTACTCTCTTTCCACCTCTCTCTGTGCCAAGGACCAATCTTTATTAAAGGAGTCCAACCTTATTAATTGTATTGGCATTTCATTCATGTTTTATTCAGATTAGGGGCCGTACTATGCCGTAAAAAAAGATCATGGTTCCAGTGTTACACATCTTTAGTCTCACAAAGAATAAACAATGAATAAACAATGAATGTAACAATGAATATGGAAGAAGGACCTGGAGGTACCTGTTACCTAACTTGTTGAATAAACTCCCTAAGCAATTAACTAATAAATTAAAATCAAAAACAACTTTGCAAATAAAACAACTAATAAAATATTACCTTAAAGTGGATCAATACAAAGTTCCTCCAGATCTTTCACAAATAAATAAATAATTTAATTTTAAAAACAAAATATATTAATGTAAACAAGCGAGACGCCTCACTCGCACATAATCTTTCATTATTAAGATTAAGCGATGTGTGATCAAAACAAAATTAAGTATGTTTCTTTGAAATAAAAAGTTTTAAATTTTTTTTTTTAATTTTTTTTTTTTTAATAAATGCAAAAAGACTAACTGACTGACTACTAAAATTAAACTATAATGATACCCAACCAAAAACCTAAACACTCAATCACACACTCTCACACTCCCACCCACACACCCGCACACCCACACAGTCACCCATACTACACATCTACTAACATTAGTCTCGCATACTTAACCTATATATTAATCAAAATGAAATATTTTAAAAGATCCCTTATTATACATTGTCGGCGAGCTTAGTACATAATTTATAAAATGAAAATGTAAAGGGGTGGGATCCTGGTGTTCTGAAACACAGGCCACGAGCCTAGCTTAGGCACCCGTCTCCACAATATATACTTAAGTACCGGAATTATGTATCATTGTCGAATCTGACAAATGTAAAATAATTTATGTATATTGTTGTGAGAAAAATAAAGTTGATTGAAAAGTTGATTGAGGTGTGAGAGAGAGACGGAGCTATATACGACATATAGCACCATCCTTTTTCTCAACGGAACCATGATGGATCCATCATCATTTTTCACGTCATAGTACGGCCCCTGTATTGTGAAATTTTATTTTATGTAATATGGGTTTTGCCTGAATTTAATTAATTTTATTTATTTATTATATCTCTAGCAGAAAAATTAGGCTAGGATTCCAGTCCAACCAGATGAGGCAGAATGCCATCTGCAGACTAATAAGTCCAAGTTATGCCAAAACAGTCTCTCAGTACAATCAAACCGTTTATAACTTCGAACGGACCGTCGGATTATGGTTGTTATAGCCGATAGTCGTTATAACCAAAAACTATGTTAAGGTTGATGCGCCAGGTTAGCCCGCGAAATTCAAAATTTCTTACGTTTTTTGCAATTTGTAGGTCAGTGTGAGCTTGTATGTTGATTAAAATAATATTCGCGGCCGTAGCTAATATGGCTTTACAGAATTATAATCATTAGAATCAGCAATACAGCTCCATAAGTTAGCATTTACCTCAAACCTCATGATTTCATGAAATCGCTAGATTTGAGGTAAATGCTAACTTATGGAGTTGTATTGCTGATTAATGATTATAATTCTGTAAAGCCATATTAGCTACGGCCGCGAATCATATTTTAATCAACATACAAGCTCACACTGACCTACAAATTGCAAAAAACGTAAGAAATTTTGAATTCCGCGGGCTACCCTGGCGCATCATCCTTAATGTACACTCTGCAACAGAGATAAGTAACCAGTGTTGTAGTGTGCGTGACACTACAAAACTGTATCGTACTGTTAAAACGATTCATTACGTACAGCACACAATGCCCTGACGCACACATCGCGTTCATGTGCGAGTGAGTGCGCTAATGTCTTCTCAATTATAGTATAACATAATTTCGCGTTGAAAACTTAAGCGTTCGTAGCCCAACGAATAAGGCATCATACTTCTGAGTACTACTGTGTGAGTTCAAATCTCTGAAGTGATGATTCTTTTTGCGATTTATTATTTTAAGCTAAAGCAATTAGAACAATTTTTGTTAAGAAAATGTTTTATTTATTTAAAATTGCTTAAATAAATAAAACCATTTTTAATAAATATCTTTATTTAAAAAAAAGAACATCAAAAGTGAACATGTTTTATTATAAATACAACAATATGTTTAGAACATGCTATTACATCTTTTTATACCATTATATAATATGTATACAACAATGGGCGGAGTGAATAAACATGTCACATAGATAACAAATATAATCTGATCCAGTAACAATAACATCACTCACACACTCCTACCTACACAGTACCGCCGACTTAATTTATTATGGCTAAATATGCTGTGAAAGTATTAAGTATTTCGTTTAGGTATCTATTATAAAATAAAGTCGCTTTTCATGTCTGTCTGTGTAGCCGCGTTGTTCTTCTAACGCCACAGATTTTGATGCGGTTTTCACTATCATGATAAATATTTAACTTATATATTATAGAAACCTTCATGTTTTAACAAGTCGTAAAAACCGTGCGAATCAGGGCCGGGTCGCTAGTTCAGTTATATACAGATATGAATTACCTACATTTTTGAAAATTAAAATTAAAATAAAAACATTTACCACCTGTATCGGGAACAGTAGGTATTATAATTATTACCAACCATTATTAATTATTTCTAGGAAAATAATAGATTTAAAAACGTTAAAATGTCTGAAATTTAAACGTAGTATATAATATGTATGTTACGATAAGTCGGTGGTGATTTTCGACGAAGACATTTTTCATCAGTAATTATGACGACATTGTTTTGTCAATCGAAGTGCCGATATTCCGCGATTTTGACGGTGCACGGTATATAACAAAATTTTACGCGTCGGTTTGCAACATGTCAAACCGTCTGCTTGCAGGTGGTTCCGTACAGTTTGCATAATGACGTTGTGTGCTGCTGCTGTTATGCTGGTCTAAGCGAATGTATCTGATGTATGGGTGGCAACAATCTCACGCACGATGCCGAGGCGAAACATTTGTGTAAGCATATGGTGTCGGTCCAGGCAGGCGACGGTTTATTTCGCTTGTCTCAGTGACAATGCACCCACAGTCAAACGGTTTTTCTCTACAAAAAAAAAGTGAAAATATTAGGTCTAAACATACACTTCCCAAATTATAAATTAAGAAATAAAAGTTACACAATATAAATACAATGCAGAGAATATATATTTATATACTTAAATACAATTGATATATAAGGCTAGTGGTCAGTAATAATAAAAATTATAATACGATAAAATAGAAATAAAAAGGCAGGGCGAGTGACCTAGGAAATACATAATATCATACTTATAAAAAATAAAAAATAATATAATATAATAATGACACTTATTATTTACTTTATTCATTAGTGCACATATAAAATGTATTTTTTTTATTTTTTCTAAAAAGTATTAAACAATATTATTATACTTTATATAGAATAGAAATCCTTTGTTTAATTACCATACATGCAATTGACATTTTTAAATATTTTAGAAAAAAAATGAAATCTTTTAAAATTGTATTTTATTATTATTATCTAATCATTTACAAACATATTAATTATTTTTGAATATTTTATTACAAAACACAGATAAAAAACTATTACTATAATACTGTGTAAACCAATAATGGAAATGATTAAATAATTATCGATATAATGAGTGGCTATGCAGTTAACAAAAATGTATTTATTTGTTAACTGCATAGCCACTCATTATACTAAATTCAACTATTCCGGTGTCATTTCCTATTAGATTCAACTATTCATATCCACAATTCGTTAAATGAGATACAACAGACAATCATAATAAAACTACTGGGTGGGATCACGGTGACATAATAAATTAATACATTCTAATAATAATTTCACTCACCGATAGCATTGGGCGCCTTGCGATTTCACTAATAGATTTTTTTTTTTCTCATACAAAACAATAATCTGAGCTTTTTGAAATCTTGTTAAATGATGCATGGTCTAAATTAATCAATATATCACAATCACAAACTTCAAGTGCAAAAGAAAGAGTATAATGTGTAGTTGCTAATGCAGACTGACTACATAAGTTCACAATTAAAGGCAGGAATATATTTTTAAAGCGGGTAGTTAGCTTCTAAACTGGGAAATAATTTTAAGTAGGCGAGAAACTTGTGGTAGATTCTCAAACTGGTCAGAATATCGCTTTATTCAGTTAGTATATTCATTTTAAATTACAAAATCTCAAAAATAATATTTTAGTAAACTCGCGGCTCGAACTCAGATCATTCTGTCACTGTAGGTTGAATGCTTACCTGTTGCGCCACGAGAGCAACTATCCTACATTGCGAAATTATGTTACACTATCATTTAAAAGACGTCAGCGCACTCACTCTATGAATGGGATGTGTGCGAGGCTGTCATTGTGAGCAGTACGTACAGTAGGATATAGTTTTGTAGTGTGCGTGTCTGGTTACTTAACTCCTTTGGCCTGTGTACAATGCAATAAAAAGTTTATTATGTTGTAGAAATATTCAATAAGTACTCAATATATTTATTACATATAAACTTAGGGTTTGATGACAAGAAGTTTAGGTGCTTTTGGGTGTGAGAGTGTGTGAAGTGTGGGGAGTGTGTATGAAGTGTGTAGTATGTGGGTATCTGTGGTGTATATGAGTGGGTTGTTGCGTGCATGCTTATGTTTTTTTTAATTATTTATTAGTCACAATATTATATATATATATAATACGACTGTATTTTCAAAAGCCAAGAAACTATAAACAGAAGCTTGCAGTTTGCCAAGAATTGCGCAATTAAGTTGGACGTGTGAGCGCACCTTTATAAAAGCTCCATGATTTGTGTTTGTGTGTATCGGCAGTTATTTATAAGTAGTTGTATTTTGTGCGTGTTCGTTCTTATTATTTTATTATAAATACTAACGTATTGTTTTTTTTTTGTGTTGCAGAAATCTGCAGGAGGAAGTAAGTTGCAATTTACTATCTTTTTTAATTGTTAGGGATTCTTAAATATTAGAGTATTAATATTTTTACTGTATTGTTATTGTGTAATAATTATTAGTTCATTTTATTGCTTATCTAGTGGCACTCTTTACCATATTTGTTTGTAATATGCGGATAATGTAGTGGGCCTTAATATTGTTAACACTCCTTATATTATTTTTTAATGTCATATTTTATATTGTAGCTGTTTATTATCCCTCAATAAATAAAATTAAAATTAAAATCTCCTTTGCTGAAAAATAACCTATTTATTACAGAAATTCAGTCGAAACCAGCACAGAAACATACTCGGTCGCCGAGCCCCGCGCGAGCGTCTACATCGGCTACAACGCCTACAGCGGCCACGTCCACACATAAACAGGCCACGTCCACACATAAACAGGCCACGTCTACACACAAGCAGGCCACATCTGCACCCAAACAGGCCACATCTGCACCCAAACAGGCCACGAAAGACGCGCCTTTGAACACAGCAATGGAGGCCAAAGGCTCAAAGGCTAAACCAGCTACTTACGCAAACCGGTCCAAACGAAGCCGCACTCGAGCTCGTGCGCCCCCCGACCCAGAGCCTGAGCCCCCTGCGCCCCCTGTCAACGACTATGAAGAGTGGCAGCGACAGAAGAACATGAACGCGAAGTACTTCCATATCAACGGCAACGTTTCCTCTAAGAAAGATAAAATTATTACTGCGCAAGGTACCGCTGTGCAAAATGCCACTGCGCAAGGTACCGCTGTGCAAAATGCCACTGCGCAAGGTACCGCTGTGCAAAGTACTACTGCACAAGTTCCTGTTGTGGAAAGCTCCACTGCACAAGCCACTGTTGTGCAACGTTCCACGGCACAAGCTACTGCTATGCAAAGTGCCGCTGCGCAAGGTACTGCTGTACAAAGTACCACTGCGAAAATTACTGCTGTACAAAGTACCACTGCGCAAAGTACTGCTGTACAAAGTACCACTGCGCAAGGCACTGTTGTACAAAGTACCGCTGCACATGATCGTGCTGTGCAAAGTACCACTACACATGATCGTGCTGTGCAAAGAATCACTGCGCAAGGTACTGCTGGGCAAAGTACTAATGCGCAAGGTACTGCTGTGCAAAGTACCACTGCGCAAGCTACTGCTGTACAAAGTACAACTGCACATCGTCGTGCTGTGCAAATTATCTCTGTGGGAGGTTCTTCGGGGCAAAGTACCACTGCGCAAACTGTCACTAAACAAAATACCTTTACCCAAAACGCTAGACGCCAACACGATGTACCAGGTTTAATGCCTTATATTCGTCAGTCACGTCTCGTAAGTCCGCAAGAGGAGCCTCCTCGCAGACATGCCATCCCAGTTCCACCATTACGTGCTATCAGAACTGTAAAAATTGCGCCCAAGCAAGAAAATACTGCTGTTGTAGACGAACCTGCAACTGAGAACGAAGGTACTAAGAATCTCAAGATTCAAAGTTTCCAACCACATGCAGCGAGTTCGCGTCGCATGAACCTAACGACAGAACAAGTGTCAGAACCTACCCGACCTGCCCAAGCTACGAGAGTCACCAGCGAGCCCACAGACAAGCCCAAAGACAAGCCTGTGTCGATACTAGAGGAGTACTCGCGCACTTTGAGTGTAGAGCCGGTAAACAACACGCCCGTGGTCAACGCACTCTGTCTGCGTGTCCCTTCCGGATCGCAGGGGCCCAAGACAACTATTGTAATGGCACTGACCTTGCCTTCAGACGACGTTATACAACAAACCATCAACAATTTATACGCGAACGACACAGTCGACTTGACTAAAGAACCAGACACATCCAGTTCAGTCATCGTAAAAACTGGTTGTAAACATAAAAAAACCACTCCATTTGATTTGGTGGGAGCGGTCAAAACGCTTATGAATCCTGTAAATAAAAACAAGAGTGGTAGAAGTCTCCTGAAACCTTTAACTCCTACAAAGAGCTGCGCAAGTGTACTTAAAAGTATATATTCGAATGTTTTTGAGAAGCCGTCTGGCACAACCAAGCCACCAGCTACAGAAGCCTCAAGCGATAAGGCTCCTACAATGTCTTTGTTTAACAGACTGCACGATGGAGACGTCATAGAAATTGACGATACTGACTCGAATAGTAGTGACGGCAATCATTCAAATAACTCAAATAAAGGTTCTAATCCAGCTGTTTATACCGTTACTAATAAGGGTTCCAATCAAATTACTAGTCAAACAAATGAGAGTTCAAATCAAGCTGTTAGTAATACAAATAACACTAATGAAGCTGTTACTAAAACAAATGAAAACTCTTTGTTACGCTCAACAAAGAGTCAAGCTACAGAACATAAAAATAAAAGTTCCAGTCTAGCTGTAGATAAAGATACAAGTTCTCAAAAATCTAGCAATCTAGCAAAGAGGTTTGCAAAAGAAAAATACAAAAGTTTGGCGAAAAGAAGTAACGTATCTGAGGTGGCGGTGAGCTCGCAATCGGTTGCGCGACAGTGCTCGCGCATCCCTGTGTTGACGTCACTGACGGACGGCAGTCATCGTTGTCCAGCGCGCTTCGCCAACGTGGCCGCCATGACAGACTTCATGGCGAAGCTCAGGCGAGCCGCCGCACAGGCCGATAAAGGTACGTACAATAACCTCACGAAAACATTTCGGAGTTCCACTCCCGCGCCCGGATCCCCGCGTGACGTCATTAGCATTGTCCTTGAGACTTTTTGTCGACGCGCGACGGGGCGCCTAGCCACTTATACACGGCTTGTACACAAAATATTTCTATGAACGGATAGGAAACTAGTGACTGTTTCTTAAAGTGGGTAGACTAGGCTAGATTACGAATTTTGTTTTTAGATTTAGAACAATAGATGACTTAGTTTTGTTCAATACCCAAAAAAAAAAATCAATGTGTTTATATTACCGCCAATAAAAACAATTGTGAAAGTTATTTCAAAATCTAAAGCGATAACCCTATTTATTTTTTTGCCTAAAATATTGCCTATGTGTCAAATACTTGATGAAATGACATCATAATAATTACCTTTGTCCTTCCAACCACCAACTCGTTTTTTGTCAGTAGGGAACCTTACCGCCAATTGCTCCCACTAGAGGGCACCATTGCACCAGGTAACAAAAAGTTTGTAATAATAAAACCGGTCAAGTGCGTGTCAGACCACGCACAATGAAGGGTTCCGTAGTTGGAATGAATTTATCCCAAGAACAAACTTAACATTGTAGTTGAAAAACATGTTCTCCCATACATTCCAACTGTAAATGTAAGTTGGTACTCACAATATTGAGAGATTTACCATGTTATTTTAAGACCACAGACTTCTTATAGGTTTTCCTTTATTCTACAGGTAAAGAACAATTTTCTGTATATTTTCCAAAAGTTTAGGCTCAGCAGTTTCGGAGATAAGAAAATTGACCATTCCCCGAAACTACTGAGCCTAAAATTTTGAAAAAAATACAGAAAATAGTTCTTTACCTGTAGATTACAGGAAAACCTATGTGACGGCATCTACATCGCCACATATGAACTACGCATCAATGACATGACGTCACGCAATCCTGCATCGCGCAATTAGAGTTTACCACGCGAATAGCATATATACAACGTCCCGACATCAACCGTCGGGCAGTAGCCCACCAGATACAACACCCGTCTGGTCGGAGGATCCTCCCTTTCTATGGAGGATGAGTGAACTTTACACCCTGTTCCTCATGCCTCCAAACTGGTGACCCCGAGCATGAACGTCAGAGCAGCCTTCGTGCAATCCTTCAGCGTGACGTCATCAGCATCACTTCCTCAAGTTTTCGAGCGGCGAGTCACACAGCCAGCCAGCATCCACGGCTTCAACGGGTATCCTGACCACCAGCATGAAGCGGACGCGCATTCCTGGTCATCACCTTCAGCCTCAACCTCAACCCAGTGCTGTACACTCCGACTCACTGGAGCATAACGCAGCGCCACCCCGACTCACTGGGGTATCACCGCAGACAGTTCCGACTCACCGTGAACTATGCGGCACCCGGTTCCGGCTCACTGGAACCACAACCTGGCACTGGCAAGCATCGTAAGATACACGACTCAGCCCACTATGGACCTCCGGTCTCCGGAGGGGAGTGATGTGGCGGCATCTACATCGCCACATATGAACTACGCATCAATGACATGACGTCACGCAATCCTGCATCACGCAATTAGAGTTTACCGCGCGAATAGCATATATACAACGTCCCGACATCAACCGTGTGGCAGTAGCTCACCAGACACAACACCCGTCTGGTCGGAGGATCCTCCCTTTTCTATGGAGGATGAGTGAACTTTACACCCCGTTCCTTTAAAGCTATAAGAAGTCTGTGGTTTTAAAATAACATTGTAAATCTCTCAATATTGTGAGTACAAACTTACATTTACAGTTGAAATGTATGGGAGTACATGTTTTTCAACTATAGTGTTAAGTTTGTCTCAACTACGGAACCCTTCATTGTGCGCACGCACACGCACTTGACCAGTTTTTTTTTACTGTCGTTTACCGTTTCTCTTTTTTGTTCGGCAGAAGTGTATTGTCACAAGTGGTCGGCTGTAGAGCTGCCGGTGAGCACCCTGCCGTGCGGCGGCACTTTACTGTGCGTGGATGGCTCGCGACCGCCGCTGGTACTACGAGCGCGCGAGCAACGCGACGAGCGCGAGCGTGCGACACCACATGCGCGCGCGCACCTCGTGCTCACGGACGCCGACCTTCCGTGCGCGCTACCCACGTACTGGACCCTGGCGTCTTTCGGCAAAATGTCGCGCGTCATGCCCGATGACGTGTTGCTCAAGACTGACGCGCCCAAAGCAGCTGACGCCGAGCCGCGCAACGTTAGGGCCTGCTGGTGCGAAGACCGCGGGGAGTGGGTCCCAGTCAAGGAGAACAGGAAGATTTGTGAGATGAACCATAACTTCAAGGTAATTACATCAATCTGCCATCATAGCCTTTTCCCAACTATGTTGGGGTCGGCTTCCAGTCTAACCGGATGCAGCTGAATACCAGTATTTTACATGGAGCGGCCTATCTGAGCTCCAGAACCCAGTTACTGGGTAATACGATATCCCTTACGACTGGTTGTCAGACTTTCGGGCTTCTGACGACCCGTAACGACTGTCAAAGATCCACGAATGACAGCCGGGACCAACGGCTTAACGTGCTTTTCGAGGCACGGAGGAGTTTCGGTATGTAAAGATGAATCGACCCGTGCGGCTGTTATTTCTTAGCCACGGACTTCTCAAGGTATTCATTTCAAGGTATTACATATATGGTGATATAAAAATATCTGTCACGGCTGTAATGGGAAACAGTATTGTGCTTATAGATTACAATAGTGAAGATAAATTTTTTCATACATAAAAATGTGCGTATAAGGAGACGGGGATCTGTCGGCCCTATTGTATTAAGTTGAGGTATCTTTAAAAAAAAGCGTTATATTTTTCTATTTCCAAATGCGAAAAATCAACCCAATTTACCATCGGGAAAATGAGAAATCCAAAAATTAAGTTTAGGCTACGATAAAATGGAATAATCGATTAACGTGGAGCTCAAACTATTTAAAAAAATGCTTTCAGATGAATAATTCAATTACAATGCGATTCAAATAAGAATAGGAACGTCATGACCTCTATCTGTCGTGATTGAAAAGTACGGTTTGCAAAGAAAACTTATTTGCGTAGGTATCTACAGGGTGAAATTTTAATCGTTTTAATCCTCTTAAGGGGTCATTGTACTCATCATTATGAACAACTTTTACTATGGGACCAAACATGAAATCGCGAAAAAAAAATCAGCTGCTCCAATGTACTGAACAGCTGATTTTTTTTTCGCGATTTTAGGTTTGGTCCCATAGTAAAAGTTGTTCATAATGATGAGTACAATGACCCCTTAAGAGGATTAAAACGATTAAAATTTCACCCTGTATAACGTTTTTTTTTTGTTTAACCGAATCTTAGTTAAATCAAAGTGAAAAAAGACATCAAAAAATTATTCATAATTAGTTTTTTTTTTAAATTATACTACTTTCTTTCATATTTTCATTGTTGGCAACAATTTTTTAAAATTTTTGTCAAATTCTTCGTTCATGATTCGTAATGTTATTTAAAAAATACCTTGTTTTGCTCACCCTACCCAATTTATTCGATTTGACAGCTATGACGTCACAACATGGTGTAATAGGGTGACGTGGGTAAAATAAAGAGAACTGTTTGGTTCTACAATCAATGTAATAATGCCAATTAATATGTGTGCAGTTACAGTTATATAGGGTTAGGCGAGCTGCACACTACACCTCCCCCTTTTTTTTAAAAAAAAACAATGTTTGAATGTTTTTTTTTTAACTTAAATTAAACAAGTACAGTAATATTATAAAATTGAAATCCAAAATAAAGTCCATATTAGCTTATAAATTACATTAATCAAAACTTTAATTATCCTGACTACATGTAAAATACAAATACATTAATCTAACTTTAATGTTTTATGTTACAAACAATTTAGTGTTGTTTTTATGAGTAATATACTCCTTCCCGTTTTTTAAAATCTTAACATTAGGTGCTATTTCTTCTATTACTCTATACGGTCCTAAATAAATTCTATCTAACTTGTCTCCTACCTGATTTTTAATTAAAACTAAATCTCCACTCTTATACTTTACTGTATTGACATTTTTATCAAAATTAAACTTTCGCAATTGTTTACTTTGTAATAAATTTTGTTTAGCTTCTACTTGGGCTCTCTGAAGTCTATATTTTAGTTCCAAAGGATAAGAGTCGGGATTGTACAATGGATCAATTGATGGATTTTGTGCTAAATTACTTGGTAAAATACATTTTTTCCCAAATACTAATTCAAATGGGGTGTATTTTGTCTCAGTGTGAACCGTAGTATTATAGGAAAAAGACCAAAATGGAATCCAACTGCTCCAGTCAGTTCTGTTGCTGTCGCACTGTATTCTAAGATAAGTTCCTAAATTCTTATGAGTGTTTTCTAATGCTCCTAGAGTTTCATGATGATATGCTGTCGAATGCAGTTTATTGATACCTAGTAAACTACAAATCTCAGTAAACACTGTGGACATAAATTCTGTACCCTGATCTGTTATTATGTCCCTCGGGATACCATACCTTAAAATGAAATTATTTACAAATAACCTAGCCACTGAAACAGTATCCTTCTTTTCTAAGGGATATGCTTCGACGTATTTCGTTAAATCGCATTGTATAGTTAAAATGTATTTATAATTTAAATTATCTACTTCTAACGGTCCCATTATGTCTAAGCTAACTCTTTCGAAAGCTGTTGATGCCGTGGATGTAATGACCATAGGTTCCTTGGTATGTCTATTGGAATGCTTTTGAATTTGACAACTTTTGCACTTTTCAACGAATTCCTTAACGTCATTAGTCATTCCTGGCCAATAATAATATTTCCTAACATTATTCAACATTCTGTTGACCCCCGCGTGGCCACCGGTGGGTAACAGATGATAGTCATTCAAGATCACAGTCTTCGTGTCTTTGTCTGTAACTCTCGTGACGTCTTGTACTACAAGTAATTTAGGAATGTCTTTTAGTTGACTCATTTCCTTTAAAATTGTATTTATTACCTTTTCATTACGCTTACTTTTAATTATAACGAGCTCGTCTAATTTGATTTGCTTGCACATTCGTTGCAATTCTCTCGCTAACACACTTACGGTCGATAACGATCGAGATATTACAAATATTGCCGATTTTTCTGGTACAAAAATGCAATTACCATTTTCACTGGCGAAATGCGTACACTTTTCTATGTGCTTTAAGGTAGTTTTGTTAAATAATAAAATTAATTCTACGCTGTCAATTGGTCGCTTGAGGATATCCACTACCTTAGGTTGATCAGGCCTTGGAATAGTGGGCACCTCTGGAGTCAAGTCATTGTTGTCAGTATCAGTGCGCAACTTACGAACTTGTGCTCTGGTCATGACCGATACTACATGCTTATGCATATCTTTCAAATCGGTGGATGTGATGGGTATCCGGCTCAATGCATCTGCAGCTGCGTTGTGCCGTCCCGGAACATAACTTATCTCAAAATCATATTCCTCAAGATAAAGTCTAAATTTGGTCAATCTGCTTGAAGGATCGGTCATGTTGAACAAATAAATTAACGGTTTATGATCCGTTTTTATTAGAAACTTTTTCCCATATAAATAAGGTCTAAAATGTCGTACAGCCCAAACAATAGCAAGTAACTCTAGCTCGATTACAGGGTATCGCGTCTCAGCGGGTTTCAAGTTACGGCTCGCGTACGCGACTACTTTGCTGTTGCTATTAGACAGTACGGCGCCTAATCCTAGTTTTGAAGCGTCAGTCTGTAACGTAAACGTGTTACTGTCAGTAAAGTCTGGATAGTCAAGTACCGTAGGACTAATAAGGATCTCCTTTAAGTTACGAAACGCACGCTCGCAATCATCAGTCCATACAAACGCTACATCTTTTTTGCATAATGCATTTAAGGGATGGGCTATTGCTGCGAATTTAGGTATAAAACGCCTGTAGTAGTTAGCGAATGCTACAAACCTTTTTACTTCGTCTACGTTTTGTGGAGTGGGATATTTTTGTAGACATTCTACCTTTGATGGATCGGGAAATATCCCTTCTGCAGTAATCTTGTGTCCTAGATAAACTATTTCTTTGCGTAAAAATTCGCATTTTAGTGGGTTTAATTTCAAATTAACTTTTCGCAGACATTCTAAAATTTGTATAAGATTTTTGTTATGAGTTTCAAGACTGTTACCTACCACAACGCAATCATCTTGATAAATTAAACAAGCCTTATAATTTAAACCGGACATTGCTATCGTCATTAGACGTGAAAAAGCACTAGGAGATGTTTTTAACCCCATAGGACACCTTTTCATCTGATACTGCTTGTCTGTTGTGAATGCGGTGTACTTTCTAGACTGTTCTTGAAGAGATAGTTGGTAATAACCTTGGCTGAGATCCAATTTTGAAAAATAAATGTTATTGGACAATGAATCTAAAATCTCCGTAATATTGGGCAGTGGGAACTTATCGTCCTGTATCCTATTATTGAGTTGACGATAGTCCACTACAAGTCTCCATTTCTTTTCACCTGATCGATCTGTCTTCTTGGGAACTAAAAGAACGGGGCTTGACCACTCCGACACTGTCTCTTCTATTATATCGTTCCTAATCATCTCATCTATCTGCCTTTGAACCTCCCCTTTTAATGCCTTAGGCAATCTATACGGCTTTACATACACTGGGGACGTATTTTCCTTTAATTTAATTGAGTGTTCTACTAAATTAGTAGTAGAGAGCGTGTCTCCTGGCAAATGAAAAACATCGGCATACTTGGCACACACGTTTTCAATGCCTCGTTGCTCCTCTTTATTTAAATAAGTATGTAATTCTAATGAGCTTAACAAAGTTTTGACTCTATTTGTAGTGATACTGTCTTCGTCAAACTTACAAACATAATAGTTATCTAGACAATTAATGTGTATGTTAGAAATATCTGTACTGACCGAATCGTCGGTTGTATTTAAAATTCTAACAGAAATAAGGCCGTTAAATGGTTTTGAAATCACTCCAGCTACGTACACTCCCTTATGAATTTCTTTAGCTAAAATGACGCAATCACTATTGTTTGACGTCGGTATGTGTTTAATTACCTCGCATCGTGGCGGAATTGTAATCAAATTGCTATTTACTTGTACAATAACAGACTGGTCTCGGGTTTCCAAACTCAGAGTTCCATCTCTGTAATTCAACACCGCGTTGTATCGCGTGAAAAAATCTTGACCGAGTATACCTTCTGCGGTGCTAGCTAAGTTTTCAAAAATGTAAAACTTCTGCTGGAAAACTACATTGTTAATAATAATATCCAAATTTATATATCCTAATGATTCTAAATTGCCACTTATTCCTTTAATCACTATCCTATCTTTTTGTATTAAATTCAATAAACTTTCATTCCGCGATAGCCATTCATACTTAAGTACACATAAACTAGCCCCACTATCAACTAATAAATTAAGTTTATTATTATTCCTAAGCTGACATTGAATTATGCAAAAATTATTATAACTTAATATGGAATGAGTACATTGTTTAGGCACGAAAAAACTCTACGCGATCATCATTATTTGTGTTATTGCTGTGTTCGTTGCCCTCCTGTTCGTTGGACTCTTGCACATTTATATTATGCTGAACGCGCTTAAAGTCGGGACGATTACCGCGAATTTGCTGACGCTGATCGCCCGTGTTTCTACCTCGATTGTCATTGTGACCGTAGGAAGTTCTTTGACCTCTATTATTGTTTTCGTTATTATAACTGTGATTGTTGTTAGACTGATTAAAATTACTTCCTCGGCCACGGGACCCTCGTTTGTATGTAAAACCGCGCCTACTATACTGTGTGGGTCTAAATTGCATGACCTGGTCCTGTTGCTGGGTACACATTGATTGCTCATCTATCGCAGCCCTAATGGCTTCTGGCAACGATGAGAACTGTCTCGAGGCTATGATGGTGCTGAGCCGCTTGTCGTCTAGTCCATCACTAAACCGCTTAATCGCAGTCTTCTCATTGAGAGGACGCAGAATCTCATAAGCATTCCTATCATCATTTGCTTGTGCTATCGTAAGGTTTACAAATAACTCCTCGAGTTCCGTTCCGAATTTCTCGATACTCCTACGACCTTGGGTAGCCCTTAATAATTGCGTTTGTAAAGCTACAATAGACTTTTTGGGTAGCAAATATTTCCTAATATCATCTACTAAACTTTGAACATCCGCATATGCAGTCTTAAGACGCAATTTTGCGCTTGGTGAAAGCCTAGTTTTCAGCACAAACTCAATTAACTGATTTTTACCTGAATCACTAATCAGCGAACTATAAAGCAAAATTCCGTCAACTAACTGGTTGATCACCTGTTCCTGGCCATCTATTACTGGTAATAGTGAAATTGCAGTTTTAATATCAAATGAATTAGCCATTTTTGAGAAACAATTTGATTGATCTATAAAATTATCTGAACTAGTTTGGCTGCTATTGTCTATCTGAGACAATAAACTCTTTATTTCCTGATATCGCAATTTTATTTCATTAACTAAAGTCTGACAACTCTCACAAGCCTCAGTGCTCAGCTTTCGCTCTTTGACCTCTTGGTTCAACTGAGTCAAAATACCATCTAATTTACTGTATTCATTTTTAGCCTCATCTAATTTTTTATATGCCAATTCTTGCTTACGTCTTTCGGGACCAAGTTTTATTAAATACTCTCTTAAATATTTCAACCTAGAATGCAAATCTATCAGCTGTTGGGACATAATACAGTATTATTAAATTATACCTAACCGTAATTTGCAAACGATCTACAATTTACAATATTATTAATGAGTAATGCAAAGACTTACTTGTACAATACAATGCGCAACAAGTATGTACCGGCAATGGTTATGTAGGTCACGATGACGTCCGAGGTGGCTTGATGATGTGTCTGCTGAATTCTTGTCATTGACCTCGAACTGACTCCCTGCTGCTCCTCATCAGACCCGTACATATCTCCCAGCACCCTGCATATCCTCGCATCATAGGCTTGAGCATTCTCCCGGCACCCGGCACCATCACTCCTATTCTTTCATCTTCTTCTATGTTTCAGCACCGTATCATTCTTCTCGTTATTCTGCGTAAGTCTTATGTGTCGTAGTTTTCTTTCATGTAAATTCTCAAAATGTTCGCCTTCTTGGTTCTTTCCACTTTCTTCTTTGTTCTTAATTTTTGTCTTCAATATTGCAACTTCTATTTTCTTTTCTCTTCATGATAATTATGTTACCATTCAATGGTAAAAAGTAAAAAAAAAAAAACTGGCCATGGGTCGCCATGTAATAGGGTGACGTGGGTAAAATAAAGAGAACTGTTTGGTTCTACAATCAATGTAATAATGCCAATTAATATGTGTGCAGTTACAGTTATATAGGGTTAGGCGAGCTGCACACTACAATGGCGCTAAGTCGCTCCTAGTCTTATTTGAAACGCATTGTACAATAATTAAATCTATTAGAATTAACGTGTTAACAGTTTAAAAAAATAAAATATCTACATAATAAAGATAAATCTTAAAGTAAATTCACGTTTACTAATCGATTATTGTATATTTTGTAGTCTGTGCCATGGTATGATAATATTGTTTTAAAAACCATGATCTGTGCTGAAATGACATGACCCTGACAGTGACAGCTCTCGACCTTCACTCTATTAGCTAAAGGTGTGTCCAAACAGAGCGCGGAAGGTGCGCGGTAGCAACACGCGGCATTCGCAGGACACAATTTCTCGCGCGCTATGTCTAAAGTAACCGTCATGAGAAGCTATAAATTTTGTAAACAAGTGTTCAGGAGTTCACAACATTTGGACAAACAAAAAAAAATGAATTTGTTTAAGATTTAATAAATTATTAAGTAACAAATATTAATTAACATATATTATTTAAGAATAATTATTCGTCAGATTCAGATGTTTCCATTTCTGTGTCAGAATCCTCGTAAACAAACTCGTACGCATTCGAAACTCGAATGACGCGTTTATTTCAAAATGGCGTCCCGATAGTTTACAATCCCTGCGACGGACGCGTTCCGGTACCAAGAAACACAAACGATAGCGCTTTGCGTCGTTAAAATATGATCCGACTAAATTAAATAGGTTGTTACTTTCATATAACCCGTCTATATTTCATGTCGATTGAATATGGTCAGTTTATTATTATCTCGCAGTATAAAATGTTTACTTAGTAAAAGATGTTTGTTTACATAATTTATAGCTTCTTGTGACGGGTACTTTAGACGTATGGACAAATGTACGCGCGGCAATGATGTGCGCCAAAACCGGGACATGCCGCGCATTGAATATCTCGTCCCAGAGACCTTCTCTTTTATTTTTGTTCATCATCAACATCGTTTCAACCCAAAGACGTCCACTGCTGGACATTCCCCAAGCACCGCCACTTCAATCGGTCCACCATGTGGGAGGGAGGTCTGAGTTTCAGCCTTAATGAGGCCCATGAGAGCAATGCAATGGTGGCCCAATGGATTAATCAATGCAGTGGTTACCATTGGGTCATGGGTTCGAACCCAGGCAGGCACTTCACGTTGTATAAATAATTTCATCACCACTGCTCTCAAATTTCGTCAGATTCTGACGGCGTTCTGTTCTGCGGACGGCGTGCGGCAGGCGGCGCGCGCGGGCGCGTCGCTGCTACTGCTGAGCGCGAAGCGCGCGCGCGTCGTGGTGCTCACGCTCCAGCGCAGCGAGGAGTGTGGCGTCGTGCGACACCGCGCCAGCGCTGATGTCGAGGAAGAACTGCTAAGGGTGAGTGAAGCATCAGGAAATTCGTTGTTAAACTTAAACAGTCTTATTACAAAACGAGGTCCATCTTTAAACCCAGGTTTAAACCATGGACAAAGATTAATACAGATGGGACACCCCGCAGTTTAGGTATGAAGCTACAAGTACGCGGCGGGCTCGTCTCACTGGTTTAATTCAGTGTGGGCTACCGCGCACCGGCCGGCTCGCACGTTAGTTCGATACTCACTCACGCGCCGCGTCGTAAAAGAAGACAACCCTAACGAGTCAGAAGGTATAAGAGTTACGCGATAGAAAGAGAGGCAACTTGTAGGTGAATAGAACTGTAGGTAATAAGCGTTGTTCGACCTGAATCGCACTTTAAATAATAATAATAATAACTTTATTGATATAAATCCTTACAATGCTTAATATCTAGCTAAAGATTACAATAATTAAAGGCGCACAAAAGTTGAAACCCTGGCTCCTAAACTAGGAATACCTGTGACTTAGGAGTCAGTGTTCTACTGCTACTTGGACACTATAAACCCTTTTGGAAATAAGATCTAGTAATCTGATGCTATGCAAAAATAATATACTATTATGTGGAAAAACAATTTGGGAAAACAAAATAAAAGTAAAAAATAAATTAATAAAATAAAATTAAGATTACAATTAAAAAGTAATAAAAAGTAAAATGACCGTGTGGGTGATTCTGTATGTGTGACTGGGAATCGTGTGTTTTGTTTGCGTTGTGTGAGGGTGTCTGTGTGTGTGACTGGGAAACTTGTGTATTTTGTGTTGAGTGAGTGTGAAATGAGGAGTGTAAGTATGCGAATGTGGTGGTATCGAGTGAAAGACTGTTTGAGTTAGTACGAGCTTTACTGTGTCGTAGCAAGAGTCGCTTTATAAGTAAATGATTTTGCGGAGTGTCCCATCTGTATTAATCTGTGCCATGGACCCATTTTTGAATTTCGAACTCTATTACGATACATTAAGATGTCAGTTTTACGAAACTGACAACTTAGTACCGGACTAAGTTGTCAGTTTTGTATAAAGAACTGTATTTATATCTTAGCTAGGTTCTTATTACAAAAACTGGCTCGATGGTTTAAACCATGACAGAAGAAAAACCTCGTTTTGCAATAAGACGGAAAGCATTTTTCATCCCGCGCGGCCTGGCAACGTCGCATTTCTAGAGGTTTTTGTGATTATTTTATTAAATTTAAATCAAAGTACTATTTTTTTTTTCAGTCAAGTAACTCGTACAAATATGGTCTAAAATTGTCAAATTTCTTAATTTTTTGAGATAAAAAAAATGTATATATATTTGTACTCCTCTCGATGAGTTCTAGACAATGACGCCCCACATGCTAGGATAAGATTTTTTTTTTTTCATGAATGCAGATTTGTAAACTTTGTTCGACAGTTTTAAAACATAATTTATTTCTTTAAGATTTTCTTGAAAATCATCAATACTTACATCTTTCTAAGTTAGATTTCCTCCGGATTCGTCTGAATTCCGAAATCGGACCGATCCGCTGGAAATCTAACGTATGATTTTTATGGTTAAAATTATGTAAATACATAGTTCTTATTCTCGCGAATCATATTTTGATTAAGATACAACCTGACACTGACCTTCAAATTGCAAAAAGCGCAAGAAAATTTGAATTTTGCGGTCTACCACAGCGCAATCACCTTAAGAGATTTGTGTTAATCGACAATAAAGTCACGTGGGACGTACACATTAAAAACGACGATTCTGAATATCAAGTGGTCGGCCATTTTAAACTGTGAATAAATTCTCAAAAGTCTTGTTTTTACATGCAGGAACTCGAAGGTTTGCTAGACGAGGCAGAGATCGACGAAGAACTGGGCGTACGAGCTGATACAGCCGACCAATGAGGGGGCTGGAAGACATTTCATCGACCAATGAGGAGGCTGTAGCATAGTACTGTAGAGGGGCGTCAATATAGAACATTAGGTAATAGAAAGAACACATCGTGAGGAAACCTGGACTTTATAAATCATCATCATTCTCCTGACCTTATCTCAATCTATTTGGGGTCGGCCTTTATTTATCGGCCGTACTTACACGTCCCGAGTTGCAGTACTATCACTCGGGATCGACTCGGGCTGGGATCATCTCATAACGATTGTATCGTATGAAAACGTTTTACAGTCCAAGAATAAAATGTATGAGCAATTTTCTATATCAAAGAAGTTACTATGAACCCTTGGCATGCCTGGTGCATGAAAGTTCGCTTGCCTGGTGGGGTCTACTAGACCCCAAACCATTTTACGCACGTCTTATTCACAAGTATAGGTGTTTTATCTCACGAAAGCGAGCGAGCCATACTTGTATGTGTAAATGTTACATGCACATTGTCTTTGTGTGCGTGCTCAAGAGCGCGTGCTATACGCATTACATCTACAAGTATGGCTCACCCGCTTTTGTAAGATAAAACAACTATAAGATATTAGCTCCAGACCGCGGGAAGGGGAATGTTTGCGTGTTTAGTTCATAAACTGAAGCTACCAAGGGCGATAGTTCACTTAAGGACACTTAAGGAGTCACAAGTGTTTAGTCAAATCATTACTTTTTTACACAAAAGTATGTTTATTAAATAAAATGCTTTGCATTCTGAAAATGTTTTTGGTTAGAATTGTTGATAGATGTGCATGGTACGATTCTGAACTATAAATATAATTTTAAATATGTACAGTTTCTCAATAACGGTACCGAAGTAAAAATTTTCATTTCGGTACCGTTATTGAGAAACTGTACTTATCTAAAATTATATTTATAGTACAGAATGGTACCATGCACATCTATCAACAATTCTAGCAAAAAACATTTTAAGAATGCAAAGCATTTTATTTAATAGACATATTTTTGTGTAAAAAAGTAATGATTTGACTAAACACTTTTGACAGCGTCCTTAACTTTATATTTAAAAAGATATGACATATTATCTATCACGTAGGGTACCTCTAGGCATACCGACGTTTCAAAGAATTCTGTATACAATGTGGGAACGATGATACATTAATTTAAACTTCGTATATCTGGACGTTCCCATTATGCAAGCACAAATTCAATTACATATATCCATTAGTTTAGTCACTGTAGCTATAGTTTGACCGCTACCGCTGTACCGCGCCTTAGGTATGTGCGCGGCGAGACGGGAGGCAGTGCAGGCAACGCTCACGGCGTCCCGCTGCTGATTCTTCAACGTTCACGGGGCGTCCCACCGCCGCGGTACAGCGGTAGCGGTAGTCCATAGTCGGCACATCTATTTAGTTTGTTTGGTAGTTTCAAAGTACTTACACTAGTATTCCCAGTATTTTCATTTATTGTTTCTACATTGTATACGGTGAAATATAATTATTTAAAATAATGACACCGATTTATTTAAGTAAGTAATTCTATTAATTTCTTAGGGCCTATTTCACGACGATGTCCGAATAGCCACTACTTACCGAATAAATTAATACAAAATGGAACAGAATTCGTATGAAATTATCTGCCAAGTAAGTTAATAGGAACTTAATAGTAGGTGGTGAAATAGGCCCTTAGACATATTAGGTCGGGGAAAAAGTTCCTTCGTATTTTATATAACACACAAGACACAAGACACTTTTTTTTCATAGTTTATTATTTAGTTATGTATCATTTGCCAAATGGGTCAAAACTGTTTTGTGGTCAATTCCCAGTTCTTCAGCTACGTCGTAACTACTGATGTGCCGATTTTGCTCCACTTTTTCAAAAATGGCATCCATTTTATCCGTAATCCGACCAGAGCGACGTGCATCTTTGACATCAAAATTTCCGGATTGAAAACGCTTAAACCAAATTTGTGCTACTCTCACAGACACTGCACTAGGTCCATAAACATCGCAAATTTTTTCGCGGCTTGCGTTGCATTTTTACCTTTTTTGTAGTAAAATTTTAAAATGTATCGAATTTCTTCATTAGATTAGATAAATGTGTGATTTTCATTTGTTTTTCGTACTGTCAAGATAAGTGATCTTGACAGTACGAAAAACAAATGAAAATCACACATTTTCCTAATTTGAATTTGGAATTATGTTCTTTAAAATTTAAACTTTCAGTGATATCAAAACCAGCCAGATACAAACAGTAGAGCCAAAGAGATTTTATTATAACTTTATACCTATAAAATACGAAAATACTTTTTCCCCGACCTATTATAATAATTTAATAATAGTTAATCAAACTATGCTGACTAATTACCTCGTACACCATTTTAGAAAGTAGCCATGTTTTATTTGTAAACACATTATATTTTTATAAGATTATAAATACCGTAAACTCATATTACTTTAGCCCACGGGGGTAACAATGGCCCATATTGAAAAAGCTAGATTATACTACACACACACATTTAAGCAAACCTTTTTTACAGTCCGTTCAACCGATTTTGACTTCCATACCGTAGGCTTAAGGATGGCATTAAAGGCAAAAAAAGTGGCTACAATACCAACTGTTTACTGCAGCTGCCATTTGTCATGCCACCAACGCAATAGAAGTCAAAATCGGTTGAACGGACTATAAAAAATGTTTGTTTAAAAATCTTATTGTAAGGAGTCAAAAAACTTTGGGCTAAAGTAATGTGAGTTTTCGGTAAATAATTTTTAGTATTAAGTCAATTTTTATGTGTATATAGATGTTAAGACATAGGTACACTAAGCACTATCATATATTAAGATTATGTAAACACTTTAAAAAAAAAGTCGTGACGTGTCATAGGACAACCGGTTGAAACGGAGTTCCTTTAATTGTAAATTATGTTTTAAAGTAACAGGCACAATTAAATAAATTAATAACGTTTGACAGTAACTGAATGAAAAAAACCGGCCAAGTGCGTGTCGGACCACACACGATGAAGGGTTCCGTTTTAGAGGTATGACGAACAGGGTGTAAAGTTCACTCATCCTCTATTGGAAAAGGGAGGATCCTCCGACCAGACGGGTGTTGTGTCTGGTGGGCTACTGCCCAACGGTTGATGTTGGGACGTTGTATATATGCTAATCGCGTGGTAAACTCTAATTGCGCGATGCAGGTTTGCGTGACGTCATGTCATTGATGCGTAGTTCGTATGTGGCGATGTAGATGCCGCCACACCGTAGTTGAACAGAATTTATCCCAAAAACAAACTTAACATTGCAGTTGAAAAACATGTCCTCCCATACTTACATTGATGTATCTTATGGTCAATTCTCCAACAGCAAATTTAAGTTTGTAATCGCAAAAAAAAACTACAAATTAACAATTTTTAGACCTTTTCCTTTATTTGTGCTAGGAGACCTTGCTTCTTACCAAATTTCATGTCTCTAGCGGAACGGGAAGTACCCTGTTTTGATTTACCAGCGAGTATCAATATATGTCGCTTATTATGACCGTATTTTTTATTAATTTCAACTTGATACCTCCACGCGTTCCTGAGAAAAGCGGTCTTGACACACAGACGGACAACGAATTGATCCTATAAGGGTTCCGTTTTTTTCCTTTTGAGGTACGGAACCCTAAAAAGAATCATGTTGTGTTGTGACAGTCAAAATGTTATACTTTTTTTTGAATATGCAGAGTATAGTATAATAAACAAGATATAAGGAATAATAATCTCTCATGCAATAATGTTACGAAATGTACATTTCTTGTACTTATAATTTTTTTATTTTATTTTATATGCTAATCTTAATTGGGAATTTTATTATGTGAGTATCAAATTTTTATTGCTAATAATGGAATGATTTTAAAATTTAATTGAATAGTTAGTCACCTTTTATTATGAATCTTCTATATGGCATAGGTAAGTGATGTATTTACATACAGTACAGTGCGTTTCAAATAAGAATAGGATCGACTCAGCGCCATGTTGTGACGTCATAGCTGTCAAATCGACTGAATTGGGTAGGGTGAGCAAAACAAGATATTTTTTAGTTAACATGTATTTACGAATCACGAATGAAGAATTTGAAAAAAAAGAAAAAAATTGTTACCAACAATGAAAATATGAACGAAAGAAGCATAATTTATAAAAAACTAATTATGAATAATTTTTTGATGTCTGTTTTCACTTTGATTTAGCTAAGACAAAACAAAACGTTATTGATACGCAAATAAGTTTTCTTTGCAAACCGTACTTTTCAATCAACATTTGACAGATAGAGGTCATTGACGTTCCTATTCTTATTTGAAACGCATTGTACGGCTGGGTTCACACGGCAATACACCACACGTTTTTTTACAATATTCGATTTATACCGTACTATCTGCGCCCAGCGGCTTCACCCACGTAGACTGGAATAAAAAGTAGCATTTGTGTTAATCCCGGGTATAAGCTGTCTATACCAAATTTTATACAAATCCGTCCAGCCGTTTGACACACACAAACAAATTTTTGCCTATAAAATTTGTTTTTCGGAAAAATTTTTTCAAATTTAATTAAATGTATTTTTTTAAGTGGTTTTAAATTGTTTTTCATTTAAAACGCTACAAATATGGCGCCCGAATATTTGTTCAGAGTTCTTTTATCACATTAAACGACTTGTGAACGGGTCTATAGTCAATGTATGGGCCACTATAATTATTCGGTAACATTTTTTAAATTATTTATTTTTTTAATATAATTAAAATAAAATAAATAAAATAAAAATAAAAATAGCCTTTATTTCCTCTGACCATAAAACAAGTAATACTAACTAACTAATAATAACATACTAATCATAATAATAAGTTTGTCTACATCTAAATACTCCTATAAATTATCAGCTACCAGGTCAGGCTGTCTTGCGACATAGGCCTCCTCTATTTCCCTCCACTTATTCCTGTTCCAAACTGTTCTTCGCCAACCTTTTGGCAGATCATCCTCCCACCTTTTTACTTGTCCTCCTCTGCGTCTTTTACCATTCCTCGGGTACCATTCCGTGACTTTTTTGGTCCATTTTTCAGTCTTCGTTCTCATCATGTGGCCTGTCCATTTCCATTTTAGTGTTCTTGTTTTTACTCTAACGTCTGCCACTTTAGTGATGTTCCTAATTTTCGTGGCTTTCCATTTGTCTTGCAGTCTAAGGTTCATCATGCTCCTCTCCATTCCTCTTTGGCATACACACAGCTTATGTTCAATTTTTCGTGATAATGGCCAGGTCTGGCAGCCGTACGTGAGACATGGAAGAATGCAGGTGTTGTATAGCTTCCTTTTTTCCGAAACGGGTATAGTTTTATTTTTCATTATTTCTTTAAGAGACCAATATCTTTGCCAGGTGTTATTTATTCTTCTATTTACTTCTTTAGTCGATAGATCCCTTACAGCTATAAGCTGTCCCAAATATACATACTCGTTTACATATTCGATCTCTTCTTCTTCTACATTTATCTTGACTTCTGTCCTATTTGTCATCAATTTGGTCTTGCTCGTATTCATTGAAAGCCCTGCTTTTTTACTTTCTGATGCTAGTTGTTGAAGCATGATTTGAAGTGCAGTAGGGTCCTCTGCAAAAATAATGAGATCGTCTGCGAATCTAAGGTGGTGTAAGTTTTCCCCGTTTATATTAATGCCAAATTCCTGCCAGTTCATTTGTCTAAAGACGTTTTCCAGAACAGCATTGAATATCTTTGGTGACAGCGGGTCTCCTTGTCTAACGCCTCTCTGAATTTTAAATTGATCTCCAATTCTTTCGAGCTGTACTTTTGCTGTGCTGTTGGCATATATTTGTTGGATTATTCTTATATATTTATTTTCAACTCCCTGGTTTTTTAGCGACTTCCAAATGTAACTATGCTTTAAAGAATCAAACGCCTTGTTATAGTCCACAAACGCCAAATAGAACGGGCGGTCGTATTCGTTGCATTTTTGAATTACTTGTTTGACGACGTGAATGTGATCGATTGTGGAATAGTCTGACCGAAATCCTGCTTGTTCTTTAGGCTGGTTATAGTCTAGTCCTTTAGTCAACCTTTCTAATATTATCTTTATGAATACTTTATACATATTTGCCATTAGACTAATGGGTCTATAATTGTTCACGTTGTTTCTGTCTCCCTTTTTGTGCAGTAGTATTATTGTTGACGTTGTCCATTGAGTGGGAATTTGTTCTGTAGTCATAATTTCATTGCATATTTTTGTAAATGGTTCTATTATCAGGTTCATGGTGTTTTTCAGTAGTTCGTTAGTTATTTTATCATCACCAGGCGCTTTCCCTGCTTTTTGTGTTTCAATAGCTCTTCTTACTTCACTTTGAATTATATATGGGACTGGTTCTTGGTTGGTGTCACATTTTTCGGTTGTCTTGTCCGTGGTTTCATTTGTATCTGTGTACAATTTTTTATAGAAGTCTGTTGCAATATTTAGAATCTGTTGACGTTTATTTGTGGTGTAGGCTTTTTGATTTTTGTCCTTATTTGTCGCTTTCGGTATCCATGTTGAATGTTCCTTAAGCTGTTTAAGGGCTTTTTTGATACCCCCCGTTTTAACTATTTGGTCTCTTATTGTATCTAGCCGTTTTCTCTTCCTGTGTTTTCTGATTGATTTCGAAATTTCCTTGCTAATCTCTGTTATTTGCTTACGATTTTTTTTTCTGTTTTTTATCATTTCCTTTCTCTCGTTAAGTTTTATTCTGGCGTCCACACCAACTTTATCTTTTACATTTTTCCGTGTACATTTATTTACTTTTGATAGCGCTTCTTCTAGAATATTGTATTTATGTTGTGTGGTGGTTTGAAATTGGATTTGGTCTAGTGATTGCTTCAATTCTTCTATGTTTTGTTCTGGTATTTGTGTGTGGTTTGTACAGCTGGTTTCGTTGAATTTTCTTCTCTGTATTTTTAGTTCTTTACATGAAATAGTTCCTCTTACCAGTCTGTGATCTGTATTAAAGTTAAGGTTGTTTACTACGCCAACATCGTTGAATATCTTTGGCATGTTAGTAGCTATGTAGTCTATCTCGTTTCTAACTTTGCCATTTGGGGAGATCCACGTCCATTTTCTACCATCCTTTTTAGGGAAGAAAGTGTTCATTATTCTTAAGTTATGCTCAAAACAGAAATTAGAAAATCGTTGCCCATTTTCGCTTCTCTTCCCTTTGCCATAGTTTCCTAAAACATACTCTCCTACATCAGATTTGATTCCTACTTGACCGTTCAAGTCTCCCATTAATATGACATTTTTGTTTACTTCCCGCATTGTTTCTGTAAGATTTTTATAGAATGTATCTTTTTCTTTCTTCGTTGCTTGCTCTGTCGGGGCATATATCTGGAGAATTGAGAATGAATTTTTAAAACCTGGTAAATTGATATTTAAGATTCCAATTCTATCGGATACTCCAATAAATTCTTCTATATATTTCTTAAGTTCTTTTCTAACTATGAAACCTATTCCATATTTTCCTTGTACTTCACCTTTGAAGTAGAATATAAAGTCTGTGAATTCTCTTATTTCTTCTCCCACTCTTCTAACTTCGCTGAGCCCAATTATATCCCATCTAATCTTCATCAGTGCTTCTTCCAGTTCTATTAGTCTATCATCTGTTCTTAACGTTCTTGTATTTAAAGTTGCAATGTGTAATTTATTTGTCTTCAAAGTGGCTTTATTCTTCTGGGTAGTTGGAGTAATTATAGAGGGTAGTGGTCTATGAACCCCACGGTGACCAGCCGGCTTGGGGTTGTTCCGTCTCCGGTTGCTGATATCTGACTGCTAATTGGTTTTGTTAGTTGCTGGTGAGGGGTAATTTGAGTTTGATCCCGCTCTCAAAAGGTCATAGGCGTTGATTTTATTTGTTTGGGTGTTTGAAGATATATTTATCTGCTTTTTAGGGTTTGTATATGTTTCTGGAGAAGTTGACATCTCCCTTTTCCTTGTTTCCTTATCTTTATTTGCATTATCTTCCTTCACAATCAGCTTGTCATATTTAATGTGTGTTTTTTTATTTTATTTTATATGCTAATCTTAATTGGGAATTTTATTATGTGAGTATCAAATTTTTATTGCTAATAATGGAATGATTTTAAAATTTAATTGAATAGTTAGTCACCTTTTATTATGAATCTTCTATATGGCATAGGTAAGTGATGTATTTACATACAGTACAGTGCGTTTCAAATAAGAATAGGATCGACTCAGCGCCATGTTGTGACGTCATAGCTGTCAAATCGACTGAATTGGGTAGGGTGAGCAAAACAAGATATTTTTTAGTTAACATGTATTTACGAATCACGAATGAAGAATTTGAAAAAAAAGAAAAAAATTGTTACCAACAATGAAAATATGAACGAAAGAAGCATAATTTATAAAAAACTAATTATGAATAATTTTTTGATGTCTGTTTTCACTTTGATTTAGCTAAGACAAAACAAAACGTTATTGATACGCAAATAAGTTTTCTTTGCAAACCGTACTTTTCAATCAACATTTGACAGATAGAGGTCATTGACGTTCCTATTCTTATTTGAAACGCATTGTACGGCTGGGTTCACACGGCAATACACCACACGTTTTTTTACAATATTCGATTTATACCGTACTATCTGCGCCCAGCGGCTTCACCCACGTAGACTGGAATAAAAAGTAGCATTTGTGTTAATCCCGGGTATAAGCTGTCTATACCAAATTTTATACAAATCCGTCCAGCCGTTTGACACACACAAACAAATTTTTGCCTATAAAATTTGTTTTTCGGAAAAAATTTTTCAAATTTAATTAAATGTATTTTTTTAAGTGGTTTTAAATTGTTTTTCATTTAAAACGCTACAAATATGGCGCCCGAATATTTGTTCAGAGTTCTTTTATCACATTAAACGACTTGTGAACGGGTCTATAGTCAATGTATGGGCCACTATAATTATTCGGTAACATTTTTTAAATTATTTATTTTTTTAATATAATTAGTCTGTGCTAAATAAATGTACCTATTTTCTTTCTTTTTTCTTTATCCCGCTAAAAGACGTGCAGTACAATGCCGAGTGAACCTAGCCTACCTATTGAACACTCGTGATTAATTGATTATTGCTATCTTTGTAAATTATGTTGTTGGTGTGCCTTGCTCAGTAAATCAATAAAATAAATAACTCATTTCGATTTAAACAAGTTCGTCACCAAAAATGTTTTATGTAATAATATAATTATAAATAATAATAATGTATGGAAATAAAATTAAATAATATTATTAAGTAAGTAAGTTATTTTATTACCAATTTTCGGCTATTCCTTTGAGATTTTCCTAATTTCTCTTTTTCTAAATATTATGTACATTATATATATTTTATTATTATTATTTTATATTATTTTTTATTATTATGTTTACATATCTCGGGACCCTGGGATCCCGGACCTTTGGAAGGCATACGAGGGGCCGAAGCCAACTCGCAGAGGCCCCTTAGACAATTTTAAATTATGATGAGGCACCAGCCGACGATTATCCCTGTATGCAGTATGCAAGTGCACCCAAGGACAAGCCCCGGTTGGTGCAGGAATATTGCAGAACATGGAAACAAAACATATTGGGCTATGGCTTTGGGTGGTTGTGAACTGGTTATCTAGAACTATAGAAACACTATGGCCCCTGCCTGACTAATGTTTTGTATACAATAGATAAAATGGCAGGGGGTGACTTGCGCACTCAATAATGGGCCCCCGAAAACGGTCGCTAGCACATAGTGTCGTAGCGGCAAGGGGGCAACATGTCCTGAGATGCTTGTGAGGAGTGGAGAGGTATCCCACGGTTCTCAGAACAATCCCAGAGCACGGAAGATGGTCAAGATCCCTACAAACACTTACTGGAATACTTCCTTCCTCCGAGCACGTTTGCTCTTGCGAATCTCCACTCAAGCCAGCCAATAAAGGCAAGAATGAGGTGGGAGCTCTGTTCCCATCAGTGTTCACTCCAGCCGGCCAATAAAGGCAAGCCAGAGATGAGGAACAAGACTACTCCCGGGAGATAGGGTCCGTGGGGTCGCTACTGCCCAACAGCTCGCCACATGCTGCCCTGCGGGTTTCTGTATCTCTCTTGGTCTGGCTCCTCACCCTAGACCTGTTTCGGCAAAGTGAACTCTACTAGCACAGGCCCAGAGATCGGAGCGCGCAAGCCCCACCACGACGTCAACGTAGAGATACGGCGGTGGTTATTTTTTTTCTTTTTCTTTTGTGGTTTAGTAAAAAAGAACAGCGAACAAAAAGAATCGGTCGAGCCATTTTACTCGGACCGCTCTTGCAGTCAGAGTCAACAGCTTCTCGCTTCTTCTACTTTTCGGGCACGACCGCCCGAAGCAGTTGCAACTGCTCGAGCAGTTTCATGTCTGTGTGTACGTAGAAGACTGTAGTTCAGTATGCAGTCGCAGCTTGAAGTAGTCCATCCAGACTGTTTCAAGCAGTCCGTGTATGGCAGCCCTAATGCACGGCAATTGATTTTTATAAAGATAGAAAGTTTATAATAAATAATCACTTTATTTCAAGTTTCACAGACTCATTCAATTAATCATAATACATAATACAGTCACATTAAATAATCAAATTAAATTCAAAGTATAAAATTATTAAAAACTAAAAATTATTAACAAAACAACAAAAAGTTAACTTATTGCAGTGTTGCCACATTATCTGCGCTCTATGTGTAACCTTTTTTTTTTTTTTTTTTGAGGGTGGGAAATCATCAAATAACTTCTCCCGCTCTGGGTGGAGCGGAAGGGCGTGTCAGACTTTTACTGACTAAAACCCACCCGTGTTCCTTCAGTTGCCTATGCCAGGGCCGCGGTAACCTCTTCAGACAATCCGCGACCCCAGCGGCGTCGGCCCTATTGGACCCCGTCACTTGCTGACATCTCTTTGAGGCGCGCGTGGAACACAACGCGCCGTCGACTCGGGCCTGGTCCTTACCGGACGGCGAGCTACCCGCTGCTCACCGTCCGCAGGCCCGCGCCTACGGTGGCCGGAAATCGCCCCGCGATTCCCGCCGCCCAGGGCGTCTCCTGCGGCGACTGAGGGCGTGAGGCTGCCTCTCCCTCACGCGTTCCGCCTCCTCCTTCGCGAGCATCACTGCTTCGCAGAAGGAGGTGACGGCCTCCCATGCACTCTCGCTCCGCACCATGGCCTGGACCAGGCTCGGACGCGAGAGATCGCTCTATGTGTAACCTACAGCAGCTACAGCAGTGATTAATATAAGCGCAATCGAACCTTTCTGCGAGCGCGGCCAACATGCTGTTGGAGCTCCCCCGCACTCGCCGAACCAGCGAAGTGCCTCTTTTGCGCATTGTTGTATAAAAACAATCTACGCGCTCCTCCGCAAACATCGTGGAAGCGCTGTGTCAGTTTAGGAATGAAATCTGTCCAGTTGTAATAGATGTGTATTACAGCACAGCATCCAAATGACAGCGAATGAATATGTGCATTTTCATACGTCCCAGCTACCGGGTACGCAGTGGCTAAGTGCCTTTTCACACGTCCAGGTTGCCGGGTAGCCGGTGCCGGGTAGCCCGCGGCTAAGTGTATGGGCATGTACGCTATCTTTCACACGTACCGGCGTAATTTGCGCGGCATACCCATACAGTGAGTGTCTTTTTACACGTCCCGGTTGCCGGATAGCCGATGCCGGGTACCCGACGGTTAAGTGCATGGACATGTACGTTATCTTTCACACGTACCGGCGTAATCTGTCATACACTAGCCGCCGGTTACCCGGCACCGGCTACCCGGCAACCGGGACGTGTGAAAAGGCACTTAGTGTATGGGCATGCCGGGTTAAGTTAAATAAGTTAAGTTACGTATGAAAGATAACATACATCTCATACACATAGCCGCCGGGTATCCGGAACCGGCTACTCGGAAGTAATAACAGCCGCACGGGTCGGCTTGCCGCGGTTGTCTCGTGGACCTAGTGTTGGATACAAGGTTTGATTCCGTGGATGATCACAATAAATTTTTATAGAACAACAACAAGCGATTTTATAGAACACTGTTTGTTTATTCTTTTAGAATAATTATAAGCTTTAGAACAATAAATTGGTATTATCACTTTATCACTGCTGTTATACGAGAATGAACGTGAACACATTTCTACAGGAACATGGCTGCCCCCGGAAGAGAAAGGAACAAAGGAAGTATACATAGATTAAATAAATAGTAAGTAAAGCTAATTTACATCACTATATCCCGACATCCTTCATAGTGTAGTGATGGACTTGTGTCATTCCAACACTCCGCCTCACGAGTTCTTCACTCATAAGAGGCCAAGGCAGCTTCGCAGCATCTGGAGCCTCGGTCCAGGGATACCCTTTGTCAGGATGTCAGCCTCCATGTCCTGGGTAGGTTTTGAATTAACCCCTCCGTGCCTCGGAAAGCACTTTAAACCGTTGGCGTTGGTCCCAGCTGTCATTCGTGGATCTTTGTCAGTCGTTACGGGGCTATATGATCAATACAGCCTAACTTGCAGAACGTATTTAAAGCAAATTACTCGTCTAAAATGAATGTCTAAGACCTAAGTTATAAAATATCTAGGAACCAAAACGTCTAAAATGTAAATTGCCCTACTAGTAGGTACCTACATACAGTCATTTGGTGCTCAAAATTAAAGGTTGGGGTTGAGGTGCTATTGCATACAGCTGAAATGAGAATGCTTAAAGGGATGTGTGGTGTTACACGAATGGATAGAATAAGAAATGAGTACATAAGAGGAAGTTTGAAAGTGGCACCGGTGACTGAAAAGTTGTGCGGAAACCGGTTGTCTTGATATGGACATGTGATGCGGAGGAATGAGGAAAGTTTTGAGTATGAATGTCGATGGCTATCGAGTAGGGGAAGACCAAAGAAACGATGGATGGATTGTGTGAAAGATGACATGGCTAGAAAGGGGGTGACTACCGAGATGACGACTAATAGAGAAGTATGGAAAAAAGGGACATGTTGCGCCGACCGCAAATAGATTGGGATAAGGGCAGGAGGATGATGAAAGACATGACATTGCTATTTGGGTATAGAGATACTCTGTGGCGTGTAGTTCCGTCTGTATCTAATTAGTGCGATGTCCGCAGTGAGTGGCTACTACTCGTATCACTACTATCAGCTATCGGCGCAATAGAGCGAATCCAACGCGTCACGACCGCGGCGCCATTGGCTTTAGTGTTCAGTGATGAAATTGGCAAAACATCTATACTCCATTTATACTCCATTTATTATAACATTAGACAAATAACGGCCAAGTAACGACAGTTACTGTGTTGTATTATTTAAATTACTGCATTTTAGTGTTCCTTATATTATGTAAATGTCAAATACAATACATTGCTTTGTATTTATGTGGAAATAACGGAGCTTATTATACGCTTATATGGAAATAACGATGGTATTATAAAGTTAGCTGTGTAACGTTATAATGAATGGAATAAAGGACAAAGTCCTTGTCAAGACAAATCAAACAAGCCCAAACTCGATAGGGTTGCGTCGGTAAAAAAGAATCCTTATGGTGCGACTCTATCACAGCTGGATATCTCAAGAAGTACCTACTATAATGCTATCAACTTGAGATTTGGAACAGTTTTAGATGACTTTTGCCCAACGATTTTTCAAATAAGAAAGAAATAAAAATGTGTATTTTTTTTTTACAACAGGGACTGAAAAATTCGAAGTGGGGCTACTAGGGCGGGCATGCGGGGTATCATGAAAGAGCGCATTTTGCACATTCTCAAATTTTTTTCTTCTTTTTTTTAGGCCTCATATTTTACGACTTTAGATGAAAAATGTAAAAAAAAAAATACCGTTCCCCTTATCTCCGAAGTTTGCATAGAGAAAAATCTGAAATTATTCTATGTGATAGAAGTTTATGTAAAGATTACAGGAAAAATAAAACGATGTCTCTAAATAGCACACTTTTTCAGAAACCATCAACAAAGATACATGTATGATGACACGGAACTCTCGGTGCGCGAGTCCGACTCGCTCTTGTTTATAGGAACCGAGCCATAAGGTCATCGCACACATATCAACTCGGAAAGGGATCATCACGGACGGTGGACGAAGAGACGCAAGCGAGGCGACGGAGAGGCGTAAGCGCGGGGATGACGAGCCGTAAGCGCGGGGACCGCTGGCTGACCACGCGCCACACCGCGGTTCGTGAGCTTGTCGAGCTCGTCCCGAGGCGAAACGTTTACGTTACGATTCCGATTAGTGTGCTTTTCAGTAGGGAGTTTCATACAAAGAATACTTACCTACTAAACGGCTCGAGTTGATACGGTTACAGTGCGATTCAACTAAGAATAGGAACGTCAATGACCTCGAACTGTCAACTGAAACTTGAAATAGACGGCTTGCAAAGTTTTGTAGTGTTATTTATCCTTATCCATTTTAACTAGTTCTGTTTTTGGATTTTGTTTTTGTTAAAATATGTAAACGGGTTGCTGTCTTGCTAAATCTTCACAATATGGCGCAAGGTCATTCCTATTCTTAGTTGAAACGCACTGTAAGTTCCGTTTCCGAGTTGATATGTGTGCTATGACCTTAAGTCGTTCGCGACCGTCAGTAAAACGAGTGACTTCTGTAAATAGTTCCTCCTACACAGTACACGCAGCGTTCTTAGATTAATTTAATATCACCTAACCTTGGATACTTCAAAGAAGTTCAATAATAAATGAACAGAACTGATAATAAATTACAGTAAAACGTGAGTCGGACTCGTCTGTCAGGTTCCGTAAGTACAAACGCCAGCACATCAAGCTATGTTAGCTCTCAAATTTCTTCAACTCTTTATACGTCGATTGCACACCCAGGTGTTCAGATAACAATAAAAAATCTATTGTGTCTGCTAATTGGCGTGCGACGGGTTAAAGATGCGTTAAAGATGAAATCTATTATTTCATCTTTAACATTAGCATTAGGTTCAAGGTTGATTGGCAAAATTTGACAGTTTCGTGCGGCTTGTCCTGCTGGCGTCTGTACATCAGAAGTATGAGTCTTTTTTCTGATTTGATGACAAAAAAGCTGAAATAAATACTCTTTATAACACATTTGCTCGTAAAGGGTCTCTTATTTCACGAATTTCAATATCGTAATGTATGTCATTACGTACTTGTGCGTAACTGTAATGTAAAACGCACGGGTTTCTTTTTAATAAGGTAAAACGTAAGGTTTATCAAGATGCTCCGTCTAAAACGAACGGTACTTTTTAAATCTTAGCAAAGAGTTTTATGTCAGAAAAGTGGTCAGCATTTTATGATTAAAATTAACTTTGGGAGATAAAATATAAAAAATAAAAATTAATTAAATTAAAGAATTAATTCTTTAATTTAATTAATTTTGACAACAAATTGCAACAACAACAAACAAAAACAAAAAAATATTAATTTACTTTATTAGTAACTAGCTTTTGCCCGCGACTTCGTCCGCGTTTCCGTCGTTTTTCGTAAAAAAGTACCATATGTCCTTCCTCACGGTTCAGTGGTTTTGATGTAACAGACAGATTAACTTTCGTATTTTAGTAGGGAAATATAATATGTCAATCCACAATACTGTTGAAAAATATCGCAAAAAGGAACCGCAGAATATTATTATTAATAGCTGTGCCCGCGACTCCGTCAGCGTGTAACTCCTTGTATGTTATTAAGTTAATGTATTGGACTGCTAAGCTATCGGGAGTTACACGTGTTATTGTGAGTCAACCATAAAAGATAGACATATGCTGTTGTGGGACATTTTTTAGATAATTTTATGTAGAACATTTCCGTCATAAATGATTTCTATGTAGCTTTAACCATTAAGGCTGCACACGCGACGGAAGCTTAAAAAATGTAGCAACTTCTCCCGTTTTCCCAACATTTCCCTTCACTGCTCTGCTCCTATTGATTGTAGCGTGATGAAAAGTATATTATAACCTCCCCAGGAGTATGAAGAATAATTGTACCAAGTTTCGTTAAAATCCGTCGAGTAGTTTTTGTTTCTATAAGGAACATACAGACAGACAGACAGACAGACAGACAGACAGACAGACAAAAATTTTACTGATTGCATTTTTGGCATCAGTATCGATCACTAATTACCCCCCGATAGTTATTTTGAAAATATATATCATGTACAGAATTGACCTCTCTACAGATTTATTATAAGTATAGATAGGCTTAGGCTACTGGCTGTTTTTGTGCCTTTAAAAAAAAAGCTAATTTGTGAACAAGTAAAAATTATTCCGCGCGCTTTTTCTTTTCGCTATATTGTTTTTATGAAAATGTTGTCAAGTAATGATGAATTTATTAATTCGACACCGCCAGAAGTCTCACAGGCAGCGAAAAAGGCTACTCTAAGCCGCATGCCTGAAAAATCGACCGATAGATACTTACAAGCGTATCATAAATTTCATCATATGGAAAACAAGCAAAGATCCAAATTCATTTTCAGAAAGTGTGTTTTTAAAGATTTATTCGTTTAAGAAAGTCCGAGTATTATTTATTTCCTCGCAAATATGTTATAAAACGTCGTATGACATACGTGCGCTTTGATAATTACAGCCTCTGCTTTCTTGTAGCCCTCGCCTACGGCTCGGGCTAGCAATATCGCCTCGGTGGTAATTTTCAACTTACCGCACTTATATCATAATGTAGTATTATTCTTTAAGGTAAGAAGGAGCTCGTGGCTAAGTAATAACAGCCGCACTGGTCGATCCATCAGGTTAAGCTACGCTTGCCGGGATTGGTCCGTGGATGGGTGATCTTTACATACCGAGCCTCCTGGGCTGTCGTTCGTGGATCTTTGACAGTCGTTACAGGTCGTCAGACGCCCGAAAGTCTTACCAAGGGGTATCGTATTAACCAGTTACTGGGTTGTGGAGGTCAGATAGGCAGTCGCTCCATGTAAAATACTGGTATTCAGCTGCATCCGGTTAGACTGGAAGCCAACTCCAACATAGTTGGGAAAAGATTAGACAGGTTGATTGGTCCTACACCATATGACTTGCAGACTATATAAATGTAGAAATTTTACATAGGGCACCATATATCATGTTCTTATTAATAAACACTTACATTACTAAAAAAAATACTAACATCAATAAAAAAATGTATGACCGACTGCCAAGGTAGTGTTAGGTTTGATTCTGGGGTTGGGACCATCCCATAATAACTGTCCCGGCCATTATGCTATCCGATAATTTAAACAATATTTCCTTAGAGGAGCTCGTAACTAAGTAATAACACCAGCACAGGTCGATCCATCAGGTTAAGCTACGCTTGCCACGGTTAGTCCATGGATGGGTGACTATCTTTACATACCAAAACTCCTTCGTGCCTCGGAAAGCACGTTAAGCCGTTGGTCAACGGGTTACTGAACCTGATGGATCGACCCATGTACCTATGTTATTACTAAGCCACGAGCTCCTCACCGTGGGTATACCCATTTATTTAGGCTCCACTGGTTATTATTAGACTTCGAGTCACCAACAAATCACTAAGCCGTCGCACGCCAATTAGCCACGAGCTCCTCAGTTGGGAAAAGGCTATGCAGATTGATATTACCTTGGCTTTAACTACAATGTTACGGAACCCCAAAAATCCTGTATTTTGCATCTTGTGGTTTCTTTCTGCGAAGTGGCGGCTGCATGGCTTGCGTAGGGCGGGCGGAGAGCGACGTAGGGCGGGCGGTGCATATATAGGGCGCCGCGGCCGAGCCTTCCACAGTCTGCGACTCACCGCGCGGGACAGTGCTTGTTACCTACAGCTGAAGAAGTCAAAGGTAATCAAGTTTCATTTATTAACTTAGAACTTATTAAGAGTCATGCATGTTTTAAATTTTAAAAACAAAAAAAAAACAAAAATATCCGTAAATTTTTTTTAACGAAATATGTTTTAATTAATTATGTTGAAAACTACAGTAAAAATAACAAGGGGTATCGTATTACCCAGTAACTGTGTTGTGGAGATCAGATAGGCAGTCGCGCTCCATGTAAATTACTGGTATTCAGCTGCATCTTGGAAAGTTGGGAAAAGGCTTGGCAGATTATTATACGCGCTACTTTTTTATTGGCTAGGGAGCTGCCATGACAGTGTTGTACTCATCATTATGAACAACTTTTATTAAGTGACCAAACCTCAAATCGTGAAAAAAAAATCAGCAGTTCAGTACATTTATGTACGCATTTACTCGTCAAAATTTAGGGAATAACTGTTTTTTTTTTGTTCCACACTCACAAACTTTCGCCTTTATTATAGTAGTGTGATAGTCATTATATTGTATAATATAATCTCACAGTTTGTTAATTCTTCACGCTTAAACGGCTGAACCGATTTGGATGAAATGTGATAGGTCAAATTCATTTATTCATTTAAATAATGCATATTTACAATATTAAGGCTTAAACTAAAATGGTAGGTATATAATAATGGGATTAACCTGAACTAGGATAAACCTGTATCTCAGGTATCATAAGTGCAAATTTGTTTAGATAAATATTTCCTAAGATTGATGATAATACATAAAATGAATAACATAACAGACTAATGAAATGGAAACATTGAATTAAAAATAACATTTAACTTAAAACAAGCAGTAACTTTTCTGTGTCATCATAAGACAATTTTTGTAACCAAGTTTTAATTACATTTTTGCAATGAACCGTGTTTAATGCAGACATAGACAAAATTGCGTTTACTTTATTATAAAGAAATGGTCCTAAGAATATAAAAAATCTATACATAAAAGAATGCCTTAATCTATAATTATCCATACAGATGTATTTACGTCTTTTATCAGTGAGAACTCTATTGTAAGGCAATTTAGAGTGCTGTTTTAATAAAGTATTCATAATAAATAACTGCCGCACTGTCAGAACATTGCAAGATTGATATAAAAGTTGGGTCGGGAATAGGATAGGCCGGAATATGGATACTTTCAATACAGCTCTTTGAGCGCGCTCCAATGGTAGCAAAACTGTTTTAGCCGCTCCTCCCCATGAGGTAATGCAATATGTAATGATCGATTGACACAAAGCATAATATACCTGTTTTATCACCTTAGAGTCGGCAAAAGGACGAATTTTCTTGAAAATGAACATCAATTTACGGACTCTAACTACTGCATAATAGGTCAATGTGATTTTTAAATGTAAGAGTAGCATCTATAATTACTCCAAGATATTTAATAGTTTTCGTATTAAGGATAATTGGGCAATTACATTTCGAGTTTGCAGCTGTGTTACAAACATGTGCATGAATATCTGGAATTATTATAGATGGCTTTGAGTTGCGTAAGGAAAAGCGTATATATTTAGTTTTGTCAGCATTTAATGTCAATAAGTTATGTTGTAACCATCGATTAACTATATTGAAACCTTGCTGTGCACATAACCAAACTTCATGTAATGTATTTGCGGAGAACAGGAGTACGGTATCATCAGCATATGATATTATTTTACCCGAATTTAGATTGAGACTGCAGAGGTCATTTATATAAATAAGAAATAAGGTTGGACCTAATATACTTCCTTGCGGGACCCCAAAAGAAGTATTTTTTAGTTCTGAGCTATTAAAATTATCAATTTTCAAACGTTGACTGCGGTTATTTAGATAGTCTGCAAAAAGATTAAGCTGCTTTCCTCGAATACCTATTTTCTCGAGCTTATTCAACAAGATAGGAACAGATACGGTATCAAAAGCTTTTGCTAAGTCAAGAAAAATACCAATTGAATGATTGCCTTTGTCTAGTTCTTGAGATATATAATCGGTCATATCTTGTACAGCATCAGTTGTGGATAATTTTGGTCTAAAACCAAATTGTTTATCCGAGAGGATGGCTTTAGACTCTAAATACTTCATTAACCTATTGTTAATTAATTTTTCTAGTATTTTAGATGTAGATGATAGTATTGAAATAGGTCGGTAATTTGAAGCTACTGTTTTGTCACCTGCTTTATGCACTGGGACAACTAAAGCTTTTTTCAGATAGTCGGGAAAAATGCCTTCAGAGAGGCAAATTTGGAAAATATGAGTTAATGGCGGAACCAAAATTTGCCTGAAAGGTAAATAGCTTATACCCTGGATTAACACATAGGCTACTTTTAATTAGTATAATATAATAATATGAATAGGAGGATGGATAGGAAGTAGAATATTAGGTACAGCTCGTACAAATTGCTAACTAGATATGTAGAATAGGCTCATAATAGGTACTTAATAATGATTTTAGACATTTTTAATTACTTTTTTTACTAATTTACCATAATACTTTGGTTTGTTTTTTAAACTCGGAGACTAAATTGACAAGTGAAACTGTTAAAATAACCTTTATAATAATGTAACGTAAGCCAGTTTGACACTTGCACTTGTCAATTTTAGTCTTCGAGAAAATAAAAGAAAATTATTATCATATTTTAAAACACAATAGTGTGTCGACGCGTTGATGTCTTTTCTTTGCTACGAACAACGGCTACGATGCTACGAGAATCACAGAAAAAATATAACAAAGCAATTTATAGTGTGTACAAAATATTAATAATTATGAATGTGTTAATCTACTTAAAATGCGTTAAGAATTATCGTCCCAAGATATCATTAAGATAGGTACCTCAATTCAGTAGTGAAAAATCTTAGATTTTAATTTCGGATCGTACAAAGACATTTTATTTATAATCGCAAAAACATAGGGATAGCTAAATTTCTCTCGATAGGTTGAAATCGTCTTCCGATACAATTGGCTAATAAAGTGAATGTTTTAATTTAAAAGTGTTACCGTCGTAGCGAGTTACGGTGCAATCAAATTTCACTCAAACTTTTATATGTACTTCATTTTATTTTAGTGCGTGGCCCGTGGGTAGGCTATGGGGGATCGCGGGGGTTAAGGGGTAAAGGGGGAAAGGGGTACGTGGATAAAAATAGCGAAATGACGAGTGTGAATAGGGATGATGCGTAGGTAAAAAAAAAGAAATTCTATTTAGTCCGTCAGTCAGATAACAAAAAAATATTAGACACGTATTTTTTGCTTTATCATATTAATAAAAAAATACTTAGCTATCACGCATTAAAGTTGGGGAGTGGGGGCTCGCTACGTCACTTGTACGTATAAAACCTAGCTACGCGTGACGTCATGCCATATTTTAACTCAATGTATCGCCGTAATTTTTTGATTACGTAAAAAAAGAAAAAATACGTGTCCAATATTTTTTAATAATCTCTATGACGGACAAAAAATAAATTTTTAGTCATCATCCCTATTGTAACAGAATGATAGTAGCTAGAGGCTGTACATGTAGGACACGTGGAGCCAGTTGGAGTAGGCGTTGTACTGCTCAATTTTGCGACCGATTTTAATATATATCATCTATTCAAATGTAACATATGTTCTGTGTCAAATAAATATATTATTATTATTATTTATTATTATTATTATTATACAGGGTGTAAGGGACAGCCCTCCGCAAACTAACAGGGTGCATTCAGCTCCTCATTTTGAATCATATTCCACCGGAAATTTTCTCAGGAATATTTTCATTTTTTCAAAAAAAAATTCAGTTACTTTTTCATTATTTCAATGTAAAATTGCATTGTGTGTACGCAGCATTCCATGTATGTAAAAAAAACTGCAAAAAAAAACAGCAAAAAAAAAAACCAGCAATGGATGTTGAAATACTCTAACCAACGACGCGTGAAATCAGCTGTTCACTTTCTGTCTAGCTACAGAGTTCATCGAACTCACCGCATACCTATTACCTACCCCTCCCAACCAGTAATAGACGCTCCGATTTGTGCACAAAAACACAAACAAATCAGGTTTATTGGATTCCTATAATGTTCCTGAAAAAATTTCATGCACCGGTCATCTTAGTATGACATACTGAATTCACCTTATCAGTTTGCGGAGGGCTGTCCCTTACACCCTGTATAGGGTGACCAGTGACCGATGTTAAACACATGATACTCATGATAACAAACAACTTTTACTACGGACCAAACATGAAATCGCGAAAAAATATTAGCTGCCCCATACATTCATGTTCGCATGACTTGCCAAAATGTAGGGACCAGCTGATTTTTTTTTTCGCGATTTCAGGTTTGGTCCCGTAGTAAAAGTTGTTTGTTATCATGAGTACAATCATGTGTTTAGGTATCGGTCACTGATTACCAGTCACCCTATATAAATAAAAAGAGAAGGCCTGACTGACTCAAAATCAAAAGTAATTTATTCAAATTAGGCTGAGAATTAGCACTTTTTGAACGTCGAAGTTAAATAAGACAGTCCCCACAAAACGCCCGCCCTTCACCACTTCCTATTGCTTTAGCTGGGAAGAAGAAGTAGCGGAACAAACTGTCCAGCAGCACAGCTGTCTGTTCAGTTAGAAGAACTTGATTCTATACAATAGTATGCAAAATAATTTACGCAACACAATACATTAAATTATATTATTTGTCAAATAAAATAGACAATTTTAGAAACTCATATATATGAGAAAAGGATAATATAAATAAAAAACAATGATCCACGGCACACACAATACACACACACACACACAAAACACACACAACACACATCACAATAACACACACACACACACAATCACACACACAATAACACACACACACAATAACACACACACAATCACACACACAATAACACACACACACACACACAATCACACACACAATAACACACACACACTATCACATGATGATCACATTCACAATATTCACATGTTAATTTAGATGATGTCAAAAAGTAGCAGTGTTAACCGACTTCTGTTGCTGACCGTACCATGTTCGGCGCAACTGTTAAAACTAGCCTAAAAAAAACTGGCCTAAGGTAAAATTGCGAATCATAAATTCGATTTTTCATGAAACCAGTCCATTTCATGAAAAATCGAATTTATGATTCGCAATTTTAGCAGTTTTTTTTAGGTTAGTTTTAACAGTTGCGCCGAACCTAAATAAAAATAATATATGACTACATGATATTTCCAATCTTTTTGTGGAACAGACACATAAAATAATAACATTTTCTCGTTAGAAAAACATCATGAAGTTGCCTCTTTTTTCCACGTATTTTCAATTTGTACTTTTAACCGACTTGGAAAAATATTAATATTATTTTTTTTTATGTATGTAATGTAATGTAGGTACACCGATTTCTCCGTCAATTGTAGACCGATTTTGAAATTTCTTCTTTTATTTGAAAGAGTATGCTCTCGAAGTATTCCCACTTATTCCAAGTCAGAATCTGATGACGGGATTCCATGGAAATCGAGGGAAACCCTCAAATTTTATAGGCACACCTATAGAGATTTGGGTATTTTTTATAGTAACTCGTGCATTTGCTCTCGGAAAGCACCATTTGGTGAAGTGGAACTGATGATGACGACCACATTAGCCATCAGAACTACTCAATAATAAGTATTTCACGGGTTGCGATTCGATTACCAATTTATGCTCGTCACAATGCATATTATAAGCTGAGTTCTCCGGTTCTTACTAGGAGAACTCCTCAACAATTAACGTCCCTGCATCGGGAAAAGCAATATTTTGTACAAGGTGATGAGCAGTTGACATTGGGCTATTGTAACTTAGATAAATTACAAATTGACCCACTAGAGAAAAATAAAAAACAACCGACTTCCAAAAAAACTGCAAAGTGAAAAATAACTTTAATTTTGGAAGTCGGTGGCAAAAAACTAAAATACAGATCTAAAGACACATACTTCTGAAATTAAAGTTACTCAATACTCAATTCTTTATTGCATTCATTAAGTAATAAATAGATGGTGTATTAAAGTAAAGTACAACAATATGGACCCTGTCGGGCACAGCAACATTAGGAGAGAGGAAGAGGGCAAGTAATAGTAGTAATTCAAATTCAAATTCAAAACGTTTATTGCGAACTAAGTGTACAATAATGGTGTTACGTTATGTTAGTAGGTACTTATGACTTAGCAGCCTTTTACAAGCATTGCAATTTATTATCATTCGCCTGCCTTTATAAATTAGCATGCATTTTACATAATTATTATTTAATTTTTATTTAGTACAATCATTACAATTAAATTAAGAAATTATAGTTACTTATGTCAAGATTAAATGTCAATATTAATAAATTTATTCAGCAATATTAATGTCATCCTTTTCAGCTAGTACACATTATAATTTTACATGTAGTTAATATGAGACTAACTCTTATTGATTACTAGCTTTTGCCCTCGGCTTCGCCCGCGCTTATTATACATATAAACCTTCCTCTTGAATCACTCTATCTATTAAAAAAAAACCGCATTAAAATCCGTTGCGTAGTAGTAATTTAATTAATTCAATATTATTATGAATTACTAGCACTTCGATGATGTCGGATAGTATCCCACAGGAACGTACTACCGGGAATTCCTTCCTTATTATTATTTATTTATTTTATTATAACATTTTACAAACAAAACCTTAAGCTAAGAACTATAAAACTATAAACTATGTTTGTCTGTGGGAACGGTACAAACGGTATTACAAAAAAAAAAAAAAATAGTGCGGACACTTAATTTTCATTTAATACCAAATTACTCATTTGCCCTCCCCCAAAAGTCTGCAAACCACTTCCTTCCTTGTGTACGTTATAAAGGGAACCTCTGTGAAAAATTTCAGCTTTCAAAGTCCAAGGGTTTGGGCTGGGCGTTGATGAGTCAGTTAATCAGTCAGTCAGTCAGTCAGGACTTCTCTTTTTATTTATATAGATAGATGGATAGATAGAAGATAAAATGTATCTAATTGCGTGTATAATTATATATCTATATTATTAGGTTTGTGTATATAAGTATAGTATATTAGTTTTACTTTATGTATTGCTTTATGTGTTGTTTTTTGTATTGTATTGTAGTAGGATAAATAGCTAAATCACATAAACTTGTCGCACATTATCACTACCTTGTAAACAATATGGTACGGCTCTTAGAGCACAGAACTTCAACGGCTTCCATATTTGAATGAGACAACCTACGACTATTTTTAATCATACATCTGTATAAATAAAATAAAAAATAACTTTAATTTCAGAAGTCGGTCTTTGGATTAGTATTTTAGTTTTTTGCCACCGACTTCTGAAATTAAAGTTATTTTTCACTTTGTAGTGTTTTGAGGAAGTCGGTTGTTTTTTTTGTAAAAAAGTTTTTCTTTTTCACTTTTTAGTGGGTCAGTTTCTAATTTATCTAAGTTACAATAGCCCAATGTCAACTGCTCATCACCTTTTACAAAATATTGCTTTTCCCGATGCAGGGACGTTAATTGTTGAGGAGTTTTCCTAGTAAGAACCAGGAGAACTGGAGCTCCATGGTGAAGTCACATCACCATTATGCATTTTGACGAGCATAAATTGCTTAGAAACCATATTAAAGTAACCGAATTGCAACCCGTGAAATACTTAGATATAATTGAGTATTTCCGATGGCCATCTGTGGTCTTCATCATCAGTTCCAGTTCACCAAATGGTCCTTTCTGAGAGCAAATGCACGAGTTACTATAAAAAATACCGAAATCGCTATAGGTGGGCCTATAAAATTTGAGGGTTTCCCTCGATTTCCATAGGATCCCATCATCAGATCCTGACTTGATGGGACCACCTGGAAAGAATATCCTTTCAAAAAAAAAAAAAAAGTCCAAATCGGTCCAGCCATTTTCGAGTAATCGGGGAACATACATAAAAAAAAAAAAATTGCTAATGGCCAAGTTTATGTTGCGCTTAGTCGTGTATAGACGCTGGATGGCATTGTATTATGCGAGTTGGAACCTACCAAATTGCTAAATAGACCACATGACGAAAAGGCATTGCGTGAAATGCAACGATTGAGGCTTTTATTAATCATCATCAGCCTACTGCAGTTCACTGCTGGACGTAGACCTCCCCAAGTTTGCGCCAACGTTCACGGTCCTCCGCTTCTCTCATCCAGCCACTACCGGTAACGTTCACGGTCCTCCGCTTCTCTCATCCAGCCACTACCGGCAACGTTCACGGTCCTCCGCTTCTCTCATCCAGCCACTACCGGTAACGTTCACGGTCCTCCGCTTCTCTCATCCAGCCACTACCGGCAACGTTCACGGTCCTCCGCTTCTCTCATCCAGCCACTACCGGCAACGTTCACGGTCCTCCGCTTCTCTCATCCAGCCACTACCGGCAACGTTCACGGTCCTCCGCTTCTCTCATCCAGCCACTACCGGCAACGTTCACGGTCCTCCGCTTCTCTCATCCAGCCACTACCGGCAACGTTCACGGTCCTCCGCTTCTCTCATCCAGCCACTACCGGCAACGTTCACGGTCCTCCGCTTCTCTCATCCAGCCACTACCGGCAACGTTCACGGTCCTCCGCTTCTCTCATCCAGCCACTACCGGCAACGTTCACGGTCCTCCGCTTCTCTCATCCAGCCACTACCGGTAACGTTCACGGTCCTCCGCTTCTCTCATCCAGCCACTACCGGCAACGTTCACGGTCCTCCGCTTCTCTCATCCAGCCACTACCGGCAACGTTCACGGTCCTCCGCTTCTCTCATCCAGCCACTACCGGCAACGTTCACGGTCCTCCGCTTCTCTCATCCAGCCACTACCGGCAACGTTCACGGTCCTCCGCTTCTCTCATCCAGCCACTACCGGCAACGTTCACGGTCCTCCGCTTCTCTCATCCAGCCACTACCGGCAACGTTCACGGTCCTCCGCTTCTCTCATCCAGCCACTACCGGCAACGTTCACGGTCCTCCGCTTCTCTCATCCAGCCACTACCGGCAACGTTCACGGTCCTCCGCTTCTCTCATCCAGCCACTACCGGCAACGTTCACGGTCCTCCGCTTCTCTCATCCAGCCACTACCGGCAACGTTCACGGTCCTCCGCTTCTCTCATCCAGCCACTACCGGCAACGTTCACGGTCCTCCGCTTCTCTCATCCAGCCACTACCGGTAACGTTCACGGTCCTCCGCTTCTCTCATCCAGCCACTACCGGCAACGTTCACGGTCCTCCGCTTCTCTCATCCAGCCACTACCGGCAACGTTCACGGTCCTCCGCTTCTCTCATCCAGCCACTACCGGCAACGTTCACGGTCCTCCGCTTCTCTCATCCAGCCACTACCGGCAACGTTCACGGTCCTCCGCTTCTCTCATCCAGCCACTACCGGCAACGTTCACGGTCCTCCGCTTCTCTCATCCAGCCACTACCGGCAACGTTCACGGTCCTCCGCTTCTCTCATCCAGCCACTACCGGCAACGTTCACGGTCCTCCGCTTCTCTCATCCAGCCACTACCGGCAACGTTCACGGTCCTCCGCTTCTCTCATCCAGCCACTACCGGCAACGTTCACGGTCCTCCGCTTCTCTCATCCAGCCACTACCGGCAACGTTCACGGTCCTCCGCTTCTCTCATCCAGCCACTACCGGCAACGTTCACGGTCCTCCGCTTCTCTCATCCAGCCACTACCGGCAACGTTCACGGTCCTCCGCTTCTCTCATCCAGCCACTACCGGCAACGTTCACGGTCCTCCGCTTCTCTCATCCAGCCACTACCGGCAACGTTCACGGTCCTCCGCTTCTCTCATCCAGCTACTACCGGTAACGTTCACGGTCCTCCGCTTCTCTCATCCAGCCACTACCGGCAACGTTCACGGTCCTCCGCTTCTCTCATCCAGCCACTACCGGCAACGTTCACGGTCCTCCGCTTCTCTCATCCAGCCACTACCGGCAACGTTCACGGTCCTCCGCTTCTCTCATCCAGCCACTACCGGCAACGTTCACGGTCCTCCGCTTCTCTCATCCAGCCACTACCGGCAACCTTTGTTAGGATAATTATACAGAACAAAAACTCGCAAAAGTATTTCACTTTAAGAATTATTTAATCGTTTTTAGACTAGATGCTGATAATCCTGGCTGCAGCATCAGGCCAGACTTATGTCAACATTGCATTGAACTTAAAATTTAGTCCCGTTTAAAATGAGCCCAAACACGACTACGGTGCTGTAATTTCAAGATTTGTACTTTTTCTGATGCTCCTGGCTTCAGCATCAGGTCTCTATGTACTTCGGTGTTCCTCATTAACAGTACGTTTATCCACACATCGAGCCCTTTTCAATGAGCCTAAACACGATATACAGGGTGTAAGGGACAGCCCTCCGCAAACTGATAGGGTGAATTCAGTATGTCTTACAAAGATGACTGGTACATGAAATTTTTTCAGGAACGTTAAGGGAATCCAATAAACCTGATTTGTTTGTGTTTTTGTGCACAAATCGGAACGACTATTACTGGTTGGGAGGGGTAGGTAATAGGTATGCGGTGAGTTCGATGAACTCTGTAGCTAGACAGAAAGTGAACAGCTGATTACTCGCGTCGTTGGTTAGAGTATTTCAACATCCATTGCTGGTTTTTTTTTGTTTTTTTTTTTTTACAGAAATGGAATGCTGCGAACACACAATGCAATTTTACATTGAAATAATGAAAATGTGACTGAAAAAATGAAAATTTTCCTGAGAAAATTTCCGGTAGAATATGATTCAAAATGAGGAAGGAGCTGTATCTGCTGTTAGTTGTCGAGGAGTTAGGTACTCTGCAGACTATCCTGACTGCAGTATCAGGTCATGACTTGATGATCATGAGACCAAATGTGTCAAATGCCCTATCAAACATCAAAACAATTTACTAAAACAGTCCTTGCCTGTTCGAGTAACTTCTTACTATTAAGGAGTTGTAGCTTCCATCACCAGCCCAGCTACCTGAGATGGTGACAACCATACGCAAATACACAAGATACTTCATAAAATATGCTAAAAACAACAAGTTAGCTCATAAAATATGAGGGTTGCCCTCGATTTCTCTAAGATCCCATGATCAAATCCTAACTTGATGACAGTGGGACCACCTCAGAACTATCTACTTTCGAACAAAAAAATAATTTTGAAAATCCGTCGACAATTGGCGGAGTATTCAATGAACAAACATACAAAAAAAAAAAAAACATACAATCATCCGAACATAGTACCTCCTCCTTTTTGTGAAGTCGGTAAAAACCGATCAAGAGCGAGTCGGACTCGCGCATCGAGGGTTCCGTAACATCATTTCAATTTAAATTTTGTTGATTATTTCTGAAAAAGTGTGCTATTTAGAGACATTGTTTTATTTTTCCTGCAATCTTTACATAAACTTCTATCACATAGAATAATTTCAGATTTTTTTCAATGCAAACTTCAGAGATAAGTGGAGGGGAACGGTATTTTTTTTTACATTTTTCTCCAAATAAAATAAAATCATCATCAAACCTATCCGAGCTGTATAGGATTATGAAGGCGTCTGCAAGGCTGTATAAGGGCTAGGTTATTATAGAGATAAAGATTCCGCTTGTGACCAACGATATCTTCGAGTTAGATAGAATCATGACCTATCCCTCAGAAACTTGCGGCCGAATCAGGTACGCACGGTCCCAAGCTCACCAAATATCGCCTACAATATACAAAAAGACCACGCTCTTCTCATGTCAGATAGCGATCTCTGCAAGTATGCTTTCATATCATCAGTAACAATCGGCTACTGTGCTCCATAAACAAACCTGTTTACAATCTGGGAATAAAACAATCGTTATGCGATATCCATACTGGAAGTAATACGAGGAACGCTTGTAAACAAGACGTATCCACGTGCACAGTTATTGGGTCAACTTACATAATTCGAACTCATGGTTTTATACATCATCATTATAAGCCTTGTTTGGCGCCTTCTCAGGCATAGGTTTCATCCTTGGAGCGCCAGGGACGCTCGCAAGTAAAATATATACGTGATGCCATAGTTATCTTTAACCCCTCAGTCTGAGTAGGGCTAATTTTAGACCCAAAACCCCAACGAGTGGGAGGGTTGCGGGTTAGTTGCGAACCCCATAGGTTCACAACTACTGATGATGATATGTTTTCCATCGGATGATGTTTTTTTACGTTTATACAGTGTTATTTTTCAATGACCAACCAAATTTTCACAGGGTGTTCTACCCATGAATATGAACAACTTTCACTATGGGACCAACTTTGAAATCACGAAAAATATATCAGCTGTTTCATACAAGTCACCTATTCCTAGGACATTGGTGCCGATTCTCTTGTTCAGTAACTAAACCAAAATTAGAGAATCGCAATCTTTTACTAACAGGCAGCGCGAGAAAAGGACGGCTATAGCTATGAACTAAGTTAGAAATGTCAAACTAGTTTACGCCTTGCGCTTCACCGTGTTTTTAGTCGACATGTTTTTACGTGTCGTCTAAATCTCTATGGAAATAGTAGTTCAACTAAATTTGACAGCTCTAATTTACGTCCGTCTCTTTCTTGATTCAATAGAAAGAAAAAGTTAGCAATAGCCTAAATTAAGTTAAGTTTGTGCACAACAGAATCGGCACCATTAGCTGCTATTAACGCTCTCCTGAACTCAAACACAGATCTTGATGTGTTTGTGACTGAATGGAAGATGATACTGTCAGAATGTTTGAATTTTTGTGAGAAGAATGCATGACTGTGTTAAATAAATTATATATATGTAATATGTTTAAATAGTGTAATTGGTTTCGACCGTTCTATTTAAAATAAATAAATAAATACATTATGATCGAGTAGATATTGAACTTTTGTAGGTAACCGCTGGTTTTTTTTTCGTGATTTCAAAGTTGGTTCCATAGTGAAAGTTGTTCATATTCATTAGTAGAACACCCTGTGAAAATTTGTCTGGTCATTGAAAAATAACCCTGTAGGTATTATATGTGATATAAGCTTATATATGTAAAGGGTTTTCCTTATGCACACATGAGGTGCATTCGACACTTGAGGGGTTAATCTACACAACGAATTAAAACATACCTGTAACTGTATGATACTCGTATAATTTATTTGTTAAACATAGGTAATACATAAAAAGATCTTAAAAAATTAATTAGTGCGCTATGCTTTGCCAATATTGACATACAAATGATTGAAAACGAATACATGACTGCATGGGTACTATTAAATTACAACGATAAATTTATTACAATATAATTATTATTTGAGTACGTAATTGTATAAACGCATGAATGCGAATTAAATTTTATAACAATTTTATAGTAAATTTCAGTTCATGTCAAAAAAAAAAAAATTAAAAGTCAATTCATTTTAAAAATAAATGTAATAATGTAAAGTATTTAAAATGTCAGGATTATATAATTATAGAGATTCGTCACTAAGAAACTCGTCTAGACTATAGTAACATCTTTCAAGCAGTAACCCGTTAAGTGTTTTCTTAAACTTCTTAAACTTCTGCAATGGCATACATTTTATTTCATCGGGTATTTTATTGTATACTTGTGGAGCAACACCAAAGAAGATCTTAATGTACTATTGAAGACAAAAGTGCATGGAGAGCCTAAGGTCGACTTTTGACTGTGAGGTTTTGCATTACGTTTCATTACTTTTCAAGAGACGACTAGATGGCGCTGTTCAAACATGAAAATAACACTGCAAAGCTTAAATAAAACCTTATTATGCAGAGGCACATAATAAGGTTTTTAATACCTAAAATAATTACTAAGAAATAATAATACTAAGAAATATGAAACCAAACAAACGATTTTGGTTTGGAATTCTCCATGCACTTCTGTCTTCGTTAGTACCATATACTCAGAAATAAATAAATATTATTCTTTTTTTTTTGACTTATCTTATTATTATTATAAAAAACAAAACCGACTTCCAAAAAAACACTACAAAGTGAAAAATAATTTTAATTTCGGAAGTCGGTGTCTTTGGATCTGTATTGTAGGTTTTTGCCCCCGACTTCCAAAATTAAAGTTATTTTTCACTTTGTAGTGTTTTTTTGGAAGTCGGTTTTGTTTTTTGTAAAAAAGTTTTTATTTTTCACTTTTTAGTGGGTCAGTTTGAAATTAACTTAGATAGTTACAATAACCCAATGTCAACTGCTCATCACGTTTTACAAAATATTGCTTTTCCCGATGCAGGGACGTTAATTGTTGAGGAGTTCTCCTAGTAAGAACCAGGAGAACTGGAGCTCATGGTGAAGTCACCATTATGCATTTTGACGAGCATAAACCATATTAAAGTAATCGAATCGCAACCTGTGATATACCTACTTAGATATTATTGAGTATTTCCGATGACCATCTGTGGTCTTCATCATCAGTTCCTGTTCACCAAATGGTACTTCCCGAGAGCAAATGCACGAGTTACTATAAAAAATACCGAAATCGATGTAAGTGTGCCCATAAAATTTGAGGGTTTCCCTCGATTTCCATGGGATCCCATCATCAGATCCTGACTTGATGATCATGGGACCACTTGGAAAGTATACCCTTTCGAACAATAAAAGAAAAATCCAAATCGGTCCAGCCATTTTGGAGTAATCGGGGAACATACATAAAAAAAAAAAATAAAAAAAAAAAAACAGGTTCCGATGAATTGAGAACCTCCTCCTTTTTGAAGTCGGTTAAAAATGCCTGCCTAGCCTTTTCCCAACTATGTTGGGGTTGGCTTCCAGTCTAACCGGATGCAGTTGAATACCAGTATTTTACATGGAGCGACTGCCTATCTGACCACCACAACCCAGTAACTGAGTAATACGACACCCCTTGTAGGACTGGTTGTCAGACTTTCGGGCTTCTGACGACCCGTAACGACTGTCAAAGATCCACGTATGACAGCCGCGACCAACGGCTTAACGTGCTTTCTAAGGCACGGAGGAGTCTCGGTAAGTAAAGATGATCACCCATCCACGGAGCGAAGCGTAGCTTAACATGATGGATCGACCCTTGCGGCTGTTATTACTTAGCCACGAGCTCAAATAAAATCTATGCTTATAAATCTTACTTTCTTTATTTTGTAGTGCGTTTCCTCTGTCACTCAGTTTTAGCTAAAATTCGATGTGTTTTGATTACATCCCGAGCAGTGAGTACTGTAATTCGTAACCTTAATCACCACAGAATTAATAAAGGACGTTATCTAACTTATTGAGTCACGGCCCTCAATACGTGGGCATCAGCGAACTAATCAAACAATCAGAACTACCCTCATATTCCACCGCTATAAATACACCTTAAGTTCAGTGCAGACCAAGCGGGAAAATCCTCGCAGAATTTACTGGCTCTATTGAAAATAGGACCGTATTACCATAGTCTAAAGTATAAAATTGTCGATACTCTATAGTAATGCGATCCTATTTTCAATGGAGCCAGTAAATTCTGCGAGGATTTTTCGCTTGGTCTGAACTGACCTTTAGCCCTCGTTCTCACGGGTTTTTTTTTTATAGCGCAATGGATTTTAAACGCACTGCTTAACAAGAAAAGATTAAAAAGCTTGAAAAGAAGACAGAGAGAAACAACTTGATAAAAGCACAATTAAAAATCCAACAGTGATCATTTCAGATACCAACCTACATGGTCTTTACATAATCTGCTCAACAAGATGTCTAGACTTTAAAAAAGCTTTTTTTAAAAAAAATAACAACCGACTTCCAAAAAAAAAAACACTACAAAGTGAAAAATATTTATTTTCGGAAGTCGGTGTCTTTGGTTTGGTATTTTTGTTTTTTGCTACCGACTTCCGAAATTAAATTTATTTTTCACTTTGCAGTGTTTTTTTTTTCTTTTTGAAGGCGGCTGTTAATTTTTTAGAAAAAACTTTTTATTTTTTCACTTTTTAGTTGTGGTACTACCCCACACAAATTCGAATACCACTAGTGCAAAAGAAATGAGAAAAAACATCATCGACATAAAAAATAGAAAAAAAAACGTATTATTGAATCTAACTCAAAAACTACCTAAAAAAAGTTAATAAATTTTACATGGAACTAACTTCGAAGTATAGCCTCCCGAATAAAACAAGAATCTTTCAAATCGGACAATTCTGTAAAAAGTTACGCGTGGTCACACATAAAAGAAATATTATTAAACGTCTCCTTTTTTTATCGTCGGTTAAAACTGTGACCTCTGAGTTTATTTCGTTCTCAGAGTAGTAAACGCCGACCTCATCTAGTTTTTAAAATATGGTTGACGTGTAAAAGTGTTTGCAGAAACCTACTTACAGAAATAAAATATTTTATCATTTAATATAATGTATTTTTGACGCACTGGGATGTATTCTATTGCATTCTCAATGCCCGGTTAAACACCGAGAAAATTAGGAAAAACTTGGAAGCGATAAAAATATCCTCGCGGGGAATTATCACACATTTGAACGAGGGCTTAGCTCCAACGTGCCGGACACGACCCGGACACGCTCCGGACACCGGACAACCGTGGGCGGCACCGGACGGTAGAGAAAAAACACGCTTCCGGCGAAAAAACAGCGCAACGCCGGAGGATATTGTTGCTTCCGCTAGACACGATAATATTACCGAGCGACACCGCAATAACATTGCTATATAGATGCCGTCTTAGAGTCGAACTGAGTTACGGAACTTGTATAGCTGTGTTATAGAGAGACGGTTTTAGCAAGCAAACTCAAAGCATTTATTTCAATTAAACCAATTACAGACAGTGTTGAATTGTCAAAGAGTCGGTCAGTTAGTCAGAAAGTTGAAGCTAGTTGCCCATTCCAAAACGTACATCTCTATGGAGAAGAACGGTCAAGAAACTCCACGGACGCTCTTTTCAATCAAGATAAGTGTTACAACATCCTGATTTCTGGGTATAATATATTATACTTGTTGCTTCTATATGTGAGAACAAGGTAAAATATATTTAAACAATTCAAAATATGATATTAAAAATAAGGATAACTTTGAATTTGACATCCTGGATCGCAGACGAAGTCGCGGCAACAGCTAGTCACACTAATATTATAAAGGCGAAAGTTTGTGAGTGTGTGCGTGCATGTGTGTGTTGCTTCTTCACGCTCAAACGCCTGGACAGATTTGGATCAAATTTAGTTTGTAGATAGCTTATACCCTGGATTATCACATAGGCTTTTTATGCGGAAAAAATGTACTGGTCCAATGGGATGAGCAAGGAATTCATATAGTTATACATTTTTGTTACACTTTCAAACTCAAACGGCTCGACCGATTTTGATTCAATGGTATGGAAGTAGCAGACACCCTGGATTAACACATAAACTACTTTATATCTCGGAAAAATGTAGTGTTCCCGTGGGATGAGCCATTTTTTGTCTCTAAAAATGTGTTTTATTTTTTTATTTTTATTATACACGTTTTAGTGTATCTCATAAACCGCGGGTAACACCGCGGGGCGCAGCTAGTAATTTATAATTATCATGAATTGAATAAATTTTATTTTTCTCCAAAGGTTGAAAGCTTCATCTTCACCTGAAAACTAAATCATTCTTTAATACAAATTATATATTCCGCACACCGCATTAATTAATTCACCCATTAATTATTTTAATATGAAAACAAAAACTTTTTGTTTGTGAAATGTATTCGAGGTAGAATGGGCAGAAAAACTAATAAAACAAAATGTTTTAATATTCATATATTGTGATAACATTGTTACTGCCGCCTCCCCCTTCCGCCCCCGCACATGGCTTGCCCCCCGCGCTCGCCTGCCTCCGCTAACTTCGTGCTAATCTAAGTTACACTTTACAATAGTTAGTTGTAGGTAATTGTCGAATTATCACACGTTTCGTGAATTAGCATGATATTATAGTGGTTTCATTGTGTGAGTGTTTGTTGATAGAATAATAAATTAGTATATAAGAGGAAGTCTGATGAGCTCGTGGTTAAGTAATAACAGCCGCACGGGTCGATACATCGGGTTAAGCTACGCTTGCCGCGGTTGATCCGTGGCTGGGTGACCATCTTTACATACCGAGACTCCTCCGTGCCTCGAAAAGCACGTTAAGCCGTTGGTCCCGGCTGTCATTCGTGGATCTTTGACAGTCGTTACGGGTCGTCAGAAGCCCGAAAGTCTGACAACCAGTCTTACGAAGGGGTATCGTATTACCCAGTGGTGGATTGTGGAGGTCAGATAGGTCGCTCCATGTAAAATACTGGTATTCAGCTGCATCCGGTTAGACTGGAAGCCGACCCCAACATAGTTGGGAAAAGGCTAGGCGGATTGACTGGAAAGAGTTAACTTGGAACATCGGAACTGACAAATTACTTTCAGACTCAAAGATATTTCATGATTATTACAAGATTTAAAAGAATTTCACTGAAGAGAGAACTTAAACAATGTGTTCTTTTACTGTGAATATTGTTCCTAATGATTCTGTTCTCTTTGTACTTTTACAATTTCTATTCATAATCTCATCATTTTTAATCATTGTTGTGTAGATTTTTTGATGATGATCAATCTGCCTGCCTTTTCCCAACTACATATGTTGGTGTCGGCTTCCAGTCCAACCGGATGCAGATATTGGTGTTCAGCCAATATTTTACATGGAGCGACTGCCTGTCTGACCTGCACAACCCAGTAAGTGGGTAATACGATACCCCTTGGTAAGACTGCTTGTCAGACTTTCGGGTTTCTGACGACCCGTAACGACTGTCAAAGATCCACAAATGAAGCCGGGACCAACGGCTTAACGTGCTTTCCGAGGCACGGAGGAATGAATGAATGATATTTATTTGCAAGAATATAGGTACATAAGTTCTTATCATCTGTCATGGGTTTCACTATACTCGGCATTTCAGCCATACAAATATTTAGATTAGAGCATGTAGTACACATTTAGTAATAAAAATATTAATAATCATTTCATAATTAAAATAAAAATTTAGATTTTAAGCAATTAATACATTAAAATTAAATTCAATTCTTATCATTTAAAATAATAATTTATCAGGTCAATATAAAATAGCAATGTTTAGATGTCATAATAATTAAGTTTTACATTTTACATTCAAAATATTCATTGATGGAATAAAAACATCTCTCACACAGCTTCTTACTAAATTCTAAATCTGAAGCACTTCTAAATTCTTCTGCCAAGTGGTTAAATATTTTCACAGCCATGGTATAACAATTTTTGTTGCACATTTTTAGTCGATTACGCGGGACTACTAGTGGCTTTTGTACTTTTTTTAGGGTTCCGTACCTCAAAAGGAAAAAACGGAACTCTTATAGGATCACTCGTGTGTCTGTCTGTCTGTCCGTCTGTCACAGCCAATTTGCTCCGAATCTAATGGACCGATTAAGTTGAAATTTTGTACACATATGGATCTTTGTGACCCAAACACGCACAACGGAAGTAAATAAATGAATTTTGAATATGGGGATCACTTTTAGGGGGCAAATAAAAATTTCAAAAAAAAGTTTTGCAAACTGTACCTTGTGACATATCAAATGAAAGGGCTCACTATGAGGGTTTCAAATATATTTTTTTTATAATTTTAAGATAAATAGTTTTAAAGTTATTTAAGAAAATAGACGAAAATTGACCATTCCCCCCCCCCTTATCTCCGAAAGTACTAAGCCTAAAATTTTGAAAAAAATACAGAAAATAGGTCTATACCTGTAGATTACAGGAAAACCTATAAGAAGTTTGTGGTCTTAAGATAACATGGTAAATCTCTCAATATTGTGAGTACAAACTTACATTTACTGTTTGAATGTATGGGAGAACATGTATTTCAACTATAATGTTAAGTTTGTTCTTGGGATGATTTCATAACAACTACGGAACCCTTCATTGTGCGTAGTCCGACACGCACTTGCCCAGTTTTTTCTTTTTGACTTAGCCTTTTCATCTTTTTCAAAAAGCGAGTAGTTGTTTCTTACAAATTTGCAGGTTTCAAATATATATAGAGACGGGAGGGTAAGCAGCTTTTGCTTAATAAATACAAGTTTACAAGAGTCTCTCCATTTAAGATTGAAAATTGATCTTACACACTTTTTTTGGGCTATGAATGCTGGGCATCTGTTGAATTCCCCCATACCATACCTTAAAACAGAACAAACATGGCTACGGTATACAAATAAGGCTGACTGAATATCTGTTAAATTTTTGATCCTCCAAAGTGCAAATACGAATTTATATATTTTCTTTCATACATTATCTACTTGAGCTTTGCGATGTCTGTCCATAACGACTCCTAAAAATTTGATATCATTAACTTCTTCTATGTCATTATTATTGTATTTTAAACTTAATTTCATTTTATTTCCTATGGAGTCTCAGTATGTAACCCATCCACTAACCAACCCCGGCAAGCGTAGCTTAACCCGATGGATCGACCCGTGCGGCTGTTATTGACAGGTAGTAAATAGATTTGTGGCGGCGGATCGTTCGTTGAAGCGAATGTCGTAAAACTGTTTCAGAATCTTTGTGTTGAAGATAACGGATGCTACGTTAACGTAGCGCTACGTCATAGTGGTGCTACGTCTTTGCGGTGGTTCGTCGTAGCCGCACTACGTCGTAGTGGGTCTACGTCGTAGCCGTGCTACATCGTAGTTGCTTCGTTGTAGTGATGCTACGTCGTAGCAGTGCTACGTCGTAGAGCTTCTACATCGTAGTAGCACTACGTCGTAATCGTGCTACGTCGTAGTGGCGCTACGTCGTAGCCGTGCTACGTCGAAGTGGTACTACGTCGTAGCGGTGCTACGTCGTAGCGGTGCTACCACGGAATAGTACTACGGTACTGTTGTAGTTGTTCGGGGTTTTTCTGCTAACATAATTTTTTGTGCACGCGTAGTTTACACACAAACACTCGGCACAGTGTCGCGTGTCATCTGATGACTTTAACATTTTTTTTTTTTTTTGTCCTTTCTGCTTCGCAGCAATCTGTCGTTAACTACAATAAGCTGCTTCTTTGGCCGAAATCTATGTTTTTTTAGGTTATGGAGCTTGGTGATAACTTCGCAGTTAAGTTTATCAAACCAATCAGCTGAATCTGTTCCGAAGAGTTGGGACGCTATGTCTCCTTAATCTCTTAAATTGCAGGCCACCATCACCACTTAGATTTAGAGCAAGTTCATTTTGATGTATTGAGAGTCTCTTTTGCCGCTGTATTGGGTTATCTCTTGTTTGACTGTGGGTATTTTCAAGTCTTGATATATATGGTGGTATGTTAAATATCTTTAACAACTCTAAATATCTTCGACTGAAACCTTTCCAATATCTCGATGTTACTTTGACTAGCTGTACTCCAAAGCTGGATACCGCAGGTCCAGATTGGTTTGAGAATTGCTTTATACACAGTTAGCTTGCTTTATGTGCTCATTTGCGAGTGCTGTCCTATTAACCAGTACATGTTTCTTAGCGTTGCGTCCAGTTGCTTTCTCTTGGTCCATATATGTTTTCGCCATGTTAACCTTCTGTCCAGGTGCATACCCAGGTATTTGGCATTGTCATTTTGAGGAATCTCTTCACTGTTCAGAACCACTGGTGGACAGGTGTCTCTTCTGAGCGAAACGGTTACATGCGTAGACTTGCTTTGGTTTGCTCTGATTCTCCAAACCTCAAGCCATTCCTCGACATTGTTAATATAATAATAATAATAATAGTAATATAGTCATTGTGCCGATAGTCGTATCAGCCAATGGCTTAATTGCCAAGAGCCTCGACCAACACCTAAGGAGGCTCTCGTTGGGCAGCTGGATCAAGGGCTTGATTCAGAAAGCGGTGCTTCTGGACACGGCCCGCATTGTTAGGAGGTTCCTCTCTCTGGAGCCCTGACCGCCGGTAGCTTGGACCCTGTTCCCGATACCGGTGGGGTACTATTTTTATATTTTTAAATGTTTTTATTATTCTTTTTATACTAATATTTAAAAATGTAACAAATATGTGAAAAGTAAAATAAAAGAAATAATAATAATAACCCCACCGCAGTATCTCTACGTTGACGTCGTGGTGGGGCTTGCGCGCTCCGATCTCTGGGCCTGTGCTAGTAGAGTTCACTTTGCCGAAACAGGTCTAGGGTGAGGAGCCAGACCAAGAGAGATACAGAAACCCGCAGGGCAGCATGTGGCGAGCTGTTGGGCAGTAGCGACCCCACGGACCCTATCTCCTGGGAGTAGTCTTGTTCCTCATCTCTGGCTTGCCTTTATTGGCCGGCTGGAGTGAACACTGACGGGAACAGAGCTCCCACCTCATTCTTGCCTTTATTGGCTGGCTTGAGTGGAGATTCGTAAGAGCAAACGTGCTCGGAGGAAGGAAGTATTCCAGTAAGTGTTTGTAGGGATCTTGACCATCTTCCGGGCTCTGGGATTGTTCTGAGAACCGTGGGATACCTCTCCACTCCTCATAAGCACCTCAGGACATGTTGCCCCCTTGCCGCTACGACACTATGTGCTAGCGACCGTTTTCGGGGGCCCATTATTGAGTGTGCAAGTCACCCCCTGCCATTTTATCTATTGTATACAAAACATTAGTCAGGCAGGGGCCATAGTGTTTCTATAGTTCTAGGTAACCAGTCCACAACCACCCAAAGCCATAGCCCAATATGTTTTGTTTCCATGTTCTGCAATAGTCCTGCACCAACCGGGGGTTGTCCTTGGGTGCACTTGCATACTGCATACAGGGATAATCGTCGGCTGGTGCCTCATCATAATTTAAAATTGTCTAAGGGGCCTCTGCGAGTTGGCTTCGGCCCCTCGTATGCCTTCCAAAGGTCCGGGATCCCAGGGTCCCGAGATATGTAAACATATAGAAATAATAATAATAATAATTGTTATTTTTGTTTTTATAAAAATATTTAAAAATATAAATGATATGTACATAAATGAAATAAAGGAAAACAAAAATAATAATAATGTTTATTTCCAATAAAATTATTACAAGGTTACAAGTACAGTAATATTATGATACAACTATATGGAGCTTTATATGGAGCTGTAGATATTCAGATGCAGTAACTGGATTTGTGTGTGTTGCAAGTAGGGCTATATCGTCTGCGTACGTTGCAACTGTAGTTTTTTCCGTGGTAGGCAAGTCAGCAGTGTAAATAATGTACAGTACTGGCCCTATTATGCTACCTTGTGGTACACCTGATTTTATTTCATGTAGGTCCGACAGTTCGTTTTTGTATTTAACTTCAAAGCATCGTTTCTCAAGGTATGATTTCAATATGAGGAAGGACGAGTGTGGTAGCGACTTTTTAATTTTATAAAGTAGGCCCTTTTTTTTTTTTTTTTTTTGAGGGTGGGAAATCATCAAATAACTTCTCCCGCTCTGGGTGGAGCGGGAGGGCGTGTCAGACTTTTACTGACTAAAACCCACCCGTGTTCCTTCAGTTGCCTATGCCAAGGCCGCGGTAACCCCTTCGGACAACCCGCGACCCCAGCGGCGTCGGCCCTATTGGGCCCCGTCACTTGCTGACATCTCTTTGAGGCGCGCGTGGAACACAACGCGCCGTCGACTCGGGCCTGGTCCTTACCGGACGGCGAGCTACCCGCTGCTCACCGTCCGCAGGCCCGCGCCTACGGTGGCCGGAAATCGCCCCGCGATTCCCGCCGCCCGGGACGTCTCCTGCGGCGACTGAGGGTGTGAGGCTGCCTCTCCCTCACGCGTTCCGCCTCCTCCTTCGCGAGCATCACTGCTTCGCAGAAGGAGGTGACGGCCTCCCATGCACTCTCGCTCCGCACCATGGCCTGGACCAGACTCGGACGCGAGAGATCGCCGCCGCCGATCGCCTCCGTGAGAACACGGCGGTGCTCTGCCCAAGCCGGGCAGACCTCCACTGTATGCTCCACCGTGTCCTCCGGGCGATCCACACAATGGAAACACCCGGGCGTTTCCTCCCGCCTTATGCGAAACAGGAACCTCCCGAAACAACCGTGTCCGGTGAGGACCTGCGTCAGGCGGAAGGTGAGGACGCCGTGGCGCCTCTCTAACCACTCCTCAAAGAGGGGACTTATCGCCGCAATTGTGGCGTGCCCAGCACTGGGTTGCGACAGTCGCGCTCTCCATGCCGCCATGAGATCCCGCCGGAGCTCTGTCCGCTGTACCGTGATTTCTCGCGGCAGCGGAGTTACGCCCCGGCGCTTCGCCTCCTCGCGCCACTCCCACACGTGCGCGAGGACCTTTGCCTCCAGATCCCACGGCGGCAATCCGGCAAGGAGGCTCGCCGCCTCCCGGGAGACCGTGCGGTATCCCCGGACAAGCCGGATGGCCATGACCCTCTGGGACGCGTTCAACCTGCCGGCTGGCCCCAGCCTTAGGGAACGCGCCCACACCGGTGCTCCGTAAAGGGCCATGGACCGCACGACCCCCGCGTAGAGCCTCCGGCAGAAGGTGTTTGGACCCCCCAGATTGGGCAGGAGCCGCCTCAAGGCAGCCCCAGCCCGTGCCAGTCTGGGAGCCAAACGTCGGAAGTGCTCCACGAAGTTCCACCGGCTGTCGAGGACGAGTCCCAGGTACTTCATCGTCGACCCGACTCCGATGTGAACCCCTCCCACCGTTATTTCGGAACCCGACGGTGGCGCATTCCGAGGACCATGAAAACACATGGCCTCGGACTTGTGCAGGGCCACCTCGAGTCCCAACTGCCGGATCCTCTCCACGACTATCGCAACCCCGCGTGTCGCTAAGTCCGCCGCCGCCTGGTGCGACCTCCCTTGCGCCAGGACCAGCGTGTCGTCAGCGTAACATACTACGCTGACGCCGCCAGGGAGGTCGGCGCGCAGCACCCAGTCGTAACCGATGTCCCACAAATGCGGCCCCAGGACCGATCCCTGTGGGACACCGCACGACATCTCTCGCCGGTATAAAGTAGGCCCTCATGCCACACTTTGTCGAAGACTTGGCTTATGTCTAGAAATACTGCAGAACAGTATTGTTTCTCCTCTAGTGCTCTGCTTATAATGTCAACAATACGATGGACTTGTTCGACTGTGCCATGGTTCTCCGTTAACGTTACGTTAACATTGACAGCTTAAATTCTTTTATTTCACCAAAAGCTCATAAATATATCCTTATGACTAATACATAATAGGTTTAATACGAAGTTTAATATTTAAATACTCTGTCTCGTAAAATAGGTGTAAGTTCCTGTGACTTAGGAGTCGATGATTCTCCGTAGCACCTTAAAGCCACAAAATTAGAGTAATTGGGTTTTAACAACATTGTGTGTCCATTGTCGCAGGTACCCGTGTGTCTCAGTGTGTCAGCGTATCGCGGCACTGTGCCATGTGTTTGCGCGCGCGAGCGAGTGTGTGCGCGTGCGCACTGCTGCTCGCGCTCGTGTTCGCCGAGCACGACAAGCGAGCTGAGAGTAAGTACTTTGTTTTATATTACTAACTATAGCTTCTGCTCGCGACTTCTTACGCATTAAATTTCTTCGTTTTTCGTTACTTCGTTTTCGCTTAGCGTTCTTTATGACTTTTTTTTTTTGATCGGCTTCTAAGTGTCACAACGAATGATATTAAAGTCTGTAAAAACTCTGTAAAAAGTTATACATAAAATAATTAAAAAAAATATAATGTGTCGACCTTTTTTGTGTCGGTTAAAAATGTAGGTAAACGCGCATTTAATGACAGATTGAAACTGAGATGAGATTACGAACGTTGTTAAAAATACGGGAATTGCCCTTAAGGATGGTCCACTACATTAAAGAAATGATGTGACGGGAAGAATAATGGCTCTCGGCTCTCTTTACACCCCAAAGTCATGTCACTGAATCCACAGATTAATACAGATGGGATACTCCGCAGTTTAGGTATGTAGCTACAAGTACGCGGCGGGCTCATCTCACTGGGTCAATTCAGTGTGGGCTGCCGCGCACCGGCCGGGGAGCACGTTAGTTCGATTCTCACTCACGCGCTAACGAGTCAGAAGGTATAAAAATTACGCGATAGAAAGAGAGGCAACTTGTAGGTGAATATAACCGTAGGTAATAAGCTTTGTGTGACCTGAATTGCACTTTATTGTGTCGAAGCAAGAGTCGCTTTTTATTTAAATGATTTTGCGGAGTGTCCCATCTGTATTAATCTGTGCTGAATCACTTATTTCTCAAACATTTCTCCGATATGATGTCAGATTAACTACTGATATTGTGTGACATTGCGTAGTGTCTCCGATGCCGTTCCTGATGGCGACGCGTTACGGACGCAGCTCGCCCCCTGCCCGACACCTCGCGCCGCGCAACGACAGGTAACACACACACACCCCACACACCCCCACTAGGAAACGTAACTCTGTATGAACACATACACTCAAACACATACTTTTACAACACTAAGCTCAAACAGCCGCGTCGGTATATCAATATAAAGAAAAAACACTACAAAATGAAAAATTACGTAGCATTAAATGAAATGAAAACCATAAAATCTTAACTTATTTTAATTCAACGAAATAAAAGGGTAAACTAAAAATAGTCAAATAAGTTGCTCGAATAGAAATGAGCTCCAATTTGTTGGATACACGAATTTATTCTTTTAAGGAATTCATTTCCAGTAACTTTTAAAAAACAGCAAATTGCAATCTTCTTATCGTTGTTCGTCATTTTAATAAATAAATGACGTCAAAGATATTTGTTAATTAGGTGCTAACTTATGTAATCTGATGTACAGTCAGCTTCACGATGTGGGTACCCCGGGTAAAAGTGCTTTATCTTGTTCCATTGAATTTAAAAGTTTAGATTTCATGGTTTTCCTTTCATTTAATTTATCATGTTTGTTAGAGAGATTTGATTCTTATGATTGACCCTATTGATTGATGCCATAAAAGTACAGGATGTTATTTTTTTGGATTTTAGCCGGTTCGATTCCTGGGTGTGGCAAGCATATTTTCAAAAATCTTTAAATGCAGTTTTGCTTCTGTTTAAAAATAAAAGAATGTTTCCTTTGAGTAAAATTTGCTGTCAGTTGAGTATTTAGACTACTTTTCCTCCAGTTACGCTTCGAAAATTCCACCCTGTATAGTTGGGAAAAGGCCAGGCAGTTTGATTGTTTTTGATGATATTATTATGTGTGCAGGTTCTTCATGAGCACGCGGTACGGCAAGCGGTCGGACGGTGCGTGGGGTGCGGCGGGCGTGGAGGGGTTGGCGCTGCGGGGCGCAGGGGTTGCGGGGGCCGCGGGGGGCGCGCTGCTTTGCGAGTTCACCGGCGTGTTCCCGCTGTACCGCTGCCGACACAAGCCGCCCGCATATCGCAAGTGAGTCATGCGTCCCTGGTACAGTCATCACCTTCCATCCACTATCACTACCCACCTTTTCCCCACTCCTAAAACTCACACAAAAACAAAAGAAATAGATACGGCACACATCAAGAAAATATGCGAAACACTTTTGTGCTACTTTATTGCATACATGCTCAAAAGGGGCGGGCACTAGACAGTGCCCACCCCTTTGCTTACCGCCATCGCGCGTATATTATGGTCAGTTATGACCGCGTGGAGGCGATATGTGCTACGCCTCCATGCCATATACCTCGATATCCGTGCCTTCCACCCCTAGTTGCATTTTTTTTCGGAGCAACATGTCTTCTTCTTTTATTCATATAGGGCCTAAGTACACCTCCACCGCAAAACCGCGAAACCACATGGTGTTTCGCTGATGTTCCGCTAATTGAATCGCGATTTGAGGAGCGGATCTTTCACACAATCCATCCACTGTTTCTTTGATATTCTCGTAATCTTGTAGCCTCCCACAATCAGGCCCGCTTGAAACATAATTAAGTCACTAAATACGTTAAGAGCTAAATGAATTTAAAGTATCGTTGTAGATAATAAGTCTTTCACAGGCCAACTATACATTGCACTGTCCACGAAAAGCTTCCAAGGAGGCTTTGCCTTGAGTTGAGTGGAGTCTTCACAATGTGCACACATCGAAATGAGGGAAACTATGCTTAATTTTATCGACGGAAAAAATATTATAAAAATATATAGTTACTATAACTGAGTATAACGACTATGTATTTGTTCAGGAGGAGTGCAGAGGAGACCAGAGAGGAGGAATAATCCTCCGACAGACGACCAGGCCACCGCTACCGACAGCCGCGTCCGATACGTCCGACATGACCGATACGAGCCGTCCGATCACATTCACGTTGCCACCGATATTACAGGGAGACAACGCACAATATGACCAACAATTCCGACCAATATATAACAAAAGAGTTGTAGATGTACAATAACTATTAACATAAAATCAGCTACGTTTCAAAAACACCAATGCAACATAGTGTTAAATATATTTATATACCTACTTTGTATTGTAATTATTATGATATTTAAAGACGCATTCCACTACACATTTCTTAGTACATTACACTGTAGACACCAACACACCCTCACACACATAAACACACAAACACACCCACATATTAAATGCAAGTGAGCGGGCGCGGTTCCACGGAGTGCGCAAACTGTACACCAATGTACCTATACATACTAGTTATATTTGTACTTATATATTTAGTATAGATATACTGGTTACATATTTCAAAAACTTGTGTTCTTGCATTTGTTTCTGAACGCACACAAACACCCACAACTTTACCTCACATCTTAACACTTTCTATATTGTTATGCATATGACGTCTAGGGGCGTTCAGTGTCCAGCAAAGTGTTAAGGAAGTTTTGTAAAACCCGACGCTGTGTATATGCGCGTTCAAGTAACAAATGTTGGATGACTAGGGTCTGCAAGTACAACTTTTTGTAAGTGGAGTCTGTGACGCGCTACGGCTGGAGGTGCGTCGCTGACAATGCCGCTGCGACTTGCACACACACAGTAAAACTTGCACACACATAACGAAACTGACACACTTTTACACTCACTTGCACACAATCATAAAAAATTGCATACACCAACTCTGCATATCCTATACCACGCATGCAAAATATTTGTTTTTGTTTGTTTGAATACAAATGAATGAAAATAGTTCATTCAAACTTAAACACTAGAGCAAACAAGTTTGCAGTACAAGATATTGCCACACATACACACCCACATTCTTAAATCTCTAACACACCATCACACCCACACTCTCAATCACACACCATCACACCCTAACTTGCACAGTCATACTGCGTACCGTCGCACTGAGTCTCTGATGGTTGGCAGAAACTCACTATTAATGATGAGCCCTCACAATAACTAACCAAAACACCTACGCGAACTTACTGCCGAAATATGGAAGTATAATTACACCTCTACCTATCCTTTTGAGGAGTACTGGCGTAATGCCAAACCCCACGTTAAGGCTCATGCACTTTTATCCGTTAAGAATACTTCCTCCAAAGTTCATGGGTCTATAATCCCATATTTTAACTAAACTTCTGAAACAATTCAGAGTCACACAGTTGACTCTCGACATCTCTATTCAAATGCTAATATCTGGAGGCGATGGATTACTTTACTAGTCATTGTCACAATACAAACACACTTACCTACCTACCTACCTACTTAGATGTGACTGCTAACTAAACAAATTATGAGCATCCTGTATTTAAGCGCGTCTTATAGCACATGTTAGTTTTATGTAAATTAACATGACACACACACAAACTAATACTGAACTTACTTGTCACCTATCACACATTACGAATAGGGAATATGCATTTTTTTTATCGCTATAAAAAAAAAAAACAATATTCAACGCCAAAAAAAAGTTAAAAACAGCTAACCAAAACAGGCACCATAAACGCCTTCTATTTTGGCGCGCTTGGTGTGACGTCATAGTCTATGACACTAAACAAACAATAAATCGCAAACACTCCTCAACAAAAAACATTCGCTCTGAACAATGGCGTCGCTTTTCAAATAATTAATTTCTTGATCAAAAAGAAATTATAATCAAAAATATTGTTAAAAGCATAACTCTGATATAATACAGTTTATTAAAAAATATTTGACCCTTACTTGAATCATATGCATATTTCCTATTGACGTTATAAGTAGAATCAGGATTGAATGACTGTTAACAATAAGTCAACCAGATTTGTATTTAGATTTAATGTAAATATTGCAAGAACCATACCTTTTATTGTTAGAAAAGTAAACTAAAATTGTATAAATATATTTTTTTAATGAAGTAAGTTCCCAAAATGCCAATGAAAAGGTCAACATAATTTTTATAAGTGCAACCAAATATGAATAAAGTTTGCATAAATCGTCGCTAATCTAACTAAGTGACGTAACTGATTTGAAGAAAATTTTACAGGTCAAGCTATAAGAAAAATAGCTTGTCCTTTTTTTTGTAAACTGTAGATATATCGGTCTCGATTTTTGCATCATCATGGAGACCGTAAGGCATAGGTACAGATTCGCCGATTAGACAGATCGATTCGACTTGGAAAATGTATCAAAGTACTATAGTTAGGTCGGATATATTCGGTCGGGCTTAGTCCAAAATGTCAGATACGTCAGTTAGTTAAATTAGCGACGAAATGTGCAGGAGATCCATTCAAACCTAGAGGTTTGAATGGATCTCCTGCACATTTCGTCATCAGAATAAGATTGTATATTTTTTTTTTTTTATGAAGTAAGTTCCCAAAATGCCAATGAAAAACTCAACATAATTTTTATAAGTGCAACCAAATATGAATCAAGTTTGCATAAAAGTGCAGGAGATCTATTCAAACTATGTCATAGAATAAAATTGTATAAATATTTTTTTTTATGAAGGAAGTTCCCAAAATGCCAATGAAAAACTCAACATAATTTTTTAAGTGCAAACCAAATATGAATCAAGTTTGCATAAAAGTGCAGGTGATTCATTCAAACCATGTTATAAAATAAAATAGTATAAATATATTTTTTTTATGAAGTAAGTTACCATCAATATGCCAATGAAAAACTCAACATATTTTATTATAAGTGCAAACCAAATATGAATCAAGTTTGCATAAAAGTGCAGGAGTTCTGTATAAACCATATCATATTGTAGTGTGTGTGCAAGTCGAAGTAAGTTTAAGTATAATAAATAAATATAATGTAACAGCTAGATGTAAGCTATCTAAGGCCGCCGCTGTCTACTCGAGCACGATCAGTCAATATAAACGTACGCTCACAATGAATGTCTTCTTATTTATAGCCTCCTAGTACTTTCGATCCTATTCCTATAGTAGCCGGGTGTATTAATAGGACTCGCTTTTATTTTTTTAGACCTTCTAAAAAAATAAAAGCGAGTCGGACTCGCGCAACGAGGGTGCCGTTCTGATTTCTGAAAAAGTGTTCTATTTAGAGACATCGTTTTATTTTTCCTGTAATCTTTACATAATCTTCTATCACATACAATAATTTCAGATTTTTCTCTATGCAAACTTCTGAGATAAAGGGGGGGACCGGTATTTTTTTACATTTTTCATCAAAATTCGAAAACTATGCGGCCTAAAAAAAATTAAAAAAATGTTTGAGAATGTGTAAATAGCGTTCTTTCATATCATACCCCACATGCCCTAGTAGCCTCACTTCGAAATTTTAAGACCCCCTTTCAAGTCCCTGTTGCAAAAAGTCTTTCTTATTTGCAAAATAGTTGGGCAAACGTCATCTAAAATTGTTCCAAATTTCAAGTTGATAGCATTAGTAGTTCTTGAGATATCCAGCTGTGACAGACAGACAGACAGACTGAGTCGCACCATAAGGGTTCCTTTTTACCATTTTGGTACGGAACCCTAAAAAGACGTCAAACAGATAATGAGCGTCGTCTGGGGGCCAATATAAACGTAAGCTCACAACAAACCTCTTCTTATTTATAACCTAAACACAAAAAAAACAAACAAACAAAAACAAACAACACACACAAAACATAAAAAGCCGAACTTATTCTAAAACTCGACGTACACGTCCAATTCTAAGTCACAGTATAGGTTACAAAGACGTGAAGAGGGCTGTAGCATTTTATCACTTCTCTCGCTCACACGGGGCCAAATTTTATTGTTAAATGAAAAGATGCTTTTTTGAAAAAATGTAATCAATTAGCGACTTATTAAATAATATTAATTTAATAGGTCCTAATTATTAAAAACACATTTCTATTGTGTTATCAATAAACTCAGCTCAAAAAATATTATATGTTTTAGAGACGACATAGATAAATGCCAACACAGTAAAAATGTGTTTTTAATAATTACAAATTAAATTAATATTATATATTAGTCCGCTCTGATTGATTCAATTGTTCAAAAAAACATCTTTTCATTTATTATTCTTCAAAATCCCGTGTGAGCGAGAGAGGTGACAAAATGCAACAGCCCTCTTAAAGCCGTGTACGCACGAACGAACAAAACATGGTGAACACGAACATCGATCACGTAACATTTGAAGAAACTCAGGAGCCTTTTGAATATTTAAAGAAACTCAGGACCCTTTTGAACATTTAAAGAAACTCAGGAGCCTTTTGAACATTTAAAGTGTTCGATGTTCGAGTTCACCATGTTTTCGTTCGTTATATGTTCATGACGATGTATGTTCTTGTATATTCAATAATATAAAAAAAAAAAATAACAAAAATGACGTTCTACGATTTTTTGTAGTTTCCGAGTTATAATTTTTTTTCGAAATTTTTCACAGACTAAAAAGTGCGTCACGGATAGTCTGCTACATCTAAAAAGGTTTATTCACAAGATAAAAATACAGAAACACAACACTAACTAATTTTTTAAAGCCATCATCTTGTTGAATCTGGAAAAATATCGAAAAAATTTTTTATCTTGTATGTTCACGATGATGTATTCAATAATATATATATAAAAAAAATACATTCTACGATTTTTTGTAGTTTCCGAGTTATAATTTTTTTTCAAAATTTTTCACAGACTAAAAAGTGCGTCACGGATAGTCTGCTGCATCTAAAAAGGTTTATTCACAAGATAAAAATACAGAAACACAACACTAACTAACTAAGGTGTAGCGCAGACGACAGACTATCCGTGACTTTTTAGTCTGTGAAAATGAAACCTAAGCAATTACATGCAGTAACGCACACGACGCGCAAAAAGTCCGGCGCATAAAAAAATCCGTGTCATTCTGGCAGATCGCGCCGCCCCGCACAAAAGTGCGCAAAAAAAATAGAACGTTTGCTTCAACAGGCGCTAACGCAGACGGCGCACACTTTTAGTATCGCACAAAAAGTCTGTCGTCTTCGCTGCACCTTTAGCGTCTACATTCCTACAGATCGGCCGACAGAATGATCGAAGATGTGCGTCGTGTGCGTTGAGTCTGCGTACAGATCGCGATGGACTTTTTGTGTGCCATGCACAGACATTTTGTGCGCCACAGACTCGATCACACAAAAAGTGTGTCGTCTGCGTTGCACCTAGGACATACAACACGCACATAACCGATGTAAGTCATCGACGAGTTGGGTAGTCAAGAGATAAACTTAAAAGAACAGTCTAATTAAATCCTCCTTTTATTTTAAGTCGCTTTAAGGTTGATGCGTCAGGGTAGCCCGCGAAATTCAAAATTTCTTACGTTTTTTGCAATTTGTAGGTCAGTCTAAGCTTGTATGTTGATTAAAATATTATAATCATTAGAATCGGAAATACAACTCCATAAGTTAGCATTTACCTGAAATCTAGCGATTTCATGAAATCATGAGGTTTGAGATAAATGCGAACTTATGGAGTTGTATTGCTGATTCTAATGATTATAATTCTGTAAAGCCATATTAGCTACGGCCGCGAATCATATTTTAATCAACATACAAGCTCATACTGACCTACAAATTGCAAAAAACGTAAGAAATTTTGAATTTCGCGGGCTACCCTGGCGCTTTCACCTTAAGTACAATTAAATATTGAAAAAACAAAATCATGAGATAAATATAGCTACGCCGACTACGCCGCAGCATCTCGCTACGAGCTATTAATAGTAGATTGTTATACTAGGGATGAAACGGACTATCTATTTAAAATTAGAACAATTATTAAACGGAAGGGAAAGTTTCTTTTGTGGTATATTATAATGTTGGATATTTTTGAGTTTCTTGTGTTTCTGTAAATGTTGGAGACAGCAATATTTTGTCATTTTCTTCAGCTGGAATATATATTTTTTTTACTTCGCTTCAGATAGTCTTTGGATTTGAAATACTAGGTTTCAGAGAGAATTCCCAGGAATGTAAATTTATTATTTTTAGGGTTCTGTACCTCAAAAGGAAAAACGGAACCCTTATAAGATCACTTCGTTGTCCGTCTGTCTGTCTGTCAAGACCCTTTTTCTCAGGAACGCGTGGAGGTATCAAGTTAAAATTAATATCAAATACGTAGGTCTATGGTCCCTAGGAGTTCTAAAAAGATCAAGCTTCTACTTCAACGCAATAAAAAATACGCCCATTTTTGCGACATATTTTGATACTTGCAAGTAAATCAAAACCTATAGGGACCTATAACCTAGAATAATGAAATTTGGTAAGAAGCAAGGTAAAGATAAAAGTCCGAAAATTGTTAACTTGTAATTTTACCACATATTTTTTTTTTTACAATGTTAAGTTTGTTTTTGGGATAAATTCTTTTCAACTACGGAACCCTTTATTATGCGTTGTACGACACGCAATTGGCCGGTTTTTGTTACTTTATTTCATTATATTTTAGTCTTATTTTCCACTGATATTCTTCAGTGTATCCTTCGGCTTCTACACGATATTCGTCAAAATGTAGGGAACAGCTGTTTTTTTCTCGATTTCAGGTTTGGTCCCCTAGTAAAAGTTGTTCATAGTGATGAGTAAAAGATTGCCACTGTTTACATTTACACCCTGTATATGAATATGCATATATATCCTCCGTGTCTTTTAATTATAGTCAAATCTGCGCCTGAATCAGCTAACGAAGTGTCTGGAGTTCTGCTGAAGTTACCAGAATATAATTTTGGATTTGGTTAATTTAGATACGTGATCGGGATATCAGACATTCTGTTTTTGCTAATTACTTGCCTCAATTTCCCTTTTTAGTACGTTATTCAGGAAAAAACTATCAGTTTCCTTATCACTAGGTCGAAGGTCTGGGTTCTGTACCAAAATGGTAAAAAGGAACCCTTATGGTGTGACTCAGCCTGTCTGTATGTCTGTCTGTCACAGCTGAATATCTCAAGAACTACTAATGCTATCAACTTGAAATTTGGAACAGTTTTAGATGACGTTTGCCCAACTATTTTGCAAATAAGAAAGAAATAAAAATATATGTTTTTTTTTTGCAACATGGATTGAAAGTGTGGGGCTACTAGGACATGTGGGATATCATAAAAAAGAGCGCTGTTTGCACATTCTCAAACATTTTTCTTCTTTTTTTTAGGCAGCCCAGTTTTCAACTTTTGATGAAAAATGTAAAAAAAATACCGTCCCGCCCCCCTTATCTCCGAAGTTTGCAAAGAAAAATCTGAAATTATTCTATGTGATAGAAGTTTATGTAAAGATTACAGGAAAAATAAAACGATGTCTCTAAATAGCACACTTTTTCAGAAATCAGAACGGAACCCTCGGTGCGCGAGTTCGACTCGCTCGTGACCGGTTTTTTTTCTATTATTTATTATACAAATACATTCTGTACTACGAAGGATCGGTCAACTTTTGTTTTAGTACCTCTTAAACTTTACCAGTTAACTTAAACATATTTTTGAATATTGTTTTAGTTTCTTCTCTAATTAAATCAGGCGTAAAATCAAGATCTGAATCAGATGAACTCATTTTATACTTATACTCCAAGATCCCCGAGCCGCCAGACCTTCCTTATTTTCTGATTAACAAAATGTATGGCAAAAAATGTGTCGAATAAAAAATAATTTAAATGAATGAATGTATGGTAGCTGTACAGGAGCTCGTGGCTAAGTAATAACAGCCGCACGGGTCGATCCGTCAGGTTAAGCTACGCTTGCCGGGGTTGGTCAGTGGATGGGTGACCATCTTTAGATACCGAGATTCCTCCGTGCCTCGGAAAGCACGTTAAGCCGTTGGTCCCGGCTGTTATTCGTGGATCTTTGACAGTCGTTACGGGTCGTCAGAAGCCCAAAAGCCTGACAACCAGTCTTACCAAGGGGTATCGTATTACCCAGTAACTGGGTTGTGGAGGTCAGATAGGCAGTCGCTTCATGTAAAATACTGGTATTCAGCTGCATCCGGTTAGACTGGAAGCCGACCCCAACATAGTTGGGAAAAGGCTAGGCAGATTGATTGATTGAATGTATGGTATAATATGTACTTTGAACGTACGCATACCCGCTAGCTTAGGCCGACGGACAATTTTCAGGTTACAGGGGCCCTACAACCTAAGTCCGTCCGTCCGACATAAACATCCATCAAAACAAGTGTAAACGTTTAATTTTTCGAACGGGCAAAAACACATCGGGAATAGGGACAAAACTGTCAAATCGTGTTGTCATTCATACTTCGTTCGGGACCCGAACCATTCATCTGTCCGTAGGTGTTACGGAGTAGGAAACGCCCGTAACAAAGGCCGCAACTACGGGCTTCGTGCTTAGGGAGTAGGTCCCTGGGCACGCCACAATAGCGGCGATAAGTCCCCTCTTTGAGGAGTGGTTAGAGAGGCGCCACGGCGTCCTCACCTTCCGCCTGACGCAGGTCCTCACCGGACACGGTTGTTTCGGGAGGTTCCTGTTTCGCATAAGGCGGGAGGAAACGCCCGGGTGTTTCCACTGTGTGGATCGCCCGGAGGACACGGTGGAGCATACAGTGGAGGTCTGCCCGGCTTGGGCAGAGCACCGCCGTGTTCTCACGGAGGCGATCGGCGGCGACGATCTCTCGCGTCCGAGCCTGGTCCAGGCCATGGTGCGGAGCGAGAGTGCATGGGAGGCCGTCACCTCCTTCTGCGAAGCAGTGATGCTCGCGAAGGAGGAGGCGGAACGCGTGAGGGAGAGGCAGCCTCACGCCCTCAGTCGCCGCAGGAGACGCCCTGGGCGGCGGGAATCGCGGGGCGATTTCCGGCCACCGTAGGCGCGGGAATGCGGACGGTGAGCAGCGGTTAGCTCGCCGTCCGGTAAGGACCAGGCCGAGTCGACGGCGCGTTGTGTTCCACGCGCGCCTCAAAGAGATGTCAGCAAGTGACGGGGCCCAATAGGGCCGACGCCGCTGGGGTCGCGGGTTGTCCGAAGGGGTTACCGCGGCCCTGGCATAGGCAACTGAAGGAACACGGGTGGGTTTTAGTCAGTAAAAGTCTGACACGCCCTTCCGCTCCACCCAGAGCGGGAGAAGTTATTTGATGATTTCCCACCCTCAAAAAAAAAAAAAAAAAAAGGGAGTAGGTCCCCAGGTACTAAAGTTACGTAAAAATATTAGGTACTCACTTTGCTTAAAGTCTGACTGCTGATTGTTATGTACCTATGTTTTACAGAATATTGTTAGTAATTAATAATCAATACTGTCAGACACTTATTCCCGTCGGTGGTTTTTTCCGCCAGACGCTAGCTCATAAATGACGTTCTATTATAGTTTGAGTCTTAATTAGGGTTCCGTACCAAAATGGTAAAAAGGAACCCTTATGGTGCGACTCAGTCTGTCTGTATGTCACAGCTGGTTATCTCAAGAACTACTAATGTTATCAACTTGAAATTTGGAACAGTTTTAGATGACGTTTGCCCAATTATTTTGCAAATAAGAAAGACATAAAATATCTTTTTTTTTTTGCAAAAGGGACTGAAAGGGCGTCTTAAAAATTTGAAGTGGGGCTACTAGGCCATGTGGGGTATCATAAAAGAACGCTGTTTGCACATTTAAAAAAAAAAAAGTATTTTTTTTAGGCCAGGCAGGTAGGAAAAATAAAACGATGTCTCTAAATACCACACATTTTCAGAAATTGGAACGGAACCCTCGGTGCGCGAGTCTGACTCGCTCTTGACCGGTTTTTAGGGTTCCGTACCTCAAAAGGAAAAAACGGAACCCTTATAGGATCACTTGTTTGTCCGTCTGTCTGTCTGTCTGTAAAGGAAAAAGTCCGAAAATTGTTAATTAATAATTTGATCACATAAAAAAAAAATATTTTTGGGATTTTAATGTAAGTTTGTTTTTGGGATAAATTCTTTTTAACTACGGAACCCTTCATTGTGCGTGATCCGACACGCAATTGGCCGGTTTTTTTTTAATGTAATGATGCTCGGGGAACTATTTCAATACTAATTGTAAGCAGCCAGATCAATCATACAGCTCAAATATCCTCCAGAACACAGTGGACTGTGTCTGTCAAACATCCCCCAGACACAATTAACTGTGTCTGTCAAACATCCCCCAGACACAATTAACTGTGTATGGGGGAACACTCAGGCTAAGTGGAGCGACGATCTTCGCAGGGTGGCTGGTAGCAGCTGGATGAGAGTTGCCGAGGATCGAGCTGAATGGCGTGCAATAGGAGAGGCCTATGTCCAGCACCAGCACTGCTATAGGCTGATGTTGATGATGATGATGACAAGGAGGCAGACGGTGTACCGACCGCCAGATCGACTTATGAATTTCATTAGTTATTACCCTTCCCACGGGGAGACCCCGGATACACTATGTCGACTCTTCATTCTCCTGCCCTTATCCCAATCTATTTGGGGTCGGCGCAACATGTCCTTTTTTCCATACTTCTCTATTAGTCGTCATCTCGGTAGTCTCCCCCTTTCTAGCCATGTCATCTTTCACACAGTCCATCCATCGTTTCTTTGGTCTTCCCCTACTCTTATAGCTATCGACATTCATACTCAAAACTTTCCCCACCCATATCATGATTTCCGCACAACTTTTCATTATTATTTATTCATAACAATTTTTAAATTGTGTCGAATTTTAAACACGATTAAATAACTTAAAAAAAAATACAAAAACTTAAAATAAAAGCAGCAGTCATTGAGTTATATAACTAGAGAAGCAAACCTCATTAAAATGTGTAAAAAAAGTATAACCACTATTTAAATGCGACGACGTAGCTTTGAAACCACTAAACATTTAAAAGTAAACATATTTCTGTCTCACTTACACAAGTCACAAGAACAATACTGTCGCTTAGATTAGATAAAGACCGCAATATAAACATGCAATGGCGGGATGGGGTTGCCTACCCATGCGAAATTTTACCCAACTTTTTAAACGTTAAAAAAAACGTAACGTTTAAACGGTAAACGTTAAATTATTTTTTTAAGTATGTGAATTATGTATTTCTTATTAGATGTGTATTAGAAGGTTATATGTAATGAAAATAATCAAGGCATTTTCTTTTTGAATATTTTTTATTTCCTTTAGTTAATTTTCATACATAAAATTTACATTTTTAAATATTAAAATATAAAAACATTAAAAAATATTAAAAATAGTAGCCCACCGGTATCGGGAACGGGGTCCAAGGTACCGGTGGTCAGGGCTGCTTAGAGAGGAACCTCCTAACGATACGCGCGGTGTCCAGAAGTATCACTTTCTGGAGCAATCTTCCTTAATCCAGCTGCCTAACGAGAGCCTCTTCAGGTGTGGATCGAGGCTCTAGGCTATTATGCCATTGGCCGTCACGACTATCGGCACAACGATTGCTGTATCACATCCCACATGTCGACAACCTCGCGAGCCAGGTCAAGACACTTAATCTGCTTATCTTTTTCAGCTTTCACGAGGTTCTCGTCATGCGGGACCGCTATATCAATAATCATTGTGCGACGCTCTAATCGATCTATCACCACTATGTCTGTCTTATTGGCAACAATAGTCCTGTCAGTGATGATAGATCGATCCCAATACAAAGTAATATTGCCATTTCCGAGAACTGGGTCGGGCACGTACCTACAGTACGGTACTTCCAATTCCACAAGACTGTATTTCAGAGCAAGTTGCTGGTGGATAATCCTGGCTACAAGTTTGTGCCTATGCAAGTAGTCTCCGTTAGCCAGACGAGACCAGTCAGAAATAATGTGACGGATTGATTCCCCCGGATGGTGGAATGCCCGACAGATGTCAACCGTGCCGTCCTTCACAATATATTTCCGGTAGTTGTTCGTCATCATAACTTCGTCCATAATCGCAAAGACAAAACCTTTGGTTTCCCCAAAGAGTCAGTTTTCTATTAGTCCTTTTCTTTTTGAAGGTTTTTTTAATTATTCCATGAATTGCACTGTTTCATCATTTACATTTAGCTGCATTTCGTCTTCTTCGCTCAACATACGTTTTTTTTCAGTTGCTCTATCATCATCGTTTATTTTTTTATTTCTAGTCTTTTATTTTTTGTGATATATTTTTTTCCTTTTCTTAGTCTTCTAGCCGATAAATTTTTCAAACGGTGAATTATTTTCCTCATTTTGGGCTTTCGGGTATCAGTTATTTTGACTATCTCTTCGTCGGTTTCCACAGCATCCACATCCATATTTTCTTCTTCTGAAAGCTCCACCTGCTCTTTAGAATAACGGTTGTCCTGAAAAATATACAATTTATTGTAGCGCCAACAGCTCTTTACAATCTAAAAACTAAGTTGAAAAAAACATTCAGTACGCAATGTAGTTTGAGTCGATATAAACTAATTTGTTGCGGTGGGAGTTCAATGAGAAGGCATTTTTTGTTGGCATTACCTATAATTTGATAATATTAATTGCCGCATAAAATCATTACTTACAATAAGCATTACAATTGCTTGATTGGACAAATAAACACGGCCACATTCGCTTTTTGGGCCTATTTTATCTTAATCACGGAAGTGCTTCAAACAAATGACAGTCGATTTAGTAGGTAGCCAGTCAGTCTCTTTTCTCAGCAATCGGATTATTGATTGAGAAAATTGATTGCATCTTTAGGTACTCTGGAACATTGTTAATTATTAATAAAAAAATATTTAAAATCGCTTATTCCATAAATTAAAAACTCCCACAAATGTGGGAAACTAAAACATAGTTTTTAGTTGTAACACTGATCATGATTAAAAAAAAAATCTACATTTTATTTATTTTAATGCGTTTTTACGATGATATAAACACAGAAACAATAAACTTACGTGTGAAAAGTAATTCCGGTAGTTTTTGTGATCTTGAATCGCATTCTTTCATTACGCATTTACCCGATTTGGCGATATTTTTTGTCGCGTGTCACTCGGTTCACTTCGGCTGCCGTCATGCAGAGCACTGAACTGACGTTAGCTACGCATACGGCCGTGGCCGTATGTCCAGTGGCAACGCCTTGGCGCGGCAATTGCTAATCTAGTGTATATATATCAATGGCAGCAGTTAAATATCATGAACGTAAATGAACAACTAAAGATTTTGAAATAATTAAATAATCATTATAAATTTATAGTATATTATGTATGTTTACAATTTAAATGTCATTAATAGAATAATAGCAGCCTTCCAGTAGGGAACGCTTCAGTTTACTTTTGAAGTCCCTTTTGTAAAGTGACAATTTTATATCAACGGGAAGTTTATTGAAGATTTTCACTGACATGTGGTAGGTACCGTGTGCGACTATATTAAGTTTAGGAATATAAGTGGTTTTAAAACTTTTCAGTCACCGGTGCCACTTTCAAACTTCCTCTTAGGTACCCATTTCTTATTCTATCCATTCGTGTAACACCACACATCCACCTTAGCATTCTCATCTCAGCTCTTATTATATAATGACTGAGTTATCAATTAATGAAAATGAGCCATAGGATGCAACGACTCATTAATTCAATTAAATTAGAATGGCAGTTTTCAAGGACAGTTCGAAGCAATATCGATTTAAATTAATGTTGTTCAGAATTAACCTTGAAAACTGCCATCCTATTTTTAACTGTAAGTATAATTTTATTTCAACGTTAGAAAGTAAGTGCCTGCATCTATTAGCAAAGCGACGAGTACCGAATCCCTAGGACTGCGCTATCAGCCCACAGCGTATACGACAGTAATATTAGAAGTACCGTCAGCAACAGAAGTCGGTTAACACTTCTACTTTTTGACATCATCTAAATTAACACAAAATGATACGGTAACCTGCGTTTTAGCATTTCATTTATTAGGTAGGAGTTAATTTTCTTTAAAATTTACATCTGTTCCGATTTTAATTAAGTATTTTTCTCAATAAAGACTTAGAAAACACAAGTGTTAATCGACTTTTGTTGCTGACTGTATCCCTAACTAACAGTACAGAGCCTAGACAAATGGCATGGCATATTTCTACAATCGCTACAGCTTAAAAGTGACATTGACATAATCACGTGACATTTCGACAGCTTAATGTCAACCCCGTACATTTTTAAGATTCCGTAGTCAACAAGGAACCCTTATAGTTTCGCTATGTCCGTCCGTCTGTCCGTCCGCACCTTAGCTCAGAGACTCTTAGTACTAGAAAGCTATAATTTGGCATGGATATACATATATATAGGATGGTATCGGCAGGTAAATTTAATGTACCTAGCATAAGATATTATTTTGGCGACCGAACGCTTGATAGTCATTAGTCATTTAGTCATTAGTCATTTATTCATAAACAAATAAATTGTATCTGAATTTACACATAAAGTTACTAATTAATTAATTAAATTAAATTACATAATTACAGCATAACACTAAAATAATTTACATTTGAATTTTATAAATTACACAATTTCAAAATAAAAAATACGTTTCTTCAATATCAATTCGGCATAAAAGAGTACCATACCTTCTCAACCAGTTGCCTGCTGATATAAGGAATCAGGGAAATAAACGTTTTGCCAAATTGCTTAAGTTGTTCTTTTTCGGGGGTTTGTAGGCTATTTTCTTAGGAAAGTGGTTTGCAGACCTTTGGGGGGAGGGCAAATGAGTAATTTGGTATTAAATGAAAATTAAGTGTCCGCACTAAAACTTTTTTTGTAATACCGTTTGTACCGTTCCCACAGACAAACCGTGAAAACGGTTTTGCGGGGCATAGTTCTTAGCTTAAGGTTTTGTTTGTAAAATGTTATAATAAAATAAAAATAAATAAAAATAATAAAAAATATTCCTCACGCCGACAGTGGTAAAATAAAATCATGAAAAAATTTTTTTAGGGTAGGGTACCTTCTGTACACGTAAAGAGGAGATGTTTCTTTTTCTCGTCTACCCCATAGTGTGGGGTGTTGGTGGATGGGTCTTTTAAAAATATTGCGGGTTTGTGAATACAATTTTTCGATTTAGGGATCCGTTTCTGAAACATTAAGCTTTAAAGTGCCTAGTCAAGTGTGTCCCCTCTTTTTTTTTTTTTTTTTTTTTTGAGGGTGGGAAATCATCAAATAACTTCTCCCGCTCTGGGTGGAGCGGAAGGGCGTGTCAGACTTTTACTGACTAAAACCCACCCGTTTTCCTTCAGTTGCCTATGCCAGGGCCGCGGTATCCTCTTCAAACAACCCGCGACCCCAGCCAGCTAAACGGTTACTTTTGGATGAGTGAAAAAATTCACGGTAGTAGGATATATAACGAAGTTAAAAGGAAAACTGTTCCAGCTAAGTAGGCTTTTCAAGTTTACGAGTAATAGTCAAATATTAATGGAAACTCAAAGCATTTATTTCAAAATACGTAGGCACTTTTGAATGTCAGTCAGACAGATCAAGCTACAGTTGCCCATTCCAAAGCGTAGTAGATTCCTATGGAGAAGAACGGGCAAGAACCTCCACGGAAACTCTTTTAAATCAAAAAAAAATGTTACAAACATGTGTGAATATGGAAAGACGTGCACGTTCAAAGCGTCCGTAATAAAAAGACAAAACTAAAAACAACTAAAAATAAGCCGTGGCAGCTGAGAGACGACCAGTCCCAACTGACGGCGCCCGTTCACGAACATGACGCGTGGATCAGCACATTCAGCTCAAACATTTTCAAGGGAACTTAATGATCCAACACACGCGCCACCAGCTAGACATTTGAGTGAGCATGACATATCTCAGCCGCCAGGGCACAAAATATTGCGCACTTTTTTGTTTTCAATAATACACTAAAAAGGGTCTATTGTACCAAAAAAAAATAGCTAGTATATAAAATCACCGGGTGCGTTTGTACAGTGGTTCCTCACTAGCTGCGCCCCGCGGTTTCACCCGCGTATACCGGGATAAAAAGTAGCCTATGTGTTAATCCAGGGTTTAAGCTACCTACATACCAAATTTCATCCAACTCGGTCCAGCCGTTTGAGCGTGAAGAAGTAACAAACATACACACACACCCCCACACACTTTTGCCTTTATAATATTTAGTGTGATGCTGATGTGATTACTTAGATGTTTCAGAAGAAATTGTATAAATAATTTCTGCTAAGAACGCTATTGTTACATTTGAAGACAATAATAACAATAATAAAATAACAACAACAGTAACAACAATAATAACAATAAATAAATAAATAAGACAATTTTCAAGTTAACCTTCTGCGCAATCATGCACTAATATCTCTTTAATGTATAGATTTAAATTCCTTCCAATTATATTTATGAACGACAAATAAGTATCTTTAATTTGATGTTCGGAGAATATTAATTTACTGTAATATTCTATTGACCATCTTTACATCTTTACATAATGACAGGTTATATGAGTTAAGTACTATGATTGTTTATTTTATTTGACAAAAATATAATTTAATGTATTGTGTTGCGTAAATTATTTTGCATAGGTACTATTGTATAGAATCTAGTTCTTCTAACTGAACAGACAGCTGTGCTGCTGGGGAGTTTGTTCCGCTACTTCTTCTTCCCAGCTAAAGCACTAGGAAGTGGTGAAGGGCGGGCGTTTTGTGGGGACTGTCTTACTGTAATTTCGACGTTCAAAAAGTGCTGATTCTCAGCCTAATTTGAATAAATGACTTTTGATTTTGATTTTACCTCGCCTCGGTGCCTCGGAATGCACGTTAAGCCGTTGGTCCCGGCTGTCATTCGTGGAACTTTGACAGTCGTTACGGGTCGTCAGAAGCCAGAAAGTCTGACGACCAGTCTTACTAAGGCGTAGTAATTGGGTTGTAGAGGTCAGATAGGCAGTCGCTCCATGTAAAATACTGGTATTCAGCTGCATTCGGTTGGACTGGAAGTCGACCTCAACATAGTTGGGACAAGGCAAGGCAGACGATGATTCTTATTAGGTAGTAACTAATAATGTCTCCACAAGTGGGTGTAGGTACTAGGAAAAATTCAGTCAGTTGGATTTATACCCAGTTGATTTAAGTCTTGAAGTATCTCGACTCGACTCGGGGCTATTAGTCAAGTTGTCAACAAACCGTCTATGGTCTGTGCAAATAATACACACAAAGAACTCACTATTTTGATTCGTGAAGTACTGACAGATCAACTGGATCTCACTCACACCGACGTGTAATCTCACTCAAATAGAGACTACACACTAAATAGAAACTGTGCAAATAATGAACTATTCACTATGAACTATTTGAATTATAGTTCATTATTTTATTATATTCGATGTACGTAGTAATAGTCCTATCTACATCGAATATAGGAATATGAATAGAAATAGAATATTGATTTATTCTTCAACATATTCACATTTGTGTCGATTGGGTAGTGGTTTTGACAATAAATACACGAATAATAACACACGAAGTGGTTTAAACAATAAATGTAACACAAATATGTTGTTTTTTCTTTTATTTTTTTCCATTTAAATAAATAAAAGCTTTATTCAGTTCAAATAACACGGTTCATTCATTCTTTCGGTTTGGTTCGGTTCATTTCTATTTCTTTTATTTTTTATTTCTTTTTCTATTTCTACGGCATCGTCTAGTAGTCACAAGAGTTGGGAATCTTGGATTCAAGACAAGATAATCATTTATTTGCTCAAACATGAGTACAAATAACAAACCTACAACAGAAATTGTCAACATTAAAGAGATTTTTAAAGTAAAGATAAAAATAGATCATCACGTTTGCTTTAAACGATGGCATGCAAATATTAATACAATAATTTATAATGTCACTCCCAGTCAAATTATTTAAAAATGTCATAATATTAATACAATAATTTATAATGTCACTCCCAGTCAAATTATTTAAAAATGCCATGATAATAAGAACATTAAAAATAATAAATTGTAAAACATAATCAAAATCTCTCATCTAAAAACTCATATAGATTGTGGTAAGCGTCCGCGGTCCACGCCGGCCGCAACGCACGCACGGCACGCAAACGGATTTTATTTTTTTTTGTATGAAGAAATGAAAATGCCGGTACCGTTAGTGGACGCAGTGATTTTGAATTTCAAAGCAAACCAAAATCCGTTGATAATGGACGCTCATCTTTAGGCGCGGACTGACTACGATTTTAAGCGGCACACTACCGCGTAATCATTAATCATCATATTGTCACCATTAGCTGGCTTGAAATAAGGTTGAAAATTGAAAACAATATTTGTTTTGCCGAGATGTGACTAAGCTGCGAATGTGCATTTATTGTCCGGGTTTTCTTAAGATTATTCAGAATATACCCAATAAATTTAAATAATAATTCTATTAATTCTTAAAAAAAAGAATGTCGTTATTTTTGAAAATGCAGAGATGTTCGACACAAAAGTTTATTTTTGTGGAGTAACTTCCAATGTTTTTATTGGGTATATCAAAATATTTTTTACTATTCTATTCGGTTATTTTTTTCTTTAAACCCTTCTCTGTCCACTGTATTTTTTGCGCCGGATAGTTTCATTGCGCTACGCCATACTCGACAACCCAAGAAACCAATTTTTGTGAATATTGAGCTAATACCACGCCTTAGATAGGCAATCTAAATCAATTTCAATGTTCAAAAGATCCGAGTTCGGTGTGACACGCGGCCGACGGACAAACGCCCCGAGCCTGGCATTGTCCGCTAAAACAATTATTAAAATAAACAATTATTCTCTTGTTTTGGTAGTCACCCCCTGCCCCCACCCTCCCCCCATCCGTCAGGGTCACTGTTGACAGAATAGTCGAAGGCAAACGGACAGTAAATACAATACACAGTGTTTGGCCAAACTGTTTGATTGATACACGAATATAATAATAAATAATAATATATTTTAGTATAAAAAAATATTTTGCTCCACACTAAGTAAGTACCAGGTATTGTTTTATATCACCAGGAAAACATGTTATAGGTTTTAGATAAGTTTATAACTACAGAAAACTTAAAGTAGTATAGTCATAAAAAAAACCGGCCAAGAGCGTGTAGGACCACGCACAATAAAGGGTTCGGTAGTTGAAAATAATATATCAAAAAAACAAACATTGTAGTCGAAAAACTAGAAATCCCAAAAAAAAAAACTTAATGCGATAAAATTACAAATGAACGATTTTCGGACTGTTTCCTATATTTGTGCTGTGCGACCTTGCTTCTTGCAAAATTTCATGATTCTAGGTCAAGTACCTTATTATAGGTTTTGATTTACTTGCAAGTACTACGTATCGGATTTTTTTACTGCGTTGACTTAGAAGCATGATTTTTTTAGGGCTCTAAGATACCATATACATATGTGTTTGATATTAATTTCAACTTGATACCTTCACGCGTTCCTGAGAAAAAGGCTCTTGACAGACTGACAGACAGACAGACGGACAACGAAGTATCCTATAAGGGTTCCGTTTTTCCTTTTGCCTTTAAGGCACGGAACCCTAAAAATTATGAAAAACCTATCGCTCAATTTTTTTTTACAATTTCCCGTTATTGACTGATACTCAATGCTCGATCTTAAACTTTAGACTCATATAACATATTATTTGCTGTGTTTACGGTACTCTATTTCTTATCTTATCGTTTACACAAAACAGTAAACAAAAAAAACCGGCCAAGTGCGTGTCGGACCACGCACAATGAAGGGTTCCGTAGTTGAAAAGAATTTATCCCAAAAACAAACTTAACATTGGATATCACAAAAAAAAATATGTCATAAAATTACAAATTCACAATTTTCGAACTTTTTCCTTTAGTTGTGCTGGGAGACCTTGCTTCTTGCCAAATTTCATTATTCTAGGCCAACGGGAAGTACCCTATAGGTTTTGATTTACTTGCGACAGTTGCGAGTATCAAAATGTGTCGCAAAATGGCCGTATTTTTTTATTGCGTTGAATTAGAAGCTTGAGTTTTTTAGGACTTCAAGAGACCTACGTATTTGATATTAATTTCAACTTGATACCTCTATGCGTTCCTCAGAAAAAGAGTCTTGACACACTGACAACTTTGAAAATATTTTTTTATGTGATACTATTACAAATTAACAATTTTCGGACTTTTTCCTATATTTTTGTTGTGAAACCTTGCTTCTTGCCAAATTTCATGATTCTAGGAAGACGGGAAGTACCCTATAGGTTTTGATTTACTTGCGAGTATCAAAAAATGTCGCATAAATGGCCGTATTTTTTTATTGCGTTGACTTAGAAGTTTGATATTTTCAGAACTCTAAGAGACCATAGATCTACGTATTTGATATTAATTTCAGCTGGATACCTTCATGCGTTCCTGAGAAAAACGGTCTTGACAGACTGACAGACAGACAGACAGACAGACAGACGGACAAACAAGTGATCCTATAAGGGTTCCGTTTTTTCCTTTTGAGGTACGGAACCCTAAAAAACCGGTCAAGAGCGAGTATGACTCGCGCACCGAGGGTTCCGTTCCGATTTCTGAAAAAACTGTGCTATTTAGAGACATCGTTTTACTTTCCTGTAATATTTACATAAACTTCTACCACATAGAATCATTTCAGATATTTCTCTATATTATGCAAACTTCGGAGATAAGGGGGATCGGTATTTTTTTTTACATTTTTCATAAAAAGTCGAAAAATAAGCAGCCTAAAAAAATAAAACAAAATGTTTGAGAATGTGCAAACAGCGGTCTTTCTTATGATACCCCACATAGTAGCCCCACTTCGAAAATTTGAGACCAACTTTCAGGCCGTGTTACAAAAAAAAATTATATATTTTAATTTCTTTCTTATTTGCAAAGTAGTTGGGTAAACGTCATGTAAAACTGTTCCAAATTCACAGTTGATAGCATTAGTAGTTCTTGAGATATCCAGCTGTGACAGACAGACAGACCATAAGGGTTCCTTTTTATTATTTTGGTACGGAATCCTAATTACGCTAGGCCACTCGAATCGATTGTTAATCAAGTTTTAGTGAGGGCCGCGCCGAGTGTATATCTAGTGTCAAATGTTATGAGTAAAGTTTGACGGTTTTGTTGAAATCGAAAACAAGCGAGTAGTTATTGTACTAATCAGTAAACCTTATCTACATATTAGGGTCATTATCTGTACTATATTAAGGCCATTTGCTCTTACAATGATTATTATTAGGATTGCACAGTGGTACCGCCGCCGAACAAAGGCGGTCATAAATACTGAAAATCTTATTTAATGCTATTTTTTCGTGGGAAGTGGTTCAGGTAGCAATAAAAACTCATAATATATTAGTGTATATGTAAATTAATACATAATGATATATATTTGATAATTTGTTAACACGAAAAGAATAATAAAATAAATATCAAAATATTAAGTGTGCTTGTCCCCCGTTCTGGAGCGTTTTTGACAATAAATCAAAACTCTTCATGTTGGGGTGAGGTTGGGGTGTATTCTGTATGTGTCAAAAAGACACAATTATATAGATAAATGAAAAAATAAAAATAGAAATCAATAGACATTTTACTATATTAAGGCCATTTGCTCTTACAATGATTATTATTAGGATATTGATGTGATGATTACTTAAAATGTCCACTAAACGTCATTATTCATTAAGAGCCTATACTACCTCAAATGGCTGATCTATTGCTGAGCATGATGCTCCGTTATGTCGAAAATACTGTAGCATTAACTTTGAAATAAATACAGGGTGTAAGGGACAGCCCTCCGCAAACTAACAGGGTGCATTCAGCTCCTCATTTTGAATCATATTCCATCGGAAAATTTCTCAGGAAAATTTTAATTTTTTTAATAGTTTTTTCAGTTACATTTTCTTTATATAAATGGAAAAGTCATTGTGTGTTCGCAGCACTCCATTTATGTAAAAAAACAGCAAAGAAAAACCAGCAATGGATGTTGAAATACTCTAACGAACGACGCGTGAAATCAGCTGTTCACTTTCTGTCTAGCTACAGAGTTCATTGAACTCACCGCATACCTATTACCTACCCCTCCCAACGAGTAACAGACGCTCCAATTTGTGCACAAAAACTCAAACAAATCAGGTTTATTGGACTCCCATAACGTTCCTGAAATAATTTCATGTACCGGTCATCTTAGTATGATTTACTGAATTCACCCCATCAGTCTGCGGAGGGCTGTCCCTTACACCCAGTATATGGTAAAGTTGAGGATTAATGTTAAGTACTATGTTTGATGAAAAGACGATTCCATAAAATTTTCTCGATAGAAATACATGCTGAAGTTATCTCCAAACGGAACGATAAACCGCTGGTATTAAAAAAATACTTCAAATTAGATCATGAAACTTTGCATACTAACTGAACTAACTATAAAGCAGGTCTTATGTTTTTTTATTCAAATTACTTTTATTTTTACCGTAAAAAGCAATTACCTAAACTATCGACCCCCAGCACCGCACTCAGTCCGCGAGCAATACCGTGCCAGCGAGATAAAAAGCTGATGTAGGCTCTTAATAACCCTTACCTACCGTTTTTAGATCGCAATATTGAAGCGAGCTTTCAAACTGTCACTAAGTATGCTGTCGGAGACAAAACGTAACACCGCCCACCACTACGACCACGGGACAGCAGCGAGCGGGGAACGGGGGACGAGGTGCCGGTAGCCGCGGAGCTGCAGCGGCATTTACTTTCGAAAACCACGGAGCCAGAGGCGCGCGTTCTTATGTCCAATATACGACCATACATACTGATACAGTCCGCCATTTTATTTAAAACACCTCTCAGGATCACCAACAATGCAGTTGAGTTTAGAGTAGATCGTGTTTCATTCAAGAAAATATTACTTAAGTAATTAAATATATTTTAACTGTATTTAAATATTGCCAGTATTTTGGGTTCTACAAGAGGTGCATTTCTCGTACAAAATTATAACCCTTAAAATAATTTTTCAATACACTTCCTCGAAAACTGGTTCATATCGCACTACGATTAGGTTCACAATGCAATGTATGCACGCGTGCGATTTTTCATTTTCCCACCCGTGTGCGGGAATAAAAATTGCCACAGATAACTTATAAGTATACTTAGTCCAAATTGGTTCAATGCCAGTATTCACAACTCTCTATTCGGAGGTGAAGTTTTTTTTTTTTTAATCTCGGCAAAGAGGTAAGCGTCTTTAAGGCGTTAATATTTTTTGAATAATAGGTCTTTACCTATGAAATTGCCGTTTTGTATGAAAAAATTTAAACGATTTTTTTTCATGTATTTTTTATTTGTATTAATCGAAGTAATCACCCATGCAATCAATGCATCTTTGCCAACGCAGTGACAGTTTATTGATGCCCTTCTTAAAGAAATCAGCTGGTCGGGAGGCAACAAATTCTTCAAAGGCATTTTGTACTGCCTCTCGGGTATTGAATTTTTTTCCCGCCAAGAAGTTATCCAAATTCTGGAAAAAGTAGTAGTCTGTAGGCGCAAGGTCTGGTGAGTAGGGCGGATGACGGAGAGCTTCCAACCCCAGTTCTTGCAACTTGGAGACCGTCTGCTGTGCAGTATGAGGTCGCGCGTTGTCGTGCAGGAGCAGCGGAGATGAGCGATTGACCAATGCTGGTTGGAGATGTGCCAGCTTCTCCATCATTGTGTTCAGTTCTTCACAGTACACATCTGCAGTAATGCTCACCCCGTTTGGTAAGAAGCTGTGATGAATCGCACCGGCGCTAGACCACCAAACAGTGACCATCACTTTTCTAGGGGTAAGTTTTCGTTTAGGGCATTGTTTAGGTGCTGAACCAGGATCCAACCAACTTGCTGAGCACTTGCGGTTATCAAACAGAATCCATTTTTCATCGCAGGTAACAATGCGGTTCAAGATTCCTTCATTTGTGTGTCTGTTGAGCAGTGCAAGGCACGTCTCGACGCGTACTTCGCGCTGGCGATCATTGAGTTGGTGGGGCACCCATTTGTCAAGCTTTTTTACCTTGCCAATTTGACGCAAATGGACCAATATTGTTTTGACGATAACGTCGAAAGCTGCTGCTAATTCTGCCGTAGATTGTGTATCATCAGCTTCCACAATCGCCTTTAATTCGTAACTGTCGACCAAAGTCTTCGGACGACCGCGAGGTTCATTTTTCAGGTCAAAATTTCCAGAACGGAAGCGAGCAAACCAATAACAGGTGGTGCGTTGGTTTGTAGTGTTAGCTCCGTAAACGTCGTTGATGTTGCGTGCCGCTTGTGCCGCGTTGCTGCCACGACGGTACTCATATTCCATAATTACTCGAATTTTTAACGTATCCATGATGACGAAAAAGATTGAAATGCGATGAAAATGTAACACTAATCAATAAACAAATGACTACTTTTGGAAAAAAAAATCCATGTTTTTAAAATAAAATTAATTTGAAATTAGAATTCTTAGCCAAACAAAAATTATTTTGATTTGAAATGGCCAGTACTGCAGAACGGCAATTTCATAGGTAAAGACCTAATATTTGAATAATGTTTCTATATAGAATATTATCAAAAACCATGATTATTACAATAAAAAAAACGTTTATAAACAAATTAACATTTATTTGTGTTTTAAACTCAAAAATATTCGAATTTTCTATTTTTCATATTAGGCTGTTTATCGGCTTTATACCTTTGCTTCTCATTCAACCTGGCGGAAGCAAAGCGCGGAAAAAAAAGAAAATTTAAATCATAGTTTCCTAATACCTACTTCATGACAAAAATGTTTTCCGTTATTTTATTTTATTTCTTCAAAAGTGTATTGAAAAACGTTGTTTGATACACGTGGACCTTTGTTATTGCAGTTCTCGGCTCAAAAACAACCTCACCTACGGCTCGGGTGTTAATTCCGCCTCGAATGCAATAACAAACGTTCTCCACTTGTATCAAAATGTACTATTTTCACTCATCTTGTTCTGCAGACTCAGAATAGTAGCGCAACTCATCACTCTTCCGCAAGTGTCTGGAACGTTCAAGAGCAATAATTGCATGCCTTATCTAAAGCACGTTCAAGTTTTTTGACATTCAAGAGTTGAGCTAATGTTAACCTACTGTTATCGCAAGCGCGGCAGAGTTGTTATCGTAGGTATTTATTTATTCATAGTTTCTAATACTTATTGTAAACAATGACGAAATTATTTCGTCTTAAGGGGGATGCGCTGTGGTAGCCCGAGAAATTCAATTTTTTTTGTTTTTTTTGCAATTTGCAGGTCCGTGTCTTGATCGAAATATGATACGCGGCAATAAAACATATGTATAACAAAACAACAACATACAAACAAACAAACATATGTATAAATAAACAAGTTTTATTGTCTCGTATCATATTTTGATCAAGATAAAGGGTATTTCAACAAGAACTTTGTTTTTCAATTGGGGCAACACCAAGAACGTGATAGTTTTGACATTTAGTTTTTGGCGTTATTCGTAGTAGGTGCTTTGGAAATTATTGCAAGAATTCAATTTCGCTCGAAAATCGCATTAAAATAATTCAAATCCACTATGAAAATGGTCGTTCTGTTAAAGTTACATTTCGTAAAATTCGTGATATTTTCGGACAACATAATCGTCCTTCTGAGACCACTAAATTTTGGCCTATTATTGATGACATGGATATCACTGAAATGTGGTTTCAACAGGACGGTGCCACATGTCACTCAGCCAATGAAACGATTAATTTATTGCAAACCAAATTTCCCGATCGCAAAATTAGAAATTTTGATTAAAGAAGCAACATCTGTCAGCGTGATCGTGGTGGACATTTGCCACATATCATTTTTAGGGTTCCGTACCTCAAAAGGAAAAAAAGGAACCCTTATAGGATCACTTCGTTGTCCGTCTGTCTGTATGTCTGTCTTTCTGTCTGTCTGTCTGTCTGTCTGTCTGTCTGTCTGTCTGTCTGTCTGTCTGTCCGTCAAGACCCTTTTTCTCAGGAACGCGTGGAGGTAGTTATCAAGTTGAAATTAATACCAAATACGTAAGTCTACGGTTTTTTGGAGTTGTAAAAAAATCAAGCTTCTAAGTAAACGCAATAAAAAAATACGGCCGTTTATGCGATATATTTTGATACTCGCTAGTAAATCAAAACCTATAGGGTACTTCCCGTTGACCTAGAACCATGAAACTTGGCAAGAAACAAGGTCTTACAGCTCAAGTAATGAAAAAAGTCCGACAATTGGTAATTTGTAATTTTATCACATAAAAAAATACTTTCAAGTATGTCATCTGTCAAGGCCCTTTTTCTCAGGAACGCGTGGAGGTATCAAGTTGAAACTAATATTAAATACGTAAGTCCATGATCCTTTAGAGCTCAAAGAAAATCAAGCTTCTAAATCAACGCATTAAAAAAAAAAACAACCGACTTCCAAAACAACGCTACAAAGTGAAAAATAACTTTAATTACGGAAGTCGGTGTCTTTGGCTCTGTATTTTAGTTTTTTGCCACCGACTTCCGAAATTAAAGTTATTTTTCACTTTGTAGCGTTTTTTTGGAAGTCGGTTGATTTTTTTTTGTAAAAAAGTTTTTTTTCACTTTTCAGTGGTCCAGTTTGTAATTTATCTAAGTTACAATAGCCTAATGTCAACTGCTCATCATCTTTTACAAAATATTGTTTTTCCCAATACAAGGACGTTAATTGTTGAGGAGTTCTCCTACTTAAAGTTGATGCGCCAGGGTAGCCCGCGAAATTCAAAATTTCTTACGTTTTTTGCTATTTGTGGGTCAGTGTGAGCTTGTATGTTGATTAAAATATGATTCGCGGCCGTAGCTAATATAGCTTTACAGAATTATAATCATTAGAATCAGCAATACAGCTCCATAAGTTAGCATTTACCTCAAACCTCATGATTTCATGAAATCGCTAGATTTTAGATAAATGCTAACTTATGGAGTTGTATTGCTGATTCTAATAATTATAATTCTGTAAAGCCATATGAGCTACGGCTGCGAATCGTATTTTAATCAACATACAAGCTCACACTGACCTACAAATTGCAAAAAACGTAAGAAATTTTGAATTTCGCGGGCTACCCTGGCGCATCAACCTTAAGTACCAGGAGAACTGGAACTGATGGTGAAGTCACCATCAACTCCACTTCACGAGCATAAATTGCTTAGCAACCATATTAAAGTAATCGAATCGCAACCCAAGTGAAATACGTATTTTGAGTAGTTCTGAAGAACATCTGTGGTCTTCCTCATCAGTTTTACTTCACTAAATGGTGCTTTCCGGGAGCAAATGCACAAGTTACTATAAAAAATACTCAAATCGCTATAGGTGTGCCTATAAAATTTGAGGGTTTCCCTCGATTTCCATGGGATTCCCTCATCAAATTCTAACTTGGTGACAATGGGACTGCCGCGAAAGCACACTCTTTCAAACAAAAAAAGAATTTTTTAAATCTGTCCACAATTGACGGAGAAATCGGTGTACATACATAAAAAAATATAATAGGTCTTTTCCTATGAAATTGCCGTTTTGTATGAAAAAATTTAAACGAATTTTTTTCATGTATTTTTTATTTGTATTAATCGAAGTAATCACCCATGCAATCAATGCATCCTTGCCAACGCAGTGGCAGTTCATTGATGCCCTTCTAAAAGAAATCAGCTGGTCGGGAGGCAACAAATTCTTCAAAGGCATTTTGTACTGCCTCTCGGGTATTGAATTTTTTTCCCGCCAAGAAGTTATCCAAATTCTGGAAAAAGTAGTAGTCTGTAGGCGCAAGGTCTGGTGAGTAGGGCGGATGACGGAGAGCTTCCAACCCCAGTTCTTGCAACTTGGAGACCGTCTGCTGTGCAGTATGAGGTCGCGCGTTGTCGTGCAGGAGCAGCGGAGACGAGCGATTGACCAATGCTGGTTGGAGATGTGCCAGCTTCTCCATCATTGTGTTCAGTTCTTCACAGTACACATCTGCAGTAATGCTCACCCCGTTTGGTAAGAAGCTGTGATGAATCACAACGGCGCTAGACCACCAAACAGTGACCATCACTTTTCTAGGGGTAAGTTTTCGTTTAGGGCATTGTTTAGGTGCTGAACCAGGATCCAACCAACTTGCTGAGCGCTTGCGGTTATCAAACAGAATCCATTTTTCATCGCAGGTAACAATGCGGTTCAAAATTCCTTCATTTGTGTGTCTGTTGAGCAGTGCAAGGCACGTCTCGACGCGTACTTCGCGCTGGCGATCATTGAGTTCGTGGGGCACCCATTTGTCAAGCTTTTTTACCTTGCCAATTTGACGCAAATGGACCAATATTGTTTTGACGCTAACGTCGAAAGCTGCTGCTAATTCAGCCGTAGATTGTGTATCATCAGCTTCCACAATCGCCTTTAATTCGTAATTGTCGACCAAAGTCTTCGGACGACCGCGAGGTTCATTTTTCAGGTCGAAATTTCCAGAACGGAAGCGAGCAAACCAATAACAGGTGGTGCGTTGGTATGTAGTGTTAGGTCCGTAAACGTCGTTGATGTTGCGTGCCGCTTGTGCCGCGTTGCTGCCACGACGGTACTCATATTCCATAATTACTCGAATTTTTAACGTATCCATGATGACGAAAAAGATTGAAATGCGATGAAAATGTAACACTAATCAATAAACAAATGACTACTTTTGGAAAAAAAAATCCATGTTTTTAAAATAAAATTAATTTGAAATTAGAATTCTTAGCCAAACAAAAATTATTTTGATTTGAAATGGCCAGTACTGCAGAACGGCAATTTCATAGGTAAAGACCTAATATATAAACGCGACGAATTGATAACTTCCTCCTTTTTGTTTTTGAAAAGTCGGTTAAGAAATAGCTTTTACTTTTTTTTCTGGCAAAATGTGGGTGTATAGGTACACCTCTGCCCAAGCCTTCGGGGAAACAAGGCGTGATGTTATTTTTTAACCGACTTTTCAAAAACAAAAAGGAGGAGGTTACAAGAACAATTACCATTACTGGCTGCTAACGTTACAAGAACAATTACCATTACTGGCTGCTAACGTTACAAGAACAATTACCATTACTGGCTGCTAACGTTACAAGAACAATTACCATTACTGGCTGCTAACGTTACAAGAACAATTACCATTACTGGCTGCTAACGTTACAAGAACAATTACCATTACTGGCTGCTAACGTTACAAGAACAATTACCATTACTGGCTGCTAACGTTACAAGAACAATTACCATTACTGGCTGCTAACGTTACAAGAACAATTACCATTACTGGCTGCTAACGTTACAAGAACAATTAGCATTAAATTAATTTTTTTAAGTGATTTTGTGTTATACAACGTGTTGTTTTGTATCCTCGTCAAATTTCAGGGTGTGATACAGAACATCAAACCGAACAATTTTCTCCATGGGACCAACATCGTAATCGCGAAAAAATTTTCAACTGTCCCATAGAAAACTTCAATACCTACTCGACGCAATGGTATGGGACGGCTGATTATTTTTTGGCGATTACGATGTTGGTGCCATGGAAAAAGTTGTTCGGAATGATGGTCTTACCAGACCCTTAAATTTGACGAGGGTGCAAAACGAAACGTTGTATAGGTATCGTTGTTATTTTGGTTTTTATCATTAATTGACATGAATTTTGGGGATTTTTTTTACTGAATCTAAACACCCTATTTAAACAGTAATTTTAGACGACTATAATATTAGTTATGTTTTTTTTATATATTGAGTTTAAAAATTTATATCTCGATATCTTTATATCGAGATACAAATTTAAGGAAACTTTCCTATTTAAAACACTTACTAAGGTAAATGTTAAAAGTTGTTAAAATATAATTTAGAGTTATATTGAAATTCAAGCCCGTGCCATGACAATGTAAGTTAAATCATTATTTTAATTTATAGCTGATGTTTTAAATATCTAAATCAATGTAAAATCATTTATCAAAACAAATGTTATCATGATCTAAAGTGCTCAATTATACCGGATGACTTTTTTTAGTGTTTTGAAAAAAATAGGGTATATTGGGTGAACGGAGTAGAAGCCTATGTATGGCATGGCTTTTTTTAAATACCTAGCTTAGACAGAAAAAAATGTATAAGTATCAATAAATACCTACTACAAATTCCATGTAAACTTTTCATATTAGAAGAATACAAAAAGAAATTTTGAAAAAAAATATATAAATCGTTTAAAAAAATATATCGAAATTCAAACCATTTATTATGATATAAATTTTGTTTTTTTTTTTTTGAAAAAAAAAACGCGAGTAGAAGCGTTTTTTTTTTTTCAAAAAAAAAAAAACAAAATTTATATCATAATAAATGGTTATTACAGCCTATTTTTTTCAAGACACTAAAAAAAGTCATCAAGTATAATAAGTCAAATACCATAAATGTTCCTGTTGTTAATAATGACGGTATATTTTTCTTATGAATTCCTATAGAACATTTGAAAACTTGTAATTTTATCATCGTTCTCCTGCCCTTATCCCAATCTATTTGGGGTCGGTGCAACAATATGTCCCATTTTTCCATACTTCTATATTAAGCTGACCGTCCACTTGTCCGCAACGCACGCACGGTACGCAACGAATTTTGGTTTGATTGTACGAAGGAATGAAAATGCGGGTGGTACCAGTAGTGGACTCAGTGCTTTATGAATTCATACAAAGCAAACCGAAATCCGTTGCGTGCCGTGCGTTGCGGCCGGCGCGGGCCAGTGGACGCTCAGCTTTAGTCGTCATCTCGGTAGTCAACCCCTTGCAATTGTATAATGACTTAAATACTCATTAGAATTAAGATCAATACTTTTAAATATTGGCCGTTGGCGTTGCCGAGCGGTTTAAGGCGTACTTATGCCTTAAGGTGATTGCGCTGTGGTAGACCGCGAAATTCAAATTTTCATGGTTTTTTGCAATTTGCAAGTCAGTGTAAGGTTGCATATTGATCAAAATATGATTCGCGACAGTAAGAAATATGTAATTACATAAATTATCAATATATCTGTCTAACTTGGATTTGCTCCAGATTCATCTGATTTCCGAATTCATATTTCTTGTCACGAATTACTTACAAGAATTCAAGATACAACCTTACACTTTTTTTTTTTTTTTTTTTTTTTGAGGGTGGGAAATCATCAAATAACTTCTCCCGCTCTGGGTGGAGCGGAAGGGCGTGTCAGACTTTTACTGACTAAAACCCACCCGTGTTCCTTCAGTTGCCTATGCCAGGGCCGCGGTATCTTCTTCAAACTACCCGCGACCCCAGCGGCGTCGGCCCTATTGGACCCCATCACTTGCTGACATCTCTTTGAGGCGCGCGTGGAACACAACGTGCCGTCGACTTGGGCCTGGTCCTTGCCGGACGGCGAGCTACCCGCTACTCACCGTCCGCAGGCCCGCGCCTACGGTGGCCGGAAATCGCCTCGCAATTCCCGCCGCCCAGGGCGTCTCCTGCAGCGACTGAGGGCGTGAGGCTGCCTCTCCCTCACGCGTTCCGCCTCCTCTTTCGCGAGCATCACTGCTTCGCAGAAGGAGGTGACGGCCTCCCATGCACTCTCGCTCCGCACCATGGCCTGAACCAGGCTCGGACGCGAGAGATCGCCGCCGCCGATCGCCTCCGTGAGAACACGGCGGTGCTCTGCCCAAGCCGGGCAGACCTCCACTGTATGCTCCACCGTGTCCTCCGGGCGATCCACACAATGGTGACACCCGGGCGTTTCCTCCCGCCTTATGCGAAACAGGAACCTCCCGAAACAGCCGTGTCCGGTGAGGACCTGCGTCAGGCGGAAGGTGAGGACGCCGTGGTGCCGCTCTAACCACTCCTCAAAGAGGGGACTTATCGCCGCAATTGTGGCGTGCCCAGCGCTGGGTTGCGACAGTCGCGCTCTCCATGTCGCCATGAGATCCCGCCGGAGCTCTGTCCACTGTACCGTGATTTCTTGTGGCAGCGGAGTTACGCCCCGGCGTTTCGCCTCCTCGCGCCACTCCCACACGTGCGCGAGGACCTTTGCCTCCAGATCCCACGGCGGTAATCCGGCAAGGAGGCTCGCCGCATACAACCTTACACGTTAGTGTAAGGTTGTACGCGGTTCAAATTTGAATTTCACGGGCTACCACAGCGGATCAATACATCCTGTATTGACTGAGGTTTTCTGTGCTTTCCCTCAGCCTTCAACAAATGTGATACAGCATAGGATAAGTCGGGCACAGCCGCAGTAAGGGATTACCGGGTTTAGGAGATGCTGAGAGGCTAAATGTAGGCTTAGAAATGTTTATCTTAGTCGGGTATATATGTACTAATTAAACAATAAACCTTGTTTTTAATGCAATTGATGTTTAATTTAGTTTTTAAATCCAAATTTCACATTTGTCTTCTGAAAATGTCGTGATAAATCTGTCGTGTTTCCTTTTTATTTAAATCTAAAACAAATAAACACTGATTAGTTATTTTATCTGTAGATATTTTGTTATTTCGTGGACACTTTTATTGCTTTGTACTCTGGAACTAAGTATAAAAATAATACAAAGAAAGCCGATAAGCATCAATTAGCAGACCCAAAGCTTCACGTTTGAGGTGTACAATTATTCAAATTCTTAAGATCAACAAACACCTTCGTTTGTGGAAGTGAGTAAGACCACGGTAAATATATGGACAGTAAGGAAACCACGTTCAAACGGCCGAAAATTCACACTCACACAGACGCGTGCATTGTCGTCATTTGTGTTAAAATGTAAATCCAAGATGGTGGCTGCTAAAACCATGAAAACGATACACATATTGAAATTTTTTTAAATTTTTGCAGCCACCGACTTGTATTTACATTTTAACGTCGCTATCGGCTTTAGCACCTTCGAAAACTATGAAAACGACACCCATAACGAAAAATTTGTCAATTTTCGCAGCCGCCATCTTCAATTTATATTTTGACCAAAGAAGAAAGTCGCCTGGAGGGTGCATAATATTGAACGCTTTTTCGCATAACGATTTCTACCAGTCAACTCCGACTGCAGGCCGTGTTAAAGAACTTCGTTTCAATTTTACAAACATTAAGAGTGACAACCGTAACGCTCCAATGGAGCGAAGGTAATTATTTCAACAAATAGGCCTAGTTTGCCTACTGACCATATATTTACTGTGGTAATACTGTTTCTACATGCCTTGATTTTAAGCTCATGGACAAACATTTTACGAATCAAGGTCCGATAACAGTACTTTAATTAGTTTGTTGGTTTGATAACGTAACCTCAAATGATAATGGAATAATATCATCGTATTACTTCATCAATACGCATGTGACTACACATTATTAATACTCCAATCTAACTACATTTGTTTCGACAAAGCATGCCCCATGCTTTGTCCCTATACTATTAATTGATAAAAGTCGTTTTTAACCGACATCAAAAAACGGAGAAGGTGCTCAATTCGGTTGTATTTTTTTAAATGTTTGCCGTCATTTGTAAACCAATTTGGATTTTTTTTTATTTGAAAGGATTTCCTTCTAGATTGGTCCCATTTTTTATCAAAAACCAGATAAGTATGATGGGATCCATGAGGAATTGAGGTAACTCCTCAAATATTATAGGAATACCTAGATATAGTGATTTTGGTATTTTCATCAACAAATCAAGCGTTTGCATTCAGAAAGTATGATCTGGTGAAGTGGAAGTGATGTAGAAAACCACAGATGGCCACGGGAAATCCTCGACGATTTCTCGGGTGGCGATAAGATATCTCGATTGAGATAGTTGAGCGACTATGACGAAGCTTTAAGTAAATGGTTCTGATGAAAATGGTACCATCGAACCGACCTGCCGGAAGGTAGGCGTTGGAACTCAGTAATAAAACAATGTAACCTAGCCGTGAGGGGCTCGTGGCTAAGTAATAACAGCCGTACGGGTCGATCCATCGGGTTAAGCTACGCTTGCTGGGGTTGGTCCGTGGATGGGTGACCATCTTTACATAGCGAGACTCCGTGCCTCGGAAAGCACGTTAAGCCGTTGGTCCCGGCTGTCATTCGTGGATGTTTGACAGTCGTTACGGGTCGTCAGAAGCCCGAAAGTCTGACAACCCCAAGGGGTATCGTATTACCCAGTTACGGGGTTGTCTGATAGGCAGTCGCCCTTTTAAAATACTGGTATTCAGCTGCATCCGGTTAGACTGGAAGCCGACCCCAACGTGGTTGGGAAAAGGCTGGGCAGATTGAACCTAGCCGTGTTTGGGCTTATTGGAAATTGTCATGAGGTGTACCAGTGGCGTAACTATACCGTTCGAGGCCCGTGGCAAATTCATCGGTTTTTTTACTAAATGTGTAATAATAAATGTTGGAAGTTGGGATTCTCCTCTGACCGGGGGCCCCTTCCGGCTGGGGGCCCGTGGCATTTTGCCGACTTGCCACCCTGTAGTTACGCCACTGAGGTGTACTCTGGCTATAAATGATTTTAATGGTATATAAATGCCGCTTCAAATTGCGCTACTTGAGTTGTATGTTATGTATAGCCTAGTTGTTCAAATTGCGCTACTTGAGTTGTATGTTATATATAGCCTAGGTGTTCAAATTGCGCTACTTGAGTTATACCTATGTTGTGTATAGCCTAGTTGTTCAAATTGCGCTACTTGAGTTGTATGTTATATATAGCCTAGGTGTTCAAATTGCGCTACTTGAGTTATACCTATGTTGTGTATAGCCTAGTTGTTCAAATTGCGCTACTTGAGTTGTATGTTATATATAGCCTAGGTGTTCAAATTGCGCTACTTGAGTTATACCTATGTTGTGTATAGCCTAGTTGTTCAAATTGCGCTACTTGAGTTGTATGTTATATATAGCCTAGGTGTTCAAATTGCGCTACTTGAGTTATACCTATGTTGTGTATAGCCTAGTTGTTCAAATTGCGCTACTTGAGTTGTATGTTATATATAGCCTAGGTGTTCAAATTGCGCTACTTGAGTTATACCTATGTTGTGTATAGCCTAGTTGTTCAAATTGCGCTACTTGAGTTGTATGTTATATATAGCCTAGGTGTTCAAATTGCGCTACTTGAGTTATACCTATGTTGTGTATAGCCTAGTTGTTCAAATTGCGCTACTTGAGTTGTATGTTATATATAGCCTAGGTGTTCAAATTGCGCTACTTGAGTTATACCTATGTTGTGTATAGCCTAGTTGTTCAAATTGCGCTACTTGAGTTGTATGTTATATATAGCCTAGGTGTTCAAATTGCGCTACTTGAGTTGTACCTATGTTATGTATAGCCTAGTTATAGAACTACGCCTTCCAAACTTCTGACACGACTTAGCGTGACGTATAATTGCCTTTATTACAAAGTTTTTATTGAAATGGTACTTACCTATACTTCTGAGATGGTCGCATATTATCTTCAAGTTCTGATGAGTGGCTCTTGATAAATAAATAGCTTCAATAATTTAATTGTATTTTCCCCATTTATTTAGTATATGTGGATGATGCTCTAATTTATTTTGCAGAGTGGTATTCAGATTTGTTTGGTAGGCACCACTAAAAAGTGAAAGAAAAAAAATTTTGCAAAAAAAAAAAAAAAACAACTCCCAAAAAAACACTACAAAATGAAAAATAACTTTAATTCATTTTGGAAGTCGGTGGCAAAAAACGAAACTAATAAAAAACCAAAGACACACGAAATTAATTAAAGTTATTTTACACTTTGTAGTGTTTTTTTTGGGAGTCGGTTGATTTTTTTTTTGTAAAAAGTTTTATTTTCTATAATTTTTACTTTTCCGGAACGCGGTATAGTTTGAAAATGGGTAGGAATTCGAAAAAGTAGGTACAAAAGATAAAAGTTGTAAAAAATTTAGATATTTGTTCTCTACGACGACACACCGTTTTAAAGATTTTAGCGAAAACTCAAAAGTGGGAACTTTTATCCCCCACTCCTGCTCACCTCCTAGACGCGGGACTTTTAGTATGTTTACTCCCTAAGCACCATGAACAACTTTCTGAAGAAATCGCTTACGTCCCAGCTCACGCACTCTACACCCCCTTTTGGGTTATTCGTTGAGTGGACTATTGTTTGTAGATTTGTTTTGTAATCAAATATCAATAAACATACATATAGTCCTAGTACCTAGTACCTGGTCATAACCCTCCCTATTCAAAATATAAAAAAAAATAACCGCCTAAAATACAATTTTCTCTAATAGTCAACAAATTAAAGTGAAATAATTATTATACTAACACGTGTTCGGGAATAAAAATTGCCACAGATATTTTTTTTTAAATCTCGGCAAAGAGATATGCATCTTTACGGCTTTAATATTTTTTGAATACTTAAATAATGTTTATAAATAGAATATCATCAAAAACCATGATTATTACAATAAAAAAAACGTTTGTGAACAAATTAACATTTATTTGTGTTCTAAACTCAAAAATATTTGAATTTTCTATATTTCGTATTAGGCTGTTTACCGGCTTTATACCTTTGCTTCTCCTTCAACCTGGCGAAAGCAAAGCGCGGAAAAAAATGAAAATTAAAATCATAGTTTCCTAGTAATTCATGTCAAAAATATTTTTCGTTATATTATTTTATTTCTTCAAAAGTGTATTGAAAAACGTCGTTTGATACACGTGGACATTTGTTATTGCAGTTCTCGGCTCAAAACAACCTCGCCGACGCGACGGCTCGGGTGTTAATTCCGCCTCAAATTCAATAACAAACATTCTCCATTTGTATCAAAATGTAGGTACTATTTCTTTTTCCTAAATGTCATAATCTGTTTTTATCATTCATAATTTATTTTCTCTATTTTTATTTTTATCCATATAATTATAATAATCTTATTTCAGCTCGTGGCTAAGTAATAACAGCCGCACGGATCGATCCATCAGGTTAAGCTACGCTTGCCGGGTTGGTCAGTGGATGGGTGACAAGATGATTATATATCATTTGAGGTCGGTACTTGCCCATGGTCCCCCAGTCTAGTTCCCCTTGGAATAAAAATATTTGTTCGTGGTACCCCAAGGGGGGCTAGACTGGGGGACCACGGGCAAGTACCGTTTGAGGTTACGTTATCAAACTAACCTGTAATCGGACCTCGGTTCGTAAATGTTTGTCCATGAGCTTAAAATCAAGACATGCAGAAACAATATTACTAGAATAGAAGTTAAAATGTCTCGGAGCTCGTGGTTAAAGCCTCGTCCCCACTAGGAACATTTGTCGAGCGACATGTGATGAAGTTGAATATGTAATAATGTAATATAACATAATAATAATAATAATAACTATGCTTATTATGAAGTTAGAATATAAGTTTAATAATTTAATAATGTTAGTTAATTTAATTTAACACATTAGACTTACACATGTCGCTCGACAAATATTCCTAGTGGGGACGAGGCTTTAGTAATAACAGTCGCACGGGTCGATTCATCAGGTTAAGCTGCGCTTGTCGGGGTTGGTCCGTGGATGGATGACCATCTTTACATACCGAGGCTCCTCCGTGCCACGGAAAGCACGTTAAGCCGTTGGTACCGGCTGTCATTCGTGGATCTTTGACAGTCGTTACGGGTCGTCAGAAGCCCGAAAGTCTGACAACCAGTCTTACCAAGGGGTATCGTACTACCCAGTTACTGGGTTGTGGAGGTCTCATAGGCAGTCGCTCCATGTAAAATATTGGTATTCAGCTGCATCCGGTTAGACTGGAAGCCAACCCCAACATAATTGGGAAAAGGCTAGGCAGATAATGAGAAGTTAAAATGTCACTCCAACACGGCGGCAGCGAAAACTATAAAATTTTTCATCATAGGTATCGTTTTCATGGTTTTAGCAACCACCATCTTGGATTCACGTTTTAACACAAATGACGACAATGCGCGCGTCTGTGTGAGTGTGTCATTTCGGCCGTTTGAACATAGTTTCCTTAGTGTCTAAACACACTATGCCGAAGTTACGCGACCGAAGTTCCGCGGCTGATGTTACGTTCTGACGTGTTCGGCTGATATGACACACTATAAGTGTGTTACACCACCACTTTCCCTTACGCGGCGGAAATTCAGTTGCAGAACTTCAGTGTCTTGAACCCCCCCCCCAGGCCCCTGCCCGGATCTTCTTCGGCAATCGAACTGACCTTCGGTCGCGTATAATGTGTGCTCTACTGAATACGTTGCCGCCAAATTGCCGCTGAACCTACGCCCGACCGAAGTTCGGCTGTACGCTAGAACGCAACGTAATTTCGGCATAGTGTGTCGTCAGTAATTCAAATAGCATTGCAGGCGTAATCATGCCGAACTTTGGTCGCGTAACTTCGGCATAGTGTGTTTAGACACTTACGGTCCATATAGGTATTTACCGTGGCACTCACTTTCACAAATGAAGGTGTTTGTTGATCTATGAATTTGAATAATTGTACACCTTAAACGCGAAGCTTTGGGTCTGCTAATTGACGCTTATCAGCTTTCTTTGTATTATGTATTATTGGATACTTAGTTCCAGAGTACAAAACAATAAAAGTGTCCACGAAATAACAATATATCTACAGACAAAATAACTGATCAAAATATGTAGTGTTTATTTGTGTTAGATATAAAAACTAAATGAAACATCAATTGTATTAAAACAAGGTTTATTGTTTAATCAGTACATAAACCAGACTAAGATAAACATTTCTAAGCCTACATTTAGCCTCTCAGCATCTCCTAAACCTGTTAATCCCTTACTGCGGCTGTGCCCGACTTATCCTATGCTGTATCACATTTGTTGAAGGCTGAGGGAAAGCACAGAAAACCTCAGTCAATACAGGCTGTATTGATCCGCTGTGGTAGCCCGCGAAATTCATTTGGGTTAGGTTTTCTTGCGATTTTCTTCTCTTGTACCTAAGTCAGTAATTCGTGGCAAGAAATATGATTTCGGAGAAAATCTAAGTTAGACAAATGTTTGATAATTTATGTATCTAAATACATATTTCTTACTGTCGCGAATCATATTTTGATCAATATGCAACCTTACAATGACTTGCAAATTGCAAAAAAACGCAAGAAAATTTTAATTTCGCGGTCTACCACAGCGCAATCACCTTAAGGCATACGCCTTAACCCCCTTAGCAACGCCAACGGCCAATATTTAAAAGTATTGATCGTAATTCTAATGAGTATTTAAGTCATTATACAATTGCAAGGGGTTGACTACCGAGATGACGACTAAAGGTGACCGTCCACTGGCCCGCGCCAGCCGCAACGCACGGAACGCAACGGATTTCGGTTTGCTTTGTATGAATTCATAAAGCACTGCGTCCACTACCGGTACCGCCCGCATTTTCATTCCTTCGTACAATCAAACCAAAATCCGTTGCGTACCGTGCGTGCGTTGCGGACAAGTGGACGGTCAGCTTAATATAGAAGTATGGAAAAATGGGACATATTGTTGCACCGACCCCAAATAGATTGGGCTAAGGGCAGGAGAATGATGATACAATTACAAGTTTTCAAATGATCTATAGGAATTCATAAGAAAAATGTTCTGTCATTATTAACAACAGGTACATTTATGGTACTCGACTTATACTGCAAGACATACAACCAGAGATAGAACCAGTCCCAAGGGGTATCGTATTACCCAGTATCTGGGTTGTGGAGGTCAGATAGGTAGTCGCTCCATGTAAAATACTGGTATTCAGCTGCATCCGGTTAGACTGGAAGCCGACCCCAACATAGTTGGGAAAAGGCTAGGCAGATTGATTGACTTATAATGGATGACTTTTTTTACCGTCTTGAAAAAAATAAGCTATAATAGGTGAACGGTGAGGAGCTCGTGGCTAAGTAATAACAGCCGCACGGGTCGATCCGTCAGGTTAAGCTACGCTTGCCGGGGTTGGTCAGTGGATGGGTGACCATCTTTACATATCGAGATTCCTCCGTGCCTCGGAAAGCACGTTAAGCCGTTGGTCCCGGCTGTTATTCGTGGATCTTTGACAGTCGTTACGGGTCGTCAGAAGCCCGAAAGTCTGACAACCAGTCTTACCAAGGGGTATCGTATTACCCAGTTACTGGGTTGTGGAGGTCAGACAGGCAGTCGCTCCATGTAAAATACTGGTATTCAGCTGCATCCGGTTAGACTGGAAGCCGACCCCAACATAGTTGGGAAAAGGCTAGGCAGATTGATTGAGGTGAACGGAGTAGAAGCCTATGGTATACCTAAAGTATTAAAAAAAAAAAAAAAAACAAAACTCATATCATATAGGTTAATATGATTTGAATTTCGATATTTTTTTTAAACGTTTAATTTTTTTTTTTCAAAATTTCTGTTTGTATTCTTCTAATTGAAAAGTTAACATCGAATTTGTAGTATTTATTGATACTTAGATTTTTTTTTGTCTAAGTTATTAAAAAAAAACTAGGTATGCCTCTACTCCGTTATGCTTCTACTCCGTTCACCTAATACCCTATTTTTTTTAAGACGGTAAAAAAAGTCATCCGGTATAATTGAGCACTTCTGATCATGATAACATTTGTTTTGATAAATGAGTTTTGATAAAAAAATCATAACTAAGATTATAGAGGTCTAAAATGAATGTTTATAGGGTGTTTAGAATCGGAAATTAACTGTCAATTCTGAAAAAAATCAACAAATAACATAAACACAGTTAATACAATAGTAATCCCAAAATTGACATGATTAATGATAAAAACAAAAATAACAACGGTACATAAATAACACAAAATCACTTTCAAAAAATTAATTGAATGCTAATTGTTCTTGTAACGTTAGCAGCTATTGATTTTAATTTCCCTTATATTTGCCCAAACTTTATCTAAAACTTGAACTATACATATTTTAAATGGCTGACTTGCATCCAACTTACATCCTGAAGTGTAACTACTCTTTAGACAATGACTCGTACCAACTTTCAACTGAAGATTAAGCAATTTTCCAGCAACAACTTGCTGCGTCGCTTGTTCAATTTCAACCAGAATTAGCGCTTTCTCACCCTTGTGTTGCTTTCTTATTTCATCCATGGCGTCAGCAGCGGCTCTTTTCACGTTATCATCTTCAACCGATTTCTCTATTTCCCCACCTACTGACTGGGTGACGACTGGATATGCAAACTTTGCAATGACAACCACCAACACTATCAGCAGCAACTTAGTTTGAAACGCCATCTTGATAAGTTTCAATTATAGAATTAACACACACAAATTCTTATCAACTACTGTGCGATGTATCTTCAATGCGAGTTAAAACTCTAATGAATGTTGACTTAGAGGGACCCGGGGGTTATTTATATACGAGTGATTGACTTATTGAACTTTTTGCTTAGTTCTTCAAGAATAAGTATTATAAGCAATGACGAAACTATGATAGCAACTCTGCCGCGCGTGCGATAACAGCAGCTTACCTACACTATTATCAATTTTGACCGAATTGAGTTCATAAAATAAGGCGAAACTAAGTAATTTTGTAACCATCTTTTACAGTAACTATAGCATCTTTCTGATAGGAAAAAATACACAGTACTCTACAATACATATGAAGTGATTTCATGTGTCCTGAAATCTATTTTAGTTTCAGAACTAAGAAAAAAAACCTAAATCCAGGTCTATTTCGGTCTATTTTTTCGAGTTGTTGCCATATTACTCCTACAGTTTTCATTAAAAGTGTTCATAAATTTATACAGTTCTTTACAAGCTAATAAGGAATGATTTGTTGTAATTACTTTTTTTAGTTTAATTAACAGATTTTTTGTAAATCGATAATTACTTTATATTTTGCAAGCGTTGTGTCATCGCGCTTCTCTTTCTTTTCTATGCAGTCTGACAGTGACCGCGCTTTTTGCGACGGACAAGCCTTTAAACATAGATTTGGAATCAGCGCAATGAGCTGTACAATTTAATCTGACTGCCATTTAAATATCTAACGGGAACATTTGATTGTCAAAGAGGAAAACGAAAAAAAAAAAATGATCTTTATCTTTTTAGGGTTCCGTACCAAAATGGTAAAAAAGGAACCCTTATGGTGTGACTCAGTCTGTCTGTCTGTCTGTCTGTCACAGCTGGATATCTCAAGAACTACAAATGCTGTCAACTTGAAATTCGGAACAGTTTTAGATGACTTTTACCCAACTATTTTGCAAATAAGAAAGAAATAAAAATATTTATATTTTTTTTGCAACAGGGACTGAAAGCGGGTCTTAAAAATCAAAGTGAGGCTACTAGGGCATGTAAGGTATCATATGAAAGAGCGCTCTTTGCACATTCTCAGCCATTTTTTTTATTTTTTTAGCCCGCATAGTTTTCGAATTTTGATGAAAAATGTAAAAAAAAATACCGTTCCCCCCCCCCCCCTTATCTCCGAAGTTTGCAAAGCGAAAAATCTGAAATTATTCTATGTGATAGAAGTTTATGTAAAGATTACAGGAAAAATAAAACGATGTCTCTAAATAGCATAGTTTTTCAGAAATCATCAACAAAAATTACATCTAAATGATGGTACGGAACCCTCGGTGCGCGAGTCCGACTCGCTCTTGACCGGTTTTTTTTAACGGCATTAAGTCGATTTTATGATAAGTTTTCCTTAGCGTAACAACCAGTAACTATACTTGCGGCGAGTTTCTATTTATTTTTTATTTTTTTCATTTATTTATTCAACAACAATTTACATTGTGTCTGAATGTTTTACAAATTTTATATACCTACGCAAATAATTTAAATAATAACAAGTCAAAATAAAGAAGTTCATTTGTTCTGTATCAAGTGCTATATCATCTATCATGACTTGATTCTCTGCCGTACCTTGGTTTTATTTTTATGTTATGTGTGTTACCTTAAAACCTCTCTATGCCTGTACCTATATCCAGGGCGGGCATTTCCGATGTTTACCGACTAAAACAGGGTGTAAATGTAAATAGTGGCAATTTTTTAAGGGGTCATTGTATTGTACTCATCATTATGAACAATTTTTACTATGGGACCAAACCTGAAAACGCGAAAAAAAATCAGCTGTTCCCTACATTTTGACGAATTATGCGAACATAAATGTAGGTACTGAACAGCTGATTTATTTTTCGCGATTTCAGATTTGGTCCCATAGTAAAAGTTGTTCATAATGATGAGTACAATGACCCCTTGCACCCTGTATTGACTGTATATATACAGGATGAAATTTATAACATGCACCAAATCGAAATGGGAGATTGTACTCATCATTATGAACAACTTTTACTATGGGACCAAACCTGAAATCGCGAAAAAAAAATCAGCTGTTCAGTAGGTACATTTATCTACATCAAACTCGTCAAAATGTACTGAACAGTTGATTTTTTTTTCGCGACATCAGGGTTGGTCCCATAGTAAAAGTTGTTCATAATGATGAGTACAATCTCCCATTTCGATTTGGTGCACGTTATAAATTTCATACTGTATATTTATATTTGGGATCTCCAGCAAAGGATACACATCTAATACTTTGTATCATTTTCAGCTTCTACATTAATAAAAATCGGCCAAGTGCGTGTCGGGCCACGCGCAGTAATAGGGTTCCGTAGTGCATGCCGCCGCCCGTCGTGGTTATTCGAGCGTAAATATTATTAATTTAGAAATCATCACTATCACTACTTATTATAAAACAAAGTCGCTTCCCGCTGTCTGTCTGTCCCTATGTATGCTTAGATCTTTAAAACTACGCAACGGATTTTGATGCGGTTTTCTTTAGTAGATAGAGTGATTCAAGAGGAAGGTTTATAAGTATAATACATGCGCGGGCGAGGCCGCGGGCAGAAGCTAGTTATTAATAAGATTGTTAAGATTTTATTTTTGTATATTTTTCCATGGTTCATACCTACTACCTGTTACTAAACTTATATTAACTATCTGTTTTACACAACTAACAACGTTACTAAGTAATTTTTAATGGAATTTGTACGAATTTTTTACTGTTCAAAGTACATTTACAAGTTGGTTGACTATTACTCGTAAACTTGAAAAGCCTACTTACCTGTGATACTTTTCCTTTTAATTTCGTTATAGTTATATACTACTATCATAAATTTTTTTACCCATCCAAAACTAACCGTGTAGCTGGCAGGGGGGGGGGGGACACTTGACTCTAACAAAAATCAGCACTTTAAAGCTTAATATTTCAGAAACTGATCCCTAAATCGAAAAACTGTTTTCACAAACCCGCAATATTTTTAAAAGACCTATCCAACAACACCCCGCGCCATGGGGTAGACGAGAAAAAAAAAGCATCCCCACTTTACGTGTACAGAAGGTACCCTAAAAAAATTTTTTTTTTAATGATTTATTTTACCACTTTGTCGGCGTGATGAATAATATGAGCATGGCAAATTATAGCTTTCTAGGCCAAAGGAGTTAAGTAACCAGACACGCACACTACAAAACTATATCCTACTGTACGTACTGCTCACAATGACAGCCTCGCACACATCCCATTCATAGAGTGAGTGCGCTGACGTCTTTTAAATGATAGTGTAACATAATTTCGCAATGTAGGATAGTTGCTCTCGTGGCGCAACAGGTAAGCATTCAACCTACAGTGACAGAATGATCTAAGTTCGAGCCGCGAGTTTACTAAAATATTATTTTTGAGATTTTGTAATTTAAAATGAATATACTAACTGAATAAAGCGATATTCTGACCAGTTTGAGAATCTACCACAAGTTTCTCGCCTACTTAAAATTATTTCCCAGTTTAGAAGCTAACTACCCGCTTTAAAAATATATTCCTGCCTTTAATTGTGAACTTATGTAGTCAGTCTGCATTAGCAACTACACATTATACTCTTTCTTTTGCACTTGAAGTTTGTGATTGTGATATATTGATTAATTTAGACCATGCATCATTTAACAAGATTTCAAAAAGCTCAGATTATTGTTTTGCATGAGAAAAAAAATATTTCTATTAGTGAAATCGCAAGGCGCCCAATGCTATCGGTGAGTGAAATTATTATTAGAATGTATTAATTTATTATGTCACCGTGATCCCACCCAGTAGTTTTATTATGATTGTCTGTTGTATCTCATTTAACGAATTGTGGATATGAATAGTTGAATCTAATAGGAAATGACACCGGAATAGTTGAATTTAGTATAATGAGTGGCTATGCAGTTAACAAATAAATACATTTTTGTTAACTGCATAGCCACTCATTATATCGATAATTATTTAATCATTTCCATTATTGGTTTACACAGTATTATAGTAATAGTTTTTTATCTGTGTTTTGTAATAAAATATTCAAAAACAATGAATATGTTTGTAAATGATTAGATAATAATAATAAAATACAATTACAAAAGATTTCATTTTTATCTAAAATATTTAAAAATGTAAATTGCATGTATGGTAATTAAACAAAGGATTTCTATTCTAAATAAAGTATAATAATATTGTTTAATACTTTTTAGAAAAAATAAAAAAATTACATTTTATATGTGCACTAATGAATAAAGTAAATAATAAGTGTCATTATTATATTATATTATTTTTTATTTTTTATAAGTATGATATTATGTATTTCCTAGGTCACTCGCCCTGCCTTTTTATTTCTATTTTATCGTATTATAATTTTTATTATTACTGACCACTAGCCTTATATATCAATTGTATTTAAGTATATAAATATATATTCTCTGCATTGTATTTATATTGTGTAACTTTTATTTCTTAATTTATAATTTGGGAGGTGTATGTTTAGACCTAATATTTTTACTTTTTTTTTTTGTAGAGAAAAACCGTTTGACTGTGGGTGCATTGTCACTGAGACAAGCGAAATAAACCGTCGCCTGCCTGGACCGACACCATTGGCTTACACAAATGTTTCGCCTCGGCATCGTGCGTGAGATTGTTGCCACCCATACATCAGATCCATTCGCTTAGACCAGCATAACAGCAGCAGCACACAACGTCATTATGCAAACTGTACGGAACCACCTGCAAGCAGACGGTTTGACATGTTGCAAACCGACGCGTAAAATTTTGTTATATACCGTGCACCGTCAAAATCGCGGAATATCGGCACTTCGATTGACAAAACAATGTCATCATAATTACTGATGAAAAATGTCTTCGTCGAAAATCACCACCGACTTATCGTAACATACATATTATATACTACCTTTAAATTTCAGACATTTTAACGTTTTTAAATCTATTATTTTCCTAGAAATAATTAATAATGGTTGGTAATAATTATAATACCTACTGTTCCCGATACAGGTGGTAAATGTTTTTATTTTAATTTTAATTTTCAAAAATGTAGGTAATTCATATCTGTATATAACTGAACTAGTGACCCGGCCCTGATTCGCACGGTTTTTACGACTTGTTAAAACATGAAGGTTTCTATAATATATAAGTTAAATATTTATCATGATAGTGAAAACCGCATCAAAATCTGTGGCGTTAGAAGAACAACGCGGCTACACAGACAGACATGAAAAGCGACTTTATTTTATAATAGATACCTAAACGAAATACTTAATACTTTCACAGCATATTTAGCCATAATAAATTAAGTCGGCGGTACTGTGTAGGTAGGAGTGTGTGAGTGATGTTATTGTTACTGGATCAGATTATATTTGTTATCTATGTGACATGTTTATTCACTCCGCCCATTGTTGTATACATATTATATAATGGTATAAAAAGATGTAATAGCATGTTCTAAACATATTGTTGTATTTATAATAAAACATGTTCACTTTTGATGTTCTTTTTTTTAAATAAAGATATTTATTAAAAATGGTTTTATTTATTTAAGCAATTTTAAATAAATAAAACATTTTCTTAACAAAAATTGTTCTAATTGCTTTAGCTTAAAATAATAAATCGCAAAAAGAATCATCACTGCAGAGATTTGAACTCACACAGTAGTACTCAGAAGTATGATGCCTTATTCGTTGGGCTACGAACGCTTAAGTTTTCAACGCGAAATTATGTTATACTATAATTGAGAAGACATTAGCGCACTCACTCGCACATGAACGCGATGTGTGCGTGAGGGCATTGTGTGCTGTACGTAATGAATCGTTTTAACAGTAGCGATACGGTTTTGTAGTGTCACGCACACTACAACACTGGTTACTTATCTCTGTTGCAGAGTGTACTAAGAGTCTCTGATCTAAGCTGCGGACGGACAGACAGACAGACAGACAGACAGACGGACGGACATAGCGAAACTATAAGGGTTCCTTGTTGACTACGGAACCCTAAAGTTTAAATAAATAGGAGCAATAGTTTAGTCATAGGGTTATTTTTTAGTTTTTTCTTTGTTGAAACTCGATGAAGGTAGGTATCTGTTCTAACAGCTGGCTACGCAAAGTTATCTAGGGTCATACAACTCAAAACGACAGAAATGTTGACGTGACAACCAGTCTTACCAAGGGGTATTGTATTTTATTTATTTTATTTTATTTTATTAATTTTAAGAAAACTTACAGCTAAAACATTCAAGTAATCAGAATAAATATGTATAAGAAGGCCAATTACAAGTTTTCACTTATATAAAGTTATGTATAGAATTAACAAAACGGTACAAACAGCGTGAGAATTAAACATAGAAACAACTGAAGAGAATAAACAAAAATTAAAATACGTTAAACACAACAAATTTACATTTCAAAGAAAAAGTTACTTAATTTTTTTTTAAATTTCTGAACACTATTTGAGAATAAATCAAGCTCAACATCCTGGCACACAATATTGAACATTCGACATCCTCTTAAAATATATGAATTTTGCCTGTAAATAGTTTTCGAAATGGGTACATGAAGGAGATGAGGTCTACGACGAAACACAGACGGTACACGAAGTCCAATCTTGGCCACCAGCTCAGGGACATCAGAAGACCCGTTCATTATATTAAATAGGAAAGCAAGATCTGCAATTTTCCTTCATTCATGTAATGGAAGAATGTGAAATTTCTTACACCGACTAGTATAGTTAGGAAGATAAGTATTAGAACGATATTGAGTGTACCTTAAAAATCGCCTTTGTATACTTTCTTCTTTCTTTTTCTTTTTTTCTTTTTTCTTTGTATTACCCAGTTACTGGGTTGTGGAGTTCAGATAGGCAGTCGCTCCATGTAAAATACTGGTATTCAGCTGCATTCGGTTAGAGTGGAAACCCAACATAGTTGAGAAAAGACTCGGCAGATAGATTGACGCATTGCTGATGTCAACCGGAGTCCTCTCAGCAATGCGTTACAATGAGCGATGTGTTCCTACGCGCCTAGCCGCAGGTGGCGCGGCTACTTATTAGGTCTGTGCCGCGCGAGCGTCTTGTCTGATTAGCGCAGAGAGAGATATGTGCACAGACCAAGTAGTATTATGGATATGTGGGAGGGATAAGTGTGAACTGTAATTAGCTTGGTTTTGGTTTGATCTTTTTAGAACTCCAAGGGACCATAGACCTACGTATTTGATATTAAGACTTGTCCGCCGTAAAAAGCGCGGTCAATTTCGGACTGCATAGAAAAGAAAGAGAAGCGCGATGACACAACGCTTGCAAAATATGAAGTAATTATAGATTTACAAAAAATCTAGGAATTGGACTAAAAAAGTAATCACATGAAATCATTCCTTGTTATTTTGTAAAGAACTGAATAAATTTATGAACACTTTTAATGAAAACTGTAGGAGTAATAAGAATAAGAATAAGAATAATTTATTGGTCCATCGTTACAAAATAAATTACTTACAAAAATAATAATATTGAGTGCTTGCTGTAACTAGAATAAGTAACATATTTATTTGAACAGTGGTCCCCAAACTAGGCAGCGCCTGTATCTTGGGGGCCTGAGTAAAAGGTAAAAACTCAAAAAAATAGACAGAAATAGACCTGGGTTTAGCCTTTTTTTTCTTTAGTTCTACAAACAAATATAGATTTCAGGACACATGAAATCACTTCTTATGTATTCTAGATTATTGTGTATTTTTTCCTATCAAAAAGGTGCTATAGTTACTGTAGATAATGGAAACAAAGTTACTTATTTTCGCCGTATTTTAGGGAGGACAAGCCTTAGTATCAGCTTGATACCTTCACTATTCCTGAGAAAAACGGTCTTGACAGACTGACAGACAGACAGACAGGCAGACAGACGGACAAACAAGCCCTATAAGGGATCCGTTTTTCCTTTTGAATTACGGAACCCTAAAAAAATCAATCTTTATTTTGATCTACATCATTTATTTTCAATAAGTAGTTTATCAGCCATCTCGTTACCATAACACAAGCATTAGGTTGCTTAGCTTGGGACTAGATGCGTTGTGTGAAATGTCCAAGGATATTTCTTTATTTTTATCATTATGAGCCTGATGCATTACTACGTGTAATATTTAAATACAGTTAAAAATATATTTAGGTAGGTAAGTAAGTACTTAATATTTTCTTGAACGAAACACGATCTACTCTAAACTCAACTGCATAGTGATGGGATAATATTTACAGTTTGAAAGCTGCTTCGATCTTAAGGCCAATTCTCGTACCTACCTAAAAACGGTAAGGGTTATTAAGGCTGCTCCTTCCTAAAATACGGCGAAACTAAGTAACTTTGTAACCATCTTTTACAGTAACTATAGCATCTTTCTGATAGGAAAAAATACACAGTAATCTACAATACATAAGAAGTGATTTCATGTGTCCTTTTTTTTTTTTTTTTTTTTTTTTTTTGAGGGTGGGAAATCATCAAATAACTTCTCCCGCTCTGGGTGGAGCGGGAGGGCGTGTCAGACTTTTACTGACTAAAACCCACCCGTGTTCCTTCAGTTGCCTATGCCAGGGCCGCGGTAACCCTTTCAGACAACCCGCGACCCCAGCGGCGTCGGCCCTATTGGGCCCCGTCACTTGCTGACATCTCTTTGAGGCGCGCGTGGAACACGACGCGCCGTCGACTCGGGCCTGGTCCTTACTGGACGGCGAGCTACCCGCTGCTCACCGTCCGCAGGCCCGCGCCTACGGTGGCCGGAAATCGCCCCGCGATTCCCGCCGCCCAGGGCGTCTCCTGCGGCGACTGAGGGCGTGAGGCTGCCTCTCCCTCACGCGTTCCGCCTCCTCCTTCGCGAGCATCACTGCTTCGCAGAAGGAGGTGACGGCCTCCCATGCACTCTCGCTCCGCACCATGGCCTGGACCAGGCTCGGACGCGAGAGATCGCCGCCGCCGATCGCCTCCGTGAGAACACGGCGGTGCTCTGCCCAAGCCGGGAAGACCTCCACTGTATGCTCCACCGTGTCCTCCGGGCGATCTACACAATGGAAACACCCGGGCGTTTCCTCCCGCCTTATGCGAAACAGGAACCTCCCGAAACAACCGTGTCCGGTGAGGACCTGCGTCAGGCGGAAGGTGAGGACGCCGTGGCGCCTCTCTAACCACTCCTCAAAGAGGGGACTTATCGCCGCTATTGTGGCGTGCCCAGCGCTGGGTTGCGACAGTCGCGATCTCCATGCCGCCATGAGATCCCGCCGGAGCTCTGTCCGCTGTACCGTGATTTCTCGCGGCAGCGGAGTTACGCCCCGGCGCTTCGCCTCCTCGCGCCACTCCCACACGTGCGCGAGGACCTTTGCCTCCAGATCCCACGGCGGCAATCCGGCAAGGAGGCTCGCCGCCTCCCGGGAGACCGTGCGGTATCCCCGGACTAGCCGGATGGCCATGACCCTCTGGGACGCGTTCAACCTGCCGGCTGGTCCCAGCCTTAGGGAACGCGCCCACACCGGTGCTCCGTAAAGGGCCATGGACCGCACGACCCCCGCGTAGAGCCTCCGGCAGGAGGCGTTTGGACCCCCCAGATTGGGCAGGAGCCGCCTCAAGGCAGCCCCAGCCCGTGCCAGTCTGGGAGCCAAACGTCGGAAGTGCTCCACGAAGTTCCACCGGCTGTCGAGGACGAGTCCCAGGTACTTCATCGTCGACCCGACACCGATGTGAACCCCTCCCACCGTTATTTCGGAACCCGACGGTGGCGCATTCCGAGGACCATGAAAACACATGGCCTCGGACTTGTGCAAGGCCACCTCGAGTCCCAACTGCCGGATCCTCTCCACGACTATCGCAACCCCGCGTGTCGCTAGTTCAGCCGCCGCCTGGTGCGACCTCCCCTGCGCCAGGACCAGCGTGTCGTCAGCGTAACATACTACGCTGACGCTGCTTGGGAGGTCGGCGCGCAGCACCCAGTCGTAACCGATGTCCCACAGATGCGGCCCCAAGACCGATCCCTGTGGGACACCGCACGACATCTCTCGCCGGTTCCACTCTCCCTGATGACCGGGGTAGATGACGGCCCTGTCCGTCAGATAGGCCTCGACCACTCGACAGAGGTAGGTCGGCATCCGGTGATACCGCAATGCCTCCCTGATGCAACTCCAGGGCAGGGTATTAAAGGCGTTGGCGATGTCTAGGGACACCGCCAAGACGACCCCACCACGGGCCACTGCATCCCCCGTCGTGAGGGCTCGCACGCGCATGATGGCGTCCACCGTAGAGCGCCCCTTGCGGAAACCAAACTGGGTCTCCGCCAAATCCGGCCCCTCCTGCACCAGCCACCCGACGAGGCGGTCTGCAATTACTCTTTCAAAGAGCTTGCCCACCTCGTCGAGCAGCACGATGGGCCGGTAAGCGGACGGAGAGTCCGCAGGGCGCCCCGGCTTCTTAATGAGGACCAGTTTCCCCGTCTTCCAGCGAAGTGGGAACTGGCCCCTCTCCAAGCATGCGCTTAGGAGCCCCCTAGTCGAGGCCCGAGAGCCCCAAAGGCCAGAACCCAGGCTCTTCCAGGTAAGCCGTCGGGTCCTGGGGCGGTATTTTTGGCACTAAGCCTACGTACCGCCGCTCTCAACTCTACCTCGGTCACTTCCGGAGTATCAACGTCGTCGTCGGTGTCGTGGTCCGCAGCGGGCACCGCATGAGGCGGAGCCATAGGCGGGGGAGTATGTTCCCCTCGCGAAGGGAACAGAGCGCTCACCACGTCCTCCACGAGCTCGGGCCGGAGACTCTGCGTCAGCGGGGGCGCCCATGGGCGGAGTTTCTCCCGCACCAACTTGTAGGGGCGCCCCCATGGGTCTCTGTTCAGAGTCTCCAGCGACTCCTCGTGGCCCAGATCCCTGGACCGCAAGATCTCCGCTCGGAGGGCGGTCTTCGCCGCTCTGTACCCCTCGTACAGCTCCGCCTGAATGGCTTCCGTATCCGGAGGGCGGATACGGAGCCTGCGGTGCCTGGTGTACAGGCGTCGCGCGGCGACGCACGCCTCGCGCAGTGCCGTCAGCTCCGGCGACCACCAATACACCTGGCGAAAGGCGCGACTGGGCTGGACCCGGGGCATTGTCACGTCGCACACTTCGGACATGGCCTCCCGGAACCACTCCGCCTCGTCATTGATGTCGGCAGGCCTGTCCGGTGGTGACACCCAGGCCTGCACGATCGAGGCTTCCAGGAGGAGCTCCCGGTCCAGCTTCTTCAGCGCCCACCGCGGACCACTCGGGGCCTGTCGGACCGGCGCGCTCGAGGTATGGGCGGAGACGTCAAACCGGATGTACCGGTGATCGGAATAGGTCTCCACCCCCTCCATGACGCGCCAGTCAACCACGTGCGGCAGCAGAGCGGGGCTGGCGAACGAGATGTCCACCACCGACTCGCCCCGCATCCGCACACACGTGGGGACAGAACCCCGGTTTAGGACGACCAGGCCTGTCTCCAGAGCCCAGTCCTCCACCATCCTGCCCCGTGTGTCCGTACACCGGGAACCCCAAGCCACATTCTTGGCGTTGAAGTCCCCGAGGACAAGCACGGGAAGGGAACCATACCCGACGACGACGGTTTTCAACTCCGCAAGGGAGTTGTGGAACTCGGCGAGAGTTCGGCTCGGGGAGAAGTATGTCCCCACCACGACAATCCCCCCGAACCGTGCTGCGACGCAACCCTGTCCCTTCTTGACGGCTTCAAGGGACAGGGTACCGGCGGCGGCCGACGAAATGAGGGTCACTGAGCCGCTCAGGTCCTCCACCCAGTAATCACTGGGCGGGACAAAGTACGGCTCAGCGACCACGGCGATGTTAATCGACCACTGCGCCATGCTCTGGATCAACAGATCCTGAGCGGCGGCGCAGTGGTTGATGTTCGCCTGGAGGAGGCGTAATGGGGCCACTACTGGCATTCCATTTCAGCCCCCTCCTGAGCCCCCTGTGAGGGCTCCGCCGCAGTGGGTACGGCGGCGACGGCAGTGGGGGCGGCAGCGACGGCGGCGCCTGTGGCGACGGCTGCGGTGGTGACGGCGGTAGAGGGGGCGGGGGGCTTGCCCTTGCCCCGGGCTTTCGTGGGTGGACCACAGCCCTTGCTTCCAGCCCGGTGATCGGCCGGCTTGCCAGCTGCCGCACACAGGTAGCAGTGCGGCGTGGCATTGCACGAGCCGGCCTTGTGACCGGGCTGACCACAGCGGAAGCAATTACTGCTGCGGTCCACCTCCGAGGTGCATTTGGCTCCTACGTGGTTGCCCACCTGGCAACGGAAGCACCTCAGAGGTCTGGGTTCCAGCAGTTTTACCCGCGTGGAGTCCCAGCCCACCTGAAATCTTGGGCCCTCCCCAACGATTTTGTTGGCCGCCGATACGGGGCAGCTCACCGTAACGGCTCGCAACCCCGTGGAGTCTGGACGGATGGTGCCTACCTTCACCTGCTCGATAGCGCACCCCCCGGTCTTGACCACGGCGGCCACAACTTCCCCCTCTGTGACGGAGTCGTCCAGACCCAGGATGCGCATGTCAGCGCACTTGGCGGGTCTGGACACTCGGGCTTCGTCCGCATTTAAGGACGCCCTGAGCTTTTCAGCCAGAGCGTCAGCGGTCGGGCCACTGGCCGCACCGGGAATCTCGAGCATACGAGCCCCGGTCGCCGTGACCCTAATTCGCATGCCCTTTGTTACTCCGACCTCCTCCAGGTTCACCGCCGCCCGCGCCTTGGTGAGCACGTCGCGGTAGGACACGCCCCTCTTCTCCGCTTCCGGCTGTAGTGTGATCACTACAGCTGCGGACTTTGGGGCGCGCAACCTCGCCGCGACGCTTCGCTCCTTGCGCCGACGCCGCCTCTCCTTTCGCTTGGCCGCCCTTGCCGCCTTGCCCTCCTTCCTCTTCTCCCCGGCTACCTGCCATTCGGCGTCAGCCGGAGGAGATTTAGAAGGCGGGGGCGGCCGCGTCGTCGTCGCCGCCACAGCCGGGGCCTTCTCAGGCGCCTTGGCAGGCGCCTTCGCAGGCGCCTTCGCAGGCGCCTTTGCAGGAGCGGCCCCGCCCTTCGCCTGCCCCGCCAACCCAGGTTTGGGCGTGGCGGCTGTGGCGGCGGCGTACGATGCCGCCTTTGGCTGGCCCGAGGCCTGCCGGCTCGCCGCCAGCGGGGGCCGGAGGACAATGCCCTCCAGGACAGAGAACCGGCTGTTGAACGCAGCCAGTTCCTTCCGCACATGTGTCCTGAAATCTATTTTAGTTTGTAGAACTAATGGAAAAAAAACCTTAATCCAGGTCTATTTCGGTCTATTTTTTCGAGTTGTTACTATATTAGTCTCAGTCCAGTCTCAGTTTTCATTAAAAGTATTCATAAATTTATACAGTTCTTTACAAGCTAATAAGGAATGATTTCTTGTCATTACTTTTTTAGTTTAATCAACAGATTTTTTGTAAATCGATAATTACTTCATATTTTGCAAGCGTTGTGTCATCGCGCTTCTCTTTCTTTTCTATGCAATCCGACAGTAACCGCGCTTTTTACGACGGACAAGCCTTAAGAGCCCATACTACATTAGCTTTTTATCTCGCTCGCACGATTCTGCTCGCGGACTAAGTGAGAGCGAGACTGAGTGCGGAGTGCTGGGCGCCCATAGTTTAGGTGAATTTTACTGTGAAAACAAAGATAATTTGAAAAAAAAAATAAAAATATAGGACTAGCTTTATAGTTAGTTCAGTTAGTATGCAAAGTTTCATGATCTAATTTGAAGTGTTTTTTCGAATACCAGCTGTTTATTGTTCGGTTTGGAGCTAACTTTTTTCTAAAAAAATGAAAATGAAAATTTATAAAATAATTGATAAAATTTTATGAAATCGTGTTTTTGTCAAGCATAGTACTTAACATTAATCCTCAACTTTACCATATATTTATGTCATAATTAATGCTGTAGTATTATCGACTTAACGGAGGATCATGCAAAGCCATTTGAGATAGTATAATACTTAAGCATCAATAATCCAAAATTCAATACTTGTTGAGGGAGTTCGTGGCTAAGTAATAACAGCCGCACGGGTCGATCCATCAGGTTAAGCTACGCTTGCCGGGGTTGGTCAGTGGATGGGTGACCATCCTTACATACCGATACACATCCTTGCACTCCTCCGTGCCTCAGAAAGCACGTTAAGCCGTTGGTCCCGGCTGTCATTCGTGGATCTCTGACAGTCGTTACTTACGGGTCGTCAGAAACCCGAAAGTCTGACAAGTCTTATCAAGGGGTACAGTATTACCCAGTAACTGGGTTGTGGAGGTCAGATAGGCAGTCTATCCATGTAAAATACTGGTATTCAGCTGCATCCGATTAGACTGGAAGCCGACCCCAACATAGTTGGGAAAAGGCTAGGCAGATTGATTTGGTTATATAGGAATTTTAAAAACATCAAATAATAATAATTAACAAAACTTAAGTGAAACTTTCATTAACATTAATTAAGTGTCAGGGTAATACGATACCCCTTGGTAAGACTGGTTGTCAGACTTTCGGGCTTCTGACGACCCGTAACGACTGTCAAAGATCCACGAATGACAGCTGGGACCAACGGCTTAACGTGCTTTCCGAGGCACGGAGGAGTCTCGGTATGTAAAGATGGTCACACATCCACGCACCAACCCCGGCAAGCTTAGCTTAACCTGATGGATCGACACGTGCGGTTGTTATTACTTAGCCACGAGCTCCTCATGAAACCCTAAACAACACAAACGTATCAAGTCGGGCCGCCTCAATGATCTACATTATTTTAGCGGGAATACACGCGTGCTAAGCAAATCTGTCACAAATTGTAATTGAATCTAAATAGTGTGCCGCTGGGAAGACAAACTGTATGTCAATTTTGCTTAAATTACCCCCAGGGTACGTGACACGGGAACAATGTTGTGAAAACATGACGATAATAATAGATGCCACATCAATAGTGGAAGTTCTTTGATGAAGAGCTCGTCCGTGGAAGTACCTACCTATCTACTGCCGCTTTAACTGTTTTTGACGCGAAGCAATAGTGCAGTGTGTTTTCTAAACACACACTCCACACTCGCACTAATGTAGAACGATAATAGTTCAAATTGTTATCTTAATCTTCTATTTGAATATTAATTTAAAAGATGTATAATAAGTAATATAGTAATGAGGCATAAAATCCATAACCTACCTACTGATTGTGAGAAGACACTGGCTCCTGTAACACAGGTGTTGCTACCTAGCGCAGGAGTCAGGGCTTTAATTTACTTGTGCACCTGTTTTATGGCAATAAAGAATTTTATCTACACCCATGCTATAAATCCTTTATAAAAGTTCCTGAAACAGTTAGCTTACTGCCAACATTAAAACAGCCAGTGTCATAGTAACCATGGTAACCATAATAGCATCCAAACGGGTGCTTTAATGTTGTACTGAATTTCATAATGCAACTCGTTTTCAAAAAAAGAACATTGTAATGCACGCGCGTTTCACTACAACAGCGCCGTAATTTAAAAAAAGAACTTATTCGAATTCACGTCGTATACTATGACGCCGGCCGCCATGTTCGATACGAGTATTAGTATTGCAAAAAACTGTTTCAGAACCTTTTTTAGAGGATTCATAACAGGGATGTAGATAAAGTCTTGTATGCAACTGTACCTACATAATTAGGTATTCAAACACTCATGTGATACTATTATCACACTCGGCTTTGCCGCGTGTGATAAACCCACATTCGTGTTTTAATACCCCTTATTATACGTCAGTTGCATAAATAACTATTATTTATTATTTATTTATCATTGAGAAAAAAAAAATAAGTCTGGCGATGTGGAACATTTTGTTTCCTATGCTCACATTTTTAGTCAGATTTTTTGTATCAAAAAAATCAATACTAACCTTCTAGGTTCGAAGTTGTTTGTTTTTGTTGTTGTAGTTGTTGTTGAGTTTTGGAGTTTACGGCTATAACTTCGAACCTACGAGGTTTAGTGTTGATTTTAGGGTTCCGTACCTCAAAAGGAAAAAAAACGGAACCCCTATAGGATCACTTCGTTAATTGTCCGTCAAGACTCTATTTCTCAGGAACGCGTGGAGGTGTCAAGTTGAAATTATCAAATACGTAAGTCTATGGTCCCTTGGAGCTCTAAAAAATCAACGCAATAAAAAACTACGTTCATTTATGCGACATATTTTGATACTCACAAGTAAATCAAAACCTATAAGGTACTTACTTCTACTTAGAATCATGTTTGGCAAGATGCAAGGTCTCACAGCACAAGTACAGGAAATAGTCCGTAAATTGTTAATTTGTAATTATATCACATAAAAAATTTTTGGGTTCTTTTTGGGATAAATTCTTTTCAACTACGGAACCCTTCATTGCGCGTGGTCCGACACACACTTGGCCTATATTTTGCTATGAAGAACAGGGTGTAAGTAAAGTTCACTCATCCTCCATAGAGAAGTGAAGATCCTCCGACCAGACGGATGTCGTGTCTAGTGGGCAACTGCCCGACGATTGATGTCGGGACGTTGTATATATGCTAGTCGCCCGGAAAACTCTGCTTGCGCGATGCAGGAACTTGCGTGACGTCATGTGGCGATGTAGATGCCACCACAGTTGTTCCAGATGTCGAAAGGCTGCGCTGACTAACCTTGACCTTCAGACTGATGGTCTGTCGACTGGTTTCCACTAAATCATATAAAAAGAATCCTCAAATATAAATACACTGACCCACCATAGTCACTTCTATTGTCTTTGAGTTTTCTTTTTTAGAAAATCTACTTATACTCCATCGTGTTAAGTAATGAACTAAAGATAAACAAAAAAACCACGTGACGTGGTTAACCGACTGCACGTAATACCTGTCACTTCAGTCGTCATGCTACGTCATAGTTGTACTCTTCAATATAGCAACATTATAATTCGTTGTACCTCGTTGAGGAGCTCGTGGCTAAGTGATAACAGCCTCACGGGTCGATCCGTCAGGTTAAGCTACGCTTGCCGGGGTTGGTACGTGGATGGGTGACCATCTTATATACTCCTCCGTGCCTCGGAAAGCACGTTAAGCCGTTGGTCCCGGCTGTCATTCGTGGATCTTTGACAGTCGTTACGGGTCGTCAGAAGCCCGAAAGCCTGACAACCAGTCTTACCGAGCAATATCGTATTACCCAGTTACTGGGTTGTGGAGGTCAGATAGGCAGTCGCTCCATGTAAAATACTGGTATTCAGCTGCATCCAGTTAGACTGGAAGCCGACCGCAAAATGGTTGGGAAAGGCTAGGCAGATTGCAGATTGATATAATTCGTTGTAGGTACCTATCTTTTTAAGCTCTTTATAATTTTTATTTACCTTTAGTTAATTACCTATCCTGATGGACTATAGAGCGAACAATACTCGTAATTTTGTAAACCCTGAATGCACGAGTCCAACTCACACTTAGCCAGTATTTTATATATTCATAATTTTCTTATCTTTCCTTTTGTAATGAACACAAAATTAGTTGCTCTGCGATGCTCGTCCAACGGAGCATCCCTCATCTTTACTAATACTCTGTGACATTTCATTAGCGGACTGGTGGTCGCGTCTACATTATTATTTATATTATTTTACTCTGTGGCATCGAACTCCAGTTACTGTCATATTATCAATATGCATTAATTTTATATTCAGCATAACTTCACACCTAACTTTACCGAAGGCGTAGGCAGGACAAATAGTACCTACTTATAGTACCCGGGCGTTGGAGTGCGTAATAAGGAGGATGCGCTAAGGTAGCCCACGAAAATCAAACTTTCTTACGTTTTTGCAATTTGCAGGTCAGTGTCAGGTTGTATGTTGATTAAAATGGGATTCGCGGCCGTAACTAACATGGATTTACAGAATTATAATCATTAGAATCAGCAATACAACTCCTTAAGTTAGAATTGACCTCAAACCTCACGATTTCATGAAATCGCTAGATTTGAGGTCAGTTTTAACTTATGGAGTTGTATTGCTGATTATAATGATTATAATTACGGCCGCGAATCATATTTTAATCGACATACAACCTGACACTGACCCGCAAATTGCAAAAAACGTAAGAAAATTTTAATTTCGCATCCCCCATAAAATCTAACCTGTAGTGTGCACCCTTGCAAACCCTGCAATAAAAATAGGTATGCTTATAGTTCCCACAACATGCGACGGAAGACGTCTTTTTTCTCGGAATAAGAACGTAGTAAAGTCAATAGTGGCCCAAAGAGCAGTGGTGTGGCCCAGTGGTAACAGCCGCAACTTACGAATTGTAAGTCATAGGTTCGAACCAAGACATGCGCTTTACTTTGAGTAAATTATTTCATCACCACTGCTCTCAATAAGGCGAAGGAAAACATCGTGAGGAAAATGTCCTAGAACTAAAAATTCGAAGACATGTGACATCTACCATCTCGCAATGGGCCCGTGTTGTGGATTACGGCCCACTCCCTCTCACGGAGAAAAGGCCTGTGTCCCAGCAGTGGGAACATTATAGGAATCAGAATGCTTTACTTGTAAGTTGATAGTTGTAGGCTGATTATGATATACGTATGTTTATATTAAGTGTTGAAAGCGTTTTATACACGGTTAAATTGAATTCATGGGCAATATTTTAAGGGGTCATTGTACTCATCAATATGGACAACTTTTACTAGGGGAACAAACTCAAAACAAAAAATCTGCTGTTCCCTACACATTGACGAGTTAGGAGAGCATAACGTATGGAACAGCAGATTTTTTTCGCGATTTCAGGTTTGTTCCCACAGTAAAATTTGTTCATGATTATGAGTACCTACAATGACTCTTTAAAATATTGCTCTTGAGGTCAATTTCACCCTGTATATCTAAAAATAGCAGGAATTTCATAAAATTCCGACACATTTTTTTTCATCCTGTATTAATACAGGGCCTTAGCGGCGAAGGTGTGCTAAAAACCTCAATTAACTATCAAACTATACAGGGTGTAAGGGACAGCCCTCCGCAAACTAACAGGGTGCATTCAGCTCCTCATTTTGAATCATATTCCACCGGAAATTTTCTCAGGAAAATTTTCATTTTTTCAAATTTTTTTTCAGTTACATTTTCATTATTTCAACGTAAAATTGCATTTTGTGTTCGCAGCACTCCATTGATGTAAAAAAACTGCAAAAAAAACCAGCAATGGATGTTGAAATACTCTAACCAACGACGCGTGAAATCAACTGTTCACTTTCTGTCTAGCTACAGAGTTCATCGAACTCACCGCATACCTATTACCTACCCCTCCCAACCAGTAATAGACGCTCCGATTTGTGCACAAAAACACAAACAAATCAGGTTTATTGGATTCCCATAACGTTCCTGAAAAAATTTCATGTACCGGTCATCTTAGTATGACATACTGAATTCACCCTATCAGTTTGCGGAGGCCTGTCCCTTACACCCTGTATGTTGGATCCGGTCATTAGTACGGACACGAAACGAATCGCAAGCGCGCCACTGGCGACATCCACGTGATCTACCCACCCCAACAGCGCGCTTCTACAGAGTCGTGATGTTATAAACCCATGGCGAGGAGGACATTCCAGGTCTGATCGCATCGGAGTTAAGACGTCGCGGAACTGTACTGGATTCGTTGTGTTAATTTTAATTTGGACTGATTGTGTTAGATTGTGGTTTTAATAAACACCGTGTATCGCATTCAGTGTGTTTTCATTGCATGAAACCCATCTTCTGCCCACATGGTGTCTGAATCTGAGTAAATCCTGACGATCTGACGATATATTATTAGTCTTTTGCTTCACCATCATCAGCCTTTTTTTTTTTTTTTTGTGGATGAGAAATCATCAAATAACTTCTCCCCCTCTGGGTGGAGCGGAAGGGCGTGTCATACTTTTACTGACTAAAACCCACCCGTGTTCCTTCAGTTGCCTATGGCAGGGCCGCGGTATGTTTTTTAGCCTACAGCAGTCCACTGTTGGACATAGGCCTCTCCTACCGCTGGGGTCGCGGGTTGTCTGAAAGGGTTACCGCGGCCCTGGCATAGGCAACTGAAGGAACACGGGTGGGTTTTAGTCAGTAAAAGTATGACACGCCCTTCCGCTCCACCCAGAGCGGGAGAAGTTATTTGATGATTTCCCACCCTCAAAAAAAAAAAAAAAAAAAAAAAAAAAAAAAAAAAAAAAAAAAAAAAAAAAAAAAAAAAGGCCTCTCCTACCTCCTCTTGTCATTCATCTCGCTCGATCCCCGGCACCTCTCATCCAGCTGCAACCAGCTACCCTCAAAAATTCATTATCATTAGAGGTAACTTCGTGATGTTTTTCTGTCGAGATATACGTGTTGTTTTGCATCCTCATCAAATTTAAGGGTGTGGTATAGACCATCAAACCGAACAACTTTTAAGGGTGTGGTATAGACCATCAAACCGAACAAATTTAAGGGTGTGGTATAGACCATCAAACCGAACAACTTTTAAGGGTGTGGTATAGACCATCAAACCGAACAAATTTAAGGGTGTGGTATAGACCATCAAACCGAACAAATTTAAGGGTGTGGTATAGACCATCAAACCGAACAACTTTTAAGGGTGTGGTATAGACCATCAAACCGAACAAATTTAAGGGTGTGGTATAGACCATCAAACCGAACAACTTTTAAGGGTGTGGTATAGACCATCAAACCGAACAAATTTAAGGGTGTGGTATAGACCATCAAACCGAACAAATTTAAGGGTGTGGTATAGACCATCAAACCGAACAACTTTTAAGGGTGTGGTATAGACCATCAAACCGAACAAATTTAAGGGTGTGGTATAGACCATCAAACCGAACAACTTTTAAGGGTGTGGTATAGACCATCAAACCGAACAAATTTAAGGGTGTGGTATAGACCATCAAACCGAACAAATTTAAGGGTGTGGTATAGACCATCAAACCGAACAACTTTTAAGGGTGTGGTATAGACCATCAAACCGAACAAATTTAAGGGTGTGGTATAGACCATCAAACCGAACAACTTTTAAGGGTGTGGTATAGACCATCAAACCGAACAAATTTAAGGGTGTGGTATAGACCATCAAACCGAACAAATTTAAGGGTGTGGTATAGACCATCAAACCGAACAACTTTTAAGGGTGTGGTATAGACCATCAAACCGAACAAATTTAAGGGTGTGGTATAGACCATCAAACCGAACAACTTTTAAGGGTGTGGTATAGACCATCAAACCGAACAAATTTAAGGGTGTGGTATAGACCATCAAACCGAACAAATTTAAGGGTGTGGTATAGACCATCAAACCGAACAACATTTAAGGGTGTGGTATAGACCATCAAACCGAACAAATTTAAGGGTGTGGTATAGACCATCAAACCGAACAACTTTTAAGGGTGTGGTATAGACCATCAAACCGAACAAATTTAAGGGTGTGGTATAGACCATCAAACCGAACAAATTTAAGGGTGTGGTATAGACCATCAAACCGAACAACTTTTAAGGGTGTGGTATAGACCATCAAACCGAACAAATTTAAGGGTGTGGTATAGACCATCAAACCGAACAACTTTTAAGGGTGTGGTATAGACCATCAAACCGAACAAATTTAAGGGTGTGGTATAGACCATCAAACCGAACAACTTTTAAGGGTGTGGTATAGACCATCAAACCGAACAAATTTAAGTGTGTGGTATAGACCATCAAACCGAACAAATTTAAGGGTGTGGTATAGACCATCAAACCGAACAACTTTTAAGGGTGTGGTATAGACCATCAAACCGAACAAATTTAAGGGTGTGGTATAGACCATCAAACCGAACAACTTTTAAGGGTGTGGTATAGACCATCAAACCGAACAAATTTAAGTGTGTGGTATAGACCATCAAACCGAACAAATTTAAGGGTGTGGTATAGACCATCAAACCGAACAACTTTTAAGGGTGTGGTATAGACCATCAAACCGAACAAATTTAAGGGTGTGGTATAGACCATCAAACCGAACAACTTTTAAGGGTGTGGTATAGACCATCAAACCGAACAAATTTAAGGGTGTGGTATAGACCATCAAACCGAACAACTTTTAAGGGTGTGGTATAGACCATCAAACCGAACAAATTTAAGGGTGTGGTATAGACCATCAAACCGAACAACTTTTAAGGGTGTGGTATAGACCATCAAACCGAACAAATTTAAGGGTGTGGTATAGACCATCAAACCGAACAACTTTTAAGGGTGTGGTATAGACCATCAAACCGAACAAATTTAAGTGTGTGGTATAGACCATCAAACCGAACAAATTTAAGGGTGTGGTATAGACCATCAAACCGAACAACTTTTAAGGGTGTGGTATAGACCATCAAACCGAACAAATTTAAGGGTGTGGTATAGACCATCAAACCGAACAACTTTTAAGGGTGTGGTATAGACCATCAAACCGAACAAATTTAAGGGTGTGGTATAGACCATCAAACCGAACAACTTTTAAGGGTGTGGTATAGACCATCAAACCGAACAAATTTAAGGGTGTGGTATAGACCATCAAACCGAACAACTTTTAAGGGTGTGGTATAGACCATCAAACCGAACAAATTTAAGGGTGTGGTATAGACCATCAAACCGAACAACTTTTAAGGGTGTGGTATAGACCATCAAACCGAACAACTTTTTCCATGGCACCAAAAAAAAAAAAATTAAAATCTTTATTGCTTATCACATGTGTTTACAAAAGGTCTTGATAAGTAATGATAATAAGGTTCAGATGGACCCTGTGGGGCACAATAATTTTATAAAAATAAAAATATGAGTAGTAGAATCTTGATTCGAAATAAGTTTGATCACACATAACATTCATTAAATTCAAATAGTCAAAATAAAAATTGTAATAATTCAAAGTTCAATTAATTCAAAATAAATAATAATAATGTCACAAATCAAAAATAAAATAAAAAATAAATAAAATATATTAAAATTAAAAAGAACACAAAATTGAATTCACTAATACTTAATGTAAAAAAATTCAAACCTAACATAATACAAAATTCAATTCATTAAAATAAATAAATAATGTCATACAAAAATAAAATAAAATAAAATAAAAGGGGGAAGTTATCCCATATTCATGTCATCATTAAAAAATTCATTCAGTGAATAGTTAATAGCTTTTATCCACCAGTAGTTTTCTGAGCCGTTTAATAAATATTTTTTCATTTTGTTCCATTTTTAAATCGTTTGATATTTTATTATATATTTTAATTGATGTTAAGTGTGGACCAACATCGTAATCGCGAAAAAATAATCAGCCGTCCCATACATTTGCGTCGATTAGGTATTGAAGTTTTCTATGGGACAGTTATATACGAAATACGGTGTTGGTCCCATGGAGAAAGTTGTTCGGTTTGATGTTCTGTATTACACCCTGAAATTTGGCGAGGATACAAAACGATACGTTGTATAAACGTATACTAATAATAGAGCTAAATATTTCAGATGAAAATAATAAAAAAAAAAATAATAATAAATAAATAAATAATAAATAATATTTGAGATGTTTTTTTTTATATTTCAGTTTTTTTTCCAGAGATTAGCGCGTTTGAACGCGCTAATCTCTGGAACTGCCAGTCGAACTTGAAAAGTTCTTTTTGCATTTGATAGCCTAATTCTCGAGGAAGGCTATGACCCTTAAGAGCCGAGCAAAAAGAAAAAAAACCGGCCAAGTGCGTGTCGGACCACGCACAATGAAGGGTTCCTTAGTTGAAAAGAATTTATCCCAGACACAAACTTAACACTGTAAATGTAATAGGTACCGAAAAAATTTTTTAAGTGATGATATTACAAATTAATAATTTTTGGACTTTTATCTTTACTTGTGCTATTAGACCTTGCTTCTTGCCAAACATGATTCTAGGTCAACGGGAAGTACCCTATAGGTTTTGATTTACTTGCGAGTATCAAAATATGTCGCATAAATTGCCGTATTTTTTTATTGCGTTGACAGCACGCTTAGCATGACGACGTTTTGTCGACGGAAGAATAGACAAAACTACACATTGCCATGCTTAGATGCGTAGAATGCGTACAAATATTTCTACTATCTCCCATTTTGTCTATTCTTCCGTCGACAAAACCCGTTTCTATGGCGGTCATGCTAAGCGTACTGGAGAAGCTTAATTTTTTTTAGAATTCCAAGGGACCATAGACTTGCGTATTTGAGATATTAATTTCAACTTGATATCTCTACGCGTTTCTGAGAAAAAGGGTCTTGACTGACATACTTGAAAATTTTTTTTATGTGATAAAATTACAAATTAACAATTTTGGGACTTTTTCCTTTATTTGTGCTGTAAGAACTTGCTTCTTGCCAAATTTCATGAATCTAGGTCAACGGGAAGTACGCTATAGGTTTTGATTTATATGCGAATATCAAAATATGTCGCATAAATGGCGGTATTTTTTTATTGCGTTGACTTAGAAGCTTGATTTTTTTAGAACTCCAAGGGACCATAGACCTACGTATTTGATATTAACACGTTGAACGCCATGTGAAAAATCGGGTATTTCCATTCAGGCCATGGGGCTCTCCGGTGAGCCTTGTCTTACTGGACCATTCGAGCCACGGGGGTCACCCGTGAGCCGCGTGATAGGTACTACGGAAACGCTTCCTACAAGCCACAGATTGCAGCTATCAAACAAAACGCGTATGGAAGTGAGCCGCGTGGCCCTGTAGGCCAACCGGACGGCGTGGTTTTCAAATCCAACATAAACTTGTAGTTTTTATCAGGGTTGCAAGATGCTAGGATTATTCAACTCAAAATGTTCAAAATCATACATTTTTGGCGGGAAAAGCGTAAGCGATCCCTCACTTGTGGACGCAGCGTGCGATATTGATCGGCCGTAGTATATCACTACTCCTGATTACTCCCGAAGCGCGCGCGCCGGGTGGGCCGTAGCGTGACCCCGTGGCCCCCGCGAACGGAAATGTACACAGTCCTTTGTACGAGGCCACGGGGCCCACCTGTGAGCCTTTTACAATATCTTAAAAACTACACGGTAGAAGGCGCAAATATTTATTTTCCATACAAATTACGACATTTTATAAACTTTGGAATGAAAATCTCAAGTTGATGAAAATTACCGATTACCTGATTTTGACTTGGCCCGAACGGAAGACTACGCTAGGCCCACCGGTGGGCCACATAGCGTTCAACGTGTTAATTTCGAGTTGATACCTCCACGCGTTATTGAGAAAAAGGGTCTTGACAGACCGACAGACAGACAGACGGACAACGAAGTGAACCTATAAGGCTACCGTTTTTTCCTTTTTAGGTCCAGAACCCTAAAAATGACAGAAAGAACGCTAAGCGTAAACAAAGTAATGATGTAATGCGACGGGGTGGGTCGTAGAACAAGAAATTTTACGTGGACGCTGTGGTAACCCGCGAAATTCAAATTTTCTTGCGGTTTTTGCAATTTGCAGGTCAGTGTAAGGTTGTATCTTATCTGAATTAAAATATGATTCGCGACAATAAGAACTGTATACATGTATTTACATAATTTTAACCATGAAAATCATCAATACCTATCTCTAAGTTAGATTTCCACCGGATTGGTCTGATTTCGGAATTCAGACGAAATCTGGAGGAAATCTAACTTAGAAAGATGTATTGATGATTTTTATGGTTAAAATTATGTACCTAAAATACATATTTTTCACTGTTGCGAATCATATTTTGATTAAGGTGATTGCGCTGTGTAGCCCGCGAAATTCAATTTTGTTTTTTTTTTTTTGAATATTAATGAAATAGAACGTGTAAATTTTATTTCAATATACTTAAAAATAAGCTAAAATAACTTAAAAATATAATATCTTAAACTAAAACTAATAAAAAACTAAAATATGGCGTCGAAAAATTCCTCCGCATCGCTGTCGACTGGTAAAGTACCCAAGAGACTGGCGGCATTGCCACGTTGTATGGCAATGCTAATCCTCTGGCCAAGGTAAAAGCCAGCCCTTGGGTCACGGGAAGTGTCAACAAGCCGTTTGGAGATTTCCTTAAACAAACTATGAGCACTTGGACCCCACGGCCCAAGGGTTTCAACCCCAAACAGCTCAAAAATATAATAACGTTATCGGTAATTATATTTTTGAGCCGTTTAAGATTTTAATTAAGATTTCGTGCAGATTCCTTAGATTTCGTTCGTTTGAGGAATCTGCACGAAATCTAACTTAGTTAACTTAGTTTTTGTTTATGTATTGATGGTTTTTATGGTTAAAATTATATAACTACATATGTTTTACTGCCGCGTACCAACCAACACAACACACAACAACAACCTGACACGGACCTGCAAATTGCAAAAAACTCAAACATAATTGAATTTTGCGGGCTACCACTGCGCATGAACCTTAAGATACAACCTGACACTCACCTGCAAATTGCAAAAAACGCAAGAAAATTTTAATTTCGCGGGCTACCACAGCGGATCCCCCTTAACACAACAAACATAACATTACCCCCGAGGCAGAGGTATCTCAGTACACCCTAATTCCACCAGTTGTGGCCTCATAACTCTTTAATAAAATAAAAGTAGGTACAGTTTATCCAATACATATTTTAAACATATTCAAACATATTATATTTTTTATTAACAGTAGGCACGTTCCCAATCCTTAACATAACATTAGGTTTAAACAAACAGAGTTGGAACCAATATAATTTGTCGGCCATATTGTGCGAGGCGAGACTTTCAGACTGCGATATTTTGATACAAGATACTCGTATCGGTTTTATATCAGGAATTTCGTTCGTAAAAGAAAAGTTTCGAAAGTCTGGCAACCAGCACCCTAATTGCGTAACACATTATCTATCGGAGTTGGTTTCATTTTGACAGTTCAACAACATGCATTGCGTTATTTACGTTGTCGAGCAGACAAATTTTTCGAACATATGAAGCAATGGATTAGCAATTTGTTTCAAATTGATTCAAACTCCGATTGATAATGTGTTACGCAATTAGGGTGCTGTCTTACCAAGGGATATCGTGTTACCCTGTAACTGGGTTGGGGAGGTCAGACAGGCAGTCGCTCCAGTAAAATACTGGTATTCAGTTGCATCCGGTTAGACTGGAAGCCTATACAAACATAATTGGGAAAAGGCTAGGCTGATTGTATATCAATGTATGAGAGAACATGTTTTCAACTAAAATGTTAAGTTTCTTTTTGGAATACTTAAATTTAATTAAAAAACTACCCAAAAACAAACTGAGATGTAGAGATAGATTTAAATAAAAATCAATTACCATGCGTTAGTCTCGCAAAAACACAAAAATGGCTCGACCGATTTGATTTTTTTTTTTTTGTTTTGTTCGCCTCGATACTGGGCCCGCTTTAGGAAAAAAGAAAAATAGGAAAGACCCAAAGTAACAGCTGAAAAATCATCTAGTATTAGTATAAATTGAGGAATATTTTGATAAGTAAACGAGATAAAAGTAGTCACGAAAATTTAAAAGCGTGTACGACACAACTTAAATGTATCATCGGCAAAATTCGTAAAACCGATCACGATCCGAACTGAGTGCGTCTTCAACATCACCAATCCTTATTACTGCTTTAGACGAAAATGATCTTTACGCATACGCAATAACTTGTAAAGTCATATAATAACCAAATTCGTAAAATTTAAGTGAATTAATGCAAATTTTCAAATCTATGCTACATCTTCGGGTTCGATTCCCGCACGGAACAAATATTTGTTCGACTTACAAGTATTTTTTGCGAGTCTGGGTGTTTTTCTATCCATAATATGTATGTATTTACAAAAAAAAAAGTATATAGTTGACGGCGCGTCTAAAAGTTTTACGACGAAGTTGATTTTAGAACGAGCATGACACTTGACGTAATCCCAGGTACTAGGAAGGCGGCCGCCCGCGAACAGTTTTGAGAGCTAAGCGGATTGCGGTAGATTTATAGAAAAGCCGGTGGGATTGATTATTGAGATTGTGATGTTACTAATGAGGGTGCTCACCCTGGCAGTGCAGTGAGGTGAAGGATTTGCGCACGCGCTTACGTACCTGGGAGAACGTCGTTTACATTGAGAATATCATTGACTTTCATTTACTTACCATCCCCAAGCCCGCATACCCACGCAATATTAGGACCTCTTCTGGTAACACAAGCATTAGGTTGCTTAGCTTGGGACTAGATGGCGTTGTGTGAAATTTCCAAGGATATTTATTTATTTTTTACAAGTACTGGTAACTTGACCATCCCTTTCACAAAGGATTAAAACTTTTAACAATTTGAGGGTTCCATCTTTGAGGTTAAGGGTTGTCACCTTTCACCATTCAAAAAAGTTTGTATCTTTTTAAACAGACTTCAACAAAGGTAGGTTTGCATTCATCGAATTTTTCTTATTACTTACATAAGTATTTTTTCTTATTACTTACATAAGTAATTTTTCTTATTACTTACATAAGTAATTACACCGATTTCTCCGTAATTCTTAGCCGATTTCCGTGATTATTTTATCATTTGGAAGAAGTCTACGTAGTGGTCCCACATACCTACATTTTTAACCGACTTCAAAAAAAGGAGGAGGTTCTCAATTCGGTTGTATGTTTTTTTTTTTTTTTTTGTATGTTTGTTACCTCAGTACTCCGTCATTTATGAACCGATTCGGAAAATTCTTTTTTTATTTGAAAGGGTATACTTCCAGATTGGTCCCATTTTTATCAAAATCCAGTTCTGATGATAGGATCCATGAGGAATCGAGGGAACTCCTCAAATATTATAGGCATACATATAGGGTGACTGGTAATTAGTGACCGATACCTAAACACATGATTGTGCTCATGATAAAAACAACTTTTACTATGGGATCAACTTTGAAATCGCGAAAAAAAAATCAGCTGCCCCATACATTCATGTTCGCATAAGTCGTCAAAATGTAGGGAGCAGCTGATTTTTTTAAATTCAAGCGTTTGCATTCAGAAAGTATCATCTGGTGAAGTGGAACTGAGGAAGAAGACCACAGAAAGCCACGGGAACTACTCAACGATGATAAGTATTTCACGGGTGGCGATAAGATATCTCGATTAATAGTTAAGCGACTATGGCGAAGCTTTAAATAAATGGTTCTAATGAAAATGGTACCATCGAACCGATCTGATGAAGAAGCTGGAAGGTGGGCATCGGAACTCAGTAATAAAACTATGTATCCTAGCCGTGTTTGGGCTTATTGGAATTGTCATGAGGTGCACTCTGGCTATAAATGATTTAATGCTTACTATATGGCGCTTCAAATTGCGCTAGTTACTTGAGTTGTTGTAGTCTATGTGGATGATGCTCCTCTAATTTATATTGCAGAGTGGTATTCACATTTGTGTGGGGTAGGCACCACTAAAAAGTGAAAAATAAAAACTTTTTACAAAAAAAAAAACAACCGACTTCCAAAAAAACACTACAAAGTGAAAAATAACTTTAATTTCGGAAGTCGGTGGCAAAAAAAAACGAAAGTAAATAAAAATCCAAAGACACCGACTTCCGAAATTAAAGTTATTTTTCACTTTGTAGTGTTTTTTTGGAAGTCAGTTGTTTTTTTTTTTGTAAAAAGTTTTAGTAACTTTAGTCGAGTAGGTAGAGTTACTTACCAACCCATAATATAGTTTTTATCCAGCTGCAATATTAGAGGTACGTAAATTGACGATGTTTATTTTTACCCGACTACGGCAAAGCCAAAAGGAAGGGTTACGATTTTAGCAGTTTATTTAGGTATGTATATAAGTATGTGGGTAGGTATACAGGGTGTAATTTTAATCACCGTTATCCTCTTAAGGGGTCATTGTACTCATCGTTATGAATAACTTTTACTATAGGAGCAAGCCTGAAATAGCGAAAAAAAAATCAGCTGTTCAGTACATTTATGTTCGCATAATTCGTCAAAATGTACTGAACAGCTGATTTTTTTTCGCGATTTCAGGATTGGTCCCACAGTAAAAGTTGTTTATAATGATGAGTACAATGACCCCTTAAGAGGATAACGGTGATTAAAATTACACCCAGTATTTTACGTGTGTTCCATCGTAGCGCCTAAATTACTGAACCGCTTTTGATGAATGAGATATCGATAGATTCGTAATAATGGTCCGGGTGACATAGGCTACATAAATTGTTCCTAAATTTAATTATGGTGGACTTTACACGTAAATTTCTGACCTCGAAATAAATTAAATTGAGTTAATCATGACATGTTTGGTATCAAAAGAAAGGTCTTGACGAGCACGTTACAAATATGTATGTGCACTTATTGTTTATCTAAGTAAATATTTTGAACTTTTTAGATCAATATTATTTGTCTCATAGTCGGGTTACAGTTTTTTAAACTTTATACAAGGTGAAATTTTAATGGTTGTTTTCCTGTTAAAGGGTCATTGTACTCATCATTATGAACAACTTTTACTATTGGACCAAACCTGAAATCGCGAAAAAAAATCAGCTGTTCAGTACATTTATCTACATCAAACTTGTCAAAATGTAGGGAGCAGCTGATTTTTTTTTCGCGATTTCAGAAAAGTTGTTCATAATGATGAGTACAATGACCCTTTAAGAGGAAAACAACCATTAAAATTTCAACCTGTATAGGTAATTATTAAAAAGCATTTTCTGCAAATTACAAACTATGAATATGTACTTTCTTTTGATACACTTACTATACCTCTTTAATTATGATATTTCTCACCGTTTAAACCTTCCTTCTACTACAACAAACATTTCAAAACCCAGCCGTTCTCGAGTTTTAGCGAGACAAACGAACAGCAACTAATTTTTATACACAGGGTGTTTCTTTTAAGGTGTCAAGTGCGAGCTGATAGCAGAGTACCATACCTATCGATTTAACCCCCATGTATGTTCTACGATTTTTTGTAGTTTTCGAGTTTTTTGGATCCCTCATTTTATCAATGGCATTCAATGGTTGTGGTTAAGGATAGCTTAGTATGTATAAAATTTGTTTTATTATCAACTAAAAAAAAAAAAAAAAAAAAAAGTAAAACTTTTTATTTCAAAGAAACATTACATAATTTTGTTTTGATCACACATCGCTTAATCTTCATAATTAAAGATTATGTGCGAGTGAGGCGTCTCGCTTGTTTACATTAAAATTAAATTATTTAGGTATGTATTTGTGAAAGATCTGGAGGAACTTTGTATTGATCCACTTTAAGGTAGTGTTTTATTAGTCGTTTTATTTGCAACTGAGCTCTGCTTAAACGTAGAGGAATAGTAAATATCAGGATTGACAAAAATATGCAAAGTTAATAATAAATTATATGAAAATCACAAGATTTCAGATACGCCACTTTCAACAACCGATTTCAGCAAAAAATGCCCTATTTAGTACATTCTTGATCAAAGTTGACCCAAAAAAAAAAGGATATAAGTTTTTAAAGCCTTTCTCGTTGAATCAGGAAAAATATCGAAAAAAAAATATAACTCGAAAAATAAAAATAAATCGTAGAACATACATGGGGGTTAAATCGATAGGTATGGTACTCTGCTATCAGCTCGCACTGGCTTGACACCTTAAAAGAAACATCCTGTATACAGATTACTTAGTCCTTTCTAATTTTGAGATTAGTAATGAAAACATCGATGTCAACGCCCCGTCAGACCGCATTATACGTATGAATCTAAGTATGAATTTCGTCTGTAAGTCGTTCATAGCACAGGAGTATGTTCATTTTATTCATAACTAGCGGCCCGCCCCTGTTTCGCTCGCATTTGTGCAATTGCGACACGTAAAAAAAAGCCGGTCAAGAGCGAGTCGGACTCGCGAGGGTTCCGTACCATCATTTATATGTAATTTAATGATTTCTGAAAGACTGTGCTATTTAGAGACATCATTTTATTTTTCCCGTAATCTATACATAAACTTCTATCGCATAGAATAATTTCAGATTTTTCTCTATGCAAACTTCGAAGAAAAGGGGTTCGGGGGATATGGTATTTTTTTTAACATTTTTCATTTAAAGTCGAAAACTATGCGGCCTAAAAAAAGAAAAAAAGTTTGAGAATGTGCAAATAGCGCTCTTTCATATGATACCCCACATGACTGAGTCACACCATAAGGGTTCCTTTTTACCATTTTGGTACGGAACCCTAAAAACAAGATTTCTGTGCTTTATCTAAGTTAAATATGAATGCATCATACTACACATAAACCTTCCGCAATAAATTTTCTAAATGATGTTGGAAACCGCATCAAAATCCGTTGTGTAGTTTAGAAGAACAACGCGGCCACACAGACAGACACGAAAAGCTAGTTTAATTTATGATAGGTACGCACGGTTACAGATCAAGCTATACATTTCTAGTATAAGCTGATCTCACATTGTATAGGATTTCCTTACAATGAAAGGTCAGTGTAAACTGGAAATGTATAGCTTGATGTGTAGCCGTGTGTACTAGCGACCCGGCCGGCCGGCTTCGCACGGTTTTTAAGACTTGACAAAAGTCGAGATTTCTTTAATACCTATACAAGTTGAATAACGTATTACACACATAAACCTTACGAAATACCTTTGTAATACACTTCCTCGAAAACTGGTTCATATCGCACTAAGATTAGGTTCACAATGCAATGTATTTCACACGCGTGTGATTTTTCATTTTCCAACACGTGTGTGGTAATAAATATTGCCACAGATAACTTATACCTATACTTAGTCCATATTGGTTAAATGCCTCTATTCACAACCGTCTCGCGCCAGTTTCATTTTGGCACTTGCCGGTGCCAAGTGCCAAAATGAAACTGGCGCGAGATGGTCCTCTCCATTATTTTTTTTTAATCTCGGCAAAGAGATATGCGTCTTACGGCGTTAATATTTTTTGAATATTTAAATAATGTTTATAAATAGAATATCATCAAAAGCCATGATTATTACAATAAAAAAAACGTTTATGAACAAATTAACATTTATTTGTGTTCTAAACTCAAAAATATTTGAATTTGAAATTTTTCATATTAGGCTGTTTATCAGCTTTCTAACTATGCTTCTCCTTCAACCTGGCGAAAACAAAGCGCGGAAAAACGTCGTTTGATACACGTGGACATTTGTTATTGCAGTTCTCGGCTTAAAAACAACCTCGCCTACGGCTCGGGTGTTAATTCCACCTCGAATGCAATAACAAACATTCTCCACTTGTATCAAAATGTACTATTCTACATGATGCTGGAAACCGAATCAAAATCCGTTGCGTAGTATAAAAGAATCGCGGTCGCACAGACAGACACGAAAAACGACTTTAATTTATAATAAGTACCTATGTAGATATAGATAGTTACAAAGTAGGTATACATCAGACCATCATTTCATCAGACCATATCGAAAAGCAAAAAAAAAAAACAGCGACTAAAAAGTGAATAATTTAGGTACCTATTTTCGATAGACTTTTTTAAAAGTCAGTTGTATTTTTCATCCACCATTTTTAGGGTTCCGTCTCTCAAAAGGAAAAAATGGAACCCTTACAGAATCACTTCGTTTTCCGTCTGTCTGTCTGTCTGTCTGTCTGCCTGTCAGTTTGTCAAGACCCTTTGTCTCAGGAACCCGTGGAGTTATCAAGTTGAAATTAATATCAAATAGGCACGTAGGTCTATGGTACTTTGGAGTTCTAAAAAAATCAAGCTTCTAAGTCAACGCAATAAAAAAATACGGTCATTTATGCGTCATATTTTGATATCCGCAAGTACTTAAATCAAAACTTATAGGGTACTTCCCGTTGTCCTAGAATCATGAAATTTGGCAAGAAGCAAGGTCTCATAGCACAAGTAAAGGAGAAAGTCCGAAAATTAGTAATTTCTAATTGTATCTCATAAAAAAAAAAATTTTTTGGGATTACATTGTTAAGTCTGTTTTTGGGATAAATTTTTTCAACTACGGAATCCTTTATTGAGCGTGGTCCGACACGCACTTGGCCGGTTTTTCTTTTACATAAACATTACAACCCTGTGTGGGTCGAAACGAACAAAACGAGCAACTTTGTGATAATATTGTTTTAATTTACATGAAATAATATGAGAGGAAAAAGTTATTGTAATTTGATTTAGTAGGTGTAGGTATTTTTGATCGCGTAGAATTAATTCGAATATTAACTACCTTTAATGAAAGAATTTTAATATAAAATTAAAATACACGATCTAAATAACAGTTGATTGTTATCAAAACAAAACCGGTTAAGTGCGAATTGAACTCGCACACGAAGGGTTCCGCACCACCGTACAATATTTAAAACTACATAATATTAAAAAAAAAAAACTAAATGGAGAAAGTTTTTAATCTTAAATCTTTACAATTGCAAAGAGAATTAATTTCAACTTGATATCTTTATTTTGTTCAAACAATGGTAGAATTAAATTATTTATACTATGTACACACAACAAAAAAGATCGGTATGCATAGCACATCAACACAGTTGTTGGTGTGCGTACAGTCAACGGGTGTATTGCTCTACGCCTATTAGTGTTTGCTTCACAATATATATGAAGCAAAGAATATGAAGCATAAATTTAACAACGTAACTATCTGGTCCCGTGGCATAGGTGCATAAGCATTCGGCTGGTAAATCAAATGTCTTAGGATCGAGTCTCACCGCAGGCGGCGCAAATTTTTTGCATCATAAAAAACTTTTTTTTTCATTTTGATGAATTTTATTTAAGTAATTTACCTGATAATAAAAACATTCGAAAAAAATATATGGAAGTAAAAATTAAACAATTTGTAATAAGAAAACAACAATATTTATTGACTAGGTTTTTAAAATTATAATTACAAATTATAAAGTTTTGTGCATGACAAATATTCTAAGCCGGACAAGAAATCAACATTATTTTTAATATTTAGTGGCTAATTTATTTGTTAGTGATATGAATAAACATGTAAGTAAGCTAGATATTAAGATACAGTAGGTATCCTAAATTGTAGTCTCACTAACAATAACATCACTCACATAAAACAAATTTAATTACCCCCCGATATTTTAATTAATAGCTCATGCTAGCAACCATATTTTTTTAATTATAAGAAGAAGAATATTTTTTTTAGTATAGCGCTTACCATCTTGTCGCCACAATATTTTGCGACCGTCCTTGTCTTGTCCGACTTAAAACATTTTTCATCGCTATTTATAACTATAATTATTATTGCACCTAACGAAATCCAAATATTCTCTTGCGAAGCGTACCCGGTTTTGCATGTAAATATCTGACAGTAAAATTTTCTTGGCTGGCCTACGACATTTCACACCAGCTGCACGCAACTGGTTCCGTACAGTTTGTAATGTCACGTCATGTTTAGTCGCCATGGAACGAGTAGTGAGGAAGGGCTCAGTCATATTTATCACAGTGCCGCACATTGGTAAATCCAGCCTTTGGTCCCGGTCGGCGAGGATCAATCCTTCCCGAATCTGCATAACGATGGACCCACAATTGCACAGTTATTCTCTGTGAACAATAATAAAGTAATGTTACAATAAACAATAAATTAAACCTAAGTATTAAACTTCAAAACATAATACCTAATAACATTTTGTTACTCACCGATATCTCTAAACGCCTCGCAATTATACCAATTGAAACGTTTTGCTCATGCAAAATAATTATCTCAGCTTTTAAAAGTGTAGTTATGTGATTCATAGTGATTCAAAAATAAAAGCACTTCTCAATCAAAACACGCTGGGTATATAATAACTAAAAACGTAACGAAAGTCCGATGGTCAATAGCATTATGAACGTAAACTACTTGCTTAGAATGATATGTCATTTTAGAGGGTAGAAAATATAAAATGTGGCCAACACTTGAGTAAGGATACTCGCGACATTAATCATTATATTTTTGTCATTAAGGTTGAAAGTCTAATGAGTAACACGACTACTAAAAATAAAAAAGGCGAGGGTGGATTAATAAAAAAATATCGCGCATCAGAAACACCTAAAGTTAAGTTTCTACGGTTAATATGTAGCTAATTCCGTGATTCATTTTAACAGCTGCTTGTGGTTGTGCGATATTGAACTTTATGAAAATATACGCTAAGGTTCAAATTCTTTAGAATCTTGCGTCTAGCATAACAAATAAAGTTAAATTTCAAGATGTTTAATAAGAGTTGAGTTGGTCTCATGGTCACTAAGTCAATTCGATAATCATCGTTGCCTGAGTTCAAAACCAGGAATAACCTAATTATAGGTTTTTGTTCACAATGTTTTGTTTTTAATTATTATCTTTTTTTTTACTTTTCTTTAACGAACGAAGGCGGGAAATATCTTTATAAATTATTTTGTATAGAAATAACACAAAATCTTTGCAAGAAATGAAAATGTTTATTATTTAATTAAAATATACTTAAGTAATTAAGTTATAGTAAGTATACGTTCTTAGTTCAAAATTAATATACCAACATTTTATAATATCATATTCAACTATAAACATTTTAAAAACGGCATGAAAAAAAAAGAAAAAGAAAATGAATTAATTTGTAAAATGTTTTACAGATTTAAGTATTACATATTCTGTATTATGTAGTGAATCAACATGTTATTTAAATAGAAAAATGCATTTCCATTTATAATAATAACATTACCACAGAATCTGCAACATTTTAATGGTTTAGCATTCTTTCGCTATTTTTTTTTGTAAATTAAGGTGAAGTGTAAAAAATAATATAACACAAAAATTGTGGGTAGTGATATGCTATACAGTCAAAATAAGTTGGCTGAGAATTCCGTGCTCATATCTCAAACGTTGTAAATTACTCATCTATGAACGGGATTGAATCATTAGCAATTCAACTAGGTAATATGTTTTAGGAAAATTATGATTAGAGAATTTACAAAAAGAGAATAACATAGCACCGAGATTTGAACTTAGGACATCTCGTTTACCAACCAGAAACGTTAGCCATTGTGCTAAATCTGTTACAATGAACAAGTGCGAAATATTCTAACTCATTCAATTATATACATTATTACTGCCTATCGGCGCTGCTGCTACATACGCACACTAATAAAAAACTGAGCTCGCTCGTATCTAATAGTTAACGTTTGTGTGCGCAACTATTCATGCCGATACAGCTATCCGTGTGTGAATGTAAACCTAATTGATTTGCAGAGTGTACAAGTAGGTATAAAAATAAAATAAAAAAAGAGCTCATAGGGCATCAAAAAATTCGTCCGCATTGCTGTCAGTGGGAAAAGTGCCCAAAAGACTGGCGGCATTGACACGCTGGATGGCAATGCTAATTCTTTGGGCTAAAAATAGGCCAGCCCTCGGGTCCCGTGTGGAGTCGACCAACCGCTTGGCGATGTCCCGAAATATTCGATGAGCACTCGGACCCCAAGGCCCTAGTGTTTCAACCCCAAACGGCTCAAACAAATAGCTTCCAATAAGGTTGTTATATTTGCGCCGTTTGAGGTTTTCCGCACCTGCAGCAGCCGCTCCAACGCAGCACGCTGTGCTAGGAAGATGGGATGGCGCGAGGGTGTCGACACAGGTTGCATCCCACACCAAAGGCCTACCCAACTTCGAAGGCATTATGGTCATTCCGTCTGGTCTCTTCCCATCGTCGCGCGCCAGGCCATTAGGTTCTAAAACAGCTGGCACCCCGGCGGTGACAAGAGCCCGACGGATGATGTCGTTAATGCTGGCGTGCCGTGCCATCCGGCCAGCACTTTTGCTGTAAGATAGGCCATGGTGTCCGAGGCAGTCGACTCCTTCACCGCACTGACAGCGATGCGGAGCCCCGCAAGGAGCCCCCAAACGCAAACATGTAGCGAGCCGGAATATATATTAAAATATTGCAAAGATAACTTTGTATTTCATAATGATACTCAAAATTCAAAAAAAAATTCAAAATTCATTTATTCACATTTAAATAGAGTAGGTACAGTCGGTGGTTTCACATGTTACATTATCTGGTCATTAAATCTATTTAGCCTTAGTTATGGCATGTGAAGTTTTATTATGTAGTAATAATACTTAATTAAAAAAATTATCTAATAAAAAAAAATAAAAAAAAACTCTGGAGGAGCTCGTGGCTAAAGTAATAACAGCCGCACGGGTTGATCCATCAGGTTAAGCTACGCTTGCCGCGGTTGGTCAGTGGATGGGTGACCGTCTTTACATAACGAGACTCCTCCGTGCCTCGGAAAGCACGTTAAGCTGTTGGTCCCGGCTGTCATTCGTGGATCTTTAACAGTCGTTACGGGTCGTCAGAAGCCCGAAAGTCTGACAACCAGTCTTACCAAGGAGTATCGTATTACCCAGTTACTGGGTTGTGGAGGTCAGATAGGCTGTCGCTCCATGTAAGATACTGGTATTCAGCTGCATAAGGTTAGACTGGAAGCCGACCCCAAACATAGTTGGGAAAAGGCAGGCAGATTGATTTTTAATTCTGAATTACAAAGTTATTTTGGCAGTTGCAAAAAATGGCCATATTTAAACAAAATGCCTTGTGAAGCGGCGTTTTTAGCATTTGTTAATTAAATATTGATGGTACAGAGTTTCAAATTCCTAACTTGTTAAATTGTTGCGTCAGAGTTCTTACAAAAATGGTCTAAAACGGCCCCCAATTTCTTTATTTTTTTTTGAAGATTTTTTTTTTTAATATATGCGTTGGTACCCCACGTGCTAGGATAAGGTTTTTTTTTTTAAATGAAAAGTTTATTGTATTATATAAAAATAAAATAAAGTTCAAAAATTAAAGGGGAGGCCCCCTTTAATTTTTGAACTTTATTTTATTTTTATTATTTGTTATTATAGCCGTATAGGTAGGTAATACGAGCTGGTATCCGCAACTCCACGACAATGCGCGTATTTTGCGTATGGTAATATTATTATTTCTTTTATTTCATTTTACACATACCTACTGTTTACATTTTTAGATATTAGAATAAAAAAAAATAAAAACATTTAAAAACATAAAAATAGTAGCCCACCGATATCGGGAACAGGGTCCAAGTCACCGGCTGTCAGGGCTCCAGAGAGAGGAACCTCCTAACAATGCGGGCCGTGTCCAGAGGCACCGCTTTCTGAATCAAGCCCTTGATCCAGCTGCCCAACGAGAGCCTCCTTAGGTGTTGGTCGAGGCTCTTCGCAGTTAAGCCATTGGCTGATACGACTATCGGCACAATGATTGCTGAGTCCACATCCCACATGTCGACAACCTCGCGAGCCAAGTCAAGATACTTGATTTGTTTATCTTTCTCGGCTTTCACGAGGTTCCCGTCATGCGGGACTGTTATGTCAACAATCATTGCGCGCCGCTCTGTTCGACCCACCACCACTATATCAGGCTTATTGGCAACAATAGTCCTGTCAGTGATGATGGATCGGTCCCACCCAGTACAATGTGATATTTCCATTTTCGAGAACTGGGTCGGGCACATACCTGTAGTACGGCACCTCCGATTCCACAAGGCTGTATTTCAGAGCAAGTTGCTGATGGATTATCCTGGCTACAAGGTTGTGTCTATGCAAGTACTCTTCGTTAGCTAGACGAGAACACCCGGAGATAATGTGTCGAATTGATTCTCCCTGTCGGTGGCATGCCCGACAGATGTCAACCGTTCCGTCTTTCACAATAAATCTCCGGTAATTGTTCGTCATGATAACTTCGTCCATAATTGCACAGACAAAATATTATTATTATTATTATTTGTTTGTATACATTTTTGTATCTCGGCTGATCTGCCGGTTTTATAGGATAACACGGGCCAAAGCCAAGTGCTACCCCTGAGAGTGCTAAACTAAGTGATATTTGATGATAATGTATTATGGCGTAATGATATTACATTTTGACTTTGTGTTGCAGTGGTGAGTGTTGTATGTGCGTGTGATACTTGTGCGTCACTGTCGTTCTGCAAGAATTTTCGGACAATTCTGCAAGTGTTCAGGATAGCAGCTTTCTGTAGAGTTTGGTAGGTGGAGTGAGCTAAGTCTAGCGTTTTTAAAGACTGGTGCAGTTGTTTGGGAATGACACCCGTGGTTGAGAGTACGACAGGTATAATGACAACGCTACCTAAGCGCCACATTCGGCTAATTTCAATTTTTAAGGCTGTGTATTTTGATAGCTTTTCTGCAATAGTGTTTTGTAGGTTGTGTGTGTTTGGTACTTGTTAGCGACGAAACGTAATTCAATTTACTTAGTTATTTTTATCTTTCCATTGTATACATTAAGTAAGATAGAAAGTCATAGGTAAAAGCAGTTATTAAATTGTTTCACATTCTTGTCACTTGGCGGCGCCACCTCTGCCAAATGACACGAAAGCTTAAGTGTCGAGAAACTTTACCGTAGGTTAAAGACCGTTCTAGAATTTTGTTGTTTTTAAGGTTGATGCGCCAAGGTAGCCCGCGAAATTCAAAATTTCTTACGTTTTTTGCAATTTGTAGGTCAGTGTGAGCTTGTATGTTGATTAAAATATGATTCGCGGCCGTAGCTAATATGGCTTTACAGAATTATAATCATTAGAATCAGCAATACAACTCCATACGTTAGCATTTATCTCAAATCTAGCGATTTCATGAAATCATGAGGTTTGAGGTAAATGCTAACTTATGGAGTTGTATTGCTGATTCTAATGATTATAATTCTATAAAGCCATATTAGCTACGCCCGCGAATCATATTTTAATCAACATACAAGCTCACACTGACCTACAAATTGCAAAAAACGTAAGAAATTTTGAATTTCGCGGGCTACCCTGGCGCTTTCGCCTTAAGGTTTAAGGATTAAGTTTTTTTTTATACGGTTTTTTGTATAAGTCCATTTCTAAGTAAACATTGTAAGGGATGTTTTACCACAGAAAATAAGTCGTCATTATAGTGCCGTGTGCAAGATAGGAGCGCTCTGATTGGTCGAGAGAAAAAGGATTAGTGCCGTGTGCAAAACTGAAGTGTTCTGATTGGTCAGAGCTTTCTATAAAAAAGGGGCAAGTTTCTGTGGTCAGGCATTCCGAATTCCGAATCCAGCAGTGTTACGAGCAACAAGAAAGGAAAATAAAGAAGAAACTCCCTGAAGAAGTAGTGTTTTATTCACTCTGAAGAAGTGTTGTTTTCTTCGCTGCACCTACATTCATCTCTACGCACCTCCTCAAGTATACATCCCGCCAGCGAGCCCGCTCCACAACAGTCAACATCACTAACAGTACTGCTATGTCAATAATTTGCGCGGTTTTATTAATTTTATCTAGTAAAGTTATGTCTGGTCTATTGTAATGTGTTGTTCTGTCTGTGAGGATGGCCTGATCAAAGTATAGCTTGTGTGTTGTGTTTTCTAGAACCATTTCTGGACTATATTTGTAGTAAGGTACTTGGGGTGTGGTAATCAGTTTATATTTTATGGCAAGTTTTTGATGTATTATGTTAGCTATTTGATCGTGCCTGTGTTTATAGTCAGTCTGAACTATTGCTTTACATGCTCCAGTAATGTGTTGAATAGTTTCAGAAGAACTATGACATCGCCTACAAATGTCTACGGAAAGAGGGACTCGCATGATGTGCTTTTGATAGTTACGGGTTTCAATAACTTGATCTTGAATTGCTGTCATGAACCCTTCAGTCTCAGGGAATGAATATCCGCGCCTGAGCCATTCGTTCGACGCTAACTTGTCAACGTTAGGTTGGCAAAGGTCTTGGCGATGTCTTCCATGAAGTGACTTTTGGGTCCATTCCAATATCTTAGTCTGTCTGTCAGTCTGTTTCTCGTTAATTTGGGTAGTTTTGTCCGCCATGTTCAGTGGGGTTAGTTTTCGGTCATTATAAACTATTGCTTTGTGTAGGGTAGAGGTTGTGCTTTTTGTGTTAAAATATTTTCTAAGGGTGCTGATTTGTTTATTATGTAGGTTTGTAATATCTATAATGCCTCGTCCTCCCTCCATCCTTGGTAGGGTTAGTCGCTGTACACATGATCTTGGATGGTGTTTTCTATGTTTGGTTAACGAGGTGTTAATGATGCGTTGTAGATTTTTAAGTTCCGTATTATTATAGCCGTAATAGAATTACACAATTTGTAAAAAAAATCAACTGTCTACCTATAAGGGCTCTGCCTCGAATTTTGCGGGCAGCGGGACGGCGGCGTCGGCGCGTCTCGCATTGTCCCGCTCCGCTCCCGCACCGCTGTTTTCGAGAACTGGTCCATTTAAATGTACGCATAAGATCCTGCCGCTCCCGCAAGATTCGAGGCCTTACGGTTCATTAGATACAGCCCCGTGACAGACAGACCGACGGACGGACAGCGGAGGCTTAGTAATAGGGTTCCGTTTGGTACCCTTCGGGTATGGAACCCTAAAAACGCTAGTCATGGCCACGGTCTAGGTAGTTATTGGCTCGGACAGCCGCACGTCACACTAGAACTAGGAAAACCACCTTTACTGCTACGCAATAAAGGCGCTGTCATTGTCAAATAGTTACTATGGACGTGCGATTGAATATCTTATATAATAATATGAAAACCAGGAAAGGTCAAACATCTTTTGACTAAAGTGCAATAATAAAACTCATTTCATTAGTTTGGGAGCGCTTGTATAAAACGTAGACATATTGTTCCATCTTTCAGTTCATCTTCTCTCAGTTTTGGAGCAACACCTGTATTAAGCTCGTGGCAGTGCTTAGTGGCAAGCTGTTCAACAACTTTTTCGATAACTTAAAGTGAATCAATAAACACTGTGCCGGTGACATTCAACATGGAGGACGCATTAATCGCAACTATAGGATACTACATTACGTATGCGCTGACAATAATTGCGTTAATATACGGAGTGACAACATGGATCATATTTAAAAAGTTTCGCAACTATAAAAATTTCGTGTGCCTTAACGCAATTTTGGCAAACCTTTTATACGTTATATTTTATCAGAATTCACGTTATTTCAAAAAGTTAATCTTGGAATCTAAAGAAAATTTAAGTTTGAATGATGTTTTGTACTTGCATTTAACATTTACCCCTATAACTGATTACTTTTCAGCAGCGAAGAACCAATGGTTATTAGTCATATGTCATATGTTTTATGTAGACATTGTTAAAGTTTTTAATCGGAATATTCGAAGAAAATATTTTAAAAGTAGCCTCTTCGGGTGGGGTGGGTCTTTAGTGATAACCGTTCTACAAGTTGCTGTTGGTTCTGTTTTATATAAATTGAAATTACATGTTGACTCAGTTAACTGGGTTAGTTACATTATCTTAGCGATGCCCTTGTTACTGAACAGCTTACTTTACTTTGTAATTATATATTCACTGTGTCGTGGCTCCAACGCGAGCGCTACTGTTACTAACAAATGTCGTCGCTTGTACATCGCCACTTTAATATTCATATTGGGCGACGTCGGATTGTTGTCTACTTATGTTGTACTGTTTTTCACGTCACAAAATATTCTCTCAGAAAGTTATATTCAATTTCATTTGTTTTCCGGTCTGCCCGACACGTATCTATATTTAGAGGACTGGTCTCCTAGTAGAATAATGTGGAGGATTTCCATAAGTGGAGATACTCCATACATGAGCTATCTAGAATTCTTCAATCTTTTCATAAATCCAATACTACTGTCAGTTTTTTTGGTTGTTGTAAAAAAAAAATCGAGAATTGTGGTATGAGTTCTATGTTAATAAATTAAGGCGAAGGTCAGCAAGGCGTCACGGCACCAACACGCACCAGAGAGTTGCTCGAGAGCTTGCTGACAGCCGGCCGGCGCCAGCGGTGCTTGCTGTACAGCACCCTGATTGCGTAACACACTTGTAATCGCAATCCGACGGGTTTGAAGTTTTCTAATCGATTAATTACCTCATTATATAGGTTTAGAAAATTCGTGTGCTCAACAACGTAAATAACCCAATGAACGTGGCTGAGCCGTCAAAATGAGGCATTGCCATCAATTGAAAATGTGACAACATTTCAAAAAGACAGTAGGCTAATGTGGTCTAAATGTCAGCCACTAACAATATGTAATTGAATAGTCTAGTGAGTAAGTACTTACTGTACTTAACTTTTATTCTGACACCCTCAGACTAAATAAAAAATCAAGACATAGCGCTGTCAACAGTGACGTGAAGCCGCACGTTTCGGGTTTCGTAAACATATGTGCTCGTAATGAGGTGTAGTTTAAGTGTAGTTCGGTGTAAATGTGTGCGAGTGAGCGTGTACGCACAGACCGAGGTATAGTTTTGCGCATGCTTCACTGTATTGCTCGCAGAACTATCGCCCGGTTTCTCGACGGCTATTGAAATCTAAAATCAACTAACAAACTGGTTAAATTAACAGACCAGTCAAATCAAATTGGGTTGCTGAAGTGGCGATTACGACAAAATTAATTAATCAACGATCAATGTCAACTGATTAAAGAAAATAGATTATGTGTATGGCAACATCGTATTCTTCATTCATTTTGACAAATAATTCGTTCAATTCAATGTCAAGTTAACACTGTTGACCAAGGCGCCATTTTATTGAAAATTTGAATGTTTGGTTTTTTTTTTCTTTTCCTATCTCGAAAACGGTGTGTCCTATCGCAAAAAATAATGAAAATTTGGCCCCCCCTTTATAAAACCTTTAAACCCCTAAACCTCAACACGTAGGTATCAAAAAAAAAAAATGTACCGCAGTTAAAGTACCTACCTATAGAATTTTTATTGTTTGGTTTTAGATTTTTAGGAGGAGCTCGTGGCTAAGTAATAACATCCGCACGAGTCGATCTATCAGGTTAAGCTACGCTTGCCGGGGTTGGTGAGTGGATGGGTGACCATCTTTACATACCGAGACTCCTACGTGCCTCCGTGCAGAAGTTGTTTTATCAAAACTAGAAAATATCCAAAGAAAACAGAAAATCACAGGGAACGCAAAGATAATCGCCCAAACTCGACAGATTAGCTAACACAACATTTGACAGTGGCTTGACATGACATTCGAGCTTAATCGTTTGTTCAGAAACCCAAATTCTGAATTAACAAGAGATTTTTGTACTAATTTGATTGTTGTGTCAAGTGATCAAAGATTCAAATCAAAGTACTTAATCAACGTTCGTGCAACTCGTTTTCGACTTAACAAGAGATTTTACACATGGTTAGTTAATATAGATTTGAATAGCCGTCGAGAAACCGGGCGTTAGTCTGTGTTTTTTATATAGTCTGAGCTGACCCATGTAAAAATTTCAATCATTTAAGTAATTTAAATCACTGTAATTCTAATCATTGTAATTTAAATGATTGTAATAATTGTAATTCAATTTTTCTTATAAATTGTAATAATTTAAATAGTTCTAATAATTGTTGTAAATTGACTATATTTTTGCATGCCCGTAATGAGGGTGAAATAAGTCCTGTGCTATAATTTTATTTATCATATTGAGTACCCACCACATATTTCAGTAAAATTAATGATTTATGATTATGAAAATGGATACATTTTGTGCTTGAAGAGTTAGTTGTTATTATAATTATTGTCTTTCTCTAAATATACAAGGTGTATTTTAAATAACTGACAACCTTTTAAGGGATCACCTGAAATCGCAAAAAAAATCAGCTGTTCCCTACATTTATTTTCGCATTGGTAAATCGTCAAAATGTAGTGAACAGCTGTTTTATTTTAGCGATTTCAGCTTTGGTCCCATAGTAAAAGTTGTTCATAATGATGAGTACAATGACCCCTTAAAAGGTTGTCAGTTATCTAAATTACATTGTTATATATTACATTATTTAATACTTAGCATAATTTATATAGTAGTTACTTACATAATGTATCAGAAACGTTGTTTTTCTAATAATTTAAACATACAAAAAATACGGAAACTTTTAACTGTGTTTTACGATAAGTGTAAGTAATTTAGCGATAACAGATTTTGTCATTTAATTTTAACTTAAATTTAATTTTGTGACTTAAAGGCGATAACTGACTTTTAATGATTTAAAACTGAAGATCACGTTTAAAACGAGTAGTGATTTGGAAAAATATATGTTAAATTACAGCATTTTCTTAATAACTTTGATTAATGTTTAATTTACAAAATGTAATTAATTTGTAAAGTTATGTCTAACGCGGATAAAAAAACTGTGAATCACGCAAAAACTATCAAGCGTATTTTTATGAAACCTTCACCATTTTAAAGATAATTTTACTATTTATCCTTTAGTATGTAATAAATGTTTTAATATAATACCTGATGATTTATGTGTAATAAATTAATAATGCGTCTAATTTGGGACAGCGCTTCTTGATGGGCGAGTCCTATTATGGGCTGGACGACGCGTTGCGTGAGCTCAGCACAGAACACGCAAGCTGACCACTCCAGACTATTGGCATATATCTTATATATCTTGTATATTGGCATCATACTTGTGTAATTTTTAACCGACTTCCAAAAGGAGGAGGTTCTCAATTCGTCGGAATATTTTTTTTTATTTTTTTTTATTTTTTTTTTTTATGTATGTTCCCCGATTACTCGAAAATGGCTAGACCGATTTGGATTTTTCTTTTTTGTTCGAAAGGGTATACTTCCCAAGTGGTCCCATGATCATCAAATCAGGATCTGATGATGGGATCCCATGGAAATCGAGGGAAACCCTCAAATTTTATGGGCACACCTATATCGATTTCGGTATTTTTTATAGTAACTCGTGCATTTACTCTCGGAAAGTACCATTCGGTGAACTGGAACTGATGATGAAGACCACAGAGGGCCCTCGGAAATACTCAATTATATCTAAGTATATAACAGGTTGCGATTCGATTACTTTAATATGGTTTATGCTCGTCAAAATAATGGTAATGGTGACTTCACCATGAGCTCCATTTCTCCTGGTTCTTACTAGGAGAACTCCTCAACAATTAACGTCCCTGCATCGGGAAAAGCAACATTTTGTAAAACGTGATGAGCAGTTGACATTGGGTTATTGTAACTTAGATAAATTACAAACTGAACCACTAAAAAGTGAAAAATAAAAACTTTTTTACAAAAACAAAAACCGACTTCCAAAAAAAAAACACTACAAAGTGAAAAATAACTTTAATTTCGGAAGTCGGTGGCAAAACACTAAAATAAAGATCCAAAGACACCGACTTCCGAAATTAAAGTTATTTTTCACTTTGTAGTGTTTTTTTTTTGGAAGTCGGTTTTTGTTTTTGTAAAAAAGTTTTTTAGACCTACATGTTTGATATTTGTACGCCTTCAACGGCAAAACATAATTATTGATCTCTATACATTATTTTCTTCACAACACCTATTTTTACATCCACATAACTTTAACTTTGACGAGCCCAAACACAACGGGGCTATCTTGTTTAGTTGAAGAGTTCCTGTGGCCACCTTTTTGCTCCATCATCAGACCCTGGACTACACCTTGGGCTTACGTACTGGTCAAGACAAATCTAACAAATAGACGAAACACAACGGGGCTATCTCGTTAAGTTGAAGAGTTCCTGTGGCCACCTTCCTGCTTGATCATCAGACCCTGGACTGCACCTTGGGCTATGTACTGGTCAAAATCTAAATAGACGAAACACAACGGGGCTATCTCGTTAAGTTGAAGAGTTCCTGTGGCCACCTTCCTGCTACATCATCAGACCCTGGACTGCACCTTGGGTTAATGTACTAGTCAAAATCCAAATAGACGAAACACAACGGGGCTATCTCGTTAAGTTGAGGAGTTCCTGTGGCCACCTTCCTGCTTCATCATCAGACCCTGGACTGCACCTTGGGCTAATGTACCGGTCAAGACAAATCTAAATAGACGAAACACAACGGGACTATCTCGTTAAGTTGAGGAGTTCCTGTGGCCACCTTCCTGCTTCATCATCAGACCCTGGACTGCACCTTGGGCTAATGTACCGGTCAAGACAAATCTAAATAGACGAAACACAACGGGACTATCTCGTTAAGTTGAGGAGTTCCTGTGGCCACCTTCCTGCTTCATCATCAGACCCTGGACTGCACCTTGGGCTAATGTACCGGTCAAGACAAATCTAAATAGACGAAACACAACGGGACTATCTCGTTAAGTTGAGGAGTTCCTGTGGCCACCTTCCTGCTTCATCATCAGACCCTGGACTGCACCTTGGGCTAATGTACCGGTCAAGACAAATCTAAATAGACGAAACACAACGGGGCTATCTCGTTAAGTTGAGGAGTTCCTGTGGCCACCTTCCTGCTTCATCATCAGACCCTGGACTGCACCTTGGGCTAATGTACTGGTCAAGACAAATCCAAATAGTCGAAACACAACGGGGCTATCTCGTTAAGTTGAGGAGTTCCTGTGGCCACCTTCCTGCTTCATCATCAGACCCTGGACTGCACCTTGGGCTAATGTACCGGTCAAGACAAATCTAAATAGACGAAACACAACGGGACTATCTCGTTAAGTTGAGGAGTTCCTGTGGCCACCTTCCTGCTTCATCATCAGACCCTGGACTGCACCTTGGGCTAATGTACCGGTCAAGACAAATCTAAATAGACGAAACACAACGGGACTATCTCGTTAAGTTGAGGAGTTCCTGTGGCCACCTTCCTGCTTCATCATCAGACCCTGGACTGCACCTTGGGCTAATGTACCGGTCAAGACAAATCTAAATAGACGAAACACAACGGGACTATCTCGTTAAGTTGAGGAGTTCCTGTGGCCACCTTCCTGCTTCATCATCAGACCCTGGACTGCACCTTGGGCTAATGTACTGGTCAAGACAAATCCAAATAGTCGAAACACAACGGGGCTATCTCGTTAAGTTGAGGAGTTCCTGTGGCCACCTTCCTGCTTCACCATTAGACCCTGGACTACACCTTGGGCTAATGTACTGGTCAAGACAAATCCAAAAATAGTCGAAATACAACGGGGCTATCTCGTTAACTTGAGGAGTTCCTGTGGCCATCTTCCTGCTTCATCATCAGACCCTGGACTACACCTTGGGCTAATGTACTGGTCAAGACAAATCTAAATAGACGAAACACAACGGGGCTATCTCGTTAAGTTGAAGAGTTCCTGTGGCCACATTCCTGCTCCATCATCAGACCCTGGACTGCACCTTGGGCTAATGTACTGGTCAAGACAAATCCAAATAGTCGAAACACAACGGGGCTATCTCGTTAAGTTGAGGAGTTCCTGTGGCCACCTTCCTGCTTCATCATCAGACCCTGGACTACTGCTTGGGCTAATGTACTGGTCAAGACAAATCCAAATACTTAGTCGAAACACAACGGGGCTATCTCGTTAAGTTGAGGAGTTCCTGTGGCCACCTTCCTGCTACATCATCAGACCCTGGACTGCACCTTGGGTTAATGTACTAGTCAAAATCCAAATAGACGAAACACAACGGGGCTATCTCGTTAAGTTGAAGAGTTCCTGTGGCCACCTTCCTGCTCCATCATCAGACCCTGGACTGCACCTTGGGCTAATGTACTGGTCAAGACAAATCCAAATAAACGAAACAACGGGGCTATCTCGTTAAGTTGAAGAGTTCCTGTGGCCACCTTCCTGCTACATCATCAGACCCTGGACTGCACTTTGGGTTAATGTACTAGTCAAAATCCAAATAGACGAAACACAACGGGGCTATCTCGTTAAGTTGAAGAGTTCCTGTGGCCACCTTCCTGCTACATCATCAGACCCTGGACTGCACCTTGGGTTAATGTACTGGTCAAGACAAATCCAAATAGTCGAAACACAACGGGGCTATCTCGTTAAGTTGAGGAGTTCCTGTGGCCACCTTCCTGCTACATCATCAGACCCTGGACTGCACCTTGGGTTAATGTACTAGTCAAAATCCAAATAGACGAAACACAACGGGGCTATCTCGTTAAGTTGAAGAGTTCCTGTGGCCACCTTCCTGCTACATCATCAGACCCTGGACTGCACCTTGGGCTAATGTACTGGTCAAGACAAATCCAAATAGTCGAAACACAACGGGGCTATCTCGTTAAGTTGAGGAGTTCCTGTGGCCACCTTCCTGCTACATCATCAGACCCTGGACTGCACCTTGGGTTAATGTACTAGTCAAAATCCAAATAGACGAAACACAACGGGGCTATCTCGTTAAGTTGAAGAGTTCCTGTGGCCACCTTCCTGCTACATCATCAGACCCTGGACTGCACCTTGGGTTAATGTACTAGTCAAAATCCAAATAGACGAAACACAACGGGGCTATCTCGTTAAGTTGAAGAGTTCCTGTGGCCACCTTCCTGCTCCATCATCAGACCCTGGACTGCACCTTGGGCTAATGTACTGGTCAAGACAAATCCAAATAAACGAAACAACGGGGCTATCTCGTTAAGTTGAAGAGTTCCTGTGGCCACCTTCCTGCTACATCATCAGACCCTGGACTGCACCTTGGGCTAATGTACTGGTCAAGACAAATCCAAATAGTCGAAACACAACGGGGCTATCTCGTTAAGTTGAGGAGTTCCTGTGGCCACCTTCCTGCTACATCATCAGACCCTGGACTGCACCTTGGGTTAATGTACTAGTCAAAATCCAAATAGACGAAACACAACGGGGCTATCTCGTTAAGTTGAAGAGTTCCTGTGGCCACCTTCCTGCTACATCATCAGACCCTGGACTGCACCTTGGGTTAATGTACTAGTCAAAATCCAAATAGACGAAACACAACGGGGCTATCTCGTTAAGTTGAAGAGTTCCTGTGGCCACCTTCCTGCTCCATCATCAGACCCTGGACTGCACCTTGGGCTAATGTACTGGTCAAGACAAATCCAAATAAACGAAACAACGGGGCTATCTCGTTAAGTTGAAGAGTTCCTGTGGCCACCTTCCTGCTACATCATCAGACCCTGGACTGCACCTTGGGTTAATGTACTAGTCAAAATCCAAATAGACGAAACACAACGGGGCTATCTCGTTAAGTTGAAGAGTTCCTGTGGCCACCTTCCTGCTACATCATCAGACCCTGGACTGCACCTTGGGTTAATGTACTAGTCAAAATCCAAATAGACGAAACACAACGGGGCTGTCTCGTTAAGTTGAAGAGTTCCTGTGGCCACCTTCCTGCTCCATCATCAGACCCTGGACTGCACCTTGGGCTAATGTACTGGTCAAGACAAATCCAAATAGTCGAAACATAACGGGGCTATCTCGTTAAGTTGAGGAGTTCCTGTGGCCACCTTCCTGCTTCATCATCAGACCCTGGACTGCACCTTGGGCTAATGTACCGGTCAAGACAAATCTAAATAGACGAAACACAACGGGACTATCTCGTTAAGTTGAGGAGTTCCTGTGGCCACCTTCCTGCTTCATCATCAGACCCTGGACTGCACCTTGGGCTAATGTACCGGTCAAGACAAATCTAAATAGACGAAACACAACGGGACTATCTCGTTAAGTTGAGGAGTTCCTGTGGCCACCTTCCTGCTTCATCATCAGACCCTGGACTGCACCTTGGGCTAATGTACCGGTCAAGACAAATCTAAATAGACGAAACACAACGGGACTATCTCGTTAAGTTGAGGAGTTCCTGTGGCCACCTTCCTGCTTCATCATCAGACCCTGGACTGCACCTTGGGCTAATGTACTGGTCAAGACAAATCCAAATAGTCGAAACACAACGGGGCTATCTCGTTAAGTTGAGGAGTTCCTGTGGCCACCTTCCTGCTTCACCATTAGACCCTGGACTACACCTTGGGCTAATGTACTGGTCAAGACAAATCCAAAAATAGTCGAAATACAACGGGGCTATCTCGTTAACTTGAGGAGTTCCTGTGGCCATCTTCCTGCTTCATCATCAGACCCTGGACTACACCTTGGGCTAATGTACTGGTCAAGACAAATCTAAATAGACGAAACACAACGGGGCTATCTCGTTAAGTTGAAGAGTTCCTGTGGCCACATTCCTGCTCCATCATCAGACCCTGGACTGCACCTTGGGCTAATGTACTGGTCAAGACAAATCCAAATAAACGAAACAACGGGGCTATCTCGTTAAGTTGAGGAGTTCCTGTGGCCACCTTCCTGCTACATCATCAGACCCTGGACTGCACCTTGGGTTAATGTACTAGTCAAAATCCAAATAGACGAAACACAACGGGGCTATCTCGTTAAGTTGAAGAGTTCCTGTGGCCACCTTCCTGCTACATCATCAGACCCTGGACTGCACCTTGGGTTAATGTACTAGTCAAAATCCAAATAGACGAAACACAACGGGGCTATCTCGTTAAGTTGAAGAGTTCCTGTGGCCACCTTCCTGCTCCATCATCAGACCCTGGACTGCACCTTGGGCTAATGTACTGGTCAAGACAAATCCAAATAAACGAAACAACGGGGCTATCTCGTTAAGTTGAAGAGTTCCTGTGGCCACCTTCCTGCTACATCATCAGACCCTGGACTGCACCTTGGGTTGATGTACTAGTCAAAATCCAAATAGACGAAACACAACGGGGCTATCTCGTTAAGTTGAAGAGTTCCTGTGGCCACCTTCCTGCTACATCATCAGACCCTGGACTGCACCTTGGGTTAGTGTACTAGTCAAAATCCAAATAGACGAAACACAACGGGGCTGTCTCGTTAAGTTGAAGAGTTCCTGTGGCCACCTTCCTGCTCCATCATCAGACCCTGGACTGCACCTTGGGCTAATGTACCGGTCAAGACAAATCTAAATAGACGAAACACAACGGGACTATCTCGTTAAGTTGAGGAGTTCCTGTGGCCACCTTCCTGCTCCATCATCAGACCCTGGACTGCACCTTGGGCTAATGTACCGGTCAAGACAAATCTAAATAGACGAAACACAACGGGACTATCTCGTTAAGTTGAGGAGTTCCTGTGGCCACCTTCCTGCTTCATCATCAGACCCTGGACTGCACCTTGGGCTAATGTACCGGTCAAGACAAATCTAAATAGACGAAACACAACGGGACTATCTCGTTAAGTTGAGGAGGTCCTGTGGCCACCTTCCTGCTTCATCATCAGACCCTGGACTGCACCTTGGGCTAATGTACCGGTCAAGACAAATCTAAATAGACGAAACACAACGGGACTATCTCGTTAAGTTGAGGAGTTCCTGTGGCCACCTTCCTGCTTCATCATCAGACCCTGGACTGCACCTTGGGCTAATGTACCGGTCAAGACAAATCTAAATAGACGAAACACAACGGGACTATCTCGTTAAGTTGAGGAGTTCCTGTGGCCACCTTCCTGCTTCATCATCAGACCCTGGACTGCACCTTGGGCTAATGTACCGGTCAAGACAAATCTAAATAGACGAAACACAACGGGACTATCTCGTTAAGTTGAGGAGTTCCTGTGGCCACCTTCCTGCTTCATCATCAGACCCTGGACTGCACCTTGGGCTAATGTACTGGTCAAGACAAATCCAAATAGTCGAAACACAACGGGGCTATCTCGTTAAGTTGAGGAGTTCCTGTGGCCACCTTCCTGCTTCACCATTAGACCCTGGACTACACCTTGGGCTAATGTACTGGTCAAGACAAATCCAAAAATAGTCGAAATACAACGGGGCTATCTCGTTAACTTGAGGAGTTCCTGTGGCCATCTTCCTGCTTCATCATCAGACCCTGGACTACACCTTGGGCTAATGTACTGGTCAAGACAAATCCAAATAGTCGAAACACAACGGGGCTATCTCGTTAAGTTGAGGAGTTCCTGTGGCCACCTTCCTGCTCCATCATCAGACCCTGGATTGCACCTTGGGCTAATGTACTGGTCAAGACAAATCTAAATAGTCGAAACATAACGGGGCTATCTCGTTAAGTTGAGGAGTTCCTGTGGCCACCTTCCTGCTTCATCATCAGACCCTGGACTACTGCTTGGGCTAATGTACTGGTCAAGACAAATCCAAATACTTAGTCGAAACACAACGGGGCTATCTCGTTAAGTTGAGGAGTTCCTGTGGCCACCTTCCTGCTACATCATCAGACCCTGGACTGCACCTTGGGTTAATGTACTAGTCAAAATCCAAATAGACGAAACACAACGGGGCTATCTCGTTAAGTTGAAGAGTTCCTGTGGCCACCTTCCTGCTCCATCATCAGACCCTGGACTGCACCTTGGGCTAATGTACTGGTCAAGACAAATCCAAATAAACGAAACAACGGGGCTATCTCGTTAAGTTGAGGAGTTCCTGTGGCCACCTTCCTGCTACATCATCAGACCCTGGACTGCACCTTGGGTTAATGTACTAGTCAAAATCCAAATAGACGAAACACAACGGGGCTATCTCGTTAAGTTGAAGAGTTCCTGTGGCCACCTTCCTGCTACATCATCAGACCCTGGACTGCACCTTGGGTTAATGTACTAGTCAAAATCCAAATAGACGAAACACAACGGGGCTATCTCGTTAAGTTGAAGAGTTCCTGTGGCCACCTTCCTGCTCCATCATCAGACCCTGGACTGCACCTTGGGCTAATGTACTGGTCAAGACAAATCCAAATAAACGAAACAACGGGGCTATCTCGTTAAGTTGAAGAGTTCCTGTGGCCACCTTCCTGCTACATCATCAGACCCTGGACTGCACCTTGGGTTGATGTACTAGTCAAAATCCAAATAGACGAAACACAACGGGGCTATCTCGTTAAGTTGAAGAGTTCCTGTGGCCACCTTCCTGCTCCATCATCAGACCCTGGACTGCACCTTGGGTTAATGTACTAGTCAAAATCCAAATAGACGAAACACAACGGGGCTGTCTCGTTAAGTTGAAGAGTTCCTGTGGCCACCTTCCTGCTCCATCATCAGACCCTGGACTGCACCTTGGGCTAATGTACCGGTCAAGACAAATCTAAATAGACGAAACACAACGGGACTATCTCGTTAAGTTGAGGAGTTCCTGTGGCCACCTTCCTGCTTCATCATCAGACCCTGGACTGCACCTTGGGCTAATGTACCGGTCAAGACAAATCTAAATAGACGAAACACAACGGGACTATCTCGTTAAGTTGAGGAGTTCCTGTGGCCACCTTCCTGCTTCATCATCAGACCCTGGACTGCACCTTGGGCTAATGTACCGGTCAAGACAAATCTAAATAGACGAAACACAACGGGACTATCTCGTTAAGTTGAGGAGTTCCTGTGGCCACCTTCCTGCTTCATCATCAGACCCTGGACTGCACCTTGGGCTAATGTACCGGTCAAGACAAATCTAAATAGACGAAACACAACGGGACTATCTCGTTAAGTTGAGGAGTTCCTGTGGCCACCTTCCTGCTTCATCATCAGACCCTGGACTGCACCTTGGGCTAATGTACTGGTCAAGACAAATCCAAATAGTCGAAACACAACGGGGCTATCTCGTTAAGTTGAGGAGTTCCTGTGGCCACCTTCCTGCTTCACCATTAGACCCTGGACTACACCTTGGGCTAATGTACTGGTCAAGACAAATCCAAAAATAGTCGAAATACAACGGGGCTATCTCGTTAACTTGAGGAGTTCCTGTGGCCATCTTCCTGCTTCATCATCAGACCCTGGACTACACCTTGGGCTAATGTACTGGTCAAGACAAATCCAAATAGTCGAAACACAACGGGGCTATCTCGTTAAGTTGAGGAGTTCCTGTGGCCACCTTCCTGCTCCATCATCAGACCCTGGATTGCACCTTGGGCTAATGTACTGGTCAAGACAAATCCAAATAGTCGAAACATAACGGGGCTATCTCGTTAAGTTGAGGAGTTCCTGTGGCCACCTTCCTGCTTCATCATCAGACCCTGGACTACTGCTTGGGCTAATGTACTGGTCAAGACAAATCCAAATACTTAGTCGAAACACAACGGGGCTATCTCGTTAAGTTGAGGAGTTCCTGTGGCCACCTTCCTGCTACATCATCAGACCCTGGACTGCACCTTGGGTTAATGTACTAGTCAAAATCCAAATAGACGAAACACAACGGGGCTATCTCGTTAAGTTGAAGAGTTCCTGTGGCCACCTTCCTGCTCCATCATCAGACCCTGGACTGCACCTTGGGCTAATGTACCGGTCAAGACAAATCTAAATAGACGAAACACAACGGGACTATCTCGTTAAGTTGAGGAGTTCCTGTGGCCACCTTCCTGCTTCATCATCAGACCCTGGACTGCACCTTGGGCTAATGTACCGGTCAAGACAAATCTAAATAGACGAAACACAACGGGACTATCTCGTTAAGTTGAGGAGTTCCTGTGGCCACCTTCCTGCTTCATCATCAGACCCTGGACTGCACCTTGGGCTAATGTACCGGTCAAGACAAATCTAAATAGACGAAACACAACGGGACTATCTCGTTAAGTTGAGGAGTTCCTGTGGCCACCTTCCTGCTTCATCATCAGACCCTGGACTGCACCTTGGGTTAATGTACTAGTCAAAATCCAAATAGACGAAACACAACGGGGCTGTCTCGTTAAGTTGAAGAGTTCCTGTGGCCACCTTCCTGCTCCATCATCAGACCCTGGACTGCACCTTGGGCTAATGTACCGGTCAAGACAAATCTAAATAGACGAAACACAACGGGACTATCTCGTTAAGTTGAGGAGTTCCTGTGGCCACCTTCCTGCTTCATCATCAGACCCTGGACTGCACCTTGGGCTAATGTACCGGTCAAGACAAATCTAAATAGACGAAACACAACGGGACTATCTCGTTAAGTTGAGGAGTTCCTGTGGCCACCTTCCTGCTTCATCATCAGACCCTGGACTGCACCTTGGGCTAATGTACCGGTCAAGACAAATCTAAATAGACGAAACACAACGGGACTATCTCGTTAAGTTGAGGAGTTCCTGTGGCCACCTTCCTGCTTCATCATCAGACCCTGGACTGCACCTTGGGCTAATGTACCGGTCAAGACAAATCTAAATAGACGAAACACAACGGGACTATCTCGTTAAGTTGAGGAGTTCCTGTGGCCACCTTCCTGCTTCATCATCAGACCCTGGACTGCACCTTGGGCTAATGTACCGGTCAAGACAAATCTAAATAGACGAAACACAACGGGACTATCTCGTTAAGTTGAGGAGTTCCTGTGGCCACCTTCCTGCTTCATCATCAGACCCTGGACTGCACCTTGGGCTAATGTACTGGTCAAGACAAATCCAAATAGTCGAAACACAACGGGGCTATCTCGTTAAGTTGAGGAGTTCCTGTGGCCACCTTCCTGCTTCACCATTAGACCCTGGACTACACCTTGGGCTAATGTACTGGTCAAGACAAATCCAAAAATAGTCGAAATACAACGGGGCTATCTCGTTAACTTGAGGAGTTCCTGTGGCCATCTTCCTGCTTCATCATCAGACCCTGGACTACACCTTGGGCTAATGTACTGGTCAAGACAAATCCAAATAGTCGAAACACAACGGGGCTATCTCGTTAAGTTGAGGAGTTCCTGTGGCCACCTTCCTGCTCCATCATCAGACCCTGGATTGCACCTTGGGCTAATGTACTGGTCAAGACAAATCCAAATAGTCGAAACATAACGGGGCTATCTCGTTAAGTTGAGGAGTTCCTGTGGCCACCTTCCTGCTTCATCATCAGACCCTGGACTACTGCTTGGGCTAATGTACTGGTCAAGACAAATCCAAATACTTAGTCGAAACACAACGGGGCTATCTCGTTAAATTGAGGAGTTCCTGTGGCCACCTTCCTGCTACATCATCAGACCCTGGACTGCACCTTGGGTTAATGTACTAGTCAAAATCCAAATAGACGAAACACAACGGGGCTATCTCGTTAAGTTGAAGAGTTCCTGTGGCCACCTTCCTGCTCCATCATCAGACCCTGGACTGCACCTTGGGCTAATGTACTGGTCAAGACAAATCCAAATAAACGAAACAACGGGGCTATCTCGTTAAGTTGAGGAGTTCCTGTGGCCACCTTCCTGCTACATCATCAGACCCTGGACTGCACCTTGGGTTAATGTACTAGTCAAAATCCAAATAGACGAAACACAACGGGGCTATCTCGTTAAGTTGAAGAGTTCCTGTGGCCACCTTCCTACTACATCATCAGACCCTGGACTGCACCTTGGGTTAATGTACTAGTCAAAATCCAAATAGACGAAACACAACGGGGCTATCTCGTTAAGTTGAAGAGTTCCTGTGGCCACCTTCCTGCTCCATCATCAGACCCTGGACTGCACCTTGGGCTAATGTACTGGTCAAGACAAATCCAAATAAACGAAACAACGGGGCTATCTCGTTAAGTTGAAGAGTTCCTGTGGCCACCTTCCTGCTACATCATCAGACCCTGGACTGCACCTTGGGTTGATGTACTAGTCAAAATCCAAATAGACGAAACACAACGGGGCTATCTCGTTAAGTTGAAGAGTTCCTGTGGCCACCTTCCTGCTACATCATCAGACCCTGGACTGCACCTTGGGTTAATGTACTAGTCAAAATCCAAATAGACGAAACACAACGGGGCTGTCTCGTTAAGTTGAAGAGTTCCTGTGGCCACCTTCCTGCTCCATCATCAGACCCTGGACTGCACCTTGGGCTAATGTACCGGTCAAGACAAATCTAAATAGACGAAACACAACGGGACTATCTCGTTAAGTTGAGGAGTTCCTGTGGCCACCTTCCTGCTTCATCATCAGACCCTGGACTGCACCTTGGGCTAATGTACCGGTCAAGACAAATCTAAATAGACGAAACACAACGGGACTATCTCGTTAAGTTGAGGAGTTCCTGTGGCCACCTTCCTGCTTCATCATCAGACCCTGGACTGCACCTTGGGCTAATGTACCGGTCAAGACAAATCTAAATAGACGAAACACAACGGGACTATCTCGTTAAGTTGAGGAGTTCCTGTGGCCACCTTCCTGCTTCATCATCAGACCCTGGACTGCACCTTGGGCTAATGTACCGGTCAAGACAAATCTAAATAGACGAAACACAACGGGACTATCTCGTTAAGTTGAGGAGTTCCTGTGGCCACCTTCCTGCTTCATCATCAGACCCTGGACTGCACCTTGGGCTAATGTACCGGTCAAGACAAATCTAAATAGACGAAACACAACGGGACTATCTCGTTAAGTTGAGGAGTTCCTGTGGCCACCTTCCTGCTTCATCATCAGACCCTGGACTGCACCTTGGGCTAATGTACTGGTCAAGACAAATCCAAATAGTCGAAACACAACGGGGCTATCTCGTTAAGTTGAGGAGTTCCTGTGGCCACCTTCCTGCTTCACCATTAGACCCTGGACTACACCTTGGGCTAATGTACTGGTCAAGACAAATCCAAAAATAGTCGAAATACAACGGGGCTATCTCGTTAACTTGAGGAGTTCCTGTGGCCATCTTCCTGCTTCATCATCAGACCCTGGACTACACCTTGGGCTAATGTACTGGTCAAGACAAATCCAAATAGTCGAAACACAACGGGGCTATCTCGTTAAGTTGAGGAGTTCCTGTGGCCACCTTCCTGCTCCATCATCAGACCCTGGACTACTGCTTGGGCTAATGTACTGGTCAAGACAAATCCAAATAGTCGAAACATAACGGGGCTATCTCGTTAAGTTGAGGAGTTCCTGTGGCCACCTTCCTGCTCCATCATCAGACCCTGGACTGCACCTTGGGCTAATGTACTGGTCAAGACAAATCCAAATAGTCGAAACATAACGGGGCTATCTCGTTAAGTTGAGGAGTTCCTGTGGCCACCTTCCTGCTTCATCATCAGACCCTGGACTACTGCTTGGGCTAATGTACTGGTCAAGACAAATCCAAATACTTAGTCGAAACACAACGGGGCTATCTCGTTAAGCTGAGGAGTTCCTGTGGCCACCTTCCTGCTACATCATCAGACCCTGGACTGCACCTTGGGTTAATGTACTAGTCAAAATCCAAATAGACGAAACACAACGGGGCTATCTCGTTAAGTTGAAGAGTTCCTGTGGCCACCTTCCTGCTCCATCATCAGACCCTGGACTGCACCTTGGGCTAATGTACTGGTCAAGACAAATCCAAATAAACGAAACAACGGGGCTATCTCGTTAAGTTGAGGAGTTCCTGTGGCCACCTTCCTGCTACATCATCAGACCCTGGACTGCACCTTCGGTTAATGTACTAGTCAAAATCCAAATAGACGAAACACAACGGGGCTATCTCGTTAAGTTGAAGAGTTCCTGTGGCCACCTTCCTGCTACATCATCAGACCCTGGACTGCACCTTGGGTTAATGTACTAGTCAAAATCCAAATAGACGAAACACAACGGGGCTATCTCGTTAAGTTGAAGAGTTCCTGTGGCCACCTTCCTGCTCCATCATCAGACCCTGGACTGCACCTTGGGCTAATGTACTGGTCAAGACAAATCCAAATAAACGAAACAACGGGGCTATCTCGTTAAGTTGAAGAGTTCCTGTGGCCACCTTCCTGCTACATCATCAGACCCTGGACTGCACCTTGGGTTAATGTACTAGTCAAAATCCAAATAGACGAAACACAACGGGGCTATCTCGTTAAGTTGAAGAGTTCCTGTGGCCACCTTCCTGCTACATCATCAGACCCTGGACTGCACCTTGGGATAATGTACTAGTCAAAATCCAAATAGACGAAACACAACGGGGCTGTCTCGTTAAGTTGAAGAGTTCCTGTGGCCACCTTCCTGCTCCATCATCAGACCCTGGACTGCACCTTGGGCTAATGTACTGGTCAAGACAAATCCAAATAGTCGAAACATAACGGGGCTATCTCGTTAAGTTGAGGAGTTCCTGTGGCCACCTTCCTGCTTCATCATCAGACCCTGGACTACTGCTTGGGCTAATGTACTGGTCAAGACAAATCCAAATACTTAGTCGAAACACAACGGGGCTATCTCGTTAAGCTGAGGAGTTCCTGTGGCCACCTTCCTGCTACATCATCAGACCCTGGACTGCACCTTGGGTTAATGTACTAGTCAAAATCCAAATAGACGAAACACAACGGGGCTATCTCGTTAAGTTGAGGAGTTCCTGTGGCCACCTTCCTGCTTCATCATCAGACCCTGGACTACTGCTTGGGCTAATGTACTGGTCAAGACAAATCCAAATACTTAGTCGAAACACAACGGGGCTATCTCGTTAAGCTGAGGAGTTCCTGTGGCCACCTTCCTGCTACATCATCAGACCCTGGACTGCACCTTGGGTTAATGTACTAGTCAAAATCCAAATAGACGAAACACAACGGGGCTGTCTCGTTAAGTTGAAGAGTTCCTGTGGCCACCTTCCTGCTCCATCATCAGACCCTGGACTGCACCTTGGGCTAATGTACTGGTCAAGACAAATCCAAATAGTCGAAACATAACGGGGCTATCTCGTTAAGTTGAGGAGTTCCTGTGGCCACCTTCCTGCTTCATCATCAGACCCTGGACTACTGCTTGGGCTAATGTACTGGTCAAGACAAATCCAAATACTTAGTCGAAACACAACGGGGCTATCTCGTTAAGCTGAGGAGTTCCTGTGGCCACCTTCCTGCTACATCATCAGACCCTGGACTGCACCTTGGGTTAATGTACTAGTCAAAATCCAAATAGACGAAACACAACGGGGCTATCTCGTTAAGTTGAAGAGTTCCTGTGGCCACCTTCCTGCTCCATCATCAGACCCTGGACTGCACCTTGGGCTAATGTACTGGTCAAGACAAATCCAAATAAACGAAACAACGGGGCTATCTCGTTAAGTTGAGGAGTTCCTGTGGCCACCTTCCTGCTACATCATCAGACCCTGGACTGCACCTTGGGTTAATGTACTAGTCAAAATCCAAATAGACGAAACACAACGGGGCTATCTCGTTAAGTTGAAGAGTTCCTGTGGCCACCTTCCTGCTACATCATCAGACCCTGGACTGCACCTTGGGTTAATGTACTAGTCAAAATCCAAATAGACGAAACACAACGGGGCTATCTCGTTAAGTTGAAGAGTTCCTGTGGCCACCTTCCTGCTCCATCATCAGACCCTGGACTGCACCTTGGGCTAATGTACTGGTCAAGACAAATCCAAATAAACGAAACAACGGGGCTATCTCGTTAAGTTGAAGAGTTCCTGTGGCCACCTTCCTGCTACATCATCAGACCCTGGACTGCACCTTGGGTTAATGTACTAGTCAAAATCCAAATAGACGAAACACAACGGGGCTATCTCGTTAAGTTGAAGAGTTCCTGTGGCCACCTTCCTGCTACATCATCAGACCCTGGACTGCACCTTGGGTTAATGTACTAGTCAAAATCCAAATAGACGAAACACAACGGGGCTGTCTCGTTAAGTTGAAGAGTTCCTGTGGCCACCTTCCTGCTCCATCATCAGACCCTGGACTGCACCTTGGGCTAATGTACTGGTCAAGACAAATCCAAATAGTCGAAACATAACGGGGCTATCTCGTTAAGTTGAGGAGTTCCTGTGGCCACCTTCCTGCTCCATCATCAGACCCTGGACTGCACCTTGGGCTAATGTACTGGCCAAGACAAATCCAAATAGTCGAAACACAACGGGGCTATCTCGTTAAGTTGAAGAGTTCTGTGGCCACCTTCCTGCTACATCATCAGACCCTGGACTGCACCTTGGGCTAATGTACTGGTCAAAATCCAAATAGACGAAACACAACGGGGCTATCTCGTTAAGTTGAAGAGTTCCTGTGGCCACCTTCCTGCTACATCATCAGACCCTGGACTGCACCTTGGGCTAATGTACTGGTCAAAATCCAAATAGACGAAACACAACGGGGCTATCTCGTTAAGTTGAAGAGTTCCTGTGGCCACCTTCCTGCTCCATCATCAGACCCTGGACTGCACCTTGGGCTAATGTACTGGCCAAGACAAATCCAAATAGTCGAAACACAACGGGGCTATCTCGTTAAGTTGAAGAGTTCCTGTGGCCACCTTCCTGCTCCATCATCAGACCCTGGACTGCACCTTGGGCTAATGTACTGGTCAAGACAAATCCAAATAAACGAAACAACGGGGCTATCTCGTTAAGTTGAGGAGTTCCTGTGGCCACCTTCCTGCTACATCATCAGACCCTGGACTGCACCTTGGGTTAATGTACTAGTCAAAATCCAAATAGACGAAACACAACGGGGCTATCTCGTTAAGTTGAAGAGTTCCTGTGGCCACCTTCCTGCTACATCATCAGACCCTGGACTGCACCTTGGGTTAATGTACTAGTCAAAATCCAAATAGACGAAACACAACGGGGCTGTCTCGTTAAGTTGAAGAGTTCCTGTGGCCACCTTCCTGCTCCATCATCAGACCCTGGACTGCACCTTGGGCTAATGTACTGGTCAAGACAAATCCAAATAGTCGAAACATAACGGGGCTATCTCGTTAAGTTGAGGAGTTCCTGTGGCCACCTTCCTGCTTCATCATCAGACCCTGGACTGCACCTTGGGCTAATGTACTGGCCAAGACAAATCCAAATAGTCGAAACACAACGGGGCTATCTCGTTAAGTTGAAGAGTTCTGTGGCCACCTTCCTGCTACATCATCAGACCCTGGACTGCACCTTGGGCTAATGTACTGGTCAAAATCCAAATAGACGAAACACAACGGGGCTATCTCGTTAAGTTGAAGAGTTCCTGTGGCCACCTTCCTGCTACATCATCAGACCCTGGACTGCACCTTGGGCTAATGTACTGGTCAAAATCCAAATAGACGAAACACAACGGGGCTATCTCGTTAAGTTGAAGAGTTCCTGTGGCCACCTTCCTGCTACATCATCAGACCCTGGATTGCACCTTGGGTTAATGTACTAGTCAAAATCCAAATAGACGAAACACAACGGGGCTATCTCGTTAAGTTGAAGAGTTCCTGTGGCCACCTTCCTGCTACATCATCAGACCCTGGACTGCACCTTGGGTTAATGTACTAGTCAAAATCCAAATAGACGAAACACAACGGGGCTGTCTCGTTAAGTTGAAGAGTTCCTGTGGCCACCTTCCTGCTCCATCATCAGACCCTGGACTGCACCTTGGGCTAATGTACTGGTCAAGACAAATCCAAATAGTCGAAACATAACGGGGCTATCTCGTTAAGTTGAGGAGTTCCTGTGGCCACCTTCCTGCTACATCATCAGACCCTGGACTGCACCTTGGGCTAATGTACTGGCCAAGACAAATCCAAATAGTCGAAACACAACGGGGCTATCTCGTTAAGTTGAAGAGTTCTGTGGCCACCTTCCTGCTACATCATCAGACCCTGGACTGCACCTTGGGCTAATGTACTGGTCAAAATCCAAATAGACGAAACACAACGGGGCTATCTCGTTAAGTTGAGGAGTTCCTGTGGCCACCTTCCTGCTTCATCATCAGACCCTGGACTGCACCTTGGGCTAATGTACCGGTCAAGACAAATCTAAATAGACGAAACACAACGGGACTATCTCGTTAAGTTGAGGAGTTCCTGTGGCCACCTTCCTGCTTCATCATCAGACCCTGGACTGCACCTTGGGCTAATGTACCGGTCAAGACAAATCTAAATAGACGAAACACAACGGGACTATCTCGTTAAGTTGAGGAGTTCCTGTGGCCACCTTCCTGCTTCATCATCAGACCCTGGACTGCACCTTGGGCTAATGTACCGGTCAAGACAAATCTAAATAGACGAAACACAACGGGACTATCTCGTTAAGTTGAGGAGTTCCTGTGGCCACCTTCCTGCTTCATCATCAGACCCTGGACTGCACCTTGGGCTAATGTACTGGTCAAGACAAATCCAAATAGTCGAAACACAACGGGGCTATCTCGTTAAGTTGAGGAGTTCCTGTGGCCACCTTCCTGCTTCACCATTAGACCCTGGACTACACCTTGGGCTAATGTACTGGTCAAGACAAATCCAAAAATAGTCGAAATACAACGGGGCTATCTCGTTAACTTGAGGAGTTCCTGTGGCCATTCTTCCTGCTTCATCATCAGACCCTGGACTACACCTTGGGCTAATGTACTGGTCAAGACAAATCCAAATAGTCGAAACACAACGGGGCTATCTCGTTAAGTTGAGGAGTTCCTGTGGCCACCTTCCTGCTTCACCATTAGACCCTGGACTACACCTTGGGCTAATGTACTGGTCAAGACAAATCCAAAAATAGTCGAAATACAACGGGGCTATCTCGTTAACTTGAGGAGTTCCTGTGGCCATTCTTCCTGCTTCATCATCAGACCCTGGACTACACCTTGGGCTAATGTACTGGTCAAGACAAATCCAAATAGTCGAAACATAACGGGGCTATCTCGTTAAGTTGAGGAGTTCCTGTGGCCACCTTCCTGCTTCATCATCAGACCCTGGACTACTGCTTGGGCTAATGTACTGGTCAAGACAAATCCAAATACTTAGTCGAAACACAACGGGGCTATCTCGTTAAGTTGAGGAGTTCCTGTGGCCACCTTCCTGCTACATCATCAGACCCTGGACTGCACCTTGGGTTAATGTACTAGTCAAAATCCAAATAGACGAAACACAACGGGGCTATCTCGTTAAGTTGAAGAGTTCCTGTGGCCACCTTCCTGCTCCATCATCAGACCCTGGACTGCACCTTGGGCTAATGTACTGGTCAAGACAAATCCAAATAAAAGAAACAACGGGGCTATCTCGTTAAGTTGAGGAGTTCCTGTGGCCACCTTCCTGCTACATCATCAGACCCTGGACTGCACCTTGGGTTAATGTACTAGTCAAAATCCAAATAGACGAAACACAACGGGGCTATCTCGTTAAGTTGAAGAGTTCCTGTGGCCACCTTCCTGCTACATCATCAGACCCTGGACTGCACCTTGGGTTAATGTACTAGTCAAAATCCAAATAGACGAAACACAACGGGGCTATCTCGTTAAGTTGAAGAGTTCCTGTGGCCACCTTCCTGCTCCATCATCAGACCCTGGACTGCACCTTGGGCTAATGTACTGGTCAAGACAAATCCAAATAAACGAAACAACGGGGCTATCTCGTTAAGTTGAAGAGTTCCTGTGGCCACCTTCCTGCTACATCATCAGACCCTGGACTGCACCTTGGGTTAATGTACTAGTCAAAATCCAAATAGACGAAACACAACGGGGCTATCTCGTTAAGTTGAAGAGTTCCTGTGGCCACCTTCCTGCTACATCATCAGACCCTGGACTGCACCTTGGGTTAATGTACTAGTCAAAATCCAAATAGACGAAACACAACGGGGCTGTCTCGTTAAGTTGAAGAGTTCCTGTGGCCACCTTCCTGCTCCATCATCAGACCCTGGACTGCACCTTGGGCTAATGTACTGGTCAAGACAAATCTAAATAGTCGAAACATAACGGGGCTATCTCGTTAAGTTGAGGAGTTCCTGTGGCCACCTTCCTGCTTCATCATCAGACCCTGGACTGCACCTTGGGCTAATGTACTGGCCAAGACAAATCCAAATAGTCGAAACACAACGGGGCTATCTCGTTAAGTTGAAGAGTTCTGTGGCCACCTTCCTGCTACATCATCAGACCCTGGACTGCACCTTGGGCTAATGTACTGGTCAAAATCCAAATAGACGAAACACAACGGGGCTATCTCGTTAAGTTGAGGAGTTCCTGTGGCCACCTTCCTGCTTCATCATCAGACCCTGGACTGCACCTTGGGCTAATGTACCGGTCAAGACAAATCTAAATAGACGAAACACAACGGGACTATCTCGTTAAGTTGAGGAGTTCCTGTGGCCACCTTCCTGCTTCATCATCAGACCCTGGACTGCACCTTGGGCTAATGTACCGGTCAAGACAAATCTAAATAGACGAAACACAACGGGACTATCTCGTTAAGTTGAGGAGTTCCTGTGGCCACCTTCCTGCTTCATCATCAGACCCTGGACTGCACCTTGGGCTAATGTACCGGTCAAGACAAATCTAAATAGACGAAACACAACGGGACTATCTCGTTAAGTTGAGGAGTTCCTGTGGCCACCTTCCTGCTTCATCATCAGACCCTGGACTGCACCTTGGGCTAATGTACTGGTCAAGACAAATCCAAATAGTCGAAACACAACGGGGCTATCTCGTTAAGTTGAGGAGTTCCTGTGGCCACCTTCCTGCTTCACCATTAGACCCTGGACTACACCTTGGGCTAATGTACTGGTCAAGACAAATCCAAAAATAGTCGAAATACAACGGGGCTATCTCGTTAACTTGAGGAGTTCCTGTGGCCATCTTCCTGCTTCATCATCAGACCCTGGACTACACCTTGGGCTAATGTACTGGTCAAGACAAATCCAAATAGTCGAAACACAACGGGGCTATCTCGTTAAGTTGAGGAGTTCCTGTGGCCACCTTCCTGCTCCATCATCAGACCCTGGATTGCACCTTGGGCTAATGTACTGGTCAAGACAAATCCAAATAGTCGAAACATAACGGGGCTATCTCGTTAAGTTGAGGAGTTCCTGTGGCCACCTTCCTGCTTCATCATCAGACCCTGGACTACTGCTTGGGCTAATGTACTGGTCAAGACAAATCCAAATACTTAGTCGAAACACAACGGGGCTATCTCGTTAAGTTGAGGAGTTCCTGTGGCCACCTTCCTGCTACATCATCAGACCCTGGACTGCACCTTGGGTTAATGTACTAGTCAAAATCCAAATAGACGAAACACAACGGGGCTATCTCGTTAAGTTGAAGAGTTCCTGTGGCCACCTTCCTGCTCCATCATCAGACCCTGGACTGCACCTTGGGCTAATGTACTAGTCAAGACAAATCCAAATAAACGAAACAACGGGGCTATCTCGTTAAGTTGAGGAGTTCCTGTGGCCACCTTCCTGCTACATCATCAGACCCTGGACTGCACCTTGGGCTAATGTACTGGTCAAAATCCAAATAGACGAAACACAACGGGGCTATCTCGTTAAGTTGAAGAGTTCCTGTGGCCACCTTCCTGCTCCATCATCAGACCCTGGACTGCACCTTGGGCTAATGTACTGGCCAAGACAAATCCAAATAGTCGAAACACAACGGGGCTATCTCGTTAAGTTGAAGAGTTCCTGTGGCCACCTTCCTGCTCCATCATCAGACCCTGGACTGCACCTTGGGCTAATGTACTGGTCAAGACAAATCCAAATAAACGAAACAACGGGGCTATCTCGTTAAGTTGAGGAGTTCCTGTGGCCACCTTCCTGCTACATCATCAGACCCTGGACTGCACCTTGGGTTAATGTACTAGTCAAAATCCAAATAGACGAAACACAACGGGGCTATCTCGTTAAGTTGAAGAGTTCCTGTGGCCACCTTCCTGCTACATCATCAGACCCTGGACTGCACCTTGGGTTAATGTACTAGTCAAAATCCAAATAGACGAAACACAACGGGGCTGTCTCGTTAAGTTGAAGAGTTCCTGTGGCCACCTTCCTGCTCCATCATCAGACCCTGGACTGCACCTTGGGCTAATGTACTGGTCAAGACAAATCCAAATAGTCGAAACATAACGGGGCTATCTCGTTAAGTTGAGGAGTTCCTGTGGCCACCTTCCTGCTTCATCATCAGACCCTGGACTGCACCTTGGGCTAATGTACTGGCCAAGACAAATCCAAATAGTCGAAACACAACGGGGCTATCTCGTTAAGTTGAAGAGTTCTGTGGCCACCTTCCTGCTACATCATCAGACCCTGGACTGCACCTTGGGCTAATGTACTAGTCAAAATCCAAATAGACGAAACACAACGGGGCTATCTCGTTAAGTTGAAGAGTTCCTGTGGCCACCTTCCTGCTACATCATCAGACCCTGGACTGCACCTTGGGCTAATGTACTGGTCAAAATCCAAATAGACGAAACACAACGGGGCTATCTCGTTAAGTTGAAGAGTTCCTGTGGCCACCTTCCTGCTCCATCATCAGACCCTGGACTGCACCTTGGGCTAATGTACTGGCCAAGACAAATCCAAATAGTCGAAACACAACGGGGCTATCTCGTTAAGTTGAAGAGTTCCTGTGGCCACCTTCCTGCTCCATCATCAGACCCTGGACTGCACCTTGGGCTAATGTACTGGTCAAGACAAATCCAAATAAACGAAACAACGGGGCTATCTCGTTAAGTTGAGGAGTTCCTGTGGCCACCTTCCTGCTACATCATCAGACCCTGGACTGCACCTTGGGTTAATGTACTAGTCAAAATCCAAATAGACGAAACACAACGGGGCTATCTCGTTAAGTTGAAGAGTTCCTGTGGCCACCTTCCTGCTCCATCATCAGACCCTGGACTGCACCTTGGGTTAATGTACTAGTCAAAATCCAAATAGACGAAACACAACGGGGCTGTCTCGTTAAGTTGAAGAGTTCCTGTGGCCACCTTCCTGCTCCATCATCAGACCCTGGACTGCACCTTGGGCTAATGTACTGGTCAAGACAAATCCAAATAGTCGAAACATAACGGGGCTATCTCGTTAAGTTGAGGAGTTCCTGTGGCCACCTTCCTGCTTCATCATCAGACCCTGGACTGCACCTTGGGCTAATGTACTGGCCAAGACAAATCCAAATAGTCGAAACACAACGGGGCTATCTCGTTAAGTTGAAGAGTTCTGTGGCCACCTTCCTGCTACATCATCAGACCCTGGACTGCACCTTGGGCTAATGTACTGGTCAAAATCCAAATAGACGAAACACAACGGGGCTATCTCGTTAAGTTGAAGAGTTCCTGTGGCCACCTTCCTGCTACATCATCAGACCCTGGACTGCACCTTGGGCTAATGTACTGGTCAAAATCCAAATAGACGAAACACAACGGGGCTATCTCGTTAAGTTGAAGAGTTCCTGTGGCCACCTTCCTGCTACATCATCAGACCCTGGACTGCACCTTGGGTTAATGTACTAGTCAAAATCCAAATAGACGAAACACAACGGGGCTATCTCGTTAAGTTGAAGAGTTCCTGTGGCCACCTTCCTGCTACATCATCAGACCCTGGACTGCACCTTGGGTTAATGTACTAGTCAAAATCCAAATAGACGAAACACAACGGGGCTGTCTCGTTAAGTTGAAGAGTTCCTGTGGCCACCTTCCTGCTCCATCATCAGACCCTGGACTACACCTTGGGCTAATGTACTGGTCAAGACAAATCCAAATAGTCGAAACATAACGGGGCTATCTCGTTAAGTTGAGGAGTTCCTGTGGCCACCTTCCTGCTTCATCATCAGACCCTGGACTGCACCTTGGGCTAATGTACTGGCCAAGACAAATCCAAATAGTCGAAACACAACGGGGCTATCTCGTTAAGTTGAAGAGTTCTGTGGCCACCTTCCTGCTACATCATCAGACCCTGGACTGCACCTTGGGCTAATGTACTGGTCAAAATCCAAATAGACGAAACACAACGGGGCTATCTCGTTAAGTTGAAGAGTTCCTGTGGCCACCTTCCTGCTCCATCATCAGACCCTGGACTGCACCTTGGGTTAATGTACTAGTCAAAATCCAAATAGACGAAACACAACGGGGCTATCTCGTTAAGTTGAAGAGTTCCTGTGGCCACCTTCCTGCTTCATCATCAGACCCTGGACTGCACCTTGGGCTAATGTACCGGTCAAGACAAATCTAAATAGACGAAACACAACGGGACTATCTCGTTAAGTTGAGGAGTTCCTGTGGCCACCTTCCTGCTTCATCATCAGACCCTGGACTGCACCTTGGGCTAATGTACTGGTCAAGACAAATCCAAATAGTCGAAACACAACGGGGCTATCTCGTTAAGTTGAGGAGTTCCTGTGGCCACCTTCCTGCTTCACCATTAGACCCTGGACTACACCTTGGGCTAATGTACTGGTCAAGACAAATCCAAAAATAGTCGAAATACAACGGGGCTATCTCGTTAACTTGAGGAGTTCCTGTGGCCATCTTCCTGCTTCATCATCAGACCCTGGACTACACCTTGGGCTAATGTACTGGTCAAGACAAATCCAAATAGACGAAACACATCGGGGCTATCTCGTTAAGTTGAGGAGTTCCTGTGGCCACCTTCCTGCTCCATCATCAGACCCTGGATTGCACCTTGGGCTAATGTACTGGTCAAGACAAATCCAAATAGTCGAAACATAACGGGGCTATCTCGTTAAGTTGAGGAGTTCCTGTGGCCACCTTCCTGCTTCATCATCAGACCCTGGACTACACCTTGGGCTAATGTACTGGTCAAGACAAATCCAAATACTTAGTCGAAACACAACGGGGCTATCTCGTTAAGTTGAGGAGTTCCTGTGGCCACCTTCCTGCTACATCATCAGACCCTGGACTGCACCTTGGGTTAATGTACTAGTCAAAATCCAAATAGACGAAACACAACGGGGCTATCTCGTTAAGTTGAAGAGTTCCTGTGGCCACCTTCCTGCTCCATCATCAGACCCTGGACTGCACCTTGGGCTAATGTACTGGTCAAGACAAATCAAAATAAACGAAACAACGGGGCTATCTCGTTAAGTTGAGGAGTTCCTGTGGCCACCTTCCTGCTACATCATCAGACCCTGGACTGCACCTTGGGCTAATGTACTGGTCAAAATCCAAATAGACGAAACACAACGGGGCTATCTCGTTAAGTTGAAGAGTTCCTGTGGCCACCTTCCTGCTCCATCATCAGACCCTGGACTGCACCTTGGGCTAATGTACTGGCCAAGACAAATCCAAATAGTCGAAACACAACGGGGCTATCTCGTTAAGTTGAAGAGTTCCTGTGGCCACCTTCCTGCTCCATCATCAGACCCTGGACTGCACCTTGGGCTAATGTACTGGTCAAGACAAATCCAAATAAACGAAACAACGGGGCTATCTCGTTAAGTTGAGGAGTTCCTGTGGCCACCTTCCTGCTACATCATCAGACCCTGGACTGCACCTTGGGTTAATGTACTAGTCAAAATCCAAATAGACGAAACACAACGGGGCTATCTCGTTAAGTTGAAGAGTTCCTGTGGCCACCTTCCTGCTACATCATCAGACCCTGGACTGCACCTTGGGTTAATGTACTAGTCAAAATCCAAATAGACGAAACACAACGGGGCTGTCTCGTTAAGTTGAAGAGTTCCTGTGGCCACCTTCCTGCTCCATCATCAGACCCTGGACTGCACCTTGGGCTAATGTACTGGTCAAGACAAATCCAAATAGTCGAAACATAACGGGGCTATCTCGTTAAGTTGAGGAGTTCCTGTGGCCACCTTCCTGCTTCATCATCAGACCCTGGACTGCACCTTGGGCTAATGTACTGGCCAAGACAAATCCAAATAGTCGAAACACAACGGGGCTATCTCGTTAAGTTGAAGAGTTCTGTGGCCACCTTCCTGCTACATCATCAGACCCTGGACTGCACCTTGGGCTAATGTACTGGTCAAAATCCAAATAGACGAAACACAACGGGGCTATCTCGTTAAGTTGAAGAGTTCCTGTGGCCACCTTCCTGCTACATCATCAGACCCTGGACTGCACCTTGGGCTAATGTACTGGTCAAAATCCAAATAGACGAAACACAACGGGGCTATCTCGTTAAGTTGAAGAGTTCCTGTGGCCACCTTCCTGCTCCATCATCAGACCCTGGACTGCACCTTGGGCTAATGTACTGGTCAAGACAAATCCAAATAAACGAAACAACGGGGCTATCTCGTTAAGTTGAGGAGTTCCTGTGGCCACCTTCCTGCTACATCATCAGACCCTGGACTGCACCTTGGGTTAATGTACTAGTCAAAATCCAAATAGACGAAACACAACGGGGCTATCCCGTTAAGTTGAAGAGTTCCTGTGGCCACCTTCCTGCTACATCATCAGACCCTGGACTGCACCTTGGGTTAATGTACTAGTCAAAATCCAAATAGACGAAACACAACGGGGCTGTCTCGTTAAGTTGAAGAGTTCCTGTGGCCACCTTCCTGCTCCATCATCAGACCCTGGACTGCACCTTGGGCTAATGTACTGGTCAAGACAAATCCAAATAGTCGAAACATAACGGGGCTATCTCGTTAAGTTGAGGAGTTCCTGTGGCCACCTTCCTGCTTCATCATCAGACCCTGGACTGCACCTTGGGCTAATGTACTGGCCAAGACAAATCCAAATAGTCGAAACACAACGGGGCTATCTCGTTAAGTTGAAGAGTTCTGTGGCCACCTTCCTGCTACATCATCAGACCCTGGACTGCACCTTGGGCTAATGTACTGGTCAAAATCCAAATAGACGAAACACAACGGGGCTATCTCGTTAAGTTGAAGAGTTCCTGTGGCCACCTTCCTGCTACATCATCAGACCCTGGACTGCACCTTGGGCTAATGTACTGGTCAAAATCCAAATAGACGAAACACAACGGGGCTATCTCGTTAAGTTGAAGAGTTCCTGTGGCCACCTTCCTGCTACATCATCAGACCCTGGACTGCACCTTGGGTTAATGTACTAGTCAAAATCCAAATAGACGAAACACAACGGGGCTATCTCGTTAAGTTGAAGAGTTCCTGTGGCCACCTTCCTGCTCCATCATCAGACCCTGGACTGCACCTTGGGCTAATGTACTAGTCAAAATCCAAATAGACGAAACACAACGGGGCTGTCTCGTTAAGTTGAAGAGTTCCTGTGGCCACCTTCCTGCTCCATCATCAGACCCTGGACTGCACCTTGGGCTAATGTACTGGTCAAGACAAATCCAAATAGTCGAAACATAACGGGGCTATCTCGTTAAGTTGAGGAGTTCCTGTGGCCACCTTCCTGCTTCATCATCAGACCCTGGACTGCACCTTGGGCTAATGTACTGGCCAAGACAAATCCAAATAGTCGAAACACAACGGGGCTATCTCGTTAAGTTGAAGAGTTCTGTGGCCACCTTCCTGCTACATCATCAGACCCTGGACTGCACCTTGGGCTAATGTACTGGTCAAAATCCAAATAGACGAAACACAACGGGGCTATCTCGTTAAGTTGAAGAGTTCTGTGGCCACCTTCCTGCTACATCATCAGACCCTGGACTGCACCTTGGGCTAATGTACTGGTCAAAATCCAAATAGACGAAACACAACGGGGCTATCTCGTTAAGTTGAAGAGTTCCTGTGGCCACCTTCCTGCTCCATCATCAGACCCTGGACTACATCTTTGGCTAATGTACTGGTCAAGACAAATCCAAATAGTCGAAAGACAACGGGGCTATCTCGTTAAGTTGAAGAGTTCCTATCCTTCCTATCCCGCCAAAAGCTATTTTAAAGCCTTTACATGCATTAAAATTTAGAAAAACTACTATTCTTGGGCATTTCTTTTTTACACCATTATTTCCCTTAACATTACACAGTAATATAAGTTTGACTGAGACCGCTGTACCGTGCCTTATGAATGCGCGCGCGGCGAGGCGGGGGCAGCGTTGACGAATGAGCGGCCTGCACTGCCCCTCGTCTTGCCGCACATGCCTAAGACGCGATACAGCGGTTTCCGTCAAACTATACGCAAGACATCTGACGTCACACAAATCTGCATGGAAACAACATACCGATAACTACCGTCGGGCAGTGGCCCACCAGACACAACACCCGTCTGGTCGGAGGATCATCCCTTTTCTATGCAGTATGGAGGAACTGTCCACCTTGTTACTCCATGCTTACAAGTTTTGACTTGCATAATTATTTGTACTTATAGTATTTTTACCTCTGGGTTGTGGAGGTCAGACAGGCAGTCGCTCCATGTAAAATACTGGTATTCAGCTGCATCCGGTTAGACTGGAAGCCGACCCCAACCTAGTTGGGAAAAGGCTAGGCAGATTGATTGAGTTTTTGCACCTCTCGAGGCGACGCAAGCTTTGTTTGTGGTAACCACGTGTACAGACACGCTGTCAATGTGTGCGTGACGACGAGTAGCGTCAGCACATAACACACACACACACTTCCGACTTCGCCATTGTCTCGGACGGTACCGAGAGCTCCTGCGCTTACGCACACATGCACAGCGTGTTTGTACACTTGGTAACACTGTTAATTAAATAACGTGATAATAGAAAACATTTAGTTATTAGATTTTTTTTAAATTTTATTTCATAAAACTGCCAAGGCAAACATTAGTTAAGGTTGAAGCGCCAGGGTAGCCCGCGAAATTCAAAATTTCTTAGGTTTTTTGCTATTTGTAGGTCAGTGTGAGCTTGTATGTTGATTAAAATATGATTCGCGGCCGTAGCTTATATGGTTTTACAGAATTATAATCATTAGAATCAGCAATACAGCTCCATAAGTTAGCATTTATATCAAATGTAGCGATTTCAGGAAATCATGAGGTTTGAGGTAAATGCTAACTTATGGAGGTGTATTGCTGATTCTTATGATTATAATTCTGTAAAGCCATGTTAGCTACGGCCGCGAATCATATTTTAATCAACATACAAGCTCACACTGACCTACAAATTGCAAAAAACGTAAGAAATTTTGAATTTCGCGGGCTACCCTGGCGCATTCGCCTTAAGATATAAACACATTATTTAAGTACAATAACAAAAGTAAACAACCTGGAGTTCGTGGCTAAGTAATAACAGCCGCACGGGTCGATCCGTCAGGTTAAGCTACGCTTGCCGGGGGTTGGTCAGTGGATGGGTGACCATCTTTACATACCCAGATTCCTCCGTGCCTCGGAAAGCACGTTAAGCCGTTGGTCCCGGCTGTTATTCGTGGATCTTTGACAGTCGTTACGGGTCGTCAGAAGCCCGAAAGTCTGACAATCAGTCTTACCAAGGGGTATCGTATTACCCAGTAACTGGGTTGTGGAGGTCAGATAGGCAGTCGCTCCATGTAAAATACTGGTATTCAGCTGCATCCGGTTAGACTGGAAGCCGACCCAATCAGTCCCAGTCCAATCGTTTTGATATAAAGTCTACTAATATAAGAAGGTTTGTATTTACTGATCTTTTTGCTCTGAAGTCATGTTGTTCTTTACACAGATACTTTTCAACTTGGGAATAATAATAATTATGTAATGTTTTCAAAAACTTTAGCTGGTGATGACAAAAGGGCAATGGGACGGAAATCTTCTACTAATGTTTTATTCATAGTCTTGGGAATAGGAGTGACGCTTGAAATCTTCCATTGTGGTGGATATATTCCGGTTTTTAAGGATAGATTAGAAAATGAAATAAAGGGAAGCAAAAGTGTTTTTTACAACTTTTCAAAATTTCTGGAGGAATGTTGTCAGGCCCTACAAAACTACTAAGTTTGAGTTTACCTATTCCTGATATGACATCCTGAGGAGTGAATTTAAATATATTTACCCACTTAATTACTGCTAACATTAGTATCACAGAGGGAAACCTTATCAGCATCAAGTAGCGGAACATCAGGAAGATAAACGCTAACAAACAAATCAGCAAAGTAAACTGGAAATATGTTGCCAGAAATTACGCGGATTTGCTCTTAAATTATTTTCGATCATTTCGGTATGCGATGCATAAGCAAGCGCTACTCGCGTTTTAAGGCTAGTTCTCAAATCTGAAAAGTTTTTATGAGCTAATGCTTAAGTATTAAATCTTGAATTATGCTTAAGTCTTGAATTATGTCTTTGGTGAACCAACCACACTGAACAACGCCTACTTGTAAAGGACCTCTATGCCTAACAATTTTAATAATGCATAGAAGCAGATAATAATTTTACCATTATACATTTAAATGTAGAAAATGTTGTGTGTAGTGAATGTTATCAGAAGAAGAGAAAAAAAAGAGTTTGACATAATTTTAGTTACTCAACTGATTTGGATGAATTTCGGTGAGTAGATCGATAAGGCAAAGGATTAACACATAGGCTACTTTGTATCCCACCGCTGGACACAGGTCTCTTTCAAAATTATCTCCGAAACTAATGACCGGATTTAGATGAAAGCTGGTAGGTAGATAGATAAGGCACAGACTACTTTGTAACCCACTGCTGGAGCTCCCCCAAGCACCACCACTTCGACCGGTTTTGTGCTTCCCGCATCCAGCGGATTCCTGCGGTCTTTACAAGATCATCGGTCCCCCTTGTGGGAGGCCTTCCAACGTTACGTCTTCCGGTTCGCGACCGCCACTCCTGAACCTTTCGGCTTCATCTGCTATCTGTTCTGGAAGCAATGTGCCCTACCCACTGCCACTTCAGTTTGGCAATTCTTCAGGCTATGTCGGTTGCCTTGGTTTTCCTGATGATCTCTTCATTTCTGGTTCGATCACGTAGGGAAACTCCAAGCATAGCCCTCTCCATTACCTTTTGGGTGACTTTTAGGCTTCTAATAAGGCCCATTGTGAGCGACCATGGTTTAGTGCCGTAGGTCATCACTGGCAACACGCACTGGTCAATGTCATTCGTCTTGAGACACTGCGGTATGTGAGACGAGAAGACATTGCGAAGCTTCCCGAACGCTACCCAGCCGAGTTAGATTCGACGATTGACCTATTTCTCGAAGTTGGACCTACGTAACTGGATAGTTTGGCCTAAGTAAACATACTCGTCCACAACTCCGAGTGTATTGTCTCCGATCTTCATGAGAGTGGGTGCTACTTGAGCATTTGACATGACCTTTGTCTTATCCATGTTCATTTTAAGACCCACTCTTTCGAAAGCTCTACTGAGGTCATCGAACATTATACTGAGGTCCTCCATAGTCTAAGCCATGACTACTATATCGTCAACAAACCGAAGGTGAGTGACGTACTCGCCATTGGTGTTGATGTCTAGCCCTTTCCAGTCCAGAATCTTAAAGACATCCTTCCAATGCAACGGCGAACAGTTTTGGACAGATAAGACGTTATCTGTCCAAAACTGTTCGCCCCTATCTCACCCCTCGCCGCAGAAGGATAGGTTTCGAGGTCCGGTCCTGGAATCGCATTGACACAATGACAAGTGGCGTTTTCGTACAAACACTTCAGCACCTCAATGTACCGATCTAGTCGATAGATAGATAGATAGATAGAATACTCTTTATTATGCACACCATAAAAATCGATCGATAGTCGATCTGGCACCGTTGAAAAGACTGCAGTACCGCCCGTGTCTCGACCGAATCAAAGGCTTTCTCGCAGTCCACAAACGCTAAGCAGAGATGCAGGTTATAGTCTTTGGTCTTCTGTATAACCTGCCGCAGCGTATGTATGTGGTCTATGGTGCTAAAGCCGGAGGGCTTCGGGAGGCTGGAAGTTGACAAAATCTGCGCGCGAGACGGTTCGTGATGACTTCTATACCTACTAATATTATAACATAAAAAGAGAACGCCTGATTGACTGACTGAAAAAGCACCGCCTATACGACTTCGGCTCGCTGCTGCGTCTGCGAATCGCATCACTGATGCGTCGGGTGCGCGACAGCCCCAACAGCCTCGTAGCTACTGTGGCAGGCAGAGTGGATGGCCAAATCATGTGTCACTGGATAGCGGCTCACAGGCCGTCATTCAGATATGACAGGTGATTTTTAGTGATAAGTTTTGATTGTATAATTATAGTGTTTTAGAATAAGTGCCAAATTGTTGCTCGCATAGTATGGATCTCCTGGTCTGAAAATAAAGATATATTTATTTATTTATACCGCTAAACGTAGAGAACTGAAAAGCTCCTTGCAGAAATGCATACATTAGTAAATCCACTCGATTTTATATTCGCATTGCTTAATACATTGCTAGATCCACCTCGAACATGAGGTTATAAGTACTACTTGTGAGATTCCTAACATGGTGCTCCTTCCGCGACTCCGCCCACACCCGCCACCATACTCGAGGTGTATCTTACAATGTTTGAAGCATTACGAATATAAAATCTGCTAAATCAACGTATGTATGTATGCATTTCTGCAAGGAGAGTATAAAGTGGAACCACATAGTACTTATAACCTCATAATCGAGGTGGAATGTGTCGCGTCGTAATGAAAAATGAATCAATTAATGAACGAACTAACTGCACCGGGCGCCAACGCGAGTCCCTGGCAACTACAACAGAAATAATTAAATGCATATAATTATTTTTTTCACAAAAACATTTTTTATTTCATCTTGCATGTTAAGGGCGCGGGCCAAAATAAGTTAACGTTACTAATTTAATTTTTGCTGACGTATGTTATGAAAGTTTTCAATAAGTAACTAAATATTTTTCCAAAACCGGTTAACGGCATTTGAAATACTCATGGCAGAATAAATTATCTGTGGACCTGCTCCAGTGCATAAATAAGAAAATCAATTAAAAGAGTTTAATATTAGTCCAGTAGACAAAAGAATATGCCCTTCGATAATTCCAAAGTTTTTTATTTTCGCGGAGTGGATTACTTTCGTGAATTCATTGCTATGTACAAAAATGCTAACAGTTTAGAGTTATGCTATAGGTATTAAGTAGGTATTTCCTATTATTTCGTGTTATAACAATAATATAAAATTTAAATTAAAATACTACACTGTTTCTTAATTAGTACTATCTAAAGTATATATTACTGAAAATGCTAACAGATAGGTACTGTGGAACAATGGAAATCAGAAAATGTCCTTTAACTCATTCAATAAAAAATTTAAGTTTTTCAAATCATTTCCTATACACTTAAAGGGATTAGTTATACCTTACAACAAAAGTTCTAACAGCTAAGTAATATGCTTCACAAGTAATTGTATTTTTACTTTGTAATTAGCGAAATATTGAATTTAAGTTTATAAATTTGCGCCCACATATTCGTGATAATAAGCTCTGCTACCATACAAAAGTTTCAACTTGTACGTGCTATGCCTTTTTTTTAAATAAATAAAATACAATTTGGATATTGTGGCGCGCGGTGTAAGTACGACAATTCGTGCAGCGCGACGCGGTGACAATCAGACCCACACTCACTGCAAACGTGCACGCGGCTACACATCAAGCTATGCATGTCCAGTTTACACTGACCTCTCATTGTAAGGTAATCTTATACAATGCGAGATCAGCTTATACTGGATATGTATAGCTTGATCTGTAGCCGTGCGTACCTACCTCTATTGAATGAGGCGCAAAATCATTTCATTACAGTCACATCTCACAAATGACTAATACGAGTACAGTCAGCGTCAAAAATATCGGAACGAACAGACTGTTCAAAATGATCTCAAAAACTTAGAAAATTAAACTACTCAATTGGGTAAAGCTCTTGTCAGAATTACAGTGTAATATTATCGTATACTGTCTTCATTCTGAAAACAGTCTGTTCGTCCCGATATTATTGACGCTGATCCAATACAGTCAGTTATTTTTTCTGTTCCATTCCGTGACCGTGACTTCGCCCGCGCGTAATTATCAACAATTGTCAAAAATAGTCAAAATCCCGGATTCCGGGATTCACAGATTTAGAGTTCTGATTATAGGATCGAATGTATATTTATGTATTGATCGTCAAAATGTCGTGATTCCGGAATTGATAAATTAAGTATTTTTTTTACCATTACTGGGTAACTTGTTTATCACTAAATTTTCACAGGGGATCATCTACTATGAACAACTTTCACTATGGCATCAACACGTAAATCACGAAAAATAAATCAGCTGGTCGAGTAGGTATTGAGCTTTTGTATCAAACATCGTAATTTTTTTCGTGATTTCAGAGTTGGTCCCATAATGAAACCTGCTGAAACTGTAAATCCAAGATGGCGGCTGCGAATATTTTCAAATGTTTCGTCATGGGTGTCGTTTTCATTGGTTTCGAGGGTGTTAAGGCCGATAGTGACACTAAAATGTAAATCCAAGATGGCGGCTGCGAATATTTTCTAATTTTTCGTCATGGGTGTCGTTTTTTTGGTTTTCGATAGTGTTAAAGCCGATAGTGATACTAAAATGTAAATCCAAGATGGTGGATGCGAATATTTTCTAATTTTTCGTTATGGGTGTCGTTTTCATTGTTTTCGGTGGTGTTAAAGCTGATAGTAACATTAAAATGTAAATCCAAGATGGCGGCTGCGAACATTATTAAATTTTTCGTCATGGGTGTCGTTTTCATGCTTTTCGAGGGTGTTAAAGCCAATAGTGACATTAAAATATAAATCCAAGATGGCCGGTGCGAACATTTTCAAATTTTTCGTCATAGGTGTCGTTTTCATGCTTTTCGAGAGTGTTAAAGCCGATAGTGACACTAAAATGTAAAGCCAAGATGGTGGATGCGAATATATTCTAATTTTTCGTCAAAGGTGTCGTTTTCATGGTTTTGGGGGCTGTTAAAGCCGATAGTGATGTTAAAATGTAAATACATGATGGCGGCTGCGAACATTTTTAAAATTTTCGTCACTGGTGTCGTTTTCATTATTTTCGAGGGTGTTAAAGCCGATAGTGACACTAAAATGTAAATGCAAGATAGCGCCTGCTTTAAAAATGTTGATGGTTTTTTAATTACTATCACACGTGTTTTCAGGTTGTAACGCGATACGCTGCACTGCCGCAGGGTTAGTTAAGTAGGCATCAGCCAAGCGTCACGCATTTTGACTCCTCTATCGGCTTTAGCACACTCTAAAACCATGACGGAAAATTTTCGCAGCCGCCATCTTGGATTTACATTTTAACGTCATTATCGGCTTTAACACCCTCGAAAACAATTAAAATGACACCCATGATAAAAAGCTTGAAAATTTTTGCAGCCGCCATCTTGGATTTACATTTTAACGTCACTATCGGCTATAACACCCTCAAAAACCATGAAAACGACACCCATGACGAAAAGTTTGAAAATTTTGCAGCCACCGTCTTGGATTTACATTTTAACGTGGCGTTAAAATGTAAATCGCCTTTGAAACCCTCGAAAAGCATGAAAACGACACCCATGACGAAAAATTTAATAATGTTCGCAGCCGCCATCTTGGATTTACATTTTAATGTTACTATCAGCTTTAACACCACCGAAAACCATGAAAACGACACTCATTGAGAAAAATTAGAAAATACTCGCATCCACCATCTTGGATTTACATTTTAGCGTCACTATCGGCTTTAACAGTCTCGAAAACCAAGAAAACGACACCCATAACGAAAAATTAGAAAAGATAGAAAATATTCGCAGCCGCCATCTTGGATTTACATTTTATTGTCACTATCGGCCTTAACACCCTCGAAAGCCATAAAAACGACACCCATGATAAAACATTTGAAAATATTCGCAGCCGCCATCTTGGATTTACAGTTTCAGCAGCTTTCACTATGGGACCAACTCTGAAATCACGAAAAAAATTACGATGTTTGATACAAAAGTTCAATACCTACTCGACCAGCTGATTTATTTTTCGTGAGCTAGATCAAAGATTTTATCGTAAACTCTTCAATCTAGCTCTCGAACTATACTTAAAAATTGAACTCATTATATCTTCTAAACTAAGACCCGACTAAATCTGTGACTTGGCGACTAATTTCGACTAATTAGCGACTAAATCTGGGAGAAAACAGATCTTCGCTAGGTGCCCTAGTTTTTGAGATATAAAGGTGGCCAAGCTGGGGAGACTCTCTCCAGATCGGCCACCAATGACCCCTTATAAATTTTGAACCAGTGACCGACAAATTCTGATATTTCGCGACAAATTTCGACTAATTAACGACTAAATCTTTGTGTTATCAAAAGTAAAATCCCTGATGGTGGCCAAGCCAGTGTCAGCCACACGATACATAAGTGCAATCCATATTAACTAACATCTGCACTTAAGTAAATTATACATTCGATTCTATGATCAGAAGTCAAAATTTGTGAATCCCGGAATTTTTTTGATACAGAAGTGCAATCCATATTAGCCAACACCTGAACGCAAGTACCTAACTAAACATTCGATTCCAAAATAAGAACTTAAAAAGTGTCGTTCCGGAATCCCGGCATTTTCTCGATGTATAAGTGCAATCCATACTAACTAACATCTGAACTTAAGTACTTAAAACATTCGATTCTATAATTAGAAGTCAAAATTTGCCGATACCAGAATTCTGGGATCTTTCAATCCAAAAGCCCACTCCATACTTAGCCAACACCTCAACTTTAGGTTAATATGCATCCGATTATCCGATCTCTAGTAATAATGTAATGTCCCAAAACCCGGGAGATTAATTATAAAAAAATAAAAATAAAATAGCCTTTTATTTCCAGTAAATTTACATTCCTTAAAATCTATGTATGTGTTATTTTTGTTTAGTTCATTCTATGTTATTTATTTGTCTCTTACTTAGTATAATTTTATGTGTATCCTATGTATTATATCATAGTATTTATAGTTAGGTACTTCATTTTTTTATTTAATCTACAGGAACCCCAGAATGGGTGAAGGCCTCCTCCAGTGATGCCCATTTGACTTTGTCTTCAGCTACTTTTCTCCAGTTTGGACCAGCTATTGCTTTTATATCATCTTCCCATCTTGTAATAGGTCTACCTCTTGTTCTTTTGCCTAGTAGGCCATTCCAGAATGTTACTCTTTTGGGAGATTAATTATCCCGGAAAAAATGTTGTCCTAAAGAAGTCTCCACTGTTTGTCTCCGTTCCTCGAAGTTCTATTCCGTTCTTTATTTATTACCAGAGATAGTATGTTCGGACGCATATTTACCTAAAGTTGAGGTGTTGGCTCTATAGAGGAAAAATAGAATGGATTAGATGGGGTATAGGATATTGATAGTAGGAATTATAAATACAACTAGAACTTACTTGTTGGCTCCAATCGTCGTTATGTATTCCGGCAGCCCATAATATGGTCTCTTGTGTCTCTGATCGTCTAACTACAGAAACCTTTATTCGTTTGTCAGAGGAATATTTTTGTTGCGACTGGAACGTATGTCCTACTGGTGCGGTCATTTGTTTCTACGAGTATCTCAGATTGACTTACGCGGCTTGTTATGGAAAATAGTTATTCGCAATTTAAACAAAAGCCATAGCACGTATATGTTGAAACTTTTGTATGGTAGCAGAGCTTATTGTCTCGAATGTTCAGGCGAAAATTTACAAACTTAAATTCAATATTTCGCTAATCGCAAAGTAAAAATACAATTACTTGTGAAGCCTGAACATTCTTGTGAAGCCTTGTGTTGTACTTAGCTGTTAGAACTTTTGTTGTAAGGTATAACTAATCCCTTTAAGTATATAGGAAATGATTTGAAAAACTTAAATTTTTAATTGAATGAGTTAAGGGACATTTTCAGATTTCCATTATTCCACAGTACCTATCTGTTAGCATTTTCAGTAATATATACTTTAGATAGTATTAATTAAGAAACAGTGTAGTATTTTAATTTAAATTTTATATTATTGTTATAACACGAAATAATAGGAAATACCTACTTAATACCTATAGCATAACTCTAAACTGTTAGCATTTTTGTACATACTAGAGTAAAATTAGAAAATATTCGCAGCCGCCATCTTGGATTTACAGTTTAGTGTCACTATCGGCCTTAACACCCTCGAAACCAATGAAAACGACACCCATGACGAAACATTTGAAAATGTTCGCAGCCGCCATCTTGGATTTACAGTTTCAGCAGCTTTCATTATGGGACCAACTCTGAAATCACGAAAAAAATTACGATGTTTGATACAAAAGCTCAATACCTACTCGACCAGCTGATTTATTTTTCGTGATTTACGTGTTGATGCCATAGTGAAAGTTGTTCATAGTAGATGATCCCCTGTGAAAATTTAGTGATAAACAAGTTACCCAGTAATGGTAAAAAAAATACTTAATTTATCAATTCCGGAATCACGACATTTTGACGATCAATACATAAATATACATTCGATCCTATAATCAGAACTCTAAATCTGTGAATCCCGGAATCCGGGATTTTGACTATTTTTGACAATTGTTGATAATTACGCGCGGGCGAAGTCACGGTCACGGAATGGAACAGAAAAAATAACTGACTGTATTGGATCAGCGTCAATAATATCGGGACGAACAGACTGTTTTCAGAATGAAGACAGTATACGACAATATTACACTGTAATTCTGACAAGAGCTTTATCCAATTGAGTACTTTAATTTTCTTAGTTTTTGAGATCATTTTGAACAGTCTGTTCGTTCCGATATTTTTGACGCTGACTGTACTCGTATTAGTCATTTGTGAGATGTGACTGTAATGAAATGATTTTGCGCCTCATTCAATAGAGGTAGGTACGCACGGCTACAGATCAAGCTATACATATCCCGTATAAGCTGATCTCGCATTGTATAAGATTACCTTACAATGAGAGGTCAGTGTAAACTGGACATGCATAGCTTGATGTGTAGCCGCGTGCACGTTTGCAGTGAGTGTGGGTCTGATTGTCACCGCGTCGCGCTGCACGAATTGTCGTACTTACACCGCGCGCCACAATATCCAAATTGTATTTTATTTATTAAAAAAAAAGGCATAGCACGTACAAGTTGAAACTTTTGTATGGTAGCAGAGCTTATTATCACGAATATGTGGGCGCAAATTTATAAACTTAAATTCAATATTTCGCTAATTGCAAAGTAAAAATACAATTACTTGTGAAGCATATTACTTAGCTGTTAGAACTTTTGTTGTAAGGTATAACTAATCCCTTTAAGTGTATAGGAAATGATTTGAAAAACTTAAATTTTTTATTGAATGAGTTAAAGGACATTTTCAGATTTCCATTGTTCCACAGTACCTATCTGTTAGCATTTTCAGTAATATATACTTTAGACAGTACTAATTAAGAAACAGTGTAGTATTTTAATTTAAATTTTATATCATTGTTATAACACGAAATAATAGGAAATACCTACTTAATACCTATAGCATAACTCTAAACTGTTAGCATTTTTGTACATAGCAATGAATTCACTATAGTTATCCACTCAGCGAAAATAAAAAACTTTAGAATTATCGAAGGGTAAATGGAAAAAATATTATATCTCTACTGGACTATATTGTTTAGCAAGCGTAATATCGTTAAACCTATCGTTAAACAAATTTAATCGTTTTTGTCTGGCGACTTTTTACAGAAATGGATAAATTACCCTTTATTAGCACAGAGTAGGTATCTCTGCAACTAGTGGGTTTCTGCGTTTAACCGATATTGATAGAGGCAGAACTGAACAAACTGAATCGATTGGTATTTTTAACACATAATTGATCAAAATTGCAGATGATCGGTTTTGGCAGCATGACGGCGATATGTAAAAAACCGGCCAAGTGCGAGACGGACTCGCACACAAAGGGTTCCGTACCATATTATATGTTTAACAATCGCAAAGATAACTTTGTATTTCATAATGATACTGTGAATTACAAGGTTATTTTTTGCAGTTGCAGAAAATCGCCCATATTTAAACAAAATACCTTATAAATCGCCGTTTTTAGTATTTCTTGATTAAGTACAGTATAAGGTACATTATATAATAGAGCTCGCACAAAAATGGTATAAAATTGACAACTTTTACGGCCCCCTATTTCTTCATTTTAGAAGATAAAAATAATAAAAATATCTTTGTACTCTACTCGATGAGTTCTACACAGTAAAGGCTTCTACGGATATAATATGGGGATCACCCCCTTTAATTTTAACTTTACTTTATTTTTATTATTTGTTGTTATAGTCGTAATAGAAATACACAATCTGTGAAAATTTCAACTGTCTACCTATTAAGATTCATGAGATACAGCCCTGTGACAGACGGATGGACAGCGGAGGCTTATTAAGTTTGTACGCACAATATTGAGAGACTAGCTAGACTGCCCGCGGCTTCGCCAGCGTGGATGTCTGATTTCATGGGTTTAATTTTCTTATTATTGTTTATTTTACATCAAAAGTATAAATACTGAGTTTCAAGCGCTTTAAAATTCTTCCATACAAACATTAACATCCCTAAACCCCCTTTGAGGGGTAGTTTTGACAAACTTTACTACTTACATAAGCCAGTATTTGTGCCAAGTTTCAAGTTCATTAACCAAATTAATAAGATTTTTCATATAAACTGTATCCCTGTTTTCACGCCCACAGGGGTAGAATTTCAAAAATCGTCTGGGATGTTTCCATAACTTGGCTCAAACATTATTTACACCAATTTTCGAAGTATTCAATCCCCAATAAAATCCTCCGCTGTAAAATTTACTACCCTTTTTCACCCCTTAGGGGTAGATTTTTGGAAAACCCTGAAACACGTTAGTTAGTCTTCATTTTTGGTCTCAAGTACAAAAACTGAGATTTTAGTAAATCGGACCGCGTGTTAAAATTCCATACAAACTTTGACACCCACCAATCCCGTCTTCTGGGGTCGCGGGTTGTTGGAAAGAGATACTGTGGCCCTGCCATAGGCAACTGAAGGAACACGGGTGGGTTTTAGTCAGTAAAAGTATGACACGCCCTTCCGCTCCACCCAGAGCGGGAGAAGTCATTTGATGATTTCCCATTCACAAAAGAACGGGGTAGTTTAGGAAAACTAAAAATGATTAATTTTATAATTAACTTAGATGAATATTCGTGCTAAGTTTCAAGTCTAATAACTCAAGAGATAAGATTTTTCATACAAACTTTCATCCCCTATTTTATTCACTTAGGGATGGAATTTCCAAAAATTCTTCCTTGATGGATGTTTACACTATAAGGTATCTATGTGCAAAATTTCATGTCTCTAGGTCCAGTGGTTTGGACTGTGCGTTGATTATTATCAGTCAATGAGTTAGTCAGGACTTTGAATTTTATATATATAGATTTACAAGACCATAAACTTCTGATAGGTTTTCCTGTAGATTACAGGAAACCCTATCAGAAGTTTGAAAAAAATACAGAAAATAGTTCTTTACTTATAGATTATAAGTAAAGAACTATTTTCTGTATTTTTTTCAAAATTTTAGGCTCAGTAGTTTCGGAGATAAGGGGGGGGGATTGTCAATTTTCGTCTATTTTCTTAAATAACTTCAAAACACTTTATTTTAAAATTATAAAAAAATATATATTTGAGACCCTCACAATAAGACCTTTCATTTGATATGTCACACGGTACAGTTTGCGAAACTTTTTTTTTAATTGTACTTATTTTCCCCCTAAAAGGGACCCCCATATTCAAAATTCATTTATTTACGTTACATGTCCGTGTTACATATTAGGAATATAATTTCAATATACCTACTTAAAAATAAGCTAAAATAACTTAAAAATATAATATCTTAAACTAAAACGAATAAAAAACTAAAATATGGCGTCGAAAAATTCCTCCGCATCGCTGTCCGTGTTTGGGTTACCAAAATACATATGAGTACAAAGTTTCAACTTAATCCGTTCATTAGATTCGGAGCAAATTGGCTGTCACAGACGGACAGACAGACAGACACACGAGTGATCCTATAAGGGTTCCGTTTTTCCTTTTGAAGTACGGAACTCTAAAAAGAACAAGTTACATAATTATAATGGAGTGAGATTCCTAATCGTCTAACTTTTTATTACTGACATATAGTTGGGAAAAGGCTAGGCAGATTGAGTCGCGAACAAGGAAAATATCGAAATAATTCAAAACCGGTACGATGCGCTCAATTTATTAAAAAAATAAAGGTCAACTGCAACAACAATGCAAATGAAAAGGTATTTAAAACAAGATACCGATGATATTATTATCGGTTTTCGTATATCCGGGATCACGACATTACTAAGGCAATTAATTATCATACAACAGGTGTTAGAAAATGAACTTTAAAAACTTTAAACAGTGTTTTTAGAAATAAATAAATAAATAAAATAAATATCCTTGGACATTTCACACAACGCCATCTAGTCCCAAGCTAAGCAACCTAATGCTTGTGTTATGGTAACCAGATGGCTGATAAACTACTTATATACATTTTTTTTTTGTAAATACATACCATCGATCATATCATCGATTTTAGACCATCGGCTGACTTTGAAACTTTTAATATGGACCAACTTCGGACAAATCGCGAAAAAAAAATCAGCTGTTTACTGCCTATTACGTTTGCAATGACTCTTCAAAATGTATGGAACAGAATTTTTTTTTAATTAAAGAAAAATTAAAATTAATATTTTTTCTAATTTTCCTAAAAAAGTCATTTTAAAAGCTTTTTTACTTGGAAGGCAAGTTATAGAAAATAAATTCAATTCAATTAATTTATTCAATAACGAATTTTACACCATGACTGATTCATTAGAATAATCCAAATTACCTACATTAAAATCAGAATAATAATAACCCCACCGCCGTATCTCTACGTTGACGTCGTGGTGGGGCTTGCGCGCTCCGAATTCTAGGCCTGTGCCTGTAGAGTTTACTTTGCCGGAACAGGTCTAGGATGAGGAGCCAGACCAAGAGAGATACAGAAACCCACAGGGCAGCATGTGGCGAACTGTTGGGCAGTAGCAACCCCACGGACCCTATCTCCCGGGAGAAGTATTGTTCTTCACCTCTCGCTTGCCTTTATTGGCCGGCTGGAGTGAACACTGACGAGGAACAGAGCTCCCACCTCTTTCTTGCCTTTATTGGCCGGTTTGAGTGGAGATTCACAAGAGCAAACGTGCTCGGAGGAAAGAAGTATCCCAGTAAGATGCTGGTAGGGATCTTGACCGTACTTTCGGGATTGTCCTGATAGCCGTGGGATACCGCTCCACTCCTCACAAGCGCCTCAGGACATGTTGCCCCCTTGCCGCTAGACACTATGTGCTAGCGACCGTTTCCGGGGGCCCATTATTGAGTGTGCAAGTCACCCCCTGCCATTTTAAATGTGTATATTATATAACATTGGTAAGGCAGGGGACATAGTTCTTCCATAGTTTAAGGTACCCGATCCACTATAGCCACCCAAACCCATAGCCCAATATGTTTTGTTTCCATGCTCTGCAATAGTCCTGCACCAAGCGGGGGTTGTCCTTGGGTGCACTTGCATAGTGCATATAGGGATAATCGTCGGCTGGTGCCGCCTCGTCATTTAAAATTGTCTAAGGGGCCTCTGCGTTGGCTTCGGCCCCTCGTACGCTTTCCAAAGGTCCGGGACCCCAGGGTCCCGAGATATGTCAAACACAAGAAAAATAAGAATAATACCTGGTGCCTCCTCATAATTTAAAATTGTCTAAGGGGCATCTGCGAGTTGGGTTCGGCCCCTCGTACGCCTTCCAAAGGTCCGGGACCCTAGGGTCCCGAGATATGTCAAAGAACAAAAAAAAAAGATTTAAAATATAAAAGTGAATGTCATACATAAGTCATTTAATAAAATTCATTAAAATTTTCATTTCAATCAATAAAATTAGGTATGTTAATATCGACCTTTATATTAATTTATAATTCATCAATTATTTAACAAGAACCGTTTAAGCTTATTCTGAAACCCGCTTGTACACTACACTTTTTATCTCTGTCGGCAGTTTATTAAACATTTTTACCCGACTACGGCGAAGCAAAAAGGAGGGTTATGATTTTGACCAGTATGTATGTATGTATGTATGTTCATCTGTTCCCTCATAACTTCTAAACTGCTTGTCATAATTTGACAAATGAGGTATTTTTGGAAGCGTCTTGATTGTCCGCTGGTTATAGGCTATGTGACGTCATATTAAGTTGAATATGGCGCCCTCTAGTGGACATAAAGTCATGAACTAAAACAAAAACATTTTTTAATGATGCCGTGTTTGGTATCAAATGAAAGGGCTTAATTATCACATTTCAAATATATAAATATTGTTAGCTGTTGCTCGCGGCTTTGCTTGCAATCACCCGATATTTAAAAATAATTTCTAAAATCACGCCTCAGACCGGATCCCAACATAATTTTCTCTACAAATCTACCTAAAATACAATTGATACAATTGTTGATTTTCTCTCTTCTTCATTTAAATAATCTAATTTGAGTTGAGATAACAGAGTTTGAATCCTTGAAACGTCGATAATGTTATTACTAAATTGACAAATATTATAATCACTCAAGGATTGCATACTAGGTATAAAATTTGGTAAGGTTATTTCCTTTTCAGTAACGTTAAGAATCTTTATAGGAACCCTGTTATTTTTTACTGTGGCTATCGTATTTGCCAGATACACATCCTTCGCTAGCTCACGTCCACAGATAATAACTTCATTATTGTCATTTTTACCTACGTATATAAAATGAATTGACTCTGATCGAGCTGGAATAATCAGGTTATTACTTCCCATGAGACGTTCATCAACGAGATTATAATAATATTCTTTCCCATTATAGCACAATGTTAAAATATTTGTATTTAAGTTAATATTTGCTTGATACTTTTTCAAAAAATCTAACCCTATAATTCCGTCTGCCCTTAATGGTATCGACTCAAAAGTCATAAACGAATGCTGAAATATTTCACTGTTATACTCCAAACTTAAATCTACTAAACCTCGAGAACGCCTTTGTCCACCAATTCCATTTATCAGTGTGTCGTCTTTTCGAACGATTACGTTTCTTGGTAACGCTTCACTTTTAATAATAGACAAAGAAGCGCCTGTGTCAACGAGCCAAAAATATTGAATGTTATTTACATAAAAAACTACATATTTTGCATTGGCTAAATTTGATAAAACGCACTGTTTAAGATCGAAAAAACTGATGTTCTGATTTTTTTTTATCAGTATTATCATTTATGAATGGCTTATTGTTATCGTTTTGATCTGCTAAACAAACATTTCGGTTATTATTTCTAAAATATCTTGAACCCCGAGTACTTCTTTGACCTCTATTATAATTTAATGATGCGCGATAGTTACGCCTATTTCCGTTATTATACCTATTACCTCTGTAATTACCACGCCATGTATTTCTTTGATTATTGTAATTACCATATTGACCACGATTATAACTATTATTATATTGACCACGATTATTATTAAAATGACGATTACCGTGTCGCCTTAAATTATTTAATCCTCGTCCATATCTAAATGCATGCAATACATTACCTGGCGATGACTGGCATTCTGTATCTTCATCTTTGGCAGCTTGGATTGCATCTTTCAGACTGCTGTAGTTCCTAGCGGAGATGACCGTGCCCAATTTTGAACTGCGTAGTCCTTCTGAAAACCGTTTTATGGCAAGCTTTTCATTCAAAGGTTTTAACACTTCAAATGCATTAGAATTACCATCTGCCTGAGATATAGTTAGTTCTGTAAACAGCTTTTCAACTTCTGTGGCATACTGCTCGATGGTATTTGAACCTTGTTGTATACTTTGCAAACGTGTCTGCATAGCCGTAAAGGATTTTTGGGTCAATAGATGGGATCTCAAGTCTTTAATTAGGTCTTGAATTGACTTATAATTGTCTGTAATGCGTAACTTAGCATTTTCGGACAATCTGCTTTTTAGGACAAATGTAATAAGTAGTGTCTTACCTTTGTCATCCAGCATATCTGCATACATCTCGATCGTATCTATCAAGCGTTTAGTGGTACCTTCAACACCGTCCATTACTGGAATTAAACTACATGCCACTTTAAGGTCAAACTCCATTTTGTCTGTTATTATTTCTGGGAAAATACATAAACTATTTATTTCCTCAAAAGTTATCTTAATTTTCTGATAAATATCCAATGCCGATGCAACTAATGTCGTTTCCTTGCCTTTTTCTAAAAGTAACAATATTTTTCCACATTCGTCAAAAATACTTTTTGCCTCACCTAACTTCGTCTCAATAACTTGACCTTTGTACCTAGCCTGTCCTTTCTTAATTAAGTATTTTCTAATATCTACCAGAACATTATATTTTTGTATCAAAATATCTATCATAATAAAATATTACTTAAAATTATCATACCAATTATTTCCTAATGGGATAAACAAAAGAATCATGTTAACATAATTACTACGAAACGGCACTGAAGAATTTCACACGTTGCAGTTTTATCCGCGAGGTATCATATTTATTGAGTCTTCGTGCACTGTTTTATGTCGTTTAAGTTTTTGCGTTATAAGTTTATACGACAAATAGGTATGAGTCTTAATGCAAATCACTGATTATTGAATTGAATTAACTTGACACTGACTTGGATGCTGGATTAATTAGTTAGCAGGTGTACCTTCCACTCGTCCACGTAGGGATGTCCTTATGCGCTGAATTGCGTTGAGTCCGATTTCCTCTTGTATCCATTGACGATGGCAGCTGCGGTAGTATTTGAGGAAAAAGTAGATTACCAGGAGAGTTATGACAGCGAGAATTATGATAGTGATCGTGCTCAGCCGCTCCATGTGTCCTCCAATGTTCTTCAGTAGGGCGTCATTGTTTCCGCCAGCAGCATTTTGATTAAGGAACACCTCGTCCTTTTCGATCTTGGAGTTACACATTTTGAAAATCGCTCCGCACCAAAAACTTTGCTTAATCTGCCCCTTGGCAGACCCTACGGCAGGGTCGCCATGAAATGTTGGGGGTCCTATAGTATTTTAAATTAGACAACCAACTCGATCGAATGTACTTTAATCAATGCATAAAGGAATATATTTCATAATGCGGTTTCAAGTAAAGTGCTTACTTAGCTTAAAATTATACTTATGTTCTAAAGGAGCGTACTTACTACGTTGTACACTATTAGAGAGCATACATACACTTCACAATCATAATAATTTTTCTTCTTTAAAAAATGTAAAGCGGCTCTGCAAATACTTTTTCACGAAATTATAACCCCAAAATAATTTAAATAAAAAGTATGTTTAAAAACTAAAACCCGACTGCTGAAAAATCACGCTCTAAAAGGTATGAACCAAGAAAACATTCTCATCTGAAATTAGAAAAATACAGACAATTTAAAAATCCGGAGTCACACGTCATGTCATAAATAAATCGAACAGATTACGTGTGACTCCGGATTTTTAATTTGTCTGTCTTTTTCTAATTTCAGATGAGAATGTTTTCTTGTTTCATACCTTTTACAGCGTGATTTTTCAGTAGTCGGCTTTTAGTTTTTATTAAAGACTTGTGGTAGGCGCTATGTGCTTCAACTGTAGATCTTTTCTTCTTGTGCTCTCTCTTTTTTGCTTAGTACTAAGTAGGACCAAAATGTACTAAGCTTGGGACTTCAATATATCTAAGTCGTTAAAATGATTTGAAATACTTTTTTCAATTTTTTTTTTTTTTGCATGTTTCCTACTGTTGCAAGCCGCCAATATGAGGTCGCTAGCTCAAGATTTTATAATGAGGTAAATAAATTACTGACAATATGTAATTTAACCAAACATGAGGTAAAGCATAAGTTGAACAATTGGTTCTTTGACTTATGATCAGACAGAATTACTTCTAATAGTTAGAAAGTAAGCAGGTAATATGTGTCTAGTATTATTCGTGTATGTAGGTGGTAGACATTTATTGATATCATTTTTGTTTATCTTTACGGTAGGGTTATGTTATTTTTTTCTTATTTAAGCAATAATTTTGTTATGATTTACTTTTATATAAGTTCAAGGTTGTGTCTAAGTCAACACCTCACTAACTCCTTTATTACAAGCACAGTCATCATACAGTCGTTCGACGAAGCCGTCTAGACAGGGCTTAGAGCATTTAACCTAAGACAGGGCAATCGTGCGGGGCGTAAGGGGTGAGACGCGGGAGGCGCGAGCCCGAGCTGCATACTTCCACGATGTTCGTAGCTCGGGACACGATTTTCAGGGCTATCGTGTTGATTTTATAATTGTTTTAATTTATTATATAATTTATGTACACAGAAAAATACAGAGATACGACACAGTAACATTTGAGTACCTGCTTGCTTATTCCTTAAGTTTTTTTGGAACGGACGGTACGAACTTGGCTGATGGAGCTAGGCGAAAAAAAATGTAAGATTTTTCCGTCACGAAATTCCGTCACGACACGACCCTTGTGTGTTTTTTTTATATTATAATTTTTAAAAATGTAACTTATTTGTATTAAATGTAATAAAGGAAATAATAATAATGACATGGGTGCCATTTTCATGGTTTTTGGTCCAAGATGGCGGATGCAAAAATTTTCAAATTTTTCGTCATGGGTGTCATTTTCATGGTTTTTGAGCTCGCTGAAAACGGTAATGAGGTCAAAACGAAAATCCAAGATGGCGGCTGCGAAAATTTTCTAATTTTTTGTCATGGGTGTCATTTTCATGGTTTTTGAAAATTTGCGCAGCTGCCATCTCAGCGACTTCAAAAACCATGAGAATGACATACATGTCGAAAAAAAATAACTTAAAAGAAAAATAATACAATAATTAGAAAAAAAAAAACTTAAGAAATAAGCAGGCACTCAAATGTCGTTTATAATAATAATAATAATGTTGATGACGATGTTGATCTCAAATAAACAATTGTTTACTTGGGACAACCCTTGCTGTTGCGACAATGTCTAGACGTTGTCGGCATTTACCACGAGATCAAACGCGTCGTCCTACTCTATGTTTTTATACTGTGATACAAGTTTGACTTAGTTTAGGAGTAAGAGAATTCCATATTTCTATGTTACAGCAAACAACCTCTAAACTAAGATTTAAATTGTTATTAAATTAAGAAATTGTTGTACCTACTTTGATGGAAATAAATATTTATTATTATTATTATATTTATTATACAGGGTGGAAGGCATCGACGCACAAACGGTTACCACGTATTCAGTACATCATTCTGAGCCCCCCCCCCCCCCCTTCATCGGTTATTAAAACAAAAATCTACAGTTTCCTACAATAGTGCAATACTTACACGGTCAAAATGTATGGAACAGCAGATTTTTTTTTCAATAACCGATGAGAATATCTATATAGGGGGGCTCAGAATGATGTACTGAATTCGTGGTAACCGTTTGCGCGTCGATGACCCTTCCACCCTGTATATGTTGAATTCTAGCTATGGTTCTGACTGCTCTTTTCTGAATTACAAAAGCTTTTTGAGTATTATAATCATAACTTCCTCCCCAGGAAAGTATGCTGTATCTCAGTTTTGACTCAACTAATGCGTAATAGACCATTTTTAAATGTTTTGTGGTTACCTCGTTTCTAACGGCCTGGCCACGGGAACGGGCGACGCGAACGACGTGGCGGTGCGTCTGGCGGGGTGGCAATCCATGTGGCACAGTTTGCAGGCCATGGGCAGTAGCGTTCGCCGCCGCGACCAGCAGTGCGATTCTGTAACCATCACACAGTGAAAACTTAGGTGAAGTGAGCGTGGAGTGAGCTGTCAATAGTGTCAATTCCTAGCAAAAACAAACTCACTTCACCTAAGTTTTCACGGTGAGATTTTTACAGAATCGACCGGCTGTATACACCGAGAGCGAAATGTCTTTCAAAGTTATCTCGTTATTGCTTGGAAAGTAGTAGTTTTTTGGTTCAAGACATAATATTTGGAAGAGATTGTGAAGTACATGATTTGAATAAGAAGGGGTATAGTTATAGATGGAGAATTCCACAAGAAGTACGGCAAATAAAGACTATATTAACCAGATTTTTTTTCAATTATACCCGAATGAGAGTCGAAACTTTTGATTATATTCTTATGAATAAACAACCAGAACTGGAGAAAACGGTGAATGCAGATAGGATTTTAAGTGCTGCAGAAAAATTCGCGGCAAATACAACTAAACTATTTTGGTTCCTGCACTATACGCCGCGTCTACCGCGCGACACCGTGGCATGTGCCGTACTGATCCATACATTTGTTCCTGTCGCCCGCCGCGCCGCCAGTCGCTCCTGCGATTCGCTCGGCAAATTTCGGCGGTCGCGCCGCCAGTCGCCGCTACGCGTGGCATGGCTGGTACCTTTCTATACTTTTGTTTTAGTCGCAAGACGCTTCGCCGTTCGCACAGCGCGAATTTTCGCTGCAGCGAATGTCCCGTGGCCAGGCGGTTAAGACCCTTTCAATCAGGGACGCGTGGAGATATCATATCGTACGCGATAGACTAGGCTAGATTACGTTTTTTGCATGAGAACTCTAAATTACTTAGTTTTTTAACGATCTAAAACAAAATATAATAATCTTGTTTTTATGACGTCATTTAAAAAACAAAAATGTAATTATTTCTAAAGCGATAACCCTATCTTTTTTGCCTAAAATATTACCTTTGCGTCAAATAATCAAATGACACCTTATTATTTACATACTTATGTTCTTTTTTGCAACCACAGATTAACTTTGTCCGTAATGCCGATCTTTTGCCAAAAATAATACCGTACTTTTCCAAAGATCCTGGAACAAAAAGAGTAGGTCCACAAACAAAATTACAAAAAATAAAACAATAAGATGCGGACTGCACCCGCCCGCACCTCTCCTTCACGGAGCGATTTTCACGCAGCTTCTGTAGAATGCAGTTATACGAGTATATGTAAAAAATTAAAGCACAACTCACGACGCGTTTTAAGAGGAAATGTGGGTGCTCTTTTCTCCATACAAAAAGATACAAACGCTCTCGCCTGTTTTCTTTCTGGTTAATGACCATAAAGCAATGATTTTTTACAGAAATATAAATATCAGCTACTTGTATGCCCCTATGTTTTCCTTTTTGATGATATATTATCTTTATAAGAACTAGAACCCTCAAAAAATGCTCAAAATTGCCTATTCAGACCGCTGTCAACAGACGCCTAGTGTACCAATTTGACAACTATTAACGAAAAAAGAAAAACATAGGGGCATAGTATATATACTTCTTATTCAGTTTATGAAATATCTTTTAAATTGGTCCAATATTGGAGGAGGAAATAGGCGAGAGCCAAACCTCGAAATGTGACTTTTTACAAAGGCTATTTAGTCGCATCTGCAGTTGTCCTTATCGCACGAATTCGAGGGCGGAGCGCTTGCAGAGCGACAGCAATACCTTCTTAAAATACCTAATTTTCAAAAGTCTGGTCGCCCCCATTTCCTCTTAAGCCCGCGGTGTGCGCGGTTGTTTGCGGTTCCCGCTGGACCGGCGAGCAACTATAGAATCGCGCGGGCCGCGGTCACCCGCAACCTCGGCGGGTGGCGCCCGCGCGCTCTGCGATCGGTTGGCGGGTGACCGCGGTGGCCGGCGGGGGGCGGGGGGTACAGAAATCCAACGCCATCGCAACCACGATCGCTGCGTAAACCGCGCAAATAACCGGTTTCGTGAGTTTAGAAATAAAACCGCAGTTCCACCACCAAAAAATTGAGGATGTGCAAATAGTGTTCTTTTATATGATACCCCACATGTCCTAATAAAATCCAATAAAGTCCAATTTTTAAGACCCCCTTTCAGTCACTGTTGCAAAAAAAGAACAAAATTACTTATTTCTTTCTTATTTGCAAAATAGTTGGGCAAACGTCATCTAAAACTGTTCTAAACAAGTTGATAGCATTAGTAGTTCTTAACATAGCGCACCTATATAAGTTAACGCGCCAACTGTCTCAACTGTGTCAACTGTTAATTAGTTCTTTACTGACTGCAATTCGTCTAGCTTTTTTTAAAACTAGACGAATTGCAGTCAGTAAAGAACTAATTAAAGCAAATGAATCTTCAAAAGCTATATGGCAGGTTATAAATAGACATAGAAACACAAAATCAAAACGCGAAAGTAATAAAAACATACTCCTTAAAGTTAATAATAAAATCGTATCAAATCCCCAAAAAATCGTAGACATCTTCTCGAACACGTTTGACAGTGCAGAGACAGTTGGCGACTCAAATTCTTTTGATCAAGATCAAGCTATAAAAACCTTACAAAATAGCGTAAAACGTTTAGATCAAGAAATGACTTGCGATCTAGTCACTGCCTCCGAAATAAAAAAACTAGTCAGTTCTATGGCTACCAAGAAGTCTTCTGGTCATGATGAAATACCTATACAAACTGTTAAAGATCACATTGACATACTGGCAGGACCTCTGGCACATTTTATAAACACATGTATAAATATGAATGTATTCCCTGAACAACTAAAAATTGCAAGAGTCTTACCACTTTACAAAAAAGGTTGTAAATTAGATCCTAATAACTATAGACCGATTTCTTTGTTACCAATAATCTCGAAAATTTTTGAGAAAATACTCAAAATAAGACTACTAAGACATCTCAATTGTAATAAAATTCTTAATCATAGACAATTCGGCTATCAGAAAAATGTGGGAACAAATGACGCAATTAATACGTTAATGGAGCAAGTAGTCGACAGAATTAATGATAAATTGAAAGTAGTAGGGTTATTTCTCGATCTTAGCTCCGCTTTTGACACAGTTAATCACAAGTTACTATTAGCAAAACTGGAACATTATGGAGTAAGAGGACCGGTCTTATGTCTATTCAGGTCTTACTTAGAAAATCGAAAGCAATATGTGGAAATTAAAGTGGTTGAAGATAATAGTCAAAAAGTTTTCAAATCGGGGCTTAAACTGATAAAACAAGGAGTTCCACAGGGTTCAATAGTAGGACCAAGCTTTTTCATTTTATTTGTTAATGATTTAATTAGCTTCATGCGGGATTTAAGTGATACTGAACTTGTGCTTTTTGCTGATGATACGAATGCTATTATAGCCGCTAAAGATGTTTACACTCTCAGTAGTAAAGTAAATAATGCTCTTGCTCTCTTTCATCATTGGTTTACCATCAATAATCTCAAATTGAATGTCAATAAAACGAATGCTATGTTATTTAGGACGACGTCGAGAAACAAAGAAAAAATAGACATAGTATTGAATGAAAATACAATAACATTAGTAGAGAGCGTAAAATTCTTAGGTATTCACATTGACGAAAGCCTAAACTGGAAAAAAGAATTGACAGCTATAGAAAGTTCAATTAGCTCAGCTTGCTATGCCCTAAGAAGTCTTCGAGATGTGATCGCTTTTGAGCAATTAAAGGTGGTATATTACTCGCTTGTTGAGTCAAAGTTTAGATACAGTATCACTCTATGGGGAGGTAGTTATGCTTACAATATAAATACAGCTTTCATTATACAAAAAAGGGCCATAAGAACCATGGTGAAAATTCCCCAGTGGGTTTCGTGTAAGGAGTACTTTAAAGAACTTCAGATACTAACGGTCCCTTGTTTGTATATTTTAGTTCTTCTCACTGATCTTATGAAAAAGCTGCAGAATTTAGAAACACCAGAGGAAAGAAGTAAGCGGGAAGCTACCAGGCGTAGGGACTTACAAAATAGGATACAACCTCATTTAAATATAGTGAGTCATTCTGCAGGTTATCAGTCAGTTAAACTTTTTAATAAACTACCTACACTTGAAGTCAATATACAACCTACATCAGTTTAAGCAGCAGTTAAAATCATTTTTGATGGAAAAGTGCTATTACACCCTTGAGGAGTTTCTGTGTGACACATACAACTAGTAATTATTATTTTTATTGACATTATGTATCTTTATTTTATTTTTATTTTATTTTTGACATTGTTTAACGGATGACTGTTTTATTATTGATCGATATTGTAATTCTTTTAATTTTCAATTTGATTTATTGACATTATGTATCTTTATTATTTTTTATTTTTATTTTATTTTTTTTGACATTCTTTATTGGATGACTGTTTGAATAATTATTTATATTGTAATTCTTTTAATTTTCAATTTTATAATTTAGTATGAATTTTTATAATATCCAATGTGTACTTAATTCGTTTAATTTTTAATTTTTGTAATTATATATGAAATTTTCAACACAATGTAAAAATTGTTTATGAAATAAATGAAATGAAATGAAATGAAATAACACCTATGCATGTAAATACCTATGTTTCACGAATAAACTGATTGATTGATTGATTAAATATCCAGCTGTGACAGTTGGACAGACAGACTGAGTCGTACCATGCCTAAGGGTTCCTTTTTAGATCGGTTGGTCATATCTTGTTGGTTGCGAATGCTACCGACCTTTCTGAAGGACAACACCAATAAGATCGGTGTGCGTCCCTCCGGGCTACTGATTACCTGCATTAATTAATATCTAATTAGCGACACTGCCAGTGGCTAGTCACTGATAGTCACACTCCGTGGCCACTTGAGTGCCACTCCAACTACTACATTGTGTTGGAAAACACTTGAGTGAGCTTACAACAACCAATTGAAATCGTACAAAACACTTTACGAAAGCGATGATCACTTTTGTATTTTGTCACGTTAAAATCATGGTCAAGTCAATGATGTACAGCATTCGAAAATATTGTTGGAGCTGCTGAAGATTAAGAAGAGAGAAAATTTTTTTTCATTGTGTAAATTCAATCTCTTAGTATTGTATAATTGCATATGTGTGAGCACTATGTAGCTAATATAAAGCTACCTTTTACTGGGTTCGTCTTTCACTGACTTGAATGTGCCCTGGCGGTTGAGAGTATGTCATGCTCACTCAAATGTCTCGCTGGTGGTGGCGTGTGTTTTGGATCATTAAGTTCCCTTCAAAATGGTTGAGCTAATTGGTGCTGATCCATGCGTCATGTTCGTGAACGGGAGCCGTCAATTTGGACTGGTGGTCTCTTAGCTGCCACGGCTTATTTTAATTTTTTAATGTAGTTGTTTTTAGTTTTATCTTTTTTATTACGGACGCTTTTAACGCGCACGTCTTGCTACATTGTTCTCACATGTATATTTTCAATATGAACGATGTTACCAATATTTGATTGAAAAGAGTGTCCGTGGAGTTTCTTGCCCGTTCTTCTCCAGGATCTACGCTTTGGAATGGGCAACTAGCTTCATTTTTCTGACTGACCCACCCAAGACCGACCCTTTGACAATTCAAAAGTGCCTGTAATTGGTTTAGGTATTTGAAATAAATGCTTTGAGTTTGAGTTTGAGTTTGACTGTCAAATTTTCCCAACCAACCTTGAACCTTAATGCTTTAGCGATAAAGATGAAAATCTATTAAAGAAATTTGACAGATTGTAGTGCTTGATGTGCTGGCGTCTGTAGGTACCTATACCTAATCGAAATCGTAATTAATTTTTAACTTTATTTTATTTTTATTATTTGTTGTTATAGCGGTAGTCCACTCAACGAATAACCAAAAAACCGGTCAAGAGCGAGTCGGACTCGCGCACCGAGGGTTCCGTTCCGATTTCTAAAAAAGTGTGCTATTTAGAGACATCGTTTTATTTTTCCTGTAATCTTTACATAAACTTCTATCACATAGAATAATTTCAGATTTTTCACTTTGCAAACTTCGGAGATAACGGGGGGGGGGGGGGCGGTATTTTTTTTTACATTTTTCATCAAAAGTAGAAAACTATGCGGCCTAAAAAAAAGAAAAAAAAAAGTTTGAGAATGTGCAAACAGCGTTCTTTCACATGATACCCCACATGCACTAGTAGCCCGAGTTTGAATTTTTAAGACCCTCTTTCAGTCCCTGTTGCAAAAAAAATATAAATATTTTTATTTCTTTCTTAATTGCAAAATAGTTGGGAACAATTTTAGACGTCATCTAAAATTGTTCCAAATTTCAAGTTGATAGCATTAGTAGTTCTTGAGATATCCAGCTGTGACAGACAGACAGACAGACAGACAGACTGAGTGACACAATAAGGGTTCCTTTTTTACCATTTTGGTACGGAACCCTAAAAAGGGGTGTAGAGTCCGTGAGCTGGGATGTAATCTAGTATGTTTACTCCCTAAGCACCCTAAACCACTTTCTGAAGAAATCGCTTTCGTCCCAGCTCACGCACTATACACACCCTTTGTTGAGTTGACCACAATGGCTAAAGGACATGAAAGAGTGGCAGATATCAGAAGACAATGTCGAGGATAGAGCGAAGTGGAAGACCAGGAAGGTTGACCCACCACCATGTGGGATACATAGCCATGAAGAGAAAGAGAGAGTGTTATTTTAGCGGCAATAGAAATTATGTGAAAATTTCAACTGTCTACCTATTAGGTGAACCTACGGTTCATGGAATACAGCCCGACGACAGACAGACGGACGGACAGCGGAGGCTTAGCAATAAGGTTCCGTTTGGCACCCTTCGGGCACGGAACCCTAAAAAGCCACTTCAGCTTGCTAATTCTGCAAGTTATGCCGGGTTGGTATCAGAATGACTGGATCGCAAATTGACCACGTCGCTGTTAGTCCAAATCTAAAAATGTCTAAATCTCAAAATACCTAAGTCGCAAAATGACTACATCGCAAAAAGTCCGAACAGTTGTGTAGGCACCTATACAGGGTTGATATCAGAATGACTGGATACATCATCATTCATCATCGTCATCTGCCTAGCCTTTTCCCAGCTATGTTGGGGTCGGATGCAGCTGAATACCAGTATTATATTACCCAAAATAGGTGATTTTAACATTTTTGTCTGTTTGTAGGTTTGTCTGTTCAAGCATCAAAATGGACCGATTTGGTTCAAGTTTGGTGTAAAGAGTGAATTTTGGGGAAGCACATTATAGTCTAGGGAAAGTTAGAAAAAAAATCACCTTAAGAACCAAAGAGATTAATGTAGGTATATGTGCCTACACAACTGTTCGGACTAGTCATTTTGCGAGTTAGGTATTTTGAGATTTAGACATTTTGAGATTTGGACTAAGAGCGACGTGGCCAATTTGCGATCCAGTCATTCTGATACCAACCCGTTATGCCGATGATACCCCCCCAGAATCATTATGGCCTGTCTGACCAAGATTACCTGTGTCTGGACTTTAAATCTGACCGTCCACTTCTCCGCGCCGGCTGCAACGCACGCACGGCACGCAGCGGATTTTGGTTTGTTTGTATGAAGAAATGAAAATAATCTATATATGTATATAAAAATGAATCCCTATTTCCTTTGGTCGTCGCATCACGCGTTAACGGATGGAACAATTTCGCTATTTTTTTTTTTTTGTTGTGTTTATTATTGTCAGGAGAAGGTTCTTATGAAAGAAAAAATTAAGAAAATTTCGCAGAAAATTGGAAAATTTCAGAAAACTTAACGACTATTTTAACTTCACGCGTTTACATTAGAATATTCATAGCTAAGACAGGACAACGTCTGTCGGGTCACTCGGGTCAGCTAGTAATAAATAAACAATAAGTTTATTGTACAAGGGAATCTCTCAAAAAAGAAACATCCTGTCGGTGAACAGTCCAAAGGAGAAACGACTGTCGGAGAACACTTGCAGAATCAGGAGAAACACATAGAACACATACACTAAACATGTTAGTACAAGTGGTAGTCAAAATAAGGTTGAACAGCTGGCTCCTGAATGAAGTAAAAAGATACTGGTATCTCAGGAGCCAGAATGCGGGCGGTACGGGTAGTGGGCACAGTGCTTTACGAATTCGTAAAAAGCACATACACACGTACATTGCGTACGTTGCGGCCGGCGCGGACCAGTGGACGCTCACTTTAAGGGTGCTCCTTCCTAAAATACGGCGAAACTAAGTAACTTTGTAACCATCTTTTACAGTAACTGTAGCATCTTTCTGATAGGAAAAAATACACAGTGATCTACAATACATAAGAAGTGATTTCATGTGTCCTGAAATGTATTTTAGTTTGTAGAATTAAGGAAAAAAAAACCTAAATCCAGGTCTAATTCGGTCTATTTTTTCGAGTTGTTGCCATATTACTCCTACAGTTTTCATTAAAAGTGTTCATAAATTTATACAGTTCTATACAAACTAATAAGGAATGATTTCTTGTCATTACTTTTTTAGTTTAATCAACAGATTTTTTGTAAATCTATAATTACTTCATATTTTGCAAACGTTGTGTCATCGCGCTTCTCTTTCTTTTCTATGCAGTCCGACAGTGACCGCGCTTTTTGCGACGGACAAGCCTTAAAAGAGACTGTGACCTCTGACTTTTTTTCGGTCTCAGGGTCTCCGAGTAGTCGGTGAGGAAACACCCGAACTCATCTAGTTTTACTTAGACATAATTTATTTTTGTCGCCTAATGCCATGTTTCTGAGATTTTTAAACGGAGTTTATCCATTCGATAGTGATTCAATCAATCTGCCTAGCCTTTTCCCAACTATGTTGGGGTCGGCTTCCAGTCTAACCGGATGCAGCTGAATACCAGTATTTTACATGGAGCGACTGCCTATCTGACCTCCACAACCCAGTAACTGGGTAATGAAATACAGAGTTATACGGTTGACAGACCCGTAACGACTGTCAAAGATCCACGAATGACAGCCGAGACCAACGGCTTTCCGAGGCACGAAGGAGTCTCGGTATGTAAATATGGTCACCCATCCACTGACCAACCCCGGCAAGCGTAGCTTAACCTAGTGGATCGACTCGTGCGGATTACTTAGCAACGAGCTCCTCATGATTATTGGTTCGATTATCGTGTTTCTGAACACTTCGTAGGTAATGGAAGAATTTAGCTTAAAAGTCGAGTGAATTACTAACCGCAATATACTAACCCGCAATATTTTTGAAAGACCCATCCAACAATACCCCACACCATGGGGTAGACGAGAAAAAAAACATCCCCACTTTACGTCCACCTACCTACCTACCTACCGAAGGTACCTACCCTAAAAAAAATTTTTTCATGATTCTATTTTACCACTTTGTCGGCGTGATAAATAAGTATATAGCTTTCTAGTACTAAGAGTCTCTGAGCTAAGGTGCGGACGGACAGACGGACGGACATAGCGAAACTAAAAGGGTTCCTTGTTGTCTACGGAACCCTAAAAACAACTTTTTACACTTTCGTAAGTTGATATTTGCATAAGAGGAAAAAACATCAATTGAAAACGAATTTGAATGTGTTACCTATACGTTCTATGCTATAGGATTTGGTTTCCGCACATTAGTCATTCGTAAGGATTTATTAAAATACTAGCGGACCCGACAGAAGTTGTCCTGTCTGAACGATCCTAGAACCCGACTGCAGCGCCACCTACCGGGTCCATACCATCCAGGAACCCATTCAAATATACACACAAAATTTCATCTAAATCGGTCCAGCCGTTCTTCTAGTTCTATAAGCTACCTCCCCACCAATTTCCAGCCAAATCGGTTCAGCCGTTCTTGAGTTATATAGTGTAACTAACCGACTTTCTTTTATATGCACACTATCAAAGCATCCTATTTTCTAAAAAACTTTGACCTTTAAAAACTTCCTTCTATAAACACTTTCTTCTAGAAAAAGTTTAATATAAAATCTTAAAATACTTTAATTACTACCATAAAAGACATCATACTTCACGGAAAATGTTCTGAAAGACAAATTCTCCGAACGAGCGTAGGATGGTACTCTAGAAATATAGAACTAATCGTGTCCAAGGTTGCAGGAAGGCCTTCCTTCCTGTTTGGTTGTACTTGTATCTACTATGTAATTAATAATTGTTTACCCGGTGCCAGTATTAGCAATTTAATTAAAAATATTAAATAGACAAAAATAAACCCCAGTTCCACTGTTATACTATTAGATGGGGATAGTTTATCTGTAAGAAAAAAGGACATAATTGAATGTGTCCATTTGATGTTACATCTCAATGAGACCAAGAACTGTAAATTTATTTTCTGTGCATTGCCTTATTCGACATATTTGTCTGATGAGCAAAATAGTCACATTTATAATTTAATGTTAATTTATAATAGAACTTGTCATCATAGTGACGCTATTTTATATTTTGATTGTAATCAATTTATTACTGATTACAAACTGACAAATTATGAAATGTATTGCCACCTAGTTGTAGGAGACATATTGCTAATCTTTTAGCATTCAATATACATAGTGACACCGGTACTTGTAGTGTACCATCGAATACTGTTAGTAGTAGTACTAATATCATTTTTGATACGCCTTGTAGTTTAAACTAATAAGTGTGACAATGGGTAGGCCGCATAACTTGAATGTTGTACATCAAAACATGCAGGGTCTGTCCGGCAAAGAGTTAGAGTTAAGTTTATTTATGGAGAATTATGATGTTCAGGTGTTATGTTTGACTGAACACTGGTTGAAAGAACATGAAGTAGTCTTTATGAATGATGATTATTTTACTGTACAAAGTGCATTTGTGAGAAAAAGTGCTATTCGCGGTGGGTCTTTAGTTCTTGTTTCAAACAAGTTGAAATGTAAACAACGTTTAGATATAGTTATTCTTTCTATTGAGCGCATTGTTGAGTTGTCTTGTGTTGAACTCGAGCGATACTTTATAATTTGTGTTTATCGACCCCCCTCTGGGGATTTTATTCGTTTCGAATTGGTTATGGAGGATACACTCAATATGTTAAAATCAAGTAATAAAAGCATAATTTTCGACGGTTCGGTTTCCCGGTCGACTTTTGGGAGCAACCTTTATTCAGCAGTAACCACTTTTTTCGGAGCAGGCTTTATTCAGCAGTAACCACTTTATTGGGAGCAACCTTTATTCAGCAGTAACCACTTTATTGGGAGCAACCTTTATTCAGCAGTAACCACTTTATTAGAAGCGGCCTTTATTCAGCAGTAACCACTTTATTAGAAGCGGCCTTTATTCAGCAGTAACCACTTTATTGGGAGCAACCTTTATTCAGCAGTGGACATTAGGGTTAAAATAAAAGACTCAGATCAATAAATAATACAAGTATATAATAATTGTACAGAATAGTCGCACTCGATACATTACAAAGTCACCAAAGTACGTCAGTTGAGTCTTAGTTTAATACATAATATACATAAATATATAAAGCATCTATGTACAGTCAAGGAAATTAATGTCACCCTACGTTAATATAGACATTTCATACAGCTATAAAAAAAAATTTTGCTGTTTGAATATATCCTGGACAATTTAAATTGGTAGTCAGTAGTCAATTTGCTAAACAATTAATTTCCCTAACTGTAAAGTAATAGACCGTCAATATAACATATTGAGTTTTAGCAAAGATTCTTTTACAGCAATTTATCTCTTAATCATTCAATGTACAGTCACGGACGGAGATAAGTATCTAATTTTCTAAGTTATGTTTACTTGGTAAGGTACTTATCTTTGTCACCAACTGTACAACTAATATTGTACTGTACTTTACTAAAATATCCGGTGCAAAGATATAAATGTCCAGATAGACAGATAGACAGTCAAAGCTGTGAGCTCGTCGAAAAAAATAGCGTCTAACTGTTCACCGCTATTTGTAAGATGTCAGCTGTCACAAAATTCGCTTGTTTGTTTTAGTTCTTTTGCGACTTGACACTCTTTCTAGACATTTATACAGGGTAGTTAAAAATTCGTGGATCAAAAGACCAAATTTCTAGAGCAATTAATTTTTAAGGCAATTGAATTATGTTCATGCTGTAGAAAGATTTTTTGTTGGAAATTATCTCCTTCATCTCCCTATTTCGTTTGATCCACGACTTTTTGACCACCCTGTATAATCAATGACGACGCTATACAAAGCCGAACTTTTTCTAAAACTCGATGTGCGGTATTAAGGGCTTGTACACACAGCAGCAGGTGAAGTTCTTACAAACTATCAAATTTCTTCATTCGATTTTGAACTTAACCGTCAACATTTTAAGTTTTAAAATCATTTGAAGTTTGACAGTTTGGTATAACCTTATTTGCTGTTGTCTGTAGTACGAAGTATATAGATGTGGAATTATCGTAAAAATTTAGAATAAAATTAAATCCAGTTTCTTGCAGGTGGGAACTAACTAAGCTGACGAAACTCGCGGGGTTTGTTCCAAGTGTGTAAGATCAAACATCTCCCCAGACTCTATAATTCACTTGACTACATTAAAATGTTGATGGATGGAATGTTGGAACTTACTCGTACACACTTGGATCACTCATTGGTAACGACATTTAGGGTTTTCTTAAAGATTCACGAAAACAGTTGGCTTCACTTTGACAAAAGGTCTTCCATTTCGACAATGAGTATCCTAACTTAATATTATAAATGCGAAAGTGAGTTTGTTTGTTTGTTACGCTTTCACGCTAAAACGGCTCAACGGATTTGGATGAAATGGCACACGGGTAGGTACACCATAACCTGGACTAGGACATAGGAGTTTTTATCCCGGTAGTACGTTCCCATGGGATAATTTCGCACGCGGGCGAAGCCTATGGCAAAAGCTAGTGAAATATATCTAACTAGCTGACCGGTCAGACTTTGTCCTGTCCAAATTTCAATAATTCATACAAAATTCCCATATAAAATACACTTTTTAAACTTTCGCGATTTGTACACATTATAAAACAATATCGAGAACGGGTCTTATCGCGATATTCTTTTTTACGAGGTAAACAGGTACCTACTAGTTTCCCGACGTTTAACTCATAAAAAAGAATATCGCGATAAGAACGGGTCTTATCGATATTGTCTCGATATTGTTTTCTAATAAAATACACTTTTAGTTTTAACGATTTTTCCAATTGTCCCGGCCACTGTTCCAATTTTTGTCACTGTTTAAACCTTCCCTGGACTACGACAAACATTTCAAAACCAAAATCAGCTAAATCGGCCCAGCCGTTCTCGAGTTTTAGCCAGACAAACGAACAGCAATTGATTTTTATATATAAGATATAGAAGATAGATAGATTATGATGACTTTCATCATTCGTTTCATTCAATCGTTCATCATTCAGTCACGACTAAAGAAAATATAGGCGCTGTCAATTTTGACAGATGCCCGGACCTGACGTCTGAGTGCGTCCAACCTTGTGAACGTCATTTTAGAAAACCCTCATTCTATGGCAACGTTGTTAAGCTAAGTTGAATACTCCCGGTTTCTGAAAACACAATCAACTGACACATTGTCAAACTCATGTTACAGTCCCACCGCAGATTAATACAGATGGGACACTCCGCAAAATCATTTAAACAAAAAGCGACTCTTGCTACGACACAACAAAGTGAAATTCAGGTCGCACAACGCTTATTACTTACAATTATATTCACCTACAAGTTGCCTCTCTTTCTATCGCGTAACTTTTATAACTTCTGTCGGGTTGTCTTCTTTGAACTAACGTGCTCCCCCGCTCCCCGGCCGGTGCGCGGCAGCCCACACTGAATTGACCCAGTGAGATGAGCCCGCCGCGTACTTGTAGCTTCATACCTAAACTGCGGAGTGTTCCATCTGTATTAATATGTGGTGCCACAAACTTATCTGACCCGGTAACGGCGGCGATGTCGGTGAACAAAATATGACAAGCCTTGTGCACTTTACAGTAATTTTACCTCTGATTGCATCACTGTCAAAATGACAGTGATTCCTTTTAAAATAGGATTGCTATTGGGTGCTGCTAGTGATAAGTCTGTCAAAATCATAGTAACCTTTACTATGCGAGCCAAATAAGAATAGTACTATCAAGACGCCATTTTGTTCTGCAACGCTCGCGAACTTCACTACCAACGTGTACTAATTTGACAGCTATCGTGTATTTGACAGCTATCAGCAGTACAAATTTGACAGGTATCGTGTATTTGACAGCTATCGGCAGTATTAATTTGACAGCTATCGTGTATTTGACAGCTATCGGCAGTACTAATTTGACAGCTATCGTGTATTTGACAGCTATCGGCAGTATTAATTTGACACCTATCGTGTATTTGACAACTATCGGCAGTATTAATTTGACACCTATCGTGTATTTGACAACTATCGGCAGTATTAATTTGACACCTATCGTGTATTTTACAACTATCGGCAGTATTCATTTGACAGCTATCGTGTATTTGACAGCTATCGTGTATTTGACAGCTATCGGCAGTACTAATTTGACAGCTATCGTGTATTTGACAGCTATCGGCAGTACTAATTTGACAGCTATCGTGTGAAGTTGGCAGCAAGCGCGATCCTATTCTTAGTTGGCTCGCATAGTGTTTTCATGACAATAAAGTCACTGTTGTGTTGATTCTGTCAAAAGGTATAATAACTGTGAAACTGCTCTGAAATTAAATAAGCCAATCAATTCTACTTGACACAAGTTTGACAGTTTATTGTCAAATTGTGTTGATTGGTTATCAGCCCGTGTGTGAAACCTACTGCAAGATAGCTATCATTAACAATGTCCGCACAAAACAAATAACTCTAAATCAAACAGTAAAATAATCAATCAATAAATCAGTCTAATTAGTTTCACATAAATATAATAATGATAGCACTAAACGCACACACCACACATTGGCACCAACGTTGGACAAACAGTATCACCAATGTTGGACTCTTGTCAAAAACATTGAACGAATGACCAACAACTTCGTTTAATTCTTACTACCAATGCTGGTTACGTTGGTTCCAATGTTTGGCGTGTGCATCATGATATTGGTGGAAGTATATAATGATATTACTATTTGAGTAAGTTCGGTATAGTCACAATGAAAGCCGGGACCCAGGTTTAAAAAAAAAGTGAGTGTTTTGACTTAAATTACAGTCAAATTCGCTTTCGAATTTTGCTAGGACATACATATTTTTGACCGTACATGACTCAGTAATCCTAACTCATATTATAAATGCGAAAGTGAGTTGTTTGTTACGCTTCCACGCTAAAACGGCTGAACGGATTTGGATGAAATTTGGCACATGGGTAGACCATGACCTGGGTTAGGACATAGGATACTTTTCATCCCGATATTCCTACGAGATAGGGACTTATGCGTGTGATACCGCGAGACGCAACTAGTATGAAATAATATAAACTTATTATCGATAACACTAGCAAGAAGTATTCATAGTGTTTTACACAAAAACCCTCTTTTGCGATGTCCATCATAATTTCTATACAATATTTTCCTAAGCATAGGTACATTAGAATCTTCCTGTAAACTATTTTCCTCACTCCCCGCACCCCGCTGTCACTGCGACCACACCTCAAGTCTACATAATCAATTCGAGTGCAATTCCATACAGTGGTAGGGCCTAACTTCACCGACAATCCAAACTAATATACACTCTATAACTCAAGCCATAGAGTTTAAAATCCCACAACGCAATATAGGACTTATGACGTTTGAAGCAAGACCTTAAGGGAACTTATATTTATGTATAGTAATATACTTACAAATCGGTACAGGACTATTTACAAATAGGTATAATTATAAGAAAATGCGAGTTAACGCCACGATACGAGCCGAATTACAAAATTTTTACAAAATTTCTTTGCGACTTCAGATCAATAGAAAAGTCACTGTTTTAAACAGTTTGTTAATTCAAGAAAGGCGTTCCTGTTAATCCACAATAGTGTAGCGTCCATATATGCAAAAAAAAAAAATACAGTTCAAAAATTCGCGAAAAAAAATACAGCTGTTTTTTTTGGCGAATGAATGGCTGAATGGTTTTCGTTTTCGTTTCGTTAAATTAATATACTGTATTATGCTTAGAGACAAATCATACTACTTCATAAATAAATTTTTTACACGTCAGTAAAAATAGCTATGTGACTAATATGATTAGTCCTTAGGGGACATGCGCTGTGGTAGGTCGCGAAATTCAATTTTTTTGAGTTTTTTGCAATTTGCAGGTCCGTGTCGGGTTGTATCTTGATCAAAGTATGATACGCGGCAATAAAACATATGTATTTAGATAATTTTAACCATAAAAATCATCAATACATCTCTCTAAGTTAGATTTCGTGCAGATTCTTCGAACGAACGAAATCAATCTGCAAATTGCATAAAACGCAACAAAATTTGAATTTCGCGGGCTATCCAGCGCATCCTCCTTATGATATTCGCTCAAACTTTTTCTCATTGTGATGAAAACTATAGTCAATAAATAAATTGTTTCCAATAAACTTTCAAGTCGTAACTAAACCACGTTCAAGAGCTGTCGTGTTATCATTTTTATGACGCCGACAGATCTTGAACGCGGTTTATATGTGCTTATTGCGGTCAGTTCCATTGGTGAAATTCGTCCTTAATAGCATAGTTCAAAAATCTTTGTATATTAAAATACATACATTACTTGCTTGACTATAATATAAGATCTAGCTATTCATACACGAAATCTCTTAAGGGATCATTATTGTGCTCATAATTATGAACAACTTTTACTATGGGACCAAACCTGAAATCGCGAAAAAAATCAGCTGTTCAGTACATTTTGACGAATTATGCGAACATAAATGTACTGAACAGCTGATTTTTTTTTCGCGGTTTCAGGTTTGGTCCCATAGTAAAAGTTGTTTATAATGATGAGTACAATGGCCTCTTAAGAGGTTTTGCGCATTTAACGTTACACGTTGTATAAGATCTAGCTATTCATACACGAAATCTCTTAAGGGATCATTATTGTGCTCATCATTATGAACAACTTTTACTATCAAACCAAACCTGACATCGCGAAAAAACAATCAGCTGTTCCCTACATTTTGACGACCGAAGCGAATATAAATGTACCAGGATGAAAAACTGATTATCTTTCGTGATTTCAGGTTTGGTTCCATAGTAAAAGTTGTTCATAATGATGAGTACGATGATCCCTTAAGAAATTTCGTATATGAATAGATAGAACGTATTTATACTGGGTGTTATTGACAGCCCTACGCAAACTGATATGGTGAATTCAGTATATTATCATACTAAGATGACCGATACATGAAATTATTTCAGGAACGTTATGGGAATCCAATAAACCTGATTTGTTTGTGTTTTTGTGCAAAAATCGGAGCGTCTGTTACTGGTTAGGAGGGGTAGATAATAGGTATGCGGTGAGTTCGATGAACTCTGTAGCTAGACAGAAAGTGAACAGCTGACTTCACGCGTCGTTCGTTAGAGAATTTCTACATACATTGCTGGTTTTTTTTTTCAGTTTTTTTTTTTGCTATTTTTTTTACATAAATGGAGTGCTGCGAATACACAATGTAATTTTACATTGAAATAAAGAAAATGTAACTGAAAAAAATATTTAAAAAATGAAAATTTTCCTGAGAAAATTTCCGGTGGTATATGATTCAAAATGAGGAGCTGAATGCACACTGTTAGTTTGCGGAGGGCTGTCCCTTACACCCTGTAGTTATATTCACAATTTTGATACAATATTTCTATTGATCTGAAGCCACTAACATCTACTTGACGATGCTCGGAAAAAACGTGAGTGCTAGGCCGTCAACACACTCACGCGAACACGTATCAGAGGACCAATTCTCGTACTTATAAACGGTAAAATTCTAATCGCAATCTTATCTCATGAATGAATTAATGTGAACTTTCTTATCTTAAAATTACGAGAATTGCCCCTCAGGTATGGGATGTCGCGCCAGTGTGACAACAGCCTAATATTATCAAAATACGTGTCGTGTACGAAATGTCAAATTTACAAATATATACTTAAATAGTATCAAAAGATTTTTACAATAATTTACTTAAAGTATGCAAGAGCCGACTAATAAAGGGATATAAATTTATTCTATACGTAGAGAAAATTATGAAAAAACATTGTTTCAGAAGATTTTAGAACGATGGCGTCACCAATATAATAACAATTTATTAATGTGCTTTCCGAGGCACGGAGGAGTCGCGGTATGTAAAGATGGTTGCCCATCCACCGACCAACCCTGGCAAGCGTAGCTTAACCGACCCGTGCGGATGTTATTTCTTAGCAACGAGCTCTTGAAGTAGATAGTCAATTTGCTTATTAAATAATCTCCCTGACTTTACTTACATAAGTAATTCATCCGATAGTAGACAAATAAGTCGGACATACTTAGTTTTACCACCGAATACTAATAGTACAAGTACTGAAGATTCACTCCGCAAGATCATTTAAATAAATACCGACTCTTGCTACGACACAATAAAATGCAAATCCGGTCGCACGGCGTTTATTACCTACAGTTATATTCACCTAGAAGTTGCCTCTCTTTCTATCGCGTAACTCTTATACCTTCTGACTCGTCAGGGTTGTCTTCTTTTACGACACGGCGCGTGAGTGAGTATCGAACTAACGCGCGAGCCGGCCGGTGCGCGGCAGCCCACACTGAATTAGTCCGACAAGTCGAGCCCACCACATACTTGTAGCTTCATACCTAAAATGTGGAGTGCGTCTGGCCTTGTTTCGAGAAAATTCCACAAAATACAGCCATTACATTATTGATAATATTAATTATTGATATTGATGACGTCACCAACTGTCTTGATAAGCCTATCTACTTACAGTACTTATGTATAACGTTACTATGACTAGCTCTTTACATATACATATACAATGAGCCTAACTTACATAATATTTACGTACAAAATTATATCTCATCGGCTTAGGCGAGTCAGTAATCCAGCCTATACATGAATTCAGAATCTTAAGGCGGATTCGCTGTGGTAGCCCGACATTATTTTTTTTTGTTTTTTGCAATTTGCAGGTCAGTGTCAGGTTGTATCTTGATCGAAATATGATTCGCAAACAATAATAAATATGTGTTTTTTCCTCCGGATTCGTCTGATTGCGGAAATTAGACGAATCCGTAGGACATTTAACTTAGAGAGATGTATTGATGATTTTTATGGTTAAAATTATGTAAATATATATTTATTATTGTTGCGAATAATATTTTAATCAAGATACAACCTAACACTGACTTACAAATTGCAAAAAACGCAATCACCTTAAACCATTATGATAAAGTTCAAATTCCATTACAACCAAAATTTCAGAACAATTTTTACAAAATAATGGTCATTCAAAAATTTACTTAGAATACATAATGCTAAAGGCGAAAGTTGAATAGCATTATGAAACCTAAGATTCTGAATTCAAGTGAAGCTAGTTACTATATTTGAATTAAGAATCCGAGTTAATAAAGTTTTGGAACAACAAACTCAATATCATCACACTAATATTATAAAGGCGAAAGTTTGTGAGTGTGTGTGTGTGTGTGTGTGTATGTTTGTTACTTCTTCACGCTCAAACGGCTTTACCGATTTGGATGAAATTTGGTATGTAGACAGCTTATACCCTGGATTAACACATAGGCTACTTTTATCCCGAAAAAATGTAGTGCTCCCGTGGGAAGAGCAAGGAATTCAAATACATATTATGCTACTCTTTCAAACTCAAACGGCTCGACCGATTTCGATGAAATTTGGTGTGAAAGTAGCTGACACTTTGGATTAACACATATACTACTTTATATCCCGAAAAAATGTAGTGTTCCCGTGGGATGAGCAAGGAATTCAAATACATATTATGCTACTCTTTCAAACTCAAACGGCTCGACCGATTTCGATGAAATTTGGTGTAAAAGTAGCTGACACTTTGGATTAACACATATACTACTTTGTATCCCGAAAAAATGTAGTGTTCCCGTGGGATTAGCAAGGAATTCAAATATATTTGCTTCTCTTTCAAACACAAACGGCTCGACCGACTTTGATGAAATTTGGTGAGAGAGTAGCTAACACCCTGGATTAACACATATGGTACTTTATATTCCGAAAAAATATAGTGTTCCCGTGGGATGAGCAAGGAATTCAAATATATTTGCTACTCTTTCAAACTCTAACGGCACAACCGATTTTGATGAAATTTAGTAAGGAAGTAGCTGACACCTTAGATTAATACATAGGCTACTTTATATCCCGAAAAATATTATAGTGTTCCCGTGGGATGAGCACGGAATTCACATATAGTTTTAGCTACTCTTTCGAACTCAAACAGCTCAACCGATTTTAATGAAATTTGGTAAAAGAGTAGCTGACACCCTGGATTAATACAGAGGCCACTTTATATCCCGAAAAAATATAGTGGTCCCGTGGGATGAGCAAGGAATTCAAATATATCTGCTACTCTTTCAAACTCAAACGGCTCGACCGATTTTGATGAAATTTGGTGTGGAAGTAGCTGACACCCTGGATTAATACATGGCTTACTTTATATCCCCAAAAATGTAGTGTTCCAGTGGGATGAGCAAGGAATTCAAATACATATTATGCTACTCTTTCAAACTCAAACGGCTCTACCGATTTCGATGAAATTTGGTGTAAAAGTATCTGACACCCTGGATTAACACATAGTCCACTTTATACCCCGAAAAATGTAGTGTTCCTGAGGTATGAGCAATGAATTCAATTATATTTGCTACTCTTTCAAACTCAAACGGCTCGACCGACTTTGATGAAATTTGGTGAGAGAGGAGCTGTCACCCTGGATGAATACATAGGCTACTTTATATCCCGAAAAAATATAGTGTTCCCCTGGGATGAGCAAGGAATTCAAATATATTTGCTACTCTTTCAAGCTCAAACGGCTCAACCGATTTTGATGAAATTTGGTAAAGGAGTAGCTAACACCCTGGATGAATACATAGGCTACTTTATATCCCAAAAAAATATAGTGTCCCCGTGGGATGAGCAAGGAATTAAAATATATTTGCTACTCTTTCAAACTCAAACGGCTCTACCGATTGTTATGAAATTTAGCGTGGTAGTAGCTGACTCCTTGTATTAACACATAAGTCACTTTATACTCTGAAAAATGTTGTATTCCCGAGGGATGAGCAAGGAATTCACATATATTTTTAGCTACTCTTTCGAACTCAAACAGCTCAACCGATTTTAATGAAATTTGGTATAAGAGTAGCTGACACCCTGGATTAATACAGAGGCCACTTTATATCCCGAAAAAATATAGTGGTCCCGTGGGATGAGCAAGGAATTCAAATATATTTGCTACTCTTTCAAACTCAAACGGCTCGACCGATTTCGATGAAATTTGGTGTGAAAGAAGCTGACACTTTGGATTAACACATATACTACTTTATATCCCGAAAAAATGTAGTGTTCCAGTGGGATGAGCAAGGAATTCAAATATATTTGCTACTCTTTCAAACTCAAACGGCTCTACCGATTGTTATGAAATTTAGCGTGGTAGTAGCTGACTCCTTGGATTAACACATAAGTCACTTTATACTCTGAAAAATGTAGTGTTCCCGAGGGATGAGCAAGGAATTCAAATACATATTATGCTACTCTTTCAAACTCAAACGGCTCGACCGATTTTTTGTACGAAATTTGGTGTGAACGTAGCTGACACTTTGGATTAACACATATACTACTTTATATCCCGAAAAAATTTAGTGTTCCAGTGGGATGAGCAAGGAATTCAAATATATTTGCTTCTCTTTCAAACTCAAACGGCTCGACCGACTTTGATGAAATTTGGTGAGAGAGGAGCTGACACCCTGGATTAACACATATGGTACTTTATATCCCGAAAAAATATAGTGTTCCCGTGGGATGAGCAAGGAATTCAAATATATTTGCTACTCTTTCAAACTCTAACGGCTCAACCGATTTTGATGAAATTTAGTAAGGAAGTAGCTGACACCTTGGATTAATACATAAGTCACTTTATAGTCTGAAAAATGTAGTGTTCCCGAGGGATGATCAAGGAATTCAAATATATTTGCTACTCTTTCAAACTCAAACGGAAGGACCGATTTTGATGAAATTTGATGTGGAAGTAGCTGACATCCTGGATTAACACATAGGCTACTTTATACATATACCGAAAATGTGCAGTATTGCAGTAGATGAGCAATTTTTTTGTGAATACTTTTTACACGTTTTAGTGTATGTCATAAACCGCGGGTAACACCGCGGGGCGCAGCTAGTACATGATAAAGTTCAAATTCCATTCCACACTTCTTTTTTACACAATAATGGCCACTCAAAAATCAACTTTTACTACATAACCACTCCCGTCCAGGCTCCCCGCGTGACGTCATTAGCATTATCCTTGAGACTTATTGTCGGCGCGTGATGGGGCGCCTAGCCACTTACACGGCTTGTACACAAAATATTTCTATGAACGGATAGGAAACTAATGACTGTTTCTTAAAGTGGATTACGAATTTTGGATTAAGCTAACGTAGAAAGTTGAATTGCTTAACTAAGGTTCTGATTCAATTATAGTAACTAGTCAGCTAGTTTATAGTTGAGCGAAGTAGGCCGAGTCTTAAGGAATAGTCGTCTTGAGCGAGTTCTAATAAAAACAGATTTGATTGAGTTTTTATGAGCAATAAATGTAAATTGATAAAATCAAGCAAATCTGTATTCACTGTAAGATGTAGCCATTTGTAAATAATTGGTATGTTGCAGTAAGCGACAACCTTTAGCAATAATGTCAGTCAACACAATTAGAAAACTCTATACTTAAAGTAGAAGGTATACGCTAAACTAAGTTTATATACATAATATACTAGTACATAAGATCACAATGTACATATAATATCGAATTTTCTAACAGTACAAACAAAAAAAAATTTGTGAAATTTTAAACACAGGATGAGTTTTATCATTAATATAATTATAATTATAAAATTGAGTGTCGTTATTTCACAATATTTTTTTATTTATTTTGTCAGAAAATTCAATAAAAAATAACTTATAAAGTTACAAGAAAAGGCAGTGCTGACAAATTCGTGTCAAAATTATTAGTTTTTAATGTAATTAAACTTATAATATTAATTAAAATTAATTAGTCAGATGGCACAGTGACGAAGTAAACATATCATTTAGAAAAGTTTTCTTATACAAAAATTGACTAAATTAATAAAAAATGTATAATTCATTAATCAATATTTGTTTCACTATAATATATTTTGTGTATTTATTTTGTTCAAAGTCTACAAAAATAAAAAATCATTTAAAATAATAAAGCTGCTACAATGTCACATTTGTCTATAAAACATTTTTGTTTTTTTTTCCAAAAAAAAAACTTCAAAATTAATTTCGAAGTTCATTGCGTTGTTTGTTTTCTTATCATTTCATATTATTTACAAAACCGCAATGTACACAGGGTCAAATTAAATTAACTAGCGTAACGTAACGTAGTTAAAAGGGTATCGATAACTAAGCATGATAACCAAAAAATAAATTAATTTCACGACATTTTTGAGGTCATCAAACACAGTGTAGTTGAAATATCAGTTTAAAAAAAAACGGTCAAGAGCGAGTCGGACTCGCGCACGAAGGGTTAAGTACAGTCGGCAACAAAAGTCGATTAACACTTGAGTTTTCTAAATCTTAATTATTCAGAAAAATACTTCATTAAAATCGGAACAGTTGTAAATTTTAAAGAAAATTAACTTTTATCTAATAAATGAAATGATAAAAGGCAGCTTATCGTATCATTTTGTGTTAATTTAGATGATGTCAAAAGCTCAGTGTAAACTGACTTCTGTTGCTGACCGTACCATTATCTATAAAAACGGCAAAAAAATCACGTTTGTTGTATAGGAGTCCCCCTAAATATTTGTTTTTTTTTTTTTTTTTTTTTTTAAGTGAATATATAACTAAATATTCTGTTGAAATGTTCAAGCGTCTACCTGTTGCCGTTGTCAATATCGAACAAGAACGAGCAAAAAAATCACGTTTGTTGTATGGGAGCCCCCTTATATTTGTATTATTCTGTTTTTTTTTTTGTTGAAGCGGCAACAGAAATACATCATCTGTGAAAATTTCAACTGTCTAACTATCACGGTTCATGAGATACAGCCTGGTGACAGACCGACAGCGGAGTCTTAGTAATAGGGTCCCGTTTTACCCGTTGGGTACGGAACCCTAAAAATAGTTTTTTTTTTCGTGTAAACTTCACCGACAATGACAATAAAACAAATATAAAACAGTTTTTTCAACTCATACTTGAAGTAACAACAATCTAGCGGTCGTTGACACCAAAAAAAAATACATTTTTTTTTTTTATTTTGTCGTGTTTGGATATCGATCTTATTATTGATCTAGCTAATTCAATTTGGCCCTGTCTAATGAACAGTCACAAGCATAAATACCTTACAATCACGCGAAAATCAAAAGCGATATTCCCGTTACGAGAAACACGACACGAGAATATCGCGTTTCGAACAATGACGTATTATAGATAGACGCGTCATACACGAACATTAGTGCTTTCAAAAACAGCGTAAGCCATGATGTACCAACATACCAGTATATACTGGCCGCAAAGAAAAGGAAAGACGCATGCCGATACCTGTTGTAAGAAAGAGATGAATATACTTATTTAATTACGTCACTAGCTGCTGCATGTTCACTGGCGCGCGTGCGTGACTGATATCACGCCGGGCAATTACCCTTCATTTAATTTCCCATTTTTGAGCCCGGGTAACGCATCTAAAGGTAATTTAACATTGGTTTCGAAACTATTAAAATATAAATATTCTAGAAGAATAATTTTTGAATTGTGGCGGAACACAAAGAAAAAAAAAACACGACTGCTACGATCTTTACTTACTCCTTTTGCCTCGTTTACGTTCATAATCTAGTCATACACGCGCCGGTTGCCAGCACTACGCAATTGTAAGGTATCTATGCCCTTGACTGTACGAAAAATTCAGACATTGCGTACTGATTGAGTATCTTAGTACAAATTCATATTAATTTCTTATTGTGAAAACCCATTTTTCATTACATTTCCAAGTTTCTACCATCACACATCAAGTGTTCTTTAAAATCCAGCAATGAACATAAAATAAAACATTTCTTTATCACTTCTTATTATAATAAAACTCCTTGATTTAGTCCAATCAATTCGTTTATATAGTCCAATCATTCAGGCCACAATACTGTTGATCCCGAATCTATTTATTTAATTCGAACAACGCCTTTAAGTCGTTCTTTTAATATGACACTTATAATTTATTGTGAAGACCTTATTCATTTGAAATAAGATTAGACATTTAATACGGTATTTTACTGGAGAAAAATCTAAAATATATTATTTAGATAGCTTAGGCAAAAAGCAGTCGGAAAATGTTAGTTTTAGTTCGTAAATTAGCAAAATAAAATTTTAAAATTCAATTCAAACTTTTCAGTTTTCTTAATCTGTTTTCTAACACCATGAAAGTAGCCGCCATGTCATTACGTCATACGGCTGTATAAATTAAAGTGTCAATGTCAACTGTCAACTGATCAGCGTATATAAAGTGTTTGTTTACACAGTGAACTGACGTCACGACCACAGCAATATGGCGTCCACTGCGTCCAGCGTTTTCGCGCGTAATTTGAAAATGTAATATTGAAATCCATTTTTATGGCACTTATCGATTGAATAAAAATTTTGTGTTTTTTTAGTGGGTGTAATACCCTATCAAACCTTTTTTACAGTCCGTTCAACCGATTTTGACTTCTATTACGTTGGTAGCAAGACAAATGGCAGCTGCAGTTAACAATTGGTATTGTAACCACTTTTTTTGCTTGTAATGCCATCCTTATGCCTACGGAATAGAAGCCAAAATAGGTTGAACGAACTGTAAAAAAGGCTTATTTAAATGACTAATCTTCTTTCAAACGGAGTATAGATTTTTGAAATACTCACGGTGAGTTGCAGAAACGAACTTTAGTTTTATACTCTAAATTGATGCTGTCACTTTCTTTTTGATACATATTTTAAGGGATGGCATGAATTGAAAGTCTCCATTAAATTAGAGTTCGTTTCTGCAAATGGCTGTTAGTATTAATAACCTCATTGAGTTAATCAAATTCACTGTAATGCACAAACAACTATGTGTTATACAAGAAAGGTTTAGTTATTAAAATAAAGGTAAACAATCTTGATGTGTCTTTTTACACAAACACATATTAAACAAATAAACTACTGCTTAAACTAATGGTTCAATTGATTTAGTAATCATTATTGTTGTATTTACATTGGTTTTTAATTGCATTTTATTTTTAAACTGAGGTTTTAAAATAAAAAAGATAAAAGTCACATAAAGATTGTTTACCTTTATTTCACTACCTTTCTAGTATAGGTCTTTACATATTACTACGACGCAGAGTCGCTAAAATGTACAATCAGAGAAACATATTGTTCAGAAGACTGAATACAATACGTGAATTTTTCACGCTATAGTCATTTTCATACGACTGATAAAGAATTTGTTGCGATTTTGAGCATACAGACAATTTAACGCTAAAAAATTAGTTTACGTACGTGTGACATGCCATTCATACGTTTATACGGTTCTAGTTCTACAGCAATAGTCACTGAGGTCCTCAATATCGACACCAGTAACGCGAGAAGACGACAAGTCACTTAACTCCTCAATACCACCTAGTCCTGATACCAGCAGCGGGGCTTTAGGTCCTCAACACCTACAGGTACGTAGCAAGTCCTCACTGTTGCATTTAGGTCGTTAATACCGACATGCCGAGTCCCCAGGTCCTCAATACCAAAAGGTACAAGTTCCTAGGTCTGACTGAAGTCCTCACCGACGTACTCAGGTCTTTGTTACCAACATGCCGAGTCCCCAGGTCCTCAATACCAAAAGGTACAAGTTCCCAGGTCTGACTGAAGTCTTCACCGACGTACTCAGGTCTTTGTTACCAACATGCCGAGTCCCCAGGTCCTCAATACCAAAAGGTACAAGTTCCCAGGTCTGACTGAAGTCTTCACCGACGTACTCAGGTCTTTATTACCAACATGTCGAGTCCCCAGGTCCTCAATACCGGCAGGTACACGTGGTCTCCTCAGCCAGTTGGTCGCAGTCCTCGATGCCGGCCGGCAGAACACGGCAGCAGGGGGCGGGGGACCACACGCGCTGCTAGCAGTGGAACTGCTGCTGCGTGATGGCCGACAGGTCCTTCATGAGCCCCTCCAGGTTCTGCATCTCGCGGTGCAGGCGCTCCGTGCTGCGGGAGGGCGTGAGGGGCTCCAGCTCTTCGGCGCAGTGGGAGACTACGCCGCCTGGAATTGTATGTTATGTAAAGAAAAGACGATAAAGCTCGTTCCATCATAGATCTCGTCCATAGCATATCAGGCATGATCGATGTCAAGAGCTAGCCTAGTCAGCAATAAAAAATAGTACATTTTGATACAAGTGGAGAACGTTTGTTATTGCATTCGAGGCGGAATTAACACCCGAGCGAGGTTGTTTTTGAGCCGAGAACTGCAATAACAAATGTCCACGAGTATCAAACGACGTTTTTCAATACACTTTTGAAGACATAAAATAAAATAACGGAAAATATTTTTGTCATGAATTATTAGGAAACTATGATTTAAATTTTCTTTTTTTTTTTCGCGCTTTGCTTTCGCCAGGTTGAAGAAGGAGCAAAGGTATAAAGCCTATAAACAGCCTAATATGAAAAATAGAAAATTCTAATATTTTCGAGTTTAGAACACAAATAAATGTTAATTTGTTCATAAACGTTTTTTTTTTTATCGTAATAATCATAGTTTTTGATGATATTCTATTTATAAACATTATTTAATATTACGCCGTAAAGACGCATACATTGCCGAGATTTAAAAAAAACATTCACCTCCGAATAGAGAGTTGTGAATAGAGGCATTGGATCAATTTGGACTAAGTATAGGTACAAGTTACCTTTGGCAATTTTTATTCTCGCACACGTGCGGGAAAATTAAAAATCGCACGCGTGTGAAATACATTGCATTGTGAACCTAATCGTAGTGCGATTAGAACCAGTTTTCGAGGAAGTGTATTGAAAAATAATTAAAATAAAGAAAATGGTTAATTCAGATTCTGCACAAACAAGACACATTTATAGGATGAAATTTAAAACATGCACCAAATCGAAATGGGAAATTGTACTCATCATTATGACTTTTACTAGGGGGGTCATACCTCAAAACGCGAAAAAAAAAAATCTGCTGTTCAGTCAATGATATTATAAAGGAAAGAAATGCTACGTTCATACTGAGCGGCATTCGGTTATTGTCGCGTTGTTATTACAAATGTACTTACTTATTATGGGTGACTAGCAGAATATCCACATAGTAAAATGACGTTATGGCCCAAACGTCTTGTTATTATAACGCTATAGTTACTAAATAGACATGAACGCTAAACGCCTTATTAGCAAAACGTCTGGATCTTAAAATGTCGAAATTCAAAATACTCTAATAGCAAATCGTCTTTAAATTAAAACACCATAGTTACTAAACAGACATGAGCGTTGAATGATATAGTAGCAAAATGTCGTGATATTAAAATGCCATAGTTACTGATTAGACACGAACGCTAAATGTCTATACCTATGCTTAGTTTGTTGATATGGATTTATTGTTTGTTTGTGCGCTTTTTTTTTTTTTGTGGATGGGAAATCGTCAAATGACTTCTCCCGCTCTGGGTGGAGCGGAAGGGCGTGTCAGACTTTTACTGACTAATACCCACCCGTGTTCCTTCAGTTGCCTATGCCAGGGCCACGGTATCTTTTTCAAACAACCCGCGACCCCAGCGGCATCGATATATTGATATATGACATCATATCACATCATCATATTTGACCCCATCTTTTGCTGACATCTCTTAGAGGTGCGCGTGGAACACAACGCGCCGTCGACTCGGGCCTGGTCCTTACCGGACGGCGAGCTACCCACTACTCTCCGTCCGCAAGCCCGCGCCTACGGTGGCCGGGAATCGGCTACCGATTCCCGCCGCCTAGAGCGTCTCCTGCGGCGACGAGGGCGTGAGGCTGCTTCTCCCTCACGCGTTCCGCCTCCTCCTTCGCGAGCATTACTGCTTCGCAGAAGGAGGTGACGGCCTCCCATGCACTCTCGCTACGCACCATGGCCTGGACCAGTCTCGGACGCGAGAGATCGCCGCCGCCGATCGCCTCCGTGAGAACACGGCGGTGCTCTGCCCAAGCCGGGCAGACCTCCACTGTATGCTCCACCGTGTCCTCCGGGCGATCCACACAATGGTGACACCCGGGCGTTTCCTCCCGCCTTATGCGAAACAGGAACCTCCCGAAACAACCGTGTCCGGTGAGGACCTGCGTCAAGCGGAAGGTGAGGACGCCATGGCGCCTCTCTAACCATCACTCCTCAAAGAGGGGACTTATCGCCGCAATTGTGGCGTGCCCAGCGCTGGGTTGCGACAGTCGCGCTCTCCATGTCGCCATGAGATCCCGCCGGAGCTCTGTCCGCTGTACCGTGATTTCTCGCGGCAGCGGAGTTACGCCCCGGGTTTCGCCTCCTCGCGCCACTCCGACACTTGCGCGAGGACTTTTGACTCACTCAAACAGACAAACACAAACACTGGAGAAGCCTTACAAAGGCATTCCCCTCTGTCAAAAACTACAAGAACAATCTCTAGTCCTACTAATATTAAAACTACAAGAACAATCTCTAGTCCTACTAATATTAAAACTACAAGAACAATCTCTAGTCCTACTAATATTAAAACTACAAGAACAATTTCTAGTCCTACTATAAATGTGAAAGTTTGGATGTTTGTTACTCAATCACGCAAAAACGGCTGAACGGATTTGGATGAAATTTGGCACACAGATAGTTTATAACCTAGATAACACATATATGCGAGGCGAGCGCACCGTGAGCAGGCGCGGCGCGCCGTACCGCGGTACTACAACGTCGCGCCGTTTCGCGGTGGCGGCGCCGCCGTGCACAATATGGCACCCCAAATCCGCCAATTTACTTTGTCTTTTTTAATATTTTAATGTAGCCAGTGACACTCGCGCTACCAAGACAAATCTAAAGACGTATAATATTTATCCAAACCTATTCATTCGTTTAGCAGTTACGAGGGAACAAAGAAACGAACATATCACACATGGGCGTACCCAGGGGGGGGCAGGGGGGGGCAGCTGCCCCCCCCTGGATCCTGTATGCCTAAGTACTGTTGTCGAAAAAAGTTATGTTAGAGCCACGTCACGTTGTCGTTTACTTACTTTACAATTAAGAAAACTAAAAAAAGCATTAATTTTAGAAAAAACTGCGCTGCGCGGCCATAAACCTGTCTTTCTTAGTCTATGAATTAAGCGACTGCATGCTCATAAGGGCACCCCCTATGGTGTACGTCGCTCGGCTTAGGCCGTCGCTGGGGGGAGTACAGCAAGGAGGGATAGGCTGGATCATATCTGGATAATTACTGCTACAGGCTCAGCTACGCCACCAGTTGGCACTCCTTCACCGATCAAGGCTGGGGGGGAATTACGTGGGGGTCGTCGTCGCAAGGGGCGGCGAAGTCGGAATGTAGATTTGTGTTTGTGATCTGTGCTGGTGCTGGTGTAATCTGTAGGTACTTTTCTCCTGGAAGAGGGTTAAGGGGTCATCGGGGTCGGTGAGAACATGCTTTGACTTTACTGATTTTAGAGGGGATTTAACTAGACGATTCGATAACCAGAGGGATTGCGATGTTTCGCGGGGGTATCGAAGAAACGCTTGGAATTGCGTTTGAAGAATTGATGGATAGTTGGGATTTTAAGGTCTAGGTGGAGGATTTCATTCCGAACGAACCAAAAGGGTATCCCGTAGCCGTTCGGAGGAAACGATTTTATAAGGTCTGCATCCCATGGATGCTTTGGGACTTTGCGTGTGCAAATACTGATCCCGCATAAGTCATGATTGTGAGAATACATGCTGTATAGATGCGCAACTTGCACTTAAGTGACAATTTGCTATACGTACATTCAGAACGAGACTGTTTTATGTGCTTAGAGGTGCTTATCGAGGGTCACACCCGGATATTGGGCTCGCTTCTCCCAAGGGATCGGCTTGCCAAACATGGTGATCGGTCAGTGGGGGGAGATCGATTGAGACGCGGTTTCAAAAAGAGAACCGCTTGACTTTTGTCGGGATTGACTACGATTCTCCACTTTCGAAACCACGCACCGAGTTTATCGACTGCAGTTTGGAGAGTTCGAGATATCGGCTCTTGGCGTTGGCCGGAATAGTAAATGATACTATAATGATAATATAATCGTATCGTCTGCGAACAGAGCCAACTGTGCCTTTTTACTTTTCGGGATATCGCTGGTAGCTAAATAACGTGGAACTGAGTGGAGAAAACACAGAGCCCTAAGGGAAACCTGCGTGAACGGGGTGGGAGAGGATAGCGCTCATTCGGTACAATAGCGAAAAGTGCGGAAAGACGGAAGTTTCGTAAGATGAGCACGAGACGGTCTGGCACACTGAGTTTGTAAAGCTTATTATAATAAACCGTTGTGCCAGACTTTGTCAAACGCTTTCGCTATATCGAAGAAAACAGCACCCGTCATCGAACCAAGTTGGAAACCAACGCTTATGTGTTCGTTAATGTAGTGAACCTGTTGTACACAAGATTGTTGGGTTCGAAACCAAACTGTTCGTAAGGAATTAGGCCCTTTATCTCGGCATAATCTTTAAGGCGCTTATAAATAAGTCTCATAGATTTTGCCGAGGTCATTGAGCAGACTGATGAGGCGAAAAAAAAACATGTGGGGGGACCCGGCTTAAGAAATTTCTGATTTGCCCCCCCCTGGGCCAAAAGCTGGGTACGCCCATGATATCACATACAATACATAGGTACAGGTCAAACACATAGGTAACCCTCCTTTTGGGATTCGACGAAGTCAGTTAAAAAAATTAACAGAAAATGAACATTACACTTTCTTTTAACTCTTATAATAAGTCAACCCATGATAACCCACATTGTAAAGTTGCCAAAGATAACGGTAGAATGGCTGAAACTGGAAGTTGATGTACAATTCAGAATATTTTCTTTTCCGGACGTTTTCGGCACTATCTCATTCTTTATTTTTGTCATGCAACTAATTTGACTTCCAGCTAATAAGGTATTCTAATCATACGGGCTATTCGCAATTCCAGACGTTTTGCTACTAGCTCATTCTGCTTTTACGTCGTCCAGCTGAGTTGACTCTCTGCTGACTGGGTACTCTGCTTTTATGTCATGTAGCTGAATTGTCTTTCAGCTATCTAGGTACCTTGCTTTCATGTCGTCCAACGTGAATTGTCTTTCAGCGAAAAGGTCATCCTGATAGTGACCCCTTATTATTGGTGTATAGTAGCTTTCAACTACGACTGCGATAGATACTGCGGCACGTATGACACAGAAAGAGATAGCTTGGCATTTTAGATATACGGTCACGCCACGGACACGCTTTGTTTCGCTCGCTGCTATTAGCCGACTGAATGAAATGACTACAATTGTCTACATTTGGCTGCAACAATTTGCGCTCGCTAGTGCCATATCTAGTGTTCAGTACATTTATCTACATCAAACTCGTCAAAATGTAGGCAGCAGCTGTTTTTTTTTTACGATTTCAGGTTTGATCCCATAGTAACAGTTATTCATAATGATGAGTACAATTTCCCATTTCGATTTGGTGCATGTTTTCAATTTCATCCTGTATATTGCAAAAAGATACATAATATACACATACTAAAATAACCAAGAAGTTTGACAATGTTGTCCATTACTAGATAACGCATATTTTTGATATTAATATTGGATTAAACTATATTTTTTTTTTTACAAATTCCCAAAAACATGGTCAAAGAAAATAATAAAAAAAAACAGGCTGTTTGTTTTTAAAATGATTAATTAATATTTTATGATTTTTTTAACAAGTAATTTATTTACAATATGCAATCAATGCAATGTAATTTTATTTTATTCGCAATAAATTTTGACATTTATTTTGGTCTGTCGAATGTTTATATTAGACATTGGTATATTAGTTTATTAGTATACTCACCTAGCTGCAATCTGTTGGGTATGTGTCCGGGTGACGAACTCGCACTTTTTTTGTAAGGCGACGTCTCTCTCACACTACCTGCGAGAGAAGAGGATAGCAACATCAATATCAGCATACGACACTGCTCTAAAGACTACGAGACTAACATCATTTAATAACTTTTATTTTACGTGGGTTATACAAGCTTTAATACAGCTTTTTGTCTGTGAATTATACAGGGTGTCTCAAAAGTTGTATAATATCATAATGATGAGTACAATGACCTCTTATCGTATCAAACGGGGTTTTTATTACACATTGTAGAATCAACAAGAATAATATACCCAGGATTTTACAAAATCCTGGGTATATTATCCTTGTTGCTATTTATATTGATTTTAAAAAATTCCGTGGAGTTTCTTGCCCGTTCTTCTCCATAGACATCTAAATTTTGGAATGGACAACTAGCTTCATTAAAAGTGCCTGTAATTGGTATAAATGCTTTGAGTTTGAGTTTGACTTAGATAGGTTATAAGTAGTATGTACGTACCTCTGGAGTGCGAATGCGTGGGCGTTGAGTGATCACTGGCGTTATCACTGAGCGTGAAGCTGTGCAGCGGCGCGGGCGCAGCGTGGTGCGCGCGGCGCTGCAGGGACCCGCCCGCGCTGGGCCCCCCTACCAGCCCGTGCGGCCCGGGGCCCGCACCTGCTTCGCTGCTCAGCGAGTCGCGGCTAGGGATACATAGTACTATATAAGTAGTTCTGTTTACTGTGCATGGTGGCGCCCCAGGGGCCTACTCCCTAAGCACGAAGCCCGTAGTTTCGGCCTTCGTTACGAGCGTTTCTTACTCCGTATCACCTACGGATGGATGATTGGTTCGGGGCCCGAACGAAGTATGAATGGCAACACGATACGACAGTTGTCCCTACTCCCGATGTGTTTTTGCTCGTGCGAAAAATTTAACTTTTACAATTGTTTTGATGGATCGTTAATTCAGACGGACGGATAAACGGACGGACGGATGAACGGACGGACTTAGGGAGTAGGCACCCTGGATCCAATCCAGGATGTTAGTTAGTCAATACAAAAATGAGTGTAATTTGTCAACACAGAGATAGCACATAACATAACATACTATATACATAGTACATATAGCACATAATGTAACATAGAGAGGTAGATATATTTCACTGCAGCCTGTTGAAGTTCGCAGGAGTAGCACTGAAGTGTATTGAAAATGTTGGAAAGTGATTTTGATTGTATTTCTAGTTATTTATTTATTTTTATTTGAATTGTATTTTTAATTTAATTTAATTGTATTTTTAATTTAATTTAATTGGATTTTAGATTTTTTAAATTGTATTTTTGGTAGCAGCACTGCATTGGCGTTATACATAGCTGTTAAGGTGTTAGTTAGTCATTTTGAATAAATAAATAAAAATAAAAATAATAAAAAAATTACACATTCCATGTATGTGTATAAAACACGGAGAAAAAAAAGGTGTCGTAGGACACCCGAACCCAAACGGTCTTATTACAAAACGAGGTTGTTCTTCTGTCAGGGTTTAAACCATCGAGACAGTTTTTGTAATAAGAACCTAGCTGTGATAGAAATACAGTTCTTTATACGAAACTGACATCTTACTCCGGTACTAAGTTGTCAGTTTTGTAAAACTGACAACTTAATGTGTCGGAATAAAGTTCGAGATTCAAAAAAGGGTCCATGGTTTAAACCGGGTTGGTATCAGAATGACTGGATCGCAAATTGACCACGTCGCTCTTAGTCCAAATCTCAAAATGTCTAAATCTCAAAATACCTAACTCGCAAAATGACTACATCGCAAAAAGTCCGAACAGTTGTGTAGGCACCTATACCTACATTAATCTCTTTGGTTCTTAAGGTGACTTTTTTTCTAACTTTCCCTAGACTATAATGTGCTTCCCCAAAATTCACTCTTTACACCAAACTTGAACCAAATCGGTCCATTTTGATGCTTGAACAGACAAACCTACAAACAGACAAAAATGTTAAAATCACCTATTTTGGGTAATATAATACTGGTATTCAGCTGCATCCGACCCCAACATAGCTGGTAAAAGGCTAGGCAGATGACGATGATGAATGATGATGTATCCAGTCATTTTGATATCAACCCTCTGTAGGTGCCTACACAACTGTTCGGACTTTTTGCGATGTAGTCATTTTGCGACTTAGGTATTTTGAGATTTAGACATTTTGAGATGTGGACTAAGAGCGACGTGGTCAATTTGCGATCCAGTCATTCTGATACCAACCCTTTAAACCTGGGTTTGAAGAAGAACCTTGTTTTGTAATATGACGGTATGTGTTTGCCATTGCTTCCTAAACAAACAGCCTTTACTGTGAATAAAGTAATTAATTAATAAAAAAATAATTTTATAAACAAACAACTCACTGTGTATAGTGGCCCAGCGGCTCATACGCCACGTAGTGCCCCCTCTCGCGTGCGGCGCAGGCGTAGATGTCTCCGCCGGGGCCCACCACGGCCCCCACCGGCCCCGCCGCGCCGCACGCCGCGCCCAGAGGACACGAGCCCGACCCACCTGGTCAAACACAACATTATTACACTTTAGCAGGGTGAAGGAAACATCATGAGGAAATATCCTAGAACCAAAAAATTCGAAGACATGTCCCCCGCACTGGTGAATTACAGCCCGCTTCTTCTCTCAGAGATGAGACCTGCAATCACAGATAATATAATACTACGTGCAGATACCCAATCCCATGCAAAGAAATGACACCTCCCTAATGCTCGTATTTATAATCAAAGTAATTACTTGAGTAATTACTTGCTACTAAGTAATTTCATACTTGAGGGTAGAATTCTTAAGTAATAAAAATGGTGACTATTAGAATAGAACAGAATAGAATAGTTTTATATTTGCACAGAAAGTAGGTACAAGTTACAGGTGTTTTAGTTCAAAAAGTTCCTTATACTAACTACCTTAACTAAGGCATGCAAAAACAGCTTAAGCTACAATATTAAAGACATTAAAAATATATTAGGTACACATTCAGTCAAATCAGTACAAGTTTACCATGTCAAGAAGAAATTCAGCAAATAAATTTGAAATAGGCAATACAGTCAATACAGTTAAATTTAAAAAAAAATGAGATTAGTACAAAACAGAGATGTCATATTATCAATTTAAATTTTTATCGGTAAAAAATTCGCCAATTGAGTAATAACATTTATTAATTAATAGATCTGTCAATTTCTTTTTAAAAAGTGGAAGTGTCTCATTTTTTATTACATCGGGTATTTTGTTAAATATATTACTTGGCTAAGAATTCTAAGCTTTGACAGTTCTAACTCCAAGCAATTACTAAACCATAGAAAGAAAATCATTGCTTGAGCAATTACTTTGACTTAAGTAATTACTTTTACTTGACTATAAATACGAGTGTAAGTCTGTCTATTGCACTGAGTATTTTTTCTTCCTCCGTTTTTTAACAGATGGCAGCATCAGCGACTCACTAATTGCCAGAGTTTTACAACGCCATCTAGGAGTCGGCCTAGATACTAGATGGCATCGATGCTAGGTAGCATCTCTAGGAGATATTCAAAGATAAATGCCACATGTAAGGACAAAAAGGCTTGGGATTGAGCTGCTCCAATAAATTTACACAATTAATGTTGATTTAAATACCTTTTTACATATTCTATACAATGACATGAATATTTACTTTGTAAAGTATTACTTATACTATTTTTAATTATTGTGAATGTGAAGACTACGTGGATCATTGTTTTTTATTTATTTTATCCTTTTCTTAGTTTTAGTCATAGTCTGGCAATTTGAGTAATTTATGCGGCCTACCCAAATGTCTTTTCTTTGGTATTGTTCGTCGAATCGTTAAGCTCCTTAAGTTTTGAGTTGAACTGCACGATTACTGACAAATGCGTGCACTGACTGGACAGGTCCACTCAATCTGTGTGATTCTTTCCACAAAAGACCATTTCAGACTGCAATCTACATGGTCTTCACATGATCTGACCAAGATTATGTCTGGACTTTAAAAGAGACTGTGACCTCTGAGTTTGTTTCGGCGTTTCTTCTCAGAGTAGTCAGATAGGAAACGTCGAACTCATCTAGTTTTAAAAAAAATATGCTTGACGTGTAAAAGTGTTTGTACAAACCTACTTACAGAAAATAAATCATTTATCATTTATACTTACAGGGCGCGGGCGGCGGGTGCAGCGGCGCCAGCGAGGCCAGCGAGGACTGCGGCGAGCCCAGCGGCGCCACGCCCGCCAGCAGCGGCGTGCTCTGTCACACGGGGAGGGACTAATTAGTTCACAACAACAAGTAAAAAAAAACCGGTCAAGAGCGAGTCGGACTCGCGCACCGAGGGTTCCGTTCCGATTTCTGAAAAAGTGTGCTACTTAGAGACATCGTTTTATTTTTCCTGTAATCTACAACTACCATGTATCATGGCTACTAAATGTTCACAACTTAATTATGGGGATCAAATGTAATCCGAGATACAGGTTTACCACCTAGTTCGGATGCAGATAGTCCTAAAACTTTGTATATTACAAACCAAGCCATTATTCAGCTTATATTGTCATTACTCAATTTTGTAATAAGTGTTCTTATTTTGGTGAAAATAAATAAATAAATAAATAAATAAATCTTTACATAAACTTTTATCACATAGAATAATTTCAGATTTTTCTCTTTGCAAACTTCGGAGATAAGGGGGGGGGCGGTATTTTTTTTTACATTTTTCATCAAGTCGAAAACTATGCGGCCTAAAAAAAACAAAAAATATTTTGAAAATGTGCAAACAGCGCTCTTTCATATGATACCCCACATGCCCTAGTAGCCCCAATTTAAATTTTTAAGACCCCCTTTCAGTCCCTGTTGCAAAAAAAAATATAAATATTTTTATTTCTTTCTTATTTGAAAAATAGGTGGGTAAACGTCATCTAAAACTATTCCAAATTTCAACTTGATAGCATCAGTAGTTCTTGAGATATCCAGCTGTGACAGACAGACAGACAGTCAGACAGACAGACTGAGTCACACCATGGGGGTTCCTTTTTTACCATTTTGGTACGGAACCCTAAAAACCAGTCGGACCACGGTGTGAAGCATGAAGGATGGCACAGTATTGATGTTAGCAACCGCAAAAATAAGTTTATATTATTTATTTATTTTCAACAAAATTACAGTTCTATTAAATGAGTTAACAAAATAAAAGTAAGTACTCAAAATTACAAGAACTTACAACATCAGTTAGGTATTCATTTCAGTGTTTCTTTTTTTTTTGTGAACGGGAAATCATCAAATTCAAATTCAAATTAATTTATTTGCTAGAATGTAGGTATAAATCAAGAACTTAAGACTATCGTGGCCCAATTACATTCTACCATTACATTATGGTGTGCAAATGTGTCCTAATAACTAGGCTAACACTACATAGAATTTCAATTAAAGTAGGTATATAATTTCAATTCAATTAATTATGTTCATTGTCATTCACATTATTTCAATTCAATTAATAATTCAATTCAATTAAATAATCAAGAACATAAATAAATTAAATGTCAAAATCATCAAATGACTTCTCCCGCTCTGGGCGGAGCGGAAGGGCGTGTCAGACTTTTACTGACTAAAACCCACCAGTGTTCTTTCAGTTGCCTGTGCCAGGTCATTTGAGTGTCGACCGCACCTTATGTGTGCATAAGGAAAAACCTTTACATATATTCAGGATGTTTCTTTTAAGGTGTCAAGCCAGTGCGAGCTGATAGCAGAGTACCATACCTATCGATTTAACCCCCATGTATGTTCTACGATTTTTGTAGTTTTCGAGTTATTTTGTATGCTTCATTTCATATCAATGGTAGTGGTTAAGGATAGTAGTAGGTATAAAATGTATGTTTTTATTATCAACATAGCTCTGCTTAAACGTAGAGGAATAGTAAATATTAGGATTGACAAAAATATGCAAAGATAAATTATATAATATATAAATTATAAAATATAGGAGGAGCTCGTGGCTAAGTAATAACAGCAGCACGGGTCGATCCCTCAGGTTAAGCTACGCTTGCCGGGGTTGTCCGTGGATGGGTGACCATCTTTACATACCGAGACTCCTCCGTGCCTCGGAAAGCACGTTAAGCCGTTGGTCCCGGTTGTCATTCGTGCATCTTTGACAGTCGTTACGTACGGGTCGCCAGAAGTCCGAAAGTCTGACAACCAGTCTTACTAAGGGGTACCGTATTACCCAGTTAATGGGTTGTCAGACTGGAAGCCGAGCCCAACATAGTTGGGAAAAGGCTAGGCAGATTGATTTTTGATAAATTATAAAATATGAAAATCACAAGATTTCAGATACACCACTTAGCAACGACCGATTTCAGAAAATAATGCCCTATTTAGTACATTCTTGTTCAAAGTTGACCCAAAAAAAAGCCATATAATTTTGGAAAGCCATCATGTCGTTGAATCAGGAAAAATATCGAAAAAAAAATTATAACTCGAAAACTACAAAAAATCGTAGAACATACATGGGGGTTAAATCGATAGGTATGGTACTCTGCTATCAGCTCGCACTGGCTTGACACCTTAAAAGAAACACCCTGTATATAACATCCGATGGTAATCAAAATCAACATCTGTAGTTCTGAACCAATGGGGTTCGTAACTTTTTTTTGGGTTTTGGGTTTATAAATTAGTTCAGGCCGAAGTCTGAACAGGGCCCCAAGTCTGCTATTTTTTACATTCCAACACGATCCCATTGTCACTGCATTGTCATTTTGCTAAAAGTTCGTAATCTGCTAAATTCATAATTTCATACAATGGTGTGTCAGTGGTTGACCATTGGAAAGTCATAATGACGCCATTATGACGCCATTATATTAGTAGATTACCAAACTTGTCAAAATCAACAATTATGAAATCAATGATAGACCATTCTGACACTATTGTAATAGCAGACTTGAGGCCCAGTTAACAGTGTTTGTGAAAACGGGCACACACTCAATAAAAATAAATAAAATAAATAAATAAATATCCTTGGACATTTCACACAACGCCATCTAGTCCCAAGCTAAGCAACCTAATGCTTGTGTTATGGTAACGAGATGGCTGATAAACTACTTATATACATTTTTTTTTGTAAATACATACATATTATAGATAGAAAAACACCCAGACTCGGAACAAATACTTGTAGGTCGTACAAATATTTGTTCCGTGCGGGAATCGAACCCGCGACATGCTGCGCAGCAGTCAATAGATAATATACACTCAGCTGATGTGTCGTGCACATGATTAATAAGTAGCAATAAGATCGGAATGAGTACGTACTCGTACCTGGTCGGGGTGCGGCATGCGCGCGTGCGCACGTCGCTCGCACGTGCTGGCGCAGCCCACGCCGCCCACGCCCACGCCCACACCCATGCCCGTCATCGCTGGGGAGAACAACTTACTATACATACATGAGGGACATTCTGTAGAGCCTAGTCAAAGAGACAAACATATTGCATCTTCGGTAACACAAGGGCACAACTGCACTTTTGGTGATTTGACAGGAGAGTCATTTTAAGTTTTTTTTTACATTCAATACCGTATTATTCTGCTCATACCACCTTGAAATGATTGATCTCTGCATAAAATAAGCCCTATACTTTTTGATTCGGTGCATATACAGACGCCACCATATCAAGCTACTACAAATTTGTCAAAATTTAATAGATTTTCATCTTTATCGCTAAAGTATTAGGTTCAAGGTTGATTGGGAAAATTTGACAGTTTCGGGTGAAATCTTCCTACATTCAGTAAAATTTTAAATACAACTCAGAAGTAAAAGGTTAAATAAGTATGAAAATGTCTAACGAAGATGTAGCTACGAGTAGATTGCGGTTGATTGATGACATTGATCATTCAGATTACTTCAGTCGAATAGCGCTCCACGTGCCAACAGAATCGTCTCATCTGCTCATAGTAGTTATAACAAAGCGAACAAGCAACTCAACATTTACGAGCATTCATTCTCTAAGTGCAAATTGCTGCTGCGTGATTGGCTGTTAAGACTTTCATATAGTGATACAGAATGTCTTCTTGTACAACCAACCTAGTTCTACAGTGAAATCTGTACACACATATACAATCACACACACACACTCACTACATCAACTCACTCACACCACACACCACACTTACACAACACACCTACACGACACACTCGCGCCTACAGTTACTTTCTTTTAAATTCCGACTTGTTCCTAATTTTTCATGTATCCTTTTATTATTTATTAGCTTTTTCCAACAAACATCGGCTTACATTGTATACATTGTCAATACGCTGACTCATTTCACACGGAAGGCCCTGTCTCCTGTGATACAGTTTTTTATAACTAGTACAGGATACAGGTGATCTTTTCCACTAAAGTTAAGTTATCACTGTATTGTATTGCATAGTTTTTGCTTTTCAATAACTGGTGGAAAAGCAATCTGAAACACTGTTTTTGGAACAATAAAAATTTATTATTATTTATTATAGTCTAATTGGCTGATCGCATTATAAAACGGAAAAAAAAAATACTTAAAAAAAAGTAAAAAACCGACTTCAAAACGTAAAACAAATAAAATAAATTTCATAAAAAAACTTATCTGCTTCTGAAGTCGGTGCCAAGCTTTGAAGAATTGAAGACACCGACTTCAGAAGCTGTTAAGAATTGAAGACACCGACTTCAGAAGCTGTTAAGAATTGAAGACACCGACTTCAGAAGCTGTTAAGAATTGAAGACACCGACTTCAGAAGCTGTTAAGAATTGAAGACACCGACTTCAGAAGCTGTTAAGAATTGAAGACACCGACTTCAGAAGCTGTTAAGAATTGAAGACACCCGACTTCAGAAGCTGTTAAGAATTGAAGACACCGACTTCAGAAGCTGTTAAGAATTGAAGACACCAACTTCAGAAGCTGTTAAGAATTGAAGACACCGACTTCAGAAGCTGTTAAGAATTGAAGACACCGACTTCAGAAGCTGTTAAGAATTGAAGACACCGACTTCAGAAGCTGTTAAGAATTGAAGACACCGACTTCAGAAGCTGTTAAGAATTGAAGACACCGACTTCAGAAGCTGTTAAGAATTGAAGACACCGACTTCAGAAGCTGTTAAGAATTGAAGACACCGACTTCAGAAGCTGTTAAGAATTGAAGACACCGACTTCAGAAGCTGTTAAGAATTGAAGACACCGACTTCAGAAGCTGTTTAGGTTTTTGTGAAGTTTATTTTATCCGTTTTACGTTTTGAAGTCGGTTTTTACTTTTTTTTTATTTAAAGTAAATTTATTTTTCCATTTTTAGTTGAATATACAATTACATAGGCCCAAGACGAACGAAAAGAAGAATCATCGAAATCCACTTAGAAATGCCGGAGATGCAGCACATTTATGCATATAACTTCGTAAATAAGAATAATTACCGAATGTACAATTATATACTAAAACTTTCCTGAAAGAATATGGATCACGTTAGTGAAAGAATCATCAAAATTGGTTCATTAGTTTTTGAGAAAATCATACATACTCCGTTTGAAATAAGATTAGACAATAAAATAAATCTTTTTACAGTCCGTTCAACCGATTTTTACTTCTATTCCGTAGGCATAAGGATGGTATTCAGCCGATATATTACTTTACTCTATGATGGTATTAAAGGCAAAAAAGTGTTTACAATACCAACTGTTTACTGCAGCTGCTGTTTTCATGCCACCAACGCAATAGAAGTCAAAATCGGTTGAATGGACTGTAAAAAAGGTTTGATTAAACTAATCTTTATTCAAATGGAGTAAAGCTGATTTTTCTTTACTATGTATTTTATGACGTGTAAAAGTAAACAATTTCATGTCACCAATCAACCGCCATTTAGCACAAAAAAAGCAAAACAAAAAAGGATGGTTCTCCTCACGTTTAGGCATATATTCGCAGACGTCGCACCGCTCGCAGCGGCGGCACAGGTCTGCGGGCGACGCGCGCAGCACGGCCGTGTCGTCGCTGCCCGCCGCCGACACCGAGCGCGACTCTACGAGCCCGGGGGGAGGGGGAGTGTAAGCGCAAATCATAAGAAAAAAGCGTTCTACTCTACGATATTTTACAATCAAATGTTGGGATCTTACGTAAAGCCCGATTTAAAGTAAACCACAGATTAATACAGATGGGACACTCCGCAATTTAGATATGAAGCTACAAGTACGCGGCGGGCCCCGTCCGCGGGGCTAATTCAGTAGGTCAGAAGGTATAAGAGTTACGCGATGGTAAGAGAGGCAACTTGTAGTTGAATAAAACAAAACCGACTTCCAAAAAAAACACTACAAAGTCAAAAATAACTTTAATTTCGGAAGTCGGTGTCATTGGATCTGTATTTTAGGTTTTTGCCCCCGACTTCCGAAATTAAAGTTATTTTTGACTTTGTAGTGTTTTTTTTGGAAGTCGGTTTTGTTTTTTGTAAAAAAGTTTTTATTTTTCACTTTTTAGTGGGTCAGTTTGTAATTTAACTAAGTTACAATAACCCATTGTCAACTGCTCATCACGTTTTACAAAATATTGCTTTTCCCGATGCAGGGACGTTAATTGTTGAGGAGTTCTCCTTGTAAGAACCAGGAAAACTGGAGCTCATGGTGAAGTCACCATCACATACTAAAGAGCATAAACCATATTAAAGTAATTGAATCGCAACCTGTGATATACTAAGATATAATTGAGTATTTCCGATGGCCATCTGTGGTCTTCATCATCAGTTCCAGTTCACCAAAAGGTACTTTCCGACAGCAAATGCACGAGTTACTATAAAAAATACCGAAATCGATATAAGTGTGCCAATAAATTTTGAGGGTTTCCCTCGATTTCCATGGGATCCCATCATCAGATCCTGACTTGATGATCATGGGACCACTTGGGAAGTATACCCTTTCGAAAAAAAAAAGAAAATTCCAAATCGGTCTAGCCATTTTCGAGTATACATACATATATAAAAAAAAAAAAAAAAAAAAAAAGGTTCCGACGAATTGAGAACCTCCTCCTTTTTGAAGTCGGTTAATAACTGTAGGTAATAAGCGTTGTGCGACCTGAATTGCACTTTATTGTGTCGTAGCAAGAGTCGATTTTTATTTAAATGATTTTGCAGAGTGTCCCATCTGTATTAATCTGTGACTAAACGAACATGGAACACAAGAACTAGAGCATTCTTTTGTCGATATTCTTGATATTTTATTAGGGAGAGACCAACGGAGGAATGTTCTGTCCCTGTTTACAAAAAAAGAATTTGGTAGAGTGGGGATAGAATGATTCCCTCGTTTGGTCTAAATCGACCTTTGGGGGATGCGCTAAAGTAACCCGCGAAATTCAAATTTTGTTGGGTTTTTTGCAATTTGCAGGTCAGTTTCTGGTTGTAACTTGATCATAATATGATTCGCAACAATAATAAATATGTATTTACACATAATTTTAACCGTAAAACATCATCATACACATCATCAAAACATCTCTCCAAGTAAGTTCTCCTCTGGATTCGTTTGATTTCCGAAATCAGATCAATCCGTAGGAAATCTAACTTACAGAGATGTGTTGATGATTTTTATGGTTAAAATTCTGTAAATACATATTACATTACATATACAGGCTGAAATTTTAATCGTTTTAATCCTTTTAAGGAGTCATTGTACTCATCATTATGAACAACTTTTACTATGGGACCAAACCTGAAATCGCGAAAAAAAAATCAGCTGTTCAGTACATTTATCTACATCAAACTCGTCAAAATGTAGGGAGCAGCTGATTTTTTTTTCACGATTTCAGGTTTGGTCCCATAGTAAAAGTTGTTCATAATGATGAGTACAATGACCCCTTAAGAGGATTAAAACGATTAAAATTTCACCCTGTAGTGCGAGTTGGACTAGCGCATGGAGGGTTCCCGTACCATTATCTATAAAAACGGCAAAAAAAATCACGTTTGTTGTATTCCCATACAACAACCGTGATTTTTTTGGCGTTAATATTTATTTTAATTTTTTTTTAAGTGAATATATAACTAAATGTTCTGTGAATATTTCAATCGTCACCGTTATCAATATCGAGCAAAAAATCACGTTTGTTGTATGGGAGCCCCCTTAAATATTTATTTTATTCTGTTCTTTAATATCTGTTGTTATAGCGGCAACAGAAATACATCATCTGTAAAAATTTCAACTGTCTAATTATCACGGTTCATGAGATACAGCCTGGTGACAGACGGACGGACAGCGGAGTCTTGTCTCGTTTTACGCTTTGTGTACGGAACCCTAAAAAGTGTTGTGCAGCCCGCCTGTAGTGTTAGTTCATACATAATGTACGCAAGAGATAAAGGAGGATTTTTTCAATTTGCGTTAGTCTATTAACCCCTCAAGTGTCTGAGTTTGGCTAATTTTAGACCCAAAACCCCAGCGAGTGGGGAGGGTTGGGGGTTAGTTGCGAACCCCATAGGTTCACAACTACTGATAATGATATTTTTTCCATCGGATGATGTTTTTTTACGTTTATATATATGTGATCTAAGCTTATATACCTATTATGTAAAGTTTTGTCATTTTGCACACTTTGGGTGCATTTGACACGCGGGGGGGGGGGGGGAGGGGGGGTTAGCTACGAACTCCATAGGTTCACAACTAATGATGATGATTGGTTTTCCATCGGATGATGTTTTTTACATTTATACACCACTATTTTTTAATTAGTACAAATACTTAAAGGGCTTATTTGAGAAGGTCTTGTTATTATATATGTAAAGTCTCAATAAATAATATTCATAAACAGCAAAGTTATTGGCGTTTGTTTATATCCCAAAATGTCACTCAATGTATGGAAATATTGTACAGGCTATTCATAGTTGTATTTATTTTCTCGCTCTCGCATTCGCGTGCTCTCGCTCGAACTTGCCCCGCCTCCAACAGCTATTATCGTATCATAATCATGAATTTACCAAATATGACAAATTTTCGTGGACAATTTTGGTATTTCGTTTTTTTTACTTTTGACTACACAAATATGATCAGTAACGGGTACGGATAGAGCCCCATTTTTTTTTGTACTAATTAAAAAATAGTGGTGTATATATGTGATATAAGCTTATAAACCTAACAAAAAGAGTTTTTCTTATGCACACATGGGGTGCATTCGACACTTGAGGGGTTAACTGCATGCGATGCCAACATTGCACAGTAAAATATCGTATCGTTCAACGCCGGTGTGAACGGGGTCTAAGTGTGAGACATATCTACGGAAAAATGTAACGAAACATCGGTATGGTGTTAGGAACGCCTTCTTTGCATTTTGTAAAGGAATTTTATTACTTTTAAAACCCGCACTTCAGGCACATATTCAGGCGAAAGCGACAGGGTAGCCCGGGAAATTCAAAATTTCTTACGTTTTTTGCAATTTGTAGGTCAGTGTGAGCTTGTATGTTGATTAAAATATGATTCGCGGCCGTAGCTAATATGGCTTTACAGAATTATAATCATTAGAATCAGCAATACAACTCCATAAGTTAGCATTTACCTCAAACCTAGATTTGAGGTAAATGCTAACTTATGGACCTACAAATTGCAAAAAACGTAAGAAATTTTTCAATTTCGCGGGCTACCCTGGCGCATCATCCTTAATACAGAGATGGGACACTCCGCAGTTTAGGTATACGAAGCTACAAGTACGCGGCGGGCCCGTCTCACGGGGCCAATTCAGTAGGTCAGAAGGTATAAGAGTTACGCGATAGAAAGAGAGGCAACTTGTAGTTGAATATAACTGTAGGTAATAAGCGTTGTGCGACCTGAATTGCACTTTATTGTGTCGTAGCAAGAGTCGCTTTTTATTGAATGATTTTGCGGAGTTTCCCATCTGTATTAATCTGTGCTGCAGGCCTGCAGGTAAGGAATGTGATTGCGGTCGTTGGACGTATATTGAAAACACCGAGATAAGAGTACATCAACGTATTTTCCGTAGATATGTCGCCAGACAAAGGGGTATGCTTCTAGAGTTCATTTAGTACAGTGACTATGATGTTAAAAAGATAAATAATCAAAAAATAAAAATATGGACAGTGGCGGGTGTATGAAACTATTGCAATAACTCGCGATCCCACGAGGTACTAATTATTTAACAAGTGGTACAATTTGGTACTAATTATGTACTTAATTTTGAGATATATTTCAACCATTTCTGAGAAATACACCCGCGAACCTGACATTCACTTACAGACACATGGGACTATGATTGTTGTCGACTTATTGTATTAACTTACCGTAATGTCATCACCATCAACATCTGCCTAGCCTTTTCCCAACTATTTTGGGGTCGGCTTCCAGTCTAACCGGATGCAACATGTCCACTAGCTTACCGCAAAGTTGGTGTCACTTACCGTCTTAAGTTGAAAGCGCCAAAGTAGCCAACGAAATGTTCTTAGCAAAAAACATTTGAATTTCGCGATCTACCCTGGTGTTTTCACATATTTACAGTGCTTAGGTTAGCATTGTAGCCACTTACTGACATAGGTAGGTACAGTCAGCAGCAAAAGTCGATTAACACTTGAGTTTTATAAATCTTAATTATTGAGAAAAATACTGCATTAAAATCGGAGCAGATGTACCTAAATTTTAAAGAAAATGAACTCTTAACTAATAAATGAAATACTAAAAAGCAGGGGGGCTAAAACGTCCACTTTGGCAGAATCACGGTCACAAACTGACAATTCATAACCGACTTCTATTGCTGACCGTACATAGAGCCTGCGGTCGAGGCAGGCAGGCCGGCTCGTACTCCATTTAGGGGGGGGGGGGGGGGGTTTGGGGGGGGGGGTGTAGACGACATCAGTGACTCACCGACATAGGTAGGTACATGGTGTCTGCGGTCGAGCGAGGCGGGTGGTGGCGGGGCGTGCCGGGCCGGCTCGTACTCCGCAGGGGGGGCGCGCCCTAGTGTGAGTGTGGACGACATTAGCGCTCCACCCTCCACACTACCTGCTGATACTGGGGAGATAATGTGCTTCATTAGTTTCTGTTCGAGTATGCTCAACCGTCACGTCTGTACTAAAACTTCTATCACGAAAATCACCCTTAACACGTTGACGGACAGTACTGTCTCAGTGGTTGCGGCTACTGAGACACTACTTATTTTCATACATTGCCCACGGGCGTAGTGTCACAACGCATGGTATTTTGCGTACAAACTTGAATGTGTGCGTGGAGGCACTTTTTTTGACGTAACGAAAAAAAATGTGTACTGACAGTACGAAAGTCTTAATTATACCTGTGGTGACAGTACAACATGCCGTTCTTTATGATAGTATGGAAAATCGGTCGTCGTGTGGCGTACTGATTTTAAGCTAGTAAAAACTCAGACGTCGACAGGCGTACTGTCATATCACTTTTAGCTACCTAGACGCCTATGGTTGTTACTGTCCGCCAACGTGTTAAAGTGGAACTAGTCGATATTTTTTCCATACAAATTTCGGTAGGGTACCCCACTGTTTGACATTGTGGATCCAAAATTAAACATGATATCATTTTAATAGGTCGGGAAAAAAGTTTTTTCGTATGTATGAACTTGTAATAAAATCTCTTTGGCTATACTATTTGTATCTGGCTGGTTTTGGTATCATTGAAAGTTTAAATTATAAAGAACATAATTCCGAATTCAAATTAGGAAAATGTGTGATTTTCATTTGTTTTTCGTACTGTCAAGATGAGTGAATATAATGAAGAAATTCGATACATTTTAAAATTTTACTGCAAAAAAGGTAAAAATGCAACGGAAGCCGCAAAAAAAAATTTGCGATGTTTATGGAGTCCTAGTGCAGTGTCTGTGAGATTAGCTCAAATTTGGTTTAAGCGTTTTCAATCCGGAAATTTTGATTTCAAAGCTGCACGTCGCTCTGGTCGCCCTATTACGGATAAAATGGATGCAATTTTTGAAAAAGTGGAGCAAAATCGGCATATCAGTAGTTACGACGTAACTGAAGAACTGGGAATTGACCACAAAACAGTTTTGACCCATTTGGCAAATGACACATAACTAAATAATAAACTATGAAAAAAAAAATGTCTTGAATTTGTATATAAAATACGAAGGAACTTTTTCCCCGACCTAATATATCATTATTAATGTTGTCTGTGCGGAAACAGAATAGTAAAATAAAAAGCCATTAAAAAGTTATGACCCAACAAAGATTCGTTTTTTTTGCTAATTTAACTTAGTGCGTAAATAAGTAACAAAAGAAGTTTAAAACCTTCAAGACAAAGCTCAATTATCGACGAATTAAATAAACTTGTAATTGATTTAGGCAGTGGTTTTTTCATAAAACACGATCTTCGAAAGGACTTTTCGTAAATTTTTACGGGCTCGTTTCACTATTACTCGTTTTACTTTAAATAAAATAAATATTTTTTTTTAAATTTAATTCAGGCAAAAACCCATGTGTTACATGATAAAATAAAATTTCACAATACAAAAAAATTAATGAATAAAAAAAATGAATAAAAAAATGAATAAAAAAAAACAAAAAACAAAAAAAAAAAAAATAATAAAAAAAAAAGTCATTCGAGTGTTTCGCTCTCTTTCCCACTCACGGGCCTTATGGGCTGGCCACGCCCACACGTAGTCCTGTGCATTACAGTGCAGTCGATGAGTGATATCGATAGTTTTATATATTTATAAATGGGTGATAGAAATAAATAAATTTACTACAAAGCAAATTAAATATATAAACAAAAGAACGTATATATAAAACTAAAAATAGAAAATTAAAATTCTTCGTCTGAGTCATCGTCATCATCTGATATCGATAATGGCCTTGAGCGCGCGCAACTAGCGCACATCCCTACTCCGATTATGATTTGTGACCAAGTCTGCAGCGAGATTTTAACTATACTATATCTTTGTCGGACACGATGCCAGGTGAGACAGCGTGCTTTTTGGCCAACCCCACCAGTGAGTTCGAGCCCGCGACTAGTCAATAAATGCGTTTACAGCTAAGCGTATTTAAATTATCATTCAGTTTCTGTCATGCTCACAAGATTGCCACAAATGAACGTCATCTGCCTAGCCTTTTCCCAATTATGTTGGGGTCGGCTTCCAGTCTAACCGGATGCAGCTGAATACACCTATCTCACCTTCACAACCCATATACTGGGTAACATGATACCTTGGTAAGACTGGTTGTCAAACTTTCAAGCTTCTGACGACCCGTAACGACTGTCAAAGATCCAAGAATGACAGCCAGGACCAACGGCATAACGTGCTTTCCGAGGCACGGTGGTCTTGGTATGTAAAGATGGTCACCCATCTATAGACTGACAGCGGCAAGCGTATTTTAACCTGATCGATCGACCCGTACGGCTATTATTACTTAGCCACGAGCCTCTCAAATAGAACGATGTTTTAAATTCCTTTAATGCTACATGTATTTTGTTTGTGTTGCAAGCCCTTAAGCAATATGACATAAAGGTGCTTTCAAAGTCAAATTGTTAAAATGGACGTGCGTTTGACTGCAGCAAACGAAAAGTTCAAAATAAATAAAGCAGTGCAAAGCAGGTTTTATCGAAAAAAAAAAAATTGACCGTGTAGTCAACGTAACTAAATCTTGAGTTTTTTTTTTTTTTTTTGTTAAATTTATTTAAGGAGCGTACTCTTACTAGCGGAGCTGTGCAGCGACTTGTCCATGTGCTTGAGCTCCATCTGGTCATGATGGATCCACAGGTCCGGTGGCTTGATGCCGGCTGAGGCTGATGACTTCTGGTAAGTGCTGGAACCAAAAAAAAAAAAAAATATTAACAAAAAATCAAAATGGTACAAAAAACACAATGGCAGAAAAAACACAATGGTAGAAAAAAAAAACAAAATGGTAGAAAAAAATCAAAATGGTAGAAAAAATGATGCTAGAAAATCTCAATAAAATTAACTGTCACGATAGAAGCCATATGTTTTTTTATGAAAATTTAAACTAGTTACCTATTACGGTTCAAAACTTCCTAATACTGTTATGGTACCTGGTGTCGGGCGACAGCGGCGGCGTGGACCGGCGACAGCACAGCGACAGCGCCAGTGCAGCCGCCAGCGCCAGCACGGCGCACGCGCCACCCGCGCTGGCCCACAGCCACGCAGACGTCGCGCTCGCCAACCCACCGCCTTCACCTGAATCTGGGGAAGCGTCAAAATATCACATCACATCTGTACTGTATACGGGAACCTTCAGGGGCTATCAACATGAGGATATGCAAAGTGACTGATTTAATTAATCTGACATTGACAGCTGTCACTCACATGACACTGACAGCTGACACTCAAATAACACTGACAGCTGTCATTAACATGACATTCGATAACAATAATCCTAATATTCATAAACATAATCAGCCTATAGTGTTCTAATTATCATAATCTCCTCTTGGCGAGGGAGTGGGCTGTAACCTACCACGTGGGCGCAGTGCCACAGATTAATACAGATGGGACAATCCGCAGTTTAGGTATGAAGCTACAAGTACGCGGCGGACCCATACCACTGGGTAAATTCAGTGTGGGCTGCCGGCACCGGCCGGCTCGCACGTTAGTTCGATACTCACTCACGCGCCGCGTCGTAAAAGACGACAACGAGTCAGAAGGTATACGAGTTACGCGATAGAAAGAGAGGCAACTTGTAGATGAATATAATTGCAGGTAATAAGCGTTGTGCGACCAGCCGTTGGTCCCGGCTGTTATTCGTGGATCTTTGACAGTCGTTACGGATCGTCAGAAGCCCGAAAGTCTGACAACCAGTCTTACCAACGGGTATCGTATTACCCAGTAACTGGGTTGTGGAGGTCAGATAGGCGGTCGCTCCATGTAAAATACCGGTATTCAGCTGCATCCGGTTAGACTGGAAGCCGACCCCAACATAGTTGGGAAAAGGCTAGGCAGGCAGGCAAGCGTACGACCTGAATTGCACTTTTTGTGTCGTAGCAAGAGTCGCTTTTTATTTAAATGATTTTGCGGAGTGTCCCATCTGTATTAGTCTGTGCCAGTGCGGGTTGGTACAGTACTCACCCATAGCTGTGGTGTAAGTGACCGGCGCACAGAAGGGGCCGAGCCCCTTGCTGTTCCTGGCTTGCAACTTGAACAGGTACGTGGTCCGGGCTCGTAGTCTCTCCACTCGGGCTCGTGTTCTTTCTCCTATGGCTGCCACGGCCGTCCACTCTTCGTTGCCAGAAGAGCCCGAGGCGCCGCCCGAGCGGGAGATTGCGTACATTATTACGTAGCCTGTTGACCAATGAATTTACTGGGTAATTATAAAGTTTTGTCATTATGCAAATTTCTAAATGACAAAACTTTATAATTACCTATATAGTTAATCTTGACATTTTTAATTCTTTATTTTATTTTATTGACCATTTATAATAATTTTCATATTGATAGTATTTTAGCCTATTAATCACATACTAAATGTTTGCATGCCTAATATAAGGTAGAATGTGTAAGGATCTCAGTAATTATCTATAAGTATTGGAGTAGTTGACTTTTTATTGTAAGTTATTAGTTTATGACACTTATACAACTAACTTTCATAGTTTAATTAGTTCTCAGATTATCTTCAAGTCTCTAAACATTTTAAAGCGACTGTTCACTAAATTGACCCATATAAACTGAATAATTTAATGTATTAACTAATTTTATTTTGACATACCTAAGTTCTGACATTGATTCATCTGATTGTATTCCAATTAATAGATACGTATTTAAATTAATGATTTTACTTTGTGGGCAGGTATGTACCATGCCGAATATTTTCTGTCAATACCTCAAAAATAATTTAATTTTGACATAATTACCTAACATATTTTATATTCCTCTCATTTAATAATGTTTATGTGCTTATTAGAAGGTAGATTGTACAAGGATCACTCATTTTGCTGTTACATCTTATTTTATGTACTGGGTAATGTTATTTTATGTATGGCTGCATCAATTGGGTACCCCAGTTGTATTGTATAACAAATATTTGTACGGCCTACAAGTATTTGTTCCGAGTCTGGGTGTTTTTCTATCTATAATATGTATGTATTTACAAAAAAAAAATGTATACAATAAGAAGTTTATCAGCCATCTCGTTACCATAACACAAGCATTAGGTTGCTAAGCTTGGGACTAGATGGCGTTGTGTGAAATGTCCAAGGATATTTATTATTTATTATATTATTATTATTAACATTTTAATACAACTGGGGTACCCAATTGATGCAGTCCACTGTACCTAAATCTGTGCAAATAATTTTTTACTTTACTTTACTTAATGATTTTGTAGTAAGTAAACTGAGGGATATAGAACGGTTCGGTATTTGAGGTGTCTTTTAATACCAGCAATAACTCTATTGGGATTGACCTGCCAGCCGAGGTCAACGACACCCGTGGGCAAGGGGCGAAGCTCACGCGGACGCGGGCGGAGCCTCCAGCGTCGTGTTCTATCCTCCTCCTTAGTCGTTCACTCTTGACAGAGTGGTCGTAGTTGATGACTCTGCATTTTCTTTGGTCGAAGCAGCCCTCGCGATGCTCCTCCACTTATTCCGGTCTGCCGCGTCTCGAAAGTTCTGAACTATGGAGGTTTGTGTTGACGCTTTGATAAGGTCTGTCCAACGCGTAGGTGACCGACCGCGTGACCGCTTGCCCTCCACTTGTCCCTGGACAATGAGTCGTTCCATGGAGTGTTCCTAACGAACCACGTGGCCGAAATATTTGATAATTCTGCTTGACTTGTAGTTCCTCCAGGATCGAAACATTGGTTCGGAACGCTGTCCAGGGAATCCGCAGCAGTCGCCGCCAGCACCACATCTCCACTGCATCGATTTTGCGTCGGTCTTTGAAGCGAACCGTCCACGTTTCTGCGTTCTATACATACCAGTAATAACTCCATTGGGCTTGGCAGGCGGCTGCCAGCTGAGGTCCACGGCACGCGCTGGCGATGCAGGGGGGGGCGCGGGCGAGGGGCGCAGCTCGCGCGGGGGGGACGCGGGCGGGGCCTCCAGCGTCGTGTTCGATACTAGCATGGACCACGCTGACTCGCGCCCGCCTGCGGAGTGAGACATAAACAATTTAATAATAATAATTAATTATTAGGCAGCTACAGAGGAGCTCGTGGCTAAGTAATAACAGCCGCACGGGTCGATCCGTCAGGTTAAGCTACGCTTGCCGGGGTTGGTCAGTGGATGGGTGACCATCTCTACATACGGAGACTCCTCCGTGCCTCGGAAAGCACGTTAAGCCGTTGGTCCCGGCTGTTGTTCGTGGATCTTTGAGAGTCGTTACGGGTCGTCAGAAGCCCGAAAGTCTGACAACCAGTCTTACCAAGGGGTATTGTATTACCCAGTAACTGGGTTGTGGAGATCAGATAGCTAGGCAGTCTCTCCATGTAAAATACTGGTATTCAGCTGCATCCGGTTAGACTGGAAGCCGACCCCAACATAGTTGGGAAAAAGCTAGGCAGATTGATTGAATTAAGTATTAGACAGGATGCATTTTTAAAATAAGTGTGATATCTTTATTTTAGGCCCAAATCTAATGCACTTTTTTTTGTTATGGATATTTGGATAACTCGTATTCATTCTCGAAAAGGGAATTGTTTTTTAAATAGGGCTTTCAAATGAATGGTAATGAATGGAAATTCCGCCCGCATTCTCCCAGAGAGCAACATTTTGTCCCCCTTCAGCGAAAACCTAGATCCGCGCCTGCATGTGATGCGGAGGATTGAGGAAAATGTCGTGAGGAAAGTTTTGAGTATGAATTTCGATGGCTATAAGAGTAGGGGAAGACCAAAGAAACGATGGATGGACTGTGTGAAAGATGATGTGGATAGAAAGGAAGTGACTACCAAGATGACGACTAATAGAGAAGTATGGAAGATAAAGGCATGCCGCGCCGACCCCAAATAGATTGGTATAAGGGCAGGACAATGTTGATGACAAATGATAAATGATTTATTTTCTGTAAGTAGATAAAGATAAAGATAAAGATAAAGATAATTTTATTTGTTACAACATGCGTATACATGCAAATTATGCATGCAGGATGTCACAATATTAATATTTCGTACGTACATGTTTCACCCGTAAGGCGTACAAATTTATAACATTTACAAGAAATAAAAATAAAAAATTAAATTGTAAACAACAATAATAAGTAAAATAAATTAGTCATAAAATGTCACAAAATTTAATGATAACTAAGATAGAATAATAAATGTCAAATAGTGTCATTCAAAAAGTCATTTATATTATAATAACATTTGTCCGTTAATAAATCTCGAATCTTTCTTTTAAACAAATTTACCGGCAATGTTTTATATGACTGTGGTATCTTATTATAAACTTTAGGAGCCATACAGAAAACACTTTTTCCCATTAATGCAGTCTTTGATGTATGCGAACACAGTTGATTATTGTCACGTCTGTTACGGGGGAAGGTGTCAGCTAGTCGTGGAAATAGAAATTGGTTTACCCTTACAAATGTCGCTATTTCAAAAATATACAGAGATGGTAGACTTAATAATTTGTGTTCTTTAAATACTGGCATACAGCTGTCGGTCGACTTCAAATTGAACATGGCTCGAATGCATCTCTTTTGGGCCTTAAACGCTATTGCTTTATCTGTGGAATTCCCCCAAAATATAATACCGTAGCGCAATAATGATGCTACTAGACCATGATATGCTGTTACTAAAGCATCTGTGCTTAGCTCTGGGGCCAGTTTATATAAGGCGTATGCAGCGGAGCTCAGCCGTTTACTTAGGTATTCTATGTGTGCCTTCCAGTTCAATTTAGAGTCAATAATAATTCCTAGAAATTTTGTGTCGTCAACTTTATTAAGTACAGTGTCCTTGTAGATCGCGTTAAGGTCAAATACAGCCTGAGTTCGTTGCCTAAAATGCATAATCGTTGTCTTATCCAAATTTATTTTTAGGTTGTTCCTGTTTAACCATGATATTATTAAATTTAAAGATTCATTTATGTCAATTTCATATATGTCCTTATTTTTACATGCTATAGTCATAGTGCTATCGTCGGCAAAAAGAGTCATGGGGTGTTCAATAGCACTCGGCATGTCATTTATGTATATTATGAATAATAAAGATCCTACTACACTGCCTTGAGGAACACCGTATGTAGGTGTGCGTTCGCTTGATACATAAATTTCCTCTTTCTTTGTCTTAACATTAATTCTCTCAATTTCTGTGTATTGTTTTCTATTCGTTAGGTATGACTGAATAAGATTTAGTATGTTTCCCCTTATGCCGTAAGCTTCTAATTTCTGTAGCAAGATGCTATGGTCAACGTAGTCAAACGCTTGTGTCATGTCGCAGTATATAGCACACACCGGGATTCTCCTGTCCATATTCGTCATAATAGTATATAAAAAGTCATAAATGGCCATACTGGTTGACATGTTTTGTCTAAACCCCTTTTGCTCTTTACTCAAGATACTTTTCTTTTCGAGGTATGAGTAAAGTTCTTTATGAAGGTATTTTTCAAAAATTTTGGACATTATAGGAATTAAGGCAATTGGTCTATAGTTAGCCATGTGTTCCTTATTGTTTTTTTTAAATAATGGTTTCACTGTTGAAACTTTTAGGGCATTGGGAAATACACCTGAGCTGATGCACAGATTTATTAGGTAGCTTAAGTGGGTACAGATGGTTTCAGAAACGAACTTTACAACCTTAGTAGAAATACCATCATAACCTGTACTATTTGTGGCATTTAAAGATTTAATTATGTTTAATATGTCTACCGGTATACTTGGTGCAACAAAGATTGAATCTTTTTGCTTTATAATATTCTTTGTTATTTTGCTTCCCGTATCTTGACTTGGTTGAATTTTATCTACAAAAAAATTGTTAAACGCGTTAGCTATTTCTAGAGGGCCCTTTACTATTTTATCATCGACCTTTATATAGTTAATGTATTCTTTCGGTAATAACGGTTTCGATTTATTTATTATGTTCCATGTCATTCTACATTTATTTGTTGCAGTTTTAATTGAGTAATTGTTTTGAGCACGTCGAGTCAATCTCATAACTTTTTTAAACCTTTTTGTGTAATTCTTATAAATGTTTTTGTTCGTCATATTTGGTTTTAATCTGTAATGCCATAATAGCTGACGCTTCTTTTTACTGCATAATTTAATGCCATGTGAGATCCATTTTGACTTTTTAATTACATTTATAGTTGTCAGTTTATATGGAAAACAAAGGTCATAAAATAGTTTAAAGTTGTCAATAAATATGTCATAAGCGATATTTGGATCTTCAGTTTCATAAATTTCCACAAAAGTCAATTGCTTTAAGCAGTCCCTAAATTTAACCATATTCTCTGTGCTAAAGTCCCGTCGTTTTCTGCGCCAGTATTTTAACCTACAAGTTTTTTTCACCGGGCATTTTATTAGTTGCGCTGTGTGGTCTGACAGAGCAAATTCTATCACGTCCGTTTTACATTTGGCTCCAAAGTTATGTGCGAAGTTGTCAATGCAAGTTTTGCTAAGAATTCTGGTTGGTTGCTTTATCGCTAACTTAAGATTGAAATTCAATAACAGACATTCAAAATCAAACACCACATTATTTTTTTTCATTACATCAATGTTAAAATCTCCCGCTATTATAATATGCTCATACTTTTTTTTACATATTTTTTTACATATTTTTTCTATTGTCTCATAGAATACATTTAGGTTATTTCGTTTCGGTACTCTGTATACACATAAAATAATCATATTGTGTTGTATGAGCTCCACCCCACAACATTCAACAACACCCGTTACAGATGCCCCAGCTATGTGTGGAACTTCTCTCCATTGGAGACCGTTTCTAATCAAAATACAAGCCCCACCTCGTTTACTTTCTTTCCTACAGAAAAATGATGCTAAGGTGTAATTGGGGATATTTAAATGGCTTTCGTACCCTGATATCATGAAGTGCTCTGTAACACACAGCGCGTCAATACTAATGTCCCTTTCTGCCAATTCTTCTAGGCAAACATTTAGAGCATCGACCTTATTTAAAAGACCCGCTATGTTTTGATGCATCACGTAAAGGCTATTAGTGACGAAAAAACTGCTTTTCTGTTTCTAATACTTGTGTGGGAGTGTGAGACGTTAATGTTATCAGGGGAGTATTTTCAGCATTATTATTATAAATGTTGATGCATTTAGTGTCATTAATTAATGCAAGTAGATTAACAAAAATTGCTTGGAACCCAAAGTTGTTTAGTTGGCCAGACTGCCTGAAGAATGAGTTATAATCATAGTCGACATTTGCATTTGAATCTAGTACATGAGCATATTTGTGTGTCCAGATATCTTGACATAAAGAGTAGTTAAAGTTCATGACTCGCCAATTGTACATATTTGAGTTCATGTTATATTTATATGTGGGTAGACAGATAATAATATTAGTATGAGTTATTTCACTAAGAGTCTTCCTTATGTCTAATACGAGTTCAGAGTAATTTTTAGCTATTTGTACAAACACTTTTACACGTCAAAAATATTTTTTTAAAACTAGATGAGGTCGGCGTTTCCTATCTGACTACTCTGAGAAGAAACGCCGAAATAAACTCAGAGGTCACAGTCTCTCTTAAAGTCCAGACACAATCTTGGTCAGATCATGTGAAGACCATGTAGATTGCAGTCTGAAATGGTCTTTTGAGGAAAGAACCACACAGATTCAGTGGACCTGTCCACTCAGTGCACGCATTTATCAGTATTCGTGCAGCTCAACTCAAAACTTAAGGGGCTCAACGATTCGACGAACAATACCAAACAAAAGACATTCGGGTAGGCCGCATAAATTACTCAAACTGCCAGACTATGACTAAAACTGAGAAAAGGATAAAATAAATAAAAAACAATGATCTACGTAGTCTTCACATTCACAATAATGATGACTTACCTTTGATCAGCTTGACAGCGAACTCGTACTGCGTGAACGGCTTGAGCTCGTCCAACATACAGTTGAGGTCGGTCGCGTTGAACGTGCGCACGCGCCCGCCGGCCGACGACCAGCGGACTACGTAGCGACGACCGTCTGTTGCCGTCTGTAATGAATATAAAATATAATGTAGGTACAGTACAATAACACGTTCAAAGGTTCTATCGTTTAAAACCGAACTTTGCCGAATTAAATGTGACTGTCGGTCGTCGGTGGTTTTTACACATACGGATTCGGCACAATGCCACATTTGCAAAATGACATATTGGAATTTCGCAAAATGTCATATTCTCAAAACGCCACATCGCAAAACGTCACAATAGCAAAATACCATTTTCGCAAAATGCCTTTTCGCAAAATGACATTTTCGCATAATGCCAAAACCTCGAAATTTCACTTCAGACACCCAGTATTATTATTTTTTTAATTTGGACGTTAATATTCATTTATATATATGTTTTTCAGTTTTAATTTTTAATTTATTTTATTTTTATATTAAAATAAATGGAAATTAATAAAAATGTGATTAAATACTGAAATAATTAAATTAGTATTATTTTTGATTCATAAATCATGCAAGAAATAACTAAGAGACTAACAAATCCCACATTATGTGATATGAATTTTTGAGAATGTGTCATTTTGATACTGTGGAATTTTGCTAGTGGGGCATTTTGAGAAAAGACATTTTGCGAATGTGTGATTTTGCCAGTGTGGCATTTTGCTAGTGTGGCTTACTAAGAAAAGACATTTTGCGTCAAAATGTCATTTTGGGAATGTGGCATTGTGCGCCGAATCCTCCCATACCTACATTTTGTTAATCGGAAAATAAGTAAGGTCTGGCGGCCCTGGGATCTTTTACTAATATTATTACTACTTACTTGTCCTTTGGGCAGCGTGGGGTCCGTCCAGTACACGACAGCCGTAGTACCACTCAGCATAATGACCTGCGCAAATAAATTTTAAATGCAAACAGATATTATGAAACATGTATTTGACATTTTATACAGGCTGGGAGTTTAAACATCTAAGAGGAAGTTTGAAAGGAAATCGTTTGCTTGGGCATGTGCCTAAAAGAGTGATGAATAAGAGATGACCAGTTCGACAAGATCAGGGCTTCAAGGCTTCTGGGTAAGGTGAGGCCATTTCATCTCGTTTTATCTGATTGTAAGAAGGCAGGCGACATAATCCTTCCCCCTTCTCTCTTAGTACAAACCCCGCTCTTTCATTTATCTAATACTAGCTTTTGCCCGCGGCTTCGCCAGCGTGGATGTCGGAAAATATCCCTTGGGAACGTTCATAAAGATATAGGGCCGTCCGATATAACTATGCAAACTATCCCTTGGGAACGTTCATAAAGATATAGGGCCGTCCGATATAACTATGCAAACTATCCCTTGGGAACGTTCATAAAGATATAGGGCCGTCCGATATAACTATGCAAACTATCCCTTGGGAACGTTCATAAAGATATAGGGCCGTCCGATATAACTATGCAAACTATCCCTTAGGAACGTTCATAAAGATATAGGGCCGTCCGATATAACTATGCAAACTATCCCTTGGGAACGTTCATAAAGATATAGGGCCGTCCGATATAACTATGCAAACTATCCCTTGGGAACGTTCATAAAGATATAGGGCCGTCCGATATAACTATGCAAACTATCCCTTGGGAACGTTCATAAAGATATAGGGCCGTCCGATATAACTATGCAAACTATCCCTTGGGAACGTTCATAAAGATATAGGGCCGTCCGATATAACTATGCAAACTATCCCTTGGGAACGTTAATAAAGATATAGGGCCGTCCGATATAACTATGCAAACTATCCCTTGGGAACGTTCATAAAGATATAGGGCCGTCCGATATAACTATGCAAACTATCCCTTGGGAACGTTCATAAAGATATAGGGCCGTCCGATATAACTATGCAAACTCAAATCGCTACGATATATCGTTGCCGGGGGTTTAAAGCTCCCAGTCGGCATGATTTTTTTCTGACATCTTCAATAATCGTCGTCATATTTCAGGCAATTTACAAAAAACCTTAATGAATTATACACTGAATCACATTTTGACCGAGTGTCCACTCGTTCAAAACTTAATTGTTGTAATAATTTCGTCGTAAAAAGTCTAATGAAATAAAGACTAAATGCTACCTCAAGATACGAAATATGACTACCTACATTTCCAATCCCTTAACTCTTAAAAAGAGGTTAAAAAAAAAACACAAACATTTTAGTACAGTTGTACAGTATATACACGGATTTATGTGCAATCTTTAACATCGTCGCTTCAACTTTGTGAAGTTGGATCACATATTAAAGACTAGCTTTTGCCCGCGGCTTCGCCCGCGTGGATGTCGGAATATATACCACGGGAACGCACTACCGGGAAATACTTCCTTATTCCTTGTCTAATTTTTTCACCAATAGAAATTGAAATTATCAGGAAGTAACATAGGCTATAATTTATTTTCGAAAAAATTAGAGATCCTTAAGAAAATTGCAATAATGTAATGCAAAGTAGCAAAATTTTGCCTATAAAATTCTAAAACTCAGTAATAGCGTGGGCGATGCGACGGGGTGGGCCGTGAGACTGGTGAACAAGAAATTTCACGCAGACGAAGTCGCGGGCAGAAGCTAGTATAATAATATAGAAGAAGATTGTGCTCTTTTCGGAAATGACAATTTGTCGAAACCTATCTGAATCTGTTAACTTTAGCATTCCGTGGGATAGCCAAATTGATCTATTGGGCCCGTGGATAAGAGATCGATCTATATGAAAATGGTTGGCTCAATTTTCTATTTTGTGAATGTGAGAACGTTGCAGGCCTAGTAGACTGTACATTTGTTGACTATTTAATATTTTATAAAGTACCTGGTAGTTTTTGAAAGGCTTACATTGTCCTCCCGTACTTAGCAACTGTTATTTGAAAATATTGTAAAAGTCAATAATTTTTAAAAAAGTAACCATGGAGTTACTTGCCGGCTCTTCTCCATAGGAAACGACCAATTGGAACCGTGCACCTAGCTTCTGACGATTCATAAGTGCCCATGCAGGTTTATCTATAGGTACTTATAATAAATCTGTAGAGAGGTCAATTCTGTACATGATATATATTTTCAAAATAACTATCAGGGGGTAATTAGTGATCGATACTGATGCCAAAAATGCAATTAGTAAAATTTTTGTCTGTCTGTCTGTCAGTCTGTCTGTATGTTCCTTATAGAAACAAAAACTACTCGACGGATTTTAACGAAACTTGGTACAATAATTCTTCATACTCCTGGGGAGGTTATAGTATACTTTTCATCACGCTACAATCAATAGGAGCAGAGCAGTGAGGGGAAATGTTGGAAAAACGGGATAAGTTGCTCCATTTTTTTAAGCTTCCGTCGCGTGTGCAGCCTTAATGGTTAGCTATTAATAATAATATTCTGCGGTTCCTTATTGCGATATTTTTCAACAGTATTGTGGATTGACTTAGTATATTTCCCTACTAAAATACGAAAGTTAATCTGTCTGTTACACCAAAACCACTGAACCGTGAGGAAGGACATATGGTACTTTTTTACGAAAAACGACGGAAACGCGGACGAAGTCGCGGGCAAAAGCTAGTGTGAAATAAAATATTTTAATTTTGATTTTGAATACGTTTAGTACCTAGATTTGTTTATTTGTTTCCTCTCGACCCCTAAAACATACCTCATACTCTACTCTAGGGGGTGAGACTGAATTTTCATACAAAGGACAGGCATACCTCGTCCACTTTTGACCCCTACTTCAGTAAGTACCTAAAATTAATATTTTGGTACAGTAAGCTACAGAAATCAAAATTCAGGAATTGATATTAAAAAAATATATATTATGTTAAATAGTATGCAACTATAGGGTAGACTGATGATTTACCATCGTAACTGACTGTACCTTGGGGTCGAGAGGAAACTAAAAACTTGCCTGGAAAATAAAATCCACTCTCGACCTAGAAGGGTCGAGAATGAACTATATTTAGGGGTCCAGTGGACACATAATTTATTGGGGGTCGAGGGGCCAAGAGTGGACTAAACGTTCTGGTCTTGTTCCGCAACTCGTCCTGTCTGGTGCACAAGGCGGATGTTATGCTAGCTAAATACCGTCACCCCCACTACCAGTATGAGCGGCGGCGGTTCGTCCTCGTCCGCCTCGTCCTCGTCCTCATCGTAGATGACAATGGTTGGCTCAATGCTGGTCTTGCTGCACAGACATCGCAACTCGTCCTGTCTCGTGCACAAGGTGGCTGTTCAGCTAGCTACATAACTTCACCCCCACAGGCGGTATGAGCGGCGGCGGCTCGTCCTGTCCTCATCGTAGATGACAATGGTTGGCTCAATGCTGGTCTTGCTGCACAGACATCGCAACTCGTCCTGTCTCGTGCACAAGGTGGCTGTTAAGCTAGCTACATACCTTCACCCCCACAGACGGTATGAGCGGCGGCGGCTCGTCCTCGTCCGCCTCGTCCTCGTCCTCATCGTCGATGATAATGGTTGGCTCAATGCTGGTCTTGCTGCACAGACATCGCAACTCGTCCTGGCTGGTGCACAAGGTGGCTGTTAAGCTAGCTACATACCTTCACCCCCACAGGCGGTATGAGCGGCGGCGGCTCGTCCTCGTCCGTCTCGTCCTCGTCCTCGTCGTCGGGCTCGTCCTCGTCGTCGGCGGGCGGTTTAGTGCGCACGGTGGCGTACACCGCGGGGCCTAAACCGCGAGAGTTTGATGCGCGTAAGGAGATCACGTATTCGGAGTTTGATTCTGAAAGGGTAATGGGACAACAGAATGTTGTGATGAGTAGTGATAGTTTAGAATGATAAGTTTAATGATACAATGCTATAGCTAATTGATTGATCTAATTGAGCTAAATGTGATCACTGTTGATCACATAAGATAGAATTATTTTTGGCTATCAAATGCCTTGATATTATGATAGTGAGTACACGCGGCGAAGACCGATCGCGAACTGAAGTAAATTGCGCACGCGGTACATATCTGGGGGCCTAAAACGGCCACATTAAGCAATTCCTCTAGAAGCGATTCATTTCCTGAATTCCCAGAAATTTATTATGATTGACGTATTTGACATTAAACTTTAATAAAGCAATTCATAATTTGTGGACCATTTTACGAATCTCCATACAATACTGTCAAACAGATGAATTGCGTGCTATGAATTGTACGCAGACAAATTATGAATTGTCAGTTTGTGACCATTTTACGATTTCAAATACGATTCATAATACCAGATTATCCTATTATGATTCGGCCAAAGTGGCCGTTTTAGCCCCCCTGCTTATTTAGCGTAAAAAGTTAAGAATTGTACGGGTGTACCGTACAAGGAGGTCAGTGTCAAAAAAAAATCACAGATCTCATGCACCACATCACCTTCAAATATCATTGGAAATGAACTTCGGTAATAAATAAATAAATAAATATCCTTGGACATTTCACACAACGCCATCTAGTCCCAAGATAAGCAACCTAATGCTTGTGTTATGGTAACGAGATGGCTGATAAACTACTTATATACATATTTTTTTTTGTAAATACATACATATTATAGATAGAAAAACACTCAGACTCGGAACAAATACTTGTAGGTCGTACAAATATTTGTTTCGTGCGGGAATCGAACCCGCGACATGCTGCGCAGCAGTCAATCGCTCAACCACTGCGCCAACCGTGTCGTCAATAAATTTTTATTTTTCAAAATATTTTATTTTATGAAAAAATACAGGTTTTTCAATACTACTAATGCTAGTTAGTACATTACTTGCTACTATCGTCATCCTCATCATCGCTAGAATACGGAGCGGAATTCTTGAACCACTTAAGAGGAAACGTGGATGCTCTTTTCTCCATACAAAAAGATACAAACGCTCTCGCCTGTTTTCTTTCTGGTTAATGACCATAAAGCAATGATTTTTTACTTTTGAAAATGAGGTATTTTAAGAAGGTATTGCTTCCTTCTTAAAATACCTCATTTTCAAAAGTCTGGCCATCCGCCTTTCCTCTTAAGTATTGTTAATAATTACGTTCTCCTGTTTTGGTCTATTTTATTAATGGAACGTTGCAATTCCACCGGGATCGCTGAGTAGCTCAAGAACTCCATCTCCATGTCCAGACACTTGGCCGGTCCTTGTTGTACGAACATGCATAATTTTTTTGTATTAATTTTTAAAAACATTTATTTTAATTTACTATAGAAAATACAGACGTTTTATTTAATACTGCACACTAACAGCTGTAGTACGAATATTTATACTTATTTATTTATTTTTATGTTGATTTTTTAAACATTTAAGTACTTATTTATTTTAGAAAAATACAGTATTTTTCTAAAATAAATTTTGAAAAATATACTACTGCGTTACATGTGCGGTCTACCGTACGACAAAGCTGCAGAAGTATGTAAGTATACTAATAAAACTAGTATACTTACATACTTCTGCAGCTTTGTCGTACGGTAGACCGCACATGTAACGCAGTAGTAATACCCATAAACCTTAAGCCTCGCGCATAGAACTCAAATTAGCACAAAAGTGTTACTTACTCAAACCTAGATCGTCATAGCTCCAAAAGTTATTTTTGTTTTTTTAAATTTCGAAAAACAATCGGAGGCATAACCTTCCTGAACATGTACATGCAGAATTTTTTATTAAATATTCATTAATAATACTAGATGTTGGGTACATTAAGGACCCCATAAATATGACCATTTTAGTGCCATTTTTTTAAAGAAACATTTGACTAATTCAATTTTACTTTTTTGTACATTGTAGCCCTCGACAATACAAACATTTTGACACCTCAATTAACTTTATTGACTAACGGAAATATGTCGCACTTTTCTTGAAAAGAGGGCCTATACCGGAGCGATCGAAAAAACATTTCCAATGTTAAAATGAAATTTTAACTCAATGACACAAGGAATGTTTGAGAATGAATACAGACAACTGTCATTCTGACAAAATCTTTTTAATTTTCTTAGTTGTTTAGATAGTTTTGAACAGTCTGTTCGTCTCGATATTAGTGACGCTGACTATAGATTGAGACAAAACAACAATAAAACTGAAAAAACATAAACTTTATTTGCAATTAGGGTTGAATTATTATGGGAGCGAGGCCAAGTTTACACGATCGGGAGTTTTAGAGTGAGTGTTTCATGAGTCGAGTTACCAGTGACCTTAAAACGGCCACATTAAGCAATTCCTCTAAAAGCAATTAATTTCCTGAATTCCCAGCAATTTATTATGATTGACGTATTTGACATAAAACTTCAATAGAGCAATAATTCATAATTTGTGGACCATTTTACGAATCTCCATACAAAACTGTCAAACAGACGAATTGCGTGCTATGAATTTACGATTTTAAATATGATTCATAATACCTATTATCCTATTATGATTCTGCCAAAGTGGCCGTTTTAGCCCCCCCCCCCACCCCCCAGAGTCAAATTGTCATATAAGAACCGAGTTTTCACGGGGGCTAGTTGAAACGGAGGTAAGTTGTCCGTAACCAGATTTCGAGTGGACTTAGACATTTAATCAAGTTTTTATGGAGGCGAGTTGTCAGGGTCCAGTTTGACACACCACCTACCTAGTGCCCTGATGACGTGCGAGTGTAGATGCGCGGGCAGCTCGCGCGCTGCGTCGTCGGGCACGCCGAGCCCCCAGCCTAGCACGTAGCCGCGCACGACCACGCCGCCGTCATCTTCACCCCACCACACTGAGATCCAGTCGCGACCTGCGCGGGCTAAACACAAAATAACAGGTCAATTTTTTTTTTTTTAATAAATAGAACATTTTGGTAACAGCCTGTATAATTGTTTTGTGATATTTCGAAAAGAGGAAGAGGAAGAGAGATATGAGGCTTCGATATGAGGCTTTTGCTTACATTGCTTTCTGAGTGTACTTTGTCATTTTGATTTTTTTTTTCTGTCTTTAATGTACAGACTTACGAAATGTAACATGCAATGTAACACGCAATGAAAGAATTTGCCGTGCACATTGTCGCAATGTGTCAAGCAATGTAACAGAATTCCTATAGTGTGGACGCCTTGCACGCACGAACCGTGCACACTACGCGCACGAACAGAGCATTTCAACTCGTACGCGCCGAGATCCGCCATATGTCGGTTTTTTCGCCGAACACAAAGGGGCGCGCAATGTGTGTGTGTCTGTACTGCGGAACGCTCGCGAACAATGGAAGAAGTTCTCTTCGCGTGTTCTCGGCAGACTGAGTTATGTTCACCGCGCGCATGCCGGAAACAGATGCGAGTAGGTACATGCTCGGTTCGTGCGCGCGCTGCGTCCACACTTATGAAATGTTCATTTCGTAAGTCTGTACCCGGCTTAACGGCTTACCCGGCAACGGCTTACCCGGGAACAACATTGGGTACCGTCGCCTACTCACTAAGTTCCGATGCGCGAACATGGACGAATACTTGCCACAGCGAATCATCTTCTGCACGCTACTTTGAATCTATCATATACTCCATTTACCATAAGTTTAGACATTTAAACAAACCTTTTTTACAGTCCGTTCAAACGATTTTGACTTCTATTGCGTTGGTAGCATGACAAATGGCAGCTGCAGTAAACAGTAAGTATTGTAACCAATTTTTTGCCTTTAATACCATCTTTAAGCCAAAATCGGTTGAACGGAATAGAAGTCAAAATCGGTTGATCGGAATAGAAGTCAAAATCGGTTGAACGGAATAGAAGTCAAAATCGGTTGAACGGAATAGAAGTCAAAATTGGTTGAACGGAATAGAAGTCAAAATCGGTTGCACGGACGAAAAAAGGTTTGGTTAAATGTCTAACATTCTTGTGAATGGAGTATAGTTGTCATTTTTCACTATCAATTTTTATCAATTAAAAACTGCTGGAGCACATTGCAACACAATGGTATCTGTTTTATTATAAAGAAAAATGTAAAGAAAAAACAGCGTACATGAAGTATTGCATTTTTTTGTCTATGGTTGCCTGTAAATATATCAGGAACTTCATAGCGTACATGAAGTATTGCATGTATTCGTCTATGGCTGCCTGTCAATAAATAACGAACTTCATAGCGTCCATGAATTATTGCATTTTTTCGTCTATGGTTGCCTGTCAATAAATAACGAACTTCATAGCGTCCATGAAGTATTGAATTTTTGCGTCTATGGGTGCCTGTTAATAAATAAGGAATTTCATAGCGTCCATGAAGTATTACATTTTTTCGTCTATGGTTGCCTGTCAATAAATAAGAAACTTCATAGTTTCCATGAAGTATTGCATTTTTTCGTCTATTTTTCGTCTATGGTTGCCTGTCAATAAATAAGGGACTCCATAGGCGTGCTTATGTCAAAGTAAAGCACACTTACTGGTGAGCGGCGGCGGCGCAGGCGGCACCCTGCCCTCGTCCAGCTCCTGTCTCTGCGTGCTCGCCGTCACCCACTCGCTGAACGGACCGGAGCCGTTCACGTTGATAGCGCACACACGGATCTGAGAAATAACAAACAATACGGTATTACACTCATTTTTAAAAAGTGTCTCAATTAAATTATAAAGTTCTAATAAGCCACTAAAAAAAACACAAATTTTTATTCAATCGATAAGTGCCATAAAAATATATTTAAATTTAACATTTTCAAATTTCGCGCCAAAACGCTGGACGCAGTGGACGCCATATTGCTCAGTGGTTATGACGTCAGTTGGTTATGCAAACAAACACTTTTTCATTAAACCCCCGTTTCCACGAGCGTAATAAAATCGCGCACTGGATTTTCAACTCTCGTTGTTGAGCCGAGCGTTGAGAATCCAACCTAACAAAAACAGAGTGCATCCCAGCGCGACGAAAAACACATTGTTGGATTTTCAACTCCCGGCGCTAGGCAGAGAGTTGAAATCCAGTGCGCGATAAAATCCCGCCGCGATTTTATTACGCTCGTGACAACGCCGACTTGGCGGCTACTTTCATGGTGTTAAAAAACAGATTAAAAAAACTGAAAACTTTGAATTGTTTAAAATTTGTATTGTTATTTTCCGACTGCTATTTGCCTAAGCTATCTAAATAATATGTATATTCTTAGGTTTTTTCTCATATACAACGTGTAACGTTAAATGCGCAAAACCTCTTAAGGGGTCATTGTACTCATCATTATGAACAACTTTTACTATGGGACCAAACCGCGAAATCGCGAAAAAAAAATCAGCTGTTCAGTACATTTATGTTCGCATAATTCGTCAAAATGTACTGAACAGCTGATTTTTTTTTCGCGATTTCAGGTTTGGTTTCATAGTAAAAGTTGTTCATAATAATGAGTACAATGACCCCTTAAGAGGTTTTGCGCATTTAACGTTACACGTTGTAGAGTAAAATACCGTATTTACATGATTTTGTTGCCGTGGGATATTTTCCGACATCCACGCGGGCAAAGTCACGCGGGAAGTGCTAGTTTATTTATAAAACAATTCACATTGTGTTTGATCATTTCCATAGAAATAAAAAAAACAAGCGGGCGAATCTGTGACCGCGCGACATGCTCAGTATGAGCCGAAATTCCGTCTCCGCGAACTAGTGCGCTTTCGACTGTGACCGTGACAATTTATAAGAATGCCGTGTTGTTCAGTGGTTTCTTGTAAATACCGAAGCCAAAACAAAAACCATGTAAATCATGGAATCACTTTCCATATGTAAGTACAAGTATTTTACCGTATTTGTCTTTAAAATCATGGAAGTGACAAAGGGACAAAGTGGAGACACAGGGTTCCGATACATTTTATCATACTGGGCACATCTCCTTCTTTCTTATATCTATGATCATTACTTATTACTCCTACCTGATAAGTAGTAGCGGTATCCAGCCCCCTCAACTCCGCCCTCTTCTGATCAGCCGGAGTCGTCAGCGAGTCAGCCTTCCTGCGTTGTGCGGGTGCGGGGCCCAGCGCGGGGGCGGTGCCCGGGGACGGTCCCGCGGGGGCCACGCGGTACCGCACCTTGTAGCCTGTGAGGGGCCCGCGGTGTGTGCGCGTCGGAGGGGCCTCCCAGCGAACTAGGATTGACTGGAGAGTGCCGAGAAATGTAAGAAATCATTGCAACAGCCATTTTTGAAAAGTGTCTCAATTAGATTCTACAGGGCGTAAGTGGCAATCTTTTAAGGGGTCATTGTACTCATCATTATGAACAACTTTTACTATGGGACAAAACTTGAAATCGCGAAAAAAAAAAATAGGTTGTTCACTACATTTATGTTCGCATAATTGGTCAAAATGTAGAATTTTTTCAATTGCAATAATTGCGGCTTGTACTATCGAAAGCCATTGCGCCTCACCCTTTTCAAAACTTTTTCGATGGCACGCCGAAACCGTAGTTTGCAACGCCCTTTTTTAGTTTGACCAATGAATGAAGGATGAGCCTTTTTTTTCAAAGTTAATTGTTTTTATTTGACCAATGAACGATGAATGTCGCCTAAGAAGGATGATCCTAAAATAAACAATGTCCCTTTTCTTAAACGTTTCGTAACAAAAAATGGTCCTAAACATTTTTTTATAATGTGCGCCGAAGCGCTATTGGTAGACGAAAACAATGCAGGCCACTAGCCACTGGTCCATGCAGACGAAAAGCGCCCTTATGGGGGTGACGGACAAAAGTCGTTGATTGTACACTAGTGTATTATTAAGGTCTTACCGTAGCACTAGTAGCGAGCGCAGTAACATTGTTGGGAGGCGCGGCGGGCGCGTCGGCCGGCGTACGTAACCTTGCAGTGGCGGGCGCGCCCCCCGCCGCGGCCACCCGCACGCTGTAAGCGGCGGCGGCGCGTAGACCCGACAGTGTGACGCTGACCGTGGGGTTGGCGGGGTCCGCTTCGACCCATTGAAACTGCTCGCGACCGTTCTCCACCTGAAGTGTGATTTTTTTTTTATCTTTATTTAATTTAGAGGCTTTTGGTCATACATATTATAACCATGTCAGCCCCATAATAACACATACATAGGTTATAGGTACACTTTAAAACTACTACTACAGACTATTTTAGGTAAGAGTTATAAACAAACTTGTAAATTTTAATAGCTTCAATGCTGCAAGGTTTCGCTATGAGACTTTGAAAAGCACCCAGATCTAGCCTATTTATATTTAATTCGGCCATCAACACATCTCTTTCTCTGCTATTACGGACACATTCCACCAACAAGTGTTGCACATCCTCCACAGTCCCGCACTGTTCACAATTTGGAGTAGTCACTTTTTTCATTAAAAAGCCAAACTTGTTGAGTGGCATGTGTCCTGTCCTTGTCGGCAAACCAGGGAATATGAGGAGGTTCGCACTGCATTGTACTGTACCAAATACCTTTTTCTTGAGACTTTTTATCAAAATATTCTTTCCACATGTTATAACAATTTACTTTATATTTACCTAATAATTCGGAATAATGACACTTAACTTCAATAACTAAACCTTCTAAAGTAGTAAATCAACCTTCTCGCTTCCCGGTAAGCCAACGTGAGATGGCAACGTGAGAAATATTTTTTTAATTGATAAAACGTACTACAGTGTGACCAACTTTTTATTAATGAAAAAAATTTGCTGAATTGCTCTGGCTTTTGGATAATGCTGTAACTATTGCTAATATTTTATCTTGTTCATAATAAATCTTGTCAATCATCCAGTTAATAATTAATTCATAATAAGTATGCCAAGCCTTTTCCCAACTATGTTGGGGTCAGCTTCCAGTCTAACCGGATGCAGCTGAATACCAGTATTTTACATGGAGTGACGGTCTATCTGACCTCCACAACCCATTACTGGGCAATACGATACCCCTTGGTAAGACTGTTTTTCAGACTTTCGAGCTTCTGACTACCCGTAACGACTGTCAAATATACACAAATGACAGCCGGTGTATGTAGTGATGCTTTCCGAGCCACGGAGGGGTCTTGGTTTATGTAAGGATGGTCACCCATCCACGGAGCAACCCCGGCAAGCGTAGCTTAACCTGACGGATCGACTCGTGAGGCTGTTATTACTTAGCCACGAGCTCCTCCAGTTAATAATGAATGAATCTTGTTATTTTATATTATAAATGTTTGCATGCCGAATGGTAAAATATGGCTGTGCTTTAATGTATCTTAACACCTTAGATAATATACATCTAGATCGAGCCACCGCGTGGCCGGTCATGAGACAGCAATATTAACAGTGGAAGTACTTTATTTGGCAACATTTTTAAAGCAAAAATACGGCACGCCGTAAGGGACAGAAGATACGATGCTTTGTCTCAATTTTCCTACTAATTTCGTATATATGTGTCTCACTTCTACACTTCACACTGTAATCATGGCAATGTCTAGATGTATAATGTCATTGCTTAACACCTATTATGTATTACCCTTAGTTGCAAAATAAATGTCTATGTTGACGGCGTGTATCCGAACGTCAACCGTGGCTGTCATGGTGCCGCGGCCAATAGCGGCCCTTCGCCATGACGTGATGTTCAGATGGACCAATGACGTGACTACACATCACGCTACGCCCGCTGCGCCGGAGAACATTCGCGACGCGGCACTTCACTCTTACAACGAACTTGCTCGACCGCCATATTAACTTCTGCCTAATAGTTTTGTTCTCCTCATTTTATACAGGGTGTAAGGGACAGCCCTCCGCAAACTGATAGGGTGAATTCAGTATGTCATTGTAAGATGACCAGTACATGCAATTTTTTCAGGAACGTTAAGGAAATCCAATAAACCTGATTTGTTTGTGTTTTTGTGCACAAATTGGAGCGTCTATTACTGGTTAGGAGGGGTAGGTAATAGGTATGCGGTGAGTTCGATGAACTCTGTAGCTAGACAGAAAGTGAACAGCTGATTTCACGCGTCGTTGGTTAGAGTATTTCAACATCCATTGCTGTTTTTTTTTTTTGGTGTTTTTTTTGCAGTTTTTTTTACATAAATGGAGTGCTGCGAACACACAATGCAATTTTACATTGAAATAATGAAAATGTAACTGAAAAAAAAAATTGAAAAAATGAAAATTTTCCTGAGAAAATTTCCGATGGAATATGATTCAAAAAGAGGAGCTGAATGCATCCTGTGAGTTTGCGGAGGGCTTTTTTTTTTTTTTTTTTTTTTTTTTTTGAGGGTGGGAAATCATCAAATAACTTCTCCCGCTGGTGGAGCGGAAGGGCGTGTCAGACTTTTACTGACTAAAACCCACCCGTGTTCCTTCAGTTGCCTATGCCAACCCGCGACCCCAGCGGCGTCGGCCCTATTGGACCCCGTCACTTGCTGACATCTCTTTGAGGCGCGCGTGGAACACAACGCGCCGTCGACTCGGGCCTGGTCCTTACCGGACGGCGAGCTACCCGCTGCTCACCGTCCGCAGGCCCGCGCCTACGGTGGCCGGGAATCGCCCCGCGATTCCCGCCGCCCAGGACGTCTCCTGCGGCGATTGAGGCCGTGAGGCTGCCTCTCCCTCACGCGTTCCGCCTCCTCCTTCGCGAGCATCACTGCTTCGCAGAAGGAGGTGACGGCCTCCCATGCACTCTCGCTCCGCACCATGGCCTGGACCAGGCTCGGACGCGAGAGATCGCCGCCGCCGATCGCCTCCGTGAGAACACGGCGGTGCTCTGCCCAAGCCGGGCAGACCTCCACTGTATGCTCCACCGTGTCCTCAGTATAAGACCACTAGGCTTGACATCTACGAAGGTACAGTGTACCCAACTGATAAGGCGCGTCGTGAATCTTCGTTCGCACAGAAAAGAAAGTATGGCCCCGAAGATTAACGAAAGAATGTTAAAACTTACAATCAACCTTAGATCACTACTATAAGGTTCATAATACACTGCAGCTGTTACTTCCGTCTCACTCGCAAGTATGGCGGCTGTCAAGCGGCGCGCGCTAACATGGCGGCAGCTACCGACCAATAGCGGTACAGGAAAAAGCGTGGAGCATGCCGATTGGTCAATAACATTTCCCGCGCTTTGAAAATTCATCTTCTGCGCAGGTACGTCGGTAAGCCATATCAGTTGGTTATTACTGTACTCAAAATGAATCAGTTACAAATGAGGGTTTTCGCGTACCTCAGTATAGTGCACGGAGTACTTGGTGGGCGGCGGGCGCGTGTCGGGCGCGGCCCACGTGAGGCGCAGCGCGTGCGCACCCACCGCGTCGCCGCGCAGGTTCAGCGGCGGCCCGTGGCTCACCTCTTCTTCTGATGTGAGGACTTCTATCAGCTGTGGAGAGTCGAGATACATTTTATAGTCGGAACAAAAATCAATCTGTCTGCCTTTTCCCAACTATGTTGGGGTCGGCTTCCCGTCTAACCCAATTGTTTTTTATTTTTTAGGATTATGTAAAAAACGAATGTATGTGCGTAATTTTTCGCGGGAATAAATAGTTTTTCTTTCTTTTCTTAGGCAAATATACATCCGATTCTCCGATCTCTGGCTACATGAACGAATCAACCACTGGACCCGACATATAAGTGGACGTACCTTTACCGGTCAGTAACCAGGAAATTCTAGCCTTGGTCGCTTGTTTTTGCGTCAGTCTCAAGCACTTACTTGTCAACAAAACATCTCTCAAAAATGACTAAATGTTCAGTTAAATTGTGTAAAAACTGTAGCGGCGGAAGCAGCACTATTTCTTTTCACGTGTAAGTACATTATTTTATTACATTATTATTTCGTTTATTTATATTTTTTTCCTTATAAAATACATCTTTAAATATTTCTTAAAAAATAAATAAAAAACATTTTAAAATATAAAAAATAGTGGTCCGCCGGTGTCGGGAGCAGGGTCCAAGGTACCGGTGGTTAGGGCTGCAGAGATAGGAACCTCCTCACAATACGAGCCGTATCGAGGAGTACTGCCTTCTGAATCTGGACCATTATTACATTTATTGTTATTTGTCACAAAAATCAAATGTAATGTGGTTGAACGAGTTTTCATACATTTGTATTTTATGTCGGGTCCAGCGGTTAATTCGTTCATCTCTGGCTATAATACTCACGTCAGTAGGCGGCGACGTCGCGTGCTCAGTGTAGGCCAGCACTGAGAACTCGTACGTCGTATTAGGTTGTAGTGATGCGACGTTCATCTCGTGTCGAGTCGGCCCGCCGCGAGATACTCGCTCTCTATGACATGAGATGTAGATTGTTAAAAAAATGTAAAACACAAAAATCTGACGACACGGTTGGCGCAGTGGTTGAGCGATTGACTGCTGAGCAGCATGTCGCGGGTTCGATTCCCGCACGGAACAAATATTTGTACAACCTACAAGTATTTGTTCCGAGTCTGGGTGTTTTTCTATCTATAATATGTATGTATTTACAAAAAAAAATGTATATAAGTAGTTTATCAGCCATCTCGTTACCATAACACAATCATTAGGTTGCTTAGCTTGGGACTAGATGGCGTTGTGTGAAATGTCCAAAGATATTTATTTTTATTTTATTTATATGTAAGGGCGAGATTACACATGACTGTAACTTGCAGAAAAATATGCAAGTAGCTTGCATGCTGTGCCATAACAACTTCTGATTGGTGAATGTCACAATGGCATGCCAATTGTTTTGTACGGTCAGCAACAGTATAAATGTCTAAACACACTATGCCGAAGTTACGCGACCGAAGTTCCGCGGCTGATGTTACGTTCCGACGTGTTCGGCTGATATGACACACCATAAACGCCGAACGAATTTCCGCCACACCATAATACGCGGCGGAAATTCAGTTGCGGAACTTCAGGGTCTTGAACCCCCTCCGTCCCCGTCCCCGCCCCGGATCTTCTTCGGCAATCGAACCGAACTTCGGTCGCGTATAATGTGTGCTCTACAGAATACGTTGCCGCCGAATTGTCGCTAAACTTACGCCCTACCGAAGTTCCGTTGTACGCTAGTACGCAACGTAATTTCGGCATATTGTGTCGTCAGTCATTCAAATAGCATTGCAGGCGTAATCATGCCGAACTTCGGTCGCGTAACTTCGGCATAGTGTGTTTAGATACTAAGCCACGCACGTTGACATTGCGATTGGCGGCCATCTTAGTGACGTAGTCGACTTGTCAGTTCAAGACTTCTTTCACTTGTATAATATTAGTAGGTAATATTTATAATTAAATGCCTATAACCTATACCTTTGGTCCAGTTGAAAACCAGCGTCAGGCACTTGTTGTCTGGCATTTTTGCTGAACTGGGCCTTTTTGGCACAGCCGTGAGGCACACATTCCTGCATTGAAATTTTATTGTTTTTGTTATCGCAAATGTCGATTTTTTTATTTATTTACTTCTTATTGTTGCTATTTTAATGTGCTGTTATTGTTTTGTGTGCCTCCTTTGTGTGTCTGTGCTAAATAAATGTATTTTTCTTTCTTTCTTTTTTTTTTCTTTGTTGTCTATCTTTTTGTTAACTGTACTTTTTTGCCGCGGATGACGTCACGGAGCTGTTATTGTGACAAGGTTCCATCGCAATATCAACGTGCGGGGCTTGAAGTCGGTTAACACAGCTACTTTTTGACATCTAAATTAACACAAAATGATACGATTTTAGCATTTCATTTATTAGATAAGGATTAATTTTCTTTAAAATTTATATCTGCTCCAATTTTAATGAAGTATTTTGTCAATAATTAAGATTTAGAAAACTCAAATGCTAATCGAAAAATACAAAAAAAAAAACTTTTTTAAGTATTTTTTCAGTTTATAAGTAACCCCTAAACAGCCCAGATCCTGAATATGAATAGAATCTGACAAAAAAAAATATACGTGTCGAATTGAGAACCTCCTCCTTTTTTTTCGTCGGTTAATAAAAAGTGGTTCCTGTAGTGAGGAGGTTGAGGCGCGCGTGGAACACAAAGCGCCATCGATCCGGGCCGGGGGTTCTACTCCCTAAGTACGTCCGTCTGATATAACGATCCATCAAAACAAGTGTAAATGTAAAATTTTTCGGACGGGCAAAAACACATCGGCAGTAGGGACAACTGTCAAATCGTGTTGTCATTCATACTTCGTTCGGGCACCGAAACAATCATCTGTCCGTAGGTGATACGGAGTAGGAAACGCCCGGAACGAAGGCCGAAACTACAGGCTTCGTGCTTTTAGGGAGTAGACCCCTGGTCCTTGGTCCTGGTCCTGGTACCCCCGATGTGTATTTGCCCGTCCGAAAAATTTAACTTTTACACTTGTTTTGATGGATCGTAATGTCAGACGGACGGATGAACGGACGGTTGGAAAGACGGACGGACTTAGGGAGTAGGCCCCCTGGTCCAAGCCCGCGCCTACGGTGGCCGGGAATTTGCTACAGATTCCCGTCGCCCAGGGCGTCTCCTGCGGTCATCGGAAATTCTGGCTTAACTTACGTGACGCGAACTATACTATACAAAATGTAATTGAAATCTTGAAGTTACAGTAAAAACTAAACCTTATGAGTAGGCTTTAAAGTATCATTTCCAAATTACATATACGACGTGTCGTTTAAACATCCTCGTCAAATTTCAGGGTCTGGTATAGATAATCAAAACGAACAACTTTTTCCATGGCACCAACATCGTAATCGCGAAAAAATAATCAGCCATCCCATACATTTGCGTCGAGTAGGTATTGAAGTTTTATAAGGGACAGTTGAAAATTTTTTCGCAATTACGATGTTGGTGCCATGGAAAAAGTTGTTCGGTTTGATGATCTATACCAAACCCTGAAATTTGACGAGGATGCAAAACGACACGTTTTCACAGATTAATACAGTTGGGACACTCCGCAAAATCATTTAAATAAAAAGCGACTCTTGCTACGACACAATAAAGTGCAATTAAGGTCGCGCAACGCTTATTACCTACAGTTATAATCAACTACAAGTTGCCTCTCTTACCATCGCGTAACTCTTATACCTTCTGACCTACTGAATTAGCCCCGCGGACGGGGCCCGCCGCGTACTTGTAGCTTCATACCTAAACTGTGGAGTGTCCCATCTGTATTAATCTGTGACGTTGTTTATGTGAACGAAGTTTACAATACAACTCACCTCTCACTCCCCTTGACTTTATATAGAACCGCGTACCCGGTGACCTCCTCCCTCTTATGCGCCGGCTCCTCCCAACTCAACGTCACGAACCTATGTTTCACGATCACAGCCTTCAGCGCTCTTGGAGCCGATACCACGCTGGCATTCCCTCGTTCCGGATCCAAATCCAGACCTTCGGCAGCATGAAAGGAATCATCACCATCATAACTGTCCTCATACTCAAGATCCGGACCTGAAGTGTATGCTGATGAGGTTTCTCCCAAGAAGTCAGGGTCTTCGGGCGTGGGGTCCAGGGTATGGTCCAGGTCTGAGACCAGGCTTGTGAGGATATCGTGCGTGGAGTTGGACTCGACCGTTATGTTGGACATGTCTGGAAGATAAGGGGTTAAGACAACGAAAATAATAAAAATAAAAAAAAGAAACAAAATAAGGAAAAAATAAACAATTAAATCATAATAAAAATAAAAATTTGACGGAACAAAATCAAAACAATAAAAAAAACAATCTGCCTAGCCTTTTCCCAATTATGTTGGGGTCGGCTTCCAGTCTATCCGGACGCAGCTGAATACCAGTATTTTACATGGAGCGACTGCCTATCTGACCTCTACAACCCAGTTACTGGGTAATACGATACCCCTTGGTAAGACTTGTTGTCAACTTTCGGGCTTCTGACGACCCTTAACGACTTTCAAAGATCCATGAATGACAGCCGGAACCAACGGCTTAAACGTGCTTTCCGAGGCACGGAGGAGTCTCGGTATGTAAAGATGGTCACCCATCCACGGACCAACTCCGGTAAGCGCAGCTTAGCCTGATGGATCGACCCGTGCAGCTGTTATTACTTAGCCACGAGCTCCTCAAAAACAATAAAGAAAATCATAAATAAGATTGAGAAAAAATAAAATAATGGAAAACGCATAATAATTCATAATCGAAATATGCTAATTAGGTTTTTTTTCGTCCTCTTGGCGCACCTTATGGAAGGACTCTTGAGTGTTGGGCTCAAAGACCGAAAACGCTCATTGAACGAAAACAGAGTCACTAACCAGAACTTGACAGGTTCCAACCCTTTCATTTGATATGTCACACGGTACAGTTTGCAAAACTTCGTCCTGCTGGCATACGTTATGGAAGGACTCTTGAGTGTTAGGCTCAAAGACCGAAAATGCTCATTGAACGAAAAAACAGTTACTAACCAGAATTTGACAGGTTCCACCCTTTCATTTGATATGTCACACGGTACAGTTTGCAAAACTTCGTCCTGCTGGCATACGTTATGGAAGGACTCTTGAGTGTTAGGCTCAAAGACTGAAAATGCTCATTGAACGAAAAAACAGTTACTAACCAGAATTTGACAGGTTCCACCCTTTCATTTGATATGTCACACGGTACAGTTTGCAAAACTTCGTCCTGCTGGCATACGTTATGGAAGGACTCTTGAGTGTTAGGCTCAAAGACCGAAAACGCTCATTGAACGAAAAAACAGTTACTAACCAGAATTTGACAGGTTCCACCCTTTCATTTGATATGTCACACGGTACAGTTTGCAAAACTTCGTCCTGCTGGCATACGTTATGGAAGGACTCTTGAGTGTTAGGCTCAAAGACTGAAAATGCTCATTGAACGAAAAAACAGTTACTAACCAGAATTTGACAGGTTCCACCCTTTCATTTGATATGTCACACGGTACAGTTTGCAAAACTTCGTCCTGCTGGCATACGTTATGGAAGGACTCTTGAGTGTTAGGCTCAAAGACCGAAAACGCTCATTGAACGAAAAAACAGTTACTAACCAGAATTTGACAGGTTCCACCCTTTCATTTGATATGTCACACGGTACAGTTTGCAAAACTTCGTCCTGCTGGCATACGTTATGGAAGGACTCTTGAGTGTTAGGCTCAAAGACCGAAAACGCTCATTGAACGAAAAAACAGTTACTAACCAGAATTTGACAGGTTCCACCCTTTCATTTGATATGTCACACGGTACAGTTTGCAAAACTTCGTCCTGCTGGCATACGTTATGGAAGGACTCTTGAGTGTTAGGCTCAAAGACTGAAAATGCTCATTGAACGAAAAAACAGTTACTAACCAGAATTTGACAGGTTCCACCCTTTCATTTGATATGTCACACGGTACAGTTTGCAAAACTTCGTCCTGCTGGCATACGTTATGGAAGGACTCTTGAGTGTTAGGCTCAAAGACCGAAAACGCTCATTGAACGAAAAAACAGTTACTAACCAGAATTTGACAGGTTCCACCCTTTCATTTGATATGTCACACGGTAGGTATAGATTGCAAAATCTTTTTTTATAATTTTCTTATTTGCACCAAAAAATTACCCCGATATTCAAAACTCATTTATTTAAGTTACACGTCCGTGTTTGACAGAAATTCATATGTGTACCAAAATTCAACTTAATAGGTCCATTAGATTCAGAGCAAATTGGCTGTGACAGACGGACAGACAGGACAGACGGACAGGAGTGATCCTATAAGGGAACCGTTTTTTTCCTTTTGATGTACGGAACCCTAAAATAAGACATAAAATATACACATACAAAGTAGCCAAAAGCCTCGTATTCAAGCAATAAAAGTTTAAAGTCAATTTTGTTTATTTTTCGGTCTTTGAGCCCAGACCATTTATATATTTGAGCCTAACATGAATCGAAATACACGAAACGTCAGACTGTATTCGACGAACGTCCTTAGGGCTATAAAAGATACAGTACTTATGTATTTTTCTGTCTTTTAGAATACAGGCTATCCTAGTCTATGAGACAGGGTTTATATGCTTTTATACAGATTTGGAATTATATGAACTGTAATGAACTGTAATGTAATTTTGGTCAGATTTGAAGATAGGAACTGACCATGTCTGGTAGCCTATGAGTACAGTGGTACCCAACTGATAAGGCACGTCGTGAATCTTCGTTTGCACAGAAAAGAAAGTATGGCCCCGAAGATTAACGAAAGAATGTTAAAACTTACAAACAACCTTAGATCACTACTATTTATTTATTTATTTAATAAATAAATATAAGTTTCATAAAAATATAATTAACTATAAGTTTCATAATACGCTGCAGCTGTCTCACTCGCAAGTATGGCGGCTGACTAACATGCTAAGCGGCGCGCGCTAACATGGCGGCAGCTGCCAACCAATAGCGTTACAGGAAAAAGAAGCGCGGTGCGTGGAGCGTGCCGATTGGTCAATAGCATTTCCCGCGATTTGAAAAAAACATCTTCTACGTACGTCGTCGTCGTCGTCGTCGTCGTCGTCGTCTAGGTACGTCGGTAAGCCATATCAGTTGGGTACTACTGAACTTTGCTTAGTTCTGTAGGTACATCTTGATGGTATAGTTACCGTGCTCGGGCGGCAGCACGACCAGGCGCACGGCAGCGAGCGCGGAGCCCGCGGGCGATGCCGCGGCGCACTGGAACATGCCCGCGTCCACGCGCAGCACGCCCTGGATGCGCAGGGATGTACTATCGACAAAACGGACTCCTTTATACCTTAAAGTTGCTTTTTGTATACACTGATTCGTTGAAAAAAACCCTGCCCCTATGGTCCTTTGTTTTACTTTGACATAAGTACAATTGCAACTTGCAAGCAACATTGTTTCAAAATTGGAAAGGGCTAGCGTTTGTCGATGGTACGCACGGCTACAGATCAAGCTATACATTTCCAGTATAAGCTGATCTCGCATTGTATAGGATTCCCTTACAATGAGAGGTCAGTGTAAACTGGAAATGTATAGCTTGATGTGTAGCCGTGTGTACTACGGACATGACATAATATCACTGTCATATTTTTTTTACATTATGCAAAAAAGAAACAAATATTCTGATTGCAGAATTAGTTTTGTACGTTCGGTTAAATACTCAATATAAGGCATTTTTTTTTTCAATTAATTAAATCAATTACTGGCACTTTTGAATTGTCAACGAATCGGTCAGTCAAAGTAATATAGTTATTTCCCCATTCATAAGCGGAGTAGGTTCCTATGAACAAGAAAATGTATGTTCGATGAAACCTTTAACCTCCTGACTGAACTTGTACTGTCACCTATACCATTTGCTGACCCACCCTTGCATAAATGGTTCACATTTTTTTATAAAACGAATCGATAGAATTATAAAATTATTTATTTATAGGTAAGTATTTAAATAAAATATAAAATTCTATCGACTCGTATTATAAAGAATCTCAACCATTTATATAAGGGTGGGTCAGTGACTGTACTACCCACAAAACATAAAAAATCTTTTTGCAGTATTTTTTCAGTTTAAAAGTAACCCCTAAACAATCCTGAATATGAGCAGACTCTGACAAAAATAAAACATACGTGTCGAATTGAGAACCTCCGCCTTTTTTTCGTCGGTTAATAAAAAGTGGTTCCTGTAGTGGGGAGGTGGGGTTTTACGAGTGTACGTACCCGTCAACAAGTGCAATATCATGGTTGTTCGGCGTCAGCGGGTCCCCATCCTTCAGCCACGCGACTGTAGGGGCCGGCCGGCCGCGCACGTCGCAGCGCAGCGTGACGTCACCGCGCGCGCGCGCAGACTGCACGCTGCCTGAGGGGAGGGTGACGCGCGGGGGGGTCTGTGGAGTGGAGGGGACAGAGTTATCGAAAGTTTTTTTTACGAACGAACAAGGCAGCTCACTCATCCTTAATAGAAAAGGGCTACTGCCCGACGGTTGATGTCGGGATGTTGTATACAGGGTGTAAGTGTAAACAGTGGCAATCTTTTAAGGGGTCATTGTACTAGTAGGTGATAAATGGGGTTTCTAGATCAGAGGAGATCTAGAAACACCCATTTATCTATTCAATAAAAACTCCATTCATCTATTCAAACCCCATTTATCTATTCAATAAAAACTCCATTCATCTATTCAAACCCCATTTATCTATTCAATAAAAACCCCATTCATCTATTCAAACCCCACAATACAAACACACTACAAACTACTTACTGTTTCATTTCAATATATTCAGATAAGGTATCATTTATCCAGGAATACCAAAATATCCATCTATTCAAATAATTTCATCATCATCATTTTATTAATCGATCATCTATTCAAAATATTATTATTTCATTTTTACTATTTCATTTTCTTTGAACACTTTAAATAATTATTCAAATTTAAAATAAAACATCATTATTAATTCAGGTATTTATTTGTACAAATATAGACTATAAGCAGGGGAGAGTAAAGAAGTCTGAATCATACAAATCTATTCAAATAGCAAAGAAGATGTAAACGTGTCTGCCCCACTCCGTATCTATTCGACATCAGTTATCACTTTTCAACTGATTGGAATTAAAATTTCTTTCAAACTGAATTAAATAAAAGAAATTTGATCTTCCGGTAGAATCTGGTAGCATATAATGTCTTCTGAATCAGTTATCACTAGGTCATGCATTATGTTCCTCATTGATGATGTGCCGGTGACCCGACACTTTGCTGAACCCGCTTTCAATTTTTCAGGACCAATCTCCATATCGTTAACTCGGGAGAATGTTAGCTCTCTATTATCACTTTTAAAGACAAGTTCTTCAATGTTTCCCGAATTTAATGCATCATGCATGTTTTGATAGAATAAATCTTCTTGCGATGTATCTCTGACCTGAGGTTTTGATGAATCTGCGCTCGATTTTTTATGAGCAGGCTGAATCTCACGGATAAATATAGCCTCACCATTAGCGTTCTGAATAATAATTTTACAAATGCCTTCAGAACTATGTTCCATTGAATCTTGCATTGTAGCTAATATAATTTATTCTTAAATTCTTTATGCTCCAACCTTTTTAACTACAATTTTAGGAATCGACTGTCGCATAAAATGACTGTATGTAATTTATAGTTACTTAGGCTCCATTGCAACAATGAATATATCCTCCTCCACTTTATAATAATTTTATATTTTTGTTTCTTTTAAAAATAGACGTTTTGATTTGTCAACATAATCCGTTCCTTTCACAGCGTTCAAATAACAACATTGAGGAAATTGTATAGTATGTTGCATCCAAGGATCATCGTAAATCTCCCAATCTTCTATAACACCTCCACATGAGAAACATGCTGCTTTATCATTTACACCATTTCCACAATAAAAAAATCCAGCGTCAGCCATTTCTCTTACCAATCTTCTCCTTGAATCAGATGTTGCCCAATAATAATCAAATGAAAATTCACGCATTTTATATGAATTATACAAGTCATATCGAGGATTGTATTTATTTTGAGACATGTTCTATTTACTCACTTCCTAGTTCTTGATACTGATAATTATGAATGTATAATGACATCGCACAGTTATTACCAGCAACTTATAACGATTAACATTGGATGGGATTGGTAGGGATAGAAAACTGTTACCTATTATCCAACTGTGAAAAATTAAACAACAAAATATTTATTTCAAAAATTTATTATCTATACACCATTTATTTAAACATATTACATTTTTTAAAGCACATATTGAATCATGATAAATACAACTATTCACATCATGAGAATTTTCATATTTATTGTACAAGCTTAATAAATTAGGACAACCTTCATCTTCTAAATTATTTATATTATTATTATTATTTTTCAAAATATTTTTTAACCACAACACTTTTTCTAAACCTTTGGTATAAACACTTTTATCACTTAAATTATCTACAATCAAATTCTGATGATTTGAATAAGGCACAAATCCGTCTCTCCAGTATATCTTTCTATTACGTTCAATCCAACTGACTTGCCGTTTTTCTGGTTTCGTCAAATCGTAAAATGGAAATGGTGGCTTAATTAAAAATACTTGAATTTTTTTATTCCATAATACAGCAATTTCTTTGATGATAAATTCATTTGTTTCTGTTTTAAAACCTTGAACATCTACAATGGCAGTCATGATAACCTGCGCACTATGTTACTCAAAGGTTTATATTCCACAAGTCGATCGTTAATAATTAAACAATATCCAGTTGAGTTATCTGGTATTGGGGCTGAACATTCAATCTCCAGCCGCACATCTACGGGGCCTGTTTTCAAACTGTCGTTTTGTCTTGAACAGTCTATGATAAAGAGAGGAGCCTTGTCCTTGAAATCGACCAAATCAAGCAAGGGGTCTGCAGGACAGTTGTAATACGACTGACGAAATTTCACATACATTTCATATAATATATTGTATTTGTTTTCAGAAAAATTTAAGCTTAAAGGCTCGTAAGGATAATACTGTGAATTCAAAAATAGTGTTACGTTGGTAACCTCACAGTGATCAAACAGAGAACTGTCTTTGGTTTTATTGTTTTTTCTGTTGGTTTGCAAGCAAAATATTACATATCGAGGTTTCTCTAATTGCGATGCAGTTTTAACTGACCAAGAATGCTTTGTAGTTTTAGGAAGCAAAGGATACTCATATAAATCCCAATTTCGAAACGCTATCTGAATAGGTTTATCTTTCTCCAAGTGTTTTAGTAGTGTCAGTCGTTCGCGGTCTGACACTTTTATATGTGGTACACGCCATTGCAATCTTTGTATGTCTATTTGAAAATGTGCAATATCATCAGTCGCTATGATACTGTTTAAGTTAGAGTTACTTCTATTCAGAATAAGTTCATGTTTACAATTTATTACAATTTTATTGTAATCCTCCGCAAATCCTAAAATCTTATTTAGAGGTACAATGGCACTAAAACTACCATCGTTTTTGAATCCATCTATGTTCCAACCCCATAAGGCAGCAACTTTATTTTCTCCATCATTCATTGAAACGTATGACTTTATTGTCGACGTTATTCCAGAATTTTTAATGCGATCTATTTCAATACCATTTATTTCGTATCTGATATCTTGAAACAAAAACATAACAGGGTTGTTACTGAACGTAATACTTTTCTTAATCGGTTTTCCATCTTTGTCGAAGAACTTTGCTTGACCCTCGACGTAAATTGAACTGGCTGACGGTAACACGTATATGTCTTGTTGGTGTATGGGAATTCTGATTTCATCGTTTTCTCTAAAGCTGTTAGTGTAGGGATTGTATGAGTGGACTTCATAGCTTTCAATCGAACTATCGAAGTGGGGTAATTCAGTAATTTGTAGTATATTCATATTTTAAAACCTAGAGCTTTAAGAAAATCTTTATTTTCTTCACTCAATTTCTTCACTTTTTTCTTACGTCTATGCACCTTAATGGTCGTAGATGGAATAAGACGTTTGATTTTCACTGGAGTGTTTTTATAATACACTATCATTTTATTTTTCTTAAATGAAGGCGTAATTGAATATGTTCTTCACCAAAGTTAATATAGTTACCAAGTTGATCAACAATTTTAACAGATATAGATGAAATTAGATTTTTGTTCACTGGAAAGTAAATAACGTTTTGTGGTATTTCTATGTACCGGTGACCTGGAGCAGTATCAGATACAAATTCGTGGATAAAATGAGTTGGTAATCCGTTGCAGTATGAACCGTGAACAAGATCACATTCGATTCTGATTACAGACAGATTGTTATTATTGGTCTTTGGTATAGAATTTAATACTGAAAAGTATAGCAAACCGCACTCGTATTGATCAGATAAATGTAGAGGTGGTTGAAAATACGAAACCAATTCAGATTTATTTCCGGAGATGGTAACCGTAGTAGACATGCTTTAATCAGTATTAAGACTTCAGTAAGTCTTAAAGAAGATCCTGTTCATTTTATTCCTTGACTACACCAAAAACTCTTTAAGAAATCCAAACATAGATGTCCGCAATTAAAGGGGTGACTACGTTGTATATTTTCATAATTATATCTGACTTTAGGCCCTACGTATTTTATAAATTCCTTGGGAGGTTTAAGATTTCCGTAACTGTCGAAATACTCAATATAATCATTACATTTTGCATAGGCTACCCAATGAGAACCAGGGTTTTTAGAACTGTCTAAATTAATAACGCCGCATTCTTTTAAAAAAGGGCATTTAGGGAGCTCATCTCTCATAAAGACACCTCTAAAATAAGGAATACTATTCCCATATTTCAAAATGTCAAGGTTAGTTAAGGCTCGTTTGGGTAGCCGATATTTTAGTTTTTTTTTTTCGATACAAAAATTCCAAGTCCATCTTTATGCGGTTTAATGTGTAATCCTTTCCCAATGCAAAGAGCTTCCATTTTTTCATTGTGTCTCTTCGATTCATAAAACAATTTTTTAGCCATCTTGAATTCGTTAATGGTTTTAGCAATACCAGCTGCACCACCTGCTAAAGCGCCTGCCGCTGATAATCCCGCAAAAATTGGAATCAACGGCAATACTCCACCAGTTTTTGGTATAGGAATAACACGAGGAAGTTTAATAGATGAATCATCAGCTAATTCTCTGGCAGCGGCGATAGCCAATTCTATAGCCATTTTTTTACTTTTTGGTTTTAATTTTTTCATATGTTTCTTGGTTTTAGAAATAACATTTTTTAATTTACTTTTTAACCCTTTTCCAGATGTAACTTTTCGACAGCATTTTGCAATACTACTTTTCAGACCAGAACCAGTTTTAATTTTTGTCGACATAGCACGGCTTACCAGGCGTGCTGCAATTTTTTCTCCCACACTCGCATCCGTAGCAACTGCTCGTTCTTTCGCCATATTTAACAAAATTAAATCAGCTTCGTGTCGATCCTTTAAGTTTGATGATTTATGATAGGCAATGTCGTGATCTTTACAATACTCGTCTAATTTATTAATTCCGTTATCTCCTTGTGTAAGCCTTTTCATTAATTTTGTACCAGGACCACAATAATTGTATCCTGGTAAGTGTAATTCAAAAGGTAAGTGATTTATAATCCAATTGAGCAGACTACTCTCTCCAATGCACATTATCAGACTGATGCATCTGGATTGAACATTTTATTAAATACTTATAATTTGAATTGTCGTTAGTTAATGTTTTAATATTTATGATAATATGTTTGATTTATCAATCCAACTATTTTCAGCTGAAGACAAACCTAACCATTTTACTAAAACCCTGTTACCTTTTCTTCTAAGAACTTTCTCCACTAGATACACATTGGGATGTTTTGTTTTTTGAAGCTCTTGCGCATAAAATGCACCTAAAATAGGCTGACCACTGATTGTATCTGCTATTAAGTAGGTGATAGGAGTTGTATTTTGTATCATTCGAATTTTAAATATTTCTGTAGACCAGTTGGGAGTGTAACCTTTTTCAAATGTTCCTTTGTACTTACTGATACGCACATAATCACCAACTTTATATTTGTTTCTAATACTATGTCTTTTTACCAACCTTGAATACCTTTCTAATATATGTTTTTTATTAATGTTATCCACATTAGCGGGAACTTCATCAATGGTCCGATGATGAGTGTGATTGTATTTGTAAATAACAGTATTAAGCGTGCTATCTATCCAATTGTAGCTGCCTCTCAAACTAAATTCCTTATAGACTTTAGATTTCAATGTCCTGATAAATCGCTCAACTATAGAAGCCTTTTTTGTTGAGAAGGTTGAATAATGATTAATGTGATAAGTTTTCATAAGCTTTTGAAATTGATTATTGTAAAATTCTGCTCCATTATCAGTTTGCAGATTTTTAGGAACACGCCCTTTATCCAATAATTTCTTAAAAGAATTACATACATCATCTTTGGTTTTACTTTTTAGAGGAAAAGTCCAAGCATATTTTGAGAATGTGTCAATAATAGCAAGTATAAATCTGTAATTTTTATTTTGCTTTGAAATTGATTGCATATCGATTAAATCTGCTTGCCACAGGTCATCTATATCTTTCATAATAACACATCTTCGTGGAAAGTTCACCCTCGCATTTTTATGAATTTCGTTTACCACGTCCGTTTTGCTCATGTTAACAATTCAGTACATTTGTTTTGAATCCGTGTATAATACTGAATGAAAATTGTATCATGATGAGTATTTATTCTTTTATTATGCCAGCTTCTTTCAATTCTTCAACTATCGATAAAATTTCATTATCATGGTTTGTGTTGCCAGCATCTCTGGAAGCAACTAATAGTTTCAATCTCTCAACCAGTTCGTTAGGATCATCCCAATATACCAAGTCAGTGTTATTTTTATATTTCTTTAGGGTTGGTAAGCTTCCTCCAGTGTGAAAATTTTCATTTAACGATTCGGAAAATAATGGTTTGATTACTTCACGATATTTTATTCCCTTATCTCCTTTTATTTGCCCATCAGGATTAAAATCTCTCTTATGAGCATTTGTATAATGCAGCATGTCCTTATAGACAAGTCTATCTTTGCTCGATATTAATTTTAAATCAGGTTTTCTTCGAAATAAAAGTTCTTTCAAGCCGGGTGTTAAATTATAGGATTCGTCACCGACTTTAATTAAAATAACACTTTTGTCTTTCAAACTATCGATTTTAGAAAATGAGACTACTGAATTACCCATAAGCAATGTTTTGTTTACACTTCTTATTCCAAACGGTATATTCACACCATCATAAATATCATGGATATCATGGCCCTCTAGCGAGATTTCTAAATCATCCGGTATTTCTTTTGTAGGAGATTTTTGTGCAGAATCCGGTTTTGGATAGTAGCAGTCTTCAAACTTTGTGGATGAACTAGTATTAATGTCATCCAACTCAATGTCGTCAGAATTTGAAGGTGTTGTATTTTGTAAATGCTTTAATTTTTCCATTGATATATTCGAATCGACTAATGCTTTAAGGGGATCTGTGACGGTTTTTAGCATTTTATCAAGTGACAAGTTCATAGAGTGTTCCTGGTTCTTCATTTGCTTTATTTTATTCTTTATAGAGTCTACAGACTTCATTAATTCTATTTTAATATTCTTTTCCATGTTGTATTCTAACAAGTGTACTCAGCCAAAGAAGATATAATACTAAGTTAGATTTATATATTATTGATTTATATATTTACACATTTTCGCTCATAATTTAAAAAAACTATCTAAATTCTGTCTGTACCTTCCATTGTTTAATGAGGAGTCTTTGCAAATACTAACAAAGTTATAAGGCTCTCTCCAAACTGTATTACAAATATTCTTGAATTGATTCCAGGACATATCAGAACTGACATGCTCTTCATAAATATGTTTCAAGTTTACATCGTCTTGTTTGAATACTATAAGAAAGTTTGCATTATCACGCAGCAACTGTTTCGGAATTTTAGAGTATGTTTGACATAAATAAAAGCAATCGATTTGCTTATGTCTACCCATAGAGAAGTAATTACGAATGTTTATTTGATTTTCACATGCCACATCATCGAAAATAAATACAGAATTGGTTAGTGCTTCATCCGGGGCTATGACTTCTTTATTATCATTAAATTCATAAAACTTAACTTGATGCACTCTCTTTATAACTTCTCGTAAGAACCTGTATTTTGGTTGAAAGTTAGTTTTCGAGTACAGATAAAGATTTTGAAATTTCAGACCATTCTCATGTAACAATAAACTAAGCACTACGTTTGTTTTTCCACAATTTGAGGGACCGCATATAATACAACGAATCGTATTTGGTAACAGAATGCTATGCCTAATATGATTATCAGAGTCACCAAGATTTATGTGATTAACATTAAGTGATGTGTGTTGTTTGATCAACTTCATTTTGTATATTAATACAATTTCAATCTTACATAGATTTATATTATAGAAACAAATGTGATGGGTTCCAATTTCATTCTTTGTAAGTGCTTCATACGTCAATATAAAGCGAAGTTACAGTTTAAATATTCTTAATTCTAAGTCTACAACTTGATGTCATCGGTTGGATTTTTTATTAAATTTTAATATTACTTGCTTATTTAAATTGTAAGTACTTAACTAATTTATATTATTTAATATTTAGTGCAAATCATTTTAAATTTTATAAAATGCAAATTGATGATTAACTAAAGAAATATTTTTTTTTATTTCAGATTATGGAAGACCTTGATATAGTGGATGATGCTATTAAGTCATTCTATTTTGCTCAAGAATACCCTGGAAACAATATAGAGGAAACTGAGTTCCATAAACGCCAACAGGACAATGAAAACAGTGTAAAAGAGCAACCAGCAAAAGCAAAGGCTAAGAACAAGTCCAAATCAACGTCTAAAAATACGTTATCCAAATTATTTACCATGCCTTCTTCATCTTACGTTCTTCGTAAGGAGCCAGGAAAAGCACATCATTTAATAAAAATATGTATTTATGATTTAAGTGACAGCAATGTAATAAGTAATATTGACCACTGTGATAGTGCAAGTGTGGGCGTTCAGTATCAAGTTAAAGACAATCACGACGAAATTATGGATGAAACAGACTATCTAGTCGGTAAAATAGTTAAAAAGTTAAGTTCGGCTTCACACAGTTTTTAATATGTTATTCATTTTGTGTATACTTAATTATTCATTGTAACTAAATATGACAGTAAGTTAAATATAAGTAGTTGAAATTTATCCTATAAACTGTGTTTTATTTACCTAAATTACCTGAAGAACTGTTTTCAAACAGTAAGTAATGAAAACAAGTGCAAGGTCATAATAGAAATAAAAAACATGATTTTGAAGATACTTTATTCAAATACCACTTTCAATACAACAACTGGCACTAATACTAAATTACATTAACATTTTTTATACCTACTTAAATTAATTATTACTAATATCATTCTCATAATAAACAGTTTCAAAGGAATCATGACATGTTTATTATAATATGTTAGTTAAAATATTGTATCACAATGCCCCCATGGTAACGTATCTACTTGGTTTAATAATATCTGTCTCTTGTATATTCTGTTACACATATGTGAGTTGTACTTAATTTCACTTTTAAAAAATTGTAAACATAAATCACATAAATACATTTTACCTTTGTGATGAGTAATTTGCCGTTTAACTAGTCGTAAAAGATCTTTGATTAAGCAATAGTGACCTTTGCCATTTCTCTCAATAAACAACAAATTTATATGATAGCGCTTTCTTGAATTAGTCACATATAATGGGCCAGTTACAATGCTTTTGCCATCTAATCCATAAATATTAATACTTATGTCGGGATTTATTTTTTCAAAATGTCTAATATCGGTGTTTGTTGGTGGAAACATCATACCATCTATATTCAGCACCGTAGAGTAATGCGGATATGAAATAGTTCTACAAACATTGCTCTTTTGTGGAAATAATGCTGCTACAACACTCCATAGGAAACAGTGATTATCTTGGTTTTGTATATTAATACAACTTTTGGAACGTTTCACTACATTTGGCAACTCTATGTAAGAACCACCTCTCAAAGGATTGTATTTATTAATATTAATTTCTAGATGATTCATAAAAAGGCAAGTCCAGCCAGACTCACGGTGCTGAAATTCAGACAGTTTTCTTACAAAAGTATGCATAACATTTAAGTATAATTCTTTTATATCGGTACTGTAAAATATTGATTCATACTTTGTATTAAATGATTTCAGCTCTTGCTCACCAGACGTTGGTAGAACAAAGTAAGCGAAAAGCTCAAAGTTCACTTTAATACAGCTATGTTTCACAAGACAAACTCTCAATAAATTCATAACATGTTCTTGATAATCCATTAGGAATGCCTCTGGCGTCAGATATTCCTCTGATGGATTAAGTCGGTAAGTAATTATTCTATTTTTAAATGCTGTCGCAATGATATCGATATTCTTAAATTCAGATTTCAGTATGCTATTCGATTTATGTAAGTTCGTTCTCAAGTGATATTGATATTCGTTTTTAGGTATCTCAATATTACAGTAATCACATTTCAATAAATTATCATCAGATCTGGTAATAGAAGTTCGTGTAACTGTAAAAAAAAAAAAAAAACAACATAAACTTTAGAAAACGTATCTATTTATTCGAAATTATACTTAGGGATACAAGAATGAATATGAGGGTAAATACGAGTAACTTAGAGATACGAGAATGAATATGAGAGTAAATACGAGTAAAGAAAAAAAAACATAAGTAGTTATTACGTTAATTGAAGTACCTACAAAAAAAAGCTACTAACACGATAATTCATAAGTAGGTACTTATTTCAAAATAGGTAATGAATAATAATTACTAACAAAGTTGACAGGACAACCTTTAAATTCTTTTCTAGTGGCAGTTATAAAATTACTGAGGTGTTGCCACGAGTCCATGTTCTCATCTGTTCTATTTTTAATACAGATAATCGCGTGGCGCCACCTATTCATAGGCGCCACATGTTGAATTTCGTCGCAACTATACACCTTTAACTCAACAAAATGCGTCCCTTTTTTGAAGTCAAACGTTTGGCGAGAGTGTCCATTAGCAACTCTTCGGCTCATGTATGACTGTAACGGATGAATTGGTTTACCCGCGATTGGTTGATCCTGGGCATCATCGTCGCTATCAGTACCGAAGATGTCACGGACCGTGGCTTTCTTCACGGCGATAGGCTTGATGACAGGTTTCTTGGTTTGACTCGGCCTGGATGTACTAGGTACGGCCCCCGACGATGATTTTTTCTTTTTTGGCTTGAGTTTTTCAGGCTCACGTGGCTGCTGAAGTTCGTCATCTGACAGGAACAACGATTCTGAATTTCCATGACGTGGCCTGTAATTCAAAAACACATGATTATGTTTCATTTTAAATTTAACAGATTATAAATACTAAGTTTACGGTGCATTATCAGATCTAGGTAGGTATATCTACTCCAAATGTGAATAACGTTTAAAAAATGGAAGATACATAATGTAAAAACATTTTTGGAATAAAAACTTTCATTACAACTGAACACTTATTAAGATAAAATGAATACAAACAAAAAAAATTATGTAATTGATTGGTTCACTGAATAAAGTTTGATGTAGCAACTGCAGGATATAAGCTACTGAATTAATAGATGATTAATTAATGAATAGATTCTACTATTTAAAAACTCAAAACAAAAACAACTAGATCACATACTAAAGTAAATTATTATTAATACAAACTTACATTTTGACTGGACTCTCCCTTGATGTACTGGGTGCGGCCAACGATGAGGATTTTCTCTTTTTCGTTTTTCTCAATTCAGGTTCAGGCTCACGGGTCTGCTGAAGTTCATCGTCCGACGAGGACGATGATTCGGCATTTCTATGATGTGACCTGAAATTCAAACACATAATTATGTTTTCATTTTAAAAGATACATAAGTAAAAAACAATTTTAAATAAAAACTCATTGCAACTGAACACTTATTAAGACAAAATTATATTGTTTCCCTGAATAAGGTCTACACAAGCAACTGTTAGATATGATCTACTAAATGAATAGATGAATAATGAATGACTAGATGCCTAATGAATGAATAAATGCTACTATTTAAAACCAGAACAAAATAAAAACAATTAGATTTTGAAGCTATTAAAATATTAATATTAATAGTACAACTTACATTTTTTTTTGTGGTGTTCCTGGTTCTTGATGGCAGCTCGGGGAAAATAGCAGTGATGTTCCAGATGCCCACGTCCCGATTTATATACCAGTAAATCCACGTCATTTAATCCATAAATGGAGAGTAAGTTTTGACTAAAAATCCTGAGTCAAATCTACGCCCGAATAAGAAAAGCGCTTACATAGCACCATCATAATTAAGTTTAACTTTCGATCTTAAATACATGCAGTTAAGATTTCAACCTAATACATTTTAAGTACAATACTAGTTGTATGCTCTGAATTTGCTTATGATTAAATATCACGATAAATGTATGAGAACACCTTCAACGAACAAACATACATTTAGATCTTTGATATTAGTATTGATTTGATGTAAACAAAGCAATGCAGGCGCCGATCCGTCGCAGCGTCCTATTTCATCAGTCGATTTGCTATTTTGTTTTGATCCGTCTCCATATAAAGAATTACAACTTTGCAAATTCACTAACAATGACATACTACTAACATACGATGACTTTGCCTGCCGTATCTTCTCAATAAAATGTATGAAAAGATTATAGCGAACAAACGTACAGTAGTACTTATTTTATCAATATATACTTACGATAAACAATAGAATGTTTGGCGCCGTGATGTCTGGGGTTTCAATTTCACCATACCATTTTTGTCTTTGATACCAACATCTAACAAAAAAACGTACGACTTTGAACTCTATTGATTAAAATTAAATTGTATATAAATGAAAAAAAAAAAACTTAAAATCTATCATTCAACTTCTGCACCTGAGGCCTGACTGGGTAGAACTTTATTATCACGTAATGTCGGTAAGTTTTAATAATATTTTTTTTAACACTATTAAATTATCCAACAAAATACTATCACCATTAGCAGGTAATCATTATTTAGTATAGGTATCTGGTACACCAGTCAGTATTTATTTGTACCTACATAACGCTTTGTTTCAAACATAATAGGTATATTTTTATTGATTTGAGACTTATTTAATAGCAGTTGATTTTTCTTTTTTTTTTCAGGACACGGAAGATCTTTTCAATTTTGTACCTATGAATCAACCAGCAGTTCAACAAACACCTGGACAGAAAACGCTGGGTCTTGCTCGTAAGAGACCAAAATCAAATAAAACGTTTTTTCAATATATAAAGAAACCTGTCACTCGCGGAGCAAAAATAATCAAGATTGAAATTTACGATGCAGACAATTTTCCAAAATCCGAACAGCCGATGTGTAATTGTGAAGCTGATGTGTGTGTTCAGCATGTTGTAAAAACCATATTGTTTGATGACATATATTCCAGTACGAGAGAATTAATAGCCAAAATTCAGGATGACATCGAACCAAAAGCATAGATTGAATAAATAGTTTTATATTCTGACTGGGCTTAGACTTAGTTTAGATTGCGAATAAATAGTTATAACGTAGGTACCTACCTACTTATTGTTAAGTGTTTATTGATTCATGTGTTTGAATAGATGAAATTATATTATTTGTGGTTTTCCTGGATGAATGATACCTTATCTGAATATATTGAAATGTAATAGTTAGTACTTAGTTTGTATTTGAATAAACGGAATAATATCATTTTAAATAGTTTTTTATTTGAATATATGAATGGCGTTTTTATTGAATAGATGAAGGGGGTTTGAATAGATGAATGGGTTTTTTATTGAATAGATAAATGGGGTTTGAATAGATGAATGGAGTTTTTATTGAATAGATAAATGGGTGTTTCTAGATCTCCTCTGATCTAGAAACCCCATTTATCACCTACTTGTACTCATCATTATAAACAACTTTTACTATGGGACCAAAACCTGAAATCGCGAAAAAAAACAGGGGGGGGGCTAAAACGGCCACATTAAGCAATTCCTCTAAAAGCCATTCATTTCGTGAATTCCCAGCAATCTATTATGATTGACGTATTTGACATTAAAGTTAAATATAGCAATTCATAATTTGTGGACCATTTTACAAATCTCCATACAAAACTGTCAAACAGAGGAATTGCGTGCTATGAATTGTACGCAGATAAATTATGAATTGTCAGTTTGTGACCGTTTTACGATTTCAAATATGATTCATAAATACATATTATCCTATTATGATTCTGCCAAAGTGGCCGTTTTAGCCCCACTGTACACTTAATTATTCAAACTGTAGGGAACAGCTGATTTTCTTTTTCGCGATTACAGGTATGGTCCCATAGTAAAAGTTGTTCATAATGATGATTACAATGACCACTTAAAACTCACCCTGTATATTCACTCGAGAAGAAAACGTAAAAAGTTATATGTCCCCAAAAAAAGACAAAACGTCAGAAAAAGACATTCGTTTTTAAACTTTTTTTTGCTATTAGTTTAAAATGTTCTGCATTTATGAGAAATCGTCAGTACCAGAAGTAGTGAGTGTGTGTGTACTATAAGCCAACGTTCGCACGGACGTAAAAATATCGCGGTGATTTTTTTATTCGTGCACTGGATTTTCAACGTTCTGCTTAGCGCCGAGAGTTGAAAATCCAACAGTGTGTTTCTTCGACGCGCTAGAATGCACTCTGTTGGATTCTCGAAGCTCGGCTCAACACCGAGAGTTGAAAATCCAGTGCACGATAAAATCCCGCCACGATAGTTTTATGTCCGTGCGCACGTCGGCACAGATTAATACAGATGGGACACTCCGCAGTTTAGGTATGAAGCTACAAGTACGCGGCGGGACCCGTCCGCGGGGCTAATTCAGTAGGTCAGAAGGTATAAGAGTTACGCGATAGAAAAAGAGGCAACTTGTAGTTGAATATAACTGTAGGTAATAAGCGTTGTGTGACCTGGGCTGAATTGCACTTTATTGTGTCGTAGCAAGAGTCGCTTTTTATTTAAGGCTGCTCCTCCCTAAAATACGGCGAAACTAAGTAACTTTGTAACCATCTTTTACAGTAACTATAGCATCTTTCTGATAGGAAAAAATACACAGTAATCTACAATACTTACATAAGAAGTGATTTCATGTGTTCTGAAATCTATTTTAGTTTGTAGAACTAAGGAAAAAAAACCTAAATCCAGGTCTAATTCGGTCTATTTTTTCGAGTTGTTGCCATATTACTCCTACAGTTTTCATTAAAAGTGTTCATAAATTTATACAGTTCTTTACAAGCTAATAAGGAATGATTTCTTGTCATTACTTTTTTAGTTTAATCAACAGATTTTTTGTAAATCGATAATTACTTCATATTTTGCAAGCGTTGTGTCATCGCGCTTCTCTTTCTTTTCTATGCAGTCCGACAGTGACTGCGCTTTTTACGACGGACAAGCATTAAGAGGAAATGGGGGCGGCCAGGATTTTGAAAATTAGGTATTTTAAGAAGGTATTGCTGTCGCTCTGCGAGCGCTCCGCCCTCGAATTCGTGCGATAAGGACAACTGCAGATCCGACTAAATAGCCTATGTAAAAAGTCACATTTCGAGGTTTGGCTCTCGCCTATTTCCTCCTCCAATATTGGACCAATTTAAAAGATATTTCATAAACTTAATAAGAAGGATATATACTATGCCCCAATGTTTTTCTTTTTTCGTTAATAGTTGTCAAATTGGTACATTAGGCGTCTGTTGACAGCGGTCTGAATAGGCAATTTTGAGCATTTTTTGAGGGTTCTAGTTCTTATAAAAATAATATATCATCAAAAAGGAAAACATAGGGGCATACAAGTAGCTGATATTTATATTTCATATTTCTGTAAAAAATCATTGCTCTACGGTCATTAACCAGAAAGAAAACAGGCAAGAGCGTTTGTATCTGTTTGTATGGAGAAAAGAGCACCCACATTTCCTCTTAAACGATTTTGCGGAGTGTCCCATCTGTATTATGTTGTGTTTTTCTATCTATAATATGTATGTATTTACAAAAAAAAATGTATATAAGTAGTTTATCAGCCATCTCGTTACCATAACACAAGCATTAGGTTGCTTAGCTTGGGACTAGATGGCGTTGTGTGAAATGTCCAAGAATATTTATATATTTGACGGCGGGAACGTGGGCACAGAGATAGGTGGTTCATCTCTCCGACCCTGTGGTAAGGGTTCCATTGCGTGGGTTACTCAGGCAAACCAATATGATGCTGTGGCAGGACTATTACTGAAGAGTATACAGAAGTAATGACTGGGTATAGGTACTGTGAACGTGATAGGTTCGATGGTAGCGTGTGCCTCTTTCGAGCTCTCGATCCAGTCTCTCCACAGAGTATGCTCGCACACCTCCCAACGACCCCGTCCACGTGCGGCGACCAAACGATTCTGGCCCCACACGGCGTTCACCGTACGTACTAAACGAACAACCAATCAGAGCTAAGCTTGACTTGTACTAAGAAATCAACTGAGTGACGTACTATCGCTAAACTATCGTTCGTGACGACATATTTATTTATTATTTATTATTATTAATTAATCTGTGACGTCGGCTAGTACTCACCAGCACGTGTAGCTGCGTGGTGTGGTCGGTGGAGTCGATCCTGTTGTGCGCGCGGCACGTGTACGCGCCCGCATCCAGCGCGCGCGCCGACTGCACGCGCAGCGAGCCCGAGCCCACCAGGTAGAAGCGCGAGTCTAGGTCACTGGAACAATAACACTGCGTCGCTGTATCCTCGACATTTTCATAATTAATTTATTTAATTTACTATGGTACCGTGGTAAGTAGTAAAAATTTTTCAATACACTTCCTCGAAAACTGGTTCATATCGCTCTACGATTAGGTTCACAATGCAATGTATTTCACACGCGTGCGATTTTTTATTTTCCGCACGTGTGCGGGAATAAAAATTGCCACAGATAACTTATACCTATACTTAGTCCATATTAGTTCAATGCTAGAGGCATTGAACTAATATGGACTTCACAACGGAGGTTAAACGGGGGTTTATTCGGAGGTGAATGTTTTTTTTAATCTCGGCAAAGAGATATGCCTCTTTACGGCGTTAATATTTTTTTGAATATTTATATATTGAATATCATCAAAAACTATGATTATTACAATAAAAGAAACGATTATGAACAAATTAACATTTATTTGTGTTCTAAACTCAAAAATATTTGAATTTTCTATTTTTCATATTAGGCTGTTTATCGACTTTATACCTTTGCTTTTCCTTCAACCTGACGAAAGCAAAGCGCGGAAAAAAAAGAAAATTTAAATCATAGTTTCCTAATAATTCATGACAAAAATATTGTTCGTTATTTTATTTTATTTCTTCAAAAGTGTATTGAAAAACGTCGTTTGATACTCGTGGACATTTGTTATTGCAGTTCTCGGCTCAAAAACAACCTCGCTACGGCTCGTGTGTTAATTCCGCCTCGAACGCAATAACAAACGTTCTCCACTTGTATCAAAATGTACTATGTATTATTCACCTCAATTCATTGCAAAATATCTATATCTATAAAAATCAATGACACTTTTCATTGTAATTTTATAACTCAAGAACGGCCGGGCCGATTTAGCTGATTTTGGTTTTGAAATGATTGTCGTAGTCCAGGGAAGGTTTAAACGATGAGAAAAATTGGAAAAGTTGCCGGGCAAAATTGGAAAATTCTGGAAGAAAACTGAAAGTGAATATTGAAATTGGGACAGGACAATGTCTGTCGGGTCACCTAGTAGTTTTGTATAAATTAGAAGCATTTTTCAATTTTTGTGAATTTTTAAATTTTTGTGAAACCATGGGACTGTTTATTATTGTATTATGATGTAGGTAAGTTTCACTTGAAAGAGCATGGCAGTTGAGAGTTTGTCATTCTCACTTAAATGTCTCGCTGATGGTGGCGTGTGTGATGGAGCATTCGGTTCCCTACAAAACGGTTGAGCTGGATGGTGCTGATCCACGCGTCATGTTCGTGAACGGGCGCCGTCAGTTGAAACTGGTCATCTCTTATTTGCCAGGCCTCATTTTTAATTTTATATTTTAACTTGGTTTTAAGATTTTTTTTTTTACATCCTTCTCACATATTGAAGCAACAAATATAATGTACCCAGGATGTTGTATTACTTATCTTGATTTAAAAGAGTGTCCGTCTTGTTTCTTGCCCGTTCTTCTCCATAGAGATCTACGTTTTGGAATGGGCAACTAGCTTCAACTTTCTGACTAACTGACCGACTTTTTGACAGTTCAAAAGTGCCAGTAATTGGTTTAATTGAAATTAATGCTTTTAGTTTGAGTTTGAGTTTATGACGTAAATAAAGATCATGGATCCATCATGATTCCGTTGAGAGAAAAGGATGGTGCTATATGTCGTATATAGCTCCGTCTCTCTCTCACACTGGAGCCATGATGAATCTATGATCTTTTTTTGAAGTCATAGTCCGGCCTGGCAAGTACACTCATAAATGTACTAGGCACTGAACACAAGTACACTCATAAATGTACTAGGCACTGAACACAATTTTTTGAGATACGCTAAAAAAAATTAAAAAGAAATTCACAGGTCGATGGTAGGGGCCGTCGCCGCGCCTGGCCGGTAAAGTACGTTCACTTGTCAAAAAACTTTTTTTAACGTAAAGAATTACCCGTGGGTACGTGAGGGCTAAGATTAGAAGCCAGTACCTTAGATCGTGGGTACGTGAGGGCTAAGATTAGAAGCCAGTACCTTAGATCGTGGGTACGTGAGGGCTAAGATTAGAAGCCAGTACCTTAGATCGTGGGTACGTGAGGGCTAAGATTAGAAGCCAGTACCTTAGATCGTGGGTACGTGAGGGCTAAGATTAGAAGCCAGTACCTTAGATCGATGGCAGCACCGTTGTTGAGCCACGTCATCTCTGGCTTGGGATTGCCGACAGCCGCGCAGTCGAACGTCACCGACGCTCCTGAAATCAGAAGTGGTAAGTGATAGTAACTGGTGGTAAGTGGTGGTAGGTGATGGCAGGTGGTGGTGGAAAGTGAGGAAGTTGCGGTTTGTGGTGGTAAGCTGTGGTAAGTGGTAGTAAAAGATGGTGATGATAAATGGTGGTGGTAAGAGGTGATAGGTGGTGGTAAGTAGTGATAAGTGGGTAAGTGGTGGTAAGTGGCGATAGGTGGTGGTAAATGGTAGTAACTGGTGATGAGAAATGGTGGTAAGTGTTGGTAAGAGGTGATAGTTGGTGGTAAATGGTGGTAGGGGCTGGTAGGTGGTGATGATAAGTGGTTTTATGTGTTGGTAAGTAGTAGTAGGTGGTGGTGGTAAGTCGTAGTAACTGGTAAAAGGTGGTGATGATAGTAGGTGGTGGTAAGTGGTGGTACGAGGATATAGGTGTTAGAAAGTGCCGATAGATGGTGGTAAGTGGTAGTAACTGGTAAAAATTGGTGATAATAGTAGGTGGTGGTGGTCGATAGCGGTAAGAGGTGATAGGTGGGTGTAAGAGGCGATAAGTGTAAGTGTCGTAACTGGTGATGATAAATGGTAGTAGGCGGTGGTTGGTCGTTGGTGGTAAGCATACCTTCCATGACGGTGATGGGTGGTGGGGTGGCTATGAAGCGCGGCGGAGCCTCCACGTTGGCCGTCTCGGCACTCACTCGCAGCTCCGTTTCGTCGCTCGTCCTGACACAAACAAATAAAGTTGAAGATACGAACTAATACTCGATAAAATGAGATTGGTCATAGCCGCTCGGAGTAAACGACATGCGCGCTCTCTCTCTGCGCATCTAACTAACTTGTAGTAGCGACACTTACTTGTAGACATGCGGCGCCTGCGCGAGCGCCACGCGGCAGGCGTACTGCGCGGCGTCGTGCGGCCGCAGCGGCTCGATCTCCAGCGCGCCGCTCGGCGTCAGCGACATGCGCGCGCTCTCGATGCGCATCGGAGAGCCGTTCTTTAACCAGGTCACCTGGAAATTAAAAACAAAATTGTCCACCAAAAGTTTTGAAAAGTTTTTCGGAATTGCATAGAGTTGTTAGTCTATAATTTTGTAATCATTGTTATACAAAATAGGCAAGTCCACTTCTATGTATTGCGGCGGTCTAAAGCCTTGGTGTGAAAATCGAAATTTTCTGTGTGGATTGCATGAGGCGGTTCGGTGACTCAAGTAGGTGTTTTGGTGGTGTGGGAAAATGATGATAGTACCTGCCTGGTGAGCTATGGTGACACGACGAGAAGGGTTTCCTTAGCCACGTGGCTGGCGCGTCCAGGATATCACGTCCGGATGAGAATCTGCACTTTCCACAACACACATACACGCACTTGTACAGTAGCAATCTTCGTCCTTCGCCGTGAAAATATGAGTTCTTTTCGACTTGGGATTCATTTTGACACGCCCACAGGCGTCGATGTCAGTTGAGAACTATATAGCGGTTTCCTTGGCGGCAATCGATTCTCTCGCTCGTGGACGCGGCCCCTAAGGGTTGTGGAAGGGACAGGGAAAGCGGAAGGAACTTTATGTACCTATCACAGATACTAACTAATTAGAGTTGCCAGTAATTAGACATGAAATAAAGTAATGACGTAAACACCATGGTTGTAACAGCTCTATATTAGATCTCATCATCGTGCGTTCGTATTTCCGAAGTTAGACGATGCTTTCCGAAGCGTATACTTTTCTTTGGGAAGCTGTAAGTGCCTTTTTTTGTATATGGTGGCTGGCATGAGGAACAGGATGTAAAGTTCACTCATCCTCCATAGAAAAGGGAGGATCCTCCGACCAGACGCGTGTCGTGTCTGGTGGGCAACTGCCCCACGGTTGATGTCGGGACGTTGGATATATGCTAGTCGCGCGGTAAACTCTGATTGCGCGATGCAGGTTGCGTGACGTCATGTCATTGAGATGCGTAGTTCGTATGTGGCGATGTAGATGCCGCCACAAGTAATTTGAAGAAAAGATCGACACTTTAAGATGTACTCACGTTAAGTTTAAGCAGTGGCGGCGCGTTGTGCAGCCGGGCGGCTCCGTACACCCGCCGGTCCGTCGCGGCCGCGTGCAGGCGCAGCGCCAGGCGCGGGGGCGCGCGCACGCCGCACGCGAGCAGCGCCGCGCCACCCGCCGCGCCCAGCACGGAGCGCCCGCCGCCTGACACGTCGGGCACCTCTGCGAATGTTATACAAACGGATTAGAGGACAGACAGAGATATAAAGAACTAGCTTTTTCGGTCGCTTAGCTTAGAGGTCGGAAATTATCCCACGGAACGTACTACCGGGATAAAAATTTAAGGACATAGGATAGATAAATTTAATTTTACCTATACAGGGTTATTTTTCAATGACCAGCCAAATTTTCACAGGGTGTTCTACCCATGAATATGAACAACTTTCACTATGGGACCAACTTTGAAATCACGAAAAAATAAAAACCGGTCAAGAGCGAGTCGGACTCGCGCACCGAGGGTTCCGTAACATCATTTATATGTAATTTTTGTTGATGATTTCTGAAAAACTGTGCTATTTAAAGACATCATTTTATTTTTCCTGTAATCTTTACATAAACTTCTGTCACATAGAATAATTTCAGATTTTTCGCTTTGCAAACTTCGGAGATAAGGGGGGGAACGGTATTTTTTTTTACATTTTTCATCAAAAGTCGAAAACTATGCGGGCTAAAAAAAAGAAAAAATATGTTTGAGAATGTGCAAACAGCGCTCTTTCATATGATACCCCACATGACCTTAGTAGCCCCACTTTGAATTTTTAAGACCCCTTTCAGTCCCTGTTGCAAAAAAAACATAAATATTTTTATTTCTTTCTTATTTGCAAAATAGTTGGGTAAACGTCATCTAAAACTATTCTAAATTTCAAGTTTATAGCATTAGTAGTTCTCGAGATATCTAGCTGTGACAGACAGACAGACAGACAGACAGACAGACTGAGTCACACCATAAGGGTTCCTTTTTTACCATTTTGGTACGGAACCCTAAAAACCAGCGGTTTCTTAAAAAAGTTCAATACCTCCTCGATCAAAATGTATGAAACAGCTGATATTTTTTTTGGGATTTCAAAGTTGGTCCCATAGTGAAAGTTGTTCCTGTGAAAGTTTTGGCTGGTCATTGAAAAATAACCCCGTTTATTATAATGTTTAAATATTCTAAAAGATACTACCTTTTTAGGGTTCCGTACCAAAATGGTAAAAAAGGAACCCTTATGGTGTGACTCAGTCTGTCTGTCTGTCTGTCTGTCTGTCTGTCACAGCTGTATATCTCAAGAACTACTAATGCTATAAACTTGAAATTTGGAACAGTTTTAGATAATATTTACCCAACTATTTTGCAAATAAGAAAGAAATAAAAATATATGTATTTTTTTGCAACATAGGCTGAAAGGGGGTCTTAAAAATTCAAAGTGGGGCTACTAGGTCATGGCGGGTATCATATGAAAGAGCGCTGTTTGCACATTCTCAAACATATTTTTATTTTTTTTTAGGCCGCACAGTGTTCGACTTTTGATGAAAAATGTAAAAAAAAAATACCGTTTCCCCCCCCCCCCCCTTTTCTCCAAAGTTTGCAAAGAGAAAAATCAGAAATTATTCTATGTGATAGAAGTTTATGTAAAGATTACAGGAAAAATAAAACGATGTCTCTAAATAGCACACTTTTTCAGAAATCGGAACGGAACCCTCGGTGCGCGAGTCCGACTCGCTCTTGACCGGTTTTTTAAAGTGCCTTTATTATAACACTAGCTTTTGCCCGCGGCTTCGCCCGCGTGGATGTCGGAAAATATCCCATGGGAACGTACATGTGGAAAACATAGGGCCGTCCGATATAACTGTGCAAACTCAAATCGCTACGATATATCGTTACCGTGTATAGTAGGCATAAAGCTACCAGTCGGCATGATTTTTTCCGACATCTTCAACAGTCGTCGTCATATATGAGCCAATTTACACAAAACCATAATGAATTACACTGAATCACTCCAGAAACTTTACAGAAAATCCGTTCGGTACTTTTTGACATTATCGCATTCAAACAGACACACTTACGCGGCGGGGGGACTTTGTTAATTACTTAAAATTTATTATGCCAGTCACGCTCTAATAACAAATAACTTTTGTCCGAGTATCCACTCGTTCAAATAATTTCCTCGTAAAAACGTCGAATGAAATAAAGACTAAATGTTACCTCAAGATTCGAACTATGACTACATTTCCAATACCTTAAATCTCTTAAAAAGAGGTAGGTACACAAACATTTGTCAACCCCTATAATTGTTACCCCCTCAAAAACGCTGTACCACATATTTCTTTATTTCCTACCAAAAGCATAAATTTGAATTTTCATATCCCTAACTTAAGAAATGCTGGGTTTCCTATCTTTCATCCCTTATATCACCCATTGTAGTATTGTTTTTGAAAGTATCCTATGTCCTTTCCCAAGATGATATATAAAGCCTTGCCAAATTTTGTCGAAATCCATGCAGTTTTGTAAATTTTAAAATCAACCCCTATTTTACCCCCTTAGGGGATGATTTTTCAAAAACGCTCAACCGCATATTTCTTTATTTCCTATCAAAAGCATACATTTTAATTTTCACATCCCTAACATAAGAAATACTGATTTTCCCATACAAACTTTCATCCCCTATATCACCCCCTGTAGGATTATTTTTTAAGACAAAAAGTAGCCTATGACCTTCCCCAGGATGCTATATAAAGCCTTGCCAAATTTTATCGAAATCCGTGCAGTTTTGCAAATTTTAAAATCAACCCCTATTTTAACCCCTTAGGGGATGATTTTTCAAAAACGCTGAACCGCATATTTCTTAATTTCCTAACAACATCATAAATTTGTTATCCCTAACTTAAGAAATACTGGGTTTCCCTTACAAACTTTCATCCCCTATATCACCCCCTGTAGGATTATTTTTGAAAAAAAAAAGTAGCCTATGTCCGTCCCCAGGATACCATCTATAGCCAGCGAATTTATAATATTAGTATGGATAGCATAACTTAAACGAACTATAAATCTAACATAAAATAGAAGCTGTTCCACGAGGATAATAAAAAGCTTTTTTTTTGTCAAGAATAATACTTTGAGGAGATCCACCCTCCTATGTCCTAACTCAGGTCATGGTCTATTCATATGCCAAATTTCATCCAAATCCGTTCAGCCGTTTTAGCGTGAAAGCGTAACAAACAAACCAATTCACTTTCGTAATTTCTCATTTCAGCTGCTATCTTGCAAGGAATTCTTTGCCGGAAAATATTGATTTTCACGTACCGCATTGAAATTGCTATACTTACTTCGCTTCAAAACACACGTAAGGGTCGGCGCAACATGTCCCTTTCTTCCATACTTCTCTATCAGTCGTCATCTCGGTAGTCACCCCCTTTCTAGCCATGTCATCTTTCACACAGTCCATCCATCGTTTCTTTGGTCTTCCCCTACTCTTATAGCCATCGACATTCATACTCAAAACTTTCCTCACGATATTTTCCTCATTCCTCCGCATCACGTTCCCATACCATGACCACCTTCTCAGTATATCTATCAAAATCTTTTGTATGCTCATAAAAATATCAATTTGTTTAAAAAATACAGTGACGTCCATAATGTGAATACTAGAAACAAACACAAATTTGTTGTTCCTACAACCAGGCTTAAGAAAATAAGTGGTTCGTTTAGTTGCCAATGTATACGTTTTTATAATAAACTACCTAGCCACATTCAAGAACTAAGCCTTAATAAATTCAAAAATTGTATAAAGCGGAAACTTTGTCAGAAAGCCTTTTATACTGTCAAAGACTATATTGAGGACAAAAAGGCTTGGGATTGAGCTGCTCCAATAAATTTACACAATTAATGTTGATTTAAATACCTTTTTACACATTCTATACAATGACATGAATATTTACTTTGTAAAGTATTACTTATACTATTTTTAATTATTGTGAATGTGAAGACTACGTGGATCAGTGTTTTTTATTTATTTTGTCCTTTTCTCAGTTTTAGTCATAGTCTGACAGTTTGAGTAAATTATGCGGCCTACCCAAATGTCTTTTCTTTGGTATTGTTCGTCGAATCGTTAAGCTCCTTAAGTTTTGAGTTGAGCTGCACGATTACTGACAAATGCGTGCACTGACTGGACAGGTCCTCTCAATCTGTGTGGTTCTTTCCTCAAAAGACCATTTCAGACTGCAATCTAAGTGGTCTTCTCATGATCTGACCAAGATTATGTCTGGACTTTAAAAGAGACTGTGACCTCTGAGTTTGTTTCGGCGTTTCTTCTCAGAGTAGTCAGATAAGAAACGTCGAACTCATCTAGTTTAAAAAAAAATATGTTTGACGTGTAAAAGTGTTTGTACAAACCTACTTACAGAAAATAAATCATTTATCATTTTATCACCGATTTCGGCAACAACAACACATAACTGACAACACCAGTTGCTATACAGGGTGATTTTTTAATGACCAGCCAAATTTTCACAGGGTGTTCTACCCATGAATATGAACAACTTTCACTATGGGACCAACTTAATACTGGCCACGACACCAGCTGGAGTTGCTCCATTTCAAATACTGGAGTGTTCAGCTGCATCCAGTTCGACTGGAAACCGACTCCAACAGGCTAAATTCAAATTCAATCATTTTATTTCGAGCGAAGACTCATGAAGGTTAGTAACATTGTCCTTTAGGCGAAAGCGCCAGGTTAGCCCGTGAAATTCAAAATTTCTTACGTTTTTTGCAATTTGCAAGTAAGTATAGGTAATGTTTTTATACTGTGGTATTAGGTTGTATTTCTTACTTACTTAATACTGGTATTCAGCTGCATCCGGTTAGACTGGAAGCCGACCCCAACATAGTTGGGAAAAGGCTAGGCAGATTGATATATTATTAGGTTGTATTTCGCGGCCGTATCAAATATTCATTTATAGAATAGGGATGATGACTAAAAATTTATTTTTTGTCCGTCATAGAGATTATTAAAAACTTTTTAACCAAAAAAAATAACCGATTTCCAAAAATCACTACAAAGTGAAAAATAACTTTGATTTCGGAAGTCGGTGTCTTTCGTGTTTTATTTACTTTCTTTTTTTTGCCACCGACTTCCGAAATCAAAGTTATTTTTCACTTTGTAGTGATTTTTGGAAGTCGGTTATTTTTTTTGGTTAAAAAGTTTTTATTTCTCGCTTTTTAGTGGGTCTGTTTATAATTTGTATAAGTTACAATAGTCTAATGTCAATTTCTCATCACATGTTACAAAATATTGCTTTTCCCGATGCTGGGACGTTAATTGTTGAGGAGTTCTGCTGGTAAGAACCAGGAGAACTCCTCAACAATCACTCACCACACGCATTGTGTGACGAGCGGAAATTGCTTAGCAACCACATTAAAGTAATCGAATCGCAACCCGTGAAATATTTATCATTGAGTAGTTCCGGTAGCCACCTGTGGTCTTCATCATCAGTTCCACTTCACCAAGTGGTGCTTTCCGAGAGCAAATGCACGAGCTACTATAAAAAATACCCAAATCGCTATAGGTGTGCCTATGATATTTGAAGAGTTCCTTCGATTTCTCCAGGATCCCATCATCAGAAATGGGACCATTTGGGAAGTATACCCTTTCCAACAAAAAAATAATTTTTCAAATCGGTTGGCAAGCGACGGAGTTATGCGCGAACAAACAAAAAAAAAAAAAAAAAAAAAAAAAAAAAAAAAAAAAAAAAAAAAAAAAAAAAATACAAACATCCGAATTGAGAACCTCCTCCTCCTAATCAAAAAATTACGGCGATACATTGAGTTAAAATATGGCATGACGTCACGCGTAGCTAGGTTTTATACGTACAAGTGACGTAGCGAGCCCCCACTCCCCCACTTTAATGCGTGATAGCTAAGTATTTTTTTATTATTATGATAAAGCAAAAAATACGTGTCTAATATTTTTTTATTAACTGACTGACGGACTAAATAGAATTTCTTTTTTTTACCCAGGCATCATCCCTATTATAATCATAAAAACCGGCCAAGTGCGTGTCGGACCACGCACAATGAAGGGTTCCATACTTGAAAAGAATTTATCCCAAAGACAAACTTAAAATTGTAATTCCAAAAAAATGTTTGTATACAGGGTGTAAGGGACAGCCCTACGCAAACTAACAGGGTGCATTCAGCTCCTCATTTTGAATCATATTCCACCGGAAATTTTCTCAGGAAAATTTTAATTTTTAGAAATTTTTTTTCAGTTACATTTTCATTATTTCTGTGTAAAATTGCATTGTGTGTTCGCAGCACTCCATTTATGTAAAAAAAAACTGCAAAAAAAAACAAAAAAAAAAACCAGCAATGTATGTTGAAATACTCTAACCAACGACGCGTGAAATCAGCTGTTCACTTTCTGTCTAGCTACAGAGTTCATCGAACTCACCGCATACCTATTACCTACCCCTCCCAACCAGTAATAGACGCTCCGATTTCTGCACAAAAACACAAACAAATCAGGTTTATTAGATTCCCTTAACGTTCCTGAAAAAAATTCATGTACCGGTCATCTTAGTATGACATACTGAATTCACCCTATCAGTTTGCGGAGGGCTGTCTCTTACACCCTGTATGTGGTAAAATTACAAATGAACAACTTTCGGACTTTTTCCTTTACTTGTGTTGTAGATCTTTTGGTTCTTGCTATTTATAAATATGATTCTAGGTCAACAGGGTAAGTACCCTATAGATTTTGATTTACTTACTTCGAGTATCAAAATATGTCTAAAAAATGGTCGTATTTATTGCGTTGACTTAGAAGCTTGATTTTTCTAGAGCTCCAAGGGACCATAGACCTACGTATTTGATATTAATTTCAACTTGATACCTCCACGCGTTCCTGAGAAAAAGGGTCTTGACAGACTGACAGACAGACAGACGGCCCACGAAGTGATTCTAAAAAGGTTCCATTTTTCCTTTTGAGGTACGGAATCCTAAAAATGGAAAACGAAAAGAACTTCCTGAATCCTGCAGTTGGCAACATAGGCTTAAAATAAAATAGAAGATACACAGATCGTAGCCTCAAACATGAGACATATTAGCTCGCCCCCTGACCCTACCCTCGTAGGTACATCGCTCGAGATGTCCCGACGCCGATTAGATAAGCCTCCACAAAGGGCATCAGATCGGTCCCCCGGCGGGCGGAAGTAAGGCGCCTGGCTGTTAGCATTGTGAATATTTGTCACAGTAGCACAAATTAATACAGATGGGACACTCCGCAAAATCATTTAAGGCGAAAGCGCCAGGGTATCCCGCGAAATTCCAAATTTCTTACGTTTTTTGCAATTTGTAGGTCAGTGTGAGCTTGTATGTTGATTAAAATATGATTCGCGGCCGTAGCTAATATGGCTTTACAGAATTATAATCATTAGAATCAGCAATACAACTCCATAAGTTAGCATTTACCTCAAACCTCATGATTTCATGAAATCGCTACATTTGAGGTAAATGCTAACTTATGGAGTTGTATTGCTGATTCTAATGATTATAATTCTGTAAAGCCATATTAGCTACGGCCGCGAATCATATTTTAATCAACATACAAGCTCACACAGACCTACAAATTGCAAAAAACGTAAGAAATTTTGAATTTCGCGGGCTACCCTGGCGCATCAACCTTAAATAAAAAGCGACTCTTGCTACGACACAATAAAGTACAATTCAGGTCGCACAACGCTTATTACCTACAAGTTGCCTCTCTTTCACATACTGGGCACATCTCCTTTCTTATACTTATCTATGATGCTAACACGTGCTTGTGTTCCCGCCGCCGCCGTAAGCGGCAGAGGAGTCCACCGTGGAGTTTTGGTTAGAGTCCCACATAACACTACCCCCCCCACCAAACTATCTCCCCGTGGTAGTGCAGTATGCATGAGCATTTCTCCACGATAAAAAAAACCGGTCAAGAGCAAGAGCGATTCCGATTTCTGAAAAAGTGTGCTACTTAGATACATCGTTTTATTTATCCTGTAATCTTTACATAAACTTCTATCACATAGAATAATTTCAGATTTTTCTCTCTGCAAACTTCGGAGATAAGGGGGGGGGGAACGGTATTTTTTTTTTACATTTTTCATCAGAAGTCGAAAACTATGCGGCCTAAAAAAAGAAAAAAGTGTTTGAGAATGTGCAAACAGCGTTCTTTCATATGATACCCCACATGCCCTAGTAGCCCCACTTTGATTTTTTAAGACCCCCTGCAGTCCCTGTTGCAAAAAAAAATATAAATATTTTAATTTCTTTCTTATTAGCAAAATAGTTGAGTAAACGTCATCTTAAAACTGTTCCAAATTTCATGTTGATAGCATTAGTAGTTCTTGAGATATCCAGCTGTGACAGACAGACAGACAGACAGACTGAGTGAGACCATAAGGGTTCCTTTTTTACCATTTTGGTACGGAACCCTAAAAAGGCGATGGGCTGTATTGTAGACGACACGGTTGGCGCACTGGTTGAGCGATTGACTGCTGCGCAGCATGTCGCGGGTTCGATTCCCGCACGGAACAAATATTTGTACGACCTACAAGTATTTGTTCCGAGTCTGTGTGTTTTTCTATCTATACCTAATATGTATGTATTTACAAAAAAAAAATATGTATATAAGTAGTTTATCAGCCATCTCGTTACCATAACACAAGCATTAGGTTGCTTAGCTTGGGGACTAGATGGCGTTGTGTGAAATGTCCAAGGATATTTATTTATTGAATGCACTCACCAGCTAGAAAGACAGTAGCGACTCGCGACAGGATGGTGCCCACGCCGTCCACAGTGGCCACGCACTGGTAGTGGCCGGCCAGCGACGCCGACATATCCGTGATGGACAGCGACCCGTTTGGTAGTTGTTTTCTGGAAACATTTAGAATTGATTTGTTTAGAAACGATGAAACAAAATATGTCGTCGTAACATCTAGCTCGTTTATGATAGAAAACTAGTCGTGCAGCTCAACAGACTCGGAACTTAAGGGCGGCCAACTCGTTATACTTTTCATAGAAACGCTCGTACAGTCAGCAACAAAAGTCGATTAACACTTGCAGATTTTTAACCGACTTCCGAAAGGAGGAGGTTCTCAATTCGTCGGAACCTTTTTTTTTTTTTTATTTTTTTTTTATGTATGTTCCCCGATTACTCGAAAATGGCTAGACCGATTTGGATTTTTCTTTTTTTGTTCGAAAGGGTATACGTCCCAAGTGGTCCCATGATCATCAAGTCAGGATCTGATGATGGGATCCCATGGAAATCGAGGGAAACCCTCAAATTTTATGGGCACACCTATATCGATTTCGGTATTTTTTATAGTAACTCGTGCATTTGCTCTCGGAAAGTACCATTCGGTGAGCTGGAACTGATGATGAAGACCACAGAGGGCCATCGGAAATACTCAATTATATCTAAGTATATAACAGGTTGCGATTCGATTACTTTAATATGGTTTATGCTCGTCAAAATAATGGTAATGGTGACTTCACCATGAGCTCCATTTCTCCTGGTTCTTACTAGGAGAACTCCTCAACAATTAACGTCCCTGCATCGGGAAAAGCAACATTTTGTAAAATGTGATGAGCAGTTGACATTGGGTTATTGTAACTTAGATAAATTACAAATTGAACCACTAAAAAGTGAAAAATAAAAACTTTTTTACAAAAACAAAAACCGACTTCCAAAAAAAACACTACAAAGTGAAAAATAACTTTAATTTCGGAAGTCGGTGGCAAAAAACTAAAATACAGATCCAAAGACACCGACTTTAAAGTTATTTTTCACTTTGTAGTGTTTTTTTTGGAAGTCGGTTTTGGTTTTTGTAAAAAAGTTTTTAAACTTAATAACTAAGCGAAATATTTAATTCAAATCGGAACAGAAGTACTTATAATTTTAAGAACATAAACTATTTACAGTTAACGAAAAAAAAGCAGTTTATCGAATCATTTTGTGTTAATTTAGATTATGTCAAAAAGTAGCAGTGTTAACCGACTTCTGTTGCTGACCGTACGTGATTATGACGTTGTAACACATCTTTCTTTGAACTTTTTGAACTAATAGGTATTTTGTGCACCATATTTAGGTTTCTACGACAGCAAAAAGTAGAAAAAAATCGAGAAACAATTTCAAGTACAAGCGTCAAAAAATCTGCTTTTTTGCACAAATTTTACCTGAAATTTGGACGTTCATAATGTACTCATAAATTGTAAAAGTAAAGAAAACATCTTGGAAACCTCGCACATGTAATGGAGATTCTAAATGAAAGCATTTATTTCACAAACTTGTAAGGCTTACTCAAAAACACGAATTTTCCTGGAACAAGTTTTATGAAACTTCCGCAAACTATTTTTCGTTCCAGGGGGCCTACTCCCTAAGTCCATCCGTCTTTCGGTCCGGCCGTTCATCCGTCCGTCTGACATTACGATCCATCAAAACAAGTGTAAAAGTTAAATTTTTGGGACGGGCAAATACACATCGGGAGTAGGGACAACTGGCAAATCATGTTGTCATTCATACTTCGTTCGGGCCCCGAACCAATCATCCATCCGTACGTGAATGAAATGAGTATGAAACGCCCGTAACGAAGGCCGAAACTACGGGCTTCGTGCTTAGGGAGTAGGCCCCCTGTTATTGCGTTCTATCACTTGCTCGTTAGTAGTACTCACTTGCGTTGGATGATACAAGAAGCTTTTCGACCATGCACACGAGGCGTATGGTACGCCTCAAGGTACAACCTACCTATACTTGTCAGTGTCGGTAACAGCTTAGTCTCTACTCAGCGAGGCAGCCACACTGTGCCTCCACACGAGGCGTATGTTACGCCTCAAGGTACAACCTACCTATACTTGTCAGTGTCGGTAACAGATTAGTCTCTACTCAGCGAGGCAGCCACACTGTGCCTCCACACGAGGAGTATGTTACGCCTCAAGGTACAACCTACCTATACTTGTCAGTGTCGGTAACAGCTTAGTCTCTACTCAGCGAGGCAGCCACACTGTGCCTCCACACGAGGCGTATGTTACGCCTCAAGGTACAACCTACCTATACTTGTCAGTGTCGGTAACAGATTAGTCTCTACTCAGCGAGGCAGCCACACTGTGCCTCCACACGAGGAGTATGTTACGCCTCAAGGTACAACCTACCTATACTTGTCAGTGTCGGTAACAGCTTAGTCTCTACTCAGCGAGGCAGCCACACTGTGCCTCCACACGAGGCGTATGTTACGCCTCAAGGTACAACATACCTATACTTGTCAGTGTCGGTAACAGCTTAGTCTCTACTCAGCGAGGCAGCCACACTGTGCCTCCACACGAGGCGTATGTTACGCCTCAAGGTACAACATACCTATACTTGTCAGTGTCGGTAACAGCATGGTCTCTACTCGGCGAGGCGGTCACGCTGTGCCTCCAAGCAAGGCGGATAGCTCGGCGCGAGATGGCTGAGCACGGCAGCAGCGCGGCGTCACCAGGTGCTATGACGGCGTCTGCGGGCTCGGCGGTGAAGCGGACTCCGGGGTCGGTCGGGTCCTCACCACCTGGGGAACATGAAAAATATATAGGTTAGTTTTTGTTATGTCAGAACTTTCGAAAATTCGTTTAGTCTGAATGGAAAAGCCGAACTTATATAATTTTTAAAATATGATTGACTTGGGAGTGATACGTGAGTTCGAATGACGTTTTTGCGAAGGTCACCATTTCGAAAAATTTTGCTAGTGGTACGCCAGTTCGAAAACTCATTACATCGAAAACCGCTATATCGAATGACGTTATCGCGAAGGTCGCCATTTCGAAAAAAATTGCGAGCAGTACACCAGTTCGGAAGTCATGGTATCGAAGTCCGATGTTGATTTAACTTGTCTTTCTCTTTTTTTTTTTTTTTTCCCAAACCAAATCAAAATACCATGCTCTCTGTGTCTCGTCTCATTGGGGTCGTGAGTTCGATTCCCAGACAAATTAACTCAACATCGGACTTCGATACTGGTGTACTTCCGAACTGGTGTACTGCTCGCAATTTTTTTCGAAATGGCGACCTTCGCGATAATGTCATTCGATTTAACGGTTTTCGATGTAATGAGTTTTCGAACTGGCGTACCACTAGCAAATTTTTTCGAAATGGCGACCTTCGCAAAAACGTCATTCGAACTCACGTATCGAACTGGCGTACCACTAGCAAATTTTTTCGAAATGGCGACCTTCGCAAAAACGTCATTCGAACTCACGTATCACTCCCGATTGACTTACACGTCAATGTACAAACTAAAAACCTACTTACAGAAATAAAATCATTTATCATTTTCAAAAAGATGGATGCATGATTGGATGCGGGAAGCACAGTCAGTCGATGTGGCGGTGCTTGTCCACATTTTTCTGTCATCGTCATACCGCAGTATCTCAAAAAAAAAAATCTCTGACCAGTGCGTGTTACCAGTTATGACCTACGGCACTGAAACGTGGTCGTTCACAATGGCGCCTTTATTTGGTAGCAGTAAGGGCGGGTTTCGTAGCGCAACTTCGAAAGTGTTACACGCGTTTGTCAGGGGGGCTAAAACGGCCACTTTGACAGAATCATAATAGGATAATTAAAAAAAATTAAATTAAAATTCATTTATTTCAGGTCATTGACCCATATTAAACACAAAAACACAATTCAAAATAAAAACTGATTAATAATAGGTAATTATTTATAATATCTGAAATCGTAAAACCAATAACATTTAACCTCTAGACGTTGCCATGATTACAGTGTGAAGTGTGGAAGTGAGACACATATATACGAAATTAGTAGCAAAATTGAGACAAAGCGTCGTATCTTCTGTCTCTTACGGCGTGCCGTATTTTTGCTTGGCGAACTTTTGAATCTTAGCCAAACAAAGTGCTTTCACTGTTACAAAATTTGTCTTGCGTCGATTAATTTAATATTTTTGGACAGTTCTTGCACTGAAACCTATGTCAATACATACGTATTGACATAGGTTTCAGTCCAAAATATGGAAGATTTCTTACGTTGAACTTCATTTGTCATACCACATAACCTAGAAAAAGTGTTATATTGCTGTCTCATGACCGGTCACGCGGTGGCTCGATCTAGATGTATCTAAGCGTAAAACGGTCACAAACTGACAATTCATAATTTATCTGCGTACAATTCATATGTTTGACAGTTTTGTATGGAGATTCGTAAAATGGTCCACAAATTATGAATTGCTTTATTGAAGTTTAATGTCAAATAGCACAATCTTATTAAATTGCTGAGAATTCAGGAAATGAATCGCTTTTAGAGGAATTGCTTAATGTGGCCGTTTTAGGCCCCCTGTACACAAAATAACAGTAAATTAATTGTTCAAACAATAAACATTGATCCTTAACGATGGGAACTTTATTTTGTCTTTTCATACGCAGGTCCTACATCAAAATAAACACAGCAACGAATCCTGTTTGTTTAGGTACAGACAGATGTTTGTAATAAAATCTTCTGCGATGATCGTGTTGTGATATTCGTCGTATATGGCAACGCGGGTAGGTTGTAACACGACTTCAAACAATGTAATGTGCAAGCGCAACTTTCGTTTAATACCATTTTGAGAATATTTGGGGCATATCGCACGAAATCCGGAGTTGTTTGTTTTGAATAAAATGAGAGAAATATTTCTGAGTTAAGTAAGTAAAGAGTGATCCAATTCGAGGTTCCTAACTTTTATTAAAAAAAAACCGGTCAAGAGCGAGTCGGACTCGCGCATCGAGAGTTCCGTTACTATTTCTGAAAAAGTGTGCTATTTAGAGACATCGTTTTATTTTTCCTGTAATCTTTACATAAACTTCTATCACATAGAATAATTTCAGATTTTTCTCTTTGCAAACTTCGGAAAAAAGGGGGGGGGGAACGATATTTTTTTTTACATTTTTCATCAAAAGTCAAAAACTATGCGGCCTAAAAAAAATTAAAAAATGTTTGAGAATGTGCAAACAACGCTCTTTCATATGATACCCCACATGACCTAGTCGCCCCACTTTGAATTTTTAAGACCCCCCTTTCAGTCCCTGTTGCAAAAAAAAACATAAATATTTTTATTTCTTTCTTATTTGCAAAATAGTTGGGTAAACGTCATTTAAAACTGTTCTAAATTTCAAGTTGATAGCATTAGTAGTTCTTGAGATATCCAGCTGTGACAGACAGACAAACAGACAGACAGACAGACAGACAGACTGAGTGAGACCATAAGGGTTCCTTTTTTACCATTTTGGTACGGAACCCTAAAAAAACACAAAAAATGTAACAATATCATAATTCTTATTTCTTTATCGAATATCTAGTGTTATTAATTAATTATGGAAAATGTTGTCAGGCAAATGGCCGCCTCTGGAGCAGTTGATTCTTTCCCGGTAATTTTCACCGTAACGTGAAATAATGCGACCTCTGAACGTTTCACTCATAACATCTAACGTTTCACGCGCTATGTGGCAAGTTTAACGAGTTGAGCAATGGTAAAGCGATTAAATAAATAAATAAATAAAAAATTAATTGTGCAAGAATTAAGAGGAAATGTGGGTGCTCTTTTCTCCATACAAACAGATACAAACGCTCTCGCCTGTTTTCTTTCTGGTTAATGACCATAAAGCAATGATTTTTTACAGAAATATAAGTAACAGCTACTTGTATGCCCCTATGTTTTCCTTTTTGATGATACATTATTTTTATAAGAACTAGAACCCTCCAAAAATGCTCAAAATTGCCTATTCAGACCGCTGTGAACAGACGCCTAGTGTACCAATTTGACAACTATTAACGAAAAAAGAAAAACATAGGGGCATAGTATATATCCTTCTTATTCAGTTTATGAAATATCTTTTAAATTGGTCCAATATTGGAGGAGGAAATAGGCGAGAGCCAAACCTCTAAATGTGACTTTTTACATAGGCTATTTAGTCGGATCTGCAGTTGTCCTTATCGCACGAATGAGAGGGCGGAGCGCTCGCAGAGCGAGAGCAATACCTTCTTAAAATACCTAATTTTCAAAAGTCTGGTCGCCCCCATTTCCTCTTAAGCATTCAATATTTCCATAACCCTAGCCTCCACACTAGGATTCCCTGTGTCGTGGAGACTAATCTCCTTCGTCTTTTTGGGTTTTTTCCCAAAAACCTATATCGGGCACCAGTCTCTCACAAAGGTAGAATACAGCTGACACATTTTTTTTTTTTGTACACTTTTACAATAAGTCTGCTTTGTGAAGAGAGAATAAATGTCATTTGATTTGATTTTTTTTTTTGTCTTACTAGATACATAATCGGTCGATAGGATTTTTAGGCGACAATAATTAAATGTTCTTCTAACTAGAAAATAAAATAAAAATTCATACAAACATAATAAGTAATTGACATATGTGAAACGTGTAAGTATGTGGCGGCATCTACATCGCCACATATGAACTACGCATCAATGACATGACGTCACGTAATCCTGCATCGCGCAATTAGAGTTTACCACGCGACTGGCATAAATACAACATCCCGACATCAACCGTCGGGCAGTAGCCCACCAGACACAACACCCGTCTGGTCGGAGGATCTTCCCTTTTCAATAGAGGATGAGTGAACTTTACACCCTGTTCCTCATGCCTCTAAAAGTATAGTGTATTCTATTGTAATTTTTATGTATGTGTGGTGTAGGTGTGTGATGAATGCGTGAGTTAAGGTGGGTTTGGACCAAATGAAGACAGAAACCAGAGGAAGGATGATAGAAATTTCATTCCTGTATCCCTAACATTTCTGTGGGAATGATACACCAACAAAAAGAATCCGGAAAAAGTGGGAACAGAAAAAGCATTCGCTCATTTGGTCCAAATCGACCTTTATATGTATTAGTGTGATGAATGTGTGTGTGTTGTGCTCATGAGTTAATGAACTTCTCCGTGCTTTCATAGTCCATATGTGACAGAAATTTGGAAAGATGGTTTTTACATTTATTTCTAGTCAACTCCAGTATGTTCATTTCATTGTTGAACTTAGTGTATATAAAAGGTCCCATATAAAGAAAGCATTTTTTGCCAAAGAACAGTCTAACTTTAACTTCTTTTCCGAATTTGCTATTTTTTTATTTTTTTTTGTTTTTGTTTTTTTGTTGTTTAATAGCCTAAATAATTATCTATTATTAGCAGCTTATTGTAATGATTACTTTTTAGATATTTTTAACTTTCATAACACGTGCTTATTTATGTCAACCATTTATGACGGGGATCGGAACTGTTTCTCCTAAACACATGTTATACTGTAACCTATCTAGGAGAACACTACGGCACCCACTAACTAGATTAAGAACGTATGCTTGTGCTTTATACATAACCTACCTTGCCATGTAATCTAGTCCTTGTTGAACAATAAAATATATTCTATTCTATTCTATTCTAAGTTTAAGCCATTTGGGCTTTTTTGCATTTCTTAGAGAGCGCACGCTGGTGTATGTTAACGCGCTATGGGCAGTTTTGTGGTACTTCAGTGCCACTGTCATAATGTATAATTGGCGATTCATTTTGTAAATGTATTGTTACAAATACCTGAGACAAATACAAACTAACATTCGACGTTTGAAACACGCGCCATTACTAACAGCTGTCAAAATTACAGTGTTGCCAATATAGGAACCTCGAATTGGACTTTACTTACATTGTAGTTTTTGTGGGAGAAAAGATAAATAAATTGTGTCCCACGAAACCAGCACTGTAGGTAGGTTTATAGAGGGGCTTATGTCTAAGTAATAACAGCTACACGGGTCGATCGACCAGGTTAAGCTACGCTTGCCGCGGTTGGTCCGTGGATGGGTGAGGATCTTTACATACCAAGACCACTCCTTGCCTCGGAAAGCACGTTAAACCGTTGGTCTCGGCTATCATTCGTGGATTTTTGACAGTCGTTACGGGTCGTCAGAAGCCCGAAAGTCTGACAACCAGTCTTTCCCCGGGGGGTATCATATTACCCAGTAACTGGGTTGTATAGGTCAGATAGGCAGTCGCTCCATGTAAAATACTGGTATTCAGCCGCATCCGGTAAAACTGGAAGCCGACTCCAAAATAGTTGGCAAAAGGCAAGGCAGACGATAGATTTTTATTATGACTCTCTCTCTCTCCACTCATAAAAAATGGACCGCCAGTTTTTATAAGTGGACCGCGGCCGACGGACCGCCGGCGGACTGTACAATGTGTGAGGCTCTTTAGGATAATGAAACTATTTTAAAGAATAAGAAAACCAACAATAGTCGACCATGTACGGAAAATGTAGGCCAATCCTTAGCCTTCAACAAACAGGAATATAAAGAACCTGTTGACCTCAAATATACTCAATCTGCCTAGCCTTTTCCCAACTATGTTGGGGTCGGCTTCCAGTCTAACCGGATGCAGCTGAATACCAGTATTTTACATGGAGCGACTGCCTATCTGACCTCCACAACCCAGTAACTGGGTAATGCGATACCCCTTGGTAAGACTGGTTGTCAGACTTTCGGGCTTCTGACGACCCGTAACGACTGTCAAAGATCCACGAATGACAGCCGGGACCAACGGCTTAACGTGCTTTCCGAGGCATGGAGAAGTCTCGGTATGTAAAGATAGGTCACCCATCCACGGACCAACCCCGGCAAGCGTAGCTTAACCTAATGGATCGACCCGTGCGGCTGTTATTACTTAGCCACGAGCTCCTGACCTATATAACATTATATTATTATCCTGGGAACACGTGAGAACCACTACAAAACATAAGGATAACACATTGTATACAGGGAATTGTAAGGCCCCATTCACATAGGAAGCGCGGGCGCGGTGGCGGGCGCGGTCGCGAAATATCAAACATATGGCGTAATATCCAAGTGTTCACATACGAAACGCACGTAGCGGGCAAGCTAAGCTAAGCTAAAGTCACCGCGCCCGCACCCGCCGCCGCGCCCGCGCTTCCTATGTGAATGGGGCCTAAGGGTTAGTACTTGGTTAGTACAGACGGTCGTAGACGGACATGTTCGTGGTTTCACAGTCTGACAGACCAGATTTACTATGAGCTCTTATAGCAGGGCAGAAGTTCAACGGTTCCAGTGTGAGAGAGAGACGGAGCTATATACGACCTATAGCACCATCCTTTTTTCTCAACGGATTCATGATGGATCCATCCATGATCTTTTTTCACGTCACACGGCCCCAGAGCACAAAACTGATTAACATTAATGACGGCACAAGAGACACGCTTATTCATTTATCTACACCCATGCTATAAATCCTCTATAAAAGTTTCTGAAACAGTTAGCTTATTGCCAACATTAAAACAGCCAGTGTCATAGTAACCATGGTAACCATAATAGCATCCAAACGGATGTTTTAATGTTGTACTGAATTTCATAATGCAACTCGTTTTCAAAAAAAGAACATTGTAATGCACGCGCGTTTCACTACAACAGCGACGTAATTTAAAAAAAAAACTTATTCGAATTCACGTCGTATACTATGACGCCGGCCGCCATGTTCGATACGAGTATTAGTATTGTAAAAAACTGTTTCAGAACCTTTTATAGAGGATTGATAACATGGATGTAGATAAAGTCTTGTATGCAACTGTACATAATTAGGTATTAAAACACTCATGTGATAAACCCACATTCGTGTTTTAATACCCCTTATTATACGTCAGTTGCATAAATAACTATTATTACACATAGGTAGGTTAGGTACAACAAAAAGTATTATATTAAAACATACAGTCTTTCTGATACACTCTGTAAACCTAAGTATGACTACTAGGGAACGCCTGTGTTAAATAGGCAGATATAGCAATAGTGATGATGCCTGGGTAAAAAAAAAAATTCTATTTAGTCCGTCAGTCAGATAATAAAAAAATATTAGACACGTATTTTTTGCTTTATCATATTAAGAGCGTTGTTGCATTTTTCATACGTAAATCGAGAACTTGGGAGATTTTGAAGTGATTTTGGTCACATAATTTATTTTTTTAGCTTCTTTTGACTTCAATCATCGTAATTATCATATATTTTTATTTAAAGTCTATTAAAAAAAACTTGTTCAAATTGAATTATTGACTACGAAAACAGTCGATTTCGAAGGCGCGATTTCCAGATGACGCGCGAAGGCTCAACTTTGAAGTAATCTTACACCAATTATTACTATTAAGTAAGAAGGTAAAATGGTATTCATTCGAAGAGACATATCCTGAAATTTAAAATGCATTGAGAAAAGTTTGATTTTTAATTCATTAACTTGTATTTTAATCACGTCTAAAATAATCAAAAATCGAGAAATCGACTACAAAAAAACACGTCATTTCTCAGAATCTAAAAGTCATTTGGCAACACAAATCATTTTATACGTAAGAAGAAAGATTGTACTATATATGTGTAAAAAATAAAACATATCTGTCTTCAATCATTTACGAAAATATTTTTTTAAAGTAAGTATAAAATCGGGTGCATCGAACGGCCTAAGTCAGTCGCGCTCTGGCGCTCGTCGACGCAGGACCCATGTCGGTTGACCTCACGCCGCCGCGCATGCGCCTCGCGTGATATATAATAAATTGTAGTGCGACTAAATATTTTTAATCCTTTCATTTAAGTAATATTTTAAGAAGCTAAAGTGGTAGGCACACTTACTTTAGGAGAATTATGTTACAGTTCTTGAATTATGTTGTATTACTTGTAATATTGATATTGTAATTACAATATCAATAATACAGTATAATTTGGTCAAAATGTAAATCCAAGGTGGTGGCTGCGAAAATTTTTAAATTTTTCGTCATGGGGATCGTTCCCATTGTTCTCGAGGATGCTAAAGCCGATAGTGACGTTAAAATGTAAATCCAAGATGGCGGCTGCGAACATTTTCATATTTTTCATCATGGGTATCGTTTTCATGGTTCTTGTGGGTGCTAACGTCGATAGTGTAGTCAAAATGTAAATCCAAGATGGCTACAAGAATTTTGGAGGATGAATATGGAGAAAAAATTTATATCAGATTTTTATTTGAAATCTCTACTGCCACAATCTCTATTGTGGATCCGTGACAAAGGAGACGGAAACCATGTCATATAAACTTGGGCCTGGGCCTGGGTTATAAAAAGATGAAATTGGTGTCAATTTATAGCTACTATAATATAGTAGCGATGATGGTTTGATAATATTATTATCAAACCATCACTGAACATTTTACGGATTTTCGCGGTCTCAGTTCCGAGTTAAAAGAGATGTAATAAAAGTGAGGTTACATAACGATCTACATATAGGTACTTAACAGCTGATTTTTGAAGTTCTTCAGCTCGACGACCACGTAAACTACAGCCTCTAGTCACTTTGCCACAATTTACACAACGATCCATGGTGCCAATATGAAATCGGTAGGCTGGTCGTAATATACAAAATAACAAGTTCAAGTCCAACGTTTATGCGGGGTTCTCCGTACCGTGTGCGGTGTGGTAGCAAGGTTCGTACAAGAAGCAAGATCAGAAGTCCGCAGAAAGAAAACAGGGGTCGAGGAAAACATCAATAAAACTATGGGAAATACACTCAAATCGCGACCGCACTAAACGATACGAAACGAGTGAGGCATAGATAAAGGCACTATATAAAGGTGTGTCCAAATATAGAGCGGCATTTGAGCGCGGCTGCCACGCGCGCCTAGCCGCGCTCTGATCGGACAAGGGCCGCGCGCGGCGGTGTTGAGCGTAATATATCTTCTCGTCTCACATCAGTGATGACCTCTGGCACTGAAACGTGCTCGCTCACAACATAATGGGTCTCAATCATAATCAGCCTATAATGTTCCCACTGCTGGGACACAGGGCTCCTCTCGGTGAGAGGGAGTGGGCCGTAATACACCACGAGGACCCAGTGCGGGTTGGTAGATGTCACATGTCTTCGAATTTTTGGTTCTAGGCGGTTTCCTCACGATATTTTCCTTCACTGTTTTGAGAGTAGTGGTGATGAAATTATTTACACAAAGTGCCTGCCTGAGTTCGAAACCATGACCTACTCGTAAGTCGGGATCGTTACCATTGGGCCACCATTGCATTGCTCTCTTGGGCCGCATAGTGCAGCCAATCATACCTTCTAGGATGATTGACTTCACTATCGGCTTCATCCTCGAGAAGACAACGACACCCATGACGAAAAATTTGAAAATGTTCGCAGCCACCATCTCGGATTTACATTTTAACGCCAATATCGGCTTTAGCACACTCAAGAACTATGAAAACGACATCCATGACGAAAAATTTTAAAATTTTCGCAGCCGCCATCTTGGATTTTAATTTTGACTTCACTATTGGCTATAGTCGAAATCGAAAACTATGAAAACGATACTTATACAAATCCTTATCACTTACCACTGACGTGCGACGTGTGGTCGACTGTATAGTCATTAGGTCGACTGGGCACGTACAATACCTGCCTAGGCTAATAAACATTATAAAACCAACCCCACACGAACGCAGCAGTACTATTATTTATTCTGTGGCAGCGGGGTTACCTACCTATTTGAAATTTGAAAACAGTAAACCAAACATTGCGCATGAGACGGCTTTATGTATTTATGTGTTATTATTGGTTCAAATTCAACTGTTTTATGAACTTGATGCGGTTGCTAAACCTATAATGCCGCAAGAAAAATAAATAATTATAGCTAGCGCGTGGCGTCTTTATCTACATTGAAATAGGGCTTAAATTCAACTGTTTTACACAAAAAAACGATGATTTTGGACAAAAGATGGCTCCGCTGTTAACAAAATTTTATTCTGATTGTGTTCTCCCAGAAATTATAGATCCAAGGAAAAGTCGATCAATCCCCTTAGATAAATAAATAAAATAAATAATAAATAAATATCCTTGGACATTTCACACAACGCCATCTAGTCCCAAGCTAAGCAACCTAATGCTTGTGTTATTGTAACGAGATGGCTGATAAACTACTTATATACATTTTTTTTTGTAAATACATACATATTATAGATAGAAAAACACCCAGACTCGGAAACAAATACTTGTAGGTCGTACAAATATTTGTTCCGTGCGGGAATCGAACCCACGACATGCTGCGCAGCAGTCAATTGCTCAGCCACTGCGCCAACCGTGTCGTCAAATACAAATACTTTTATAAAACTTCAATTACTTATAAGTATACAAATACTTAAGCAAATAAGTAAAATGAGTTTAGTTTTTATAAGTACCTACATAATATTATTTTCTTCATCCATATTTGTATAAATTTAATTAAAATACACTAATAATGTATTGTGGACAGTCTTTTTATTTTCTCCGTAAACCTCTAGCTTTTACTTCAAAAAAATATAGGTACGCCATAGCTACAGATCAAGATCGTTTAGTCGTCGCAGCATCGCAACTGTGTGCCGTACATGAGGAAAAACGCACACACGCGCACTCGCTACGCGGCGTCGAGCGTCAGATGTTTAAAATCCGAGCGCGAAAATAGGGAACCACACTCTTAATAAAAAAATACTTAGCTATCACGCATTAAAGTTGGGGAGTGGGGGCTCGCTACGTCACTTGTACGTATAAAACCTAGCTACGCGTGACGTCATGCCATATTTTAACTCAATGTATCGCCGAAATTTTTTGATTACGTAAAAAAATAAAAAATACGTGTCCAATATTTTTTAATAATCTCTATGACGGACAAAAAATAAATTTTTAGTCATCATCCCTATTACTGAAATCGTATTTTTATCGATTGCGTTTTTCCTTATATTTCACTACTTTTAATTATAGAATCAAATAGAATAAATACCTACTCTTCTCTATTCCTTATTGTCTTCTAATTCTTCTTCTCTTCATTCGTCTACATTGTGTTCCTTTGTGTTTATATTTATTTTTCGAAGAACGTTTTCCAGAAAGATAGATAATGGAAATCAATCAATGCTTTAACCACAAACATTACATACAAAACAAGAGTAGATCCCAATCGTCCCGCCGACCGACGCGACCCCACGGGCACCGTACATCAGTGATCCCTATTTTATCGGTATCCCATCTGCTGTCGACCCAATACCCTGTGGTACGGAGCTATGGCGAATTGTCACTATTGAGCCACAGTATAGAATAGTGACAGAAAATCAACTCCAAACACTACCAATATTTACTTATTCCTTTTTATTACTCGACTGCGACGAAGCCCAAAAGGAGGGTTATGTTTTTGTATGTATGTATATATGTCCGTTTCTTTGTTCCCTCGTAACTCCTAAACGAATGAACGGATTTGGATAAAGTATACGTATTTTTGTCTTGGTGGCGCGAGTGTCACTGGCTACATTAACATAAAAAATAACGTAAAATGGCGGATTTTGGGTGACATATTGTGGAGTTCGCTGGAAATAAAAAAAGTAATTAAAAAAAAAACTAAAAAACCCGACTGCTACAAAAACTAAAACTGAAAAGCTAAAAACAAGCCCATTTTAAATTTAATAAAAGTTGGAAGCAGGCGGCACCCGTTCCATTTTTATATTTTCAAACTCATTCGGGTCCCGCCTGCTTCCAACTTTTATTAAATTTAAAATGGGCTTGTTTTTAGCTTTTCACTTTTAGTTTTCTACTGCAGCCGGGTTTTTTAGTTTTTTTTTTCCTTTTTAGCCGAGGAGTTTCTCAATTCAGTGGAGAAAAAAGAAGTAGATTATATTCGAATTATTGAAGGTAACTCAAACACCACTAAGGTTTTCCGGTTTCTTGATCCGTAGTTAAGACGCCGAAATTTTGCGCATTTCGCTGATTTACGTGATTTTACAGATGAGATTTTACAGTTATAATAAAGTATTTGTATAAGTTTTAATGCACAACATGAAAGATCATTTCAATTATGATCTAATGTATGAGTTACTTTTTTATTTTTATTGTTTAATTTTGATTAATCGACCTAAACCGGCGACTGTTTTGTGAATTTTTGCTGTTAGAGGTTTAGAATAACACATATTTACGAATCGTCTTGACGTCTAAAGGTTATGGAAAAATTACAATGTATTCTTGTGAAAATTGTATATACAATGTATGAATCACTTATTACGACTTTAACATAAAATTTTTGAGTAAAAAAATATTCAACTTAGTCAAATTTTTGAGAAAATTGGCAAAGAATTGCTTTTGATTTCGGCTACTTAGAACTATCGTTCATAAAATGAAAACAACAGAAATAAACTTCAATTTAAAATCAATCCATTTCTATTTCCACAAAAAAAAATGCAAAAAATTAAACACATTTGACTAAAATTACGTCATTAAAATCATGCAAATTAGCGAAATCGGCAAAATTTCGTATACGGCCCCTCAACTCGGGCACGCCACAATTGCGGCGATAAGTCCCCTCTTTGAGCAGTGGTTAGAGAGGCGCCACGGCGTCCTCACCTTCCGCCTGACGCAGGTCCTCACCGGACACGGTTGTTTCGGGAGGTTCCTGTTTCGCATAAGGCGGGAGGAAACGCCCGGGTGTTTCCATTGTGTGGATCGCCCGGAGGACACGGTGGAGCATACAGTGGAGGTCTGCCCGGCTTGGGCAGAGCACCGCCGTGTTCTCACGGAGGCGATCGGCGGCGGCGATCTCTCGCGTCCGAGCCTGGTCCAGGCCATGGTGCGGAGCGAGAGTGCATGGGAGGCCGTCACCTCCTTCTGCGAAGCAGTGATGCTCGCGAAGGAGGAGGCGGAACGCGTGAGGGAGAGGCAGCCTCACGCCCTCAGTCGCCGCAGGAGACGCCCTGGGCGGCGGGAATCGCGGGGCGATTTCCGGCCACCGTAGGCGCGGGCCTGCGGACGGTGAGCAGCGGGTAGCTCGCCGTCCGGTAAGGACCAGGCCCGAGTCGACGGCGCGTTGTGTTCCACGCGCGCCTCAAAGAGATGTCAGCAAGTGACGGGGTCCAATAGGGCCGACGCCGCTGGGGTCGCGGATTGTCCGAAGGGGTTACCGCGGCCCTGGCATAGGCAACTGAAGGAACACGGGCGGGTTTTAGTCAGTAAAAGTCTGACACGCCCTTCCGCTCCACCCAGAGCGGGAGAAGTTATTTGATGATTTCCCACCCTCAAAAAAAAAAAAACAAAAAAAAAAAAAAAAAAAAGGCCCCTCAACTCAAACAAAATAGTAACTAGTTTTAACTAAGTATTAGCCACTATTTTTATTTAAACCATTGGTTGAGCTAGCAAATGGACAACTTAAGTTGTCCGCATAAACAACTGTCATTCTTTCTAAGTCGTATGAAATGGACTGTACCTTCTCACTGTATGGTTTGCCATAAACAAACGTGTCTCTAGCACGTCCGCCCGCATGCGTGCGTGCAACTACAGTAAATCACTTGCAACAGACAACAGTGACACAGAATTAAACGTTGATCAGTAACGATTGTGTATCGATATTAATAGTGGGAAGGTCTGTTGCAGTATTTTGTTTTAATATTCTTCCCAATACAAATATAAAAAACCGGTCAAGAGCGAGTCGGACTCGCGCACCGAGGGTTCCGTTCCGATTTCTGAAAAAGTGTGCTATTTAGAGACATCGTTTTATTTTTCCGGTAATCTTTACATAAACTTCTATCACATAGAATAATTTCAGATTTTTCCCTTTGCAAACTTCGGAGATAGGGGGGGAACGGTATTTTTTTTTACATTTTTCATCAAAAGTCGAAAACTATGCGGACTAAAAAAATATAAAAAAAATGTTTAGGAATGTGCAAACAGCGCTCTTTCATATAATACCCCACATGCCCATAAGAATGCCGTGTTGTTCTGTGGTTTCTTGTAAAAACCGAAGCCATGTAAATCATAGAATCACTTTCCATATTGTAAGTACAAGTATTTTACCGTATTTGTCTTTAGAATCATGAAAGTGACAAAGGGACTACTATGAATTTTTCAGACCATCTTTCAGCACCTGTTACAAAAAAAAACATACATATTTTTATTTCTTTCTTATTTGCAAAATAAGAAAAATAAAAATAAATTAGTAAACGTCATATAAAACTGTTCCAGATTTCAAGTTGATAGCATTAGTAGTTCTTGAGATATCCAGCTGTGACAGACAGACAGACAGACAGACAGCTGAATGACACCATAAGGGTTCCTTTTTTACCATTTTGATACGGAACCCTAAAAACAGGAGAAGTGGTAAGCGGGCGAATCTGTGTCCGCGCGACATGCTCAGTATGAGCCGTTCATAGTACAAATTCCGTCTCCGCGAACTAGTGCGCTTTCGACTGTGACCGTGACAATTTATAAGAATGCCGTGTTGTTCAGTGGTTTCTTGTAAAAACCGAAGCCATGTAAATCATGGAATCACTTTCCATATTGTAAGTACAAGTATTTTACCGTATTTGTCTTTAGAATCATGAAAGTGACAAAGGGACAAAGTGGAGACACACTGGGCACATCTTCTTTCTTATATCTATGATTCTTTCTTATTGCATTGTTTCTACAACTCTTCTCCTTCTTAGAGCCGACGCAGACCTGACGAAGCGCAGCGCCCACTGGTAAACAAATATCAACCTTGCAGCTCTTAAAATAAAGTCGAAAATAATAAACTGTTAGTCTCACCGCTTCATGCTTTCGCGAACTTGAGGAATATTATTTAATTTCAACTTTATTTTAATGATTGCATTGTTCATAATTTTGTTCGGTAGTGAGGAGCTCGTGGCTAAGTAATAACAGCCTCACGGGTCAATCCGTCAGGTTAAGCTACGCTTGCCGCGGTTGGTCCGTGGACGGGTGACCATCTTTACATAACCGAGACTTCTCCGTGCCTCGGAAAGCACGTTAAGCCGTTGGTCCCGGCTGTCATTCGTGGATCTTTGACAGTCGTTACGGGTCGTCAGAAGCCCGAAAGTCTGACAACCAGTCTTACCAAGAGGTATCGTATTACACAGTTACTAGGTTGTGGAGGTCAGATAGGCAGTCGCTCCATGTAAAATACTGGTATTCAGCTGCATCCGGTTAGACTGGAAGCCGACCACAACATAGTTGGGAAAAGGCTAGGCAGATTGATTACAGTCGCGAATCATAATTTAAATCAACTTTTGACTTGATAAAATAAATAATGCCATAAAAAAAAATCTTCGTTTCTTTTTATCTTTGAGTGGGTAGCCCCAAAGAACGAATAATCGATGTCAAATAAATATTGGTTTTATAAAACCACCAGTAAGCAAGTAATACTGGCGCCGATTGACATGTTTACTGACATGAGACATATAACTGACATCTTAACACGTTGGCGGACAGTAACAACCACAGGCGTCTAGGTAGCTAAAAGTCATACGACAGTACGCCTGTCGACGTCTGAGTTTTTACTAGCTTAAAATCAGTACGCCACACGACAACCGATTTTCCATACTATCATAAAGAACGGCATGTTGAACTGTCACCACAGGTATAATTAAGACTTTCGTACTGTCACTACACAATTTTTTTCGTTATGTCAAAGAAAACACCTCCACGCACACATTCAAGTTAATACCATGCGTTGTGACACTACGTCCGTGGGCAATGTATGAAAATAAGTAGTGTCTTAGTAGCCGCAACCAGTGAGATAGTACTGTTCGCCAACGTGTTAACCGACACGTGATAATATGTCAATTCAACTGCCACATTCGATACGGCGATGCCTTAGATAATATACATCTAGATCGAGCCACCGCGTGACCGGTCATGAGACAGCAATATAATACTTTTTCTAGGTTATGTGGTATGAGAAATGAAGTTTAACGTAAAAAATCTTCCAAATTTTAGACTGAAACCCATGTCAGAATGTATTGACAACAATACAATACACATGGCACAATGCAAAAACTGTCCAAAAAAGTTAAATTAATCGACGCAAGATAAATTTTGTAAGAGTGAAAGCACTTTGTTTGGCTAACATTCAAAAGTTCTCCAAGCAAAAATACGGCACGCCGTAAGAGACAGAAGATACGATTCTTTGTCTCAATTTTGCTAACATAACAACGTCTAGAGGTTCAATGTCATTGGGCGATGCCCAAGAAATGCTATCTGAGACCACAGCTGTCAATTGTTTATTTTTTTTATTTTTATCTGTACCTCACAAACAAAAAAAAAACCGAAGTCAAGAGCGTCAAGAGTGTCAAGAGCGAGTAGGTCTCGCGCAACGAGGGTTCCGTTGCGATTTCTGAAAAAGTGTGCTATTTAGAGACATCGTTTTATTTTTCCTGTAATCTTTATTTAAACTTCTATCACATAGAATAATTTCAGATTTTTCTCTTTGCAAACTTCGGAGATAAGGGGGGGAACCCCCTTATCTCCGATATTTTTTTTTACATTTCTCATCAGAAGTCGAAAACTATGCGGCTTAAAAAAAAAGAAAAAAAAATGTTTGAGAATGTGCAAACAGCGCTCTTTCATATGATACCCCACATGACCTAGTAGCCCCACTTTGATTTTTAAGACCTCCCCTCACTCCCTGTTGCAAAAAAAAAAAAAAAAATTTTTCTTATTTGCAAAATAGTTGGGTCAACGTCATCTAAAACTATTCTAAATTTCAAGTTGATAGCATTAGTAGTTCTTTAGATGTCCAGCTGTGACAGACAGACAGACAGACTGAGTGACACCATAAGGGTTCTTTTTTTACCATTTTGGTACGGAACCCTAAAAATTGGCCAAGTGCATGTCGGATCACGCACAATGAAGGGTTCTGTAGTTGAAATCACAAAAACAGAATGCCATCTGCTAATAATAGGTCTTTACCTATGAAATTGCCGTTTTGTATGAAATTTTTTTTTATTTGTATTAATCGAAGTAATCACCCATGCAATCAATGCATCTTTGCCAACGCAGTGGCAGTTTATTGATGCCCTTCTTAAAGAAATCAGCTGGTCGGGAGGCAACAAATTCTTCAAAGACATTTTGTACTGCCTCTCGGGTATTGAATTTTTTTCCCGCCAAGAAGTTATCCAAATTCTGGAAAAAGTAGTAGTCTGTAGGCGCAAGGTCTGGTGAGTAGGGCGGATGGCGGAGAGCTTCCAACCCCAGTTCTTGCAACTTGGAGACCGTCTGCTGTGCAGTATGAGGTCGCGCGTTGTCGTGCAGGAGCAGCGGAGACGAGCGATTGACCAATGCTGGTTGGAGATGTGCCAGCTTCTCCATCATTGTATTCAGTTCTTCACAGTACACATCTGCAGTAATGCTCACCCCGTTTGGTAAGAAGCTGTGATGAATCACACCGGCGCTAGACCACCAAACAGTGACCATCACTTTTCTAGGGGTAAGTTTTCGTTTAGGGCATTGTTTAGGTGCTGAACCAGGATCCAACCAACTTGCTGAGCGCTTGCGGTTATCAAACAGAATCCATTTTTCATCGCAGGTAACAATGCGGTTCAAAATTCCTTCATTTGTGTGTCTGTTGAGCAGTGCAAGGCACGTCTCGACGCGTACTTCGCGCTGGCGATCATTGAGTTCGTGGGGCACCCATTTGTCAAGCTTTTTTACCTTGCCAATTTGACGCAAATGGACCAATATTGTTTTGACGCTAACGTCGAAAGCTGCTGCTAATTCAGCCGTAGATTGTGTATCATCAGCTTCCACGATCGCCTTTAATTCGTAATTGTCGACCAAAGTCTTCGGACGACCGCGAGGTTCATTTTTCAGGTCGAAATTTCCAGAACGGAAGCGAGCAAACCAATAACAGGTGGTGCGTTGGTTTGTAGTGTTAGCTCCGTAAACGTCGTTGATGTTGCGTGCCGCTTGTGCCGCGTTGCTGCCACGACGGTACTCATATTCCATAATTACTCGAATTTTTAACGTATCCATGATGACGAAAAAGATTGAAATGCGATGAAAATGTAACACTAATCAATAAACAAATGACTACTTTTGGAAAAAAAATCCATGTTTTTAAAATAAAATTAATTTGAAATTAGAATTCTTAGCCAAACAAAAATTATTTTGATTTGAAATGGCCAGTACTGCAGAACGGCAATTTCATAGATAAAGACCTAATATGATCCTTACATACTACTAAACTACTTCTATGCATAATATTGACCTTACATAATGATAAAGCAATTTTGTGTCAAGTCGTAAAAACCGGGCGAAGCAGGGGGTCGACTCCCCAAGTCCGTCCGTCCGTCCATCAGTCCGTCCGTCTGACATAAAGATCCACCAAAACAAGTGTAAAAGTTATATTTTTCGGACGGGAAAAAACACATCGGGAGTAGGGACAACTGTCAAATCGTGTTTAAACTTCGGGGCCCGAACCAATCATCCATCCGTAGGTGGTACGGAGTAGGAAACGCCCGTAACGAAGGCCGAAACTACGGGCTCCAAGATTAGGGAGTAGACCCCCTGGGCCGGGTCGCTAGTGAAAGCATAATTAGTCTTTGTCGTTTTATGTCTAGTATTTGATATAAGAGGTACTATTAAATGTAGCGCACAACACAATGGTAGCGCCTCAAGACCGTCCCGCTCTACAGGGTGTAAGGGACAGCCCTCCGCAAACTAACAGGGTGCATTCAGCTCCTCATTCTGAATCATATTCCAACGGAAATTTTCTCAGGAAAATTTTCATTTTTTCAAAATTTATTTCAGTTACATTTTCATGAATTCAATGTAAAATTGCATTGTGTGTTGGCAGCACTCCATTTGTGTAAAAAAAAACGCAAAAAAAAAAGCAAAAAAAAAAAACCAGCAATGGATGTTGAAATACTCTAACCAACGACGCGTGAAATCAGCTGTTCACTTTCTGTCTAGCTACAGAGTTCATCGAACTCACCGCATACCTATTAACTACCCCTCCCAACCAGTAATAGACGCTCCGATTTTTGCACAAAAACACAAACAAATCAGGTTTATTGGAGTCCCTTAAAGTTCCTGAAAAAATTTCATGTACCGGTCATCTTAGTATGACATACTGAATTCACCCTATCAGTTTGCGGAGGGCTGTCCCTTACACCCTGTATACCCTGAGGCGACTAGACGTTCCCTTTGAATTGTTGTGTACTTACTGATAACTCGGTGGTTTTACTCTAAACCCAAAACCTCCACTAGTGATTCTAGAGAACACCACAATGAACAAGTGACATTCAACCTTAGGTGGTCTTCAGAGAATCTATTTTGTTATTCTTGATATACGTACTTAATTCCTAAGCTATTCTCGTGTGAACAATCGTTTTTAGGGTTCCGTACCAAATAGTAAAAAGTAAACCTTATGGTGCGACTCATTCTGTCTGTCTGTCTGTCACAGCTGGATATCTCAAGAACTACTAATGCTATCAACTTGAAATTTGGAACAGTTTTAGATGACGTTTACCCAACTATTTTGCAAATAAGAAAGACTTTTTTGCAACAGGGACTAAAAGGGGGTCTTAAAAATTCAAAGTACTAAAATACTAGAGCATGTGGGGTATCATATGAAAGAACGCTGTTTGCACATTCCTAAACAATTTTTTATTTTCTTTTAGGCCGCACAGTTTTCTAGTTTTGATGAAAAATGTACAAAAAAAATACTGTTCCCCCTTATCTCCGAAGTTTGCATAGAGAAAAATCTGAAATTATTCTATGTGATAGTAGTGATGGCAATTAATGCGATTTAGAATAAATTTCATTAGCATGGCACGATAAATGCTATTGCTATGCTATTTGCTAATATGACGATAATTAATAATAGTCAAGTATGTGAATTTTGTTAGTATGTGCATTAAAGAGGGCGTTCGCGGGCTAAGAAGCGCGTGTTTTTAACAATTTAAAAAATAATCGCGCGCCATTCACGTGCCACACAAAATCACAAATTATTATTAACAATACAATCATACGCATTCACTCAATATACGATCCTAAGTACGAGCTAATCGAAGATAATAATTGCTTGACTTCATTATTCGCACCACCTTCTAAATTGCTAATAATTTCACTTGCCAACGAAGTCAGGATCACGTGAAACAGATAGATTTAGTAGTTCCGACTTTTCGTGGGTGCGACAGAGAGCGCGCACTGCACGCGCTGTCGACCTATGAAGTACGAAGGGATGAATTATAATTCATTTCACATTTCACAGAAATTCGCAACTACATTTCATTAATCCATCACTATGTAATAGAAGTTCATGTACTTACCTAAAGATTACAGGAAAAATAAAACGATGTCTCTAAATAGCACACTTTTTCAGAAATCGGAACGGAACCCTCGGTGCGCGAGTCCGACTCTCTCTTGACCGGTTTTTTATTCATGCTTTATCTCAATCAGCGCGCGCCTGAGTGCCGTGGCGTAGTATCAGTATACACAGACTATAATGTATAGAGCAGCGCCCAGCGTTGTCTATGAGTCAGCCGGCCAGTAAGCGGGTCAATTAGTCAGCTCAGATACATCATAGCGGAAATAGGACGCATCGGGGAGATGCGATGCGAGGCAATAAGATTCACAGCGTAACATACGAATGTGAACTTTATATGTATGCATATAAAGTGAACTTTCGTATAATAAGGTTCATATTCGTATGAAACGCTTACTTGGCAATGTTAAAGTCAAAGTGAGGATGTGAATCTTCGAATATTCTGTTCGAGCAGACAGTCACGTTGCGCCGTCGCGGAGGTCTTCGGGAGCCTCATACGATCCCAGCACCTACATCAAATCAAATCAGAGGGCCAATTCCCGTAATTTTAAAAACGTTCGCAATATCATCTCAAGACTCAATCTGTCAAAAATTGTATTAAACGCTATACAATTTTTGACAGATTGAGTCTTGAGATGATATTGCGAACGCTGTTAAAATTACGGGAATTGCCCCTCAGATCTATGCCTTTGAAAATATGGGTACCTACTTAAAGTATAGTTGACGCGTTTTAACGTGACCCTAGCGGTCATTGATCCACCTACATACATTTTCTAGCATTATTTATTTACAAACAAGTGCGTGTCGAGCCACGCACAATGAAGGGTTCCGTAGTTGAAAAGAATTTATCCCAAAAACAAACTTAACATTGAATCCCAAAAAAATTTTTTTTATGTCAAGAAATTACAAATTCACAATTTTCGGACTTTTTTCTTTACTTGTGCTGAGAGACCTTGCTTCTTGCCAAATTTCATTATTCTAGGTCAACGGGAAGTACCCCTATAGGTTTTGATTTACTTATGGACTGACCTGCAAAGTGCAAAAATGTAAAAAAATAAACTATTTTGCCGGCTACCTTAGCGCATCCTGCTCAACGTCCTGAATCACTTGGCCGATCGGTTTTTTTTTGGCTACTAGAGTCATCGTTAATCGAATGGTACTTTGTTTAGACTCTAGGCCCACTGATCCGATCCCGAAAATTCTTTCGCTAATGGGAAGCAACAGCTTTGCCCCATATTACAAGAAATTCACGAGAAGTCGCGCACAGAAGCAAGTTTACAATAAATTGCAAAATGTCATTTAAAAATATTATCTTCCACCCGTGTCAAGTCCAACAGAAAGTATTTCGAAATAAATTCTTTCACCCCTCCTCCCACATACTTTCAGTAGAAAAGTTACAAAACTATGCAAATCGGGGTCGAGAGCGAACACGACCCGACTAGAGTCCGACCGAATTTCATTTTCGGTTTTCGGCAATTCTCGGCCAATACAAGGTTTAACTTAAATAACGCACAACCTCTTAAGGGGTCATTATACTCAACATTATTAGTATGTTTTACTATGGAACCAAACCGCGAAAAAAATCGGGTGCTGGCTGTGTGACATTTACGTTCACTTATCTAGTGAAAATGTAGGTAATAGCTGATTTTTTCTCGAGACTTCAGGTTTGGTTCCGTAGTAAAAGTTGTTCATAATGATGAGTACAATGACGCCTTAAGAGGTTGTGCATTATTTAAGTTAGGTACACCTTGTATATCCATTTTCAGACGAAACAAATAAAATATGTCCGGCCTTATCTAATAAAAATGAAGTGGCAGGAAATCAACACTTTAATATCCATATTCAAGCATAGGTAATAACAGAGAAAATGCTGAAAATATTGTTTTTTCTCGTATTTAATAACAGACTGTTTGATTATTGATCATTCTGGTATAATACATACTTAAACTCACCGGCAAAAACTATAGAAAACCACCTGTTACTACTATCCTTGCATTCTCTTTTTGCTTCGTTTACGTGTAATCAATCAAACAATAATAATGATGTATTTGAGAAAAGTACAAGTTTGGAAACGGTTAAATATCATAATTAAAATATTAACACAGTATTTCTTTTACTTTTACTCAAGAAAAACAAAACATAAAATATCTTCGTCGTCAGTTTTCAGCCGAAAAAGCAAATCAAGCCGAATTGCATCTTCGTTTTCGGCCGAAAAAAAATTCGATCGAACTCTACTGGCGACCAATCGATAAACCTACAGTTTCCTTCATAAAACTAGAATGTTGACCGCGATGGAAAAAGTTGGGCGATAAAATATGTTGAGTCGGTCGTTCGTCACACCGGCTGTAGAGTTCTGTGGTAGACGGGCGATGAGACAACAACACGGATTAGTGAACTTTGAAGTATTCAACCTAAAAAAAACCGGTTAAGAGCGAGTCAGACTCGCGCACCGAGGGTAATATGTAATGTTTGTTGATGATTTCTGAAAAACTGTGCTATTTAGAGATATCGTTTTATTTTTCCTGTAATCTTTTTTATTTTTTTTTATTTTTTTTATTTAACGTTTACACAAAAGAATACAGAATTATACATACAAATAGCAACCAAAAACCACTAAGGTTTAAACTTGTGCTATCATGCTTGTGCTATCTCAATATCGAACTGTATAATGATGCATAAACTTCTATCAGATAGAATAATTTCAGATTTTTCTCTATGCAAACTTCGGAGATAAGGGAGGGGTGCGGGGAACGGTATTTTTCCCAAAATTTTTCATCAAAACTCGAAAACTATGCTGCATAAAAAAAAAGAAAAAAAAATGTTTGAGAATGTGCAAACAGCGCTCTTTCATATGATACCCCACATGCCCTAGTAGTCCCACTTCGATTTTTTAAGACCCCCCTTTCAGTCCCTGTTGCAAAAAAACATACCTATATATTTTTATTTCTTTCTTATTTGCAAAATAGTTGGGCAAACGTCATCTAAAACTGTTCCAAATTTCAAGTTGATAGCATTAGTAGTTCTTGAGATATCCAGCTGTGACAGACAGAGTCACACCATAAGGGTTCCTTTTTACCATTTTGGTACGGAACCCTAACAATATACTGTTTCCGAGAAAGAAAATCAGAACATTTTTCCCACACTGGCAATGGTTAGGTTTACGGACGCTTTTAACGTTCTGCACCGTTATCACATGTATAATTTCAACATGAATGATGTTGAAATTATAATTAATTAACCATAGATATAAGAAAGAAGGAGATGTGCCCGTAGGTATGTTAAAAAACTTATTTACAAAAAACAAAACCGACTTCCAAAAAAAAACACTACAAAGTGAAAAATAACTTTCATTTCGGAAGTCGGTGTCTTTGGATCTGTATTTTAGGTTTTTGCCCCCGACTTCCGAAATTAAAGTTATTTTTCACTTTGTAGTGTTTTTTTTGGAAGTCGGTTTTGTTTTTTGTAAAAAAGTTTTTATTTTTCACTTTTCTGGGTCTGTTTGTAATTTATCTAAGTTACAATAACCCATTGTCAAATGCTCATCACGTTTTACAAAATATTGCTTTTCCCGATGCAGGGACGTTAATTGTTGAGGAGTTCTCCTAGTAAGAACCAGGAGAACTGGAGCTCATGGTGAAGTCACCATCACCATTATGCATTTTGACGAGCATAAACCATATTAAAGTAATCGAATCGCAACCTGTGATATACTTAGATATAATTGAGCATTTCCGATGGCCATCTGTGGTCTTCATCATCAGTTCCAGTGCACCAAATGGTACTTTCCGAAAGCAAATGCACGAGTTACTATAAAAAATACCGAAATCGATATAAGTGTACCCATAAAATTTGAGGGTTTCCCTCGATTTCCATGGGATCCCACCATCAGACCCTGACTTGATGATCATGGGACCACTTGGGAAGTATGTTCGAACAAAAAAAGAAAAATCCAAATCGGTCCAGCCATTTTCGAGTATTCGGGGACCATACATAAAAAAGTTCCGTTGAATTGAGAACCTCCTCCTTTTTGAAGTCGCTTAAAAATGTATCGGAACACTGTGTCTCCAGTTTTTCCCTTTGTCACTTTCATGATTTTCTTTTCACTTTTCATTTTCGCAAAAGTACTATTATATAGATTATGTTATATAAGCAATGATTTTTAGATATATTTTGTAGGTACTTTAATTTTAATTTTGGCCGTGTGACTTGCGTATGACTTAGCTATCACATTAGGATAAGTCCTATAATGGTAGTTTTAAGGCATTTCAATAAATAAGTATAACGCGAACAATGACGTATTAATATATCATTGAACGCGAACCCTTATCTAACCGCTCCCGCTACAATCCGCTCGTCCAATAAGGTCGAGTCGAAGCTTCTAGAAGGTTCTAGAAGCTTCGAAATAAATGACGCGCAGCCTTGTCGTTGACTTTTAGCGAGACGTATGTCAACAGTCAACTAGGCTGCGCACATTTATTTTAGATACTTCTATTAGATTTTACAAAATTAGGTCTTCGCCCCCGACTATTTATGTTAAATAAGTAAATAAATGATTTTAAAGACAAATTATACTGTAAAATACTTGTACTTACATATGGAAAGTGATTCCATGATTTACATGGCTTCGGTTTTTACAAGAAACCACTGAACAACACGGCATTCTTATAAATTGTCACGGTCACAGTCGAAAGCGCACTAGTTCGCGGAGACGGCATTTGTACTGTGAACGGCTCATACTGAGCATGTCGCGCGGACACAGTTTCGCCCGCTTGCCACTTCTCCTGTTTTTTTTATATTTCTATGGATGTAACCAATATTTTGTAACCATATTTTGATTTAAAGAGTGTCCGTGGAGTTTCTTGCCCGTTCTTCTCCATAGGTACCTACTACGCTTTGGAATGGGCAACTAGCTTCATCTGTCTGACTGACCGACCCCTTGACAATTTAAAAGTGCCTGTAATTGGTTTATCACACTAAGAAAAAAAAAAATAATAATAAAATAAATGCAGTAATCATGCATAATATTATAAATGCAGAAGTTTGTGAGTGTGTATGTTTGTTACTTCTTCACGCTCAAACGGCTGGACAGATTTGGATGAAATTTGGTATGTAGATAGCTTATACCCTGAATTAACACCTAGTCTACTTTTTAACCCGGTCTACGCAGGTGAAGCCGCGGGGCGCAGCTAGTTTGAAATAAATGCTTTGAGTATGAGTTTGTGTTCTTCTCGCTACTGGTGTAAAACCGCCCGTCTACCGCCACGTTCGCTTAGCGAGCAATATTTGTAATGGCAGCTTAATGCGAGCTCTTTGTAACATTATGATTTATACTAGTTCACACCACAGAGTAATAATTTCAGAAGGCCCATGCTAAACCACTCTGCAGTATTGACATACATACTTACTCTCGGTAGCAGGCCAGAGTCTAGAATCACGTACTGAATTCGTGGTTTCAATTAATGTGATAACCTAATCACCATTCCGTTTACGATAGAGAAGAAGACATTAGCTATGGAGAGCTAAGCGAGAAAAATTTCTCTAAACCTAAAACTAAGTCTGCCAACCGTGGAAAAAACTACCTTGGATCAACTCTTCACTGTATACATTTTTACAGGTTGATAATATAGGTAACAAAAAAAAAATTACGTCCTTTTACAGAGTAATTCAATACATTTACAAACGTAGTAACAAATTCTTAACAGATTAGCTTAATAGTTATTTATGCAACTGACGTATAATAAGGGGTATTAAAACACGAATGTGGGTTTATCACACGAGGCGAAGCCGAGTGTGATAATAGTATCACATGAGTGTTTTAATACCTGACTATATACAGTTGCATACAAGACTTTATCTACATCCATGTTATCAATCCTCTATAAGTTTCTGAAACTGTTTTTTGCAATACTAATACTCGTATCGAACATGGCGGCCGGCGTCATAATATACGACGTGATTTCGAATAAGTTCTTTTTTTGAAATTACGGCGCTGTTGTAGTGAAACGCGCGTGCATTACAATGTTCTTTTTTTGAAAACGAGTTGCATTATGAAATTCAGTACAACATTAAAGCACCCGTTTGGATGCTATTATGGTTACCATGGTTACTATGACACTGGCTGTTTTAATGTTGGCAATAAGCTAACTGTTTCAGAAACTTTTATAGAGAATTTATAGCATGGGTGTAGATAAATATTTATATACAAACTAGTTTAATTTGATTTACACATGTTTTTTACCGAAAGGTGCATTGGTACTGACATAATATGATGGATGCAAAGCTATTTCGAATCACTGCTCTTACTAACAATTCTGTTATAACTAAGGTCGGTGGTGTTTATTTTAACAGGGTGTATAGTTGACCTTCTGTGTCACTTTAGTGTGCGGTCCTCACTAATGCGCCTCATTGACGGCGTCGGTTACAAATGAAGCGCGGCTTGCGTGTGACTTTACCTTATATACGAGTGGTTTATCAAAGGCGAATGGGAAAAGCAATATTGTAGCTATTCAGGAATGTTTTTAGGGTTCCGTAACTCAAAAGGAAAAAACGGAACCCTTATAGGATCACTCGTGTGTCTGTTTGTCTGTCGGGTAAAGTAAATAAATTAATTTTGAATATAATATACTTTTGGGTTAAGAAAATTAAAAAAATAGTTTTGCCAACTGTACCGTGTGATATATATAATAATAATCTATCTATATAAATAAAAAGAGAAGTCCTGACTGACTGACTGATTGACTGACTCATCAACGCCCAGTCCAAACCCTTGGACCTAGAAAGCTGAAATTTTGCACGGAGGTTCCGTTTATAATGTACCTTTATAATATACAAGGAATAAGGAAGAATTCCCAGTAGTACGTTCCCGTGGTATATTTTCCGACCCCACGCGGGCGAAGCCGCGCGGGAAGTGCTAGTAATATAATAATAATAATATCCTTGGACATTTTACATAACGCATTTCATATCAAATGAAAGGGCTTATTAAATAAAATAAATAAACATTTAATGCAGAATCACTTCCATATGAGGGTTAGGGCGTATATGGGGTTTACTATGAGGGTCTCAAATATATATTTTTTTTAATAATTTTAAAATAAATTGTTTTAAAGTTATTTAAGAAAATAGAGGAAAATTGACCCCTTGTCTCCGAAACTACTGAGCCTAAAATTTTGAAAAAAAAAATACAGAAAATAGTTCTTTTCCAGATTACAGGAAGTCTGTGGTCTTAAAATAACATGGTAAATCTCTCTATATTGAGAGTACAAAGTTACATTTACAGTTGGAATGTATGGGAGAACATGTTTTTCAACTACAATGTTAAGGTTGTTCTTGGAATAAATTCATCCCAACTACGGAACCCTTCTGTGCGTGCTTTCTGCACGAGAAATACGCTCAGATAGTCAGATGTCGGTTTCTAAGCTATATTATTTCCTTTTCAGACTGTGTACTGTTTTTATTGCAATAAAGTGCTAATTAAAATAACACGGAAAACCACTACGGCGTAGCACTGTAGCTACGCCGTAGCACAGCGCGTAGCGTAGCGGGAAATTTCATAAGTACAATGCGTGCCACGAAAGATGAGACTTGACACCAGTGTGACCGTTTTTGGTATTTTTAGTACTAAATTGGTATATTTGAGGCTCCGAAGAATTACGATAGCATATTTTTAGTAGACTAAATATCGGTATAATATTGGTACAATTTCAACTGTCATGGTATTTTTTTGATATATTCACCTGGCAGCCCTGTAAAGGAATATACGTAGGTTTATACAATTAGAAACGGTCACACTGCTTGACACACCACTTAGTTTGACTTGCGCAGTAGATTATGATTCTCTGATTCTGATTATTCTGATTTATAGGTCTCTTTAGCGGTATGAGGTCTTTTTTTTTTTTTTTTTTTTTTTTTGAGGGTGGGAAATCATCAAATAACTTCTCCCGCTCTGGGTGGAGCGGAAGGGCGTGTCAGACTTTTACTGACTAAAACCCACCCGTGTTCCTTCAGTTGCTTATGCCAGGGCCGCGGTAACCCCTTCAGACAACCCGCGACCCCAGCGGCAGTCGGCCCTATTGGACCCCGTCACTTGCTAACATCTCTTTGAGGCGCGCGTGGAACACAACGCGCCGTCGACTCGGGCCTGGTCCTTACCGGACGGCGAGCTACCCGCTGCTCACCGTCCGCAGGCCCGCGCCTACGGTGGCCGGAAATCGCCCCGCGATTCCCGCCGCCCAGGGCGTCTCCTGCGGCGACTGAGGGCGTGAGGCTGCCTCTCCCTCACGCGTTCCGCCTCCTCCTTCGCGAGCATCACTGCTTCGCAGAAGGAGGTGACGGCCTCCCATGCACTCTCGCTCCGCACCATGGCCTGGACCAGGCTCGGACGCGAGAGATCGCCGCCGCCGATCGCCTCCGTGAGAACACGGCGGTGCTCTGCCCAAGCCGGGCAGACCTCCACTGTATGCTCCACCGTGTCCTCCGGGCGATCCACACAATGGTAACACCCGGGCGTTTCCTCCCGCCTTATGCGAAACAGGAACCTCCCGAAACAACCGTGTCCGGTGAGGACCTGCGTCAGGCGGAAGTTGAGGACGCCGTGGCGCCTCTCTAACCACTCCTCAAAGAGGGGACTTATCGCCGCAATTGTGGCGTGCCCAGCGCTGGGTTGCGACAGTCGCGCTCTCCATGCCGCCATGAGATCCCGCCGGAGCTCTGTCCGCTGTACCGTGATTTCTCGCGGCAGCGGAGTTACGCCCCGGCGCTTCGCCTCCTCGCGCCACTCCCACACATGCGCGAGGACCTTTGCCTCCAGATCCCACGGCGGCAATCCGGCAAGGAGGCTCGCCGCCTCCTGGGAGACCGTGCGGTATCCCCGGACTAGCCGGATGGCCATGACCCTCTGGGACGCGTTCAACCTGCCGGCTGGCCCCAGCCTTAGGGAACGCGCCCACACCGGTGCTCCGTAAAGGGCCATGGACCGCACGACCCCCGCGTAGAGCCTCCGGCAGGAGGCGTTTGGACCCCCCAGATTGGGCAGGAGCCGCCTCAAAGCAGCCCCAGCCCGCTCCAGTCTGGGAGCCAAAAGTCGGAAATGCTCCACGAAGTTCCACCGGCTGTCGAGGACGAGTCCCAGGTACTTCATCGTCGACCCGACTCCGATGTGAACCCCTCCTACCGTTATTTGGGAACCCGACGGTGGCGCATTCCGAGGACCATGAAAACACATGGCCTCGGACTTGTGCAGGGCCACCTCGAGTCCCAACTGCCGGATCCTCTCCACGACTATCGCAACCCCGCGTGTCGCTAAATCAGCCGCCGCCTGGTGCGACCTCCCCTGCGCCAGGACCAGCGTGTCGTCAGCGTAACATACCACGCTGACGCCGCTAGGGAGGTCGGCGCGCAGCACCCAGTCGTACCCGATGTCCCACAAATGCGGCCCCAGGACCGATCCCTGTGGGACACCGCACGACATCTCTCGCCGGTTCCACTCTCCTTGATGACCGGGGTAGATGACGGCCCTGTCCGTCAGATAGGCCTCGACCACTCGACAGAGGTAGGTCGGCATCGGGGCGGCGGAAAGAGCGCGGGAGGCGCGGTACTGCGCTCGTCAAGTCTCATCTTTCGTGGCACGCATTGTGCAGTCATACATACATAAAATCACGCCTTCTTCCCCCCATGGGGGTAGGCTGATCTTTACATACTCATTTAACAAACAAGCAAACAAGCTTTATGCAAGTGTGGCGGCATCTACATCGCCACATGCGAACAACGCATCACAATGACATGACGTCACGAAATCCTGCATCGCGCAATTAGAGTTTACCACGCGACTAGCATATACAACGTGTAACGTTGAATGCGCAAAAACCTCTTAAGGGGTCATTGTACTCATTATTATGAACAACTTTTAGTATGGGACCAAACCTGAAATCGCGATTTCAGGTTTTTGATGAATTATGCGAACAGAAATGTACTGAACAGCTGATTTTTTTTCCATATTTCAGTTTTGGTCCCATAGTAAAAGTTGTTCATAATTATGAGTACAATGACCCCTTAAGAGGTTTTACGCATTTAACGTTACACGTTGTATACAACGTCCCGACATCAACCGTCGGGCAGTAGCCCACCAGACACGACACCCGTCTGGTCGGAGGATCTCCCTTTTCTATGGAGGATGAGTGAACTTTACACCCTGTTCCTCATGCCTCTATACAAGCATTGGACGGAGAACCAAGGTAACCGACATAGCCTGATGAATAGGGATGATGACTAAAAATTTATTTTTTGTCCGTCATAGAGATTATTAAAAAATATTGGACACGTATTTTTTCTTTTTTTACGTAATCAAAAAATTACGGCGATACATTGAGTTAAAATATGGCATGACGTCACGCGTAGCTAGATTTTATACGTACAAGTGACGTAGCGAGCCCCCACTCCCCAACTTTAATGCGTGATAGATAAGTATTTTTTTATTAATATGATAAAGCAAAAAATACGTGTCTTATATTTTTTTATTATCTGACTGACGGACTAAATAGAATTTCTTTTTTTTTACCCAGGCATCATCCCTATTGCCAAACTTAAGTGGCAGTGGGCTCGCAGAACAGATGGCCGATGGGGCCGAGAGGTTCTGGAGTGGCGACCGCGTACTGGAAGACGTAAAGTTGGGAGGCCTCCCTACAAGGTGGACCGATGACCTTGTAAGGCCGCAGGAATCCGCTGGATGCTGGAAGCACACAACCGGTCGAAGACTCGAAGTGGTGGTGCTTGGGGGAGCCAGATGTCCAACAGTGGACGTCTTTCTCCTGAAATTATGATGATGATGGTGTACTGAGTAGTCAAATTCTTTTACATTACTCTTTTATGTATGCCATAAGCTTATAAAGTCGATCCATCAGGTTAAGCTACGCTTGCCGGGGTTGTTCTGTGGATGGGTGACCATCTTTACATACCGAGACTCCTTCGTGCCTCGGAAAGCACGTTAAGCCGTTGGTCCCGGCTGTCATTAGTAGATCTTTGACAGTCGTTACGGGTCGTCAGAAGGCCGAAAGTCTGGCAACCAGTCTTACCATAAGGTATCGTATTACCCAGTACTGGGTTGTGGAGGTCAGATAGGCAGTCGCTCCATGTAAAATACTGGTATTCAGCTGCATCCGATTAGACTGGAAACTGACCCCAACATATTTGGGAAAAGGCTAGGCAGATTGATAAGCTTATAAAGTTATTACGCAAACAATTAAAATGAATATTGGCAGCGTTGTGGGAATAAACTTCCCTATTTGAATCGGATTTTGTTCACAATTTTTGAATAAATTTCAATATTAATTTTTGTTTTTTTTTTGCTTTTTGTTTTTTTTTGGATTTTTTGTTTGTTTTTTCGGCGCGGAACCCTAATTCTTTTTCTAAAATAAAAGTAGCGTAAGTTACTCCTTATAACTTCAGCTATCTCTACTAGTCCCGTCAAAATCGGTCCTGCCGTTTCTGAGATTAAGGCTGCTCCTTCCTAAATACGGCGAAACTAAGTAACTTTGTAATCATCTTCTACAGTAACTATAGCATCTTTCTGATAGGAAAAAATACACAGTAATATACAATACATAAGAAGTGATTTCATGTGTCCTGAAATCTATTTTAGTTTGTAGAACTAAGGAAAAAAAAACCTAAATCCAGGTCTATTTCGGTCTATTTTTCCGAGTTGTTACCATATTACGCCTACAGTTTTCATTAAAAGTGTTCATAAATTTATACAGTTCTTTACAAACTAATAAGGAATGATTTCTTGTCATTACTTTTTTAGTTTAATGAACAGATTTTTTGTAAATCGATAATTACTTCATATTTTGCAAGCGTTGTGTCATCGCGCTTCTCTTTCTTTTATATGCAGTCCGAAAGTGACCTCGCTTTTTGCGACGGACAAGCCTTAACCGGAACAAACAAACAGACAGACAGACACGACATTTTTAAACTGTATATACTTTTAACGAGTGTAGCAGACCTTTTTACTATTTATAGAGAACGATTGGAAATCTCATCACAGAACATCCGGAGAGTTCATAATAAACTGATTACTCTTATTTCCGCTCGGGACAAGTCTTCCGATACCGAAGGCACTTTTACTATACTACAATATACGAGTACATTATGTGAAGATAATATCATTATACTTGGGTCACACTGAAAGCTTTTAGAAAATAAAAAACCGATCAAGAGCGAGTCGGACTCGAGCACCGAGGGTTCCGTTCCGATTTCTGAAAAAGTGTGCTATTTAGAGACATCGTTTTATTTTTCCCGTAATCTTTACATAAACTTCTATCACATAGAATAATTTCAGATTTTTCTCTGTGCAAACTTCGGAGATAAGGGGTGAGGAACGGTATTTTTTTTTACATTTTTCCTCAAAAGTCGAAAACTGTGCGGCGTAAAAAAAAGAAAAAAACGTTTGAGAATGTGCAAACAGCGCTCTGTCATAACTATGATAGCCCACATGCCCTAGTAGCCCCACTTTGAATTTTTAAGACCCCCTTTCAGTCCCTGTTGCAAAAAAAATTGATATATTTTTATTTCTTTCTTATTTGCAAAATAGTTGGGTAAACGTCATCTAAAACTGTTCCAAATTTCAAGTTGATAGCATTAGTAATTCTTTAGATATCCCGCTGTGAAAGACAGACAGACAGACCTACAGACAGACAGACAGACTGAGTCACACCATAAGGGTTCCTTTTTTACCATTTTGGTACGGAACCCTAAAAACAGAATAATGTAGAAGCCTGTTAATATTTTATTGCTTTTCGAAGTAGTCTCCGTTCCTTTCTAAGCACCGTCGCATGCGATGGAACCATTGACTGAAGCAGTGAGCATACTCTTCTTTAGGGATTTCTTCCACACCTTTAACGCGGCCACGGCATCTTCAGGGTTCATAAAAATAAATAAAATTCACAAGGTGCCTGGTCATGACTGTAAGGAGGATAACTCACTAACTCCACACTTTCGATAGACAAATATTCGATAGTCCGCCTGGCGGAGTGAGCTGGAGCGTTGTCGTGGTGGAGGAGGATCCTGCTTCTTGGGCACTGCTGTCTAACATTTTCCAAGACAACCGGTAAACTTCTTCTTCTTCGCTTCGTCATGCTAATCGAAGTCTATCGTAACACTGTTGTTGAGTAAGACCGCAACGAAAGTCGTAATAAATCATTGAACGAAAATCGTTCTCTACTCAAATCTATTTCGACACACGACATATTGTACTTTTTAAATTGCCGCCAATTTGTAAAAACAAATGACATCTACAGATTAACAAAGAGTTTAGCTCCATTTACACGGCGCCAGTTTATTGCCTGTGGCATTCCATAAAATTGAAAGGCACCGTCTAAACAACACGTACAATATTGTTGCACGATACGGGCAACTTTGAAAACTGGTATAAGCATGTACAAGAAAATCGCACAGTACATACAATAATTGCTCGTACAATAAAATCGCATTCAATTCTGGCATGATCTGACATTTGTGCTGTCATTGAAATATTAGTGCGGTAAGTGAGGGTGTGGTAATCGTTGTTGCTATTTTGAGGCAAGAAATCAAATCAAGAACAACTTGAAAAATATCTTGAGAAGCGTTTAATAAAATTTAATGAAATATCATGTCTAGGCAAAACTTGCATGCAATAATCGCCTGTCAATTTTATTGCCTGGTGTAAGTCGCATGCGATTTTATTGAATGGCAAAACTTGCATTCAATTATTGTACATGCCATTTTATGGAATTGCACGCGTGTAAACACTTCATGCAGTTCTTGAATGTCAAAAAACTTGAACGTGCTTTATGGCATGCAATTATTGCTCTTGAACGTTCCAGAAACTTGCCCCGTGTAAATGGCGCTTTAGTAGCCTAATTCGAAATATAAATAATTTTTTCATCGGCTGCTTTTCCAACTGGCCTATTCTAAAAACCTTCAGTGTGAGTTGTGACTCCCGTAATTTGTTTTGGTTATTTTTAGATACAACCTTTTTAAGTATTCTTTGAATTCAGAATTTTCGTTTCATCAGCACTAAATACTCTCTACAAAATACCATAATATTTGGCTTTAAAAAACATCACTTAAGCCATCATCTGCCTAGCCTTTTTCAACTATGTTGGGGTCGGCTTCCAGTCTGACCGAATGCAGCTAAATACCAGTATTTTACATGGAGCGTCTGCCTATCTGATTTCCACAACATAGTTACTGGGTAATACGATACCCCTTGGTAAGACTGGTTGTCAAGAGTTTCCAGCTTCTGACGACCCGTAACAAAATGTGACAGTTTTTTTGGGGTCAATGACCGCTAATTGTGTTATCATCTGCCTGCCTTTTCCCAACTATGTAGTGGTCAGCTTCCAGTCTAACCGGATGCAGCTGAATACCAGTATTTTATGTGGAGCGACTGCCTAACTGATCTTCACAACCCAGTTACTAGGTAATACGACACCCCTTGGTAAGACTGGTTGTCAGACTTTAGATAGATAGATAGATAGATAGAATACTCTTTATTATGCACACCATAAAAATTACAGATATAAATGTTGAAATTTTACATAGGGTGACACAATGGGCGGTCTTATCGCTAAAAGCGATCTTTTACAGACAACCTTTGGATGGATTATGGGGAGAAAGGAGAGAATACTGTAGGTAGTCTGTGGTGTACCATATATACATACATAAATACAGAAATTATATAAATATATACTTATATATACTACTTGAAAAAGAGCAAGGAACTATACGTAATGACGATATTTATAGAGAGAGGAAATGTTTTTTCACCAAAATTTTAAAAGTTGACAAAGATTGTGCACGCCTTATCGACACGGGCAAGTCATTCCACAATCGTACTGCTTGAACAGTGAATGATCTGTCATAAAAACTGGTGGAATGTAGCGGCATCTCTAGCCTCAAGTTTTCCGATGACCTCAGATATCTATTATGTGTGTCATGAAGGAACTTGAAACGCTCTTTAAGATAAGAAGGGGTTTTAGGATTGAACAGAATACTGTAGAGCTGAAACAAGATATGAGAATTCCGGCGAAGACGTATGGGAAGCCACTTGAGCTTTGTACGAAATTCAGAAATGTGATCATATTTGCGCAGGCCAAATATAAATCTTATGCAAAAGTTTTGAAGTCGCTCAAGTTTATCTAGTTGTGCCTCAGTGAGATCGAGATAACTGACATCAGCGTAGTCAAGAATGGGAAGTAAAAGGGATTGCGCAAGCGCAGTTTTAGTGGCAGTTGGAAGAAAGTTCCGCAATCGTCTCAGGGACTTACCAGATGCAAAAATTTTGCGACTTACGTCCTGTAGCTGGGGACCCCAAGAAAGATGTTTGTCGATCCAAACTCCAAGGTTCTTAACCTTCTCGCTTACCGGAATAACAGTTCCGTTAAATTTAACTTGGGGAAGCTGCGCCCAGTTTATTTTGGGGGTCATCCTTGAGCTGCCAACAACAATGACCTGAGTCTTCAATGGATTAACCTGCAATCCATGTGCCTCACTCCACTCGCAAATTGAAAGCAAATCCTTGTTTATGGTATTAATTGCATCAGCCAAATCCGAAAGAGCAGCGTGTTTATATATTTGTAAATCATCTGCATAAAGGTGGTAGGAAGAAAGAAGTTTTTTGGAAATAGAGTTTATAAATATTGCGAAAAGTAAAGGAGATAAAACGCCACCCTGAGGTACACCGGCAGAAGTATAACACCAAGAAGAGCAAGACTCTTCTATGCATATACGTTGCCGGCGGCCATACAGGTAACTACGAAACCAGTCAATCGGGCTTCTGACGACCCGTAACGACTGTCAAAGATCCACGAATTACAGCCGGGAACTACAGCTTATCGTGAGGGGTCTTGTAAAGATTTAACCATCCACGGACCAACTGCGGCTAGAATAGCTTAACCTGGTCGACCGACCAAGACCCTCTAACAAAACAAAATAACACATAAGTAAGCAGCTATAATGCTGTGATTGGTGTCAGAGATGTTCAATGTCCTTGTAATGTAATATTAATAAAAATAATAGGAACAATAGAACTTAAACACGATTATTAGGGTTCCGTACCAAAATGGTAAAAAAGGAACCCTTATGGTGAGACTCAGTCTGTCTGTCTGTCTGTCTGTCACAGCTGGATATCTCAAGAACTACTAATGCTATCAACTTGAAATTTGGAACAGTTTTAGATGACGTTTACTTAACTATTTTGCAAATAAGAAAGATATAAAAATATTTTAACTAATTATTTATTTATATAATCATAACCTATAAACAACAAAATTATATCCTAACTAAACTATTAAAAAACTAAAATATGGCGTCGAAAAATTCCTCCGCATCGCTGTCGACTGGTAGAGTACCCAAGAGACTGGCGGCATTGACACGTTGTATGGCAATGCTAAGCCTCTGGCCAAAGTAAAAGCCAGCCCTCGGGTCACGGGAAGTGTCAACCAGCCGTTTGGAGATTTCGTTGAATAAAACAAGAGCACTTGGACCTCACGGCCCAAGGGTTTCAACCCCAAACGGCTCGAAAATATAATTACCGATAAGGTTATTATATTTCCGCCGCTTGAGGTTTTCCGCAGCCGCAGCAGCAGTGCCAGCACAGCACGCCGAGCCAGGAAGATGGGATGGCGCAAGAGTATCGACACACGTTGCGTCCACGTATTATTATTATTTTTAAAGTGTCTTTGACGTATCTCGGGACCCTGGGGTCCCGGACTTTTGGAAGGCGTACGAGGGGCCGAAGCCAACTCGCAGAGGCCCCTTAGACAATTTTAAATTATGAGGAGGCACCAACCGACGATTATCCCTGTATACACAATGCAAGTGCACCCAAGGACAACCCCCGGTTGGTGCAGGACTATTGCAGAACATGGAAACAAAACATATTGGGCTATGGGTTTGGGTGGCTGTGGACTGGTTACCTAGAACTATGAAAGGACTATGGCCCCTGCCTGATCAATGTTTTATTATTATACACGGAAAAAAATGGCAGGGGGTGACTTGCACACTCAATAATGGGCCCCCGAAAACGGTCGCTAGCACATAGTGTCGTAGCGGCAAGGGAGCAACATGTCCTGAGGTGCTTGTGAGGAGTGGAGAGGTATTCCACGGGTCTCAGAACAATCCCAGAGCCCGGAAGATGGTCGAGATCCCTACAAACACTTACTGGAATACTTCCTTCCTCCGAGCACGTTTGCTCTTGCGAATCTCCACTCAAGCCAGCCAATAAAGGCAAGAATCAGGTGGGAGCTCTGTTCCCGTCATTGTTCACTCCAGCCGGCCAATAAAGGCAAGCGAGAGGTGAGGAACAAGACTTCTCCCGGGAGATAGGGTCCGTGGGGTCGCTACTGCCCAACAGCTCGCCACATGCTGCCCTGCGGATTTCTGTATCTCTCTTGGTCTGGCTCCTCATCCTAGACCTATTCCGGCAAAGTGAACTCTACCGGCACAGACCTAAAATTCGGAGCGCGCAAGCCCCACCACGACGTCAACGTAGAGATTATTATCGCACTAAAAATATTTATATTTTTTTTGCAACAGGGACTGAAAAGGGGTCTTAAAAATTAAAAGTGGTGCTACTAGGGCATGTGGGGTATCATATGAAAGAGCGCTGTTTGCGCATTCTCAAACATTTTTAATTTTTTTTTAGGCGGCATAGTTTTCGACTTTCGATGAAAAATGTAAAAAAAAATACTGTCCCCCCCCCTTATCTCCGAAGATTGCAAAGAGAAACATCTGAAATTATTCTGTGTGATAGAAGTTTATGTAAAGATTACAGGAAAAATAAAACGATGTCTCTAAATAGCACACTTTTTCAGAAATCGGAACGGAACCCTCGGTGCGCGAGTCCGACTCGCTCTTGACCGGTTTTATATTATAAGACGTCCCTCTGCGTTTCCAATAACCCTTCAGTTCAGTCTCAAAAGTCTATTCACACAAACGACCTAAAAAAAAGTCCCAATCTGACATAAAAGTCTGCAATATCTGTGTCACAGAGCCACAGTGGGCACACAAAGGCAGAATGAATGCTTGCCTTGATCACGAATCACGATAGAGAAAAAAAAAGCTAGCTGTCAAACAAAGCGCGCGAACGGCCATGATTGAAAAATGGCGGATGTGGGACAGCCGGACGGTTGTAATGTACCCTTTTTATTTGTGCTGAGTGATGGAGATTGGAATACAGAATACAGGTGGAGGTTGTGAAACTAAAAGAGGTCACTGGGATAAATTGGTAGTCAAAATAAAAGTTTGCTCAGTTATTTTCTAAAAAACGTCAGAATAGTTTCGTTTACACCCGATTCGGTTATTTTACCATCAGTTTTAGATTAAAATTAACACTCTCACGTCCGTTACGTAATTTAAAAAAAAACCGGTTAAGAGCGAGTCGGACTCGCACACCGAGGGTTCCGTTCCGATTTCTGAAAAAGTGTGCTATTTAGAGACATCGTTTTATTTTTCCTGTAATCTTTACATAAACTTCTATCACATAGAATAATTTCAGATTTTTATCTCTGCAAACTTCGGAGAAAAGGGGGGGGGGAACGGTATTTTTTTTACATTTTTCATCAAAAGTCGAAAACCATGCGGCCTAAAAAAAAGAAAAAATATGTTTGAGAATGTACAAACAGCGCTCTTTCATATGATACCCCACATGCCCTAGTAGCCCCACTTTTAATTTTTAAGACCCCCTTTCAGTCCATGTTGCAAAAAAAATATAAATATTTTTATTTCTTTCTTATTTGCAAAATAGTTGGGTAAACATCATCTAAAACTGTTCCAAATTTCAAGTTGATAGCATTAGTGGTTCTTGAGATATCCAGCTGTGACAGACAGACAGACAGACAGACAGACAGACTGAGTGTCACCATAAGGGTTCCTTTTTTACCATTTTGGTACGGAACCCTAAAAACGACAGAATAGTTTCGTTTACACCCGATTCGGTTATTTTACCATCAGTTTTAGATTAAAATTAACACTATCACGCCCGTTACGTAATTAAAAAATACTGTTTATCACTGGTAGTTTTTGCCTGGCTTGTTGAAGAAATCAGTGCAAGTTTCTGAGGATGAGGGTTTTCCCTTTAATTATGGAAATGATTCAGACTTAGCAGGCATTAAGATGAATCACACGAACAAAGCAACACTGAAAACTTTCAATGTTGCCACCTACTTTACAAATACAAATTCAAGCATTCACTCAACGTACAGTGATCAATTTAAACTTGTGCTGTCACTCTACCGTTAGAATTTGAACTACCAGGAGCGCATACAACGTATGAAGATGTTACTAAGTCAGGTTAAGAGAAGTTCCTCACTTCCTCACATGTTTGATTACGCGCGAAGCGGGTGAATGTATTTGTCTATTTGTACTAGGAGTGCATACATAATAAGTTCGTCATAAAGTCTGATTGAATTGAACTGTAGAGCTTGGAGAATTTGCTCCCGAAGTCTTTGAGTCATGGTTTGTGGAAGTTTGTACCGGGAACATTGATATATTAGAGGAAGATATGTTACGCGCTAACATCGCAATACTAAACCTGGACTCGGCGCACGACTACATAGACACCGAAACTCGCACATCTGTGATCCCTTTCGCAAACCTACTGTTACCGATAGATAAGGACATATATAGGAGCCGGTGCTGTCGTACAAGAGCAATTACGTTAGCCGCCGAATGTTTACGATTATGACATTGCATGTCTATCTCGTTTTCACAAACATGGCGAAGCAAACATCAAATATTATTACTTATAATTTTCAACAAATTAACATTTTTGGCTGTACCTACTTACGAGTGAAAAGTAGTCCGGTGGAATTTGTTTTTGGTTCTTGAACTATTTGTGCACATTTTCAAAACACATGAAGGTATTGTTGCTGCTTATTTAGACGATTACGGTAATTTTACTTAACGTGCTACACAAACGCCAGTTTGATTGTGACTAAGGTCAATATTGTGTGCGTTAACACAATTTATGCTGTCCACGTCGAGGAGTGCGAACCTTATCTTCCTAATTTATACATTAATGACTGGGAAGGCCGATTTAATGATAGTCTGACATGTAACAGCGATAATATTCCTTTATTTATTTATTAAAACTTTATGCACAAGTAAAAAAATACTGTACAAAGGCGGACTTAATGCCTGAGGCATTTTCTATACCAGTCAACCTTAGGGTGATGCAGAGACAAAACATGGTAGGTGCAACATAAGGGATAGATAACTCGAAAAAGAATAAATAGCACTCCCTGAAAGTGTAAGCAGCGATATAGAAAATATCCATATTTCGCTAATTATTTTTAAGTGTTTATACTAAGGTTTCGAGTTTTCGACCACTAGTCTCATACAGTCGTCGCACGGACCCGCTAGCAAATATTTCTTCCGCTGTTAAAGTTGCGTTTTGTAAAACTTAATAATAAAAAATAAAAAATAATAAAATAAATTGTAGGTATATATGTATAGTGGTGGTGGTTAGTACTTCGTGTAGTAAAATATATTATAATTACAAGTGTATGTTTGTGTGTAAATAGAGTATAAGGTATAATGGGGTTGACGTATCCGTGTGGATAAAAACCATAATTATTTTAAAATAAAAAATGCACAGTTGCACACACGCTCACTGATTTACCAATATTATCGTCGTCAAGCCGTGAAGCAGTACCGATTCATCGATCAGGTTAAGCTACGCTTGCCGCGGTTGGTCCGTGGATGATCTTTACATACCAAGACCCCTCCGTGCCATGGAAAACACGTTAATCCGTTGGTCCCGGCTGTAATTCATGAAACTTTGACAAGCCCGAAAGTCTGACAACCAGTCTTACCAAGGGCTATCGTATTACTCAGTAACTGAGTTATGGACGTCAGATAGACAGTCGCTCCATGTAAAATACTGGTATTCTGGCTAGACTGGAATATGACCCCAACATAGTTGGGAAAAGGTAAGGCAGTAGCGAATTTAAAGTTGAAAACAACAATAAATTTTTTTGAATGATATTATAATGTTGCTAAAAAATTATCAAAAAATGCAGTATACATACTCGTATCAAAGTATCGATATATGTGTTTTCTAGAATATTATGTAAGTAGGCTCATTTAAAAGCATTAGGCTCTCAAAAACGACTATACTCGCCTTAACTGGGCTTAAAAATTCAGACTTCAGGCTACTTCTAACAAATTCCGGGCGCATAAACCCAATAACACTTTACCCGAGTTTGGAATGAAACCCAGGAATAGTCTAAGTGTACTTAAGGCCATACCCCGACCAAACGACCTTGAGCGTTCGGTCCTTCTCTGTCCCGCTGCTCAGCCTCGCTCTGTCCCGCTCCCTGCGCACGCCTCTTCATCAAAAAATTTCTGGAATTATTTAAATAAAAAAAGAATAGCGAACTTTAAAAAAAAAATAAAACGTGGATAATTTAGATTTTTAAATTATCTATCCATTAGTGTAATCCTCAAATGATTAGAACGTCACCTTTAGGAAAAGATGCATAGAATCAATAATTTTAGACACTTTTTTACAAGGAGATTTTCACATAAAAACAAAAGTGAACGTGCAATGTGCTGATAGAATATCGAACATTAATAATGTGCTTTTAGATGTAATTTATTACTCTTAATTAATGAGTTAATAGCCTCTGAATAACGCCCTATCGCAAGGTTTTGGTGGAGGGATCGCCTTAAAAGATATTTTTTCACCTACCTATTCAACAAACTATACCAAACAAAACTTCTTCCTAATAGAATGATCCTCATTGTTTCCACTTCCTATAGTTCCCTGCTCCCCTGGTACTTCGCACCTCATGATCGTCTGCAGACCGTCTCGCCCCGTGTTACATGTCCCGGTAACTTCATTACGTCCCTCGCAGTCCGCCGGGACGCTACGTCGGCGTCGGTAGGTCCTCAACATTTGCAAGTACTTATTTATAGGGCTGCACTGTTGGGTAACTTTCTGTTCATGTTTTAGTTGGCGATTTGTGGATGTGAGTAAATTACATACCCATTCTGGACTTCACGCGTGATGTTATATTATGATGGACATCTTTTTAGGGTTCCGTACCTCAACAGAAACACTTATAGGATCACTTCGTTGTCCGTCTGTCTGTCTGTCAAGACTCTTTTTCTCAGGAACGCGTGGAGGTATCAAGTTGAAATGAATGAGTTCTTAAAAAATCACGCTTCTAAGTCAACGCAATAAAAAACTGCGGCCATTTATGCGATATATTTTTATACTTGCAAGTAAATCAAAACTTATAGAGTACTTACTTCCCGTTGAGAACGGTATGGAACTCACATAACGTGCAATAAATTCAATCACATACTTGTTATCGCCTTTAAAGAAAATCCTGACTGACTGATTCATCAACGCCAAACCCAAACTATTGGACCTAGAAAGCTGAAATTTTGCACAGAGGTTCGTTTTATAATGTAGACAAGGAACAAGGAAGGATTTTGGTTCCCCTGGGATATTTTCCAACATCCACGCGGGTGAAGCCGCGCGAGAATTGCTGGCAATAATAAATCGTCCACTGGGCCGTCCATATTATATTTATGTTCATTCTAAATTGGTCGAATTAAAAATAAAGTGTTCTGTGTTTCGTCACAGGGATTATACATCTTAGGCTACCGACATACGGACTACTTGTGAGGGTATTGGTGGCCTAATTAGCATAATCAGCATATAATGTTCCCACTGCAGGGACACAGGTATCCTCTCTTCGAGAGGGAGTGGGCTGTAGTCTATCACGCAGGCCCAGTGCGGTTGGTAGATGTCACATGTCTTCGAATTTTTGGTTCTAGGATATGGCGGTTTCCTTACGATGTTTTTCTTCACCATTTTGAGAATTTTTGCCTGCCGGGCAATTTTTGGTTCTAGGATATGGCGGTTTCCTTACGATGTTTTTCTTCACCATTTTGAGAATTTTTGCCTGCCGGGCTTCGAATCTACGACCTACAACTCGTAAGTTCCACGGACTCCACGTTCTGTAGTCGCGTACGAAAAAAAAACTGTGGCAGCCCTTACCTTAACAAAATCACTATCGAGTAATGTTAGGGCCCGCTACCTGATTCACCGTGATTGAGACACCTTCGGTGACGGACGAGCCCGATCTTACCCGATACTACCCGAGCACATCTCACGTACGGAACCCAACGGTAACGAATACGGGGCACGAACCCAACTTGATAGGTGAACATATTTCACGCTAACCCTATGTAGATTGACGACCCCTGCCACGTTTCAATTTAGGTTAACTTTCAGTTTCGTTTGGCAGAAAAAAATGTATTGGTTTGGCGGAAAGAACGGAAAAACTAGCTTCTAGCACTGGCCTTTAGCACTAGTCAGTCTAGTCTAGTCTAGTCTTTAATAAATAATAATAAAAAAATATTTTCAGGCTAAAATGGCCCATAGACACATCGAACATTGACCCATTAGTAGATAGGTCAGAAAAAATAGATAGAACTTATTACCGGTTTTTTTTAATTCAGATCTCATCTACAGGGTGTAAGAGACAGCCCTCCGCAAACTGATAGGGTGAATTCAGTATGTCTTACTAAGATGACTAATACATGAAATTTTTTCAGGAACGTTAAGGGAATCTGATTTGTTTGTGTTTTTGTGCACACATCGGAACGTCTACTACTGGTTGGGAGGTAGGTAATAGGTATGCGGTGAGTTCGATGAACTCTGTAGCTAGACAGAAAGTGAACAGCTGATTACACGCGTCGTTGGTTAGAGTATTTCAACATCCATTGCTGGTTTTTTTTTTGCGCTCGTGGAGCTCGTGGCTAAGTAATAACAGCCGCACGGGTCGATCCGTCAGGTTAAGCTACGCTTGCCGGGGTTGGTCAGTGGATGGGTGACCATCTTTACATATCGAGATTCCTCCGTGCCTCGGAAAGCACGTTAAGCCGTTGGTCCCGGCTGTTATTCGTGGATCTTTGACGGTCGTTACGGGTCGTCAGAAGCCCGAAAGTCTGACAACCAGTCTTACCAAGGGGTATCGTATTACCCAGTTACTGGGTTGTGGAGGTCAGACAGGCAGTCGCTCCATGTAAAATACTGGTATTCAGCTGCATCCGGTTAGACTGGAAGCCGACCCCAACATAGTTGGGAAAAGGCTAGGCAGATTGATTGATTGCTGGTTTTTTTTTTGCTGTTTTTTTTTGCAGTTTTTTTTACATAAATGGAATGCTTCGAACACACAATGCAATTTTAAATTGAAATAATGGAAATGTAACTGAAAAAATATTGAAAATATAAAAAATTTCCTGAGAAAATTTCCGGTAGAATATGATTCAAAATGAGGAGCTGAATGCACCCTGTTAGTTTGCGGAGGGCTGTCCCTTACACCCTGTACAGTTAATCATAGACGTTCAACATACAAGCATATCATTATTAATAAATCAGTTTTATTTTTATACATCAACAAGTATGATAAGCCCTCATAGCAAGATCTTCTTTTGCGATTTCCCAAAAATCGTCTTTTTGAGTTAAGTCAGTATTCCACTAAGCATGCGATATACGACACAAACTAACATAATATATCTAAACTAACATTATACAGCTGAAGAGTTGGTTTGTTTGTTTGGTTGAAAGCGCTAATCTCAGGAACTATTGGTTCGAATTGAAAAATTATTTTAGTTTTGGATAGCTCACTTATCGAGGAAGGCTATAAGCTATATAACATAACGCTACGACTAATAGGAGCGGAGCACGAATGAAACATTTTGCGAAAACGGAGAAAATATTCCTTTTGAGAGCTTTTCCTGCGTAAACGGTTAATGTTACGGAACAATCATGTATGACAGAATTGTTCCCCGTAAAGAATAAAACTTTACCACCTAGCACCTACCTACCCCCTTACTCCCCCCCCTCCCCTATCCTTACTTTTAACACTGACCTACAATACGGGCATTCAGAACTGGCGTCCTAAAGCGGACTCCAGTAGTGCGATTCTGTAACCATCTCACCGTGAAAACTTAGGTGAAATGAGCGTGGAGTGAGCTGTCAATAGTGTCAATTCCTAGCAACAACAAACTCACTTCACCTAAGTTTTCACGGTGAGATTTTTACAGAATCGACCGGCTGGCCTCTAACACTAGCCTATAACCTAGCGGTTGACTTGCCTACATTAATTTGCTCATAACAATATGTCATTCGTCCATTTTCCGCTTGGCCTGTAAGGTCGGAAGCTCCTCGACGCCGGATATTGGCGCGACCGACATTAGGACGTGTGCCTTATGTCGGCTGTGACGTCATAAACGTGTCAGTTTGTTGTTAAAGTAAATACAATTCTTTTCACACCCTTTTGATTTTTTTTCTCAAGTTGCGTAAAACCATGCAGATTTTTTTTTATTAAGGCGCAGATTTCCTGAAAACGATCAAAAAGGTGGTTTTTTTATAGCTGTGTATCTCATAAACCGTAAATAATTTTGACATGTAAAAAAAATCAGAGGGGCAATTCCCGTATTTTTAACAACGTTCGCAATATCATCTCAAGACTCAATCTGTCAAAAATTGTATAGCGTTTACCTACATTTTTGACATTTGATTGACGCTGGCATGAGATTGTGAATGTTTTTAAGTACGAGAATTGGCCATCTGATATTTTCAAGTCCTTTTCGCATACAGTGATGGAAGCCAAAACATAATTAAACATACTGCACCAAAAAAATCTTTAAACATACCTCCTAATAATCTTTAAAAGCTGTTTATCCCTTCATTAGCAATTATAATTATAATTAAAAATATACCATGAAATTTCAAATTCCAAACTCCATCCAGTGATGGATTACTTTTTATTAAATAGTTAATTTCTAATTTTATACGATTTTATTTGCACTTTTACGACATAATTCCGGTGCGCGTGAGAATCTTCTATCTCGTTCGTCAAACTAGACAGCCATAACGCCATTTCACTTACACACCGAGCTAAACCAAGCTTGGAACCAGGGCCTTAAAGAAAAGCAAATTAAATAGAAATAGGCTAGTTGGCCGTAAGAAAAATATCTTATAAATTTTATTATGTAGAATGGTTGGCTCGTGGCTAAGTAATAACAGCCGCACGGGTCGATCCGTCAGGTTAAGCTACGCTTGCCGGGGTTGGTCAATGGATGGGTGACCATCTTTACATATCGAGATTCCTCCGTGCCTCGGAAAGCACGTTAAGCCGTTGGTCCCGGCTGTTATTCGTGGATCTTTGACAGTACGGGTCGTCAGAAGCCAGAAAGTCTGACAACCAGTCTTACCAAGGGGTATCGTATTACCCAGTAACTGGGTTGTGGAGGTACAGGTAGGCAGTCGCTCCATGTAAAATACTAGTATTCAGCTGCATCCGGTTAGACTGGAAGCCGACCCCAACATAGTTGGTTGGGCTAGGCAGATTGAATTTTGGTTGTGAGCTAAAAGTATATTCAACTTAGTTTTCTAAATGATTTTAGATAAATTAAATTAAAATGTTGTTAGTTGCTGTTTTTTTTCGCGATTTCAGGGATTGGGAACATTTTAAATTCGAGAGAACTGAACGTCCTTCTCTATGGAATTTTTCAATGACATTAAACCTCTAGACGTTGCCATGATTACAGTGTGAAGTGTGGAAGTGAGACACATACAGGGTGTCCGGTAATTAATGGATAACGTTTTAAGGGGTCATTGTACTCATCATTATGAACAACTTTTTCTATGGGACTAAACCTGAAATCACGAAAAAAATATCAGCTTTCCCTACATTTTGACTAGTTATATTGCGAACATTAGAGAACAAAAGATTTTTTTTTTGCGAAATCAGGTTCAGTTCCATAGAAAAAGTTGTTCATAATGATGAGTACAATGACCCCTTAAAACGTTATCCATTAATTACCGGACACCCTGTATATAAGAAATTAGTAGGAAAATTGAGACAAAGCATCGTATCTTCTGTCTCTTACGGGGTGTCGTATTTTTGCTTGGCGAACTTATGAATGTTAGCCAAACAAAGTGCTTTCACTGTTACAAAATTTACCTTGCGTCGATTAATTTATCTTTTTTGTCGGTTTTCGCATTGTACAAATGTATTGACATGGGTTGCAGTCCAAAATATGGAAGATTTCTTACGTTAAACTTCAATTCTCATACATAACACACAACCTAGAAAAAGTATTATACAGTGTGAGTCTTCATAAAGTGCACACACTTAAGGATGTGGTGCAGACCATCAAACTGAACAACTTTTTCCCGGGGACCAACATCGTAATCGTAAAAAAAAAAACAGTCGTCCCATACACTTGGTCCAGTAGGCATTGAAATTTAGTAAGGGACGACTGTTTTGTTTTCACGATTACGATGTTGGTCCCCGGGAAAAAGTTGTTCAGTTTGATGGTCTGCACCACATCCTTAAGTTTGTGCACTTTATGAAGACTCACACTGTATTGCTGTCTCATGACCGGCCACGCGGTGGCTCGATCTAGATGTATTTATCTAAGGAATTTTTGTATAATCCGCTCAAGATTTACAACGTCTCTGTCAGGTCAGCTATAATATTCGTAGGAACAACCCCCCTTGCCACTGCTTGCTTGCTTGCTTAGGTTGGGGGGGGGGGGTATATTAATAAAATAAAAACAAATATACATGACTTTGACAGCGTCTGTATCCCGTAGCAACCGTACGACGAAAGCGGTTAATTCTTTCGAAAACTACCCTTGTTCAGCTGGATGCCTTAAATTACGTAACATGAAAAATAATCCTACACCTTGCTTAAGACAGTGTATTATTTAAAAAAAAAAACCGGCCAAGTGCGTGTCGGACCATGCACTATGAAGGGTTCCGTAGTGGAAAAGAATTTATCCCAAAAACAAACTTAACATTGGATATAAAAAAAAAAGTATGTCAAAAAATTACAAATTCACAATTTTCGGACTTTTTCCTTTACTTGTGCTGGGGGACCTTGCTTTTTGCCAAATTTCATTATTCTATGTCAACGGGAGGTACCCTATAGGTTTTGATTTACTTGCGACAGTTGTGAGTATCAAAATGTGTCACAAAATGGCCGTATTTTTATCACGCGTTCCTGAGAAAAACGATCATGACAGACAGACAGACAGACAGACAGACGGACAAACAAGTGATCCTATAAGGGTTCCGTTTTTTCCTTTTGAGGTACGGAACCCTAAAAAACAATATTTTATTAGTCTGGATATAATCTAGGACCAGAGTCCTTGTCAAGACGAATCAAACGAGCCCAAACTCGATAGGGTTGCGTCATTTTATTACTGAGTTCCCATGGCCACCTTCCGGCTCCATCATCAGATCAGCTCGATGGTACCAAAATATTGCATTGTCACCGATTTTACATACGTATGCCAAATTTCATCTCAATCGAACACCGGGAAGTGGGTCAAATTTAACTTGCAAATTTTGAACAGGAAAACTTACATTACGAACATTGCAAGTTAAATAAAAGTTTGTAATTAAATCCAGAAGAATCGATCTGCTTGCTTTTTATTTGGCCACGAGTTTTACAGAAGTACAGTCAACAACAAAAGTCGATAACACTTCAGTTTTTTAAATCTTAATTATTGAGCAGTAAGAAAAATATCTTATGAATTTTATTACGTAGAATGATTGTGAGCTAAAAGTATAAAAATTCAACTTAGTTTTGTAAATGATTTTAGATTAATTAATTTTTTTTTTTTTTTATTATTGTTCAAGAAAGTGTATCGCAGAGTTCCAAATTATTTGTTTAAAAAACCACAGAAGCCTTTGATGGCTTATATGTGGCTAGTGAGTTCGGAAATGTATGTTTATGTATCTAATTTATGAGATAACTTTAGACTGTAAGTAGGTATATAACTCTCACATTCGATTAATATTTTAAGTCTTAATTTATTATATAATACAAGAATAGCATAACTAAATGTGGTAAGTGTATCAAACTAATAATATCACAATTAAAGAGGTAGTAAGAATTGTATCAAATTAAAGTACATATTCATAGTTTGTAATTTGCAGAAAATGCTTTTTTAATAAACATTTAGCTTTTTTAGGGTTACAGAGGTAGTTACTTTGTATGTCCGCAGGTAGGTCGTTTACTATCTTTGTTAGTAAAATTAAAATGTTGTTTATTGCTGTTGCTGAACACTTCAGTTTTTTAAATCTTAATTATTGAGCAAGACATTTAATTAAAATCGGAACAGAAATAATATACCTAATTTAAAGATCTACTAGACTCTTAGGCATTTTAGGAAAAATGGAGATAATAAAAAATAAATAAAATAAAAATAAAGTAAAAGTAAAATTTAAATTAATTACAATTGAGGAAAATTTAATTCTAACTGTAATGTAGACCTGCCTGATCTAGGTTTATGAAAACCTGTGTTTCAGGCCATCAATTTACATCAAACATTTAAAAAGAAGACAACAGTAAAATTAGAAGCTAAATTAATAATCAAATCATTTTGTATTAATTTACATGATGTGTAAAAGTAGCAGTGGTAATCGACTTATGTTGCTGACCGTACTAACAGAACTCGTACATATGTAGGTAGGTACTATAACAAACACAATATACGACCATTTGTCCGTTCGTTCCCTATTGCCGTTCTGCTAGGCGCCGGATATTGGCGCGGCCATCTTTAGACCGCTGACGTCACTTGCGCTATTTCCTTTGCAGAACTATTTCGTCGCCTTAACAGTGAAAACCTCGGGAATGCATTTTTGCTCAAATTTAGTTTATTGCGTTTCTAGGAAGAAAACCTCGCAACGCACATCCTGATCTAACTAATGTGTTCATTCGACACTCGTAGCGCCATCTATGACAGTACCTAGTATTTGCATGCTTTAGGTCAACTTTTTTGTACAAATACCTCGAAAGTAGCATTTTATGCATTTCGGACAATCCTATAGAATCGAAGAGTTCTTGAGGGTTAAATTTCCACATTAATTAATAAAAAAACATAAAAGACGCCGTACAAAAATTTTACTGCGCGCAGTTTTTTCTTCCTCCTTCCCTTCCTCTTTTACACTTACGAGGTGTTCACTCTAAGGCGTCGATTTGCAGTTAGGAACGTTTGTAGACCGCGTCCTGGAGTGGAGACCGCGTATCGGTAAGCGTAGTGCGGGACGCCCCCCAGCTAGATGGACCGACGACCAGAAGAAAGTGGTTGGGACAGACTGGATGCGGAAGGCGGAGGACAGGGTGTTGTGGCGCAGCCTGGGAGAGGCCTATGTCCAGCGGTGGACTGAGATAGGCTGAGTTGATTGATTGATTGAACTTTTGTAGAACTGAAGACTTGTTAGTAGTGTTACGTGTTGTTCGCAAGTTCTAAGAATTGCTATACAAAATAAATCTCAATCTGCCTAGCCTTGTCCCAACTATGTTGGGGTCGGCTTCCAGTCTAACCGGATGCAGCTGAATACCAGTATTTTACATGGAGCGACTGCCTATCTGACCTCCATAACCCAATAACTGGGTAATACGATTCCTCTGGTAAGACTGGTTGTCAGACTTTCGCGCTTCTGACGACCCGTAACGACTGTCAAAGATCCATGAATGACAGCCGGGACAGACGTGCTTTCCGAGGCACGGAGGAGTCTCGGTATGCAAAGATGGTCACCCATCCACGGACCAACCCCGGCAAGCCACTAGATTCTCCCATAACTGTCGAAGTATGGGTTTTATTTTATCATTTCTGCCCAACTCTTCAGACAATATTAGCTGTTATAATTTTAAAATTTATCATAAAATAAATAAAATATATTCTTGGACATTTCACACAACCCAATCTAGTCCAAAGCTAAGCAACCTAATGCTTGTGATGAGGTAACGAGATGGCTGATAAACTACTTTATACATTTTTTTTTGTAAATACATACATATTATAGATAGAAAAAAACCCAGACTCGGAACAAATACTTGTAGGTCGTACAAATATTTGTTCCGTGCGGGAATCGAACCCGCGACATGCTGCGCAGCAGTCAATCGCTCAACCACTGCGCCAACCGTGTCGTCATTATGTCGCCTCATTCTAATATCATTCGTTCACGATCAATCAGAAAGCACTCAATACTTCAGTCCATTCAGTCGTCAGATGACATCAGCTAGTGACGTGCCTGTCAACCGACTGTCGACACGTTGTCGATTGTGACGACAACTTGTCAAACGCGGCGACGACTTCGCACTACTCACTGAGACGGCCGTTTGATTGATGACTGACATTTGACAGCTAGTGGCTATGGCGGCCAAGTGCGTGTCGGGCCACGCGCAGTAATTAGTAATTCGCACACACACACCAACACTTGTACACAAAACGAGAAGACATACAAACTAGATACACACTCCGACACAAAACACGTTTAAACCTACCGACATCCCGTTTAAAAATGCACTCATCTAGTCCACTGGTTATGTCGATAAAAATGTATCTACAATAAACTACCTGAAGTACTCAGAAATGAAAAAAAAATTGCTATTTTTACAAATAAATTAAGAAAAATATTAATAAATAAATGTTATTATCGTATAGAAGAATATTTAATTGACAAATCCATTGACTAACTGACATAATTATATAAATGAATACATAATAAATAATTTAGATTAATTAATAATTAATAAAATGTTACCCTAATTTTACTTAGATTAAGTTAATTTGCATGTTTATATAAGTCCTCTTCTCTCTAACTTTTTTGCTGTGCCCGACAGGGTCCATGATTGTTACTACAAATGTCTACTTACCACCTAAGCATAAACATTGTGGAATGCAATAAATGATTGAGTATTGAGTATTGAGTAATAGGGTTCCGTAGTTGCACAAAAAGCAAATTAAGAAGATGGCTTCTTGTTGTTTCATGAATATTTGACTATTACTCGTGAACTTAAAAAGCCTACTTAGCTGTGATAGTATTCCTTTTAACTTCGTTATATAGGTATACTACTACCGTGATTTTTTTCACCCATCCAAAACTAACCGTTTAGCTTGAGGGCGACACTTGACTCTAACAAAAATTATCAAAAAATTGTTTTCAAAACCCGCTGAACTCTATTAAGCCTCCGCTGTCCGTCCATCTGTCGGTTTGCCAGCGGGCTGTATCTCATGAACCGTTATAGGTAGACAGTTGAAATTTTCACATATTGTGTATTTCTATTGCCGCTATAACTACTAATACTATATTAAATAAAATAAAGTTGCTTAAAAATTAAAGGGAGTCCCATACACATACATTTTTTTTTTAAACTGAAGTATGTTTTTAAAATACATTGTAACCGGTTTTTTGTTCTATTATTATTCATTCAATCTAACTTAGAGAGTTATATTGATGATTCTAATGATTTTAATTCGCGTATCATATTTTGATCAACACAGGTACTGACACTGACTTGCAAATTGCATAAGTATTTTGCAAGTTGCAAGTCAGTATCAGTGAGAAAATTTGATTTCGCGGTCTAACTTAGCACATCACCTTGAGAGATGATTTACCTACTCATGAATATCAATTTATTAACGAATTTAACTATAGGACCGACTATGAAACATCAAAACAAAATCAGCGAGTCCATACAGAAGTGTAATAGCTGTGACATAAATAAATAATAAATAAATAAATAAATTATTTTTTATTTATAAGAAATTTGTACATGGCATACATAGCTGTCTTATAAACTAAAATGTTAAAGAAAACACCAGTACAACAATAACAAGGGTCATAGGACTCCCTTTTCCTAAATTAGGCAGAAAAACCTGTCTGTATCTTAGGAAAGAGTATCCTTTAAACTGACAGCGAGTGTCGATGAGAGTATCACGAAATTCCTGAGCGAAATTCACACGAGAATTTAAACGAGTGTCACAAGTGTGACGACACTCATCACACCGGTGTCAGAGAGTGTCATTCTGGTGTCAACGTGACATGAGCGTCACGAGTGTAGACGAAGGTGACACGAGTAGGGGCGAGCAAAATCAAATGCACGCACCGCAAATAATACGCAAATAATATGCATTCAGACATGTTGTTTAAATAAATTAGGATATACAACATTACTTTTTGTTTACCCTAAATCCGAAAACGGGTCATTGTACTATCATTTCGAACAACTTTTTGTATGGGATCAACCTTGAAATCGCGAAAAAAAAATCTCCTTTTCGGGTTTAGTGTAAACAAAAACTAATGGGCAGGGATCTTGGATTGATTGGATTGATTTTTCGATTTCTTACGTAGACGTTCATACAAAGTTATCGCGACATGTTTAATGAGAAACGTCCAAACGGACTTCTTAGATTGCGTTGATTATAGGGATTTTTTTTATTCTCGCCCCTTTTAGCTGGAAGCCATCAGAAAAACATTTAAAAATAATTTTTGACAATTTTTATGGCTTCGGGTGAACAAGATGCGTATACTGTGAAAATTTGAAAACTGTACCTCCCACTGTTTCTGTAAAACCTGTGTGACAGACGACGGACACGTGAGTGGCATCAACAGGGCTCCGTTTGTTCCCTTCGGATACGGAACCCTAAAAATCCCGCTGCTAAATTTCGCAGTGCAGCCTAACAGAACCATATTTATTCCCTTTCCCAAGTAAGTCATAAACCCAATTATCAAAAGGTACACTTTCATCCCCCGCGCCATTAAAATTAAAATATCACCATAGGTTTCATTCACATAATACGGATGACGTTTTCCTTAATTTAAAGGAACGGTCTGGAACGGTAACATCCAAGATGAATTTCTAAGACATCTTCCCGGCGACGTCTTTAGATTATATTACATATATAGGTAAGTATATAGCTTAGACATAAAACAGATGATTCAGAAGGTCCAATCAATCAATCTACCTAGCCTTTTCCCAACTATGTTGGGGTCGGCTTCCAGTCTAACCGGATACAGCTAAATACCAGTATTTTACATCGAGCGACTGCCTATCTGACCTCCACAACCCAGTAACTGGATAATAGGATACCCCTTGGTAAGACTGGTTGTCAGACTTTCGGGCTTCTGACGACCCGTAACGACTGTCAAAGATCGACGAATGACAGCCGGGATTAACGGCTTAACGTGCTTACTGAGGCACGTAGGAGTCTCGGTACGTAAAGATTGTCACCCATCCACGAAACAATCCATGCGTTGCTTAACCTAATGGATCGACCCGCGCGGCTGTTATTACTTAGCCACGAGCTCCTCAGATTGTCATGATTCAGAAGGTCCATTGTATAAAATTCACGAAAAAAGTTGACGGTAGCCATGACCTTCTGTGCTTAAAGTTGCAGTCGTGGTGCAGATGCGTGTCAGTATGTTATGATATACTGACACCCATCCGTACCTCGGAAAGCACGTTAAGCCGTTGGACCCGGCTGTAATTCGTAGGTCTTTGACAGTCGTTATGGGTAGACAGAAGCCCGATAGTGTGACAACCAGTCTTCGTAATTACCCAGTAACTGTATTGTAGAGGTCAGATAGGCAGTCGCTCCATGTAAAATACTGGTATTCAGCCACATTCGGTAAGACTGGAAGCCGTCCCCAAAATAGTTAAGTTCACTATCGGCTTTAGCACCCTCGAAAACCATGAAAACGAAACCATGATGAAAAATTTGAAAATTTTCGCAGCTGCCATCTTGGATTTACATTTTAACGTCACTATCGGCTTTAACACTCTCGAATACCATGAAAAGAACACCCATGATGAATCTTTGAAAATGTTCACAGCCGCCATCTTGGATTTTCATTTTGACCAAATTCACACTTTTTCTTTTTAGAGTAAGTCGCATGGAGGGTGAACGCTTTTTCGTTACGTGACGATTTCTACCAGTTTACTCATACCGCAAGCCACGTTAACATTAAAGAACTTAAACGGTTCCAAAACGGGTTTACTGCATTTACCTACACTGTGGCCACATATCCCTCAAGAGCTGAAAGACTAGCATAATAAAACTGAATAAAGCAGCGTCTAGACACGCGACAATTTGCGACTAATTGCGGCCGAGTCGCCTGCCTGCACTCGGCCTTACTTGTCTCTGCAAATAAAATGCTGCGAATAAGTTAAGGGGGATGCACTATTCAAATTCAAATTTTCTTGCGTTTTTTGCAATTTGTAGGTCAGTGTCAGTTTGTATCTTGATCAAAATATTATTATCTACAGTAAAAAATATATACTATGCGTGTACAAATAAGAATAGTACTATCAAGACGCCATTTTGTTCCACAATACTCGCGAACTTCATTACCAATGCGTACTAATTTGACAGCTGTCGTGTGAAGTTGAAGCAAGCGCGATCCTATTCTTATTTGGCACGCATAGTATTTAAGTACATAATTATATCTACAAAAATTGTGAATACATCTTTCTAAGTTAGATTTCGTCCGGATTCGTCTAATTTCCGAAGTCCGACCAATCCGGACGAAATGATACTTAGAAAGATGTATCAATGATTTTTGTGGATATAATTATATAAATACATAATTTTGTTACTGTCGCTTATGAATTTTGCGGGCTACCATTGCGCAATCGCCTTAAGGAGGATGAATGTCTTTTTAAAAAGAAAACTCTTTGCTCTCTGGATGCTGCAGTTAGGGCTAATAAGTTGCTTTTTGTGTGCTTTTTGCTACTTGAGAGTTGTGGGTAAATTGTACGGTTTTTCATGTGTTTTTTGTTTGTGGTTTTTTTACCTGGCTAGTTTGTGAAATTGGAAATATCCATATTATTTGAAAAATAATTTCCTTAGTTAGAGAGTGTATACTGTCTATGTGTATTCAGGAAGGGCAAGACATACAGGGGGTTGAAGTTTGAAATTTACACAAATCGATCAGTTCTAAATCAACAACGTTGAAAAAAGATTTTTTTGGTTTTGGACTTTTTGTTTTTACAAGCTTTTATTTAGTTTCTACTGTCCCGGTGTCTGTCTGTCTGTCTGTCTGCCAACTAGCGCCACCACTGCTATATCTTCGAACCCAGGAGGTGTGTTGATTTTTTTCATACAAAAAATTCTACCTCATCTGACTAAAAATCCTCAAAATCCTAAAGAGCTCTTTTTTTTTTGCTCACATGAGGATAGAAGGAGGATTTCCTTCTATCCTCATGTGAGCATAGAAAATTTCAAAACGTTCCATATCTCTAGACTTGTGATTTTTTACTCAATGGTGGCGCTAGTTCTACTCGCCTTAAAAGATACTGCCCTGTGCGACTGACAAACAGACTGACAGACAGCGAAAGCTTAGTACGTAAATAAGCTTCCGTAACACGTTTCGGATAAGGCACCCTATAAACATTCTCTTTACATAACATAGCTACATAACCAAATCATAACTTCCATTATATACTAGCGAAACTAGTGTCGAAAAATATCCGACGGGAACGTGCTACCGGGAAATCCTTTCTTATTCCTTGTCTACTTTATAAAGGGAACCTCTGTGCAATATTTCAGCTTTCTAGGTTCAAGGGTTTGGGCTGGGCGTTGATGAGTTAGTCAATCAGTCAGTCAGTCAGTCAGGACTTCTCTTTTTATTTATATAGATAGATAGATAATTCAATCATGATTCGAAAAACACGTGGTGCCATCTATTATCATAAGAAAGTTATTGTTGTTTTCCTCGGGAACAGTACATTTTTTCGGTATGAAAGGTACCGAATGTCGTATGTCCTTACAACGTATATGCAAAATTTCAGGATGATCGGTTCAGTGGCTTAGGCGTGAAAAGGTAACAAACAAATTACTTTCGCATTTATAATATTTGTTAGTAGGATTATTCCTACACAATATCATAAGATATATGAGAGGACTTACCTCACCACACTCAGCGCAAACGCGAAACAATATTCTCACAAAATGTAATAAACTCTGTCCGTATGTGCGCGATTTATAAACTAATAACGAATATTTTCGGAGATAACTTACTTCGGTAACGTGTTTATATGGAAAATAGGTAAGATTTTTTCGTGAGTGAGCATTTTTATGACGAAAAAATATGTTGTGAATATTGTTACCTGTTGTAATATAATATGCTAAGGTATTATGCTTCGCAAACTGCTTCGTAAAATAAATAATATCGGATAAGGTAAATTAAAACTTCTGCTAAAGTTTAACGAAATCACAGCACAGTTTCTGCTTTGATTTGTTAGCTAAATCAAATAATAACAATAAAAAAAAGTAATTAAAAAAACTTAAAAACCCGACTGCTACAAAAACTAAAACTGAAAAGCTAAAAACAAGCCCATTTTAAATTTAATAAAAGTTGGAAGCAGGCGGGACCCGTTTGAGTTTGAAAATATAAAAATGGAACGGGTCGCGCCAGCTTCCAACTTTTATTAAATTTAAAATGGGCTTGTTTTTAGCTTTTCAGTTTTAGTTTTTGTAGCAGTCGGGTTTTGTAGTTTTTTTAATTACTTTTTTTATTTCCAGCTTTTTAGTTTGTGAAATATTTCACAGACGATTTAGTTAAATAGTCAAGCTCTCGAAGTTCTAACTCTGCTCAAAGCAAATTTTTTTTTATCAAAATTCAATTTGTCACTTCGAATTACTTTTAATCATATAAGTTGTATATATTTTTGTAATCACCTTTAAAAACCCTTCATTTTGCTACCCCACTGGATGGTATTAGAAGACAAAAAAAAAATCGAACTCCACAATATGTCACCCCAAATCCGCCATTTTACTTTATTTTTGATGTTAATATAGCCACTAATAGCCAGTGACACTCGCGCCACCAAGACAAATCTAAAGACGTATAATTTATCCAAATCCGTTCATTCGTTTAGGAGTTACGAGGGAACAAAGAAACGGACATACATACATACATACTTACATACAGGTCAAATACATAACCCTCCTTTTGGGCTTCGCCGCAGTCGGGTAAAAAGGCAAAAAAGCCAAATAGAGCAGTGTTTATACATGGCGAAAGGATAAATTCCTAACAATAAAAAGGAAATGAGGTGAAAAAAAGAATTAGCGAAACTACCTTGATGTGCTTAGTTTTAATTGGAACACGTAATAATCGTTTATAATTATAACATATAAGCGATAAGTAATTTAAAAACGAAAATAATTTTGCTTCGAACTGTCAAGTTATTGAATAGGATTAAAAGTCCAAGTATAGTCATAAAAAAAACTCTGTTTTCTATGCGGATGGGAAATGATGAAAAAAACATTTGAACAATTTTTTTTTTATAGCTTAGGAGCCAGGTATGTATTTTTTATCCTTTAAAAACATAATATTTATAGATTCTGAATTTTTATTTATTTTTTATTGTAATCAAATTATAAGGTTAAAATTATGGGTACCTACCGACTTAGAACTCTAAATAAACGATGAACGATTTCATTTTGATAAAGCGACATGGAAACGAACCTCTCTTATTGGCCATCCTTCTGAACAACGCATGACTGTTCAATATTTCAACACGTTTAAGAAATAAACCGTGGAACTCCTGGCTCCTCACAAACACATCACTCCTACCGTTATCAAAACAAACAACATGTCGTTATATTTATTGATACAGCAGTTTTGGATGTTATTCCCACACATACAGACATACATACCTAATGTCAGTAATGTTATTTGAATCACAGTGTACTTACAGTTAACAGATGGGCAAGAGGTCGTGTCGGGTAAAACAATGATGATTTAATTGAGATACCATGAACACTGATTAATTAATTACGCCTTATATCTGCCTCGTTGTTCAGCGTGATGCCCTAAGTTTAATTCCCGGTTCGGGCAGTGTTACTAGATTTTTCGATAGGAAATTCTCAGAGTTTGGATTTGTCAAACATAATTTTTCTCCCAAATAGCTAACAAGCATGAAGCAGTTTTCACAAGATTTAATATTTAGTTCAGCTTTATAGCACCCACGTGTTAGGATGCGACATCCTTCAATTTACTTAAAATAACATCTCCTAGCTTACAACTTTACATATTCTGACAATCTCTTAAATGACAATAAAAATGCAAAACTTCATCTGCACTTCAAAACGTTATAAATTCATTATTTGTTAGTACCACATAACTGATTCTCTACCTTAACTCCTTCATATAAGGCTTAGAATCCTTTGATTACGAATAAATGCAGCGTTATGCGAGATTGCACGTAAAACTAATTATCCAGACTGTATATTATCATAATAATATCACCTAAATAGCATTATTATGACATTACATTGTGATGAACTCTTTAACTTCAACACCATAAGGTTGGAATTACATTGCACACAGAAATGCAAAGCTGTACAAACAAAACTGAACTTTATTCATAAGACATCAAGGTTGATTATTGTTTGTGTTAGGAAGTCATTAGAAAATAACAGGCCCGTCCCTGTGAATAGGACGGAACCCTTTTTAATAAGTTTATCTGTTACAAACGGTACCAGGCCTCTTGCACTGGTACATTCCGCTCGAGATAAGTACCTACAGCTCGCGGCAACTCTGGGTTACAAGTCAGTCAAGGTGTACTACGCGCTCAGCGAGCGAGACACGTACGGCCGCCCATGAAAAAATTAAATCTAAGATTTTAAATTTAAGTATACTATTCATATTATCACTATACTATATATATGTATTAGTGATATAGTTACTTTTTTAATGACGAAAATCCATTACGAAATGTCGAGTCTTGTTCCTACCTTTTTTTTACCTACTACCTACTTACTATTATTATATAGTTGCCGACATTTAACTTGAGCTCTCGGCGGAGTGGTGGGGGTTTGTGTGCGCGTCGTATTGTTTCAGGAGTAATGTCCAAAATCGCTTAAAGTAATTAAGGATTAACTTAGGATTAACAAGCAACTGTACCTACCCGCGATCGTACGATCGCACAAACTTAGTCACTGGTGCGTTAAGGCATCTTTAGTTGTTTTATGACCATGTTCAGGCGACTAAAGTGGACCAAATGTTACTTTCAATTTAAGACGTGTTTGTACCTTGTTTACTTTAGAACACTTCTAAATATTATACGAGATGATGGTGTATTAAAAATAGGTAATTGATGATTGAATGATGATCATGATTTAATAATGATTGTTTGATTGATTAATAAAAAATAACGTTTGAAAATTATAAGACATTACAGTAAAGTGAAACAACTCTAGATAGACTATTCATAAATACAATAAAAGTATAAAAAGGTAAGTACCATATTATACACCACCACCACCACCACCACCACCACCATACCAATGGTATGTATGGTATGGTATGGTACCATATTTTATTTTTCTTTGCGGACAGCCCTAGTACTCGGCTAAGCGGCGTAGGTATGTTACGGACGAGTAACGACACAAAGTAATAACAACTCTCAAGCGCGGCGATTAAGAGCAATTTAGCTTGCGCATGGGTAGGAAAAGATTTTGTAGGCTATTATAAAAGCGGCTTTCTTCAAGATCAAAGGAGTGCAACTTCTGTACGTTAGTACTATTATTTATTCTGTGACGGTACGGAATACTAATCTGGTGAAATTTGAGAAGATTCTAATTTATTAACTCGCGTTTCAAAAGAACTCAATGTTGTTGATTTATTTAAGACGTAAGGCGGAGATAAAGAGACAAATAAGTCTCGAGTTCTATTTGAAAAAAATAGACAATACTATTTTGTTTCGTATGTCATCATCTGCCTGCCTTTTCCCAACTATGGTGGGGTCGGCTTGCAGTGTAACCAGATGCAGTTGAATACCAGTATTTTACATGGAGCGACTGACTATCTGACCTCCACAACCCAGTTATTGGATAATACGATATCCCTTGGTAAGACTGATTATCAGACTTTCGGGCTTCTGACGACCCGTAACATCCACAAATGACAGCCGGGACCAACGTGCTTTCCGAGGCACGAAGGGGTCTTGGTATGTCAAGCTGTTCACCCATCCACGGACCAACCACGGCAAGCGTAGCTTAACCAGATCGATCGACACGTGCGGCTGTTATTACTTAGCCACAAGCCCCTAAGTATTTAGTTTCATAAGTAATTTAGAAAATATAATCATTTATTTGTCACTAAGATACATTTTAATTTAAAATTGTCAATTAAAATAATAAAAGCTATAATGTGACTTTGGTAGTGGCTGGACCGAATGTTTAACTCAGCATGGTTTTTCACTTTAAGTAACATAGTTCCTACTTTTATCAGCAAATCATATTATAAATTGCAATAAGTGGACCAAAAGTCTAACCAGTTTAACTTGACGACATTTTACATTATGATCAAAGAAAAAAAAATAACATTATTTCGAATTTATAACTTTAATATTATTTACTTATAGCTATAAAAAATATCGCTAAAATAAAGAGTTTATCCGTCAACATACCTCCTAAAATTAATCACAGACTAAATGAAATCTCGGGCCTATCTCACTAAACAATTCAGTAAGAAAGTCCCAAATCTCCCCCCTCGGACTCCCCTTTCCCCGGGCGGGGATCAATTAATTTCGCCCTCCCTTCTTATTACACGCACACTTGTTAGTACGACACGTAAGCAAAAACTAAGGATACCCTAGCTCTCCGACTATCTTTGTAAAAAACAAGCTAATATTAACCTTAACTGAATCAAGATATGGTTGATAATTCTTTGTGCGAAATTGTTTCTAAGCCAATCTCTTCTAAACTTTATCAAGCTAATTCCAATCTTATTTTTATTGCGTAAAGAGTATATTTGTAGTCGTCAGTAATTTTGATTAAGGCCCAATTATTAAGAATTATTTTCAGGCGATTTTGGTTCTTATTTCTAGGGAGATAAGGTAGTATTTCCTTTGTGCGAGAGGAGTAAGGGTCGCGCCCTCTATAGTAATGTTTAGTGCAAATACAGGATGTTTATTTGGTAATAAGTTACAGGGTGCTGTGTAATGAGGACCGACTTGTTTGGGGAGGATTCTTTAAGCTGGTTGATGTTGCTACAACTACTTTTAATGGTCTAGTTAGGATTGAAAAATATTTTTTGATCATCTACCTTGTTTTCGACTTTGATTTTTTTTTTTGAAATAAATAAATATCCTTGGACATTTCAACAACGCCATCTAGTCCCAAGCTAAGCAACCTAATGCTTGTGTTATGGTAATGAGATGGCTGATAAACTACTTAAATACATTTTTTTTTTGTAAATACATACATATTATAGATAGAAAAACACCCAGACTCGCAACAAATACTTGTAGGTCGTACAAATATTTGTTTCGTGCGGGAATCGAACCCGCGACATGCTGCGCAGCAGTCAAGCGCTCAACCACTGCGCCAACCGTGTCGTCGAATTGAATGTTTACTGACAAATGCATGCACTGACTGGACAGGTCCACTCAATCTGTGTGGTTCTTTCCTCAAAAGACCATTTCAGACACCAATCTACATGGTCTTCACATGATCTGACCAAGATTATGTCTGGACTTTAAAAGAGACTGTGACCTCTGAGTTTGTTTCGGCCTTTCTTCTCAGAGTAGTCAGATAGGAAACGTCGACCTCATCTAGCTTTTAAAAATATGATTGACGTGTAATAGTGTTTGTACAAACCTACTTACAGAAATAAATAATTTATCATTTATTTTTTGGAACAGATTTTTTCTCCGGGATTCTACTGAAAATTTGTATATGTATATTTGAGAAGCTCGTGGCTAAGTAATAACAGCCTCACGGGTCGATCCGCCAGGTTAAACTACGCTTGCTGAGGTTGGTCCAAGGATGGGAGACCATCTTTACATACCGAGACTCCTCCGTGCCTCGATAGCACGTTAAGCCGTTGGTCCTGGCTGTCATTCGTGGACCTTTGACAGTCGGATGGGTCGTCAGAAGCCCGAAAGTAATATGACTCCCAGTCTTACCAAGCGGCACTCAGTCGCTCCATATAAAATACTGGTATTCAGCTGTATCCGGTTAGACTGGAAGCCGACCCCAACAAGTTGGGAAAAGGCTAGGCAGATTGATTTACCTACACATATTTGTTTATATTTTTGGTAACTGAATTGCGAACGGAGTATACAAGCAATCTACTAAATTAAAAAACGGTCAAGAGCGAGTCGGACTCGCGCACCTAGTGTTCCGTTCCGATTTCTGAAAAAGTGTGCTATTTAGAGACACCGTTTTATTTTTCCCGTAATCTTTACATAAACTTCTATCACATAGAATAATTTCAGATTTTTCTCTTTGCAAACTTCGGAGATAATGGGGGGAACGGTATTTTTTTTTACATTTTTCGTCAAAAGTCGAAAACTATGCAGCCTAAAAAAAAATAAAAAACCGTTTGAGAATGTACAAACAGCGCTCTTTCATATGATACCCCACATGCCCTAGTAACCCTACTTTAAATTTTTAAGACCCCCTTTCAGTCCTTGTTCCAAAAAAAATATAAATATTTTTATTTCTTTCTTATTTGAAAAATAGTTGGGTAAACGTCATCTAAAACTGATCCAAATTTCAAGTTGATAGCATTAGTAGTTCTTGAGATATCCAGCTGTGACAGACAGACAGACAGACTGAGTCACACCATAAGGGTTCCTTTTTTACCATTTTGGTACGGAACCCTAAAAACGGCGCGCTCGTGTGTGAAAGTCACGCCGATGTGAGTTACCTTTAATAGCGGGGCGAGAGGGTTCAACGAGGCGAGATATTAGCCGATTGAGACCGATAGCCGTGGCCGATCGGCTACAGTTGATAGCCGGCCAGTCGGAGATAAGTGTTAGATGCGTGGATTGAATGGAAATGTTGAGATTATTTATTTTATGTTCGTAGGGTCTACTTCTAGGGTTACGGAGCTATGTCAACGGGAAGTACCCTGTAGGTTTTGATTTAAATGCGAGTGTCAAATTATGTCTCATAATGGCTGTATTTTTTTATTGCGTTGACTTAGAACCTTGATTTTAGAACTCCAATGGATCATATAGGCCTACGTATTTGATAATAATTTCAACTTGATACCTCCACGCGCTCCCGAGAAAAAGTGTCTTGTCAGACTGACAGGCAGACAGACAACGAAGTGATCTTATAAGGGTTCCATTTTTTCCTTTGACTTACGGAACCCTAAAAAGATTCATAAAAATATCTACCTACATCAGTTTAAAAAAACCGGCCAAGTGCGAGACGGACTCGCACATAAAGGGTTCCGTACCATATTATATGTTTAACAATCGCAAAGATAACTTTGTATTTCGTAATGATACTGTGAATTACAACGTTATTTTTTGCAGTTGCAGAAAATCGCCCATATTTAAACAAAATACCTTACGAATCGCCGTTTTTAGTATTTCTTGATTAAGTACAGTATAAGGTACATTATTTATAATAGAGCTCGTATAAAAATGGTATAAAATTAACAACTTTTACGGGCCCCTATTTCTTCATTTTAGAAGATAAAAAAAATAAAAATATCTTTGTACTCTACTCGACGAGTTCTACACAATAACATCCCCACAAACAGGTTTTTTTTTTTTTTTCAAAATGAAAACTTTTCTGTATGGGGAAAAAAAAAGTAAAGTTAAAATTAAAGGGGGCAGCCCCTTTAATTTAAACTTTACTTTATTTTTATTATTTGTTGTTATAGTCGTAATAGAAATACACAATCTGTGAAAATTTCAACTCTCTACCTATTAAGGTTCATGAGATACAGCCCTGTGACAGACGGACGGACGGACGGACGGACAGCGGAGGCTTAGTAAGTTTGTACGCACAATATTGAGATAGACTAGACTGCCCGTGGCTTTGCCCGGCGAGGATGTCTGATTTCATGGGTTTTAATTTTCTTATTATTGTTTACTTTTCATCAAAAGTATAAAATACTGAATACTGAGTTTCAAGTTAATCGGACTGCGTTTTAAAAATCTTCCATACAAACTTTAACATCCCTAAACACCCTTTGAGGGGTAGTTTTGAAAAACTAATAATGACAAACTTTATTACTTACATAAGCAAGTATTTGTGCTAAGTTTCAAGTTCATTAACCAAAACAATAAGATATTTCATATTAACTGTATCCCCGTTTTTACCGCCACAGGGGTAGAATTTCAAAAATCGTCTGGGATGTTTCCATAACTTGGGTCAAACATTATTTACACCAATTTTCGAGTTAATCAATCCCCAATAAAATCCTCCGCTGTAAAATTTGCTACGCCTTTTCACCCCTTAGGGGTAGATTTTTGGAAAACCCTGATAGTCGTTAGTTAGTCTCTATTTTTGGTCTCAAGTACAAAAACTGAGTTTTGAGTAAATCGGACCGCGTGTTAAAATTCCTCCATACAAACTTTGACACCCACCAATCCCGTCTTCTGGGGTCGCGGGTTGTTCGAAAGAGATACCGTGGCCCTGCCATAGGCAACTGAAGAAACACGGGTGGGTTTTAGTCAGTAAAAGTATGACACGCCCTTCCGCTCCACGCCGAGCGGGAGAAGTCATTTGATGATTTCCCTTCCACAAATAAAAGGGGGTAGTTTAGGAAAACTAAAAATGATTAATTTTATAATTAACTTAGATGAATATTCGTGCTAAGTTTCAAGTCAACTCAAGAAATAAGATTTTTCATACAAACTTTCATCACCTATTTTATTCCCTTAGGGATGGAATTTTCAAAAATTCTTCCTTAATGGATGTTTACACTATATAAGTTATCTATGTGCAAAATTTCATGTCTCTAGGTCCAGTGGTTTGGACTGTGCGTTGATTATAATCAGTCAATAAGTCAGTCAGGACTTTGAATTTTTTATATATAGATTTACAAGACCACAAACTTCTGATAGGTTTTCCTGTAATCTATAGGTAAAGAACTATTTTTTGTATTTTTTTCAAAATTTTAGGCTCATTAGTTTCGGAGATAAGGGGGGGGGGGGAATGGTCAATTTTCGTCTATTTTCTTAAATAACTTCAAAAATATTTATTTTAAAATTATAAAAAAAATATATTTGAGACCCTCACAGTAAGACCTTTCATTTGATATGTCACACGGTACAGTTTGCAAAACTTTTTTTTTAATTGTACTTATTTTCCCCCAAAATCCCACCCCCATATTCAAAATTCATTTATTTACGTTACATGTCCGTGTTTGGGTTACCAAAATACATATGTGTACCAAGTTTCAACTTAATCGGTTTATTAGATTCGGAGCAAATTGGCTGTGACAGACGGACAGACGGACAGACAGACAGACACACGAGTGATCCTATAAGGGTTCCGTTGTTTCCTTTTGAGGTACGGAACCCTAATAGACAACTTTACCTCCGACATTCTTTTATAAAGGACAATGCGAATAAACCACTTATGTAGTCCCAAACGCCGCGCCGGGTCCTATGATAAAGGGTTCATCTCTCTTTGGGATATAGATATGCCACACACATACATACACACGACACACATACATACAAAGCAGGTATGTGTGTTGAGAGGCTTTGACATGGAGCCTCAATGATACTGCGGAACAAAGCCGTTTGAGCTTTCAAAACAAGTGAAAATTGATGAAAGTTGGTGCTGTGACATCCTCAAGGGCTCGTGGCTAAGTAATAACAGCCGCACGGGTCGATCCATCAGGTTAAGCTATGCTTGCCGCTGTCGGTCCGTAGATGGGTGACCATCTTTACATACCGAGCGAGACTCCTCCGTGCCTCGGAAAGCACGTTAAGCCGTTGGTCCCGGCTGTCATTTTTGGATCTTTGACAGTCGTTACGGGTCGTCAGAAGCCCGGAAGTCTGACAACCAGTCTTACCAAGGGGTATAGGTTTGTGTTACCCAGTAACTGGGTTGTGGAGTTCAGATAGGCAGTCGCTCCATGTAAAATACTGGTACTCAGCTGCATCCGGTTAGACTGGAAACCGACCCCAAGATAGTTGGGAAAAGGTTAGGCAGTTGATTTGTGACATCCGCCATTAAATATGACATACTCAAATCAATCTGCCTAACCTTTTCCCAACTATGTTGGGGTCGGCTTCCAGTCTAACCGGATGCACATTTGTGAATAGTAAAATAACTATTAAGAGCCTATACTACCTCAAATGGCTTAGCATGATCCTCCGTTACGTCGAAAATACTGCAGCTTTAATTTTGAAAACATAGGACTGTTTTAATAGTTATTTTACTATTCGGGGCGGAGACAAATCCAACAAATCAAACATCGTAAAAATCGGTTCTTGAGTTATGAATGGTGTAAATAACCCGACTTTGTTTTATACAGGGTGTAACCCGACTTTGTTTTATAATGGTGTAAATAACCCGACTTTGTTTTAAACAGTGGCAATCTTTTAAGGGGTCACTGTACTCATCATTATGAACAACTGTTACTAGAGACCAAAGCTGAAATCGCAAAAAAAAAATCAACTGTTCACTGTTCAGTACATTATGTTCGCATAATTCGTCAAAACGTAGGGAACAGCTGATTTATTTTTCGCGATTTCAGGTTTCGTCCCATAGTAAAAGTTGTTCATAATGATGAGTACAATGACCCCTTCAAAGATTGCCACTGTTTACACTTACTCCCTGTATAAGTTTATAGATTTATTCATTTTGAAATTCCGCGTATTATTGGAGAAAAAGTACTAGGATACCAGCCTTGGCCGCAACAAGAGAGGCAATTCTCGTAATTTTAAGAACGTTCGCATTCTAATCTCAGTCGCAATCTGTCAAAAAAGCCTCTAATTTCCCTAAATTTTTGACATTGATTGTCGCTGAGATGACACTGCGACTTGAATTTGAACGTTTTTTAAGTACGAGAATTGCCCTTCAGGTATTTTGTAGGCCCCGGCTAGGGTTACCATATCTCAGGATTTTTAGGCTCTTTGCAGGATTCCGGCCGGATTTTGGAAATCTCACGAAATCTCAGGTTTTTTAGAATTTTCAATAACATAGAGTAGATTTTTCAGATCTTTAAAATTAATAATAATCAATAATAAATAAATAATAATAATAGTTTTATAAAATGCTTCGCACGTTAAACTCTTCAGATGCTAGGTACTGTGAAAAGTAAAGCTCGGACTAAAGTTGTTGTGTTAGTCGGTTTCTTTCATTTGACCATTGAGAAAAAATTAGGCTGTAATAGCAAATAGGTATTGACAAATACGCATTTTTTCTGGTAATCTTGAAACACCGATCTTGAAAACCGGTCTTGAAAATGGTTGCCCAAAATGTATGTAGTAATAACATCAAAAAATTACATTTGCGAGAGAATTCACAAAATTCTAGGAAATATCAGGCTTTTTCTCCGGACTTTTAAATTTTCTTTCTGGTAACCCTAGCAGTAATATATTATAACTATACTTATATTATAGCATGTTACAACACAAAAGCAAGAACTTCCCAGCATCTCAATAACAATAGATCCTTCGAACTACACCGGGGGTCGACCCCGCGACCCTCTAACACACTGCCTCACATTGTTCATAATAACATTACAACATAACGCACCCCTCCGCCCCCTGGCCATAAGGGGAATTAGTTTACGTGACCATGCATAAATTCTTGGGTATTTTTTTTTTTTTTGGTAATTCCATCGCTGGATGTGAGAAATAAAAGAGGAGCTCGTGGCTAAGTAATAACAGACGCACGGGTCGATCCATCAGGTTAAGCTACGCTTGCCGCTGTCGGTCCGTAGATGGGTTTACGGCGTAGAGCCGTTAGTCCCGGCTGTCATTCGTGGATCTTTGACAGTCGTTACGGGTCGTCAGAAGCCCGAAAGTCTGACAACCAGTCTTACCAAGTGGTATAGGTATTAGGTGTTACCCAGTAACTGGGTTGTGGAGGTCAGAAAGGCAGTCGCTCCATGTAAAATACTGGTACTCAGCTGCATCGGGTTAGACTGGAAGCCGACCCCAACATAGTTGGGAAAAGGCTAGGCAGATTGATTGATTGGATGTGGGAAATATTTTTTTATAAAAAGTATGAATTTCTTAATGTATATTATGTGTTGTGTAACGTTCGTAATGTCAAACTCAAAGCATTAATTTCAATTAAACCAATTACAGGCACTTTTGAATTGTCAAAGAGTCGGTCAGTTAGTCAGAAAGTTGAAGCTAGTTGCCCATTCCAAAACGTAGATCTCTACGGAGAAGAACGGGCAAGAAACTCCACGAGTCCACGGACACTATTACAAGATCCTGCTGGGTACATTATTCTTGTTGCTTCTATATCAATCTGCCTAGCCTTTTCCCAACTATGTTGGGGTCGGCTTCCAGTCTAACTGCATACCAGTATTTTACATGGAGCGACTGCCTGTCTAACCTTCACGACCCAGTAACTGGGTAATACGATACCCATTGGTAGGACTGGTTGTCAGACCAGACCAGAGGTTGTGGTTGAAAGGCATGCAAGTTGGTAATTTTACGTTCCGTAGTATATTTCGTTGCTATTGATATGTTTTAGGATTTTTTATCCTCATCAATCCGAGCTCGGATACTTTATAAGCAGTGCGAGAAGACATTGTTCACCTGGATTAACACTTAGGGTACTTTTAATCCCGGTAGTACATTCCCTTGGGATATTTTCCGATATCCACGCGGGCGAAGCCGCGGATAAAAGCTAGTCACACTAATACAACGGTATATGTATAGACTGTGCTAATATTATAAAGGCGAAAGTTTGTGAGTGTGTTTGTTACTTCTTCACGCTCAAACGGCTGGACCTATTTGGATGAAATTTGGTATGTAGATAGCTTATACCCTGGATTAACACATATGCTACTTTCTATCCCGGTCTACGCGGGTGAAACCGTGGGGCAAAAGGTAGTAATTTATAAAATATTTTATTCAGAGCATCTCAAACTGCAGATCCTCTTTGCGTCCTGGCCACCATAGATATCAAATGTATCGGAACCCTGTGTCTCCACTTTTTCTCTTTGTCACTTTCATGATTTTAAAGACAAATACAGTAAAATATTTACACATGGAAAGTGATTCCATGATTTACATGGCTTCGGTTTTTACAAGAAAGTACTGAACAACACGGCATTCTTATAAATTGTCACGGTCACAGTCGAAAGCGCACTAGTTCGCGGAGACGGAATTTGTACTATGAACGGCTCATACTGAGCATGTCGCGCGGACACAGATTCGCCCGCTTGCCACTTCTCCTGTTTTATATCAAACTCCAGACCGTATCCTCTTTGCCTCCCTGGCACCCTCGCCATCCCGCCCCACACACGTGCCGCTCAATGTACAATAATTGACTGCATCGATCTAATATTACATTTCTTTATGGTTATATTGCATTCTCCCCTTCGGTTGCATCGTGAGTGAATGCAGCGAGCGATGAAATTGAATAAAAATATTAACAATGGCTAAAAAAAAAGTTGAGCGGAAAAACTTGGCGGATTTTTTTTAGATGTGATTCCGCTTCATAGTTTGGCGAATAGCAATTGAGAAAAAAAAACTTGAGAGGTGTCAAGGGACACCCGGATGGAACGAAGTTCCTTTCGATTAACTAACGAAGGAATTGTAACAAAATTTTATTTTTATACTTATCATCATCAATATCATCATCATCGTCATCGTCATCGTCATCGTCACCGTCATCGTCATCGTCATCGTCATCGTCATTGTCATCGTCATCGTCATCGTCATCCTCATCGTCATCGTCATCGTCATCATCATCATCATCATCATCATCATCATCATCATCATCATCATCATCATCATCATCATTATCACACTGTTCAATGCGAAATAGAAATGAAAATATCTGGCTTGCTTTCTATAACAGAGAGAGACATATAGCTTACTATAGCAAAAAGTGTCGTGACAACTTTTCGTGAGACTTTTTTCCGTCTAGCCCCCTTTCACAACGCGCGATAAGGAACTTCGTTCCAAAAAACCGGTCAAGAGCGAGTCGGACTCGCGCACCGAGGGATCCGCTCCGATTTCTGAAAAAGTGTGCTATTTAGACGCATCGTTTTATTTTTCCTGTAATCTTTACATAAACTTCTATCACACAGAATAATTTCAGATTTTTCTATACGCAAACTTCGGAGATAAGGGATCTTTTTTTTTTTTTTTCATTTTTCATCAAAAGTCGAAAACTATGCGGCCTAAAAAAAATTAAAAAGAATTTTGCAGAGTGAATCTTCTGTACTTGTATGTACTATTAAGTATTCTGTGATATTAGTTGGGATTATTCCGTTTTATTTTTTACATCATGTACCTACTGCTATTGGTATACCAAATAAATAAAGAAATAAATTATAGTATTATCACTTTTAATGTTCTCTATCTCTTTTCATTCACCCTCTCACATCTAATAACCATAAACCTGCTTCACAACGATAGTACCTAAGCCGTGTCTCCCAAAACAACCCTCCGTTTATCTCGCTCTCACACAAGAGTGGCAACTTACAAAAACAAAGGTGTACTCCGCACACAATCTTCATAATGAGGACAAAGAGTAAACAGAGCACGTGTGGATGATACTCGCGCTTAGAGCAGGGCTACCAACCGTCGTTTGTACAGCGAGAACACTTTTATTAGGTCTTTACTTTGAAATTGCCGTTTTACATAGAAAAAAACCGGACAAGTGCTTGTCGGACTCGCGCACCTAGGATTCCGTTCCGATTTCTGAAAAAGTGTGCTATTTAGAAAAATCGTTTTATTTTTCCCGTAATCTTTACATAATCTTCTATCACATACAATAATTTCAGTTTTTTCTCTTTGCAAACTTCGGAGATAAGCCCCCGCTTATCTCCGAAGTTTGCAAAAAAATACTGTTTGCCCCCGCAAACAGTATTTTTTTTATATTTTTCATTAAAAGTCGAAAATAATGCGGCCTAAAAAAATAAAAAATTGTTTGAGAATGTGCAAACAGCGCTCTTTCATATGACTCCACTTTGAATTTTTAAGACCACCTTTCAGTCCATGTTGCAAAAAAAATATAAACATTTTTATTTCTTTCTTATTTGCAAAATAGTTGGGTAAACGTCATCTAAAACTGTTCCAAATTTCAAGTTGATAACATTGGTAGTTCTTGAGATATCCAGCTGTGACAGACAGACACACAGACAGACAGACTGACTCACACCATAAGGTTCCTTTTTTTTGCAACAGGGACTGCAAGGGGGTCTTGAAAAACCAAAGTGGGGCTACTAGGGCATGTGGGCTATCATATGAAAGAGTGCTGTTTGCACATTCTCAAACATTTTTTTTCTTTTTTTAGGCCGCATAGTTTTCGACTTCTGATGAAAAATGTAAAAAAAATACCTTATCTCCGAAGTTTGCAAAGAGAAAAATCTGAAATAATTCTATGTGATAGAAGTTTATGTAAACATTACAGGAAAAATAAAACGATTTCTCTAAATAGCACACTTTTTCAGAAATCGGAACGGAACCCTCGGTGCGCGAGTCCGACTCGCTCTTGACCGGTTTTTTTTTTTTAAAGAAACATTGTCGTTGCAAATTTGCCATTGAAATTCCTGAAATGAAATTTCATAGTCCTTAATGAAAGTTCATTGATGCCTCTGCTATAGAAATCCTGGGGACTCATTGGATTTGACTTTTTACGGTGAAAATAATAGTAATTTGAAAAAAAATAAAAAACATCAGATTTATAGTTAGTTCAGTTTATGCAAAGTTTCATGATCTAATTTGAAATATTTTTTGAATACCAGCGGTTTTTTGTCTTTTTTGGAGATAACTTTGGATTTTTTTTCTGTCCAGAAAATTTTATGGAATCGTGTTTTCGTCAAACGTAGTGTTTAACATTAATCCTCAACTTTAGCATATATTTATTATTTTATTTTTTGAGACCAAAATTTTCAGAACGGAAGCGATCAAACCAAAAACGTACCGTGCGTTCACTTGCGGTACCTTGTCCATATATTGCGTACTGTCTGTGCTGCGTTGGTGCCACGACAAACTCGTATTCGAAAATAGCGCACTATTTAGATTTTTCCATTGTTAAACATCGATATCAAAGTAAAATCGGGAAAACAAATGAACAACTGATTTTTTTTTAAATATCATGCTATGTTATAAAATTAATTTGAATTTGGAATTCTAAATAGAATGAAAGATAATGATCACTAACCGGTATCAAAAATCGGCAATTTCATAGGTAAAGAAAGACCTATTATTTCAGAATTTTTTGTTTTAAACTGAAGCTGCGGGCTGTACAGTAGTACTTAACTCAACTAATAAGGCGCGTCATGAATCTTCGTTCGCACAGAAAAGAAAGTATGGCCCCGAAGATTAACGAGAATACTTAAAACTTACAATCAACCTTAGATCACTACTATAAGGTTCATAATACACTGCAGCTGTTAGTTCCGTCTCACTCGCAAGTATGGTGGCTGTCAAGCGGCGCGCGCTAACATGGCGGCAGCTACCGACCAATAGCGGTAAAGGAAAAAGCGTGGAGCGTGCCGATTGGTCAATAGCATTTCCCGCGCTTTGAAAATTCATCTTCTGCGCAGGTACATCGATAAGCCATATTACTTGGGTACTACTGTACCTACTGTACCATCCTGCAATATTATGAACATATTCTTGATAACACAATCAAATATCGATTTCCCAGTCGTAAAATCTTCAATTTCATTCGCTATAAAAGCATTCAGAGTTCCATTCACTGAACTACGAAGTAATGTGTGCTACTTCTCGAACCACATCGTTTAATATGCATTCACTTTGAGCTATTGTGATTGTGACGTCAGCGTATATCGAGTATAGTTGTCCCGTTTTAGCATGGCATTAACGGTCATTGGTGGAAACAATAAACTATGTTGCATAGTTTTTCGTTATTGGAACATGTTGAATATCACGATAGATATAGATTAGAGCCTAGACAAATGGCATTCGCTTCGGAGCGATTCTATTTCTACAATGGCTACAGCTTCAAAGTGACATTTGACATGACCACGTGACATTTCGATAGCTTAAAGAAAAAAGCTAGTACCTATACAATATGTATTAATCCACTAATACTGATGCCTAAAAAACAATCATCAGAACCTTTTTGTATGCTCTTAATTCCCAAAAAATAATATTCACACATCAAGCTAAACAATAAAAAATAACAAAAACAACAAAAAAAAAACATAAAAAAAAAACAAAAAAAATAATAAAAATTAAAAAAAAACTTCTCCCTAAAAACTGTCCAGTCGATGTCAATCATTCGCTCGCAGCGGACGCCCGCGGGGTTAATCCCAGTCAATATTGACGCGACGCGACGTTCACGGTTATGTGCCGGCGACACGACAAACTGCACTTTATCATGAATTATAGCACTTTTATGTATTATAACAACTATTTATAAATTAATAGGCATATAAAAATTTCGATTGAAGTGCAAAAGGGGGTAATTTAGGTTCTTTATTGAAAATAAAAGCCGTTAGGTGACCGGAATATTGCAGAATTAATTAGAAGCGTAATAAAAAGAAATGAAAGAGAGGATGTTTTTTGAAATTTGAGTGTGTGGTGTTACACGAATGGATAGAATAAGAAACAAGCACCTACATAAGAGGAAGTTTGAAAGTGGCACCAGTGACTGAAAAGTTGTGCGGAAACCGGTTATCATCGCATGTGATGCGGAGGAATGAGGAAAATGTCGTGAGGAAAGTTTTGAGTATGAATGTCGATAGCTATAAGAGTAGGGGAAGACCAAAGAAACGATGGATGGACTGTGTGAAAGATGACATGGCTAGAAAGGGGGTGACTACCGAGATGATGACGAATAGAGAAGTATGGAAAAAAAGGACATGTTGCGCCGACCCCAAATAGATTGGGATAAGGGCAGGAGAATGATGAATGGCAAATGACTTGCCCGCTGTAATGTGGGACTTAACATAACGGGCGAAATGTGTAGGCCTATTGCTTTAATTAAAGAATACAAACGCCATGTTTTACGTCCTGTATCAGACAATGATCAACAAAGTATGCTAGTACCTACAATTAGGATATCCCTAGTCACACCCTTTGGGAATCTAGGCGTGAAGAGTATTTATTTTTACATTAATTAATAAGGTGACTATTAATAAGTAAATAGCCGCCATGTTGTGACGTCAGGGCAGCAGACTGGTGGGTGTAGTGACGTAATACAGGGGTTTTCGAACTAAGAATAAATTATGTCTGGGGAACGGTTTACTTTCATTTCGATATAATATATTATTTAAACACGATTAATTTATTTACGTCACACAAACGACCTCTACTGAGTTTGCTACTGTTCTATTTATTTTTTCACTAAACTAATAATAAAATAAGTTTCTAACAGTTTACCTTTGTTCTCTACTACATAATTATAATTATTTTTACTGAGAAACTAAGAATTTATCAACTTTGTTTTCAAAGGCTGGAATGAGCTGAAGCGAAAAATAGATTGTAATCACACTACTCTAATTAAGTAGTATAAACTCATTCTAAAGGGGATATTAACCCACAACATTTATACTGAGTTTTGTATTATTTGAGAGAAAAAACTGTGTAACAGTTGGCACCAAAAACTAATTTGTTGCGAGGAAAAACATGGAGGAAGCATCCCGGGACTATTGTCGAAAACTTTTCTAATTAATAATTTGGGGAAGTCAGTTATAATACCAAATAAACTTGTTATTACTTACGTGGAAATATTGTTTGTAGGTACACACGTCATATTATTTTTTTTGTGTTTTGAAAATAAAAAGACTTTACAAATTAATGACGATACTTATGCTAATTTTTGAAGGACGTTACCACTGACGAAGTTAGATGACTTTGCCTGATATGTTCGTGTAAAATTTATTTATTTATTTATTTATTTATTAACTCATCATCACCATCATTACAGGAATTTCCTAATTCAATAGTGTGGCCTTAATTACAGTTTTGTTATTTAAGTACCATAACATAATCTGTACATCGTGGTTTTTGTGAACTCACTCAGGGAACAAGTAAAATAAATCATTATTGTCTTCATCTAGAATAACGTCTTTCTTTTCTCAATAGATGCAACAGAAATCTCAATGGAAGAACACAACACGAACTATAGAAGTACAGAACCTGTCAAAGTGGCGCTGCGGGAGCCCTATGTCCAGGAGTGGACGTCTTTCGGCTGAAATAATGATGATGATCATAAATCTCAATAGTTACGGTAATTTAATCGCTCGAATAGTTGCTCGGTTTCATCGAAAATATGCGGAAAATATACTCCTTTAAAAAAAATATCCATCGTTGGAATTTCGCGGTTAGCGTAACTCCAACAATTTATATGGCGTGTTATTGAGTCATAAATGTACTTTTCAGGTTTGGTGACAGCTGAAAGTACATTAAACTTCGCAAAACTGCTTCTCTGTCGAGCGTAGTATTGTACGATTAAAAAATGTTTTCAAAGTTTTTGGGATTTAGGTTACATTGACCCATATAATTATTTTGGGCAATATTAAATGGGAATATTTATCAAAAACTACATTTGTTGCATTCATTTTAAACGTCTTTGAATACTATAATTCGAAAAAGCAAATATGCGTATACTCCCCATCTTCAACAAGGCATGGACTGAAAAAAAAATTGAGTTTGAAAAGTTGGCGCCCAACATGGGACTGTATCGATGTTGGGCGCCAACTTTTCAACCTCAATTTTTTTACCAAGAACAAGAGAGTACATTGAAGCGAGATGTAGCAACATAATCCGTCACATGTGTACCATGTGTTTATGCTAGCGTCACTCCGCGGTGACTGATGACGGGCCCCATTTGGGCGCCAATAAGCCTGCATTACCAAACGCTGTGGTACGTTGAGTAATGAATTTCCGCGCAAAGATGGATGTATTCCTTTAAAATTAACGAAGGCTGAAAAGAATAAAAGCAAGAGGAAATCTTCAAAAAAATAAAACATTTTTCATATATGCCTCCCTTTTTCTTGAAGGGGAAAGAGCCGCAAATATGTAATTAATTTGTATTCGGTTATTACGTCCCTAAATTCAAACAAGATCTCGACGACATCAAAGCCAGTAAAGGGAGCATTATAGAAAAGCACACAATCCGTCACGTGGACGGCGCGTGTTATCGTTGTACCTACTCGTTGTACTCCGAGCGTGAACGATTTTAGGGTTCACGTTGAGTGCTGAAAGACTTGGAAAGAACATTTATTTTCTTAATAATTTTACATTTTTGCAATAATAAATTGTTAATGGCAGCGTTTCTTGTCAAAATAACATTGTATTCAATACGGATGTTAGTGATGGATGATGGAAATGACGGTGCGACATGGTCGAGGTGTTTTTCTGAGAGTCTTTTTCCTCAAAGTGTACCTATTAAGTTATGATCTCTTTTTCATAATCCATCATAGTCACAATAACAAAGATTTTATTGCCACACATGACTCAAAATACAGACTACTATTTAAGGTTAAATGATTTACTCCGTAGCAGCTGATCTCTACTTAAAACTGATTACCTACCATTCGACATTTTATTATTGCATTATTCATAAATCTGCTCTTATTTTTATAAAAAGTAATAATGACGCTTCCAGCAAGCTAAACGATTTCACAGAATAAGCATAATTTGTTGACTATACCAACGGGAATTAATTTCCGATACAAGAGAAATGAACAAACATTTTATAGGTCGGCAGTTTTAAAATAATGGCCTAACATTTTTTGCTCCAGTTAATAAAAATTCGAATAACAAATTCCGTTATGAAAAATAAAATACGAGAGCTAAATAAATTCATAAACCGAACGTCAAAACATAAACGAATGTTTATCCAAACATCTGAATCAAATATTTATACTGAGACCATTAAATCAAACGAAAAAATGTTCAGATAGCAACATTTGGGACATGCGACGATAGCGGTCGTTGAATCGTCAGTGACGTGTAATTTACTTGTCTACGGGACAACTTTGTTAACATCACCCCCTCCCCGCGCCCCGACAGTGCGTCGACCCCCACATTAGTGTCACGGCTGCGGTTTGCCGCCGTTTTTATCCAGAATACGTATCACGAATTGATAGGTTTGATTCGGCGAACAAGCGTCGCGTCGCGGAATTATTTGTCGCTTTTAAAATATGGCGGCAGGTTCTGCTGAATGACACGTTTTGTTCGGCCTGTTTTTAATGGTGGAAATGTTTGATTGACCTTTGATTGTTATTGGGAAATGATTGCTGTATTTATTTAACCATTGGCTATCGTGCAATTATAGTTCAGTTTAAAGAAACAAAATATTTCCATTTTATTACCTCAACATAATCAATATTTCTGATTTTTATGTTTAGTATTGAGAGATCTTAAGAAAACTAAAAGGAACTCTTGACGTAAATTGAGCCGCAAAGCAAGAATTTTCAGGCAATTTTAAATTCCAATAACTTTGAAAGTTACTCCCAAATCGTGCTCCTTCCATATCAAGAAAGAAAGAAAGACTCGCACAGGAAGATCACAAAATAAGCTAAAAACACAATGATAAAAAAAAACAAAATTATATAAAATTCTCTATCTTCTATCTCTATCTTGGTCCCCAAGGCAAACCCAATTACAGAACATACCTAATTGTCCTAATAAACCTAGTTTCTTTATATTCCTATAAACATACTAACAAAAGTATCCCCAGGCGATAACCCTAGTCTAACTAATTAAGACGCGGACGGCACACAACCACGTAATCTATTGTCACCATTAGCTAGCTTGAAATAAGGTTGAAAATTGAAAATAATATTTGGGTTGCCGAGATGTGACTAAGCTCGAATGTGCATTTTTTTTCTGGGTTTTCTTTAGATTATTCAGAATATACACAATAACCTAAATAATTATCCGGTTCAAGTTTTTTAAAAATGCTAATTCTATTCAATTATAAAAAAAATAATGTCGCTATCCCTGAAAAGACAGAGATGTTCGACGCCAAAGTTTATTTTTGTGAAGCCACTTCCAAATTTTTTATTGGGAATATCAAGCTATTTTTCACTATTCTATTCGGTTAACATTTTTCTTTAAACCCTTCTCTGTCCACCCTTTTTTTTGCGCCAGATAGTTTCATTGCGCTACGTCATACTCGACAATCCAAGAAACCAATTCTTGTGATTATTGAGCTAACAACGCACCTTAACAGAGAAGATAATTACTCTAATTGTATTGTGAACTACTAACTATTAAGTGTAAAAGAAAAGTGTTTCTCGTATTTAATGACCCGGAGATATGCCACTTATAGAAAACTATTGCAAAATGCAATAAAAAGTAGTAGTGAAAGAAAAGAGGATTGCATCATTCATAATGTGTTGCAATTATGTAATAGAAGGCGCCGATAAGCGACTTTTAATGATGTGAAGCTGAAGATCGTTTAAACGAGTAGTCTTAATGATTTGGAAATAGTATATTATGTTAAATTAGAGCATTTTCTTACTAACTTAATAGGTGAATATTTTAATTTACTAGCTGACCCGTCAGACGTTGCCCTGTGCCTATTTCAATAATTCGAAATTCCCATCGAAAATCCACTTTCAGTTTTCCCAAATTTTCCAATTTTCCCAGCAACTTTTCCATATTTTCTCACCGTTTAAACCTTCCCTGGACTACGATAAACATTTCAAAATCAAAATCAGCTAAATCGGCCCAGCCGTTCTCGAGTTTTAGCGAGACAAACGAACAGCAATTGATTTTTAGAAGATAGATAGACGCACGGGTCGATTCATGAGGTTAAGCTACGCTTGCCGGGGTTGGTCAGTGGATGGGTGACCATCTTTACATACCGAGACTCCTCCGTGCCTCGGAAAGCACGTTAAGCCGTTGGTCCCGGTTGTCATTCGTGGATCTTTGACAGTCGTTACGGGTTGTCAGAAGCCCGAAAGTCTGACAACCAGTCTTACCAAGGGGTATCGTATTACCCAGTTACTGGGTTGTGGAGGTCAGACAGGCAGTCACTCCATGTAAAATACTGGTATTCAGCTGCATCCGGTTAGACTGGAAGCCGACCCCAACATAGTTGGGAAAAGTTCACCATTTTAACGATAATTTAATTATTTATTTTTTGGTATACGTGCTTTTATTTTATGTGTAATAAATTAATAATGCGTCTAATTTGGGACAGCGCTCCTTGATGGGCGAGTCCTATTAGTGGCTGGACGTACGACGCGCTGCGTGAGCTCAGCACAGAACACGCAAGACCACTCAAGGCCGCTGTACATCTATTAATGGCTGGACGTACGACGCGTTGCGTGAGCTCAGCACAGAACACGCGAGCTAACCACTCAAGGCCGCTGTATATCTATTACTGGCTGGACGTACGACGCGTTGCGTGAGCTCAGCACAGAACACGCAAGCTAACCACTCCAGGCCGCTGTATATCTATTACTGGCTGGACGTACGACGCGCTGCGTGAGCTCAGCACAGAACACGCAAGCTAACCACTCAAGGCCGCTGTATATCTATTACTGGCTGGACGTACGACGCGTTGCGTGAGCTCAGCACAGAACACGCAAGCTAACCACTCAAGGCCGCTGTATATCTATTACTGGCTGTACGTACGACGCGTTGCGTGAGCTCAGCACAGAACACGCAAGCTAACCACTCCAGGCCGCTGTATATCTATTACTGGCTGGACGTACGACGCGCTGCGTGAGCTGAGCACAGAACACGCAAGCTAACCACTCAAGGCCGCTGTATATCTATTACTGGCTGGACGTACGACGCGTTGCGTGAGCTCAGCACAGAACACGCAAGCTGGCCACTCCAGGCCGCTGTATATCTATTAATGGCTGGACGCTCGGAACAGACATTTGTTTAATTATCCTTTAGTATTTTTCCTGTAGAAACCCATTAAATAATACTATATCCATCTATGAACATCATTATATCTTGCAATGCATGCATGCCTACGCATATCTTGTATGCTATTGTGGTGGCGAACAACGCAACACACTGACGTCACGCAAAATCCTGCATCGCGCAAGCAGAGTTTTCTACGCAACTAGCATATATACAACGTACGACATCAATCGTCGGGCAGGCAGTTGACCACCAGACACGACACCCGTCTGGTCGGAGTCGGAGGATCCCTTCATTTCTATGTAGTATGAGTGAACTTTACACCGTGTGTCTCAAGCCTCTACACTACACTATCTTACTTGTTTTGTGTGTGAATAAATAAATAAAGAAGCAAGTTGATCCTACCTTTTAGTATCTATACTTTCAACTCCAAAATTCCCTCAAGAATGTTTTAACCCCTGACGGGAACAACGGGTGTTATTGTTTCAGGTGTTGGATATATCTGAGTAGTGATTTGTATTCAGTATCATAATCTACACAAGGGAATCCTAAGGCGAGACTTAGTGACTGCCAGAATTCTGTCTTCGTAGGTACTCGATCCGAATTTTTGCTAATTCGTCCTGTCACGGTCGCCAAGTTAATGTATATGTCGGAGAAAGTAAACAAAGAGTTGATTGTTATGATTTTATTGATGGCTAATTAAGTCTTAATTTAATTTGATTTATTATATTTTTACATTGTGTAAAACCTAACAAATTTATTAAAAGTCACTGCATTGTATAACGTCCAATCAGAGCAGAGGGTAGACCTAGAGTGGGGTCGAGGCGCCATCTTAACGTTCGCCGGGTGGAGCGTGCAGTCTTGTAACGGTGGTTGATCGAGGTGGATCACAAGTGGTGAAGTTAGATCAGTGCCGCGAACCTGCTGCTCCTTTATAATTAAAATTACCTACGTAGTGATTAAAATTGTAGAACTTTAATAAAATCGCGTGTGTGTGTGTGTAAATAGTGTTTTGTGCTCGCATATCCCTATAACGCCCACTAGACCCGACGTGAACACTAAAAACTATGTCGAGGAGGACGGTGTATCTCCGACATCAGAAGTGGGATCGGTGCAGGCACAAAACGTAGACAGATCGAGTGATAGAAACGATGGGTGACGCGCTTTATTTGAGGCGCAACAAAACGCTTGCGACTACTCGTGGAGACCCTGCGCAACCCGCCGGCTACTGCAGAGAAGAATATTACGCTGCCCAAATTTGAACATGAAAATGCAGACACTGACGCCCGAGCCTGGCTAACAACAGCGGATACTGCTTATCGGACCATGATATACAGGGAAGTAGACCTTATTCTTATAATCAGTAAGTCTGTGAATGGTTCTGCCGCCACGTGGTTTTCCCAAGTGGCTGTTAAGGTATTTTGTCTTATCGGCGAGATGGCTAATTAGACTGTAGATATTAGTTGTCTTAAAAGGCGAGGAGGCCATTTAGACTGTAGATATTAATTGTCTAAAAAGGCGAGGAGGCCATTTAGACTGTAGATATTAATTGTCTAAAAAGGCGAGGAGGCCATTTAGACTGTAGATGTTAATTGTCTAAAAAGGCGAGGTGGCCAATTAGACTGTGTAGTTATGAGTTGTCTAAAAAGGCGAGGTGGCCAATTAGACTGTGTAGTTATGAGTTGTCTAAAAAGGCGAGGTGGCCAATTAGACTGTGTGACTGTGTAGAGTTGAATTGTCTTAAAAGGCGAGGTGGCCAATTAGACTGTAGTTATGAGTTGTCTAAAAAGGCGAGGTGGTCAATTAGACTGCGTAGATATGAATTGTCTAAAAAGGCGAGGAGGCCATTTAGACTGTGGTATGGGTTGTTTGAAGGGTGAGGTGACTGTTTTGATACTGTGACTGTTCACGTAGGCATTAGTGAAATAAAAAATAATAACCCTTGCTGTGTGCCTAATAGATGAAGAGTAGAATTTATTTTAAATGAAGCTTGTGTGTAAAAGATGCAACAAAAATGTTTGTTTCACTATGTCAGGAGTGGCCGAACTGTCTTACAAAAGTTTTGCTTGTTTTTAATTGTTACAGATTACAATGATGCTCGTCCCTCAACATCACACGAGGACGTGTGAAATGTCAGGACGGCCGTGTCGGAGAAAGTAAACAAAGAGTTGATTGTTATGATTTTATTGATGGCTAATTAAGTCTTAATTTAATTTGATTTATTACATTTTTACATTGTGTAAAACCTAACAAATTTATTAAAAGTCACTGCATTGTATAACGTCCAATCAGAGCAGAGGGTAGACCTAGAGTGGGGTCGAGGCGCCATCTTAACGTTCGCCGGGTGGAGCGTGCAGTCTTGTAACGGTGGTTGATCGAGGTGGATCACAAGTGGTGAAGTTAGATCAGTGCCGCGAACCTGCTGCTCCTTTATAATTAAAATTACCTACGTAGTGATTAAAATTGTAGAACTTTAATAAAATCGCGTGTGTGTGTGTGTAAATAGTGTTTTGTGCTCGCATATCCCTATAACGCCCACTAGACCCGACGTGAACACTAAAAACGATGTCGAGGAGGACGGTGTATCTCCGACATATATATTAGTGGACAATTGGAAGTTTTTTTTTTCTTCAAAACGGTACACGGTTGCGTCGACATCAAAATTCAGCTATTCATTGTAATAACTTCCAAAATCAAGGATTAAAGCTGCTTTTTGAAGAAACTTAGGTTTTCATTAAAACTTCCAAATGTCCACTATTAGACACTTAGATATAAACTTACAGTGATGATACGAGTACTTTTTATTTTGACCATCTCCATATTGGTGTAATTACCTGTAACAAAGAATAAATTTAATTAAATTCTGTATTTTCAAGTTACTATAAGTCTGAAACCGCCAACCCGTCTTGAGCAAGCGGGGTGATCAATGCCCGTGCCTTCTCTGTATGAGAAGAGTCCGTTGCCCAGCAGTGGCACAGGAAAAGGCTGGTATTGTTATTATTTTCAAATGTTTCAGAGTTAGTAACAAAATTCAGAATCTGTAACGTTCCCCAGACAAGCAACAAAATCTAAAACTTGAAATCTTAGACAATATAATTACAGTATTACTGTAAACAGGGTGTAAGTGTAAACAGTGGCAATATTTTAAAGTGTCCTTGTTAAGTTCAAGTTTTATCATTATGAACAACTTTTACTATGGGGCCAAACCCACGACACGGTTGGCGCAGTGGTTGAGCGATTGACTGCTGCGCAGCATGTCACGGGTTCGCTTCTCGCACGGAACAAATATTTGTACGACCTACAAGTATTTGTTCCGAGTCTGGGTGTTTTTCTATGTATAATATGTATGTATTTACAAAATATATATATATATATATATGTCGGAGAAAGTAAACAAGGAGTTGATTGTTGGTTGCATACGAATAGATAATATTGATGGCTAATTAAGTCTTAATTTAATTTGATTTATTACATTTTTACGGTGTGTAAAACCTAACAAATTTATTAAAAGTCACTGCATTGTATTAACGTCCAATCAGAGGAGAGGGTAGACCTAGAGTGGGGTCGAGGCGCCATCTTAACGTTCGCCGGGTGGAGCGTTCAGTCTTGTAACGGTGGTTGATCGAGGTGGATCACAAGTGGTGAAGTTAGATCGGTGCCGCGAACCTGCTGCTCCTTTATAGTTAAAATTATCTAGTGATTTCATTTGTAGAACTCTAATAAAATCGTGTGTGTGTGTAAATAGTGTTTTGTGCTCGCATATCCCAATGACGCCCACTAGACCCGACGTGAACACTAAAAACGATGTCGAGGAGGACGGTGTTTCTCCGACATCAGAAGTGGGATCGGTGCAGGCACAAAACGTAGACAGATCGAGTGATAGAAACGATGGGCGACGCGCTTTATTTGAGGCGCAACAAAACGCTTGCGACTACTCGTGGAGACCCTGCGCAACCCGCCGGCTACTGCAGCGAAGAATATTACGCTGCCCAAATTTGAACATGAAAATGCAGACACTGACGCCCGAGCCTGGCTAACAACAGCGGATACTGCATATCGGACCATGATATACAGGGAAGTAGACCTTATTCTTATAATCAGTAAGTCTGTGAATGGTTCTGCCGCCACGTGGTTTTCCCAAGTGGCTGTTAAGGTATTTTGTCTAATCGGCGAGATGGCTAATTAGACTGTAGATATTAGTTGTCTAAAAAGGCGAGGAGGCCATTTAGACTGTAGATATTAATTGTCTAAACAGGCGAGGAGGCCATTTAGACTGTAGATGTTAATTGTCTAAAAAGGCGAGGTGGCCAATTAGACTGTGTAGTTATGAGTTGTCTAAAAAGGCGAGGTGGCCAATTAGACTGTGTAGTTATGAGTTGTCTAAAAAGGCGAGGTGGCCAATTAGACTGTGTGACTGTGTAGAGTTGAATTGTCTAAAAAGGCGAGGTGGCCAATTAGACTGTAGTTATGAGTTGTCTAAAAAGGCGAGGTGGCCAATTACACTGCGTAGATATGAATTATCTAAAAAGGCGAGGAGGCCATTTAGACTGTGGTATGGGTTGTTTAAAGGGTGAGGTGACTGTTTTGATACTGTGACTGTTTACACGAAGGCATTAGTGAAATAAAAAAATAATAACCCTTGCTGTGTGCCTAATAGATGAAGTGTAGAATTTATTTTAAATGAAGCTTTTGTGCAAAAGATGCAACAAAAATGTTTGTTTCACTTTGTCAGGAGTGGCCGAACTGTCTTACAAAAGTTTTGCTTGTTTTTAATTGTTACAGATTACAATGACGCCCGCCCCTCAACATCACACGAGGACGTGTGAAAAGTCAGGACGGCCGTGTCGGAGAAAGTAAACAAGGAGTTGATTGTTGGTTGCATACGAATAGATAATATTGATGGCTAATTAAGTCTTAATTTAATTTGATTTATTACATTTTTACGGTGTGTAAAACCTAACAAATTTATTAAAAGTCACTGCATTGTATTAACGTCCAATCAGAGCAGAGGGTAGACCTAGAGTGGGGTCGAGGCGCCATCTTAACGTTCGCCGGGTGGAGCGTTCAGTCTTGTAACGGTGGTTGATCGAGGTGGATCACAAGTGGTGAAGTTAGATCGGAGCCGCGAACCTGCTGCTCCTTTATAGTTAAAATTATCTAGTGATTTCATTTGTAGAACTCTAATAAAATCGTGTGTGTGTGTAAATAGTGTTTTGTGCTCGCATATCCCAATGACGCCCACTAGACCCGACGTGAACACTAAAAACGATGTCGAGGAGGACGGTGTTTCTCCGACGTATGTATAAGAAGTTTAAATCAGCCATCTCGTTACCATAACACAAGCATTAGGTTGCTTAGCTTGGGACTAGATGGCGTTGTGTGAAATGTCTAAGGATACTTATTTATTTATTTTAAACCTGAAATCGCGAAAAAAATCTGCTATATAAGTTTTTAAACTGTCATGGTCATAGGAACTCGAAACCTGAAATCGCGAAAAAAATCTGCTATATAAGTTTTTAAACTGTCATGGTCATGGGAACTCGAATCTAACAGTAAACATAGTAAATATCCCGTTTGTGTTAATAAAAAATCTCCTGTTCAGTACATTTATGTTCGCATAATTCGTCAAAATGTAGGAAACAGCAGATTTTTTTTTTCGCGATTTCAGGTTTGGTACCAAAGTAAAAGCTGTTCATAATGATGAATACAATGGCCCCTTAAAAGATTGCCCTGTTTACACTTTACCCTGTATTATAGTACTACTGTAATAATATACTCTAAGCTTGAAATCAATTCGGTAAACAACTCGCCGATACCATCAACCTTTGACGTAACATAAACGCTAAGAAAGCCAATAATTCATCAAACCATCACTACCACGTCGGCACTCCCGACGCCGACGACGTGGAACTTGCAAACAAAGCGTCAACGCTTCCTTGTGACGTCACTATGTCACTAATGGAGGTTAGTGCTACGGTTTGAAAGAAAACAGACCTGTAGATATTTTTAAAGCATTTAGTATTTAGCCATTCAGTATAGCTTGCATAGCCTTTTAACTGCGAGAGGGACCACGAAGGTCCGACGTCAAAATCGTTCCTGTCTGTGAATCGGATCCCAGTGGTCCTATCGGCACCCGACGTTATTCCTCAGTACCTCGCCTCTGGCCGCACTAAATTATCTCTTGGATTATAATCCAACAAACGATCTGTTTGCGGATGAATGGACGAAGATTTAATTGGCATGTCAGAACTGTGAGAGGGATTGATGAAAGTATTGTTAATTTTTATTGTTTTATGTTTTTTACCTGAATTTTATATTTCCTTTTCTATGTCTCTGCCTTTAAATATTGTAATTGGTTTTTAACCGTGTTAATAAAAATAATGTCTTTCCAGACTTAAGAAATCACATGACGAACTGAAAACGGCTGGAAGATCTACTGGTCCCATGAAGGAACTATTCAAGGTTGAGTTGCCTATGGCATTGAAAAGCAGGCTCATGGACAATGGTTAATTTTATTTCTGTAAGTAGGTTTTTTTTACAAACACTTTTACACGTCAATAATATTTTAAAAAAAACCGGCCAAGTGCGTGTCGGACCACGCACAATGAAGGGTTCCGTAGTTGAAAAGAGTTTATTCCAAAAACAAACTTAACACTCTTTATTAACAATTTTTTTTTAAGTCATAAAATTACAAATTCACAATTTTCGGACTTTTTCCTTTAAGACCTTGCTTCTTGCCAAATTTCATTGTTTTGATTTACTTGCGACAGGTGCGAGTATCAAAATGTGACGCAAAATGGCCGTATTAGGGTTCCGTACCAAAATGGTAAAAAAGGAACCCTTATGGTGTGACTCACTCTGTCTGTCTGTCTGTCTGTCACAGCTGGATATCTCAAGAACTACTAATGCTATCAACTTGAAATTTGGAACAGTTTTAGATGACGTTTACCTATTTTACAAATAAGAAAAAGCAAAAATATTTACATTTTTTTTGTAACAGGGACTGAAAGGGGTCATAAAAATTCAAAATGGGGCTACTATGGCATGTGGGGGTATCATTTGAAAGAGCGCTGTTTTCACATTCTCAAACATTTTTTTAAATTTTTTTTAGGCCCCATAGTTTTCGTGTTTTGATGAAAAATGTAAAAAAAAAATACCGTTCCCCCCCCTTATCTCCGAAGTTTGCAAAGATAAAAATTTGAAATTATTCTATGTGATAGCAGTTTATGTAAAGATTACAGGAAAAATAAAACGATGTCTCTAAATAGCACACTTTTCACACACACGCACACTTTCAGAAATTGGAACGGAACCCTCGGTGCGCGAGTCCGACTCGCTCTTGACCGGTTTTTTTTTATTGCATTGACTTAGAAGCTTGAGTTTTTTAGAACTTCAAGAGACCATAGACTTACGTATTTGATATTAATTTCAACTTGATACCTTTACGCGTTCCTGAGAAAAAGGGCCTTGACAGACTGACAACTTTGAAAATATTTTTTTATGTGATAAAATTACAAATTAACAATTTTCGGACTTTTTCCTTTGCTTGTGCTGTGAGACCTTGCTTCTTGCCAAAATTCATGATTCTAGGACGACGGGAAGTACCCTATAGGTTTTGATTTACTTGCAAGTATCAAAAAATGTCGCATAAATGGCCGTATTTTTTGATTGCGTTGACTTAGAAGTTTGATCTTTTTAGGACTTCAAGGGACCATAGACTTACGTATTTGATATTAATTTCAGCTTGATACCTTCACGCGTTCCTGAGAAAAACGGTCTTGACAGACTGACAGACAGACAGACGGACAGACAAGTGATCCTATAAGGGTTCCGTTTTTTCCTTTTGAGGTACGGAACCCTAAAAAAAACGTGGCAACTAGATGAGGTCGGCGTTTCTTATGATTCTATCTGACTACTCCGAGAAGAAAGGCCGAAACAAACTCAGAGGTCACTGTCTCTTATAAAGTCCAAACATAATCATAGTCAAATATGAATCACTACTCTTTTAGCGAAGATTATTTTGTCACAAAAGCACCAGGCATGCATTCGTAACTCGAATTCCGTGAAAACGCGTTCAGTATTTCGTTGCCCATTTTTGTGTCCATCTAAGAATAACTTCTTAAGGCGCGGACTGACTACGATTTTAAACGTCACACAACCGCGTAATCTATTGTCACCATTAGCTGGCTTGAAATAAGGTTGAAAATTGAAAATAATATTTGTGTTGCCGAGATGTGACTAAGCTGCGAATGTGCATTTATTTTGCCGGTTTTCTTTAGATTATTTACCACAATAAATTAAATAATTGTCCGGTTTAAGTTTGAAAAAAATGCTAATTCTATTAAATTCTTAAAAAAAAGAATGTCGTTATCGCTAAAAATTCAGAGATGTTCGACGACAAAGTTTATTTTTGTGGAGCAACTTCCAAATTTTTTATTGGGAATATTAAACTATTTTTTTACTATTCTAATCGGTTAAAGTTTTTCTTTACAGCCTTCTGTGTCCACTGTATTTTTTGCGTTGGATAGTTTCATTGCGTTATATTCGACAATCCAAGAAACCAATATTTGTGAATGTTGAGCTAACACCGCGTCTTAAGTAAACATTCCCAACACAAATTCTTTATTTCCGATACGCTACTGAATATTTGGTTATCAAAAGCATAACAATATAAAACGGCATTCGAAATTCAAAACATACATAGTAATGCTGAGCACATACAGACAATCAATCGATACAGGCCAGAGCCCAGAATACAGCATTACTGGCGAACGACGCTCGTCCCTGGGGCGAGATTCAGTTGGATGCTCACATTGAATTCTCCCGAACTTTTGTATCAAACCTATATTGTGGAAATTTGTAATCTCTCAGTATATTCTCTGAGGTATTAACGGAGTCTTCTCTAACTTGAATAAAGTGAATATCGTGAATATTCATATTTATGATGTTGTGAATTTTTGCTATCTTTATCGTTGCATAGCTGAGCAGCAAATGTATGTATTTGCGTGTTCGTATTTTCATGTGACATAGCACAATGACTGTTAATATCAATATTTACTTTACTTACTTTTTTACAAATAACATTCATTTTTCATCGCCTAACATCATTTTTCACATTCAAAAGAGAAGAAAAAACACACGTAATACACCGTCATTCACAAACTGAAGTAAATATAAACGAACAATCGGCACGTAGGGGTTCGCAGAGAAAACATCAATAGGTCTTAATGGCGCCCGCTTGGGGCCCGACCGGCTAGTGGCGCCCAACGTGGGGCCCGATAATAGCGCCCTCTGTATGCGGAGAGGAGTAGACGAGCCCCGCGGGACACCTGACCCTCGCAGTCACTACATTTCTACTTACTAGCGGTGAAAGGTTCTGTACAATTTGTGTTTGTGAATGCCAGCAAATATAGACTTTTCCCCTTATGAGTACGACCGTTTGTAATAATATCTATTGGCATCCATGATCAGCAGACGCGCTTATGGGCTGAGAAGAGAGTAAAACCACAGTATATAATGATACAGTAGTTTATCTTGGAGACGAGAAGGGATCTAGCGTTGGCATCGTAGGTCTTTGGAGTGTTCCGAGGTAACACCAACAATCCGGGGGTGTTACAGGAGATATGTTTGTACGTGCCCAGTGGGTACGTGCAGCGTCGTAGACGGCCCGATTTGTTCGCACTGCCGCGCGCTCGCACCCAGCTAATGGCCAAGGCCCCGCTCTCGCGCACATTGCGCACACTGAACCTGGTTGCTCATAAGATAGATGTACTCTCTTGATCACTGAACCAGTTCGCAAAAGTTACTTTAAGTACACATTTTATGTTATGGTAATGAGTTGAATGTATAAAATTGATAAATGTATTGTATTATTCTGTTTTATTAATGTTAATTTGAATTGAATTTATTGTATAATCTTTGAATTGAAATGTATTTGTAATTATCGTTATAATTTTTTTTTCCTACACTATCGCGTTGGGTTACTGTAATGATAGCTGTATGTATGTCTGTAATAAATAAATAAATAAAAATTAAAAAAAAATCTTCTTATAATACGGCCGAAACAAGTTCAGTAGGTAACAGTTCGAGCGCGCGGAAGTAACGCAAGAACCAACACGTATTTCTCTACTGACTGAGCGGCCGTAATTAATTCAAGGTTACTGCCCAGATAAACTACTGAGTTTTATTATTCTGTGGTAAAACTGAGGACAATTTGACTGGTGATAGTGACTTACTAAGGCGGTTTCTTGATCCGTAGTTAACTCAACCAATGTTTAAACATAGTAACTAATGGTTGAATTTGACCTAAATGTGTTTGCTAAAATCATTTCGAGACATGAGTAGAGTTTCAAAACTAGAACTCGTTAGTCACATGAGTCCGAGTCCTTTGAGTCTTCTGAGTCCTTTCGAGTCTTTTATGTTCTTTGAGCTAGACTGAGTCATGAACTTGAGTTGGTGTATTATAATAGGTAATACTGGGTGATTTTATATCGTCATTCATGCACAACAGTTTGTTACAATTAAATTGCATTAAACGCAAATAACCTTATAGAGGCATGAGGAACACAGTGTTAAGTTCATTCATCCTCTAATTGAAAAGGGAGGATCATCCGACCAGACGTGTGTTGTGTCTGGTGGCCCACTGCCCGACCGTTGATGTTGGGACGTTGTATATATGCTAGTCGCGCGGTAAACTCTGATTGCGCGATGCAGGTTGCGTGACGTTATGTCATTGTGATGCGTAGTAAAAGAAGACTCAATCTTTAAGTTCTTTTTGGCAGGACTCAAGTGTTTTTACAAAAGACTCCAAATTCTGAAGGGCTTGAGTTTTATTTAAAAGACTCGAGTCTTCAAAAATAGCTCAACTTTTATTAAATAAGACTCCAAGTCTCGAGTTTTTTACAACACTACATTAGTTACTATTGTATATCATGAATGAGTTAACATGTATACATTGATGTTAACTCATTCATATGTAGCCTTCACATTTAATACAAAGCAAAGCAAATATATATTTATTGGCAAAGCAAATCAATCTGCCTAGCCTTTTCCCAACTATGTTGGGGTCGGCTTCCAGTCTAACCGGATGCAGCTGAATACCAGTATTTTACATGGAGCGACTGCCTGTCTGACCTCCACAACCCAGTAACTGGGTAATACGATACCCCTTGGTAAGACTGGTTGTCAGACTTTCGGGCTTCTGACGACCCGTAACGACTGTCAAAGATCCACGAATGACAGCCGGGACCAACGGCTTAACGTGCTTTCCGAGGCACGGAGGAGTCTCGGTGTGTAAAGATGGTCACCCATCCACTGACCAACCCCGTTAAGCGTAGCTTAACCTGATGGATCGTCCCGTGCGGCAGTTATTACTTAGCCACGAGCTCCTCTATTATCTCCTCATTTATTGGCAAAGCATAGCGCACTAATTAATTTTTCAAGATCTTTTTATGTACTACCTATGTTTAACAAATAAATTATTCTTATTCTTATTCTTTCTTATTCTTAACCATTAGTAGAGTTAGAACTACGGATCAAGAAACCGGCCGTTAGCTCTTTACTACCTATGAAAAGATAGATAATAAACTTTTTTTAAATGCATCGTTGTTGACAACAACCCACCAATTCACTATGGTCACTATGGAAAAGGTAATTATATTGTTTTACGAGCAGACAATTAATTATATTACTGTTTAGCACGACACTTTAAATTAAGCGATGCCTTTTAAAAGACACTTAACTGATTTTACTACTGAACATGAAATTGGACCGAGAACACATACGGGAGTCGTCAAACTGTTTATTTAAGAACTTTATTATCGCATAACTAAGGAGCTCGTGGCTAAGTAATAACAGCCGCACGGGTCGATCGTTGGTCAGTGGATGGGTGACCATCTTTACATACCGAGATTCCTCCGTGCGTCGGAAAGCACGTTAAGACGTTGGTCCCGGCTGTCATTCGTGGATCTTTGACAGTCGTTACGAGTCGTCAGAAGCCCGAAAGCCTGACAAACCAGTCTTACCAAGGGGTATCGTATTACCCAGTAACTGGGTTGTGGAGGTCAGACAGGCAGTCGCTCCATGTAAAATACTGGTATTCAGCTGCATCCGGTTAGACTGGAAGCCGACCCCAACATAGTTGGTAAAAGGCTAGGCAGATTGATTATCGCATAACTAAACGTCGTATGACTAACGCGTCACATCGCATAGGCCGCGCTATTGACAGATTGCTCGGATCCTAAAGATCTATAGGCTAGATAAATAGCCTATAGCCTTCTCCAGGAATTAGGCTATCAAATGCAAAAAATAATTTTTCAAATCCGACTGGTAGTTCCAGAGATCTCATATTAGTAAGAAGATGGTTGGAATATAGTATCGTTCACCGTTTGTTATTGGTTAAAACTAAAACTAAAACTCGATTAACTTTACCAATAGTGAAGCGTAATTTAGTTTTTATAGCTTTTATTTATAGATTTACCTATTAAGGCGAAAGCACCAGGGTAGCCCGCGAAATTCAAAATTTCTTATGCAATTTGTAGGTCAGTGTGAGCTTGTATGTTGATTAAAATTTGATTCGCGGCCGTAGCTAATATGGCTTTACACAATTATAATCATTAGAACCAGCAATACAACTTCATAAGTTAGCATTTACCTCAAACCTCATGATTTCATGAAATCGCTAGATTTGAGGTAAATGCTAACTTATGGAGTTGTATTGCCGATTCTAATAATTATAATTCTGTAAAGCCATATTAGCTACGGCCGCGAATCATATTTTAATCAACATACAAGCTCACACTGACCTACAAATTGCAAAAAACGTAAGAAATTTTGAATTTCGCGGGATACCCTAGAGCATCATATTTTAATCAACATACAAGCTCACACTGACCCACAAATTGCAAAAAAACGTAAGAAATTTTGAATTTCGCGGGCTACCCTGGCGCATCATCCTTAACTCTGTGTGTTTATTTATATAAGAAACTGTTGTGGTCGCGTGATGTCCATAACTTTAAAACCAGAGCATCTTCATACCTCATGTTGGCCTCATCGCATAAAACTGCTGCATTTCGTGGATGCTTCAAATTCGCTGCCTCTCGTTGCTGGAATGACTTGCCACCGCCTTTCCGTGCTATAAAAACAGTTGGTACTTTTAGATTTAAATTTAAACAACATTTACTGCAGCTTCAAAAAGATTCCATCTGATTTTGAACTTACCCTTAGTTTGCACGCGGCTGGCAATGGTGGTCCGCGCGTTTGGCGGTCATTGTTCAGTGTATAGGCGCAGCACTTGTTTTCTGTGTGTTATTAGCTTACTTGCTCCTTGCTCAATACTTAATCGGATGGTAAACGAGACTCAGGTTGCATTCTTTTCATTTCGTTGTCTGTCACTTGTATTTTGCGTTTGTAATTACAATCACTCTCTTCATTAGTTTATTTCACCTTCAATACCGTTAATAATTACCACGTAACACTAATTTTTTATTGTATATTTTACTTCAATACATTAATTATTGTTTACACTACACAGCCGTCATGTTTTACATTTATTTATTTTGTGTTGTTATGCGTCGTGAGCGCATTGGCACTCGCGTTCCTTTGCTTGTCATTACTGTGCCCACAGATTATAACTAGTATTGGTAATGCCACAGATACTTTGTGGGTAGACAAGTAATGTGGTAACGCGGGGCGCTCACACGCGGACTGAATTGAGTTGTTTTTTTTTTTTAAACATTTATTATTTGTGTTTGTAACGTTTTACATTTTATCTATTTGTATCTATTTATAATTATTTATGTATTTTAGTATATCTGCCCGTGACATCACAGCGGGCCCTATCAGAATACCAGCGCTGCGACACTCATGTTAAGTGCCGCAGCATCATGCTGAGATAGGGACCTTTTGGCCTCGTACAGGACTTTTTTTGTTTTTTTTTTTTTTTTTTGTTTTTATTTACTTATTTTAATTTTTTTTTTTTTTTTATATTTAATTTGTTTGTTTTCAACTTTTATTTTGTGTTTTAGTTTTAGTTCTGTGCGAGTCCCAATAAATACTTTTTCTTTCTTTCTTTCTAACTCCAATTAGTTACGATCTCGTTACTCTACTATACTACAGTAGTATTCTAGTTTAATACAGTCAACAGCGCGAAGTATAACTCTTTAACTATTAAAACCGCTCTAAAGCTACGCTTTTCTAGAAGAGCGGTGGACGCTGCTAACCACCGCAGTGACGGCTGTCATGAAAATGATGGCAGCGGCAAAGATTTAAATCGTTAGATTCGCCATACCGCGTCAAAATGTAGTCGCATCTCTGAGTCGTTTTGACATCTCTGACACACAATGACGCAGTAACTACACTTTGACTGTCATGGAAACGCTATTTAATAAAGTGTGAGCTCACTTTTTCATTATGAACACTTTTTCTTGTGAGGGCGAATCTAGCGATTTAAATCTTTCGGCAGCGGTGTTTGACACTGGTGAAAATGAGAGATTTTCATGGCGGCTCTTATAAATGACGGAACCGCTTTCCTAGGAAATCAAAAATTTTGTGTTATCTATTAAATAATAGCGCTGTCAAACTGAAAAAATGTTACCATGGCTCCGTTGACTTCACTAACAGAAAAATTTTGTTCTAATGTTAAAACCGGACACATTCATCTTCCTTCAATCAATCTGCCAAGCCTTTTCCCAACTATGTTGGGGTCGGCTTCCAGTCTAACCGGATGCAACTGAATATCAGTATTTTACATGGAGCGACTGCCTATCTGACCTCCACAACCCGGTAACTGGGTAATACGATACCCCTTGGTAAGACTGGTTGTCAGACTTTCGGGCTTCTGACGACCCGTAACGTCTGTCAAAGATCCACAAATCACAGCCGGGACCAACGGCTTAACGTGCTTTCCAAGGCACGGAGGGTTCTTGGTATGTAAAGATAGTCACCCATCCACGGACCAAACGCGGCAAGCGTAGTTTTACAACCTGATAGATCGACCCGTGCGGCTGTTATTACTTAGCCACGAGCTCCTCCACATTCATCTTCCTTCTTTCTTCCAAAAAAAGGTTTACAAGGCAAAACCGAGTGGAAACAACGGGAGGGGACGCCATAGGAAGACATATATAGTGACCTTATTGGTAATGTTCTTCAGAAAGGTCAGTACTCACAACCGGCGTGCGTGTATGACCAGATGGGCAATTCCCACAACCGGCGTGCGTGTATGACCAGATGGGCAATTCCAGTATTTTTAACAACGTTCGCAATCTCATCTCAGTCTCAAACTGTCAAAAATTGTATAGAGTTTACCTACATTTTTGACATTTGATTGTCGCTGGCTTGAGATCAAACTGGAATTCTAACGTTTTTACGTACGAGAATTGGTCTTCTGAGGGCTTAGTGCGAGTTTTTATACTTACTCGATCGCGTTAACGTAAACGTCAGTTTGTATTGAAAATGAATAAGCGTCGCCTGGTGACTATAATGGGAAACACAATTATTCCATACGAATTGACATACGTCAACGTTAACGTGAACGCGATCGAGTAAGTATAAAAACTCGCACTAAGGCCACAGATGTATGAACGTAAACGAGGCATAAGGAGTATGTAAGGATGGTAGTTTCTGCCTACCTCCACGGCAAGAAGGCGTGAGTTACATGCTTCTAATTCCTTTATTACATCCTACAAAGTAACTCTATCGCTCCTTCACCGTCTCGTCTCAACACAACAACATAGTGACGTCACACATTACTAAAACGTGTTCTCGTAATAAAACGTAGCTCCGACACGCGACACAACGAAGACACAAAACAAATAAGTACAGAAAGTCGGGGTTGTCTCTCGTATACAGGGCCAAATGAATTAGCTGGGAAAATTTCACAGATATGATGGGTCGATAATTTATTAGGGTTCCGTACCAAAATGGTAAAAAAGGAACCCTTATGGTGTCACTCAGTCTGTCTGTCTGTCACAGCTGGATATCTCAAGAACTACTAATGCTATCAACTTGAAATTTAGAATGGTCTTAAAAAATCAAAGTGGGGCTACTAGGGCATGTGGGGTATCATATGAAAGAGCGCCGTTTGCACATTCTCAAACATTTTTTTCTGTTTTTTAGGCCGGATAGTTTTCGAATTCTGATGAAAAATGTAAAAAAAAACACCGTTCCCCCCCCCCCCCCTTTTCTCCAAAGTTTGCAAAGAGAAAAATCTGAAATTATTCTTTGTGATAGAAGTTTATGTAAAGATTACAGGAAAAATAAAACGATGTCTACCACACTTTTTCAAAAATCGGAACGGAACCCTCGGTGCGCGAGTCCGACTCGCTCTTGAACGGTTTTTTTATTTATTTAGGATCTCCAACAAAGGATGTACAGAAACACAACAAAAAGTATTAGTAATCGATATGTAATGGCAAAAAAATAAAGATTTTCAATACTCATTCAAGTAACTGAAGCTGATAACAGGGTCAATGGCCGCTGGTAGTTTCGTCGCCATCATCATCACTGGCAGTCTAGTTCCACACACTGCTGAATATAGGCTTCCTTCCTTCCCTACAAAATGGTTGAGCTGGATGGTGCTGATCCACGCGTCATGTTCGTGAACGGGCGCCGTCACTTGAGACTGGTCATCTCCTATCTGCCAGGCCTTATTTTTAATTTTATATTTTAACTTGGTTTTAAGTATTTTTTTACATTGTTCTCACATGAAGAAGCAACAAATATAATGTACCCATGACGTTGTAATACTTATCTTGATGCAAAAGAGTGTCCGTGGAGTTTCTTGCCCGTTCTTCTCCATAGATCTACGTTTTAGAATGGGCAACTAGCTTCAACTTTCTGACTAACTGACCGACTCTTTGACAATTCAAAAGTGCCAGTAATTGGTTCAATTGAAATAAATGCTTTGAGTTTTGAGTTTTAGTGCCATGGTCTGTGCGAGTCTCATCAGGTCTTCCCTGCGATCTTCTGTAGGTCCCCCCCCCCCCCCGCCATTTGTGTGCCAGCGCTCCTTCTTCCGATGGTAGAGTAGTTAGTTTTGAGATTATGAATTTAGAATAGAATACTTGAGCAAGATATTTAATTAAAATCGTAACAGAAATAAAATAATTGAAAGGTTTACTAGACGGTTGTTTGAAGAAGATACCGCGGCCCTGGCATAGGCAACTGAAGGAACACGGGTGGGTTTTAGTCAGTAAAAGTCTGACACGCCCTTCCGCTCCACCCAGAGCGGGAGAAGTTAGGTATTTGATGATTTCCCACCCTAGAAAAAAAGGAGATAATCAAATCATTTTGTATTAAGTAATTTACATGTAGTGTAAAAGTAGCTGTGTTAATGGATTTGTTGCTGACCGTTACCACCCGAGTTACAGATCCATAGATCGACTTGTTTTGTTCTTATTACTTCTGTAAAGTTTTGTAAGCTAATTTGATTGGACCCAGTAGAGCCGACCTTCTGTATCTAACTATTCTGTGGCATAGAGTTGCTATTATTTTTACTACTACCCTCCCAATTAAGCGCCAAGTCCGAATGAGTGTCCTTGCATCGACGTTAATTGATTTTCGTGTTTATTTAATAACGTTTCATAATATCTACCTATTTTTGTTTTAATAGTTTTGGGATTAAAACCAAACAAATTGTATTGTTGTTTGTCGAACGTGTAGTTTTTGCGTAGGAAAGGGAATTTTGTAGTAGTCAGATATGTAGGTACATAGCTGCGGTCTATATAATAGTGTTTTAAATGTCAATATTTGTTTTTAATCATAGAAATGTATTCTAAGCTGCTTGGGTCGATCGATCAGGTTAAGCACTCTTGCCGCGTTAAGTAGATGGGTAACTATTTTTACATAACGAGGCCGTTGCTCTCGGCTGTCATTCGTGGATCATTGACAGTCGTTACGGGTCGTCAGAAGTCCGAAAGTCTGACAACCAGTCTTACCAAGGGGTATCGTGTTACCCAGTAACTGGGTTGTGGAGATCAGATAGGCAGTCGCTCCATGTAAACTGGCATTCAGCTGCATCCGGTTTGACTGGAAGCCGACTCCAACATAGTTGGGAAAAGGCTAGGCGGATTGAATCATAGAGATGTATTCTACATAGCTTCAGCCCGCGAGTTCGTCCGCGTGAAATTTCTTGTCCCACCGACCCACCCCGTCGCATAGCATTGCCCGCGCTATGACTTCGTTTTCACTTAGCATTCTTTTTGACTTTTTTTCTTTCTGTTCGGTTCCTAAGGGTTCTAACGTGATGTTAAAGCCGCCTTGCCTATTATAGCCGCTTCCTCAAGAACTGCGCTATCAAATACAAAAATATTTTTTGAAATTCGACCGATAGTTCCAGAGATCAGCGCATTCAAACAAACAAACAAACTCTTGAGCTTTAGTAGTCGTTTTTCAGTCAGTCTAGAAACAGCACAGGCTTTTATTACTGTTAAATTGTCATACTTACAAACATACCACATACACAAAGTCACGCCTTCTTCCCATGGGGAAGTGTTTTTAGGGTTCCGTACCTCAAAAGGAAAAAACGGAACCCTTATAGGATCTCTAGTGTGTCTGTCTGTCCGTCTGTCCGTCTGTCACAGCCAATTTACTCCGAATTTAATGAACCGATTAAGTTGAAACTTAGTACACATATGTATTTTGGTAACGCGAACACGGACATGTAACGTAAACAAATGAATTTCGAATATGGGAGTCCCTTTTGGGGGGAAAATAAGTACAATAAAAAAAAAAAATTGCAAACTGTACCATGTGACATATCAAATGAAAGGTCTTACTGTGAGGGTCTCAAATATATTTTTTTTTATAATTTTAAAATAAAATGTTTTGAAGTTATTTAAGAAAATAGACGAAAATTGACCATTCCCCCCCCCTTATCTCCGAAACTACTAAGCCTAATATTTTGAAAAAAATACAGAAAATAGTTCTTTACCTATAGATCACAGGAAAACCTATCAGAACTTCATGGTCTTATAAATCTATATATATAAAATTCAAAGTCCTGACTGACTCATTGACTGATAATAATGAACGCACAGTCCAAACCACTGGACCTAGAGACATGAAATTTTGCACATAAATACCTTATATAGTGTAAACATCCATTAAGTAAGAATTTTTGGAAATTCCATACCTTAGGGAATAAAATAGGGGATGAAAGTTTATATGAAAAATCTTATCTCTTGAGTTATTAGACTTGAAACTTAGCACAAATATTCATCTAAGGTATAAAATTAATCATTTTTAGTTTTCCTAAACTACCCCCTTTTTTGTGGATGGGAAATCATCAAATGACTTCTCCCGCTCTGGGCGGAGCGGAAGGGCGTGTCATACTTTTACTGACTAAAACCCACCCGTGTTCCTTCAGTTGCCTATGGCAGGGCCACGGTATCTCTTTCGAACAACCCGCGACCCCAGAAGACGAGATTGGTGGGTGTCAAAGTTTGTATGGAGGAATTTTAACAGGCGGTCCGATTTACTCAAAACTCAGTTTTTGTACTTGAGACCAAAAATGAAGATTAACAGCTAAAGGGTTTTCCAAAAATCTGCCCATAAGGCGTCAAAAGGGATAGTAAATTTTACAGCAGATGATTTTATTGGGGATTGATTAACTCGAAAATTGGTGTAAATAATGTTTGAGCCAAGTTATAGAAACATCCCAGACGATTTTTGAAATTCTACTCCTGTGGGCGTGAAAACAGAGATACAGTTTATATGAAAAATCTTATTAATTTGGTTAATGAACTTGAAACTTAGCACAAATTCTTGCTTATGTAAGTAATAAAGTTTGTCATTATCAGTTTACCAAAACTACCCCTGAAAGGGTGTTTAGGGATGTTAAAGTTTGTATGGAAGAATTTTAAAGCGCAGTCCGATTAACTTGACACTCAGTATTTATACTTTTGATGTAAAATAAACAATAATAAGAAAATTAAAACCCATGAAATCAGACATCCACGCGGGCGAAGCCGCGGGCAGTCTAGCTAGTATCTCAATATTGTGCGTACAAACTTACTAAGCCTCCGCTGTCCGTCCGTCCGTCCGTCTGTCACAGGGCTGTATCTCATGAACCTTACCCAGGCAGCACACAAGTCATATAACTGGCCAACAATGTAACCTTATGCAAGGTTAAGCTTTATTACATATGTATAGAAGCTGTGTGTATTACGAAGTTCTGTATTAATTATTTTTTTTGCTATAATAATGCTATTAGCTGAGTAAGTTTTGTAATTTGCCGATTTTATTTCTTAAAACTGAATAATCATCATAAAAAGACCTGTTACTCAAGAGTTCGTGTAACCTTTTGTATAACATTGGTATAAAATTCCATTAGCAAGCATGATACTGGATAATTTATATTCTGTTCTCTTTTAGTCCTATTAAACACCACATTTTCATAGTTATTCAGCTGCTGTATAAAATAGGCGCTGTTTCTGTTATGAAGCATATAGTAACTTAAAAGAAATTAAGATAGCTGTTATAACTGCTTTATGCCACTTTAAGTACGAAATTACCGTCATGTGCAGCTAAGTGTGGTAACAACAATAGTAACAGATTTTTATGCAGAAGTTTGCTGGGTAATCACGAAAAGTAGACATTCTTCCATCAAGTTTACTAAGATATGTATGTGTGTATATGTTATGTACTAAAGTATGTAAGGTGTATAGGGTAGGTAATTAAACTAATCCTATGCTTCAGTAGATACAATTTACTTATATCTATGACTACTTTTAATTTATTGTTATTTATTTAGGTATTTCAAACAAACTTAAGTATACGTTTACAATCAGTTAATTAGGTAGTTCTTCGTGTTGTCGTCGCCAACAGTAATCAAGACTAATGTTTATTAATGTTAACTTTACGAATTGATAACATAATGATTAATAGTATGATACTTCAATACTTCTTAGATTTTACATTGCCAAATTGTTCCTAAACGATTGTAAGCCAAAAACTGGAATGAAGAGCTGTGTTTGGTAGATACTAAAACTCATCAGATATTATTTATATGATTAGATTATAGAACAAAAATACCTAACGACTTCATCGATAAGTATTTTTGTTAAAAAGCTTTTTTATATTGATTATTAAATAATTATCTGAATTTGATAAGAGCTAAAAAGAACAAATAGGTAATTTATCTATAGTGTGGGTTTTCATTACTATAAGACTGAATCCTAATTGTTTGATTTACAGTACGAATGTGTGTGATTATAGAAACGTTATAGAAAATATGTTGAGTGCAGACCTCTTTTAACCAGAGAACAACTGAATATGTGGACACGTAAGGTCTGTTAAGCAGACATAAGATGATAAGCCGCTGTGCAATCAGATTTTATTCAGAATGAGCGTCGCCATATCGAATAACATAACCTATTACAATTTTATGGAATTTTATACTCAAATACTCAATTTTAATAACGAAATCGGTATAATATTCTTATAAAAGTATTACAAGGTTATTTTTGAACCCATAAACTGCATAAAACATAAAAAATATTTCACACGTAAAAACAAACTATTAGACGAAATGTTGTTTATTTCTCCAAAACCCGGCTTATCAGGTAGCGCGTGAAAATTTTATACGAAATGTATATATAAATACACAGTAAAGTTGCATGCGCACCAACAAATTCCTTCTCTAAGCATAAATAAGGGTAAAATTTACTGACGATAGGCAATATAATTTGGCCATATTATATTTCAATGTCGCAGTTCACCAACAAACGCATACCGCGGGTGTTGGGATTTGTCAATTTCAATTTAATTTGATTAACTTCTTGATAATATATACTGAAATAAGCTAAACGCTGTGTATCCTCTGAATATCTGAGGTTTGAGGGACTTAACCATAGTTCACTCACCATTCATTCATCATCTGGGTAACAGAGTTGTAATACTTGTACAAAAGAACAAAATGCTTTTATGCAGAAGATACTCAGCTTGTCGTACAATTATTCAAAACTTATTCATCTGTTACGTTGCTATTACACAGCTATTAGCAACATAATTTGTGCCCAAATTGCTTGAATAACGTCTGGGTAAGCGCCAAATCAGCTAATTACAGTAGTCTTATTCAGCAATTAGTTTCTATGACTGCTGTTAAACAAAACTTACTCAGAAGGTTTGTGCTGGCTGGGTAATAGGTAGACAGTTGAAATTTTCACAGATTGTGTATTTCTATTACGACTATAGCAACAAATAATAAAAATAAAGTAAAGTAAAATTAAAGGGGGCGGTCCCAATACAAAAAGTTTTCATTTTGAAAAAAAAATAACCTGTGTGTGGGGTGTATTGTGTAGAACTCATCGAGTAGAGTACAAAGATATTTTTATTTTTTTTATCTTCTAAAATGAAGAAATAGGAGGCCGTAAAAGTTGTCAATTTTGTACCATTTTTGTACGAGCTCTATTAATTATATAATGTACCTTATACTGTACTTAATCAAGAAATACTAAAAACGGCGATTCATAAGGTATTTCGTTTAAATATGCGCGATTTTCTGCAACTGCAAAAAATAACCTTGTAATTCACAGTATCATTATGAAATACAAAGTTATCTTTGCGATTGTTAAACATATAATATGGTACGGAACCCTTTGTGTGCGAGTCCGTCTCGCACTTGGCCGGTTTTTTTATGTACTTATTTATAAACCGAAAACCCCAGCGGGGTTAGTTGCGAACCCCATAGGTTCACAACTACTGATGATGATTTTTTTACCATCGGATGATGTTTTGTTACGTTTATATATATACGATATAAGCTTATATATACCTATTATATAAAGGGTTTTTCCTTATGCACACAAGGGGTGCAGAAAACACTCTAGGGGTTAATCTGAAATTTATTTGTCATTTTCTGTTCCATGTTAGTTTTAAATTAAATGTTAAACAACATAATAATTATTTATATGTTAATTAATGTAATTGGTGTTGTACCGTTTTAATTAACTATAAATAAATAAATTTGTCATTAAAACTGTGTGAATTGTAGTGAAATAAACAATTTGTTTATTTGAAGTATTTTTAATTACATATTTTCGAGTTTTTTGGTGCATAATATGATTCATTGTTGGTCGAAATAAAAGTTTTATTTTTATGAAGAATGTCATAAATATTCGGATGACGACCCGCGTCGACTTAACGAGCTCTCTTAAGCACGTAGGGGTCTCGATTAATATGATTCAATTAAAACCTCCAAGGACTCAAAGGCTGTCCTTTATTACCCGACTACGGCGAAGCAAAAAGGAGGGTTATGATTTTGACCAGTATGTGTGTATGTTCATCTGTTCCCTTATAACTTCTAAACTACTTAGCATAATTTGATAAATGAGGTATCGATGGAAGCGTCTTGATTTACGTCACATTAAATTGAATATGGCGCCCTCTAGAGACATGAACTAAAAAAAATCTTTTTTTTATTGTGCCAAATTAAAAATCCGGAGTCACACGTCGTATTAAGGCCATACATCGAACAGATTACCTAGGTGTTAGGGCGCGCATTGCGGTCCGTTTTTCTACCGCATAATCTGTGAAGTATGGAATGTCTTTGAAGTGCGCGCACTGCGGTCATGCGTTTTGTTACTGTAGGCCCCGCCCAGTGCGGCAGAACTACCGGAAACGCACCGCAGTGCGCGCTCGCTCTTACTCCGGATTTTTAATATGTCTGTCTTTTTCTAATTTCAGATGAGAATATTTTCTTGTTTCATACTTTTTAGAGCGTGATTTTTCAGTAGTCGGCTTTTAGTTTTTAAACTTACTTTCTATAAATCTAAATCACAAATAGAGCGCCAATCTTACTAATATTATAAATGTGAAAGTTTGTGAAGATGTTTGGATTTGGATGGGCACACAGACAGTCTATAACCTTTTTATCCCGGTAGTAGGTTCCCGTGTCATAATTTCCGACATCCACGCGGGCGAAGCCGCGTGCAAAAGCTAGTATTAAATGAAACGTATTAGTATTATAAATGTAATTCTAATGCCCGCACAAGATCCACAAATTGGCAAGTTACCCTCAAAACTTCACAACATGTACATGCATACTCAATTATCAAACCTACCCTCCGATCTTGTACACTCAATCACATGTCGATGGAAGCCATTTGACCTTGACAGCACCTTATTTAATAATAATAATAATAATATCCTTGGACATTTCGCACAACGCCATCAAGTCCTAAGCTAAGCAACCTAATGCTTGTGTTATGGTAACGAGATGGCTGATAAACTACTTATATACATTTTTTTTTTGTAAATACATACATATTATAGATAGAAAAACACCCAGACTCGGAACAAATACTTGTAGGATAATAATTTAATTTAATAATTTAATAATTTATTTTTAACTTAATAATTTCGAAGCAGTAAGGGCGACATTCATAGTTCAAGTGTCAGCGACGTGCAGTTGACCGTACTAAGTAACATCGCATCGCCACCGGCGCGGTCGTTCAAGTGGGTTCGGTCAAGAGGGCGCGACAGAACCTTTTAAAGTGCTCCCGAAATGCGAGGGTTGGACAGGAAACACGAAAATTACATTCAACGACATCCCGTGCCAACCCGGCCTAATATGTGGAATTACTTTTGACAAGTATTAAATTACGAAGCGAATTTGATATTGTTAAGTTAGGTATAAATACTAGTGTTTAATCTATGTATATAAAAGCGAAAGGTCACTTATTCATTAATTCACTCACTGATTAAACACGGAATCTCAAAAACTAGGTAGGTCCATCCTACGAAGATGAAATTTGGCACAAAGGTAGATTATGAGTAGGAGCTAAAAAGGATTTTAGGTCTATCGGTAGATTTGCGACTGTGATCACAGATGTGCGAGCTTCGGTGCATGTAGTCGTGCGCCGAGTCCAGGTTTAAGAGGAAAGGCGGGTGGCCAGTTAGGTGTTTTAAGAAGGTATTGCTGTCGCTCTGCGAGCGCTCCGCCCTCGAATTCGTGCGATAAGGACAACTGCAGATCCGACTAAACAGCCTATGTAAAAAGTCACATTTCGAGGTTTGGCTCTCGCCTATTTCCTCCTCCAATATTGGACCAATTTAAAAGATATTTCATAAACTGAATAAGAAGGATATATACTATGCCCCTATGTTTTTCTTTTTTGGTTAATAGTTGTCAAATTGGTACACTAGGCGTCTGTTGACAGCGGTCTGAATAGGCAATTTTGAGCATTTTTGGAGGGTTCTAGTTCCTATAAAAATAATATATCATCAAAAAGGAAAACATAGGGGCATACAATTAACTGATATTTATATTTCTGTAAAAAATCATTGCTTTATGGTCATTAACCAGAAAGAAAACAGGCGAGAGCGTTTGTATCTTTTTGTATGGAGAAAAGAGCACCCACGTTTCCTCTTAATGATTGCGATTTTAGCGCGTAACATATCATCCTCTAATATATCAATGGTATTTTGGCACCCTTTATTGTTACAAGAAAGTAGGCATAAACTTAACTGGCGAAAATGTGGATGTACAATAGGGTACAACTCTGCCTTACCCATACGGAATTATAAGCGGGAAGTTATATCATGTTATTGTCAGAAAATAAAAAAAGTTTATTATTTAAATTATATTATTTAAATTTAAAATTTGCCAAAATATTGGAGGGAATTTACAACGTAAATGTTAGGAAGAAAGTTAAAAAGCCTTCTTTTAGAAAAGGCATATTACAGCATTGACAAATTTGTGAACGATAAAATAATCTAATTTTGTGTATTGACATGTATTTTTTTATTTTTTACTTTGACATTCAATTGACTAATTTTATTATATGCTATTATGAGTTGATGACACTGTTTTGTAAGACATTTTAATTTTTAAATTGTAATTTTAACTGTTAATTTTTGAATAATGGATTAATGATTAATAATTATTTGATGTATGTACCTATGTAATAATTAACTTACCTATTTATATTTGTACGCCGCGCCGATGAGGCAAAACATGTCAGATATTTTTTTTTTTAACATCTTGCATGTCATGTGTGTATACTCATGTTTTGGACAAATAAAAATCTTTATCTTATCTTAAAAAAATCTGTCTTAACCAAAAACTTAAGACATTATTTTTACAAAGAGCTCCAACTATTTTAAGCCCGACTATAAATTAACATAGCAAAGTACAAAATTAACCTCGAAGTTGCAAGTTTATCTTAACTACCCTCTTCGGAGGCACTACTAATATATTCCAAAAGAAATATGTTCCTTGCCTCCACTAATATAAGAGCAGGGACGATGAATAAATAACATGGAGTGAAAATGAACTGGGTCAATAAGGACAGGCAGACGCTTTGCTCAGTTTAATTATTCATTTTCCGAACTTCGTGTAAAACTAAAACCGGCAGGAAATCTCCGGGTAAATGTTTACGAAGCTTTAAAACAAGGACGCAAATAAGGTCTGCTTTATATATATTCAGTGTGTGTTAGTACTTGCTTTCTTGCTGAAAGTAGTTTAAAATATACATATGTTTTGTTGAGTAACATTTTCGATTAGAGTTTATTGTCTTGCAAAAAAAACTTTATTTAAAACCCAACCTTTTTATCTGCGAAAATGTGTAAAAACTTTTTACACGAAACCACTCTATTTTTATTCGAACTGGTAGCATAAAAAATATTGCGGCTAAACTAATCCTCGCCTGAATCCAGTTTGTAGTTTTTATTGTCAAATCGTTTTACTGTGGAGCGGCCCACGCCTCCACTATTTCCACAAAGCGCTGAGGCGAATGGATGGCGATTGGCGCCCAACGTGGGACCGTAAACGCGTTATGCTCAATAAACGGCTCACCGGCGAGGCGACTTAATCTCGTTTGCTTTTATTTGTATATTATCAAAACGTAATAAAAATTATACACTTAAAACAATAAAATACGATAACGTTTTACACACGTGCTATAATAATACATTCCTATAAAACCAAATAGCGTAACGCGGTTTATACATTAATTTGGCACGTCAGCAACACTTGAAATACGAAAAGCGCCCTTACTGCTACGAAATACAGGCACAGTCATAACATCATTAACATGGACGTACGGTTGACTCTACGTCACGAATTCACGGCGTCAAAGCGGGTAGTTGTGCGTGGAGCGAAATGGCGCCCAACGTGGGGCCAACATAAAACGTGTTGTTCCCGCCAACGGCTCCCGAGGGATACCTGACCCGGCATAATCCAATGTGCTTTTAGTGTCCTCAGACCCGCAGCGTTTGCTTTCACACAAAGTCGAAACAAAAGTAAAATGGTTTTGCGAAAATATTACTGTTTGTTGTCTTTATTTTCCTGTTGGACTAATAATATTAAATGTTTCATCTATTTTAGGAAGATAAAATTATTTCAAGTAATTTAATACCTCTACATATTTTGGTATCGGTAACTGCCTTTTAGGTGGCCAGACGTCTTTGAAACGGATTCCATTCACTGAATACTCTCTAGAAACCTTTACCTCCATTAAATTTACTTGACTGCAGTACTTAAGACGTTGCGTCAGACTGTTTGGCTTACGGCTAAGAGATGAAAATGTCGAGAAATATTTCATCTAAGTTTAGCCCAAGTTAAGAAACTCTAAAACAAGATTTACGCTCATCTACGTACTATCTTGTTTTATTAAAATTATAAATTCTAGACGCCGCGGCGCTTGGAGCCTTGGCAGAATATCAGTTTGAAAACAATGTCTCAATTCCTTAATTATGCGAAGCATTCTATTACGCTAAGTTAATTCAAACACGTAGACTCTTATTAATTAATAATACAAAACATAAAAGATATTTGCTTTCACTGTCATAATACAGGACAAACAAATAAAAAGCGGGGAAGCAGCGGGCGAATTGGCGCCCAACGTGGGACTACCCTTTGTGCAAACAACTTTAGTTCGCGAATTGCCTGCGAACATACTCTTGATTCCGTTTATGTTATCAGGGTCCTCCTTATTTAGGAACGAATTGAAAAATTCATAGGATAACCAATTGATTTTATAACTCGCACGTTCGATATTTTTACTAGTATATTTCCACTAGCTTCTGCCCATGATTCCGTTCCCGTGGAAGTCGTAAGATACACAATATGCTAAAATAACAGCCACATTTTTATAAAACTCTCTCGGCCGCCGTCGCATCATATCGCCTGCTATTACTTCGTTTACGCTTAACGTTTTTTTTTACTTTTTTTCTTTTTGTGGATCCTGAGGGTCGTAGTGTGATGTTACATAGCCTTCGTCAAGAATTGGGCTATCAAATGCAAAAAGAACTTTTCAAATCTGAGTAGTAGTTTCAGAGATTAGCGCGTTCAAACAAACAAACAAACTCTTCAGCTTTACTATATTACTGAGTGTAGCTAATAGGAATGATGCCTGGGTAAAACATAAAAACTTTTTACAAAAAAAAAACAACCGACTCCCAAAAAAACACTACAAAGTGAAAAATAACTTTAATTTCGGAAGTCGGTGTCTTTGGTTTTTTATTTACTTTCGTTTTCTTTGCCACCGACTTCCAAAATTAAAGTTATTGTTCACTTTGTAGTGTTTTTTTGGGAGTCGGTTGTTTTTTTTTTTGTAAAAAGTTTTTATTTTTCATTTTTTAGTGGTGACACTGCAACTCAAGTAGCGCAATTTGAAGCGCCATATAGTTAGCATTCAATCATTTATAGCCAGAGTGCACCTCATGACAATTCCAATAAGCCAAAACACGGCTACAATACATTATTTTATTACCGAGTTCCGATGCCTACCTTCCGGCTTCTTCATCAGATCGGTTCGATGGTACCGTTTTCATCAGAACCATTTATTTAAAGCTTCGTCATAGTCGCTTAACTATTTTAATTGAGATATCTTATCGCCACCCGTGAAATACTTATCATCGTTGAGGAGTTCCAGTGGCTTTCTGTGGTCTTCTTCATCAGTTCCACCTCACCAGATAATAATTTCTGAATACAAACACTTGATTTGTTGATGAAACTACCAACATAGCTATATGTATGCCTATAATATTTGAGGAGTTCCCTCGATTCCTCATGGACCCCATCATTAAAACTGGATTTTGACAAAAATGGGACCAATCTGAAAGTATACCCTTTCAAATAAAAAAAGAATTTTCCGAATCGGTTCATAAATGACGGAGTACTGAGGTAACAAACATACAAAAAAAAAAAAAAAAAAACACAACAGAATTGAGAACCTCCTCCTTTTTTTGAAGTCGGTTAAAAATACACACATCAACACCGTGTACGGATATTTTGTATCAAGTTCTTAAACTCAAAAAATACTGGATTCGGTCTAACGATCTTCATTTAAAAACCAATACTTGGTTATTTACTGTAATAAGCTATAGATGTCTCCTAATCATCAACGCTCCCCTATAGGAGGGTAGGTTGATGTCCTCGTACCATTGATGGTCTGTTTAAAGCATTACAACTATAAGTAATACAATTTATAGTAAGGTGATGAATTATATATAATGGTGATATTTTAGTTCATTTTTTGCAAAGCTTCAGAAAATGATATTGCATTTAAAATCAGCGGGGATTTATTGGATTTGTACGTTGTCGTGCAGACGAATTTTTCCAACATATGAAGCAATGGATTAGCAATTTCTTTCAGAATTCAGATTGTAAAAGAAAATGTTACGCAATAAGGATGATGACTAAATTTTTTTTGTCAATCACGTGATTATTAAAAAATATTGCAAGTACACGTATTTTTTCTTTTTTTACGTAATCAAAAGTTTACGCGGACATTGACATAAAATGTGGCATGACGTCACACCTTGCTAGATTTTATACGTAGTTGTAACGTAGCGAGCCCCCACCCCCCCTCCCCCACTTTAGCGCGTCCTTTTCTATTATTATGATAAAGCAAAAAATATGTGTCTAATATTCCTTTATTTTTTGACTGGCGGACTAAATAGACTTGCTTTTTTTTATCCAGACATCCCTATTAGGGTGCTGCTTACCTACCAAACCAGTCTTTATCAAAGAATACTTCGTTACTATGATAATTAATTCAGTATTTAATATAACAACAGGAACAGATTGCAAAAGCATTTAAGCATTTAATATCTGAATCCTTCATTAAGAGTCCGCGAACATTAAATTATTTAATTTCATAACATAACACACAATTCAGAAAGGACAATATTTACTGACCATTATCGGAACTATTTCCCCTGAGTCCAGCCTAAAAAAAAAGCCTAAATAATATTATCCTATAAATACAACTTTATAACTTTGGAAATAAAGTACAATTTAGAATGCATTTAACGTAGACAAAAATGCGTAAGTTGCTAATGCAATTTCAACCTTAATATTTTCCTCATAAAATGTAATAAGACATTTAAAACATCTAAATGGGGGGCACGAAGATCATTAACATCAGTCAAGTGATAAGCAAATATGAATTTTAATGTTGATACAATAGAGTCTAGGGTCGTTTGGAGTTCAAACAGGAGGGTGGACAGAACAATAATGTTTTGTTTGACAATTATATTAAGAGCTTCTGCGTTTCATGTAGCCCTGGTACCTACTCAACGCAGGTGACATTTTATCTTCTATTTTATTCACAACAAGCGCTTAGGATTTATATTATTTTTACGTTGTTTGTAACCTCTTTGCATTTCTGTTAGCTTAGTAAAAAGGAAAATACTTGTGTTTCTCTTTTGTATTTTGTTTTCAGAGAATATTTTTCTGTTACTCAAAGCAAACCGAGGGATGTGTCGACCGCAGCTCAGAATGTACTTATTTCAATATAGTACGAGTATGTAGAATATACCTCTGGTTACTCTTCAAACAGTAAGAAATGTGAGATTGCATTATGTTACGAGTAACTTCAATATAAATTCTGTTAGTCGTGCAAATATTCGCAAGTTACATGAGGAATATACTCAGAAATCTTATAAGAAACAATAAAAGGTGATATGATTTCTTTGCGTTCTGCTTTCATGACAAATTACTTACCTAGTTTATTAAAATGAATCTAATGTTAGGGTTCTGCCGCGATGTCCTTTGCCACTAAGCGGGACTCACTGGGTCGTTTGTTTTGCCGTTTGGCCCATTGATCGGCAAACGACATCGCAGCAGGCCCAGACAGAGATGGCGGGATGAGCTGAACTCCTTTAATAAAGGTTGGTCTTTGGCAGCTCTGGACAGAGAGAGTTGCAAATAAAGTAGGGAGGCCTTTGCCTTGCCTTTGTGTTAGGATTCTAGAGATCATAATAACGTGATATTCTATGGCTTCCTTCCGTCTATGTAACCCTTTTCACCCCATGAAAAAGTAAAATATAGTGGATAAGCAAGGCCTTAAGATTTATTATCGAAATCTACATTTTTCTACGATTTAACTCGATCGCCATTACTCTTGCCTTTTACCAAATACCTTTAAGCAGCAGCTTCACGTAAGCAAGGACCTATTAATAACCTAAGTCCCAAATAACAAGTTATTACCTTCCTTTAACCTTTGATAACATATTCATAAGATCACAGAACGTAGCGTTGACCCCTGAAAAGCCACTTTAAAGCAATCTTAAGTGCGAGTATGTCGTCAACATATACATAAAACATTCCGGCTTCAATGTTGAAGCGGTCAGTACATTATGAATTCATTGGTAGTACGTGAAGTTGGATAGAATGGAGGAATATGTTGTAATAGAATGGAAGAATTTGAGAGTGATTTTGGAATGTTCATTCGATTTGACTGAAAGTTTAAGTAAATACTTGAAATGGATTTGTCGAGGCGAAGTGATGACAGGTGGAGTAAGGCAGTGATGGACTGGCTTCCAAAGACTACAAGACGCAGTGTCGGTCGTCAGGTAGCGAGATGGGAGGACAACATTGTTACCATCGCGGGTAGAACCTGGATGAGCCTGGCACAGGAGCGTGGGGATTGACACAAGAAAAGAGACGTCTAATGCTCAGCAGTGAGTGAAGTCAGGCTGTGAATGGTGATGATAAAAAATACTTTTACTCGGAATGTTATAAGTGCCTCGTCTTGTATATTATGTTACGATGATATTGATGATTGCGTAAACCCAGGTTTACCCGGGGGTAAACCTAGGTTTACGCAATCATCTAGCAATACCCGTGACATATACACGATCAATGTTTAGTATGGTCGTAAAAATGATAAATGGATTTGAGACATGACACAAACGAAAATTTCGAAAATTGTCACAAATCGTATTAAAACCCTGCAGAATATAGCCTTAATACAATTTTTACGAAGCCTCATCATAAAAAAGATCCGAACTCAATAACTGGAATTAGGGACTTTGGTTTTATGTCCGATATTAAGGCGCGGCCGAAGTTAGGAACAAGAATTCCGTTCAATTGGTTCACGTCTGCGGCTATTAGGATCTTCATAACTGTCACATATATTTTCTTATAATTTTAGCGGATGTGATAAAAATAATATTTATGTTAAAATTGAATTTTGTTGGCGTGAGAATATTAAAGAGATTATATGTCAATCTGCCTGGCCTTTTCCCAACTATATTGGGGTCAGCTTTCAGTCTAACCGGATGCAGCTGAATACCAGTATTTTATATAGAGCGACTGCCTATCTGACCTCCACAACATAGTAACTGGGTAATATGATACCCCTTGGTAAGACTGGTTGTCAGATTTTCGGGCTTCTGACGACCCGTAACGACTGTCAAAGATCTACGAATGACAGCCGAGACCGTCCGTCTGGAAGAGTCTCGGTATGTCGTGCGCTGAGGCCAGGTTTAGTGTTTGCGATGTTAGCGCGTAGCATATCTTCCTCTAATATATCAATGGTTCATCCATTACGAATTTCTCAGTAATAGTTCGTAGTTTGTGTCGGGTTGATGGCAATTAGGAGTCAATATTACAGCGATATGTAGGTTTAGGTTCCCCGGTCCAAGTGCGGGAAGGGAACATCGGCGTGGTTTTTAGTCAGTAAGACATTCATAAAGATTATACACCACGGGAAAAAATAGGTACTATACACTTAAGGTAAATAGTGCTGATCCATGCGTCATGTTCGTGAACGGGCGCCGTCAGTTGGGACTTGGGACTGGTTATCTCTTAGCTGCCACGGCTTATTTTTTTGTTTCTGTTTGCTACCCTGGACGCTTTTAACTTGTACGTTTTTACATCGTTCTCACATTTCATTATAAATTCAACATAATGATGTACCTAACTAATAATATTTTTGTAACAATATAATTTAAAAATGGGTCCGTTACTTGCCCGTTCTTCTCCATAGGAACCTACTACGCTATGGAATGGGCAACTAGCTTCATCTTTCTGACTGACCGACCTACTTGACAATTCAAAAGTTCCTGTAAATGTTCTCTTCTATTCTATTTTTCTCTATGGCAATGGTGCCGATGTCGAAACGTGCCGAAAAAAAAAGGTGCCTGAAAATGGTTTACTATTGAAATAAATGCTTTGAGTTTGACATCTCTGCCCACCTTTTCGGGGATTACAGGCGTAATGTTTACTTTTACTCACGGCCGCATACTGTACAGATTTAGCCACAAATATCAAGAATTTAATTGTGACATACTGTACACATTTAGCCACAAATATCAAGAATTTAATCGTGACATACTGTACACAGTTAGCCACAAATATCAAGAATTTAATCGTGACATACTGTACAGATTTAGCCACAAATATCAAGAATTTAATCGTGACATTACACTCGCAGTAACCGACGCAATAAAATAATAACGCGTCGTTTACCCCACTCGACGCGTAAACCGTTTTATTGAAGAGCTTATAATCCTCGTATCACGCATGACGTGACACGCGAGCTATGCTGAAACATTGACTGTGAACTAAAGAGTCGTGTTTACTGTAAAGGCCTGAAGGACCCTTACTTCCTTGGGTTCAGGTTCAAAACGAATAATTGTATTTTAAATTATTCTTCAATAAAGATTTTCTATCTCTCACTTCAATACATCCTGGTGGAGCTCGTGGCTAAGTAATAACAGCCGCACGAGTCGATCCGTCAGGTTAACCTACGCTTGCCGGGGTTGGTCAGTGGATGGGTGACCATCTTTACATACCGAGATTCCTCCGTGCCTCGGAAAGCACGTTAAACCGTTGGTCCCGGCTGTTATTCGTGGATCTTTGACAGTCGTTACGGGTCGTCAGAAGCCCGACAGTTCGACAAGCAGTCTTACCAAGGGGTATCGTATTACCCAGTAACTGGGTTGTGGAGGTCAGATAGGCAGTCGCTCCATGTAAAATACTGGTATCCAGCTGCATCCGGTTAGACTGGAAACCGACCCCAACATAGTTTTGAAAAGGCTAGACAGATTTGACTTCAATACTTTCTATAAAACAATATCGAGAACGGGTCTTATCGCGATATAAAACAATACTTAATACTTTCTGGTCTTCCATGTTAAACATCTCATCTGTCTGAACATCATCCTTGGTCACCATAAGGCTACTCTCTGCGCAGCTGAGCTCAACAATGACCTCAACCTCATCTCCAACATTGCCTGTTTGGCAGATTTGCAAATCATCTCGACTAGCATGCCATTAAACACAATATCAAATCATATTACCTACTAACACGTTGTTAAATCTCAGATTTTACTATTTTAGTTTGAGGTTTTCCACTGTCATAATCAAAAAAACAATCTGCCTAACCTTTTCCCAACTATGTTGGGGTCGCCTTCCAGTCTAACCGGATGCAGCTGAATACTAGTATTTTACATGGAGCGACTGCCTGTCTGACCTCCACACCCATAACTGGGTAATACGATATCCCTTGGTAAGACTGGTTGTCAGACTTTCGGGCTTCTGTCGACCCGTAACGACTGTCAAAGATCCACAAATTACAGCCGGGACCAACGGCTTAACGTGCTTTTCGAGGCACGGAGGAGTCTTGGTATGTAACGCTGGTCACGGACCAACCCCGGCAAGCGTAGCTTAACCTGTTAGAGCGACCCCGTGCGGCTGTTATTACTTAGCCACGAGCTCCTCCTGTCATAATCATATGATACAATATGTAAAACGCAATAAATCTCTCTGGTTCAGAACTAGACCAAAGTTACCAGGGGCACATGAAACTAGAACAGTGATTCATTCACTATGTGACAGACAATCTTGCATAATACAGTATTCAGGAGATTCACCTCCGCGAGAAACGAACTTTAGTAGCCACCGTACGATGTCAGAAAGTTCAATATTCTAGATTCTAGAAGTTCAGGTGATTCCGGGTTGTAAATATTATAGTATCAATTTTGAAATGCTTATCTGTTTACATCCCCTCTAAAAGTTTTGTTTGTGTGAACGCGCTAATCTCAAGAACGCAAAAATATTTTTGTATTTGGTCTTCGATCAATAATGTGCTATTGTTGATCGAAGTATTTGGTAGACCAATTCTTGAGGAAGTTTATTTATATTAAAACACTAGCTTTTGCCCGTTGCTTACCTAAAAACCTTCCTATTGAATCACTCTATCTATTAAAAAAAACCTTATCGAAATTCGATGCGCAGTTTTAAAGATCTAAGCATACATAGGGACAGACAGACGGGGGGAAGCGACTTTGTTTTATACTATGTAGTGATTACGTTAGGAACCGAGCAAAAAAAAAACCGGTCCAGAGCGAGTCGGACTCGCGCACCGAGGGTTCCGTTCCGATTTCTGAAAAAGTGTGCTATTTAGAGAAATCGTTTTATTTTTCCTGTAATCTTTACATAAACTTTTTACATAGAATAATTTCTGATTTTTCTCTATGCAAACTTCAGAGATAAGAGGGGGGAAGGGTATTTTTTTTTACATTTTTTATCAAAAGTCGAAAACTATGCGGCCTAGAAAAATCTGTCGCAGCTAGTTTCTAACACAAGTTAATAATTCAAGGCGTGAGGTGGTTTTATTTTATTTTTGAGAAAATGATCCGTTGTTGTGTTCTTAAATACTACGAAATTGGAGTCCGCCATTTCCCGAGAGACCCTAAAATTAGAATATTGAGGATTAAAGCTATACGTAAAGATAAAAAAAATAAATAAACAGAGTTCGAAACAATTTCAAGATATTGAAAACAAGGAAATATTTAAGGTTTTAAATTCCGACACTTTCCATGTCAAAAATGTAAAAATAACCGAAAATAACGAAAAATAAAACCAAACTCATGAATAAACGTAATGTCAAAATTGTAGGCCACTTTGCCCGATCTTTACCCATTTAAAATTTGAATTTGGAATATTCAAATAATCAACGTCAAAGCACTCAACTTTCATGTGGCACAAAAACTTGGCATCCACAGGTACAGACAACAGAACATCAGGATATACCAAACTGTCAAAGTTCTCCAAATGATTTTAAACCTTAAAATGTTGACAGTTAAGTTCAAAATCGAATGAGATTTGACAGTTTGATCTGCTGATTTGTGTACATTATTTTCATTAGATAATTTTAGTACAGGCCATATAAAGGGTATTAGGTTAAACGAGGGACATACTTTAACGGTGTGTAGTACTCATGAAAATGAACAACTTTTAGCACGGAACTAACCCTGAAATATGAAAAAAAAAAATCAGCTGTCTCGTACATTTTGATCGCGTAGGTTTTACACTTTGTACTTAGAGAACAGCTGATTTTTTTTTTCATATTTAAAAGTTAGTTCCATGGTAAAAGTTGTTCATTTCATGAGTACTACACACCGTCAAAGCATGCCCCTCGTATAATCTAACACAAAAAGTAGTACTTAATGAAATAAAAATACAATTACAATAAATAAATAATAAGAAACACAAAAGAAGCGCTCTTCCTCCTCTCTCCTACTATGCTGTGCCCGACAGGGTCCATAATTGTGTCATTAATTTTAAGCTTACCAACTGTTATAACATTATGAAACGCAATAAAGAAATGAAAATTGAGAACACCCTGTATAGCTTCCAAGGTCTCAAAAGAACAACAGTGTGTTCACAAGTTTATCTACACCCATGCCATAAATCCTCCATAAAAGTCTCTGAAACAGTTAGCTTATTGCCAACATTAAAACAGCCAGTGTCATAGTAACCATGGTAACCATAATAGCATCCAAACGGGTGCTTTAATGTTGTACTGAATTTCATAAAAAAACTCGTTTTCAAAAAAAGAACATGGTAATGTACGCGCGGTTCACTACAACAGCGCCGTAATTAAAAAAAAAGAACTTATTCGAATTCACGTCGTATACTATGACGCTGGCCGCCATGTTCGATACGAGTATTAGTATTGCAAAAAACTGTTTCAGAACCTTTTATAGAGGACTGATAACATGGATGTAGATAAAGTCTTGTATGCAACTGTACATAATTAGGTATTAAAACACTCATGTGATACTATTATCACACTCGGCTTCGCCTCGTGTGATAAACCCACGTTCGTGTCTTAATACCCCTTATTATACGTTAGTTGCATAAATAACTATTACAAGCTACAATGTGACCGTCGCCGCGTCGTCGCCATGTTTTATTCTACTACTTGTAAACTGCAAGTCAATCCAGCATGTATGCGACAATCAAACTTCCATGTATACGGGAGCGACCCAGTTGTTCATTTACGAGACACAGACGAGCCACTTGGGGCAACTGACGCGCAACTCGAGGGCAACTGATGAGCTACAAATTATTCTGTCAAGAATACAGGGTGTAAGGGACAGCCCTCCGAAAACTAACAGGGTGCATTCAGCTCCTCATTTTGAATCATATTCCACCGGCAATTTTCTCAGAAAAATTTTCATTTTTCCAATTTTTTTTTCAGTGTCATTTTCATTATTTCAATGTAAAATTGCATTGTGTGTTCGCAGCACTCCATTTATGTAAAAAAACTGCAAAAAAAAACAGCAAAAAAAAAAACCAGCAATGAATGTTAAAATACTCTAACCAACGACGCGTGAAATCAGCTGTTCACTTTCTGTCTAGCTACAGAGTTCATTGAACTCACCGCATACCTATTACCTACCCCTCCCAACCAGTAATAGACGCTCCGATTTGTGCACAAAAACACAAACAAATCAGGTTTATTGGATTCCCATAACGTTCCTGAAAAAAATTAATTTACCGGTTATCTTAGTATGATATACTGAATTCACCCTATCAGTTTGCGGAGGGCTGTCCCTTACACCCTGTAAAGAAGTGAGAGTCGGACTCGCTCACTAAGGGTTTTTCGTACCACCGTACAATATTTAACACTGCATAATTATTGTGTATTAAAAAAAAATACTTCAGTTAAAAAACCGGTCAAGAGCGAGTGGGACTCGCGCACTGAGGGTTCCGTTCCGATTTCTCATAAAAGTGTGTTATTTAGAGACATCATTTTACTAGGGTTACGTACCAAAATGGTAAAGGGAACCCTTAGGGTGCGACTCAGTGTCTGTCACAGCTGGATATCTCAAGAACTACTAATGCTATCAACTTGAAATTTGGAACAGTTTTAGACGACGTTTACCCAACTATTTCTGTTACCAGCGTCATCTATAATGAAGCTTCAGTTCTGCGGTATTAGTTGCCAGACCTCCGACCGGCCGCCGCCGCCGCCTGGGAGGAGCGAGGCGTTACCGAATATACTACTGCAAAGGAGTTTGGCGGGAGAGTCAGTCTGCCTAGCCTTTTGCCAACTACATACTAGGTGGGCCAAAAGAAGTCATCCGATGTTGTTTGGCTCTCATTTTTTTTCTAAATGACAAACTTCGATTCTGTTTTTTGATTATGTTTATTTGAACCTTTAGAATTTTACTGGTCAAGTTGAGAAGATGATATCGGCCAAATGGGCGCCGTCACAATTGATTGCCATATGGGTTCGTTTTATGGCATTTTTCATTACTTCGGCGAGAACTTCGGGCGACAGATTCTCGCACTCGTGTCAAATGTTGTCCAGGGACTCGGGCTTATTCACGTAAACACGACTTCAAAAAACCCCACAAAAAAAAGTCTGAAACGGTTAAATCGGGCGATCTTGCCACACTTCAGTGCAAATCACTTCACTTCTTTTGTTTACACTTCCTCGATAGACACGATTATTCCGCGTTCTTGGTTAGTGTATCGCTCCATGGCTTGTTCACCTGTATTCTACATCTGTCTAGTCCACAAATGTCAAAACAGATTTGACATTGGCCGCCATTTGCAAAAATAAGAGCATAAAGCAATAGGGTGATTTCTTTTGGCCCACCTGGTGTAAGTGCCTTTTCACGCGTCCCGGTTGCCGGATAGCCGATGCCGGGTACCCGACGGCTAAGTGTATGGACATGTACGTTATCTTTCACAATTACCGGCGTAATTTGTCCGGCATGCCCATACAGTTGCCACCGGGTACCCGGCACCGGCTATCCGGCAACCGGGACATGTGAAAAGGCACTAAGAATAAGAATATATAGGGTGTAAGCGTAAACAGTGGCAATATTTTAAGGGGTCACTGTACTATATGTTTGAACTGTTAGGGTTAAAGGGGAAAGCCAAAGGAAAGACCATTCTAAGGATTTCAATAGTATGTTTATTATCCTTTACTTTATATATTGGAAGGTGTGATTTACTAATATTACGTGAGACGTGTGGTCTCTCGCTTATAGAAGAGTATAGACGCTATGAGAAAGTCAGGATTTCAGTCAAGTGCTGAGGGCGGGCTTGGACATAAAAACTCGGAAATAATATTTATGAGTTAGAAACAGAAAAATAAATTGTGTTGAAGTAGGCCCCTTTGTTTTTGCTATACTCCAACATGAACAACTATTACTACACGGTGTAAGGGACAGCCCTCCGCAAACTGATAGGGTGAATTCAGTATGTCATACTAAGATGACCGGTACATGAAATTTTTTCAGGAACGTTATGGGAATCCAATAAACCTGATTTGTTTGTGTTTTTGTGCACAAATCGGAGCGTCTATTACTGGTTGGGAGGGGTAGGTAATAGGTATGCGGTGAGTTCGATGAACTCTGTAGCTAGACAGAAAGTGAACAGCTGATTTCACGCATCGTTGGTTAGAGTATTTCAACATCCATTGCTGGTTTTTTTTTTTGCTGTTTTTTTTTGCAGTTTTTTTTACATAAATGGAGTGCTGCGAATAGTCCGGTCAATTTAGACCAAAAAATGAGAGTGAGGTTACATAAAGTCCCAACAAGCTGAATTTCAGTGAAATTGTTCAAAATATAATTATAAACAATGTCTAGAAGTTCCCCATCATTCCCCTGTAAGGAAAAAATATTCAAGGTCAAAAGTCAAAAAAATGAGTTTTTCGCGATTTTCAGCAAAACGGTAAGTTTTATCATAAAAGTACCTCAGACAAAAATTGTAGATCATAAAATTATCTATAAAAAATGTATCAATACTTTTTTCTTACGAGCCACTGTTTCTGAGATATAACGATTCATAAAGTTATAAAAGTTGTTATCGTCATAATATACATGAGTACGCCACGTATATACATCTAGTTTTTATATTAAAAAAAAAAAGAAAAAAAAAAAAAAAAGAAGCTGAAGTTTTTAAAAAGAGTAATTCAACTCAACAAGAAGTTATTACCAACGGCATCCGCTTTCTTCTTTCTATGTACGGAGCTCCTAAAAAACTACCTGTTTAGATAAGCATCGATATGCATGTTTCGTTAAAAATACTAAAAATAAAAAACAAGTTCAATTAGCTTGTCTTCCTCCAACCTCAGTTGCTGCTCACCAACATCTTTTTCGAGTATATTACCAAGTTCAAGTGTGACTTGGTTATCAGCTAGACCCTACAGACTGGGGTTGGAAGTTGGTCAACAACATATTAGAGCCCGTTCAAACTTTACTTCCACCTGGGGGCCTACTCCCTAAGCACGAAGTCAGTAGTTTCGGCCTTCGTTACGGGCGTTTCCTACTCCGTATCACCTACGGACGTATGATTGGTTCGGGGCCCGAACGAAGTATGAATGGCAACACGATACGACAGTTGTCCCTAGTCCCGATGTGTTTTTGCCCGTCCGAAAAATTCAACTTTTACACTTGTTTTGATGGATCGTTAAGTCAGACGGACGGATAAACGGACGGACGGATGAACGGACGGACTTAGGGAGTAGGACCCCTGCGCCGGAAAAACTGCTGAACACTATTTTTTGCAACTGCAAAAAGGGATGCAGTGCTAAATGTGGTTGCAAAAAAGTCGGACTGTCTTGTTCTTTGGCATGCACAAATTGTCAAGGCCGGTCGTGCTCTAATATTTAATCACAAACAATGGAGGATTCGTTTGACTCCGACGAAGTATCATGCGATACATCGCTATTGACGCAATTTACTTGCATCCAAAATGAAGATGAAGAAGAAGCAGAAGAAGAACAAGAAGAAGAACAAGAATTTGAAACTTACGAATAAGACGAATAAACTTCAACACTTTTTTTTAATTTACATCGCTTTTATCTTTCCCAATCTTTGAAAATTTCCGTTATTATGCAATAGTTTTACATTAAACAGGATCACAACTGACCCGTGGAGTAGGCCACTGGGGAAACCACGTTAAAAAAACGCGCTAAGTACACTACCTCATAGGTGGCGTGGAAACGTGTGCATATTATGACGATAACAACTTTTATAACTTTTTGAATCGTTATATCTCAGAAACGGTGGCTCGTAAGAAAAAAAGTATTAATACATTTTTTATTGATAATTTTATGATCTACAATTTTTGTCTGAGGTACTTTTATGATAAAACTTACAGTTTTGCTGAAAATCGCGAAAAACTCATTTTTTTTACCTTTGACCTTGAATAAAATTTTTTCCTTACAGGGGAATGATGGGGAACTTCTAGACATTGTTTATAATTATGTTTTGAACAATTTCACAGAAATTCAGCTTGTTGGGACTTTATGTAACCTCGAATGTCTAAATTGACCGGACTAGAACACACAATGCAATTTTACATTGAAATAATGAAAATGTAACTGAAAAAAAAATTGAAAAAATGAAAATTTTCCTGAGAAAATTTCCGGTGGAATACGATCCAAAATGAGGAGCTGAATGCACCCTGGGCTGTCCCTTACACCCTGTATAGGACCAAACCTGAAATCGCGAAAAAAAAAAAAATCAACTGTTCAGTATTTATGTTCGCATAATTCGTCTAAATGTAGGGAACAGCCGATTTTTTTCGCGCTTTCAGGTTTGGTCCCTTAGTAAAAGTTGTTCATAATGACGAGTACAATGACCCCTTAAAAGATTGCCACTTTTTACACTTACACCATGTATTTATTTCACTAAAATTACATTCAAGTGAATTGAAATTCCTGGACCTCACACTACTACTATGTTGGGGTTGGTTTCCAGTCTAACCGGATGCAGCTGAAACACCAGTATTTTACATGGAGCGACTGCCTATCTGACCTTCACAACCCAGTGACTGGATAATAAGATACCCCTTGGTAAGATCGGTCGAATTTCGGGACTCTGACGACCCGTAACGACTGTCCAAAGATCCACGAAAGACAGCCGAGACCAACAGCTTACCGCGTCACGGAGGGGTCTTGGTATGTAAAGATGTTTACCCATCCATGGGGCAACTAATCTAATCATAATTAACCACTATAACAAATGTTTAATCAGCTGTAACATACCAAACCAGAGTTCTAATTAAACTCATTATGCCTGTAACCCACTGAGGCGCAACACATTGTATCGACGGAAACAGAACAATAAGAACAGCACCTTTTGTCTACTAAACTACGACACGACTCAGTGGGCAACTGTGCTAAAAACAATAAAAAAATAATCGACTAAAAACCTTTGTGTCTTGATGATAGCTCATCTTTGAAGACTGCTGTGTCGAAAAAAGTACCTGTAACAAAAAAAAAAAATTATAAGTATCATAGAGTATCCATGGTCTATGGTCTATGAAGCATTTTGGCCCCGCGCCAGTCAGTCGCGTCGCGGACGCGGTGGCGGCCGCACGTCCTGACATTATGCGACGCTGAATGGTAGCGGCGCCTGATAACGTCCCGACCGTTTTATTTGCACACCAAATGGCTTTTAATCTGGCTAGTGTTTGAATGCCGCGTTTGCTTAATCGAGGTGGTTGTTTTCATGGATGATAGTGTTTTTGGTTTAGATGGTTTTTAGAATAAAATATTATGGTTTAGTTTAGGTATCGAACGAAAGTAGAAACCAATCACTATTATTATTATTATATTTATTTATTCAGATAACATAGATCCATTGGGTTAGTAACAATAGCCTTAACCTATGTTAGTACTTAATTGATAACACAGACAGTGTACAAGCGACCAGTGACCTCACCAACGGGCTGTCATGTCTCCCGGCTACAGCGCGCAGAATGCTGCTGGGGCTGCCACGGAGTCTGTTTAGCAGCGAGGCCGCTCTCTTACGCCGTACAGCATTGAAGCAGTCGGTACGTGCCTCAGCGAACATAGATGACGCGCTACAGAACCGAGGCAGACGCAACAGCACTATGATAATTAAGTTGAAATAATTACAATCTATCTATTATTATCTATTATTTAGGATATGTATGTATCTATTTTAGTTTAATATTGTATAAGTTGGTATTTACTATTTGCACCAACAACAGCCCCATTTTATATCGTGATAAATCACTGTCCATCCTAAGGTTGCCTGGAAGAGATCGCGGAAAGCGATAAGGCCGCCCATTGTATGTTTTGTAGTGTATATTATGTTTTCTTTTGTTATGTATTTTTGTGGTGTACAATAAAGTATATATAAATAAATAAATAAATAAATACAATTGTCCAATTTGAATAACAGATTTATACAGACTTAATACAGACATACCTTTATTATCAACACATTTCATACAGTCCACGCTCTTAGTCTAAGTTTTTATATATCTGTGCAAATGTAAACTCTTCTGACAGATGTCATTGAATCGAATTCTCTTTCAAATAAATATTCTTCGAGTACAGACGTAAAGTGAGTTTTAATCACCAGACATTGGAAACAGACCCTAATTGCCTTGAACAACAATACTATCACTTATTCAATCCTTTCCATAAAATATTTTTTATTAGCAGCCTAGAGTATTATTTCGTACCTAGTTTCTTCAATAGTCTCACTCACTAAAGAAATCTTCGTGTGCTACATGTAAACTCTACCTATCCCTCCGGGAATTACAGCCGTGATGTTATGATAAAAAAAACCGGCCAAGTGCGAGTCGGACTCGCGTAGGAAGGGTTCCGTACCATTATCTATAGTCCCGTTTTATCCTTTGAGTACGGAACCCTAAAAATTAAAAATTACAATCATGAAGTGTGTGTGTGAGGGTGTGTTTGTGGGGTGTGTGTGAGCGTGTGTTTGTGGGGTGTGTTTGTAGGGTGTGTTTGTGGAGAGTGAAGTGTATGGAAAAAGTTGAGATGTTTGTATTGATAACTTAAACAATTGTTTAGGGTGACATGGAGGCATGCCCCAAGTCAGTTCTCTCTACAAAGGCTTGCTCAATCTTTACAACCATTGAATTTGACAATTTAATTATAACTGAACAAAATGAAATTAAAGATATTCAATCTAACTTCGAGTCTATACAAAAGAGATTTGTTTTGAACACAAATACTTGTACTAACAAAATCAAGTCTAAAATGTCAAGAACTTCAAGAAATCTAAAAGTTATTTATTCTGTCATAACTACTGTTCTAAGAGCTTTTAAAAAGAGCTAAAACTCCTACATTTACAAGTTTAATCCTTTGCACAAAACACGCCGCTTAAACCTAAAACTGTGTCAAATAGACAGTCCTAAAACGTCCCCGTCTCCTTCTATCTCAGCGTGATAGTGAAGACAGCAGCACTTTAATTTTAGTTTAGTTTGTACACAAAATCAGCGGCATCTTTTAAGTGGAAACACTGTAAAAGCTTCCAAAGTTATATGAATATGTAAAGTGTTAAGCTGTTGGCTGCATGTGACGTCACGCCACTTCATAACACACGGTAAATTAATAAACATCATGAGAAGTACAGACAACAGCACATATAGTCCAATAGGGCCAATGCCGCCGGGGTCGCGGGTTGTTCGAAAGAGATACCGTGGCCCTGGCATAGGCAACTGAAGGAACACGGGTGGGTTTTAGTCAGTAAAAGTCTGACACGCCCTTCCGCTCCACCCAGAGCGGGAGAAGTCATTTGATGATTTTCCATCCACAAAAAAAAAGGTTAAGTATACCAAACTGTCAATTTCACCAAATGATTTTGAACCTTAAGGCGCAGATTTCCTGAAAACGAACAAAAAGGTGGTTTTTTAAAGCTGTGTATCTCATAAACCGTAAATAATTTTGACATGTAAAAAAAATATGATATTTTCAAGTCCTTTTCGCATACAGTGATGGAAGCCAACACATAATTAAACATACTTTAATGCAGCAAAAAAATCTTTAAACATACCTCGTATTAATTTTTAAAAGCTGTTTATCCCTTCATTAGCAATTATAATTATAATTAAAAATATACTATGAAATGTCAAATTCCAAACTGCATCCAGTGATGGATTACTTTTTATTAAATAGTTAATTTCTAATTTTATACGATTTTATTTGCACTTTTACGACGTAATTCCGGTGCGTGTGAGAATCTTCTATCTCGTGCGTCAAACTAGACAGCCATAAAGCCATTTCACTTACACACTGAGATGAACCAAGCTTGGAACCAGGGCCTTAAAATATTGACTATTAAGTACAAATTCGAATGAGAAAATTTGACAATTTGTGGTTACTTATCTGCTGCTATGTGTACATTTGAGAAATGAAATGGTGAAGCAGCTTTAGGATTTTCCTTGCACTGTGCAATGTGACTTTATAATTTACTGATTACATGATCAATAATTAAGTAAAAAAATGTGTCATACATGACGTCACGCCTTGCTAAATTAGATTGTTTGTTAGATTTTATAATGAACTGCGCCCCGCGGTTTCACCCGCGTAGACCTGGATAAAAAGTATAGCCGATGTGTTAAACCAGGGTATAAGCTATCTAAGTACTAAATTTCATCCAAATTGAATTCAAACAAAAAAAAAAACAACTCAAAAAAATCATCTCTTCCCTAAAATTTGACGAATTATGCGAACATAAATGGACTGAACAGCTGATTTTTTTTTTTTTTGCTGTTTCAGGTTCGGTCCCATAGTAAAAGTTGTTCATAATGATGAGTACAATGACCCCTTAAAATATTGCCACTGTTTATACTTACACCCTGTATACTAAGATTTCGAAGCCCGTCGCTACAGACATTTTCTATGAAGATATTTTATATCAATCAATCTGCCTAGCCTTTTCCCAACTATGTTGGGGTCGGCTTCCAGTCTAACCGGATGCAGCTGAATACCAATATTTTACATGGAGCGACTGCCTATCTGACCTCCACAACCCAGTTACTGGGTAATACGATACCCCTTGGTAAGACTGGTTGTCAGACTTTCGGGCTTCTGACGACCCGTAACGACTGTCAAAGATCCACGAATAACAGCCGGGACCAACGGCTTAACGTGCTTTCCGAGGCACGGAGGAATCTCGGTATGTATTGATGGTCACCCATCCACTGACCAACCCCGGCAAGCGTAGCTTAACCTGACGGATCGACTCGTGCGGCTGTTAATACTTAGCCACAAGCTCCTCTCCTAGCCATATTTTATATAATACCTACTGTAATATTATTATACTGTGCCGCAGGTTACTGACATTACTTCAAGAAACACTGCAGAAGTCTACAAGTCTAGATATATTCCGTCGAGCTCCTCTAGTCGTGACCTTTCAGGCGCAAGTCAATTAAATGCAAATGGCAGCATGAAGACGACTGTTTCAGACAAATGCATGTCTAGCTTTGTAAGGGAATTTATTTATTTAGAGCAATCTGTGCTGTTTTGTGTTTAATGTGCTTGAGGTAAGTGTAGCGGAGACATTCCTAGCATATTGGCAAAAAAATGTAAGGAATGTGCAGAGAAATATGGATAGAAATAATTCTGGGATAAATAAATGAGAGGAGTTCTTGGCTAAGTAATAACAGCAGAACGGATCGATCCATCAGGTTAAGCTACGCTTGCTGAGGTTGGTCCGTGGATGAGTGACGAAAGCACGTCAAGCCGTTGGTCCCGGCTGTCATTCGTGGATCTTTGGCAGTCGTTACGGGTCGTCAGAAGCCCGAAAGTCTGACAACCAGTCCTACCAAGGGGTATCGTATTACCCAGTTACTGGGTTGTGGAGGTCAGATAGGCAGTCGCTCCATGTAAAATACTGGTATTCTGCTGCATCCGGTTAAAATGGGAGCCGACCCCAACTTGGGAAAAGGCTAGGCAGATGATGATGATGATTGGGATGATTACTGATGACCTGTGCTGATGACTGCCTCGTTGGTGTAGTGGTTGCCAGCGCAACTGCTAAGCATAAGGTTCTGAATTCGATTCCCAAGTCGGGCATTGTAAATGAATTTTTCCGTTAGGAATTTCTCAGAAGCCGCCCGGAGTCTGGATCTGTGCATGTTTGATGTTAATAGTTATCTAGCCACCCACTTTCAGTACATTTGCGCCAACCACAATAGAAATTTACGTTCATCTCACAATCGTCTTCTTCTATGTCCCACTCACCGTACAGACTTCATTCACTCTTTCTTCTTCATTCAGTCTATCTCTCTGTGGAATGCGCTCCCCCCGGAAATCAGGATGGCAACCAACCGATTATCCTTTAAAGTTAAAGTTCGTGAACACATTCGCAAGAAGCTGGCAGTGTCATCACAACGGCAATGTTTCCCCATTGTTGGTATTATTTGTATTAGTATATTTATGTATATTTATATATAATTAGGTATATATTATTATATGTATAGTTTGTAATAGGTATTATGTGTATCTTTATATTTAAATAAATATTTATTCCTAAATTTTTCGAAATTGCACCTGCCACTGCTTGTCTCTGCATCACCCAAAGGTTGACTGGTAGAAAATGCCTATGGCAATAAGTCCGCCTCTGTACATTTGTGCTTGAAGTGTTAAATAAATAAATAAATAGATTCTAAGCCTATTAGATGGGGATATCTGGCGAAATAAAGTGTACGACTAAACGCCGACAGACAACCGACAAGATTTGACTTCGACGGGACTCTACGCCGACAGGACTCTTCGCCGACAGGCGGGGCTCCGTCGCCCTGCTGATCCCTAAACGGTCGACGTCATGGGGCACCCCGATGTTCGGTTAGGTTAGGTTCCTTTAAACCCTGCAGACAGAAAGGTTCCGTCGACCTGCTGTCGAAAACCCTAACCCTAGACTTTGTTTTTTTTTCTCTGTTTTTTTTTTTAATTAGGTAAGTTGCGTCGCTGATGAGCCCTGTCGGCGAAGAGTCCAGTCGAAGTAAAGTCTTGTCGGTGTTCAGTCTGTCGGCGTAGTGTCTGTCGGCGTTTAGTCGTACACTCAGAGTGTACTATAGGTACTTAACCATCTCTGCCTACCCCTTCAAGATGTTTACAGGGTGTAATATTATTTCTTTTCAACGTACTTTAGCAAGCCGTAAGTAACTTCCCACGCAGGGTGTAAATCATAAGATCAGTCCCCATAACTTCGTGGGTAACCGAACCATGAACTTAATTAAGATAACCCATATCTCACGCGACATAACTCATGGGGTAGCGATGGGATAACAATATCTCTTGTACACCATTCTATCAATTACGTTACTCTTTTCGTACGGAACCCTAAAAATACCGTACGAAGGCAGACTTAATGGCATACAATGCTTTATGCTTAATGCTTAAAGAGGTGTTAAAACGAATCAGTTGACGCGGTAGGGCGACTCTAGCGATTAAAATCTTTGCCGCTGTTATCTTTTTCATGAAAGTTGTCACTGCGGCCGTTAACACGTTGGCAGACAGTACTGTCTCAGTGGTTGCGGCTACTGAGACACTACTTATTTTCATACATTGCCCACGGGCGTAGTGTCACAACGCTTGGTATTTTGCATGGAAACTTGAATGTGTGCGTGGAGGTACTTTATTTCACGTAACGACAAAAATTGTGTAGTGACAGTTCGAAAGTCTTAATTATACCTGTGGTGACAGCACAACATGGCGTTCTTTATGATAGTATGGAAAATCGGTCGTCGTGTGGCGTACTGATTTTAAGCTAGTAAAAACTCAGACGTCGACAGGCGTACTGTCGTATCACTTTTAGCTACCTAGACGCCTGTGGTTGTTACTGTCCGCCAACGTGTTAAGTGCGAACACCGCTCTTCTAGGAACACAACGATTTCTTTCTAGAACGCGATGTTAAGATTTACATTCGCGGACCGGCTTACCTACAATTTTATTAAATTACTGAACTTGCATTGAATATTCACTCTGTGTAAGCCAATTAGAACTGCGAACGATGTGTATCCAAGAAATCTTAGAGATCCATTCAGACTCGTATTAAATGACATTCCTAGATCTACAAAATACAATAATTTTAATGTAGGTAGCACCGGGGGGCCTAAAACGGCCACATTAAGCAATTCCTCTAAAAGATATTCATTTCCTGAATTCCCAGCAATTTATTACGATTGTGCTCTTTGACATTAAACTTCAATAAAGCAATTCATAATTTGTGGACCATTTTACAAATCTGCATACAAAACTGTCAAACAGATGAGTTGCGTAATATGAATTGCACGCAGATAAATTATGAATTATCAGTTTGTGACTGTTTTACGACTTCAAATATGATTCATAATTTATATACCATCCTATTATGATTCTGCCAAAGTGGCCGTATTAGCCACCCTGTAATAACATGTTTAATGCAAATAAAATGAATTTAATTTGAGATGTCACTAAGACAAGCCTTAGGTATGTAGGTATATATACGTACATACCTAAGTAAGCTAACTTATGTATGTATCTCATCTCATTAGCAAAAGCTACTAGAATCTCTTAGAGTTTACTTAAGTAAAACTAATTACGTAACCAAAGTTCTAAGTTAGCCGTAGAATATACTTAACGCTAAGAAACGTCTCGTATCTAACTGTATCTTAGCGCGCTTTGCGTAAGGAGGGTAATTTGAATGCTCTCTGAGTTTTAATGTAAGCTCCTAGTAATTCCTAGTGCCCTGGTACTCAGAAATTATGCGTCGTCTTCTTTTGTAATGATAAAAGACGACGAAAAGATGTTAAGTGGATAGGGAGCAGCGTCCTTCTGTATTAAGGTTCCGTACAAAAACCGGCCAAGTGCATGTCCGACTACGCACAATGAAGGGTTCTGTAGTTGGGATTAAATTCATTATCCCAGAACAAACTTAACATTATAGTTGAAAAACATGTTCTCCTATACATTCCAACAGTAAATGTAAGTTTTTACTCACACTATTGAGATATTTACCATGTTATCTTATGACCACAAACTTCTTATAGGTTTTCCTGTATTCTACAGGTATAGAACTATTTTCTATATTTTTTTCGTCTATTTTCATAAATAACTTTAAAAATATTTATTTTAAAATTATAAAAAAATATATATTTGAGATCCTCATAGTAAGTAAGCCCTTTCATTTGATATGTCACACGGTACAGTTTGCAAACTTTTCTTTTTTAATTTTCTTATTTGCCCCCTAAAAGTGACCCATATTCAAAATTCATTTATTTACTTTAGCCGTACATGTTTGGGCCACAGAAATCCATATGTAGGTATATTCATTAGATTCGGAGCAAATTGGCTGTGACAGACGGACAGACAGACAGAGTTAGTTTTCTGTTTATCCTATCCTGACAAAGTCATGGCAAAACCCAATGACACTTTGGCCGACGTGGAGAACCCAGGGACCCCACAGCAGTCATGCTTGTGAAAACCTGGACAAAGAGGGCAGTCTGGATAACGTGAAGCCTAATTTTAAAATTTCTAGGTTGGAGTTATTATACCAAGTATTGTAATAGAACTACCGCTATCTAGTAAGCCGGAAAATATTTTGGTTTACCCATAAGGCCAAAGGGAGAGTGATTGCAAAAGACGACTCAAGAGTGTGAGTGCAAAAGACGACTCATGAGAGTGAGTGCAAAAGACGACTCAAGAGAGTGAGTGCAAAAGACGACTCAAGAGAGTGAGTGCAAAAGACGACTCAAGAGAGTGAGTGCTAAAGACGACTCAAGAGACTTTAAGAGGTCTCTTAGGTCCCTTAGTAAATAAGATGTCCCCTAGTACATAAGAGGTCTCCTAGTATATAAGAGGTCTCTTAGTATATAAAATCACACAAGTGAACAAAAATATCAGTCAAAACGAGTGTATGTCATTAGTGCGACAGGTCGTTTGTTCGACAGGTCGTTAGTGCGACAGTCTTTAGTTCGACAAGCAATGTACGTTTAACAAATATGACTTATACATAGTGTTTTTTTTTATTTCCCATAACTCTAGAGTATTAATGAGACCATCATTATGAACAACTTCTACTATGGGACCGAAACCGAACCCAAAATCGCGAAAAAAAAATCAGCTGCTCCCTACATTTTGACGAGTTAATGCGAACATAAATGTATGGGGCATCTGATTTTTTTTCGCGATTTTGGGTTCGGTCCCATAGTAAAAGTTGTTCATAATGATGGTCTCATTAATACCCTAGAGTTATGGTTATGGGAAATAAAAAAAAAACACTATGTATAAGTCATATTTGTTAAACGTACATTGCTTGTCGAACTAAAGACTGTCGCACTAACGACCTGTCGAACAAACGACCTGTCGCACTAATGACATACACTCGTCAAAACAGCAGCGAAATCTAAACAATAGATTGGAACGCAAACAATGTCTTCCATCAAAAAGTACTAGGCGCCTATAAACTAACAGAGTTGCAAATAGTAGAAAGCCGTAGCGGGACGCGTGGGCGGGCCGGTGTGAAAGGGACATTGCGCAATGCTATGCGCTCCTAGTGACGATGGCCGATGTTCTAATATATCAAACGTCTGGTATTTGCATGTTAGACGCCATTTTCTTTTGTTCACTATTGAACATAAGTCCAGACAGACCCTTAAATAATTTTATCTACACCCATGCTATAAATCCTCTATAAAAGTTTCTGAAACAGTTAGCTTATTGCCAACATTAAAACAGCCAGTGTCATAGTAACCATGGTAACCATAATAGCATCCAAACGGGTGTTTTAATGTTGTACTGAATTTCATAATGCAACTCGTTTTCAAAAAAAGAACATTGTAATTCACGCGCGTTTCACTACAACAGCGCCGTAATTTAAAAAAAGAACTTATTCGAATTCACGTCGTATACTATGACGCCGGCCGCCATGTTCGCTACGAGTATTAGTATTTATTTATTTATTTATTTATTTAAGTCAGACATAATTATTATCCATATTTTTGTTAGTAGATATACTTATGAGTTATGTTAGTAAATATTAAATTATAAATATTAAATTATTAAATTATATATCATGCAGAAGTACTTTAAATTCATTATAAATGTTGTAAAATCAACAATATTATTCACATGGAAGAAATTCATTATAATATTAAAATTCATTAAAATAATAAAACAACAAAATAATCAAATAATAAAACAAGTAAAAACAATATTCGTCCATCAGTTGCTGTTCTTTTTTATATGCAACTGCACACAATGCCACAATATTGGGCAGTCAATTCTGTCAGCAACAACGCTAAGAATGCTGTTGCCACTGCCGCGGGCACGACTTAGCAAAGATGCAGCTCTCTTTCTGAGGACCGCATGGAAGCCATCAATACGAGCGTCGGCAAACATGCCCGACGCGCTGCAGTGCCTCGGCAGCCGCATCAGCACCCTAAAGGCATTGTTGTATTGAACGCGCAGGGCGTTGATTGCCTTCTGCGTATATTTGACCCATAGACTGCACGTATAAAAAGATTGGCAAAACGCCCGAAACAATGTAACCTTTACTGCTTTACTGCAGCGTGCAAATCTACGAGCCAACATATTGCATCGGACAGCCAACGCCCTGCGCTCCCTCTCAATATCCTCGTAGTCTGAGAGGTCATCCGAGACCCAGTGGCCCAGGTACTTGAATCGCGAAACTCTGTGTAAAGGAACACCGTCTATGAGGACGGGTGGTACGTGTGCAACCTTATGACCTGGTGATTGGAACACCAAAAGCTCGCTTTTCTTTACATTATACCTGAGCCCATAGGCCCCGGCATAATCCACACATACAAAAAATTGCAAAAAATTGTTTCAGAACCTTTTATAGAGGATTGATAACATGGATGTAGATAAAGTCTTGTATGCAACTGTACATAATTAGGTATTAAAACACTCATGTGATACTATTATCACACTCGGCTTCGCCTCGTGTGATAAACCCCCATTCGTGTATTAATACCCCTTATTATACGTCAGTTGCATAAATAACTATTGTAGGGGTGCAACTACATAGTTGCACCGTGCATGGTACAAAATACTCTTCAACTTTGTCTAATATTAACCTGTTTTATAGTGGGAACTAAAGTGAAAACGTTTATTGCAAAGTTAGTGTACACACGGCTACACATCAAGCTATACTTTTCCAGTTTACACTGACCTCTCATTGTAAGGAAATCCTATACAATGCGAGATCAGCTTATGCTGCAAATGTATAGCTTGATCTGTAGCCGTGCGTACAAACATTCTGGCCATTTTGTTTATTCGTGACTGAATGATGAACAAATGAATGAAACGAATGATGAACATCAATAAAGCTGAAGACTTTGTTAGTTTGTATGTTTGAACGCGCTAATCTCTGTAACTAACAGTCAAATTTAAAAAAAACCGGTAAAAGCGAGTCGGACTCGCGCACCGAGGGTTCCGTCCCGATTTCTGAAAAAGTGTGCTATTTAGAGACATCGTTTTATTTTTTCTGTAATCTTTACATAAACTTCTATCACATACAATAATTTTAGATTTTATCTTTGCAAACTTCGGAGTTAAGGGGGGAACGGTCTTTTTTTTACATTTTTCACCAAGTCGAAAACTATGGGGCCTAAAAAAAATAATAAAATGATTGAGAATGTGCAAACAGCGTTCTTTCCTATGATACCCTACATGCCCTAGTAGCCCCTCTTTGAATTTTGAAGACCCCCTTTCAGTCCCTGTTTAAAAAAAAAAAAATGAATATTTTTACTTCTTTCTTATTTGCAATATAGTTGGGTAAACGTCTTCTAGAATTGTTCTAAATTTCAAGTTGATAGCATAAGTAGTTCTTGAGATATCCAGCTGTGACAGACAGATAGACAGACAGACAGACAGACTGAGTCACACCATAAGGGTTCCTTTTTTAACCGACTTCCAAAAGGAGGAGGTTCTCAATTCGTCGGAATTTTTTTTTTTTTTTTTTTTATTTTTTTTTTTTTTTTATTTTTTTTTTTTATGTATGTTCCCCGATTACTCGAAAATGGCTAGACCGATTTGGATTTTTCTTTTTTTGTTCGAAAGGGTATACTTCCCAAGTGGTCCCATGATCATCAAATCAGGATCTGATGATGGGATCCCATGGAAATCGAGGGAAACCCTCAAATTTTATGGGCACACCTATATCGATTTCGGTATTTTTTATAGTAACTCGTGCATTTACTCTCGGAAAGTACCATTCGGTGAACTGGAACTGATGATGAAGACCACAGAGGGCCCTCGGAAATACTCAATTATATCTTAGTATATAACAGGTTGCGATTCGATTACTTTAATATGGTTTATGCTCGTCAAAATAATGGTAATGGTGACTTCACCATGAGCTCCATTTCTCCTGGTTCTTACTAGGAGAACTCCTCAACAATTAACGTCCCTGCATCGGGAAAAGCAACATTTTGTAAAACGTGATGAGCAGTTGACATTGGGTTATTGTAACTTAGATAAATTACAAACTGAACCACTAAAAATTGAAAAATAAAAACTTTTTTACAAAAACAAAAACCGACTTCCAAAAAAAAACACTACAAAGTGAAAAATAACTTTAATTTCGGAAGTCGGTGGCAAAAAACTAAAATACAGATCCAAAGACACCGACTTCCGAAATTAAAGTTATTTTTCACTTTGTAGTGTTTTTTTTTGGAAGTCGGTTTTTGTTTTTGTAAAAAAGTTTTTTTACCATTTTGGTACGGAACCCTAAAAATATTTTTTGCATTCGATAGCCCAATTCTTGAGGAAGGCTATAGGTTATTTAACATCACGCTTGGAACCTTAGGAGCCGAGCAAAAATAAATGCGAACAGAAGCTAATATTTTAAATTCATTGTCAAAATGGAAGGGCTTGTAGCTAAGTAATAACAGCCGCACGAGTCGATCGATCAGGTTAAGCTACGCTTGCCGCGGTTGGTCTGTGGATGGGTGACCATGTTTACATACCAAGACCCCTCCGTGCCTAAGAAAGCACGTTAAGCCGTTGATCTCGGCTGTCATTCGTGGATCTTTGACAGTCGTTACGGGTCGCCGCAGAAGCCAGATAGGCTGACAACCAGTCTTACCAAGGGGTATCGTATTACCCAGTAACTGGATTGTGGAGGTCAGATAGGCAGTCGCTCCATGTAAAATACTGGTATTTAGCTGCATCCGGTTAGACTGGAAGCCGACCCAACATAGTTGGGAAAAGGCTAGGCTGATGATGTCGAAATGGAAGACCTGTTGTCAAGGTGGCCAATAAAAACCCTTATTCTTCCTCTCTAAAGCCTAGGCCATCGTCTAATTTTTAATTTCCCGGAGGCTCAAATCGGATAGGTACAGTCAACAAAAGAGATATCTAGGCAGGGCATACTAACATATTTGTATGTGTATTGCTTCATGTTTAATTTCGTGACAATATACAATTTTGTGTTACTGTGTTACAATGTAGAACTATTGCAAAAAAAAAAAGTAATATACCTACCTAAAATTGAACATGAAGCAATACACATACAAATATGTTAGTGTGTCCTGCCTAGATATCTCTTTTGTTGTCTGTACATAACAGATAGTGATCAAGCTCGCGTGACGTCACCGCGGATCTTCCTGATCTACGGTGATTTACGAACCGAACGGGTTCGGATTAAATAGGATTCTGATTCAACATACAGGGTGTCCGGACATTCGATGTCGGATAGAATTAGAATGATGGGAGATTTGTACACAGGTTGTTAGTAAATATGCAAAACTTTTTGTTTTTCTGACTGTACAAGAGTATTTACAATAACGCATACCTCCTACCTAACGGCACACGGCAGAGCTTGCAGTAAGCCCTTGTGTCCTGTCTAATAATCCCTGACAAGCTTTGTCGTAGACATGCATACCGTTATATTCCTACATTATAGTATAGTTAAAATCTCGCTGCAGACTCGGTCATAAATCACTCGAGTGTTTCGCTCTCTTTCCCACTCACGGGCCTTATGGGCAGGCCACGCCCACACGTAGTCCTGTGCATTACTGCAGTCGATGAGTGATATCGATAGTTTTATATATTTATAAATGGGTGATAGAAACAAATACACATTTTTTTTTTGTTACCAAATTTACTACAAAGAAAGCATATTAAATATATAAACAAAAGAACGTATATATAAAACTAAAAATAGAAAATTAAAATTCTTCGTCTGAGTCATCGTCATCATCATCCACATGAATGATGAACTCTTCGCATAAATGTGCTTTTCTTAAGTCTTCATCTTGCAGCAATTCTGCATGTTCTACACATTTTTGCCAATTTTCAATGGAGACATTGGAAATGGCTTCATCGACTAACTTCTCGACATCAGTATGTTTACGTGATAACCTTAATGATTCTGTTATCGATAATGGCCTTGAGCGCGCGCAACTAGCGCACATCCCTACTCCGATTATGATTTATGACCAAGTCTGCAGCGAGATTTTAACTATACTATAGATTGGCATACTATAGGGTAACTACCTTTTCCGAACTATCTTGTGGTCGGCTTCCAGTCTAACCGGATGCAGCTGAATAATAGTATTTTACATAGAGCGATTGCGGAATGCAAGAAGCACAGTCGAAGTGGCGGTGCTTGGAGGAGGTCTATGTCCAGCAGTGGCCGTCTTTCGGCTGAAATGATGATCATGATGATGTTGACTGCCTATTTGACCTCTACAACCCAGTTACTGGGTAACACGATAGCTCTTGGTAAGACTGGTTGTCAGCGTTAACTGTCAAAGATCTAGCCTCGAGACCGCCCGACTTTTATTTACACAGGATTTTAAACACCAAACAAAACAAAGTCGTTGCAGGTTTTATCGATAACTCAAAGAAACGATGCTAGTTGCCAAAAGTCTCGCCTTCCTTCCTCAATCCCGGTAGCTCCGGCTCTCCCAACACAATATATCAAACGTTTGAACTTTTGAAATAGGTACAGACAACTAAAGAGTTTGGTTTACAGCCTCTAAATAAATATCATTGCACTATCACTATCAAGGCAATTGTTTTATTTTTCTTCATGTTTACCAGACACAGCCAGTTTAGGAAGAAGTTTAGGTGACAAAATGGCAATATTGAACCCACGGCTCATACAGCATAAATCGATTTCTCACCCCTGAGCCAACAGTGCCGTCATTTTTATTGCGATGACCAGCACCCTAATTGCGTAACACACTATCAATTACAATCTAAATGATTTGGAAGCATATTATTATTTCCTAATACATTGCTTCATATGTTCGAAAAATTTGTCTGCTCAACAACGTAAATAACGCAATGAATGTTGTTGAACTGTCAAAATGAAATCTATTCCTACTGGAAGTGTGTTACGCATTTACCCTGCATACTTGACAACTCAAGACATACATCGTGTGCAGTCAGGGCAATGTATTGTTTACCACGTTGGCACACTACGTAAATTAGCTGTGTTATAGTCATTTCATACGACTAATTAAGAATGACTTATGAACTTATATTCTTCGTATACTCAAATGACAACTTCATTTAATTATACCGACAGTTAAGGCGACGATAACAGACTTTTAATGATGTTAAACTGAAAATCACGTCTAAACGAGTAGTGTTAATGATTTAGAAAAAATATATGTGATTATTTTAGATTATGTTTATATTACCTAGTGTAATTAATTTGTAATAATATGTCTAACGCGGATAAAAACTGAGAATTACGCAAAAAATATCAATCGGGTTTTTATGAAACCTTCACCATTTAAAAAAAGATAATTGAACTTTTAGTATACGTGTTTTAATATAATACCTTTTGTTTTATGTATAATAAATTAATAATATAACTAATTTGGTACAGCGCTCCTTGATGGGCGAGTCCTATTACTTGGTGGATGTACGACGCGTTGCGTGAGCGCTGTCTATCTGCATCTTGCAACAAAATTGCCGAAATGCGCAACTTGCTCACGCTTTAAAAAGCCCAATAACCACAAAACGGGAGATGCTGATTGCCCTGCTAGAAAAATAGCAGAATACAGGTACATCAACTCTATCGACTATGAGGGCGCCTAGAGCGTCATACTCAAGGTCAGACTCTGCTACTGACTTAACAAAACACTGCACTGGCCTACAAAACCTCGATTTTGTTGATGTCTGAGCACATTAGTCCCCGCAGCAAAAATTGAATATACCAATACATATAGCCTCGAACAAGATTTAATTTTGTGCAACATTGACTTTAACCCACTTAACAATTCTGCTGACGCAAAATCATATAATAATTATGTCTTAAGCTAGGATATAAAAGTGAAAAACTATTTGTCCCAAATTAAATAAAAAATTGTATTGTATTGTACCTATAACTTTTTGTTATTTTTATTTTAAGGTAAATAGTATTAAGTAAACTAGGTATAAAATTATGAATTAATTAAATGTTGTCCTTTTCAAGACTTCTAATGTTAAATATTGTTAAGAAACTGTCCTACAATTACCATATAGAAGCTCATGCCGCCTGTGATACAGGTTTATCCTAGTACAGGCACCTAACATTATATTACCTTTGTAAATTATTTCTAAGATTTTATGTTAATATTTTACCAATTATTAATACTGAATAAATATTCAATTCTATTCTATTCTATCTTAAATTTGATAGTCAACCTTCAAAACAATTACCTATTTTCCCCGACTGTACATGGCTTAAAAAGTATCTGTAGCTATACTAGCTACGTTGCACACTAATCTCTTTCGCTGACTATACACAATCATACGAGATCGTGCGAACACTAGGACTGAAAACGGGAGACTGTGCCAAAATCGATGATGCGAAGAAGCCTTAGAGTGGTAAGAATAGGGATGATGCCTGGGTAAAAAAAAAGAAATTCTATTTAGTCCGTCAGTCAGATAATAAAAAAAATATTAGACACGTATTTTTTTCTTTATCACATTAATAAAAAAATACTTAGCTATCACGCATTAAAGTTGGGGAGTGGGGGCTCGCTACGTCACTTGTAAGTATAAAACCTAGCTACGCGTGACGTCATGCCATATTTTAACTCAATGTATCGCCGTAATTTTTTCATTACGTAAAAAAAGAAAAAATACGTGTCCAATATTTTTTAATAATCTCTATGACGGACAAAAAATAAATTTTTAGTCATCATCCCTATTGTAAGTGGACTGTAACATGTGCCGGAAGCTGTTTGTATGTAGATTGAGGAGGTAATGAAGCTGATATAGAAATGGTGGCTGGTTTAACAGCATGGATTTGTTTTCCGAAGATTTTCAAGTATTGAACAGCTGCGGTTAACGTTTGCTTCATTTAAGTGTCACTTAAGGTTGGTGAAAACGGACATTAATCTTGTTTTTGGCTCCATCTCAATTACAAAAATGCATAAGAAGTGTACAAAATGTTGGCCATTTTAAAAGTAAATATTCCTTAATTCTAAATAAATAAATAAATATCCTTGGACATTTCACACAACGCCATCTAGTCCCAAGCTAAGCAACCTAATGCTTGTGTTATGGTAACGAGATGGCTGATAAACTACTTATATACATTTTTTTTTTTTGTAAATACATACATATTATAGGTAGAAAAACACCCAGACTCGGAACAAAAACTTGCAGGTCGTACAAATATTTGTTCCGTGCGGGAATCGAACCCGCGACATGCTGCGCAGCAGTCAATCGCTCAACCACTGCGCCAAACGTGTCGTCAAAAACGTGTCGTTCTAGTAGAGAAGACCTTATTTATTATTACTCCTTAAAAGTTTTCATAATAATTTATGACATTGACATTTTTTAATTTTTTTTTTGACATCATCGTCATTGTTATTACCTATGTTATTATCTGACTTAGACTCTTGAAATTTATTGTTTGATTTTATAAAATTCTTTTGATTGTTATTATTGCATGTTTCCGAATCATATACTTAACGAATTATTTGTGTACCAATTGCATTGGTAGAATATAGAGATCACGCTAAAATGTATATTTTAAGACCTTTTATCTACCTATGTTCACAAATAAACTTTGATTTGATTTGATCTGAAATTTGAAAAAGACAGGCAAATTTGTAGGCTGGTATTATAGGGGTTTGTAGGCTCCGCCGTGTTCTCACGGAGGCGATCGGCGGCGGCGATCTCTCGCGTCCGAGCCTGGTCCAGGCCATGGTGCGGAGCGAGAGTGCATGGGAGGCCGTCACCTCCTTCTGCGAAGCAGTGATGCTCGCGAAGGAGTAAGCGGAACGCGTGAGGGAGAGGCAGCCTCACGCCCTCAGTCGCCGCAGGTGACGCCCTGGGCGGCGGGAATCGCGGGGCGATTTCCGGCCACCGTAGGCGCGGGCCTGCGGACGGTGAGCAGCGGGTAGCTCGCCGTCCGGTAAGGACCAGGCCCGAGTCGACGGCGCGTTGTGTTCCACGCGCGCCTCAAAGAGATGTCAGCAAGTGACGGGGTCCAATAGGGCCGACGCCGCTGGGGTCGCGGATTGTCCGAAGGGGTTACCGCGGCCCTGGCATAGGCAACTGAAGGAACACGGGTGGGTTTTAGTCAGTAAAAGTCTGACACGGCCTTCCGCTCCACCCAGAGCGGGAGAAGTTATTTGATGATTTCCCACCATCAAAAAAAAAAAAAAAAAGGCTATTTTCTTAGGAAAGTGGTTTGCAGATTTTTGAGGGGAGGGCAAAAGAGTAAGTGAAAATTAAGTGTCCGCATTAAACCTTTGTAATAGCGTTTGTACCGTTCCCACAGACAAACCGTGAAAACGGTTTTGCGAGACATAGTTCTTAGCTTAAGGTTTCTTTGTAAAATGTTATAATAAAATAAATAAATAATAAATAAATTAAAAATCCGGAGTCACACGTCATGTTAGGGCTTTGGTACCGTTTTTCATTAAACAGTTTTTAATATGCGAGCCAGATGATTTTAGTTTCATACTAAACCAAGTTTATCATGTTGGGGGGGCTTGTGGCTACGCTTGCCGCGGTTAGCCCGTGGATGGGAGACCATCTTTACATACCAAGACTCCTCCGAGCCTCAGAAAGCACGTTAAGCCGTTGGTCCCGGCTGTCATTCGTGGATCTTTGACAGTCGTTACGGGTCGTCAGAAGCCCGAAAGTCTGACAACCAGTCTTACCAAGGGGTGTCGTATTACCTAGTAACTGGGTTGTGAAGATCAGTTAGGCAGTCGCTCCACATAAAATACTGGTATTCAGCTGCATCCGGTTAGACTGGAAGCTGACCACTACATAGTTGGGAAAAGGCAGGCAGATGATAACACTCTCTGTAGGGTCAAATGACATTACACAAACATCAAGTAATAACACAATTAGCGGTCATTGACTCCAAAAAAACTGTCACATTTTTTTTTTGTCGTAATATATCATTTTTCGATGCCCATAACGTCTGCGGAGTTTCTCTAGCTCATTTAATTTGACGCCGTATTGCGTAGATTTGAAAGAAACTATAAAATCAAAAGAAACTAATTACTAGTTTAAACAACACGCAATATATTCAAATTCCTCTAAATTCTACAAAGATATAACTTCAAAGTTCAAAAACAAAAGACTTTAATACATAAATACCACAATTGGCTCCCGTTAAAGACACGGCCACATTACCGCCAGGAAATAATACGGCACAGAAGGTTGAATCCGTACAATAAGAGAAAACGCACGCACTCATACACGCGTTTCCCATACAGCGATTGCACGCAAACACGAGGGTCGCGTGTATACTTGCATTCGCTATACAATCACGCGACTGGCATTTGTTTGAGATTGTCGTTGTTCGGTCGTCGTCGGCAGTCCTTGATCTGGGGGTCTGTCTACTCTCTAAGCACGAAGTCCGTAGTTTCGGCCTTCGTTACGGGCGTTTCCTAATCCGGATGTCACCTACGGATGGATGATTGGTTCGGGGCCCGAACGAAGTATGAATGACAACACGATTTGACAGTTGTCTCTACTCCCGATGTGTTTTGGCCGTCCGAAAAATTTAGCTTTTACACTTGTCTTGTTTTGATGGATCGTTATGTCAGACGGACGGACTGACGAACGGGCGGACAGACGGACGGACTTAGGGAGTAGACCCCCTGGCGTGTATACTACTCAGCGTCTTTGAGTGCACGACTAACCTTGAACAGGCTATACTTTAGTACCTACTGTATTAAATGTTTACAAGTTTTACAACATTATAAGCTATGTTTAGAGTTTCCTAATGCGACATTTTGCGAAAGAGATATTCTGCTAAAGAGGCATCGACCTTTTGAGAAGGAGTCATTCTGCGAAAGCGACATTATGCGAAAGAGACGTTTTGCGCCTGAGCCGCTACGAGCCTCTCGAAGTGAGCCTTCTGTACAGATATATTCTGTACGCAGGGCACACGTGCGACCGCATCCATCACTGACCGACATCGGACACCCGACACCGACTGTCGGGCAGTGTGTACGCGGACTAATGCACGGATGTGTCCGACAAGGCTGATCTGGAAGGAAATAGATGGGAAAGGAAAGTGAGGATTTTGAGGTATGGTATCGTAGCGAGATATTGTATGGCCGGCCCGCGCGCATTTTTATGGCACGCTTTTTATAAATATTTATTTTCAAAAATTTTATATGCTCTGTTACATTAAAATAATAAACCTTAATCCCTTGTAATGACTTTAATGGTGAATGTGTAGACGAAATTTTATTGAAATTTCTCTAATTACTATCGAATAAAACATTTTTTAGGGTTCCGTACCTCAAAAGGAAAAAACGCAACCCTTATAGGATCACTCGCGTGTCTGTCCGTCTGTCTGTCACAGCCCATTTGCTCCGACACGCACTTGGCCGGTTTTTTTCTCGTAATGGACGTATAAAAATACTAATTTTGAGGAAACTGCAATTTTTTTGTATGGAGCCAAATTGTGTCAGCAGTGTTGAGAAGTCTATACTGGTTAAAACCGACATTTTCATCCTATCCTTAGCTCAATTTATTTGTGGTCAACACAGTACTTCTCTTTCATCCATACATCTCTATCAGCTGTTATCTCAGTACTCACTTCCTTCCAAGATATTATCATCTTTATTTAAGGTTGTCAAAATAAAGTCATAAAACATACTGCTCAACGCAAAGCTGAAAAGTTTGTTTTTTGTTTGTTTGAACGCGCCAACTCTGGAAGTACCAGTCAGATTTTAAAAGAATATTTTTGCATTTGATAGCCCAATTCTTGAGGAAGGCTATTTATTTATTTATTTATTTGGGATCTCCAACAAAGCATGTACGCAAACACAAGAAAAAAGTATTAACGACAAAAGTATCACGTTGGTGTACTCCTTCACTTACAGGAGACCACAGCATGCATAAAATAATATATAACTAAGCTAACAAAGTTGTCGTAGTATTTAAAATATTTAAATAAAAATCAAAACACAGCAATAAAATTAAAAAATAGGATTAAAAAAATTAAATTAAATTAAAATCATAACATATTCAGTAATAAAATTAAAACAAGATTAAAAATTAGAACAAAAACAATTTACAACATCAAAACAATTAACAATTAAGTAGTTAAATTATTGTGAATTGTTTTCATGTTGTAAATTGTTTTTGTGAATTGTTTTCATGTTGTAAATTGTTTTTGTTAATTGTTTTCATGTTGTAAATTGTTTTTGTTAATTGTTTTCATGTTGTAAATTGTTGCTGTCAATTGTTTTCATGTTGTAAATTTAACAACACTCTAACACCCATAAGAGCCGAGTAAAAGGAAAAGAACGCTAAGTGATAACGGAGTAATAGCGTGGGCGATGCGATGCGACGGGGTGGACTGCGGTACAAGAAATTTCACTCGGACAAAGTCGCGAGCAGAAGCCAGAGTTAATATAAAACTAAAGATAACAATAAAATAACATTAAAAATCACCACTTTTAGAACGTCAATCATTAAATGAGACAGTTCTCAAAACGCCTGCCCTTCTAACTCTACTTAATAAAAGCAAAAACCAAAAAAAAAAATCTTATTATATTAGGACAATCAAATCAAACCATTTACAAAAGCTCTTGCTCGGCAGCAAGCCAACATCCCAATTCATCCACGACATCCATAACATCCATTACAATCATCCCTGCGCTAACAATAGCATTCCTTCTGATTGAACATACACGAGCTCCCATTGAGTGACACCACACACGTTCCAGAAAGAAATGTAAGAACAGAAGGTCAGTACAATAAGGAACATGAATGTTGATTATTAAATAACTATTCCGCCATCTTGGATGGTCCGCCATAATGGATTTAGAATGACGTCACACAGCTTATCGTGTATTGTCATCCAAACTAAACGTGTATACAAAATTTTAGCTCAATCGGTTGAAGATTTCTGCTTCAAAATTGAGTAGCAAGATTCCACGCGAACATACATACATACATACATTGCAAGTTAAATAAAAGCTTTTAAAAATTAAAAATATTGGGCACTAGCTGCGCCCCGCGGTTTCACCCGCGTAGACCGGGATAAAAAGTAGCCTATGTGTTAATCCAGGGTATAAGCTATCTACATACCAAATTTTATCCAAATCGGTCCAGCCGTTTGAGCGTGAAGGAGTAACAAACATACACACACACACACTCACAAACTTTCGCATTTATAATATTAGTGTGATACAGGGTGTAAGGGACAGCCCTCCGCAAACTAACAGGGTGCATTCAGCTCCTCATTTTGAATCATATTCCAACGGAAATTTTCTCACGAAAATTTTCATTTTTTCAAATTTTTTTTCAGTTACATTTTCATTATTTCAATGTAAAATTGCATTGTGTGTTCGCAGCATTCCATTTATGTAAAAAAACTGCAAAAAAAACAGCAAAAAAAAAACCAGCAATAGTTGTTGAAATACTCTAACCAACGACGCCAGTAATCAGCTGTTCACTTTCTGTCTAGCTACAGAGTTCATCGAACTCACCGCATACCTATTACCTACCCCTCCCAACCAGTAACAGACACTGCGTTTTGTGCACAAAAACACAAACAAATCAGGTTTATTGGATTCCCTTAACGTTCCTGAAAAAATTTCATGTACCGGTCATCTTAGTATGATATACTGAATTCACCCTATCAGTTTGCGGAGGGCTGTCCCTTACACCCTGTATAGTAGTGTGATGTATGTATTTTCCTTTTTTTACGTAATCAAAAGATTACGGCGATACATGGAGTCAAAATGCGGCATGACGTCACACCTTGCTAGATTTCATACGTAGTTGAGCCCCCACTGCCCAATTTTAATGCGTTTTATCTAAGTAATTTTTTATTAATATGATTCTAAAAATACGTGTCTAAATATATTAATTTTATAATTAATTTAATTAATTTATTAAAGAAAAACCAGCTGTTCAGTACATTTTGACGAATTATGCGAACATAAATGTACTGAACAGCTGATTTTTTTTCGCGATTTCAGGTTTGGTCCCATAGTAAAAGATGTTCATAATGATGAGTACAATGACCCCTTAAGAGGTTTTGAGCATTTAACGTTACACGTTGTAGTAATTTTCTTGTGTTTTATGCAATTTGCAGGTCCGTGTCAGGTTGTATCTTGATCAAAATATGATACGCGACAATAAAACATATGTTAGCTTTACATAATTTTAACCATAAAAATCATCAATACATCTCTCTAATTTAGATAAAACGAACGAAATCTAACGAATCTGCACGAAATCTAACATAAAGAGATGTATTCATGATTTTTATGGTTAAAATTATCTAAATACGTATGTTTTCCTGTCACGTATCATATTTCGATCAAGATATAACATGACACGGACCTGCAAATTGCATAAAACACAAGAAAATTACTAAAATGGCTACCACAGCGCATCCCCTTAAACAAACCTCCACTCAACGGTACTGCCTTACAACTGGGCCTTCTGCAGAGTAGTTACGCAGTGCGCACGCGCAGTACCCACGTGCGCGCCAGGTGCGCTTGCGTCTGCCCCGTCCCCCGCGCGCACCACCCCCGCTGCAGGCTGACTACTCATCGGACAAACATGCTGTATAATAATAGCTACCGTCAAACAATTGTGATTAGTATACAGAGTATACAGACAGCTGACTTCGTACTGCTTTTACTCAATGTTCTGAGGATGGTAAGCAGTAGCGTAACTATACCGTTCGAGGCCCGTGGCAAATTCATCGGTTTTTTTACTAAATGTGTAATAATCAATGTTGGGAGTTGGGATTCTCCTCTGACCGGGGGCCCCTTCCGGCTGGGGGCCCGTGGCATTTTGCCGACTTGCCACCCTGTAGTTACGCCACTGATGGTAAGACAGATAGATAGAATACTCTTTATTCATCATCTTCCTACCTTTATCCCATGTTACGTGGGGTCGGCGCAACACGTTTTCTTCCTCCATTCCCCGCTGTCAACCGTCACGCTATCATTCACTCCCCTCTCTTTAATATCATTCCTCACACAATCCATCCATCTTTTCTTTGGCCTTCCTCTCCCTCTCCATCCATCAACATGTATATTCATCACTCTTTTAGTCAAATGCTTTTCGTCTGTCCTTTTCATAGCATACTCTTTATTACTTATGTCAATCAATCTGCCTAGCCTTTTCCCAACTATTTTGGGATCGGCTTCCAGTATAACCGGAGGCAGCTGAATACCAGTATTTTATATGAAGGGACTGCCTATCTGACCTCCACAAACCAGTGACTGGGTAATACGATACCCTTTGTTAAAACTGGTTGTCAGACTTTCGGGCTTCTGACAACTCGCAACGACTGTCAAATACCCACGAAGGACAGCCGGGACACACACACATACACTACACTAATAGGTTCAAAACGAAACCCCAATTTAGAAAGCAACTACATACTTAATTTTTTCCGCCCACCTGGACTTTGGTCACTTATCAAACAATGCACACATATTTGCCAACCCTACAACGTCCACTCCAGCACTCTTGCGCAGCCGTCCACACATCTGCACACGTCCATTGTGTGACAATTGTTTATAGTCCGACTTAAAACGGATTTTTTTTTCGGTGGAAAACGAAATTAGGCCTGATATGCATTGTCAGATAGGCAGATATCTATCATCCACATTTAGCTAGAAATTATGTCGGGTCGGCTTCCAGTCTAACCGAATGCAGCTGAATACCAGTATTTTACATGGAGCGACTGCCTATCTGGGGGGGGGGGGGGGGGGGGGAAATCGTAAAACGGTCACAAACTGACAATAATTATGAATTGTCAGTTTGTAACCGTTTTACGATTTCAAATATTATTCATAATATTATCCTATTATGATTCTGCCAAAGTGGCCGTTTTAGACCCCCGGATCTCCACAACCCAGTTGCTGGGTAATACGATACCCCTTGACAGGTCTGGTTGTCAGACGACTGTCAAAGATCCACAAATGATACTGGCACCAACGGCTTAAGAGGAAATGGGGGCGAAAAATTAGGTATTTGAAGAAGGTATTGCTGTCGCTCTGCGAGCGCTCCACCCTCGAATTCGTGCGATAAGGACAACTGCAGATTCGACTAAATAGCCTGTGTAAAAAGTCACATTTCGAGGTTTGGCTCTCGCCTATTTCCTCCTCCAATATTGGACCAATTTAAAAGATATTTCATAAACTGAATAAGAAGGATATATACTATGCCCCTATGTTTTTCTTTTTTCGTTAATAGTTGTCAAATTGGTACATTAGGCGTCTGTTGACAGCGGTCTGAATAGGCAATTTTGAGCATTTTTTGAGGGTTCTAGTTCTTATAAAAATAATATATCATCAAAAAGGAAAACATAGGGGCATACAAGTAGCTGATATTTATATTTCTGTAAAAAATCATTGCTTTATGGTCATTAACCAGAAAGAAAACAGGCGAGAGCGTTTGTATCTTTTTGTATGGAGAAAAGAGCACCCACGTTTCCTCTTAACGTGCTTTTTAAGACACGGAGGGGCTTGGTATGTAAAGATGGCCACCCTTCCACAGACCAACCGCGGCAAGCGTAGCTTAACCTGATCGATCGATCCGTGCGGCTGTTATTACTTAGCTACAGGCCCAGGAAAGACAACAATGCAAGATAGTTTCCCTAATCTCAAATGTATGGGTCAAACATTATGGTCTGTTAACCCTTGGTCTGATTGGCTCTATTGTGCGCCCGCACATGCGCGCGCATTCCCCGGATATCTGACCTCCAGCCAATAGTGTCAATTATCTATGTTTTTTTTCCCGCATGAAGTTAAATACAGTATCATGCTGGAGCGTATACAAAATAAAAAAAAACCGGTCAAGAGCGAGTCGGACTCGCGCACCGAGGGTTCCGTTCCGATTTCTGAAAAAGTGTGCTATTTAGAGACATCGTTTTATTTTTCCTGTAATCTTTACATAAACTTCTATCACATAGAATAATTTCAGATTTTTCTCTTTGCAAACTTCGGAGATATATAAAAATGTAAAAAAAATACCGTTCCCCCCTGGGAACGGTATTTTTTTTGTAAATTTTTCATCAAAAGTCGAAAACTATGCGGCCTAAAAAAAAAATAGTTTGAGAATGTGCAAACAGCGCTCTTTAATATGACACCCCACATGCCATAGTAGCCCCACTTTAAATTTTTAAGACCCCCTTTCAGTCCCAGTTGCAAAAAAAAATTTAATTATTTTTATTTCATTCTTATTTGCAAAATAGTTGAGTAAACGTCATCTAAAACTGTTCCAAATTTCAAGTTGATAGCATTAGTGGTTCTTGAGATATCCAGCTGACAGAGACAGACAGACTCAGTCACACCATAAGGGTTCCTTTTTTACCATTTTGGTACGGAACCCTAAACTAGGTTTCTGTACCTAAGGCTGGGACCAGCCGGCAGGTTGAACGCGTCCCAGAGGGTCATGGCCATCCGGCTAGTCCGGGGATACCGCACGGTCTCCCGGGAGGCGGCGAGCCTCCTTGCCGGATTGCCGCCGTGGGATCTGGAGGCAAAGGTCCTCGCGCACGTGTGGGAGTGGCGCGAGGAGGCGAAGCGCCGGGGCGTAACTCCGCTGCCGCGAGAAATCACGGTACAGCGGACAGAGCTCCGGCGGGATCTCATGGCGGCATGGAGAGCGCGACTGTCGCAGCCCAGCGCTGGGCACGCCACAATTGCGGCGATAAGTCCCCTCTTTGAGGAGTGGTTAGAGAGGCGCCACGGCGTCCTCACCTTCCGCCTGACGCAGGTCCTCACCGGACACGGTTGTTTCGGGAGGTTCCTGTTTCGCATAAGGCGGGAGGAAACGCCCGGGTGTTACCATTGTGCGGATCGCCCGGAGGACACGGTGGAGCATACAGTGGAGGTCTGCCCGGCTTGGGCAGAGCACCGCCGTGTTCTCACGGAGGCGATCGGCGGCGGCGATCTCTCGCGTCCGAGCCTGGTCCAGGCCATGGTGCGGAGCGAGAGTGCATGGGAGGCCGTCACCTCCTTCTGCGAAGCAGTGATGCTCGCGAAGGAGGAGGCGGAGCGCGTGAGGGAGAGGCAGCCTCACGCCCGCAGTCGCCGCAGGAGACGCCCTGGGCGGCGGGAATCGCGGGGCGATTTCCGGCCACCGTAGGCGCGGGCCTGCGGACGGTGAGCAGCGGGTAGCTCGCCGTCCGGTAAGGACCAGGCCCGAGTCGACGGCGCGTTGTGTTCCACGCGCGCCTCAAAGAGATGTCAGCAAGTGACGGGGCCCAATAGGGCCGACGCCGCTGGGGTCGCGGGTTGTCTGAAGGGGTTACCGCGGCCCTGGCATAGGCAAATGAAGGAACACGGGTGGGTTTTAGTCAGTAAAAGTCTGACACGCCCTCCCGCTCCACCCAGAGCGGGAGAAGTTATTTGATGATTTCCCACCCTCAAAAAAAAAAAAAAAAAAGGTGGTTTGGTGTATATCCATTTTATCCATTGATGTATCCAACTTTGTTTGTTATAGGCATGGTGGGATTCAATAAATTGGAAACAAGGAGGGACATAGCTCTTGCGACCTCAATCTGTCTAGCCTTTTCCCAACTATGTTGGGGTCGTCTTCCAGTCTAACCGGATGCAGCTGAATAGCAGTATTTTACATGGAGCGACTGCCTATCTGACATCCATAACCCAGTAACTGGGTACGATACCCCTTAGTAAGACTGGTTGTCAGACTTTCGGGCTTCTGATGACACGTAACGACTGTCAAAGATCTACGAATGACAGCCGGGAGCAACGGCTTGACGTGCTTTCCGAGGAACAAAGGGGTCTCGGTATGTAAAGATGGTCAACCATCCACTGACCAACCCCGGCAAGCGTAGCTTAACCAGATCAATTGACCCGTGCTGCTGTCATTACTTAGCCATTGTTCATAGCAGTATTATAAACCAGACATTTTGTAGTCACCGTCTGCAGTTAACATAAATCTGCAGTAACCAGTCGGCAGCCATTGTTACTATGTTTTATAGTGCCGTTAGTACCACGGTACTTTATGTTATGGAGGGTTAACAGAGTCGGAAGAGGTTGCTACACAAAACATACTCGTAAAAACATTAAAGTTAAGGCTTGTCCGCCGTAAAAAGCGCAGTCACTGTCGGACTGAAAGAAAGAGAAGCGCGATGACGCAACGCTTGCAAAATATGAAGTAATTATCGATTTACAAAAAATCTATTGATTGGACTAAAAAAGTAATAACATGGAATCATTCCTTATTATTTTGTAGAGAACTGTATAAATTTATGAACACTTTTAATAAAAATTGTAGGAGTAATATGGTAAAAACTAGAAAAAATAGACCGAAATAGACCTGGATTTAGATTTTTTTCCTTAGTTCTACAATCTAAAACAGATTTCAGGACAGATGAAATCACTTCTTAAGTGTGTAGATTACTGTGTAGTTTTTCCTATCAAAAAGATGCTATAGTTACTGTAAAAGATGGATACAAAGTTACTTAGGTCCGTATTACAGAAAGAAACTCAAGCACTGATCTTTGTTTAAATGTAGTTTTCAACCAATCAAATGGCTTGAATCTAGTTTTAAGTAATGCTTGAGTATTGAGTGACGTTCTGTAATACGGACCTTAGTTTAGCCGTATTTTAGGGAGGAGGAGCCTTAAGAAAATCAAGAAAAGATGAGTGAAAGGAGACAAGAACATGAAGTATTTACAAGGCAGATGTGGAGGGGATGCCCTAGTACAAGGACATACAGGGTGTAAGGGACAGCCCTCCGCAAACTCACAGGGTGCATTCAGCTCCTCATTTTGAATCATATTCCACCGGAAATTTTCTCAGGAAACTTTCATTTTTTCAATTTTTTTTCAGTTACATTTTCATTATTTCAATGTAAAATTGCATTGTGTGTTCGCAGCACTCCATTTATGTAAAAAAAAACTGCAAAAAAAAACAGATGAGAGATGTTGAAATACTCTAACCAACGACGCGTGAAATCAGCTGTTCACTTTCTGTCTAACTACAGAGTTCACCAAACTCACCGCATACCTATTACCTACCCCTCCCAACCAGTAATAGGCGCTCCAATTTGTGCACAAAAACACAAACAAATCAGGTTTATTGGATTCCCTTAACTTTCCTGAAAAAATTTCATGTACCGGTCATCTTAGTATGACATACCTACTGAATTCACCCTATCAGTTTGCGGAGGGCTGTCCCTTACACCCTGTATAGTGACCTTATTGGTGATGTTCTTCAGAAAGGTCAGGTGCGTATTAAGTACTCGCAACCGGCGTGCGTGCAGTGGCGGATTTGCCCTAAGGCACAGTAGGCCCGGGCTTAGGGCGGCCAATCTGACAAAAAACTGATGATAACAATAAATAACTGAAAGTACCTAAATATTCTAACTAAAGGCTCGCGCACATTATGGCGGACCGAACTGCACCGCATAGTATAGGTAACAATAATCGTCCTAAATAACTTTCGTACATACAGGGTTACTGGTTATTGACCAATATCCTTTTAAAGGCTCACTGTACCTACTCATCATTATGAACAACTTTTACTATGGGAAAAACATGAAATCGCGAAAAAAAAATCAGTAACTAGCAGATACCTTTCTGAATCGTTTTCGATAATAGTTGGCAATACAGTAAATTCATTATGTAGTCTATATGATGGGTGCTGAGAATGAGGCGGTTGGAACTTCATGGCCTGGGACCCAATTCCGGGCTCGAGCTAGATATCACGACCATGGAGATCAATCTCTGTTTCAAATCTCCGCATCAATGTCCGGTTCAAATCTCGATACTATCAAAAAACCGTATTCTGGTAGACCATGGAGAAAGATTTACAACGGAGAAAATAATCTCGTCTAAAAGACGTTCCATTTTTATCGATTCACTTTGATTATAATCGATTAAGCTACGTTTTTCTTTTTTTAGTATTAATAAAGTATGTTTAATTTATTAAATCCAAGCAAACACATTATAAAAGATAATTTTAGTATATTGTGTTTCTATAACTGTGTTTTTTTTTTATATCCACTTAGGTACTGAAAATAGTAATTGCAAAGTAGCGTGATCCGAAACGCATTTCGCATGATTTGTGTTGTATTATATAGTGCTCTGTGATTTGTGTCCTTTTTCTGACGTAGGTAGGTTTTAATTTTCAAACTAAATAAAACTATTTTTAATCGCGATAAAGGTGTGGAATAAAATTAGTTGTCATGAACTAAAATTCACACCAACATAACACCTTGACTTCAAGTGCAAAAACAGTACTGTTTATCTCGAAAACGGTGTGTACTATCGCAAAAATAATGAAAATTTGCCCCCCCTTTATGAGACCCATAAACCCCGAAGCCTCTACATGTAGGTACCAAAAAAAAAACGAATATAAACCTACGAATGTAAACTTTGACAGATGTTCCAACGGAGATTTCATATCTCCATACCTTAGGACCAGCCGTGATATCTCGCTGGTTTGCGATCGAAAAATTTATGAATGGAGATCGTTAGAATAGCATTTTTTCGTTTTCGACGGAGATAAGCAGTTTCTCGACTAATATTTCGACTATGGAGATAATTTCCATGCCACCGGAATTGGCCTCCTGAGGCCTAGGGCGGCCAAGACTGCAAATCTGCCACTGCGTGCGTCTGTGACCAGACGAGAGAACGAGGCACAATGAGTATGTAAGGTCGTAGCAGACGGCGTTCTGTTGGTTCAGCCTACCCCCGTGGGGAGAAGGTGTAAGTTTATGTATGAATTAAAATTCGGAAGTTTTGATACCGATACGCTGACCGTTAGCCGTTTCGCGCGTTAGTGACGCATAATTAAGTAGGTATTCTGTTGTTTTTCTTTTTAAGTTTAAAATTTAGCTACCCAATTGTTTTTTATTTTTTAGGTTTATGTAAAAAAACGAATGTATGTGCGTCATTTTTCGCGGGAATAAATAGTTTTTCTTTCTTTCTTTCTATACATACAGTACCCATACTACCTCAGCTTTTATCTCGCTCGCACGATGCTGTTCGCGGACTGAGAGCGAGACTGAGTGCGGTGCTGGGCGCCGATAGTTTATGTAATTGCTTTTTACGGTGAAAATAATGGTAATATGAAAATAATAAAAAACACAAGACCTGCTTTATAGTTAGTTCAGTTAGTATGCAAAGTTTCATGATCTAATTTGAAGTATTTTTTTAATACCACCGGTTTATTGTTCGGTTTGGAGCTAACTTTGGATTTTTAGGGTTCCGTACCTCAAAAGGAAAAAAACGGAACCCTTATAGGATCACTCGTGTGTCTGTCTGTCTGTCCGTCTGTCACAGCCAATTTGCTCCGAATCTAATGGACCGATTAAGTTGAAATTTGGTACACATATGTATTTGTGTGACCCAAATACGTATGGGTAAAGTAAATAAATGAATTTTGAATATGGGGGTCACTTTTGGGGGCAAATAAGAAAATTTAAAAAAAAATCTTTGCAAGCAGCTAGTATATTATAAACGCGAAACTTTTTGAGGATAGATGGATGTTTGTTACTCTTTCACGCAAAAACTACTAAACGGATTTTGATGAAATTTGGCACAGCGATAGTTTATAACCTGGATTAACACATCGAATACTTTTTATCCCGATTTTCTTACGGGTTCGAAACTTACGTCACCCGCGGGGCGCTGCTAAGTTCTACATAATTATGTCTAATAAACTTACAACTCCTACAGCTTTTGTCCTAAGAGTCTCAAAACCCATAATTATCCGCCTAAGGCCCTGCCTACACGACCCGACCCGGTCGGCTAACAAGTTGAGTACTTGTGCAGCAAGCCTAACAACCCACACCGCATCAAAATAGCCATGACGATGCCCTTACAGCCGAAATTCTCGACCCTTTGTCATTCTAATAAACACCTTAGGTTTATTAACATTAAACTCAAAACGCATTGTTTGGAACACGTACGCATTCGCTTCGGTTTGAATCACAAACAAATATATTGGTACGCAAATGTGTACTTTATTATCATGAAGTTAAGCTTTACTCTGAATATAAATAGTATGAGCTTTACTTGTCATAGCAGAATGAGCTTTATTGCTGTTGCAATAAAGTGTATTTTACATTGCAAGTCAATGTGTTTTGGGGGCATAGATTTGGCGAATTTATGTAAATTGAAAGAAAGGCGTACAGTCGAGCACAGCAGCGTCAGCATAATGCGGATGTTACTTACAATCACTTGTGTGCGTGAGTGTACAAAACATGAGGGGGATTTTTGTTTTTCTTAATTTTTCTGAATTCTATGGTTTTCCCTGTATTGTGTTTGAATCTACATAAATTTTCTTTACTTATGGGTTAAACGGTCTTCTGTCAGTCTTTTCGTATGATATTATATAACAACTAGCTACGCCCCGCGGTTTCATCCGCGTAGACCGGGATAAAAAGTAGTCTATGTGTTAATCCAGGTTATAAGCTATCTAAGTACCAAATTTCATCCAAATCGGTCCAGCCGTTTAAGCGTGAAGAAGTAAGAATCATACACACACCCCCACAAATTTTCGCCTTTATAATATTAGTGTGATACAGTTCGTGGCTAAGTACCTAATAACAGCCGCACGAGTCGATCAATCAGGTTAAGCTACGCTTGCCACGGTTGGTCCGTGGATGGGTGACCTTTACATACCAAGACTCCTCCGTGCCTCGGTAAGCACCAGTGGCGTAACTATACCGTTCGAGGCCCGTTGCAAATTCATCGGTTTTTTTACTAAATGTATAATAATAAATGTTGGGAGGTGGGATTCTCCTCTGACCGGGGCCCCTTCCGGCTGGGGGCCCGTGGCATTTTGCCGACTTGCCACCCTGTAGTTACGCCACTGGTAAGCACGTTAAGCCGTTGGTCCCGGCTGTCATTCGTGGATCTTTGACAGTCGTTACGGGTCGTCAGAAGCCCGAAAGTCTGATAACCAGTCAGTTAAATAAATAAAATAAATAAATATCCTTGGACATTTCACACAACGCCATCTAGTCCCAAGCTAAGCAACCTAATGCTTGTGTTATGGTAACGAGATGGCTGATAAACTACTTATATACATATTTTTTTTTGTAAATGCATACATATTATAGATAGAAAAACACCCAGACTCGGAAGAAATACTTGTAGGTCGTACAAATATTTGTTCCCGCGACATGCTGCGCAGCAGTCAATCGCTCAACCACTGCGCCAACCGTGTCATATTACCCAGTAACTGGGTTGTGGAGGTTAGATAGGAAGTCGCTCCATGTAAAATACTGGTATTCAGCTGCATCCAACATAGTTGATGATGAATAAAAATAACAACATATTGAGACCATTAATAATTTGTCTACGGTCAACAGTTCTATAAACAGAAATATCTTCATTTCCAACCATTCACCGACCCGATCAAAATATTTAACATCAAACAGAATCCAAGCAACTCCATTTGTTTCCTCAGATCTCACACATCGGCCGCAGAACCCAAATAAACAAAAAATAAAATATTTACATCGCGCGGGTATTGAACCCGCGTCCCGCCCGCGGTAAAACCATAACTAATGTAATGAATTGTGATCGGAGAGCATCGTGTGAGGAGTTTTTATGCGGTTTAAGAATTTTGCGTTTTTAAAGATTAATTGCAGGGTTCAAAAGGTTCATACTCAAAATACTTACGTGTTTTAGATACTTCGTTTTTAGGGTTCCGTACCAAAATGGTAAAACACCCTTACCCTTACCCTTATTACTCAGTCTGTCTGTCTGTCCGTCACAGCTGGATATCTCCAGAACTATTAATGCTATCAACTTGAAATTTGGAACAGTTTTAGATGACGTTTACCCAACTATTTTGCAAATAAGAAAGAAATGAAAATATTTTTTTGTTTTTTTCCAAACCCCTGTAGGTAAAAAAACTGAAAGGGGGGATTTAAAATTTCGAAGTGGGGCTACTAGGGCATGTGGGGTATCATATGAAAGAGCGCTGTTTGCACATTCTCAAACTTTTTTCTTTTGGTTAGGCCGCACAGTTTTCGAGTTTTGATGAAAAATGTAAAAAAAATACCGTTTCCCCTTATCGCCGGTGTTTGCATAGAGAAAAATCTGAAATTATTCTATTTGATAGAAGTTTATGTAAAGATTACAGGAAAAATAAAACCAATGTCTCTAAATAGCACACTTTTTACGGAAAAGAACCCTCGGTGCGCGAGTCCGACTCGCTCTTGACCCGTTTTTATAGAGCATGGTCGCTGTCACCTATACTCCATCGTTTTAAGTAATTAAATAAAGGTAAACAAAAAAAACACGTGCTAAACGTAATACCTGTCACTTCTTTTGTCATGCTACGACATAGTTGTACTCTTCAATTCAGCAACTTTATAATTTCGCTGTAACATAACGTTGCTAAATTGAAGAGTACAACAGTGTCGTAGCATGACGACTGAAGTGACAGGTATTACGTGCAGTCGGTTAACCAGACACGTGGTTTTTTGTTTACCTTTATTTAATTACCTAAACATGGAGTATAAGTATACTTTATTTATTTATTTATTTATTGAATTAGGATCTCCAACAAAGGATGTACACAAACACAAGAAAAAAGTAATGACGACAAAAGTATCACGTAGGTGTACTCCTTCACTTACAGGAGACCACAGCATGCATAAAATAATATAAAACTAAGCTAACGAAGTTGTCGTAGCATTTAAAATATTTAAATAAAATTCGAAACACAGCCATAAAATTGGAAAAATAGGATTAAAAAAAAAAAAATTAACAGTCATAGAGAAATTACAAAAAAATAAAATAAAATAAAAAAAATAAAATTAAAATCATAACAAATTCGGTAATAAAATTGGGAAATAAAATTAAAATAAGATTAAACATCAGAACAAAAACTTTATAACGTGGCTTTATAAGGTGTAATTGAAATAACGCACAACCTCTTAAGTGGTCATTGTACAATTTGATTGAACTAAGAATAGGAACGTCAATGACCTCTAACTGTCAACTGAAACTTGAAATATACGGCTTGCAAAGTTTTGTAGTGTTATACTTGTCCATTTTAGTTCTGTTTTTGAAATTTGTTTTTGTTAACATATGTCACTGACTTTGCAAATGTGTAATCTGTGTAATCTTCACAATATGGCGCAAGCTCACTCCTATTATTAGTTGAATCGCATTGTTCTCATCATTATCTGACTAGATTTTTCCCACCTATGCATCCGCTGCATCCGGTAACTACCGAAATTAAAGTTATTTTTCACTTTGTAGTTTTTTTTTTGGAAGTCAGTTTTTTACATCAATCTTTTTTTATATAAATTTCACAAAGTATATTACCTGCCTGAGCATGAACCCGCGACCGATGTTCCATAACCATTTTTATTGTTATTCTGCATGCACGTTTTTATTCTTGTATGTGTACACATGTTTGAGCAAATAAATTTATCTTATCTTATCTTATCTTATAAGTTCGGGCAGTTACATTAGTTAGTCATTATGTAATTTAAATTATTTCCCTCTGACAGCTGTCAACTGTATTATGATGACGTCACACGTTACCTGTCAGGCGCGGGCGCTCGGCACGTGTGTCCAATAGTAATGAGTAGCCGAGTCATTGCCGTGACTTGTAGTTTCCGTGGTTAATTCAATGGGGGCTCTGTCACAAGAAAAATCGACGTCAGGTGGCGCCACTGACACGACACGTATAGAGAAATGTCAAATGACCGCGAAACCTATGGCTTTTTGTTAGTTATTTGTGTTTTTGTCTAAATAAACTTATTGTTTTAACATAATTATGGACGATTTAAGGTACGGTGCAATTAAATTAGGAATTAAGATTAGATCTTAAAAAAAAAGAGGGGCTAAACCAGAGGAACAAAAGAAAACTTGTCCAAAGGTAAGGTATCTTAAGGCTGCTCCTGCCTAAAATACGGCGAAACTAAGTAACTTTGTAACCATCTTTTACAGTAACTATAGCATCTTTCTGATAGGAAAAAATACACAGTAATCTACAATACATAAGAAGTGATTTCATGTGTCCTGAAATCTATTTTAGTTTGTAGAACTAAGGAAAAAAAACCTAAATCCAGGTCTATTTCGGTCTATTTTTTCGAGTTGTTACCATATTACTCCTACAGTTTTCATTAAAGTGTTCATAAATTTTATACAGTTCTTTACAAACTAATAAGGAATGATTTCTTGTCATTACTTTTTTTGTAAATAGATAATTACTTCGTATTTTGCAAGCGTTGTGTCATCGCGCTTCTCTTTCTCTTCTATGCAGTCCGACAGTGATCGCGCTTTTTACGACGGACAAGCCTTAAAAAATTAAAACATCTATTTGAAAATCAGCCAGCAGGGAGTAGCCGGACGGACATAGCGAAATTATAAGGGTTCCTTATTGACTACGGAACCCTAAAAAACAGTACAATAATATTCTAAGAGACACTACAAAAAAATATCATACAAAATTCAATACAAATAAAAGTATCATACTTTTATTTGCTACGCCGTAGCGTCGTAGCGCTACGTGACTACGGCGTAGCAAGCATTTTGCTCGTGGAACATGCTTCACAAAGAGGCAACTCGGTAATGGATAGATCAATAATGTTGATATAGAATTGTAGACTATTTACATAGGTCCTCCGTTTTGATATAACATCACGCTTGTTTACCTAGAAGGGGTAGGCAGAAGTGTATTCTGTGACTGATCTAGTGTAGGTTTGTCTGTTTAGATAAGTGGTTGCCAACCAGGCAGCGATCTGTAAAGCTTTGGTTTCCTAGTAAAACGGTTTTGTCATATTATAACGGCCGTCATGAAAACTTATGTCAATTTCACCAGTATTTGACAACACTTCCCAAAGATTTAAATCGCTAGATTTGCCCTCACCGTATTTAGTCACCCGAAAAAGTGTTCATACTGAGAATAGTGAGCTCAAACATTTATTAAATAGCGTTTCCATGAAAATCAAGTCAAGTCACTGCGTCATTTTGTGTAAGAGGTGTCAAACCGAAACAGAAACGCGACTATGTTTTGACGCGGTAGGGCGAATCTAACGATCTAAATCTTTGCCGCTGTCATCATTTTCATGACAGCCGTCACTGCGGCCGTCTTGCGGCTGGAAACAGTACCCCACCAAATTAAAAAAATAGCCTTTATTCGTAAGTACTTTAAAACTAGTACAGAAGATGCTAGCTCAAAAATAGCCTTTATTCGTAAGTACTTTAAAACTAGTACAGAAGATGCTAGCTCAAAAATAGCCTTTATTCGTAAGTACTTTAAAACTAGTACAGAAGATGCTAGCTCAAAAATAGCCTTTATTCGTAAGTACTATAAAACTAGTACAGAAGATGCTAGCTCAAAAATAGCCTTTATTCGTAAGTACTTTAAAACTAGTACAGAAGATGCTAGCTCAAAAATAGCCTTTATTCGTAAGTACTTTAAAACTAGTACAGAAGATGCTAGCTCAAAAATGACATTGATGCAATCCGAATTTTATTTTTAATTAAAAATTATACTCATAATTTTCTACTACTTCTTCTTTCCCTTTTTTTTTGAGTTTTTAATGAATATGTTAACAGTTTTGATTAATGTTAATTTTTAGATCGACACAGTATTTTCTTGAGCCATATATGGATCCATGCTACAAAGAAATCAAATGGGTCAAAACAAGGTCGGGAACCACTACTTTAGATTGATTTCTCCATGTAAGATAAATTACCTTTAAAACCTTATATTAAAAAAAATATATACATGAAAATTTCATGGAAATTGGTCTACCAGAATCGCGTCGCACAGTCGCATCGCGCCTATCCACGGGAGCCTTAAGCCTAATCTCGTTAAACAAAGAAGCAAAATTAAACACAATTCACAATTTACATTTCCCTAAGGAAGCCGAAAATTATTCAAATATTCAACTCATGTTTAACTTTTATTTGCTTTTAGAAACTTATGAACGTTTGAAGAAGTGTTGTACACAAAGTTTGTAAATAATTCTGACACAATTAGTATGCCAGTCTGCTTATTCAGTCATTTTGGGCTTGAAACCGCTTTTATCCATGGAATTAGTATGTACTATCTTGCTTTTCTGTAATTTCGTCTTTCATAGCTTTCACTGCCTCCTTGGTGTTGTATTTGTAAATGCGACTGCTGAGCAGGTTCCTCGGTTCATTTTCCAGGTTAGGCATATTATTATTTACTAGTTGCATACTGCGGTTTCACCCGCGTAGACCGGGAGAAAAGTAGCCTATGTGTTAATCCAAGGTTAGGTCTTTCAACAAGGCCGGGTCGATGTTGAAATTAAATAAAACAAGCTGTATGTAAGATATTAAAGAAATTATTTTTTTATTTTAAGGGCCCATTTATGCCATTATTTATGAAATATGACATCGTTTAAATGTCCACTGCGGCTTCGAACTTTGGCACGGATCCGAGAGGTCCAACTTTCAATTACTCTACTGCATAGATCCGGCTGAATCTGAGCGATGGCCTGCGTAATGTTGACTTTCAGGGCATCGGTTGATTGCGGATTATTGGCTTAGATCTGCGACTTGAGAAAACCTCACAAGAAAATGTATAGCGGGGTCAAATCGCACGATCTTTGTGACCAATTCACGTCACCAATAAATTGTTATTCATTGATCTTTAGCGCTCGCCGTTGACAGTAATGGCCTCGCCGTCATCGTTTTTGAAAAAGTGCGGACCAATGACGCCGCCTGTCATATTTCATAATGGCATAAATGAGCCTTTCTAAAAAAAAAATAATTTCTTTAATATCTCACATACAGCTTGTTTTCGACCCGTCCTTGTTGAAAGACCCTTTATAAGCAAGGTATACCAAATTTCATCCAAATCGGTCCAGCTGTTTGGCGTGAAGACGTAATAAACATACACAGACTCACAAACTTTCGCCTTTATTATTAGTGTGATGTGATTTATTTCCAAAACACTTCGTTCATTTACGAAAACTTTTCAGGGTTTATCGTGCTGGCGAGCCCTTCATTTAATTCTTAAAACTGTAATGATTGGTAAGTATTTATTTTTTTCCGTACCTCAAATGAACTTTACCTGTCCTTGGATGCCTGATTGTGGACGATCAAGACGCTTTCGATACCTCTTTTGTCAAATTATGATAAGTGGTTTAGAAGTTATGAGGGAACAGGTGGACATACACACATACATACCGGTCAAAATCATAACCCTCCTTTTTGCTTCGCCGTAGTCGGGTAACAATGATGGTGCTATTTTTAGTCTTCCTCAGCTCCTCTGCTTATATACCGTTGCCTGAAGGCTCAGTAAACTTGAAATAGCTACTAAAGTCTTCAAGGAAACCTGTTCCTTGAAAACTTTGATCAGGTGAATATTATTCAGAACATGTGCCCGTTTTATTTGTTCTAACAGAAGTTCTGTGACGTGTACCGGAGTCCTTGGAACTTGGAGCGTAGCTTAATTACTTCACAAGGCTTTGTTTAGATTTAAATTATTATTCGCTTCCCGAGGGCAATGTTAGATGAGGAACAATATATAAGAAATGAACAAGTATACTTATTTATTTTATCTACACCCATGCTATAAATCCTTTTTATAAGTTTCTGAAACAGTTACCTTATTGCCAACATTAAAACAACCAGTGTCATAGTAACCATAATATCATCCAAACGGGTGTTATAATGTTGTACTGAATTTCATAATGCAACTCGTTTTCAAAAAAAGAACATTGTAATGCACGCGCGTTTCACCACAACAGCCCCGTAATTTAAAAAAGAACTCATTCGAATTCACGTCGTATACTATGACGTCGGCCGCCATGTTCGATACGAGTATTAGTATTGCAAAAAACTGTTTCAGAACTTTTTATAGAGGATTCATAACATGGATGTAGATAAAGTCTTGTATGCAACTGTGCATAATTAGGTATTAAAACACTCATGTGATACTATTATCACATTCGTGTTTTAATACCCCTTATTATACGTCAGTTGCATAAATAACTATTGTAACGCGACAGCCTTGCTCCTCGGCGCATCAAAGCTTGCATGCCATGCGCGAAAGACGCGCATGCGTATGACAGAAGGCGATGTGTCAGAAAGGCGGCGACGTTGGATTGCGTGACGTTGGTTTTATTCATTGTAAACCTTTTCTTTAAATAAATGTTTGAAGGTGCTTACGTGAATTTATTAAATGTAAGCCTTTTACACTGGCGCTCAACTAGTGGCCACGAATCATCGACGACGCCAGTCGCCATTCTCATGAGGTCTTCGTTCGAACTTGACCTAAGCGATCACCAATTGTTTTGCTGAAGTGCGACGCTGCTATTCCTTCATCATGCCGTTCGTGCCGAGACGAGCCGCAGGCCGTCATCACGCCCGCGCCGATGACCAGGAGCAGAGCAACACGGACGACGAGGCCCGTGAAGTCGCCAGCGCCGAAGCGCCTGGTGAGGCGCCGACGCAGCAACACCCGCCACCAGCGGCGGGACCATCGCAGGTCGTCAACGAGCTCACAATATTTATGGAAGCCTTCGCCAGGTCTCAGGCGGAGGCCAACAGAAAGCTAATAGAGACGCTTCTTTCTTCGTCCTTCGCGCGATCGTCTGCGCCGATGACTGCCGATGGATGCGCCGCAACGAGCTTGGGGGCCAACCCCTTACATGGAGGAGGTAACTTCAGTACGTGTTCGGCCCGCTTCGACGGCGCGACGAGAAAAGTCGAGGTTTTGGATGCGTTTATTGACGCGGTGCAGGTGTTTAAGGACTGCGCCGGGGTCAGCGACGAGCACGCTCTGCGTGGACTACCCATGCTACTCGCCGGCGAGGCGGCGGTATGGTGGCAGGGCATCAAGAAGAGCGTACGAGACTGGGACGATGCCATCAAGCATCTACGTGGGATGTACGGTATCGTCAAACCCGCGTACAAAGTGCTGCGCGAAATATTTGCCGAGGAGCACGTGGTTCCTCAGCGTAGTGAGGTGTTCGCATGTAAAATTAGGGCACTTATTAGTACCTTACCATATACATTGTGCGATGAAGCCAAAGTGGACATAGTGTACGGACTATTAGATCGTAAAATTCGCAAGCGTCTGCCACGGGAGTCAGTTAGTACTCTCGACGATATGGTATGCAGGCTGCGACACGTCGAGGAGTGCATGGCGGAGGTAGAGGTAGTACAACCTACTAAAACCGTAAGTAAGCATACTAAAACTAGTAACGTCTTACCACACGATGCCCCCACTAGTTCAAACACTATTCCCAATATACATTCGAACGCTAGTAATAAAAATACTAAAAACAATAACAAAGGTTTGTTTTGTTATGGTTGCGGCCAACAAGGCGTTGTAAGGTCAAAATGCGATAAATGCTCGCAAAGTAGTAAAAGCATTAAAACTAAAGGTACGTCATCATTTAATTCGATTGAAATTAATAGCTATCTGCCTATCCACGAACGAGATTGTGAGTCGCATTATTTTCATTCCGAACATTCTTTTGATAGGCCATATTTTAGTCATTTTGACAAAGAGGCGTATTCTGGAAAACGTCCCTATTCTGGTTACTCGGAAATAATGTCGAATACCATGAAAAAGTCGAATTCGACATTTTCCGAATCCGATAGTTTTGATCGGGTCGAATATTTATCGAGTTATGTGTCGAATCACAGGGGGTCGGCAGAGCCTGTAGCTATTTTTGGTGTGGGTATTGTCCCCGACCAGTGTTGGCCCTTGGTTAACATAACTGTAGGAAATTCCGAGGGTGTAGTTTTTATTGACACAGGTGCTTCGCATTGCCTTGCCAGCCCGTCGCTTCATCGAGTATTGATGGATGCTGGTACCGAGTTTGTAGAAACTCAACGCCCCGTCACTCTGGGCGATGGATCGAGAACTGCGCGCACGGTTCTCAGCGGTAAGTGTAACGTGAAGATACAGGGGCGCGATGTGTTGACCACGTTCTTAACTATTGTTGGGGCAGATTCGAGAACTCTTTTGGGTCGTGACTTTATTACTGATGCTGGTATTGTACTTAACTTGCCTCAGTTGTGTTGGAGTTTTGTTGATGATCCCAAAAGCAGGTACGATTTTGTTCAAACTCATAGTCATGTGTCGTCGAATTATGCGGAAGCTCCATGCATGGAGGCAACTCAGCTGTTTTTGAGAGAAGACGAGGGTATGCAATTGTCAGCCGAGCAGCGTACTCAGCTGAACAATCTGATTGCTAAGAAAGCCGACCGCTTCGCTGCTGACGGCGAGCCTACGATTTTCGCGACACATCATATCAAGGTAGGAGAGAAACAAGAACCAATAGCTTCTCCCCCCTACCGTTTGTCACCAGCCAAAAGGCTGATATTAGAGAAGGAGTTAGACAAGCTGTTGGGTACTGACGTGATAGAAGAGTGTGAGTCTCCATGGGCAGCCAACGTAGTCTTGGTGACCAAAAAGGACGGAAGTATGCGACTTTGCATTGACTACCGTAAATTGAATGCAGTCACAGAGCCAGATAGATATCCACTTCCGAGGATAGACGATGTTCTCCACGCGGCCAAAACCAGCAACTTCATGTCAACTTTTGACCTTCGATCAGGTTACTTCCAGGTTGCCGTAGCTCCAGAGGATCGGGACAAGACTGCGTTTGTCACACCGTTCGGCAGATACCGTTTTAAGCGGATGCCGATGGGCCTACGTAATTCGGGCGCCACCTTTCAGCGGATGATGGATAGGTTCAGGTCAAATCTTCAAGACGTGTCCCTCCTCTGTTATTTAGATGATCTGATCATCCTGTCAGACAGCTTTGATCAGCATCTTAAGGACCTTGAAGCTGTGTTTGACCGGCTTGAACTATTTAACTTAAGGGTCAATCGCGAGAAAAGTTATTTCGCCCGGGATTCTGTCAAGTTCTTAGGGCATCTCATTGTTCCCGGTGGGATCCAGGTTGATCCTGGTAAGACGGCTGCCATTAACAATCTGCCTGCCCCTAAGAATCACACTCATTTAAAGTGCTTCCTGCAGACTTCTAGTTGGTTCAGGCGTTTCATGCCTAACTATGCCGAAATAGCGAGGCCATTGACTTCACTTTTAAAGAAGAATAGTACTTGGCATTGGTCCTGTGATCAGCAGTCTGCGTTTGACAGTATAAAGCAACTGCTTGTGTCTGCACCTATATTACGTCAGGCTGACGAGACCCTACCGTTTGCCCTCAGGACAGACAGTAGTGGCTATTGTCTTGGGGCAGTTCTAATGCAGGGGGAGGGGCCCGATGAGCGCCCCATCGAATATGCTAGCCGTCTGTTAAACCAAGCTGAACGGAACTACTCCACTACAGAGAGGGAAGCCTTAGCGGTAGTGTGGGCGGTAACCAAATTCCGCGGCTACATAGAAGGCGCTGAGATCATCGTGAAGTCGGATCATCAGCCATTGAAGTGGTTGATGAACGTCAAATCACCGAATGGACGCTTGACCAGGTGGGCATTGACTCTACAGTCATATAACTTACGCATTGAGTACACCCCTGGTAAGTCCAACGTGATCGCCGATACCCTCTCGCGACCAGCCTGTACTATCGAAGCAGATTGCGACCTTTGCCGAACTGTAGTTGACGTTCCGACTAGAGGTGCTCGTGATTATCGTGCGACCCAGTTGGAGGACCCCGATGTCCGCAAGATTATAAACGATCTTGAGGCATTGGACGAACCATTTAGGGGGAGAGCGTGGGCCGATCGCGGCTACGTCATCTCCGACGGTGTACTTTATAGGTATGGACCGGAGTCGAGTGAAAACGACGATGCTTGTCTAGTGGTACCGTCAAGTGAACGAAGCAAGGTTCTCGCTGACTACCACGACGCTCCCACTGCCGGTCACTTAGGCGTCGAGCGTACCTTGCAGCGTATCGTTTCACGATATTACTGGCCGGGTATGAGGACGTTCGTCACCGATTATGTTAAGGAATGTGTCCCTTGTCAAAGGTACAAAGTAGACACTCGTAAACCGTCTGGGCTGGTTCAGTCACCGGCCGTGACGCAGCGGTTCGAAGTCGTTGCTGTAGACCTTTTCGGACCACTTCCGCAGACTAAGTCAGGTAACAAGTGGATCCTGATTGTTGAAGACGTTTGTTCACGTTGGGTGGAATTATTCCCTTTGAAGAGCGCAACTAGTCTGGACTGCGCCGAAATCCTGGTAAATGAGGTTTTCTTGCGATACGGTGTTCCTCGGAGAATGATCAGCGACAACGGGGTACAGTTCATAAGTGAAATTATGCAGCAGGTGTGTTTCGTCTTTGGTATCGACCAAGCGCTGACTCCATATTATCACCCTGAAGCGAACCCCGTTGAACGCAAAAATCGTGACCTGAAACCGCAGATTGCCATCCACGTAGGTAAGGAACACTCAACGTGGGATATTCACCTGGCGGCCGTAAGGTTTGCCATGAATTCTGCCGTGACTAATAGCACAGGTTATTCGCCTGCTATGATAACATTCGGGCGTGAATTGCGTGCGCCCGCAGATGTCGTTAACGACATGCGCGCTATTGTAGATAGTGATAAGTTTATAGCTAACGTGACGCCTTTTCTTAAGCGTCTATCAAATGTTCTAATAGATGCAAGGGACGTACATGAGAAGGCGCAGGAGACTCAGAAGAAGTACGCGGACGAGCATCGCTGGACTGCACCCGATTATAAGGTGGGTGATTTGGTTTTACTCAAAACCCAAGGGTCTAATGATACTGGTCGAGGGCAAACTCCCAAATTTATTCCTAGGCGTGACGGACCGTACAAGATACGCGAAATCTTAAGTAGTACGACTTATAGTCTTGAGCGTGTCAATGGGGAGATATTAGGAAAATATCATGCCTCTCAACTTACGCCTTTTATCGGGCAGATGCAAAACCCTTTGCAAGAAAAGCGGAAGAGAGGCCGCCCGCGTAAGTCTTAAAATTCTCAGAGTTATAGTTTCGTTTTAGTTTTTGTTTTGTCCTAGTCCAAACGCGAGGACGTAGTGTTTGAACTAGAGGGGGAGCCTGTAACGCGACAGCCTTGCTCCTCGGCGCATCAAAGCTTGCATGCCATGCGCGAAAGACGCGCATGCGTATGACAGAAGGCGATGTGTCAGAAAGGCGGCGACGTTGGATTGCGTGACGTTGGTTTTATTCATTGTAAACCTTTTCTTTAAATAAATGTTTGAAGGTGCTTACGTGAATTTATTAAATGTAAGCCTTTTACACTATTATTTTTTTAATCAAGCTTAATATATTAATCTGGATATCATCTAGAACCAACCTTGTCAAGCAAGATGAATCAAGCGAGCCCAAAGTCGATAGTGTTGTGTAATAATATTGCATTGTCTTCTGATTTACATAAGCATGTAAAATTCCAGCTCAATCAGAAACCGGGAAGTGGGTCAAATTTAACTTGCAAGATTAGATCACAGACAGACAGACAGACAGACAACGCTACCGGGACAGGTGAACCTAAATAAAAGCATGTGATAATAGTCGATTTTGTTGAATCTTTTCAACAAAATCGACTATTATTAATTTTATTACAGATAACGAAAAAAAAAACAACCGGCTTCCAAAAAAAAATCACTACAAAGTGAAAAATAATTTTATTTTCGTTTTTTGCCTCCAATTTCCGAATTTAAAGTTATTTTCTTAGACATTTCATAATCTAAGGTTATTTTTCACTTTGTAGTGTTTTTTTTGGAAGCCAGTTGTTTTTTTTTTTTGTAAGAAAGTTTTTATTTTTCACTTTTTAGTTGTGGTACTACCCCCCACATATTTGAATACCACTTGCCTTCAATAGAAATGAGAACATTGGTCATGCTACAACAACAAAAAGGGTAAAGAATTTTTTTCCTGCATCCAGTTCTATTTTGTACTTTATAATTTCCTAAGAAGCTTTAAAAAGCAGCTTTATAACCACAGCATTAAAGCACAATATTCCTATTCCCAATTCTCTCCAAATATTCAATGGAACATCCCTACACAATCACAGGCGGCCTGCACACGATTCTCTATAAGGAACACAGACGCACGCAACCGCAGAAGTAGGGGGGACTCGCGTGTAGCCGCCCTGCCAGACGCTCGTAAATGATGCAATACCGTACTGTGAATTAAATTACAATAGCCATTAGAATCGTGGCTGAGTTGCTAAATGGCTAGAAATGGATTGGAGAGCAATGGTAATAATTATAAATGGATCTTGATTTGGCAATATACTCGTACCTAGAACAGTAAAACTTATTATTATTTTTTATTACACACGTTGCAGTATATTTATTTATTTATTAAAACTGATTTACATCCGTTACCTCACACTTCGGTCAAGTTGACAACCAGCGTCAGGCACGTCTAGTTGTCTGGCATTTTTGCTGAACTGGGCCTTTTTGGCGCAGCCGTCGGGCACACACTCATCGCTCTGTTATTTTGTTTTATTTTTTATATTTTTTTATTTTTTATTAAGTAGGTACCTATTGTTATACCTATCATGTTGTGTGCCTTTTAGTCTGTGCTAAATAAATGTATTTTCTTTCTTTCTTTCTTTCTGGTAGACCAGTTGAAAATAGCCGTTGGTCCCGGCTGTCATTCGTGGATCTTTGACAGTCGTTACGTGTCGTCAGAAGCCCGAAAGTCGTCAAACCAGTCTTACCAAGGGGTATCGTATTACCCAGTTACTGGATTGTGGAGGTCAGATAGGCAGTCGCTCCATGTAAAATACTGGTATCCTGTTGCATCCGGTTAGCCTGGTAGCCAACCCCAACGTAGCTGGGACAAGGCTAGGCAAATTGAGTGGTGGACCAGTGAGTGGTAATGGCCCCGACCTACGAGTCGTGGGTTCGAACCCAGGCAGGCTCTTTACTATGTGTAAATAATTTCACCACTAGTGCTCTCCAAACGGTGAAGGAAAACATCGTGAGGAAACCGGCATGTCCTAGAACTAAAAATTCGAAGACATGTGACATCTACCAACCCGCACTGGGCCCGCGTGGTGGATTATAGCCCACTTTCTCTCGAAGAGAGGAGACCTAGCTGTGTCCCAGCAATCAATCTGCCTAGCCTTTTCCGAACTATAACTATGTATGCCTTGGTAAGACTGGTTGTCAGACTTTCGGGCTTCTGACGACCCGTAACGACTGTCAAAGATCAACGAATAACAGTCGGGACCAACGGCTTAACGTGCTTTCCGAAGCACGGAGAAGTCTTGGTATGTAAAGATGGTCATCCATCCACGGGCCAACCGCGGCAAGCGTAGCTTGATAACCAGATCGATCGACCCGTGCTGCTGTTACTACTTAGCCACAAGCCCCCTTATTGAGTTATTATGTATGTATGAAAACAGTGAAGAAAGTCTAGGTAGACTTTCTTCACTGTTTTCATACATACATACTATTTCCCAGAAACACAGTATATTTGGGAGCAGTTTCCTATTACAGCCTATAGCTCCCTCATGTGTTTTCGTGAGGCAATCGGCGCGCAATTTTCAAAGTCATTTCACAGTAAGATTGGCGCGTTCCAACGATACGCCATAATCGTTCCATAGGCCTTTAGTATCTCTACATGTACGAAGAAAATAAAGACAATTTAGAAAACAAAGTCAAATTTATAAACGTATATTTGGTACATTGAACAGGCATTTTAGGAGCCTATACTAGTTTTAGCATGATCCTCCGTTATGTTGAAAACACTGCAGCAATAATTTTGAAATAAACCAGAGGGCTGGCTTGTTCTTTGGCCAAAGAATTAGCATTGCCATTCAACGTGGCAATGCTGCCCGTCTTCTGGGCACGTTTCCGGATGACATCGATGTGGACGAGTACTTCGACGCCTAAGTGTCCTTTTGTTTTTGTATTTATTTGTATATTTAGTTAGTCATTTACTTTAGTACTAGTATAGTGCTAATTTGAAATAAATATATGGTAAAGTTGAGGATTCATGTTAAGTACTATGTTTGACGAAAACACGATTGCATAAAATTTTGTCGATACAAAAAAATTCCAAAGTTACCTCCAAACCGAACAATAAACCGCTGGTATTCAAAAAATACTTCAAATTAGATCATGAAACTTTGCATACTAACTGAACTAACTATAAAGCAGGTCTTATGTTTTTTATTTTTTCAAATTACCATTATTTTCACCGTAAAAAGCGATTACCTAAACTATCGGCGTCCAGCACCGCACTCAGTCTCGATCTCACTCAGTCCGCGAGCAATAACGCGAGCGAGATAAAAAGCTGAGGTAGGGTAGTATGGGCTCAATCTGTCTGCGTTTTCTCAACTGTGTTGGGGTCGGCTTCCAGTCTAACTACAGATACAGCTGAACACCTGTATTTTACATGGAACGACTGCCTATCTAAACCCCACAACCCAGTTACTGGGTAACACGATACCCCTTGGAAAGGCTATACATGCAGGGATTTTAATAATCATTCGTTTTAAAATATCAGTTTCTCTGATTTTTAAACATTTCCCTTTATGATTTTAATATTGAAAAAGTTTTTGAATCTTTCTGAATCTAGCTTCAGATTTAGAAAAATATTTGGTTTGATTCTACGATTGATTAAAAAATAATATAATACCCATACCCTTTTGGATTATTATCTTTATTCTAGGTAAACATTATCTTTAAATACAGTTACTGAATTGTGGAGGTCAGATAGGCAGTCGCTCCATGTAAAATACTGGTACTAAGCTGCATCCGGTTAGACTGGAAGCCGACCTCAACATAGTTGGGAAAAGGCTAAGAGGTAGATTGATTGATTAGCTTCTGCCCGCGACTTCGTTCACGTTAGTAGTTTTGGTCTCAGAAACCAAAATATAAACAGAGTCAGGACTGGTGACGTGGAGCAAGTAACGTACAGTTGTCCGTGGAAAAGCAGCTCATCTTGAGCTCGACACTCGCAGCCTTCAGTAGCAATTTCCAATGTCTTGCGAAGTTTTTCGTTTTTAACCGACTTTTCGTTTTTAACGGTTGATTGATTGTATGTCCGCGATTTTCTCAAAAACTAATGATCCAATTTTGACGATTCTTTCACTACCGACATACTTTCAGCAAGGTTTTAGTATACAACGTGCCGCCGCTATCGCGACATTAATTAAAGACTTAGGTAAGGTCAGTAATCATAAAAATTATAATAAGATAAAATAATTATTAATTGAACAAAAAAATAGTTTCAAACAAAATAAATCATAAAATAATAACCAAAATTAGGATCACTCTATGCAAACAACTCATTCAAGCATGAAGCTATTGTTCTATGTCAGCTGGTAAGGTCTTTGACTTGGACCTTTTTTTTTGTTCATCGTTTGTCTAGCTTCATGAATGAATTTTTTGCAAAACCCCCAAAGTGACGCGACCTACCACTCAAGTTTTTTTTCTTGTACGTTTGAATTTCATCTCTGTGCTACGGGTAGCTCCAAGATGCTATTTTAGAAAATTGTAAATAAATCAATAAATAATAACGTTTAATGAAATTAAAATAACTTTATAAAACGAAAACGCGGAACTGTATTCGCGTCTCATTTTAATGTCGCGATAGCGGCGGCACACTGTATAAGACATTAGATAAACATTCTTATGTACAAAGTTATATGCATAAATGTACTGTAGCTCTTGATTAGTAGCTATGATTCTTCTTTTCGCTCGTCTTGGACTTATGTAATTCTACCTACATTCAACAAAAAATGGAAAAATAAATTTACTTTAAAAATCTGAAGCTGTTAAGTTTTTTAATTCAATCTACCTAGCCTTTTCCCGACTAGGTTGGGGTCGGCTTCCAGTCTAACCGGATGCAGCTGAATAAATAAATAAATACCAGTACTTTACATGGAGCGACTGCCTATCTGACCTCCACAACCCAGTTACTGGGTAATACGATACCCTTTGGTAAGACTGGTTGTCAGACTTTCGGGCTTCTGACGACCCGTAACGACTGTCAAAGATCCACGAATAACAGCCGGGACCAACGGCTTCACGTGCTTTCCGAGGCACGCAGGAATCTCGGTATGTAAAGATGGTCACCCATCCACTGACCAACCCCGTCAAGCGTAGCTTAACCTGACGGATCGACCCGTGTGGCTGTTATTACTTAGCTACGAGCCCTCCTGTTAAGCTTTTTAATTAAGAAAGTTATTTTATACGTTTTAGGTTTTGAAGTCGGTTTTTACTTTAAAGAAAAGTTACTTTTTTAATGAATTAATGAACGTCGGTTCTTATCTTTATATACTAGCATTTTGAAAAGTTTACTTGGTACTCGTAAATCGAAAATGTCGAATGTTATAAGAACTATAAAAACTGTTACAGCTTATTTATAACCATCTATGTCCATATAACTTTTTATCTTTACGAGCGAGTGCTAGAACGACCGCTTTTTATTATATTTGTCTATAGGACACTACTATTTTACGACTAACAATATAATATGTATTTGTCAAACAAGATACGATCTATCAAAACAAAACCGGTCAAGAGCGAGTCGGAATCGCTCACCGAGTGTTCAGTTCCGATTTCTGAAAAAGTGTGCTGATTAGAGACATCGTTTCATTTTTCCTGTAATATTTACTTATACTTCTATCACATAGAATAATTTCAGATTTTTCTCTACGAAAACTATGCGGCCTAAAAAAAGAAAAAAAAATGTCACAGCTGGAACGTTTCTTAAAAACATGCTTGACAGTTTTTGCGTGATTCTCAGTTTTTTTATCCGCATTAGATATAACTTTACAAATTAATTACACTATGTAATATAAACATAATCTAAAATATTCACATATTAAGTTATTAAGAAAATGTTCTAATTTAACATACAAAAAAAATTTGAAAAATGAAAAATTTCCTGAGAAAATTTCCGGTGGAATATGATTCAGAATGAGGAGCTGAATGCACCCTGTTAGTTTGCGGAGGGCTGTCCCTTACACCCTGTATATTTTTTTCAAATCACTAACACTACTCGTTTAGACGTGATATTCAGTTTAAAATCACCTTAACATAAAATTTAAAATCATTAAAAGTCGGTTAACATAAAATTCTTTGACGCATTATTTTTATATCATTGCCCATTATGACGACAGTTCTTCGATCGACCTTTATTTAGGAATGCATTCCATGCCAGTTTTCCTACTACCCAAGTATTAATTGTCCACTGACAGGTGTCTCAAACACCTGTCACTACAGAATTCCTCCACAAAAGAGACAATAGACTATTATCTATAACATCGCATTCATTAGCAGTAACAACGATCTATATGAAGCAGTAGGGAACAACGTGTCCACGAAGCTACTCAAACGTAACGTGACACAAATTGTATCAAATCTGAGTTTGATTCGGCCTTTCTTCTCTGAGAAGTTGGATAGGAAACGCCGACCTCATCTAGTTTTTAAAATTATAAATAAATAAAACAAATTAATATGCATTTAAGGCTGCTCCTTCCTAAAATACGGCGAAACTAAGTAACTTTGTAACCATCTTTTACAGTAACTATAGCATCTTTCTGATAGGAAAAAATACACAGTAATCTACAATACATATGAAGTGATTTCATATGTCCTGAAATCTATTTTAGTTTGTAGAACTAAGGAAAAAAAAACCTAAATCCAGGTCTATTTCGGTCTATTTTTTCGAGTTGTTGCCATATTAATCCTACAGTTTTCATTAAAAGTGTTCATAAATTTATACAGTTCTTTATAAGCTAATAAGGAATGATTTCTTGTCATCACTTTTTTAGTTTAATGAACAGATTTTTTGTAAATCGATAATTACTTCATATTTTGCAAGCGTTGTGTCATCGCGCTTCTCTTTCTTTTCTATGCAGTCCGACAGTGACCGCGCTTTTTGCGACGGACAAGCCTTAATTCAGAATCACTTCCATATTTGTTAGTAACAATGTGAACTTATAACCTAGTGTTAGTAACATTTACATTCCTCTTAAGCTGGGTGAGGCACGCCGATCCTGGGGAGTGACTACTTGACTGCGTGCAGTCGTATCCACCGCCCCAAGATCGGAGAGTCCCACCTATCAGCCAACGTGAAGTCAATGATTGACGTTTGAGTGTTTGAACAAACCTACATACATCCCAACTAATATTATAAATGCGAAAGTAAGTTTGTTTGTTACCTTTTCACGCCTAAACCACTGAACCGATCATCCTGAAATGCATATACGTTGTCAGGTGTACAGAAACGGACATAGGGTACCTTTTATTCCGAAAAAATGTACTGTTCCCGAGGAAAACAACAATAACGTTCTTATGATAATAGATGGCGCCACGTGTCTTTCGAATCATGATTGAATTATATTTTTACAAGCAGAGTAAAACCCGAATTTATTGTCGAATTCTAAATTAACGCGAGCGAATCCGCGGGCAAAAGCTAGTAAAGAAATAAAAACATTAATAATTAAACCACCAATGAGTAGCTAGAATGCCAAAGCACTAGTATTTCAATGGCAGTCCGTACAAGACACAAACAATCACAACGCGTTATTATTTTATTTACTATACACACTATCTTTATAGGATGACCCCAATACAATAGTGGTTTCCAATAACACATTCTATAATCTAAGCACACACCCATATAAATTGAAAAATCAATTTACGGCTAATACTTAAAAATCTAAACATTAAAAATGGCCAAGTAACAACTCCATTAAAAACACAATCTGACTACAGTTAAGGCTACTCTTTCGAAAAAAGTTTAAAAACAGCGTGCAGATGAAGCAGTTTTTCGCCGGAACCTACAGAGAAATTACATCTGAAAAAAATTGTTAGTAATCTACATGATATGAATCGTAATTTGGTTTAGCCATAATTTTTCTATCGGTATCACATAATAAGAAAAAAAACCCCCAAATCACCTCCAAATCGTTAAGATGAAACCATTTTACTCCTTCATTTTTTATCAAAAGAATATAAAAAAAATATCTACTACTTTGCAATACAAACGAAAATGATTCGGTTTTGTTAGTTTTTAAAAACATGTATATTTTTTATCATAATAAATTTAAAATGCGTCTAATTTGGGACAGCGCTCCTTGATGGGCGAGTCCCATTACTGGCTGGACGTACGACGCGTTGCGTGAGCTCAGGCCAGAACGCGCAAGCTAACCACTCAAGGTCATTGGCGTATAGTTCGGCCTTAAGTCGCGTCGTGTACGAACCACCATTGAAATGCTAGTGTTGTGACATTCTGGATACTCATTGGCGATTTGAGTTTGAAACACGTGGGCTTTAGAACAACAACGTCACAAGTTTCACAGATGCGTGTTCTGCGATAATTGACCTTTTGGAATGAGATAGTTTTTATAAATGCGCGTGCGGCCCGCCTTAACTATAACTTATGATAAGAAACTAAAAAGTATTTAAGCCCTATGCTTTTTCTCACCAAAAACATAGGTTTGTTACCGGGTAAATTAACATAAAATGCTTAAATTAAATTAGACAAAAAATAGACAATCATGGAGACTGCCGACAGAAGTGCCGCAGTGGTAGCCCGAAAAATTCATTTTTTTTTTGTTTTTTTTTGCAATTTGCAGATCCGTGTCAGGTTGTATGTTGATCAAAGTATGATACGCGGAAATAAAACATATGTATTTATATAATTTTAACCATAAAAATCATCAATACATCTCTATAAGTTAGATTTCGTGCAGATTCGTTAGATTTCGTTCGTTTGATGAATCTGCACGAAATCTAACTAGAGATGTATTGATGATTTTTATGGTTAAAATTATATATTATATATTAGGTCGAGAAAAAAGTTCCTTCGTATTTTATATACAAATTCAAGACATTTTTTTTTTCATAGTTTATTATTTAGTTGTGTCTTTTGCCAAATGGGTCAAAACTGTTTTGTGGTCAATTCCCAGTTCTTCAGCTACGTCGTAACTACTGATATGCCGATTTTGCTCCACTTTTTCAAAAATGGCATCCATTTTATCCGTAATAGGGCGACCAGAGCGACGTGCATCTTTGACATCAAAATTTCCGAATTGAAAACGCTTAAACCAAATTTGTTCGTTAAAATTTAAACTTTCAGTGATACCAAAACCAGCCAGATACAAATAGTATAGCCAAAGAGATTTTATTACAAGTTCATACATACTATAATACGAAAAAACTTTTTCCCCGACCTATTAAATACATATGTTTTATTTCCGCGTAATAAAAGTATGATACTTTGATCAAGATACAACCTGACAAAAGCTAAAGTAAGCGTCTCTACGAATACGAACTTTATTTATTACTTAATTTAATACATATTCGTATAAGCGAATATACAGGATGTTTCTTTTAAGGTGTCAAGCCAGTGTGATCTGATAGTAGAGTTCCATACCTATCGTTTTAACCCTCATGTATGTTCTACGAAAAAGCAAATATGAATATAATAATAATAACGTAATTATCTTTGCATAGTTTTGTCAGGATTGACAAAAATATGCAAAGATATACATTATAAAATATGAAAATCACAAGATTTCTAATACACCACTTTCAATGACCGATTTCAGCAAAGAATGCCCTATTTAGTACATTCTTGTTCAAAGTTGACCCAAAAAAAGATATGTAGCAATTTGGCCGGGTTGACCAAATCTACTTGAGCCGGGAATCGAACCCGGAATCCAATTAATAATAGAATCAAGTGAAACGTAGCGGAAGGATGAAATAGCGAGAGAATGAGTATAGGCGAAAGATGAAATGAAGAATATTATTAATTGGATTCCGGGTTCGATTCCCGGCTCAAGTAGATTTGGTCAACCCGGCCAAATTGCTACATATCTTTTTTTTGGGTCAACTTTGAACAAGAACAAGACAAATCCCCAGTTTAGAGGCATGAGGAACAGGGTGTAAAGTTCACTCATCCTCCATTGAAAAGGGAGGATCCTCCGACCAGACGGGTGTTGTGTCTGGTGGGCTACTGCCCGACAGTTGATGTCGGGACGTTGTATATATGCTAATCGCGCGGTAAACTCTAATTGCGCGATGCAGGTTTGCGTGACGTCATGTCATTGATGCGTAGTTCATATGTGGCGATGTAGATGCCGCCACAGATATTTTATCATAAACGCATTATTCTATATGGTAAGTGCTGTAATATAAACAGTTTGGTTCGGGGGAAAGATTTAGTTTTGTAAAATAATTCTAAAAATGTGCGCAGCCTAGTTGACGGTTGACATACGTCTCTCTCTGCAAGTCAACGACAAGGCTGCGCGTCATTTGTTTCGAAGCTTGTAGAACCTTCTAGAAGCTTCGACTCGACCTTATTGGACGAGCGGATTGTGGCGGGAGCGGTTAGAAAACGGTTCGCGTTATAATATTATTTTTTAAAGCCATAGTGGCTTTAAAAAATAATATCTTTTTAAAGCCATCATCTCGTTGAATCAGGAAAATATCGAAAAAACATTATAACTCGAAAACTACAAAATATCGTAGAACATAATACCATGGGTGTTAAGTCGATAGGTATGGTACTCTGCTATCAGCTCGCACTGGCTTGACACCTTAAAAGAAACATCCTGTATATGAGCAACCCTTTCATATAATATGAACATTAACACCATTGAGATAAGCTTCATATTCATCTCAATCACTTAGCAAAATAAAGTCAACATTCGGTCAACATTCGGTCTACGAATCTTGCCCCGAGTGAACCCCCGTTTCCACGAGCGTAATAAAATCGCGGCGGGATTTTATCGCGTACTGGATTTTCAACTTTCGTTGTTGAGCCGAGCGTTGAGAATCCAACCTAACAAAAACAGAGTACATCCCAGCGCGACGAAAAACACACAGTTGTATTTTCAACTCCCGGCGCTAAGCAGAGAGTTGAAAATCCAGTGCGGGATAAAATCCCGCTGCGATTTTATTACGCTCGTGGAAACGGGGGTTGACAGAGACGGCGCTCTATGAAGACGAACATTTTTATTAACCCCCGACGCAAAAAGAGGGGTGTTATAAGTTTGACCGCTATGTGTGTGTGTGTGTGTGTGTGTGTGTGTGTGTGTGTGTGTGTGTGTGTGTGTGTGTGTGTGTCTGTGTGTGTGTGTGTCTGTGTGTCTGTCTGTGGCACCGTAGCGCTTAAACGGGTGGACTGATTTGGATGCGGTTTTTTTATTTGAAAGCAGGTTTTCCAGCGATGGTTCTTAGACATGTTTTATCAAAATCGGTTCAGCCGTTTCAAAGTTATCCGCTCTTTTGTTAGCTGCGGTAGGGATCTTGGACGCGTAATGGGTATTTACTTTACTTTCAAACCTTAGTGTGACCTAAAATTTTAAACATCTATGTATGCTATCTATCTATGCAACATTATGGAATTCTTGGTCTGATGCTGCAGCCAGGATATCCAGCACTAGTGTGCTGGATACACTCTTGAAAAAAATAATAGCAGAAATGTCGTGTTTGGATTCATTTACATCAGTATTTGATTCTATATACAATGCAATGGTGGCAACAGGATGAGCTGATGCTGCAGCCAGGATGTCCAGCACACTAGAACACTCTTGAAAAAGTAATAGCAGATATATCGTGTTTGAATTCGTTTTGATCAGTATTTTATTCTACATACAATGCAATGGTGGCAACACGATGAGCTGATGCTGCAGCCAGGATATCCAGCACACTAGAATACTCTTGGTAAAATAATATAGCAGATATGTCGTGTTTGGATTCGTTTTGATCAGTATTTGATTCTACATACAATGCAATGGTGGCTACACGATGAGCTGATGCTGCAGCCGGGATGTCCAGCACACTAGAACACTCTTGAAAAAGTAATAGCAGATATTTCGTGTTTGGATTCGTTTTGATCAGTATTTGATTCTACATACAATGCAATGGTGGCTACACGATGAGCTGGTGTTGCAATCAGGATATCCAGCACACTAGTACACTCTTGAAAAAAAAAACCAGATAGTAGTGTTTGTATTCGTTATTTTATCAGTATTTAATTCTATTTGCAGTACGATGGTGGCATCATTATAAGTTAATGTTATGTGCAGAGAAACTTAACATTCTGCAGTAATAAAAATGCATTTCTATATTGTTAAATTGTTTAAAAATGTTAAAATAAAAATTAAATTTAAAATTTAAAAAACCCCCAACGCAAAAAAGAAAAGGGAACATTTAAAAAGTCAAAAATAATACCTATCGTTGAGCCATCAAATTCGATTGAGTAATACCTATATATATTTTAATTACAGAAATTGATGGATGGCACCATAAGGTTTTCTCATTGAAATGGCGCTATAATGTCACGGCGGGGTACCGCATAAGTAAGTGATTGACTATGTACATATGCGGTACCCCGCCGCGAAATTATAGCGCCAATTCAATGAGCAAACCTTATGGTGCCATCCATCAATTTCTGTAATTAAAATATATATAGGTATTACTCAATCGAATTTGATGGCTCAACGATAGGTATTATTTTTGACTTTTTAAATGTTCCCTTTTCTTTTTTGCGTTGGGGGTTTTTTAAATTTTAAATTTTATTAAATTCTATAGGTACCTCGATCCTGCTGACTCTTACGTGTATTGTGACGTACCTGGAAACAAAATAAAACTGAATTAGTTTTGGTACTTGAGGTCTAACCTAGGAGCTCGTGGCTAAGTAATAACAGCCGCACGGGTCGATCCGTCAGGTTAAGCTGCGCTTGCAGGGGTTGGTCAGTGGATGGGTGACCATCTTTACATACCGAGATTCCTCCGTGGCTCGGAAAGCACGTTAAGCCGTTGGTCCCAGCTGTTATTCGTGGATCTTTGACAGTCGTTACGGGTCGTCGGAAGCCCGAAAGTCTGACAACCAGTCTTACCAAGGGGTATCGTATTACCCAGGGTTGTGGAGGTCAGATAGGCAGTCGCTCCATGTAAAATACTGGTATTCATCTGCATCCGGTTAGACTGGAAGCCGACCCCAACATAGTTGGGAAAAGGCTAGGCAGATTGAGTTGAGGTCTAACCTAATGTTAAGAAAGTACTTGGGGTCTAATGGTATCAGGGTCGGGGTGTCATTCATAACATTACAACAACTCAAGTCAATTTCAAGGCGTTCGTGGTGCGTGTACCGAACTGTTATCTGCCCCTCGTCATGGAAGAAGACTTGTGGCCGCAGGACGTGGTGTTCCGTCGCTTCCGCGGACAAGCTCCACAGGACAGCACAAAGTTATTGCACAGTGAAGTGCTACTAACATAGTCTTAAGCCTTATTTATAGACACAAGTTGTGTTTAAGTATATTCAAATATGTATGTAGGTTAAGGTATTTATCTAAGGGCCTGTGTCGCCCGAATTAAGGCTGCTCCTTCCTAAAATACGGCGAAACTTTGTAACCATCTTTTACAGTAACTATAGCATCTTTCTGATAGGAAAAAATACAAAACAATCTACAATACATAAGAAGTGATTTCATGTGTCCTGAAATCTATTTTAGTTTGTAGAACTAAGGAAAAAAAAACCTAAATCCGGTCTATTTTTTGAGTTTTTACCTACAGTTTTCATTAAAAGTGTTCATAAATTTATACAGTTCTTTACAAACTAATAAGGAATGATTTCTTGTCATTACTTTTTTTAGTTTAATCAACAGATTTTTGTAAATCGATAATTACTTCATATTTTGGAAGCGTTGTGTCATCGCGCTTCTCTTTCTTTTCTATGCAGTCCGACAGTGACCGCGCTTTTTACGGCGGACAAGCCTTAAATGGTTTATTAATTTATTACCGAAGGTCACCACTCTCGTATCACACAAGCCCTTACCTCTAACTTGAAAGTGTATTGAATCAAAAATGCATCTCCTTTGTTGTGCCAATTCTTCATCCCAGCTAAAGCACTATGAAGTGGTGAAGGGCTGATGGGGTTTTGTGGGACTATCTTATATGTAATTTTAACGTTTGAAAAGTGCTGATTCACTGGTCTATAAAATGCAACTTTTTGTGTGCCTTTCAATTGAATACGTTATTTTTATATTGCTTTAAGGTTACTGAATAGAAAAACAAGAATATGTTTTTTTAATTAGCTCTTATTTTACCAGTGGTACCCACGATTTGTCTTGGTTTTTAATTTTAATTCCAAAATAATGGAAGTAAGCAGTTTCTAAACGTTGTGTTATTGAGCATCTTTGGTTAGTAAGGGTCACCTTACCACAAATGTAGCAAAAATTGTCTGCACTATTAACACATTTACGCGACATAACGAAAACTGTAGATTTTTCACTAAAAATGTAAAAAAACGGTAACAATTTCACGTTTTAACTGTTGAACAAAACACAGTCAGCGTTAAACGCAACAAACAAATGTGAAATAATAAAATTTTTCCGCGGGTAATAACTAAATATTTTGAGTTATCATCAATAATGTGATATATCTGTCGCGCTACCCGCTATTATATTTATATGGCATAAATGCACAATAAGAGCTAACTATGAATTTTAACTTGTATATTTATGTTCAGCGAGTGGAATACAATCAATATAGTATATTTTCATGTAAAAGGCAATTTTGATGTAGACCAGTGAATTATCAGCCTTAGTTTAAATGAATGACTTTTAATATTTTAAAACTAAACAAGTTGTTTATTTCTGTCCACCGTCCACAGTCCACCATTGGACGTGAACGTATTGTTGGACGTATCACTCAAGCCTTTGCCTCTCGCTTGAGCTCGACTTGAGCGCGTTGACTTATGAAGTGTCGATAAGACGTTAATGCTTTCAAACACGCGATCTGCAGCTTATGGGGTGCGGTGCGAGCGAGAGCGGACCGAGGTCTGGAGTTGTACGGTTAATTTCAATAAATATGCTTGTTCCCATGACTAAGTGCTCATTCACGTTGACTCGCGGGCGCGGTCGCGAAATATCAAACATATGGCGTAATATCCAAGTGTTCACATACGAAACGCACGCAGCGGGCAATCTAGCGACTGGCGCGCGCGCGCCGCTCGCGGCAATATCAAAGGCGTGAGATGTTTGTGTGTGTTCACGTCGAACTAGCGGCGACGTCACGTAAGTTTAACCAGTATGAACTTCACACTCGCGCAAACGCCTGGCGGCCAATGTGAACACGAACTCGCCAAGTCACCGCGCCCGCACCCGCCGCCGCGCCCGCGCGTTCCTATGTGAATGGGGCCCTCATAACTGGCGAAATGTAGAGAGAGAATAAAAAAAACAAAACAAACAAATAACTATGAATAATTATTTTTTCCTTTTTGGCGCAGCCGTGGGGCACACATTCCTGCATCGTTCTGTTATTGTTTTAGCACACGTTGATTCTTTTTTTTATTGTTAAGATTATTTTGTGTAAGTACCTCTTAGTTAGTCTGTGCTAAATAAATTTATTTTCTTTCTTCTTTTCTTTCTTTCTTTGTATAAAATTACTAGCTGTAGCCGGCGACTTCGTCTGCGATCCAGGATGAAAAGTATACATGATAAGTACATAGGCATGCCCATTCCAGGTTCCAGGCTACCTATCTGTGCCGCCGGGGTCGCGGGTTGTTCGAAAGAGATACCGTGGCCCTGGCATAGGCAACTGAAGGAACACGGGTGGATTTTAGTCAGTAAACGTCTGACACGCCCTTCCGCTCCACCCAGAGTGGGAGAAGTCATTTGAGGATTTCCCAGTCACAAAAAAAAGGCTACCTATCCATATTTATATCCACCAGGTTTATAAAATTTGTACTAAGTGTTTGGTCCAAATATTTTTTATTTTGTTAAATGTCATCCAAATACGTTCAGCCGTTTTAGCGTGAAAGCGTAACAAACAAACTCACTCTCGCATCACGCTGTCAATGTGTGCTTGAAGACGAGTAGCGTCAGCACATAACACAATAGTCTCGGATGGTACCGAGAACTCCTGCGCTTACACACACATTCACAGCGTGTTTGTACACTTAGTAAACACAAGTAAAACGCGCGTCGCTTCGTGAGATAAATATACTGTAGCATTCCGGAATCTGGCTTTGTCCTCGGTGGCTACAACCGACGAACCTGAATCTCACTTTGTCCTCGGTGGCTATAACCGACGAACCGGAATCTGGCTTTGTCTTCGGTGGCATAATATAACCGACGAACCGGAATCTGGCTTTGTCCTCATTGGCATATAACCGACGAACCGGAATCTGGCGTTGTCCTCGGTGGCATATAACTGACAAACCGGAATCTGGCTTTGTCCTCGGTGACTATAACCGACGAACCGGAATTTGGCTTTGTCCTCGGTGGCATATAGCCGACAAACCGGAATCTGGCTTTGTCCTCGGTGGCATATAACCGACAAACCAGAATCTGGCTTTGTCCTCGGTGGCACCTAATAAAAATACCTGTGTTCTGTGTTACTAATTAAAAGTTAATGTGTTAAGCTGTTCGCTGTCACCGGCACCACACCCTAGCATCCCTTAATCGCTGCCATTGCGAAAGAATAATTATTTCGTTTCAATCTTACACTACAAACTAAAATGCACCATATCTCCTTACAAATAGAGTGCATTTTACTACAACTGTTTAAATAATATGGAATCGTTCCACAGAAATTAGGACAAAATATATTTGATTGTATGGAATTGAGTAAAATTAAGAGAAATATAATAATTATGAAACATTAAGTTGGTTATATTAATTAAAATTTATTATAATTAGTTTTGTTAACGGTAATTTATCAGCGTGTGATTTTAGGACCGCTAAACAGTAAACTATTTATTTATTTGAATGAACTAAAAGAGTTTAGAAAATTTTTATTTTGTAGAAAATACCAGACTGTATTAATATAATAATAATTTATTCTTAATAGGGATGATGATTAAACATTTTTTTTTGTCCATCCTGTAAATAAGTGAATAATTCGAAGTGAAAGAAAGTACTAGGGAATGTGGGGTATCATATATTGTTTTTATGATATTTACCTACTTAATATAAAGTTTAAAAAACTATAACCCGAATACGTAAAAATGAAATTGATCTAAAAAGTTCAAAATATTTATTTACTTAAACAATAACGACATAGGTATATACATATTTGTAATGTGCTCGTCAAGACCTTTCTTTTGATACCAAACATGTCATGATTATCTCAATTTAATTTTTTTCGAGGTCAGAAATTTACGTGTAAAGTCCACCATATTAAATTAAAGAAGAATTTATATAGCTTAGGTCACCTGGACCATTATTACGAATCTATCAATACCACATTCATCAAAATCGGTTCAGTAATTTAGGCGCGGACGTAAATACATACTTTTAAACATAGGTACATACATAGACTGCTAAAATCATAACCCTTCCCTTTGGCTTTGCCGTAGTCGGGTAATAAAAACATCAATTGGACACTTGTTTATTATTTTTTTACGTAATAAAAGATTACGGCGATACATTGAGTTGAAATGTGCCATGACGTCACTCCTTGCTAGCTTTTATACGTAGTTTGTTATAAATAGTTCTGACGTAGCGAGCCCCCACTCCCCAACTTTAATGCGGTTTGTCTAAGTCATTTTTAGGGTTCCGTACCAAAATGGTAAAAAAGGAACCCTTATGGTGTGACTCAGTCTGTCTGTCTGTCTGTCTGTCACAGCTGGATATCTCAGGAACAACTGATGCTATCAACTTGAAATTTAGAATAGTTTTACATGACGTTTACTATTTTTCAAATAAGAAATAAATAAAAATATTTGTATTTTTTTTTACAACAGGTACTGAAAGGGGGTCTTAAAAATTTAAAGTGGGGCTACTAGGGCATGTGGGGTATCATATGAAAGATGTTTGCACATTCTCAAACTATTTTTAATTTTTTTTTAGGCCGCATAGTTTTCGACTTTTGATGAAAAAAGTTAAAAAAAAATACCGTTCCCCCCCCTTATCTCCGAAGTTTGCAAAGAGAAAAATCTGAAATTATTCTATGTGATAGAAGTTTATGTAAAGATTACAGGAAACATAAAACGATGTATCTAAGTAGCACACTTTTTCAGAAATCGGAATGGAACCCTCGGTGCGCGAGTCCGACTCGCTCTTGACCGGTTTCAATTTAAACAATATAGCAAAAAATACGTGTCTAATATTTTTTTATTATCTGACTGACGGACTAAATATATTTTTTTTTTTTCTCTTGCCCTTACCCTAATTTATTTGTAATCGGCGCACCATGTCTTCTTCTTCCATTCTGAAAAGTCGTAGTCACCGTCACCCCCTTTCTATCCATATCATCTTTCACACAATCCATCCATCGTTTCTTTGGACTTCCCCTACTCGTATAGCATTCATACTCAAAACTTTCCTCATATATTGTTTGAATCAATTAAAACTAGTCTTTGAAACTAATACCACGATAATCTCGAACAAATATTGACTACAAAGTGTTCATAAACCACAAAATCATCATATTTGTACATCCTAAAAATTAATTGAAAATGCACCCTAATCCCAAAGACAAAGAATCTAATTTCACATAACAACATTCCCTAAGCATTTACACAGAAAACAGTATTAATATCTCCAACACAGTATAAATTCGCTAATCTAAAATCAACCTTAATTTTATAACGTAGGGTTCAATTCCACACGTAGTAATGTATTAAGCAATTAGACTAATAAGTGTCTGTTAGTTCGTTAAAACTGTAGGGAATATTTTGCTAATTGAATTTGAATCTTATCCTATGTGCGATAGAGTTTTAATTGATTTGATGAGCGTGTGTAGGGTGTAAACATTTAAAATTGCTAGGGATGTTATTAGAGTACTAATATGCGCGTATCCGAAATGCTTGTCGGATAGTAAACTATAAGTTTGTCATGGTCACAGAGAGCAGTGGTGGCTCAGAGTAACGGCCGCGACTTACGAGTTGTAGGTCGTAGGTTCGAACCCAGATAGGCGCTTTACTTAGTGTCAATTATTTCATCACCACTGCTCAAAAACGCTGAAGGAAAACATCGCGAGGAAACCGGCATGTCCTAGAACCAAATATTCGAAGACATTTGAAATCTACCAACCCACACTGGGCCCGTGTGGTGCGCGCTCCCTCTCACAGAGAGGAGGCCTGTGTCCCAGCAGTGGGAACATTATAGGCAGATTATGATATGCTTAAGGTCGCTCATAATCAGACATTAATGTTCACGCTGTTGGCAAGAGGTCAACAAAAATTAATAAAAATAAAACAATGTTTTAAAATAAGTTTTCTCTTTTTCGTGCCTAGCCTTTAAGTATGGCGGAGTCACGTCAAACAATACATTTCTAAAATAAATAATGTTACATGGAAAAAGCTTCTAAAGCTATTTTTAAAAAAGGGTAAGGTTTTCAATTCCATTTTATTTTTAAACCAACTGGCTTCAAATACTTCAACATTTTAAAATGATTTAACGTCCTCTTTCTGTCCTACAGATATTACTGTACACTCGACCGCACGTACATGGTCACAATTTGAGATTAATAGTACCCTTATTTTTTTTTTAATTAATAGCAGTAGAGGTTTTCGCAGTTCGCAGTGGAATGCAAAAAAAATATTGAGTTGAAATTAATTAATTGAGCTTTTGCCAGCGTGGATGTCGGACAATATCACCACGGGAACGTACTACCGGGAATTCCTTCCTTATTCCTTCTCTACATTATAAAGGGAACCTCTGTGCAATATTTCAGCTTTCTAGGTCCAAGGGTTTGGGCTGGGCGTTAGTCAGTCAATCAGTCAGTCAGTCAGGACTTCTCTTTTTCTTGAATAGATTGAGTACCACTAACGTGCGGTTGACTGTACTGACTTTTTAACTTAATTTATATCTTGATATTAAACCAACATGAAACACAACCACAACACATATCCGCGCGTCACCACAAAGTATCCGCATATCCGCAGCACATCACTACACTAAGCCGCACGCAACTACTCGAGACATCAAAGTGAGTGCGTAATACGAGTGGCAACACTACACATTATGTTACCAGGATTTTGAGTTTAACCATTTAGTCAGCAACGTTAAATATTACTTAAAAGCTTCTGACTAGATTCCAAGCAACTTAGGGATCATCAGCCCCTACTGCTTTTAGGTGCTCGTGGCTAAGTAATAACAGCCGCAAGTGTCCACCGATCAGGTTAATCTACGCTTGCCGTGGATGGGTGACCATCTTTACATACCGAGACTCCTCCGTGCCTCGGAAAGCAAGTTAAGCCGTTGGTGCCGGCTGTCATTCGTGGATCTTTGACAGTCGTTACGGGTCGTCAGAAGCCCGAAATTCTGACAGCTAGCCTTACCAAGAGGTATCATGTTAGGTCAGCTAGGCTCCATGTAAAATATTAATATTTAACTGCATCCGGTTAGACTGGAAGCCGACCCCAACAAAGTTGGCCAAACAGATGATGAGCCCCTACTGTTTTAACATAGCCTACTCAATAAAGTACGTCTTTAGAAAAGTAAAAAACCGGTCAAGAGCGAGTCGGACTCGCGCACCGAGGGTTCCGTTCCGATTTCTGAAAAAGTGTGCTACTTAGAGACATCGTTTTATTTTTCCTGTAATATTTACATAAACTTCTATCACATAGAATAATTTCAGATTTTTCTCTTTGCAAACTTCGGAGATAAGGGGGGTGGAACGGTATTTTTTTTTACATTTTTCATGAAAAGTCGAAAACTATGGGGCCTAAAAAAAAAATAGTTTGAGAATGTGAAAACAGCGTTCTTTCATATGATACCCCACATGCCCTAGTAGCCCCACTTTAAATTTTTAAGACCCCCTTTCAGTCCCTGTTGCAAAAAAATATAAGTAAATATATTTATGTCTTTCTTATTTGCAAAATAGTTGGGTAAACGTCATCTAAAACTGTTCTAAATTTCAAGTTGATAGCATTAGTAGTTCTTGAGATATCCAGCTGTGACAGACAGACAGACAGACAGACTGAGTCACACCATAAGGGTTCCTTTTTTACCATTTTGGTACGGAACCCTAAAAAGCCACAACAAAAGACAGTAGGTTACATGGGCTTTAGGTAATAGGACTCGCCCGTCAAGGAGCGCTGTCACAAATTAGACGCATTATTCATTTATTACACACTAGCTTCTATCTATCTATCTAGCTTCTGCCCGCGACTTCGTCCGCGTGAAATTTCTTGTCCCACCCACCCACCAACCCCGACGCATCGCATCGCAACGCCTGCCCGCGCTATTACTTCGTTTGCGCTTAATAGCATCCTTTCTGACATTTTTTCTTTTTGCTCGGCTCCTAACGGCCACTAGCGTCATGTTAAATAGCCTATATCCTTCCGCGTCGTCAATCCGCGGAAAATCTCGCAATTCAGAAAAATTACTTATTTGCACAACGCCAACTATGGGAAAATTGATAAAACGTCCGCACTAAACATGTTTGCTCAAGAGCGACCGGTATGAATTAAAGTTATTTTGCGTTTTAGTAATTTTATATTATCTCCGAAACTGTATGACCAATTGACATACTGTAAAGGCCAAATCTTATCTCCATGATGTCCTTGTGATCATAAAATAACTTATTTTGATAAGGATTAATGTTTTGTTGTTTAAATAACCATCCAAACGTAAGTATGTCTAAAAAATACTTTTTTAAAGCAATAAAAGATGTATAAAAGATAAAATATAAAAGATGTCGCGAAATATGGCGTCGAGAAATATGGTGTCCCGGACTTTTTTGTAGAATTATGTAAGACGGACCAGACTGCCATACATTGTTCTCAATTTTAAACAACCGTTTAGGCAGCGCATGCAAAAAAGTGTGTTTAAAGAGGTATTTATTTCCGACTTGTTAGACAAAAATTGTGCTAGCTCGGCTAATATGCATGATATAAATATAATTTATAGCCTAGCACCGTTGCCTACCACTCAGGAATAATGTAGCTTTCTACCAGTGAAATTTTTTTTAGAATTGGATCATTACTTCCGGAGATTACCCCCTACATACAAACTTACAAACTTACATACAAATTTTACCTCTTTATAATATTAGTATAGATAAAACAAAAGTTATCGTATACTAAAATGGTGAACGTTTCATAAAAATACACTTAATAGTTTTTGCGTGATTCTCAGTTTTTTAACCGCGTTAGACATAACTTTACAAATTACACTGTGTAATATAAACATAATCTAAAATATTCACATATGAAGTCATTAAGAAAATGCTCTAATTTAACATATATTTCTTCCAAATCATTAACACTACTCGTTTAGTCGTGATCTTCAGTTCTAAATCATTAAAAGTGGGTTATCGTCACCTTAATAGCTCAAAGTCCCTCAGACCTCTCAAAAAGCTGTTAACTAAAAGCCTCCACACGCCAGCTCCTCGTGTTGCATCATACTCTGGTACTTACATAATTAATTACAGGATTATCTTCAAGCTGAGTGCAGCTAATGTAATATGTCATGAGTTCCCCCCGCTATAATATATTTAAAGTTATGATAGTGTCAAGATGGATTTTGCCTTTCATGAGTACCTACCTACATTTTTGGCATGAAAATGTTGGTAGTTCTTTGCGGAATCTTATTCGACGGTGGAAAGGAAAAATACTAAGAAAAGAGTCAGTCAGAAAGATGAAGCTAGTAGCCCATTCCAAAGCGTAGTAGGTCCCTATGGAGAAGAACGGGCAAGAAACTTCATGGACACTAGATTTTTACACAAAAACCTCCATCGATGTTGTGATTTTTAATAAGCTTATAATAAGCATCATTAAGCTTTATAATAAGCATCATTATCATCTGCCTAGCCTTTTCCCAACCATTTTGGGGTCGGCTTCCAGTCTCACCGGATGCAGCTGAATATCAGTATATTACATGAAGCGACTGCCTATCTGACCTCCACAACCCAGTGACTGGGTAATACGATACCTTGGTTGTCTTTCGGGCTTCTGACGACCCGTAACGACTGTCAAAGATCCACGAATGACAGCCGGGACCAACGGCTTATACTGACAAAGTAGTCGTTGTACTCGCATGATCAGTCCTGTTCTGATTATTTCTCGTAGTCACCTATTAATGTTCCTACTTCTCTTCTGCTCTTTTTAAGGTCTATACAAATACGTATAGCACGATCTTCGCCTATAAATAGTACCTAATATAGCATTAGATCGTGAGTCGGGCATACACCCGATGCCGACAATCCGTCGGCAACGGGCGCCATGCTACCGGATACTTGCCGTCGGCGTATCGAATGCACAATTGTGTCAAAGCAATTATCTACATAAATGAAAAGGGAAGTCCTGACTGACTGACTCGTCAAAGCCCAGACCAAACCCTTGAACCTAGAAAGCTGACATTTTGCACAGAGGTTCCCTTTACAATGTAGACAAGGAATAAGGAAAGATTTCTCGGGAGTACGTTCCCGTGGGATATTTCCCGATATCCACGCGGGCGAAGCCGCGAGCTAGTCTTTAATAGAACAGCTGAAGTTCTCCTCCAATACTATAGGTACCTAAAGTCGCAAGATCGCATCAACCGCGGCAGATTTGCTGTCATCCATTGAAGAGTTCCACTCCCTATCTTCATCGACGCACAAACTCAATCAATCAGCCTAGCTTTGACCCAACTATGTTGGGGTCGGTTTCCAGTCCAACCGGATGCAGCTGAATATTTTACATGAAGCGACCATCACAACCCAGTTACTTGGTAATACGATAACCCTTGATAAGACTGGTTGTCAGACTTTCGGGCTTCTGACGACCCGTAACGACTGTCAAAGATCCACGAATGACAGCCGGGACCAACGGCTTTCCGAGGCACGTAAAGATGTTCACCCATCCACGGAATTATTTTGAAATATGTACCTATGACATACCATGAAACGAAACATCAGCACCAACACCGAATAAAACTACTAGTTTCGCAACCCATCAGTCACCGACGCATGACGGGAGTGACGCGATAGACCAAAACACGCGACATGCGATACTTATGTGACTTGTCTCTCTTCCTGGGAGTTAGTAACTGCGTATGCGCAAACTGCTGTACTTGTGTGATGAAAGTACGTATGACAACGGCACTAGATATACAAGAAACATTAGTTAGTCAGCAAAGCCAGAAGCAGGACTGTGGGATTTTAGAAGCCCACACAGAGTCGCAGAAGTATTAAGGTAGGTTTAATGAGATAAAAACAGGTAAACCCAGATGCACAGACATGTATTAACCACAATTGACAAGACAGTAAGTAAAACAAAAGGGAATAGAAAAGTCAAAATAATATTTAAAATATCTTTCTAAACAGGCCAGTGTTATGATTATTACAAAGTAGGTCTCAACACCTCCCCGTAATCAAAACACCCTGTATGTACTACATTCCCGATTTAAACAATCTCTATAAAAATAACACGGAAAGAAAAAGAAACATTCAAAGTACCTAAATTGAGACACTACAAGTGCCTTACATCTTTAGGGCTAACTTAGGGCTTGGTTTGTTGTTGAGTTTGTTTCTGTGTACAGTTATGTTAATTTGTTGATATGTACAGGGTGGTTATTTTGTTGATATGTACAGGGTGGTTATTTTGTTGATATGTACAGGGTGTTTGTGTTTGAGTAGTTAATCCCACACAGAGTCGCAGAAGTATTAAGGTAGGTTTAATGAGATAAAAACAGGTAAACCCAGATGCACAGACATGTATTAACCACAATTGACAAGACAGTAAGTAAAACAATAGGGAATAGAAAAGTCAAAATAATATTTAAAATATCTTTCTAAACAGGCCAGTGTTATGATTATTACAAAGTAGGTCTCAACAAGGACTGACTGCCCAGGATGCCACACACTAAAGCATATCAGAAGGCGATTCAGGAGACGAATATACCCTTAAACTTCACCCAGCCCTAAATCAATATGCATACTAATATTATAATTTCGAAAGTAACTCTGTCTGTCTGTTATCTTTTCACGCCTAAACCTCATGTCCTTCTCCAAGTGCCACCAGGAGAAGGACATAGGAATGTGGCGGTGCCATACCAAAAACACTTTTCCTCACATATTTTTGACTTTTTTACTTTCATTTTTTTGTCAATTCACAAAATATAAATGAAGTTTTCCTACACAATTCAAAATATTATCAGATTGCGCCTTCGGGAACTTCGCGCGTTTACATTAGAATATTCATAGCTAAGACTGGACAACGTCTGTCGGGTCAGCTAGTTATGTATATTTGTTCATACCATTATATTCTTGCGTTTGTCTGTATGTCTGCACGCACCTGCAGGCCTAACATGAACACACGCGACAATTACTCGCTCTCGCGCGAGTAATTTTATGACAGTTCAAAGCTTTTCTCGTTTTCTGACAGCGCTGCCATACAATGTTCTGTCAAACTTGTTGTCGAGAAAGACAAACCCTAACATGGCACCTCAGATAACTCGACTTTTGACAGAATTTTGACAATAAACACGAGAAAATCCCCGATTCGTCTCTCGTTTAGTCGTCCTCGATTTTGACGACGAGACGAGTAGACAAAATTATGATACAAAAAAAAAACTAAAATGAACTAAAGTCTCATAATTTCACGTACTTTAGTCATAATTTTATTTTACACTAGCTGCGCCCCGCGGTTGCACCCGCGTAGACCGGGATAAAAAGTACCTAGCCTATGTGTGTGCCTACTAACAACATACAAATACACGCACACACGCACTCACAAACTTTCGCCTTTATAGTATTATATATAGTGTGATTATATTACTAATGAAAATTGTTGTGCCAACCCCAAGTTTTTTTGGGTTAAGGGCAGGAGAATGATATGATGATGATTATTAATGAAAATACTTAGTTTTAAACTATATTTATATTGGAATGATGTTCTTTTCGGCGGCCGCGAGAGAAACTGTGACGGAGGGGTACACTATAACGTAGATGAGCATCCCTTTCAGTAGGTAATAACCAGTCACTTTGCCAATTATGGTGATTAACAAAATCGAGGGAGTTATGACAGTGCAATAACAAACCTTCGCAACATAATTACTAAAATCTCTAGTTCATTGTCATTTGTGGTGATTCTCTAGTGAGTGTAGTGTAGCAGTGGAGGCCCAGTGGTAACGGCCCTGACTTACGAGTTGTAGGTCATAGGTTCGAACCCCGACAGGCGCTTTACTTTGTGTAAATTATATCATCACCACTGCTCTCAAAACGGTGAAGGAAAGCATCGTGAGGAAACCGGCATGCCTAGAGCAGTACCTACATTATAGGCTGATTATGTTAAGTTATCAAGTGAGTAGGTATGTATATTATTTGCCACTAATTTTCATTTCCGTCATTTTGTATTTAAATTCGGCACCAATGAAAAACATTTATGAAAAACTAAACAAATAGGTATTAAAAGAGGTGCACGTAAAATCATTATAGTACATACCAATTCCATGCAAAAAAATGAAAAATGAGTGAAATAAAACGGAACCTCAAGCCGATGTTGCTATGATATAAATGATTTGTTTTTAATAACTTGCTACATCGGTCTCTCGTCTCGAGATAGAGAAGTGTCAAAGTGCCTTTTTCGAATTTACTCGAGCTTAACGCTCATGTTAGGGATTATAATAACGTCAGAATCGACGACAAATTTCGATAAATCGTGATATCTCGTGTTCTCGTGCTTGCCATGTTAGCCCTGCTGGGCAGCTCAAATTATATGCTCAGATGATTTACTGCGCAAATTGATACCTTGTCGTAGATTTATTGCTATTCCCTTCTCTAATTGTACGTATGTGCAATATTAGTAAGTCGAATGCTGGCTAAAACACTGGCTTGGTTGCGAGAGAAAAGATCGAGAGAAACTTATCTGAAAATGACAAGACGCAGTGATCAATGCTCGGCCCTTCTCAATTTGAGAAGAGTTGTTTTAATTGAAGTAGGATGTAAATAATTAGATACTACTGGTTGACAAGCGTAAGTATACCTTGTTTTTAACCCATTGAATTCCTACAGTGCGTTTCAAATAAGAATAGGATCGACTCAGCGCCATGTTGTGACGTCATAGCTGTCAAATCGACTGAATTGGGTAGGGTGAGCAAAACAAGATATTTTTTAGTTAACATTTATTTACGAATCACGAATGAAGAATTTGAAAAAAATTAAAAAATTGTTACCAACAATGAAAATATGAAAGAAAGAAGCATAATTTATAAAAAACTAATTATGAATAATTTTTTGATGTCTGTTTTCACTTTGATTTAGCTAAGACAAAACAAAACGTTATTGATACGCAAATAAGTTTTCTTTGCAAACCGTACTTTTCAATCAACATTTGACAGATAGAGGTCATTGACGTTCCTATTCTTATTTGAAACGCATTGTACTACGCAATATTTCGTAGCTGGTAATAATGGCAGAGACCGACTACGTATTATTACGTAGGTATTATACGCAATACTACGTACCCGCCGATCCTTCATAAATTGGTATTCATGATGCCAACTACGAAGTATTACGTAGCAGGCCATTTGTATGGTGGCCACTGATTGTGATTTGACGGTTTACTTCGGCATTCAATGGGTTAAAGAAGAAGGTATGTTATTATCATTAAGGAGCTCGTGGCTAAGTAATAACAGCCGCACGGGTCAATCCGTCAGGTTTACATACCGATACTCCTTCGTGCCTCGTTGTGGTTATTTGTGGATATTTGATAGTCGTTACGGGTCGTCAGAAGCCCGAAAGTCTGACAACCAGTCTTACCAAGGGGTATCGTATATTATCCCGTTACTGGGTTGTGGAGGTCGCTCCATGTAAAATACTGGTATTCAGCTGCATCCGGTTAGACTGGAAGCCGACCCCAACATAGTTGGGAAAAGGCTAGGTAGATTAATGTCATCAATACATACCCAATTTAACTCACTAAAAGTCATAGTCAACGTTATGATGTTGATATATAGAATAGCATAATTATGATAGTCATGCTTGGAACATTGGAACATTGGCTCATTAGTAGATAGGTCAGAAAAAATAGATAGAACTGATTACCGATTTTTTTTTTAAATATAGATCTTTATTTATTTATTTATTTATTTAATTCGGATCTCCAACAAAGGATGTACACAAACACAAGAAAAAACTAATAACGACAAAAGTATCACGTAGGTGTACTCCTTCACTTACAGGAGACCACAGCATGCATAAAATAATATAAAACTAAGCTAACGAAGTTGTCGTAGCATTTAAAATATTTAAATAAAATTCAAAACACAGCCACAAAATTGGAAAAATAGGATTAAAAAAAATAAAATAAATTAACAATATTATTATTAATATTATTATTAATTATTATCTTATCAATAGTTAATCATACACGTTCAAAATACAAGCAGCCTGGGCCCCAAGTCTGCTATTTTTTACATTCCAACACGATCCCATTGTCACTGCATTGTCATTTTGCTAAAAGTTCGTAATCTGCTAAATTCATAATTACATACAATTATGACTTTCCAATGGTCAACCACTGACGGAGTGTCCATTGGAATTATGACCATTGGAAAGTCATAATGACGCAATTATATTAGTAGATTACCAAACTTGTCAAAATCAACAATTATGAAATCAATGATAGACCATTCTGACACTATTGTAACAGCAGACTTGAGGCCCAGGATTAATACATCAGTTTTATTTTTATGCATAAACAAATAGGATAAGTCCTCATAGCAAGATCCTCTTTTGCGATTTCCCAAAAATCGTCTTTTTGAGTTAAGTCAGTATTCCATTATAGTTATTTATGCAGCTGACGTATAATAAGGGGTATTAAAACACGAATGTGGGTTTATCACACGAGGCGAAGCCGAGTGTGATAATAGTATCACATGAGTGTTTTAATACCTAATTATGTACAGTTGCATACAAGACTTTATCTACATCCATGTTAAATCCTCTATAAAAGGTTCTGAAACAGTCTTTTGCAATACTAATATGTACTCGTATCGAACATGGCGGCCGGCGTCATAGTATACGACGTGAATTCGAATAAGTTCTTTTTTTAAGTTACGGCGCTGTTGTAGTGAAACGCGCGTGCATTACAAAGTTCTTTTTTTGAAAACGAGTTGCATTATGAAATTCAGTACAACATTAAAGCACCCGTTTGGATGCTATTATGGTTACCATGGTTACTATGACACTGGCTGTTTTAATGTTGGCAATAAGCTAACTGTTTCAGAGACTTTTATAGAGGATTTATGGCATGGGTGTAGATAAAACATATAATACATACTACATACATGACTTTTTTTACCGTCTCGAAAAAAATTCGGTATATTAGGTGAACGGAGTAGAAGCCTATGGCATACCTAACTTTTTTTTTTTTTCAAAAAAAAAAATTAAAAAAAAAAAACAAAAATTCTAATCATATATTCTAATCATATAGGCTGCATATGATTTGAAATTCGATATTTTTAAACGATTTATTATTTTTTTTCAAAATTTCTGTTTTTATCGTACAAAAATGAAAAGTTTACATCGAATTTGTAGTATTTATTGGTACTTTGATAATTTTTTCTGTCTAAGCTATAAAAAATAAAGTATGCCATAGGCTTCTACTCTGTTCACCTAATACGTCCAATTTTTTTCGAGACGGTAAAAAAAGTCACCTGGTATAGAATAGCATTACAGGGTTATTAGTAAAACACCAGCAACCTCTTAAGGGGTCATTGTACTCATCATTATGAACAACTTTTACTATAGGACCAAACCTGAAATCGCGAAAAAAAAATCAGCTGCTCCCTACATTTTGACGAGTTCGATAAATGTACTGAACAGCTGATTTTTTTTCGCGATTTCAGGTTTGGTCCCATAGTAAAAGTTGTTCATAATAATGAGTACAATGACCCCTTAAGAGGTTGCCGGTGTTTTACCGATAACCCTGTATATGAGTCTATATAGGTACTATTTCTTATGCCCCTTGCTTATTGCACAACTCACCAGGAACCGGCAAACGAAAAGCCATAAATAGAAAAACATTTTAAAATCCCATTGCTCACATCCCATTGGAGTTTCATGATATATTAGAGTTGAGCTTGCATGGTGCTCTCGCGTCAATCACGGATGTAACTCAACATATGTGTATGTATATGTGTATGGACATGGAACACGTGGCCATCCATCATTGTAACGTGGGATATGGTGCAAGAGGCAGCGAATTTTATGTGATAAATTACAAATTAACAATCTTCGGACTTTTTCCTTTACTTGTGTTAAGAGACCTTGCTTCTTGCCAAATTTCATGGTTCTAGGAGAACGGGAAGTACGGGTAGTAGATAGTATCAAAATAGACTTAGAACCTTGATTTTATTAGAACTCCAAGGGACAAAAATTCTATATAGTCGTAAAACCTGTATACCAACTTTCGACCAGATCGGTTGTAAACTATGATCTGTAGAACAGAACAAAGCAAATGCCAGACTTTTATCAAAGACGCTTCGCTCGCTCGGTCAATTAGTGACAAAAATAAAGGTTTTTTTTTAGCCTACATTGTGTCCCACCGCTGGACAAAGGCCTCCCCTTTTCCCAACCCTCCCTGTCTTGTGCGATCTCTGGCCATGTTGGCTGCAAACCTTATCAGATCGTCACACCACCTTCGCCGTGGCCTGCCTCGACGGCGATGTCCTCCCTCAGGAGTCCAGTGAGTGACGATCTTTGCCCATCTCTCCGCGTGCGACGGCGACCTGTCCGTTAAGGCGCTACCAAAATAAATTGGAGGATTTTTGGTAACCATTTATTTCACTATGGCAGCATGTACGGATTTAATTTTTGAATATAGGTATGTTTATTGACTATTTGATTAATACTTTGACTGATTGTGTTAAATTTCCTCGATAGAATTTAATTCCGAAAAGACATCTACTTTTTTTTACTTTTCTGTAATTCTAAAATCCCAAGTAATTTCATTGCAAAATTGCATTCAAAATATATTAGGTAATTGAAAACTGGCTGAACATAATTTTGATAGATAATTAATTTTTAAACAATTTTTATTTGATTTGGCGCTTTTATTTTGCGCTCTCTTTTTTTCGCATGTGGGAGTAATTCACTCTGTCACTTTCTTATTCCCGCCCAGAAGGCTTAGTGCGAGTTTTTATACTTACTCGATCACGTTAACGTAAACGTCAGTTTGTACAGAGGGCTTAGTGCGAGTTTTGACACTTACTCGATCGCGTTTACGTTAACGTTGACGTACGTCAATTTGTATGGAATCATTGTGTTTCCCATTACAGTCACCAGACGGCGCTTATTCAGTTTCAGTACAAATTGAAATTTACGTTAACGTGATCGAGTAAGCATAAAAACTCGCACTAAGACCTCTGAAAATGAATAAGCGCCGCCTGGTGACTATAATTGGAAAAACAATTGTTACATACAAATTGACATGCGTCAACGTTAACGTAAACGCGATCGAGTAAGTATAAAAAACTCGCACTAAGGCCACAGTTCGGTTTTTACATACCTTAAAATACAGTATACAAAAACGAAATCAAAGACCAAGTTACCCTGGCCACATTATTGGTTACATTTGTATGATGTTTCTATTTTAGAGATTTGGTTAGTTATGTCGTTATTTTTACGATGGTCACATGTGCGTGATGGATGGGTGAATGTGTGGGAATCGTCGGGTTTTATTAGTAGAGACATTAATCCTTCTTAGAAGAGAAAAATGTGTTTGGTGAGAATATTAAATAGACAAATTGTTGAGTAGAAAGAATTTCACAGCTGACTTCTTGCAGATCAAAAAGAATTAGAAATGAGACAAGAGAATATAAAATATGTCTGTTATGTTACATACATTTTAAGTTTTGCTTCTAAATATAATATTATAACCCAAAATCTGTATACAGGGTGTTTCTTTTAAGGTGTCAAGCCAGTGCGAGCTGATAGCAGAGTACCATACCTATCGATTTAACCCCCATGTATGTTCTACGATTTTTGGTTGTGTTCGAGTTATAATTTTTTTTGATATTTATCCTGATTTGAGGAGCTCGTGGCTAAGTAATAACAGCCGCACAGGTCGATCCATCAGGTTAAGCTACGCTTGCCGGGGTTGGTCCGTGGATGGGTGACCTATCTTTACATACCGAGACTTCTCCATGCCTCGGAAAGCACGTTAAGCCGTTGGTCCCGGCTGTCATTCGTGGATCTTTGACAGTCGTTACGGGTCGTCAGAAGCCCGAAAGTCTGACAACCAGTCTTACCAAGGGGTATCGCTTTACCCAGCCACTGGGTTGTGGAGGTCAGATAGGCAGTCACTCCATGTAAAATACTGGCATTCAGCTGCATCCGGTTAGACTGGAAGCCGACCCCAACATAGTTGGGAAAAGGCTAGGCAGATTGATTTATCCTGTTTCAACGAGATATGTCTTCAAAAAATTGTCCTTTTTTTGGGTCAACTTTGAAAAAGGATGTACTAAATAGTGCATTATTTGCTGAAATCGGTCGTTGAAAGTGGTGTATCTGAAATTTTGTGATTTTCATATTTTTAACCGACTTCTAAAAAAGGAGGAGGTTCTCAATTCGGATGTTTGTATTTTTTTTTTTTTTTTTTTATGTTTGTTCGCGCATAACTCCGTCGCTTGCCAACCGATTTGGAAAATTATTTTTTTGTTGGAAAGGGTATACTTCCCAAATGGTCAAAATCCAGTTCTGATGATGGGATCCTGGAGAAATCGAAGGAACTCTTCAAATATTATAGGCACATCTATAGCGATTTGGGTATTTTTTATAGTAGCTCGTGCATTTGCTCTCAGAAAGCACCACTTGGTGAAGTGGAACTGATGATGAAGACCACAGATGGCTGCCGGAACTACTCAATGATAAATATTTCACGTGTTGCGATTCGATTACTTTAATATGGTTGCTAAGCAATTTCCGCTCGTCACACAATGCGTGTGGTGAGTGATTGTTGAGGAGTTCTCTTGGTTCTTACCAGCAGAACTCCTCAACAAGTAACGTCCCAGCATCGGGAAAAGCATGTGATGAGCAATTGACATTAGACTATTGTAACTTATACAAATTATAAACAGACCCACTAAAAAGCGAGAAATAAAAACTTTTTAACAAAAAAAAAAACCAACTTCCATAAATCACTACAAAGTGAAAAATAACTTTGATTTCGGAAGTCGGTGGCAAAAAAAAAGAAAGTAAATAAAAAACGAAAGACACCGACTTCCGAAATCAAAGTTATTTTTCACTTTGTAGTGATTTGTGGAAGTCGGTTTTTTTTTTGTTAAAAAGTTTTTATATAATTTATTATTATCTTTTCATGTTTTTGTCAATCCTGATAATTACCACTCCTCTACGTTTAAGCAGAGCTATGTTGATAATAAAAACATACATTTTATACCTACTACTATCCTTAACCACTACCATTGATATGAAATGAGGGATCCAAAATAACTCGAAAACTTAAAAAAATCGTAGAACATACATGGGGGTTAAATCTATAGGTATGGTATTCTGCTATCAGCTCGCACTGGCTTGACACTTTATAAAGAAACATCCTGTATATAAAAATCAATTGCCAAAATGTATGTACACACGGCTACACATCAAGCTATATATTTGCAGTTTACACTGAACTCTCATTGTAAGGAAATCCTATACAATGCGAGATCAGCTTATGCTGGAAATGTATAGCTTGATCTGTAGCCGTGCGCACCGTACACGCATCACTTCAGAACGGTTGCACCTAGTTGGCTTATTCATTTTTGTTGATTTTGTAATTGTCGACAAGGTTTGTATGAAAGAAAATGTTTGAAAAATTGTACGGAAAAGTGAGTAATTTTGGTTAAAAAAATCTATATATAAAAAAGTGAGTGATGCAGAAGACATAGCGAATTTAGAATTTTGACAAATTGACGTTTAGTTGTTCAGATGCCTTAGTGCGAGTTTTTATTACTTACTCGATCACGTGAACGTAAACATCAATTTATACTGAAAATGAATAAGCGCCGCCTGGTGACTAGAGTGGGAATTGACGTAAGGTAACGATAACGTAAACGCGATCGAGTAAGTATAAAAACTCGCACTAAGCCCACAGTTTCTTACATTGTTTTATCTGCTACATCTGAAAATAGTACTTCGTAAAAAAGTTTTAGAACTTTATAATATACTTACCTGTTATTTTTAAAAATATCAGTAACTGGGTTGTGGAGGTCAGATCAGTGCAAAATACAGCTGAATCCGGTTATACTGGAAGCCGACCCAAAAAAGGCTAGGCAGATGTGAGAATTTCAATTGTAACTAAATCTCACTTTGATAATTTGTGGCGGCATCTACATCGCCAATACGAACTACGCATCACAATGACACGACGTCACGCAATCCTGCATCGCGCAATTAGAATTTACCACGCGATTAGCATATATACAACGTCCCGACATCAACCGTCGAGCAGTAGCCCACCAGACACAACACGCGTCTGGTCAGAGGATCCTCCCTTTTCACTAGAGGATGAGTGAACTTTACACCTTGTTCCTCATGCCTCTAAAAATTGCTTTAATCAAGCCGCAAATAATCAGCACCATCAGTGGCGTAACTATACTGTTCGAGGCCCGTGGCAAATTCATCGAATTTTTACTAAATGTGTAATATTAAGTTTTGGGAGTTGGGATTCTCCTCTAACCGGGGCCCCTTCCGCCTGGGGGCCCGTGGCATTTTGCCGACTTGCCACCCTGTAGTTACGCCACTGAGCACCATCATAATTCTAAAAACTCCGGTACCGTTCAAATACAAATAAATAACCCAATGAGGCATATCCTGCCCATGCCTATATACGTAGCCGCATAGGTTCGATTCCGGTAAATTGCGGATGTGTGGCCCATACGGTAATAAGGTCCGGTACGGTAATAAGATCCGATACGGTAATAAGGTATTTGTTACGCAGCTGGTTGTCTTTGCAAGTGATTTATGCAGGTGACATACATGATTATAAATGGTTAATCCTGGTAGGTCGGTAGAAGGGACTTATCAAATGGTTTGTGGAATTGTTACCTATTCGGTGCTGTTTCATCGAACGAACGAAATCTAACGAATCTTGCACAAAATCTAACTTAGAGAGATGTATTGATGATTTTTATGGTTAAAATTATATAAATACATAATGGTTTATTGGCGCGTATCATGCTTTGATCAAGATACAACCTGCAAATTGCAAAAAACCCAAAAAAAAATGAATTTCGCGGGCTACCACTGCATCCCCCTTAAGTTAGTCTCATAAAAATTTGGTGAAGATCCGATGAAAAAAAAAACATGGTAAATGTCCCGTTTTAAATAAATTTAGTGTTGCATAAAAGTTTGTACTAACGAGGTCTATTGGTCCGTAGAAATACTAGTAATATAATGTTTGGTCTTTAAAAGAGACCATAACTTCTGAGTTTGTTTATTTCTGCTCATGGATCTCATCTCACTCATCAGGGACTCATAATTATGAACAACTTTTACTACGGGACCAAACCTGAAATCGCGGAAAAAAAAATCATAGTGTTCCCTACATTTTGATGAGCTATGTTATCATAAATGATTTTTGTTTCACGATTTCAGGTTTGGTCCCACAGTAAAAGTTGTTCATAATGATGATTACAATGACCCCTTAAGAAAGTTTGCGTTAATCACGGTACATGTTGTAGATGTATGTAAAAAATTAAATTACAATAAAAAAAATCTGCCTAGTCTTTTCAGAAACTATGTTGGGATCGGCTTCCGGTGTAACCGGATATAGCTGAATACCAGTATTTTATATGGTGCGACTGCCTATCTGACCTCCACAACTCAGTAACTGGGTAACACGATACCCCTTGGTAAGCCTGGTTGTCAGACTTTCGGGCTTCTGACGACCCGTGACGATTGTCAAAGATCCACGAATGACAGCCGGGAAGCCCGGGAACAACGGCTTAAGGGGCCGTATACGAAATATTGCCGATTTCGCTAATTTGCGTGATTTTAAAGACGTAATTTTACAGTCAAAATACTGTATTCCTACAAGTTTTATTGCACAGCATAAAAGATCATTTCGATGATAATCTAATGAATAAGCTACATTTTTATTTTGCGTCGAGTTTATTATGCGAGAATTAGGTTGTTTTAAAAGATTTTTAATGGCAAATGTTTTTAATTTTTTGCAGTTTTTTTTTTCAGGAAGTGGATTGATTTTGAATTGAAGCTTATTTCTGTTGTTTATATTTTATAAACGAGAGTTCTAAGTAGCCGAAATCAAAAGCAATTCTTTGCCAATTGTCTCAAAAATTTGACTAAGTTGAATATTTTTTAACAGACTTCCAAAAAAGGAGGAGGTTCTCAATTCGGTTGTATGTTTTTTTTTTTTTTTTTGTATGTTTGTTACCTCAGTACTCCGTCATTTATGAACCGATTCGGAAAATTCTTTTTTTTATTTGAAAGGGTATACTTCCAGATTGGTCCCATTTTTATCAAAACTCAGTTCTGATGATGGGATCCATGAGGAATCGAGGGAACTCCTCAAATATTATAGGCATACATATAGCGATTATGGTATTTTCATCAACAAATCAAGCGTTTGCATTCAGAAAGTATCATCTGGTGAAGTGGAACTGATGAAGAAGACCACAGATGGTCACGGAAACTCCTCAACGATGAAAAGTATTTCACGGATAGCGATAGGATTAAAATAGTTAAGCGACTATGACGAAGCTTTAAATAAATGGTTCTGATGAAAATGGTACCATCGAACCGATCTGATGAAGAAACCGGAAGGTAGGCATCGGAACTCAGTAATAAAACAATGTATCCTAGCCGTGTTTGGGCTTATTGGAATTGTCATGAGGTGCACTCTGGCTATAGATGCTTTAATGGTAATTATATGCCGCTTCAAATTGCGCTACTTGAGTTGTATGTTATGTGTGGTGTTGATTGTCAGAAGGCAGATTTCGTAGCCTCGTCAACTAAAACTACGCCTACCAAGCTTCTGACACGACTTAACGTATTTTTTTCCATTTAGTCTATGTGGATGATGCTCTAATTTATTTTGCAGAGTGGTATTCAGATTTGTGTGGGGTAGGTAGGCACCACTAAAAAGTGAAAAATAAAAACTTTTTACAAAAAAAAAAACAACCGACTCCCAAAAAAACACTACAAAGTGAAAAATAATTTAAATTTCGGAAGTCGGTGGCACAACAAAACGAAAGTAAATAAAAAATTAAAGACACCGACTTCCGAAATTAAAATTATTTTTCACTTTGTAGTGTTTTTTTGGGAGTCGGTTGTTTTTTTTTTTGTAAAAAGTTTTTTTACTCAATAATTTTATACGAAAGTCGTAAAAAGTGATTCATACATTGTATATACAACTTTCACAAGAATTCATTGTAATTTTTCCATACTCTTTAGACGTCAAACCGATTCGAGAATATGTGATATTCTAAACCTCTAACAGCAAAAATTCACAAAACAGTCGCCGGTTTAAGTCGATAACGATTAATCAAAACTAAACAATAAAAATAAAAAAGTAGCTCATACATTACTGAAATGATCTTTCATGATGTGCATTAACACTTGTACAAATATTATACTATGTTATAACTGTAAAATCACGTAAATCAGCGAAATCGCCAAAATTTCGTGTACGGCCTCTTAACGTGCTTTCCGAGGCACGGAGAAGTCTCGGTGTGTAAAGATGGTCACCCATCCACGGACCAAACCCGGCAAGCATAGCATAACCTAATGGATCGACATAACGAACATTTTAGAATAAAAATAGCCAAATCAGTCCAGCCGTTCTCAACTGACGCGCCTACCAACGAACAGCATTTCATTTTTAGGGTTCCGTACCTCAAGAGGAAAAAACGGAACCCTTATAGGATTACATCGTTGTCCGTATGTCTGTCTGTCTGTCAGTCAAGATGAGTACAATGACCCCTTAATAGGGTTTGCTTTAATTACGGGGCATTTTGTAAAAAATAAAAATTTAAGAAATTACATGTACAAATTTTATAATAATCTTTTTCCTTGCCAAAAAACCTTCAAAGAACAAGTACCCAAAGGGGTTTATACCTTATTTAGCTTAGTCATTTTGCAAGTTAAAGCCAGTCTTCATCACAACATACCGTTGCATGTCCGTTGTTCAAACAATGAACAAGTAATTAGCATTAATTAACACGTACGGGCGCGAATCTTGAACACCGGACCGCGCTAATGCATTATGGAAAAGGGACGGACACGGAGTGAGGAGGAAATGGAACGCTAACACGCATATTGCTTTTAAGACGAATTACGTGGTTCACATTGATTGAGCGACGATGAAGCGTTGTGGGTAATGTTAGATTAATTAGCTATTATGTAGAAGGTTGCCCAATATTATGCTAAATTAAACAGTTTGCCAGAAAAAGAAAAAAAAATCCTATACTTGGTTGGTGCAAAATGGTGTAAAATATTATAAGTACTATCAACTTTTTTATGTTCTTTCTTGCATCAATTTCATACGATGCATTCACGAAATTAGCTTCTAGTTACACATAAGGCAAAATATTAGTATCGGTTGAATCGATATTGTAGTGCCTTCAATATTTTATTTAGAGATGTGGTATACTATTAAATGTATAGCACAGCTCAAGAGTCAGCGACTTGAGACCCACTTTACTCTCTGTGGAGATGAGACGTTTTCTGAGCTGTTGTGTACTTCGGTGGTTTACTCTAAACCCCAAAGTCCTTTATAACTAGAGGTACAATTTAAACGCACATCAGAAATTACCAATTTTATCCAACAGAATACGTACATCAAAAACATTATTTGCACATCAAAATTTGTATGTCTAAATAAATTAAACTTAACGTCAGGCCGACGGAGCCCCGCTGGGCGGGGCCTGTTTCTGTCTGCAGAGTTTGAAGGAACCTAACCAAACCGAACCTCGGCGTGCCCAATAATTAGTACCTAATGCAATCATTGATTTGGTGTGCATTTAGATTATTAGATGTAAAGTATTTGATGTAAAAATACTTTTCTGGTTTTTGATTAATTATTTCCCTATAACTAGTAATTCTTGTGAACTAAAACATTACAGAGTGTTTGCGCATAGTCTTCAATATATGAACGGTCCATTAGCTATCTACTCTATGGTTCAGTTTTAGTGTTTGATAGATCGTGATGGTTACGTTAAAACTTTTAATTGATTATGTAAAAACTGATGATTTTCACACGTTTAACTCTGAGTGTGGGTCTCAAAACCCACACTCAGAGTTAAACGTGTTAGCAAGATTAAAATTATAATAATTAAGAGATAGGCGGAAGTCGGGTTATACTTAGCATCGCTTTCGAAAATGGTTGGAATTGTAACCTACTTAAATTAGTCCCGGTTTGTAGGTAGGTATGTCTAAAATGCCCAAGAATCTAAATATTTTCCTGAAGCACTCTCACTCTCTCTCCATTCTACTAGGTGTAATTTTAGTCTCCGTTATCCTGTTAAACCTGAAATCGCGAAAAAAAATCAGCAGTTCCCCTAGTTACGCGAACATAAATGTAAGAAACAACAGATTTTTTTTTCACGATTTCAGGTTTGCTCCCATGGTAAAAGTTGTTCATAATGATGAGTGCAATGGCCTCTTTAAGAGGATAACGGTGATTAAAATTACTCCCTGTATACGCTAAAAGTAGATAGATCATCAATAGGTCCATAATAATGCATTTATCTGTATAAATAAGGCCTCGGCCACCCCCGTCGACACTGCGACTACGACACGACACAACTAAAACAACCTCAAACGTAAGACAGTAGTCATATTACAAATGCGGCGAGATATCTGTTCATTTGTTTTGTCTTGAATGTCAGTTCGCCAGTGTGGTCGAGGGCTAAAGATCAAAATAAAACCACATGAATTTGAAGTAAAGGGGAGGTTACAAAGCGGAGTTTAAATTAGTCGCGAAATGTATATGGTAAAAAGAAGAACGACCATCGTTTTCACTAACGCTGTTGGATTTTCAACGCTTGGCTCAACACTGAAAGCTGAAAATCCAACAGCACGCGTTTATTTAGGCATTCGTTTAGGGGTTGTTTAGTGTTAGTGAAACGGGCATAAATATAAATAAGACAAGCGACTGGTGTCACGATTTTGTTGAACTTTGTAGGTGTGAGATATTATGACAAAAATTGTGATTTATCACGCACTAGCTTTTGCCCGCGGCTTCGCCCGCGTGGGTATCGGAAAATATCCCACGGGAACATGCAACCGGGAATTCCTTCCTTATTCCTTGTCTACATTGTAAAGGGAACCTCTGTGCAAAATTTTAGCTTTCTAGGTCCAAGAGTTTGGGCTAGGCGTTGATGAGTCAGTCAGTCAATCAGTCAGTCAGGACTTCTCTTTTTATTTATATAGATAGATAGATTAAAACTAATATTTTTAAATACTGGGACTCCTTCGTGCCTAGAAAAGCACGTTAGGCCGTTGCTCCCGGCTCTCATTCGTGGATCTTTGACAGTCGTTACGGGTCGTCAGAAGCCCGAAAGTCTGACAACCAGTCTTACCAAGGGGTATCGTATTATACAGTTACTAGGTTGTGGAGGCAGTCGCTTCATGTAAAATACTGGTATTCAGCTGCATCCGGTTAGACTGGAAGCCGACCCGAACATAGTTGGGAAAAGGCTAGGCAGATTGATTGACTTTTAAAGAAGCCTTTTTCGTGGATTAGACGTGAATCCAGACAAAGTGAACTTGACAGTCCATTAATCTTGAAATGTGATTTAGAAAAAAACACAAGATATCTTTACGGAGTTTGCCATACATGGAAATGTACATAATTATTTCCTGCAAAACACCTATAGGATGGAAATCTCCATCTTCAACAGCATAAAGTTGAAAGTTACTATAAATGTTTATCTGTGACTAATCATTCGCTCGACTAATTGCCTCTACCTTACCCCTTATACAAACGATCAAACACACACACAATACACATTTGTTATACACATTGACAAACAATCAAAGCTAAATATTAAAATAGTCACAAATAAGATCAATCGCATGGCGTCGCGACAGATGAAATGCAGATAACAAGCGACTTTGTGATACCATCGCGCAACGTCTGTCCGTCTGAAAATAACTTTAGTTCTACCAGGCTAGGCGCACGTATGAAGCTACAAGTACGCAGCGGGCTCGACTTGTCGGACTGTCGGTCTAATTCAGAGCGGGCTGCCGCGCACCGGCCGGCTCGCACGTTAGTTCGATACTCACTCATAGCCGCGTTATAAAAGAAGACAACACTAACGAGTCTGAAGGTATACGCGATAGAAAGAGAGGCAACTTCTAGGTGAATATAACTTTACTTTCAATTCATTCTGAGTTGAAGCCTTCTTATCACAGTCATGAAGTGCAGCTGCCTACTATTTTTGTTTTGTGCTCGTTATTAATAAGTAGATCTATTTTGTTTTATTTTTCTGTTTATTATTTGAGTTGTTTGTTCGAGTTTTGTTATTTTTTTGTATGCACGTGTTTCTGTAACAAATTTTTTTTTTTTCTTTTCTTTTTTTGTGTCGTAGTAGACGCTATTTATTTAAATATTTTTGCGGAGTGAATCTTCTGTAAGTACTCGTACTATTATGTATTCTGTGGTTCTACTGGACGATCTATCAAGGGTTGTAGGTAGACGCGTTCTTCTGACTTCTAGTTATAATATGATACGAAATATAGGCGTGATGTACCATACATCACATCATCATGTAACCTTATACAACAAACTGCTTTCTTTACACAATTTCGGCCACACAGTCATATATGTATTTATCATTCTCTTCGCTAGCTCTCGTCACCTAAACCGCAGTTTATAAGTAGGACGTCTGTCTCATACTAGATGCATGATAACCTAGGTTTTATCGACTCACGGTTGATATAATCCTGGGTTATCATGAATCGGGGCATCGCCCTTCGAGGTGCACGATATTGATATTTCATAGATGCTACTCTGAACTTTTTGATAGAATAATCGCAAAAGGTCTAGAACAGGGATTCCTAAAGTGGTCGATATCGACCCCCTGGGGTCGAAATCGGTTTCCCAGGGGTCGAAATAAACGAAAACTTATTTCGGGGGGTCGACGAGATCTAAAAATCGACCGCTATTAATTAACACAAGTTCTTATTTGAAACTTTCAAGACTATTACTAATTTACTACTATTCTGTGTTACGTGTACTTACCAACTTGTCATAAGAATGAGTAATATTTTAGAAGGAAGTATGTATTTTTGTACTTTTAAAAAACTCAACAAGTCAATAAGCGCACGGGTCGATCTATCAGGTTAAGCTACGCTTGCCGGGGTTGGTCAGTGAATGGGTGACCATCTTTACATACCGAGACTCCTCCGTGCCTCGGAAAGCACGTTAAGCCGTTGGTCCCGGCTGTGATTTGTGGATCTTTGACAGTCGTTACGGGTCGTCAGAAGCCCGAAAGTCTGACAACCAGTCTTACCAAGGGGTATCGTGTTACCCAGTTACTGGGTTGTGGAGGTCAGATAGGCAGTCGCTCCATGTAAAATACTGGTATTCAGTTGCATCCGGTTAGACTGGAAGCCGACCCCAACATAGTTGGGAAAAGGCTAGGCAGATTGATTTTGATGCGAATAAATGATTTGATTTTATTTGATTTTTTGATTTGCTCAGTAGTTTACCTGCAAACCTGCACTAAACAAATAAGCAAACTCTATCTAAATGCTACCGTGGGACCCACTCTAATCGCAACCATATCGAATGCTAATCCTGCGCATCTGGTTCGATCCGCCATTTCTTTATACCAGATCTTATAAGAACCAGGTCCGACACACAAGTATAACCCGTTTGAGCGTTACTTACTTCTAACTTATTAGCAGGGTTTCTTTAATTAGATAGAATTCTAAGAATGTGTCTTGCATTACAACATGGCCAGTTTAAACGTTTTTGTGTTTATTAACCCGTGACAACCAACACGTTCTTCTTAGAGTTCCGTACCAAAATGGTAAAAAGGAAATCTTATGGTGCGACTCAGTCTGTCTGTCCGTCTGGCACAGCTGGATATCTTTAGAACTACTAATGCTATCAACTTGAAATTTTATACAGTTTTTTTTACAAGCTATTTATTATCTAGAATCAAATTAAATTGTATAACTTCCCTAACAAAAAATGCAGATATACTTAGGTTGATATCGTCTCCTGAAAAATAACCTTTTTGAGTTGTCTCAGTTTAGATCTAGGTGTGCGATGTGTTACATTAGAGCATTTTCTTAACAACTTAAAATGTGAATAAATTAGATAGACCGATAGAATACTCTTTATGGACACCATAAAAATTACAGATATAAATGAAGACATTTTACATAGAGTGACACAATGGGCGGTCTTATCGCTAAAAGCGAACTTATTATACAGACAACCTTAACATCGGATGATGTTTTTATTAGATTATAAGTTTGTATTACGTATAATAGCGTAATTAGTTTGTAAAGTTTTATCTAACGCAGATAAAAAACTGAGAATCACGCAAACACTATCAAGCGTATTTTTATGAAACCTTCACCATTTTAAAAATAATTTAATTATTTATCTAGTACGTGTCTTAATATAATGCCTTTTGTTTTATGTATATTAAATTAATGATGCGTCTAATTTGGGACAGCGCTCCTTGACGGGCGAGTCCTATTACTGGCTGGACGTACGACGCGTTGCGTGAGCTCAGCACAGAACACGCAAGCTAATATAATATAATTAATATACTATGAATTTCTTAGTGTAATATAAATATATATTATAGCTACGTCTGAGGTCGCTCGAAGTTTTAATAGAGACTTCTTTTAACAGAATTTTGAAAGGAAATTGCTTCCTTTGATTTATTTTTTATCGTGTATTTTTTATTTTATTAGTAAATGACCGATGTTAAAATGCATTGGCTCGAATCGAGCCATGCCAGAAAGGTTCACTTCAAATATAAGATTCAAGTTTAAGCACGCTAGAAATTCTAAAGGAATTAAAAAAGAAATTGAAAACATTTTGTCCACCGATTTATAAAGTCAATAGCTGTACGTTAGTACCTCTTACATCATGCATGGCCAAGAATTCAGTAATTAAACCATTAATTACTTAGCAAAAATAAAACAAAAGATAAAACACTCAAAAAATAACGGTTAAGTTATTACCTAAGATATTACTTGAAGTCGAAAACATAGACCACGCTTCAACAAACATAATAGTATCGGCAACATCCATTTCTACCAATCCCGATCACCCATTCACACAGTATTTCACTAAAGGTAGCCATTTTAATAAACACCCCAACAAAATGGCCGCTGACCGCTTTAAATATTCCTGAGAGACACGGAGGATTATAAATAAGTGAAGTGTCACTTGACAAGGGATTTTTGGGTAGAAATAGATGCGATGAGGTGCGGAAATAAATTGGGGCTAAGTTGGAGAGATCCTGTACCCTAATTATGTAACACATTGGGAATGACAATTCCTTTCATTCAACAATATTCATTGTAGCCTTGCTTTGCGGGGGTTGGGGGGAGATAGTCGAGCCGAATCTCACCCAATCTCAAGTGGGGGAGAGAGGGTGTCGGCAAATATCACGTAATTTTTTTTTCGCAAGAAACAATGTAAAATTGCAAGAAAACTAAGGGAAAACACCAGAGGCATAATACTATTACAAAAAATCATAACTCGTGAATCAAAGAGGACATTTTTGGAACACGTATTTTTAAAGCAAGTCTAGTCAATATTGTATTGTAGGTATACACTTAGTTCGCAATAAACGTTTTGTCTTTGACTTTGAACATGAGTTTTATAATAGACGTAAAAATTAAGAGGCGCGTGCCTCTGTACGTGAATTGTATCTATGTGCGCGTGCGTGTCTACTCATTCTATGGAATCTGTATCTTCTGTGTCTTCTGTGTGTATAATCTATTCTGTGTCGGACCGAACCAAAAGTACACATTAACAAGCACTGATTGATCTCAACGTTCTGCAAAGGATGAACGCTACCCTATTGACTTATTGGGAGTTGTATTTGTTGAGGCTTTAATTATTTCCATGTTTGTCTGTTTGTGGTTGTAGGGTTTATAATTACATGAATTTCAGGGTGCGGTCTGTGATATGAGTGAAGCGGCCATGGGAAAATTAAATGAGCACGACGCCGCACGGGTCGATCCGTGAGGTTAAGCTACGCTTGCCGGGGTTGGTCAGTGGATGGGTGACCATCTTTACATACCGAGATTCCTCCGTGCCTCGGAAAGCACGTTAAGCCGTCGGTCCCGGCTGTTATTCGTGGATCTTTGACAGTCGTTACGGGTCGTCAGAAGCCCGAAAGTTTGACAACCAGTCTTACCAAGGGGTATCGTATTACCCAGTCACGGGGTTGTGGAGGTCAGATAGGCAGTCACTCCATGTAAAATACTGGTATTCAGCTGCATCCGGTTAGACTGGAAGCCGACCCCAACATAGTTGGGAAAAGGCTAGGCAGATGATGGATATGAGCTTCTTTCTCTATGAATCGGCGAAGGCGTTGTTTCGTCCAATCCGTAAGCTTCTGCGCGAGCGTGTCAACAAATGCATGTAGGGCGATCGGTCTCTATAGGAAAAGGTGTTTTTCAGAGAAGATAGAAATTATTATTGTCACATTTGCCAATGGATTTGTGACGGCAGCGTGTTCACTGTTCTATTCATTGTTAATATATTTGAGACCTTCATAGTAAGACCTTTCATTTGATATGTCACACGGTACAGTTTGCAAAACTTTTTTTTTTATTTTCTAGTTTAGCGACTGCCTGTCTAACCTCCACAACCCAGTAACTGGGTAATACGATACCCCTTGGTAAGAATGGTTGTCAGACTTTCGGGCTTCTGACGACCCGTAACGACTGTCAAAGATCCACGAATGACGGCCGGGACCAACGGCTTAATGTGCTTTCCGAGGCACGGTGGAGTCTCGGTATGTAAAGATGGTCACCCATCCACTAACCAATCCCGGCAAGCGTAGCTTAACCTGATACATCGACCCGTGCGGCTGTTATTACTTAGCCACGAGCTCCTCATCTTAGCAAAAGCTAGTATGTATATAATTAAATTACATCTGCAATATCCCAAAAGCGATACGCCTAAAATGCTGCATACCTCCAAAAAGTTCGTTTCACTTCGGAAGTTAATCGTCCGCGAACATTTTAATGACCCATACTATGCAGCAAGCACAAGACTCGGCTTACAAAAGGGTTACCGGAGACTTTGTAATTGAAAGCGAGTTTAATTGGGAGCTGGTAATCGTCGGGCTGTTAGCGGAGGATGATAGATGGAGTGGGATGGTGGGTTTTTGATTCTGACCAGTATTTTTGTGTTGCCTCGTAGGTGTAGTGGTCGCAAGACTCGCAAGCGAAGGGTTATTTATTTAGATTAGTCAACAATTGTTATAATATAACAACCAACAATTGATAAACATCCTGTCGTAGGTTCGAACCCAGACTTGCGCCTGTCTGGGTTTTAACCTACGACCACAGATTAATACAGATGGGACACTCCGCAGTTTACGTATGAATTTACGCGGCGGGCCCCTCTCAAGGGGCCAATTCAGTAGGTCAGAAGGCATAAGAGTTACGCGATAGAAAGAGAGGCAACTTGTAGTTGAATATAACTGTAGGTAATAAGCGTTGTACATCTAATTAATTAATATGCACAATTCACTTTTATAGTCTTTTGGTTTACACCACGCTTGGCGTCCGTAACATGCACAATTCACTTTTATAGTCTTTTTGGTTTACACTACGCTCAGTAATATCAATAAAATATTCCACCGAACGGAACTTTACTAAATTTTGTTTCAGTGCCCTTAGTGGAAGTGTTTAGGTGACGTTCGAGGAAGTGCCGTTGAAATCAGTGACCAAAGTGGAATACCTCACCTGAATTGCACTTTATTGTGTCGTAGCAAGAGTCGCTTTTTATTTAAATGATTTTGCGGAGTGTCCCATCTGTATTAATCTGTGCTACGACCGTACAACTCGTAAGTCGCGGCCGTTACTACTGGGCCACCAATGCTCTCATAGGATATAATTATTTGATGATAAAACCAAAAATTGCACGCGGAAGAAGTCGCGGGCAGAAGCTTAGTAACATATAAAAGTATAGGTAATGATTAAATCCCGTGATTGAACAGAGGGGCAATTCTCGTATTTTTAACAACGTTCGCAATCTCATCTCAGTCTCAATCTGTCAAAAATTGTATAGCGTTTACCTACATTTTTGACATTTGATTGACGCTGGCATGAGATTGTGAACGTTTTTAGGTACGAGAATTGGCCACCTGGTGTTAGATAAATGGCACAATTTCACAGATATCGGTATACTTTCGAAGCGAAAAAGAAACCCCTATCATTTACTGGTAAAATTACCTTCATTATTTCCAAAGGTCAAGCTATTTATTACAAAGCGCTACAATTGGTTACCAAAGCGATCCATTTTTGGACATTGAAACGAAGATTAGGACCAAATGGTAGAATGGTAGAAAAATATTCCAGATAATAAAACCGGCCAAGTGCGTGTCGTTGGGATGAATTTATAACAAAAACTAACTTAACATTGTCGTTGAAAAACAAGTTCTCTCATAGATCGATATACGGCAAGGTCAATAATTCTCCAACTGCAAATGTAAGTTTGTAATTGCAAAAAAAAATATTTTTCGTGATAAAACTACAAATTAAGAGCCATTTCACGTTTTCGCTCGAATATCTAAGATTTCGCCTAATTTACCATCATGGGTACTCTGACATTGTTGAATACATTTAAAAGAAAGACCAATCTTTCGTATTGATTCATTTACAAAAACTTATTTGTTTACTTAGTGGCGATTAATCTCCCACAACTAGTTTGCAGAAAAGTCAATTTCAGACTCATAAATCTATCATTAACATTCATAAATTTTACTTAAAAAAAATACATAAAGCATCAGACATATAATTTTGTTGACTTTTAATGTACTAGAATATCGATTATTACTAACATTAATTAGTAAAAAAATAAAGTCTCGGGGCAATTTTTGGGTTTAAAGATTCTTATTCTAAAAAGAACATACATTGTTCACTTACGAATAAATACATAACTAGGTTAAGAGTAGTCCAGTAGCTAATAGTATATATATATACAGGGTGTAAGGGACAGCCCTCCGCAAACTCACAGGGTGCATTCAGCTCCTCATTTTGAATCATATTCCACCGGAAGATTTCTCAGGAAAATTTTCATTTTTTCAACTTTTTTTTCAGTTACATTTTCATTATTTCAATGTAAAATTGCATTGTGTGTTCGCAGCACTCCATTTATGTAAAAAAAAACTGCGAAAAAAAAAACAGCAAAAAAAAAAACCAGCAATGGATGTTGAAATACTCTAACCAACGACGCGTGAAATCAGCTGTTCACTTTCTGTCTAGCTACAGAGTTCATCGAACTCACCGCATACCTATTACCTACCCCTCCCAACCAGTAATAGACGCTCCAATTTGTGCACAAAAACACAAACAAATCAGGTTTATTGGATTCCCTTAACTTTCCTGAAAAAATTTCATGTACCGGTCATCTTAGTATGACATACTGAATTCACCCTATCAGTTTGCAGAGGGCTGTCCCTTACACCCTGTATACATGTATCTTTTTTTTTAGGTAGTTACGATGTCGCATTTTATCTGTAAGATAAGCTTACGTAGTTAACTTTTTACGTTTTATATCTTTTTGACGACACGGTTGGCGCAGTGGTTGAGCGATTGACTGCTGCGCAGCATGTCGCGGGTTCGGTTCCCGCACGGAACAAATATTTGTACGACCTACAAGTATTTGTTCCGAGTCTGGGTGTTTTTCTATCTATAATATGTATGTATTTACAAAAAAAAAAAAAAAAATGTATATACAGGGTGTAAGGGACAGCCCTCCGCAAACTAACAGGGTGCATTCAGCTCCTCATTTTGAATCATATTCTACCGGAAATTTTCTCAGGAAAATTTTCATTTTTTCAAATTTTTTTTCAGTCACATTTTCATTATTTCAATGTAAAATTGCATTGTGTGTTCGCAGCATTCCATTTATGTAAAAAAAAACTGCAAAAAAAACAGCAAAAAATTAAAACCAGCAATGGATGTTGAAATACTCTAACCAACGACGCGAGTAATCAGCTGTTCACTTTCTGTCTAGCTACAGAGTTCATCGAACTCACCGCATACCTATTACCCACCCCTCCCAACCAGTAACAGACGTTCCGATTTGTGCACAAAAACACAAACAAATCAGGTTTATTGGATTCCCTTAACGTTCCTGAAAAAATTTCATGTACCAGTCATCTTAGTAAGACATACTGAATTCACCCTATCCGTTTGCGGAGGGCTGTCCCTTACACCCTGTATGTAGTTTATCAGCCATCTCGTTACCATAATACAAGCATTAGGTTGCTTCGCTTGGGACTAGATGGCGTTGTGTGAAATGTCCAAGGATATTTATTTATTTATATCGCTATTTAATCGCGATTTTTTGGTTTGAATGAAGCGTAAATAAATTTTAAAAACATGTCAAAATAAACTACGTTCTTTAACAAAAACTAATTCTAAAGTTTTATTAAAAATCCCTTCATGTATTTAGACATAATAACGATATTAATATCACTCTAAATTAGATTAAATTACGTTGCATAAGCGGGCACCGATTATTACGGCGCAAGCGCCCATCGAGGAAGGACCTGTGCCATTTTTTCTCGCCTCCTGATGTCCGAGCTCACGAATCGTGAACGCATTATTTTACTACGACTGCAATATTAAAATTTTGTGAAATGGCTCTCAACTATTTTCGGACTTTTTTCTTTACCTACTTGTGCTGTGAGACTTTGCTTCGTGGCAGCGCAGAGGTCACTTTGACTGCATGGTTTGGGGCACAGAGGACAGTGTAGGGAGCATAGTTTGTGACGCAGCTCCACATCCACAGCCTGCTGCCGTTCAGTCGAGGTAGCCCCACTAGAAGATGTAACGTCAGCCTTGTAAAGGCTGAGGTTACATCTTCCAACTTGAGCTCTGAGGCGGTTCAGAGACTTCCAAGTGGACCACGGAATGTTAGACCCTGCGGGAAGATGCTCGCTTGGTGGTAGGTAAGTGGTAAGTTGGTGCAGGAAGAATATTCTGCCACAGTTTGCAGCGGGCGTCGACCGGCCGGTACCAAAAGTAATCAATCTGCCTAGCCTTTTCCTAACTATGTATCTTGGGGTCGGCTTCCAGTCTAGTCTGACTTCCACAACCCAGTAACTGGGTAATACGATACCCGTTGGTAAGACTGGTTGTCAAACTTTCGGGCTTCTGACGTCCCGTAACGACTGTCAAAGATCCACGAATGACAGCCGGGACCAACGGCTTAACGTGCTTTCCGAGGCACGGCGGAGTCTCGGTATGTAAAGATAGTCACCCATCCACTGACCAACCCCGGCAAGCGGAGCGTAAACTGATGGATCGACCCGTGCTGCTGGTGTTACTTAGCCACGAGGTAGGTACCAAAAGTAATCACCGTACTAAATACATACCATACCCTGGGTCATAACCAGTTCTGAATGAAATCATTAATAACTTATGCTTATTGACAAACAGTGAATGCTAATATTTGTATCTCCATTATTATGCATGCAACTCCCCGACCGGCTCGCTACAATCACTAGCCACCAGTAGTGACACTTGAACTAGGAAAACCGCCCTTACGGCTACGAAATAAAAGCGCTGTCAATGTCCAACTGTTGCCTTTGAAGTTTGGTTGAGTGTAACGCCACCCAGAAGTGAAGTTACAATGCGTAATGTTGCAGACATTTTAAGTACTTTATTTACTTTTGATTCTTGCTCATTCCCATTCACTGCTGTATGTTCAGGAGTTTTTCTATCATGACGCCTATATTCCCAGAAGCGATATATATACCTGCTCTTGTCCTCCTCGATCTCGCCGGAAAGAAAGCGCTGGATAAGGACCGCGATGGAAGGAACGTGTCCAGAAGATGCTGAACAAGCATCTTCCGAACTCTCTCTCTTCTGGACTCATGCTTTGAAGACTGACGGTTCTATATTAGCAGGTTTGGTTTCCACACTTAGTCCTTCAGGTGCGACCATGGCGGTCGTCTGTGAATATTCCAACCAGCCCACCTCTCTCCAGAAGTTGATCACATCTCCTGTCTTGTTCAGAACATCTGTGAAAGATTTGTGTGCCCCGAGAGTTTCTGCTCTAATCTGGATAACGCCTGTACATTCAAAGAGTATATGCGCAATGGTTTCCTCAGCGTCCATGCATGCCCTGCACAGAGGACTGTCCGTTATGCCTATTGTGTGGAAGACTGGCGGTTTTGCCCGTTATGTTTAACTCCCATGTTAGTAATAGGGAACAAGCCTATTGAGAAAATCCTAATGGGAAAACCCAACACTTTTCCGGACCAAGGGGTCGAATGGCTTGAGACGACTGAATCAAATAAGCAGTCAAATTCAGTCACTCTTCCATTATGTAACATCAATTACATTACGGACTTATTCGCGAATTCTTCGACTGTAAGAAATCGAATTTTATTAGACTTAGTGCCACTTTGTCACATTTTTGTTACAATTCGAATAAAATTCGAAGATGTCGGATTTAAGACCACTCATTCTAACTTGAGCATTCTGTCTTCGACAGCTGCTGTCCTATTATAAGATGTTATCGAAGCACATTCTAGGCCTATGAATCTAGAAACATGGCAGGAAAATGGTTTTACAAGTGCAAATCATAGTCAATTTTAATGAGACCCAAAAGAGACTTCAAAATGTAAACATTGCCAAGAACACTACAGTCAAATAACGCGCGAAAACATAATCATTCTTGGCGATCAATCTCCCTAACTTTTTCCCAACTATGTTGGGGTCGGCTTCCCGTCTACCCGGATGCAGCTGAATACCAGTATTTTACATGGAGCCTATCTGACCTTCACAACCCAGTAACTTCTCAAGTCTTCAACAGTCTTACCAATGTAAGACTGGTTGTCAGATTTTCGGGCTTCTGACGACCCGTAACGACGGCTTAACGCGCTTTCCGGGGCACGGAGGAGTCTTGGTATGTAAATATGGTCACCCATCCACGAACCAACCCCGGCAAGGCTGATGGATCGACCTGTGCGGCTAATATTACTTAGCCACGAGTTCCTCATCATAATTATTCTTGGCAGTTGGGTAAAAGTTACAAAAGTAAGTCCGGCAAGATTGGATTAGATACACGTAGGGTCTACGTGCTGTCATATTTCACGTAGTCCTTCAACAATCTCTTCCGAACTCCTTACACCAGGCGTATCACAATATAATTGATAAATCAGTCATATACGTGATCCCCTCGCCTCTAGTGGTACGTGAGATGATATCAAAGGAATAAGGATACATGGGGAGTCGTCGCAGATATGGAGGGTTAGTAGTCGCGAAATAAGATGAGGTAATAGTAGATCAGAGTGGAAGGTTCTGTAGGCATACCTCAACTGCCCTGTAAGACAAGTGGTCGCATGCTGAGCATGAGGTCCAGGGGGCTTACTATGGGCTCTTATAGCAGGGCCGAAGTTGAACGTTTCCAGTGAGAGAGAGTGATGGTGCAATACATCGTATATAGCTGTGTGTGTGTGCTCTCTCACTGGGAACGTTCAACTTCTGCCCTGCTATAAGAGCTCATAGTAAAGCCCCGTGGTTTCGATTCCCGGGTCGGGCAAAGTGTTGTACCTACGTACACCTCTGCCTACCTTTCGGAGATTACAGGTGTTATTTTATGTTAAGTTAATAGTTGTTAGTTTTATTGCTACTAACATCATATGGATTTTATCCGAAATAAAATATTTGAATTTGAATTTGAATTTATGTTATAGTATAGTTAAAATCTCGCTGCAGACTTGGTCATAAATCATAATCGGAGTAGGGATGTGCGCTAGTTGCGCGCGCTCAAGGCCATTATCGATAACAGAATCATTAAGGTTATCACGTAAACATACTGCATTCATTAAGTATGCAGGGTAACTAATGAGTACTAATTGCTGCAACATGAAGACTTAAAAAAAGCACATTTATGCGAAGAGTTCATCATTCATGTGGATGATGATGACGATGACTCAGACGAAGAATTTTAATTTTCTATTTTTAGTTTTATATATACGTTCTTTTGTTTATATATTTAATATGCTTTGTAGTAAAGGTAATAAAATAAAAAAAATATGTATTTATTTCTATCACCCATTTATAAATATATAAAACTATCGATATCACTCATCGACTGCAGTAATGCACAGGACTATGTGTGGGCGTGGCCTGCCCATAAGGCCCGTGAGTGGGAAAGAGAGCGAAACACTCGAATGATTTATGACCGAGTCAGCAGCGAGATTTTAACTATACTATAGTTGTTTTATGGTTTGTTAAATTATTAGGTAAGTAAGTACCCAATTGGGTGGACCAATTCATGTCCAATAAAAGTGACTTATGAGATAATGGCATTTTAAAGTTTTAATTGCGAGCTGAAATAACATGTGTTTATATAAATAAAAAATTAAAAGAGAACTTTCGAAAAGCTTGTTAAAAAAAGGATTAGCAATTATTAACAACTAGCTTTTGCCCGTGGCTTCGCCCGCGTGGATGTCGGAAATTATCCCACGGGAACCTATTACCGGGATAAAAAGTATCCTACGTTCTAATCCAGGTCATGGGTCTAACCAGCCGTTTTTGCGTGAAAGCGTTACAAGCAAACAAACTCACTTTCGCATTTATAGTATTACTTAGGATTCGACATACAGTGCTGTTTTCTGAAAATAAAACACCGGGGTAGCACACTAACAGTAGCAATGGCTTTCAACAGTTCAACAACATTCATTGCGTTATTTACGTTGTTGAGCAGACAAGTTTTCCGAAAATATGAAGCAATGGATTAGCAATTTGCTTCAAAATCATTCGAATTTGTGATTGATAGTGTGTTGTATGGTTTTATTGGACTTATGAAAAACTACGTAGAAATTAAACAATTTCGTTCAAATGTTTTAATTGGTATACTATACAAGATTTTTATGGATTTAGAAAATTTCAGTAGCTACAGACATTCCTTTTTCAGACCAACATTACAAATAACAGAGGGTTTATTACCTACTACGGAACCCGAAAAAGAACTACAGACACCAATTCACAAAGGGCACTTCCTTTTATTAAAATTCAGAACCCCAACTGGACCTTACAAACTTACACAAATAGTCAAAAAATCCAAACGCGAAACATTTTTGCTCAGCATCTTATGACATCGACTGAAAAGTTAATTTTGTTGAAACGTGCGTTGGGCGCCAAAAAGGTTGTCACTTATCGAATGATTCCTTTTCCGATACTTTCAGTAATAATGTAAAAAGACTGTATTATATAGGGTCAATGTCAATATACTTTTAAAAGTAAATATCGATCGATGGGACAATACGGCTTTCTATTTAATTGTATCACATTTTAAAGGCATATATGGGAACTTAATGTGTTTATAATGTCATGATACTAAAGGCTGATTTACATTTGCTTTAGTTAAGTAACGAGTTTAGTTCAAGTAGCAAGTTATATGTCCAAACATCAGTCCAAAAGTGACGGTTGAACAGAAATGCATAGAATAGTATTCCCCGTCCCAGAAGCAGGAAGATACTCTAGCTAGGGCATTAATACAGTCTATTGAAGTTTACGAAGATTAATCAATCTCAAAGCTACATTGAGAGTTCTATGGCAGGACTAGTTAAAACTAGCTTTTGCCCACCGTTTAATTCCTGTCCTAGGAGAACTGAATCCAGATAAAAGTTTCGTGATGCAGGATATGATCTAAATTCAAATTTGTTAACTTAAGCCCTTTCTAGTAACAAACACCAAGAATATTTGTGCTCCTAGATATTGGTCCTTCGAGCCGGATACGAATTAGCTAAGAAAATTATGTTTCAGTTTCAGATAAAGCACTTTTTCTCAACGATCTGGTATATACTCCGGTAAAGTTGACGACACATGACATCTTCTATTTCAATGCCACCATAAGTCAGCCACGAATCATTTCGCTTCTTCATTATATTACCCAAAATCTGCCACACTGTCAAGATGTCTCAATTCTCTCCCCTAAACATAATTAGAATACAATTTATTATCAAAATTGTCGATGACGACACAAAAGATATTATTTGTCATCATTATACGCATCATAACTTACCAGTTCATTGAACAGCTGTTGTCATGTTGACAGATGGGCAGCCCTTGATTTGTAATAAATTGTTATGGGGCCATCTTGAGACAATATTGGAGGAGATTAAATGAATGATTTTTAGCTGATTAATTAAATAAATAAATAAATATCGTTGGACATTTCACACAACGCCATCTAGTCCCAAGCTAAGCAACCTAATGCTTGTGTTATGGTAACGAGATGGCTGATAAACTACTTATATACATTATTTTTTTTGTAAATACATACATATTATAGATAGAAAAACACCCAGACTCGGAACAAATACTTGTAGGTCGTACAAATATTTGTTCCGTGCGGGAATCGAACCAATAAAATAATAAATAATAAACAATTAAAACAAATGCACGTGTAGTTACAAGTATGATAATATAATCATAACAAGTGGTGTTTTGTAGTTTCTGTCTACGTCTACGGGATTGAGCGACACCGAAACAAACCACTTTTACAGTCCGTTCAACCGATTTTGACTTCTATTACGTTGGCGGCATGACAAATGGCAGCTGTAGTAAACAGTTGGTATTTGTAACCACTTTTTTGCCTTTAATGCCATCATTAAGCCTACGGAATAGAAGTTAAAATCGGTTGAACGGACTGTAAAAGGGGTTTGTTACGGTGTCTCATCCCATTTTGAATACGGTGTAGGTACATTTTAATGAAAACTAATTGAGATGATTTTGTGATGTAAGTACAGTCGATTTACACGGCTAATGGACCCGAAAGTGCCAACTGTCACTTTGCGAAAGAGTATTTAGATTCCTAAATACTTACAGCTTTAATCCGAATACAACACTGAAATGGTTTCTAACGTCACCAACAATTTCTCTCCACATTTCAGCCGTTCATTTAACTCAGTCTTCACAGATCATCCCCACAACATAGATAAGTACAGAAGATCAGTTCCATATTTTGGGGTCGGCGTCCAGTCTAACCGGATGCAGCTGAATACCAGTATTTTACATGGAGCGACTGCCTATCTGATCTCCACAACCCAGTTACTGAGTAACAGGATACCTCTTGGTAAGACTGGTTGTCAGACTTTCGGGCTTCTGACGACGCGTAACGACTGCCAAAGATTCACGAATGACAGCCGGGGTCTTGGTCTTGGTATATACCTAAAGATGGTCACCCATCCACGATCCCACCCCTGCAAGCGTAGCTTAACCTGGTCGATCGACCCGTGCGGCTGTTATTACTTAGCCACGAGCTCCATAGAAAACTTCAATACCTAAGCAAATGTATGGGACGGCTGATTATATTTTTCTCGATTACAATGTTGGTCCTATGGAGAAAGTTGTTCAGATTGATTGTCTGTATCACAACCTTTAAATTTGACAACACCTTTCTGGTATCCTGTATATGAAAAGACTGCGTTTTATTTATTACCACAAGCCCCTCCAAGGTCAGCTCCATACAACGAAGGAAAACAGCCGCACGCACACATGGACGCGTACTCACGGCGATCTCAAACAAAAGCCGGTCGCGAGTGCGTTTGCACTCGCTATATGGGAAGCATGCATGCGTTTTTACTTGTTGTATTGAACCGACCTTCTGTACCTATCTATAATGTGGCATCCCGCTCACACCCACTTCCAAATTGTTGAGAGAATTCATTAAATCGTTCCTTCAGGAAATTAATGAAAATTATTTGAACAACCAGCGAAAGGGATATGATTTTAAAAGAGACAACTTTGAATAATTTGCTTTGGACTTTGAGCATTTGTTAGAATAACAAAGGATTATTTTTGGTGGGTTAGCAGAAATCAACCAACAGTCAAGTTTTTTTTTTTTTGTTTAATCGAAAGGATATTTATATCCTTTCGATTAAACAAAAAAAAAAAAGCTGGTTAAAATATTATTGACGCTTTCAATTAACTTGTCAATAGAAACCGAAACTAGAATAAACTTACTTCATTGCTTGATTGCTTACTAAGCATAGACTACTAGCTGCCCCTGCTTTGCACGTATGCAATAGCATATCTATCGAGATTTGTATGCTATTATATCTAAGTTAAATATTAATGTATTACATACATAAAGCTTCCGGAATAAATTTATAAAGTTGTTCAGTTTGATGGTATGTACCACACCTTAATTCCTGGTAAATATCAAAAACTTTCAGCTGATCCGGGTTGTCAACCCAAATCTGCATAATTTAATAAATGCAATATGCAAATATGCATATCACCACATTTTCCCAGCCGCCATTTTCATTTGCGACTGCGCGGACATATTATTACATTACTGTTCAATCTGTACATAGTTCTGTTTAGGCGCAGATTTCCTGAAAACGATCAAAAAGGTGGTTTTTTAAAGCAGTGTATCTCATAAACCGTAAATAATTTTGACATGTAAAAAAAATATGATATTTTCAAGTCCTTTTCGCATACAGTGATGGAAGCCAAAACATAATTAAACATACTTTAATGCACCAAAAAAATCTTTAAACATACCTCCTAATAATCTTTAAAAGCTGTTTATCCCTTCATTAGCAATTATAATTATAATTAAAAATATACCATGAAATGTCAAATTCCAAACTGCATCCAGTGATGGATTAATAATAATAATAATAATAACCCCACCGCAGTATCTCTACGTTGACGTCGTGGTGGGGCTTGCGCGCTCCGAATTTTAGGTCTGTGCCGGTAGAGTTCACTTTGCCGGAACAGGTCTAGGATGAGGAGCCAGACCAAGAGAGATACAGAAACCCGCAGGGCAGCATGTGGCGAGCTGTTGGGCAGTAGCGACCCCACGGACCCTATCTCCCGGGAGAAGTCTTGTTCCTCACCTCTCGCTTGCCTTTATTGGCCGGCTGGAGTGAACACTGACGAGGAACAGAGCTCCCACCTCTTTCTTGCCTTCATTGGCCGGTTTGAGTGGAGATTCGCAAGAGCAAACGTGCTCGGAGGAAGGAAGTATTCCAGTAAGTGTTTGTAGGGATCTTGACCATCTTCCGGGCTCTGGGATTGTTCTGAGAACCGTGGGATACCTCTCCACTCCTCACAAGCACCTCAGGACATGTTGCCCCCTTGCCGCTACGACACTATGTGCTAGCGACCTTTTCGGGGGCCCATTATTGTGTGTGCAAGTCACCCCCTGCCATTTTATCTGTGTATTGGTATCAAAACATTAGTCAGGCAGGGGCCATAGTGTTTCCATAGTTTTAGGTAACCAGTCCACAACCACCCAAACCCATAGCCCGATATGTTTTGTTTCCATGTTCTGCAATAGTCCTACACCAACCGGGGGTTGTCCTTGGGTGCACTTGCATAGTGCGTACAGGGATAATCGTCGGCTGGTGCCTTCTCTTCATTTAATATGGTCTAAGGGGCCTCTGCGAGTTGGCTTTGGCCCCTCGTAAGCCTTCCAAAGGACCGGGACCCCAGGGTCCCGAGATATGTGAACATATGAAAAATAATAATAATAATAATAAGCCCCCTAAACAACCACACGTCCTGATTGACCATCGAATCACGTGGGGGGCGGACACACGAATGAGAAATTACTGGCGTGGCTAACGTGGCTCTGGAAACCCACTAAAAATGGAGACTCGTTCAAAAAGAAAACGTATAGGACCGCTGCCCGGGGGCGATCGCCGGGGCACACCTGGAGCTGACGCTGGGTGTCTCAGCATGCGAACCGTCAGCGGTGAGGAGTTGAACAGGCGGGCTCCCACCGACAAAGATGCTACAGCCGATATCATTGACGATGGTGACAGACTGACGGACAGGACAAACACCCCTGTAGAACCGTATAGTCCAAGCACAGTATCTTATACACCTTCTAGGCCATCATCACCATTCATACCATCGTCACCTTCCATACCATCATCACCCCCCATTACTAGTTTAAATTCAGTTCAACCCATTCCAACCTTGAATGTTGCGCGGGAGGTATCTACCTTTTTACCTGCGTCCACCAAGGTTGGAAAAGCAAGAGTTCGCATGAGATGGAGCAAAGAAGTTAACCTATTCATCATGCGAACTTACCTGTACATAACAAAATTAGAGACAGACCTGACCACTTACAGAAAACAGCTGCATGAACTTTTTACACGTCAATATCCAGAGATTACCGTTACAGAACAAAGGATTTCAGATCAAAGAAGAATAATAGTTAGGAATAAACTCTTGTCACAAGATGTAATAGACCAGTTAAAAGAAGAAGTACGTACACAACTACAAGGAGAATCAGAAAACACTGCGGGCGCAATCACTATCACATTAACACAAAACACAACCGCGTATAATCAACAAGAACAACCACAACCATGCAGTCAATCAGAACCTATCTCACAATCTCAACCATACTTTCAATCACAAGCTTATTCACACACCACGCATACATCCACGCAAACCGAAAGTATAACCATAATGTTAGAAAATGAAATTGAGACTCTAGCCGATATCAATATAAATCAGTTCACAGATACGCGTATTCAAGAAATACACGATAAATTCAAAACAGCTCTCACTCAATATTCCGGTATGGACCCGGCAGCTCGACCAAAATTGCCCAAACTCAGATACACACCAAAACTCTCTCAGCTCGTTCATTTATTTAATCAAAATATTCTCCAACAATATATTAGCGATGACACTCACCTAATTGATGTACATACTCTGATATATTGCACAGCATTAGTCATTTCCGAAGAACTTAATTTTAAAATCACAGAATACACAGGCAATCCAAGACAAAGAAATGCTAACAAACCAGCATGGCAGCAGAGGCTTGAAAAAGATATAGAGAAACTAAGAGCAGACTGCAGTAGACTAACACAATTTATTAATAACAATAGATCAAAGAAAGTAGTTAAGAGAGTAGAAGTAATATTTAAAAATATGGCAACCCACACGAGGCACGAAAACGACAATAGAAAACCGGAAGAATTTTTGGATACATTGAAACAGAAATTAGCTTTAAAAGTTCACAGGTTGAGAAGATATAAGAAAGCACAAGAACGCAAAAATGATAACTCCTTGTTTGCCACAAACGAAAAGAACTTTTACAGAAATTTACAGAAACCACAAACTGACACTAATACACCAACAACTGAAAACAACGTAGAATTACCAACAGCGGAACAACTAGAAACATTTTGGTCTGGGATATGGGAAGAGCACGTGCAACACAAAGAAAAATCTGATTGGATAACAGACGAAGAAACAAAATGGAGCTCATTAGAAGAAATGGAATTCGTTGAGTTAACTGAGTCTGACATAACTTGTATTACAGCGAGACTACACAATTGGAAATCGCCTGGAATTGATAAAATTCATAATTATTGGTATAAAAAATTAGAGTCATTACACAAAGTCTTAGCTAAAAATTTAACAGAAATCATCTTAGGGAAACAAAACATTCCTGAATTTATTGCTACAGGAATAACCTACATGTTACCAAAAGCCCAGTACTCTTCACAGCCTTCTCAATACAGACCAATTACATGCTTACCCACAATATATAAGATCCTAACATCAGCAATCACAACAAAAATCAATAAACACGTAGAAAATCACAACATAATAGCAGAGGAACAAAAAGGTTGCAGGAGCGGCCACATGGGGTGTAAGGAACAACTAGTTATAGATTCAATAATCCACAAACATGCCACCACAAAAAATAGAAACCTACATTGCACATACATAGATTATAAAAAAGCATTCGACAGTATCCCACACTCCTGGTTAATTCAAATACTACAAATCTATAAAATAAATTCAAAAATAATAGACTTCTTACAGAACATCATGTCCCGTTGGAGAACTACACTCCAATTAAATTACCAACACAACGCTATCACAACTCGACAGATATCCATAAAGAAGGGTATTTATCAGGGAGATTCTCTGAGTCCTTTATGGTTTTGTCTTGCTCTGAACCCTCTGTCCAACCTACTACATCGCAGCCAAGCCGGATATTCTCTTAAACATAGCACAGAAGAAACTATTATCTCACATCTTATTTATATGGATGACATTAAACTATACTCAAAGTCTGAAAAAGACATGAAAAAATTAATAGATATCACGACAGAATTTAGTAAAGACATCAACATGCAATTTGGTTTAGATAAATGCAAAACAGTTCACATAATAAGAGGTAAAATAAAACCGGGTGACTATCCTATTAACAATACAGACACAATCACAGCAATGGAACCAACGGATTTATATAAATATTTAGGATACAGGCAACTCAAAGGACTAGATCATTCAGCAATAAAATGCACATTAAACTCAGAATACAAAAGAAGAGTGGTCGCAGTATGTAAAACCCAACTCTGCGGAAAACATTTAATAAAAGCGTTAAACACTTACGCCATCCCGATATTAACGTACTCCTTTGGAGTGATCAAATGGTCCAAAACTGACATACAACAAATAGAGAGAACAACACGCACCACACTCACTAAACACAATAACCTTCACCCTAAATCTGCAATAGAAAGACTGACCATCAAACGGCAAAACGGAGGGAGAGGCCTTATAGATGTCCATCATTTGTGGCAGAAACAGATAGGCAAACTAAAAACATTATTTAATTCTAAATCACACACAAGCAATATTCATAAAGCCGTAGTTATGAACGATATCAGCTACACCCCACTTAACCTACACGAACAGATAGATACACAACACACTAGCAATGAAGACCCACATAAGCAAAAATTAGAAGACTGGAAAAAGAAAGTGTTACATGGACGGCACCCCCATGACCTTGAACAATCGCATATAGACACAATAGCATCAAATAAATGGCTTAAAATTGGTAACTTATTTCCGGAAACCGAGGGTTTTATTATTGCAATACAGGATCAGATCATAAATACTAAAAACTACAGAAAATTCATTATAAAAGACCCCACGATAACGAACGATAAATGCCGCAAATGTCACAGCCAACCAGAGACCATACAACACATAACAGGGGCATGCACAACACTCACACAAACAGACTATACACACAGGCACAATCAGGTAGCAAATATCATCCATCAAAAACTAGCACTTAAATATAATCTCATACAAGACACAAACACTCCTTATTACAAGTACATACCACAAACAGTTCTAGAAAGTACCACACACAAACTCTACTACGATCGCGCCATACTAACCGACAGGACCGTTCATTACAATAGACCAGATATAACCCTTAAAGATAAAGTTAATAAAGTCACATACCTTATAGATATTGCAGTCCCTAATACACATAATTTACAAAAAACAATAGGTGAGAAAATCAGTAAATACGCTGAACTGAAGGAAGAAGTTACCAGAATTTGGAGACAGGAAAAAGTGTACATAGTACCCATCGTTGTCTCCACGACGGGTGTTATACCCAATCACCTCCACCATAGCCTTAAACTAATAGACTTAAAAGACTCAATTTATATTACACTTCAAAAAGCCGCAATCTTAAACACCTGCAGAATAGTGAGAAAGTTCATGCAAATTGAGGAAAACGAAATCTCTCCTCATAACATTAATTCATCCTCATAAAAAATTCACCACATACGCTACATTGACTTGGCTTGGGCCCGTTAATGTAGCTTAAACTAGCCAAAGAGCTAAGAAACAAAACTTGTTTACCAAAATAATAATAATAGCCTTTATTAACAATCTTACAAGTTAAATTAGGTTTTCGTTTCCGGTTGTCAAAACATCAACAGTGTAACGTAAAGTGCTCCCAGTTTTATTAGAAATAACAACGTAAACAATTCAACGCCAGACGTGTACCGCACATAATTAACACAGGAAGAACTCTAAGAAGCAAATAAATTAAGGAAAACCACACAAAGAAGCCGCATAAACCGATAAAAGTGCAAACAAGTCATCAATTCAAGTGAGGTTAGAAAATATTTCTTTATCAATTGACATATCGGTTATTATCTGGCAGTGACAAGACGTCACTGTCACTGTCATCCAGTAGTGTCAAATTAACGGGTGAGTTACGTTCGGATACACGCAAATAAAACGTTTTGTTATTGCAACATGAGTACTGGAGGAATGTCGGAAGATATGGCAAAACTATTCCAGTTGATGAAAACTGAGCTCGATAAACAAACCGCAACAATTACACAAACTGTAACTGAGAATATCATGCGCAGTATAGATGATAAGCTTATACCTATATTAGAGGAAAATAAAGGCCTTAAAATAGACATAGAAACATTGAAAGGAAAAATAAAATATTTAGAAGATAAAAACAGGAAAAATAACTTGATACTACACGGTGTTAAAGAGACGGAAAAAAATCACCAGGATTTATTTAACATAATAAAAGAAACCTTGAAAAATCTAGATATTAACATCGATACTTATGAAATAAACAATTACTATAGACTGGGAAAAAAAGTGGATGAGAAGAAAGTGAGACCGATACTCATCACTTTTACTTCATATTTTAAAAAGGTAGCAATACTTAAGAACAAAATTAAAATGCCAAAACCAATATACATAACGGAAGATTTTTCGAAAGAAACTATGGAAGTACGCAAAAATCTACAGGAAAAACTTAGGGGCGAAAAAGAACAGGGAAAAGACGCATACATTCGAAACAATAAAATAGTAATAAAGAAAATACCAGATGTCGAAAAACGAAAGAGAGAGACCTCGACGTCACCCAACAACATACACACACCTCCACCTTCCACTGGATCGGAAAATATTACCGCACCTTCTAAGATACATAAAACAGATGCTTTTGCATATATGAGGGCCAGAAGTTTCTCTTTGACTGAAAAAACTCAACATAAGGCATAGGAATTAGCAGACACCGGTAGCGAAATTGAAACAAATAACATAATCAAAACATTAACAATTAACACCAAAAGCCCCAATACGGTTGGTCACCGCGGGGTTATTGACCGCACCCCCCAAGATCTCATATTAATGAATAACAACAACCCAAACAACCCAAAACCAACAACAACCCAAAAAAAGAAACTATACATAGCAACACTCAACACAAGATCAATAAAGTCTCAGGAATATTTATCAGAACTAGAACAAGCACTTAATCGCATAAACTGGGATATCCTTGGCATATGTGATGTTCGTAGATCGGCGGAAAAAATCGAAGAACACGAAGAATATATTTTATACTATAACAATGAAATACCAGGTTTATATGGCGTGGGTTTCTTAGTTAAGAAATACTTGACAAACAAAATAATAGAATTTATAGGAGTATCAGATAGAATAGCCATCTTAAACATTATACTACCAGGTCATAAGCATCCCACTTCCATAGTGCAGATATATGCTCCTACTGAAATTGCCAAAAAGGAAATTAAAAATAACTTCTATGAGAACTTAAACAAAACAATGGAAAATTTACATAACACTGTCGTCGTGATGGGAGATTTTAATAGCCAAATTGGAGAAAGAAGAAAAAACGAAGATAAAATACTTGGACCCTTTACATCTGGCAAAAGGAATGATAATGGGCAAAGATTTATAAACTACGCTTTAGAAAATAACTTGCATATCATGAATAGCTTTTATAAGAGAAAACTTAAAAGGAAATGGACATGGGAATCTCCCAATGGACTAGTAAGAAACGAAATAGATTTTATAACTACAAACAAACCAAAAATATTTTTAAATGTTGAAGTTGTGAACCAGTTTAACTATAATACTGACCACAGACTGCTTCGTGGTCATTTATATATGTTCGAGCCAAAGAATTCAAGAAAACATATACATAATATGAAGCTACCAATTACACTACCATTGCCAAAAAACGACTTAGAATCTTTAGAAACTAAACTAAATCAAATAAATGAACTCCAGACGATCCAAGAAAAATACGATGCTTTAGAAAAAGAACTCAAAGTAACTAACAAAAAAGCAGAAAGTGAAAAAACATCAAAAGATAGATTAGGACCAAAAGCAAGAGAATTAATTGAAAAAAGGGCCAAATTATTAGATAATAGAAAGAACAATAAACAAATGATAGCGAAACTAAGTAAAGAAATTAATTTAGAAATAAGAAGATACAGAAAGAAAATAAGAACCGAAACAATACAATTGCACATCACCAAATCTGGAGGACTCAAGAAAGCATGGAAGGAGCTTCAAGACATATCATACTGGATTGGTAACTTAACACATCATAGAACAAAAAAACATAACTCCAAAAGAACTGGAATACTAGAAGCAGCGACTGATTTCTACCGGGAACTTTACCATGACGAGAAAACAATACCACAAACAAACAACTATAAAGACAGTGAAGAGCCAATTCCAAACATACTAAAAGACGAAGTTACCAAAGCCATTAAATCACAAAAGAGAGGAAAAGCACCAGGTGAAGATGGCATTTCCAACGAAACCTTATTAGGAACATCACAGATTATTCTGAATACAATAACAGATTTATTTAATGAAATTTTAAGTACTGAATATATACCGCATCAATGGACCTCATCAACCATAATTTTACTTCATAAGAAGGGAAAAACAGATGATATTTCCAACTACAGACCCATCTCGCTAATGTCTAATGTCTATAAAATATTCTCTAAAATAATACTAGAACGATTAACAAAGACTTTGGACGAGAACCAGCCAAATGAACAGGCAGGATTTCGAAGTGGCTTCTCAACCATGGACCATATTCATACAATAAAACAGTTAATTCAGAAATGCAACGAATATGGAATAAACTATTACTTGGCGTTTATAGATTACAACAAAGCTTTTGACTCTTTAAAACACGATAAAATATGGGAGGCTCTCACATTACAAGGAGTCCATAATAAATATATACGTATAATTAAAAATATATACGAAGATATGACAGCTAAAATACGTACAGAAAGGGTAGGAGAATGTTTTCCCATTAGACGTGGAGTTAGACAGGGAGACCCCTTATCACCAAAACTCTTCTCTGCAACCCTAGAGCATATATTCCGACAGCTAGAGTGGAGTAATTACGGAATAAATGTTAATGGAGTATTACTAAACCATCTAAGATTCGCCGATGACCTCATACTAATATGCGAAGACCCAGTGACGTTACAGAGCATGATTGAACAACTAGTATACGAAAGCGAAAAGGTGGGATTATCAATAAATACAAGTAAAACCAAGTTGATGACAAACCATACGGACATCCCTATAAAACCTAACAACGTTACTGAACTGCATTATGTAAATGAGTATACTTATCTCGGTCAAATAATATCTCCAACCGATCTCACAACAAAAGAAATAAACAATAGAATAAACATAGGATGGAAGAAATACTGGGCTTTAAAAGAGGTAATGAAAAACTCTGATATACAAATAAAATCAAAAAAGAAAGTATTTAACACATGTATTCTGCCGAGCATCACATATGGGTGTCAGACATGGAGCTGTACAGAAAAAGATATGAAAGCGCTAGAAACATGCCAACATAGAATGGAAAGAAGTATACTCAACATAAAATTAAAAGACAAAGTACGATTAACAACAATAAGGAAACAAACCAAAATTATAGACGTAAAATTCCAAATTAAACAATTGAAGTGGAAATGGGCAGGTCATTTAATAAGAAGTAAGTCAGAGAAATGGGCAAAAGAAGTGACGGAATGGTGTCCAAAATACAAAACAAGAAAGAAAGGCAGACAGTATCGTAGATGGGAAGATGACATCAAAAAAGCGGCAGGGACGACTTGGATGAGGATAGCAAGAGATCGATGCTTGTGGAGAACACTTGGGGAGGCCTATGCTGGGAAGCAAGACAATCGAGGAACCGGTGTCAAATAGGAAAAATATATATATTCTTAACATTCGTGTAGTAGGCACTAGAAGTAAGATGTAATTTAACTTGTAAGTGATGGATTACTTTTTATTAAATAGTTAATTTCTAATTTTATACGATTTTATTTGCACTTTTACGACATAATTCCGGTGCGCGTGAGAATCTTCTATCTCGTGCGTCAAACTAGACAGTCATAACGCCGTTTCACTTACACACCGAGCTAAACCAAGCTTGGAACCAGGGCCTTAATAGAGAAGTACAAAGAGCTGGCAATCACACGTTCTATTAACTCGTAAACAGATTTAAAGTTAATAACCGAGCTTAGAGTGAAACTAATTTAAGGCTTGTCCGTCGCAAAAAGCGCAGTCACTGTCGGACTGCATAGAAAAGAAAGAGAAGCGCGATGACACAACGCTTGCAAAATATGAAGTAATTATCGATTTACAAAAAATCTGTTGATTAAACTAAAAAAGTAATGACAAGAAATCATTCCTTATTAGCTTGTAAAGAACTGTATAAATTTATGAACACTTTTAATGAAAACTGTAGGAGTAATATGGCAACAACTCGAAAAAATAGACCGAATTAGACCTGGATTTAGGTTTTTTTTCCTTAGTTCTACAAACTAAAATAGATTTCAGAACACATGAAATCACTTCTTATGTAAGTATTGTAGATTACTGTGTATTTTTTCCTATCAGAAAGATGCTATAGTTACTGTAAAAGATGGTTACAAAGTTACTTAGTTTCGCCGTATTTTAGGAAGGAGCAGCCTTAATAGAAAACTAGAAAATGGCTATATCACGAATGAAGGAACGAGTTGTACGATCAACCGGTCGTATGAATACAAAAATCGACTTTATTGGAAGTAAATAAACGCGGTGTTTTAAGTCAAACTGTTTCCATATGGAAGTGCGGATGAGTGAACGATAATTAGGTGACCTACGAGGCCTGTCAGTCAGCCTTTTATATGGTAAATAGCCATTAGAGCCTTTGAGGCTATAGGACAGAACGGAATTTTGTTTTGATTCAGAATAGGTTATTACACCATTCAAAGTGTCTCACTTAGATTCTATAGTGCTAATAAGCCACTAAAAAAAACTCAAAATTTGTATTCAATCGATAAGTGCCATAAAAATACATTAAAATTTTACTTTTTCAAATTTCGCGCGAAAACGCTGACGCAGTGGACGCCATATTGCTCTGTGATTATGACGTCAGGTGGTTATGCAAACAAACACTTTTTACACGCTGATCAATTGACAGTTGACATTGACACTTTTAATTTACACAGCGGTGTGACGTAACAACATGGCGGCTACTTTCATGGTGTTAGAAAACAGATTAAAAAAAAACTGAAAACTTTGAATTGAATTTTAAAATTTATAGTCTTATTTTATGAACTAAAAAACTAAAATTTTCCGACTGCTTTTTGCCTAAGCTATATAAGTAATAGATTTCCCGTCCGGATCAAATGGAACCAATGTTGTCTCAAATATACAGCATCTGACTGAAAGCAGATTCGTTTCATTCAGTATTCCCACGAACATGATTGACTGCTTTTAGCAGTCTTAGAGTCTTAGAGTAGAGAAACATCGACCATTCACTCAGAGAAATATATAGTCCAGTCAATGAGTGGTCAAAAAAGGCATGTGGATGGAAAAGTCGAAAGCAGAAATTTTGACTTAGGTACTTTGTTTGGACTAGTTAGGAGATAAACACACTAAAAGTCCTTACCCCTCCGAGGTGAGCCCGAGGGGGGGGGGGGTCAAAGAAGGTCCCATTTTTGTTTTTTCGCTTACATCTCGAAAACGGTGCATCGTACGAAATTTTGTTCTGTTTTTGTTTGGTTTTGTTTTTGTTGGTTTTTGTTGTTTTTGTTTTGTTTTGTTTTGTTTTTGTGTTTTGTTAATGAAAGCTGATAAAATTCTCTAAAACTTTGGTGTTCACACTTTTTATCTATCTCCAATCTTTGCCTAGCTATGAGCTTCGAAAAATGGTCGATTTTCAAAAATGTGTTCTACACTCTTACGTTTTCTGACATACATTACTTTATAACTTTTCTCAGCTGCAACCGTAGATCATGCAAAAACGGCTGAACGGATTTGGATGAAATTTGGCACACAGATAGTGTATAACCTGGATTGACACATAATTTTTTTTTATCTCGATAGTAGGTTCCCGTGTTTTCCCAAGTTTCGATAACTCAACGGCTGGACGGATTTGGATGAAATTTGGTATTTAGATAGATTAGGACCTGGATTAACAATTATATGCTACTTTTTATCCCGAAATAACGCGAACGAAGAATAGGCAACGGCTAGTGTTTGATAAAAGTAGTTTTTTCAACAATTTTCACTTTTCCGGATCGTATAGTTCGAAGATGTGTAGGAATGCGAAAAAGTATATAAGGTCAAAGTTAGAAACAATTTTATGAGCTTTCATTACTTAGAAGGTACTTTTCCTCTACAACGCACCGTTTTAAAGATATTAGCAAAAAAAACAAAAACCGGGACCTTCTTTGTGCAAACCCCCCCAACCCCCCCCCCCCCCCCCCCCCACCCTCCGAGGGGTAAGAACTTTTAGTATGTTTACCTCCTAACTAGTCCAAACAAAGTTCTTAAGTCAAACTTTCTGCTTTCGACTTTTCCATCCACAATTATTCGTTGCCTGGCTCAATCTCTTCTGGTACAGTCCGCGAGGCCCAAGAAAGCCCATGACCAAAACTTCAATCGTCTTATCGTTGTACGTTTTACAACGATGCGACATGGTTTTGATCATGGCCTCTCGTATTAAGAGAACAAAAGACGATTGCCAAAAACTTTTTTACAAAAACAAAAACCGACTTCCAAAAAAAAACACTACAAAGTGAAAAATAACTTTAATTTCGGAAGTCGGTGTCTTTGGATCTGTATTTTAGTTTTTTGCCACCGACTTCCGAAATTAAAGTTATTTTTCACTTTGTAGTGTTTTTTTTTGGAAGTCGGTTTTTGTTTTTGTAAAAAAGTTTTTATTTTTCACTTTTTAGTGGTTCAGTTTGTAATTTATCTAAGTTACAATAACCCAATGTCAACTGCTCATCACGTTTTACAAAATGTTGCTTTTCCCGATGCAGGGACGTTAATTGTTGAGGAGTTCTCCTAGTAAGAACCAGGAGAAATGGAGCTCATGGTGAAGTCACCATTACCATTATTTTGACGAGCATAAACCATATTAAAGTAATCGAATCGCAACCTGTTATATACTTAGATATAATTGAGTATTTCCGATGGCCCTCTGTGGTCTTCATCATCAGTTCCAGTTCACCGAATGGTACTTTCCGAGAGTAAATGCACGAGTTACTATAAAAAATACCGAAATCGATATAGGTGTGCCCACAAAATTTGAGGGTTTCCCTCGATTTCCATGGGATCCCATCATCAGATCCTGATTTGATGATCATGGGACCACTTGGGAAGTATACCCTTTCGAACAAAAAAAGAAAAATCCAAATCGGTCTAGCCATTTTCGAGTAATCGGGGAACATACATAAAAAAAAAAAAAAAAAAAAAAAAAAAAATATTCCGACGAATTGAGAACCTCCTCCTTTTGGAAGTCGGTTAAAAAGCAGTATAAACCGGTTTTAAGCCAAGCAAAGGACGAATCGCGCTCTATGCCGGACGTCACACCTACACTATCTATGTGCACTCACACAAATGCAAAGCTCGGCTTAAACCTGGCGGACTGTATGTATCTACGTTTTTCGGTTGCAAAATCCTACTAAGCCTATGGAGGCGCCGGGTAAGACCTAGGGAGTGAATTATAATTTGATTCTGATATTAATATAGCGGGCTTCAGCCCCATTTCTTCTGTGCACTACTCTCTTTTTATTATAACGTAGTTAGCCTCCCGCTGTGAGGTTCGAGCCCTCACATTCTACTCTACTCGAATCATACTTTCAAAGATTATATTTGTGACGTCAAAAGCATGCATGAACCCATTTTACCAAACGGCACAGCATCAGACAGCTTACTCATACACATATCAACGCAAATCGGAAGCAGTACCACAATTCACAAATATGCCAGGAAAACATAAAATTATCTTGCATTTCCCGCGTAAATTATTCGCGGCGGACATTATCGCGGCCATTTTCACGTGTTCCCGCGTTTATTGTTCACGGTAGCCATCTTGGAATCGGTAATCGGGGATGAATGGTACTCCAGTTTTCCGCGATAAAGCTTTCTGGTTTTGTATTAGGGATGGTGAATTGTTATTATAGTATGAGGTAGGCGCTAATGGCTGCAACACAGTTTTATAAACTACAGTAGCTGTTAACGAACACTAATTTGTAAACCTGTTTTTAGTTCCAATAAATTAGTTGTTATTTGATTGTTTTAAGATGGTTTTGGGCACAGATTTAGAGTAGGCTAGATACCACAAGCCATACGACCAAGCGTGCCCGTCATGTTTGTGCTGTGCACAAACTTGACTCGCTCCTACTTTAGTTTGTGTTTGATCGTGCCAGTGGCGAGTTGTGTGTCGAGGATATAAAAAAAGTCTGTTAGCTCACTGACGCTTAGCGATTCAAAACGATTCTGTTTACGTTGAGCACATCAATAAATGGCTGGGTTGAAGTAATCGTAGGTATAAAAAAGATGACACGCTTGGTTTTCATACTATCTAGTGAACATGCGGTGTCTAGCCTACTCTAAATCTGTGGTTTTAAGTCTTTAGAATAATAAGATATCATTGTGAGGTGTACACGTGTAAGGTATTTTATAGTCATAATTAAATTCATTAAGTACATTTTTACTCATCAATGTGAGCCAAAAAGACGTTCAAATAATGTCGTGATACGGAAAAAATTATGATTTGAAAACGTTTTACTTACGTTTTTCATTTTCCATCAATTCCAAACTCTTCTAAAAAACCCAAATAAAAATAAAATAAAATTATTCACCGCCAAGTACTCATCTTAAAAGGTCACAGAGAAGCAATTTCCAAATGTATTGCCAGTATAATTAATGAAAAAAATCTTTCTTTACCTACTTATAAGAATCCTCGGCGGGGCAACCCTACAAATGCTTGATTGAATTTCAAATTTACATTTTACGCGCGCTAGGGGTGGTATTAAATGTAAATTGTTGGAGCTTCGCGTTTGATTAGGTTCTCGTAAACAGTACACAGGTCTCTGTGTACTCTTGATTATATGTATTGATAGTCTGTGGTTGGTAGGAATGTGGTTAGCGTATGTGTATGAAATTGGAAGGTACTGTTTTGTATCGATTTTTTTGACGACACGTTTGGCGCAGTGGTTGAGCGATTGACTGCTGCGCAGCATGTCGCGGGTTCGATTCCCGCACGGAACAAATATTTGTACGACCTACAAGTTATTTGTTCCGAGTCTGGGTGTTTTTCTATCTATAATATGTATGTATTTACAAAAAAAAAAAATGTATATATGTAGTTTATCATTATCAGCCATCTCGTTACCATAACACAAGCATTAGGTTGCTTAGCTTGGGACTAGATGGCGTTGTGTGAAATGTCCAAGGATATTTATAAAGAAAATTTGTGGTATTTTTCTGTATAAAATTTACTTTAAAAAAAGTAAAAACTGACTTAAAAACCTAAAATAAAATAATTTTCATAAAAAACTTAACAGCTTCTAAAGTCAAAAAAGAAACAAAATATAGTAAAAGAGTAACGGTGGAATTTTATGCCCATTCTTCTCCATACAAAAAATCTTTTGGAAGGGGCGACTAGAATCAATTCAATTTTTTTTTTAAATTTTGTTGTTCAAAAGTGCCTTTTAGGTGCCTATTTGAAATAAATTATTTAACTTTGACTATCGACTTACTTAAATACGAAAACAGCTGGTCCCGTATTAAAAAGATATGCCAGCCTGCAAAGTCCGGTTGATACTGATATTGGGGCAAACCAAACAGGTTGTGTAAACCCTACTTAAGTATCGTTAGATATGCGAGCTCACACATTAAACCCCTTCTGATAAAACCTGCTTAAGGATGATGCGCCAGGGTAGCCCGCGAAATTCAAAATTTCTTACGTTTTTTGCAATTTGTAGGTCAGTGTGAGCTTGTATGTTGATTAAAATATGATTCGCGGCCGTAGCTAATATGGCTTTACAGAATTATAACCATTAGAATCAGCAATACAAATCCATAGGTTAGCATTTACCTCAAATCTAGCGATTTAATGAAATCATAAGGTTTGAGGTAAATGCTAACTTATGGAGATGTATTGCTGATTGTAATGATTATAATTCTGTAAAGCCATATTAGCTACGGCCGCGAATCATATTTTAATCAACATACAAGCTCACACTGGATCTTTTTCTTGATCTTTATTAATAGTTTTTCTTTCTTTCTTTCTTCTTTCTTTGACAGTCGTTACGGGTCGTCAGAAGCCCGAAAGTCTGACAACCAGTCTTACCAAGGGGTATCGTATTACCCAGTAACTGGGTTGTGGAGGTCAGATAGGCAGTCGCTCCATGTAAAATACTGGTATTCAGCTGCATCCGGTTAGACTGGAAGCCGACCCCAACATAGTTGGGAAAAGGCTAGGCAGATTGATTGATACAAGCTCACACTGACCTACAAATTGCAAAAAACGTAAGAAATTTTGAATTTCGCGGGCTAGCCTGGCGCTTTCGCCTTAAACCTTTTCCAATTAAAATAACAGCATATCCTATAAAAAGCCGATTAATCTAAAGCTTAATAAATGATTGGCAGCCCACCCTCAATTAAAAATTAATATCTTCGCCCAATCTGCGTTAGATTGCCCGCTCGGGATCGAGTTGACCTAATAGCAGCAAGATAAACGGGCGATGGATGATTAAGGTTATATATTGGGTCGGCTTAAGTAGGGTTAATGGGTATTGATGAATAACGCCACACCTGAGATTATGCAAAGGTATTTACTAAACACTAGATACTTCGCATGGTTTTACGACTTCACAAAAACATTCTAAATTATACCTACTTATATAACATAATCTTAATCAGCCTATAATGTTCCCACTGCTGGGACACAGGCCTCCTCTCTATGAGAGGGAGTGGGCTGTAATCCACCACGCGTGCCCAGTGCGGGTTGGTAGATGTCACATGTCTTCGAATTTTTGGTTCTAGGACATGCCGGTTTCCTCACGATGTTTTCCTTCAAAGTAAAGCGCCTGTCTAGGTTCGAACCTACGACCTACAACTTAAGTCGCGGCCGTTACCACTGGGCCACCAGGTGGAGAGCATTGGTGGCACACTGCTCTCCACCTACATGTTGATCCATGTAAAAACATACCTAAGTATATGTTAGTTTATTAATATTGATACTTATAAACAATCCAGAATAAATTATTATTATACAGTTGTCTTTGACATATATCTCGGGACCCTGGGGTCCCGGTCCTTTGGAAGCCGTACGAGGAGCCGAAGCCAACTCGCAGAGACCCGTTAGAAGCTTTCAATGAAATAAGGCACCAACCGACGATTATCCCTGTACGCACTATGCAAGTGCACCTAAGGACAACCCCCGGTTGGTGTAGGACTATTGCAGTATATGGAAATAAAGATATTGGACTATGGATTTGAGTAGCTAAAGTGGACTGGTGGCCTAGAACTATGAAAGGACTATGGCCCCTGCCGGATCAATGTTTTATAATACACGAATAAAATGGCAGGGGGTGACTTGCACACTCAATAATGGGCCCCCGAAAACGGTAGCTAGCACATAATGTCGTAGCGGGAAGGGGGCAACATGTCCTGAGGTGCTTGTGAGGAGTAGAGAGGTATCCCACGGTTCTCAGAACAATCCCAGAGCCCGGAAGATGGTCAAGATCCCTACAAACACTTACTGGAATACTTCCTTCCTCCGAGCTCGTTTGCTCTTACGAATCTCCACTCTAGCCAGCCCATAAAGGCAAGAAAGAGGTGGGAGCACTGTTCCTCGTCATTATTCACTCCAGCCGGCCAATAAAGGCAAGCCAGAGGTTTATTATCGAGCTACCCATTGCTCGCCGTCCGCAAGCCCGCGCCTCGGCTATTCAATCCCCAACGCATGCATAATGTACCTACACTGTAAATTTTAAAAAGCTCAACAATACAAAAATATCTCCCACTACTTCTAAATAAAGAAAGACAGAAAGAAAAACACACAACCTCTCTTCATTCTGGTCACGTACGAGCATGCTCGCGTTATGGTACGTCATGGTATTTGCAATAATAACGAGAACCGCGGGAACCCGGGGACACCTTGCAATATTAGCTTTAATAATGTCTGCTGTGTTTAGTATGGAAGACGAGGAGGGTACAGTACGCGAGGCCTAAGCTGAGCTTTGCATTTGTGTAAGTGAACACCAAAATGGTACGAGAGCCCATGACCAAAATGTTTGTCTTATCGTTTTACGTAAGACAAAATCTTCAATCGTCTTATCGTTTTACGTTTTACAACGATGCGACATGGTTTTGGTCATGGCCTCTCGTACTAAAAACCAAAAAGCAGTATAAACCGGTTTTAAACCAAGCAAAGGGCGAGTCGCGCTCTAGGCCGGACGTCGTCAAACCTACACTATCTATGTGCACTCACACAAATGCAAAGCTCAGCTTAAACCTCACGGACTGTACTCGTATTTGGGGTAATCTTGAGGAGTGTAGTTAAGTTCTATTCAAAACCCTCTTTCTAATTGATGTTACTTTCAACTTTTTGACAGTAAAAAATTAAATTGATTTAAGAATGACTATACTCTGATAATGCATGCTGAGCCGACCGACCCGACCCGGGTATCGAATCAAAGACCCCACTCTTTGATTCGATACCCGGGTCGCGCAAAATATTACTGAGGTAATCAGGAAATTCTCAGACATTCTACAGGATGTAAGACTCATCATTATAAACAACTTTTGCTATGAGACCAAACCTGAAATTGCGAAAAAAAAAATCAGCTGTTCCCTACATTTTGACGAATTATGCAAACATCCTACTGTACGTACTGAACAGATGATTTTTTTTTCGCGATTTCAGGTATGGTCCCATAGTAAAAGTTGTTCATAATGATGAGTACAATGACCCCTTAAAATATTGCCACTGTTTACACTTATACCCTGTATATGTCTGGATTTGTGCTCTTGGTTCGCCTCCTTTTACGCGGGACTGCAGAATGTGTTGCTATCTCTTCGGGGAATATAATAGACGTTTTGTTATGTACATCTACCATTAACGTGTGCTCAATACACATTTAAATGTCTGTCACGATCATAACTAGAATCGAAGCTGCTCAGCAATGCGCTTCGACCCTCAAGAAGCTGAAGCTTGCCTTAAATACGTCCCTTTCTAGATAAGCATCAGTAACAAGTTGGCTTCACATACCGAAGACAGGTTCGTTCGTTGTGTGAAGTTGATTGGCAGAATCAGATCAACTTGATTTAGAATATAGATAAACATGACATGCGGATTAGTACCTTCAGAAGGTTGACTCCAAAAGTCCAAACAATTAGCCGAAAACGTACGCAGACATAGACAGGCTTCGCGATTGCAAGTGCTCTCGCGTGTGGCATTTGCTTGATATCTTACAGTACCTACATAGAATAGCAGTGACATAGAAGAGTCGAGAAAGCAGTTTAACCCCGCCAAAAGATTCAACGGTGAAGTTGGACCTATGCCCATCCACGTAAATTAGCGAGACCTTAGACTCATTTCATTCATTTTCAAATATCTTTAATTAATCAAAATAACACAATACAAAATGCACTTAACCTAAGCTACATTAACACATAAATTGAACACTTTATTAGGCTAACGCTTCGCCTTTCAAAGTTTTACAAGACTTGATCCTAAAAAACTGTTTACAACATAAACTCGACACACAATCATTACAACGGGAACATAATTTCAACAATGCAAATTATTTAGTAAATTATAATTATGCTAACTGCATGTAGGTACATCAACAAACTATTTAAGTAATTTGCTGATCACGCGATGTATTGCATTTACAAGTAAATACAAGCAACCGCGCGACCAGTCAATGATCAGCAATGACATAGAGCAGTGACATATAAGAGTCGAGAAAGCAGTTTAACCCCGCCAAAAGATTCACCGGTGAAACTGGACCTATGCCCATCCACGTAAATCAGCGAGACCTCAGACTCTGGAACCAGCAATGTGTAACACAGAGCAGTGACATAGAAGAGTCGAGAAAGCAGTTTAACCCCGCCAAAAGATTCACCGGTGAAACTGGACCTATGCCCATCCACGTAAATCAGCGAGACCTCAGACTCTGGAACCAGCAATGTGTAACACAGAGCAGTGACATAGAAGAGTCGAGAAAGCAGTTTAACCCCGCCAAAAGATTCACCGGTGAAGCTGGACCTATGCCCATCCACGTAAATTAGCGATACCTCGGACTCGGAACCAGCAATGCGTAACACAGAGCAGTGACATAGAAGAGTCGAGAAAGCAATTTAACCCCGCCAAAAGATTCACCGGTGAAGCTAGACCTATGCCCATCCACGTAAATTAGCGAGACCTCAGACTCTGGAACCAGCAATGTGTAACACAGAGCAGTGACATAGAAGAGTCGAGAAATCAGTTTAACCCCGCCAAAAGATTCACCGGTGAAGCTACCTATGCCCATCCATTGATAAATATCACCCGTCTCTCCACAATTACATTGCCTACTCTAGGATGCATATCCGTTACGGCTCTAATAATCCATTGAAACATGACGCTCCAGGTCTAGTGTGAATATTTGGGTTCATTAGAGTAATCGAGTCTGGTCAAACCATGCTGGGATTGGTGCATTTCATTCATACACTTACGGAAAACTCTAAACCCATTTACTCGTCCCTTATTAATACTTTACCCCTAGTATTACGCCTTGGAGTCCGACGCGGAACTTTTGCGACTCGCTGAGCGACCAGGTCTGATCACCATAGGTTAGGATGGGCAGGATACACATATCGATGAGTTTTCGCTATCAATACTAAAGGTGAAAATCGTTTTTAAGTCTTGATACGTTAATTAGTAAATAGGAGGAGCTCGTGGCTAAGTAATAACAGCCGCACGGGTCGATCCAACAAGTTAAGCTACGCTTTCCGGGGTTGGTCCGTGGATGGGTGTCCATCTTTACATACCGAGACTCCTCCGTGCCTCGGAAAGCACGTTAAGCGGTTGGTCCCGGCTGTCATTCATGGATCTTTGACAGTCGTTACGGGTCATCAGAAGCTCAAAAGTCTGACAACCAGTCTTACCAAGGGGTATCGTATGACCCAGTTACTGTGTTGTGGAGGTCAGATAGGCAGTCACTCCATGTAAAATACTGGTATTCAGCTGCTTCTGGTTAGACTGGAAGCCGACGCCAACATAGTTGGGAAAAGACTAGGCAGATTGATTGTAAGTTTCTCGTTGTATTTAATTAAGTTGGCCTTCTGTATCATTCTGTGTAGTTACTGCTTTACCTTGAGCAGTATTTCGGCGGACGGTAGAAAAGAAAGAAAGAAAAGAAAGAAAAAGTGTTTATTCTGCACAAATAAAACGCTCAATGGAAAAATAAAATAATAAAGAATGACAAAGTTGCACACAGTATGCAAAAGCCTCATATCCAAGTTGTCTTTTGTACATTTCGTTGGCCAAAGACAATTTACAACAGTAACTCTACATTGCCTCTGCTCTGTGTTGTGACACTCACACTACACTGGTACACTGTACACACTGGCTGGCTGTGTTACACTGGTGGCGTTTTATTTTATGTGATTCGGTAATTAAGTGTGAAGATGGAATCTCTAATCGTTTTATGAGGTGGGAAGACGGTGAACTTAAAATATTTTTTCCTCGTTTGAAAATAAACTCCTTATGCGTTCTTACTAAGCCGACATTCGCACGGACGTAATAATATCGCGGCGATTTTTTTTCGCGCACTGGATTTTCAACGCTTTGCTTAGCGCCGTGTGCCGTAAAGAGGGAAGATTCGAAACAAACTTACCGGTCGCTCCCGTCCCGCCGCTTCGCATACCGATGGGCTTAGAAGGCGCGTTCGATAGTTCTGAATCTTGCTTCAACTCCACTACACATATTTTTCCACAGGCGCTGGTTCAGGGTATATCTGGTATCTTGCGGGGTTTGTAGCACGTTTTCAACCGAATGACCTTATTTTTTTAGAAAAGTATATATCGCGCGTGGCGTGTATGCGCGGACACCCGTATGGCACGTAGTACAGTGAAAAAACACACGCAGGAGCGCGGCGCTAGTGTGCTCATCCGCAACCAATCGGAAGGCTCGAGGAATGGGCGATGAGCAAACCCCGGAAGCTCGTTCAAAACAACACCCCCGGCAAATACACAAAAAAGCCTGATTACCAGTTGTGGGGTGAAGAAAACACTATTCTAAAATCTCCTAGATCCTCCCTATTTGCCAAAAACTAATAAAAGAACTGATAGATATCCCGTACCACGGACAAGGAGCAAGTTTGCCAGAAAGCATTACAACAGTATAGCGCCTCGCCTTTACGGCAAATTTAGCCAGTTCAAATTAGTTAGAGACGTGAACAATTTCCTTATAAAAAAGGAAATCTTACTTTGGCTCGAATGCTATAGCTATGATGATACGGAAAGCATTATCAGTAATCTAACCTAGTGGACAGACTCAGACAACACTCACTCACACACCTACATTCACACATTCATCACACATCTCACCACACACATTCATACACCTACATCCCCACACTCATCGTACATCTCACCACACACATGCTACCTCTTTAATTCAAGACAGATTATGTTCTAGATTTATTAGTAATTTATTTTTTATTTATTATTTTCTCATTTAATATTTTGTTCATTCATTTTTGCTACTATGATTATTATTTTTTAATATTTTATTTCAATTTTTCTTTTAATTATGTACTAATTCTAAAATGAAATGTAATGTTGTATTTAGTCTAAGCCCATATTGATCCATGTAACTGCAGAAACCTCGACCCCGTCATACAGGTGTCCTAGTTCAGGGGTCGAGATCTCATTGATGTAACGTACACTGAAGTTTGGAAATAAATTACTATTACTATTACTATCTCCAAGATTTAATTCAGTAGGTACGTAATACCAACTACAAAGACAACGGTACGTAACACGCCGAGAGTTGAAAATCCAACAGTGTGTTTTTTCAACGCGCTGGGATGCACTCTGTTGTTGTTAGGTTGTATTTTCGAAACTCGGCTCAGCACCGAGAGTTGAAAATCCATATTTTTACGTCCATGCTGCGAACGTCGGCTTAGGGAAGTGGGAATTCGGAGAACTTCGGCTAGGTATATGCAGCGTGACACTATCTAGACAGATAGAATGTCACGCTGCAGGGCTAGGATACCGGTAAAATTATCAAACCGTTATTATGTACTTGACGCAAAACCTTTACATTCGGTTACGTTCACATAAACCGTTTTTTTTTAACCGGTATTTGAAAGAGCTATACATAAAGGTTTTTCAGATTAAACGGTTCAGAGCAATAAAAACCGGTTAATACGTACGCACGATAAGCAAACCTCGCGTGCTGTTCAGTTTTTATTCAGTATGCTATGCGCGGCATTCTTACAAGTAGTCACAGGTTGCAATTCATGTTTATCGACATGCCGCTCGTCGAAGAAACCGGTTAATTTAGGTTAAAATAAGGTTCTTGAAACGTTCACGATCTTAAGAAAAGTTCGGAGGAAAACCGAAATAAACCGGTAACAACCGGTATTTTTTAAACCGGTTCCGAGCCTTGCACGCTGCAAAAGAACTAAAACAAACAAGCCAACTTTGTTACGCTGGTTTGCGTGACAGCTGACGTCTTACACTCGCGCCACACATTGCTACTTTTCTAGTGTGCGTGCAAATTGCGGCGAACTGTTCGCCGCAATTTGCACGCACACTAGAAAAGCAAACGAGGAATTACTTCTCCGACAAAGATCTCTAGAGAGAGAGACTCGTCGAAAAAATAGCGTCTAACTGTTAGACGCTATTTTTTCGACGAGTCTCTCTTTAGATATCTTTGTCGGAGAAGTATTTCCTCGTTTATACCAAGTCAATGGAAGAACGTTCTGGATTTTTAGGAATATTTTTTCGAAACATCTGTCCGTTGGTAAATACGATGTCAGTAGAACCTGGAGACACTAGCAAGGACATGGCCTAGCCTATGATTATGACGGCCATTCTTGACAATAAGCTAGTACTTATAGTTTTTAGGAAACCGATTAAAAATGTTCCTTGTGGTCTATTTTCCTTAAAACATGAATATTTCATTAAACATTAATAATACAAATTTAAAAAAAAAACCTACTACAAAGTGAATAAAAATAACTTTAATTTCGGAAGTCTGTGGCAAAAAACGAAAATACAAAACCAAAGACTGGGTGTCTTTGGTTTTGTATTTTCGTTTCTTCCGAAATTAAAGTTGTTTTTTTATTGTAAAAAAGTTTTATAAATCAATCTACAAAACCGAGTTAAACCCCTGAGCTGTTAATTATTTCGCCTTATTAACACGAACATAACTTGAAACCAGTATTTAAACCCACATAGCGGTGTAGACGGTTGATTCTGATGCTCTAATGACAATCTACAAGATGGTATCTGATAGAAGCGAGGGACCGGTTGAGCTGTAATTATAGCACTAAGTATGTGAGTACTGATTAGTTTCATGTGAAGTGAGGTAATTTAATGTGATTTATTAAGTTAGTACTTAGGGATGAGGCCTCGAGGAGCTCGTGGCTAAGTAATAAGTGCCGCACGGGTCGATCCGTCAGGTTAAGCTACGCTTGCCGGAGTTGGTCAGTGGATGGGTGACCATCTTTACATACCGAGATTCCTCCGTGCCTCGGAAAGCACGTTAAGCTGTTGGTCCCGGCTGTTATTCGTGGATCTTTGACAGTCGTTACGGGTCGTCAGAAGCCCGAAAGTCTGACAACCAGTCTTACCAAGGGGTATCGTATTACCCAGGAACTGGGTTGTGGAGGTCAGATAGGCAGTCGCTCCATGTAAAATACTGGTATTCAGCTGCATCCGGTTAGACTGGAAGCCGACCCCAACATAGTTGGGAAAAGGCTAGGCAGATTTTTGACTTAGGGATGAGGCCTGGGTTAAAAAAAAAATCTATTTAATCCGTCAGTCAGATAAAAAAAAATATTAGCCACGTATTTTTTGCTTTATTTAATTAATAGAAAAATACATAGATAAAATCTACACCAAACTCGTCAAAATGTATGGAGCAGTTGATTTTTTTTGCGATTTCAGGTTTGGTCCCTTAGAAAAAGTTGTTCATATTCATTGGTAGAACATACTGGTATTCAGCTGCATCCGGTTAGACTGGAAGCCGACCCCAACATAGTTGGGAAAAGGCTACGCAGATTGATTGATCCATTGGTAGAACACCCTGTGAAAATTTGCGCACAGCTTAAAAACTTATCCTATATAATGTATACAACGTGTAACGTTAAATGCGCAAAACCTCTTAAGGGGTTATGAACAACTTTTACTATGTGACCGAAACTGAAATCGCGAAAAAAAATCAGCTGTTCAGTACATTTCTGTTCGCATAATTCGTCAAAATGTACTGAACAGCTGATTTTTTTTTTCGCGATTTCAGGTTTGTTCCCATACTAAAAGTTGTTCATAATAATGCGTACAATGACCCCTTAACAGGTTTTGCGCATTCAACGTTACACGTTGTATAGGTAATCCATAACGTCGCAATTTTACTATTAATTACCATAGGACCAAAATTCAGTCTATTAAAGCTATATGAACAGATAGTTTAGAATAGTTTGGTAATAACATCCCAAAGTTGTTTAATACACACACAATGTTAACATAAATGGTCAAAGTTGTACAATGGACTCAGGCCAGGAAACTACGTCATTAAGAAGACATCAGACGACCGGTCGGAACGGAAGGTAGATAATTATACCAGACTAGCTTCTACCCGCGACTTCGTACGCGTGTAATTTTTAGTCGGTAAAAGTCTGACACGCCCCCCGCTCCGCCCAGGGCAGGAGAAGTCATTTGATGAATTCCAATCCACAAAAAAAAAACCGGTCAAGAGCTCACTGAGGGTTCCGTTCCGATTTATGAAAAAGTGTGCTATTTATATTTAGAGACATCGTTTTATTTTTCCTGTAATCTTTACTAAACTTCTATCACATAGAATAATTTCAGATTTTTCTCTATGCAAACTTCGGAAATAAGGGGGGAACGGTATTTTTTTTACATTTTTCATCAAAAGTCGAAAACTATGCGGCCTAAAAAAAAAAAAAAAATGTTTGAGAATGTGTAAACAGCGCTCTTTCATTTATGATACCCCACATGCCCTAGTAGCCCCACTTTCAATTTTTAAGACCCTCTTCCAGCCCCTGTTGCAAAAAAAAAAAATATAAATATTTTTATTTCTTTCTTATAATTGCAAATTAGTTGGGTAAACGTCATCTAAATCTGTTCCAAATTTCAAGTTGATAGCATTAGTAGTTCTTGAGATATCTAGCTGTGACAGACAGACAGAATCGCACCGTAAGGGTTCCTTTTTACCATTTTGGTACTGAACGCTAAAAAGGGATCATTCTTATTCTGTGGCGTACTGTAACTTCCCACTAGAAAAAGAAATTTTCGGCATCGGACTAGCAGTTCCGAAGATTACCCCTACATACAAACTCATATTAGTGTCCATCATTATGAACAACTTTTACTATGGGACCAAACATGCAATCCCGAAAAAAAAACAGCTGATCTCATTTTGACGAGACAGAATAATAGTACCTAATAAGGTGTTAAGCGAATATAAATGTAGGGAACAGCAGATTTTTTTTTTTGCGTTTGCAGAATTTTCATACATTTCGAACTTGACATCAGCGTAAAATACACTTTCCAAGATTTTGTCCACTATTCAACTCCAGAGTTCCAAAGCATGCAAAGTTCCTTTAGTCAAGGATGTTGGAAGTGTATTTAGTTATTCGAGGAGCTCGTGGCTAAGTAATAACAGCCGCACGGGTCGATCAGGTTAAGCTACGCTTGCCGGGGTTGGTCAGTGGATGGGTGACCATCTTTACATACCGAGATTCTTCCGTGCCTCGGAAAGCACGTTAAGCCGTTGGTCCCGGCTGTTATTCGTAGATCTTTGACAGTCGTTACGGGTCGTCAGAAGCCCGAAATTCTGACAACTAGTCTTACCAAGGGGTATCGTATTACCCAGTAACTGGGTTGTGGAGGTCAGATAGGCAGTCGCTCCATGTAAAATACTGGTATTCAGCTGCATCCGGTTAGACTGGAAGCCGACCCCAACATGATTGGGAAAAGGCTAGGCAGATGATGATATGCGTATTTATTTTGATTTTTTCCCTTTTGCTTCAGAAAAAAAAAAAAAAAAAAATTGTTAAATACTTATCTGAAAAGGTAATTGCGGCCTTCCAGACTAGCAATACGAAAATACTAACACAAATGGCCGTTATTGTGTAATTAAGCTTTTTCAGATTCAAAAAACCGGTCAAGAGCGAGTCGGACTCGCGCACCGAGGGTTCCGTACCATCATTTATATATATAAAATATAGTTGGGAAAAGGCTAGACAGATTGATTGTATATGATTAGCTAATGTGGAGTGATCGAGGGAGGGAAGGTCGGTGTGGTTGCCTGTGGTTGAATGAACGATTTATGTCGTATGAACCAGTTGCAAGAAAAGGGTTACCAAATGCTTTTGAGAAGGCTTGGGTTAATAAATGGCGAAATATATTTTTAAGGTTTAAATTTTAGATGGTTATCTGTTTTAGAGGGGCTTGTGGCTAAGTAATAACATCCGCACGGCCGATCGATCAGGTTAAGCTGCGCTTGCCGCGGTTGGTCCGTAGGTGGGTGACCATCTTTATATATACGGATAAACGGATTAGTTTTTTTACCGTCTCGAAAAAAATTGGGTATATTAAGTGAACAGAGTAGAAGAATATGGCATACCTAGTTTTTTTTTTTTTTAATAGCTTAGACTTGGCTTAGACAGAAAAAATTATCTAAGTACCAATAAATAGTACAAATTCGATGTAATCTTTTCATTTTTGTACCATAAAAACAGAAATTTTGAAAAAAAAATCGTTTAAAAATATCGAAATTCAAATCATATGCAGCCTGCATATGATTTGAATTTTTGATTTTTTTTTATTTAAAAAAAAAAAAAAAAGTTAGGTATGCCATACGCTTCTACTCCGATCACCTGATATACCCAATTTTTTTCGAGACGGTAAAAAAAGTCATCCGGTACTATATACCAAGACCCCGGTCCCGGCTGTGATTCGTGGATCTTTGGCAGTCGTTCGTCGGAAGCCCGAAAGTCTGACAACCAGTCTTACCAAGGGGTATCGTATTACCTAGTAACTGGGTTGTGGAGGCCAGATAGGCAGTCGCTCCACGTAAAATAAGTATTGGTATTTAGCTGCATGCGGCTAGACTGGAAGCCGACCCCAACATAGTTAGGAAAAGGCTAGGCAGATGTTGATCTGTTTTAGCATAGCGATACACCAACAGCAAAATACGCGACGGAATGTCCGCGACTTTAGCGTAGCAATAATGACACGCTTGCCGAAAAATACGCCGTACTTTGCGTAGCGTATAAAAGGCACACGTATTGCTGCTAATTGCTTTGGGAAATTATAAGTGCAGCATCAAAAGTTTTCTTTAGCACCTGCAACCTACCGTCTTTTTTTGTATGTAAGCAACGAGTTAATAGAACAGCCTCTATTATAATAAGTCATCATCTGTACTATTCCAACAGAATATCAAAAAACCAGCGTCAATTTAATATGACTCAGAGCTACCGATAAATATATTTACTTCTGAATTAATAACTCAGCGACTAATGTTGTAAGTGGGCTACGCTATATATTTTAGAGATTCAACATCTGTCTGCTAATAAAATTACAGGTAACATTAATAGATAGGAGACTACATGAAATTAGAGCTTTCAATGAAGACTATTATTTGGTGACAATAATAAGGTAATTTTATGTTCAATTTTTATTTCAAAAGATTCACTCATCAATTACTTATGCTAACGTATAAAAATATAGGTGACTATATGAAATTAGAGTACGTTGAAATTATTTTATAGATGCAGTTGATACACTTATTAGAAGCTGTCAATGCGTAGACATATCCAAAATTTTGTTGCTTAAAAATAATCACGATGCTGCGTCATAATAACAGTGGCTTGTTTTACAATATACAGTCGCTTGAAAAGCATTTATTAGACGCAAAAGATTACTCGCTGACCTATTAATTCATTAGACAACTAATTATACAGGGTGGCCGGAACATTGACGTCCAAAAATAAAATTTCGGTCCCTCGTATCGTGGGGTATTCGAATCACCCCCATGTATGTTCCGCGACTTTTCATAGTTTTCGAGTTATGAATTTTTTTCTGAATGTTTGAAAATTTTCGACCTGACCAACCTAAAAAAATTCTAAAAAAAAAAGTAGAGGGTTTTATCGAGTTTCTTTTTTTGCAACTGAATTTTCATAAGTAGTACTTTTATGCATAAAATAATCAGCTTCGTAACTGTGATGAAAGTTATGAAAATGTTGATCTAAAGTGAAAAATTTACGTTCGGTAAATTATGACTTAAATTTTCAACTTCAAATTAAAAATCTAAACAGGTGACTTCATGGTTCTCAAGTAGGCTTCAAGAATGCGCCAGACTCTCAGCTTTCATAATCATTAAAAAACGTAGGACTTAATGGGGCTAACTTTGGCCTTAATCGGCCTTCAAAGACTGCGAGGTGGAAAATTCTTAAAATTAGCTATCTGATTAATATTTTTTTTTTCCATTTTCTCGCTCCTAAGGTTATTTAGTTTGCTAACCAAAAATGACTGCAGGAAAGCTAAGATTTAAACACGGAGATTTTTTTAAATGTTAGTTTAATGAATTTTGCGCGATCCGTTCTCGTGGACTATGGGTTGTAAACGACGGTGCAACTCTTTTACCTGCAATAACAATCCACTCGAAGTGAGAGCTTCGACATTTCAACATCGCTTCAGCGTTAACTTGTGGTCTGGTATCCTCAATGGCGAACTAATTGGTCCGTTTGAACTGCCGTCCAGACTTGATGGAGAAACATACAAAAACTTTTTGGAAAATGAACTTCCATTGTTGCTGGCAGATGTGAATCTCGAACTCAGACGAACCATGGTGTTGCAAAATGACGGCGCCCCGTGTCAGTATGCAACCCAGGTCCGAAATTACTTAGATGAAACATACCCCAACAGATGGATCGGACGCAGCGGACCAATTAGGTGGCCTCCACGCTCACCTGATCTCAACCCCATCGATTTCTTTATTTGGGGCTATTACAATGAAATAGCATACGCCCGAGACTGTTCAAGTGAACAAGAGCTGAGGCAGTTGATTGCAGAAGCTGAACGTGTTGTGAGAGAGAACAGAGACGCTTTTAGACGATTGCCAGACAATTTCTTACGTAGGTGTAGAATGTGTATTGCTGCTGGTGGTGGCCACTTTGAAAACCTTTTGTAAATGTTAAAAATAAATTAAGTACTTTTTTCACATTATCATCTGTGTTTTATTCAAAACCACTTTTTACGTAAAACTTTTCTTACCCAACTCTGAAACTATTTGTTGGTTAGTTTTCAGTATTCTTATCATTAATTAACCTTAGGAACGAGAAAATAGCCAAAAAAAAATAATTACTCAGATGGGTAATTTTAAGAATTTTTCCACCTCGCTGTCTTTGAAGGCCGATTTTAAACAAAGTAGCCCTATTAAGTACTTCATTTTTTTTATGATTATGAAAGCTGAGAGTCTGGCGCATTCTTGAAGCCTACTTAGGAATTATGAAGTCACCTGTTAAGATTTTTAATTTAAAGTTGAAAATTTGAGTCATAATTTACCGAACGTAAATTTTTCACTTTAGATCAACATTTTCATAACTTTCATCACAGTTACGAAGCTGATTATTTTATGCATAAAAGTACTACTTATGAAAATTCAGTTGCAAAAAAAGAAACTCGATAAAACCCTCTACTTTTTTTTTAGAATTTTTTTAGGTTGGTCAGGTCGAAAATTTTCAAACATTCAGAAAAAAATTCATAACTCGAAAACTATGAAAAGTCGCGGAACATACATGGGGGTGATTCGAATACCCCACGATACGAGGGACCGAAATTTTATTTTTGGACGTCAATGTTCCGGCCACCCTGTATTTGAAGACGAGAATGACATTTTAAAGAAGCTGCATTAATTAGCACCCAATTGCTTTTACACAGGGCAATAAATTGCTCTTCAAAGGTAAACTACTGTATCATCATTATAGTGTGCTAAAAATAAAATCTACAAGTGTGGTATGGTTCTGAGTTACATCTCGTAGATTTGTCCAGGCTATATCATCTGCCATCTGATAAAATAATGAAAGTGACTCTACATTGATCGACTACAGATACTAGGCTAACAGAAGCATAGAGCACGTGCCCTTCTCACAGCTATAGTGCCGTGTTATCCCGCTAATTGCTGACGCGACGTCCAGTTCCTACCAAACAGTTTAGAGCAAGACTTTCACAACAAACCACGGCTTATTTGTCAACGTTTCTAAACTAAGACGTTTGAGATAAGTGATAACAGGCCAAGGAACTAATTGTTTACATTATTTTGTTTTAGCAACATTTACTTGCAAAATCTCTCTCCGACTCTGTGTAAGAAAATAACCCTCACAAAAAAGATCTATTCGCTTAATTGAGCTATAGTAGCGAGAGGAGCTCGTGGCTAAGTAATAACAGCGCACGGGTCGATCCATCAGGTTATGCTACGCTTGCCGGTTGGTCCGCGGACGGGTAACCATCTTTACATACCGAGACTCCTCCGTGCCTCAGAAAGCACGTTAAGCCATTGGTCCCGGCTGTCATTCGTGACTCTTTGACAGTCGTTACGGGTCGTCAGAAGCCCGAAGTCTGGGACCAACGGCTTAACGTGCTTTCTGAGGCACGGAGGAGCGTGCCTCAGAAAGCACGTTAAGCCGTTGGTCCCGGCTGTCATTCGTGGATCTTTGACAGTCGTTACGGGTCGTCAGAAGCCCGAAAGTCTGACAACCAGTCTTTCCAAGGGGTCAGTATTACCCAGGTACTGGGTTGTGGAGGTCAGATAGGCAGTCGCTCCATGTAAATTGCTGGTATCCAGCTGCATCCAGTTAAACTGGAAGCCGACCCCAACATAGTTGGGAAAAGGCTAGGCAGATTGATTGATTGAACTATAAGTAGTAGCAGTACTAGTGTACCTCAGTGATTCGCTTTCAACTTTCGACAAAAACTGCCATTTGCAAGCCTTGAAACATTAAAAGTAATCGTAGTAACAATACAAATAAATACAATACAAACACAAATGCAATTGTATCGTTGATTTACCGCGCGAACGTGTGCGCGCGAATACGACGCGCGGTGCATCAGCCGCCATTACCGTGAATTTACCACTGACGTATTTATTCGACGACATGATTCTTGAATTTATTTATTGTTAACGAGTGGGCACGCTGACTGTGCAAACTGTACATTAGTTAGTTGCGTGGCTAAGTAATAACAGCCGCATGGATCGATCCATCAAGTTAAGCTACGCTTGCCGGGGTTGGTCAGTGGATGGGTGACCATTTTACAAACCGAGACTCCTCCGTGCTTCGGAAAAAATTTCAACTTATACAATGTCAACTTTAATCTCAAGTTGTTTAAGTTGATTTTTTAATGAAAAACCTAACGATAAACGTCATACAATAATTTTGTTGCAATGGAAACTGAACCATACGCCATTAAGTTAATGTTTTTAATCCCAAAGCATGAAATTTATCTCGTCTCGTTGGCTTTAGTAGGTAGTAGGTTTTCAGGATGTGAACATAGAAAGAAAGCAGACGGATTTAGAACGCCATAATATCAGATTTTACCCAACAGCAGGTAGTGAGAATAGAGAGCAGTGCAGTGGTGGCCCAGAGGTAATGGCCGCCACTTATAAGTTCTAGGTCGTAGGTTCGAACCCAGACCACAGATTAATACAGATGGGACACTCCGCAAAATCATTTTAATATAAACAAAACCGGTCAAGAGCGAGTCGGACTCGCGCACCGAGGGTTCCGTTACGATTTATGAAAAAGTGTGCTATTTAGAGACATCGTTTTATATTTCCTGTAATCTTTACATAAACTTCTATCACACAGAATAATTTCAGATTTTTCTCTTTGCAAACTTCGGAGATAAGGGGGGGGAACGGTATTTTTTTTTACATTTTTCATCAGAAGTCGAAAACTATGCAACTTAAAAAAAAGAAAAAATATGTTTGAGAATGTGCAAACAGCGCTCTTTCATATGATAACCCACATGTCCTAGTAGTAGCCCCAATTTGATTTTTTAAGACACCCTTTCAGTCCCTGTTGCAAAAAAAATATAAATATTTTAATTTTTTTCTTATTTGCAAAATAGTTGAGTAAATGTCATTTAAAACTATTCTAAATTTCAAATTGATAGCATTAGTAGTTCTTGAGATATCCAGCTGTGACAGACAGACAGACAGACAGACAAACAGACTGAGTGACACCATAAGGGTTCCTTTTTTACCATTTTGGTACGGAAACTAAAAAAGGGACTATTGCTACGACACAATAAAGTGCAATTCAGGTCGCAAAACGCTTATTACCTACAGTTATATTCAACTACAAGTTGTATCTCTTTCTATCGCGTAACTCTGAAAGGGAAAGGAGGCCGCCGCGTACTTGTAGCTTCATACCTAAACTGCGGAGTGTCCCATCTGTATTAATCCGTGCCCAGACAGGCGCTTTACTTTGCGTAAATTATTTCATCACCACTGCTCTCAAAACGGTGAAGGAAAACATCGTGAGGAGACCGGCATGTCCTAGAACCAAAAATTCGAAGACATGTGACATCTACCAACCCGCACTGGGCCCGCGTGGTGGATTACGGCCCACTCCCTCTCACAGAGAGGACGCCTGTGTCCCAGCAGTGGGAACATTATAGGCTGAAGTGTGAAACTTTGTAAAAAGCTTTGAATGGGGTCTCTTTAATAATAAATCAACCTTTTTCTTATAAGTCCGGGCGGATTAAGGGAATCTATTGCAGAACAACAATGGGAGAGTTAGGAGGCTATGATCTTCGTGGCCTTTGTCTACCAGTGACCCAGGAGACTTTCCCTAAGTGGACTTATTGTGAGTTGCGTAGCCAGAGATTTTCAAATATTAACGCCATTAGGTAAGTATAGGTAGGTCGGGTTATTTTGAGGACAAAGGCCTCTTGAAGGAAAGAGCATTTACCTCATTGTGCTAATGTGCGTTTGCGATTTGAGACCCTTAGAAAGATCTAAGTTTTGGCACGATAATGGTCGTAAAACATTAATTTTACATTTTTTTTTATTATTATTAATTTTGAAAAACTACATTTCCAAGGGGTGGGTGGTGGGGGTGGGGGATGTTAAAATGTTTAGAGGAAAGTACGAAAACAACGCGGACGAAGTCACAGGCAAGTTCTATACTTACCTGGATATTTGTATTAAAAACAACCCAGCCAAGCGCGTGTCGGACTACGCACAGTGAAGGGTTCCGTAGTTGGAAAGAATTTATCCTAAAAACATACTTAACACTTCTAAGACAACGGGAAGTACCCTATAGGTTTAGATTTACTTGCGAGTATAAAAATATGTTGCATAAATGGCTGTATTTTTTTATTACGTTGACTTAGAAGCTTAATTTTTTTAGAACTCCAAGGGACCATAGATTTACGTATTTGATATTAATTTCAACTTGATACCTCCACGCGTTCCTGAGAAAAATGTCTTGACAGACTGACAGACTTGACATTATTTTATTAATTATGTGATAAAATTACAAATTAACAAGAGACCCCTTGGTAAGACTTTGAGGCTTACGACGAGATCTACCAGTGACAGCTGGGACCATCGGCTTAACGTGCTTTCCGTGGTACGGAGAGGTCTTGGTATGTAAAAATGATCACCCATCCACGGTCCAACCGCGGCAAGCATAGCTTAACCTGATCAATCGACCCGTGCGGCTGTTATAACTTAGCCAGTCTACTACTAGAGATTATGTTTGTAAAACATTACGACAGAAACTCTTGGGAAATCATTTACAAAGCCTTGTAGTTAGAGGGCGGCCTGATTAAATTTTAATACAGCCTTTGGATTTATTATTGCGAAACCAGAAAACAGTGGCAAAGTGCTATTTGATACCAAACCTGGGTGTCGTCGATGTTATTTTAGGTTAGGGCTTCCAATCACGAAATACCGAGATCTCGCAATCGCAGAATCCCTCATTTTTTGCGGGACTGAAAAAAAGCGTGCATGCGACCTATCGTCGCGAGCGCGATCGCTCGGTGACTGGCGATTTTCAGTTGTAAATGTGTTTTTTTTTTGTTGATTTTTTTAATTTTGTTGGTGTATTTTTTTAAGAAGATAGATTTTTTGTTTTTTCAGTATTTTTTACTGTTTTTTGGGAAGAATAAACGGTGTAATTTGATTGATATGAGATCAATTAAAATACACCGTCATCACTGTTTTATTTGCCTTAATAAATATGAATATTTTCAATATGCGCGATTCCGCAAATACCGACATCCCGCGGGATTGAAAATTCGTAGTCCCGCAAATAAAAATAAAAAAGCCTATAATATTCCTTAATTACAATAAATAAAGTTAACTAAATTAAGTATTTAATAATTACTAATTAAGGACCTCTCGACGGGTATTAGGCCTCCTCCAGTACGTCCCGCAAATACCGAGATTGAATTCAGGCTGCGGGATTGGAAGCCCTAGTTTAGATCTGAATTCAAGACCGTTTTATAGATCATAAATTGCATTACGTTGTGATAATATTCTTCGATGCGATAGTAGTTTGTATCTTTCTCTGTTTTGGTTGGTTTACTCGAGAAGCCTACAGACTGACTGATCTGCTGATGGACTGTAAACCGTAGATTATGGTAAAAAAACTTTTATATTTAAGGCTTGTCCGTCGCAAAAAGCGCAGTCACTGTCGTACTGCATAGAAAAGAAAGAGAAGCGCGATGACACAACGCTTGCAAAATATGAAGTAATTATCGATTTACAAAAAATCTGTTGATTAAACTAAAAAAGTAATGACAAGAAATCATTCCTTATTAGTTTGTAAAGAACTGTATAAATTTATGAACACTTTTAATGAAAACTGTAGGAATAATGTGGTAACAACTCGAAAAAATAGACCGAAATTGACCTGGATTTAGGTTTTTTTTCCTTAGTTCTACAAACCAAAATAGATTTCGGGACACATGAAATCACTTCTTATGTATTGTAGATTACTGTGTATTTTTTCCTATCAGAAAGATGCTATAGTTACTGTAGAAGATGGTTACAAAGTTAATTCACAATTCACATTATAATATGTCATTTGTTTTTACAAATTGGCGGCAATTTAAAAAGTGTGTCGTGCGTCGAAATGGATTTGACTAGAGAACATTTTCGTTCAATGATTTATTATTACGACTTTCGTTGCGGTCTTACTCAACAACAATGTTTCGATAGACTTCGATTAGTATATCATGGCGAAGCCCCATCGCGTGCCACTGTTTACAACTGGTTTAATGAGTGGTCGAAGCAAACTCACTGATGACTCGCGAGATGGACGTCCGTCTACGGCGACTACTGAAGATAACATAATATACTCGTACAAGTAGTACTCAACTAATATGGCTTATCGATGTACCTGCGCAGAAGATGAATTTTCAAAGCGCGGGAAATGCTATTGACCAATCGGCACGCTCCACGCTTTTTCCTGTACCGCTATTGGTCGCAGCTGCCGCCATGTTAGCGCGCGGCGCTTGACAGCCGCCATACTTGCGAGTGAGATGGAACTAACAGCTGCAGTGTATTATGAACCTTATAGTAGTGATCTAAGGTTGATTGTAAGTTTTAAGCAATCTCGTTAATCTTCGGGGCCATACTTTCTTTTCTGCGCGAACGAAGATTCACGACGCGCCTTATTAGTTGAGTAGTTTATATTTCTAAGGAAGATAACGGGAGTGCTGTGCGGATAATGATAGAAGCTGATAGAAGGGTGACATATCAACAGATTCGGGCAGCTTTAGGCATTGGTATGAGTCAAGTAGGTACTGGCTAAGTAATAACAGCCGCACGGGTCGATCGATCAGGTTAAGCTACGATTGTCACGGTTGGTCCGTGGATTGGTGACCATCTTTACATACCCAAGACCCTCCGTACCTCGGAAAGCACGCCGTTGGTCCCAGCTGTCATTCGTGGAACTTTGACAGTCGTTACGGGTCGTCAAAAGCCCGAAAGTCTGACAACCAGTCTTACCAAGGGGTATCGTATCACACAGTTACTGGGTTGTGGAGGTCAGATAGGCAGTCGCTCCATGTAAAATACTGGTATCCTGTTGCATCCTGGAAGCCGACCCCAACATAGTTGGGAAAAGGCTAGACAGATAATGGATTGATCTAGGTCTAGCCTTATTGTCCCAGGCAGGGCAAAGATCTCTCTCTCTCTCTCGCTTTTCCACAGACTTCGTCCTCTGCTTTATTGGCCTGTCTTTTCTATCGTATTGACTCAAATCTCATTATTATCTGTACTTACGTTTGGCTGCCTGCCATTTTATCAAGACTTTTATATTCCTTAAGTATAGACTCCGATAGGGTTCAAGAACTTGACTCGTCCATGAACTCAATATAGGTACTCATTATGAAAGTACATGCTAGCAATTCAATGAATATGAATGTTGGTATTATAGTGTGGAGTGTGATAATAGGACTGATTCGGTTAATAAACCCTTTTGATGCTCAGATGGCCGACATTTTGTTTTGATTGAATTGAATCTGAGTACTGCTTTTGACAAAAAAACAACAACAACACACACAACACTGCAACACTCACAAAAACACTGCAACAACACTGCTTTAGACAAAGACATTTATTCGTAAAACAATCCGACTTCTTCCTAAGTCCAATTAAGAAAAAAAATTGTGTAGGAGGACCCAAATTATTATGGCTCATACAAGTTGTAAAAAATGTTATTATTTAGAGAAAAAATATGTAGCGAAAAACTCAAAAGTGGGAACTTTTATACCGCCCTAGACGCGGGGACTTTTAGTATGTTTACTCCCTTAGTACCCTGAACAACTTTCTGATGAAATCGCTTACGTCCCAGCTCACGCACTCTACAACCCCTTTGTTAGTGGACTAATAATAATCATACGCAAAAATTGCTATTTTTGAACTGTGTCAAGCTTCTCGCAAATTAAATGCTTCATTTATTCTAGTCGCTTTTGAATAGGAAAGCATTTGGCCTTAAGCAGGCCTTAAGAGGAGCTCGTGGCTAAGTAATTACTGCCGCACTGGTCGATCCATCGGGTTAAGCTACGCTTGCCGGGGTTGGTCAGTGGATGGGTGACCATCTTTACATACCGAGACTCCTCCGTGCCTCGGAAAGCACGTTAAGCCGTTGGTCCCGGCTGTCATTCGTGGATCTTTGACAGTCGTTACGGGTCGTCAGAAGCCCAAAAGTATGACAACCAGTCTTACCAAGGGGTATCGTATTACCCAGTTACTGGGTTGTGGAGGTCAGACAGGCAGTCGCTCCATGTAAAATACTGGTATTCAGCTGCATCCGGTTAGACTGGAAGCCGACCCCAACATAGTTGGGAAAAGGCTATGCAGATTGATTTGGCCTTAAGCACGACTAATTTAATCGCATTATCGATCAACGTAAATAATTCGTGCCAAAATACCTTTGCGCCTAAGCCTCAGGTATGCATAGTTAAGCACAAGAATTTGCTAGATTGACTATAGATACAGCACCTAGGTAGGATGACAGAATTCCTTGTACCTACCAGCTTTCTAAATCCTACTTGGAAGTTGTGTTGGCTTGTTGGTTATTATTGTCAACGCGACTCTGTGAACGGTCGAAAGATTATTTGCTGAGTAGCACGTTGTACCTACTTAGGGTGGGTTGCACCAAGGGCTACATAAGCTTTCGTCAAAGTTAATTTTAACAGTAACTTTAATGATGACCATATAATGTAACGACAAATGTAAAAGTTAAGGGGGCTACAGGACCTAAACGCAAGTTTTACAATGCCTAAAAGTATATGATCTACTGCAGTAAACAGAATCAGAAAAATATATGATATTCTTCAGGATATATGCTAGTTAGGCGTTGAAAACATAATACAATTAAATTGATACGATAGAAAAAAACATGCATACATATACATGCAATCATTATGATTTTTTGTCAGATTATTTTACAAGCAACACACTAAAATAACAGTGTTTTAATTTTTTTAGTCCTGACAATAGATTTCTTGTAAATAAATAATTGATTCATATTTTGCAAGAAATTACCACCGTTGTGTCATCGCGCTTCTCTTTCTTTTCTATGCAGTCCGACAGTGACCGCGCTTTAGTTCCTGTAGTCCCCTTCGGAGCAGGGACATGACATTCGACGCGTCTGACTGAAGTGACAGATCTATAACCAGCGACGAAGCTAACAAATTGTCAAATGGAGCAACCCATTTTTTGTCTAACCTACTTTAACTGAAGGTGATATGTTTGTTAATGTTAAGGCTGCTCCTCCCTAAAATACGGCGAAACTAAGTAACTTTGTGTCCATCTTTTACAGTAAACATAGCATCTTTCTGATAGGAAAAAATACACAGCAATCTACAATACTTAAGAAGTGATTTCATTTGTCCCGAATTCTATTTTAGTTCGTAGAACTCATTGACTTATATATTACATCAATGGTAGAACTAAAGAAAAAAAGGCTAAACCCAGGCCTATTTCTGTCTATTTTTTCGAGTTTTTACCATATTACTCCTATAGTTTTTATTAATGTGTTCATAAAATACAGTTATTTTCAAAATAATTAGGAATGAATTCATGTCATTACTTTTTTAGTTCAATCAATAGATTTTTTGTAAATCGGTAACTACTTCATATTTTGCAAGCGTTATGTCATCGCGCTTCTCTTTCTTTTCTACGCAGTCCGACAGTGACCGCGCTTTTTACCGCGGTTGTCCGCTGTAAAAAGCGTTAAAGTAAGATGCAACCCACCCAAGGCTGCTGCTTCCTAAAATACGGCGAAACTAAGTAACTTTGTAACCATCTTTTACAGTAACTATAGCATCTTTCTGATAGGAAAAAATACACAGCAATCTACAATACATACGAAGTGATTTCATGTGTCCTGAAATCTATTTTAGTTTGTAGAACTAAGGAAAAAAATCCTAAATCCAGGTCTATTTCGGTCTATTTTTCCGAGTTGTTACCATATTACTCCTACAGTTTTCATTAAAAGTGTTCATAAATTTATACAGTTCTTTACAAACTAATAAGGAATGATTTCTTGTCATTACTTTTTTAGTTTAATCAACAGATTTTTTGTAAATCGATAATTACTTCATATTTTGCTAGCGTTGTGTCATCGCGCTTCTCTTTCTTTTCTATGCAGTCCGATAGTGACCGCGCTTTTTGCGACGGATAAGCCTTAATATGCTTATTGTTGTTACGGTTCATTATATGTGGGTTGTTGTCGTATTTGCATTTTGTTAGTTTGTTACGGTTCATTCTATAAGGGTTGTTGTTGTATTTGCATTTTGTTAGGTTGTTACGGTTCACTCTATAAGGCTTGTTGTTGTATTTGCATTTTGTTAGGTTGTTACGGTTCATTCTATAAGGGTTGTTGTTGTGGGGTGCGGTGACAGGAAACCTCCCCGAGTTCCCGTGGGCTGGAATTCCCTTCGGATACGTCCGTGGGGAAGGCCAGTCTTCGGGACGGTGCACCCTGGGATGCGGGCAATGGTTCCCCTTAGGCACAAGTGCCTAAGGGGTTTCGTTGCCCGTATGCTAATATCCTGTCGGAGGAACGCTCCAACGTGTGTCCCTCTGCTCTAAGCAGAGACGCACAGCGGCGGAGTAAGAACGGGCTCGGTGTGCACTAACCCTGCCGCCGGGCAGGCAGAAGGAAGCCATTCATCCACCATCAATCATCATCATCCCCGCCACCATACACCATTCATCATTCACCACATCATCATTCCCATCCCATCATCCACCATCAATCATCATCATCCCCGCCACCATATACCATTCATCATTCACCACATCATCATTCCCATCCCATCACCCACCATCACCATTCCCATCATCATTTCCATTTTCATTTCGTCATTTCCTTCTGCCACCGTTAGTCTCGTAGCCCCGAAGATCGTTCAAGGTCATGTCTCTGACTTTTGACGGGGGTCGAGGGTCTTGGCTTAACCGCCCGGACCGCGAGGAAGAAAACCTCTATAAAAAATTACCCCAAACCTCCAAGCGGCGGCGCACCGTGAGGGAGGTTGGTAGCTTGATTAATGGGTAGCTTAATTAGTCGCTAGTGCGAACCACACAGTTTTGAGCAGGTACACAAAGTAAAATACTCGTGGGAACAAAAATGGAAAATTTAAACAAAACCCAAAGACGAGAAGAGGAGAAGGAGAGGAGCGATGCGGGGTCGGAGTCCGACGCCGCATCGGGAGCGAAGGGCGCGAAGGGCTCTTTTAAGAGCCCGGAGTGCGTATTGGTGGCGGCCGCTGGTAGGAGGAGTGCCTTCCTGAAGCGGAATGTGGAGTTGAATCCGGGGGAGGGCCAGGAGTCTTCGTCGGATGGCGGAAAGGGCTCGGCCCCTAAGTATGCTCGCCGGGGCCTAGGGTGGACCCGGAAAAAGAGCAAGGGCCGGGCAAATACCGTACCGGTGGACGGCTCAGTCGGGTCGGCCGAGGGGAGCGCCATCGAGGCGTCTGGCGATGAGTCGGACGCCACTGGTGGCCCCAACTCGGAGCGGGCCAGGTTTGAGGAGGTCGTGGCTGCTGCAGTCAAGTGTGTGTCCTTGAAGAAGAAACAATCTTCCAAAGACAAGGCCATACCTGCAGCCAAGGCCTCCATTATGGCGGCAGCGGAGGTCCTGCTCCAAGGGCCTCCGCCGGACGGTATGTCGGAAATGCGGGCGGAGGTCGCCCGCTTGACAGCCGCCATGGAGATTCTCCGAAAGGAGAATGAGGAGCTCCGAGCGGACCTGGCCAGGCTCCGCGATGCCGGCCCTCAGAAGGTGCCGCAAGAGGGGGCGCAGCAGGGGCAGAGCGGGCTCGGGCCCGCAGAGGAGAGGCTACTGACCCTGGTGCGGAAGGAGCTGGCTGCCTTCAACAGCCGGTTCTCGGTCCTGGAGGGCATTGTCCTCCGGCCCCCGCTAGCGGCGAGCCGGCAGGCCTCGGGCCAGCCAAAGGCGGCATCGTACGCCGCCACGGCTGCCACGCCCAAACCTGGGTCAGCGGGGCAGGCGAAGGGCGGGGCCGCCGCTGCAAAGGCGCCTGCGAAAGCGCCTGCGAAGGCGCCCGCTAAGGCGCCTGAGAAGGCCCCGGCTGTGGCGGCGACGACGACGCGGCCGCCCCCGCCTTCTAAATCTCCTCCGGCTGACGCCGAATGGCAGGTAGCCGGGGAGAAGAAGAAGGAGGGCAAGGCGGCAAGGGCGGCCAAGCGAAAGGAGAGGCGGCGTCGGCGCAAGGAGCGAAGCGTCGCGGCGAGGTTGCGCGCCCCAAAGTCCGCAGCTGTAGTGATCACACTACAGCCGGAAGCGGAGAAGAAGGGCGTGTCCTACCGCGACGTGCTCACCAAGGCGCGGGCGGCGGTGAACCTGGAGGAGATCGGGGTCACTAAGGGCATGCGTATTAGGGTCACGGCGACTGGGGCTCGTATGCTCGAGATCCCCGGTGCGGCCAGTGGCCCGACCGCTGACGCTCTGGCTGAAAAGCTCAGGGCGTCCTTAAATGCGGACGAAGCCCGAGTGTCCAGACCCGCCAAGTGCGCTGACATGCGCATCCTGGGTCTGGACGACTCCGTGACGGAGGGGGAAGTTGTGGCCGCCGTGGTCAAGACTGGGGGGTGCGCCTTCGAGCAGGTGAAGGTAGGCACCATCCGTCCAGACTCCACGGGGTTGCGAGCCGTTACGGTGAGCTGCCCCGTATCGGCGGCCAACAAAATCGTTGGGGAGGGCCCAAGATTCCAGGTGGGCTGGGATTCCACGCGGGTAAAACTGCTGGAACCCAGACCTCTGAGGTGCTTCCGTTGCCAAGTGGGCAACCACGTGGGAGCTAAATGCACCTCGGAGGTGGACCGCAGCAGTAATTGCTTCCGTTGTGGTCAGCCCGGTCACAAGGCCGGCTCGTGCAATGCCACGCCGCACTGCTACCTATGTGCGGCAGCTGGCAAGCCGGCCGATCACCGGGCTGGAAGCAAGGGCTGTGGTCCACCCACGAAAGCCCGGGGCAAGGGCAAGCCCTCCGCCCCCTCTACCGCCGTCACCGCCGCAGCCGCCACAGGCGCCGTCGCTGCCGCCCCCACTGCCGTCGCCGCCGTACCCACTGCGGCGGAGCCCTCACAGGGGGCTCAGGAGGGGGCTGAAATGGAATGCCAGTAGTGGCCCCATTACGCCTCCTCCAGGCGAACATCAACCACTGCGCCGCCGCTCAGGATCTGTTGCTCCAGAGCATGGCGCAGTGGTCGATTAACATCGCCGTGGTCGCTGAGCCGTACTTTGTCCCGCCCAGTGATTACTGGGTGGAGGACCTGAGCGGCTCAGTGACCCTCATTTCGTCGGCCGCCGCCGGTACCCTGTCCCTTGAAGCCGTCAAGAAGGGACAGGGCTGCGTTGCAGCACGGTTCGGGGGGATTGTCGTGGTGGGGACATAGTTCTCCCCGAGCCGAACTCTCGCCGAGTTCCACAACTCCCTTGCGGAGTTGAAAACCGTCGTCGTCGGGTTTCGTTCCCTTCCCGTGCTTGTCCTCGGGGACTTCAACGCCAAGAATGTGGCTTGGGGTTCCCGGTATACGGACACACGGGGCAGGATGGTGGAGGACTGGGCTCTGGAAACAGGCCTGGTCGTCCTAAACCGGGGTTCTGTCCCCACGTGTGTGCGGATGCGGGGCGAATCGGTGGTGGACATCTCGTTCGCCAGCCCCGCCCTGTTGCCGCACGTGGTTGACTGGCGCGTCATGGAGGGGGTGGAGACCTATTCCGATCATCGGTACATCCGGTTTGATGTCTCCGCCCATACCTCGAGCGCGCCGGTTCGACAGGCCCCGAGTGGTCCGCGGTGGGCGCTGAAGAAGCTGGACCGGGAGCTCCTCCTGGAAGCCTCGATCGTGCAGGCCTGGGTGTCACCACCGGACAGGCCTGCCGACATCAACGACGAGGCGGAGTGGTTCCGGGAGGCCATGTCCGAGGTGTGCGACGTGGCAATGCCCCGGGTCCAGCCCAGTCGCGCCTTTCGCCAGGTGTATTGGTGGTCGCCGGAGCTGACGGCTCTGCGCGAGGCGTGCGTTGCCGCGCGGCACCGGTACACCAGGCACCGCAGGCTCCGTATTCGTCCTCCGGATACGGAAGCCATTCAGGCGGAGCTGTACGAGGGGTACAGAGTGGCGAAGACCGCCCTCCGAGCGGAGATCTTGCGGTCCAGGGATCTGGGCCGCGAGGAGTCGCTGGAGACTCTGAACAGAGACCCATGGGGGCGCCCCTATAAGATGGTGCGGGAGAAACTCCGCCCATGGGCGCCCCCGCTGACGCAGAGTCTCCGGCCCGAGCTCGTGGAGGACGTGGTGAGCGCTCTGTTCCCTTCGCGAGGGGAACATACTCCCCCGCCTATGGCTCCGCCTCATGCGGTGCCCGCTGCGGACCAAGAGACCGACGACGACGATGATACTCCCGAAGTGACCGAGGTAGAGTTGAGAGCGGCGGTACGTAGGCTCAGTGCCAAAAATACCGCCCCAGGACCCGACGGCTTACCTGGAAGAGCCTGGGTTCTGGCCTTTGGGGCTCTCGGGCCTCGACTAGGGGGGCTCCTAAGCGCATGCTTGGAGAGGGGCCAGTTTCCACTTCGCTGGAAGACGGGGAAACTGGTCCTCATTAAGAAGCCGGGGCGCCCTGCGGACTCTCCGTCCGCTTACCGGCCCATCGTGCTGCTCGACGAGGTGGGCAAGCTCTTTGAAAGAGTCATTGCAGACCGCCTCGTCGGGTGGCTGGTGCAGGAGGGGCCGGATTTGGCGGAGAGCCAGTTTGGTTTCCGCAAGGGGCGCTCTACGGTGGACGCCATCATGCGCGTGCGAGCCCTCACGACGGGGGATGCAGTGGCCCGGGGTGGGGTCGTCTTGGCGGTGTCCTTAGACATCGCCAACGCCTTTAATACCCTGCCCTGGAGTTGCATCAGGGAGGCATTCCGGTATCACCGGATGCCGACCTACCTCTGTCGAGTGGTCGAGGCCTATCTGACGGACAGGGCCGTCATATACCCCGGTCATCAGGGAGAGTGGAACCGGCGAGAGATGTCGTGCGGTGTCCCACAGGGATCGGTCCTGGGGCCGCATCTGTGGGACATCGGTTACGACTGGGTGCTGCGCGCCGACCTCCCTAGCGGCGTCAGCGTAGTATGTTACGCTGACGACACGCTGGTCCTGGCGCAGGGGAGGTCGCACCAGGAGGCGGCTGACTTAGCGACACGCGGTGTTGCGATAGTCGTGGAGAGGATCCGGCAGTTGGGACTCGAGGTGGCCCTGCACAAGTCCGAGGCCATGTGTTTTCATGGTCCTCGGAATGCGCCACCGTCGGGTTCCGATATAACGGTGGGAGGGGTTCACATCGGAGTCGGGTCGACGATGAAGTACCTGGGACTCGTCCTCGACAGCCGGTGGAACTTCGTGGAGCATTTCCGACGTTTGGCTCCCAGACTGGCACGGGCTGGGGCTGCCTTGAGGCGGCTCCTGCCCAATCTGGGAGGTCCAAACGCCTCCTGCCGGAGGCTCTACGCGGGGGTCGTGCGGTCCATGGCCCTTTACGGAGCACCGGTGTGGGCGCGTTCCCTAAGGCTGGGACCAGCCGGCAGGTTGAACGCGTCCCAGAGGGTCATGGCCATCCGGCTAGTCCGGGGATACCGCACGGTCTCCCGGGAGGCGGCGAGCCTCCTTGCCGGATTGCCGCCGTGGGATCTGGAGGCAAAGGTCCTCGCGCACGTGTGGGAGTGGCGCGAGGAGGCGAAGCGCCGGGGCGTAACTCCGCTGCCGCGAGAAATCACGGTACAGCGGACAGAGCTCCGGCGGGATCTCATGGCGGCATGGAGAGCGCGACTGTCGCAACCCAGCGCTGGGCACGCCACAATAGCGGCGATAAGTCCCCTCTTTGAGGAGTGGTTAGAGAGGCGCCACGGCGTCCTCACCTTCCGCCTGACGCAGGTCCTCACCGGACACGGTTGTTTCGGGAGGTTCCTGTTTCGCATAAGGCGGGAGGAAACGCCCGGGTGTTTCCATTGTGTGGATCGCCCGGAGGACACGGTGGAGCATACAGTGGAGGTCTGCCCGGCTTGGGCAGAGCACCGCCGTGTTCTCACGGAGGCGATCGGCGGCGGCGATCTCTCGCGTCCGAGCCTGGTCCAGGCCATGGTTCGGAGCGAGAGTGCATGGGAGGCCGTCACCTCCTTCTGCGAAGCAGTGATGCTCGCGAAGGAGGAGGCGGAACGCGTGAGGGAGAGGCAGCCTCACGCCCTCAGTCGCCGCAGGAGACGCCCTGGGCGGCGGGAATCGCGGGGCGATTTCCGGCCACCGTAGGCGCGGGCCTGCGGACGGTGAGCAGCGGGTAGCTCGCCGTCCGGTAAGGACCAGGCCCGAGTCGACGGCGCGTCGTGTTCCACGCGCGCCTCAAAGAGATGTCAGCAAGTGACGGGGCCCAATAGGGCCGACGCCGCTGGGGTCGCGGGTTGTCTGAAAGGGTTACCGCGGCCCTGGCATAGGCAACTGAAGGAACACGGGTGGGTTTTAGTCAGTAAAAGTCTGACACGCCCTCCCGCTCCACCCAGAGCGGGAGAAGTTATTTGATGATTTCCCACCCTCAAAAAAAAAAAAAAAAAAAAAAAAAAAAAAAAAAAAAAAAAAAAAAAAAAGGGTTGTTGTTGTATTTGCATTTTGTTAGGTTGTTACGGTTCATTCTATAAGGGTTGTTGTTGTATTTGCATTTTGTTAGGTTGTTACGGTTCATTCTATAAGGGTTGTTGTTGTATTTGCATTTTGTTAGGTTGTTACGGTTCATTCTATAAGGGTTGTTGTTGTATTTGCATTTTGTTAGGTTGTTACGGTTCATTCTAAATGGGTTGTTGTTGTATTTGCATTTTGTTAGGTTGTTACGGTTCATTCTAAATGGGTTGTTGTTGTATTTGCATTTTGTTAGGTTGTTACGGTTCATTCTATAAGGGTTGTTGTTGTATTTGCATTTTGTTACCGTTATTTTTATTTTCGCTCGCAATGAGATTATGCTAGTACTGTTTTTTCGAGCTATACCTACGCGATATGGATTTTATAAATGCCTGAAATAATTATCTCGTTTTTAATGATAAACTTTCACACTACGTTTTGATAGATCTTGAGAGGTCGAGAGTTCATTTTGTAATACTTACGCACTGACCATTTCGACGCGTTTTTACATCATTATCTGTTGAACGATTCTGTCGGTTTTTTTTTTTTGTATCAGTGAACAATACGGGTACTTACAGCTAGGTAAAGATTTAAAAGTTTTTCTTTCGGACCCGAAATGAAACAGGAAAACAGGCTCGTACCTATATCGGGAGTCCCATAAAACTTAGGTCAAGGGACATCATCATCATTCTCCTGCCGTTAGTCGACGTTCGCACGGACGTAAAAATATCGCGGCGATTTTGTTTCGCGCAACACTGGATTTTCAACGCTCTGCTTAGCGCCGAAAGTTGAAAATCCAACAGTGTGTTTTTTTCGACGCGCTAGAATGCACTCTGTTGTTGTTAAGTTGGATTCTCAATGCTCGGCTCAACAAGGTGAGTTGAAAATCCAGTGCGCGATAAAATCCCGCCGCGATATTTTTACGTCGGCTTATCCCAATTTATTTGGAGTCGGCGCAAGCGCAACATGCCTTTTTTTTCCATAGGTACTTCTCTATTAGTCGTCAACTCACCATCTCGGTAGACAGATGTTGATTCAAAACTTTTTAATCTTAAAATAATAGGATAAGTACAAAAACAAGTTTGCAAGTCTTTAGAAACAAATTATTCAGTGTATCTGATTCAGTTCTATTCACGGAAACGAACTATTTTAGTGGCCACAGCTCACACAATACTTAAGCCTCTATTAATCACTCTTAACTAAACAACTTGGAACCATAATGAGAATCTTTGGGAGCTTTCCAGGGCCATTCCAATAGGAACCGTTAAATTTTACTATCTGTTTACAAAAGGAATTAAACCTACTAATTAACCCGAAGCAGTCAATAATGTGGTATTTATGTGTGTCGTTAGAATTCCGAGGGCGGAGCGCTTTCGACGAAGCCCTAAAGACAAGAAATAAGTACGAACTCTAAGCGCACATTTTCAAATGGCACGCATTAAGACCGAATGCATAATGCATTGGTCACACACAAGTAAAAAAATTAAAAAAGAAGTAAATAAATAATAAACCCTCCACTGCTCAGTACCTATTCAAGTTGTACGTGTATATTTACCTATAACTTCGAGAGAAATCTACTCCGAGTTATAAAGCGTTTCAACTCGAAAACATACATTCAAGTGTTTATATTAAGTACAATCTAGATGCAATTTTCTGCATAATTACATACAAAAGTTTCAAGACCAACGATCGATTGTAAATAGTAATATTTATAAGGAGCTTACCTTGAGCGTATGTAAACAAATGGAGACAGGCGAACAAGAATATCCAGTTCCCGACACCGAAACGATACATCCCTGTCCGCCACATGTTGAAAAACACTTTAACAACACTACACAATATGTTTTAATTCATACGATTCACATTTTCACATAAAATTCACGAATATTTTGTGTTATATTTCACACAGCTCTATGTCGATGTTACTTCGGCCGATCCGCCATTTTCGAGCAGGCACCACTGCGTTCGGAAACACAACTCAATAATGAGAGGGCAATGCCCGGGTTTATGTGACGTGAACACTGCAGCGATTGAAGGGTTGCTTGCATTGAAGATAGGTGCAGTACTAGAGCTGCGTGCTTTTAGAACGCGTTGTGTCGATAAAATAATTACGTTTTGTTACTTATCGATATTATTTTAAAAAGTCGCCGTTTTTTTAAAATGTCTTTTATTGTAAAAAACCATAAGTGGCGAATTCAAAATAGAGAGTCAGAATAATTTCAAAGTGCTATTGATGACGATGGCAAAGAATAGAATAGTAAAGATACCTGTTACGGATAGCCAATGTTTTTTTAATGAATGGTCTTATTGTTTTTTTTTATTTTTATTCTTTATTTATTTAGAGAGGGTTTTAATCTAGACAGATTATGCCACCCTCATCGTTACAAGTCGACTTTTTACTTATCTACTCAACAAAAAAAAAAATAGAAAAAATTATCTATTATCTTACACTAGTCATTACCATTAACATTGGCATTAGTCGCAGAAGCAGTATGAGATATCATACCGCCTCTGCGACCAATGCCAATGTTTACGAGCCTGTACAGCATCCTGGCTGCTTCCGAAGCAGGAGCAGCAAGGACGCTGTTACATACCCCAGTCTCGCACATATTATTAAATACCATTAATAAGTCTCGTCTTTCCGGCTCGTTCCGGACACACTCCATGATAATATGATAAATATCTTCAATCATGTTGCATTCCACACAATTTGGTGACTCGACTTTACCCATTAGGAATGCAAATTTATTTAAGGGTATGTGTCCAGAGCGGAGTCGTAGAGCCGTTATTATTGTCTGCCTTCCCATATTGGCACTGTCTATCCATGTACTTTTAAAGACGTTCGGTTGTATAGTGGCATACCATATACCTTTACTGCGGCTCCTTTCATTGAAGTATTCTTGCCAGTTGTCATAACAAAGGTGTTTTAATCTAAAGTAAAATTCGGTATAATACGGGACACAGGAATAGTTTTCACCGTCGTTGGATGCCTCTTTAGCGAACTGGTCGACCACCTCATTACCTTCAATGCCAATATGAGAAGGCACCCATTGTATTACAACGTTTTTATTCTTACTTTTGAGTTTACATAATACATCTAATATAACATAGGCAATAGGAATCCCTCGTTTGGGAAAGGTGCATCGTTTTAATAATTGTAAAGCACTGCGACAATCAGATAAAATTAAAAACTTAGAACATGCAATTGAGTCAATATAGGACAATGCCTCTAAAATTGCTATTAATTCAGCGTGCATTATTGAGATCACAGAATCAACTTTAAGTTTCATAGAGGTATTTGTAAATGAATCAAAAAAAGCAACCCCGACTTCATTATTAGTGATTGATGCATCAGTACAAATTGTATATCGATCAGTATAATTCATTTGTATATATCTGTCACAAAGAGCTTTTAATTGACAGGTATTGTAATCTTTTTTGGCTTGGTCAACACCATCAATAGTTGAAATTATGTTATTGTCTAGATCCACGTTGCTGACCCAAGTGGGTAAACTAAACATTTCTACGATATCACTACAGTAAATACGTTCGTGTTTAAGTGAGTCATGGATCGTTACTAAAACAGGTTTTGGTTTGTTTCTCCAGTAGCGATGCGAACACAGCGTTGACAGAAGTTCGAGTATATCAATAGTGACATTATTTTTAAGGGATTTGCATTTCAACCAAAATTTACTTCCCAGATATTGCCGACGGATGTGCAGAGGCGAGATACACAATTCATTTTCCATAATATGTATAGGTGTGCTCTTAATGAAACCACCTATTGTACGTAAACATATATTCTGTATCCGTTCTAATTTCAATAATTGTGTACGACTGCCATTGCCATAAAGAGCACACCCATAATCCAATCGACTTCTTACGGTAGCTATATACACGCGCCTAAGATGTGTAGGGTGCAGCCCCCAGCCAGAGCCAGCCAGCATTCTAAAAATATTAACGAATTTAAGGAGTTTATCTTTTAATTCATTGATATGCCTCTTCCAGATAAGTCTAAAGTCAAACCATAATCCCAAATACTTTATACTATCAACTACTTCTAAGGGTGAATCATTGACATACAGGTTGACACTTTCTCTTTTGTATCCTCTTTTGAATACACATACTTTACTTTTCGACGGCGATATGTCTAGGCCTAAGCCTGCAATGATATTACCAAATTTGTCCAAAGCTGTCTGTAACTTTATTGAAGCTGTATGGCAGTTATGGTCTGCAGTATATAAAACGAAATCATCCGCATATTGAGCTACATGAACGTTATTTATACTTTTACAAATAGGGACTGTAGCAACGTTAAACAATAAGGGTGATAAGGGATCACCTTGAGCCAGACCACGTCCTGTATTTCTGCTAATTGCAACATTGTCATCCATACAAATACTCAATTGCCTGTCTTGGAGAAAGTTCCACAAATATGAGCATACTTTTGGTCCAATATGTAATGTGTCATTCATGTATTGCAGTAGGGGAATAATTTCAATATTATTATAAGCATTTTCAATGTCAATGAAGCAACCTACAGTGTGGAGTCCCTCTGAAAATCCCGTTTGTATCCTTGAAGCTAGGTTGGAAAGACTATCTAAACTAGAGCGGCACTTTCTGAAACCCACTGCACTATCAGAGAATATCTTATTATGTTCTAAATACCACTCAATTCTGTTCAGAATCATATAGTGAAATGTTTTGCAAATACAAGACATCATAGAAATAGGTCGAAGTTTCGTAGATTCCGAGGTACTTTGAGTGTGTTTAGGAATAGGCACGATGTTTATTTGTCGCCATTGTTTTGGAACAAATCCGTGGAGAAAAAATCGGTTGAATAAAGATAGTAAAATATTTTTTGCGTTATCTGGCAGATGCTTTATCATACTGTATGATATATTGTCTTTGCCAGGTGTGTTGTTTCTGAATTTCATGGATTTTAACAATTCTTGTTTAGAAAAGGGTGCGTCAAGTTTTGGGTTGCATGACTTAAAATGTGGGGTAGGCTGACCGACAAAATCTGGCGTCAAAGACGTGAGAAGATTCTCAACGTTAGTTTTATTAATATAGGCCCTAGGTGAAACGTATCCCTTTATCCATCGTAATTTATGCCACATTTCTGAGGCCGTAATCTGGTGATCTAAAGTCGAGCAGAAATCACGGAAGGACGATCGACTGGCTGAACTAATTTGTTTCTCTGACTCATTAATTCTCTTTTTTAAATCATCATAGTTGTCAGCAATAGGATTCCGACGGAAGTTAGCAAGCGCGCGGCGGCGAATAGCGACGGACTTAGATATAGAAGGGTTCCAATAGGGTTTCGGACGAAAAATGGAGGTAGGCCCAGAATATATTTTATAGTATGGAATGTGTTTGTCTGCCGCTGTGTTAATTATTTGTTCAAATAAGTCATACGACATTTGAAGATCTTCTGAGTGTCTATAATTGGGAAACAAAGTCTGTGCTAACTCTTTGTATGAATTCCAATCGGCGGCTTTATAATTTCGGTGCTTCGTTTGATAACGTCGGGAATCAGTACCTAAACTAGATTTAATTTTTATCATTAGGTGGTCGCTGCCTAACGATTCGTTTAGCATCAACCAGTCAAATTTAACAGCGATATCTGATGACGCCAGAGAAAGGTCTGGTGAGGATTTCTGAACCACACCATTTACTAATTTTATCCTGGTCGGGCTTCCATCATTCAAAACTACGAAATTATTATCAGACAAGGAATCAAATAGTTGATTGCCGCGATGGTCTGTTTTATAAGACCAATTACTATGGTGTCCATTAACGTCACCCAGTATTAGAGTCTTACTGTTGTCTTGAGATAATATACAGTCCCAGTCACTCGCAGATGTCGCCACCGAAGAAGGACAATACATCGCTATTATATTTTTAATGTCGTTACAATTGAACAATTCAATTTTAAGTGTTTGTATCCCTGAATTTTGACAGTTAACCAAGCCTATACTGGATTTTAAGGAATTATGAACTATTAATGCTACACCTCCATAGCCATCGGAACGGTCATTGCGGTAAACATTATAATTTTTTAATCTAAGTTCCGAATCGGGTTCTAACCAAGTTTCACTGAGGGCAGCAACATGGATTTTTTCTAGTACCAGTAGATTTTCGAAATTGCGCAACTTAGGTTTAAGACTTTGACAATTCCACTGTATAATATTCAAGTAATTATTTTTAGGTTTATGATTCATTGTCTGCAGCAAGTGAAAAGTCAAATAACCTCTTAAATAATGACCGCTCTGATATATTACCTACTACCCAAATAATTAACCACTCAATACATATTTTAACAATACTTTGAATTTTAACAGATAACGTGTCTCTTTTGGTGAAAATAACTTCTTTTATTTTTTTAAATAGTTCGCTAATTGTTACGTTACCCTCCGAGGTTCGGTTTGTAGACGGCTTGTTATTGTTTGCTTCGCTATTGTCAGATTCTACATCAGAGTGTGTAAATTCCCAATTCTTAAAATTAATCTTCTCTTTAGTTTTCGGCTTTGGATTCTCTTTTTTCTTAGAATTAGTTTTCGGCTTACATTGCTGCTCGTGGCGTGGAACTTCTTTTAAGACTTCGACGAAGGTGGGGGTCACAGGGTATTTGTCCATTGGTTTATATGGTTGCGACAATACATGGGATGCCGGAGATGGTGAGTTAGATGGAGAATCTGTAGGGTACATTGTCAAGGCCTTACGATACGTACAGTTAAACTCGGCCATGATAAGACGGATTTTCCTTTCTTTCTTATAGGACGGGCATTCTTTGGACATCGCCATGTGTTCTCCTGAGCAATTAGGGCACTTTAACATATTGAAATTATATTTACTTATTATTTATCATTCAGAAAATCAAATGGCTATACAGGGTGGCCGGAACATTGACGTCCAAAAATAAAATTTCGGTCCCTCGTATCGTGGGGTATTCGAATCACCCCCATGTATGTTCCGCGACTTTTCATAGTTTTCGAGTTATGAATTTTTTTCTGAATGTTTGAAAATTTTCGACCTGACCAACCTAAAAAAATTCTAAAAAAAAAAGTAGAGCGTTTTATCGAGTTTCTTTTTTTGCAACTGAATTTTCATAAGTAGTACTTTTATGCATAAAATAATCAGCTTCGTAACTGTGATGAAAGTTATGAAAAATTAAAAATCTAAACAGGTGACTTCATGGTTCTCAAGTAGGCTTCAAGAATGCGCCAGACTCTCAGCTTTCATAATCATTAAAAAACGTAGGACTTAATGGGGCTAACTTTGGCCTTAATCGGCCTTCAAAGACTGCGAGGTGGAAAAATTCTTAAAATTACCCATCTGAGTAATTATTTTTTTTTGGCTATTTTCTCGTTCCTAAGGTTAATTAATGATAAGACCAACAAATAGTTTCAGAGTTGGGTAAGAAAAGTTTTACGTAAAAAGTGGTTTTGAATAAAACACAGATGATAATGTGAAAAAAGTACTTAATTTATTTTTAACATTTACAAAAAAGGTTTTCAAAGTGGCCACCACCAGCAGCAATACACATTCTACACCTACGTAAGAAATTGTCTGGCAATCGTCTAAAAGCGTCTCTGTTCTCTCTCACAACACGTTCAGCTTCTGCAATCAACTGCCTCAGGTCTTGTTCACTTGAACAGTCTCGGGCGTATGCTATTTCCTTGTAATAGCCCCAAATAAAGAAATCGATGGGGTTGAGATCAGGTGAGCGTGGAGGCCACCTAATTGGTCCGCTGCGTCCGATCCATCTGTTGGGGTATGTTTCATCTAAGTAATTTCGGACCTGGGTTGCATAGTGACACGGGCGCCGTCATTTTGCAACACCATGGTTCGTCTGAGTTCGAGATTCACATCTGCCAGCAACAATGGAAGTTCATTTTCCAAAAAGTTTTTGTATGTTTCTCCATCAAGTCTGGACGGCAGTTCAAACGGACCAATTAGTTCGCCATTGAGGATACCAGACCACAAGTTAACGCTGAAGCGATGTTGAAATGTCGAAGCTCTCACTTCGAGTGGATTTTCATTCGCCCACGTGTGGTAATTATGAATATTGAATATAATGTGGTTAGTTTTCAGTATTCTTATCATTAATTAACCTTAGGAACGAGAAAATAGCCAAAAAAAAATAATTACTCAGATGGGTAATTTTAAGAATTTTTCCACCTCGCTGTCTTTGAAGGCCGATTTTAAACAAAGTAGCCCTATTAAGTACTTCATTTTTTTTATGATTATGAAAGCTGAGAGTCTGGCGCATTCTTGAAGCCTACTTAGGAATTATGAAGTCACCTGTTAAGATTTTTAATTTAAAGTTGAAAATTTGAGTCATAATTTACCGAACTTAAATTTTTCACTTTAGATCAACATTTTCATAACTTTCATCACAGTTACGAAGATGATTATTTTATGCATAAAAGTACTACTTATGAAAATTTAGTTGCAAAAAAAGAAACTCGATAAAACCCTCTACTCTTTTTTTTAAGAATTTTTTTAGGTTGGTCAGGTCGAAAATTTTCAAACATTCAGAAAAAAATTCATAACTCGAAAACTATGAAAAGTCGTGGAACATACATGGGGGTGATTCGAATACCCCACGATACGAGGGACCGAAATTTTATTTTTGGACGTCAATGTTCCGGCCACCCTGTAGAAATAGCAACTCATCAACTTCCTGCTCTTAATGTTACTTGGGGTCGGCGCAACACGTAGAAATAGCAAGTAACAGAAAAAAAATAATTGAAGCTGGAAATGAAATTGTAGTATAAACTAAACGCAATTTTTTATGAGACGAAATGACACGATTCACATGAACATTGCTTCTCTTTCTTTTTCGTAATTTTCCAGATTAGCCTCTCTTTCTATTTGCCATTTCATGCTAAATATCATAACTTTTAAACGTAATTTGTCACTTTCAAAGTCATGTCTTTTCTTCTTTTCCTCGACAACAATGACAGTGACATTATTGAATGAATGACAACTAATGACAATGACAGTCAGACTTGCTTGGTTGCACTGTTGACTGTTGCAGTAAAACGGTTGTAATTTCTAAAAAACCTCGTATAAATGCGATATTAATTAAAATCTGTGAAACAACAAAAGGAAACCATAATGGAATTAATATACTCTATGAGGCGCAAGCCTTTGAAATGCGAGCCACCGCACTTTGAAAGGTAACAACAAAACATTCAATTTGTTTGGGTTTGAAACACACTATATTGTATGATTCCAGTTACTTAGTTATTATTAAATTTAGAACTAGGAAAGGAGTTAGAGTACTAATCCGAAAAATTGCTTAGGATCGTAATTCGTACCTACATACCTACCATTGTTGCGAAGGTGTTGGACGGTTTGATTGACAGGCAGCTGGATAAATATATCACCCTACATGACGCCCAATTTGGGTTTAGGCCACATTTGTCGACTGAAGCAGCGATCCTCTGTCTCAAGCATACTGTCCAATATTATACAGCAAGGAAAACACCTGTTTATGCGTGTTTTCTGGACCTCTCCAAGGCATTCGACCTGGTTTCTTATGACTGCCTCTGGAGGAAGCTCTCCCGTGACACTAACCTTCCTGGGGGATTGATTGCTGTACTGAACTGGTACAGCAATCAGTCCAACTATGTTAGATGGGCAGGTGCCATGTCGGGTGCGTACAGGTTGGAGTGCGGCGTGAGGCAGGGGGGGCTTAGCTCTCCCAGGCTTTTCAACCTGTATGTCAACCGGCTGATAGGTGAGCTCAGTAACACCAAAGTCGGTTGCTCCATTGACGGACAATGTATCAATAACATTAGTTACGCGGATGACATGGTGTTGCTGAGCCCATCGATCAGTGCGTTAAGACAGCTCCTCCGAATCTGTGAAGACTATGCGGTGACTCATGGTCTCAGGTACAACTCAACCAAAAGCGAGCTCTTAGTGTTTAGGGCGCAAAATAAAGTGTACGACTTTGTTCCACCGGTTACTTTGGGCAGAGTTCCGCTCAAAAGAGTTACTAGTTTTAAATACCTGGGGCACTGGGTCACCGATAGGTTGTCGGATGGCGATGATTTAGAGAGGGAATGTAGAGCATTGGCTGTTAGGTGTAACATGCTGGCCCGCAGGTTCGCACGGTGTACGCGAGAGGTGAAGAAGTGTTCAGGGCCTATTGCCAGTCGCTGTATGCGTGCGCCCTGTGGGTCAGTTATACACAGGGCTCGTACAATGCTCTACGGGTCCAATATAATAATGCGTGCCGCGCTTCTGTAGCGCGTTGGGGATGTTTGCGGATGCACGCGTTCCGGATTTCGGCTCGCTGCTGCGTCTGCGAATCGCATCACTGATGCGTCGGTTGCGCGACAGCCCCAACAGCCTCGTAGCTACTGTGGCAGGCAGAGCGGATGGCCAAATCATGTGTCACTGGATAGCGGCTCACAGGCCGTCATTCAGATATGACAGATGATTTTTAGTGATAAGTTTTGATTATATAATTATAGTGTTTTAGAATAAGTGCCAAATTGTTGCTCGCATAGTATGGATCTCCTGGTCTGAAAATAAAGATTTATTTATTTATTTATTTATTTATAACACTAGAGACGAGTTATGAACATGTAACAACTGCCTCTAGAAATTCGCTTTTACTTCTTAATATGAATGTTACTAGCTGCGCCCCGCGGTTTCACCCGCGTAGATCGGGATAAAAAGTAGCCTATGTGTCAATACAGGTTGTCAGCTACCTCAGTACCAAATTTTATCAAAATCCAGCCGTTTGAGTGTGAAGAAGTAACAAACATACAACCACACACACACACACACACTTTCGCCTTTATAATATTAGTGTGAAGTGTGATTATTGCTTGCAGAGTGCTAGTCGGGCTATCATTATTATGTTTAACTGAAAACATAGGTACCTTCCGTGAGGTTGTCAGTAATACCAAGGCGTTGCTGGCCTTCCTTGAGGAGTTGGGGTGGATTCAATAATTGATTTTAGTGGAGTTGCGGACACCAGCCCATATTACCCAACTAACAACATAGGCCTCCAAGGAATAAATGTGAAGGACTGTGGTTAGGAGAATAGTATTGGTACAATGGTGTGGCTTAATTTAACTTAACATACTTAGTCAGTCTAGATAATGTTCCCACTGCTGGGACACAGGCCTCCTCTCTTCGAGAGGGAGTGCTGCCTGTAATCTACCACGTGGGCCAGTGCGAGTTGGTAGATATCACATGTATTCGAATTTTAATTCTAAGACAATCCGGTTTCCTCACAATGTTTTCACCGTTTTGAGAGTAGTGGTCATGAAATTATTTACACAAAGTAAAGCGCCTACCTGGGTTTGAACCCACAATCTACAACTCGGTAAGTCGGGGCTGTTATCTCCAGAGCTGGTGGCGCAGCCACCACTGCTCTCTCAATTTGACAAAAAGTATCCTATGTCCTAATTCAGGTCATGGTCTACGCATGTGCCAAATTTCATCTAAATCTGTGCAGACGTTTTAGCGTGGATTGGATCAGTAGTTCCGAAGATTATTATTAAGCGTTTATTGCTAACATTCCATAATTTATAATTAATTAATTATTCAATATAACATTTAACATTATTAATTCATAGTTTTTTTTTCATACATTGGGAAAAGGCTAGGCAGATTAACATATTTAAAATAAAATCTCATAATAGGTACTTATATAAATTATTATTAGTTAAATTAGCGTGTCTTTGTGACACAAAGGCTTCCTCCAGCTCTTTCCAGTCCACTCTAGTTTGGGTTCTTCTGTGCCACAATGGACCCGCAATCTTTTTGATTTCATCCAACCAATGTTTCCATTATCTCCCTCTTTTTCTTTTTGTTTGAAATCTATGGTTCCATTCTGTCATATCTTTTGTCCACTTCTTACAGTTCTCTCTCATCATGTGGCCTACCCACCTCCAATTGAGTTTTTTGGTGTGGACTACAACATCTTCGATTTTCGTAGTGTGTCTTATATCTACAGCACTTTTTCTATCCCTTTTTGTGTAACCCAAAATACTCCTCTCCATGGCTCTTTGACATGTAATCAGTTTTTGGTCCTGTTTTTGTGTGTTAGTAATCTTCTGCGAGGGGGAAGATTACCCCCTACATACAAATAAATACCTCTTTAAAATATTAGTATAGATTACTGAAGCTTATACAACATTGATATTATTCACAGCGTATCAGACCATGAAGTGGTCCGTCCAATCTGCACGATATCAACCTGCAACATCATAGCGTTCTCGTCGCCCACCGAGCTGGAGGACACGGAGGGGGACACGTGGGGGGGGCACGTGTTTGTCTGCGACCTCGACACGCCCTGGGACAGTCATAAAGTTACCAGCACTGCGTATCCTGTAAGTATTTCTTTTGTCAGCTGCTTCGCTTGCATGGAGGATGGAAATTATCTAACTAATAAAAAAAAGAATTAATTATTATTGACGACACGGTTGGCGCAGTGGTTGAGCGATTGACTGCTGCGCAGCATGTCGCGGGTTCGATTCCCGCACGAAACAAATATTTGTACAACCTACAAGTATTTGTTCCGAGTCTGGGTGTTTTTCTATATCTATAATATGTATGTATTTACAAAAAAAAATGTATATAAGTAGTTTATCAATAACCATGTCGTTACCATAACACAAGCATTAGGTTGCTTAGCTTGGGACTAGATGGCGTTGTGTGAAATGTCCAAGTATATTTATTTATTTATTTATATATACAGGGTGTCCCGTAAATAATGGATCAAACGTAACGGGTAGGTAGCTTACCTAATTTCCAACAACTAATTTGAATATTTAAAAAAAAACCGTTACAGTAACCAGGATATTAATTTTTTTTCGAATTTTACGATTTTGTCTTCCAGAATTAAGCTTTTTTAATGCTGTCGCTGCAAATGATGACATTTTTAGGTATGATTTTTATTTAACATTTCTGAATAGCTTACTAATGTTATAAGATACCATTTTTTTGAATACCGTTTTATTTGCCTTAGAAAAAAAATCTTGAGTTGAAAAGTTTTTTCTTTACGATGTTAGGACCAAAATTGAAAAAATTCTCCTGTAAAAAAAATGTATGACACCGAAAACCACCATTATTTTAAAAACTTGTACATTTAATAAGGTTTGCAAATTGGTATAAAACTTACGTCTAGTCTTTATCGTTACAAAGATATTGCTATGAATGTGATGAAGACAGAAAATAAATTAAATTGGTACTATTCCATTTTTTCATTTTCGTAATGGCTTATGCTTGAATGCTTGTAATCGAAGCAGGTAGTTAAGCGGCTAGCATATTCCGACCCGATGACGTCATCTGTCCGGAATTTGGGACCGCTACCTGTGGCGGAGTTGCACCTCAGTCAGCGTGAAGGGGATAGATAGCGCCGCTTTTGTATTTTTGGTAAATTGGTATGAAGTTGTACATTCTAGTCCTTGTCGTTACAAAGATAATTGCTATGAATCTGAGAGGTGCTCCAAATCAACGTTAATAAAAAAAATAAAAAAGTGTGTACATTTAAACTTTTTCTTTAAAATGTGTAACTGTAGTATTTCAGAGGCAATGTTCATTGAATTATTGAGGCGTATGAAAAGAATTAGGAGGCCGTACTAAAAAAAACAGTTAGTTCAAATAAATCGTTTTATTTGGTTTTTACAATAAATGTTCGAATTGCCTTCCCTCTACAAGAATGCAAAGTCTGCATCTCCTAATAAAGGAAGCTCTTATCCGACGGACAAAACGGCTTTGGTTTATTTCTGATGCAGCAGATTGGATGCGCTGTCGTAATTCTTCTTCCGACGTTATTGGATTCTTGTAGACCCTGTCTTTTAAACATCCCCAGTAAAAAAAATCTAGGGGATTTAAATCCGGAGATCGCGGAGGCCACAAAATTGGTCCTAATCGGCCGATCCATCTGTCCGGATAACTTTCATCAAGGTGCGCCCTTACTGCCGTCGCATAGTGAGCGGGGCACCCATCATTTTGCAACCACATTGCTTGCCGTACGTCTTCTGGAACGTTTTCTAATAATCTTGGCAACTCATTCCTTAAAAAATGGAGATAATATTCGGCGTTTAGAGTAGCTGGTAGTTCAAAGGGCCCTATTATTTGCCCATTGATTATTCCCGCCCATAAATTTATTTTAAATTGATGTTGGCTCCTGTCCTCTCGCATCAAATGTGGGTTTATCAGCTGCCAACTGTGCAAATTATGCAAATTTAAATATCCATCTCGGCGGCATGAAGACTCGTCACTCCATAAAATCTTGTTAAAAAACTGCGGGTCCGCCCGAATCAGTCTAAGCATCCTTTGGCAAAATTCTATTCTTGGCTGGTAATCACGCGACGTCAGCGTTTGAACACGTTGCACGTGATATGGGTGCAATCGGCACCGTTGTAGCACTCGATGCACCGTCGATCTAGAAATTCCTACGCGTCGCGCTATGACGCGAACGGAGACTGACGGATCTTCCTCGATTTCTCGAAGAATGACTTCGTCATTAACTTGTCGCGGTCGTCCTTCACGGGTACCACCAACTCCGGTGCCAAGAATTCTTCCCTCAAGAAGCGCGTTATGCACTCTAATAAAGACGCGATAATCGGGATAACGAACCAGGGGGCCTACTCCCTAAGTCCGTCCGTCCGCCCGTCCGTCCGTTCATCCGTCCGTCTGACATAAAGATCCATCAAAACAAGTGTAAAAGTTTAATTTTTCGGACGGGCCAAAACACATCGGGAGTAGGGACAACAGTCGTATCGTGTTGTCATCCATACTTCTTTCGGGCCCCGAACCAATCATCTGTCCGTAGTTGTTACGGAGTAGAAAACGACCGTAACGAAGGCCGAAACTACGGGCTTCGTGCTTAGGGAGTAGACCCCCAGGTTCGGGTATCTTTCACGGTACAATCTTGCAGCCGCCCTGGCATTACCTCTTGCTTCTCCGTAGATAAAATGCATTTCGGCGTACTGCCGTGGCGTGTACTCATAACGAGGCATTGGGCTGAATAAGGTTTCAGCGCTACTGCACACACGTACAAGCACACACAAACGAATGTTTTCGGAGTCCGTAGGATCGCCAAGTCGTTTGTCCAATACGCAAAGAGTTCCAAATCGATAGGCAAAGCAAAGTCCAAAAACACAGCACAAGTCAAATTTTACAGAAGAAAACACCGAGCCACTGACCGGGAGCGAAAGTTGTCTGACGTAGCAACTCGAAGAGAGACTAGTTACAACTAAACTAATAAAATCAAGCAACAATGAAGCCTGTACGAGTGAAGGGCGCAGGAAAGAACAAAAGAACCTGCGCAACTTCATACCGATTTAACCGATTTACCAAAAAGCGGCGCTATCTATCCCTTTCACACTGACTGAGGTGCAACTCCGCCACAGGTAGCGGTCCCAAATTCCGGACAGATGACGTCATCGGGTCGGAATTATGCTATCCGCTTAACTACCTGCTTCGATTACAAGCATTCAAGCATAAGCCATTACGAAAAGGAAAAATGGAATAGTACCAATTTAATTTATTTTCTGTCTTCTTCATCACATTCATAGCAATATCTTTGTAACGATAAGGACTAGACGTAAGTTTTATACCAATTTGCAAACCTTATTAAATGTACAAGTTTTTAAAATAATGGTGGTCTTCGGTGTCATACATTTTTTTTACAGGAGAATTTTTTCAATTTTGGTCCTAACATCGTAAAGAAAAAACTTTTCAACTCAAGATTTTTTTTCTAAGGCAAATAAAACGGTATTCAAAAAAATGGTATCTTATAACATTAGTAAGCTATTCAGAAATGTTAAATAAAAATCATACCTAAAAATGTCATCATTTGCAGCGACAGCATTAAAAAAGCTTAATTCTGGAAGACAAAATCGTAAAATTCGAAAAAAAATGAATATCCTGGTTACTGTAACGGTTTTTTTTTAAATATTCAAATTAGTTGTTGGAAATTAGGTAAGCTACCTACCCGTTACGTTTGATCCATTATTTACGGGACACCCTGTATAACCTGAACCCATAGTGCCGCTCCTCTTCGGGTACTTGCGCACTCTGGTAAGGAAACGTACCAAGGACCAGCATCACAAACTATGGTCGGACCAAGGTGAGTGGTGAGACGTGTAAATAGCTTCACCAATAGCGTGGTTTTAAGACCAAGAAAATTAATGGCGGAACAAAAAAATATGGCAGGACCTCAAGAACAAAAGTAATTTCTAAATGTTGAATCGACCACATTAAACCGACATCACATGGGATGAAATACGCAGCAATTTAAGCCCACATACCTTTTCAATCCAGAGACCTCACTCAGACCCAGGAAGGCAGGCTCGATGACCATCGCTGCACGCGTGTCTCTTCGAATAGCTGCCGGCCGGCAAACTCAATCTCTGAATATTCCTTGATTTATTCGTCGAAACTTCAAATCCAACACAGCACTTAATGTTCTTGCAGAAGCACAGAGTCACGCCTATTTATTTCTTGAGAAACTCTAAGATTTCACTATAAAAGTATTTTTCAAAAGCGGAGCGAGCGACACATAATATCTTTTTCGATTCACCGAGGCGGAAGTGCCGGAAATCAGCACCCAATCACACAGATAATACGCTATTATACTCGAGTCATTTATTTTCGTTAGCTCCATCTATGGGCCATGTTGCGAGTAACTCCAGAAAGTGTCAATAATGCGGGCCGCTGCTTCCATCGACGGCGGTGCGACGATTCAACAAATTAGAAATTAGAAATTACATTATTTAATTATTTTTATAATATTGAAAAAGCCATTGACGCTTCACCATGCTCCCGGCTTTGGAAGGACGCAAGTGCTTTCAAAAATAAAAGTAAAAATTATAAAGATTTACTGACCTAAATCATGATCAGAAAAAATTGCGGACGAATGTCTAAGTTTATGACTGAATGAGAGAGGAAAAATACAAGTTATTTAAGATTAATTAATATACCTTAAAACTATGCGTATCATTTAAAAGTTAACTTTATTGCGTTGGAATCGGATATAATTTAATGACAGCACGTTTAAAGTTACCCGACCCTGTCATAACCATTACAACGCGAGCGATATTATCGCTGACAAAGACTGACCAGCGGTGCGGAGAAGTATGCTTCCAAAATAAGGCGATTGTGGAAGCAGAAAAAGCGAAAATTCCTGCAATAGGAACACGTAAAGCGTAAGTACCGCGAACAGTTTTTACCAATTTTGATATGAGCACGGCGGCACATAACTCCAGACACGCAAGAGTCGTGACTTTGGTAGGTGAAACTTTTGATTTTGCACGAAATAAGCAAACTACGACACCGGACGGCCCAGTAGAATGTGTATAAATAACACACCCGTACCCACCCATACAGGCATCGGCAAACGTGACTAAGTGAACGAAGAAATCATTGGTAACACCCTCATGGCGTGGTATACTTAAGCTATATAGCAAGGGAAACTCTTGCATGAGAACGGAGAAACGCCTAAAGAGATCGTCAGGAGCGGGATAATCCCAACCGATATCACTCAACCATAACCTTTCGATAAGCAATTTGGCATGCAATATCAAGGGGGCAACCAAATCGAGAACATCAAATAGGCATGTGGCTATCGAGAGTATATTTCTCTTAATATATTTCTCGGCCACTTGAGTGGAAGTGAAGAAGAAATTATCCTGAGAAGGTTCCCACGAAAGCCTCACAACCTTGGACACATCATTCTCCGCGTGAACATCGAGGAACTTACGATGCGAGTCGGGAAGACTGTTTAAAAGCGCGGGTGAATTTCCACACCATTTTACAAGGTCAAAATCGCCCGATATAAACATATTTATGAGATCATGCGATAGCTGCTTGTCGGTGTCTGTATTATTATCAGAATACACCAGATCGTCCTTAAAGAGACTGGTCTCTGCTACTTTAGCAACTTCGGGATAATGCGGACTGTCAGAGGCCGGCTGTCGCACAGTGCGCATAGCTATGTAAGGTCTCGACAGAGGTCCAGAAGTTGAGCGTTTAAAAAAAGAAGGCGGACTGTCGGAGGCCAGCTGTCGCACAGTGCGCATAGCTATATAAGGACTCGACATAATTCCGAAGGAAAAGCGATTAAAAGAATGAGGACTGTCGGAGGCCAGCTGTCGCACAGTGCGCATAGCTATGTGTGGACTCGACATAAGTCCGAAGGGAAAGCGATTAAAAGAATGAGGACTGTCGGAGGCCAGCTGTCGCACAATGCGCATAGCTATGTGTGGACTCGACATAAGTCCGAAGGGAAAGCGATTAAAAGAATGAGGACTGTCGGAGGCCAGCTGTCGCACAATGCGCATAGCTATGTGTGGACTCGACATAAGTCCGAAAGGAAAGCGATTAAAAGAATGAGGACTGTCGGAGGCCAGCTGTCGCACAATGCGCATAGCTATGTGTGGACTCGACATAAGTCCCAAAGGAAAGCGATTGAAAGAATGAGGACTGTCGGAGGCCAGCTGTCGCACAATGCGCATAGCTATGTGTGGACTCGACATAAGTCCAGAAGGTAAACGTTTCAAAAAAGAATGTGGACTGTCGGAGGCCAGCTGTCGCACAGTGCGCATAGCTATGTAAGGACTCGACATACGTCCGGAAGGTAAGCGGTTAAAAACAAGGGTCATCACAGGTTCGTTCTCATTGAATCGAAACCAAATGCGGAGGTATTTACTCTGGTCAACGGATACACCAATGTGTAAATACATTTGTTTAATATCTGCGTTATAATTTTCCCGTAACGTCGGCGATTGGCGAAGTTTTGTCTCAAGCGCAATCAACCGACGGTACGTGGCGGTGTGGGAATTACCTAATTCTGCGGGATTCTTACTAAAAGGTAACGTGACTGTATAACGCCCCACATCGACACGTGACACGGTCGAGGGAAAAATATTCTTATATTCAGTTTCCTCAGGAGAGAGAAAGCGTTTATTACCATCTTCTTCCAATTTCGAGAATGTTTGTAATAAATCATTAAGAGCCAAGGCCCTGAAAGAAGAGCTAGGTAAATTTAAATTATTACTATTATGCGGAAAATCACCCATAAGGACAAACCCAAATGTGGTCAATAACCCAGGTGGGGCTCCAGGACCAAAGTCAACCCTATTCCCCAAATAAATGTAAGGAAACAGTTGAGCGCCCAACACTAAGTCAATATCTCCTGGAATATTCCAGCTTAAATCAGCAAGCGGGAGCGCGTGAAAGTCTACATGACTACACATAACTTGGTGCGATGGCAGCTGGTCTGTAATATACTCAACGACTAACGCATGAATGGTATATTTTTGATCTGGGTATACGTGAGACTCGATATCTAAATGTACTTGACCTATTATGGGTCGCGATACAGACCCAACTCCTTTGACAAAAGAATTACTCAAAGGAATTATTGCTAAATTAAGTTTTCTACAACAGGCTGTAGTTATTAAGTTACTCTGCGAACCATTGTCAATTAAGCACCTCACTATTTTTTTATGACCCTCACTGTCACTTTTAGCTCGCGCATAAACCTGAGCGGTTGACAACAGCACTGTCGCCTTAGTCTTTGTATCAGCTGCTAATAACATAGCCGTATTATGAGCTGAAGACGCTGATATTACATCACACGACTCATACTCAGTCACCGGTGCGGAAATATCGACCTTATCGCAAGGGACGTAAGAACGCGGCACCGCGGCGAGTGCCGGGGCAGGCGAAGACGCAACGGGGTACGAGAGGGGTGCGGAAGGCGCCGAGACGGCTACGTTGCAATTCGTAACTTCAACACCAGCTGCGTGCGTGATTTCATTATCTTTATTGAAATGCAACAAAGTATGATGTCGTTTTTTACATACGTCACAGACTGATGACGATTTGCAACTACTCAAACCGTGCAACGTACTCAGACAATTCGCGCATCCACGTTTGGATTTAATAAACTCAAACCTAGTTCTAGGCGTCAGCGCGGATTTAAACTTCGTGCAGTTATACAAATGAACATGAGCGTTATCATTACAATACGCGCAACACGAAACCGCGTTCGCGGTAGAGGAACCGGACGAGTCAGCTGACTCGCTCACGACAAACGCTTTGGTCTGTGTACGCGACTCACGAGTTGCGGAAGCGGGGGGCCTACTATAGTTTCTCGCGTTCGAGTGGGATAAGTTCGAGCGTGCTAATATTTTTGCCTGATCTTGAACAAAGCTAATTAATAATTTCGTGGTGGGAATTTCAACATCTCGAATAGAAAGTTCAAATGACTGAGTAGTCTGCGAGTCCATTTTTCTCATTGCACAATGCAAGAGAATAAAATCCGCAAGATCCGTAATCCCAAGTTGTTTCAAGGCAGAAATAGATGCACTAAATGTTTCTATGAAAGAATCGAGACTATTAGCGTTAAATGAGCAACCTTTTAAATCAAATATGTTATTTAAATAATGTGTTCCTAGTGTCCGTTTATCCTGATATTTTTTAATTAAACTATCCCATAAAATCTTGTATGTATCACCAGTTGGCACAATTCCAGCGGTAACCCTCAATGCGTTCTGAGTAAGCCTACCCACTAAGTACTGCACACGCTGCGAGTCAGTCAGCTGATCATTATCATGAATGTTTGACTTGAATGACTCATAGAAAACAGGCCAATTCTCAGTTTTTCCGTCGAAAGACGGCAACGCTATAGGAGGCAACTTTATTTTAAGCGGTTCAAAAAAAGACTTTGGGTTATCACCGGGTGTTGAAGGATACTGTCTACTGTTTATTTTATTCCTAACACGTTTGATGTGAATATACAAATCTTCAAAGGATTCTAAGCAAGCATAGTCGAGACTAGTACCAGGTTTTAAACTAAGATTTATTTGATTAATTTGATCAACAAACGATTCAAATTTATCTCGAATGTCATCAATTGTCTCTGACTCAGTCATAAAATTCTCATTCGCCCTAGAATCGAACGACGATATACTTTTCGACAAATTATATAATCGATTTATGCGTTTAAATAACAATCCCTTCTTTTCATGAAGAATAGTCAGCATATCTTCCGGCTCAGTTTGATTGAGCGACATTTTTTTTAAATAAAAACAATCACAACAGAGAAAAAATACCTACTAGGCGGTTTACAATAGCCGCGTACCTACGATCCTATGAACGATAAGTAGGTACCTATCTATTGTACACAAAGCCGAGAAGCGGCGATTAACTACCTACAAAGCGAGATTATAAATGCGAAATACCTACACAGAACGAAGAACGTTACCAAATAAATACGTAACGTGTTCCGTTCTATGTAATAATTGAACAGATTTAACTCAAGTCTATTGTCAATTATGTTTATGCGTTTTATAAGTAATAATTTACCAAAAGTTTACGTAAAATTATACCTATTGTGCGATATGTATGAATAATGAACTGTGAACCTATATGATTTTTACCAAATAATTACGTAAGAATCTAGGTATAAGGTCATTTATCCGGTAAATGAAGGACCAAAAATGTGGTGAGACGTGTAAATAGCTTCACCAATAGCGTGGTTTTAAGACCAAGAAAATTAATGGCGGAACAAAAAAATATGGCGGGACCTCAAGAACAAAAGTAATTTCTAAATGTTGAATCGACCACATTAAACCGACATCACATGGGATGAAATACGCAGCAATTTAAGCCCACATACCTTTTCAATCCAGAGACCTCACTCAGACCCAGGAAGGCAGGCTCGATGACCATCGCTGCACGCGTGTCTCTTCGAATAGCTGCCGGCCGGCAAACTCAATCTCTGAATATTCCTTGATTTATTCGTCGAAACTTCAAATCCAACACAGCACTTAATGTTCTTGCAGAAGCACAGAGTCACGCCTATTTATTTCTTGAGAAACTCTAAGATTTCACTATAAAAGTATTTTTCAAAAGCGGAGCGAGCGACACATAATATCTTTTTCGATTCACCGAGGCGGAAGTGCCGGAAATCAGCACCCAATCACACAGATAATACGCTATTATACTCGAGTCATTTATTTTCGTTAGCTCCATCTATGGGCCATGTTGCGAGTAACTCCAGAAAGTGTCAATAATGCGGGCCGCTGCTTCCATCGACGGCGGTGCGACGATTCAACAAATTAGAAATTAGAAATTACATTATTTAATTATTTTTATAATATTGAAAAAGCCATTGACGCTTCACCAGTGAGTGTACGCATGGTAAGGAAGCACTCCCTACAATTGATGGCCGCCTCGCGAAACAGGTTCTTCGACTAACTAAACAACAGCTGCGTACAGTTACAGCGGCTATAACTGGCCATGGGTCATTTAATAAGCACGTCTTTGTCATAGGAGTCACAGACAGTCCGCTATGCAGGGCCTGCATGGAGGACGACGAGACAGCAGCTCAATGTGCTTCTAAACTGCCCGGTAGTCGCCGCATACAGGGCAAAGTACTTCGGTAACCCAGGTACCCTCCGTGAGGTTGTCAGTAAGATCAAGGCGCTGCTGGCCTTTGAGGAGCTGGGGTGGATCGAATGATCGATTTTCCCACCCATACGCAAAATACGCGCATTATCGTGGAGTTGCAGATAAGCCCGTATTACCTATTATTATTGATTCTACAAAAAAATCTCATAATTTCAGGTGTCGGTACTAGAATGGGACATTGAAGGCAAGCAGTTACTGGTGGCGACCACCGTAGGAGAAGTCTCCGTGTACACTCAGAAGGATTACCTTCTCAATGATTGGGCCTGCATCTATACTGCTAACTTCTCAGGTGCGTAGACATGCAGAACACATACATACTAAAAAATATAATATATCATTATGTAAAATATATAATTATGTGTCATATATTATTATTATATTTATATATAATTTTTACTTAAATTCATGTAAATTGTAATAATTTAATTGTACTTTTGTGTGTTGGGCTGTGTCTTTTGTGTGCACCGAATAAATGTTTTGTCTATCTATCTGTACATAAAGTCAGGCCTTCTTCACATGCGGTTAGGCAAAAGATATAGAACGCCGCCTGATGGAAGCAGTGGCGTGCACAGAGATTTCAGACAGGGTATGCACGGTTAAAATGAAATAAAAAACTGAAGTAAGTTCGTTTCAGCTTCTTTCGGTCGGAGTCCCACCGACTAGATACCCTACCCAGTAGGTACCTAGTTACCTACATACCCGACTCTTACCACATGGCGGCATTGGCTTCGCATGGCGTTTTGTTTGCGACCACCAAAAATATCTAAATTATTTAAATCTGAACATCCGTTATATGTAGATCCAAATATATAATTTTTATGTTGATTTGTAAATAAAATGCAAGGTAAAAAATACAATATGTTTGTGTGTACACAACCTTTAGCTGTTAGCCAGTAACAATTATCATAATACTGTTTATGTAAATAACGAGTAAGTAGCATTACCTTTTTTTTGTGTTAAACCAAACCCCGGATACACACGGACCCCTTTGCAATCAATTCTTCCTCAAAAGATTTAACGTCGAAAAAGCGGCAGATTTTAATTTATTTGAACACACTTGGCCAGCACAGGTCTCACGGGTACTTATAATTTTTCGTTTTTTACAATAAACTTACTGAATAATTACTTAGACAATCAATCAGTTCCGCCCAGAAATACAACCGAACAATGATATTAAATCAATCGAAACAATAAATAAGGCGAAAAACATAGCAATTACGAACTAGTACGAACAAATAAATTGATTAATCCGACTAAAAAAGTTACAATCAACAAATAAGCGGTGCTTTTACGGCTTCTCAATTTGGACGGTTTGCAATGTAAGCTCTGCTTCTAAAACTCCAACACGCGCGCACATTTTCACGCACACAGTCACACATTTGATGTGTACTACACGACTACACGAGAATTCACGAGATGCGATGTATGAAAAATAAGCAAGACGTAGTAGTGCTTTTGCTCACACGGGAGCGCTCACACTTGCGCGGTGAATCGGTGGCGCGTGTTCGCCGCTCCAACGAATTAGTTCCATAAAAAAGTAATAGATGGCGCGGAATCGCATTATAGACACGGGAATTGAAATGACGGATTTTAAATTAGATTAATTTAATACCACCATGATTTTTTTTTAATTTAAATAGTTATTTATCAGAGGGGCATGTATGTATAGGACTACAGGGTATGCAGAGCTTATTTGCATGTATGGAGTGCACGCCACTGGATGGAAGTGAATGTTGGGTGGTGAAAACATCCCAAGTCTCAAACACTTAAGGCTTGTCCGCCGTAAAAAGCGCGGTCACTGTCGGACTGCATAGAAAAGAAAGAGAAGCGCGATGACACAACGCTTCCAAAATATGAAGTAATTACCGATTTACAAAAAATCTAGGGATTGGACTAAAAAAGTAATCACATGAAATCATTCCTTATTATTTTGTAAAGAACTGTATAAATTTATAAACACTTTTAATGAAAACTGTAGTAGTATACAGGGTGTAAGGGACAGCCCTCCGCAAACTCACAGGGTGCATTCCGTTCCTCATTTTGAATCATATTCCACCGGAAATTTTCTCAGGAAAATTTTCATTTTTTCAATTTTTTTTTCAGTTACATTTTCATTATTTCAATGTAAAATTGCATTGTGTGTTCGCAGCACTCCATTTATGTAAAAAAAAACTGCAAAAAAAACAGCAAAAAAAAAAAAAAACCAGCAATGGATGTTGAAATACTCTAACCAACGACGCGTGAAATCAGCTGTTCACTTTCTGTCTAGCTACAGAGTTCATCGAACTCACCGCATACCTATTACCTACCCCTCCCAACCAGTAATAGACGCTCCAATTTGTGCACAAAAACACAAACAAATCAGGTTTACTGGATACCCTTAACTTTCCTGAAAAAATTTCATGTACCGGTCATCTTAGTATGACATACTGAATTCACCCTATCAGTTTGCGGAGGGCTGTCCCTTACACCCTGTATGGTAAAAACTCTAAAAAATTTACAGAAATCAGGTCTATTTCTGTCAATTTTTTAGAGTTTTTACCATATTACTCCTTACTCGGTTAAGCTTTTTTTTTCTTTAGTCCTATTAACTAAAATAGATTTCAGGACACATTAAATCACTTCATATGTATTCTAGATTATTGCGTATTTTTTTCTATCAAAATGTGCTATAGTTACTGTAAAAAATGGAAACAAAGTTACTAAAAATGGAAACAAAGTTACTTTTATAAGTATCTTTTTACTTAGTTCAGGAGCCAGCGGTTCAACCTGGCTGACTACTACTTGTACTATCATGTTTAGTGTATGTGTTTCTCTTTGTACAATAATCTTATTATTAAAAAAAAAATATTATACTTATTTTCGCCGTATTTTAGGGAGGACAAGCCGTAAATAGCAAAGTCACTTAGAAACATCATAATAAAGTTAACCGCTAGGTACTGAGTTTGATAAATTAAGAGAAGAAAACGAGTCCTAATAAAGTGTTATAGGACTGACTGGTTTTAACCGACTTCAAACAAACCGGACAAGTGTGTGTCGGACTACGAACAATGAAGGGTTCCGTAGTTGGGATGAATTTATCCCAAGAACAACCTCAACATTGTAGTTGAAAAACATGTTCTCCCACACATTCCAACTGTAAATGTAAGTTTGTACTAACAATATTGAGAGATTTACCATACCATTTTAAGATCACAGACTTCTCATACGTATTCCTAAAAAAAAAAAACATCATTTATTAAGAAATGTTTTCTGTATATTTTTTTTCAAAATTGTTGGCTCAGTAGTTTCGGAGATAAGGCCCTTATTCCAATGGTCAATAACTTTTTAAAATTATAAAAAAAAAATTGAGACCTTCATAGGTACGGTACAGTTTGCAAAACTTTTTTTTTAATTTGCTTATTTGCCCCCCAAAAGTGACCCCCATATTCAAAATTCATTTATTTACTTGTACGTGTTTGGGTCACAGAAATTCATAGTACCTAATCGAGCAAATTGGCTGTGACAGACAGACAGACAAACGAGTGATCCTATAAGGGTTACGTTTTTTCCTTTTGAGGTCCGGAACACTAAAAAGGAGGAGGTTCTCAGTTCGTCGGATTTTTTTTTGTAATTATAAAGTTCTAGCCTAAATCTTCAAGTTATTTGTTGTATTGTTCAGGTGAACACATAATCCGCGCTTCGTTCTTCCACAACGGGCGCCGGCTGGTGATGCTGGACAAAAAGCCTGACGCTCCCATCACTGAGAGAATACAGATGCTGAGACCCACGCCCACGCTCAAAGGTTTCGGGTAAGTTCGTCACATCCAAAATAAATAAATAAAATAATAAATAAATATCCTTGGACATTTCACACAACGCCATCTAGTTGTGTGAAATGTCCAAGGATATTTATTTATTATAGCTAAGCAACCTAATGCTTGTGTTATGGTAACGAGATGGCTGATAAACTACTTATACCTATACATTTTTTTTTTGTAAATACATACATATTATACATAGAAAAACACCCAGACTCGGAACAAATACTTGTAGGTCGTACAAATATTTGTTCCGTGCGGGAATCGAACCCGCGACATGCTGCGCAGCAGTCAACCACTGCGCCAACCGTGTCGTCAAATAAAATATGATCGTCACTGTAGGAGCCAATGGTTGTAGGCACCGTACACTATCACTTTGTTGGTTTAGTTGTTGTTTGAAGGTATATTAAGACTAGCTGACCCAACAGACGTTGCCCTGTCCCAATTTCAATATTCCCATATAAAATCTACTTTCAGTTTTCCAGAATTTTATAATTTTCCCGGCAACTTTTCCAATTTTTCTCATCGTTTAAACCTTCCCTGGACTAAAAAATTAAAAAAAAATACCGCCCCCCCCCATTTCTCCGAAGTTTGCATAGAGAAAAATCTGAAATTATTCTATGCGATAGAAGTTTATGTATAGATTACAGGAAAAATAAAACCATGTCTCTAAATAGCACAGTTTTTCAGAAATCATCAACAAAAATTACATATATAAATGATGGTACGGAACCCTCGGTGCGCGAGTCCGACTCGCTCTTGACCAGTTTTTTAATCTGAAAAGGCTTAATTACACAATAACGGCCATTTGTGTTAGTATTTTCGTATTGCTAGTCTGGAAGGCCGCAATTACCGTTTCAGATAAGTATTTAACAATTTTTTTTTTTTTTTTTCTGAAGCAAAAGGGAAAAAATCAAAATAAATACGCATATCATCATCTGCCTAGCCTTTTCCCAATCATGTTGGGGTCGGCTTCCAGTCTAACGGGATGCAGCTGAATACCAGTATTTTACATGGAGCGACTGCCTATCTGACCTCCACAACCCAGTAACTGGATAATACGCTACCCCTTGGTAAGACTGGTTGTCAGACTTTCGGGCTTCTGACGACCCGTAACGACTGTCAAAGATCCACGAATGACAGCCGGGACTAACGGCTTCTACGTGCTTTCCGAGGCACGGAGGAGTCTCGGTATGTAAAGATGGTCACCCATCCACGGACCAACCCCGACAAGCGCAGCTTAACCTGATGGATCGACCCTTGCGGCTGTTATTACTTAGCCACGAGCTCCTTTATATATGAATTTAAATAAATTATGGTTTAAAATAAATCCTTTAAAGGTCATTGAAAATTATTTAGATTGGTGTCAACTCAGCATTGGTCAAAGGTGTATATTTTTACCCGACTACGGCAAAGCCAAAAGGAAGGGTTATGATTTTAGCAGTCTATGTATGTATATAAGTATGTATTTACGTGTGCTCCACCGTACCGCCTAAATTACTGAACCGATTTTGATGAATGAGGTATCGATAGATTCGTAATAATGGTCCGGGTGACATAGGCTACATAAATTCTTCCTAAATTTAATATGGTGGAACACGTTTTCTGACCTCGAAAAAAATTAAATTGAGATAATCATGACATGTTTGGTATCAAAAAAAAGGTCTTGACGAGCACATTACATATGTACATACCTAGGTATGTCATTATTGTTTAAGTAAATAAATATTTTGAACTTTTTAGATCAATTTTATTGTGTGTGTAGAGCTCGTGGCTAACGTAATAACAGCCGCACGGGTCGATCCGTTAGGTTAAGCTACGCTTGCCGGGGTTGGTCAGTGGATGGGTGACCGTTACGGGTCGTCAAAAGCCCGAAAGTCTGACAACCAGTCTTACCAAGGGGTATCGTATTACCCAGTTAATGGGTTGTGGAGGTCCGATAGGCATTCGCTCCATGTAAAATACTGAAAGCCGACCCCAACATAGTTGGGAAAAGGCTAGGCAGATTGATAGAAATCAATTTTATTTTTCCGTAGTCGGGTTACTGTTTTTTAAACTTTATTCTTGTGGTATTTGTGATCAAGTAACTATAATGTACCTAAACAGTTTTCTAGGCCATAGCCTGCCCATGCAAAAAGGTATTATGTGTACACTTGATAAAGGAAACAATTGGAAAGCTGACGAAGATGTGTACACCTACATTTTGTGGCTAAGTAATAACAGCCGCACGGGTCGATCCATCAGCTTAAGTTAACAGAACATCAGGTTAACGGAACCCTAAAAAGAAGAGCAACAAAAGTTAACAAGCTATTTTCTTTTCTTCAGTTAAAATTCACTATACATATTTCAGTGGCATAGCCTGCGAAGGTGCCTGCGTCATAACAGCGACCGGGTTGATCGGCGTGCTGACTCCGCCCACAGAAGGGACGCGCGCACACGTCGCGACCGACTGCCTGCGACCAACGCGCGACCACATCACCGCGGCCAGTATTGCACATAAGAGTAAGTTGTACATACTGACTGACTCCGCCCACGGAGGGGACGCGCGCACACGTCGCGACCGACTGCCTGCGACCAACGCGTGACCACATCACCGCGGCCAGTATTGCACATAAGAGTAAGTTGTACATAAGAGTAAGTTGTACATACTGACTGACTCCGCCCACGGAAGGGACGCGCGCACACGTCGCGACCGACTGCCTGCGACCAATGCGCGACCACATCACCGCGGCCAGTATTGCACATAAGAGTAAGTTGTACATACTGACTGACTCCGCCCACGGAAGGGACGCGCGCACACGTCGCGGCCGACTGCCTGCGACCAACGCGCGACCACATCACGGCGGCCAGTATTGCACATAAGAGTAAGTTGTACATACTGACTGACTCCGCCCACGGAAGGGACGCGCGCACACGTCGCACACACACATAAAACTCAAAACCGTGTCGCTATTGGCACAGATTAATACATAATGGGACACTCCGTAAAATCATTTAAATAAAAAGCGACTCTTGCTACGACACAATACAGTGCAATTCAGGTCGCATAACGCTTATTACCTACAGTTTTGTATAATAAGTAATAAGGCATAAATCCATAACCTACCTACTGATTGTGAGAAGACACTGGCTCCTGTAACACAGGTGTTGCTACCTAGCACAGGAGTCAGGGCTTTAATTTACTTGTGCACCTTTTTTATGGCAATAAAGAATTTTATTTTATTTTTTAGTTATATTCAACTACAAGTTGCCTCTCTTTCTATCGCGTAACTCTTATACCTTCTGACCTACTGAATTAGCCCCGCGGACGGGGCCCGCCGCGTACTTGTAGCTTCATACCTAAACTGTGGAGTGTCCCATATCTATATTAATCTGTGCGATTGGTCTAAAAACCACTCTTTCCCAGTTTCCTTTGCCACTGTAAAACATTGGTTCATTTTACCTCTCAGATGGCAGCCTAGTAATCGCTGCGATCTGCCGCTCGGGCGGGACGGTGGGGCGCTGGTGCGTGCGTTGCGCATGCGTCGCCGTGACGTCATCGGCGCCGGCGCCTGCGATCGCACTCAAGCCGCTGCCCACCATCTACCTGCCGCAGCAAGACGCGCAACCAGGTAGGCTTGCCGAGAAAATATCAATGTATCGATACTTTTCATTCGATATATCGATATTTTTTGCCGATATTTAATATTTGGATGTAACGATATTATGTATTCCTCCCAACCGAATTTCGGTCACTGCGGCCAATTTCATCGGAGATTACACACCTGTAAAAAATACGGTATCTTACGAAATTTTGCCGATGAATGAATGAATACATATGATAATATATACTTAATATACAAAAAAATGTGTTGTTCCCTACATTTATGTTCGCATAACTCGTCAAAATGCAGAGAACAGCTGTTTTTTTCCGTGATTTAAGGTTTGGTCCTATAGTAAATGTTGTTCATTATGATGAGTACAATGACCTCTTAAGAGATTGTTCCTGATTGTAATATTTTGTTCCAAATAAAAACCTTTTTACTTTTTACTTTAATTTTTAGTGAAAATAAATATTCTTATTCTTATTCTTATTCTTAAGAGGTTGTGTGTTATATAAGTTACACCTTGTATCGATATCGATACATTGTTAAAACATCGATACAATATATATCGATAGTTTTTCACTCTTCCGACATCCCTGCAACCGCAAATTTACGTGCTCTGTATATCGATCATCATCAGCACACGGCTTTTTTTTTTGTGGATGAGAAATCATCAAATGACTTCTCCCGCTCTGGGCGGAGCGGGAGGGCGTGTCAGACTTTTACTGACTAAAACCCACCCGTGTTCCTTCAGTTGCCTGTGCCAGGGCCACGGTATCTCTTTCGAACAACCCGCGACCCCGGTGGCATCGGCCCTATCGACCCCATCACTGCTGACATCTCTTTCAGGCGCGCGTGGAACACAACGCGCCGCGACCCAGGCCTGCAGTGCGATTCTGTAACCATCTCACCGTGAAAACTTAGGTGAAGTGAGCGTGGAGTGAGCTGTCAACAGTGTCAATTCCTAGCAAAAACAAACTCACTTCACCTAAGTTTTTACTGTGAGATTTTTACAGAATCGACCGGCTGGTCCTTACCGGACGGCGAGCTACCCATTGCTCGCCGTCCGCAAGCCCGCGCCTACGGTGGCCGGGAATCGGCTATAGATTCCCGCTGCCTAGGGACACCCTGAAAGTCGAGGATTGTTTTACCGGGGCCTTATGGAACATTACTGAAATTGATTAGAGAGTTCAAAATGACTGCTCATCATCATCATTCATCGTCACAAAATTCATCTCATCGTACGCAAAATACGCGCAAAATACGTGGATACCAGCCCGTATTACCTAATATAATCAACGCAATCTAAGAAGTCCGTTTGGACAGCTGTCAAAATACTTTGTGTAATGATGGGAAAGAAAATCGGTTACTTTAAAAATCGATTCTCGAGTCATATCGATTTATCATACTTAGAGTTCGTAATCGACAATTTATCTACAATGTTTAAAAGTGATTCTCGAGGCATATCGTTTTATTACACGTACGAGTTTGTAATATTTAACAATTATTACATAAATCCCAACTAAATTTCAATTTGGGCGAGTTTCAAAGCCAAACCAAGACATAAACTAATACCCGATATACTGATTTCTTCCGGAAGATTTATCTAAAAATATCATCATTCATCATCATTCTCCTGCCCTTTTCCCAATCTATTCGGGGTCGGCGCAACATGTCCTTTTTTTCCGTACTTCTCTATCAGTCGTCATCTCGGTATAGTCAACCCCTTTCTAGCCATGTCATCTTTCACACAGTCCATCCATCGTTTCTTTGGTCTTCCCCTACTCTTATAGCCATCGACATTCATACTCAAAACTTTCCTCACCACATTTTCCTCATTATATTAATAATAATACATTGTATAATATGCACCAGTGGCGTACCTAGTAATGATTAAATATCAAAATAAAGCTAAAAATATATTTCATTTTGTTTTTCTAAGTTTAAACATTTAATAATACAGTAATTATACGTTTCTCTCTTTTCTAAATTAACGTACGTAAATAAAAGTATCTATTTTTTAGACCATCGATTTTATTCGGTCAATAAACGGCTTCGAACGGTCACAACACTACAGTTATGATTTATTTCGTAGGTTGTGAATTTTGGAACTTGAAACTTTTATTTTTTCTCGGACGTCTACGAGGCATTATAATATTAGGGGTTAAAGTATGAAATTGCCGATTTGTACTGAAATTCGTTTCTTTTTTATTTAACATATTTATTTAATCAAACTATTTACCATTATTACCATCTAATAGGAAGGTAATTTATACCTTTGCGATAGAACTCTCGTGATCTAGATTCGACAAACTGTGTGAAAGCATTTTGTACTGCCTGCTGAGAAGAAAACTTTTTATCACGTAGAAAATTGTCCAAATCACGAAAAAAATGGTAGTCCGTTGGAGTAAGGTCTGGCGAATACGGAGGGTGACGAATAGTTTCTAATTGCAGTTCCTGTAGAGTTAAAACGGTTTCTCGTGCTGTATGAGGTCTCGCGTTATCATGGAGCAATAATAGTGAAGATCGATTCATGAGTCGCGGCTGTTTCACTGCTAGTTTTGCTATCATTGTTCGGAGTTCGGCACAGTAGACATCTGCCGTTATTGCTTGACCAGATCGGAGAAAGCTATAGTGAATAACACCATGCTGAGCCCACCAAACAGTTACCATTACCTTTTTATTGGTAAGCTTTGCTTTAGGACACTGTTGCGGCGTTTGACTTGGGGTCAGCCAATGCATTTTTCGCTTACAGTTATCGTAAAGAATCCACTTTTCATCACATGTCACAATTCGATCCAATATTCCTTCATTTCTGTATCGATTTTCACAAGGCAACACAAGTTTCAACACGCGTTTCTTTCTGCAGATCAGTCAAATCATGACGCACCCAATTCTCTTTTTTTTATTTTATTGATTTGACGCAAATGAGTCAATATTGTTGGTAAGGTAACGTTAAACGATGCCGCTAATTCCTGGGTAGTTTGGCTCGGATCAACTTCCACCATCTCTTTCAATTCATTGTTATTTACATGTGTGGGCGGTCCTCCACGTGGTTCGTTCTTCAAATCAAAGTTTCCATCACGAAAGCGTTTAAACCAAAATAGCACGGTGCGTTCATTAGCAGTTCCCTCTCCAAACGCAGCATTGATATTGCGAGCTGTTTCTGCCGCGTTAGTTCCGCGCACAGGGTGGCAAATGCTATACATTTTAATTTCTTACTATTCAGCGCCGTCTATCTACGAGAACATAAATTAAAAATGAACAGTGTTGCCAGCGTACATCCATGAAGCAATTTTTAGTACATTATAGTAGAAGTGTACGCGTATAATCTTTGATTTTGATGTTTTTGAGTTAGTTATTATTTTTCGTATTTTTTTTTGCATTTGTGAAAGGTCTCCGATCATAGTATTGTATTAATGTTTTGCTCTTATTGATCAAAAAAGAAACTATTAGTAGAATTTACAAATATGAAATGACTATACAGCCACAGGGTGACAGGCTGATGTTGACATTTCATTGCAAAAAATTTCTGCGGTTGCGTTGCGAATATTTTTGTAAATATTTCGTTTGCTTGCCAATTTTCAGTGTAATTTACGTCAAGTTTAGTTCGTTGCTCCGTATTTAGTAAAAATCTTGGAAGATAAACGTTCCCATCGAAATCATCTAATGTCTACTTTCTAAATCACCATGACTTGAGCCCCCGTGCTCCTCGGTGATTTAAATGCTTAGGCCCTCCAAGTGCTCTGTGGGCCCTCCGTAAATAGGTGTTTGGACCATATTATTTAAGTGTTTAACTCCACCCTTAAGACTAGTGGTGGTTAATATAACGTCTAGCGTTAAAAAATAACACGCTATGTATTTATAGCATCTAGCGTTTGTTGTACCGACTCTGACTTCGCGCTAGAAATATAACGTTTCAACAAACTAGGCATCTCAAATTCTAAACTTACACAACGTGGCTAGAGCGGGATAGCATTATAGCTTTATAACTTTTATAGTCTCACTCATAGCGTCACAGCGCCGACAGCGCGTTGGGGCACTCGGGCGAAATCGTGTGAACTTGGGCGGCAGTCGGCCGGTCGGCCCGCGGTATCTGTTATCTGTTATTATTACGTAGTAAGGTCTGAATTTAGACCTTATTGACATTCATGTTTTTTTGTTAAATTCAGCTTCCAGATCATTTACCAAGTATCCTGCACCAAAAAAACAAAGGGTTTGTAAAATGTCAATAAGGTCGAAATTAGCTTGACACCCTAGAAATGATGTGCATAATAATCTAGACACTTTCTGAGGTGTCAAACGAATTTAGACCTTATTGACATTCATGTTTTTTTGTTAAATTCAGCTTCCAGATCATTTACCAAGTATCTTGGACCAAAAAAACAAAGGGTTTGTAAAATGTCAATAAGGTCGAAATTAGCTTGACACCCTAGAAATGATGTGCATAATAATCTAGACACTTTCTGAGGTGTCAAGCGAATTTAGACCTTATTGACATTCATGTTTTTTTGTTAAATTCAGCTTCCAGATCATTTACCAAGTATCCTGCACCAAAAAAACAAAGGGTTTGTAAAATGTCAATAAGGTCGAAATTAACTTGAGACCTTAGAAATGATGTGTATAATAAAATTTAATCAATTTTATTAAAGACAGTCCTAAGCTTGGAAAGTATGAAGGAAACTTCATTGATCTATAACGCTACATGAGATATTATTATATTCTTTCGTACACAGCGCGTTGCGAGTACTTGCGAAGTTGCGAGATAACTAGCGTATTGCCAGATAAAATGATAATGTCTCCGCGTTCAGACTGCGGCCAAGTTTTGTAACAACGCGTTATAATGATAGCGTATAAAATAGCGCGCTAGAAAAATATAGTTTATAGTCTATAACACGTTTTTAGTTTAAAGTCGATTTGAACATCACTACTTAAGACGAGCACTGACCAAGTGTTTTGTGTTTATACTTAAATAACCATGTCTCGAAACAATGTTGTGTACCTACCTGGCTGCCCAGTCATCAAAGATGACGGTAAATATGATGTTCTTTTTCTATCTACACAATGTATTGCTGGTTTGAGTTTGAGTGCAATGTTTTGTTTTACATAATAAATATGAACATGCAAAATTGGTATTTATTTTATTATCCTCGAAACAACAAGTTTAGTGTCGAATTAGCGTTACCGAGTTGAATAATGTAGAATGGTTAAAAATTCTGTTGTAGTAAAACTAAACCTAAAAATTTAAAATCCAGTTTGTAGAATTTTCAACCATTCTCCATTATACAACTCGGTAAAGCTAATTCTACTTGGTACAATATTATTTATGTAGCTATGGTAACGTACCACGTGACATTGAATAGTGTATGTCCCCGTAACTAGATGGCGTTGCCTAAGAAAAGCTTAAGTTGCCAGTCTATCTCAGTATATACAGGGTGGCCGGAACATTGACGTCCAAAAATAAAATTTCGGTCCCTCGTATCGTGGGGTATTCGAATCATCCCCATGTATGTTCCGCGACTTTTCATAGTTTTCGAGTTATGAATTTTTTTCTGAATGTGTGAAAATTTTCGACCTGACCAACCTAAAAAAATTCTAAAAAAAAAAGTAGAGGGTTTTATCGAGTTTCTTTTTTTGCAACTGAATTTTCATAAGTAGTACTTTTATGCATAAAATAATCAGCTTCGTAACTGTGATGAAAGTTATGAAAATGTTGATCTAAAGTGAAAAATTTATGTTCGGTAAATTATGACTCAAATTTTCAACTTTAAATTAAAAATCTTAACAGGTGACTTCATAATTCCTAAGTAGGCTTCAAGAATGCGCCAGACTCTCAGCTTTCATAATCATAAAAAAAATGAAGTACTTAATAGGGCTACTTTGTTTAAGGCGAAAGCTCCAGGGTAGCCCGCGAAATTCAAAATTTCTTAAGTTTTTTGCAATTTGTAGGTCAGTGTGAGCTTGTATGTTGATTAAAATATGATTCGCGGCCGTAGCTAATATGGCTTTACAGAATTATAATCATTAGAATCAGCAATACCACTCCATAAGTTAGCATTTATCTCAAACCTCATGATTTCATGAAATCGCTAGATTTGAGATAAATGCTAACGTATGGAGTTGTATTGCTGATTCTAATGATTATAATTCTGTAAAGCCATATTAGCTACGCCCGCGAATCATATTTTAATCAACATACAAGCTCACACTGACCTACTAATTGCAAAAAACGTATGAAATTTTGAATTTCGCGGGCTACCTTGGCGAAATCGGCCTTCAAAGACAGCGAGGTGGAAAAATTCTTAAAATTACACATCTGAGTAATTATTTTTTTTTGGCTATTTTCTCGTTCCTAATGTTAATTAATGGTAAGAATACTGAAAACTAACCAACAAATAGTTTCAGAGTTGGGTAAGAAAAGTTTTACGTAAAAAGTGGTTTTGAATAAAACACAGATGATAATGTGAAAAAAGTACTTAATTTATTTTTAACATTTACAAAAGGTTTTCAAAGTGGCCACCACCAGCAGCAATACACATTCTACACCTACGTAAGAAATTGTCTGGCAATCGTCTAAAAGCGTCTCTGTTCTCTCTCACAACACGTTCAGCTTCTGCAATCAACTGCCTCAGCTCTTGTTCACTTGAACAGTCTCGGGCGTATGCTATTTCCTTGTAATAGCCCCAAATAAAGAAATCGATGGGGTTGAGATCAGGTGAGCGTGGAGGCCACCTAATTGGTCCGCTGCGTCCGATCCATCTGTTGGGGTATGTTTCATCTAAGTAATTTCGGACCTGGGTTGCATAGTGACACGGGGCGCCGTCATTTTGCAACACCATGGTTCGTCTGAGTTCGAGATTCACATCTGCCAGCAATAATGGAAGTTCATTTTCCAAAAAGTTTTGTATGTTTCTCCATCAAGTCTGGACGGCAGTTCAAACGGACCAATTAGTTCGCCATTGAGGATACCAGACCACAAGTTAACGCTGAAGCGATGTTGAAATGTCGAAGCTCTCACTTCGAGTGGATTTTCATTCGCCCACGTGTGGTAATTATGAATATTGAATATTCCGGATCGCTCAAATCGTGACTCATCTGACCATAAAACTTTATTGAAAAATCCAGGATCCTCTTGCTCTTTTCGTAACATGGTTAGGCAAAAATCAACGCGCAATTGGTGATCTGTAGGCAGTAAAGCTTGGACTCGTCGGATGTGGAACGCGTGGTATTCTTCATCGTGAAGAATGTCTTGGATAGAAGTCCTTGGGATGTTCAGAGCACGAGCCATACTTCTCGTACTCGTAGACGGATTTCGCTGAACTTCTTCCAGCACCATTTCTCTGCGATCCGGGTTAGCTCTAGGGATTCCTTCATGACTGCCGCGTCGACCAGGAATGCGGCCTGCCATCAAAGTGTTGTGCGTGTTAATAAAAACACGATGGTCGGGATATCGCTCAGGTTGCGGCCCACCACGACGTTGAAGTTGTTCGCGATACAGTCGCGCTGCTTCATGGCCGTTTCCTTGTGCAACTCCATAAAAATAATGCATTTCTGCATATTCACTTAACGTGTAAGTCATTTTTTACACTTCCACGTAAAAAAAGTCCAAATCAGAATGCAAAACACAGTCCAATAAACGAGCAAAGTAGTCAAACAAGTAGGCAGCGGAGTCCGTGGGCAAAGCGAGTCTGGTAAAGACAAAATGGCGACACGCGTATAGCAGTAAACACAATGTGAGTACGACTGAGGTACTTGTTTTGCGTTGGCTTCGGTTGCGCGCCTTGCGTGAGAGAGATAGCAATAATTCGGTCTCTTTTCCTCTCGGTCCATTGTTATTGCAGGTAAAAGAGTTGCACCCTCGTTTACAACACATAGTCCACGAGAACGGAACGCGCAAAATTCAAAAAATCTCCGTGTTTAAATCTTAGCTTTCCTGCAGTCATTTTTGGTTAGCAAACTAAATAACCTTAGGAGCGAGAAAATGGAAAAAAAAAATATTAATCAGATAGCTAATTTTAAGAATTTTCCACCTCGCAGTCTTTGAAGGCCGATTAAGGCCAAAGTTAGCCCCATTAAGTCCTACGTTTTTTAATGATTATGAAAGCTGAGAGTCTGGCGCATTCTTGAAGCCTACTTGAGAACCATGAAGTCACCTGTTTAGATTTTTAATTTGAAGTTGAAAATTTAAGTCATAATTTACCGAACGTAAATTTTTCACTTTAGATCAACATTTTCATAACTTTCATCACAGTTACGAAGCTGATTATTTTATGCATAAAAGTACTACTTATGAAAATTCAGTTGCAAAAAAAGAAACTCGATAAAACCCTCTACTTTTTTTTTTAGAATTTTTTTAGGTTGGTCAGGTCGAAAATTTTCAAACATTCAGAAAAAAATTCATAACTCGAAAACTATGAGAAGTCGCGGAACATACATGGGGGTGATTCGAATACCCCACGATACGAGGGACCGAAATTTTATTTTTGGACGTCAATGTTCCGGCCACCCTGTATAATAGTAGTCTATGGTTCCGCGTCGGAACTCGTATTCAAAAATAACTCGAATTTTCGAAGTATCCAGCTTTCTTGTCTATGCTGAATAAAAAAAACAACTGAAAGTCGATAATCGAATGTTGCACATTTTTTAAAAGAAGAACTTCATAGGTACCATGTGAAAAAATTTTCACTCAAAAATCTTAAACCGTGAAGGTTCTATGTCAATTCGAAGTACCTAATACAATAAAACGGCAATTTCATTTAACCCCTATTATTTTCTTCAAAGCACATTTCAATTATTATTTTATTTGGACACTATTTGGCTAATCACTTACGAACAAAATAGAGAATATTATCTGTTAGTAGTTATCAATACGTTAAGTAACGTTTTTGTATTGGCGCCAAAAATGTTGGTTCGGTTCTTATGTCAGTGGAGAAGCAAAAGAACGATGCCCAAACAACCTTTTCGGATTTTTAAAACCATGTAAGTTTGTCATCAGTTCAACTTATTAAACCACCAAATGTACAAAAACTCATTAACCAGTAGGTGCCTTTTAAAAACCAGTAAGTATCTATGTGTTTACTTATAACTTTTCTAAATAATCTACTGAGACACAGAAATGAAGCCTTTAAAGACAGTTGATATTTACTATTCACAGCAATAGATGTCACCTGGAAAAACTCGAATCGAGATAGAGATTAAAAACTCTTTGGTCTTTTGAGACTAATGGAAAAAAAAGTTATAAAAACGTATTGAAGTTTTGTTATAATCTAAAATTGAAAAAAAAAAACAACATTTTCAATACACTTCCTCGAAAACCGGTTCATATCGCACTACGATTAGGTTTACAATGCAATGTATGTCGCACGCGTGCGATTATTCATTTTCCCACCCGTGTGCGGGAATAAAAATTGCCACAGATAACTTATTCCTATACTTAGTCCAAATTGGTTCAATGCCTCTATCCACAACTCTCTATTCGGAGGTGAATGTTTTTTTTTAATCTCGGCAAAGAGATATGAGTCTTTAAGTCGTTAATATTTTTTGAATATTTAAATAATGTTTCTAAGTATATAGAATATTATCAAAAACCATGATTATAACAATAAAAAAAAACGTTTATGAACAACTTAACATTTATTTGTGTTCTATACTCAAAAATATTTGAATTTTCTATTTTTCATGTTAGGCTGTTTATCGGCTTTATACCTTTGCTTCTCTTTCAACCTGGCGAAAGCAAAGCGCGGAAAAAAAAGAAAATTAAAATCATAGTTTCCTATTAATTCATGACAAAAATATTTTCCGTTATTTTATTTTATTTCTTCAAAAGTGTATTGAAAAACGTCATTTGATACACGTGGACATTTGTTATTGCAGTTCTCGGCTCAGAAACAACCTCGCCTACGGCTCGGGTGTTAATTCCGCCTCGAATGCAATAACAAACGTTCTCCACTTGTATCAAAATGTACTATTTTCAACCTCACGGTTAAAAAGTATGCATAGCCACTGAAACGTTATAGCTAACTACCATGGTTGCTAAAATCCATTACAGCCAGGTTAGCTGTGCAGACTTATTCCTTATAAAATGTTTTTGTACCGTGGTAACTCTATGAAACCTTCTAATTATACTAGATGGCGCTGCATTAAATTCCGCGTCCGTGGATGTATAGAACAATAGTAGGTGACCACCAACAAAACATAAAAAAAGTATCAATGTCAATATGGCAGCGGCGGCGAAATTACGAACCGAACCTTCTTTTTGCGTAAAAATACGGAGAAAACGGATTTTTGCCAGACATGAGACCTAGCTAGATCGATTTTTCGCGTATAAATTTCAAGTTTCGTCGAAATCGTTGGAGCCGTTTTCGAGAACGTGATTACAAATATAAAAAATAAGAAATAAAAAAATTATAATAAATAATTATCTATACCTATATCTATAAAAATCAATGCCACTTGTCGTTGTAATTTTATAACTCAGGAACGGCTGGGCCGATTTAGCTGATTTTGGTTTCGAAATGTTTGACGTAGTCCAGGGAAGGTTTAAAACTTTAAACGATGAGAAAAATTGGAAAATTCTGGAAAACTGAAAGTGGATTTTATATGGGAATATTGAAATTGGGACAGGACAACGTCTGTCGGGGAACACTAGTTAAAATATAATGTAGGAATAATATGGTTAAATCCTACCTTCTCGCTGTTGAAAGTATGCATAATTGTGTATATGTATGTAAATTATATGTATATGTGTATATGGCGCTACAATAATAATGAATATTGCTCGTTTAATCGTATAGGGATAGGGATTCAGTTCGATGGTCTAACTAAAGCACTCTAAAGTTTTTAGAGTTATTTTTTTAACACCTCTCGTATAATAATCAATTGCCATAATTAGTAATGTCGTGATCCCGGATATACGAATTCCGAAAATAATAATAGACATTGGTATCTCGTTTATACCTTTTTATTTAGAATAGAATAGAATTTTATTTGTATGAATGTAGTTTTACATGGTACGTATGGTGTTAATATTTGTTTAAGTTCTAAACATTCTACCACAACTTTATGGTGTACAAATAAATAAATAAATAAAATAAATATCCTTGGACATTTCACACAACGCCATCTAGTCCCAAGCTAAGCAACCTAATGCTTGTGTTATGGTAACGAGATGGCTGATAAACTACTTATATACATTTTTTTTTTTTTTTTGTAAATACATACATATTATAGATAGAAAAACACCCAGACTCGGAACAAATACTTGTAGGTCGTACAAATATTTATTCCGTGCGGGAATCGAACCCGCGACATGCTGCGCAGCAGTCAATCGCTCAACCACTGCGCCAACCGTGTCGTCAAAATATTCAAATGTCACTCTTGCATTTTATGTTGTAGTTGACATTTATTTTTTTAATAAATTGATCGCATCGTACCGGTTTTGAATTATTTTGATATTTTCCTTGTTCGCGACTATAAGTCAATAATAACAAGTTAGACGATAATAGAAACCGCACTCCATTATATAGTGCAAGTTGTTGTTTTTTACATTTTTAGGGTTCCGTACCTCAAAAGGAAAAAACGGAACCCTTATAGGATTACTTTGTTTTTTGTCTGTCTATCTGTCAAGACCCTTTTTCTGAAGAACGTATGGAGGTATCAAGCTGAAATTAGTATCACATACGTAGGTACTATGGTCCTTGGCGCTCTAAAAAAAATCAAGCTTCTATGTCAACGCATTAAAAAAATACGGCCATTTATGCGACATATTTTGATACTCGAAAATAAATCAAAACCTATGAGGTACTACACGTTGTCCTAGTATCATGTTTGGAAAGAAGAAAGGTAAAGGATAAGTAAAGTAAAAAGTCCGAAAATCGTTAATTAGTTATTACCTAACACATATTTAATGTAGATTAAAATATTAATCTAAAAACCACGTTTTTATGCGTATTAAAAAGAATAAAATAACCCTCCGTGGGTCTTCATGACCCAAGAGGACATACACACAAAAATCACACACCGTGTGTGTTGACCGTTGAGGGGTTCCCTGGTCTGGAGCCAATTCCAGGTGCAGTAGCCAGGGATCTACTCCCTAAGCACGAAGCCCGTAGTTTCGGCCTTCGTTACGGGCGTTTCCTACTCCGAATCACCTACGGACAGATGATTGGTTCGGGGCCCGAACGAAGTATGAATGACAAAACGTTACAGTTGTCCCAACTCACGATGTCTTTTTGCCCGTCCGAAAAATTTAACTTTTACAAATTTTTTGATGGATCGTTATGTCAGACGGACGGACGAACGAACGGACGGATGGATGGGACTTAGGCCCTAGGCCCCCTGGTCATGTTGAACTTCCGGACGGACTAAGTTAAATGCGTATCGTGTCTGTATGTTGACGGCCGAGGAGTTCCCTCGTCTGAAGCCAGTCCTGTGCGCAGCAGCCAGGTCATGGTGGACTTTAGACCGACTATCAAAATTAAATGCGTACCTACATAAAATTTTGTGTCAGTACTGTTGACCGTTGAGGAGTTCCCTCGTCTGAAGCCAATCCTGGGTGAAGTAGCCAGGTCATGATGGTCTGAGAACCCATTGTCATCGAGTGGTGAGCTACCCTGAAACTTTCAGTCCGATATGTGGGATCTGCAAGCTGGGATCTTGCAACTCTTCCGAAACGACAGACTAACAAGAAAGTGATTTAATAAAAACGTGGTAAAAAAAATAGGAAGTTGTTTATTACCTCGTTTTTATTATTAAGTCAGTACTCGCACGGTGTACAATAAATCTTAGGGCCTTTTCACGATGTCCGAATAGCTACTACTCACCGCATAAATTCAGAAATGGAACAGAATTTGTATTAAATTATCTGCCAATAAGTTAATAGGAACTTAGTCGTAGTTGGTGAAACAGGCCCTTACCTATTGTATCCATGTATCTATCTAATAACAAAGTGTTTTCTGTTATCATGTTATTTAATTTGTGTAGTACAAACTCGCTGTGTATGTGTGCGTAAGCACAGGAGCTCTCGGTACCGTCCGAGACAATGGCGAAGTCGGAAGTGTGTGTGTGTGTGTGTGTGTTATGTGCTGACGCTACTCGTCGTCGCGCAAAGCTTGCGTCGCCTCGAGAGGTATAGATACTATAAGTACAAATAACTATGCAAGTCGAATTGTAAGCATAGAGTAACAGGGCGACAGTTTTCTGGCGACACAACTTTGAGAAAGAAGCCGACAGAAGGATCCCATTGGGTTGGGCAGCGTTTGGATAACTTCGTCAAGTCTTTTCGTCACCCATCCCGCACCAATGTTTGCAAACCATGTTTGAAAACCAAGGTTTTTAACCAGTGCATCCCGCCCGTTATGACATACGGTGCTGAAACGTGGACACTGACAGTCGGTCTGGTCCACAAATTCATGGTCGCTCAGCGCGCTATGGAGCGGGCTATGCTCGGAGTTTCTTTGAAGGATAAAATCAGGAATTAAGTTATCCGGAAAAGAACCGGAGTAACCGACATAGCTTGCAGAATAAGCAAACTGAAGTGGCAGTGGGCTGGCCATGTTTGTCGAAGGACCGATGGCCGGTGGAGCAGACGAGTCCTGGAGTGGAGACCGCGTATCGGTAAGCGTAGTGTGGGACGCCCCCCAGCTAGATGGACCGACGAGCTGAAGAAAGTGGCTGGGACAGACTGGATGCGGAAGGCGGAGGACAGGGTGTTGTGGCGCAGCCTGGGAGAGGCCTATGTGCAGCAGTGGACTGCGGTAGGCTGAGTTGATTGATTGAAAATCGAAACAGATGTAATTTTTAAAGAAAATTAACTCTTATCTAATAAATGAAATGCTAAAAAGCAGGTTATCGTATCATTATGTGTTAATTTAGATGATGTCAAAAAGTAGCAGTGTTAACTGACTTCTGTTGAAGAGAAGAGTAGAAGAAGAGAAAGAGAGAGTAGAGAGGAGAAGAGTATTCTATCTATCTATCTATCTGTTGCTGACCGTACCTACGTGTAATCTTTAGGGAAATAATAGTGGAAAAAAATGCGTAAGAATTGCAGATTTACACAATTTTAATGTATATAAAGTGTTTACAATAGCATTTGGCGAGATAAGAAGGAAAGGAACTCCTCAACTTAACGAGATAGCCCCGTTGTGTTTCGTCTATTTCGATTTGTCTTGACCAGTACATCAGCCAAAGATGTAGTCCAGGGTCTGATGATGAAGCAGGAAGGTGGCCACAGCAACTCTTCAACTTAACGAGATAGCCCCGTTGTGTTTCATCTATTTCGATTTGTCTTGACCAGTACATCAGCCAAAGATGTAGTCCAGGGTCTGATGATGAAGCAGGAAGGTGGCCACAGCAACTCTTCAACTTAACGAGATAGCCCCGTTGTGTTTCATCTATTTCGATTTGTCTTGACCAGTACATCAGCCAAAGATGTAGTCCAGGGTCTGATGATGAAGCAGGAAGGTGGCCACAGGAACTCCTCAACTTAACGAGATAGGCCCGTTGTGTTTCGTCTATTTCGATTGTCTTGACCAGTACATCAGCCAAAGATGGAGTCCAGGGTCTGATGATGAAGCAGGAAGGTGGCCACAGGAACTCCTTAACTAAGCAAGATAGCCCCGTTGTGTTTGAGCTCGTCAAAGTCAAAGGTGTTGGAAATAAAATATGTATAGAGATCAATAATTATGTTTTGCCGTTGAAGGAGTACAAACATCAAACATGTAGGTCTAAAATTACACTTAAGACGCAGATATATGCCGGCGGCCTGGAGTGGTCAGCTTGCGTGTTCTGAGCTCACGCAACGCGTCGTACGTCCAGCCAGTAATAGGACTCGCCCATCAAGGAGCGCTGTCCCAAATTAGACGCATTATTAATTTACTATACATAAAACATAAGGTATTGTATTAAAACATGTATCATACTAAAAGATGAATAATTACATTACCTTTAAAATGGTGAAGGTTTCATAAAAATACGCTTGATAGTTTTTGCGTAATTCTCAGTTTTTATCTGCGTTAGACATAACTTTACTAATTAATTACACTATGTAATAATATAATAAACATAATCTAAAATATTCACTTGATTAAAGTTATTAAGAAAATGCTATAATTTAACATATTTTATATCTTTTCCAAATCATTAACACTACTTGTTTAGACGTGATTTTCAGTTTAAAATCATTTAAAGTTGGTTATCGCCTTAAGTAACATAATTAAATTTAAGTTAAAATTTAGACTATTAGGAATAGGTATAATATATTCCAGTTAAACACTATTTACACTAGGTCAATTTGCCTAGCCTTTTCCCAACTATGTTGGGGTCGGTTTCATATTCATATTCATTATTGTGGATCATAGCTAAGTACACAATACATACAATGTTCTTATAGTAAAATAGTATCAGCTATGTCCCGCCGCTTAGGCATACAATAACAATCATAATAATAATTGAGATTAAGAGAGTTTCCAGCACAGATATAGATATACATAGATAACGCAAATGCATGCACTTTGCGTGTCTGAACCCCGACCAAGCGTCGAGGTTGGTCGCCGCTAACTTCAGTCCCCGCGCGTCCGTTGTTGCAGCCGAACGTACGCAAAAAACTAAAAAAATGCCTCGTTGCGTGATAATTAACTGCAATAGCCCAAAAATTTCGAGCACCCAAAGGCAGGAACATATTTCCTATCACAGGTAAGTTATTTTAAAATTATATTATGCGTAAATTCATATTAAAACTGTTTTTAAGTATTCCAAGCTGCGTGTCGTTCCAGAATATTCCTAACTATAAATTACCGTTAAGTAAACTTTATTCACATTACGTTGCCGCGTTTGCTTTGGACGTTTGATCTGACGTTGTGTGTTAGGAGACGATGAATATCGCACAAGCGATACTGTCGCGCATCGCTTCGACTTCGTGATACAGGCAATTTGTCATTCGTCTGTCAATTGTAGCAACTAGTGCTGTTCGTTCTACAACATATATCAATAATCGATTTTAATCGATATCGGACTGACGAATGATATAAAAAAGCCAATTTAGTAGATATAACAAGCTCATATACATGACCTAATTTTACAGGACAGCTATAAAAAGGAGGATATTTTTTTTAGGGTTGATGTATTTAATGTGTTTTTGTTTATCCTTTCAACATTATACGACTATTTTTATATATTTAATGTGTTTATTTTCTATTGCATTTAAAAATATTTTTTTTTAGTTTCCCACATGATCCAATCATAAAAGAAAAATGGATTGCGGCCACGGGACGGAAAGACTGGTTCCCGACTAAACACAGTACTATTTGTTCTATACATTTTGAAAATATTAGTTTCATTGAAGGAAAAAAGTTGAGATTGTTGAAAAAAACGGCATGCCCCACTATAGATATACTAAAACTCATTGACAATGAAGACGAGGTTAGTGAATTAATGTTTTACAGTGTTTTTATTTAATCGTGTATAAAAATATCTGACATACACTCATTTGTGCTTTACAGAATAAAGATACACCACAAGAACCTCCATCATTGTCAAGGAAGAGAAAACTAGTACAGGTATAGTATAAATTTTTCATGTAAATATATACTTAGTTAGCTGACCCGGCCACGCGTTGCTGTGGCTAACGTTTTTGTCATATTTTTTTTTTCATACTATCTTTCAAGTTGGATCAAACTGCACACGGTGTACAAATTTGATTAAAATCGGTTAAGTAGTTTAGGAGTCCATCGCGGACAAACGTCGTGACACGTAATTTATATATATTAAGATGTATGTACCTACATACATAAGATAAGAAAAAAGACTAACGGTATAATGTAAGCTAATAGCAAAAGTGGAAAACATGATCGAAAGCGTGTAACGGAACTTAGATCGGGAGCGAGAGTGGAAGTGGAAGCGGGAGCAGGGATTGGGAGAGACTAGGAACCGGCAACTAAAATCAACTATAACTTACTTTATCTTCCAGGATGTCAATGAACTACCCACATCAGGAGGGGAAAGAGTAACAGAAAAGAAATTATTAATTAAACTTAACAATGCACAAGAAAAAATAAATCAACAAAACAAGGTAATAAAAAGACTAAGGGAGCAGAACCGTCGTAAAGTCAATAAAATTCTCACTCTGACGACCTTACTGAACTGCTTAAAGCAAAAATCACTTATTAGTGATGAGGAAGCTAATTTACTTCAATCAACCAACGTTACAACTCGAGAATTATATTCTAGACAGCAGCACAACAAAAAAAAAATCAGTACATCAAAGTATTCACCAGCACTCCGCACTTTTGCATTGACTTTGTACTATTATTCCACGAAAGCATACAGTTATGTTAGAAAGGTTTTTAATCTATGCTTACCACATCCTCACACCATTCATAAGTGGTATAAATGTATAAATGGTAATCCTGGTTTTACAACTGAATCTTTGAATGCTTTAAAATTGATTGCAAGTAAATCAAAAAAACCTTTATATTGCTGTCTAATGATAGATGAAATGGCAATTAGAAAAAAAATCGAATGGGATGGGAAAAGATTCCATGGATATGTAGATTTTGGTGGCTGTTTAGATACAGATGAGGTTCCCGAAGCAAAAGAAGCACTAGTAATGTTAGTTACTGGAATAAATGCTAGTTGGAAGGTAATACAAATATTTAACTGGATTATTTTGTTTCTTATTAAACGTTATTTGTTGTCTTAATTATTATTTTTATTTACTTTTGTTTACAGGTCCCTGTTGGGTATTTTTTAATAGATGGAGCAAATGGTCGACAAAAGGCAGATTTAGTGCTACAGTGTCTGCGACATTTGAACGAGTCAAATATAAGCGTAGTCGGCCTTACTTTTGATGGATGCCCATCCAATATCACAATGGCAAAACTGTTGGGTTGTAAATTAGATCCAAATGACATAAAAAGTACGTTTGAAGACCCTGTTACTAAACAACCCATAGCAATTTTTCTGGACGCTTGTCACATGATAAGTCGACAATAATGGAAAATTTATTTCATGGAAATATTTTGATCTTCTGCACAAACTTCAAACAACTGAAATGTTCCATTTAGCTAACAAATTACGAGCGCAACACATAAACTTTCAAAATAAAAAAATGAAAGTTAAATTGGCAACTCAACTTTTAAGTAAAAGCATTGCCGATTCTATCGATTTTTGTAGAGAAAAATTGAGAATTTCAAATTTCAAAGATTCGTTAGCTACAACTGAATTTATACACATTTTCAATAATTTGTTCGACGTTCTAAATTCTCGAAACTTAAAAAACTTCGGTTATAAGCACCCACTTAACTTAAGTAACAAAAAAACAATTATGGATTTTTTGGAAAAGGCCGAAGAATACATTAAAGGACTGCGAACTTCAGAAGGAGATTTGTTGACTAACAGTGGTAGAAAGACAGGATTTCTTGGTCTATTAGTTTGTATAAAAAGTACAAAGGCTCTTTTTCAGCATTTGATTGAAGAACAGAGAATCAATTTTATGTCAATGTACCGATTTAGCCAGGACCACCTCGAATTATTCTTTTGTAATGTACGGGCCCACGGTGGGAGTAACAACAACCCTACTTCACGGCAGTTCCAGTCTTTTTATAAGAAATTATTGAGTCACGTTGAAATTAAAAATTGCAATACTGGTAATTGTGTGGAACTGGAGCAAATTTCAATTCTGAATTGTTCTTCGGCGATTCAAACGATTAATGTTACTACACAAGGTTCTCTCTCTTATGATGATCATGCAGATTTTAAAGAACTCAATATAAGCAGTGTCCGTGATTTTGATGATTTTTGTAAAACATTGCCTCAAATGACAGAATTTTGTGATCAAATAGTCACATATATTGGCGGATATGTTGTAACAGCAATACAAAAACAAATTAAATGCGATGAATGTAACAGTGCGTTGGTATTACAAAAACCAGATATCGATCGTAAATATGAATTGGTGGTTTTTAAAGATAAAGGCGGTCTGGTTTATCCCACTAAGGATGTTATTCAGATTTGTAAAGTTACCGAATTAGAAATCCGTGACATAATTAACAAATCGCAAACGTTCAGCATTAATCCGTCAATACGTAAACCTCTGTTTATCAATAAGATTTTACGTTATTTTGTAAATAGCAACATCTTTAATAGCATCGCCGTTCACCAGTTTGATCAATCTCCAACGGAAAATCATTTAGTTAACTTAATTAAGGTAGTCGCCAGCACATACATGGATGTGCGTTTTCATTATTTGACCAAATATATAAAACCTACTTTGACAAAGAGACAACTGTATAATAAGCTTATTTTGTTTCAAGGGCAATAAAAACATACTTTTGTAATCATATTATTTTTTTTTTATTAAATTTTCTTAATGTTCCTGAATACAAACTTGCTTTATAGACAAAATGACAACGACAGTTATTAAAAATCAACTTAAAAATAATTAACAATTCAAAATTAAACTTAAATTATCGTTTTAAAATGATTTGGCACTTTGCAATCAGGTACTCATATGTACTTATAGATTTTAAAAGATTTAATCTTTCTCCATGACTAATGTTAAGTCGAACAACTAAGTATAAATATTTAATTATATTTTAATTCTTTAAAACTTTTTCCGACATCCAAAGATGAACAATTATATTCCCAGTTAGACCTAGTATTGGACGATACGAGATTTTTTAGCGTTTTAAGATCATAGTTTACTTTGACGTCGGAAAGTACAGTAACAACATTTTTTTTCTTTGTGTTTTGCATCGCTGAATATGACGGCTCAACGAGTAAGGGATCTTTGTCATTGCCGCCGCTAGATCCAATAAATTCACTTTCCTCTCCTTCTTCCCTAATATTTACTTGAAGTACTTCCTTATCCTGCTTTTTTTTGCGGTAATAAGCACTTGAATTTTCACGCCACTTCTGTCTTTGGTTTTGCTGTTCATGTGTACTTTTATCTTTAATATATACGACACGCTTCTCTCTCTTTCTCTTTGCATAGTTTTCTTTTTGTTGTTCTTTTCTCAATGCAGTTAGTTCCGGATCCTTTTTTATTTTTTCATGACGTTTTCGGCTAGCTCTTCTTTTGGCTTCTAAAATATCTTCTCTGGTTTTATTTCGCGATTTTGTTGTTTCCATAGCCTACAACAAGTAAAATATGATTACGCATTAAATCTTATAAAATTCACTATATATATACCACAGCTTGGTCTCATTGAACCCCCCTAAACGTATAATATCCGGGATAAAATCTACCCCATGTGTTAATCCGGTGTGTCAGCTACCTCCATGCCAAATTTTAACAAAATTGGTCCAGTAGTTTTTTCGTGAACGAGTAACACACAAATTTTCGCATTTATAATATTAGTAGGATTAGTAGGAAATAAAATACATACATACTCATCTACTCACGCCTAAACAACAAACTATATTTGTGCAACAAACATCCAGCTTGACCAATTTGCTTTATTCATAGGATCCTTTGCCTCAATATGTGAAAAAAGTTGGCTACCTCAGAGATGAAACGCCATGTAGGATATGGACTGGTAATTCCTCGAAACTCTCCCATTCAAATATATCATTCGTCTGTCTATATATCATTCGTCTGTCTATACCATTCGTCTGTCAGAAAATCGATGTCATTCATATTAATCGATTTGTAATTTTTAGGTTACCTAAACTACTGTTTCTTATCTTAATCATGCATGTCTATACTAATGCTTTGTGTTTCAAAGAAATATCAACAAATATATTTTAGTAAACTTACTTGAGATTATGCGAAAGTATCCAAAATGTAGAATGAAATTGCTCTAAAGCGCGACGCGACTGCTCACTTTTAAACAACTCGGCGTACTGACGATTGCTGGCGTGGTTGGCGGGTAGGAGCGCGAGGTGAGAGCGAGCGGGACAACAGATATAAAATATATGAGTATGAGCGAGACGATCACGGCGGCAGCTTCAGTTGAATCGTAGCGGGGCGAAGGGGCATCGGCGGCATCGATGGCTTTGAATCGGTTTGGATGTCCCGTCACTAAATTGCAGCTGTGACGTCACAGTAGGTATTAAAAAGTCGGCACGCTTGGTTTCAATACAAATCGTAATAATTGCGTTATCTATGTATATCTATATCTGTGGTTTCCAGTCTAACCGGATGCAGCTGAATATTTACACTAGGTACTAAAGTAAATCCATCTGCCTAGCCCTTTCCCAACTATGTTGGGGTCGGCTTCCAGTCTAACCGGATGCAGCTGAATACCAGTATTTTACATGGAGCGACTGCCTGTCTGACCTCCACAACCCAGTAACTGGGTAATACGATACCCCTTGGTAAGACTGGTTGTCAGACTTTCGGGCTTCTGACGACCCGTAACGACTGTCAAAGATCCACGAATGACAGCCGGGACCAACGGCTTAACGTGCTTTCCGAGGCACGGAGGAGTCTCGGTATGTAAAGATGGTCACCCATCCACTGACCAACCCCGGCAAGCGTAGCTTAACCCGATGGATCGACCCGTGCGGCTGTTATTACTTAGCCACGAGCTCCTCTAACTGAACTAACTATAAAAAAATTATTTTTTTCAAAGTACCATTATTTTTACCGTATAAAGCAATTACCTATACTATCGGCGCCCAGCACCGCACTCAGTCCGCGAGCAAAATCGTGCGAGCGATATAAAAAGTGAGGTATAGTTTGGTGGTTAAACATAAAAAGTGAGGTATAGTTTGGTGGTTAAACATAAAATTTTGTTTCAGTTTCAATAACTTGGTGTCAGCGGGAAGACACGGACTCCTTGTTAATAGCTGGCGGGACCCTGACGATGTGGAAGTGTACCGAAAGGGCGCATCAAGTGCACAAACTATTCGCTAAAGGTAACTGAAATTGTTTATTGAAGTAATTCTTTACTGCCTAGCCCTTTCCCAACTATGTTGGGGTCGGCTTCCAGTCTAACCGACAGCTGAATACCAGTATTTTACATGCAGCAACTGCTTATCTGACCTCCACAACCCGGTTACTGGGTAACAAGATACCCCTTGGTAAGAGTGGTTGTCAGACTTTCGAGGTTCTGACGACCCGTAACGACTGTGAAAGGTCCACAAATGACAGCCGGGACCAACGGCTTAACGTGCTTTCCTAGGCACGGAGGAGTCTCGGTATGTAAAGATGGTCACCCATCCACTGAACAACACCGGGAAGCGTAGCTTAACCTGATGGATCGATCCGTGCGGCTGTTATTACTTAGCCACGAGCTCCTCGATTAACTAAATACACTTATAAATACAAAATTATATTTAAACAAAAAATTGCTTTCCGTCATAAGGTCCTCTACAAGGCAGCACAACTCCAGGAGGTGGTCCCAAGCCAGGAACTGACTGCTTCAATACGCTGGTGAGTAATAGCATCATTCTCCTGCCCTTACCCCAATATATTTGGGGTCGGCGCAACATGTCCCTTTTTTCCATACTCTATTAGTCGTCATCTCGGTAGTCAGCCCCCTTTCTAGCCACACAGTCCATCCAATCGTTTCTTTGGTCTTCCCCTACTCGTAGCCATCGACATTCATAAGCAAAACTTTCATCATGACATTTTCCTCATTCCTCCGCATTTCCGCACAACTTTTCAGTCACTGGTGCCACTTTCAAACTTCCTCTTATGTACTCATTTCTTATGCCATCCATTCTTGTAACACCACACATCCCTCTTAGCATTCTCATCTCAGCTGCATGCAATTGCCTTCATTCATCTCTTTTGTGGCATTCTGATCCATACAAGACAGCAGGTCTAACCATTGTTTTATATAACCTCCCCTTAAGTTTAAGAGGAATGCGGGAGGCGCAGATTATACCCGTGAAGTGTTAATTCTGTGCTTAACCGTCTCGTATACTTTGCCATCGCTTTGCACGAGTGAACCGAGATACCGAAAGTAAAAAATAAAAGTAAATCAGTGTGTAAAACGACCCATCACTTGGCTGTTACCTACACATTCTGCACATCGAACTTGACCCATCACTTGGCTGTTACCTACACATTCTGCACATCGAACTCGACCCCTCACTTGGCTGTTACCTACACATTCTGCACATCGAACTTGACCCATCACTTGGCTGTGACCTACACATTCTGCACATCGAACTTGACCCCTCACTTGGCTGTTACCTACACATTCTGCACATCGAACTTGACCCATCACTTGGCTGTGACCTACACATTCTGCACATCGAACTTGACCCATCACTTGGCTGTGACCTACACATTCTGCACATCGAACTTGACCCATCACTTGGCTGTTACCTACACATTCTGCACATCGAACTTGACCCATCACTTGGCTGTGACCTACACATTCTGCACATCGAACTTGACCCATCACTTGGCTGTTACCTACACATTCTGCACATCGAACTTGACCCATCACTTGGCTGTTACCTACACATTCTGCACATCGAACTTGACCCATCACTTGGCTGTTACCTACACATTCTGCACATCGAACTTGACCCATCACTTGGCTGTGACCTACACATTCTGCACATCGAACTTGACCCATCACTTGGCTATGACCTACACATTCTGCACATCGAACTTGACCCATCACTTGGCTGTGACCTACACATTCTGCACATCGAACTTGACCCATCACTTGGCTGTTACCTACACATTCTGCACATCGAACTTGTTAGCGTCAAGATGGAGGCACCAACTTGTATACAACTATGTATGTAAAAAACAATTAGTACTTATTTTAAGTTTATCTTTAAAGTAGGTAAGACATTTGTATAATCTGAAGGTAAAACATAGGTACTAAATATGAATACTTCGAAAAGCAAAAAAAAAAAACTATCCAATATCATGTCTGACCAAATTGTTGAATCATCACCAACGTTTATGGTTGATATTTCTCAAACGATTTATGTTAGGGACAATCAAGTTTCACATTTCTAAAGTAGAATTAAGGTATTGTAATACTATAAAGTTAGGATACTGCTCCGACCAGCGTATCCATTTTGTCCCTCCGTCTCGAGTTCTTGACGTCAAAATGGAGGGACCAAGGATTTTGTATAACTACGTATACATTGAGGTAGCTAAAATTATTGCATATGTAGCAAATGCATAGTAGATTTATAGTATTAAACTTTCATGTAGGCTGATTTGAGATCCAAGACTTGGTCCTACATCTTGACGCTCACTCGAACTTAGTAACATTAAGCAAAAATTATTTTTAGGTTATGACTTTCTTTTGTGTGTGTGAACCGCTGTTTACTGCAGCGTGCAATGTAACGCACTTTTGCGTGGGTTACATTACGCATTACATTTTGCTTATGGGTGCATGCAACTGAACAGAAGTTGTGTGGGTATTTCAAGTTGTTATTATAACATTTTAATCTTGTTTTCGTAAAAAAAAAAAATTGAGTAAGTTCGACCGATAAGACCGCCCATTGTGTCCTATGTAAAATGTCTATGTTTATATATGTATATGTTACCGGTAATCTGTATAATTCAGGTATTCTCTACAATACCTAGGCAATGTATAGAATACCTGAGGCATCCAGGCAATGTATGAAATATTATAATGATAAAAATAGACGAAAATTTACCATTCCCCCCCCCCCCCCTCCCCGAAATCGTCTATTTTCTTAAAAAAAATAGTAGATTATTACCTAACCAAGGGGATAAAGCAGTGTCTTCTGTCGCGGGTGACGATTTAAATCGCAAGCGTAACGAAGGACTCGAGGTTTACTCCCGAGCGTAGCGACGGATTTAAGTTCACCCAAGACTAAGACAGCTTTATCACCGAGTAAAATACTCTACTTTTCGTACCATTTGCGAAAAAATTAACACAATAATAATATGAGATAAGCATTTTAGAACATTAACTTATTTATAAAAATAAATTAAAATAAACTTAACGTTTATGTATTTGAAGAAAACATAAACGCGGCAAATTCCTAGACTAATATTTTTTTGTCGGAAAAGCAAAGGCATCAAGCTCATACGGCCTCGTCGGTTTTCGTAATTTTATTTAATAATCATAACTACATAATAAATGCGTATTCCTTTTTCAAAAAGATGTATAATGCTTTATATACAAACTCAATGGTGTAAACACAGATGTAGTTCAGTATAAATTTCGGTAAGTATTCCTTTAAATCACATTCTCCCCCTAGAGGATGAATGAAATTCAGTACAATTTTCTTTCCCTTTTTTTAACAGATTAAAAATGACTATTGTTAATGACTATTGTTATGTTCGCTTTTTGTGGCATAGAATGTCACTTTTTTGAGCAAGTGGTACGAAAAATATATTAACGACCCTCACAGTACGCCCTATCGTTTGATATATCACACGATACAGTTCGCATAACTTTTTTTTTAATCACTTCCATATTTGGTCACAGAAATTCATAATTATGTGTACCAAATTTAAAATTGGCTGTGACAGACGAACAGACAGACAGACAGACACACACGAGTGATCCTATATGGGCTCCGTTTTTTCCTTTTGAGGTTCGGAACCCTATAAAGGAACTTAGTACCTTTCGATAACTTCCGCTTGCATCGCGTGGAGTTTACTGCCTGCTCGCACGTCTTGCTCTTCGCCGCTTTCGACTTTTTCACACATTGCCGGCTGCACATTCGGTACTGTATAGAATGCCTAGGCAAAGTATAAAATAAATAATATTTCATACATTACCTGAACGTTTTAGGCATTCTATACATTGCCTAGGTATTGTATAGAATACCGGATTATACAGATTCCCGGTAACAAATACAACGTGTCGTTTTGCATCCTCGTCCAATTTCAGGGTGTGATACAGAATATCAAACCGAACAACTTTCTCCATGGAACCAACATCATAATCGCGAAAATATTTTCAACTTCCACATAGAAAACTTCAATACCTATTCGACGCAAAATTAAATGTATGGGACGGCTGATTATTTTTTCGCAATTACGATGTTGGTGCCATGGAAAAAGTTGTTCGGTTTTATGGTCTATACCCCACCCTTAAATTTGACGAGAATACACAAAGACTTAGTGCAACTAAGTGAAACTAACATAGTTATTAAGTTTTATTTACTAACAAAATTTATTTATTTATTTATTTATTAACTCATCATCACCATCATTACAGGAATTTCCGAATTCAATGGTGTGGCCATAATTACAGTTTTATTATTCAAGTACCATAACATATTCTGTACATCGTGGTTTTTGTGAACTCACTCAGAGAACAAGTAAAAAAAAATTGTTACTATATTACTATGTATGCTTAGGTTAAAGTATGTATCTATGGGTCTTTGTTACCTGATGGTTTATTTATTTAAAACGACACGTATAATTCGTATGTTGTACATAATAAAGAGTATTCTATTCTGTCTAGGTTTGGCAAAAGACAGCCGCATGGGGCGTGGAGGGCGGCGAGGGGGCGGTATGCGCGGCCAGCACCAAGCTACCAATCGGAGCGCCGCACGCCGTGCTAGCCACGCCCAGGGCGCTGCATCTACTTGCTAGAGACACGCATCACTATGTAAGTAATACTATCACATCTAGACACAGACAGAAAGGCTTATGATGGGCACCTTTAGGCCGTCACCTTCTGTGGCAGTCACCCTCTATGGTTGTCACCCTCTGTGACAGTCACCCTCTATGGTTGTCACCCTCTGTGGCCTTCATTTTACATACGGCCGTAGATCCACTGCGTCTTAAGGCTGTCTGCTTCGGCAGCAGACTCCCCAAGTCCGCCGGTAAGTTTCATAGTAAGAAAGGAAATTCTAATCGCGATAGGTCTGGCTATCGTCCATGCGAGCATGGTCGAAAAGGTTGTTGTTTCGTTCAGCGCAACTGAGAACTACTAACGAGCAAGTGAGAACGCGATAACATTGAATGAAAAATAGTGTGCGGAAGTTTCATAAAAACTTGTTCCAGGAAACACATGTTTTTGACTAAGCCTTAGGTACAAGTTTGTGACATAAATGTTGGTAATTTAGAATTTCCATTACAGGTGCAAGGTTTCTATGAAGATGTTTTCATTACTTTTACAATTTATGAGTACACTAGCTTCAGCCCGCGACTTCGTCTGCGTGAAATTTCATTTTTTGCCCGACCCACTCCGTCGCATCGCATTGCCCACCCGCGCTAGTATTTCGTGTTCACTTAGCGTTCTTTCTGACTTTTTCTTTTTGCTCGGCACCTAAGGGTCCTAGAGTTATATTAAATATGCCTTCTATAAGATTTGGGCTATCATTAATGCAAAAAGAATTTTTAAAGTGCGACTGGCAGGGTAGTTCCAGAGATTAGCTCGTTCCTTCACCACATCCCCCTCCCCTCCCCCTCTCCCCTCACCACGTCTTCCTCCTCTCCTCACCAAGTCCTGCCCCTTTCCCCCTCCGTCCATCATCCTACCCCTCACCCTCCTCAACACCTCTCCCCTTCCCCCTCCCCTTCTAACCCGGGGGGTAGTTAAAAAAAACTATTAATGACAAACTTAAGCAAATATTTGTGCCAAGAAACCAAATGAATAACATTTTTCATGTAAATTGTATTCACCCCCACAGGGGTGGAATTTAAAAAAGTCGTTTGAGATATTTCCATAGCTTGACAAAAAGATTATTTACACCAATTTTCGAGTTAATCAAGCCACGCAGTAAAATCCTCCCTTGTGAAATTGACTACCAAGGGGTAGTCAAGTTCACCCCGTTAGAGGTAGATTTTCGAAAAACCCTGATACACTTTATTTTTGGTTTTAAGTATAAATACTAAGTTTTGAGTTAATCGGATTGCGCGTTAAAAATTTTCCATATAAACTTTGAGACCCCCAATTCCCCTTTAGGGGGTAGTTTAGAAAAACAAAAAATCACAAAAATCATAATTTACTTAGATAAATATTCGTGCCAAGTTTCAAGTTTATTAACTCAAGGAATAAGATTTTTCATACAAACAATATCCCCCCTTTTTACCCCCTTGAAGGTCGAATTTCCAAAAACCCTTTCTTAGCGGATGCCTAGGTCATAATAGCTACCTGTGTACCAAATTTCAGCCCAGTCCGTTCAGTGATTTCAGCTGTGTGTTGATAGATCAGTCAGTCAGTCAGTCAGTCAGTAACGCTTTCCTTTTATAGATATAGATGAACGGCCAAAGTTCAGGTAAAGTTAAAAAAAAAACAGATTTTTCAACCGAATGCTCTAATTACCTAATATAAAATTGTCCGCAGCTTTGCAGTCGCGCGGTAGTGTCGCACGGAGGTGTGACCGCGGTGGAGGCAGCTTCTACGCCGCCCAAGAAGACCAAGTATGGACCCAACACTGCCCCCGTAAGTATAAACTTTCTTGTCCGTTCTTCTCCATAGGAACCTACAGTAGTACTCAACTAATAAGGCGCGTCGTGAATCTTCGTTCGCACAGAAAAGAAAGTATGGCCCCGAAGATTAACGAGAATACTTAAAACTTACAATCAACCTTAGATCACTACTATATGGTTCATAATACACTGCAGCTGTTAGTTCCGTCTCACTCGCAAGTATGGCGGCTGTCAAGCGGCGCGCGCTAACATGGCGGCAGCTACCGACCAATAGCGGTACAGGAAAAAGCGTGGAGCGTGCCGATTGGTCAATAGCATTTCCCGCGCTTTGAAAATTCATCTTCTGCGCAGGTACATCGATAAGCCATATTACTTGGGTACTACTGTACTACGGTTTGGAATGGGCGACTAGCTTCATCTTTCTGACTGACCGACCCCTTGACAGTTAAAAAGTCCCTTGCCTAATAAATGCATTCGGTCTTATTACAAAACGAGGTTTTTCTTCCGTCATGGTGCCATCTAGCTAGTTTTTGTAAAAAGAACCTAGCCGTGATAGAAATACAGTTCTAACAAAATTGACAACGTAGTCCGGTACCGGTTAATGTATCGGAATAAAGTTAAAAATTCAAAAAAGGGTCCATGATTTAAACCTGGGTTTGAAGATGAATCTTGTTTCGTAATAAGACGGTTTGAGTTTAAATTTATTCGTACATACACACAAACACAAGACACTACTTAAAATTTTGTATTTATTCATTTACTAGCGAACGATTGAAAATAGTAATTAATTTTAAATCCGTCCGTTTTTATTTCGCTTACATTCTTCCTTAGATTTCTCTGAACACATAAGGATGGTGCGCTAAGGTAGCCCGCGAAACACAAATTTTCTTACGTTTTTTGCAATTTGCAGGTCCGTGTCAGGTTGTATGTTAATTAAAATATGATTCGCGGCCGTAGGTAATATGGCTTTACAGAATTACAATCATTAAAATCAGCAATACAACTGCATAAGTTAAAATTGCCTTCGAATCTCATGATTTCATGAAATAGTCATTCAATAGGGTAATATAAACTTAGAGAGTTGTGTTGATGATTTTTATATAATTACTAGCTGACCCGACAAACGTTGTCCTGTCTTAGCTAATGAATATTCACACGTGAAGTTAAAATACTTAGTCGTTAAGTTTTCTGAAATTTTCCAATTTTCGGCGAAATTTTCTTAATTTTTTCTTTTTTTAGAACCTTCTCCTGACAATAATAAACACAACACACAAAGAATTAGCGAAATTGTTCCATCCGTTCACGCGTGATGCGATGACCAAGGGAAATAGGCTTTCATTTTTATATAAATAGATTTTCTACGAAATTTTCAAATTTTTTTCTTTCTTTATGGACCTTCTCCTGACAATAATAAACACAACACGCAAAGAATTATCGAAATTTTTCCATCCGTTCACGCGTGATGCGATGACCAAGGGAAATAGGGATTCATTTTTATATAAATAGATTTTCTACGAAATTTTCAAAATTTCTTCTTTCTTTATGAACCTTCTCCTGACAATAATAAACACAACACGCAAAGAATTATCGAAATTTTTCCATCCGTTCACGCGTGCGTGATGCGATGACCAAGGGAAATAGGGATTATTTTTTATATAAATAGATAATTCTATAAATAAATATTTGATACGGCCGCGAATCAAATTTAGATCAACATACAACCTAATACTGACTTGCAAATTGTAAAAAACGTGAGAAATTTTTAATTTCGAGCTTTCGCCTTAAACCGTAATTTTTATTCAACAGAGTGGTTCCGGCTGTGCCATAGTCTCCTGCGTGGAGATGTCCCAACTAGGCGGCGTGGTGCTCGCCATAGACACACACGCCCAACTCCACGTATACAAACTGCCGCAGCCTTGGTGCGACATTCGTGAGTATACAAGAATAATTAAATTTTAAATTCAAAAAAACCCCGACACAAAGGAGGTCAACAAAAGCCTATATAACTTTGCCCAAACATGTACTTCGAGGTACAACACGTGCACCAAATCGTAGAGAAAAAATTGAGGAGAGGTGGTTTGGGTATAAGCATCTTTTATTACGTTAGGTACTTAGATTATGAAATGTCCAGATTCCGTGTTCAGTACAAAACGTAACATAAAACGTGAAGCCAATTTTTATACGTGTGTGAGTGAGCGCCGTGTACTACCTACATAACGCATTTGCGTATGTGTGCAACACGCGAGTAATACCAGCGCATAGAGATTACCCTAAAATAGTGGGAAAATTTAAATATTAAAGGAACATTGAAAAAGAATAAAAGAAGACAAAGACAAAAGTCTGAATTTGGTCAAAATTAAAATCCAAGATGGCGGCTATGAAAATTTTCAAATTTTTCTTCATGGTAGTCGTTTTCATGATTTTCAAGGATGCTAAAGCCGGTAGTGAGGTCAAAATGTAAATCCAAAATGGCGGCTGCGAAATATTCAAATTTTTCGTCATGGGTGTCGTTTTCATGCTTTGCTAGGGTGTGAAAGCCAACGAACATAACGAAAAATTTGAAAATGATTGCAGCCGCCATCTGGGATTTACATTTTGACGTCACTATTGGCTCCTCGAAACCCATGAAAACAACCCCACCGATATAGTGTCGGTACCTTCCAGGGACAACCGTTTTAATTCGGCAGCTTTGTATTTCTCGCGGGGACCACGTGTAACAAATGGAATATTTATGTGATACCGATTTTCCGGTATTTTAAAATAAATCAATCAGTCTGCCTAGCCTTTTCCCAACTATGTTGGGGTCGGCTTCCAGTCTAACTGGATGCAGCTCAATACCAGTATTTTATATGGAGCGACTGCCTATCTGACCTCCACAACCCAGTAACTGGGTAATACGATACCCCTTGGTAAGACTGGTTGTCAGACTTTCGGGCTTCTGACGACCCGTAACGACTGTTCAGATTATATTAGATTGAATTCAGATTAAATTATTTTTATATATTCGTAACGAAACAAACGTAAAATAACAGTGCCTGCAGCTTGATTGTTTTTTTTTGTATTAAGTACAATGCTCATATAAATAGTCCACTCAACAAAGGGGTTGTAGAGTGCGTGAGCTGGGACGTAAGCGATTTTTTCAGAAAGTTGTTCAGAGTGCTTATGAAGTAAACATACTAAAGGAGGTGCGCCGGAGTGGGGGGAGGGGATAGAAGTTCCTACTTTTGAGTTTTTTGCTAATATCTTTAAAACGGTGCGTCGCAGAGAAAAACTATCTTCTATGTAATGAAAGCTCATAAAATTTGTTACAACTTTTACCTTATATACTTTTCGAATTCCTACACATTTTCGAACTATACGTTCCGGAAAAGTGAAAAGTACCGAAAAACGACTTTTATCAAACACTAGCCGTTGCCTGTTCTTCGTTCGCGTTATTTCGGGATAAAAAGTAGCATATAATTGTTAATCCAGGTCCTAATCTATCTACCTACCAAATTTCATCGAAATCCGTTCAGGCGTTGAGTTATCGAAACTTTTATCTATGTAATATATCGCCCGCGTGGAGAATACCAAATTCCGCCTCGATCAGACCTGTGGAAGATGCTCACATCCAGTCATCGACTAGATAAGAACTGATAATCTTCAAACGGCTGAACAGATTTTCTTGAATAACACTCTCGATCAAGTCACCATTCAAATATAACGAAAAAAATTTAAATCGGTTCAGTTGTTTGGGAGCTACGATGCCACAGACAGATACACAAATAAACAAGTTAAACTTATAACACCTCTCTCGTTTCCGTCGGGGGTTAAAAATAATTACCATCATCTGCCTAGCCTTTTCCCAACTAGGTTGGGGTCGGCTTCCAGTCCAACCGGATGCAGCTGAATACCAGTTTTTAACATAGAACGACTGCTTATCTGATCTCCTAAACGTAGTCACTGGGTAACTTGACAACCATGGGTAAGAGTGGTTGCCAGATTTTCAGGCTTCTGATTGTCAAAGATCTGCAAATCATAGCCGAGACCAACGGTTTAACGTACTTTCCGAAGCAGTCTCGATATGTAATGGAGGCCACCCATCCACGGACCGACCTCGGCAAGCGTAGCTTAACCCTCGATTAACCGCACCGCACGGATGAAATTTAAAAAAATTACTTACATAAAACGCATTAAAGTTGGGGAGTGGGGGCTCGCTACGTCACAACTATAACAAATTACGTGTAAAAATCTAGCAAGGAGTGGCTTCATACTACATTTTAACAACTTCGCTGCCAGCCAGATTGTGAGGGTCGAGTGCCAGATGAACTGTTTTTTTTTGTTTTTATTTAGCTCCTTTGACACCAGTTAAAATGTTTAAAAAAATATTAAATACATGCAATTATTATTTTCGTAAATAAAACAATAAAAAGAAATACCGCACCTGCGCGGGCCCGGTACTGCGGATGCAAAATCCATAAGCAGTGCCAAGCCCGCGCCAGTGCGTGCTTAGGTATTTAGTGTTAATATTATTTATTATAAAACCAAATTAAAATTTTCAAGAAGTGCAATCACTAATATGAGTTATTAGGAACTAAAATGATACCGTGAATTAGTATAAGTAACAATATTAAGATAAACTACCATAATAATAAACAATTTTTGGCATGAAATCAAATATCATCAACCGATATCAAATTATCATGTTTTCAAATTGAAGAATGATATACTTCAAAACATTCAACACATAATCCAGGAAAATGTTAGCTGCTCGTCGTTGCTCTCCTCTGAAGATTGGTTCTCTTCCTCACTTCCAGGGTCAAATCCGTCGCTCGATTCAAGATCAGCAAATAATTCATCTTCGACGTCTGAATCACGTAAATAACTTGTATTACAACGACTTCTTTTAGGCCGCGAAGGTCCTGCCTCATGTGCCATTTTAATCGCTTGTAAAATAATAAAAAAAAATGTCCAACATTTTTATTTTTTTTTTAAAAGTCATTATCCCTATTGGCCTGCAGTTGGACAATGATAGGTTTGTACCATAGATATAAGAAAGAAGGAGATGTGCCCAGTATGATAAAATGTATCGGAACCCTGTATCTCCACTTTGTCCCTTTGTCACTTTCATGATTTTAAAGACACATACGGTAAAATACTTGTACTTACATTTATGAAAAGTGATTCCATAATTTACATGGCTTCGGTTTTTAAAAGAAACCACTGAACAACACGGCATCCTTAAAAATTGTCACGGTCGCGGTCGAAAGCGTACTAATTCGCGGAGACGGCCATTTGACTGAACGGCTCATACTGAGCATGTCGCGCGGACACAGATTCCCCCCCTTGCCACTACTCCTGTTTTTTTATATTTCTATGGGTTGTATTATACAAAACATTTCTTTATATGTTGACAGCGACTCCGATAGCCGTGCAACACGCGACCTCCCTGTTGGAATACGCGATCGTGTCGGGGTACGACTGTCTCGACGTGCTGGTCGCCTGCACGGGCACCGTCAAACATAACATACTGGAGCTTATGTATGAGAGGTAAGATGAAATGATTATTCTCGCGTTTAAATTTTCCGACATCCATGCGGGCGAAGTTAGTTATTGACAAAACAACGAATAAATAATTAAGTATTAATAGTTTTTTTTTTTTTTTATAGTTTTAGGGTTCCGTACCTCAAAAGGAAAAAACGGAACCCTTATAGGATCACTCGTGTGTCTGTGTGTCTGTCAGTCTGTCTGTCCGTCTGTCACAGCCAATTTGCTCCGAATCTACCAGACCGATCAAGTTGAAATTTGGTATACATATGGATTCTTGTAACCCAAACACGTACGGCTAAAGTAAATAATTGAATTTTGAATAGAGGGTCACTTTTAGGGAGCAAATAAGAAAATTAAAAAAAAAAGTTTTGCAAACTGTATCAAATGAAAGGGCTTATTATGAGGGTCTCAAATGTATATGTTTTTTTTTATTATTTTAAAATAAACCGTTTTAAAGTTATTTAAGAAAATAGACGAAAATTGACCCTTATCCCCAAAACTGCTTAGGCCTAAAATTTTGAAAAAAATACAGAAAATAGTTCTATACCTGTACATTACAGGAAAACCTATAAGAAGTTTGTGGTCTTAAAATAACATGGTAAATCTCTCAATAGTGTGAGTACAAACTTACATTTACTGTTGGAATGTATGGGAGAACATGTTTTTCAACTATAATGTTAAGTTTGTTCTTTTGATAATTTCATCCCAACTACGGAACCCTTCATTGTTTGTGCGTAGTCAGACACGCACTTTTTTTTATTTTAGTTATGTCAAGATATAATTTTGTTATTTTTAGGTTATGTTTATATTACATTGAAATAAAACTGAGTTTTAATTATAATTTTCAGGTTGACAGATTCATTTCAACGTCAGCCTGCTGCATTCCAGCAGTACTACTTTCATAGCTGGCTAAAACTAAGGATTGCACTGTGCAGGTATTCTACTAAACTATTTTCAGTATTTTTACCCGACTATGGCAATGCCAAAGGAGGTGTCATGTAATTAAGAAATAAATAAAAAAAGAGGAGCTCGTGGCTAAGTAATAACAGCCACACGGGTCGATCCGTCCGGTTAAGCTACGCTTGCCGGGGTTGGTCCGTGGATGTGTGATCATGTTTACATACCGAGATTCCTCCGTGCCTCGGAAAGCACGTTAAGCAGTTGGTCCCGGCTGTTATTCGTGGATCTTTGACAGTCGTTACGGGTCGTCAGAAGCCCGAAAGTCTGACAACCAGTCTTACCAAGGGGTATTGTATTACCCAGTAACTGGGTTGTGGAGGTCAGATAGGCAGTCGCTCCATGTAAAGTACTGGTATTCAGCTGCATCCGGTTAGACTGGAAGCCGACCCCAAAAAAAAGTTGGTTCTGCTTCCATACAGTCCTAGATAATGACGAGAAAAATTTAATTAATTTTTAGTTTTGAACGTACATCTTCAAACAGACGAGTAATCACCAAACTACGTTTATATGGAAGAATGAGCGACTAGCGTGCCTTTAATGACTGGATGATTATGATCAATGATTAATTTAAATAGAACAGTAACTTGACTTTATATTTGCAAGTCGAAATTAAAGGCAGGATAAGAGGTCAATTTTACACATTTTACCAACCATATGTACCTTATTTATGCAAGTAAATGATTTTTATTTGATTTGATTTAAGGCACGTAGTTAATAATTCCCTTTTTGTGTCCTAAAAATATTTATGAGCACCATCATCTAGCCTTTTCCCAACTTTGTTGGGGTCGGCTTCCAGTCTAACCGGATGCAGCTGGATAGCAGTATTTTACATGGAGCGATTGCCTGTCTGACCTCCATAACCCAGTGACTGGGCAATACGATACCCCTTGGTAAGACTGGTAGTCAGACTTTTGGGCTTCTGACGACCCGTAACGACCTCGGAAAATACGTGGATCTTTGACAGTCCTTACGGGTCGTCAGAAGCCCGTAAGTCTGACAACCAGTCTTTCCAAGTTTTCGCGGAGGGGGCGCTCGAGAGCGGGCGCGCACCGGCCGGCACAGCACTGCGTCATCGTCCGCGCTACTGAGCGACCTACATTGATTTCTCACCAGTTTTCAATTTAATCTGTTTGCTATCCTTGTACAATTTTGTAATACAGTCCATTATAAAAAGGCACCGGTTTTATTAGTCCTCGTAACACCAGGAGGATACTCCCAATCTTCTTCAACAGATAATCCCATTAAAATTGTATGATTGAATTAAATAAATGTCAATAGAATAATGAAAAATTAATAAAAATAATAATCATAAATGTCAATAATGGGAGAGATTCCCCACACAATAAAATAACAATAATAATATAAAATTACCGTGAAATTTACGAAACTTACAATTTGTAATCTAACTCATGTACTTATTTTTACCCCCAGACTAATCCCGTCAGCTCAAACCAGTTTATCGTGGCTGACGTGCCTCCAGAGCCTGCAGGCGTCATGGGCAGCCGTCTCCTTAGCGTTACGACCTGACGACAAACCTGACGCCGCACCGCTCGCCGCCATACTTGATGATCACACGCATGAACATGATAAGGTAAACTGACAATATCGAGAACGGGTCTTATCGCGATTTTTACGAGGTAAACGGGTACCTACTTGTTTCCCGACGTTTCGACCGCCTTGCAGCGATCGTGGTCACGGGAGGACTGATGACAGCTCAGCGACGTCTTCGTAAAGTGCGGGTATGTGCATCTACCCTCACTTGGTCTTCACAATTTTTATTAATGTCACTGTCGGTACTTCTTCACACAACACTAAGGACGTCTACACACTGGCGGACAAATCGCGAAAGTTTGAAAAGTTTAAGGTAAACTGAGTTTATGTGATTTAGGAATAATAACTTTAATGCCTTGGTATAAAGTTTAGTTTCCGCTACAACTTCAATATATAATTTTTGTGACTTTCGGAAAAGTAACTTTAAAACCTAGAGATAAAGTTTAATTTTTAATTATGAAATCAACTTTGTTTATGTAATTTTGATACTCGCAACTGTCGCAAGTAAATGAAAATATATAGGGTACTTCCCCTTGAACTAGAATAATGAAATTGGGCACGAAGCAAGGTCTCACAGCACAAGTAAAGGAAAAATTCAGAAAATTGATAATTTGTAATTTTATGAAGTAGGTACATACGTACATTTTTTATTTTTTTTTGGATTACAATGTTAAGTTTCTTTTTGGTATAAATTCTTTTCAACTACGGAACCCTTAATTGTGCGTGGTCCGAGACGCACTTAGCCGGTTTTTTCATAATATCTAGTATACGCCCAAAGGTATGTTCTTGAAATTTTATGCTCTCGTTTTCGTTATAAATCATCGTCTATTACACTAAATACATAAAAACTAAATCTATCTATCTAAAAAATCTCTATATAATATATCTTAAAAAAAGTCAGCTGTTCCATACATTTTGTCGATTTAAGTGCACACAAATGTATGGAACAGCTGATATTATTATTGTTATTTTTTTTCGCGATTTCAAGGTTGGTCCCATAGAAAAAATTGTTCGAAATGACGAGAACAGGGACCCCTTTTTTGGGTTTAAAAAACTAATGTTGTATAAAAAAGGCAAAAGTGATTGAGTGATGTATCAACGCACAGCCCAAACCGCTTGTTCTAGAGATTCCAAATTTGCCACGTAGGTTCCTTATGAGGTCTAGGGGTGCACTAAGAAAGGATTTTTCAAAATTCACCCCGCTCAAGGGGTGAAACGTGGGTCCAAAGTTTGTATGAAAAATCTTATTCCTTGATTTAAACTTTGGAACTTCCACGCGGGCGAAGCCGCGGGAACAAGCTAGTAAATAAATAGCATGCATATTAGCCACGCCACCAACGAGTTCGAGTCGCTAGGAGCTCCGTAAGACTGTGTTTAAAAAGGATAGTGACAGCATGACTACAGTAAACTCTTATAGATCTATACTTCTTGATCATTTGTTTCGCGGATGATTAATTATTATTATTTTTTATTTTTATTTTTAATTTCAGTGCGCTCATTATTATTATTTTTTTGTTCTTCTTTCCCTGTTTACTATTTGTTAAATATTAACCCCTCAAGTGTCTGAGTTTGGCTGATTTTAGACCCAAAACCCCAGCGAGTGGGGAGGGTTGGGGGTTAGTTGCGAACCCCATAGGTTCACAACTACTGATAATGATATGTTTTCCATCGGATGATGTTTTTTTACGTTTATATATACGTGATCTAAGCTTATATACCTATTATGTAAAGTTTTGTCCTTTTGCACACTTGGGGTGCATTTGACACGCCGGGGGGGAGGGGAGGTTAGCTGCGAACTCCATAAGTTCACAACTAATGATTTGATTGGTTTTCCATCGGATGATGTTTTTTTACATTTATATTTGGACCGATTTAAGCAAAAATGTTCCAAACCACGCAAACCTCATGAGTCTTTGATATGTTAAAATATACCTTATTTGGAGTACATAGGTCACAAAAACTACAAATTGTCGAGGTTGTGGGTTGGAACATTTTTGCTTAAATCGGTCCATTTATATGTGATATAAGCTTATGTACCGAACAAAAAAAGGGTTTTTCTTATGCACACATGGGGTGCATTCGACACTTGAGGGGTTAAGGAGACGGTTGTATGCACAGATATAGATATACATAGATAACGCAATTATTACGATTTGTATTGAAACCAAGCGTGCCGACTTTTTAATACCTACTGTGACGTCACAGCTGCAATTTAGTGACGGGACATCCAAACCGATTCAAAGCCATCGATGCCGCCGATGCCCCTTCGCCCCGCTACGATTCAACTGAAGCTGCCGCCGTGATCGTCTCGCTCATACTCATATATTTTATATCTGTTGTCCCGCTCGCTCTCACCTCGCGCTCCTACCCGCCAACCACGCCAGCAATCGTCAATTCGTCAGTACGCCGAGTTGTTTAAAAGTGAGCAGTCGCGTCGCGCTTTAGAGCAATTTCATTCTACATTTTGGATACTTTCGCATAATCTCAAGTAAGTTTACTAAAATATATTTGTTGATATTTCTTTGAAACACAAAGCATTAGTATAGACATGCATGATTAAGATAAGAAACAGTAGTTTAGGTAACCTAAAAATTACAAATCGATTAATATGAATGACATCGATTTTCTGACAGACGAATGGTATAGACAGACGAATGATATATAGACAGACGAATGATATATTTGAATGGGAGAGTTTCGAGGAATTACCAGTCCATATCCTACATGGCGTTTCATCTCTGAGGTAGCCAACTTTTTTCACATATTGAGGCAAAGGATCCTATGAATAAAGCAAATTGGTCAAGCTGGATGTTTGTTGCACAAATATAGTTTGTTGTTTAGGCGTGAGTAGATGAGTATGTATGTATTTTATTTCCTACTAATCCTACTAATATTATAAATGCGAAAATTTGTGTGTTACTCGTTCACGAAAAAACTACTGGACCAATTTTGTTAAAATTTGGCATGGAGGTAGCTGACACACCGGATTAACACATGGGGTAGATTTTATCCCGGATATTATACGTTTAGGGGGGTTCAATGAGACCAAGCTGTGGTATATATATAGTGAATTTTATAAGATTTAATGCGTAATCATATTTTACTTGTTGTAGGCTATGGAAACAACAAAATCGCGAAATAAAACCAGAGAAGATATTTTAGAAGCCAAAAGAAGAGCTAGCCGAAAACGTCATGAAAAAATAAAAAAGGATCCGGAACTAACTGCATTGAGAAAAGAACAACAAAAAGAAAACTATGCAAAGAGAAAGAGAGAGAAGCGTGTCGTATCTATTAAAGATAAAAGTACACATGAACAGCAAAACCAAAGACAGAAGTGGCGTGAAAATTCAAGTGCTTATTACCGCAAAAAAAAGCAGGATAAGGAAGTACTTCAAGTAAATATTAGGGAAGAAGGAGAGGAAAGTGAATTTATTGGATCTAGCGGCGGCAATGACAAAGATCCCTTACTCGTTGAGCCGTCATATTCAGCGATGCAAAACACAAAGAAAAAAAATGTTGTTACTGTACTTTCCGACGTCAAAGTAAACTATGATCTTAAAACGCTAAAAAATCTCGTATCGTCCAATACTAGGTCTAACTGGGAATATAATTGTTCATCTTTGGATGTCGGAAAAAGTTTTAAAGAATTAAAATATAATTAAATATTTATACTTAGTTGTTCGACTTAACATTAGTCATGGAGAAAGAATAAATCTTTTAAAATCTATAAGTACATATGAGTACCTGATTGCAAAGTGCCAAATCATTTTAAAACGATAATTTAAGTTTAATTTTGAATTGTTAATTATTTTTAAGTTGATTTTTAATAACTGTCGTTGTCATTTTGTCTATAAAGCAAGTTTGTATTCAGGAACATTAAGAATATTTAATAAAAAAAAAATAATATGATTACAAAAGTATGTTTTTATTGCCCTTGAAACAAAATAAGCTTATTATACAGTTGTCTCTTTGTCAAAGTAGGTTTTATATATTTGGTCAAATAATGAAAACGCACATCCATGTATGTGCTGGCGACTACCTTAATTAAGTTAACTAAATGATTTTCCGTTGGAGATTGATCAAACTGGTGAACGGCGATGCTATTAAAGATGTTGCTATTTACAAAATAACGTAAAATCTTATTGATAAACAGAGGTTTACGTATTGACGGATTAATGCTGAACGTTTGCGATTTGTTAATTATGTCACGGATTTCTAATTCGGTAACTTTACAAATCTGAATAACATCCTTAGTGGGATAAACCAGACCGCCTTTATCTTTAAAAACCACCAATTCATATGTACGATCGATATCTGGTTTTTGTAATACCAACGCACTGTTACATTCATCGCATTTAATTTGTTTTTGTATTGCTGTTACAACATATCCGCCAATATATGTGATTATTTGATCACAAAATTCTGTCATTTGAGGCAATGTTTTACAAAAATCATCAAAATCACGGACACTGCTTATATTGAGTTCTTTAAAATCTGCATGATCATCATAAGAGAGAGAACCTTGTGTAGTAACATTAATCGTTTGAATCGCCGAAGAACAATTCAGAATTGAAATTTGCTCCAGTTCCACACAATTACCAGTATTGCAATTTTTAATTTCAACGTGACTCAATAATTTCTTATAAAAAGACTGGAACTGCCGTGAAGTAGGGTTGTTGTTACTCCCACCGTGGGCCCGTACATTACAAAAGAATAATTCGAGGTGGTCCTGGCTAAATCGGTACATTGACATAAAATTGATTCTCTGTTCTTCAATCAAATGCTGAAAAAGAGCCTTTGTACTTTTTATACAAACTAATAGACCAAGAAATCCTGTCTTTCTACCACTGTTAGTCAACAAATCTCCTTCTGAAGTTCGCAGTCCTTTAATGTATTCTTCGGCCTTTTCCAAAAAATCCATAATTGTTTTTTTGTTACTTAAGTTAAGTGGGTGCTTATAACCGAAGTTTTTTAAGTTTCGAGAATTTAGAACGTCGAACAAATTATTGAAAATGTGTATAAATTCAGTTGTAGCTAACGAATCTTTGAAATTTGAAATTCTCAATTTTTCTCTACAAAAATCGATAGAATCGGCAATGCTTTTACTTAAAAGTTGAGTTGCCAATTTAACTTTCATTTTTTGATTTTGAAAGTTTATGTGTTGCGCTCGTAATTTGTTAGCTAAATGGAACATTTCAGTTGTTTGAAGTTTGTGCAGAAGATCAAAATATTTCCATGAAATAAATTTTCCATTATTGTCGACTATCGTTCCATATACATGAAGACAATTTCTAATTAATTTTATCATGTGACAAGCGTCCAGAAAAATTGCTATGGGTTGTTTAGTAACAGGGTCTTCAAACGTACTTTTTATGTCATTTGGATCTAATTTACAACCCAACAGTTTTGCCATTGTGATATTGGATGGGCATCCATCAAAAGTAAGGCCGACTACGCTTATATTTGACTCGTTCAAATGTCGCAGACACTGTAGCACTAAATCTGCCTTTTGTCGACCATTTGCTCCATCTATTAAAAAATACCCAACAGGGACCTGTAAACAAAAGTAAATAAAAATAATAATTAAGACAACAAATAACGTTTAATAAGAAACAAAATAATCCAGTTAAATATTTGTATTACCTTCCAACTAGCATTTATTCCAGTAACTAACATTACTAGTGCTTCTTTTGCTTCGGGAACCTCATCTGTATCTAAACAGCCACCAAAATCTACATATCCATGGAATCTTTTCCCATCCCATTCGATTTTTTTTCTAATTGCCATTTCATCTATCATTAGACAGCAATATAAAGGTTTTTTTGATTTACTTGCAATCAATTTTAAAGCATTCAAAGATTCAGTTGTAAAACCAGGATTACCATTTATACATTTATACCACTTATGAATGGTGTGAGGATGTGGTAAGCATAGATTAAAAACCTTTCTAACATAACTGTATGCTTTCGTGGAATAATAGTACAAAGTCAATGCAAAAGTGCGGAGTGCTGGTGAATACTTTGATGTACTGATTTTTTTTTTGTTGTGCTGCTGTCTAGAATATAATTCTCGAGTTGTAACGTTGGTTGATTGAAGTAAATTAGCTTCCTCATCACTAATAAGTGATTTTTGCTTTAAGCAGTTCAGTAAGGTCGTCAGAGTGAGAATTTTATTGACTTTACGACGGTTCTGCTCCCTTAGTCTTTTTATTACCTTGTTTTGTTGATTTATTTTTTCTTGTGCATTGTTAAGTTTAATTAATAATTTCTTTTCTGTTACTCTTTCCCCTCCTGATGTGGGTAGTTCATTGACATCCTGGAAGATAAAGTAAGTTATAGTTGATTTTAGTTGCCGGTTCCTAGTCTCTCCCAATCCCTGCTCCCGCTTCCACTTCCACTCTCGCTCCCGATCTAAGTTCCGTTACACGCTTTCGATCATGTTTTCCACTTTTGCTATTAGCTTACATTATACCGTTAGTCTTTTTTCTTATCTTATGTATGTAGGTACATACATCTTAATATATATAAATTACGTGTCACGACGTTTGTCCGCGATGGACTCCTAAACTACTTAACCGATTTTAATCAAATTTGTACACCGTGTGCAGTTTGATCCAACTTGAAAGATAGTATGAAAAAAAAAATATGACAAAAACGTTAGCCACAGCAACGCGTGGCCGGGTCAGCTAACTAAGTATATATTTACATGAAAAATTTATACTATACCTGTACTAGTTTTCTCTTCCTTGACAATGATGGAGGTTCTTGTGGTGTATCTTTATTCTGTAAAGCACAAATGAGTGTATGTCAGATATTTTTATACACGATTAAATAAAAACACTGTAAAACATTAATTCACTAACCTCGTCTTCATTGTCAATGAGTTTTAGTATATCTATAGTGGGGCATGCCGTTTTTTTCAACAATCTCAACTTTTTTCCTTCAATGAAACTAATATTTTCAAAATGTATAGAACAAATAGTACTGTGTTTAGTCGGGAACCAGTCTTTCCGTCCCGTGGCCGCAATCCATTTTTCTTTTATGATTGGATCATGTGGGAAACTAAAAAAAAATATTTTTAAATGCAATAGAAAATAAACACATTAAATATATAAAAATAGTCGTATAATGTTGAAAGGATAAACAAAAACACATTAAATACATCAATCCTAAAAAAATTATCCTCCTTTTTATAGCTGTCCTGTAAAATTAGGTCATGTATATGAGCTTGTTATATCTACTAAATTGGCTTTTTTATATCATTCGTCAGTCCGATATCGATTAAAATCGATTATTGATATATGTTGTAGAACGAACAGCACTAGTTGCTACAATTGACAGACGAATGACAAATTGCCTGTATCACGAAGTCGAAGCGATGCGCGACAGTATCGCTTGTGCGATATTCATCGTCTCCTAACACACAACGTCAGATCAAACGTCCAAAGCAAACGCGGCAACGTAATGTGAATAAAGTTTACTTAACGGTAATTTATAGTTAGGAATATTCTGGAACGACACGCAGCTTGGAATACTTAAAAACAGTTTTAATATGAATTTACGCATAATATAATTTTAAAATAACTTACCTGTGATAGGAAATATGTTCCTGCCTTTGGGTGCTCGAAATTTTTGGGCTATTGCAGTTAATTATCACGCAACGAGGCATTTTTTTAGTTTTTTGCGAACGTTCGGCTGCAACAACGGACGCGCGGGGACTGAAGTTAGCGGCGACCAACCTCGACGCTTGGTCGGGGTTCAGACACGCAAAGTGCATGCATTTGCGTTATCTATGTATATCTATATCTGTGGTTGTATGCCTCTTTGTTTTGTTGTATACAAATAAAATTTTACTGCTATAATGTCAACTGCTCACCCAGTAGGTGATAATAAGAAAGTGCTGTATTTACCTATAATTGTTTGTTACATTTGGTTCTATATTTTCTGTCGCATCCTGTAATTTATTTAGTGTATACGAACGTTGGTAAATCTAAATAAATAAACTCTTACCTTTTTTTGTTAAACCGTTTTTTTCCCACTCCTGCGCAAAGATCTGCTATCTTGCTCCCACATTCAATTATACCACGCTGCAACAAGCCTCTTTTTCTCATTTCCGATTGAACTGTTACAGAGCCTCCTGGCAATAGAAGCGAAGCCCGAAGCGTTAACCGAAGCAACGTCCCTCCAGCCGCTGCGGTTATCTCTGCAGCGGTCACTAGACATCGGGCTGACCGCGCTACTTTCGCTGGCGTACCAACATCAGCACACGATGACACATCCACACCAGTATGTATATACATCTATAAAAATAAAAATAATAGTGACAATGACACTCTTAAAACACATAAACAATGTGTGTCTGATAAAACATTATTATTTCAGACTCTAAGAATGTGGAACGGACTTGTGTAAAGTACAACCAACCCTATTCTAAGTTTTAAGATAATTATTCACGTAAAAAATTAAGTTACATTAAAATTGCTTATTAGTCTTGTAGGCTAGATTCTAATTAATTATTAAGAACCTGGTTCTTTTAATCTATATCTATATAGGGTGATTGGTAATTAGTGACCGATACCTAAACACATGATTGTGCTCATGATAACAAACAACTTTTACTATGGGACCAAACCTGAAATCGCGAAAAAAAAATCGGCTCAAAAAATCATTTTGACGAGATATGCGAACATGAATGTATGGGGCAGCTGATTTTTTTTTCGCGATTTCAGGTTTGGTCCCATAGTAAAAGTTGTTTATTATCATGAGCACAATCATGTGTTTAGGTATCGGTCACTAATTACCAGTCACCCTGTATATTATATAAAAGAAAGTCGTGTTAGTTACACTATTTATAACTCAAGAACGGCTGAACCGATTTTACTGAAAATTGGTGGGCAGGTAGCTTAGAACAGGAGAATGACATGGGATATTTAAAAAAAACGGATAAAACTTGGTACTTATAACAACGGCTGTACCGATTTAGATGAAATTTTGTGTGTATATTTGAATGGGTTCCTGGATGGTTTTAAAACACAATTGGACCCGGTAGGTGGCGCTGCAGTCGGGTTCTAGGATCGTTCAGACAGGACAACGTCTATCGGGGCCGCTAGTATTCTATACATATAAAAGAAAGTCGTGTTAGTTACACTATTTATAACTCAAGAACGGCTGAGCCGATTTGGCTGAAAATTGGTGGGGATGTGTGGTAGCTTAGAACCAGGAGACGGACATAGGATACTTATATATACCGTATGACTTTTTTTACCGTCTCGAAAAAAATTGGTTATATTAGGTGAACGGAGTAGAAGCCTATGGCATACCTAACTTTTTTTTTGTCAAAAAAAAAATTAAAAAATCAAAAATTATATTTATGCATCATAAAATATCGAAATTCAAATCATATGCAGCCTGCATATGATTTGAATTTCGATATTTTTAAACGATTTATTGTTTTTTTTTTCAAAATTTCTGTTTTTATGGTACAAAAATGAAAAGTTTACATCGAATTTGTAGTATTTATTGGTACTTTGATAATTTTTTCTGTCTAAGCTATTAAAAAAAAAAAACTAGGTATGCCACAGGCTTCTACTCTGTTCACCTAATACGCCCAATTTTTTTCGAGACGGTAAAAATAGTCATCCGGTATATATACCAGCTTTTGCCCGCGGCTTCGCCCGCGTAGATGTCGGAAAATATCCCATGGGAACATTCATATGGAAAACATAGGGCCGTCCGATATAACTATGCAAACTCAAATCGCTACGATATTTATCGTTGCCGTGTATGGTGGCCATAAAGTTCCCAGTCAGCATGATTTTTTCCGACATCTTCAACAATCATTCAAGAATTACCTATACACTGAATCACTCCGGTCATTCGTGAAAGCCGTATGAAAATCCATTCGTCTTAAAAACGTCGAATGAAATAGACTAAAAACTACTAAACGAAATAATGACTAAAGACGTCAATAAAAACGAATCGTCTTCGTGTGAATGAGCCCTAAGCCGACGTTCGCACGGACGTAAAACCATCGCGGCGATTTTTTTTTTCGCTCACTGGATTTTCAATGCTCTGCTTAGCGCCAAGAGTTGAAAATCCAACAGTGTGTTTTTTCGTCGCGCTGGGATGCACTCTGTTGTTGTTAGGTTGGATTCTCTAAGCTCGGCTCAACACCGGGAGTTGAAAATCCAGTGTTCGATAAAATCCCGCCGCGATATTTTTACGTCCATGCGAACGTCGGCTAAATGTTACCTCAATATACGAACTATGAATACATTTCCAATCCCTAAAATCTCTTAAAAAGAGATACACAAACATTTTAATATTAATTGTGAATTTCAAAATCGACAATAGGGGTTCTATTGTACCCCCTTATGGAATGATTTTTCAAAAACGCTGTACCACATATTTCTTTATTTCCTACCAAAAGCATAAATAAACATTTTCATATCCCTACCTTAAGAAATGCTGGTTTTCCCATATAAAGTTTCATCCCCTATATCACCCCCTGTATGATTATTTTTTAAGACAAAAGTAGCCTGTGTTCTTCCCCATGATGCTATCTATAGCCTTGCCAAATTTTATCAAAATCCGTGCAGTTTGGTGAATTTTAAAATCAACCCCTATTTTACCCCCTTATGGGATGATTTTTCAAAAACGCTTGTTGAAGACCACAGAACCATCTACTGGCAACAAATAATACCTACCAATCGACGGGACGAAGGCGGCGTGCGGGGACAGCAAGCACATCAGCGCGACCCTAGCGACGCCCTGCGGATTTTCACTGTCAGTGTGACACGCCATCATCGATCGCACGCAAATTATCGCCACTGCTACACTGTACTTATTTTATTGTGAAAAAGACTACAAATTGTTAAAATCGATATTACACGTTATCACAAGGAGCCTGCTGTCTGATTCCATCCAACGACGCTGACACGACGACGACCTGACGTAGAAACACCAACAACGCTTAATCGCATATTTCTTTATTTCCTACCAAAAGCATAGATTTGAATTTTCATGTTCCTAACTTAAGAAATGCTGGGTTTCCCATACAAACTTTCATCCCCTATATCACACCCCCAGTAGGATTATTTTCGAGAAAAAAAGTAGCCTATGTCCGTCTCCAGGATGCCATCTATAGCCTTGCCAAATTTTATCGAAATCCGTTCAGTGGTTTAGGCGTGAAAAGGTAACAGACAGACAGATAGAGTTACTTTCGAATTTATAATATTAGTATGGATATCGTCGCTAATCTAAGTGACGTAACTGTTTCGAAGAAAATTTTACAGGGCAAGCTATTTTTGTTTTTTTGTTTTTGTAAGCTGTAGATATATGGGTCTCGATTTTTGCATTATCATGGGGACCGAAAGGCATAGGTACAGATACGCCGATTTGACAGATCGATTCGACGTAGAAAATGTATCAAATTACTATATTTAGGTCGGCTATCGGCTTAGTCCAAAATGTCAGATACGTCAGTTAGCCTTTTAACCGCCAGACTTCATATCAGTTGTCGTGCCCCCAGCGCCAAGCACAGAAAATTAAAAAATCTTTTTGATAGAATACAGCTTATCGAAATTAAAAAAACAGATTATTAACAGTATTTGGTCGTAAATATACGACCTTGGCGAAATGGACACGAAAATATTTGTCGGATTAATCCGACGTAAGCGGTTAAAGTGTTAATTAACTCTTTAAACGTCGATTGACACCCAGGTGTGCAGATAACAATAAAAAATCTATTGTGTCTGCTAATTGGCGTGCGACGGGTTAAATTCTGTTCATTCGGGATGATGTAAGGATTCTAACGATACCCCTTAAATCCAAATCTGTTCAGGCATTTAAAAGTTGTGGTGGAATAAAGAAACTCACTTACAAACATACATCAACCCTGAACACATTACACTCCCTTGTGACGACACGGTTGGCGCAGTGGTTGAGCGATTGACTGCTGCGCAGCATGTCGCGGGTTCGATTCCCGCACGGAACAAATATTTGTACGGCCTACAAGTATTTGTTCCGAGTCTGGGTGTTTTTCTATTTATAATATGTATGTATTTACAAAAAAAAAATGTATATAAGTAGTATATCAGCCATCTCGTTACCATAACACAAGCATTAGGTTGCTTAGCTTGGGACTAGATGGCGTTGTGTGAAATGTCCAAGGATGTTTATTTATCTATTTATTTTACACTCCAGTCGTGTAAAATAAAAATAAATAAAATTTAAGTGTCTGTTTGTAATCTGACAATAATAGCTTTTTACTAAACGCTTAAGAGCGTTGTTGCATTTTTCATACGTAAATCGAGAACTTGGGAGATTTTGAAGTGATTTTGGTCACATAATTTATTTTTTTAGCTTCTTTTGACTTCAATCATCGTAATTATCATATATTTTTATTTAAAGTCTATTAAAAAAAACTTGTTCAAATTGAATTATTGACTACGAAAACAGTCGATTTCGAAGGCGCGATTTCCAGATGACGCGCGAAGGCTCAACTTTGAAGTAATCTTACACCAATTATTACTACTAATTAAGAAGGTAAAGTGGTATTCATTCGAAGAGGCATATCCTGAAATTTAAATTGCATTGAGAAAAATTTGATTTTTAATTCATTAACTTGTATTTTAATCACGTCTAAGATAATCAAAAATCGAGAAATCGACTACAAAAAAACACGTCATTTCTCAGAATCTAAAAGTCATTTGGCAACACAAATCATTTTATACGTAAGAAGAAAGATTGTAGTATATATGTGTAAAAAATAAAACATATCTGTCTTCAATCATTTACGAAAATAATTTTTTAAAGTGAGTATAAAATCGGGTGCATCGAACGGCCTAAGTCAGTCGCGCTCTGGCGCTCTTCGACGCAGGACCTACGTCGGTTGACCTCCCGCCGCCGTGCATGCGCCTCGCGTGATATATAGTCAATTGTAGTGCGACTAAATATTTTTGATCCTTTCATTTAAGTAATATTTTAAGAAGCTAACGTGGTAGGCACACTTACTTTAGGAGAATTATGTTACAATTCTTGAATTATGTTGTATTACTTGTAATATTGATATTGTAATTACAATATCAATAATACAATATAATTTGGTCAAAATGTAAATCCAAGATGGTGGCTGCGAAAATTTTTAAATTTTTCGTCATGGGGATCGTTCCCATTGTTCTCGAGGATGCTAAAGCCGATAGTGACGTTAAAATGTAAATCCAAGATGGCGGCTGCGAACATTTTCAAATTTTTCATCATGGGTATCGTTTTCATGGTTCTTCTGGGTGCTAACGTCGATAGTGTAGTCAAAATGTAAATCCAAGATGGCTACAAGAATTTTGGAGGATGAATATGGAGAAAAAATTTATATCAGATTTTTATTTGAAATCTCTACTGCCACAATCTCTATTGTGGATCCGTGACAAAGGAGACGGAAACCATGTCATATAAACTTGGGCCTGGGCCTGGGTTGTAAAAAAATGAAATTGGTGTCAATTTATAGCTACTATATTATCAAACCATCACTGAACATTTTGCGGATTTTCGCGGTCAAGTTCCGAGTTAAAAGAGATGTAATAAAAGTGAGGTTACATAACGATCTACATATAGGTACTTAACAGCTGATTTTTGAAGTTCTTCAGCTCGACGACCACGTAAACTCCCACTCACACACTCACTTTGCCACAACGATCCATGGTGCCAATATGAAATCAGTAGGCTGGTCGTAATATACAAAATAACAAGTTCAAGTCCAACGTTTATGCGGGGTTCTCCGTACCGTGTCCAAGGTTCGTACAAGAAGCAAGATCAGAAGTCCGCAGAAAGAAAACAGGGGTCGAGGAAAACATCAATAAAACTATGGGAAATACACTCAAATCGCGACCGCACTAAACGATACGAAACGAGTGAGGCATAGATAAAGGCACTATATAAAGGTGTGTCCAAATATAGAGCGGCATTTGAGCGCGGCTACCATGCGCGGCTAGCCGCGCTCTGATCGGACAAGGGCCGCGCGCGGCGGTGTTGAGCGTAATATATCTTCTCGTCTCACATCAGTGATGACCTCTGGCACTGAAACGTGCTCGCTCACAACATAATGGGTCTCAATCATAATCAGCCTATAATGTTCCCACTGCTGGGACACAGGGCTCCTCTCGGTGAGAGGGAGTGGGCCGTAATACACCACGAGGACCCAGTGCGGCTTGGTAGATGTCACATGTCTTCGAATTCTTGGTTCTAGGCGGTTTCCTCACGATATTTTCCTTCACTGATTTGAGAGTAGTGGTGATGAAATTATTTACACAAAGTGCCTGCCTGAGTTCGAAACCATGACCTACTCGTATGTCGGGATCGTTACCATTGGGCCACCATTGCATTGCTCTCTTGGGCCGCATAGTGCAGTCAATCATCCCTTCTAGGATGATTGACTTCACTATCAGCTTCATCCTCGAGAACTATGAAAACGACATCCATGACGAAAAATTTTAAAATTTTCGCAGCCGCCATCTTGGATTTTAATTTTGGCTTCACTATTGGCTATAGTCGAAATCGAAAACTATGAAAACGATACCTATACAAATCCTTATCACTTACCACTGACGTGCGACGTGTGGTCGACTGTATAGTCATTAGGTCGACTGGGCACGTACAATACCTGCCTAGGCTAATAAACATTATAAAACCAACCCCACACGAACGCAGCAGTACTATTATTTATTCTGTGGCAGCGGGGTGACCTACCTATTTGAAATTTGAAAACAGTAAACCAAACATTTGCGCATGAGGCGGCTTTATGTATTTATGTATTAGTGTTGGTTCAAATTCAACTGTTTTATGCACTTGATGCGGTTGGTAAACCTATGCCGCAAGAAAAATAAATAATTATAGCTAGCGCGTGGCGTCTTTATCTACATTAAAATAGGGCTTAAATTGAACTGTTTTACACAAAAAAACGATGATTTTGGACAAAAGATGGCTCCGCTGTTAACAAAATTTTATTCTGATTGTGTTCTCCCAGAAATTATAGATCCAAGGAAAAGTCAATCAATCCCCTTAGACAAATGAATAAAATAAATAATAAATAAATATCCTTGGACATTTCACACAACGCCATCTAGTCCCAAGCTAAGCAACCTAATGCTTGTGTTATGGTAACGAGATGGCTGATAAACTTGTAATATACATTTTTTTTTGTAAATACATACATATTATAGATAGAAAAACACCCAGACTCGGAAACAAATAAGTACTTGTAGGTCGTACAAATATTTGTTCCGTGCGGGAATCGAACCCACAACATGCTGCGCAGCAGTCAATTGCTCAGCCACTGCGCCAACCGTGTCGTCAAATACAAATACTTTTATAAAACTTCAATTACTTATAAGTATACAAATACTTAAGCAAATAAGTAAAATGAGTTTATTTTTTTTAAGTACCTACATAATATTATTTTCTTCATCCATATTTGTATAAATTTAATTAAAATACACTAATAATGTATTGTGGACAGTCTTTTTATTTTCTCCGTAAACCTCTAGCTTTTACTTCAAAAAAATATAGGTACGCCATAGCTACGATCAAGATCGTTTAGTCGTCGCAGCATCGCAACTGTGTGCCGTACATGAGGAAAAACGCACACACGCGCACTCGCTACGCGGCGTCGAGCGTCAGATGTTTAAAATCCGAGCGCGAAAATATGCGACCACAGTCTTAAGAAAGTACTAGGCTCTGCCCGAGACTTCGTCGGCGTCAAAGTTCTTATTCCCTCGACCCACCCCGTCGCATTGTATCGCCTGCCCGCACTTCGTTTTCGCTTAGCGTTCTTTCTGACTTTTTTTTTTCATTTTGCTCGGCTCCTAAGCTCCTAAGTAAGGCGTGATGATAAATAGCTTCCTCAAAAATTGGGCTATCAAATGCAAAAATAATTTTTCAAATCCGACTGGTACTTCCAGAGATTAGCGCGTTCAAACATATAAACAAACAAACAATTAACATTTTTATCTGTCTGTCTGTCTGTTTGTTCCAACTAATCTCCAAAACGGCTGGACCTATTTTGACGGGACTTTCACAGGCAGTTAGCTGATGTTATAAGGAGTAGCAAGTTACTTTTATTTTAGAAAAAGGATTAGGGTTCCGCGCAAAAAAATTAAAGCCCATGAAATTGTGAACAAAATCCTATTCAAATAGGGAAGTATTGAATATGAACTTAGAGAGTTGTATTACTGATTCTAATGATTATAATTCTGTAAATACATTTATTTGTTACGGGTGCGAACAAACTTTAATCAACATACATACTAGAGTCTGGCCACGCTAACTCTGCAGTGAAATAATGGTAGAATTTGGAAACCTGTATAAGACATCACCGTCTGTACTACGGAAAAAAGTTTTTTTTTTTTTTTTTTTAATTTATTTTAACAAAAGTTACACAAGAGTATTTTACAGATCTTCTGCCAAACTGCAGGACAGTTTGTCGGCAGTGTTCTCGTGGACACAGCTCTTAAGTTTTCTTAACACTAATGCAACACTATAAAAGGTAAAAGGTAAGGGGACACATAGGTTCTGTACCTCGGCTATATCAACTTGCCCGCCATCCCAGCACGCTCAGCGAAAGCAGTAATAAAAACATTCTTAGATAAATAATCTATTATGCAAAAATCAAAAGGCCAAAACCATTAGATCTACATACACGATGCCAAATGTAAAACTTTTTGGGGTTGCCCATTTATTGCATGGCAGAGTTAGCGTGGCCAGACTCTACCTAATACCGACTTGCAAATAAAAACATATTAAATTTTTACTTTTATTAATTATAAAGGTATGACTTGTTATTTATGTACGGTCAGCAACTGAAGTCGGTTAACACGGCTACTTTTTGACATCGTCTAAATTAACACAAAATGATACGATATCCTGCTTTTTAGCATTTCATTTATTAGATAAGAGTTCATTTTCTTTAAAATTTACATCTGTTCCGATTTTAATGAACTATTTTTCTCAATAATTAAGATTTAGAAGACACAAGTGTTAATCGAATTTTGTTGCTGACTGTACAGTTAATTTTAATTCTACATAAATATTGATTATTTTGTTTTAGTTACGAGCTCTGGGCAGACGGCGCGGCAGTAACGTTGCTCCGCAAGCTGGCGTCCGTGGCGCGGGGAGCCGGGCGCGCGGCTGAGGCGCTGACGCGGCCACTGGCGAGGCTGGCAAGCTGTGCCGCGCCTAAACAGGAGCTTATCGGTGAGATTTAGGGCCTATACTACCTCAAATGGCTTAGCATGATCCTCCGTTATGTCAAAAAAAAACTGAGAGGTGTCAAGGGACACCCGGATGGAACGGAGTTCCTTTCGATTAATTAGTGAAGGAATTGATTTTATTTTTATACTTATCACCATCATCACCATCATCATCATCATCATCATCATCATCATCATCATCATCATCATCATCATCATCATCATCATCATCATCATCATCACCATCACCATTACCATCATCATCATCATCGTCATCATCATCATCACCATCATCATCATCACCATCATCATCATCATCGCGACACCACACTGTTCAATGCGAAATAGAAATGAAAATATCTGGCTTGCTTTCTATAAGAGAGAGAGAGAGAGAGACAGACAGAGAAACATGCGCACGCCGCACGGCTTACAATAGCTACCTATAGCAAAAAGTGTCGTGACAACTTTTCCTGAGACTTTTTTCCGTCTAGCCCCCTTTCACAACGCGCGATAAGGAACTTCGTTCCAATACTCCAGCATTAATTTTGAAATAAATATATGGTAAAGTTGAGGATTAATGTTAGGTACTATGTTAGACGAAAACACGATTCCATAAAATTTTCTCGATAGAAAAAAAAATCCAAAGTTACCTCCAAACCGAACAATTAACCGCTGGTATTCAAGAAATACTTCAAATTAGGTCATGAAACTTTGCTTTGCTAGGTACTAACTGAACTAGCTATAAAGCAGATCTTGTGTTTTTTTTTTTTTTTTTTTTTCAAATTACCATTATTTTCACCGTAAAAAGCAATTACTATCGGCGCCTAGCACCGCAGTCAGTCTCGTTCTCACTTAGTCTGCGAGCAGTATCGTGCGAGCCAGTGGCGTAACTACAGGGTGGCAAGTCGGCAAAATGCCACGGGCCCCCAGCCGGAAGGGGCCCCCGGTCAGAGGAGAATCCCAACTCCCAACATTTATTATTACACATTTAGTAAAAAAACCGATGAATTTGCCACGGGCCTCGAACGGTATAGTTACGCCACTGGTGCGAGCGAGATAAAAACCTAAGGTAGTGTAGGCTCTTAAGAGGCCATATTGATTGATGCACGGCGACGCATCGCATTAAGTAGTAATTTTACAGTTGTAAATACGTTTACTTTGAATCTTTCAACTTATTTATTTTTGTGTAAAGTATTTATGAACCAATCTGTTGGTCTACCTCCCTAAGTCCGTCCGTCCATCCGTCTGTCCGTCAGTCCGTCCGTCTGACATAACGATCCATCAAAACAAGTGTAAAAGTTAAATTTTTCGGACGGGCAAAACCTTAGATAATATACATCTAGATCGAGCCACCGCGTGGCCGGTCATGAGACAGCAATATTAACAGTGAAAGTACTTTGTTTGGCAACATTTTTAAATTTTGCCATGCAAAGTACTTTGTTTGGCAACATTTTTAAAGCAAAAATACGGCACGCCGTAAGGGACAGAAGATACGATGCTTTGTCTCAATTTTCCTAATTATTTCGTATATATGTGTCTCACTTCCACACTTCACACTGTAATCATGGCAACGTCTAGATGTATAATGTCACTGGGCAAAACACATCGGGAGTAGTGACAGTTGTCAAATCGTGTTGTCATTTGTCAGTTGTGTTGTATTGTAAGTGGGACATTTTCATACTCGGGGTCACCAGTACAACGTGTTGTTTTGCATCCTCGTCGAATTTCAGGGTGTGATACAGAACATCAAACCGAACAACTTTCTCCATGGGACCAACATCGTAATCGCGAAAAAATTTTCGACTGTCCCATAGAAAACTTCAATATCTACTAGACGCAAATGTATGGGATGGCTGATTATTTTTTCGTGATTACGATGTTGGTGCCATGGAAAAAGTTGTTCGGTTTGATGTTCTGTACCACACCATGAAATTTGACGAGGATGTAAACCGACACGTAGATACGGTCAGTGCTCCGCATTACCTGACCCTGCTTACAAAGAGGGCTCGGCTTATGCGGGTCAGTGACTGTACTAAAATCTGAAGCCGGCTTTTCACTATGGGATATAGGTATATTACATCTTGACATATAATATTTTATCGCTCGTCATACATTTTGTACGAGACCGTTCACACTGTGCTATAATAGACAGGGGGTGTTAAGCTAGTGCGAGCTGATAGCAGAGTACCATAACTATCGATTTAACCCCCAGTTAAGTTCAACGACTTTTTGTAGTTTTCGAGTTATATTTTATTTTCGATATTTTTAATAGCTTTAAAAAATTGTCTATTTTTTTTGGGTCAACTTTGAACAAGAATGTTCTAAATAATGCATTATTTGCTAAAGTCGATCGTTGACAGTGGTGTATCTGAAATCTTGTGATTTTCATATTTTATAATTTATATTATCTTTGCATATAAAAATATACAAAGATAATATAAATTCAATTCTGATATTTACTTTTTATACCTACTACTATCCTTAACCACTACCATTGATATGAAATGAGGAATCCAAAATAACTCGAAAACTACAAAAAATCGTAGAACATTCATGGGGCTTAAATCGATAGGTACTCTGAACTAGCTATCAGCTCGCACTGGCTTGACACCTTAAAAGAAACACCCTGTATATTACATCCCATTCATAGATAGCTCGAGATGTAATATACAAGGTGTAAAATAAATAACCCACAACCTCTTAAGGGGTCATTGTACTCATCATTATGAACAACTTTTACTATGGGACCAAACCTGAAATCGCGAAAAAAAAATCAGCTGTTCAATACATTTTGACGAATTATGCGAACATAAATGTACTGAACAGCTGATTTTTTTTTCGCGATTTCAGGTTTGGTCCCATAGTAAAAGTTGTTCATAATGATGAGTACAATGACCCCTTAAGAGGTTGTGGGTTATTTATTTTACACCTTGTATATTACATCCCATAGTGAAAAGCCTTGACTGTTTCGTGTGTCCTCAGAGGAATGCGCGCTGCTGAGCGCACAGTGGACGGGCGCGCGCGTGTGGGAGTCGCTGCCGCGGTGCAACGTCGCCGCGCCTCACGGGAAACAATGGCCGCTATATGTAAGTAGAACTGCAATTTGCGCTTTTATTAATTACTAGCTGCTGCCCGCGACGTGAGGAGCTCGTGGCTAAGTAATAACAGCCGCACGGGTCGATCCGTCAGGTTAAGCTACGCTTGCCGGGGTTGGTCAGTGGATGGGTAAACATCTTTACATACGTGCCTCGGAAAGCACGTTAAGCCGTTGGTCCCGGCTGTTATTCGTGAATCTTTGACAGTCGTTACGGGTCGTCAGAAGCCCGAAAGTCTGACAACCAGTCTTACCAAGGGGTATCGTATTACCCAGGGCTGTGGAGGTCAGATAGGCAGTCGCTCCATGTAAAATACTGGTATTCAGCTGCATCCGGTTAGACTGGAAGCCGACCCCAACATAGTTGGGAAAAGGCTAGGCAGATTTTTTGCTGCCCGCGACGTCGTCCGCGTTTTTTATTGCTACACCCTTGATGATAAAACTATTTATTTGAATAAGAATTAATACTACGATACGATTGTAACTAACTTTTGTTTCTAACGGAAATCTGATTAAATTTTAGAACACAAAAGCTGCTATTGTGACTTAACTATGATAGTTAGATATATTGCCTCAAGGACTTTTTTGAAGGTAATAATGCGTACTTTAATCATGTGGTACATACTTTTTATGTATCATCAATAGTTTTCTCAGCGCACGCCAAATAATGAATTTTATAGGCAACATTTTGCTACTTTGGGTTACATTATTGCAATTTTCTTAAGGATCTCGAAATTTAAAAAAAAATAAATTATAGCCTATGTTACTTCCTGATAATTTAGCTTCCTATTGGTGAAAAAATGGTTAAAATTGGTCCATTAGTTTCGGAGCCTATTCGGTACAAACAAACAAAAAAATCTTTCCTCTATAAAATATTGGTATAGACTAGCTGACCCGCCAGACGGTGTCCTGTCAAAATTTAAATTTCTTTTTTTTTCTATTTTTTGCCTTTTAAATATTCAAATCGGTCAAGCCGTTCTCAAGTTAAGCTACTGACAGACGTGCTCATTACTAGCACGAAAGCATGCTTTTATTGAACAAGTGCTCATTAGTAGCATGTGTGACTAGTAATGAGCATGCTTATTTCTAGTATGTTTTCGAGTAAGCGTGCTTATAGGCATGCTTTTTATGAGCACGTGTGTCAGTACCTTTATGGCGTGACCAAGGGAAATAGGGATTCATTTTTATATACAAGGTGTCCGTAATTAATGAATAACGGGTGATGGAAAATTGGTGTCGCAAAATAAAACCAGCTGTTACAGCTACATTTTGACGAGTTATGCAAACATAAATGTAGGGAACAGCTGATTTTTTTTTCGCGTTTTCAGGGTTGGTCCCATAATAAAAGTTGTTAATAATGATGAGTACAATTACCCCTTAAAGGTTATCCAATGAATTATGGGACACCCTGTATATAGATTTCTAACGTGACGAATTGACGATATTATCGTGGACCAAAGAGATTAAAGATAATATAGAGAGGCTATCAGAAGAAATATCATAGAAAAACTGCATTAACATTAAACATCTCTAGACGTTGCCATGATTGTGACAGTGTGAAGTGTGGAAGTGAGACACATATATACGAAATTAGTAGGAAAATTGAGACAAAGCATCGTATCTGGGGGCCTACTCCCTAAGTACGAAGCCCGTAGTTTCGGCCCTCGTTACGGGCGTTTCCTACTCCGTATCACCTACGGATGGATGATTGGTTCGGGGCCCGAACGAAGTATGAATGACAACATGATTTGCCAGTTGTCCCTAATCCCGATGTGTTTTTGCCCGTCCGAAAAAATTAACTTTTACACTTGTTTTGATGGATCATAATGTCAGACGGACGAATGAACGGACGGACGGAAAGACGGACGGACTTAGGGAGTAGGCCCCCTGCTGTCTCTTACGGCGTGCCGTATTTTTGCATGGCAAACTTTTGAATGTTAGCCAAACAAATGGCTTTCACTGTTACAAAATTTATCTTGCGTCGATTTATTTAACTTTTTTGGACAGTTTTTGCATTGTGCGAATGTATTGACATGGGTTTCAATTCAAAATATGGAAGATTTCTTACGTTAAACCTCATTTCTCATACCACATAACCTAGAAAAAGTACTATATTGCTGTCTCATGACCGGCCACGCGGTGGCTCGATCTAGATGTATATTATCTAAGAAAAACTGTGATCCCATGTGTCAGTGACTTTTGGTAGATACGCATTGTCATCAGTCATCACGCTTGCGACATGACATATGTAGGCAAAGACTTCTGTCTACTGGTCATAAGTATCGGATTACGATTTTTTCGTTATGTCCCGTCTATTGCTATATAATATTTAGTGTCTTTGTCGTGGACGTTCACTTCTACGTCTATAAAATGTGCGGACGTTATAAAGTTGACTCCATAGGGCGTCTAGTGGTGCGGGGGGGAGAGGTGGTAATAGGCCACCCGGGAGGTCACCGGTGAGGTGGACCGATCAAATAAAATCCGCGGTTGGAGGCCCTGTTAATAAATGCGCCAGACTGTCATCTAACCAGGGGGCCTACTCCCTAATCACGAAGCCCGTAGTTTCGGCCTTCGTTACACGCGTTTCTTACTCCGTATCACCTACGGATGGATGATTGGTTCGGGGCCCGAACGGAGTATGAATAACAACAGGATTTGTCAGTTGTCCCTACTCCCGGTCTGCTTTTGCCCGTCCGAAAAATTTAACATTTACACTTGTTTTGATGGATCGTAATGTCAGACGGACGGATGAACGGACGGACGGATAGACGGACGGACTTAGGGAGTAGGGCCCCAGAGGCGGATTTGCCCTAAGGCACATTAGGCCCAGGTCTAGGGCGGCCAGTCTGACAAAAAACTGATGATAAGAAGAAATAACTGAAAGTACCTACCTACCTAATTATTGTAACTAAAGGCTTGAACAACTTTTACTATGGGACCAAACCTGAAATCGCGAAAAAAAATAAGTACTACCACAGATTAATACAGATGGGGCAATCCGCAGTTTAGATATGAAGCTACAAGTACACCGCGGGCCCCGTCCACGGGGCGAATTGCCGCGCGCCGAAGGTATAAGAGTTATGCGATAGAAAGAGAGGCAATGTGTAGGTGAATATAACTGTAGGTAATTACCGTTCTGCGAACTGAATTGCACTGTATTGTGTGGTAGCAAGAGTCGCTTTTTATTTAAATGATTTTGCGGAGTGTCCCATCTGTATTAACTAACTAGCAGTTAATAAAGTTACAAATAAACGTGATCGATTTCGATATAAGTTGGCAATAAAGTAAGTTCATTATGTAGTCTAAGCTGGGTGCTGAGAAAGGGGCGGCTGGTACATTGCCCGGAGCCTAGGGACTGCAAATCCGCCTCTGCATCTAACAGAACCAGGTGGAGAGAGGTCGTGAGGCGAGCTGCGATTGGGCACACTTCACCGTAACCATGACCTCACATCGTGACTCTTTCAAGAGCGAAGCAAAGAAGAAGATAACGTTATTGTGGACGGAAATTTAAAAGCGTTTTATATTTCCATACCTACATTTTATTTCCCTGTGTTATCATGATGCCGTGACGTGACGTCAACGATAATATTATCGTCACGCTAGACATTATAAAAGCGCACCTAAGAAGCGCACATTGCCCCCAGTCTCTCGGCCACATTACCAATTGACAGCGATGCGCAAGAATTTTTTCGAAGCTATTTAGTTTTTTATGTAGTTTATTAGGATATTTTTTTTTTGTTGTCAACATTAGTACCTACTTACTAAAACATAATTGGATAGCTAAGCAATTTCTAATATTACTTTTATACTAGTGCACGACGCGACGTACCTTTTCGAACTTATATTTTCCATGTAGTTGGTATAATTTTCATGTGCACACATACACGTACCACTGGAGCAAAAAAAAACCTTTATCCTTTACCTTTTTCTTCATGAAAAAAATAATGCTAACATACCTATTATTTAAAAGTATTTTATTAGTAATAAAATAACTAATTAGCTGAGAGAGCCATGTTCGAAACCAAAAATTTATTCAATTTGCCGCCAAAACAAAAAAAAATATTGATCACAATATTAGTGATGTCCAACATAAATTATAATAATTAATCGACTAATTGTAATTTACTTTACTATTTTATTTAAGTACCATTTGTTGTTTTTAAGTACCGTTCAAAAATGTAAATGATAAAGAAAATTAATCAAATTCATTTATATTCATGAAACAATTCACATTGTGTTTGAACATTAAGTTAATCAAATTATTATTTTTTCAGTTGGAGTACGGTGTAGAACCCGAAGCATTGCGGTACAATCCTGACCCGCCGCCGTACGCACAGTGTGAGACCACGCCCTCCATCACCATGGACGCTATACGGTAAATATACTGACGGCGACCTTACACCTTAAAATTGTCTAAAATCCTGTATGTGCTGTAAAAAATTCCTATTTTTTACAGCACATACCGAACACACACACATTCCGATGAATTCCCATTCATCGGAATCAATGTATGTCATTCCTCTAGCGCACTCCTTCTAAAAGAGAGAAGGCACGATATGTAGGTCCGGTGTGATGTGTATTAACAACCTTTCAAAATTATTTTAGTATTTAAAATAACAATAAATAAAATAAGCATTTATTGCTGGGTCTACAATGTTTTGAAAAAAATTTCTATATTAAAATTTATAACCTACTTAAAATTAATTTATATAATTATCGCCGTTCGGTGCAGTCTTTTTAAACAGCTTATCCTTTGACGAAAGCCACCTCTAAAGATTTCCATTTCTCTGTCTTACGCCTTCTGAATCCTCGCTGCACTAGCTACTCTTTTGACGTCATTCGATTTTAGTATTCATCTAATTAAAAATGTTATTATATGGTTTCTAGCTACATGTACATAGGCGGTGGCCTGCGCCCCGCTCGCTGGCGCCAGTGCGCGCGCTGCGGCTCGCGAGCCCTAGCAGCGTCACAACCCAACAAGCATCCTCTGCAAGGCGCTTATGACGCGCGGTTCCTGTCGGCTTGCAGGTAACAATAACATCTTATTATTATTTCAGCCAGTTGTATCATTGAAAGGACTCTTTTGAGAAAGAAATGACGATCTTTGTACCAACTACGGTTAGACTACCAAGGTATACAGTTAGTTATAGTTATTCTGAAATCTGTATCAGGGCCATGGCTGTAGCAATCGACTATTAAAGAAAGTGCTGCATTCACAAAAACCAATAAAAAAAAAAAAAAATATCTGTACTTATCACTACAGATAAATTTTTGTTTTCTTGGTTTGTGTGTTTTTATTTGACAGTTTTACTTAGTAATTTAGTAGCAAAGGCCACCTTCGACAATAAACTACGTAATACTCTAGTCGCTTTTCACAACAAACACCAAAAAGTCCTGGTTTTTACTATAACACGATAATTAATTATATTTCCTTTTGTTACAGATGCGGTGGAAAGTGGACATTATTTTCAAATATATAAAATCACTGACTAGTTTGTAAGAATAATAAAATGAAATAGTATTATAAACTTTGTATATAATAAATGATTTTTGTACCATAGTCGACCCTTTATTTGTAGCCTAAACCTTGATTATTGACACCCTAAGACAGAAAACTTATTTTTGTGAACGATTTTGTAGCGAGGATGCTACAGTCAACAATAGTTCGCATCACGTAAGTTTCCTGCCCCAGGCTTTCCGATGCGCATAGCATGGCGTGCTGCTGTTTTATTATAGATATTGACTACTGTGTAGTAATTTGTAGCCTACTTCAGAGTGGCAAACATACATTACGCGAACTGTACGAGAGATCTTTCAATCATACCTGTAAAACACCGATTACATAAATGTAAGCGCTCGCTCTATGAGTTCCTCAGCTGTGTACTCGTCTTAAGACAGAAATACACGGTTTCCTGCCAGAGATCGTAGACTCCGATAAGACCGCATAATGTGGAAAACTATAATACTTATGTAGTCATTCGCAAAAATCAAAAGAAAATGTAATTCCATGTGTGCCTGACACTGGCTTGGCCACCATCAGGGATTTTACTTTTGATAACACAAAGATTTAGTCGTTAATTAGTCGAAATTTGTCGCCAAATATCAGAATTTGTCGGTCACTGGTTCAAAAGTTATAAGGGGTCATTGGTGGCCGATCTGGAGAGAGTCTCCCCAGCTTGGCCACCTTTATATCTCAAAAACTAGGGCACCTAGCGAAGATCTGTTTTCTCCCAGATTTAGTCGCTAATTAGTCGAAATTAGTCGCCAAGTCACAGATTTAGTCGGGTCTTAGTTTAGAAAATACAATGAGTTCAATTTTTAAGTATAGACCAAGAGCTAGATCAAAGATTTTATCGTAAACTTTTCAATCTAGCTCTTGGTCTATACTTAAAAATTGAATTCATTATATCTTCTAAACTAAGACCCGACTAAATTTGTGACTTGGCGACTAATTTCGACTAATTAGCGACTAAATCTGGGAGAAAACAGATCTTCGCTAGGTGCCCTAGTTTTTGAGATATAAAGGTGGCCAAGCTGGGGAGACTCTCTGCAGATCGGCCACCAATGACCCCTTATAACTTTTGAACCAGTGACCGACAAATTCTGATATTTGGCGACAAATTTCGACTAATTAACGACTAAATCTTTGTGTTATCAAAAGTAAAATCCCTGATGGTGGCCAAGCCAGTGTCAGCCACACTAATTCCATAGTAAAATAATGATATCAGCCTCAAGAAAATAATAAGTAGACCACACTCTTTCTTCCAGAATTCAATAAAACTGTGGGAGAAGAGGTGCAGAATCGCTAGATAAGTATTACATTGTTGGCTTTGGACAAGAACTATATTATGCCGAACAGGGCTATTAAAACATGAAACCAAGGTCTACAAGGACCCAAGCAGACGTTTAGCTTTTGCAATGATGTAACAATATATTCCGCCAATCAGCCTAGCTTGTTATACTAGATCCCCATTCCCTGAAAATCAGATTAATAAGACGCACGCTATGACGCAAATGGAAGTTTATTAAAACAGTAGGAAGCATTCCCGAGAATTCCCGTTTTCAAGCGATTTCTGGGAACTGTAAATGTACCTAAGTGAAAACCCATAACCACCTTGGATGCACCACCCCCGCCCGCTGCACTTCGCGCATGTCATCCTGCGATCAAATTGTATAGCTGGATCTGTATGTATAGCTACTGCCCGGAGATCGATCGATTGAAGACCAGATTTACGAGGTCAATTAGAGATGTTGCTGCGATACCATGCAAATAGTTAGTACTTAGTAATGGAAAAAGAGTTAAAAGGGCTAGGTAGATCATAGGGTTTGATTAATGGGTCAATCAACTAACCAGCGTTTAAAGTGTGGTTGTATATTTTTGGTAAATTATATTTTCGACACAGCTGTTTATATCTTTAATCCTGGTTTTGGCTAAAGGTTTCATAGGCTTGATTGGATTAGAAATTATAGTACCAAAAGCATGATTTGAAATGTTGAATCAAAACATGTAGTTTTGTAGGCCTACAGCTTTTCTATGAACCATTTTTATTTTGGTCAAGATTGCAGGGACCAATGTTTTCCGTTATATTTATTGAAATTATTAAAATAATGCAAAAAGTATCATAGTAAATGCCTCTTGTTGAAAAAATGTGCAATCGAGAAACAAAGTAATGCAATCGGGAATCGACTAACATAGTTCCAAGCCCATCGACCATCGACTGACAGACAGACAATAATCAGCACTATTGAATCAAAATCACCACTTCACTAGTTGTCGTTGCGAGAATCGTTCGAAGCGTTTGCTGCGACTGCGTCTAAGTTTAATTGCGAATTTCCTGTATTTCTCGCAAGCTAACACAAAATATTAACGTTTTCACTAATATTCAAATAGTTATCATATAAATGGCAGACAAAAAAGGTATGTAAACTGTTGATTTATTATTTTCTTTGTTCTTTTCATAAAATACGTTTTGACATGAGTAACGTCACGGCAGGGCCTTGAAATACAAGTTTTCGCTATTATAACAATGATTTAATCCCCGGACGCGAGATTATTGCGTCGGAAGGGGGTTATTTTACATTAGTTTAGCTGTAAATTTGATATAAAAGTGTTGCGCGGTAGATCGATACTGGCGATAAATTCAAGATGGTCGACCACCCTTAGATTTGCAAGGCGGGATCTATTTGTTCTAATTTTAGGTCCATTCATTACTAGAACTGATTCATGAGCCCTCGTTACGGTGGCCGAGGTTGGCTTTCAACATTACAATTATATATCACGCGTTATAACAAGATTATGAAGAACATCTGTTGTTAATTTTACATGAATATTAACCATGGTAGCAAAAATCTACCACGATCTGATGTCTTCAATCGATATTGTAGAGTAAATATTTTATCCCCTACTGCTGACCTTTTCAGATGTAGGTCAACTGATTCTACATCTGTTTCATGATAATTATTGAAACACACCCATCTGCATAATTAATTATTCAAAATGATGTGTTTGCTGCATAATGAAGAGCATCTTGACTCTTTTAAATTGAAAGTAAGCAAATACCGGACATATCATACAATATTTTATGATGACTTTCTGGATTAGTTCCTATATGAAAAATATTTCATCACTTACCTACTTTGTAAAAAAACCAAGAATTTTATTGTAAGAGATTCCATGACTATTAAAATTAATTAGCACAGATTTTCTTATTTATATTAAGTTCAAAATTTTATTATTGGAATAAAAAAAGTATCTTTACCTTGATTAATTCCCAGTAATTCTCGGAAGAACACATTAAAAAAAAAACTTTGTAGGTATGTTTGCTCACCCAAATCTTAAATTAGCATTTTTATCACAATTTTTAAATATAAAATGAGGTCAAACAACTTCTTTGTAACATCCCGCATTCAGTTCTCTGAAAATGTTTGTCCTTCTTTTCATCAAAAAACATAAAATGTTTGTCCTTCTTTTCATCAAAAAACATAATAAGGATATTAATATGCAACCTTGGGTGGCGTTACAAATGTCAAAACGAGCGTCCAACTCCATAATATAAGCTTCGTAGTTCCAATACGGTTCCAAAAATATACAAAGTTATGTATATTAGGAAATTAGACATTGGATGTATGCAGAAATACATGTCATTTAAAAAATAATATTAAAATTTAAGGCCTAAGGTTGGCTGCACACTGAGCCAAACTATCCAAAGAATTCTTAAAGTTGGTAAAAATGTTGGGACCAATACCTTATTGGTAACCAACCTTGGATGCAGAGAAATCTCATTCATTGTTGACTTAACATTTACAAAAATAACAAATGACTCAACATTTTGATCCAGTGAGGTTATTGACACTGGTATAGTTAGAGATCAAAATATCTGAGGATTTTATTTTTGATATGCATTACTCTAGCTTTTGATACCCTTATGAACAACGCTTTTTATTTTTTTTAAATTGATCTCTAGCCACACTGGTCCTCAACAATTAGAATTTTTGTAAGCAATAAGGGTGAGGTTTCTGTAGCTCAGCGTGAGACAGAGTTGACTCTTGCGCGGCACCATAAGACATGATGATAATACAAAGTTACCCGCACCCCCTCCCCGTCCTAGCTGCCGGCCCCCCTCTACAGGAGCCGTGGTCCCGCCGACGCAGACGTCGCGCGGCAGTCGACTAATCGCTATCATGTAATGAAATCATATAGAATTTTTCTTTCTTTATTTTCTTTTTTTTGGAAACTTAGTTAAAGAGAGACAAATATATGATATGTGCGTATCGGCGTGTGGACGATCGTATGTGTTATTAATTCGATTGTAACCCGTTCATTTGTGGTATGGCTGCTATAATACTCAAAAATGGTTATTAAAATGAATATGCTGCTGTTTTCACCACTGGTATTCACCTGCATCCGGTTTGACTGAAAGCCGACCCCAACATACCACTCAGATTAGATTGAAGAAGAAAAGGTTACGAGCCTGTCATTTTCTGAAAATAGACTTTTTGAAAGTTAATTCAAATAAAAACTAAACCTTGAAGAAAATTACAGCAGTCAAATCACTATTATGTTTTACTATACAAATCGGAGAAGTATCTATGTTTGAAACTATTTTTTTTTTTTATAAAATGTTTTTGTAGTACTTAATGGTAAACGTTCATAAAAACAACATAAATCCTTGTGGATGTATGGACATGAAGCTAAATGGTTGGCTGTACAGTAGATGTCTTTGGCTTGAAACTATTTGTATAGTGTTATGAAAAACGTCCTGGATTTGTGTAAAAAATAAAACATAAATACTCGTCCGGTTTCTTAGTTAACCATGTCTTAAAAAATAAGTTGTTCTAAGTCGCAGAGTTCTGTCTAATAAAAAAATAAAAAAATTACAATTTCTTCGTAAATATTAAGATGGGACTCTTTTCTTTTTAAAATATGTGTCTTAGCTATCTCGTTTATTTTTCTTTAATTTTTTTTTTTGAACATTTAGTTCACAGCTTATTTTTTAATTGTTTTTAACACTATAATTTTAAGTTGTAATAATTACTGGGCTAAAATTGGAGTTACTTATATAATATATTTTTTCAAAATAAATAAATTAAAGAAACCAGTAATTATTGTTGCTAGTTTTGTGCACCTTACATAACAATGAGGCAATGTTTTAAACTTTTTTATTAATAAAAAATTTAATTGCCTCGTTAGTTATTAAGCTTCCCTATTTTTTTTAAAAGTTAATTAATAGGGATGTCTTGTGTTTGTTTTTTTTTTTCGTTTTCCTTATTATGACTTAAGCTAACTTTTTAGCATTAATGTTTATCGAAAATGAATGACGAGTAAAAAAATAAAAATAACGACATTGGTGAGTACAAAAGATTTATGTTATTAATTAAAAAATAAATTATTATGTTCTAAAGCCCGTCATTTGTTTTTATTTTGTTCTGGATTCTTAAAATAATTTCGAATCTATTACAAATGGCACAAAAAAGCTAGCTATTTTTGTTACTGACAAACGGATTCGACTTTTACTTTTAAATTAATTAACACAACTGGCGGAATGTGGGTGTGTACTCTATTATGTACACATCTACTTAAACCTTCGGGGAATACAGGCATGATGTTGCTATATGCAGTTAATTAATAAAAATAATTTATGTATTGTTTCTATAGTAAAAGTCGCGTCTATTAATATTTAAGGTTGTGTGTCTAATACTAACCGAAATAAATGCAAAATGGTAACAGAAAAAAATCACAAAAAAAAAAATTTTGATGTTCGTATTTTTTTTTTACTGATTTGCATTTTTTATGTTTACAAATGTATATTTGTAGACATGTTAATGTAAGGTGATGGTGAAATTGGCACTAACTTAAAAAAAGAAAAAATAAATAATGAATTATTATTGTTATTGCCAGTTTTTCTAGTTGTATGTCTAATTTACACAATATGTTTAACAAACTTTTTAGATTCGGTATCTATTTCATAGTGATACATTATCTAAAATGCGACGTTTAATCCTTGCTGAGGTTTTTCTGATTTTATGTTAATGTTACCACTTTTGGTCTTGAAACAGGAAAGGATTTTGGGTCAACACCGAATCAATATGTTAACAGGAATGACACATTGTTAGTGCGTGTGTGAATAGATGTAAGTTAACAATTACATACCACCAGAAAACATAAGAAAAAAAAACAATGTTCTTTCTTTACTTGGATTTTTGGTTTCATAGCAATTTTTAAAAATATTATTTGGTTTTTCTATGAGTATGGTGATGTGTGTTTGTTGAATGTTGCCTTTATCACTGCATCAGTGCTACAGGTAACAATGCATGCAAAAATAAGCTTAATTGAAGGACAGGGAAGTATGCCAGTTGTGAGGGTCTCAAGTAACGGGACGGTTAGAACACGTAAAAACACGGACTTAATATATTTCAACACCATTTCTATAGGATCCACATTTTTTACGATTTTTATTTTTTCTTTTTCTCAAAACTTCTTTTTGGTCTTCTCTGTGTCGGTTCTTCGAGTCTTTTACAGGGATCCGGAGGTTCAAAAGAGTTTTATTAATTAAATTTATTCACAGCAGTCATAAGCGATCTTCAGTTTGTTGTTATATCTGATCACGATATAGCAGTAAACTCCCTGCTTGTTGCAATTCAATAATAAATTAAGCTTTTACAACATTTGACAGTATTTTGTGTCGGCCATATTGAAAAGTTTGCAATTTCTACCAAAATGGGAGTAAAATTAAATACAGCATTCTTTTCGGTAATGGTTATAATTTAGTAATTAATGTTAGGTGACGGATGTTACCAGGTTTTTTGTGGTTTGCCAACATCCCCTCATATGACAATTTTGCTGTTTCATAGCAGCCGAGTTCTGTTTTGTTTGTGACAAGCATGCGTTACTGCGATTTTGTTTCTCGAAGCTTTTATGGTAGGTTATCGTTTGATGTTTTAGTGTTGCTAGTAATAGTTTTTGAGATGCATCTTTTAATAAGTATAGGTACATAAGTTTTGTTTTAGTAGTTTTGACGTATTTGTTGTTGCATGTTTAGAAGTTGTTTTAGAACTTTGTGTTGTCACACTAGCATGTTTCTGTGTCCTTCAACGCACTGATATCATAGCTCTTTATAAGTTTTTTTTTTTGCTTTTCCTGCATCGAAATGCTTTTTAGATTTGAACAGCAAAATATCGTATATGAAAGTGATAAAATCAACAAAAAATCTTGGTACACTTGTTGAATAGTTAGTAAATGAATAGAAAATGAATATATTTTTTTATTTCAAGGAATGTTCACATCATGTATACACGTTTGGTCGTCAGTTTTGACGATCAATATTTATGGCTCTGAACTTGGTGAAAATCAACAAAAGACGTGCTAGTATAAACTGAAAATATGAGTAAACATTGTAAGGAAACAATAATTTTCTCATAGTTACATTATTGCCACCCGACGGTGACATAATGGCTGCCACACCCGAAGTTCAAAGTCATATTATAAATAAATATTGTACTTTTTAAAAGGTTCCTTATCGTGTGATGATTGTTTTGTTATTTAAGAATTTTCTTAATGAAAAGACGTTTGGATGGTCACACTAGCTTTTATGCACAAGGCTTGAAATAAATCTTTACTGATTATATGGAAATTAGCGCCCCCTAGCTTCGAATAAGTTATGCTAAATGGATTCTGACGACTGTCCAGCGTTTATAAAAATGAAGGACATTTGGTCGATTAGCACCAGTTTTTTTTTTTTTTACAAAATGTTCATATAATCAGTCCAGCTAGGGTGACCATTAAAAATAAGGAATGCATTGTAAATAACTAATTTGGTAGGCTTTCAGCACTCACAAACTGTGTTGAAACTTGAAACATTAACTCAGCCTACCAAATTGACTGTATTTTTCTTTGGCGCGGAAATATAAATATTTTTATAAGAAAAAAAAAGATATTTATTTTTGTCGAGCTGAAGTGTTGTCACCACACTGACGGGTCTTTCAGAATTGGTACTTTTAGTGTTTAATGTTTTTGAAAGACTCGGTTTAGTGGTAACGCGTTGTATGGGCATCGCTTGTCGTTAACACTGACGTAAGTGAATATTGCGTGGGTGAAACTATTAATTATTAAAATACTTATTAAAAAGAAAAATCTTCAAGTTTATGATGGTACAGTTTTTATTAGGAGCTTTTTCTAAAATATTCTATTTCACCCACGTTCTGGTCATGCTAAAAGTATTGCTATAGTACTTATGTTTTTAATTTTGTCTCATTTTTACATTCCTCTGTAGATATGTAAAAACGAGACAAAATCAATCAATTATTATTAGTTCTTGCAAAGACAATAATAATTTTTTTTTTTTCTAAAACTTGGGTGAGTATAACAAAAAGGTACAACTATAGCAGTATAAAAGTTAGCATGGCAACACCGCTGCGTTAAGCGTGAATGCTCGGGCTTGGGTTGCGGCGCGCCAACGCGCGAATACGCGTGCTACACACTGAAGCACGATTACATCACTTTACATTTTGGGTATTTTAATTCAAAAAAAGAATCTACTTCAAATTGTCAAATTTCAAAATTCGAACTGTCAAACATTAAACTACCCATCGATTATTTTTTTCAAAATATCTGTTTTTTGAACACGATGTTCAGCCAGTGATGTGGTCTATCAGTATGTCGTGCGCGCGTTCCGAAGTCTGGAGCACCGTTAGAGCTGTCTGTTGTTGCAGTGACGCCGCCGCTGGGCGCGTATCCTCAACCTCAGCCACCGCAGGGGCCATTCCTGCCGGCGCCGCCGCATCAGGCCGCTCCGCAGTATGGAGGTTAGTCTCATAATGTTATTTGTTACAGTCTGTTCCAAAAGTGTCTCATGAAAGTGTGGCAGGTTAAGGCGAAAGCGCCAGGGTAGCCCGCGAAAATCAAAATTTCTTACGTTTTTTGCAATTTGTAGGTCAGTGTGAGCTTGTATGTTGATTAAAATATGATTCGCGGCCGTAGCTAATATGGCTTTACAGAATTATAATCATTAGAATCAGCAATACAACTCCATAAGTTAGCATTTACCTCAAACCTCATGATTTCATGAAATCGCTAGATTTGAGGTCGCAATCTCTCAATATAGGGAATTATTAACACATTCATCTGTGCGCGACGCGGTCTAGACGCGGTCTGACTACGATTTTAAACGTCATACAACCGCATAATCTATTGTCACCATTAGCTGGCTTGAAAATTGTAAATTATATTTGTGTTGCCGAGATGTGACTAATCTGCGAATGTGCATTTATTTTCCGGTTTTCTTTAGATTATTTAGAATATACACAAATAATTAAATAATTATCCGGTTAAAGTTCTATTAAATTCTTAAAAAAAATAATGTCGTTATCGCTGAACATACAGAGATGTTCGACGTCAAAGTTTATTTTTGTGGAGCAACTTCCTATTAAACTATTTTTTATTTTTTTATTCGGTTAAAGTTTTTCTTGAATCTCTTCTCTGTCCACTATATTTTTTACGACGGATAGTTTCGTTGCGTTACATCATACTCGACAATCCAAGAAACCAATAATTGTGAATAGCGCCTTAAGAAGGTTTCATCTACTAATCTCAACACTTTTTCCAACAGTTGTTTGATTTGAATAACATGATTCAATTATAAGTTAAAAAATAATCGACGAAAATTAAGATTCAACCTCAACTGTCGCAATAAAAACATCACAATAAAAACATTAAAAATTTGAATTACATGTTTAAGTAGGTATTCAAAGTTTGTAAGTGACATCTACCCACAGGTACGTTTCTTTACATTTTCATCGGATAGTTTTGGGACAGACTGTACACAAGCAAAGTCGGCCTGTTTCTCCCGAAAGGTTTGGCAGACGTGTACGTGACGTATGATAGTGCACCCACATCTTTCGCTAATTTATACATTCGAAATTCGGTACCACAAAACGTATGGATGGCGCCACAGATTTAGAGTAGGCTAGATACCTCAAGCCATCCGACCAAGCGTGCCCCGCATGTTTGTGCTGTGCCCAAACTGGCTGCGCTACTGTGGGCTTAGTGCGAGTTTTTATACTTACTCGATCGCGTTTACGTTATCGTTACCTTATGTCAATTCGTATGGAATAATTGTGTTTCCCGTTATAGTCACCAGGCGGCGCTTATTCACTTTCAGTACAAACTGACGTTTACGTTAACGTGATCGAGTAAGTATAAAAACTCGCACTAAGGGCCCTGCTTTAGTTTGTGTTCGATCGCGCCAGTGGCGAGTTGTGTAGTCGAGGATATAAAAATGGCTGTTAGCTCACTGACGCTTTAGCGATTGAAACGATTCTGTTTCCGTTGAGCACATCACTAAATGATATATGTAATAGTTATTTATGCAACTGACGTATAATAAGGGGTATTAAAACACGAATGTGGGTTTATCACAAAAGGCGAAGCCGAGTGTGATAATAGTATCACATGAGTGTTTTAATACCTAATTATGTACAGTTGCATACAAGACTATCTACATCCATGTTATGAATCCTTTAGAAAAGGTTCTGAAACAGTTTTTTGCAATACTAATACTCGTATCGAACATGGCGGCCGGCGTCATAGTATACGAGGTGAATTCGAATAAGTTCTTTTTTTAAATTACGGCACTGTTGTAGTGAAACGCGCGTGCATTACAATGTTCTTTTTTTGAAAACGAGTTGTATTATGAAATTCAGTACAACATTAAAACACCCGTTTGGATTTAAAGGATTTAAAGCATTGGTGTAGATAAAATATATAATTATGTACTTATAGAAGACATTTTCCCAACCCAGTGTTACATTTAAGACTATAATCAAATCTCTGGATAATGTTTTCTTTTCTTGATGATAAATGAATTGTTATTTTTTGTTTCTCTGAACAAGATTGCTACCGCACAGTAGCCGGCGGGTCGCCTTACGGGGTCACGTTCGGGGGCGCAGGCGCGGGCGCCGGGGTGTACGCTCCCCCGCCCTACGAGCAGCTACAGCATCATCAGGCTATGCCGGCTCTTAGCCAGCAGTTACCGGTAAGTTATAATATACCGTGTATTTTTGTGGGACTGTGTCAATTTTGAAGGTGCAAGGGATATCTGTACTAAGCCATCATTAAAAACTAAAATAAATAAATTTTATTTCAGAAAAAATACATTTACGGTGCACAAAAACAATTTTCCAAGTAAAATTAGAATATAACAGAAATAAGTGTATCGTTGGTACTAATGAAAAAAATCATTGTATCACAAACATCAGCGCCTTCCAAACTAGGTTACATTAAAGAACAAAAAAAACTCAAAAAAAAAAAATTCTAATTGTTCCTCTGCGAGAGATTTTTGTACGACGGCCCCAGGAGAAATCCGTTTGTCTGGATGTATGTTCCGGATTAGCGCAAAAACGGCTGAACGGATTGAAATTTGGCAGACAGATTTTAACCTGGATTAACACAGGATAGGTACTTATTCCAGTAGTACGTTCCTGTGGGATATTTTCCGCCATACACGCGGGCGAAGCCGCGGGAAAAATGGTCTTATAAAAATATACTTAAAAGTCTTACTGATTTTTATAGAACTTGAAAACGATATTTGTAATTGTCTAGCCATAACGTAATTCCAAGTTTAGTTGATTTAGTTGATTTTTATTACCCAATGGAAAAACCTATTTTTGATAGATATTTTTGTCTAGTTATCTCGTTTTACCAAATCTCACATGTTCGGTTGAACTGAACTGTGTTCACCATCTGCTTTTGGAGTTTATCGGGATATCAGACAGGTCGAAAAACATTCTGCAATCTTCGGCTAATCGTGATTTTATCAACTCTCTTACGCTAAGAATGCGGTATTGGCTAGCCGCTAGCACATTTACTGTGCAAGTCTTCACATAAATTCAAAAAGACACATGATTCCAATATCGTGATTACCTTGCAAGCAGATGTACAGCCCCGCTGCGGCCATGTACGCGGCCGCGGCCGGCTACCCGGGCTACATCGGGTACCCAGTGCAATACTACCCGTACTACCCGACCGCCGTGCAGCCCTCTATTCAGCCGCTGCGGCCCACTATCATGATTCCCGTGAGTATTCTGTGGATTTTATTTTGTTAGGGACTTGAACCTTATCATAAAAAAGACAAACCTAAAAAAAAAATATTTATTTATTTATTTATTTTATTTATTTATTCACTATTTCCACTTACATTTGTTTTTACAGGTGGGAACCCAATACAACAATGTAGTCACAATATGACATGATGTTCGTGGATTTTGACATTTTCTTCCGAAATGTCAAAAACAGCGTGCTTTAGTTTTGTGACAGAAAGAGATGGAGACTACTGGAATAGATTGTGACTTTTATACAGCCTTTGGCAATGTTAATCACAAGATTTACTAGTCGAAATTGAATAGACAAACAAATCTTTGTACTGTTCTCCAATTATCATTACTTAATTATTCGAAGAAACCAACAACATACAACTTTAAAACAACCTACGCCTTGTATCTACAACTCAACTCAGGGATACCACAAGGCACAATCCTATGCCCTTCACTAGTAACCATATCTCTTCCCATACAGAACGGCTTCGAAGCCGGCGGTAGGTTCGAGGGCCTGGCGCAGACACTGCTGCCGCCCGCGCCGCCCGGCGTGCCTCCGTCGCCTGCGCACCTCGCTGCCATACAGCCGCATCAAGTGCTGTGAGTAGCTTATACTTATTTGTAGGTTATGTTAGTATGGTAACTATTAAATTATGAAGAATACGTTAAGGGGGGCAAATTTTGTTACGATTTTTTCCAATTTGCAGTTCAGTGTCTGAGTATATGTTATGTATGATTCGCGACCGTATCAAATATGTGTTACCAGAATTATAATAATTATCATTAGAATCAGTAATACAACTCCTTATGCTAGAATTGAATTGAATGAAATAGTCATTCAAATGATTTTAATTATAATTCTATTAATTCTATAAGTACAGCTCTATACGTCGCGAATCATATTCATATTCAGATCAACATACAACCTGTTAAGAGGCTTGCGATTCTACATACAAAAGTATTCCCCGTTTTTCTTCCTGAATAATGCCTCTAGAGCAATCATTATAATTTTTTTTTTTTTTCATAAAATCTAAGTCTGCTGTAGACGCGTCCCTGTCATTTCCTTTTTTTCCAGGAACTAATTACTTAGTAAAGAAAATATGACACTCCAAAAATTACATTAAATGCCCCATTTTTACCGCCGTGATTAGAGGACTACCAGACAAATTCTAAAAGTTTTTAACATAAAAGAAAATGATAGGAACCTACAACGTGCAACGTTAAATGCGCAAAACCTCCAAACCTGAAATCGCGAAAAAAAAAAATCTGCCGTTCAGTATATTTTGAAACTTACATATGGAAAGTGATTCCATGATTTACATGGTTTTTGTTTTGGCTTCGGTATTTACAAGAAACCACTGAACAACACGGCATTCTTATAAATTGTCACGGTCACAGTCGAAAGCGCACTAGTTCGCGGAGACGGAATTTCGGCTCATACTGAGCATGTCGCGCGGTCACAGATTCGCCCTCTTGTTTTTTTTATTTCTATGGAAATGATCAAACACAATGTGAATTGTTTTATAAATAAACTAGCACTTCCCGCGTGACTTTGCCCGCGTGGATGTCGGAAAATATCCCACGGCAACAAAATCATGTAAATACGGTATTTTACTCTACAACGTGTAACGTTAAATGCGCAAAACCTCTTAAGGGGTCATTGTACTCATCATTATGAACAACTTTTACTATGAAACCAAACCTGAAATCGCGAAAAAAAAATCAGCTGTTCAGTACATTTTGACGAATTATGCGAACATAAATGTACTGAACAGCTGATTTTTTTTCGCGATTTCAGGAGGTTTTGCGCATTTAACGTTACACGTTGTATATACATAAGTAGGTAGTCTCTCTTAAAAATTTTATGAAAAAAATAATTGAATCGGCTCAGTTTTCGAGGAGAAAAAAGGGGAATACGAAACGTCGATCTCGTCGGTCTGAGCTGCAGCTGTCCCTATCACACTCTGTTGTCGCTGTTCGGGTACAGCGCGACGGCAATAGTTTCTTCAAATACCTTTAAATTCCTCGTAGACCACTTCCTCTAAAGTACTGACCTGTAAATTTAGCGAGTTACCCATTTTTTTTTTTGTATGGGAAATCATGAAATAACTTCTACCACTCTGGGTGGAGCGGAAGGGCGTGTCGGACTTTTACTGACTAAAACCCACCCGTGTTCCTCCAGTTGCCTATGCCAGGGCCACGGCCTTTCGAACAACCCGCGACCCCGGCGGCTTCGCGAGCTACCCTGATGCTTTCACCTTGAGTATTTGATATTTTAGAGCTGTTATCAGGTACAACAGTAAAAGTGAATAAATTTCACCTCAAAATTCAGTACTCTAGGTTTTCGGTCTGCCTATTATTATTAAAATATGTGTTTTCATAAATCTAAAATATTTCCATTAATCTTTCAGTTGGCGCTAAACAAATCATCTATCAGCTATCCCGACGTCGGACACCGCACTAAATACGTTTGATGCCTTACCTTAGAGAGCGAACGAACACGTTCAGTTCACTCACTCCCTAAGTCATTCACAGCTCTTTACTGAATGAGGCGACTGATACAGGTAACCATTCCCTTCACATTCGTTCATTCACAACCAATTTCTATGTTCAGAAAATCTGCTTTCATATATTATGTTAATTTTTGTGAATAGTTGATATAAGATTTGATTGCAAGAGTCATTTGAATTGTCAGGAATTTGTGATAAGTCTAAGAAAATTGATTTTAACTTTAAGAATATGTATAATAAGTTGATTTTAAAATTATTAAGTCGGATATGTTATAAAAGCTCGATGCAATGGATACTGAGCCGTATGTACTGCCATTAAGGTAGCTAATCTCAAAATGATATGTAATTTATGTAAAAATGTTTATTTATTGTTAAAAAATGTTTTATGTGCTGTCTACAATTAACAGAAGGTTGCTATTTCAAAACTTATAAAGAAATTCAACAAAATTAATCATTGATAGATGTGATTGTAATATTTATTATTTGTTTTAAAATATCGGTCGCCTCACTAAAAACTGTGATTTTTCCAAAATTGTGGAAGAAAGCCATTGTACGTACATGTACTTTTTGATTTAAACTATACAATGTATTTTACAAGTTATACAATACACAAACTAATTATACATGTATTTGTACTATACACAAATTATCTTTGTATACTTAATTATGTATAAATACATGTGAAGTTAGTATTTTTGTGATTTGTATGTAAAAGTGTGAGTTTTGAAGACAACAACGTTAAGGAAATATACAATGTTAAAACTCCTAGTTACTGAAAACTATTTCAGTTGTCTTCAAATGTCAACTAATATGATGAAATTTCACAGCATTCTTCTACCTCGTCTTGTCTTAACTATGCTGTGGTCAGCTTCCAGTCTAACCGGATGCCGCTGAGTACCAGTATTTTACACGGAGCGATTGTCTATCTGACCTCCACAAGTATCCTTGTATATTTCCTAACACTGTTGTGTCAGAACTTAAGATATATTTAAATATATATTACGATAATTATATAAGTATATATAATTATATAATTACCAGTGCGTGTCACTACGTCGGTATCTTAGCCCGTTTTTTGACTGTGATGTCGTGTGCGATCGCTACGCTCGCCGCTTCTAGTAAGATCTACCTTAACGTCAAGAATTAGGGTCTAAAATCAAACAAAACATTTATTATAGGCATCGACATAGGAATATCAACTTTGTTAGTCAAAATATTGAGTATGAAATCGCTTGACTGACCGTGATATGAAGTAATGAAATATCATTTTTTATAGCTATAGGTGTCAAGTGCATAAACTAAAGAAAATATGATATTTGGTATTAAATTTTGATCTGTATTAAATAAATGCTCTCTAATTTAGTTTTAGGTCAAAGATCTTAATTTACAATCGAATTATAAAGTCGACATTTAAAAAACTGTCGATACTGGATCAAATAAAAAAGATCTGAAATCGAATTATAATATTAATCTCAACCTTCGTCAAAACATCACATTTATCAAACTACCCTACTGCCCCGAAAGTTGCCCTATAAACTTGTCAGTCTGGTCGCGGCGAGCGAAGTGAGTGCACGCGGGAACGGCCGCCGGCTGTCAACGTTATAGTATTATGCCGGTGAAACTCCGGACACATGAGTAAGACTAGTTTAGATGCGTCGACGGCTTTGAAGAGTAGACGCAAACATATTCAGAAATAATTAAATAAGGGATTTTTTGATAGATTTCTACTCGGTGGAACGAAAAATATTTGCTTTTAGCCAATAACGGTTCCTGATTATTAACATCATTTTAATGAAATATAATATTTACAGCAATAAAATTGGGGTGAATTCAAATTATAATATCACTGTCGTCCACAGAGTGTATTAAAATTATTTAATTTATTAGTGTAATTTTAAGGCTTATGATTACACAACTCTTAAAATAACATGAGTTAAATGCGATAGTTAAAATAACAAAAAAAAAAAATTGACTGATTTCATGGCCATCTGTTTGTTTCCCTTTTAAGAGTAATGCACAAAATTACATAAAATTTATTAATTTAAAACCACGAGCCGTCGGCGTAATTAGTTATTATAAATAAATTAATAAAAAATTTAAACAAAAGCGGTTGTGCGTGACACAAGAGAATGTGTGAGCGAGACAGACATATTTCTGTTAGTTACGTTTGAATAGGGCGTGTTGGAGGGTAGTAACGAAATATGTATCAGACAGTTACTGTTTTTATTAGACTCTAGTCTAAGTAAATTAAAACTTGATTAGTCTATTCCCAACTACGTAAAATGTGGTCGATTAAATGTTGCTGAATATCATTTTACATGGAGCGACTGCCTTTTAAATTTCAACCTATTTAAAATTATTTATTTCAAATCGCAGAAATTTCTGGAATACTATAGGCGATTTTATATAAATAATTTACAGTAGTTTTTATTTACACTCAAATAAAATCTGTGTTATTTAATTTGACAAAAAACTCCATAATAAATCAAATAATATTAAAAAAAAACATATTTGGATAATTAATGACTTTGTTCCCTACTCACGTCCCTACAGACGCAGTGTAATGATATAATATGTATATTTCAGTATGAAAAGCATTATTGAAGCCAATCGTTTGTTCATTTGATTGGTCCGTCGACTGCCACTTTTCATATATGGCAACACTAAACATGTGTTGCCAGATTGACGAAAAAAAACACATTTTGAAAAAAAAAATATTTTTGCAAAAATATCCTCTAAATATTTTTACTATACAATGCCAAATAATTTACTGGCAACACAGTTAATTAGTGTTGCCATATATAAAAATTAACTGTTAGGAATATTTCCAATCTTTTAGTCTTGGTTTGTAAGCAAGTGATTCTGAGTAGACGAGCGATGGAAGAATCTCACTTATATTATTAGGTTAGTATGAAGAAAGATCGGTTTGTGTCTTGAATTAGTACAAACTGGTTTATATCTACTGTTTTTAAGAACACTTCAAGTAAAATATAGAATCTCGTGCGATCGTTATGTTTCCAGTGTGTTACTTGAGTTTAGTAATTTTAAATGTGTAAACAACCAACTTTGTGGTGGTCATTTACATTTACAAAGTTACTAAATATTAGTCTATGGGCCTATTTCACGATGTCCGAATGGACACTACTCACCAAATAAATTCAAAAATGGTACAGAATTTGTATGAAATTATCTGCCAAGTAAGTTAATGTCGTGAAACAGGTCCTAAAACAGGCTATACTAAACACTAGACACGCGTGTATAACCGGGTTTAGATAGATTACTTCAAGTCAAATATAGCATCTTTCTATGTATTGAATAAATTGAATATCAGTAAAAAATGCTAAGATTTAAGCCTTAAAATACATGTCTGTACCCACATTTATAAGAATATCAAAATCTATTCTAATAGATATTATTATAAAATTAGGCTCTGGACACGAGGTCTGCTTGCGAGCCAGATCAGCGCCTTATGCCGCTGACTGACGCGTAAAAAAAGCCATTCAGTACTGAAATATCTTCAAATATACTCGTATACGAGGCCAGTGACTGAACTATCAACTGAACAGACTTTCAAAGTGACCTCGTGCCCTCAGCTCTTAAGAGGAAATGCGGGCGGCGAGATTTTTGAAAATTAGGTATTTGAAGAAATTATTGCTGTCGCTCTGCGAGCGCTTCACCCTCAAATTCGTGCGATAAGGACAACAGCAGATCTGACTGAATAGCCTATGTAACAAGTCATATTCGAGGTTTGGCTCTCGTCTATTTCCTCCTCCAATATTGGCACAATTTAAAAGATATTTCATAAACTGAATAAGAAGGATATATACTATACCCCTGTTTTTCTTTTTTCGTTAATAGTTGTCAAATTTGTACACTAGGCCTCTGTTGACAGTGCTCTGAATAGGCAATTTTGAGCATTTTTTGAAGAGGCAAAATAATGTATTACCAAAAAAGGAAAACATAGGGGCATACAAGTAGCTAATATTTATATTTCTGTGAGAAATCATTGCTTTATGGTCATTAACCAGAAAGAAAACAGGCGAGAGCGTTTCTATGGAGAAAAGAGCACCCGCATTTCCTCTTAACTTGACAGTGTAAGTGAACACCAGAACAGAATTCAGTGGTTATTTTCTCGAAAATAATGTTATGAAGTTCAAAAATGATGAATTTGGAAAGCATTTTTATGTGATTTTTTTATCCAGTTAGAATTTTCTTTAAGAATGTCCCAGTAATTTGTTAAAATTTTGCTTTTTTTGTAACGTATGTGTAGGTAGTAAGAATTCATTTAAATTCCATTAAAATTCTCGAATAGTTATTTTCGATAAGCCTAAGCTAAGCTTTCGTAAGCCAACGTACGCACGGACGTAAAAAAATCACGGCGGGGTTTTATCGCACACTGGATTTTCATCTCTCGGTGTTGAGCCGAGCTTTGAAAATCCAACCTAACAACAAAAGAGTGCATTCTAACGCGTCGACAAAACACACTGTTGGATTTTCAACTCTCGGCGCTAAACAGAGCGTTGAAAATCCAGTGCGCGAAAACAAATCGCCGCGATATTTTTACGTCCGTGCACCACATTTCACGCAAGAAAAACGATTCTACCTACGATTTTAAAAAGTTTACTTGGTATTACAACTTACATACATATACGTTACTAAAATGGTTCTATAATAAAAAGCATATTTTCCAAATATGCATATTGTTCTTAGTGTGAGATTCATGGGCAACTATGATATTGTTTGCATTTGTTTCTGGGCGATCTGACCATATTTGCCCCACACAATTCTTGCCCTGCGTTAAAAATAACTTGACTTTTGAAGTCTTAAATTCATAGACATAAAAAAAGTATCTACTTATAGAAGAAAAAAATTGTCTGGTCAAAGCCATGTTTTTTTCTCTCTGGGGGTAATCTTGGTCATCTTGCCCCAAACAATGTTTTGTCCAGCTGTGGGCGTGGTAAGATCTTTTTGTACTAGTTTATATACTGAGCGTTTTTTGATTATATTGCATTTTTTTGTTGATCAAATCATGTTATTGAGTGAGTTGAGGCGTATGTGATTGAAGCGACTTTGTTACTGATTATGAAGAAGGCGTAGTCATGGATTCGAAAATAAAATATTTTGGACGAATTGATAAAAAAAAAACATGATTTTTACAATATTTTCTAATGTTTGACTTAGCATTTGCAGATTTCTATAATAAATAGACTATAATTTAATCGTAAAATTGACAACAGAAATGAAATTAATCGAGATTATTGTAACGAAAATTCAGTCTTTCAAAGAAATTATTTTTTTAAACAGTTTATTTACTATAAAAATTATAATCACTAACATTGTTGCGAAGGAGAGTACCCGCAGAGGTAGTTATTAATTCCCAGTTAGGAAGGGACCAGCGGCTAAGGACGCATTACCGTGTCACGACATTATGTTACGACAATCCGACGATCCGTGACATATGTCACAGGTCACGACAAAACCCATGACAGAATTTTTTGTCACGCTACTGCACTTTTGGCCGCCTGATTGATCGAAATAATTTTAATTTACAAAACCCAATTTCAAAATAGTATTACGAGCATCTTTTACCATCTTCGCGACTACAAGAGCTTTCGTCCAAAGGTTTTGTCTATGCATTTTTTTCTTTACTAAAAATATCACGAAATTTTTTGGCGGTAGTTCTTGTTTGAGCCTAGCTAAAGTTGAATTGTTGTATTTGGTTGATAGTTTCAATATTAATTTTTACGCACTGTTTTCTTTTGATTTTGTCAATCATTTTCATAAAAATTCAATAGTTGAATTATTATGAAAGTATTTATGATAAAATCGAAGGAAATCAGTGTATGAAAAATGTATATTGCTCATCGAAACTAAAGTTACTTTAATAATAAATGATGCTATACAAATATTCAATTATAACTTTTTAGTAAAAATAAGGAATGTTTAATTTAATATTCAATATTCAGACGTTTTCTTTTCACAAAAAATATTTTAAATAAAATATACTTAAACATTATGAAAGGGAGTATCAGATTCATTATCAATTTCTATTTTTGAACTGTAACAAATTAAATCCCTCTCTAAAAGTAAGATATCTTGTAATGAGTTATAAAATTACGATACAGGAGTTTTGTGGTGAAGAATATACTATAGACAGGCAACTACTTAGTCAAAACAATTGACTTTAATTGTATTTTCAAAAATAATAAGTACCATTTATATTCTCCATAAAGTTTCTTATCAATATGCAGTTTAAAGTTAAATTTTTGTTCACATATATACCAGGGTGACTGGTAATTAGTGACCGATACTTAAACTTACTATGGGACCAAACCTAAAATCGCGAAAAAAAAACAGCTTTTCCCTACATTTTGACGAGCTAGGCGAACATAAATGTAGGGAACAGCTGATTTTTTTTGCGATTTCAGGTTTGGTCCCATAGTAAAAGTTGTTTGTTATCATGAGTACAAATTATGTGTTTCGGTCACTAATTACCAGTCATCCTGTACACGTCTGACTGGTGTAAAATTAAGTGAAAGTGGGTTTTGCTCAAAAGAATGTATCTAGACTAGAGAGTCACGTGCAATATATAGCATAATTATTATTATTTTTGTTTTGAAATAAAACTTATTAAAAATCGATTTTTGCGTTTGATTTTTCAGAACCTTTTAGTTTTTTCACACTAGCTAAGACTTGGCACCTTATTTACTATCTGGAAAACAAAATTCATAATATTTTATTTCACATGAACCTACATGGGCACTTATAAAATGTCAGAGTATATGGAGCTGCCAAGAATCTCCATGGTTACTCTTTACAAAAAAATAATTGGCGTACTACAGTCGGCGTCAATAGGACGAACAGACTTCAAAAGTGATTTAAGGTTGATGCGGCAGGGAAGCCCGCGAAATTCAAAATTTCTTAGGTTTTTTGCAATTTGTAGGTCAGTGTGAGCTTGTATGTTGATTAAAATATGATTCGCGGCCGTAGCTAATATGGCTTTACAGAATTATAATCATTAGAATCAGCAATACAACTCCATAAGTTAGCATTTATCTCAAATCTAGCGATTTCATGAAATCATGAGGTTTGAGGTAAATGCTAACTTATGAAGTTGTATTGCTGATTCTAATGGTTATAATTCTATAAAGCCATATTAGCTACGGCCGCGAATCATATTTTGATCAACATACAAGCTCACATTGACCTACAAATTGCAAAAAACGTAAGAAATTTTGAATTTCGCGGGCTAGCCTGGCGCTTTCGCCTTAAACAACTAAGTTTAAATCATTTTGTGAACAGTCTGTTCGTCCCAATATTTTATTGACGCCGAGTATGAAAATGAAATATTAAGAGCGTTGTTGCATTTTTCATACGTAAATCGAGAACTTGGGAGATTTTGAAGTGATTTTGGTCACATAATTTATTTTTTTAGCTTCTTTTGACTTCAATCATCGTAATTATCATATATTTTTATTTAAAGTCTATTAAAAAAAACTTGATCAAATTTAATTATTGACTACGAAAACAGTCGATTTCGAATATGCGTGTGGTGTGAGGGCCACTTTATTGAAACTCTTTGAAAATATGCTTAGGATTTAGTGAACATTCCCAAACAATTGTGAAAGTTGGAATCAGATTTTGTGAAAGTCAACTTTGCGAGATATGGACTGTAAAGTGGGGCCCTCAGTTCTCACATAGAGGATTGAGGGCCCGCCTGTACCTGACAAACTATGGACACTACAGATAAAGTCTTTATGCCAAAATCTAAGCTTATACCAAACAAAATTTGTGAAAACAAGATATTATCGCAAAACACTGTCCTACTTGGTATATCTTCGTTCAAAATGGGCCCTCAATCCTCACACACGTAAAAGTTTATCACGCAAATACAATGAAACCATTAACTTATAGCTATTGTTTGTAATCCTATAAGATACTAAATAAATTGTGAAAATTTGTGAAAGCAAGAGCAGGTCACCATTTCTTGTTGTTTGAAAGTTATGACCTTGACAAAATCCGGGCCCTCAATCCTCCATTTATTTTGTTTTCCGTTTGAATACGCTTATCGTATGAAAGATTAGACAAATACAAAATAGTCTCTTTTTGTGAAAAAAATTGTGCAACAAATTCGATACTAGAAAACAATTTTATTCAAAGACCCTTTATTGTAAATAAAAATCGAGTTTTATTTTTGTTCCCTGAATTAGGAAATAGGGTGACCACAATACGGTATTTTACTCTATATGAGAAAAAATCTTAAAATATATTATTTAGATAGATTAGGCAAAAAGCAGTCGGAAAATATTAGTTTTAGTTCAATAACAATATAAATTTTAAAATTAAATTCAAAGTTTTCAGGTTTTTTTAATGTTTTCTCAAACCATGAAATAGTAGCCGCCATTTTATGACGTCATTCGGCTGTGTGAATTAAAAAAGTGTCAACTATTAATTGATCAGTGTATCTCTTAGAGCAGGTATAGCTTTCACTTTAAAATCAAAATCTTTACCGTCCATACGTATTGTGTGTATAGAGTCATGAGGAACAGGGTGTAAAGTTCACTCATCCTTTATTGAAAAGGGAGGACCCTCCGACCAGATGGGTGTTGTCTCTGGTGGGCAACTGCCCCACTCTCACATCCTCCCTCTCCCCTGTCAACCCCTTACCGCATACACTTACCGGTAACATCTCCCTCCCCCTTTCACCACTTCCCCCTTCCCTTCCCGCATCCCCCCTCCATAATTCCCTCCGGGGTAGTTATGAAAGACTATTGACAAACTTTATTACATACTTAAGCAAGTTTTTGTGCCAAGTTTCAAGTTAATTACCGAAATGAATAGATTTAAGCCGGGCAGACCTCCGGGTGTATGCTTCACCGTGTCCTCCAGGCGATCGATGGTGACAACCGAGCGTTTCCTCCCGCCTTATGCGAAACAGGAACCTCCCGAAACAACCGTGTCCGGTGAGGACCAGCGCCAGGCGGAAGGTGAGGACGCCGTGGCGCCTCTCTAACCACTCCTCAAAGAGGGGACTTATCGTCGCAATTGTGGCGTGCCCAGCGCTGGGTTGCGACAGTTGCACTCTCCATGTCGCCATGATCCCGCCGGAGCTCTGTCCGCTGTGCCGTAATTTCTCGCGGCAGCGGAGTTACGCCCCGGCGTTTTGCCTCCTCGCGCCACTCCCACACGGCACGGGAGTGCGTGCAGGGCCTTACCGGTGTCTGCGGTAAAATTTAGGGTTTACCGACTGAATACCGGTAAAAGATAGTTTTAGAATAATTCGGGGTTTTACTGGTGAGATTTGGTAAATAATAGGATTTACCTGTAAATCCTAATATTTACCGCAGTTCGCGGTTTTACACTAACATATAGGTAGATGAGTATATATCAAAACAAACTTACATGTACTTACATGTACTTATTTTTTATAATATTTCCGTAGACAGAGAATTCTAGTAACTATTTTCGTAGTTTTCTCAATCAATTGACATGACATATATAATAAAAAGAACATCACTGTACTTTTTCTTTGTAGTAGTCGCATAGACAAACTAATGAGGTTGAACTCCAAAACTCCTCGATTTTATGTGAAAATGTTTGGAACATAATAATCCTTAAATAAAATTAAATATCAACATTCACTACTCCAAGATAATTACCCATACAACTATGTGTATTATAATATACAGGGTGGAATTTTGTAATGACACCTGGAAGGAAGTACTCTTAATAATGCAGATAGAAAATTTTACTCAAAACATTCCTTTATTTTTGAATAGAAAGCAAACTGCATTCAAAGATTTTCGAAATTTCTCTTCTCCCACAACCGGGAATCGAACCGGCTAAAATCTGAAACAATTATACCCTGTACTTTTATTGCATCGATCGTTAGGGTCAATTATAAGGATGAAATCTCTCTAACAAACATGATAAATTAAATGAAAGGAACACCAGGAAATCTTAAATTAATTTATTTTTTACAAAAAATGGTAAACTAACTAATTAGTTGCTCGAAATGGGCTCCATTCTCTTGGATACACAAATTTATTCTTTTAACGAATTCATTTCTAGTAACCTTTAATAAAGTGTTGTGGTGAATATTATAAATCGTATTCTGAACTTCAACTCTCAACTCGTTGTCATTCGCATAAGATTTCATGTAAATTTGATTTTTTACATATTCCCACAAAAAAAAATCTAATGGGGTGAGATCTGGCGATCTCGCAGACCATCTGATTGTGCCGTTTGTACCAATCCAGGTATTAAAATGAAAGTATTGTCACCCTACCCTGCTACACACTTCAAAAATAGTTGATTTCGGTATCTATTAAGATTTTTAGTTTAATCGTTATTCTTATTAGTAACAAATAACATCAATTTGTTGCACAATTTTTTTCACAAAAAGAGACTATTTTGTATTTGTCTAATCTTTCATACGATAAGCGTATTCAAACGGAAAACAAAATAAATGGAGGATTGAGGGCCCGGATTTTGTCAAGGTCATAACTTTCAAACAACAAGAAATGGTGACCTGCTCTTGCTTTCACAAATTTTCACAATTTATTTAGTATCTTATAGGATTACAAACAATAGCTATAAGTTAATGGTTTCATTGTATTTGCGTGATAAACTTTTACGTGTGTGAGGATTGAGGGCCCATTTTGAACGAAGATATACCAAGTAGGACAGTGTTTTGCGATAATATCTTGTTTTCACAAATTTTGTTTGGTATAAGCTTAGATTTTGGCATAAAGACTTTATCTGTAGTGTCCATAGTTTGTCAGGTACAGGCGGGCCCTCAATCCTCTATGTGAGAACTGAGGGCCCCACTTTACAGTCCATATCTCGCAAAGTTGACTTTCACAAAATCTGATTCCAACTTTCACAATTGTTTGGGAATGTTCACTAAATCCTAAGCATATTTTCAAAGAGTTTCAATAAAGTGGCCCTCACACCACACGCATATGATTTCGAAGGCGCGATTTCCAGATGACGCGCGAAGGCTCAACTTTGAACTAATCTTACACCAATTATTACTACTAATTAAGAAGGTAAAGTGGTATTCATTCGAAGAGGCATATCCTGAAATTTAAAATGCATTGAGAAAAGTTTGATTTTTACTTTAATCACGTCTAAGATAATCAAAAATCGAGAAATCGACTACAAAAAAACACGTCATTTCTCT